>CM028132.1:760017500-762797500 GCA_016271365.2 Neoceratodus forsteri
TGCCAACATCTGCTGCACTCCCCCTCTAGTGTCACCGACGCTAGTAGTGCCCCCGAGCGTCCCCAGAGGTGGCTACAGTGCGGTGCAGTTACCTAGCCCACCTCAGGACTAGGAGAGCAGTCTGCGGATGCTCGATCCCAGTCCTCCCCTGCCGACCCCTCCCCCCGACACACTGGGCTCATTCCCGAACTTGGGTCACTGGCATGGCGTGAGGTGTGACATCAAGTGCCTCAACAGTCTGCACCACTGGGCCGGCAGCAGATGGTTTAGGCTAAAGTTGCCCATCTTGGCAGATGTGTCCAAAATACCAAGATGACTCTTGGAAGTCCAGAAAAGTGTCACTTCCAAGTTCAGAATGAGAGTGTGCATCAGTCCCTTCAGCCAGCTTGGCAATATCAGAGTTCAGGTCCCACCCCGCTTTGTGATGTCACAGCACATGAGGTCACTTTTAGTCCTGTAATTAATTTGTAACATGCAGCTCCATAGGCAAATCGGTTAGGTCTGCAAATACAATATTTTTAATTACAAGACTGTCTCTTCTTCATCAAAGCATTGCATTCCCTTTTGATCTCTCAGCAAAACATCATAAAAACACCTCGTAGCTGGGTGAATTTTCACAGATATCTATCCGAAACTGCTTCCCTTTTGATGCACCGTAAAAGGCAATATTTTATGATAAGCTGCCTGAGCTTAAAGCAGTGACTGGTTTATGACCTTGGTTTTATTGTAGTCCCTGGAAGTCAGCTTTTACAAGCTAGCAGTGACAGCAAGCAAGGCCAGAACATTTTTTTCTTTTAAAAATCCAATGTCCCATGATGTCTTGTGGCTGACTGCTGTGTTTCACAAGCAGAATTCAAAAACCTATTTATATCAAAATTATATACACATAACTGGCAGACGGCGATTCCTGTCACACTTTGAACTCTTTGCCAGTGGAGATATTAGGGCAGTAAATGCATCTGTGGCATTTAAAGCAGTCATTGCTCTGCTTTAACCAGGTCTCTACGGTCGGTTGGGCCTGCCTGCTGTGGACTAACTGATCCTTGAGTGTCTGTGCATGTCTATATGACATCCTAGGGGGATGTGTATGGTAGATCTGTAAATGTGGGTCAACCCTCAAAATATTAGTTATTTTTGATATCTGCTACCTTCGGGGCGTGCACTGAATAGGTAGTGACTGTTTCTCTGGTGTGATTACTATTTATAGTGGCCAATCTAGGGGTTGCTGTGGCCTCCTGATAGGCAGAACCAGCTTGGTACCTTCTCAGTAAACCTTTCCTGCAGATCGTGAGCTGCTTTCTCAAAATTCTCCATCTGACTGCAATTTCTCCTGAGACGGACAAATTGGCCCTTGGGAATATTACGAATAACATGCCTAGGGTGGCAGCTAGAAGACAGGAGCAGGTTATTCATTTCACAAGGTTATCTGTAGATGTCAGTGCACAAATTTCCATCATTACTTTTACTAACACACAGGTCTAGAAAGTTATTACTTTTCTGGCTGGCACTGTAGTGAAATGCAAGTTCGGATTAAATGTGTGTAAATGGGATACAAAACTGTCAAATTATGCCCGTCACCATTCCATACAATAAAGATATCAATAAAGTGATGGTATATATTGATCTTCCAAAAGTATGGGTTTGTAACTGGGTCCCTTATGTACAGATCCTCCCATCTGCCCATATACAGATTGGCAAGGCTGGGTGCAAATGTAGCCCCCATCGCGGTGCCTTTTGTCTGTAAATAGAACTTTCCCAAAAAAGAAAATGCACTGAATTTCAGTACAAATTCTGAAAGTTCATGCAAAAGTTATGTGCATGGTTCTGCATCATGTGCCCTTGACTTCAGATAGAAAGCTGTACAATCTAGAGCTTCCTCCTGAGGGATGTTGGAGTATAACGCCTCCACATCCATGGTAATCGAGTAAGACTCTTCCCCTATTTCCATGTCTCCCCAGACCCCTAGAATATCTCCTATATCTTTGATATAAGACCCTAGGTCAGTTACAAAGGATCTCAAAAAAGAATAAACATATTGTGGTGGGCTCTGTGAGAGACCCTACTCCACTCACAGTAGGTCTTCCTTGGGGTGGGGGGGGGGTTTAAAAGCTTTGTGAATCTTGGGCAATGTGTACACAGTTGCTCTCACAGGAAAATCTACAGTTAGGACATTCTTAACATTTTCATTTATCCAGCCTTTTTCCAGGGCACACAGAATAAATTCATCTATCCTATACTTAAAATAGTTGGATCAGTCTCCAGCCTTTTGTAGAAGGCTGTATTTGATAACTGTTAATCTCATAAATGTAGTCTGTGGTGGTTTGTATCACCACAGCACCCTGTTTGTCTGCTTGTTTAATCACAATAGTCTGGTCCTTCTTTAAGTTCTCTAGTGCCAATCTCTCAGCCCTGGACTGTTGTCTTAACTTTTATGCGGTAAGTTGGAGAACAGTTCTTCCATTTCATGTTCACAAACTTTCTGAAATGTTAAGATTGCTGAGCTGGGTGCTGGATAAAACACTGACTGTCCCCTGAATTGTCTAGTGTTAAGACTATTGTCTTGATTAGGATCACCAGTCACAGTCACTTCAGGCTGTACCTGTTGCTTTTAAAAAGAAGACTTGAGACTGAGATTCCTACACAATTTCTTCTGTTGTTGTAAGGTCTTTATTAGAGAGGTGAATCGCTTTCTGAGGTTTCTCCATGCTTTCTGTCGGGGGTAGTAATTCTGCCTGTTGTTGGGGTACGTGGTCTGGTCTCTGTACTGGTGGGTTGCTGTTGCTGTGGTGGCTATTGGTAGCAGGTATTTGGGGGGGATGTAGAGGTGGGGTGGTGCTTAATTCTCTACTGGCCTGTCCTGCATGGCATCCTGATATTTTTGCTGCTGCTATTCCACCCATCCTTCTTCCCCTTCTGCCTTTTCCCCGCCTTGTCTTCCTCTTCTCCTGCCACCTGTGTTATATCCCCTGCCTTGTCCACTCTGATGGGGAACCTGAAAACCCTGACACCTGTTATTGCGAGTACTTCTCGGAGGTATGTGGGCTTGCATTTCAAATGAACCGTCCCCAGATGTGACTGTCTCATTCTCACTGTTGTCAGTACTTAAATTGAATGAGACCCTTCATCTCCCGAATACCTTTCTGTGGGTCTTTTTCTTCCAGTTGTACATACATTCTATCATTTTGGTAATCTTCTAAATCTCTTTTAAATTTAATTTATTTTTCTTAAGGTCGAAATCTAGCTTTCCTAATAGCTCTAAGTTTCCTGTTAGAATGATCAAAGCCTGTATGTTCTTTAAACGCTGTAGTACTTTTTACTTGTTCCTTAAATTTCAGTTCTGAGAGTCTCACTCACCTCTTTGCCATACTGGATTATTAGCTGCACGATTTTGTTGGAAGCCTCTTCCAGGATTTTCCTCCACTGTTGCATAAAATGTTCCACATCTAGTCCAAAGGCAGGCTCCTTTAAGATCTGTAAACCTCGGGGAAATACGCTGTACTTTTAGGTAAGCTTCCAGCTTGTGATGTTCCACTGAATGTGGCGTGCTTTTTTACAGTTCTCTCTAGTGCACAAAATGCCTCCCACAGTGAGTGTGCAGCTTCGTTACAGTTACTTGTCGGAGTCACCATTTCCAGAAGAAATGGGATAGCTTGGTCCGCATTTGTAAGTAGCACGTTCACAAAAAAGAAAGGAGCTCCATTATAGTCTGTATATGCAGAGGTGGTGGGTGTTGTAGATGCTGGCTCTGAGAATGCCATGTTAGGTGTCCTTTCTAGTGATGCTGAAGGTAAATCAATCATAGAGTGCGCTCCTGTGCAGACGTAGAATGCACTGAAAAGGACAGAGGTAGTTTAAAAAAAAAAAAAAAAAAGAAAAAAAAGGGTTTTACACTGCCATAATATCGTGCAGTAACCAGTGCAATGCCTCAAAAAAAAAATACAGCAAAACAGAGGAGGAAGAGGCTGCACATAGAAGGCGGTACAGGAATTAAGTCAAGTATAAGCAGTAGCAAAAAATTCCACACTCACCCCGGCCTAAAATGAAGACTGCTCACTTATAGTAAAGGTGCTTCATTTTATTAAAGTGCATATGTGCACAATGTCCTGACGCGTTTCGGAATCAACTCATTCCTTCCTCAAAGGATGTAATAGTACACAAAAGAAGCACTCAGTTTATACATGCGTAGTGATGACATCATCAAGAAGCGTCCGTTAAAGTGAAACATATGGCAACATGCACCTGTGGGGCTTTCTATATAGGCAAGACCAAGAGAGGTTTTAAATCCAGAGTGGGTGAGCACTGCAGGGCCATTTGTAATGGTAATCTGTCATATGCCACTGCACTGTACAGTACGCTAATAGAGAGGATCATACTTTTTCATTTAGAGGGATTGAAAAGGTGTACAAGAATCCAAGAGGTGGTGATTTTAATAATTTCATCCTAGAAAGGGAAAGCTTCTAGATATATATACCTTGAGTGCTTTTTAAATATCCAGGCCTGAATGAGAGGTTTGACATCACCCCCTATCTTAGAGGAAATAAATACTTGTCCCTTGCGTAGGTTTTGTCAATAAGTGAAAAAAGTGCAATATTGCTGTATTTAATATTAATTACTTCTTTTAGAACAACTTATTCTCACAGTTTATGACTAGTACAGAAGGTGACCATATATTGAACTTTATATGTGACAGGTTGAGAACTATTGAGTCAGGACATATGTGTCTGACTAGTTTTGATAATAATGCTCTCTTTGTCTTTGTTCTCTTCTAGATGAGATAATGCATGCAATTGAATGGATGGAAGTCATGTGGACTTAGTGTCTGACTTCAATTGATTTTCTTGCTTTTTAACATTTTAATTTCATCATTTATTTATAGCTATGTGTTTCTATTGTGAGGGTATACTGTGCTTAAAAGTTTTGGGTGTTGTAGTACATAGTATTAGTTTTTTAATTACACTTTGCAGTGTTTTTTTCACTTTAACTGATGCTTCTTGATGTCATTACTACTCATGTATAAATTGAGTGCTCCTTTTGTGTATTGTTTGATCCTTTGAGGAAGGAATGAGTTGATTCCGAAACGCATCAGGACATTGTGCACACATGTACTTTAATAAAATGAAGCACCTTTACTACAAGTGAGCAGTCTTTTAATTTTAGAATAGGGTGAGTGCGGAATTGTTTGCTGTTGTTTGTACTTGACTTTTTTCCTGCACCCTTCTCCAGATGCAGTCTCTTATGTATGTTTTTTCCCAAGAAAAACCTACTTGATGGCTGCCAGAAGACTTCTGTCTATAGCCTATGCTCCGGTAGGGAACACCTCTCTTTTTTACCTTGGGCTAGCAGGGAAGGGTTTCTCCTTTCATGGCCTCTATTCTGCAGTTTTTTTGGTTTTGTACAAGAAGGCAAAGAGATTGACATTGAATTCATGGAGAGGCCGGGTTCTGCTCTTGCAGCCCCGTTTTTTTTTTTGGTTTTTTGGCCTAGGAACTAATAGGCACGTGTTTGTAGGACACGTCTGCTGTCCTGATATCTGGTTCTCTGTGGGTTCTGAATTGGATTCGGAATGCTCTTTGTAAGTTGTTTTTCGAACCACTCTCATCCACATCGCTGGATGTGTTGTTTTATAGGCTTCCTGTTAAGGAGCCATACCTTATTTAGGCATAAGGACAGGTGGTACTCAGATCGGTGTTTGTCCCTCAGGTGCTCGTTGCCTTCCAGAAGTCCAGGGCATAGGTTCTGTCCACCTGTCTGCAACGTTCTCAATCCAAGGGAAAGAATTGCACAAGTTGGATTTATCTTGCATCATTAGGATCTCATAAACGAATGGCTGTGTTCCGTGAATCTGAGAGTCTTGTTTGTTCTCGTGGAATAGACAAGCAGGTTTGAGGCCTTCCTTTTTAGGCCACCCTTGCTAAAAGGGTGTGGGCCTACGTTGTTCAAGCCAATGTTGTAGTAAGAGGAGGTCCCTGGCTTTCCTTGAGGCTCACCATTCCAGGGCTACGGCCACGCCCTGGACATGCAGGTGAAACTTTTGTTTTAAGGTTATGCAAAACAATTATGTGGTCTTACGTCCACACGTGCGAAAAACATCCATCTTGATGTTGAGAGTTTGGTTGACACAGTTTGGTTGCAGAGTGCTACAGACAGCAGTTCTCAAGTAATTTTCAGTGCTTGCCTCTGGCATATAGGATAATCTCCCCAATTTTCTCCCTCCTCCTGTTTTTTTCTAGGTACTGCTTCTTAGAACCCAGTTGTTATGATTACCCATTGACAACGTGGAGCGCTACAGAAAGAAGAGATTAACTTCATACTTAATGTATTTTCCTTTTCTGTTAGCTCCAACATTGTCAATGGGGCCTTCCCAGGAGACTGCTCCTGAAGCAGAATCTTATCCTGTATGCTAGGAGGGATGTCCTGTTTAAAATAAAATCCCCTACCTACTATTTTTTTGAACATCCCTCTTTCATGCTGTACTGTACTTATAATATAAATAATAAAAAAAGGCTTATTTTTCAGTCAGTCTGCGACCACAGGTTAACAGTTTTACTGATTACTCTTGAGGCATTTTCCTTGTTACAGGTAGCCTTGCTGCTCCCAGCTGTTGCCTGGAAGTTCTACCTTAGCAGTGATCAGCCTCAGTTTTTCCAGATGTGCAAAAGATTTGGAACCTGCCTTTTGTACAGGATGGTTCTTCCAGCAAAGAGGACTGAATTGTCCAAACCTTGAGTCCAATGGAGAGCCTTCTCCTCCTCAGACGTGCTTCTGCTTGGAAGGTAAGACCGTTTTTAATTTACGTGTGGCAATGCGTTTTATGTTGACAAATAATAATGTATGAAAATGTGTAGCTATTATGGCACTGTGAGGTAAGTAATAACTGGGGAGTTGCTGCTGCATGGAATCCTCATATGCCCAACATTCTAAAACTTGGGATGTGTCATTCCCCTGGTAGGGGTGCAGTATACCCAGTTCTTATGATTACCCATTGACAATGTTGGAGCTAAAAGAAAAGGAAATTACGGTAGGTATGAAATTAATTTCTTCTGTTTATTTTACCAAACTTTGCTAACAGGAAGACATCTCTAACATATATTAGTGACATAAGTAGGCTGATACGGCAGGTTACGGAGATTCTGTGGACCCAGATTTTCATGTAAAATTTACTGAAATATAATGGACATCTTTAAAGAGCACTTGATGCTCAAAAAAGAGAAGCCACTCGGTGGTTAAATGGTTAAATTGGAAATGTTTAGGTGGTGGATCTCTCGCGTCTAGATTTCTAGGTGGTTGCGCTATCATTTTTTTAGGTGGTGGAACTCTCCTGTAGTCAATAGATAAAGATGGCAGAAGGGGTGGAGCTGTCGCACAGTTTTTAAGAGGTGGTAGAAATGTGTTCCAGTGGGCTCCTGACCAATTTAACCCTTGAAACTGCTCCCTTAACTCTCTCTGAGTTAGAGTATGCAGTTTTCACAGTTTAATATCTGCCTGAAGAAATGGAACAGAGACTATTTTTGTTTGAGGAAACTGAAACCCTCTCTGGAGTGCTGGCCCCTGCCCTGCATTCAAATGTTTTGTGACATCTTAGTTTGGAGAACGTGGGCACACGCTCCATAGAAGTCTGTGGGAGAAGTTTTTAACTTTGATTCTTTTTTACATATTAGAGGTCTGCTTGGTTCCAGTCAAAGCCACTGGTATATTAATAAGGCTCTTAATAGTTTAGCAGTGGTTTTGATTTGAGCCCAGCTGACCTCTAAAATATATACAGCAAGAAAAATAATTGCAGTTAAAAACTGCTGTCATAGACTACTACAGAACACGCTTAAGAACTCTCCAGACTAGGATGTCACAAAATGTCTGAGCTCTGGGGTGTGGCTGACACTTCCAAGAATGGAAAGGAATTGGCCGGCTGGCTTTTTGCAGCAAAAATTCTCTCCTTTTTCTTCTTTCAGGCAATTATGCATAACCTCCACACAAATAAGGGAGCTGCTTGAGCTATGGGGAGAGCACAACAGGTATTAGGATCTGTAGATTCTTAAAGAAAAGCAATAAAGTTTTTAGTTCACTAAAATCTGGGCAATTAGAAACATGTCTATTTTTAAGTAAAAAATACGACAGACTGGGTGTTAATGGGATTATGCCACGCATTGGGTGTGTTGTGCAAAGAGCAGGTATCTGCTTGTCTGCAGTACAGACACATTTATTTTTCAGGTTGAGTCACTCTGTTGTTATAGCTGGCCATTCTGTTTTCTTACCATTTATGCAGCCTGCTGTCTCCATCCCCTAGGCTGTCAGACAAAAGTGATAATCTTCCTTTAAGAGGGTTCCTGCAGTAGGTATTCACATATAGGACTGTGCCCCCTGGTGTCAAGTCTGCAAGGCAAACTTGTAGCTAGCAATCAGTGGGGACTGCACCCCCGTCGTCAGGTGGCGCAATGTCAGCGTGACTGTAAAAGGGTCAGTCCCACGCTCGCCCTCCAGTTCTTTCCCGTCGCATCAGTCTGTTTGACAGACATGGTAGAACAGCGATCAGTCACCCGCTTAGTATTCCTACAGCACTGGCACCCAGACATCAGACGCCAACCGACCCTCAACCTCAGGTGCCTGCTGGACAATCAGGTCTCAGATTCCTCTCAGGCCCTGTCCACGCTACGCCTCTGTAATGTTACAGAGTGCCCAAACCATTACCGCAGTGGTTTGCGTTTACACCTGTAACGTTACAGAAGGTGTTTTCGTAACCATTGTTGAAACCACATATGAGGTGGTTTCAGCAACGGTTGTGAAACTGGCCCTACGGTAACGCTACGGGCGTTAGTATGGATGGTGGTAACGGTCCCCCGTAGGCCCGTGAGAAGCCGCGAGCCGCATTGTGGATTGGGACATCCGGTAACGGTCGCCTTGTTCCAGAGGTGTGGACTAGCGGTACCAGTCACCACTGCAGTGTGAACACCCTGTACCGCTCCCCAGTTGTAACAGTTTCTGTCCGTTATGGGGTCTGAGTGGTGTAGGGTGGACGGGTCCTTAGTGGGGTGAAGAACCTCTTCTACTTTTGGTGAAATGAAATTGTTCATTTATTAGTTTTCGGAAATACCTTTGAGCCAGAGGCTCATTTACAAAGGTTCCACGTCATGAAACAAAATATAGAACATAAGAAATAGTACATTTAACAAACTAGTACGGGAAACACTTTTTCTAATTATACAGAATATGTACGGGTCTAGTACATTTGAGATTCAGGAGTTGCATTTTCCTGGAGCCAAAATAAAAAAAAGGAGAGGTGGGAGAAAATTACGACAGTAGGAGGACACAGTGAGGCATGTAAGGCTAAGAATAGTTCCAGGGGACCTAAGCAATGTTAGGAACCAGAACCTGATGGGAGATGCAGTTGCATCAGACTAGAGCAGGACAGAAAGGGAGAAAGTTGGAGATAGGGGAACAAGGTATTAGGCAGAGAATGGTGAAGTAAAGGGAGGGTGACAGTACAAGGGTAGAGGGGGGAGGAGAATGAGAATATGGCAGAGGGTAGTCAGGGTAGGCAAGGAGGAACGGTTAGTGAGAATAGAGGAGGGAGGGAGGAGGGAGGGAGCATCGGAGAGGTGGGCAGGGGAAATTGGGGCATACCAGCAGGTGGCGGTGTCAAAGGGGAGGGTGGAAGGGAGTGAGACTGGTGGAAAGAGAGGGGTTGGTTAAGGTGGTGGACAAGAGAGAAGGTGGAGGGGCAGCGGAGAGTGAAAGGGTGGTGAGCAGGGGGTGAGAGGGGAGGAAGGTGCTAGGGTCAGGGAATCGCAACCACTAGGAGGGAAGGAGAGAGCCTAGTTCCAACAGTCACAACAACTAGCAGATGCAAGCAGTATGAGAAGTGTAGCCTTAAACTGACTAAACCTAGTTTCCTTTTGTAGGTCTACACTAAGAGAGTTTGTCCAGAAAGGTGCCCGGTATTCAAAAGACCGCGCGCCTTGCACCATATGGTGGAAGGGGACCTTGACGGAGTGGTTAAGGGTGTTCCTCATGCTTCTGGAGGAGTCAGGGAGGCTAAGGAGGTTCCTGATACCCAACGGGGAAATTCCGAGGGTAGCTTTTTTTTGCCAGCAGACAGACGTGGTACTGTATCCTGCAATCCAAGTTAAGCCAGTCAGCCTGAGCATAAAGGTTGTAAGTGTGGGTCCTCTGGTTAGCTCCTAAGATGAGCCTACAGGCCTTATTTAGGGAAATGTTCACCCGCTTGAGGGCCGTAGAGGTTGCTGATCCATAAACTACCAAGTCCATAGTCAATGACCAATAGAACAGTGCTAAAGACTGCCATTTTGAGGGCTTCATAGGTTAAGCAGTGTTTGTTTCTATAGAGAAGCCCTAGCCTTGAGTTTGCTGTCTTAGCAACTAGGTCGATATGTTGTGAGTAGGAAAGAGCGCTGTCCAGAGTTACACCCAAGTATTTAAAGCAGTTTACTGTCTCCAGCGGGGAGGCGAGTTTGTTGTAAATTTGTATTTTGAAGGATTTGTGCTTACTATTGCTGGATGTAAATATCATGGTTCTTGTCTTATTGTAGTTTAACAATAGTCTCAATTTGAGGAACCATTGCTCATCAGCGGTGAAAGTGACTTGCATTTGACTTTCCAGTACAGTAGAGTCTCAGTGGCTTGAAAAAAGCACCGCATCATCTGCGTACAAAAGGATATTGTCTTTAAGAGCTTCCAGGAGTTGGTTAAGGAACAAGCTGTAAAGAAGAGGTCCAAGGATGGACCTTTGCGGAATACCTGTTTTTACTGGTTTGCTATCGGAGAGGGTGTTATGGATTTTTATCCTTTGCTCTCTCCCAGAAAGGTAACTCCTGAACCACAGAATTGTCAGGTGAGAGACCATCTTGGCTTAGTTGGTACAGCAACAGTTCATGGTTAACGGTGACAAAGGCTTTGGTGAGGTCAGTATAGGTTGCACCCTCCGCGTACTCTGTCAAGGGCATTGTGTATGAAGCCTGTACATTCTACTAAAGCAGTAGTGGTGCTGTACCACTTCCAGAAGCCGTGCTGTATCTGGTATTTGTCCAAATAGTCTGTTAGCTGATACGCTAGAATACTTTTGAAAGGGGTGGAAGGATTGAAATAGGCCTGTAGTTAGCATGGTTTGTGTGGTCCTCACCTTTATGAATAGGCTTGACCACTGCAGATTTCCATAGGGCTGGGAACACCCCAGTGGTAAGGGGGCCGGTTTATCATTTTTGTTAGAGGGACAAGGAGGATATCTATTGCGAGCCCAACAAGCTTTAGATCGAGTGAGTCGCTGCTAGCTCTGTAGTTGACAGCTTTAGATGGGAATTTTTTTGCCTTCGTATGGGAGATGATCTGCAAGTAGAAGTGGGGTGAAAGTGACCTCCTCGTAAGCCTTCTGAGCCAGTCATAGTGGAGCCTACTCTGCAGCCCAAGAGCGCATCCCCACGCCCTGACAAAGGGCATAGGGGCTGGTCTAAGCACAGAGGCCGGAGGCACAGGTACTCTTCCTCTAGGTTCTTGGGCTGCCATCGGCACCGCTGTACGGATGGATGGCACAAAACCTCTTCCTCCTCTTCTGAGTTGGAGGACTTGAGCCGTAGCTCGTCTTCCTCCTCCTCCTCCTCCTCCAGGGACTCTGAACCCAGTGGTCGCCCTCCCACACTGGACAATAAGGAAACCCCTAGATCCCCTCTTGATGATTCAACATTCATGGGCGTCATGCGGCATATGCAGGCAACTAATGGCTGGGGAACAGAAGACCTGGATCCTGAGTGGGGCATAAACTGGCCAAGTACCTTCGCCAAAAGGAGCCCAAACCTTTAGAGGTGCCCCCGCTGGTAGGTACTTTCTAGGACCTTACTAAGATCACCTGGAAGCATCCGTTTGCATCATCAGCTGTCTTTAAGATATCAGACAGGCTCTACAAAGCACCTCGGAACGAGCCCTTCCTTGCGGCACATCCAGTGGCCGAGTCCATGGTCATTACTGCAGCCTATTATAGGTCGAAGAGGCCCAAGCATCTCGGCAATCAGCCTCTTGACCAAGAGTCCAAGCATCTGGACCAGCTGGGCAAGAAAGTTTACTCCTCAACTACTTGCTTTGTAAGATCTTTGAATTTTCTTACCTACATGGTGCAATATCAAAATGCACCATGGGAGAAAAGCCTAGAATTGGACCAGGCTCTGCCAGATGGGCCACAGAAGATGAAACTTATGGACCCGTTGAAGTCTGGCTCAGATGTAGGCATGCATATTTTGCACGCCTCTTATGATACGGCTGATACGGCCACCAGAGCTGCAGCCACTGGCACCTGTATCTGGTGAGACACATGGCATTAGATCTCGGGTTTTACCCAAGACCTTCAGACCAGAATGTTGGACCTCTTTTTCAAGGGCTCAGTCCTTTTTGGAGATGAGGCCGAGAAGCTAATTACGCACCTCCAAGATTCTGGCAAGGTCATCTGATCAGTCCAGAAGATGTACAAAGCTAACCAGAAGTCAGCTAGGAAGCAGCCCTTTCGTAGATCCTCCGGACAGCAATCTTGAAACCAGCAGCACCAGCGAGGAGAGTTTAAACGCAAGCCCACCTCCCAGACCCTGGGAGTTTCTTGTCCAGAGCTGCCAGATCTTCTCAGGCCACTCTGCCCACCCCTGGACTTTCAGCCTGACTCCTTGTCAGCCCCCCTCCCCCAGCAAAGTCCATTGGGGAGGCAGAGGGGGCTTGCTTCTCCTTCCATCTGGAAGGGTGGAGCAGGATAACTACTGACCAATTGGTTCTTCAGATCGTAGAGAGAGGATGTACATTGGAGTTCCTGGAGAGCCCACAGTAAAATCTGCCAGTGTCTTCCCACTGCCCTCAGTCTCGCGTTGCTCTGATTGAAGAGGAAATTCAGGCTGTTCTGCAGAAAAGATCCAGTCCCTCCAGGCCAGAGGGGAAAAGGGATTTTATTCCCATTTCTTCCTTGTACCAAAAAAGACGGGATCTTCGCCCTATTCTGGACCGTAGTCATCTGAACAACTACGCAGAGTACAAAAGATTCAGAATGATCACTCTACCAGGCTTCCGCTTCCTCACTGGGGGGGAGGGGGTTGAGAATGCCTCTGCTCTCTGGACATGCTGGATGCGTTTCTTCACACCCTAGTGTTCCAGCTCCACAGAAAGTATCTGCGCTTCCTTTTCCATGGGCACCTATACTATTTTCGAGCCCTGCCTTTCGGCCTGTCCTCTGTCCCCAGGGTCTTGACCAAGTGCCTAGCTGTGGTTGCTGTGGCCCTCAGGAGAAAAGGCCACTACGTCTTTCCCTACCTAGACGACTGGCTTCTGATGGCACCTACAAGGGGTTAGCTTCTGGGAACTCTAGAAGACACCTTTATTCTCTTCAGAGATCTGGGGATCACTCTGAACCTGCCAAAGTCATCCCCATGGGCCAGCCAAAGACTCCAGTATACTGGAGCGATACTGGATGCAGTTCAGGGCAAGACCTTTCTGCCGCCGGACAGAACAGATCACCTTCTGTCCCAAGATCGGATGGTTTCCTCATCCTGTCAAGTCTCAGCCAGGGCATTCTTGCGAATGCTGGGTCACATGGTGGCAACCATTCTGACCAACCCCCTGGCTCGTTTGCACATGAGGGTTCCCCAGCGGACACTCGGGGGTGCAGTGGAACCAATGGTCAGATGACCTGGAACATCTGGTCATAGTCTCTGATCCAGTTCGGCGAACCTGGATTGGTGGATGGAGCCTATCAGTCTTTCCCAGGGGGTTCTCTTCAGACAGGAATCCCTGTGGCAGGTCCTAACTATGGATGCCTTGGGACAGGGTTGGGGTTCCCACTTACTAGATTGGCAGACCCAGGGGACCTGGTCTCCTTTGGAGAGGAACCCGCACATAAGTGTTCTCGAGATGTGAGTGGGCCTATATACCTTACAGGCATTTCAGATGGATCTTCCCAGGCCCTGTCTTGGTCCAGATTGACAATACGCTGGTGGTCTTCTACATCAGCAAGCAAGGGGAGACTCACTCATATCCCCTCTGCAGGGAGGCCATGAGGGTCTGGTACTGGGCACTGGAGCACCGCTTGGAGCTCACCGTTGTCCATGTTCCAGGCACCCAAAACATCTTGGCTGACAGCCTAAGCAAATGTTGGTCCAAAGCTCACAAGTGGGAACTTCTTCAGTCAGTCTCAGAACAACTGTTCACCGATGGGGATGGCCAGAGTTGGACCTTTTTTTGCATCCCCGCTCAACACCAAACTGCCCAGTTTCTGCTCACTAGATCCAAAGCCTGGTGTTTTCTGGTGAGACGCAGTGTCTCTATGTTGGACAGAGGTTTCTGTATACCTTCCCTCCCTTTCCTCTTCTCCAGCGAGACCTTCTCAAGTTGCAGTCGGAAGGAGCGGAGTTGATCCTCAAAACGCCCTACTGGCCTCATCAGATGTGGTTCCCTCTGCTCCAGCAGTTGGCAGCGGAGTCCCGGTTCCCCTGTCCCTGAGCTCGCACTTGCTCTCCCAGGACCAGGGCACTCTAGTCCTTCCAGACCTCAAGTCTCAGCACCTGCATGTATGGCTCTTGCAGACTTAGTAGTTGCCAGATTTGAGGTCTCCCCTAGAGTGACTGATGTCCTAGTGGTTGCTAGAAAACCTTCCACTAGGTCCACTTACACCATGAAGTAGAAGTGGTTCTGCCTCTGGGCCTCTGCTCGCTGCCTCGACCCTTTCACCTGTCAGGTGCACTCTGTGAGTATCTTCTCTCCCTATCCGACACTGGTCTGAGTTACTCCTCTATTAAGGTGCACCTTTCTGCTATCTCTGCATACCATGCACCTATAGATGGCAAGACACTTGCCCAGTTGGATCAGTCTTGCACTTTTTTGCAGGGCATCCTACACCTGAAACCTCCCATTCAGGACCTGGTCTCTCCATGGGATCTCTTGTTTGTGTTAGAAAAATGTAGTTTCTTTCCCTTTGAACCGGCCGCAGAATGCGAGCTACGCTTTCTTTCGTGGAAAGCGTTATTTTTAGGGGCGTGGATATGTTGTTCTATCTACACTTGTTGGCAGTGTCCTTTCCATTTAAGATGTGCCAGAAAGTCTTCAAGCTGGCTCCTGCCACCCACTCGCATGGTATATCCCTCAGCTCCGCCCCATGACACTAGATCTTCCTTACCGCTGGAAGAAGCAGGTTCCTCCTTACCACTTCCGCATTGAGTAGGCCCTAGTGCTAAAATCTTTGGATTTACTTCCAAAAATTTTAAAAACTCTCGAGTTTCATCTTCGGTTCAATCATCAATCTCGACAGCTATGGACGAAAAGTCCTCACCCGGATTTTGCTGGTGCCCATGCGGGCAGAAGATGTCGCGTTCTGACCCCCACACCACGTGTATCTAGTGCCTGGGCCACGATCATGATATACCCAGACCTGCGACATTTGCCGGTTGTTTCAAGTTGACGGTCCTGGAGGACCACCTCAGCCGCCTGAGGTTGGGCCGCTCTGAAAAACTATATCCACTGGTCAGATCCAAGGATGCACGTTGGGTGGTCTCCACGGCTGCGGGATCCACCGAGCAGTTGGAACAACTTATGGCCTTCAAGGAAGGAGGCGGCTTGTGCCGTTGCACAGTTCTCCTTGGCTTCTGCCTTTGTTAAGCCCAAATTGGGTTTCACTTATTTGGGCTCCTTCAAGGAGCTGTGCCAGTCCCTTCCGACTAAAGGGCAGGGCCTTTCTGGGTCACACAGCTCCCGCTCTCACAAGAAGGAGTTGAAGAAAGAAAAAGAGAAGACTCACCATCGACATCCCTGGGACCAGGAGGGTTTTTGATCTCGGTCGAAACCGTGGCCTTGGCTGCTAGCTTCATGGAAACCCCATCGGGTCAGTTGGTTGAGACGCTGGCCGATGATGCGGACGAGATTTTTCTTGACCCTGTCATGCGGTTGTCATCAGAAGAGGCTGACAACTCCTTGTTCAGGACTCCGGTCCTGCCGATATCCACTGAGTCGAACCCTCCGGTCACCGACCCAGACCAGGAGCCGTGGCTCTCCCCAGCTCCCTCCGAAATCCCCCGGCAGTCAAGGTCTCTGTCTTCATCATCATCCAGTGGGTCGAGCAGATCCCACTGTCAGCGGCGATCGCACTCTTGACGCCACAGGAAGCGGCCCCGCCACTATTCATCTTCGTCCTTCTCAGGTGAGGAGAAGCTTTGGCGCAAGTTCTGTTGATGCTACGAAGACCTCATGTGGTAACAGTTGGTGTTGGCCAGTCTGAAGCCGACCCCGGCTCCCACGCCGGTCATCACTTGACTGTTACCCGACAGGCCGACACCATCGCCCCCCAGTGGGGTCCGTTGCCGTCATTCCTTCCCCTGTGGAGCCAGTCCAGACCATCTTGGTTCGGCCGAAGCTGGCCTCCCCACTGATCGTGGTGGAGCTGCCGCCCAAGCAGCTGCTTACTGGTGCTCTGACTAAGGAGTCTCGGCCAGTCAGGGGACTTCCCCATCAGCAGTCGGTCACTCTCGCACCTGACCGACCCGGCGGGTCAGAAGTGACTCGGGCCGTTGGCCGCTTTATGTGGACTCCTCAGAGTCTGAGGATTCCTCACTGCACTCCCGCCCGCTCGACGTGGAGTCTGTGTGGGACCTCTCAACTGAGAAAGGGCCCACTTTCTTCATGGGCATTCTCCACCTCATCTGAGTCCATGGGGATGAAACTGGAGCCCGTCCAGAAGTGGTCTCGATATCCCCTCACAGAAATCCTGGACAATGGGGACTCTCCGACGAATGCTTTCCCAGTGGCCGGAGCCATTGTTGGCTCAGCCTTGGAGCTTTGGTAGCGCCCTGCATCCTGCCCTGCACACCTGGCCCGGATAGCTTGCAAGTATGTGGTGCCCACCGGTATCCTTTTGGGTTCATGGAGCACCCTTCGGCTGAGGGGTTTGTGGCCGACTCTGTTTCGGCGCTTGGGCAATACCGGGGACGTTGACAAGCTGCCAGGCAAGGAATCCAAGAAATTGGACCATACGGGTGAAAAGGTCTGTACCGTCTCCTCGCTTGGCCTCTGACAGGCGAGCTCGTCCACCATGATGGCACACTTCTCCCATGCCCTTTTGGGCTCCTTGGATGAGGTGATTCCTCACCTCCCAGTGGACCTGCAGACCACTGTCAAGCAGGTCCGAGACAAGGATCAGGCTGTGGCTAAGCAGTAACTTCAAACGGCTCTGGATATTGGGGATTCCTGTGCCCGCTCAGTGGCAGCCACAGTTGCCATGCACCGTAGAGCTAGGCTGCGGATCGCGGACTTCATGGCAGGCACTTGGCACAAGTGAGCGTATATTCTGTTGTTAGGCACTTATCTGTTTGGGCCTGGTGTGAAGGGTCACCTTCAGCGTATCAAAGTCCAGTGCTACCTTGGACTCCATTACATCCACCCAGAGGGATCCCCAGGGCTCCAAACAGCAGAAATGAAATCCCTTTTGTTTCTCCACTCCTGTGGCCAAACAGCCCAGCATCAGTCTGGCCAGCAGGCTCAGTCCCGGCGACCTAGGTCCAAGTCTGTGGCCTCGGTGGTCCGAAAGCTCGGAGGGAAGGGACCCGGTCGCTCCTCAGCTGGGTCCTTCTCCTAGCCTGCTCAGTGACAGGATGGGGGGTGTCACCCTCATGCCCATCACACCTCCCCCGAGTCCTGCTGTGGATGATCTTTCCACCTGGTCCGCTGTCACCACAGACAGGTAGGTTCTGGAAGTGGTCAATCAGTGTCTGCCTCTGGCAATACCCTTCAAGCTGAGCCCATGCCCCACGGGAGGACTTTGTATCTGCAGACACTTGGTCGGCTCTTCGAGAAGACATAGCTTAGCTCCTCTGCAAGGAAGTCATGGTCAGGGTAGCAGATCTTTCAAAACACTCAGGGTTTGTGTTCAGGTACTTCCTGGTGCCAAAGTGGACTTGGGGGGTGGGGGGGCTGGCACCCCATTCTAGATCTGCACGACCTGAACAAATTTTTCAGGTCCCTGCATCTTCAGGATGGTAACTCTGTCCCAGATCATGCCATCTCTCGAACAAGACATGTGGTTTTGCTCTCTGGATCTCCAGGATGTGTTCATTCACGTCCCGATTCATCCATCCCACTGAAGGTTCCTCAGCTTCTGAGTAGAGGTAACCCTCTACGAGTTTCAGGCCATGTCATTCAGCCTCTCCTTGTCCCCCAGGGTTGTCAGCAAATGCATAGCAGTGGTGGCAACTTGCCTGAGGTGCCGAGGGGTCCAGGAGTACCCCTAACTGGATGACTGGCTGATTGCAGGTTCCTCCAGGCAGGAGGTGTAGCGGTCCAGGGATATGGCCCCCCAGACCTGCGTCGAACTTGGCCTCCTAGTCAATGAGGCCAAGTCTGAACTCGTGCCCTTGCAGGTGATCAGCTTTATTGGGGCAGAGCTTGACTCTTGCTGAGCCAGAGCTCGACTCCCAGTGGACAGAGCAGAAGTTTTCTCCTCCTTTGCTGAATCATTTCTAGTTGGGCACTTGCGCACTGCCTGGGACTTCTGCACCTTCTGGGTTATATTGCAGCCTGCACCAGCTTGGTCTGATGGTCCCATTGGCATATGCACTCCCTGCAATGGGTGCTGGCCAGCCAGCAGTCTCAGCACAAAGGTCGCTTTGACCAGCTGGTCACTCTGACCCAGAAGATGTGGGACGCCCTCCAGTAGTGGCTAGTCCCAGAGCATCTGCAGGAAGGGATCCTGTTTGTCCACCCTGTGCTGATGGTCATCTTGACGACGGACGCCTCTCTTTCTCAGTCTGGGGTGCCCATCTGGGGAACACAGTCTACCGGCTGTGGCCCCACCCCAGGAGTCCCAATGCCATTTCAACCTGCTGGAGCTCCGAGCAGTTTGGCTGGCGCTGACTGCATTCGCTCCATATGTTTGGGGTCAAGTGGTCCAAGTCCAGATGTTTGGGGTCAAGTGGTCCAACACCACGACCATGTACTACCTCAACAAGCAGGGTGGGACGCAAGGAAGCTCCCCGCGTATGGACTCTCGTGCGCAGCCTGAAGGCAGATCTCCTAGCCATCCATGTGGCAGGAGCCTCCAGTCAGCTGGCGGATGCCCTCAACGGGGTGGGCGAGGTGTCTCACGAGTGGTCTGGCCATTCGGAGGTAGTTCACAGTCTGTTCTACCAGTGGGGCACCCCTCAGGTGGACCTGTTCGCCTCCATGGAGAACGCAAAGCTGAGGCTGTTCTGTGCCGCCTCCCAAGCAGGACTTGCTGCAGAGGGATGCCTTTTTGAGGCTGTGGACCCCAGGCCTCTTCTGTGCCTTCCCTTGATCCACAAGGTGCTACTTAAGGTTGGGAGGGACAAGGCACAGGTGATCCTGGTGGCTCTGGACTGGCCCTGCCAGTTTTGGTACCCCGATCTCCTCGGCCTCAGCAGCAGGCTCCTGAGGAGTCTTCCAATACACCCGGACCTGCTCTTCATCAATCAGGGGAAGGTACTCCCCCTGGACCTTCAATCCCTGCACTTGTCAGCCTGGTTCCTGAGCAGCTGGAGTTCCAGGCTTTTGGTCTCTCCGAAGATGTCCTCACTGTGGTGGAGGCATCTAGAAAAGAATCAACCAGAAAATGCTATGCCTTCAAATGGAAGAGATTCTCCATTTAGTGTCATTGCAAGGGGCTTGACCCTTTGTCCTGTCTGGTGGCCAGCATTTTGAACTACCTGTGGTTCCTCTCCAAAGGGGGACTTCATTCGATGACCCTTAGGATGCACCTGGCAGCCATCTCTGCTTACCGGGCGTGGGCCGGACAGCAGTCTGGCACAGGAGAAGGTGGTCTGGTGCTTTTTCAAAGGCTTTGATCACATTTCTCCTCCGGTGTGTGAACCACCACCGTGGGACTTGTTGCTGGTTTTGGCAAAGCTCATGAGGAAGCCATTCGAACCGATGCATAGGTGTGACATGTCTCATCTGTTGTGGAAGATTGCCTTCCTGGTGGCTATCCCGTCAGCCAGCAGGATCAGTGAGCTGCAGGCGCGCTCAGTGGAGTCTCCTTACCTGTTCTTCCACAGGGACATGGTTGTCCTGTGCCCAAACCCGAAGTTCCTCCCGAAGGTTGTGTCGGAGTGTCGTCGAGGCACAGGACAGGAAGCATAGGAAAAACCAGGAGCAATTGTAAAATTCGCAACAAGAGTATTTATATCTACTAGCAGTAACATAAAAAAATAAAATTGTTTAGTATAACTATTTACAAAGGCCAAATAATCAGAAAAAGTCCATTCGAGTTTTCCTTCAATCTCTGTGATGCTTTTTTGCAAGCAATTGCAGCTCGGCTCTCTAAGTCCTCGCAACAACCCCCGTTCTTAACAAGCATCCTGTTTTTTCTAAAGTGTTCTAGTATATTTCAGGCAGGTGCTGGCAGGAACACAGTGTCCCAGGGCTGAGGCCCCTTTTCCACTGCTTCTGCAAAAGGCTTAAAAATTGCATTTCAGGTTAACCCCCCTGAGTTTTCAATAGCTTTTTGCAGTCATCTCAAACTTTAATTATATACATTTCAACAGTAACACTATATCATTTCTAAACAAAGGGATCCCAGTATCAGTTACATTTCCACATATTGATTTGCATATATTTTTATGCCAGCAGATATGCAGGGGAGGAAAAGAGACAGAACAGCAAGGGAAGACAGATAGCGAGAGGCAAAGAATTGTGAGACTGTCTGGGTGATCAAATCCTAGGTCTCACAAGAAAATTTGGTTGTGCAACGAGACAAAGAGACAGAAAGGGGAAGGATAGAACAGATCCATGCATTTAAACTCTCCATAACAAGTGGGACAGGGTCCTAGTTCACCCTGTCGCATGGAGTTTCACCTGAATCAGGTGATGACTCTTCTGGTGTTCTTCCAGAATCACACCTCGGAGGCCAAACACAGGCTCCATACTCTGGACCTGAGGCGAACACTCGCTTATTACAATAACGCACGGCTGGAGTTCAGGGAGAGGTTCGCCAGCTGTTTTGTCACCGACACTGAAGCCGCACCTGGGAGACCTGCAGCCAAGCGGACGATTGGCAGGTGGATCTCATCCTGCATTGATCTCTGCTACAGGTTGGCAGGTAGGGAGTCTCTCGGAGGGCTAAGGGCTCATTCCACCCGCCATTCTGCTGCATCTGTGGCTGCTTCTAGGGACGCCACTATCCAGGAAATCTGCAATGCTACTACCTGGAAGTCTGCACATAACTTCATTTCCTATTACCATATTGACCTTGAGTCACGCCGGGATGCTGGTTTTGGGGCCTCAGTTCTCCAATCTCTGCTCCCTAAGTAGGGTGTGTGCGCCTTGCCTTCCTCCTCCCGGAGAACTGCTAGGAGTCTGCCAATAAGTGTGGCTAGAACAACATATCCACGTCCCTAGAAACACAGATTATAGGAGCGTGGATATGTTGTTCATCCACACTGTCTGGCATTGTCCCTTTCCCCTTTAAATCTTGCGGAAGTCTTCAAGCTGGCTCCTCCCACGCACCCGGGTGGTAAATACCTCTGCTGTGCCCCATGACGCCAGATCTTCCTTTCCGATGGAAGATACAGGTTCCCTCGTGCTACTTTGGTACTGCATGGTACGAGTACCATAGGCCCTGGAGTCAAATCGACTGTTTTCGTCGCACTTAGTCACCTTAAAACTCACCGGAGTTTGCGATTCGGATCTGAACGCTTCCGATATGGAGGACAACTCGTCCCCCGGGTTTCGCCGGTGTCCTTGTGGGCAAAAAATGTCTCGCACCGATCCCCACCTCTCGTGTGTCTATTGCCTAGGCGCCGTGCAAGATACTTCGGCTTGCACCATCTGTTCGGCCTTCCATCCCACCGTTCTGGAGGACTGCAAGGCGCGCCTCAAGTTGGGGAGACCGGAGCTTCGCAATCCACCGGTGAAATCTAAGGAGGCCAGGTGGGCGGTTTCCGCAGCTGCGGGATCCGCTGAGCAGCTTGAGCAGATGGCGGCCTTCGAAGAGGAAGCTGCCCAAGCTTCGGCCAACCGAATCTTCTTTGTGCCTCTCAATCTGGGCTCCACCTTCATGGGATCCTTCCGGAAGTTGTGCCAGTCTCTTCCTACTAAGGGTGAGGCGCCTTCGGGCTTGCACTCCTCCCGATCCAAGAAGAAGGATAAGGATCCAAAATCATCATCTTCTACCCGAAGACGACATTCCTGGGACCGAGAGCGGTCTGACACTCAGGAGCAGGCGGTCTCGGCCATGGTCGAGATTGCTTCCTCAGCTTCCGGCTTTTCGGACCTTCCGTCAGGCCAGGGCACTGAAGCCGAAGATATGGCAGAACCGGCCGAGATTTCTCTCGACCCGATTGAGCCATTGTCGCTGACGCCTGTCGACAACTCCTTGGAGAGGACTCCCATTCTTTCCTTCCCCGACGAGGAGACCCATCCTTCCGGCATCCCGATCGAGGGACAAAAGCCGGAACCTTGGTTCTCACCGAATCCAGCTCCACCCGACTGACAGAGCCGACGCCGTCGGTCTCGATCGAGAAGTAGGACCCTGTCAGTCGGTAAACCAAGAAAGGGTCACAAACACTCCCGGAAGAAGCACCACCACCGTTCCTCATCCTCCTCGGACGAGGAGAGACTTAGACAGAAGCTCTGTAGACGTTATGAGGACCTCATGTGGCAGCAACTTCTTTTGACGGGTCAAAAGCTGTCTTCTCTGGCTGTACCGGCCATTACTTGGCCCCATCCTCTTCGGCTGACACAGACTCCCTCGGCTCCAAAGACCCCGGTTCTCCCTCCGGTGGGACCGCTGCGTATTTCGGCTCAGCCTGTTAGGGGCTCCCCACCAATTTTGGTGGAACCACCACCCGAACAGCCTCAGGGAGGGGCTCCCTCTAAGGAGGACCGACCAACTACGGGCTTGCCCCATAGGTTGTCCATTACGGTCACTCCTGATTGCCCTAGGCGCATTGAGGGGGACTTAAGTGGGAGACCCTTGTATCTGGATTCCTTGGAATCGGATACTACCGGCCTTCACTCACATGATGAGCTGTTAGTGACAGGCCTGGAGGAAGGCCCTTCTTCCTTCCAGGGCGTCCTTTGACTCATTTCGGAGTCCACATGTATGCCTTTGTAGCCTATACAAAAGAAGGCAAAATATCCTCTCACGGATATTCTCAAGAGGGGGGGGATACCCTGACGGAGGCCTTCCCAGTGGCCGACGCCATAGTTGGCCCGGCACTGGAACTTTGGCAGCATCCTGCCTCCTGCCTGGTTCCATCTGCCCACAAGTACGCGGTGCCCATGGGGTCCTTGGCGGGCTTCACTGAGCATCCCCTCGGCCAAGAGCCTTGTGACTGCCTCAGTGTTTAGGCGCACGGGCAGCTCTGCGGATACTGACCGCCCTCCGGACAAGGAGTCCAAAAATATGGACCACTCGGCCTGGAAGGTTCACGCGGCATCATCCCTAGGCCTTTGTCAGGCTAGCTCTGCAGTGATCATGGCACACTTCTCTCACGCCCTTCTGGGGTCGCTTGATGAAGTCCTCCCTCATCTCCCAGCAGACATGCAGACCATGGTCAAGCAGGTCCGGGACCAGGGCCGTGCTGTTGCTAAACAGCTCCAGACGGCTCTGGACATTAGTGATTCCTGTGCCCGTTCACTAGCTGCCGCGGTAGCCACTCGCCGCAGGGCTTGGCTGAGGTTATCTTCCTTTCCCGCAGATACTCAGCACAAGCTAGCTGACGTGCCATTCCTTGGCACCGACCTCTTCGGTCCGGGAGTGGCAGGTCATCTACAGTGCATTGAGCAGTCTAATGCCACCTTAGATGCCACCTCTGCTAAAGGTTCTTCGGGCAAGAACCAGCAGAAGCGCAAGAAGAAGTCCTTTCGGCATTCTTCCCCTGCGGTTAGTCCTCCTTCCAGGGAGGTCAGCAACAGCAGCAGGCTCCAGCTTGGCGCCCTAGGCCCAAGCAAGGACCCCAACAGCCCTGCAAAGGAGGCCGAGGTGCTGGTCCAGGTGCCTCCTCCTCCAAGCCTGCACAGTGACGGGTCGTGGGTAGCTTTCCTTACACCTGTCATGCCAGTTCTGGGTCCTCCTGGGGGCGTCTGCCACTTTATTTCTGCCTGGTCGGTATCACCTGGGACAGGTGGGTTCTGGAAGTGGTCGGGCAGGGACTGCCTCTAGAGTTCGAGCAGTACCCCCCAGCCGGGCCCGTGCCCCATGGGAGGAAAGGATCTCTGTTGGCGCTCAGTTGGCCCTTCGGGGCGACATTGCTCCGCTCCTCCTCAATGAGGCAGTAGCTGCAGTGCCGGATCCTCCTTCAGACCCAGGCATCGTCTCCAAGTATTTCCTGGTGCCCAAACGGACGGGGGGTTGCCGCCCCATCCTAGATCTCCACGACCTGAATCGATATCTCAGGTCTTGCACCTTCCGGATGGTAACTCTGAACCAGATCTGCCATGTCTCTGAGGCCCGGCAGTGGTTCTATCACTGGATCTTCAGGACGCGTTCTACCACGTACCAATCCGTTGGTCCCATCAGCGGTTCCTCCGCTTCAGGGTCGAGGGGACCCTGTACGAGTTCAGAGCCATGCCGTTCGGCCTGTCATCGGCCCCACGGGTCTTCACCAAATGCATCGCAGTGGTGGCAGCCCATCTATGGCGTCAGGGGGTTCGCATTTACCCCTATCTAGACGATTGGCTCCTGGCGGGTTCCTCCCTACAGGAGGTGGAGAGGTCCAGGGACCTGACCCTCCCAATCTGCTCCCACCTGGGCCTCCTAATCAACGAGGCCAAATCAGAACTCGTGCCTTCTCAGGTGATGGGCTTCACTGGGGCAGAGTTCGACTCTCGTCAAGCCAGAGCTCGGCTCCCGACGGACAGGGCGCAGGTTCTTTCCTTTTTTGCCCAATCAGTTCCGGTTGGGCACTTGCGCCCTGCCCGGGACTTCCTGCGCCTCCTGGGTTACATGGCGGCGTGCACCTCAGTGGTCCGTTGGGCCAGATTGCACATGCGCCCCCTTAAGTGGGAGCTGGCTGCCCAGTGGTCTCAGCGTCAGGGTCTCTTCGACCAGCTGGTCACTGTCACCCAGAGGATGTGGGACGCTCTCCAATAGTGGACCGTCCCGAGTCTTTTGCGGGAAGGGACCCTGTTTGTCCGCTCCGAGCCGACAGTCGTCCTTAAGACCGACGCCTCTCTCATGGGCTGGGGAGCTCACATGGGGGACAACAGGGCTCATGGGTTCTGGACCCCCGAGGAGTCCCGATGCCACATCAACCTGTTGGAGCTCAGAGCAGTCAGACTGGCACTGTCAGCTTTCGCTCCTCAGCTCCGTGGTCAAGTGGTTCAAGTCCAGACGGACAATACCACGACAGTGTACTACCTCAACAAACGGGGTGGCACGCACTCCCGTCTGCTATGCAAGGAGGGCTCGGATCTGGACTCCGTCAGCCGGCTGGGCGGATCTCCTAGCCATTCATGTGGCAGGAGTCTCGAACCAGCTGGCGGATGCTCTCAGCTGCATAGGCCAGACATCCCACAAGTGGTCTCTCCATCCAGAGGTAGCTTACGATCAGTTCTCCCATTGGGGCAAACCCTTGGTGGACCTGTTTGCCTCCAGGGAGAACACCAAGCTAAGGCTGTACCATACCCGCCCCCCTCAGCAGGGCTCGCTGCAGGGGGATGCCTTCTCGAGGCCGTGGATCCCAGGCCTCCTCTACGCCTTTCCTCCATTTCCCTTGATCCACAAGGTGTTACTCAAGGCGAGGAGGGACAAGGCGAAGGTGATCCTGGTAGCCCCAGATTGGCCACGCCAATTCTGGTATCCAGATCTCCTCAGCCTCAGCTGCAGGACCCCGGAGCGGCTTTGTACACGCCCGGACCTGATATCGTTGAACCAGGGGAAGGTCTTCCACTCGGACCTTCAATCCCTGCACCTCACAGCCTGGTTCCTGAGCTGCTAGAGTTCCAGGCTCTGGGTCTTTCCAAGGATGTCTACACCGTGGTAGTAGCATTTCAAAAGGAATCGACCAGGAAATGTTATGCCTTCAAATGGAAAAGGTTTTCCATTTGGTGTCGGGGAAAGAGCCTGGACCCCTTATCCTGCTCTGTGGCTAACATTCTAGACTACCTTTGGTCCCTCTCCAAAGGGTCTTGATCATCGACCCTTAGGTTACTGGCAGCCATCTCTGCTTACGAGGCGCAGGCAGTCAGCCTGGCTATTGGCATGGGAGACAGTGGTCGGGCGCTTTTTCAAAGGCCTGGATCACATATCCCCTCTGGTGCGTGAACCTCCACCTCCGTGGGATCTCTTGCTGGTTTTTGCAAAGCTCATGGGCAAGCCATTCGAACCCATGCACAAGTGTGAGCTTTCACATTTGTCATGGAAGACTGCCTTCCTGGTGGCTATCACGTCACCCAGAAGGACAGGGGAGCTCCAGGCGCTTTCGGTGGACTCCCCTTATCTGGTCTTTCACAGGGACAAGGTTGTCCTGCGCTGCCACCCGAAATTCCTTCCGAAGGTGGTGTCAGAGTTTCACCTTAACCAAGTGTTGACTCTTCCGGTATATTACCCTAACTACACCTCGGATGCCGAGTACAGGCTCCATACTCTGGACCTCAGATGTACTCTCTCCTACTATAAGGAGAGGATGGAGGAAATTCGTGAGAGGTTCAGCTGTTTGTCACCTATGCTGAAGCTTCTGGCAGACCTGCAGCCAAGTGGACTATTACAAGACCGGATCCATCATGCATAAGTCTGTGTTATGAACTGGCGGGCAAGGAGCCTCCCAGAGGGATAAAGCTCATTTTACCGCCGATACGGCCAGCTGTGGCTGCTTCCAGGGACATCCTTATCCAAGAAATCTGTCGGCTGCTACCTGGAAGTCAGCCACCTTTATTACCCATTACCACATAGACCTTGAGTCTAGCGTGATGCTGGTTTTGGGGCCTCGGTTCTCAATCTCTTTTCCCTAAGTAGGGGGTGTGCACCTTGCCTCCCTCCTCCCGGAGAACTGCTAGGAGTCTGTCAGACAGTGTGGATGAACAACATATCCACACTCCTAGAAAAACAGGTTACTCACCTGTAACAGTATTTCTAGGAGCGGTATATGTTGTTCATCCACACGCACCCACCCGACCTTCCCGGCTTAAGGCGCACATCCTTGCTTCCAGCGGGCTAGATCTGGCGTCATGGGGTGGAGCCAAGGTATTTACCACCCGGGTGGGTGAGCTTGAAGACTTCCAGCAAGATTTAAAGGGGAAAGGGACAATGTCAGACAGTGTGGATGAACAACATATACCACTCCTAAAACTACTGTTACAGGTGAGTAACCTGTTTTTACTCACCTGTAACAGTTGATCTTCCACGGGATGGTCTCCTGTAGAAGGAAATACTTATGCGTAGTCGCCAGAGGTCACTGTGGTGCACAGCAGCTCTTATAGCAGTATTTTACCAGGGCCTGCCCACTGATGACATAATCAGTCTGCTACCTATATGAGTGGGCAGTCCCTGGTATCTTCAGTTTATTTTCCCGCCGTCTTCAGCTCACACACAGCAGCTAGTGCAAAGTGTAGGTAGTCATCGACGAGAAACTGAGCAAACAGGAACGGTTTCTTTCGGTTCCTTCTCCTTTATCGATGGATGTCAGAAGGACCTTCAAACAAATTGCCTTTATTTCGCTCCTTTTGTTGTGGTAGAAAAATCTACCGTTTCGACAATCATTCAGTCTGTGTCCGCTGTTTGGGACCCACACACAGCTCATTTTCCTGTGAACTTTGTCAGGAATTCAACCAGGTGACTTGTTGACAAGGATTGCTTGATAATCCAGGCTTACCTTATGGAACAAAAAGCCCCTCGCTTAGAGAAGCAAGGGCCCGTCCAAGGTCCCCAATCTGGTACTTCACACAAGAAGCACAGATGTGAAGAGATGCTCCACTGCATCCTCTTGCAAAGTACTGAGTGAGCTGGCGACCACTTGAGTCTCCCTCGACGACGATGCCTGTTAAACCTGCCTCCTTGTTGATGGAAGTTTATTCTCTCTCGTTGACGGCGCTTTCTAATGCTCTATCGGCAGTTTCAGTGGAACCTTACATTAATGCCATCGCTGCCCCATCGACGGTGACTTCTCTCATCGATGTCTGTTAAACAGGTCAAATCTTCCTCTCTCTCGGCCCCATTGTCGACGGGCCCTGGAACTCTAGGGAATACCATGGATTTTACTTTTTCAGCTGCTCCCCCTCCTTCAAGGGCTTTTGTTCATAGAGGCCAGCCTGATTGGGACCGGGCCCTGGGATAGTTTCATCCAGCCTCCAGAACTGCTTTTGCTCCTCGTCCTCTCTCCTCTATTATTCCCTAGGTCTCACAACCCCCCTCCTCCCACCACTATTTCTATGGACATGGATACTGTAGTACAGCAGATTCTGAAGGTAATAAGGCATACACAGCCCCCGGCTCCAGATACTGGGGATCACCCATCCCGGTCGCTTACACCTCCACCAAAATATTTTCTTGGTGAACGGCCCACCTCCCCACATGGTTTCCCTTCAGATTATGAGGAAGAATTCTATTCTGAGGACTTCTAATTCCTGGATGACATACCAGAGGATCTGGAGAATATTGACATTTAAGAATGGGACTCTCATCCTCCGTCCTCTCTCTTTACTATATCATCTCTGCACGAGGAACCCACTCACCACACAGCGGCTTCCCCACCTGACTACCCCTCATTTCACGATATGATGGTTCAGATACAGAAAATGATGGGTTTCTGTACTACTGAACATAAGCAGAGAAAAGACATGGTAGACTATCTTGAACTGCCAGAGGGACCCGGTGATTGTGGTACCCCCACTCATCCAAACATACCAGAATGCTGTGCTTGCAGCTTGGGATCAGCCTTCTGCTGTCTCGCCTCTTCATCGGAAGGTGGATCATTTGTACCAGGCTTCCCCCCATCATCCATTCTTCTCTCCTAATCCTGAGGCTGATTCAGTAGTTCTAGGAGAGTGGATATGTTGTTCATCCACACTGCTTGGCATTGTCCCCTTCCACTTTAAATCTGCTGGAAGTCTTCAAGCTGGCTGCTCCCACTCACCTGTGTGGTAGATACCTCAGCTGTGCTCCATGACACCAGATCTTCCTTTCTGCTGGAAGAAGCAGATTCCCTCCTTACCGCTTCCGCATTGAGTAGGCCCTAGTGCTAAAATCTTCGGATTTACTTCCAAGAACTTTTAAAAACTCTCGAGTTTCATCTTCAGTTCGATTATCAATCTTGACAGCTATGGACGAAAAGTCCTCACCCAGATTTGGCACCGATCCCCACCTCACGTGCATCTACTGCCTATGTGTCGGCCATGACACCTCATCGTGTAGCTTTTGCTTGGCCTTCCATCCCAACATCCTGGATGACCATAAGGCATGCCTGAAACAGGGGAGACCGGAAAAATTGAACCGTCCGGTGAAGTCTAAGGAAGCTTGGTGGGCGGTTTCTGTGGCCGCGGGCTCTGCCGATCAGCTGGAACAGATGAAGGCGTTTGAGGAAGAAGCCGCTCGTGCTTCGGCCAGTTGAAGCTTCTTTGTCCCACTGAACCTGGGCTCCACCTTTATGGGATCTTTTAAGGAGATGTGCCAGTCTCTTCCCACTTGGGGAGAGGCGCTTTTTGACTTGCATTCCTCCCGCTCTCTGAAGAGAGAAAAGGACACGTTGTCTTCATCCCGGCTAAGATGTTCTTGGGACTGAGAAAGGTCCGAGTCCCAGGAACATGCAGTCTTGACCTTGGTTGAGATCACATCCTCGGCCGCCGGCTTCATGGTTCTTCCGTCTGGCCAGAGGACCGAGGACATGGCCGACGAGGTTGAAATTATCCTCGAGCCGATCGACCCTTTGTTGCCGGCCAGTGCCGACGACCCTCTAGGACGGACTCTGGTCCTGGTATTTCCAGTTGAGGAGACCCAGCCTGCTGGTGTACTCATCAAGGACCTGGTTCCGGACCCTAGGGTTTCACCTATCACTCCGGTGTCTCGCGATCGACTGAGTCGTCCTCCCCGATCTCGGTCATGGTCGGACCCCCTCGGCCGAATGACAGGAAAAGCCATAAGCGCTCAAAGAAGGGGCAACACCACGGGTCGTTCTCATCCTCCTTGGATGAGTAGAGGCTCCGGCGGAAGCTCTGGCACTGTGAGGATCTTAACGTGGCAGCAGCTGATCCTGACCGTGCAGAAGCTGGCTCCGCCGCCCACCCCGGCCATTACTTGGCTTTCGCCTCCCAGGCCGAAGCCGACCCCTCCGTAACCGAAGTCCCTGGTTCCTCCACTTGTGGGGCCGGCCTGTCTACCAGTTCGGCCTATTCCGGTCTCTCCACTTATTCTGGTGGAACTGCCACCTAGGCAGCCTAAGGGAGGGGCTCCCTCGAAAGAGGATCGACTAGACACCGGCCTTCCCCTGACGTCTGTCTGTTACGGTCACCCCGGACCTCCCTCGGAGGATTGAGGTTGATTTAGGCTGTAGACTGCTGTATCACGACTCTTCGGACTCTGATGTCACCGGGCTCCATTTGCATTCGGGGGATGACAAGTCGTCTGTTGGCACGGGGCTGGAGGAAGGCCCTTCCTCCTTCCAAGGGATTTTCTGACTCCACCGGAATGACCCTGGAACCTATCCAGAGCTGAAGAGAGGGGATACCCCGATGGAGGCCTTTCCAGTGGCCGAAGCCATTGTTGGCGGCTCTTGAACTTTGACAGCACCCTGCCTCATGCACAGTATCGTCTGCCTGCATGGCCCGCAAGTACGCAGTGCCCATGGGGTCCCTTGCGGGGTTCATGGAGCACCCTTTGGCTGAGAGCCTGGTGATCGCCTCTGTATTCGAATGTACTGGCAGTTCGGCCGACACTGACCGAACTCCGGACAAAGAGTCCAAAAATATGGACCACGCTGCCCGAAAGGTCTATGTGGCCTCTTTCTTGGGCCCTCGTTAGGCCAGCTCGTCAGTCATTATGGCACACTTCTCCTATGCCCTTCTTGGGTCATTGGACGAAGTGCTCCCTCATCTCCCCGCGGACATGCAGACCACGGTCAAACAGGTCCGTTACCAGGGCCGTGCTGCTGCCAAACAGCTGCTCCAGATGGCCCTGGACATACGGGTTTCTTGTGCCCGCTTGATGGCTGCTGCAGTGTCCTCTCACTGCAGGGCTTGGCTGAGGTTTCCTCTGTCCCAGCGGATACTCAGCACAAGTTGGCTGATGTGCCTTTCCTGGGGACCAACCTGTTCAGTCCAAGAGTGCCTGGTCACCTGCAGCGCACAGAGCAGTCCAACGCCACCTTGGACGCCACTTCTGCCAAGGGTTCTTCGGACAAGAACCAGTAGAAGAAGAAGCTCTTTTTGTCACTTATTCCCCTGCGGTTTGACAGGCCTCCTATCAAGGAGGACTGCAGCATCAGCAGCAGGCTCAAGCTTGGCGCCCTCGGCCCAAGCCTGGACCCCAACAGGCCCACAAAGGAGGCCAAGGCTCGGGTCCAGGAGCTGCCTTCTCTTCCAAGCCTGCGCAGTGACTGGATGAGGGTTGCCACCCCTATCTCCGTTACTTCAGCTTTTGCCCCTCCTGTGGGGGGTCAGCTCCGCGACTTCCTTTCCGCCTGGTCCGCTATCACCTCGGACAGGTGGGTTCTCGAAGTGGTTGGTCGAGGACTGCCTCTAGAGTTCAAGCAGTACCCTCCCAGCTGAGCCCGCGCCCTTCAGGAGGAACAGATTTCTGCGTGCACATGTTCGGCTCTTTGAGACGACATAACTCAGCTCTTCCGCAAGGAGGCAGTAGCTCCTTTGGCGGATCCTCCAGCAGATCCAGGTACTTCCTGGTGCCCAAGCGGACAGGGGTTGGCGTCCCATTCAAGATTGCCACGACTTGAATCGGTTTCTCAGGTCTCGCACTTTTTGGATGGTGACTCTGTCCCAGATCATACTATCCTTGGAGCGAAACATGTGGTTCTGTTCACTGGATCTGCAAGACGCGTTGTTTCATGTCCCAATCCGTCCATCCCATCAGCGGTTCCTCCGCTTCAGGGTTGAGGGGACCCTGTACGAGTTCCCGAGCCATGCCGTTCGGCCTGTCATAGGCCCCACGGGTCTTCACCAAATGCACTACAATGGTGGCAGCCCATCTTTGGCGACGGGGAGTCAGAATCTATCCTTACCTCGACGATCGACTCCTGGCAGGTTCACCCAACAGGAGGTGGAGAGGTCCAGGGATCTGGCCCTGCAGACCTGCTTGCAACTCTGCCTCCTGATCAACGAGGCCAAGTCAGAACATGTGCCTTCCCAGGTGATGGCCTTCATCGGGGCATGGCTTGAATCTCGTCGAGCCAGAGCTCTACTCCCGGCAGACAAGGCGGAGGTTTTCTCCTCCTTTGCCCACTCATTTCTGGTTGGGCACTTGCGCCCTGCCCGGGACTTTCTGCACCTTCTGGGTTACATGGCGGCATGCACCTCGGTGGTCCGTTGGGCCCGGTTGCACGTGCACCCCTTCCAGTGGGAGCTGGCCGCCCAGTGGACTCAGCGCCACAGTCATTTCGACCAGCTGATCACTGCAACCCAGAAGATGCGGGACACTCTCCAGTGGTGGACCGCCCCTGACTGGTTGCAGGAAGGGATCCCATTTGGACGCCCTGAGCCGACGGTTGTTCTTATATGACCGCTGCTGCTCTCATGGGCTGGGGAGCCCACATGGGGGACAACAGGACCCACGGGTTGTGGAACTCCAAGGATTCCTGATGCCACATCAACCTGTTGGTGCTCAGAGCAGTCAGACTGGTACTGTCAGCTTTCGCTCCTCAGCTCCAGGGTCAAGTGGTTCAAGTCCAGACGGACAATACCACGACCATGTACTACCTCAACAAACAGGGCAGCACACACTCCCATCTGCTGTGCAAGGAGGTGTTCCATATCTGGACCCTCATAAGCCGGTTGGAGTCAAATCTCCTAGCCATCCATGTGGCAGGAGCCTCGAACCAGCTGGCGGATGCTCTCAGCCGCATAGGCCAGACATCCCACGAGTGGTCTCTCCATCCAGAGGTAGCTTACAGCCTGTTCTCCCATTAGGGCAAACCGATGGTGGATCTGTTTGCCTCCAGGGAAAACGCCAAGCTGAGACTGTATCATACCCACCCCCCACCCCAGCAGGGATTGCTACTGGGGGATGCCTTCTCTGCACCTTCCCTCCATTTCACCTGATCCACAAGGTGTTATTCAAGGTGAGGAGGGCAAGGTGAATGTGAGTCTGGTAGCCCCAGATCTCTGCAGCCTCAGCTGCAGGCCCTCGGAGCAGCTTTGCACATGCCTGGACTTGATATCTCTTGGTCTTCCATCTAGACCTTCAATCCCCTGCACCTCACAGCCTGGTACCTGAGCGGCTAGAGTTCCAGGCTTTGTGTCTTTCCGAAGATGTCTACACTGTGATGGAGACATCTAGAAAGAAATTGACCAGGAAATGTTACGTCTTCCAAATGGAGATTTTCCATTTGGTGTCAGGGTAAGGGTCTGGACCCCTTATCCTGCTCTGTGCCTAACATTCTCTACTACCTTTGGTCTCTCTCCAAAGGGGGTCTACAGTCTTCAACTCTTAGGGTGCACCTGGCAGCCATTTCTGCTTATCGGGCGCGGGCCGGTCAGCCGACATTGGCGCAGGAGATATTGGTCGGGCACTTTTTCAAAGGCCTGGATCACATATCCCCTCTGGTGTGTAAACCTCCACTTCCGTGGGATCTACTGCTTGTTTTGGCAAAGCTCCTGGGCAAGCCATTTGAACCCATGCACAGGTGTGAACTGTCACACTTGTAAAAGACTGACTTCCTGGTGGCTATCATGTCAGCCAGAAGGACAGGTGAGCTCCAAGCACTTTCGGTGGACTCCCCTTATCTGGTCTTGCACAGGGACAAAGTTGTCCTATGTCCCCACCCGAAATTCCTTCTGAAGGTGGTTTCAGAGTTTCACCTTAACCAAGTGTTGACTCTGCTGATTTTCTACCCTAATTGCACCTCGGACTCCGAGTACAGGCTCCATACTTTGGACCTGAGACGTGCTCTCTCCTATTATAAGGAGAGGACGGCGGATAATCGTGGAGAGGTTCGCCAGCTGTTTGTCACTTACGCTGAAGCTGCTTCTGGCAGACCTGCAGTGAAGCGACCTGTTGCAAGATGGATTACATCATACATAGGTCTGTGTTATGAGCTGGTGGGCAAGGAGCCTCCCAGAGGGATAAGAGCTCATTCTACCCACTATACTGCTGCATCGGTGGCTGCTTCCAGTGGCATCCCCATCTAGGAAATCTATTGGGCTGCTACCTGGAAGTCGGCAAACTCCTTCATCACCCACTACCACATCGACCTTGAGTCATGCTGGGATACTGTTGTCTAAGTAGGGGGTGTGCGCCTTGCCTCCCTCCTTCCGGAGAACTGCTTGGAGTCTACCAAACAGTGTGGATGAACAACATATCCATGCTCCTAGAACAGGTTACTCACCTGTAGCAATAGTTCTAGGAGTGGTATATGTTGTTCATCCACACGGAACCACCCGACCTCCCCGGCTGCGGATGCACATTACCTGGCTTCCAGCGGGCTAAGATCTGGTGTCATGAGGCGGAGTCGAGGTATATACCACCTGGGTGGGTTGGAGGAGCTAGCTTGAAGACTTCCGGCAGATTTAAAGTGGAAGAGGACAACTCCAAACAATGTGGATGAACAATATATACCACTACTAGAACTACTGTTACAGGTGAGTAACCTGTTCTTATTGCCGCCGCTTATGATTGTACTAAACACCTCCGATACATGAGCTGTTTGCTTCCAGATGAAGAATCCCATCGCTTAGTCTACCTAGGAAAGAAAATCTTCCAGGCAGGCACACTGAATCTGAGAATCTTTAACTATATGGGACATATGGTGAAATACCAGTCTACCCTCTGGTCCCTCGGCTATTGAAGTAGTCCATAAAGTCCCTCCTTCATAGGAGAAAGACCAATTACTGGCTTCCATATTAGCTGGAAATTCCATTTCCTGACATCTCCTATGCTCGGGGCTATGATGCGGTGGATACCTTGGCCCATGCAGTGTCGTTGGGCATAAACCCTCTGCTATCATGCCTGGCTCCGTATCTCAAGTCAGCAACCAGATGTTCAAAAAAAGAAAAAAACAGGTTAATGCCCCATTTAATGGTGCTAAACTTTTTGGCCCAGGCTCCCAAATGCTCTTGGATGATCTCCAGGTGTCAGGCTGCACTCTCCGTATGGTGCATGGTATGTACCATACCCCACAGTCCTCATACCAGTCCTGTTCACAAAACTTTCAAAAATGGAGAGGCAAGACTAGAGGGGCGTATCAAGGCAGTTCCTATGGATGTTCTAACGCCTCCTCCCGGAACACCACGCCTTCATTGAAGGGGCCCCGCTCCCACCCTCCGGGTGGTGCAGGCCTGACTGGTGACCCATTAGGGCTTGCCCCCTGCTTCCTTCTTCAGGCCTCGGAAGCTGTAGGGGGCCATTTTGCCCTTCATCTGGAGGCCTGGACAGCCATTACTTCGGACGAGTGGGTTCTTCAAATCATACTTATGGTTCATACACTGGAACTTACATCTCCACCTCCCCCGTACCCACCCCACTCGGTCCATTATCCATCTGACCATGTTCTTATTCTCCAAGAGGAACTTCCGGCTCTTCTACACAGAAAAGCTGTGAATCCTGTTCCTCCTGAGGAGCTACATCAAGGATTCTACTCCCATTTTTCCCTGGTCCCCAAACGTATGGGAGACCTCAGACTGATAGTAGACCTAAGATCAAGGCCCCTACTTTTCTGCGGCACAGTAGGACCAAGTTCTGCGGCAAGACTGCCATTTGCCGCAGAACTTCTGAGACGGGTGGTTTGTAATTTCTGTGGAAGTTCTGCGGCACTAACAGACTACCATATCAGAGTGTCAGCTTGTCATCCTGACTTCACTTTCATGGCAGTGGTTATAGCAGTCAGGATAGGGGAAAGCACAGTAGCACTAGTTCAAAAAATAAGACTTATAGAAATAATTTTATGCCTAAAAAAGCAAAACAAATATCTCGGTCTGTTGCATAAATGAAATATGTAGAGGGGACCTTATGTGATAAATAAGGTATTTCTATATGCATGGTATCTATACCACTAATGAGGTCTCCACTGTGTATCACTTATATATTTATATGCAATCTGTAACATACATGCAAATATGCGTGTGTGTGTATAGTGAGAGATACTATGTGTGTGTGTGTGTGTGTGTGTGTGTGTATATATATTTATACAAATATATACATATATTGTGTATTTTTTTTTTTTTTAATTTCCATGAACTTGCATCCTCATTCATACAAGTCCCATTGGATAAGGAATAAACAGAATAGAGGAGTATTGCAAAACTCATTTGTCATGCCAGCCTGCTTCCCCTGACACTATGTAACACCATCAGACCATGCCATGCATGTGAACCGATTGTGAGATAGAGCTCTCCAGCCCATCACAATGTGTCCACCGTGTAACAGAATACTGCGCCATACCTTCCCAGGCTCAGAGCAGTGATGTGTTCCCCCCAATCCTTGTGCTGCCCAGCCAGCTCCCAGAGCTGATCTCTGAACCTGAGTTGACGGCACAGAAACATAACATGCTATCCTCTGGCCCAACAGCTGGCCCTGAACACATTTCTCCATAACTTTTGAGTGACTCTATCAACCAGTGACAATATGTAATAATCCTGGCAAAAATGTGTACAGCACAATTATTTATTTAACAGGTCTGTTCTTTCAGCAGGTCTACACATTATTTTCCACATCATAAGCAGGCACTCGCCCAAACCACCAAAAATAAGGTTGAAGCTGCTTCAGCCTTATTTTTGGTGGTTTGGGTGAGTGTCTGGTTATGATGTTGAAAAGTTTCTGATTTTACCAAGAGCACCTCCGATTTTTTTTCCTTTTGCGAGCCCTTTTGTTTGATTTTCGCATAATTATATTCCACTTTTCTGGGCATAATTACTTTATTATTCTCAAAAATGACAGGTAAATTCATTTTACCAGTTCATTTCAGATGGCATCTCTATACCTTGAAGGTACAAATACATTTGCACAAAGTGAAGTATGGACTTAACAGGTCTATGCTATTGTCAAGGTTTTGTTTAAATTGGCCCTGGTACAATAACGCAAGACTGAAAATTGTATTAAGCTGTAGTGCAGGTTGAGAAAATATCACCAAGCCTGATGTACTGTGCCACCGCCTCTGGCAGTGGGAGCTGTGGTAGATAAGTGACTGTTCATTTCTGTTGCAGAATGCAGCTATTTCATTAGCTAATTTATGATGTTATAGAAATCATAACATCACATTCTGAGCATAGAGGAATTTGGGATATAAAAAGAGGGGAAGGGAACCAGGTTCTATGGATAAACAGAATTATTTATAAAAAATCACGAAGAATAGTGAATTCTGTGGCATTGCAGAAGTTCTGCGGTAGATTGCAAGTTCTGCTCAAAATTCTGCGGCCGCAGAATTCTAGGGGCCTTGCCTAAGATGTCTGAATTTAAGCGTTCAGTACAAGAGGTTTCGGATGGTCACATTAACATCAGTAATACAATAATGAAAAAGGGGGATTGGTTATATGCCTTGGACATGAAAGATGTATATCTGCCCATCCACATCCACCCAGCCTACCACCGGTTCTTGCGCTTTCAATTGCTGGGACACCACTACCAATTTTGAGCACTTCCTTTCGGACTGTCGTCGGCTCCTAGAGTCTTCACTAAGTGCCTTGCCATAGTGACGGCGGCCCTGAGAAGAGACGGACACTTCGTCTTCCCATACCTAGATGATTGGTTGATAAATGCACATTCCGAACAGGATCTGCTTCTCTCCCCTTCAGGCCACCTTTACCCTTTTCCAAAATCTGGGCATTACTATAAATTGGCCCAAATCCAACCCGAAGCCTTCCCAGTCACTCCAGTATATAGGAGCACTTCTGGACATGGTTTCAGCCAGGGCTTACCTCCCTGTCAACAGACAAGAAAAACTTCTATCTTTGGCTTCGCATGCTTGAACCAAGAAGTCCATAACAGCCAGAAGTCTCTTGCGTCTTCTGGGGCACATGGCAACTGCCATCCCCACAGTGGCGTACGCTGATCTTCATATGAAACCAGTGCAATGGGTGCTTCAGAATGAGTGGCATCAATGGTCAGGTGACTTTGACGACATTCTCAAAGTCACCCCATCCCTCCGCTCTACCCTAGCTTGGTGGACACACCGGCACCACCTGTCTCAGTTCATGCCCTTTCAGGCTGCTCCTCCCCAGCAAACGTTGACCATGGATGCTTCCCTGGATGGCTGGGGAGCTCACATTGACCATTATGGGGCTCAAGACAAATGGCCGAATTTACCGTTTTACCACACATAAATCTGTTTGAAATGCAGACGGTTCGCCTGGCCCTTCAGGCCTTTCCCCCCCACCTTCGTCCCGGACCCTTACTAATCCAGTTAGGCAACACCTCAGTGGTGTTTTATCTGAAAAAACTAAGCACCAGGTCTCACTGTCTCTGAAGGTTTGGCAGGAAGCCACACTACAACAACTCACAGTAATTGCCGTCCATCTTCCAGGACACCACAATACTCTGGCAGACATTCTCAGTCACCAGTCCTCAGTTCACGAGTGGACCCTTCAGTAAAAGTTCTTCAGATGATGATCTGCTTCTGAGGGAACCCACATCTAGACCTTTTTGCTTCCCCAGACAATCACAGACTCCCCAAATACTTTTCCATTATCCCAAACTGAAGGGGGCTATTTAACGATGCCCTGTCCCAATCATGGACAGGACACTGCTTAAATGCTCCCCACCCCCCCAGTCCTGCAATGGACTCTACTGAAACTACAACTCAAACTTGCCACGATGATCCTCGTAGCCCCACTATGGCCCAGGCAGATGTGGTTTCCCATACTCCCAACAGCTATCCGTGGCAGACCCCATTCCGTTGCCAGTCAGGCCAGATCTCCGGACTTAGGAGCAGGGCTATCTCCTTCACCCCAGCCTGAAGGCTGTATACCTTCGCGCTTGACTCCTGAGGACGTTTTCATAAACACATCTTCAGGTCTCCTCGCCTGTGGCCGACATACTTTTGGCCTCACGAAAACCATCAACCAGAGAAACATACAATGCCAAATGGAAACGCTTTTCCATATGGTCTACTTCCCTTTCCATAAATCCATTTTCATGTCCTTTACCCAAAGTGCTAGACTACTTGGCTTAGTTGCCAATAAGGACCATAGCTTTTCCTCTATTAAGGTTCATCTGGCCTCCATTTCGGTCTATCATGAACCCTATGAAAGCAAATTACTGTATCAACATCATCTTGCCAAGATGTTCTTAAGAGGTGTGCTTCATATCAAACCTCCTATAAAATGCCCTGCTTCCCCTTGGGATTTGAATTTCATACTAGAGAAACTCACCCTTTGAACCAGTGGCTGCTGCTGATCTCCACTTCCTGTCTTGGAAGACAGTCTTTCTAGTGGCCGTTACTTCGTCTTGGCGTATCTCCGAGCTTCAGGCTCTGATTTGTAGAGAGCTTCACTTAATCTTCCACAAGGATAGAGTGGTTCTCCGCACCAACCCTTCCTTTTTGCCGAAAGTGGTTTCAGAACATACATTAAACCAGACCGTGGAATTGCCCATCTATTACCTAGAACATTCCAGTCAGGGTGAAGATCTCCTACACACCTTAGATGTTCATCGTATTCTGAAGTACTATATATTTGTACCAAATCCTTGAGAAAAACCTCTCAATTGTTTGTCACCTTCACCTCTACGAGAAAAGGTTTCCTAGTTGCCAAGAAAACCATTTCCAGTTGGTTGGCTAATTGCATCACATTTTGTTACAAACAAAATACAACAAGCCCCTATCGGGAATGGTACAAGCCCATTCCACTAGAGCCCAGGCCTTCACAGCAGCCTGCTTTAAAGGAGCCTCGATCCCGGATATCTGCAAAGCAGCTATGTGGTCTAGCATTCACACTTTCATGAAGCATTACAATTTAGATATTGCTTCCTGCAGTAGGGCGGCCTTTCCTCGAGCAATCCTACAGGGCCTATTATCATAATTACACCCTCTTTGGGTAAACTGCTTGGGATTCATCCCAAAAGTATTACCTGCTGCAAGAGACCATCCTGTGGAAGATAGTACAGTTACGTAAAAACTTACCGTAACAGTAGATCTTTGAGGTATGTCTCTTGCAGCAAGTTTGTTCCCTCCCTCCATCCTCTTCCTTCTCTAAGAGAATGACTTTGTTCCACTTAGGACATGGGAAGGGACATCTTTGGTACCTCAGATCCCATCAATCCTCGCTTAATGAGCTGAATCTGGCGGGGAACTGAGGATACCAGGGACCACACCCACTCTTATAGGTAGCAGGATGATAATGTCATTGGTGGGCGACCCCTGGTAAAAGACTGCTACAAGAGCTGCTGTGCACCACAGCAACCTCTTGCGTCTACCCAAAAGTATTACCTGCTGCAAGAGACATCCCTCAAGGATCTACTGTTACGGTAAGTTTTTACGCAACTGTACTTTCTAGGAGTGGTATATGTTGTTCATCCACACTAACCCGTCTGACCTCCCCTGACTTTGGCACGTACAGCTGCTTCCATTGGGCACGTTTTGGCGTCATGGGGCAGAGCCAAGGGATATACCACCTGGGTGGGTGGGAGTAGCTAGCTTAAAGACTTTCCGGCACATCTTAAAGTTGAAAGGACACTGCCAACAAGTGTAGATGAACAACATATTCCACTCCTAGTACTTCTGTTACAGGTGAGTATCCTGTTTTTTTTTTTTTTTTTAAGTTACTGTTACTTCTGCTTAAAGGATTTCCGAGTCTGCTGGCCCAGTGGCATGGAGGGCTAAGGCATCATGCCTTACCTTCTGCCACGCTGGCAACCATTGTTCGCTGTGCGAGCGGGCCGCTGGGGGTCGGCTGGGGAGGGAGAGGATCGAGCATCCTAAGGACAGCTCTCCTTTCCAGGGTAGGGGGTGGGACGGAGTCCACTGCATGCCTGACCCCTAGAGGAAGCTGGGGGCCGGCATGGGTCATGGCTCACATGTAGGGGCGGTTACGGGGCAGACTCTTGGTGTGGCGTATGGGAGCATGCTCGGCCGTTGGCGTCATTGTACGCCACCGGGCCACACTTGGAAAGGGGAGAAAATGGAAAAATGGCTCCTTGGCAGGATGAATGCCAGTCGCCGCAGGCCCCGTTCCCACGATTCTGCAGTAACCCCTGCATCGAATCTGCCACGGGGGGCAAGCTGTTGAGGAAAAAGTGGAGAGGTAAGCTGCGAGTGGGAGACAGGGCTGGGTGACCTGGCAGGAGGGAGTGCCTCAGGGGAAGTGGAGAAACAAATTAACAGCAAAAAAAAAAAAGGGTTTCCAAGCTCCAGGCTCTGACGTGTAAACAGTCTTATTTATTTTTTTACAAGGCCAGGGTGCCCTTGAGAACAAGTCCTAAGTTTCTGCCTAAGGTAGTGTCCGAGTTTACTCTGAATCAGAACATCAATATACTTGTCTGTTACCCAGAGTATTCCAACCCGAAGGTAGGCTTTACTTCATACTCTCAATGTCCATAGTACGCATCGTTGCTACCTAAAACAATACCGGTCCTTTCAGAAAGACTGATCAGTTGTTTTTCTTTCGCTCCCAGATCTGAAGGGGCACCAGTTCCTAAATGGACATTGTCTAAATGGTTAGTTAACTGCATTTTGTACAGTTATCTTAAGTATGACAGACCTTTACCGGGCCCAGTAAAAGGTCATTCTGCCAAGGGTGTTGTTACCTTTTTTAAGAATGTTTCCGCAGCAGACGTTTGTGCAGCTGCTTCCTGGAGTGTCATTCACACTTTTTTTTTTAATTTATTTTTTATTATTATTATTTTTTTTCCTTTACTATTACATTTATATCAGGAGACATTTTACAAACAGAAGATTTTCTGTGATTACTTCAGGTTTGTTATTATACAGGAGAGCAATACATACATTTCTTTTACGTTGATAACACATAGAGACCAAAACCAAACTTTCCTCAACTGATATGGAGTAGAGTCTGTCCAAGCCCCTACTCCCTCCTCCCCATCCCTCTCGAGGACCCATACTCTAAAGGCAGAAATCGGGGTCAGTTCTTGCCTGATTGACTAACCATTTCCGCCATAGGGCGGCAAAACCATCCATTTGATTGTTCAGTTTCGCTGTAATGTTTTCCATCTGATATATACCGTACACAGTGTGTCTCAGGTCTTGTATACTTGGTATAATTTTCGTCATCCATTTCCTTGTCAGACTTTTTCGACGCCAGTAGCAGAATGGGAAGCAGGGTCTTTGTCCAAGGGGGGGGGGCGATCCGGGCAGACGGCCATGAGGACCATTTCAGCTGTAAGTTCAACTTGTTCATCAAGGTCTTCACTTCCATTCACACTTTTGTCAAACACTACAGTTTGGACATCACTTCTAGGCATTGGACTGGATTTGGCCTTGCGATACTTCAAGGCCTGCTGTCCTGAATGCTTCTGGCTTCCTTTAGCCTCCACCCATGCCTGTCGAGCTCTTCTCCTTGACTGCTTGGGACTCTGTCCTTATGGTTATAGGCTACTGCAAGAGTTCTAGCTCGAAGTAAGATAGTACAGTTGTGTAAGATCTTACTGTAGCAGTAGATCTTTGAGAAGAGCTCTTGCAGCAGATGTTGCTTTCCATCCCGCTTTCCCCCTGGTATTCATTTTGCTTTATCTTTTATTCAGGCTCGAACCTCCTCAGTTCTCCTTCCCTCCTAAGCAGCGGGTGTCCAGCTGGAGAACTGAAGTGGGGTCTGGGGACCGCCCCTTTTATACCATTGGCTGACATTGGGGCGGACCGACATCAGGGTTGGTCCCTGCTGAAGACTTCTAGCTAGAAGTTTTCCGTGGGGTCCTGGTGGCTTAATCCTTATGGTTATAGCCTACTGCAAGAGCTCCTCTCGAAGATCTACTGTTACAGCAAGTTCTTACGTAACTGTACTTTTCTCAAAGTAAAATAGAAGAAGCTCCCTTACTTCCATGGGAGCTCCTCTATGGCAGTTTGATAATTTTCCATACTGTGCCCCCCAAGGAAGGGAAGGGATTGTTGTTTGTCCCTGTGGGTTTGCCGTACTATCCCTTCCATATGAAATTTGCCAGCAGATAAAGGCCTAGAAGTCTGTTAAGTCTGCTTAAATGTGCAGCTAGCACCCCTTATCTGCAGCGGCCCCTCCTTCCCACCCTTCTCCACCATTGACCCTCCACCCCCCGCTCCAATGTTTTGTGACGTCTGTATAGGGAAAGCATGAGGGCATGCTCCATTTAAGTCTATGGAGCATGATTTACAAGCTCTTTTCTGGCCATTTAACTGGATATTTAGTGAATTCTAGGGACATGGATATGTTGTTCATCCACACTTATTGGCAGGTTCCTTGCCGCTTTAAATCTTGCCGGAAGGTCTTCAAGCTAGCTCCTCCCACCCAACCGGGTGGTAAAACTCTCGGCTCCGCCCCATGACGCCAGATCTTCCTTACCGATTGGAAGCTCAGGTTCCCTCCTTAACGCTCTGCGATTAAGTTTTGGGCCTAAAATCCTTCGGTTTAAAAAAGAGAGAAAAAACTTTTTATAACTTTTCTCGGTCTTCTTCCTTCGCGGCTGCGATGGACAAATCGACTCCCGGATTTCGGAGATGTCCCTGTGGGCAGAAGATGTCTCGGACGGACCCGCACTCCACGTGCGTTTATTGCCTTGGCCAGGAGCACGACCCGCAGGCTTGCGACCTGTGTTCCTCCTTCTCGGTCTACGTCCTCGAGGACCGCGCTGCCCGCTTACATCTGGGGCGTCCGAAAGAAGATTTCCTCGGTCAAATCCAAAGAAACGACTGGCGGTTTCACGGCCTGCGGGATCCGGCGAACAACTAGAGAAGTTGGTCGCCTTGAAGAGCAGGCGGCTCAGGCACTAGCTTCCTCTTCTGCCTTTGTCCCTCTATCGCTCGGGACCTCGTGATTCAGCTTCCTTTAAGGAGCTTTGCTTGACCCTCTCAACTAAAGGCGAGGTCCTACTTCTTCGAGTCCGTTTCATCGGTCGAAGAAGTCTAAAAGAATCTCATCGTCGGCGCTCTTGGGGCGGGAAAGATCCCCTCCCTCGTCGACAATCGACTTGATCGAATTCTCGGCTTGACCACTGGCTTCACGGTGCCCCCGTCAGGCCAGGTGACTGAGACTCCCGCCGACGAGGTCGAGATTTTTCTCGACCCGTTAGACGGGTTGTCAGCTGGAGAAGCCGAGATTCCCTCCTCCCCGGTTCCCCCGGTGAGGGCTGAGGATATCGTCGGCTCTCCCGTACCGGTGAATCAGGAGCCGTCGGTTTTGCCGACCGAACCGAGGGGATCGCCGATCCTCGGCTCCCCGCCTCACCGACCTCGGCCTAGCTGAGATTCTCGGTCTCGGACATCTTGGCAGTCCAGCCGTTCCCGTCGACACAGAGCGGTCGTTCCGTCGACACGCGACAGCGAGCGTCGCCGCTCTTCCTCTTCTTCCTCCTCGGCCGAGGAGGGAAGGCCTCGGCGTAAGCTACGCCGAAAATACGAGGACCTCATGTGGCAACAATTTTTTCTGGCCAATAAGCTGGCTCAGGCCTCTTCTCCAGCCATTAAGTGGTTGCCACCGGACCAGGTAGTGGTCGAGGAGCCTGTTTCCAGGCCAGTTGTCCGACCTATTCCGGCTGCCCCACCAATTGTGGTGGAACCGCCTCCACCTCAGCCGACAGCTGGGGCTCCGACGAAAGAATCGCGGTTGGCCCAAGGCCTTCCCCGTAGGCTGTCGGTCACTCTCACGCCTGACAAGCCTCGGCAAGTGGAGGGTGGCTCAGGCTCCAGGCAGCTATTCGACAACTCGTCGGGTCGGATGACTCCTCCCTGTTCTCAAAGCGTTTTGACTTGGAGTCCTCTGAGGGCAGTCAGTGGGCGATAGCGCTCGTCCTTCCTAGGACTTCTTAGGCTCATCTCAGAATCCACTGGGATGAAGCTTGAACCCGTATCAAGCGGGCCAGATATCCTCTCACGAGATTCTGGACCGAGGGGATTCTCCACGGAGGCCTTTCCAGTGGCGAAGCCATTGTCAGACCCGGCCCTGGAACTTTGGCAGCGTCCGGCTTCCTGTCCTGCGCCTAGCCAGGATGGCCAGGAAGTATCACGGTCCCTACTGGCTCTCTGTCGGGTTTTCTGAACACCCCTCGGCTGAAGGGCTGGTCACGGACAGTGTTTTCCGGCGTGCCGGTAATGCCAGGGACGTGGACAAACCGCCCGACAAAGAGTCCAAGAAATTGGACTACTCGGGGCGGAAAGTGTATGCTGCCTCTTCTCTGCGGCCTTAAATCCAGGCCAGTTCGGCCGTCCTCATGGCACATTTCTCCCATGCCTTGTTGGTTCCTGGATGAGGCGGTCCCTCATCTTCCGCTGACCTGCAGACTACGGTCAAGCAGGTGCGGGATCAGGGCAGGGCAGTAGCCAAACAACAGCTCCAGACTGCTCTGGATATAGGAGACTCATGTGCCCGGTCAGTGGCGGCCGCTGTGGCCATGCGTCGGCGGGCGTGGCTGCGAATATTCACCTTTACCGCGGATACCCAGCACAAGCTTGCGGACGTTCCTTTCCTGGGAACAGACCTGTTTGGCCCTGGAGAGGATCGAAAAATCCAGTGCCACCTTGGATTCGGTCTCGTCCGCGCAGAGGGACAAGGGTCATAAGCCCCAGTCTAAGCCCTTTCGTCCCTCTACTCCCGCCGCACGCCCGGCCCAACAACAGCGTCAGGGCCAGCAGGCTAGACCTTGGTATTCCAAGCCCAAGCCATCGGCTTCCTCTAATAGGAAGCAAGGAGGAAAAGGCCCTGGTGGTCCCCAGGCGGTCCTTCCTCCAAGCCTGCTAAGTGACGGGCTGAGGGGTGTCACCCATCCCCATCACTCTGCCCTAGGTTCCCCGTGGGAGGCGGCTCCGACACTTCCTTTCCGCCTGGTCCGCTGTTACCACGGACAGGTGGGTTTGAAGGTAGTGGGAAGAGGCCTGCCTCTGGAATTCGAGCAGGCTCCACCCTTCAGAGCCGTCGCCCCGCGGGGGGCTTTGGGGTCCCCAGAATCTCTACAGGCTCGTCGAGCCGACATCGCCCTCCTCCTTCAGAAAAGGGTGATAAAAGAGATAGAGGACCCTTTACCAGAACCAGGGTTCGTGTCCAGGTACTTCCTGGTCCCGAAACGGACGGGGGGCTGGCGCCCCATCTTAGACCTACACGACCTGAACAAGTTCCTAAGGTCTCGAACCTTCAGAATGGTCACTCTGGCTCAGATAATACCATTTCTGGAACACGGCGTGTGGTTCTGTTCTCTGGACTTCCAGGACGCGTTCTTTCACGTCCCTATCCGTCCGTCTCATCAGAGATTCCTCCGCTTCAGAGCGGAGGGATCCCTCTTCGAGTTCCAGGCCATGCCCTTGACGCTTCTTCAGCTCCCAGGGTCTTCACCAAATGCATTGCAGCGGTGACAGCTTTCCTGCGGCGCCGAGGGTCCGGTGTACCCTTACCTGGGCGATTGGCTGATAGCAGCCCCTCCAGGTTGGAGGTGGGGCGGTCCAGAAATCTGGCCCTCGGGTTTGCTCTCAACTGGGCCTCCTGGTCACAGGCCAGAGTCGAATCGAGCGAAGCAGGTGATATCCTTCATCGGGGCAGAGCTCGACTCTCTTCGAGCCAGAGCACGGCTCCCGGCGGACAGGGCCGAGGTTCTTACCTCCTTTGCCCAATCATTTCTGGTTGGGCAATCGCGCCCTGCCCAGGACTTCCTGCAACTCCTGGGTCTTATGGCGGCCTGTACCAGCGTAGTCCGTTGGGCACGCTGGCACATGCGCCCCCTCCAGTGGGGTCTGGCCGGCCAGTGGTCACAGCGTTGCGACCCTCTGGACCAGCACGTATGGACGACCCAGGAGATGTGGAGCGCTCTCCAGTGGTGGACCGTTCCGTCCCATCTGCAGGAGGGTATCCCGTTTGTCCGCCCCGAGCCGACGGTCTCTCTATCGACCGACGCCTCTTTGATGGGTTGGGGTGCCCATCTGGGGGAACACCGAGCGCACGGCCTCTGGTCCCCGCGGGAGTCCCGATGCCATATCAACCTGCTGGAGCTCCGTGCGGTCCGCCTAGCTCTCACCGCCTTTGCTCCGTTTCTCCGGGGTCAAGTGGTCCGAGTCCAGACGGACAATACCACGACCATGTACTATCTAAACCGCCAGGGCGGGACGCGCTCCTTGTCTATGCAAGGAAGCTCTCCGCATCTGGTCACTAGTGTGCAGCCTGGAGGCGGATCTCCTGGCCATTCATGTGGCAGAGCCTCCAACACCCACTGCCAATGCCCTAAGCCGGATAGGGGCTGCATCGCGCGGTGGTCTCTCCTGCCGGAGATAGTACCAGACCTGTTCTCCTGCTGGGGCACACCTCTGGTGGATCTGTTTGCCTCCAGGGAGAGCGAAGCTGAGGCTGTTTCATGCCGCCCCCTCAGCAGGGCTCGCTGCAGGGGATGCCTTTCGAGCCGTGGACCCGGGCCTCTTTCGCCTTTCCCCGTTCCCCTGATTCACAGGGTCCTGCTGAAAGCAAGGGAGGGACAAGGCGGAGGTGACTCTGATAGCCCCAGACTGGCCTCGCCAGTTCTGGTACCCAGATCTCCTCAGTCTCAGCTCCAGGACTCCGGCAGCTTCCAGCTCGCCGGACCTGCTCTCAGTCAATCAGGGAAGGTGTTCCATCCGGACCTTCAATCCCCTGCACCTGATGGCCTGGTTCCTGGTGGCTAGAGTTCCAGCCTTTGGGTCTTTCCGACGAGGTCCTCAACGTCGTTGAGGTGTCCCGTGAGTCGACCAGAAAATGCTATGCCTTCAAATGGAAGGCGTTCTCCATTTGGTGTCTGGAAAAGGGTTGGACCCTTTCTCGTGTCCTGTGGCGACATTTTGGACTATCTGTGGTCCCTATCTAGTCAGGGCTGGTCGTGACCATAAGGTTTCCTGGCAGCCATTTCTCCTTACAGGCGCGGGCGGTCAGCAGTCAGTAAGCAGAAAAAGTGGTGAGGCGCTTTTCAAGGCCTTGATCACATTTCCCTCAATGCGGGAACCCCACCTCCGTTAGGATTTACTGCTAGTGCTGGCAGCTCATGGGCAAGCCATTCGAACCAATGCACAGGTGTGGTCTCCCCACCTGTCGTGGAAAAACCGCCTTCTTGGTGGCTGTCCGTCAGCCAGAAGGATGGGAGAACTCCAGCGCTGAGCATAGAGTCTCCTTACCTGGTCTTCCACAGGGACAAGGTTGTCCCTCGCCCCACCGAAATTCCTTCCGAAGGTGGTGTCGAGTTTCACCTTAATCAGGTATTGACTCTGCGGTGTTCTACCCCAGTCACACCTCGGGAGGCCGAATATAGGCTCCATACTCTGGACCCTAGAAGGCGTGGCTTATTATAAGGAGCGCACGGCTGAAATTCGGGAGAGGTTGCGCCAGCTGTTTGTCACCTACGCTGAAGCCGCACCTGGCAGACCTGCAGCCAAGCGGCGATGAGCAGATGGGTCACCTCCTGCATAAATCTCTGCTATGAGTTAGCGGGCATGGAGCCTCCCAGAGGGATAAGAGCTCATTCTACCCGCCATACTGCTGCATCGGTGGCTGCTTCCAGGGATGTCCTATCCAGGAGATCTGCAGGGCTGCTACCTGGAAGTCAGACACACCTTTATTTCCCACTACCACATCGACCTTGAGTCATGCCGGGATGCTGGTTTGGGGCCTCAGTTCTCAATCTTTGTTCCCCAAGTAAGTATTAGGGGAGGTGCATGTGCCTCCCTCCTCCCCGGAGAACTGCTAGGAGTCTGCCAATAAGTGTGGATGAACAACATATCCATGTCCCTAGAAATACAGGTTACTCACACAGGAGTTCTAAGAATGGTATATTGTTCATCCTACAATCTCCCCGACCTCGGCTGACGCACAACCTGAGCTTCCAGCGGGCAGATCTGGCGTCATGAGGCGAGCCGAGTTTTACCACCGGGTGGGTGGGAGGAGCTAACTTGAAGACCTTCCGGCAAGATTTAAAGCGGCAAGGAACCTGCCAATAAGTGTGGATGAACAACATATACCATTCCTAGAACTCCTGTTACAGGTGAGTAACCTGTATATCGGAGCCCGGGTTCAGCTAAAAAGAGCCATGGATACAGTATCTCTGCCCTTTTAGCTGTGGCTGCCTGCCTACACCTGACATAATTCTGTTTATGACATCAAAATATGTTGCTGTGGAGGTAATTGTGATGTCATAAATAGGGGATTATGTTATGTGTAGAGAAGCAGCCATTGTTTTTATAATCTAGGGGGACAGGGAACTTATTTTCATGCAGCTGTTTTCAGTAATAAAGAAAATGAATAAATTACTGAAAATATGTGAAGTAGTAAATGTGATGGAGTTGAATACAAAGTTTTCCTAATGCTCTCAGGGGCTCTTTAAATGGCCAGAAAATGAGTTTGTCAATCATGTTCCTTAGGTTTAAATGGAGCGCACCCTTGGACTCTCCCTTTACAGATGTCGCAAAATGTTGAAGTGCCGGGGTGGAGCTGGCAACAAGGAAGTGGAAGGGATCACACATCTAGCCAGGGGGGGGGTGTCTGTGTGTAAATGTTGATCCCTTCCCTTCCGGGGACAGTATGAAACATTATCAAAGTGCCACAGAGGAGCTCCCATGGAGGTAAGGAAGCTTCCTCTTATTTGTTACAGGCACTGAGAAGGGTGCTGTTTAAGTCTCCTTTTTCTGAGCCCAAAAGATGAGCAAGAGATCTGAGATGTTGGCCTGCACTCTTAAAGACTTTGACTACTGCTCTGTTTTGATGAATGGCGAAATTCTGAATCTTCCTTCTTTGTGCCAAGACAATGGGGGTGATTACCATCAAGTTCCTCTCGAGAAGACAGATACTGTACAATGGCGGGGCTCTTTTCTTTTGGGGGGGTACAAAATGAGAAAGCATGTACAAAGACAGCACAGTGTTGCACAACAATAGCATGACAGCTATACAACAGATGAATAACTGGCACAAAGTGGAATATTATCAAAGAAGGTGCAGCTGTGTGGAGCAGAAAATTAGTATCATTGATGACTCTACAAACTGTCATGAAGTTTAAACTAGAGTACACAAGGTTCTAAGGACTTGGATATGTTGTTGAATCCACACTTATTAGCAGGTTCCTTGCTGCTTTAAATCTTGCCGGAAGGCCTTCAAGCTGGCTTCTCCCACCCACCCGGGTGGTAAAATTCTCTGCTCCGCCCCATGACGCCAGATCTTCCTTACCGCTTGGAAGCTCGGGTTCCTTCCTTAGTGCTCTGCGTTTTAGGCCTGGATCCACACTCTTCGGTTAACCCGAAACTAATTCTCAAATTTACAAGACTTTGGTCTTCTTTTTCCCTCATGGCTGCAATGGACAAATTGACTCAGCACGTCCATGCCCCTGTAGATGAAGATGTCCTGGATAAACCAGCCTCCCGCGTGCGTCTTCTGCCCTAGGGCTTAGCCACGATTCAGCAGACTTCGCGATTTGTGCAAATCCTTTGGCTTTGGTCTTGGAGGACTGCGCTGCTCGACTTCTTCTGGGGCGCCATGAAAAATGTTATCCGCCGGTCAAGTCGAAGGAGGCCCGTTGGGCGGTGTCTGTGGCGGTGGGCTCCGCGGAACAGTTGGAGCAGATGATCACCCTCGAGGAAGAGGTGGCCCAGGCTGCGTCTTCTTCCTCGGTCACAGCATTTATCCTGCTCTCCTTGGGCTCTTCATATACAGCTTTTTTAAGGAGCTTTGCCAATCCGTCTCCATCGAGGGAGAAGAACCATCGGGACATTCCAGTCGGTCCAAGAAGAAGGACTCAAAAGGTAAGTCCCACTGTCGACGTTCGTGGGAGTAGGAGAGATCCCCTTCACCAGATGGTCGACTTTTGACTTCGGTCGAGGTTGTGGCTAAGGCTGCTGGCTTCATGGTGTCCCCGTCCATTCAGCTGGCCAAGACCCCTGTCGATGCAGTTGAGATTTCTCGACCTGTCGGACGGTTTGTCGACTGGTTATGTCGACAACCTTACTTCACCGGTTCCCCGTTGGAAACCGGGGACTTGCCTAATACCTCTCCTGTGCCGGGTCCCCAGTTAAGGTCCCTGAACCAAGGGAGGAGCGAGTTTCCCCTGTTTCCTCTCTGACCCACCCTCAGACTCCCCGGAGGTCTCTGTCTCGGACCTCTTCCAGGTCCAGCCGGTCCCGCCGCATTGGCAGTCTCTACCTCGGCACCATGGAAAGCGGTGTCGCTGCTCAGTCTCGTCATCCTCTTTGGAGGATAGGCTCAGCGCAAGTTGCATCGGCGCTACGAGGATTTAATGTGGCAGCAGCTCCTATTGTCCGGGAATAAGCAGACTCAGTCGCCTTCTCCGGCCATTAAGTGGCTGTCACCTGAGTGGCCGAAACAACCCCTCGTAGTAGAGGAGCCGAAACCGGCACCGGTTGTTCGTCCAAAACCGGCTGCTCCATCCATTGTGGTGGAACCTCCGCTGCCACAACCTAAGACTGGGGCCCTGACCAAGGATTCTCGGTTGGGTCGGGGCTTGCCCCATAGTATGTCGGTCACCCTCACTCCCGATCGACCTCTGCACGTGGAGGGTGGCTCAGGTGCTCGGCAGCTGTTCGCAGACTCCTCGGAGTCTGACGACGACTCCTTGTTTTCAAGGCCGCTTGACCTGGAGCCTGCAGGGGGTCAGTCTGTGGACGAGAGCTCATCCTCGTTTTTAAGAATACTTCGACTCATCTCAGAGTCCACTGGGATGAAGTTCGATCCCGTTTCTAAATGGGCCAAGTAACCCTCACGGAGATACTGGACCGAGGGGGATTCCCCTATAGAAGCCTTTCCAGTGGCCGAAGCCATTGTTGGCCCGGCACTGGAGCTGTGGCAGCGGCCAGCATCTTGTCCCGCACCTTCGGCCAGGGTGGCTCAAAAGTATACGGTACCTACCGGTTCACTCTCCGGTTTCTTGGAGCACCCCTCTGTGGAGGGGTTAGTGACCGATAGCGTTTTCCAGTGTTACGGAAACGCTCGGGATATGGACAAACTGCTTGATAAGGAGTCCAAGAAACTGGACTACTCAGGGCGGAAGGTATCGCTGGTTCCTCCCTAGGCCTTACGTCAGGCTAGCTCGGCCCGTTCTGATGGCACACTTTTCACCGCCCTTTTGGACTCCCTGGATGAGGTGATTTCTCATCTCGGCTGACCTTCAGGCAGCGGTCCAATGAGTCGCGGGATCAGGAAGAGCGGTAGCTAAACAGCAGCTCAAACCGTTGGACATTGCTGATTTGTGCGCCCGGTCAGTAGCGGCCGCTATGGTCATGCGCCGCAGAGCTTGGCTGTGGATCTCCACCTTTATGGCTGATACCCAGCACAAGCTGGCAGAAGTCCCCTTCCTGGGTACCAACTTGTTCGGGCCCGGGATGGAGGGTCATCTCCAACGGATCAAGAAGTCCAGCACCACTTTGGACTCTGTCACGTCTTCCCAGAAGGACAAAGGCCACCAGCAACAGTGTAAGCACTTTCGTCCTTCAGCCCCTGCAGCACGTCCGGCCCAGCAGCACCAACATCAGGGCCAGCAGACTCGTGCTTGGCATCCCAAAGCCAAGCCAAGCCTGCTGCTTCCTCCAGCAGGAAGCCTGGAGGAAAAGGCCCAGGTGGCTCCTCTGCTGGCCCTTCCTCCAAGCCTGCCAGTGGCGGGTTGAGGGTGTCGCTAACCTGTCCTCCCCTCTGATTCCCTCCGTTGGGGGATGGCTCCGCCACTTCCTTTCTACCTGGTCCGCTATCACCACGGACCGCTGGGTGTTGGAAGTGGTAGGCAGTTCCCCTCCTGTTGAGCCGTCGCCCCACGGGGGCTATGGGTTCTGCAGCCTCTCTGTCGGCTCATCGAGCCGATATTGCCTTGCTCCTCCAGAAGGAGGTGATCAAGGAGGTGGCGGACCCCCCTTCAGACCCAGGGTTTGTGTCCAGGTACTTCCTGGTCCCAAAACGGACGGGGGCTTGGCGCCCCATTCTCAATCTACACGACCTGAACAAGTTCCTAAGGTCTCGCACCTTCAGGATGGTCACTCTGGCTCAGATCATTCCATCCTTGGAACGAGGCATGTGGTTCTGTTCTCTGGACCGTCAGGATGCGTTCTTTCACGTCCCAGTCCGCCCATCTCACCAGCGTTTCCTCCGCTTCAGAGCTGAGGGATCCCTTTACGAGTTCTGGGCCATGCCCTTCAGCCTCTCTCCAGCTCCCAGGGTCTTCACCAAATGCATGGCAGTGCTGACAGCATTCCTGCGGCGCCGAGGGGTCCGGATGTACCCTTAACTGGATGACTGGCTGATTGCAGCCCCCTTCAGGTTGGAGGTGGAGTGGTCTGGGGATCTGGCCCTCCAGGTCTGCTCTCAGATTGGCCTCCTCATCAATGAGGCCAAGTCGGAACTCATGCCATCGCTGGTGATTCAGTTCATTGGGGCAGAGCTTGACTCTCTTCGAGCCAGAGCACGGCTCCCGGTGGACAGGGCCAAGGTTCTCTCCTCCTTTGCCCAGTCATTTCTGGTTGGGCAATTGCGCCCTGCCTGGGACTTCTGCGCCTTCTGGGCCTCATGACGGCCTGCATCAGCATGGTCCGTTGGGCCTGCTGGCATATGCGTCCCCTGCAATGGGGGCTGGCCCTTCAATGGTCACAGCGCTCTGGTCCTCTGGACCAGCCAGTGACAGTGACCAGGAGATGTGGCGGTCTCTAGTGGTGGCTCGTTCCAGTTCATCTGCAGGAGGGTATTCCGTTTGTCCGCCCCGAGCCGACGGTCACTCTGATGACGGCGCCTCTCTGATGGATTAGGGTGCCCATCTGGGGGAGCTCAGAGCCCACGGCCTCTGGTCCCTTCAGGATCTCGATGCCACATCAGCCTGCTGGAGCTTGGGCGGTTAGACTAGCCCTCACCGCCTTGGCTCCGTTTGTGCGGGGTCAAGTGGTCAGTCCAGATGGACAACACCGACCATGTACTGCCTCAGCCGACAGGGGCGGGACGCACTCCTTGCCCTGTGCAGGAGGCTTTCCGCCTGGTCTCTCGATGATTAGCCTGGGCGGATCTCCTAGCCATCCATGTGGCAGGAGCCTCCAACAGTCTGGCTGATGCCCTCAGCCAGATGGGCGCTGCTTGTCACAGTGGTCTTTCCTGCCGAGGTAGTACAGATCTGTTCTCTACTGGGGCACCCTCAGGTGGACCTGTTCGCCTCAGGGAGAATCACGAAGCTGAGGGCTGTTTCATGCCGCCCCTTCAGCAGGACTCACTGCGGGGGGATGCTTTCTCGAGGCCGTGGTCCCCGGGCCTCTTCTACGCCTTCCCTCCATTTCCCCTTGATCCACAAGGTGCTTCTCAAGGTGAAGAGGGACCAGGCGCAGGTGATTCTGGTAGCCCCAGACTGGCCCCGCCAGTTCTGGTATCCAGATCTCCTCAGCCTCAGCTTCATGCTCCCGAGGCGGCTTCCAGCCTGCCCGGACCTGATCTAAGTCAACAAGGGGAAGGTACTCCATCTGGACCGTCAATCTCTGTACTTGACAGCCTGGTTCCTGAGCGGCTAGAGTTCCAGGCCTTGGGTCTTTCCGACAAGGTCCTCAACGTTGTTGAGGCATCCCGTAAGGAGTCGATCAGAAAATGCAATGCCTTCAAATGGAAGAGATTCTTCATTTGGTGCCAGGGCAAGGGTTTGGACCCTTCCTCCTGTTCATTGGCTAGCATTCTGGACTACCTGTGGTCCCTTTCTCAGCTAGGGCTTCGGTCGACGACCCCTCATGGTGCACCTGGCAGCCATCTCTGCTTACCAGGTGTGGGCCGGCAAGCAGTCAGTGGCGCAGGAGTAGGTGGTCAGGCGCTTTTTCAAAGGCCTTGATCACGTATCCCCTCCGGTGCGAGAATCTCCACCTCCGTGGGATCTACTGCTGCTATTAGCTAAGCTTATGGGCAAGCCATTCGAACCGATGCACAGTTGTGACATCTCTCACCTGTCGTCGAAGACCGCCTTCTTGGTGGCTATTATCTCAGCCAGAAGGATGGGAGAGCTTCAGGTGCTTTCCATCGAGTCTCCTTATCTGGTCTTCCATAGGGACAAGGTTGTCCTGCGCTCCCACCTGAAATCCCTTCCGAAGGTGGTGTTGGAGTTCCACCTTAACCAGGTGTTGCCTCTGCCTGTGTTCTACCCCAGTTACACTTCAGAGGCCGAATATAGGCTCCATACTCTGGACCCTAGAAGAGCGCTCTCTTATTATAAGGACCGAATGGCTGAAGTTCCGAGGAAAGGTTCGCCAGCTGTTTGTCACCTACACTGAAGCCACACCTGGCAGACCTGCAGCCACGCGGACAGTAGGCAGGTGGGGTCACCTCCTACATAGATCTCTGCTATAGGTTGGCAGGCATGGAGTCTCCCAAAGGGATAAGAGCTTATTCTACCCGCCATACCGCTGCTTCTAGGGACGTCCCTATCCAGGAAATCTGCAGGGCTGCTACCTGGAAGTCAGCACACACCTTCATTACCCATTACCACATTTACCTAGAGTCACGCCGGTATGCTGGTTTTGGGACCTCGGTTCTCCATTCCTTATTCCCTAAGTAGGGGGTGTGCGCCTTGCCTCCCTCGTCCCGGAGAACTGCTAGGAGTCTGCCAATAGTGTGGATTGAACAACATATCCATGTCCCTAGAAATACAGGTTACTCACCTGTAACAGGAGTTCTAGGGTGGTATATGTTGTTCATCCCTAACCACCAACCTCCCGGCCGGCCTTGCGACCTGGCTTCCAGCGGGCTAGATCTGGCGTCATGAGGCGGAGCCGAGAGTTTTACCACTCGGGTGGGTGGCAGGATTTAAAGCGGCAAGGAACCTGCCAGTAAGTGAGGATGAACAACATATACCACTCCTAGAACTCCTGTTACAGGTGAGTAACCTGTATTTTGTAGACATCCCATGAAGGGAAGTGCACTTGGGATTTCGGCAAGGGGTAGAGCAAGTAGAGACCAGAAGCAGGAGCAGATGGGTAAAATGAGTGAGCTCATTCTGTAGCTGCATTGTAAGATGTAGATGCCTTGCAACAAACCACATTCACAGGTGTGTTTCCCTCACTAAACCTGGGGGTCTCCAATTTAAATGGTGCCCCTCAAGTGGATCAGCTGTATCGAAGAAAGTTACATGGCTACATGTGGATGTACAGGTTCCTGTATGCAGTGTATTAATATCAGTTCTGTAAGTCTGATCTTGGCTTTCTGAAAGAAACACACCTACGAATGTGGGGTGTTGTAAGGAATCTGCACATTTTTATAATGCAGGTACTGTATTTAATATAACCGGTAAGTAAACTCTTTATATACACTTGGGGTGGGATAGTCAGACTGCACCAGGCAGGGGTGCAAGCCTGGGTGCAGCGCATCTGGGCTGTGCCAGGGCAGGGACCAGGAAATATTCAGTGGTGATGTACCATGGCTCAGCACCGTTGAACGTGGCCCTGAGGGCGCACACACTGCGCACGGCACAGTGGTACTGCACCAGCACAAGTGGCAGAAGGGGAGCAAGGGTCTGCGCCAGCGCAGGTGCGGTTGCGCTAGGTGTAGCAAATGCAATATTCAGCCATGGGCATGCAAATGAGGCCATTATGCATGCAAGGTGCAAATGGGGCCATTTGCATGTCATTATGGCCCAATTTGCATGCGGTGCACCGATCCCCAGTGACTTGCGCCTGGGGCCCTGCCAGGCTGCAGCCATTGGGGACCCCCGCCCTGCTGCCCCATGGTGGGCTCTGCTCCCGTTCACCCGATCACGGGCGTATGTCAGACATCCCTGGTGGTCCAGTGGACCGATCCCCAGCACCCGATCGTGGGCATAGGTTAAAGATCCCTGGTGGTCCAGTGGACCCCCCTTGCTCCTGATTGTGGGCGGAATGATCTCACACACCTGGTGTTCCAGTGGTACCCCCACTGCGCCCACTGTGTCCCCTGCAGCACCCCCAAGGTCGGTGGTGGGCGGCAGCACACCCTGCCCACATAAGCAGCCCGTGACTGACGCTTGTAGTAGGGCTGTGGGCCAATGGGCGTGCAAGCCATATTGTACTACACAGTCCCGAAATGTGAATGAACTCTGGGTGGCCAGTTTGGGTGGCCTCAGCTATCAAAAATCAGGTGGTCCTGACAAAGACCGCATACAGTTCCATGATGCGGCTCAATGGAGGAGATTCTACTCTTTTGGTAAGTAACTATTTTTTTTTCTCTAGGATACCCATCTTACTGGGGTAGAAATGTTTGTTTGTTTGTCTATTTATTTATTTATTAGAACATCAGTTTAACAACCTTTGAGCCAGAGGCTCATTTACAAAGGTACCTCGTCACAGAGAGGACAAAACAGTGCAAGCAACAAACATCAGGGCAGACAAAAAAATCAGAGTACATTTAGGAATCTGGCAAAAATACAGGCATATGTCAAACACAGTATACAACAGGCCTACATGTGGGCTTCACAGAGTAGACAATATACAGTAGTTACATGGAGATTGATTCAGTGGGCAGATAAAGGTAAGGCTGGGTGGAAGACATCAGAAGAAGAGTGTGGGGAAGATAGTAGCAAGTAAAGGTATAGCTGGACAGAAGGCCAGAGAGCGGCTCAGCGAGCTTTGTCTGGAAGGATAGGAGGAGGCTTAGAGGCAGTTACAGCTGCTTGTTGAGAGCAGGTGATTTCTAAGGCTAGTTTTAAAATAAGATAATGAGGCGGCATCAGTGATTCCGGTGGGGAGGGCGTTATACCAACAGGGCTCTGTAGAGGAATAAAGCCCTTTGACCTTATGCGAGGTTCTCGCCCGGTATAACCAGTGCAGTTTTATGGATATACGGGTATGCACTGTAGGGGTTTGCTCGGTGGATAGTGGTTGACAGACCCGTGGGGATAGCCTAAGGAGTGATTTTTTTGTTAGGCAGGTTTTGTATTTGAGGCGCTTTATCTAGGTTGAGTAGATTAGCCATGGTGTAAAGAAGGCAAGTGTGGGTTAGACTAGAGCCCCAGTTATGAGCCTGCAGGCCTTGTTTAAGGTGAGGCGGATCTTGTGCAGGGCAGTCTGGTCTGCTGCACCATACACAGTAAGCCATAGTCTACCAGAGATAGAACAGAGGATGTTACTGCAAGTCGGAGGGCATCCGTGGGGAGGCAGTTTTTATGACGATAGAGGATACCCAGCCGAGTGTTAGAGGCTGAGGCAAGGGCAGAGATGTGGGCATGAAAAGAGAGGGCAGGGTCAAAGGTTATACCTAGGTATTTATGAGTGAACTAGCTCAATAGGGAGTTTAGAGGTGGAGTGGACTGCGAGAGGATAGTTACTGGATTTATTTTGGGGTGGGCAAAGAGCATGGTTTTGGTTTTCTTTAGATTAATTACGAGTCTGTGCTCAGTAAACCAGGCTTCTGCGTTGTTGTAAGATTCCTGCAGGGAATCCTGAAGTGAGATGGGATTATGGTCGGAGGCAGAGTACAGCATCATCTGCGTAAAGAAGGATTTTACCAGTACATTCACTGGGCAGGGAGTTGAGAAAAAGGGAAAAGAGGAAGGGCCCAAGAATGGAGCCCTGAGGGACTCCGGAGTGGATAGGGCAGGTGCTGGAAAGTTTCCCGTTGATTTTCACATGTTGTGAGCGGGCCGACAAGTAGCTGGAGCACCAGGAAACAGGCCCAGTGGCAAAGCCTAAGTGACTAAGGGTAACAAGCAAGAGGGGGTTGGAGACAGTATTGAAGGCTTTTGATAAGTCAATGAACACTGCACCTGCTAGGGAGCCAGAGTCCAGTGAGATGTGAAGAAAGTTAGAGAACTCTAGGAGGGCAGTATTGGTGCTGTGGCCTGCTCTCAAACCATGTTGTTCTGGGCAGAGGATGCTATATTTATCGAGGTATTCAGAGATTTGGGTGGCCACAATTTTTTCTAAGGCCTTAGAGAGAGGAGAGAGGATTGAGATAGGTCGATAATTGCTAGGGAGGGTCCTGTCACCACCCTTGTGTATTGGGGTGACAGTAGCTATCTTCCAGGCAGAGGGGAATTGCCCTAGGCAGAGAGATTTGTTAAAGAGGCTGGTGATTGGTGAGATAACCAGATCCAGAACCTGACGAAGAAGACTGGGATCAAGGGAGTCATTGCCAATTGTGTTACTCTTTAAGGCCTTGAGTAGGTAAGGTCTGACTTCCTGGGCAGTGACTCGGTGCAGGTAGAACAAGGGGCGTGGGAGAATAGGGACAGACCTGGAGGGAGGGGGGGACAGACAGTTGGCAGACAGTTGAACAGTGGTGGACCCTCATGCATTTATTTATGCATTTATTGAAATGTTTCACCAGGAGGGCACACTGAACAACAAGTTGCTCGTCTCACGGTGTGACCTGGGGGGAGGGGTTATATAGGGTTGTGAAGGATGATCAGTTACAATAGTATGTGGGTAGTACAAACAATACAACATTGTAAGATTGTGCAACAGTTGGAACACAAGGTATTGTACAATAAACAGTAGTGGAACGTTGAGTAAATTACAATATATGTCCAAAATCATACAAGAGAACATATGAACGTACAAAACAGTAATAATGCGTAAAAACCATTTATAGTGCATGATTATACCAGGAGCAGGCTCGAGGTAGTACGCAAGTGCTGTTGGAGTAAAAAGAATGGGGTTAGGCTATGTGCACAGGTGGCCTAGAAGGGCAGGTGGAGAAGAGATGGGGGAGAGGCAAGAACTGAATATGAGGAGAAGAGGTAGCCATTTTCTGACTTCCCCCTTCAGGATATTGAGAACCCTGCGGGGGAGGGGGGGGTGTCATGGTAGGAAGGCAGAAACTGAGGATAGGTATTAAGGTGGGTTAAAGCAGCAACAGTTGAGGGAAAGGTAATTGTGTAGGGCAGAGGTAAGGGAATATTTGGAGGAGGAGTGTCGTATTTCAGGGGGAAGGGAATTCCAGATTTTAGGGAAATGATGGGTGAAACCAGTCTGACCGATGAGGGTGGAGCGGTGAGGGACCGTCAAGTTGCCGGCGTCATTTGATCTAAGAGGGTGGTGGAGTGGAGAGAGAGGAGGGGAGCCCCCCTGAACCAGAATTTGGAGGTTAGTTTGGTACAGTGAGAGATGCGTCTGTGAGACAGTGGAAAGAAGGTTAGAAAGCGATAGAGTTCACAGTGGTGGGAGCGGGAAGGGGAGTCGATGGCAAAGCGGCAGAAGGCGTTAGAGTGTCCAACTTGGTCAGGGAGGGTTTGGGAACAACATCATAGACTACGTCACAGTAGTCAGAGATGGGGTGTATCATCTTTTGGACAATTTTGTGCGCCTCAGTCAGCGGGATGCAATTACGATTCCTGTACAGAGCACCAAACTTGGGGCGCAGTTTCTTCAGGATAGCATCGATATGCACAGAGAAGTTTAGGTACTGGTCCAGCCAGACTCCCAGATATCTAAATGAAGAGGTGTCCTCCAAGATGGTCCCGTCAAGGGTGTGGAAGATGGGTAGGGACGGGAGCCTAGAGAGTCTGTGCCTGGTGCCAAAGGTCATTGAAACTGATGCTTGGCATTTAGAAAAAGCTGGTGAGAAGCAAACCAGAGCTGAACTTTAACCAAGTTCAGCTCTGGTTTGCTTCTCACCAGCTGTTTCTAAATGGTTTGCACAGCTGGTTTGTCCCCCTCATGGGGGACGTGGTTCAGGCCTGGCTTGAAAATTGGGCCTTGCTGGAATTGCACCTTTTTGCATCCTACCAGAAAGCAAAACTGCTATGCTTTTGCACTGGAAATTTAGAGCATGGTGTTTTTTGTCAGGATGCGTTCAGGCTACAGTGGACATGTTGTTTTCTTTTTGCCATCCTGCCACTTCTACTCATCTGGAGAGTTTTGCTCATTGGGGTGGGAAGTAATACATGTAGCCCTGTGCTGGCCAAGGCATAATAAGGTTTCCGTTGTGATACTAAATGGTGATTCAACAGCTATGGACTTTACCCCTGAGTATTGATTTTCTTACCCAGTTACAGGGTCAGTTAGTACATTGGGACATATAATCCCTGCATTCCGGGGATGGCTTCTGAGGCAATAAAAGTGGACAGGTTTAAAGTGTTCCAGTGCATCTCCTGGGTCCTTTTGGCAACTTGTGGAAGAGCTTATGGTGTAAAGTAGAAGCGCTTTTGTGTTCTAGACCTTTCGAGGTCTGGCCTCCAGTACTCTTCAGTAAAAGTCCACTTGTTGGCCATCTCTGCATATGATCTAATTGGGGTGCTTCCTATAGCTCAACTTCCACTATTCAGAAGATTTCTGAGAGGTTTGCTGCACATAAAACCCCCTTCTCTTCCCATATAAAACCTGTAGCCAGTTGGAATCTTTATCTGGTGCTGGACACGTTCACTCACAGCTCCCTTGAATCAGTGGCTACTTGTGACGTGACATGAAGTATCTGACCTGGTAAATAGTGTTTCTAGTGGCCATTACTTCTGCATGTAGGCTCTAGTGACGGATCCTTTATACCTGGGTTTCCATAAGGATAGTGTGGTACTCAACACACATTCTACATTTTTGCTAATGGTGGTGTGTGGATTCCTTGTTAATCAGTCTTCAGTGCTTCCAGCCTTCTTCTCCAAGCCAGAGAACCTGGGGCAAATGGTGTTTCATTCTGTCATTGTTCAAACTGTTCTCAATTTCTGCTGTGATAGAACCAAGCACTACAGGCAAGCCTCCCCGCTGTTTGTCTCCTTTAACCCCAATTGAAAGGGACTCCCTGTTTTCAAACCGTGTTTGTTGAATTGGATTGTCTATTCTATTCAGCCTACAACCAGTTAGCAGGGCAGCAGTGGCTCTGTTGCAACTCTGTCCACCTAAAAAAATGGCTACCTCTATGGCCTCATTCTCCTTGGTCCCTATTTTAGACATATCTAGGCCTAGTTTTCTACTAATGCCTTTAATTCAGTTAACCTTAAATTAATTCATTTTAAAACCTTTCATAATTTGTATTTTACTCCTCGTCTCAGATTTAAAATGGGCCTGCAGGCTTCTCCTAACTGTTCTAAGTGTGGAGTAAAAAGTGGGACTTTGGGGCATATGTTCTGGGATTGTGCTTTGGCTAAACCCTTATGGGATCAGACTAAGAATTTTTTTTTATGAGATCTAATATGATCTTTGATAACATTAATACTGAAACGTGTATACTAGGGCATTTTGATGGAAGTGGATTGGACTAGAGAACAGAAGCACTCTTTATTGTTAATTGGGGTCTCAGTCAGAAATGTACTACTTAAATATTGGGTGGAGGAAAATCTACCTTCTTTTCAAGAAATTAAGGCCCAGATAATTGAAGATATCAAAGTTGAGAAACTAGCACTGGGTATCAGGCTCAGGAGACAACTTTAACTCTAGATGGGGTACGTTATATACATTTTTTTTCAGAAGAATAATATCAGACAGATAACTTCACAACACAATGGAAATCAAGGTTGTAGTGTTTATCTCCTTTATTAATGAAGTCGCACAGAATCCCATTACTGTGTCTGTTGAATTAGTGCTTAAGCATAGCTGAAGCATCTGTAGCACTCGTATCATACTATTTCCTATTCTTTTTCTTTCTCCTCTCTCGGATCTTTGTCTTCTTCTCTGTCTTTCTCTGTGTTTATTCTCTGAGGAAATAAACAGCATATGATGATTTTTATGGTTATGTTTTACCTGGAATGAGTTATGAAAACATTAATGTAAATGTGTTCTCATCAATTGTATCTTTTTTGGACTTGTAGTAGTTCTTAGTAGAATTTTTTATTGTATGATCATTATTGTTATGTATCCTGTAAATCTATTAATTTATTATTCAAATAAAAATTTGTGTTGATAAAATCTAGGCCTGCCACCTGGAATAGTGTTCACACCTTCATGAAACACTACTCTCTGGACATCCACTCCAGGAAATATGTAGGTTTCGGGTTGTTTGGCTGTATTAATTTATTTTATTTGTTTCTGTGATTACCAGGTAAGACACACTAGGTGTGCTGGTCTGCCGGCACAGTGGTAGCACTACTGCTTGCAACACTGATGTCCCGGGTTTGGAAGCAAGCCTTAGGTGTCTAAGGACCAGCAGGGGGGAGGAAGATTGCACATTGAAGGACTGCTTTCCTCCTCCAAGGGGAGGGGGGAAGAGCTCAATGCTCGACTGGCCCCTAGGAAGCAAGAGGAGAGGCAACCTGAGCAGCGAGAAGGTGGGGAGATGTGGCAGACACTGGCACATGCCACGTCTTCAGGGAGAAAATGGAAAAATCTCCGTTAAGCACAGATGACCACTGGCCTCCATGGGACCCACACCCAACGACGCAGGCGCCTCCTGGAACCTGGATCTGGTCCTGGCAGGTTGAGGGTCTCGCTTCTACCCTGCCATGGAAGGCAAGCCGTGGGGGGCTATGGGAGAGGCAAGCCTTGGGAGAAGCCAGGGTGACTGGGCTGGGAGGACTGGCAGGAAGGGGGCCCCAGATGGGGAACAAAAAAATAAAAAATTAGGCGTAAATGCACCTATTTTCAAACATGACGTAGTAGAGTTACAGTAGCTGTCAGGAGCAAAAGAACTACAGATGACAAAGTAATAACCAGAAGGAACAGAGAACAAGGCTTTACGGTTGAGCAGAAGTTTTATACTAGCATTTAGAGTTAAGTAGTGCAGTGAGAGCAGCATGAACATCAAATGGAAATAGAAAAAATGCAATAAACCATATAAAGAAAAACAGAAGACCGTACCAGTGTAAGTTGCTTAAATGTTTGCGCCAACCTAAAATTATCCAGCACTGGGAAGGAAAGTGCACAGTGCTAGGTTGAGCCAGGTTCAGTAGGTTGGATGGAATTTGGGGAGCAGGGGCCCATGGGGCATAGAGAAGCCTTCAGAGCCTTTCAGAAGAGTGAGTGACTGGGGGAGCAGTGTACATTAGGAGGAAGAGTGTTCAAAAAAACTGGAGGCATAGAGTGCAAAAGCCAGTTTACCAAGGCCTTTGGCACACCTCCGCTCAAGCAGAGGTTGAGAGTTGGCTGACCTCGGTAACTAGGAGGGAAGATGGTGCTGCAGATAGGTAGCAAGGGAAAATGGGGATGCAGTCCTCAGGAGTTCATTGATGAAATGGCCTAATGCAAAACAGTCGCCAGTAAGGGAGAGCCTTTACAAGGCCTACTTGCTACTTAAGTCCTTGGCCTTCAGCCTCCCTTATCCAGGTGACTTTTCTTACAGCTTGCTAGGGGAGACCACAGAGTAGGACTTTATGGGAAAGATTAAATCTTGGAAGATGGGAAAGTTACTTACCATAAGTGTAGATTTTCAAGAATATATTTTTCATAGACTGCCACTCATGCACCCTCCCCCTGGGACCTTCAGACGCAATTATATCAAACCCCCCCCTTAAATTGTTGTAGGCTGTGAAGACACTTGCTGCTGTTGTCCCTAGAGAGATAAGTTAGCTCTTCTCTGTAAAAAGGGTTTTGAGGCAGTTGGGGCTGACGCTGCTGTATACCCTGTGGGTTCATGGACAATGGCGTGCATTGGTGTTAAGCATAGATGCTGTTAGTCCCAAAAGTTCTGGTTTCCGCAGGGTCCTATTACGTCTGGCTCTAAAATCAGTGAGTGGTATTCTTTGGAGAAGATAACCTATAAGATAGTTACGTTAAGGTAACTTCCATCCTTTACTTACAACCATACATCTCCCCACATGAGTGGTAAGACCTTCATAAGTAACTCATGACGTTGTCACTTGTAAAATACAGGTCTTACCAATCCTTAGTGGGGTAAAAAAATATTTTATTCCACTGCATCCCATAATTGTATTACCTATGTATTTGTGTTACTTTTATGCTGTTCTAAAGGTGACATTTGTGCACATGTAAGGATGGGTTTCACATCTTGAGCTGTTGCTGGTTATAAAGCACATAAATCTGTCCTTTTCTGTGCTAGTCCCTCAACATCCAGCTGATCTCCATGTCCGAATTGTTTTGCTACTTTTATTTGTAAATCCACCAGTTAACACTGCCTTGCTGAATGTCCATTTCCTCAATGTATGTATTATAACTTATTTAAATTAAAACCTTGGTGGAGCCAAGTAGTGCTCCTGCACACCCAGTTGTGTAAATGGGTAAAAGCAGGACCCCATTAGAAACAAGATGTTGCTTCTCAGTTGGGTAGCCTGGGTAGATAAATTGTAAAATAAATAAAATGTATTTACAATACAACTTTAGATATAAAACCAGCTGCCTCTGCACAGACTGCTAAAACATCTGATGAAAGGATGTGATTGGCCTGAAAGCTTGCATCTGTGTAAAATATTGGTGTTAGTCGCGTATCAAAATCATTTACGAATCCTGTTTTCCAAGGACCAGCATGACCAGCAATATTCTCTCATACATTAGTATGTGTAATATCTGACTGTGAAGCCAGCTCAGTGCAAAGGAGAGCATGCCAGAGAGAAAAGAAATGTTTTAAGATAGGATGTGAAACATGCTGAATCAATTTAACAGAGGTGAACAATGGAGTTATTTCAGATATACAGGGCAGAGAAGCTGAAGGAGCAACCACCAGTTCAGGAAAGGGGAACTGAGAACAGAATAAGGAGGAAAGCAGTTGAGCAGTGAAGAAAATTAGGAGAGGGTGCAGATTTTAAAGGGGAACAGTCAGCACAAAGGGCTCCCACACTGAAGTGTGGGACTTGTCCCAATATGCACTGTGTATGCAAAATCATTTTGATTTACTGACTGTTTACTGTAAGAAAGGAGATTGTAATCTAATTTTGCTTAGTTCTAGGCTGATATCATCTTTTACTACAAATCCCAGAATGCCCTGCAGCTGACATCATAGCAGTAGATGATTCAGTAGCCTACAGTGCATGTTATAGCTTTTATAATCTCCGAGCAGATGTTTTCCAGGTCTGCTTTTCTTCAGGAGCTAAGTACAGTCCTCTGTGATTGTTCTTAAAGAGCTAGTGTACTGCCTGGAAACTGCCTGCAATTAAGTGTCACTTTCAGATGTAGTCATTCCTCACTTCTTATATCTCAAGTATTTTTTTTTTTTCTTTTCTGTTTGCTAATTAGAAGATTTTCCACCTGGCAGTGCCAGTGTGATGTGTGGAGCAGCACTCTGTCTGAAAGGAAAAAAAAAAGTCAGTTCTGTTCCTCCCACTACATCAACACTGAGACCACATTGACTATGACATCACTAGTAACCAATGAGAACCATTTCTCACTACCAGGTTTCGCTTTCACATGAAGCAGCAGGGACTGGCTCTCTCTGGTTACTAGTGATGTCACAGTTTCCTGCATTTTGATTGGTAGCTTGTGAAAGCCACTGCTCAGGCTGCAAGGACTGTGGTGCCTTCAAGGTGTGTTGTCCCATTTCTGAGGATGTAGTGGGAGGAACAGAACTGATTTATTTTTCCTCCAGACAGAGTGCTGCTCCACACATCACCCCAGTACTGCCAGGTGGAAAATCTTTTAATTAGCAAACGGAAAATAAAAAAATACTTTAGATATTGGAAGTGATAGCTGACTGCATCTCAAAATTACTATTAATTCCAAGCAGTACACTGGCCCTTTAACCCAGAGAGGACAGTGGGACCAGCAAACAAAACACCTGCGCTTATAGAAACCCTTAACATGCACTGCAGGCTATTAAATCTCAAACTGCTGCCTACTGCTCTGATGTCAGCTGCAGGGGAAGCTAGGATTTGTAGTAACAGAAGATGTCAGCCTAGAAATAAATAAAATTATTCTGATACAATCTGCTATCTTACAGAAAACAGTAAGTAAACCAAAATATTTTTGCACACAAAGTGCACATTGGGACCAGCCCAACATTTGAATGTTAGGCTCTTGGTGCAGACTGTTACCCTTTAAGTTGAGAGAGATGATACGGGACTGGGGTGGGAGCGAACTCTGGTTGCTTGAGGCTGGCAGGGGAATGAAGAATTGAACATCCTGGCTTCCCTCATTCAGGGAAGGGGATGCTGTGTCCTGCTACTTGACTTCCACCTGGAGGAGGCCGGGTGGCAGCACAGCCGGTGCATGCAGACAGGGAGAGGAACAGGTGCCAAGCAAGCATGCATGCCTTCTTTGCACCTAAACACCCTTGGTAGAGAATAGGAGAAAATCCGTGGTCTATTAGGATGAAGCTGGCTTAGGCACACACATAACCAACAAGGCAGTCCATCCACCACATCGTGGTCCTGGGTAAGTGGTATATATTGTAGAAGGTCTCTGAGAAGATCGTGACAGAGATTGGGGGGCAGGGCTTTCAAGAGAGGGTCTGATCAGGAGCCAGAGAAAAAGCTTTGTAGTGAAAAAGATGTCATCCACCCAGACCATGAAGTTTTAAGGACAGTACAAACAATTTTTGAAAAGGATCTGAAAAAAAAGCTAGTGCAGATTTCTGAGAATTGGAGTGATGTATTCGTGCTCCTTGATGCAGATGGGTGACAAGCCTATTTCATTGACATCTTTGTAACTTTTTTGCTAATTTCTTTTTTGTGATAATGAATTCAGTATCTGTTAGTAAATGATGCATATATTATGATGTATGGATAGAATATGTTGCAAATTGCTTGTTTTGTTTGTAGACTCCTGAAAAGAAACAGTCAGACTCTTCCAGGGGAAGAAAACGAAAGGCAGACAACCAGAGCGAAAGTAGCCAAGGTAAAACATATGTACTATACAGTCATCTGAAATAGTTCTACTAAAGCAGTTCTCCTTTAAAGAGGGAAGCAAAAGTTTAAGAAAGTTTTTCATGGGCTTTATTTCTCCCTAAAATGGCTTGGATCAAACAAGCATTCTTATTGGTTAAAACTGGTCATAATTACTGAAGGCTTATATTTTGCTTTCTTTTTTGATCTATTAAAGCCATCTTATTAATGGTAGTAACCCACTTCAGGGCATGTGGTTATGCAAAATTAATGCATTTCCTGGGTGGTTGAAGGCACATGGACTTACATGGGGCTTGCATGACTTCAGCACAACACCATGCCCAATTGTTTATTGCTTACTTAAAGCGTATTTTCCTGTGCTGTTTCCTTTATCTTTTTTGATCCTTTTTTTTTTTTTTGTGATTTCCCCGTCTCCACCCGGTTGACTTGGTGAACTGCACCAGACCCTAGATGCAAGGGGCATGTGGGCAACTAGCTCAGAGACCCCACCAAGTCCCACTTGTAGCTTGGCTATAGAGTGCCCTAGAGTGGGACACTGTGCAACCCTCCTCTCTGTAGAAATCAAGCACATCAATTCCTGTTCTGCGCCAGCCCAGTAAGTGTGAGATGTAAGATCATTTGCAAACCTGGTTTGCAGAGTCCGCTTGTTCTGTTTCATCCAGTGTGTTTTTCTAGGGATTTGTGAATCTGAGGTTTGCCAGATAAGACTTTTTTTTTTTATTCTGATGTGGTGATGCAGGCTAGCTGGCAACTCCACCCCGGTTTTGGCATTGTTGAAAATTGAACAAATTCACTGGTGGGAACCCACAACCTGTGATGTAGGATCGAACATACTTGGCAAGGGTCTGGGAACGCATTTACTTATTATATGTTGCATATTCGCACTTTGCATTTAGGGAGCTTGTTTCACACAGAAGCAGTCTTTTCCCATTGTTGCTCCTGGAACTGAGTCTGACGTCGTAATTTCACTCCTGAAAATTAGTTCCCCCAGGTTCCGCCTTACATCCAGACTGTATTTCAGCCTTCCTGTCTTTAGGAGGAAGGCAGAATCTGAAGATGGCTCCTGCAGAATTATTTTAGACTTTGAAAACTTCACTGTGATCAACTTTATTTGTAAAGCGTTTTTCCTCCAAATAATTCTGGCCAGATTTTTTTGCAAAAGCATTTTCATTTTTGAGCAGTCTTCTGGCTCAGCTGGCTGGAGCTTCCTGTGGTTAACCAGTCCATTTCTTTGAAAAGGAATTTTGCTTGTTCTGCTTCTTATAATTGAGTTTGTTCCTGGTTGATCTCCTCAGGTAAGTAAGCACTTAGAGTTGGGGAAATTTAGTCTGAGGGCTTAGACAAAGAAAGCAGTTTTCCTAAGTTCCATTTCTGGTTTTGTGGAAGTGTTTTTCTAACTACCTATGTTGCGTTCTCTGTTCACACTTAATCAGTTTTTCAGTGAGCATGTTCAGTCACTGGCACAGTCTTTAAGCTCGACGACTCCTACAATGCAACCATGTGGTCCTCCAGCTCCGCCCCGATGTACTGAGATCTTGTCTTCTGCTGGCAGGAACAGATCTCCTTTTCACAGCTCCTTCTAGTGAATTTGGATTCTGCGATGTTTACTAGCTCTTTTGTGATGTTTTCCAAAGTTTTGCCTCAGTTTTCAATGCATTTCTGTCACCTTACCATTGGCTTTTTGCTCCTTCGTTGAATTCACCATTGAACAGAAGAAGCTGGGTATCAAGAGATGCATAGTGTGCAGGTATCTGATGTCCATGGTTGATAGACACAGTGCTTGCATATACTGCTTGGGGATTTCCCTTGATGAAGAGCATGACTCTTGGTGCCAGGCCATGCACCTGCAGGCACTCAGTGAGTGCTGGTTGTGGGTACTTCATGGCAAACCAGACAAATCACGCCCACTGTCAATGGCTGTGGGTATGATGGTGCACTTACAGGCCCAAGAGGTGGAGAGGGCTGTCAAGGATGTCCTGATCCTGGATGTTCTGACACTTGATGTGGAGTATGCCGTGGGTCTCCTGACTCCTCATACAGATGGAGGTTTTCGTAATGTGCTTCAATCTCTCCACTCCTTTGAAGGGGAGCCCTTATCTTGGTGCTGAAGGCACAAGAAGAGTTGGCACTAGTCACTTTTGGTCAAGGAGACCATTCATGCTGTCTCATTCTGGAGTATCCTCATAGTTGGTCCCCCTCTTGGGAGGTCAAGCAGCCTATGGAACCAGTTGGTCTGCCCACTGAGCTCCCCTTTGGTCAGTCTAATGGTCAAGTAAGAAGGAGACCATTCTTCACTCTCCTGGGCTCCTATGCTGACTGAGACCCACCCCAGGTGGGGTGGGACAGGGCCAACTGACCTCCGAGTCAGCCCTCCGAAGGTTGAGTCACTGTCGGTTGTCTATCTCAGGTGCAGCTTCCTGCTCAGCCGTTGCCTAGGGTTTCAGTAGGAGACCTGAAGCCAGATACCCTACATTTGAGTGAGATTATGGTGGCCCTCTGTATATTGATCTTGGCACAGACACCAGTGGTTGACATTGATTATTTTCTCTTTGACTCCCAAAACTGACTAGCCTGTTGCAGGTGGGAGAAGTCAGCCTGGCAACAGTGGGCCTACAGAATGCTTGCCTAGGGTCGAGGTAGATTGACAATGCTGATTGACCCAACCTGAATGTGGATGTTGCTTTTGACATCGACTCTCTATTGTGTATACCCAGGCCCCATCCCCAGCATTGCTGACCATTCCACTACTGATGCAGGTTGAGCCCCCACCTCCACAGCTGGTGGAGGGCGCTATGTCCAAAGGCTGCAGGCCAGAGTCTGGACTTTCTCATTTCCTGTTGATGGTTGTTACTCTGCAGAGGATCATCCATACCTTGTGTCGGCAGTTGAAACTTCTCTATTCTGTCTGGGATTTGTATGGATTTTCTCTGACTCCACATTGTTGGGATGGTAGACAGTTAGCTGACTTGGCTCCCTTTGGGGGATCATTCCTCCTTGTCTACCTGCCTGGAGCAGATATCTGTGGCTCTGTACACTACTTTGGAGGAGGTACAGAAAAAGACCTACCAGCTGTTGAACACTCTCAAATGAGACTCCTCACTGGGGGTAGGTAGCCTCCCCCATCCTCCCTACTGTTCTGGATGCTCGGCATCTGGCATCACTTAACCTCCTCCCTGGTCCAGCCACGCGGTGTGGACTGCAGGTATGCCGTTCCTCTGGGTAGGCTGTCACTTTTTGGAGCATCCCTTACCAGGATGGCTTGTGGCAGATGCAGTGTTCAGTAAGTCGATGGTGCAGGGGGAGCTGGACAAGCGTCCAAGAAGCAGGACTGCCCGGTCTAGTCCTTCAGTAAATCTGGAGGTCAAGACCAGCACAAGGGCTGAGGGGACAGCTCCTGTGGACAGTGCTTGGGCCACCTCCAGGATCAAAAAATGATGGAACGAGGGACCCCATCTCCTCTCCATACTGTGCTGCAGCTCTCAGTCTGGCACAGACTCTCCACTTTCCTGTGGTGGGATCAGAGCTGTCTCTGAAATATGAGACGTAACCCCCTTGTCGTTCCCAAGCACCGTTGGAAGACTTGCTTCTGCTGGAATCCCTCCCTGCAGTATGGAGTGATGCCGAACAGCTCCTCGAGTGGTACATGATAGAGCCTGTTCCAAAACACCCAAGGTCAGCAAGAGCTTCTGTCATGGTACCCTCTGATACCCAAATGGACTGGAGTCTGACACCTCATTTTCAACCTGCGAATCCTGAACAAGTACCTTTGCAATTAGAAATTCAGCATGGTGATGTTGTACTAGATTATTTCAAACCATAAGCCAGGAGCTTGGTTTTCTCCCTGGACCTTCAGGATACATACTTCCACATTCCCATCTGTTGGTCACACAGGCAGTTCCTCTGCTTTCAGGTGGACAGAACCTTGTATTTGTTTAATGCCAAGTTGTTCAGCCTGTCCTCAGCACATAGGGTGTTCGCCAAGTGTTCCTCAGCCGTAGCGACCTATTTCAGTACCTTGATGACTGGCTTATCACAGGGAGCTCCTTGCAAGATGTGCAGTAGTCCAGAGATCTGGCTGTCTGGATGTTCCAGGACCTAGGTCTACTAGTCAGTCTAGCCAAGTCTAAGATTACCATGAAGCTGGTGATCCTGGTTACAGGAGTGGAGCCGGACTGTCTCCAATCTATGCATCATCTGCCGCCAGACAGGGTTTAGGACCTGTCCTCCTTTACTTGATGATTTCTAGTTTGACAGTTATATCCAGCCCAAGATTTTCTCTGGCTTCTGAAGTTCAGGTCCTCTACCACAGCCCTGGTACATTGGGTTCACTGGCACATGTGGCCCATTCTGTGGGAACTGGGGCACCAGTAGTTCCAACCACATACAGCCCTGAACCATCTTCTAGTTCAGGTATCCCAGCTGATGCTGGACACTATCTGTTGGTGGCTGTCTCCAGGAAACCTCTCGGAGGGCATTCTGTTCCTCCAGGTGGAGCCCTCTGTCACTCTGAGATGTGTTGCCGTTGGCTTTGGTGCACATCTGCTGAACCACAGAGTGCATTGATCTTCCCTTGTCAGTCTTCACCATTCATTACTGCTTGGGTTAGTGCCGGAGGCGCGCACCTGCTACGGAGGTTTTTTTTTTTTTGTCTGCTCAATGGCGCGCCCTTGAGCTGACGCACTCGTCATGCTCGGGCAGGCGTTAGGAGCACCAGAGACTCCTCTATCTCAGTTCTGTTTCTCCCGCCATCGAGGCTGCACCTGCTGCGCGGTAGTTGAAGCTTTTCTGCGTCACAAGACTCCTCGTTTTCTCCAGTGGTTCTCGCTCGACGCCGTCTCCCGGTAAGACCGTTCCTTTATTTCTATCGACGGCACAGAGTGCTTTGTTGCTGTTTTTTGTCTTATTTAGTTCGCATCATGTCAGGTTGGGGCAAAGCGTAAATCGAGAGTGGCCGTGCCCCTACGCGTCGGTGCTCCTGTGGCCGGCATTTCTCCGTCACGGATCGGCATGATGTCTGTCTCCATTGCCTGGGACCCAACCACGATATGGACGCGTACAGCGCCTATTTCTTCATGGACCATCGTGTCCTCTAAGTCCGCCCGTTCAAGATCGGCAAGGCCCCGCCGACCTTCGGGGGACGGCGTCGCTCCAGGGATTTCCAGGTAAGGTCTCTACGCCCTTCCTCTGGGTCCCCTCTTGGGCCTATATGGTCCGTGGAGGAGAGGCTTCCTCCTCTTCACTGCCGAGGAAGCTTCTTTTGCGGTGCCGGGCGTCGTGGTCCCTCGGGGCGGCGGTTGACCGCCACGCAGCTTTCCCGAGTGTCGAGGCCCACGCCTGCTGGGCGCGGCACGGTGGACCCTCGCGCCCGCCCTCCGGTGCCGTTTCGGATCCGGCGCCACTAGCGGCATTGGTGATCGGGACGCGCTCTGGCCTTCAAGCCCGCTTGTGCGCCGCAGGCCGGTTAGCTCTCCTGACAGTGCGGGTCGGGTTCGGCGTGGCGTGGGCTACAGCCAGTGCGTGGGGCTGGGACGGGCCTAAAGTGTCGGGTGGGCAGAGTCGTCAGCGCCCGTTTCACGAGACGGGGTTGCTAATGATTGTGGTCCAGCTGGTCTCTTCCTCTTTGAAGTCGATGACTCAGGCGTGGACCTCCTGGCAACCTGACTCTTGGTCGGGGTCCCCGGTGGCACGTGATCAGTGCTAGGCGGCCCAGTGGAGCCTCTTCCGCTGTCCCGCTGCTGTCCTCTCCTGAGGCCCTCGGGCTAGGGGTGGTCCTGGGTCCCTGGGCGATGGAGTGGGGGCGGAGGAGGGCTCTCTCCTCCTGGGGGCTCGTGACAGCTACCTCACTGGTGCTGTTGCAGCCACTCGGGTGGGGAGAGCAGCTGGGGTCGAGGAGGAGGCTCTCGGGTCCGAGGGGTCGAGGTGCCAGGGTGCGGTCTCTGCTGGCCACCCCTCAGGGGGTGGCTAGGAGTCGTAGTGCTGGGCCCTACCTTTCCCTCTTGGACCCCGGGGTCCCCTCCGGTGGCGTTGCTGCAGGCTGCCCTTCTGGATCCATGCAGTCCCAGGTTCGTCACAGGGAGATCCCCTTCTGGGCTCTTCCAGGTTTCGCTTCCCCAGGGTTCCGTTTTGCAACCTGGTCTGTTGTCCGGAATCCCGCCAGCTCGGGCTTCGTTCTCTGGATTTCAGAGCCCTAGCAGAGGACAGTTGCCTCTTCGTAGGTGCCCATCTCCCGTTCCTCTGCAGCCACCCCCCGCTCTTCCAGGCCATGTCGGTCCTACGGGCCCGTTATCCTGGGAGCAGTTCAGAGGTTCTGCAGCGGCCTTCCCCTCATATGTCAGGTGTATGAATGAGCGGGTCTTTCGACTATCCCCACCGCCGCAAGAATCTTCTGGACACTCGAGCTCCATCATCCTCGTCTTCCTCCTCTGAGGGGGAGGAACTCTCTGCTCATATCTCCTCCGATGCTGATTTCACTGAATATCAGCGATTCCTTTCGAGGATGGTGAGGGATCTTCGAATCTCCTACATTAGGCGAGACAATACCGAACGGGAGACGCGTGAATTCCTTGGAGAATTCAGTGCCCAGCACCTGGTGGAACCTTCCTGGCCTATCACCTTCCAGGAGGCGTCTATCCGTTTCTGGCAGTTGCCAGCCGCCCCTTCTCCAGCCCCGGCAGACTGTTGATGAAGGTATTGTGTCCCTGAATCCTAGAGTACTCTCCCAACCCGCCCTCGGGTTTGGTATACCTGGAGACTCCCTCCAGGTGCCGGCGCCTGGCGCACGACCGTCCACTGGATTTAGATTCCCTACAATTCGACCGGTGGGGGCGAAGAGTGTTCTCTTCCTCTCTTGCGATGGCTTGCATTGCATCTCATCAGGCTCATCACGCTGCCTACAGTAGGCATTTGTGGTCAATGCTTTCTCAGATCTTAGCATCAATGCCTGATACGGAGCAAACCAGACAAGCTATTGACCTCTCTGCTATAGGCCTGGAGCTGGCAAGACAGCAAGCAAGGGCATCTTATGACACCAGTGAGGTGGCTTCCAGGCTTGCAGGGACAGCGATCTGCATTAGGCGGACGGCATGGCTACGTCTATCAAGGTTGTCACCCCTGGCCCGGGGTAGGGTGATTCGCTCCTCTTTCCGGGGGACTCGTCTCTTTTCCTCCAGAGCTAGGAGATTACTGCAGGGGCTTCCTCCGTCTCCCCGTCCTCGGGGGGACGACACCTAGCTCTTCTCCCCCATAGGCTTCTCTCTCGATTAGCCCAGGGTCTTCCCCTTCTGTTTCTCACCAGCAGGAGGCTGGGAGTTTTGTTCCCTCAGGGTTCTAACACCCCCCCCCTTTTCTAAGGGAGGGGCTTGGTACTCACCCAAGCAGTAATGAATGGTGAAGATTGACATGGGAAGATATGAAAATGACGTACCTACCGTAATTCTTGATCTTCTCTTGCATCTTCACCATTCATTACTGATACCCACCCACCTTCCCCTCAGTGGCCTCCTTCTGTGGCGTCTCCCCCTCCCGTCTCATTCCTCTTCCTTCCTTTGGCCTTTATGAAAAAAAAAAAAAAAAAGTTTTCTGTTCCCATTCTTTATGAATGGTTCCTTTTTTCCTCAAGGTAAAGAGGAACAAGCACGGTTGTACTTTTCTCTTATTCTGGGGAACTCTTTCTGACCGCCCCTAGAGTGCGATTCCTCATACCTTCTTCAGGTTATGCAGTTTCACGGCTTAAGAGGCCATGCTCTGACTCTGCCTCGGCAAAATTTAGAATCCCCCTGGCAGGTATTATTTTTGAGCTCTTCTACTGCTGATTGAACTTGTCCGCTCTGAGCATCTCCTTGCCTTGCCTTAGGGAGTCTGATTGAGTTCCACTCTATCTTTCATACAAAGCTGCCTTCGAGAATGCATAGTCTTTCCCATACACTGCTGTGTTAGCACTTAACAAGGTGCTAAGGGACTTAGTCCCCTTCCTGGGTGGGTGCTCTTCCCGGAACAGGTTCTGCCCGGGCAGTCTAGGAGCCCTCAGCTAGGATGTAGGGACTTGGCATGTTGAGAGTTCAGAGATGTTGCCCTCATTCAAATCTGTTCAGGTGGTTGGGTCCAGACCTCCCTCAGATCTAACAACTGGGATTCTTGCTCCTTGTTAGTCTCGAGCCTATAAGCCTCTCAACCAATGCCGATGGGCACTGTTCTCCCCTCTCAACATGCCTCTTCTTCTTCTTCTTCTTCTTCTTCTTCTTCTTCTTTCTCTTTCCCTCTCTCTGTTCCTCCCCTAGAGCCGCCCCGGAAAGGAGGCCCTGCGGTCCCTTAGGGTAGGAATTCTCACTCCTCTGTCTGTTCTCTACCGGCTTATACCTTTTTCAGGTTATATCCTTTCCTTTTTCTGTCCCTCGGCTCTCTTGCCTCGCTTTCCTTTTTTCTTACCCTTTATTTTCGCCTTTCCGGCTACCAGAACTGAGATAGGAGGAGTCTGCGACTCCTAAAGCCGCCCCTCGCGCATGACGCAGTGCGTCGCGCTCGGCGAGCGCCATTGGAGCTGACTCAAAAAAACAAAAACAAAAAAATCCTGTAGTGGGTGCGCGCCTCCGGCACTAACCCAAGCAGTAATGAATGGTGAAGATACAAGAGAAGATCAAGAATTACAGTAGGTACGTAATTTCCATTTCTAACCCCAAGAATTCTTCAGTATCTTTAACTCTTGCAGTCAGCCTCCAGCATTAAACTGCCTGGAGAATGGAACATATGTAAATGATGGAACACTCATTGACTCATACCACCATTCAGACTGCTGCCCTTACCAACTGCTGCGTTCTGTAATGCTCAGATTTCATTCTCCGCCTGCTCAGTAAGATGTCGCTAAACCTTGAAAACCTAAGTAGAAAGTTTCGTTTTTCATCTGCTGCCTTTATTAACTTCTTTATTTAACTTTAGTGCTAGTTTCATTTGTTTTAGTTTTTTGCCTCAGTTTGTGGTTCCTCTTCGGTTCCTGGTAACTGGCAAGGAACCGGGGTTTTTATCCTTCTCTCTTTCTCTCTCTCTCTATTTTACTAAGTTAACTGCTGGGTCCTTTATATACTTTAATTTCTTGAGATTTCGTCTCGGTTTGAAAACTGAACGTTTTCTGCCTAGCAGTTGCTTTGAACCGTCAGCTGGCTTTAAGTAGCTTTCTTCTGCGGCAGGAACCAAGAGAAGAAACTTATTTTGGGGTTTTCTAACTATGTCTGAGAAACCTAAAAAGAAAACAGGACCCACTGGTTTTAAAAACTGTTCAGAGTACAGTGAAGTATTTGCAAGAGCTGACAAACACGATTTGTGTTAGTTTTGTTTAGGCGAATCACACTTCACTGCAGGTTGTGAAATCTGCAAAATCTTTCCTGAAAAAATTAAAGAAAAAAGGGTAGAAAGGTTTAAGAAGAGAATGTCTTCCCCGTTGATTCCGGAGGGGTCTGAACAACCCAGTACTCCAATTATTTCTAAAAAAGATAAAATTATTGATACCGAACCGACCACTAAGAAAGGGGAACTTTCTAAGGTAAAAAGAACCGGGGATACAGCCACTGCTCTGGCCAAAAGGAAAACAAAAACAAAATACACAGAACCTCCTGCAGACAATCCTAAGGAACTTCCCAGTGTGAACCCAATAATGCCTACAGCCGAGGCGATAGCACAAGTCATGCAGGTCTTATAGGCACTTCAGGCTGCAAATCCTCAACTTCTGTCACAGAAACATAGAATTTGACGGCAGATAAGGACCGCTTGGCCCACCTAGTCTGCCCATTTTCCTACCTAACAGATAAGCTGCAGATCCTAGTTAACCAACAGCTTACTTCCTCTTACCCCCACTAGGACTGCCTTATGCCTGTCCCATGCATTCTTGAAGTCCCCCACTGTTCTTGACTCCATGACGACCTCAGGGAGGCTGTTCCATGCATCCACAACCCTCTCAGTGAAAAATACTTCCTCACATTACCCTGAGCCGTCCCCCTCTATCTTCAAATTGTGCCCCTTGTTCTTGCACATCTCTTTTTCTGGAAGATGCTACCCTCTTGGACTTTAATTCCCTTGAGGTACTTGAAAGTTTCTATTATGTCTCCTCTCTCCCTTCTTTCCTCAAGAGTATACATATTAAGCTCCTTTATTCTTTCTTCGTATGCCTTCTGGTGCAGACCCTGCACCATTTTGGTTGCCCTCCTCTGGACAGCCTCCACTCTGTCTATGTCTTTGCAGAATGGGGTCTCCAGAACTGCACACAGTACTCCAGATGGGGTCTCACCAACTGTCTGTACAGAAGGATAACAACTTCCTGTTTTCTACTATTGATGCCTCTTCCTATGCATCCCAGTATCCCCCCAGCCTTCCTTACTGCCTTCTCACATTGCTTGCCCACCTTTAGGTCATCTGATATAATTACCCCCAGGTCCCTTTCTATTTTTTACTGTTGTCAGTATTTCACCCCACATTGTGTGTGCTTCCCCTGGGTTTTTGTTTCCCATGTGCATTACCTTGCACTTCTTTGCATGGGTACTTTGCTCTATCACAGGCTGCAGTCTGTACCACTCCCTCGTGGTCCAGTTGAAAAAACAAATTGTTCCAACTGTTTGGCAGTTGGTTCCTCCATTGAACCATGGTTCAGTTCTGCTTTCCCAGGACCCATGTTTTGAATAATATCAGGAGAAAGAGAGTGAAGGAGAGCCTGTTGAGCCAGAGGTCTCTCCCGATACTGAGTTTGATTCCCCTCCAAGATTGACAGAGGATTACTCCTCTCATTATACATTCATTAGACAGATGGTGGATGTCCTAGATCTGGCTACAAATGAGTCTAAAGAAGATGAAGAGGAAGCAGACTTTTTAGAAATGATGGGCCTTGAACCTACAAAATGGCTACTACTACCAATCAGTAAGTCTGTGGAAAAACAGATCTTGAAGGTACTTCAGACCCCAAACTCTATACCAGCAGTGGAAAAGAAGGCTGATTAAAAAAAAAAAAAAAAAGACATGTCAGGGGCTGAGTTTTTGGTTTTTCAACTGGACCACGAGGGAGTAGTACAGACTGCAGCCTGTGATAGAGCAAAGTACCCTTGGCTTCACATGCCCCAGACAAGGATTCTGGGAAACTAGATAGCATGGGGAAAAAAGGCTATCTAGCAGCGTCTCTGAGCATAAGGCAAGCCAACTATATGGCTTATGCTGCCTAGTATCAGAAATCCTTGTGGCAGTCAGTTATGGTGGATAAGGCACCACTAGGGCTTGCAGCTGACTTGGCTAGGTGTGGGCTGGAGGCTATTAAGTACCAGTCCCACATAGCAGTAGATGCCAGTGATACAGCCACTCAGTGGATGGCACTTATTGTGGCCCTCAGACGATTTGAATGGCTCAGGGCCACAGTTTTGTCACAAGACACCCAGACTAAGGCCATGGACTTCCACTGCGAAAACAGTTTATTGGGGTAAGACAGAGATATACATGAAAAAAGTGGATGAATACAAAAGCAATACAACTAAGGAGAAGGCCTCTACCTCTTACAGGGGAAGGGGAGGTAGGGGGAAGAACGGTGTATGGTAGGCCTTTCTTCCAGGCCAAGCCATAGCCCAGTACCAGCAGCAGCACACTGGCTACTTTAGGAGCAGGGGCAGAAGGGGTTCCAGTGGTGGGGGACAAGCTTCACCCAAGCAAAAACAAAATCCCTGATGTGGTTCCAATAAGGGGCAGGCTAACTCACTACCTCCAGGTTTAGAAAAACATCACCACAGACATGTGGATCCTGGAGGTAATCTGGGCCTAGTCCTCAACTTCCAATCATTTCCAAAGTTAAGGTCCAGGGTTTTCAGACCAGCTGCCACCTCCGAAAGAAAACTTCTGGAAGCAGAGGTAACAGTACATCTTTCTTTGAGGTGGAGCTCTTGCAGCAGGTAACACCATTAGGATTATGCTGCCAGGCACTAGGACCCCACAGAAAAATTTCTAGCTAGCAGTCCAAGGTGGGGGACTGCTCCCTCACATTGGCCCTGCGCCGATGTCTTGTGTGATATAAAGGGGGCGGTCCCCCAGCACCACCTCAGTTCTTTTCCCCCCATCGATCCGCTACTATCAACTCCACGGACACCTCTCAATGCAGTCGACCACCATGTTTCATGCTTCATGCAGTATCATTCATTTAGTGTTTTTTTTTCTCCTCACTTTTCTTATTTTTTGCATGTCTTAATCCACACAGCGGCGGAAGTCTTAAGCGCATGTGCAGCAAGCAGATCTCGGCTAGAGGTGGCCATTTGGCCTGCCTTATCTTCTTAGGCCCGGGGCCACAAGCTGGATTGCTGTCTGCATTGCCAGAAATTTAACAAGAAGACAGTCTGCTGTCTCAAGACATTGTCCGCTTACCGTGCGCTGGTGGATGGGAAAGCTCTGGCACAATTGGATGTGTGCAAGACCTTTTTATGAGGTATCTTGCACATCAGACCTCCCAAGAGGGACCACCTTCCTCCATGGGATCTTCTTTTTATGTTGTTAAAGCTTATGTTGCCTCCTTTTGAGCCAGCCGCATGTCAAGCTACAGTACGTTTCCTTTCCTGGAAAGCATTATCTTTCTCACCCCAGGAATACTCCAATATTCTTAACTCTTATGCAGTATGCCTTTAAGCCAGATCTGCCCGGAAATGAAATGTTATGCTATTGATGGAATCATTGGCATGTGACACTTTTTCAGATGCTGCCACCATCAACTGCCTACATTCTACCCTCAGATTTCTCTCCCTCAGACTTCTCTCCCTGCCTGCCAAGACTAGATGCTTGGAGATAATCTCATCATCACGTCGTGAAACTTAAAAAAAAAAAAAAAAGTATAAGTATTTTATTTTCATTTGCTGCCCTTATCTTTTGTTTATAGTAAAACCGTTGGCTTATTTTAGTTAAATTACTAATATTCTCGTTTTTTCACAGGTCTGTATAACTGGTGGGGAACCAGGGCTTTTTTTTTTAGCCTTAGTAGAGTTTTTTTGCTTTAAAACTCTTTTAATTGAGGTAATTATTTGTTTAAATTAATTTTTTCCTAACCGCTAATATCGGTTACTGAACCGCTAATCCCAGTTCTTTTTTTCTTGCGGTTCTGATCGGTTTCTGATTGCTTATTGAACCAACCGCAACCGATAAAACTGTTTCTAAAAGTCTAAATTAATTGCGGTTGCAGTTTTGGTTGAAGTGTGTGAAAAACCTAAGGAAAAGACCAGTGAACCTGGTTTCAAAAATTGTACAGAATGTGGAGAAATGTTTGCCAAGGCAGATAAACACACTTCTTGTGTTGTTTGTCTTGATTATGATCATTTAAAGACAGATTATGAAATCTGTAAGACCTTTCCTGAAGAAATGCATGAAAATGTTTGGAAAGGCTTAAAAAGAAATTGCCTCCACCTAAGGGTCCCTCTGGCTCTGACCAGCCGATACCCTCTGTGGCTGTGGGTGAAACCACAGGAGCCACACTTTCTACCCCTGATACAGGTACATAAAGGCTTACTGAAATTGCCAACTCTCTGGTTCCCAAGAAAAAAAAAACTATGAAAACTAAACAAACTGAACCCCCCACCCTTTTGCTGGTCAGCCTATGGGGACTTCTGCTGTGTCTGTAACCATGCCTACTCCTGTAGAAATTGCACAGGCATTTTAAGTTTTACAAGCCTTGCAGGGTCTGCTGCCTGCTGGACAGCAGTCTACAGTCCAGATCCCGGCAGAGTTTACCCAGTTCTTTCTGCGTGAAGCACGTGATGACTATGGGGAATATAAGGAAGAGAATGAAGGAGAGCTTATAGAACCTGAAGTCTTTTCTGAGCAGGAGTTTGGCTCTCCTCCCAAATCATCAGAGGATTACTCATCTCATTTTTCTTTTGTTAGAAAAATGGTAGATGCACTGGATATCTCTACCACTGAGGTGATAGAGGATGAGGAGGAGGCAGAGTACTTAGAAATGATGGGGTTAAAACCCACCAGAAAGCTATTGCTCCCAATAAATAAGTTATTTAAAAGGGATGCAGTAAAACTCCAAATACCTGGGCCTGTCCCACCTTTGGATAAAAGGTTGTACAAAAAGTACTAGCTTGACAGGCATGGGGCTGAATTTTTATTTGCCCACCCTGACCACCAGGAGGTGGTGCAAGCTGCAGCCTTTGATGCGGCAAAAGTTCCTCTTGCTTCTCACCCCCCAGAGAAGGATTCAAGGAAAATAGACAGTATGGCCAAAAGGGGCTACTTATCAGTTTCTTTGGCCATTAAGACAGGCTAACGTCCAGGCCTATGCAGCCCAGTACCAAAAATCCCTCTGGCAGTCTGTCATGGCTATGGCAGACAGGGCTTCTTCTAACGTTTCAGCAGACCTTACTGAAACTGCCAGATTTGGCTTAGAAGCTGCTAAATATCAGTTCCAGATGGCAGCAGACAACAATGACACTGCTGCTAGGTGGATGGCAAATACTATTACTCAGAGGAGATTTGCCTGGTTAAGAGCCACAAACCTTACCCAAGACACACAGAATAAGGCTCTGGATTTCCCAGTCGAGGGTAACTCCCTCTTTGGAACTCTGACAGAGAACTACATGAAAAAAGTGGACACCTACAAGGCTGCTTATAGAAGTAACTCTGCCAAAGAGAAAGCTTCCCCGTCCACAAGACCATATGGAAGGGGAGGCAGGGGCAGACAATTCCACTCCAGGCCTTTTATCAGGTTGTGGCCGTAGCCAAAGTACAACAGTAGCAGGGGCAGAAGGGGTTCCAGGCGTGGTTACCAGTCCCAGCCCCAGGCAAAGCAGGACCCCTGACTTGTCCTCCAAGGCCGCCTACCACTTCCAGTAGGGAGCAGATTAACTCACTATTTCCAGACTTGGAAACTGATCACCACAGACAAGTGTGTCCTGGAAGTAGTGAGTCAGGGATTGTTCCTAAGCTTCGAATCCCTTCCCTTACTAAGAACCAGTGTGTTCAAACCAGCTTCTATTTCGGAAAGAAGGTTGCTGGAAAAGAAGGTTCAAACTCTGTTGCTGTCAAAAGCAGTGGAACCTGTGCCTTCACAGCAAAAGGGAAAGTGGTTTTATTCAAGATACATCCTAACAAAGAAAAATTGGGAGTGGCGCCCTATCTTAGACCTAAGGGTGCTAAACAGGCATCTAACAAAGCCAAGGTTCAAAATGGTAACCTTGTCACTGATTCTGCCAGCTCTCCGAAAAGGGGATCCTAAACCTAAAAGATGCTTATTTCCACATCCCTATAAGGGAATCTCACTGAAAATACTAAGGGTTCAGACTCCCTTCAGGCCATTTCCAATTTTCAACCCTGCAATTCAGTCTCACTTCAGCTCCAAGAGTGTTCACAAAGTGCCTGGCAGTGGTTGTGGCATACCTGTGAAGGCAAGGTGTCATTGTGTTCCCCAAGGTGGATGATTAGTTGGTTGTGGGAGAGTCACCACAACAGGTAAAGGAACATCTACAGCTCACCCAAGGACTCCTGGAGTCTCTGGGTTTTCTATTAAATCTCAGAAAGTCAGTCTTACTCCCTGCACAAGTGCTGCAGTTCATAGGAGCAGAATTAAATACCCAGGAGGGCAGAGCTGACCTACTTCTGGACAGAGTAAGACGTGTCCTGCAATTGACAGGCTACTTTAGCCTCAACAGACCACAAACTGCAACACAGTTTCTGCAGTTACTGGGCCACATGGCAGCCGCCATTGGCACAGTTCTGGGTTCCAGGTTCCAGATGAGACATTCAGTTCCACTTAAGAGCTCATTGGTGACAAAAAAGAGATTCTCTATCAAAGCTGGTCCCAGTAACAAAAATGTTACTCCTGGTCCTTCAGTGGTGGAAAGAGGAAGCCAACCTCAGCAAAGGGTCCCTTTCCAAAAAGAGCCTCCCTCAGCGATTCTCACAACAGATGCATCACTTCTAGGGTGGGGTGCACACCTAGGGACTCATGCTACCCATGGCACCTGATCAAGTTCAGAGTCGCTTTAGCACATAAACCTGCTGGAGCTCAGGGTGGTGTCCCTGGCACTGCAAGCCTTCACACCACTAAGTCAGGGAAAGGTGGTACAAGTCAGAACAGAGAATACCACCACCATGTATTACATAAACAAACAGGGAGGAACAAGGTTGGATCCTCTCTGCACAGAAGCCATGCGAATTTGGACTTTGGCCTACTCCCTAGGAGTCTCTCTTCAGGCCATTCAGCTGCCAGGCAAGGACAATACCCTAGCAGATGCCTTGAATCGATCAACCAGGCCCATCACAAATGGACCTTAAACAGACAGGTGGTGGAAGTTATTTTCAGAAGGTGGGGTACCCCATAGATCTCTTTGCATCCCACGAAAGTCGCCACCTGCCACAGTATTGTTGCAGACCACCAGCTAAAGGAATAATGTCCCTGGATGCTCTGATTCTGGACTGGTCAGGGAGGTACCTGTATGCGTTCTATCCATTCCCTCTGGTGTACAGGTTGCTACTCAAGCGCAGGGCCCAGTCAGCCACAATGATCCTGATAGCCCCAGACTGGGCCAGACAGCCATGGTACTATCTGCTGCTCTTCATGTCTGTGGCCGAACCAATACACCTTCCCAAGAGGCATAACCTGCTAACCCCCAGTCAGGGGAGACTCCTGTACCCGAACCTCAAGTCACTCAGACTCAAAGCATGGCTCTTGAGGACTTGGAGTAGCAAATCTGCATCTTTCAGAAAGTGTCTTGGATATCATAAGGGGGTACAGCAAACCTTCCACCAAGAAAACCTATGCCTCTAAATGGAAAAGATTTTCTATCTTGTGCTTCACCAGGAATATAATACCAGCCCAGGCAGGGGTTCCAGCTGTGCTGGATTACCATACTCATCTGCATTCATTGGGCCTGCAGCCCTCTACTCTGAGTTCATTTGGCTTAAGTGTCTGCTTACACTTCAGTTGGGAAGTGTCTCTCCTTGGCATCACATTCTATCTTTTAAAGGTTCTTTGAAGGTATGGCACCCTGCTATCGGGGAACTAGTGCCAACCTGGATCTAAATATCTGTATTGCAAATTTATGGGCCCCTCTTTTGAGCCCATGTCTTCAGCTCCTTTGAAATATGTCGTATGGAAAATAGTTTTCCTAGTGGCAATCACTTCTGCCAGAAGGATCGGTGAGCTCCAGGCTCTCTGTATTAAGCAGGACATCATTTCATTCCACAGGGACAAAGTGGTCCTGCGAACTAACAGGACATTTCTTCCAAAGGTGGTCTCTGACTTTCATTTGAACCAGTCCATCACTTTACCTGTTTTCTTTACTGAGCATTCATGCTCTGGTGAGCGCACAGTCCTGATGTCAAGAGAGCTCTTGGCTACTACATGACAGCCACTAAGTCCCATAGGCAGAAAAGGAAGCAGCTGTTCTTGACCTGTAGGGATGTAGGAAAAGGAACTGCAGCATCTAAGGGGTCCATTTCTCGCTGGATAGTACAGTGTATCCAGTTTTGCTATTCAGAAGCTGAGAAGGAGGCCCTAGCAGGGCTTAGAGCCCATTCAGCAAGGGATACAGCTGCTACTATAGCAGCTATCAGGGATGTTCCTTTGGTGGACATCTGTAAAGCAGCTACCTGGAGAACAGTGTACACCTTTACCAAGCATTATAGCCTGGATATGCAGGCAAGAGGTGATGCCAAGTTTGGCACAGCTGTCCTGCAGAGCCTGTTTCCAAAATGGGTCATGTGCCCACCTCCAAAGGTACTGCTTCTAAGTCTGCAGAAGACTTAGGAATATTGGAGTATTCCTGGGGTGAGAAGAAAAAAATTCTTACCACAGTAATCTTGTTTCTTCCAGCGGATACTCCAGTATTCCAAACTGTCCCACCCTGCCTCCCCTGCTAGAACCAGTGGCCTCTGCTCTCCATGCTGTAATACCAGGGGTATGTGTGCCACACACTGGCTTCTTATTTGGAACTGTGTTCAAGGGTGTTCCCCCTCTTCAGTTGTTTCTGACATTAGGGGTGTTTTGTTAATATTATTCCCTTCAGTTGGAGGTTCTTTTCTGGGTGTTTTATTTACATTATTATTATAGTTGATTATTAAGCTTCTCTCGGCCCTGTCTTGTCAAGTGTCCACGAAATCTGAGGGTAGAATGTAGGCAGTTGGTGGGTGGCAGCATTTGAAAAAGTTTCAGGCTGCAGGCTCTGATGTGTAAACAACTTTATCTTATTTTCCACAGGGCCAAAGTTGCCCTGCATACAAATCCTAAGTTCCTTCCAAAAGCTGTGTCCGAATTCACTTTAAATTAGGACATTCAACTACTGGTTTACTACCCAGAGTACTCCAACAAAGGGGAGGCCTTGTTACATACTCTGGATGTACATAGAATCCTTTGTTACTATATTTACCGTACTTGTTCTTCTACAAAGACAGACGGACCAGTTGTTTGTCTCTTTCGCCCAAAGGATATTAGGGTCTCCAAGTGACTAAGCAGACACTGGCCAAATGGTTGATCAATTACATAGTGTTCTGTTACCAAAAGTATGACAGACCCTTGCTGGGACCAATCAAGGGTCATTCCACTAGAGGTGTCTTAACCTCCTTTGCGTCCCTCAAGAACTTTTCAGCAGCTGACCTTTGTGCAGCCGTTACTTGGAGTTTAGTCCACACTTTCATTAGGCGCTACAGCCTGGACATGGCTTCCAGAAGGAGGGCAGGGTTTGGCCTTGCTGTCCTCCAGGGACTGATCTCCTGAAGAGTTTGTCTGCTGGTCTTGGGGATCTGCCACCCTTGTGACCAGGATCCTGTCCTTGTACTGCTTGGTACTCCGTCCTAATGGTGTTACCTACTGCAAGAGCTCCATCTCAAAGTAAGATAGTACAGTTACATAATAACTTACTGTAACAGTAGATGGATATTCCCTTCCACCTGCCCCTTGGGTTTTGTAACTGTTTTCTCTGGGGGATGGGAGATCCTCCTCAGTTCCCCATTCTGAATGCCAGCCAGATCTCAGGTGGGTGAACTGAGGTGGTGCTGGGGGATCGCCCCCTTTCTACCACACGGCACGTCAGGGCGGGGCCGATGCTTGGGGTGGTCCCCTGCCTTGGACTGCTAGCTAGAAATGTTGCCTTGGGGTCCTAGTGCCTGGCGGCATAGTCCTAATGGTGTTACCTGCTGCAAGACCTCCTCTCAAAGATCTGCCGTTACAGTAAGTTCTTACGTAACTGTACTTTATGCAAGCAAAAGCAGTAGAACCAGTTACACCATCACAAAGAGTTAAAGGGTTTTACTCCAGGTATTTCCTCACTTTGAAGAAAAATGGGGAGTGGCTGCCCATTTTAGACTTGAGTTCTGAACAGGGGGGCGCTGTGGAGCCCGAGCTTGTGACAGCAAAAATCGTTAGCTCCGCGACGAACTTTTATAACACTTAAAAACTTATTAATTTTGGACATTCTACCGCTAAAAGAAATTCACCATCGGATCTGGGAAGGTTGGAATTTCAAAATGGGCAACCCTCGTAAGGATCGTGCTGGTGCAGCAGGGGGAAAATCCTCTGGTTCAATGCAGCCCACGCGGACTGGCCCAGAGACTCAGGCTTCCTGTCAGCCCGACACCGAAGAAACAATGGCGTCTATTGGGATCAAACTGCAGAGAATAATCTCTCCTGTTGCCGACCTGAACGCCAAGATAGATTCATTCAATACCAGAATAAATGTTGTGGAAAAAACGGTGGAGACTATACAAACAGAGATGAGTGATGTAAAACAGAAAACCGATTCAATGTCTGCAGCCACCCTGCTTCTGATAAAAGAGAACTCTCACCTTAAAGCCAGATTGGAAACAATCTAGAATCAAATCCGATTGCCCCACATCAGGATTCTTGGTCTGTCTGAGGGGATTGAGGGGGACCACCCCCTCATGTTCTTGCAAGAATGGTTTCAGGAGAAGTTAATGCCGGATGACCAAGTTACCACCGTTAACTTACAAAAAGCTTATTGAATTACCCCCAAGGGTTACCGGGAGGACTCTGAAACCCCACGTACCTTGCTAGTAATAACGGATGGCATCGGAACACGAGATAAAATACTTCGAATGGCGAGACAAGCTGGCCCGATTATGCAGGACGACCGACCGATCTGGCTTTTCAAACAACATGAAGTCTTGCTGTATTCTGACAAATTGCAGTGAGGTCCAACCTTCGAACTGCCCCGGAGATGAATGAGTTAACTTTCCATACCAGGCATGGAACGCTGAGCTCGAGCTCGGTTGAGACTCTGTCTGTTGCTGTTTGAACTCAAACCGTCAGATTCTTTACTCCGCCTCACTAAACAGTCGCTCTGGAGAATTTCTCCTTTGCTCGGTTCAATTTGTCGGCTAAAGTACCGTTTTTCTCGGTTTTCGACTGAATTTAAACCGTAACCTATCTGTTCAGTCTCTGTCTGTGGTTTCGTGAGTACTAGATAGGCTTATTTTTTGTTATATTTCTGTGTGGAACTTGTAAATGTGGGATTGGTTTGGTTTGAACCGATCAGGTTGTTTAAAAGAACTTTATTCTGCTTTTAGAGTGTGGAAACCGGTTCTTATCGGTTCTAAAAAAAAAAAAACATTTTATTACGTTTTTTTTCCTCGACCCGTAACATGGTCAGGAACCGGTAAGGGTGTCTTGCCTGGCGTATTGCTGAAAAAAAGGGTAAGTTTTTGTTAGGACTGGCCATGTCTGAGAAACCCAAAAGGAAAACCTGGCCCACTGGGTTTCAACACTGTAGTGTGTGTGGGGAAGTCTTTGCTAAGGCTGATCCCCACACCACCTGTGTTTATTGTCTGGTGTTTGACCACCTCGATTCAGACTGCCAGATTTGTAAAAATTTTCCTGCAGCTACCCTGGAAAAAAGAGTTGGTAGGCTCAGGGAAAGGGAGGCCAAGCAGTCCGCTGACCTGGATGGCCAGCCCGGTTCGGTTCCAACTGAACCAGAAGGAGTGCCCTCTGACCAGGGCGAAACTTCTTCCGGCAAAAGGAGAACCGATTCCGAGGAGTCGGTTCCGGTTAAAAGAACAAGAAGGGATAAATCAGCCGGTGCAGATCCAAAAGTTCTTTCTCTGACCGCTGATGAAATGGCCAAAGCGATAAAAATTGTTCAGTCGCTATCCCCGGTTCCGACCGAACCGGCACCATTAGGAAGGCGCTCGGTTCGGTCGGTTCCACCGGTTCCGGATTATGATTTAGAGGAATTTTATGAACCTGAGGAGGAGGAAGGAGAGTATGAGGAAAGTGAGTGTGATTATGAAAGTCTGGATGTGCCCATTGACCCGGACATCTCCCCAGACAGACCTTCAGGAGTGTCTCCTCCTAGGCTTTCTGAGTCCCCTTCCCATTTTATGTTTTACAAGAAAGTGGCTGAAACCCTTCAGCTTCCTATGGAAGAAGCTGTGGATGACCGGGAGGAGCCTGACTGTGTTGAAATGGTGGATATCCCAGAGTCCAGGAGGCTGTCTATTCCCCTTCATAAGTCCTTTGGGAAACAGACATTAAAAATTTTAAAGACTCCTAATTGTATACCTCCTGTGGATAAGAGAATGGACAAGAGGTATACTCTCTGAGGCTCAGATACGGAGTTCTTTACCTAGCAATGTAGCCATATTGGGGTAGTGCAGGCTGCAGCCTGTGATAAGGCAAATGTACCCTTGGCTTCTCACCCCCCAGATAAGGACTCCAGGAGGATTGATGCCATGGCAAAGAAACAGTACATGGCAGCATCCTTGGGACTCAGACAGGCTAATTATATGGCCTATACAGCTAGCTATCAGAAATCTAGATGGGACACTGTAATGGCTTTAGCTAAACAGGTCCCTGGCCAGCTGGCCAAGGAGCTGGAGCAGGTGGCTGCTGATGGTATTGAGGCATCCAAGGTGCAATTCCATGCTGCAGTGGACTCCAATGATGTTTCATCTAGAGTCATGGCTACATCTGTGGCCCTTCGTAGGATGGCTTGGCTCAGATGTACTAGCCTGTCTCAGGATACCCAGACTAAGGCCATGGATTTTCCTGTTGTGGGTAGTTCTCTGTTTGGGGAGCAAACAGAGACCTACATGAAGAAAATGGATGAGTACAGGACAACCTACAGGAGTGCTCAGGCCAAGGAAAGGCAAGCCACTCCTCAGAGGCAGCATCCCAGGGGCAGGGGCAGGCCTTTTCATAGGCCTTTCTACCAAGCCCAGGCCTCCTCTTCTGCTTATGCTCATAGGGGGTTCTTTAGAGGGAGAGGCAGATGGGGTACAAGCAGACCTGCTTCCACCCCTCAGCCTAAAACCCCTGCCAAACAAGCACCCTGATGGGTTTGCCAGGGCCGATCTCCACCACCTGTAGGGGGCAGGCTGGCTTACTTTGTCCAGGACTGGGAGTCTTTAACCTCAGACAAATGGGTCCTGGAAGTAGTTAGCCAGGGACTGGTTCTCAGCTTCAAAGAATTTCCAAAGATGAGAACCAGATCCTTTCCACCTGCAAATCCTTCAGAGGCACTTGCCCTAGAGGCAGAGGTCTCTTCCCTCTTGGTTCTCAGAGCCATAGAGATTGTACTCCAGGTACTTCCTCACCCCCAAAAAGACAGGAGAATGGCGGCCCATCCTGGATCTCAGATATTTAAACAAGCACCTTTTAAAGCCAAAGTTCAAAATGGTGACTCTGGGAATAATTCTACACCCTCTCTAAGGCCAGGGCTGTCTAGTCTCCCTGGACCTCAAGGATGCCTATTTCTATATTCTCATCAGAAGCTCCCATTGAAAGTACCTCAGGTTCGAGCTGCCCTTAGGCCACTATCAATTCAGAGCAATGCCCTTCTGCCTAACTTCTGCTCCAAGGGTGTTCACAAAACGCATGGCAGTAGTAGTTGCCTTCCTAAGGAGAAAAGGCCTCTCCATATTTCCATACCTGGACGACTGGCTTATAGTAGGCCAGTCACCAGACCAAGTCAAGTTACACCTACAGATAACTCAGCAACTGCTCACTTCTCTAGGTTTCCTGCTGAATCTTTCAAAGTCAGTTCTGCAGCCTGTGCAGCTCCTCACCTTCATAGGGGCAGAGTTGGATACAGTAAGCAAAAGCCTTCCTTCCCCTGGACAGGCAAGGACACTTATTTCTCTGGCCTCTTCATTCACCCCTGAGGTGTCTCGCCAGCAAGGCATTTTCTGCAACTCCTAGGACACATGGCTGCCTCTACAGCAGTGGTGCAGGGAGCAAGATTTCAAATGAGGGACATTCAGTTCCACTTGAGAGCCTTTTGGTCTCAAAAGAGGGACCCTCTGACCAAACTAATTCCAGTGACTCGAACCCTGATCCAGGCATTACAGTGGTGGCTGGATCAGGACAATCTAAGACAGGGAGTTCCTTTTGTCACTCAGTCTCATTCTCTAATCCTGACTACAGATGCCTCCCTCTTGGGGTGGGGAGCACACTTGGGACCCCTAACCACCCAAGGGCTGTGGTCTCCTCAGGAATCTCTGCTTCACATCAATCTATTAGAACTCAGAGCAGTGTTTCTAGCACTTCAAGCTTTTTCCAAGTCTGTTCAGAACAAAGTAGTTCAGATCAGGACAGACAATACCACCACAGTGTGGTATATCAACAAGCAAGGGGGCACTCTGTCTATGGCCTTGTGCACAGAGGCAATGAAGTTATGGTCTCTGGCCTATTCCCTGAACACCTCTCTTACAGCAATACACCTCCCTGGCAGATGCTCTCAGCAGGATATCTCAGGGCCATCACGAATGGTCCTTGGATCCCCTGGTTTTGAAGATGATCTTCTCCAGATGGGGCACCCCACAGATGGATCTTTTTGCAGCCCCAGACAATCACCAACTTCCTCTCTTTTGCTGCAGGTCCCCAGTGTTGGGCTCAGTCCCCCCGGATGCCCTAGTTCTCAATTGGGAAGGGAAGTTCCTGTATGCTTTTCCCCCTTCCCTCTCTTGTTCAAGGTGTTAGTCAAAATCAGTTCTCAGCCCTGCAAGGTGATTCTGATTGCTCCAGACTGGGCCAGGCAACCCTGGTACCCTCTCTTGCTGTCCTTAGCAGTCCACCTTCCCCTGTCTCTTCCCAGGAATTACAACCTGTTAACGTGCTCAGGGGAGGGTTTGGTATCCGAATCACAAATCTCTCAATCTCAAGGCCTGGCTCTTGAAGAGTTAGAGTTTGCTGATTTGCACATCTCTCAGGGTGTTATGGATATTCTAAAGGCTTCTCGGAAGCCTTCCGCCAGAAACACTTACAACTCCAAGTGGAAAAGATTTTCTATATGGTGCTCTGGGAAACCTGTTTCTCCAGAGTCTGCTAGCCTGTCCACGGTCCTGGACTATATGGTTCATCTTAATTCCTTTGGGCTCAGACCAGCTACACTAAGAGTGCATCTGGCAGCTGTCTCTGCTTTCCTTTCAGCAGGTAAGGCTTCTTTCCTTTCAGCCCATCCTGTTTTCTCTAAATTTTTCAAGGGATTGCTTCATATCAATCCTCCATTCAGGGACCCTGCCTCTGTTTGGGACCTTAATGTTTGCATTGCCCAGCTTATGCAACCCCCTTTTGAGCCTTTGTCCTCAGCAGAGCTTAAGTACTTGACTTGGAAAACTGTTTCTTGGTGGCCATCACTTCTGCCAGGTGCATAAGCGAGTTACAAGCCCTGTCGGTGGAGCCTGATCTTCTCTTTCCATAGAGATAAGGTGGTCCTCAGGACTAATAGGAAGTTTTTGCTTAAGGTGGTTTCAGACTTCCACCTTAACCAGTCTGTGTCTCTTCCTGTTTTCTTCACTGACCATTCTTCCTCTGGGGAGAGGAGGCTGCACAGTTTGGATGTGAAAAGGGCCCTTAGCTACTACATAGAGCATACCAAGGGTCACAGGTTTGACTCCCTCCAACTGTTCCTCACTTATGGTGAGGTTGGTAAGGGAAAACCTGACACTAAGAGATCTATTGCCAGGTGGATTGTCTCTTGCATTCAGTTTTGCTATGAAAACCTAGGTAGGACTCCACTCTCAGGCCTGAGGGCTCACTCTACGAGAGGTACATCTGCTTCCCTGGCTGTTGCCAGGGATATTCCTATCTTAGAGATTTGTCAAGCAGCTACCTGGAAAACAGTTCACACTTTTACCAAGCATTACTCTCTGGATATCCAGGCTAGGAGTGATGCTCGGTTTGGCACAGCAGTGCTTCAGAGCCTATTTCTGGTAGGTTCTGTCCCTCCTCCATGGAGGTACTACTTGGTAGTCTGCAATTTGTCAGAATACAGCAAGACTTCATGTTTGAAGAAAAAATTACTCACCTTAGTAATGTTGTTTCTTCTAATGGAGTCTTGCTGTATTCTGAACTCCCTCCCCTGCCTCCCCTCTCAGAACCTTTGTTTTGGGATGTGGGTGGGCAGTAGCAGTGTTGGCACTCAAGAGATGCCCCACCCCTTATTTATCACCCCTTTAGTTGGGTGTGTGGGCGTTGTGTTTGTTTCATTTTTTGGGTTTCCTGACTTGAGTCTTTGTTTTGGGACCAAAAGATCTGTTTATTATATTTAGTAGCCAGTTGGCTAGTATAGGTTTACAGCTTCCACACAGGACACTCAGTGAGTATAGCTCATAAAGATCTGACGGTTTGAGTTCAAACAGCAACAGACAGAGTCTCAACCGAGCTCGAGCTCAGCGTTCCATGCCTGGCATGGAAAGTTAACTCTTTCATCTCCGGGGCAGTTCGAAGGTTGGACCTTACTGCAATTTGTCAGAATACAGCATGACTCCATTGGAAGAAACAACATTACTAAGGTGAGTAATTTTTTCCTTCCGGACATCAGTTATGCCACTCGGGAGAGGCGTAAACGATTTGAGGGGGTTCGCAAGAAACTCCAAGAGGCTGCGATCACCCACGCAGTCGTATTTCCAGCACGGCTCAGAGTGGTGTTTGAGGGTAAAGTCTGGTTGTTCTCGGACCCTGGTGAAGCAGGCAAGTGGGCTTCTCGGTTTGTAGAAAAACGGAGAAAACACTCTCGAATTACCGGCACAGATGACACGATCCGGATGAGACTGAAGGGGATTGACTTTAATTTAAAATAATTGTTGATTATACCCCTGCTTCTTTGTAGCATAATAAGAGAGATATTGCTGAGATCTTAAGCATTGATTGCGATCTAAGTAGTCTAGGGCTACTTTGCAACAAGTAAAGACTGGGCAAAAAGTCTGCAATATTAATTATTTTTCTTTCACTTTATGGTTTAGCAGATTTCTCAGCAACTTGCTAACACTAAACTCTGCATCTTCCTATGCAGTAGATCGAAAGGGTTGCATTAAATAACGTCTGTCATTGTTAACTTAGTCCAGACCAATGGTAACGATTGGGATGTCTTAGTTTATTTATTTATTTATTTTAGATGAACTGGCTTTTGCTGCTTAGTAAAACTAGTTTATTGATGCTTAAAGGGATATAGAGCGACACCACTACTCCCATGTGGGAGGTGAAGTATCTGACTACTTACATGGACTTTCAGTATTCGAGATAGTCGCTCTGCTCATGGGCTCTTCAAACAGCCTTAAATTCTGTTTTATAAATGTTGTAATGTATTTTAGTATTACCCTCATATGAGGTATCAAAATATTCAGGATACACACATCCTTATATTCAGGAGTCATTAGACTCTCTGTGGACTTGTGAAGATGTATTTTGCTTGTCTTGAATATGAGCTAAGCATTTGTTGTACAACTGATGAAAATTATACAAAATAAAGTATAAAAAAAAAAAGGGGTCTAAACAAGCATCTCACCAAGCCACAGTTCTGGATGGTTACATTGGCAGTGATCCTCCCAACTCTTCAAAAGGGAGATTGGCTGGCTTAAGTAGATCTGAAGGATGTTTATTTCCACATCCCCATAAGGGAGTCTCACAGAAAGTACCTCGGGTTCAGACTTCCATCAGGACACTACCAGTTCTCAGCCATGCCTTTCGGCCTAACCTCAGTGCCCAGAACTTTCACGAAGTGCCTGGCAGTTGTGGTAGCATACCTCAGAAGGCAGGACATTACAGTATTACCATACCTGGACGACTGGCTAATCGTAGGAAAATCACCTCAGTAGGGGAGGGTAGCCTTTCAGGCAACCCAGGATCTTTTCGAATCACTGGGATTCTTGATAAATGTCAAAAAGTCTGTCCTGAAACCAATTCATAGGAGCAGAATTAGACACCTTAAAAGTAAGAGCCTTCCTTCCCCAGGAAAGGGCAGAGAACATAGTACAACTGGCTGGAACTTTCAAGGTAAACTCACCAAAGTCAGCAAGATGCATTCTGCAACTTCTGGGTCCCCTGACTGCGGCAGCAGACACGGCGTCCAGGTTCCAGATGAAGGATATCCAATTCCATCTCAGAGCACATTGGTGCCAGAGAAGGGACCTTCTTTCAGAGTTGATGCCAGTAACCACTACTGCAGACCTTGCAGTTGTGGCAAGACAGGCACAACGTGAGAGAAGGAGTTACCTTTCAACAGGAACTACCCTTCTTGATGCTCACGACAGATGCATCCCTGCTGGGTTGGGGTGCACATCTACAAGAGCACACAGTGCATGACACTTGGTCTCCTGCAGAATATCTCCTGTATGTTAACCTGCTGGAGCTAAAAGCAGTCCTGCTAGCACTGCAGTCTTTTGCATCCGTGGTGCAGGAAAAGGTGCTGCAGGTCAGAACAGACAATATCACCACGTACTACATAAACAAGCAAGGGGAAACGAGGTCCCAGCCCCCTGTGTACGGAAGCAATGAAGCTGTGGAGTCTAGCTTACTCACTACAGGCTTCACTGATAGCAATCCATCTGCCAGGAAAGGACAATACACTGGCAAATGCCCTCCGCAGAATCAACCAAAACCACCATGAGTGGTCTCTAAACAGGCAAGTGTTAGAGGTGGTGTTTAACAGGTGGGACACTTCAGAGATAGACCTATTTGCCTCACAGGACAACCACCAGTTGCCAAAATTTTGCTGCAGGCCTCCAGAAAAGGGGACAGTTCCTCTGGATGCCCTAGTGCTGGACTGGTAAGGGAGGAAGCTATATGCATTTCCCCCAATCCCTCTGATTTTCAGGGTCATGATCAAGCTCAGGTCCTAGCCAGCTACAGTGATCCTAACAGCTTCAGACTGGGCCAGACCGCCATGGTACCAACTACTGCTGTCACTCTGTGTCCCTTCCCATACACCTCCCACTGAAATACAACCTACTGACTTCCTCTCAAGGGCGGATCCTGTACCCGAACCTCAGGTCACTCAGACTCGAGGCCTGGCTCTTGAAGACTTGAGAGTATGCTGATCTACAGCTTTCTGAGTGTGTCCTCAGTGTCTTGAGGGGATCTAGAAAACCTTCAACCAAGAAAACTTGTGCTTCCAAATGGAAGAGGTTTTCTCTGTGGTGTAACAATCGCAGTATAGCACCTGCCCAGGCAGAGTTGCCAGCCCTGTTGGACTACCTCATATATTTACATTCCTTGCAGCCCACTACCCTTAAAGTCCATACAGCGTCAATTTCAGCCTATATTTTGGCTTGAAAGGGTGTATCCATGACATCAGATATTTTCAAAAAAAATATTTTAAGGGATTGGCACATTTGCACCCTCCACATAGGGAACCAGTGCCAACATGGGACCTTAATGTCTGTATTGCCAGGCTCACATAGCCTCCATTCGAACCTATGGTTACGGCACATCTGAAATATGTGACTTGGAGAACTGTCTTTCTGGTGTCCATGACCTCAACCAGACACATTGGTGAGCTTTAGGCATCATGTACAGAGTTAAACTACATCTCAGTCCACAGGGACGAAGTGGTGTTGAAGACAAATAGGAAGTTTTTGCCAAAAGTGGTCTCTGACTTCCATCTTAACCAGTCACTTTGTTTTCTTCACTGAACATTCCAGTTCAGGGCAGCGTAGGATCTTACTTCGAGAGGGCTCTTCTTGCAGTAGGTGTTCACATAAAGGACTGATCCACCAGGCATTAGGATCCCACGGAAATTTTTTTAGCTAGCAGTCTCTGGTGGGAGACCACCCCCACGTCGGGTGACTGGTGTCATACAACATCAGTATAAAGGAGCGGTCCCCCACGCCCACCTTCCAGTTCTTTCCCGCCGTCTGCTTGTGAAAGTTCCTCGTGGTTGAACACCGCTTCGTCAGTCATTCATCTGTCCTTAAGTCTTTGAACTTTTCGACCTTTTGCTCTGTCTTTAACCTTTTATTTCGATGCACTGTGTATGTCATCCCCGAGGCCCTCCGAATCGCATAAGAATAAGTGCGACTCATGTGATTCCCAATTTCCACAAAAGGATGGGCAATCCTTGTGTCTCTTCTGTGACCACCCCATGGAGAAGTGCCAGCACTGCCAGAAATTTAACTCTGCTGCCTGCAGAAGAAGGCAGCTGTTCCTGGAAATCCGTACCTTAAAGAAGAAAATGGCCTCTATGGAGAAGGAGCTAAAGAAACTCAGGCAGGTGTCCACTTCCCTCAAAAGTTGCAAGAAAAAAATGCAACAAGGAGAAGCACCAGGAGTGAGAACCGGCTTCCACAGCAGCCGCAACTCTGGCTGGAGTCGCGGCACTTCAGGTAACATCCCCTCTGGGGGATTGCTCCACAACAGCAGTCTTGGTGGTTGCCAAGAAGGCATCACCCCTCCCGTCTGGCTTGCGCTTGGGCCCTTGGGGAGCCTCCGTGGCAAAGGAGGCCTCCACTCCCGTGAAGGCCGGTTCTACCACGTGGCCTTCAGGTCAGAGCGGGTCCGGTAAGTCGAATGTTGGTCCCACCGATGCTTGCCTGGACAAGGCTGCTATGCCGCTTGCCCCTTTGGGGGGGCGCCCAGCCAAGACTACGTCTGACAAGGCTGCATCTCCTGCGTGGACTTCCTCAGACAGGGAATCTGATAAGTCGGACGTCTGCTTGGATGCCCGCCCAGATTCGGCCGATAAGTCAGACGCTGGTTCCACTGACTCCTGCCTGACCAAGAAGCCTGCGCTGTACCCTATGGAACAGTCAGATGCCCAAGGCGCTCTGCAGCGTTCCAAGTTGCCTTTTGAGGTCCTCGCATCTCCTCAGCTGACCCCTGGGGATTATAATCCTCCTTCCCTGGTCGTCATGGAGGATACTGAGATGCTGCTGTCTGGGAACCCTCCTTCTGGACCCGATAACCTGTCACCGGACCCTCAGACACTGGCCCCGACGCTGGCATACCCGACGCCATCTGGCGTCCCTTTACCTGTTGGTAGGCGTATCCTTCTGTCAGGTCCTTCGGACCCTGTCGAAGGCATACCCACGCCGGGCCAGACTCCCGCGTGGCCAGCGTTATCACCACCTGGCCCGCCAACAGGGCCTCTGCCAGGTCCCTCTGCTCAGTCAATGCCTCTGGCACCCGGGTATCCGACACCGCAATATCCGGTGCCACAATGCCTGACTTCGCAGTATATGGCGCCTTGGTACCTGATGTCGCAGTATCCGGTGCTGCAGTACCAGACGCCCCAGTACACGACACCGGGCTACCCGCCATCGGGCTACGGATACTTCTTCTATGGATATCCTCAATATCCATATCCCCCTCCTCCTCCACCTCTGCTGCCCACTCCCCAGTGGATCTGAAGGAGACCCTGGGCTCCTGGTGGGCTGAGGCCAAGGCTCAGCTCACTCGTAAGGTCGAGAGTAGTCTACCGACGCCAGACCCTGTACAGGATCCCTTGAGTCGGAGACTCTCCCACCCTTCCTGACACCAGAGGAGAGCCCTCTGGCGCCCGAGGAGGGGAAGATAACCGCCCCAGGAACTCCCCAAAGGGGCTGTTCCTCCCCTTCATAGGGAGGAGTCTTCCTTCTCTTCATCAGATACGTCAGACTCGGACTTGGAGACAGGACGCTCTGAGCCCGAAGACTAGCCATGTACTCCAGATCGCCCCAGGCCAAGGACTCCTCCAGAGGATCCTTCCTTTCTGGAGTTATTGAGGAAAATCCGGGAAGTCCATCAGTGGCAATCAGTGGAGCCAGACCCACAGCATAAGAAACTCGCAGCTCATCTGGATCTCCCCGAGACCGCTCCTACACTGATTCCACCCTGGATAGACCCTCACGCAGATCTTGTTTCCACCATTTGGAAACAAACTTCCGCGTTAGCCCCTCTTCCGAGGAAAGTGGACAGGCTTTATCAGGCTCCTGAGGGTGTAGATTTCTTTAACCTTCAACCCAAGGCAGACTCGGTTGTCATCTGTGTTGCTCACGGCCGCTCCGCAAATCCCAAGCACCTCAGCTAGTCTCCGTGTGATAAGGAATCCTGGCTTCTGGACCAATACGGGAAGATCTGTTCCTCTTCTACCCTTGGTATTAGGGCCCTGAACTATGTGGCACATATGGGGGATTTTCAGAAGACCATCCTTAGTTGGGTGGAATCTAAATTTGACTCCCTTCCTGAGTCACAGACTAAGCAGGAAGTGGCAAATCTTGTCCTTTCTGCTCTTTCAGCCAGTCTGCACATGCTTTGTGCCACTTATGATGCAGTGGACATAGCTGGAAGGAGCTCGGCTTTCTCCGTAGGCGTACGGCATCACTCCTGGCTCCGTGTGTCAGGTTTGGTCCCTGAAGTGCAATCCACTATCCAGGATGCTCTCTTCAGGGGTTTGGTGCTGTTCAGGGGTGATGTCAAGGACATCATTACCGAACTGCAGGAGAAGGGCACTGCACTCAAGTCTGTCAACTCTATGTACAGGCCCCCTCAAGGCAGTGGCCTCCTTTTCGTAGACAAAACCGACAAAGACAAAAACCACAGGGCAAATGGACCAACAAACATCTGGCTCCCCCAGCAAAAAAGCCATGGGAGCCTCGACTGCCAGTCTCCCTGCCCCACACAACCTGACTTCCTGCCTCTCCCACTGCCTCTGGAGGTTCCAGGGGAACTGGTAGGGGGAGGATTCTCCTCCCATCTACCGGGTTGGGAGAGGCTAACGTCAGATGCTTGGGTGCTCCAGTTGATATCAGCAGGATACTCAATAGAGTTTCTGCATAAACCAACCCGAAGACCCCCCCCCCCCCGCTGTTGTCTTACTCCCCGCAACATCTTCCTCTGGTCCTAGAGGAAATCATCTCTCTTCTCTTGAAGGCTGCGATAGAACCAGTTACCAGCCATCTTTGTGGGACAGTTTACTATTCCACTTTCTTCCTAGTTCCAAAGAAGATGGGAGTTGTGAGGCCTATCCTAGATCTCAGCTCCCTGAACATGTTCGTGGAATACAAACGCTTCGGAATGCTCTCTTTGCAGAGCCTTCTACCACTTCTTTGGCAGGGATAGTGGCTATGCGCTCTGGACATGCAGAATGCCTACCTGCATATCCCCATATGTCCTTCCCACTGCAAATTCTCTTTTTTGCTTTCAGAGACCACTACCATTCAAGGCCCTCCCATTTGGTCTTTCCTTGCCCCAGTACTTACCAATTGCCTGTCTGTAGTGGCGGCCCACCTGCGTACCCAGGGAGTTCAGGTATTCCCGTACCTGGACGATTGGCTCCTGGTGGCCCCGTCCAGGGAGGAACTCGTGCACTCCCTTTCCCTTACCCTGCAGGTTTTCACCAGCCTAGATATCACCATCAACTGGGACAAGTCCCATTTGGTCTCTTGCCAATGCCTTCAGTTTATAGGGATGATTCTGGACATGACCATCGGCAAAGCCTTTTTGCCTCCGAACAGGGTATATACCCTCCCGACTCAGGCACGTCTTCTGTCCAGTCGCAGGAGGGTCAGAGCCAGGTCAGTCCTTCGCCTACTCTGGCTAATGGTGGCTGCCATTCCGACAGCCACACTCGCTCGGCTCCATATGAGAATCTCTCAGTGGATGCTTTGGTCGCAGTGGGACCAGACCCTGGACAATCTAGACCAAGAGGTACTAGTTTCCGATCCAATGATCAGGGACTTGCGATGGTGGATGGTTCAGGAGAACATATGCCTGGGAGTTCACTTCAACAACGATCCCCCCTCCCAGACGTTGACGACAGATGTATCAGGAGAAGGCTGGGGTGCCCATCTAGGGTCTCACAGGACTCTGAGCAGCTGGTCCAAGTTCAAACAAAATCTGCACATAAATGTGCTCGAACTGAGAGCAGGCCTTTATGCCCTTCAGGCTCTACACTCCCTTATCCTCCCCCAGTCATCCCCTCATACAATCAGACAACATGTGCGTAGTCTGGTATCTCAACAACAAGAAGGGAGGAACACGTTCCTACCCTCTGTGCCGGGAAGTGATGAGAGTCTGGCTTTGGGCAACCCAGCATCACATGCAGTTGACTGTGGTTCACGTCCCGGGAGTGGAAAACACACTGGTGGCCCAACTCAGTCGGTCCTCAGCCAGGTCCCATGAATGGGAATTGGATCAAGAAGTCGTAAACGACATCTTTCAGTGATGGAGCATACCTCAGATAGACTTCTTCGCTTCTCCCCAAAATATCCTGCCTTCTGCTTGTTCGCTCCTGGGCGAGGCATTTTTTGATGGAATGCTCCGTCTCTTGCTTGGATGGACAGATTTCATTTATGCCTTCCCTCCTACTCCCTTAATTCCGAGGGTCCTGAACAAACTCAGATTGGAGGGAGCTCAAATGAGTCTCATCACTCCCTTCTGGCCCAGGCAAGTTTGGTTCTGTCTTTTGCAACAGTTTTCAGAGGAACCTCCACTTCCTCTGCTCTGTTGCGACAATTGTTGACCCAGGATCAGGGGATCCTTGTTCATCCAGGTCTCAAATCCCTTCATTTTCATGCATGGCTCCTACAGATGTAGCAAAAGCCTGCTTCAGTTTTTCTCCACTCGTAGCAGACTTCTTGGTAGAGGCCAGAAAGCCTTCCACCAGGTCCACCTACGCCATGAAGTGGAAGCAATTTTCTATTTGGACTACCTCTAAAGACGTTGAACCTTTCTCATGCCCAGCCAGTAAAGTCCTGGACTACATGTGTCACCTCTTCGATCTGGGTCTCAGCCATTCCTCATTAAAGGTGCACATGGCCGCTATTTCAGACTGCCATATTCCCTTCGGGGACAGGACTTTTGCTCAGTTGGAAGTCTGCAAGACCTTTCTCAGAGGGGTTCTTCATTTAAGAGCCCCGTCCGCATTCCTGCCCCTCCTTGGGATTTGAATTTCATTATGGAGAAGCTTACCCTGCATTCCTTCGAGCTGGCAGCTACAGCAGATTTAAAGTTCCCATCTTGGAAGACACTCTTCCTAATTTCCATTATTTCTGCTTAGCGCACTTCTGAGCTTCAGGCCTTGATGTGCAAAATCCCATACTTGATTTTCCACAAGGAACGTCTGGCCCTATGCATCAACCCTAAGCTTCTCCCTAAGGTGGTGGCTGAATCTATGCTGAATTAATCCATTGAGCTACCCACTTTCTTTACGCAACACTCCATTCAAGGGGAGTACCTCTTGCATACTTTGGATGTTCACACAATACTGAGATAGTACAGCACTCTGACTAAGAATCTCAGGAAAACTGATCAGCTTTTTTGTCACTTTTGCTTTCAGAAGAGAAGGAAATGCTGTTTCTAGGCAATGCCTATCAAAATGGTTGGCTCATTGTATCACTTTCTGTTATGACGAGTAAAACAAGACCCTGCCGAGTCAAGTCAGAGGTCACTTCACCAGTGGCATAAGTGCCTCTGCGGCTTGTTTCAAGAATGTGTCAGCAGCAGACATCTGTGCAGCCGCAACTTGGACTTCAGTCCATACCTTTACGAAACACTACAGTTTAGACATTGCATCTCGCCGTAGAGCAGGCTTCAGGTTGGCTGTGCTAGAAGGTCTCCTTTCATGAAACCCTTTTCAGCCTGAGGTTCCATGCTATGGATGACAGTCCTCCTGAGTGCTTTTCCTTGTTCCAGACTGCTTGGGACTCAGTCCTATATGTGAATATCTAGTGCAAGAGCCCTCTCTAAGTAAGATGGTACCGTTACGTAAGAACTTACAGCAACAGTAGGTCTTCGAGAGAGGCTCTTGCAGTAGGTATTGCTTTCCTGCCCTCCATCCTCCTAAGCTTTTTTGGCTCCATTTCCATGGGGGGGATATCTTCTTCCCTCTTGTCTTGCCTCTTTTGGCCCTTGGCAGGAAAGAACTGGAAGGTGGGTGTGGGGGACCACCCCTTTATACTGACATCATATGACGCTTGTCACCTGACATTGGAAGTTCCCCGTTGGAGACTTTAGCTAGAAATTTTCACTTGGGATCCTGGCGCCCTGGTGGTCAGTCTATATTAAATACCTGCTGCAGAGCCTCTCTCGAAGATCTACTGTTACGGTAAGTTCTTGCGTAACTGTACTATCTTTCTGAGAGGGCTCTTCGTAGGTAAATACATTATAGGACTGACACCGCAGGCAGCAGGACCCTCACGGAAAAATTTCTAGCTAGGCAGTCCTGGCGAGGGACCGCCCCATCGCCAGGTGACCAGCCAGGAGACATCAGTATAAAGGGGTTCCCTGACGCCGCTTCCCAGTTCCTTTCCTCACTGCTAGCTCATGCAGTCATGGAAAAGCTTTGTGCTTTGTCAGCCTCACTGCCTTCGCTTTTTTTTTTTTTTACAAAATCTTTATTTTTTGATCTCTAACGTCAGTACTAACATGTCTGTATGTCGTCCCCTACACCCTCCGAGCACAAGAACAAGTGCAATTCATGTGGCGCCCAACTACTGCACAAGGACGGCCACTCCCTGTGCCTGTTCTGCCTAGACCTTGATCATCAGGTCGAGAAGTGCCAGCATTGCCTTAGCTTTAACGCGGCTACCTGAAAAAGATGGCGGCAATCCCTGGAGGCCCATATTCTTAAGAAGAAAATGAGCTCTATGGAGAAGGAGCTTAAAAAGCTAAGGCAGGCGTTCACTTCCCCCGAAGGCCATCGAAAGAAGGACAAGGAGAGGAACTGGGACAAAGGTTCTCCACCGCTTCCTTGGGAGTCGTGGGGCACGCAGGTAACATCCCTCTGGGATTGCGTTCTCGACGGCTGTCTCGGAGGTTTCTGAGGCGGTGTCGGCCCACCCGTCTTGGCTCTTCAAGGCTGCCTTGCGGGCGCCTGGGCAGTTGGAGGCCTCCACCCTGGTTCGGCTGCAGGCTCGTGCCCACCATCGTGGGCGACTCACGGTAAGCAGGGCTGCCCTCTGGCTGCCGCCTGAGGGCTGGTAAGACGTCAGCGACGCCGCCTCTTCCCCACCAGACCAGGCCGACCCTCCTCTCGACCTCGCCTCCGTGATGGCTCTCATAAGTCAGACGTTGGCTCTTCCGGGCGCCCGCCGAGAGCCGCCACGCCAAGGCTGCCGCTCAGCCGGCGAGGGAACCGACGACGGACTCCCCACCCCAACATCCGCTGCGCCGTTCACCGCAGCCTTCACTGCCGCCTGGGGAGTCAGAGTCCCCCACCTGAACCCGGGACTTTTCCTCCTTCCCGGGCGGTTGGGAATTCTTGCTCCTCCATCTGGAGCGACGGACTGATGTCGGTTCCCCGGACGCCCGCCCTCCGCCGTCCGGCCCTGACGCCGCCTTACCGACTCGGGAGATTTCTGCTCCCATCGGGCCCTTCGCCTCGGCTCACGGACCCGCCTGGTGAGGTTCCCAGCCAGGCTGTCTGCTCAGGCAGCCCCTGGCTTCCGGGTATCTGCTGTCTTATTCGACGCCGGTGTACCTGGGAACGCCGTATCAGGCGCCTCAATACCAGACGCTGGGTTACCAGCAGCCGGGTTTTGGATATGCTCCATATCAGTATAGCCCATATTCTTATCCCCCGCCGGCCTCGCGGCTGCCGGTGGACCTGCAGGAGACTCTGGCCTCCTGGTGGGCTAAGGCCAAGGCTCAGCTCACCAAAGAGGTCGAGACGCTCCGCGCCAGTGCCATCCCAGGTTCCCTGTCCCTAGGCGGCACACCCTCACTCACCTCTGACTCCAGGGTTCTTCCGTCCTGGATCCAAGAGAGGCAGGACACGTCCCCGGGGACCCTCCAAGGGACCTGTTCCTCCCGTCGGGAAAGGAGTCTTACTCTTCATCCTCCTCTTCACTCTCGGACTCTTCCGATGGCTGCTCCGAGAGAGACGACGAGCCTCGCTCTCCGTCTAAGCCCCGGCCAAGGACTCCTCCAAAGTCTCCTCCGGAGGATCCTTCTTTTACGGAGTTGCTCAGAAAAATCCAGGTGGTTCATCAGTGGTGCTCTTTGGAACCAGATCCTCAGCGTCTGAAACTCGCTGAACATCTGGATCTGCCTGTGACAGCTCCTACATTAGTGCCACCCTGGATAGAGCCTCATGCCGACCTTGTGACCACGATATGGAATCAGCCATCGGCCTTAGCCCCACTTCCTAGGAAGTCGAACAGGCTATATCAGGCTCCAGAGGGTGTTGATTTCCTAGATTATCACCCTCTGCTGACTCGGTCGTGATTAGCTCCGCTCATGGCCGGTCAGCGAACCCAAAACATCTTAGCTCATCACCTCCCGATAAGGAATCTCACCTTCTGGACCAGTACGGGCGAAAGATTTACGCTTCCTTCACACTGGAGATTAGGGCCCTGAACTATGTCGGCCACATGGGGTACTACTAGAAGGCCGTCCTTACTCAGGTGGAAGCCATGCTGGACTCCTTGCCTGACTCCCAAGACAAACAGGAGTTGGCTGATCTCGTCCCGCTCTGCTCGCTCGCCAGTCGCCACATGCCACGCGGCGACTTATGACGCCAGTGGACACTGCTGGGCGGTGCTTTCAGCTTTCGCCCGTGAGTATCGTCGTCATGCTTGGCTCCGTGTGTCAGGTCTGGTCGGAGGTGCAATCTGCTATCCAGGAAAGCACCTTTCTGGGGGTCAGTGCTTTTCGGGGGTGATGTCAAGGACATCATTACCGATTTGCAAGAGAAGGGGACGGTTCTGAAATCATTTGATTCCTATACCATCCCCATCAACATCAGCGCCATCCCTTTCGCCCAGGCGGAATCGGCCAGAAACCCGAGGGAAGAGCGGGCACCGGCGTTGGGCCCCTGCGGCTGCGCTGAAGCCCCTCCGCCCTAAAACAGCGGTGCTTAGCTGCGGTGTTGCCCCACACACCTGACTCCTTTCCTCTCCCACTGCCTCCGGACGAACCGGTAGGAGGGAGGTTTTCCCTCCACCTTCCGGGATGGGAGAGGATAACTACGGATTCTTGGGTGCTCCAGCTCATAGCAGAAGGACACTCCATAGAGTTTCTTCAGAAACCACCCCGCCACCCACCTCTGAAGTCGTCTTAATCACGGGAACACCTTCCTTTGGTCCAGGAGGAAATCTCGTCTCTTCTGCTGAAGCAAGCGATAGAGCCCGCACCCCTTCATCTTCAGAGGATGGTTACTGTTCCCGTTTCTTCCTGGTCCCAAAGAAGACGGGAGATCTCAGACCGATTTTAGATCTCAGTTCCCTGAATCTTTATGTAGAGTACAAAAGGTTCAGAATGCTCTCTCTGCAGAGCCTTCTGCCCCTCCTCCGGCCGGGTCAGTGGCTTTGTGCCCTGGATATGCAGGATGCTTATCTGCACATTCCCATTCGCCCATCTCTTCGCAAATACCTTTGTTTTGCGTTCCAGGGGGACCACTACCAGTTCAAGGCGCTCCTGTTTGGTCTATCCTCGGCCCCAGTATTTACCAAATGCCTGGCAGTGGTGGCGGCCCACCTGCGTACCAGGGGAGTACAGGTGTTCCCTTACCTGGACGACTGGCTCCTGGCGGCCTCGTCCAGGGAGGAACTCCTGCATTTCCTCTCCCTCACCCAGCAGGTTTTTGCCTGCCTGGGTATTACCATCAACCATTCCAAGTCTCATCTGGACCCTTCCCAGAGGTTACAGTTTATTGGGGTGATCCTCGATTCGACCATGGGCAAGGCGTTCCTGCCTCTGGACAGGGCGGCCTCCCTTCAGGCCCAGATAAGTCTGTTATCCGATTGCAGGATGGTCTCGGCGAGGTCGGTCCTTCGCCCTCACGGGCTCATGGCGGCTGCTATCCAGACGGTCCCTCGCGCTCGACTCCACATGAGGATCTCTTAGTGGACTCTATGCTCTCAGTGGGATCAACTAGTAGACGACCTAGATCACTCAGTTCTGATCTCATCGCCGATGATGCGAGACTTACAATGGTGGCTACTTCGAGAGAACCTGTTTCGGGGGGTTCCTTTCTTTCATCCTTCCCCCTCCCAGACTCTAACCACGGACGCCTCAGGCGAAGGTTGGGGAGCCCATCTAGGCCCTCATTGGACCCAGGGATCCTGGTCCAGGCTAGAACAAGCTCTCCACATCAATGTGCTCGAGCTTTGGGCAGTGTTGTACGCTCTCCAAGCCCTTCACCAACACATCCTTCCCAGCCACCTAGCCGTCCAGACGGACAACATATGTGTAGTGTGGTACATCAGCAGGCAGGGAGGAACTCTGTCCTACCCTCTATGCAGGGAGGCAATGAGGGTTTGGGATTGGGCAACACAACACGACCTTCACCTCACAGCGATTCATGTTCCAGGAGTCGACAACACCCTGGCAGACAAGCTAAGTCACTCTTTTGCTCTGACTCAAGAGTGGGGAGTGGGAACTGGACCAAGGGGTCCTAGGCAGTATCTTCCAACTTTGGGGAACACCACAGGTCGACCTGTTTGCGACCCCCCAAAACGCAAAACTTCCCACCTTCTGCTCGCTCGTTCTAGCTTTCTGGAACTACGCTCTGTCTCTAGACTGGAAGGACAGATTCATCTGTGCCTTTCCGCCAGTTCCTCTTATCCCATGAGTCTTGCAGAAACTAGCTTCAGAAGGAGCGAGAATGATTCTGATCACTCCTTTCTGGTCCAGGCAAATCTGGTTCTCTCTTCTACAGCAATATTCAGAGGATCCACCTCTTCCTCTGTCTTGAGGTTTGTTGACCCAGGATCAGGGGACCCTGGTCCATCCAGGCCTCAAATCCCTTCAACTGCATGCATGGCTCCTGCAGACCTAGTCCAATCCCGTTTTGGTGCGTCTCCCAAAGTGGTGGAGATTTTAGTGGAGGCCAGAAAACCCTCCACCAGATCCACTTATGCCATGAAGTGGAAAAGATTCACTATTTGGGTCGCCTCCAAGAACGTGGAACCTTTCTCCTGTTCAGCGGGGCTTCTGCTGGAGTATCTACGCCATCTGTTCGAACCTGGGTCTCAGCCATTCCTCTTGAAGGTACACATGCCATTCTCGGCTATTATGTTCCTTCTTCAAACAAGACTTTTGTTCAACTGAGGTCTCCAAGACCTTTCTCAGAGGGGTTCTCCATCTGAGGCCCCCATCCGCATTCCTGCCCCCTTGGGACTTGAATTTTGTTCTCGAGAAACTTACCTTCCTCTCTCTGAACCTGCAGCCACTGCAGATTTGAAGTTTTTCATGGAAGACTCTCTTCTTGGTGGCCATTACTTGCTCAAAGAATCTCCAAGCTCCAGGCCCTGATGTGTAAAATCCCTACTTGATTTTTTCACAAAGGAGCAGTTGCTCTTGCACGAATCCTAAGTTTCTACTTAAAAGTAGTAGCAGAGTCTACCTTAAATCAGTCCATAGAGCTACCTGCCTTTTTTACACAGTACTCTAATCAAGGGGAATATTTACTCCATACTATGGATGTTCACCGGTTTCTGAGATACTACACCAACAGGACAAAGGATCTCAGAAAGACTAATCAGTTGTTCGTCTCTTTTGCTCACAAAAGGGAAGGCAATGCAGTTTCCAAGCAATGCCTGTCTAAGTGGTTGGCTCATTACATCACTTTCTGTTATGAGAAATACCACAAGACCCTCCCGGGTCAAGTCAGAGGCCACTCCACTAGAGGAGTAGCTGCCTCTGCGGCTTGTTTTAAGAATAATGTGTCGCAGACATCTGTGCTGCTGCCACCTGGACTTCCATCCATACCTTTACGAAACACTACAGTTTGGATATTGCCTCTCACCGTAGAGCAGGCTTCGGGCTAGCTGTTTTGCAAGGCCTCCTGTCTTGAGGCTTGCATGGCTAGAGCTATTTCTTGGAGTAGTTTCCTCCTCCCGGTGCCTTTCTTTGTTCCAGACTGCTTGGGATTCAGTCCTGTATGTAATTACCTACTGCAAGAGCCCTCTCGAAGTAACAGTATCGTACAATTACGTAAGAGCTTACCGTAACAGTAGATCTTGCAGTGGGTAATACCTTCCCGCCCTCCATCCCCCTAGGCTTTTTCAGCTCTCTTTCCATTGAGGGAAATATCCGCTCCTCTCTCGTCCGGCCTCTTTTGGCCTGTGGCAGGAAAGAACTGGAAGGCAGGCGTCAGGGTCTGCTAGCTAGAAATTTTTCCGTGGGGTGCTGCTGCCTGCTGGTGTCGGTCCTATATGCAGTTACCTACTGCAAGAGCCTCTCTCGAAGATCTACTGTTACGGTAAGTTCTTATGTAACTGTACTTTCCATAGCCTGGATGTTAAGAGGGCATTGAATTACTACATTACTCATACCAACCCCCATAGGCAGGACAGACAGCAGCTGTTCCTCGCTTATGGGGATGTGGGGAAAAGGAAAGCCAGGAATTAACAGCACTGTTTGACACTGGATAGTGCAACACATTCAGTTTTGTTACGGTAAAGCTAATAAGGAGCTCCCAGTAGGACTGAGGGCACACTCCACAAGGGGTACAACTGCAACAGTTGAGCTTCAAGGGACAGTCCCCTGCTTGGAAATATGTAAAGCAGTTACCTGGAGAACAGTACACTCTTTTACAAAGCACTGTTACCTGATACTCAGTCCAGGAGTGATGCCAGGTTTGGCACAGCAGTTCTGCAGAGCCTGTTCCTAAAATAGGTTCTATGCCCACCTCCAAAGGTACTGCTTCGTAGTCTGCACCAGTTAAGAATATTGAAGAATTCCTGGGATTAGAAGAAAAGATGACTCGCCTTAGTAATCTTGTTTCTTCCAAGGTATTCTTCAATATTATTAACTCACTCTCCCTACTTCCCCTTCCAGAACCAATGGCCTCTGCATAACAGCTGAGTGTCTGAGTTTAATGGGTTTTTAACATGTTGTGTTATGAAAGATTTTTGAACCTGGATAGGGCAAGGCAAATTTTATTTGTAAGGTGCCCAATTCTGGAGGTTCTGAGCGCTGAACACACACAAAGGCAGGTAAAAACATCAAAACAGTAAAAGAAAACCAATATCAAATATCAGCATTACTAAAAAAGCTAATTGGGTAGAAGCACTGGCAAAGGCTGGTCAGATTTCAACTTCAGGAAACGCCAGAGAGAATAAATGGGTCTTGAGACCGCTCTTAAAATACTCGACCGATGGGGCCTCCTGGAGAGATAGAGGCAGAGTATTCCAGGCCCAGTTGCCGGCAGCTTTAAATCGGGTCCTGGGAACCTTAAGGAGGCCCCTAGTTGAGGAACAGAGGTATCGGACCGAGACAGCCATTGTTAGGTCAGTCAGGTAGCCAGGGCCTAGGCCATGTAGGGCCTTATAGGTGAGTAAACTCACCTTAAAGATGATCCTCCACCTGAGCGGCAGCCAGTGCAGAGTCCGCAACACTGGGGTCACATGACTGGACCTTAGAAGGCCAGTTAGTAGCCTAGCAGCAGCATTCAGCATCAGCTGCAGCTGGCAGAGGGTACCACCAGAGACCTTGAGGTGTGAAGTATTGCAGACTGGACGTCACAAAAGCATGAATCAGTGTGGGCGGTTCTTCAGGCGGAACTAGGGTTTGATCCTGGCGATGTGCCTCAAGTGATAAAAAAACAAAAACACTTTGGACAACAGATGACACCTGAGCTTCAAGTGTCAGTCTGTTGTCCAGGATCATGCACCCTGGGGGAGGCAATCAATAGTGTAGTTCCCGGAAAAGACCTGAGGCCCTGCCGGAAGCACTCCCATCATGCCCTCGGCCTGCCTGAACCACTAGCACCTCCGTCTTATTCGGGTTCAGTCGCAACCAGCTGGAAGACATCCAGTAATTGATCTCAGCCAGGCAGATGTTAAGTACTTCACAGCATTCAATGTTCTGGGGCAAAGGACAGATACAATTGAATATCATCTGCATAGCAGTGAAAACCCACATTGTATAGCCTAATGAGTTCTGCCAGGGGCAGCATATACACTGCAAATAACACTGGTGACAAGATTGACCCCGAGGTACTCCACAAGACAGGAGCATTTGGGGGTTCCCCAGCACTACCCGTGGCTTCCTGCTGGTGAAATAGGACTCCAACGAGCTGATGACAATGCCGGCAAGTCCACAGTACACTCTGATGTGATCAAGAAGCACACTGTGATCTACAGTGTCAAAGGCTGAGGAGAGATCGAGGAGAACAAGAACTGACCTGTCACCTCTATCTCTAGCCTCAAGGAGGTCATTATGCACCCTAACACCATTTCGGTGCTATGTCTGACCCTGAAACCCAACTGGAGTGGCTCATACATGTCAAAAACCACGAGGTGCTCCTCAGGCTGTTGTGCTGCAGTCTTCTGAACAACCCTAGCCAAAAAGGGAAGGTTAAAGCTAGGACAATAATTCGCCAAGACATCCGGGTTGAGAGAAGACTTCTTCAAAATGGGTCTCACCAGAGCCTCCTTCAAGGAATCCGGAAAGACCCTCTCCGACAATGAACACTTGACAATCATGGCGAACACTGGGCCAAGGGAACCAACACATCTCATTAAAAAATGTGTTGGAGCTGGGTCCAGCTCACAGAATGTGTGCTTCAGCTTTGAGATAACCTCAATGACTTCAGCCACCTCTGCCGGTTTAAACTCTTCCTAGGCAGGTGGATTGCCTCCACAACCCCCAGGTTGATCACTGCAAGTCATGACACGACTCGATTAGATGATGGGATCCCCTGCCGGATAGAGGAAACCCTGTCGGTGAAGAATCAAGCAAACTCATCACATAAAGTGATTGAAATGGCTTTTTTTGGCTGCAGGCTGGATGGAGAAGCCTGTCCACAGTTAGAAAAAGCTGAGATGGTCGGTTCGTCCCTGTAGCAATCTCTCCGGACAGGAACTCTGCCTTGTTACAGTTGTTTGCCCCCTTGAAAGCACGCAGGGCCATTTTGTCCCTATCCGACCGGGACCTCCGCCAACAACGCTCCAATCTCTGACCCCTGATCTTCAGATAGCTTTTGTTTCCTTTTTTAGTACTCTCTGACTGTTAGGGACTCTGTTTTGGGGTATTTTTTAAGAGGTTAAAAATTTTTTTGTGTATGTTCTCATTATATTAGATAGGGGGTCTTATACCATAGGCTTTTAATGAAATCTGAGCATTATAGAACGCAGCAGTTGGTAAGGGCAGCAGTTTGAATGGTGACATGGGCCAATGTGTATTCCATCATTTACACACGTTCCATTCTCCAGGGAGTTCAATGCTGGAGCAATTGGTGCAAGACTTGTTAATGTTGAAGAATACCTTGGAGGAAACAAGATTAGTGCAGCGAGTGCCTTTTTTTCCTTTCTGGTCACTGAATGAGACTCTGCTTCACATCTACCTACTGGAATTGAGCTTGTGTCGCTTTGAACTGGTGGAGTTTGCACTGCTGGTTCAAGGTCGAGTAGTGCAGGTCAGCACGGACAGTAAGACCACTGTGTTTTACCTAAACAAACTGGGCAGTAGGTGCTCCTTTTCACTGTCAGGAAGTAAACTGACTAAATGCATTGGTGGCACATGGAATGGGACCACCTCACAGCTTTGAATTTGTAGGTCTAGAAAAAAATTTAAAGTGCGACCTGGGTTGGGGGTGGAAACTTTACTTTTAAGGCGGGAAAGTTTTTTGGATTTACAGGATGAAAGAATATAATTCACTAGGTTTAAATGACAACTTAGATTTATACCGATTCTTAGGTGAAGAAACTTTTTCCCAGTTTTCATACATGTGGCAGGTGAATGGCAGTCCCCTTTGTAGCCCGCTATATTAATCCTACTGTTGAGCAGTATAAATACAGGATTAGATTACAAACTGTGTCTGACACTCTGGTGAGGTAGTCATTTGTTATTTACCACATGTTAAGCATCTTGCAGATAATGCTAGTTTCATTATTGATTAATGGATAGGCATTGCAGTAAATAGAATACATCTGCTGTTTAACATTGAATGTCAGCAACTATACATTCTGTTTAGTCCCTTGAGAGTTTGACTGCATATATAATAAAACTGGTGAGTATTTTAATATCCTAGAAACTATTTCTGATAAGTCTCATGCAGTATATGTTTGTTTGGTAATAGTTCTATGTGCCTGAATGATGTACTTGAAATCAATGAAAGTTCTACAAGGTTATCAGGTCCTTTGTATATAAATGCAGAATCTATTAATTGCCAAGAAAGCGGTTTATGAAATAATAAACTATTCATACAACATGAAGTCTTGCTGTATTCTGACAGTAGCAGTGAGTCCCAATCTTCGAACTGCCCTGGAGATGAAAGAGTTAACTTTCCATGCCAGCCATGGAACGCTGAGCTCGAGCTCGGTTGAGACTCTGTCTGTTGCTGTTTAAACTCAAACTGTCAGATTATTTACTCCGCCTCACTGAAATGTCACTCCGGAGATTTCTCTGTCTGCTCGGTTCAATTTGTCGGTTAAAGTACCGCTTTTCTCGGTTTTCGACCGAATTTAAACCATAACCTGTCGGTTCAGTCTCTGTCTGTGGTATTTGTGAATACTAGATAGGTTATATATTAATTCTGTTCTGTGTGGAACTTGTGATCGGTTCGGTTTGAACCGATCAAGTTGTTAGAAAATCTTAAATTGTACTTTTAGAGTGTGGTTACCGGTTCTTATGGGTTCTAAAAAAAAAAAAAAAACCCAGATTTTATTACCTTTTTTTCCACGACCCGTGACACGGTCAGGAACCGATAAGAGGGTCTTGCCTGGTGGATTGCCATTAAAAGGGTAAGTTTGGTTAGGACTGGCACAATGTCTGAGAAACCCAAAAGAAAAACCGGACCCACTGGGTTTCAACACTGTAGTGTGTGTGGGGAAGTCTTTGCTAAGGCTGACCCCCACACCACCTGTGTTTATTGTCTGGGATTTGACCATCTCAATGCAGACTGCCAGATTTGTAAAAATTTTCCTGCAGCTACCCTAGAAAAGAGAGTTGGTAGGCTCAGGGAAAGGGAGGCCAAAAAGTCCGCTGACCCAGATGGCCAGCCTGGTTTGGTTCAAACCGAACCAGAAGGAGTGCCCTCTGACCAGGGTGAGACTTCTTCGGGCAAAAGGAGGTCCATTCTGAGGAGTCGGTTCCGGCTAAGAGAACTAGAAAGGAAAAATCGGCTGGTGTGGAGCCAAAACTTTCCTCTCCAACCGCTGGAGAAATAGCCAAAGCGATCAAATTTGTCCAGTCGCTTTCCCCGGTTCCGACCGAACCGGCACCATCAGGGAGGCGCTCGGTTCGGTCCGTTCCACTGGTTCAAGATTATGATTTAGAGGAGTATTATGAACCGGAGGAGGAAGAAGAGGAGTATGAGGAAAGTGAATGTGGATTTGAAAGTCTGGATGTGCCCATTGACCCGGACATCTCCCCAGACAGACCCTCAGGAGTGTCTCCTCCTAGGCTTTCTGAGTTCCCCTCTCATTTCATGTTTTATAAAAAAAAAAAAAAAAAAAAGTGGCTGAAACCCTCCAGCTTCCTATGGAAGAAGCTGTGGATGACCAAGAAGAGCCTGACTTTGTGGTAATGATGGATATCCCAGAGTCTAGGAGACTGTCTATTCCCTTGCACAAATCTTTTGGGAAAAAGACATTTAAAATTTTAAAGACTCCTAATACTATACCTCCTGTGGATAAGAGAATGGACAAGAGGTATACATTGTCAGGCTCAGATACGGAGTTCCTTACACAACAATGCAGCCATGTTGGGGTAGTGCAGGCTGCAGCCTGTGACAAGGCAAATATTCCCTTGGCTTCACACCCCCCAGACAAGGACTCCTGGAGGATTGATGCCATGGCAAAGAAACAATACATGGCAGCATCCTTGGGACTCAGACAGGCCAATTATATGGCTTATACTACTAGGTATCAGAAATCCAGATGGGACACTGTCATGACTTTAGCAAAACAGGTCCCTGGCCAGCTTGCCAAGGAGCTGGAGCAGGTGGCTGCTGATGGTATTGAGGCATCCAAGGTGCAATTCCATGCTACAATGCACTCAAATGATGTGTCATCAAGATTCATGGCTACATCTGTGGCACTTCGCAGAATGGCTTGGCTCAGATGTACTAGCCTGTCACAGGATACCCAGACTAAGGCCATGGACTTTCCTGTTGTGGGTAATTCTTTGTTTGGGGAGCAAACAGAGAATTACATGAAGAAAAAGGACGAGTATAGGACCACCTACAGGGGTGCCCAGGCCAAGGAAAGGCAGGCCACTCCTCAAAGGCAGCATCCCAGGGGCAGGGGCAGGCCTTTTCATAGGCCTTTCTACCAAGCCCAGGCCTCCTCTTCTGCCTATGCTCAGAGGGGGTTCTTTAGAGGGAGAGGCAGAAGGGGTACAGGCAGACCTGCTTCCACCCCTCAGCCAAAACCCCCTGCCAAACAGGCACCCTGATGGGGTTGCCAGGGCCGATTCTCCACCACCTGTAGGGGGCAGGCTGGCTTACTTTGTCCAGGACTGGAAGTCTCTGACATCAGACAAGTGGGTCCTGGAAGTAGTAAGCCAGGGACTGGTTCTCAGCTTCAAAAGATTTCCAAAGCTGAGAACCAGATCCTTCCACCTGCAAATCCCTCAGCGCACTTGCCCTAGAGGCAGAGGTCTCTTCCCTCCTGGCTCTCAGAGCTGTGGAAAGGGTTCCACCCCTACACCAGTGCAAAGGGTTGTACTCCAGGTACTTCCTTACCCCAAAAAAGACAGGAGAATGGCGGCCCATCCTGGATCTCAGATACTTAAACAAGCACCTTTTAAAACCAAAATTCAAATGGTGACTCTGGGAATTATTCTACCTCTCTAAGGTCAGGGGACTGGCTAGTGTCCCTGGACCTCAAGGATGCCTACTTCCATATTCTCATCAGAAGCTCCCATCGAAAGTACCTCAGGTTCGAGCTGCCTCAGGCCATTACCAGTTCAGAGCAATGCCCTTTGGTCTGACCTCTGCTCCAAGGGTATTCGCAAAATGCCTGGCAGTAGTAGTTGCTTCTCTAAGAAGGCAAAAAATTGCCATCTTCCCTTACCTGGACGACTGGCTTATAGTAGGCCAGTCCCCAGACCAAGTCAAGTTACACTTACAGATAACTCAGCAACTACTCACCTCTTTGGGTTTCCTTCTGAATCTTTCAAAGTCAGTTCTAGAGCCTGTCCAGCTCCTCACCTTCATAAGCGCAGAGCTAGACACAGGAAAGGCCAGAGCTTTCCTTCCCCTGGACAGGGCCAGGACCCTTATCTCTCTGGCCTTCTCATTCACCCTGCAGGTCTCTCGACCAGCAAGGCATTTTCTGTAGCTCCTGGGGCACATGGCTGCTTCCACAGCAGTGGTACTGGGAGCAAGATTTCAGATGAGGGACATTCAGTTCCATTTGAGAGCCTTTTGGTCTTAAAAGAAGGACCCTCTGACCAAATTGATCCCAGTAACTCGAACCCTGATCCAGGCCCTGCAGTGGTGGCAGGATCAGAACAATCTGAGACAAGGATTCCCCTTTGTCACTCAGTCTCACTCTTTAATCCTTACTGCAGATGCCTCCCTCTTGGGGGTGGGTGGCTCATTGGGGTGACCTGACCACCCAGGGGTTGTGGTCCCCTCAGGAATCTCTGCTTCACATCAATCTGTTGGAACTTAGGGCAGTATTTCTAGCACTTCAAGCTTTTTTCAAATCTGTTCAGAAACAAAGTTATCCAGGTCAGAACAGACAATACCACCACAATGTGGTACATCAACAAACAGGGAGGCACTCGGTCTACGGCCTTGTGCACAGAAGCAATGAAGTTGTGGTCTCTGGCTTATTCCCTGAACACCTCCTTCACAGCAGTTCACCTTCCAGGCAAGGACAATGTCCTGGCAGATGCTCTCAGCAGGATATCCCAGGGCCATCATGAATGGTCACTGGATCCCCTGGTCTTGGAGGTGATATTTTCCAGATGGGGCACCCCACAGATAGATCTTTATGCAGCCCCAGACAATCACCAACTTCCCTTGTTTTGCTGCAGGCCCCCAGTATTGGGCTCAGTCCCCCTGGATGCCTTAGTTCTCAGTTGGGAAGGGAAGTTCCTATATGCTTCCCCCCCTTCCCTCTCCTGTTCATAGTGCTAGTCAAAATCAGATCTCAACCCTGCAGGATGATCCTGATTGCTCCAGACTGGGCCAGACAGCCTTGGTATCCACTCCTACTGTCCTTAGCAGTCCATCTTCCCCTGTGTCTTCCCAGGAATCACAACCTGTTAACCTGTGCTCAGGGGAGGGTTTGGTACCCGAATCTCAAATCTCTCAATCTCAAGGCCTGGCTCTTGAAGAGTTAGTTTGCTGATTTACACCTCTCCCAAGGCGTAATGGATATTCTAGGCTTCCAGGAACCTTCCACCAGGGCTACTTATAATTCCAAGTGGAAAAGATTTTTCATATGGTGCTCTGGAAAGCATATTTCCCCAGAGTCTGCTGATCTGCCCACAGTCCTCGATTATATGGTCCATTTAAATAGCTTGGGGCTTAGACCAGCTACTCTGAAGGTGCATCTGGCAGCTGTTTCTGCTTTTATTTCAGCAGGTAAGGCCTCTTCTCTTTCTGCTCACCGTGTATTCTCCAAGTTTTTCAAGGGATTGCTTCACACCAACCCTCCTTTCAGGGACCCTGCCCCTGCTTGGGACCTTAATGTTTGCATTGCTCAGCTTATGCAACCTTCTTTTGAGCCTTTGTCTTCAGCAGAGCTTAAGTACTTGACTTGGAAAACTGTGTTTCTGGTAGCCATCACTTCTGCCAGACGCATAAGTGAGTTACAAGCTTTGTCAGTGGAGCCTGATTTTATCTCCTTTCATAGAGATAAGGTGGTCCTCAGGACTAACAGAAAATTTTTGCCTAAGGTGGTTTCAGATTTCCACCTTAATCAATCTATGTCTCTTCCTGTGTACTTCACTGACCATTCCTCCTCTGGCGAGAGGAGGCTCCACAATTTAGATGTGAAAAGAGCCTTAGTTACTACACAAGGCGTACCAAGGGTCACAGATTTGACTCCTCAACTGTTCCTCACTTATGGTGAGGTTGGTAAAGGAAACCTCCACTAAAGATCCATTGCCAGGTGGATTGTCTCTTGTATCCAATTTTGTTATGAAAAACTGGTGGGTTCACCCTCAGGCCTGAGGGCTCCACTCTACCAGAGGTACAGCTGCTTCCTGGCTGCTGCCAGGGATATCCTATTCTAGAGATTTGTCAAGCAGCTACCTGGAAAACCGTTCACACTTTTTCCAAGCATTACTCCCTCGTATCCAGGCTAGGAGTGATGCTCGGTTTAACAGCTAGTTCAGAGCCTATTTCCTAAGTAGGTTCTGTCCCTCCTCCATGGAGTACTGCAGGTAGTCTGCTACTGTCAGAATATAGCAAGACTTCATGTTGTTTAAAGAAAAAAATTACTCACCTTAGTAATGTTGTTTCTATTAATGGGGTCTTGCTGTATTCTGACCTCCCCCCCTGCCTGCCCCTCTCAGAACCTCTGTTTTGGGATATGGGTGGGCAATGGCAGTGTTGACGCTCAGTAGATGCCCACCTTGTTGTTTTCACCCCCCCTTTCTTGGGTTAATTGGTGGTGTTTTTTTATTTTTTGGGTCTCCTGACTTGAGTCTTTGTTTTGGGACCAAAACATGTGTTTTTATGTTTAGTAGCCAGTTGGCTAGTGTAGGTTTACAGCTTCCACACAGGACCTTAGTGAGTTTGCTCATAAAGATCTGACGGTTTGAGTTTAAACTGCAACAGACAGAGTCTCAACCGAGGTCAAGCTCAGCGTTCCATGCCTGGCATGGAAAGTTAACTCTTTCATCTCCGGGGCAGCTCGAAGGTTGGGACTCACTGCTACTGTCAGAATACAGCAAGACTCCATTAGAAGAAATAACATTACTAAGGTGAGTAATTTTTTTTTGGATATTAAGATGCAGATTTGCTATGAAACATAAGGATCAGTAAATTTATGGTACAGCATTAACACACCAACACGTGTGTAAAAAAAATTAAAAATCTTGTTTATTATGTAAAAATTTAATGAAATGCTGAAAATCTGAAGCAGTCTGTTCAAGTGTTCAAACAGAATAACAAGATAAGTTCTTTGCTTTTGAATAGTGTTATATTAATGTTGCATAAAAATTATTACTGTCCCTCTTACCTCACAGATGTATTTGAACAGACTGCCACCTTGACAGTGTGTTCGAAAAGGTGCAAAATATTGGTGATATTGCCTAGCTGGTTCCATCTTACTTGTTTGCATAGCGTGATTTGCTTTATAAACTTCTGAATAGTTAGTGTTCTAGCATATGGAAACTTATTTCGTGGACAAGTGCCTGGTTTTCAGAAAGAGAAAAGTGGCAACTAAGTACTCGGACCACTGTGGTTTTGTAAAGCAATCTTGAGTGATACAGAAAAGATCTCTGGTTCACTCCCTTCACACGAATCTCATGGTGATCCATGTCATGGGGGTGAACAGCCAGTCATGTGTGAGAGTTGTCTCGGGTGTTTTCGGACTAGGAAACGCCATTGGTGGATCTGTTGCTCTCTGGGAAAACAGGAAGCCAAGGCTGTTCTGTGCCCATCCTCCTCAATATGGAAGTCTGCCAGAAGATGCGTTCTTTCAGTTCTGGACTCGGGACCTTCTGAATGCATTGCCTTCATTTCTGGTTATCCTCAAGGTGGGCAGGGACAGGGAGTCCTGATTCTGATCACGCCAGAATTCCTGTGCCAGTTCTGGTACCACGATCTCCTCCATTTCCGCAGCAGACTACTGTGGCTGCTTCCACTCCTTCTGAATCTGTTGACAAAGTCGGAGGGGACGATTGGGGCATCCAGACCTGCAGTCCCTGCACCTGGTTCCTGAGCTGCTAGAGTTACAGATCTTGTGGCCTTTTGAGGATAGTCTCCCAAGTCCCCGAGGCATCTTGGAAGGTGTTGACTTGCAAGATGTACAATTGCAAGTGGACTAGGTTCTCATGGTGGTGCAAGGAGCTTGGATTGCTGTCCCCCTCCTGCTCCATGTTCAGGGTGGGACAAATCAAGTGGCCAATGGCTACTTACAAAACTGGTTGGCTACCATATTTTGAATGTTATTGGCCAACTTGGCTACCTTTCTACAAAGTGATTTTTGAGCCCTTAAAAAGGATGTCTATTATAAATACTGGTTTGGCTACCAGATTTTGAAAGCTGGTGACCAAACTTGACCACCAGCTCACAAACTGATTTGTCCCACTCTGTCCATGTTACACATTCTAGACTACCTCTGGTCCCTGTCCCAGGCAGGGTTGTGACTATGTTCCTTATGGTATGCCTGGCTGCTGTTTTGGCATACTGTGTGCCAAGGTGGGTATGTCAGCTGTGGAACAGGACAAAGTGGTTGGCTGTTCCTTTAAAGGGACGGACCCACTGTCCCTTCTGATGGGTGTGCCACCCTCACTGTGGGACCTGCTGCTGGTACTTTCACAGATAGTGTGTAAAGCATTCAAGCCTATGGACAAGTGGGATCTCTCACACTTCTGGACAACTGTGCTTTTGGTCGCTGTCACCTTGGTCAGTTGGGTGAATGAGCTCCAGACACATTCTGTGGAGTTCACCATATCTGGTTTTTCCATAAGGATGTAAAGTTGTCTTTAGCCCCATGCAAAATTACTAATTTTTGTTTTCCTTTTTGTTAATCAATGTGCATTACTTTGCACTTCTTGGCGGTAAATTTAAGCTGCCGTGCCCGCTCTCTTCATATCCCATATTCTCTCTTCACTGTCCACTCGGCCACAGAGCTTGGTGTCATCTGCAGAGAGGCACATCTCGTCTTGTATCCCCTCTCCTGTATCACAGATGGACCATATTGAATAGTACCTGTCCCAGGATTAATTACTGAGGTACTCTACTCACAATTTCCCTAACCCCTGAATATTTACCATCGACAGATTTAGTTCCTTGAGCATTTCCCCAGTCTTCCCAAAATCTACCTTTCTGAAAACAAGGACCATTGTTTTTGAATTAGAATGTTGGGTCTGTAGAGTCATGTTAAACCGCACTGAATTGTGTTCACTAGACAGGAGAGGTTTTATCACCAGTTTTATGTAAAAAGGGCGAACCTGAGATGGTGAGTCCAGAATCGCAAGTGAATTGGTGCAGGACACAGATAGCAACTTTTTTTTTGTCCCCCACACACACACACACACTCCCCTCCACACTCCCCATACTTGGATGACAAACTCTGAGGTGGTAGCACCTCAGGGAAGGAGTCAAACTTTTGTTGTTTCAGTTTTGCCCTAATTCCCTTGTCGACTTTGGTCTCGCTGTTTTTGTTTTCACTGACTTCACTGGCCCCCTCATCACCCTGACATCTCTGATATCACTGTTGGTTGAGTACAGAATCATAAATAGCCTCTTCCGTGGTTGGTTTCTTGACCCACTGCACAAGGAGACAGTCTTACAACTCATTAACTAGCACCTGACTTCTGATACAGTACATCTGTCCACTGGGATTTCCCAATCTATATTAGGCAACTTGAGATCTCCTGTTAGTACCACCTCACTCTTGGCAGGTGCATTGGTGAGCTGGAAAGGCACACTGAGCTAAAGCTTGTTTCCAGGTACATTCCAGAGGAGAGGGGACAGGGAGAGTTTACTTACTTGTTTATTTAAAAATTGGTGACTGGGAAGAGCACACAGAGCAGAAGCTCATTTCCAGGTGCAAACCAGGTGAAGGTACATGGGGTAGTTGTACTGACTGTATAAAACAGTGCAGGCACCAAAAATAACAATCTATAATAAAACCAAACATTATATGTTATATATGGTAGTAGAGCTATGGTTATAAGTAAGCAGCCTCTATTGCCTGCTGAAAAAGGACTTGCTAGGATCCGTGTGGCTGCTACTTAGTTTAGGGAGTGCCAGTGATTATGGCTAAGCAGTGGTAGAGATTTAGGCTCAGTATTACTGGAAGTAACTGGATGGGCCCATGGGTCCTTTTCTCTTTTTTTTTTTTTTTTTTCCTCCTACCACTACTACACTCCCTTTCACAGCTTCTTATGTATCTTACTTGCTGTGTTCTTTAATATGTAACCAAAATGTTCCTTTTTGCAACCAGTGTAATCCTTTGTAACGTGTGACGTGGAACCTTAGTAAAAGAGCCTTGGGCTCAAAGGTCATTGTAATCCTAGACCTATTAAATAAATAAAAATAAAAATTTCTGCTGACAAAATCTAGATTTCTACGTGTTAAGCAGTTTTCTCTTTCAGGCACAGTGTTAAAAGAAATTCATGGATCATCCCCCATGCAATTTATACAGCTCAGCTGACTCCCCATCCTTGCTACAGCGAGGACTGGTATATAGCATATTTTTAGACCCTGCCTGCTAATTTTAGCCAGTTTAGCCTCTATTTTATCACAGATGAAATTAAAGTAGGTTAGCTTTGGGATGCTAATTTGGGTAGTTACTCTCAGACAGTTTGTGCTTTCTATTTTAAGCATGTTTGAAGATTAGTACTGGCAGTTTACTTTAGCTGTTTGCTTTGAAGCAGTTTTCTGTTCCACAGACCACAAGGTTCTGAGTTGGCAGCCAACTTGATTTTGGCAAGGCAGCCTTGGGTCCGGTTCTTGGGTAATTGTATTCCTGTTCTTCGCAGATCATGGCAATTTGTTTTTATTTATGTATTTGTTTGTTTATTATTGACTGTATGTACACTGTCTGTTCAGCAGCTCACCCTCTTCCATGTGTGGCAACATTCCAACCCCAGCCCCATCTTAACTGCTGCTGCCCATTCTGTATGACCTCTCCCCTGTGGCAGGGATTTGGTCAGCACCCTACTCTGGAGACCTATCAGAGAGGTTAGGCAGACAATTGAGAGGGGCCCGGGAATAATGGACGTCATCCCGCTCATGCTGTGGCGTTATTCCTTGCTCTTTTCCTAGCCCACAGAAAGCATACATGCAAGCATGTTGACATTAAAGTTCAGTTGGCATCCTCCTGTCTGTGGTACCACAGCTGTACTACCACCATGTCATCCAAGTGGGGGTATCTCAGTAGAGACTGGCGCACATCCTTTGGGACACTGAATCCTTTGCCCCAGTTCAGAACAGGAACCTGAGTCGTCAACGCTGTGGGCAGCTGCAGTGCCACAGCATTGACTTAGGGCAGTTGCGTCATAAGATCAATGGCCATCTTAGATCAGAACACCTGTTTATTGGCATGCTCTGTAACCATCTTTGGCCAGGACAGTTGTTTTGTCTGCTGTGCTAGGCAGCTATCTCAGTTCTCAAGGGCACAGTCACCCTCGCTCATACCTCAGTAGGCAGTCTATTTCTCATTAACAACCTATACCCTAGGGACAAAAGAAAGAAATTTTTGTCTATTGCTGGGTATGATCGAATTATTTATTTAGATCTTCCTGGACTAAAAGTCACCGCCACTCATTCACACTAATGGGACTAGACCGGAGGTACTTGGACCCCACGGAGCCAAAAAGGATCAGGAGGGCTGGTGCCGGATAGGACCGCAATATGTCAGCGATCCGTTCAGCTGGCGCCATAATAGGCTATCAATGTCAACCCTCCAACCGCCTCAGTTCCTTTTCTCCCACCGTCGATGCAACCGACGACGACGTTGCCGCTGCTGGGAGTCAGGTCTTCGTCTTATACATACAGCAACTATAGCTGTTCAGTATTCGATTATACTTCTTAGTGTTCTTTTCTTATTAAAAAAAAAAAAAAAAAAAAAGGGAATTGTCAGCTCCGACACAATGGAGCTCGGACTGTAGACAGTAGCGGTGATGGTAGGGAGACTCGTTGAAAGCTGTGATGACAGTAGGGCTGTGTCCGCACGCACCCCTTTGAGGTGGGGGTCCTACCATGGGCATTCTGGGGCGTGTCTGTTAATAAAAAGGATGGGCCAGTTCCTGACCTCAGTCGGGGACCTGGCTGCACTTGAGCTCTTTTTCCCTCCTGTCAGTGGAAGAAGAAACAGTACTGCTTGAGGTCGCCCTCTGTTATGTCTGCATGGGGATTGTCGGTGGTGGTGAGTGGGAGGCCTGACCCGACTTCGGTGGGGTTCTCTGTGGCTCTGTTATTAGCGGCTGCGGTCTTCGACACTGGGCTCCGTCTCTGTCCTCGATTGGGCTCCGGTGAGCAGTTTCACCTCTGGGCCACTCTTTTAGAGCAGGGTGTACGACATCTGCCCAGTTCACGTGGCCAGTGGACCTGGTTCTGTGGCCTTCGAGCCTCGGAGCCGCTGGGTCGCGGCTGTGTCAGGCGGGCAGGATGTGCGTGGTGCCCTCTCCAGTGCCAGCGCCATCGACGCCAACCCAGCGTGCCTACCTTCCTTACCTTTTTCTCTGCAGGGGCTGGCATGGGTACCGCTTTCCTTCTTTTTCTTCAGGTCTAGGGCCAGTATGCTCAATGCCGCTGATGGTGCCAGCGCATCAACAAGTAGTGCCAGTGTCATGTGTGGTGCCAGTGCCATGAATGGCTCTGAACTCCTAAATGCCATTGTGGGTGGTGGCGTCTCCTGTGATTCTGGCCTGTACCTGCCTTTTGGAGATTCTTCTGGGGTAGAAGTGGATCTAGATGAGACTGTCCCTGTACTGCTTTGTTAAAGATGCAGCAGATGTCTCATTTTAGGGGCTGGAATGCAAGCCTACTGTATCAGCAGAGCCTGTGATGGAAGATCTCTTTTCAGTTTTTTCTCAGGGATATGGGGTCCACCATAACTTTTAAGACTTCATCTGTGGACCAAAGCAGGCTTCTACGTCTGGAGTTGCTACATTCCTCAGTACGAGTACATCCTGTGGAGCACACTAAATGCAATGGTCGAGAGCCTCTGCTCCATTGCTAGGGGCATATAGCCCAATAATCAGCTAAAAGCTTTTATAGACCCCTATGACACTTCCCCTAGAGCGGTTGCCCTTGGCAGCAGGTGATTAACATCTTTTTGGTGGTGTTTATCGGTTCGGCCCTCAGGTTGAGCTCTGGAGGACGCTCAGACTCTTTAGACTCTTGCCCCTCAGAGGGAAGGCACAGCCGTCATTCTCGTAACAGGCAGTCTTTTCAAGGTAGAGGCCTGGAAGCCTTTGTCAGGAACCAGCTCAACTACCAAAAAAAAAAATAAAACTCAGCAGAGGGCACAGGGCCCGAAAGCATCTGGTACCATCCTGTTGGATCCGGCCCAGGTTCCACCTCAGCTGTGTGAGGTGGATGCTTCTGAGCGGTAGTGGGGGGCACCTGATTTGGTTTTTATAACTAGTGGAAGTCCAGTCCAGCAGACGTATGGGTCATCAGGATTGTTGGAGAGGGATATTCTCCCAATTTTGCAGAGATTTTCCCCAAACTCAGATGGCATCCCAATCTGTTTGCCTCTCTGTCAGACCCACTTTCCTCTGAGAGATGGGGCCTCAGAACAATAGAAAATGTTCCATGGTGAGTGGGAACACGGGATCTTACTTCTACTGCAAGAGCCCTCTCGGTAATTACATATAGAACTGATGTCTGCAGGCGGCAGGACCACACGGAAAAATTTCTAGCTAGCAGTCCCTGGCGGGGACCGCCCCCACGCCAGGTGACCAGGCAATCGATGTTGGTATAATGGGGCGGTCCCCAGATGCCCACCTTCCAGTTCTTTCCCGCCCGTCAGCTCATTACAGCACCGTGGTGAAGTTCATAACGCTCAGTCCTGTTGCTTCGTCGTTTTTTCTGAAAAGTATCAGTATTTTGTTTTTTCTTCGTCAGGTGAATGTTGGTATATGTCGTCCCCTTCAAAAAATAAGTGCGACTCGTGTGGCGCCCAACTGCCTCACAAGGACGGTCACTCCCTCTGCCTTTTCTGTTTAGGCCCCGACCACGCGGTTGACAAGTGACTGCACTGTCTTCATTTCAACGCGGCCACCCGCAGATGACGCCAGCAGTCTCTAGAAGCCCATCTCCCAAAAAAGATGTCTGCAATGGAGAAGGAGTTGAAGAAGCTTCGGCAGGCGTCGACCTCCCCAGAAGGACACAAGAAGCGGGACAAAGAAGGCACTAGGGAGAAGGCCCTCTCCTCCATGACTCCGTCCGAGGAGCCAGCCAAAATGTATATCCCCTCCGGGGACCGCCTGACTGCAGCCCTCCAAGGCTTTGAGGAGGCGCTCGGCCCGCCTGGCCGGTTCACAGCTCGAGCCCGCCTGCCGAGTGCCTCCGGTGTGAGGAGGCTTCTGCCCCAGCACTGCTGCAGGCTTGCGACTACTGGCCGGCCCCTCCCATAAGCCGGATGTCGGCTCCTCCGATGGCCCGCCCGGGAGAAGGCCGCCAAGACGCCCGACCCTTTGGGCGACGCATGGCAGTGTGCCCCTCGGACTGGGCCTCTTCCCATCCTCGGCCCGCCTCCAACGAGGGACCCCCGAAGTCTGACGCCGGCTTTTCTGGCATCCGCCGGGATTCGGCCCCTAAGTCGCACGTCAGCTCCTCCGACGTGCACCAGGCCTCAGAGCCTACGGCAGACCCTGCTCAGTCTGTCGTCCCAAGTTCCTCGCAGCTTTTGCTGCTGTCCGGGGAGCCCGAGTCCCCCCTGCCTGACCCCGGGGACTTTTCCCCTCCGTCCCCGGGCGAGGCTCGGGATGCTCCTCTGCCATTGGATCCCCTTCCTACAGAGCTGGATCCGACGCCGCCGGGGGATATTCCTCTCCCATCGGGCCCTCCTCCCCATGGTCCTATCACGGTTGATCCACCCGTGGAGTTTCCTACTGGGCCAGCTGCTTCGGCAGCTCCTCTGGTACCTGGGTATCCACTGTCTTATCCGACGCCAGTTTACCCAGGTCCACAGTATCCTGCACCACAGTACCCGGCGCCGACTCCACCGACGCCGCAGTACCAGCTCCAGTATTCCCACAGCAGGTCGGATACTCTCACGATTTCATCCGATAACTATCCCCTCCTCCTCCTCCACCCCCTAGGCGCGGTGGATCTCCAGGACACTCTGGCCTCCTGGTGGGCTGAGGCCAGGCACGGCTCACAGGAAGTCAAAAGCAGATCTTCGGCGATGGTGCCACCTCCGGCTCCCATATGCCCCAGGCGGCACTCTCCTCTCCGCCTCAGATTCCGGGCTCTGCCCTCGGGATCCAGAGAGGGCAGACACCCGTCCAGGATCCCCCCTAAGAACCCGTTCCTCCCTGACGAGCTAGGAGTCTTACTCTGCTTCAGATTCCTCTTCTTAGTCTCTCGACTCCTTGATTCCTCGATGGTTGTTCGAGACCAGGCGGCAGGCCTCGCTCTCCGTCCAGCCCGACGAGACTCCTCGAAGTCTCCTCGGAGGATCCTTCGCTCCTGTTCGTGTAACTCAGGAAGATCCAGGAAGTCCATCAGTGGCGTTCATAGAGCCAGATCCTCAGCGGTTAAACTCATGAACATCTGGACTTGCCTTGGCCCCTACTCTAGTGCCACCCTGGATCGAGCCTCATTGCCCACCTTGTTTCCACCATTTGGAAAAACAACCAAACACCTAGCCCGACTTCCTCGGAAGTCAACAGGCTATACCAGGCTCGGAGGTGTAGCTTTAGACTCTCACCCCATGCAGACTCTGATGACGTGATTAAGCGCCGCTCACAGTCCAGCACACCAGCACATGAGCTCATCTCCCCGGATAAGAATCTGGCCTTCTGGATCCAGTATGGAAGAAGAGTTATGCTTCTTCCACACTGAGGATTAGGGGCCCTTAAATTATGTAGCACATATGGGGATTACCAGAAGGCTGTCCATGCAGGCGGAATCAAGATTGACTCCTTACACCTGACTAGCAAGTCAAGCAGGAGTTAGCCGACCTGGTCCGTTCTGCTTGTTTGGCCAGTCGTCACATTCTGAGGATGACCTCCAGCGCAGTGGACACGCGGGGCCGGAGCTCTGCGTAGCCGTAAGTCTTCGGCGTCACGCGTAGCTCCGTGTGAAATCTGGTCCGGAGGTGCAGTCAGCAATCCAAAAGCACCTTTCAGAGGTTCTGTGCTTTCTGATGGTGATGTCAGGACATCATCACTGACTTACAGGAAGAGGACGCACGTAAATCTGTTGATTCAATGCCGTCCCCATCCCCGCACAACGGCCTCAGCGAAACCTCCAGGGTGGCCAGGGCCGCAAGCGTCGGGCCCCACAGCTGCAGGCCCCATACGAAAAAGCAGCAGGTGCCCCAGCTGTGGCTGCCTCCCTGCACCACTGTTCCCTCTCCCACCGCCTCCGGACGCCCGGAGGAACCGGTAGGAGATTCTCCCTCCACCTTCCGGGTTGGGAAAGGATAACTCGGGATTCCCGGAGTTGCTTCAGATCCTGCTGAAGGGCACTCCATAGAGTTTGTGCAGAAACCTCACGTCCATCCCCCTCTGAACTCCTCTTACTCAAGGGACCATCTTCCTTTGGTCAGGAAGAAATTCTCCTCTCCTCGCCAAGCAGGCCACCAGAGCCGATCCCCCTCACCTTCAGGGCGGATTACTATTCCTATTTCTTCCTTGTACCAAAGAAGGCGGGAGATCTCACCACCCATTCTCGATCTCGGCTCCCTGAACCTCTGTGGACCACAAGAGGTTCAGGATGCTCCCTTCAAACCCTCTTGCCCCTGCCGGACGGGCCAATGGCTTTGTGCACTGGATATGCAGGATCGTGCCACACACCATCCCATTAGCCCTTCGCACCCGAAGAGGCCTCAGGTTTCTGCGTTCCAGGGGACCACTACCAATTCCGGGAACTCCCTTTTGGTTTTCTGGCTCTCGAGTCTTTACCAAATGCCTGGCGGTGGTGGCGGCCACCTGCATACTTTGGGAGTTCAGGTTTTCCCTACCTGGAGCGACTGGCTCCAACAGCCCGTCCAGGGAGGAACTCCTGCATTTTCTCTCCCTCACCCAGCAGGTTTTCACTGGCCTGGGTATCACCATCAACCATTCAAGTCTCACCTGGATCCTTCCCAGAGCTCCAGTTCCTTGGGGGCAATCCTCGATATGACAGTGTGCAGGGCCTTCCTGCCTCCGGACAAGGGGCCTCCCTCCAATCCCAGATTTCCTTCTTGAGAACACAGGAGGGTTCGGCGAGTCAGTGCTCCGTCTCCTGGGCCTTAGGCGGCTGCCATCCCGACTGTTGCGCGCCACGTGCCTCACATGAGGATCTCACCAGTGGATCTCCATCTCAGTGGGATCCAGCTGGTGACGACCTAGATCATCTGGTACTGATCTCCTCGCCCGATGTTGAGGACTTGCAATGGTGGATGGTTGAGGAGAGACCTATTCAGGGGGGGGGTCCCCTTTTTTCACATCCTCCCCCGTCGGACTCTGACCACGGACGCTTCAGGCGGGGTTGGGGGAGCCCATCTGGGTCCCTCCACCAAACCAGGGCCTATGGTCCAAAGGTGGAGTTACTTCTCCATCAATTTGCTTGAGCTTAGGGCAGTGCTTTATGCTCTCAGGCCTTCTCAATACATCCTTCCGGTCACTAGCCGTCCAGACCAGACAACATATAGGTGGTGTGGTACATCAACAAGCGGGGAGGGACTCGGTCCTACCAGCTATGCAGGGGAAGTGATGGGGCAAGGAATGGCAGCTCTTCACAACGCCTAAGCCTCCTGGCGATCCATGTCCGAAGTCGAAACAGTGTCAGACAAGACAAGCCAATCTTCGGCTCTACCACACAGTGGGAACTGGACCAAAAAGTTCTAAAAACATCTTCAGATTGGGGGACTCACAGAATGAACCTGTTAGTCTCCTCCCAAAGCAAGCTTCCAACCTTTGCTCGGCTCCAGAGTGGCTTTCCTGGAGCGGCAGCTCTGTCTCTGAACTGGAAGGACATTGAGTCTATGCTTTTCCCCAGTTCCTCTGGTACCCTCATGTGTTGCAGAAACTGGATTTGGAAGGGCGAGAATGATTCTGATGCTCCTTTCTGGCCCAGGCAAATCTAGTTCTCTTCTTCTACAACAATCTCAGAGTTCCTCCTCTTCCTCTTCCTTTATCTCGAGGATTGCTGACCCAGGATCAGGGACCCTGGTCCATCGGGACTCAAGTCTCCAACTTCATACATAGCTCCTGCAGGCTCAATCACCGGCGTCTCTCTCCTAAGGTGGCGAGATTCTGGTGGAGAAAACCCTCCACTAGGTTCACCTATGCCATGAAATGGAAAAAATTTTCCATTGGGCTGCATCAGGAACGTGGAGCCCTTCCTGTCCTGTAGTTCTGCTTTATTACCTACGCCATCTTTTAGACTTGGTCTCAGTCCTCCTCTTTGAAAGACATCCATTTTCAGCCTACTTTAAAGCTAATAAGGCATTTGCCCAACTGGAGTGTCCAAGACTTTTCAGGGGTCCTTCATCTCAGACCCTGTTAGGACTCGGCTCCCCAGTACTTGAACTTTGTTCTCCAGACACCCTCCTCCTTTTGAGCCTGCAGTTCCGAGACAGTTCTTATCGGCAGCTCTTCTTGGTGGCCATTACTTCTGCTGCATAGAATTTCGAGCTCAAGGCCCTTGTAGCAAAATCCATATCTGATCTTTCACAAAGAAAGGGCTCTTACATACGAATCTAAGTTCTCCCAAAAGTGGTAGTAAGTCTACCTCAAATCAGTCAATTAACTACCTTTTCACCTACTCAATCAGGAGAATACTTGCTCCATACCATGGATGTCACAGGATTCTGAGATACTACACGATAGGACGAAGGATCTCAGAAAGACTGATCAGTTATTGTCTCTTTTGCTCACAAAGGGAAGGCAATGCCAAGCAATGCCTATCAAAGTGTTAGCTCATTCATCACTTTCTGTTAAAGAGAAGTAAAAGAAGACCACCGGGTCAGTCGAGAGTCCTCCACGTAGCAGCCTCTCCTGACTTGTTTCAAGTGACTGCGACAGACATCTGTGCCACTTGAACCTAATCATACATTTACTAAACATTACAGTTTGGACATTACCTCTTGCCGTGAGAGCAGGCCGGGTTAACGCTGTCTTGCAAGCCTGCTTGAGGTTTGCAGATTGTTCTACTTCTTGGAGTAGTTCTCCTCCGGTACTTCGACTGTTTCCAGACTGCTTGATTCTGTCCTATATACAATACCTACTGAGAGCCCTCAAGTAGATAATACAATTAAAGAACACGTAACAGTAGATCTTCGGAAGACTCTTCAGTAGATATCCTCCGCCCTCCATCTAGACTTTTCAGCTCCTTTTCCATTGAAATATTTACACTCTCTCCAATTCAGGCCTTCAGACAAAAGAAGAACAAGCCGGTCTGGGACCGCCCTTTGACGACGTAGTCTGATCACCTGGCGGGCAGTCCCAGGGACTGCTAGCTAAGACTTACTCTGTGGGGATCCTGCAGCCTGCGGCGTCAGTCTATAATATGATACCTGCAAGAGCCTCTCGAAGATCTACTGTTCACATTCTTACATAACTGTACTTTCCTACTTCCTTTGCTTGGTTTCCAGATAACAGGTGGCATCAGCACATTCTCAACTGAAAGAAACAAAGTACCTGGGAGGAGTTCAAAACAACCTCTGTATTCAAGCCTTCCTGCTGGATATTTGGCTCTGAGCCAGCCCATCGATAGAGTAGGAAGCAGTTGCCAGCTTCTCAGTTGCTGTCTTCAGGAGGGCTTCTGATTCAGGAAAGGTGCCAAATTCTCCTTCCAGCATCTCCTCTTCATAGACCTCTGGATGCTTCCAGGGTGCTTCCTTCGAAGAAGAAGGGCGACATCTGCAGATGTTTCATACTTCATGGAAAGCACTCTGTCCAAGGTCCTTTTGATGCAGCGGATGCTGGGACTTATCAGCAAGATCATAACAAATGGTCTCTGACCAGCATCCACAATTCTCTGCATAAATGAGACAACGGACAAAATTACTTGCATGGTGAAGCAGTGGCTAGCTTCAGCTAGGTCTACCTACCTCTAATCCCAGATCACCATCACCACAGTTGCTCTCCTGATTGGTTGGGAGCTCCTGTCAACTCCACCTCAACAATGGAGCAGATAGGAACATCATCTTCTCTTAGATTTCCAGAGATGTCTCTTCGCTTTCAAGTCCTGAAGGAGGCCCTCTACAAAGTGTTCCCCTTGGACGGATGACAGAACTGTGATGTTTTCATCAACAAATGAGGGAGAACTCTCCTACCCTCTGTGCGAAATGGGGAAATAAGAGTAGTGACTTGAACGCGTCGTGTCAGTTCAGTCGTTAAACAAAACATTATGCAGCCAGACTTGGTTCTTTAGTCCCCTCTCAGCATAAATCTCCTCTATCCTGCTTCAGAATTCAGACCCTGTTTCTGACAAGATATTCCTGCAGTAGACAAGATGCTCCTTAAGCTTTCCTCCTCTTCCCTTAGTTCAGGGTGCTGCTCAAGTTGGATGCAAATGGGGGCAGGATATTCTCATCATCAGACTGACCCCAACAAATATAATTTGTCTGAATCAACAGTTGGTCAGAAATTCGAGGCAACTCCTCTGAGTGGACCCTCTAACACAGGGATTTGGTCCATTCTTCCTGTGCTCCTTCATCTCCATGCGGACTCTGAAGAGGCAAGTGAGATTTAGGTTTCAGATAATCGTGAAATCTTCTTAGTCATATAGACCTTCCACCAGGGTATGTGGCTAGTGGTTACACTTCACCATATGGTGTGCAGGTTAGTCTGGACCCTTTTGGTTGCTCACCAAGTAAAATGTTGAGGTGCTGTGGACCTGTCGAACACAGGTGCATTTCTCGAGAGAATGTTCACCTCTGCGCATTTGGACTATCTTGAGCCAGTAGACAGCATGTCTGTCAATTACAATAATCAAGTTTTAAAATCTTCCTACTTGGTTAACTCAAGTGAAGAGGAGTACTTTATCTCTGAATGGTAGGGGTTCTCAGCTCTATGTTGACAGAAGAGCAAACGCATCGAGCAACTATTGTATCTTTCTGCATTCCATGGCTGGGTCAGCCTGTTGCCATGAGATGTATTTCTGCTTGGTTAGTAGCATGTCTTTACTACTAATCCATGAACAAGTCAAGTTGGAAGGCGGGTTCACCCTCTACTGGAGTGGTTGACTTTCTAAATGGAAGTAAAGTAATATTGCAGATATCTTCCGCAAAGCAAGTTGAATCAGTGCACACTATAAAGCACTATGTTCTGGATGTCCATGCCTGACAGTTAGCTTTCTTTGGCGGGACAGTCATATGTGAGTTCCTGGTGAACACTTATCTTCAAACAACATGATCTTGCTATATTATAGACATTAGCAGTTTGATCAATAGAACTGCCCGGTGAAATGGTTAAAACCATTCAAAATAAATTTTGGCGAGAGGCTCTCTGTGTCATTTCAAACTTGAACGTCGATTCTTTACTCGCCTCAGTGAACAGTAACTCGAGATTTTCCTTCTACAGGTTCACTACTCGGTTTAAAAGTGTTTTCGGTTAGTTTAACAGAGAATAGTTTTCCAACACAAAAAACCGTTGGTTCAGCTGTATCTGTGTGACAGTAATAAATCAGTTTTATCTAATGGAACATGAAATTATCGGTTAGGTTTGAACGATCAGGATTAAAACTCATTAAAACTAAAAGTTACGCACTATTGAAGCGGTTCGGTTCTTCGGTTCTAAAAAGCAGTTTAATCGTTTTCCAATACGTGACCCCGGTTAGGAACGATAAAGTGTCGCTACCTGGCACTGCGTTAAAAGGGACAAGTTGGTTGACTGGCATTATGTCTGAAAACCCAAAGAAAACGGGCCCACTGGGTTTCAACATGATGTTTGTGGGAAATTTGCCAAGGCTGACCACACACCACATATGTTTATTGTCTGAGGTTTGAACCTCAATCAGACTGCCAGGTAATATAAAATTTTGCAACCACCCTGGAAAAAGATTGGGCGGCGGGAATGAGAAAACCAAAATCGCTGACCGGATGGCCAGCCGATTCGGTGCCAACGAACCAGAGAAAGATAACCCTCTGACAGGGCAGACTTCCTAGGGCAAAGAAAAGCTGGTTCTGAGGAACCAATTCCAATAAAGAAACAAAAATCAGGTCTGGAGTAAAATTCCTTCTCCAACTGCTGCAGAGATCAAAGCCATACAAATGACAGTCACTGTCTCAGGGATCCGACCACCACTATCTGGTAAAAAATAGGTTAGTCGGTCCCAGTGGTTCAGATTATGATATGGAATTTTATGAACCAGAGGAGGAGAGGATTGAACAGTATAGTGGGAAGGTCTAGGTGTGCCCATTGAACATCTCCCCAGACAGACCTTTAGAGCTCCCCCTATGCTGTCAGAGTCCCCATGTCATTTTATGTGTTTATAAAAAGTTGTAAACCCTCACTAAGTGGTTACACTTCACCATATAGTGTGCAGAGTTCAGTCTAAGACCCTTTTGGTTTAACTCACCCAAGTAAAATGTTAGGGTGCCTTGTGTGGACCTATCAGACACAGGTCTGCATTTCTCAGCAGAGAATGTTCACCTCTGCGCATTTTAGGACTATCTTGAGCCAGTAGACAGCATGTCACTGGCTCAGTTACCATTAGTCAAGTTTTGCGTCTTCCTACTTAATTGGTTAACTCCAGAGTGAAGAGGAGTGCTGCCTTTATCTCTGTGAATGGTAAGAGGGTTCTGCGATTCTATATTGACAGAACGAAGAGCTACGCATCCGAGCAACTATTGTATCTTTCTGCATTCCTTGGCTGGGTCAGCCTGTTGCCATGAGATGTATTTCTGCTTGGTTAGTAGCATGTCTTTGACACTACTAATCCATGGCACAGGTGCTTGGAAGGTTGGAATGTTCATACCTACTCTACTGGAGTGGTTGCGGCTTTCCTCGTGGAGATTCGTAATGTACCCATTGCAGATATCTGCAAGGCAGCAAGTTGGAGCTCAGTGCATACCTTTGTAAAGCACTATGTTCTGGATGTCCATGCCTGACAGTTAACTTTCTTTGGCGGGACAGTCCTTATGTACTTCGTTCCTGAGTGAGCTCTGTATCTTCAAACAACATGAAGTCTTGCTATATTATAGACATTAGCAGTTTGATCCAGCTCTAGAACTGCCCCGGAGTGAAATGGTTAAAACCATTCCAAAATAGAATTTTGGCACGAGAGCGGCTCTATCTGCATGTCATTTTCAAACTTGAACTGTCAGATTCTTTACTCCCCTCTGAACAGTCGCCCGAGATTTCTCCTTCTGCTCGGTTCATTTTCGGTTTAAAAGTGTTTCTCGGTTGATTTAACCGAGAATAGTTTTATTTAACATAAAACCGTTCAGTTCAAGCTGTATCTGTGGTAACCGTAAGTAAATGAAGGTTTTGTCTGTGTGTGGAACTTGTAAGTTACTCCGGTTCGGTTTGAACCGATCAGTGGGTTTAAAACTCATTTAAAACTAAAGTTACTATTTTAAGTAGCAGTTCCGGTTACTTAGTTCTAAAAAAGCGGATTTATTACGTTTTTCAATACCGGTAATACGTTAGGAACCGATAAGGGTGTCTTGCCTATACTGCAAGTAAAAGGGCAGTTTTTGGTTAGCTGGCATTATGTCTGAGAAACCCAAAGAAAAACCGCCCATTGGTTTCAACACTGTGATGTTTGTGGGGGAAGTATTTGCCAAGGCTGACCCACACACCACATGTGTTTATTGTCTGGGGTTTGACCACCTCCAGTCAGACTGCCAGGTATGTAAGGAATTTCCTGCAAGCCACCTCAGAAAAAAGATTGGGCCGCCTAGGAACGAGAGGCCAAAAATCCATGACCTGATGGACAGCCCGTTCGGTGCCAACCGACCAGAGGGAGTGCCCTCTGACCAGGGCCAGACTTCCTCAGAAAGAAAAGCTGGTTCTGAGGAACCAATTCCAGTAAGAAAACAAGAAAATCAGCAGGTCTGGAGTCCAAAATTCCTTCCCAACTGCTGCAGAGATGCAAAAGCCATACAAATTGTCCAGTCACTGTCTCAGGGTCCATCACCAACCACCACTCTCTACAGGAAAGGTGGTTCGTCCGTGCCCAATGGTTCAGGGATTATGATATTGAGGAATTTTAAGGAACCAGAGGAGGGGAGGGAGGATTATGAACAGTATGAATGTGGCTGGGAAGGTCTGGTGTGCCCATTGAACGGACATCTCCCAGACAGACCTTTAGAATCTTCCCCCTATGCTGTCTGAGTCCCTAATGTCATTTTATGTTTTATAAAAAAGTTGCTGAAACCCTCCAGCTTCCTTTAGAAGAGGCTGTGGATGAGCAAGAGGAGCCTGATTTTGTAGAAATGATGGATATTCCAGAGTCTAGGAGATTGTTTCCTAAAAGACTTGTGTAAAGGAATAGACAAACAATTAAAATTTTAAAAGCTCCTAATTCTGCCTCCTGTAGATAAAAGATGGACAGAAGGTATACATTGTCAGCCCTGATACAGAATTCCTTTCTCAGCAATGCAGTCATGTTGGGTAGTTCAGGCTGCTGCCTGTGATAAAGCTAATATTCCTTGGCTTCACATCCTCTTGACAAGATTCCAGGAAGATTGATGCCATGGCAAAAAATAGTATAGCATCTATCTGGGACCTCAGTGCAAGCAAACTATATGGCTTATGTAGCTAGGTATCAGAAATCTAGATGGGATAACTGTTATGCACCTGGCCAAGCAGGCCATGGCCAGCTGGCTAGTGAACTAGAACAGGTGGCTGCTGATGGCATTGGAAGCCTCTAAGGCCTCAGTTTCATGCTGCTGTGGATGTGTTAATGATGTTTCTCCAGGGTCATGGCCACATCTGTAGCTTTCTGAGGCTGGCCTGGCTCAGGTGTACTAGCTTGTCGCATACCCAGAGACTAAGGCTATGGATTTTCCTAGGTGGGAAATTCTCTGTTTGAGAGCAGCATTGGAGAATTCATGCAAGAAGAAGATGGATGAATATAGGATCACTTACAAGAGTGCTCAGGCTAAGGAGCGCAAGCCACTCCTCAAAGGCATGCCCCAGGGCAGGCCTTTTCACAGGCCTTTCTACCAGACTCAGGCCTCCTCTGCCTATGCTCAGAGGGGCTTCTTCAGAGGCAGGGGCAGACGAGGGGTGGGCAGACCTGCTTCCACCCCCAGCCTAAAGCTCTCAAACAGGCACCCTGATGGGGTGCCAGGGCCGGTCTCCTGTACCAGTGGGGGCAGGCTGGCCCCTTCCAGTCGAAGTGGGCTTCTTTAACCTCAGACAAGTGGGTTCTGGAAGTAGTAAGCCAGGGTCTGGTTCTCAGCTTCAAAAAGTTTCCCAAGTTGAGAAGCAGACTTTTTCTACCTAAGTGCTTCAGGACCCTCGCTCCTGAAACAGAGGTCTCATCCTTTTAGCTCTCAGAGCAGTAGAAGGGTTCCTCCCTGCATCAGGGCAGGGCCTGTATTCAGATACTTCCTTACCCCAAAAGACAGGAGAATGCGCCCATTTTAGATCTCAGATATCTGAACAAGCATCTTTTGAAACCAAAGTTCAAAATGGTAACTCTAGCAATGATTTTACCTTCCCTAAGGCCAGGGACTGGCTAGCCTCCCTGGACCTCAAGGATGCCTATTTCCATGTCCTAATCAGAAGATCCCATCGAAAGTACCTCAGATTCGAACTGCCTCAGGTCATTACCAGTTCAGAGCAATGCCCTTCAGCCTTACTCTCTGCTCCAAGGGTATTCACAAAGTGTCTAGCAGTGGCAGTGGCCCACTTAAGGAGGCAGAGATTGCTGTTTTTCCCCATTCAGACCACTGGCTCATTGTAGGCCCAGCCCCAGAACAGGTAAAATCTCACCTGCAGGTCACCCAGCAGCTTCTCACCTCCTGGGTTTTCTGCTAAACCTACCAAAGTCGGTTCTGGAACCAGTCCAGGTACTCACTTTATAGGGGCAGAGAATTGGACACAAAGCTAAATAGAGCCTTTCTCCCCAGAAAGGGTAAGGCATTTAGTGGCTCTGGCCTCTTCCTTCACTCTGCAGGTCTCTCAACCAACTAGAGACACTTCTCCAGCTTCTGGGGCACATGGCTGCATCCACAGCTGTTGTGCAGGGAGCCAGATTTCAGATGAGAGACATTCAGTTTCACTTGAGAACCTTTTGGTCTCAGAGAAGAGACCCCCTTTCCAAGTTGGTCCCAGTGACTCGAGACCATGATCCTAGCTCTCAAGTGGTGGCAGGATCAGAGCAATTTAAGAGCCGGGGTCCCTTCATTTCCTCTTCTCACGACTTGACTCTCACTACAGATGCTTCCCTTCTGGGTTGGGAGCCCACATGGGCGACCTTTCCACTCAGGGAGTTTGGTCCCCAGGAATCTCTGCCCCACATCAATTTCTGGAACTCAGAGCTGTTCTTTTAGCTTTAAGCTTTTTCTGCATCTGTCCACGACAAGAGGATACAAGTCAGAACAGACAACACCACAACAATGTGGTACATCAACAAACAGAGGGGCACTCGTTCTTCTGCCTTGTGCACCGAGGCAATGAAGTTGTGGTCTCTGGCCTATTCCTGAACACTTCCTCACAGCAGTTCATCTCCAGGGAAGGACAATGTCCTAGCGGATGCCCTCAGCAGGATTTCCCAGGGCCATCATGAATGGTCCTGGATCCTCAAGTGCTGGGATAGTTTTTGCCAGGTGGGCATCCTCAGATAGATCTTTTGCAGCCCCAGACAATCACAACTTCCTCTGTTCTGTTGCAGGCCTCCAGTGCTGGGCTCAGTTCCCTGGATGCCCTTCTTCTGGATTGGGAGGAAGTTCTCATGCTTCCCCCTTTCCTCTCTATTCAAAGTACTAGTCAAAATCAGATCTCAGCCTTGCAGGGTGATTCTGATTGCCCAGTTGAGGCCAGGCAGCCCTGGTACCCACTCCTTCTGTCTCTGACAGTCCATCTTCCCTGTGCCTCCCCAGGAATCAGCAATCTGTTGACTTGTGCTCAGGGAAGGGTTTGGTATCCGGACCTCGATCCTCAACCTCAAGACCTGGCTCTTGAGGAGTTAGAGACTTCTGATTTACACCTCTCTCAGGGTGTCCTTGAGATCCTAAAGGCTTCCAAAGCCTTCCACTAGAGCTACCTATAGTTCTAAATGGAAAAGGTTTTCTATTTGGTGTGCTGGAAAAATATTTCCCAGAATCTGCTGAATTGCCCATTTTGTTAGATTACATGGTATCTCTCTAAATTCCTTGGGTCTCAGACCAGCTACCCTGAGAGTTCATTTGGCAGCTGTCTGCTTTTGTGTCAACAGGAAAGTCATCCCTCTTTCCTCTCATCCTGTGTTTTCCAAGTTTTTAAGGGATTACTCCATACTAATCCTCCTTTCGGGAACCGGCCTGCTTGGGACCTTAATGTTTGCATTGCCCAGTTCATACACCTTTTGAACCTCTGTCTTCTGCAGAGCTTAAGTACCTAACTTGGAAAACTGTTTTCTAGTGGCTATCACTTCTGCCAGACATAAGTGAATTGCAAGCTTGTGAGTGGAGACTGACTTTATTTCTTTCCACAGGGATAAGGTAGTCCTTAGGACTAATAGGAAGTTTTGCCTAAGGTGGTTTCAGATTTCCATCTTAATCAATCTATCTCCTTCCAGTATTTTTCACTGATCACTCCTCTTGGGTGAGAGGAGGTTGCACAGCCTGGATGTTAAGAGAGCTCTTAGTTATTATATAGAGCGTACCAAAGGTCCTGGTTCGAATCCTTCAACTTTTCCTTACCTATGGTGAAGTTGGGAAAGGCAAACCTGCCACTAAGAGATCAATAGCCAGGTGGATTGTCTCTTGTATCCAATTTTGTTATCAGAAAGTGGAGAGCCCCCAGTTTGAGGGCTCATTCTACCAGGGTACAGCTGCGTCTCTAGCTGCTGCCAGAGATATCCCTTTATTAGAGATTTGCCAGGCTGCTACTTGGAAACGGTACACACTTTTACCAAGCATTACTCCCTGGATGTCCAGGCCAGGAGAGATGCTCGGTTTAGCACAGCTGTTCTTCAGAGCCTATTCCTAAGTAGGTTCTGCCCTCCTCCTTGAGGTACTGCTGTGTATTCTGCTAATGTCTATAATATAGCAAGACTTCATGTTGTTTGAAGAAAAAATTACTCACCTTAGTAATGTTGTTTCTTCTAATGGAGTCTTGCTATATTATAGACCTCCCCCCCCCCAACCTGCCCCTCTCAGAACCTCTACTTGGTGGGGTGCGGGCAACTTAGTGTGGGCACTACTTATGTCCTGTTAGCATTTTGTCCTCTTTGGGACTTTGGGGGTGTGTATGTGTACGCGTGTGTGTGTTTTATTATACTTATGTTCCATTTTCATATTATTAGAATGGTGTTAGTATTTCTGGTCCCCTGACTTGAGTCTTGGGTGTTGGGACCATCAATGGTTGTTATTATTTAGGTAGCCATTTGGCTAGTGTAGGGTACAGCTTCCACACAGACCTTAGTGAGTTTGGCTCGTAAAGATCTGACAGTTCAAGTTTGAAATGACACAGATAGAGCTGCTCTCGTGCCAAAATTCTATTTTGGAATGGTTTTTCACTCCGGGGCAGTTCTAGAGCTCGATCAAACTGCTAATGTCTATAATATAGCAAGACTCCATTAGAAGAAACATTACTAAGGTGAGTAATTTTTTCTTCCTGGACATAGTCTCCTCCACTCTTTTTCACACTAATGGGACTACGCTGGAGCCGAAAATCTTCAGGAGGGCCGACACCGAGGTAGGGCCATGAGGAAGCGGCAGCGAGAGCCTGGATCGCGCCGTATAGGCTACCTCGGCGTTGACCCTCCAACCGCCTCAGTTCCTTTTTTCTCCACTGTCGAGTGTGCTTTAGTGACGATGTCACTCGCCTGCTGGGAGTCAAGTCTACAGTCTATACAACAGCAGCTATAGTTATTTTTAATATTGTTAGGTTTTATTTATTTTACTAGTTTCTTAGAAAAAGTAATTTTCAAAAATAAGTAGTCTTCAGCCCTCCTTCGATGGAGTTGACCATGAACAGGGCAGGTGACAGTAGGGAGACTTCGCATAAGCTGTGTTTTCAGCAGGGCTGGGACTGTCCGCTGCTCGGGGGAGGGTCTGACTATGAGCAGTCTGATACTCGGGAGGATGGGCGGTCCTCCTGAAAGCACAAAAGAAGCAATCCCATTCCGATCTTCGCCGAGTATTCTTGCACCGCTTGGTTCGAGTTCTTCTTCTTCTACCCACTGGTTGAAGAAGAACGGTACCTCTCGAGGTCATCGTGGCTCAGTTGGTAGCACATCCGCCTCTGGACCAGAAGGTTGTGGGTTCTTGTCCCACACCGGGATTGGACTTGCACCTAAAAATCGCTGGCATCTGAGTGCAGCATTGGGGGGTGCTGTACTGCTGGGGTGTGCCGTCCTTCGGATGAGACGTTCAACCGAGGTCCCTTCTGCCCATCCTGGTGTTGTCGTGGTGGGTGTCCAGGTGGAAATAAAAGAACCCAGGGCACTCTTCACAAAGAGCAGGGAGCATTCCCAGTGTGCTGGCCAACATTCCCCTTCCCATAAACTGGTTCATGCAATTATCCAGGCTGTGTGTGGGTGATGATGTGCAGTATGGCTGCCGCCACACATTTAGTCACTTCACTACCAGTCTAGCATTGCATGTAAAGCGCTTTGGAATACTGTGTATGAAAAGTGCTATATAAATGCTGATTCTTCTTCTTCTTCACTCTCGGGTGGTATGTCTGCATGTCGATTGTCAGTGGCTGGGAACAGGGGTTTGACTCTGATCCTTCCGGGGTCTCCTTCGGCTTCTGTTCCTGGTGACCAACATCCTCGACTCGAGGGTCCCTCTTAAGCCTCGGAGCCACCGGTGAGCAGTTTCATCATTAGGCCACTCTTATGGAGTAATGGGTTTGGCGGTTGTCCGCCTGCCCAAGCTGGCGAGTCCATCACGAGGGCCTTCTGGCATTCCGGTTTTGGACCTGTGGGCAGGGTGCTTAGGGCTTCCTAGCTGCACAGCACCTTCTTCGGTGCGTCGACGCCGCGCTCTGGTGCTTTTCCCCCTCATATGGCTGTGGTGCAAGGGCCAGCACAGGTACCACTCTCTCCTGCCGAATTTCTTCGTTCTTCTCCCTTGAGTTGGTTGTTGGGGCCTGGTCTTGTGGCGCCGGGTGCAACGCTAGCTCCTCTGGTGCTGATGCCACGTTCTGTGCCAGCGCCACCTGTATTTTCTGCGCCACCTTCTGTGACGGCACTGGGGGCTCCTGTGGTGCTGCGTTAGGCGCCAGATTCTCTACTCCAATTCATGGAGCTCCTCCTCTCTTTCCTCACTTTCCTATTTATTCTGTCTCTCCAGGACTAGTAGGAGATGGTACTGAGCCTGATCCTGATTTTCAATTGGGAGATGACTTTGATGATGATTCCTGCCTAGGGGTGGTAAATAAGCCTTCTATTTCAGCTTAGCCTTTGGTCAAAGACCTTTCCTTTTAAGTCTCTGCTTAAGAACATGAATACCTCTCTCTCCCTGTCGCTCCAACTTAGGAGATTGATCCTGGGAAGCTACTGCGTCTGCAGTAACTGCACGTTCCAGATATTCCTATGAAATTGACTCCTCCCGTGCAACCCTCCTTTGGGACTCTCTCACAAATGGAGTGGAATAATCCGACGCTTATTCCCTCTGTGGCCAAGTCCATAAATCGGAAATATGCCCCTTCCAAGGGTCATCCGGTTCTGGCCTTGCAAGCCCTTTGCTGATGCCATTGTTGTCCTGGCAGAGAATGACAAAGCCGTTCTTCAAGAATCTATGGCACGTCCAGTAAACAAGGAATCATGCAAAATTGACACTTTGGGGAAACAAGTCTTCGCTGCCTCCATCCTTGGTGTGCGCATTGCTAGCTACCAGGGTTATTTCTCTCAGTATGCATATACCCTCTGGCATTCGTGCAAGGTCACTGTAGATGTACCCTCTGGCATTCGCTCAAGGCCACTGTAGAAGCTCTTCCAGAGTCGAATGTTAGCACAGAGCTTCTTCAGACCATTACTAGAGGCATTGAATCCAATAATCAGCAGTTTAAAGCTGCTGTGGATGCCTTTGACACTGCTACCAGAGCAGCAGCTGATATATGCACCCGATGCCACTCTTGGTTATGCACATCGGGATTAACAAACGATGCCCAGTAGAGAGTAATGAGTTTGTCTTTTGATGGTATGTGTCTGTTTGATCCTCAGTTCGAGCAGGCACTAGAAGCCACACAGAAAACTAGAACGGCTATCAAAACGGCAGTCCCTCAACGAGGCGGGAATGGGCAGCAGTTTCATAATTAATTACTTTCGTGGCAAAGGGGGCTTCAACAGAAATCAAGCCCCCCAGTCACAAAAGAAAATGAAGCAGAAGGCACAGAGCCCCAAAGTGCATTGTGCCACCCTCTGAAATTCTGGCTTAAGTCCCACCTCAGCTGTCCAAAGGAGACTCTTCCTTGGCAGTAGTAGGGCGTCTGACTGTTTCACAACCAGTGGAAGTCAGTCACATCAGACAAGTGGGTACTCAAGATAATCTGTGAGGGATACTCTAAACCTTTCCGAAACCCTTCCAGATCATTCACCTAAAAGACTGCCCAAGCTGTCTATCTCTCAGTCAGACTCTCTTGCTTCTGAAATTCAAGGCCTTCTGAACAACAGGGCAGTAGAAGTAGTTCCGCTAGATCAGCGGAATACCAGTTTCTACTCTCATTACTTCTTCAATCTCGTAAGAATTTGAAAGCCTGACCCTCAAGTCAAGCTTCCTCTTCTATCTCATTCTGCATCCTAGGATGCTATAGGTCCCCCTCTGCAGGTCTATAGTTGTTGGATCATCTAACTAATTTGCTGGGATCCTTGCAGTCAGAGATTATTATATTAGGAGACCTTAATTTGGACTGGTCGTCCAATGTCTCCTCTCCTCTCAAAACTTTGTGACTCCTTTGGACTTTTACAACTCATCTCGGAGGCAGAGCATCCTAATAAGAAAGACCCAAACAATAGCTCCCTACTAGATCTTATTTTAGTAAACAAAACACTTCTGTTTTCCCATGTCGGAGTGTTTTTCTCTGACCTTAGTCACCACTGCTTCATAGCGTGTGTAAGATCCGTCCCCAAAGTACCGTTCTCTTCCACATTTCCCTCAGGAGGAAATGGCATAACCTGGATATTAGTGTATTTCTCTCTGACCTGCGTGACTCCTTGAGATGGCAGGACTTCTACCTGACAAACTCAGTGCTTATGGCGTACGACATCTTTCAGGAGATTGTGCTAGGGGCACTGTATAGGCATGTGCCCCCGGTCAAAATACGCTCTTAAGAAAAAATCATGCCCATGGTTTACGGCGCAGTTAAAGACCTTTCTACTTCACAGAGACTGGCTTTGGAAAAAAGCTCGGAGAACAAAACTGCCTGCTGATTGGGCCTTGTTTAGAAAGGCTAGAAACCACTGTAGTAGGTTGGTTAGAGAGGCAAGGCTAGTTGTTTCCGTAAAGAATTGGACTCTTCAACCAATTCCTTAGCCAAGTTCTGGAAAACTGTCAAGGGTATTGAAGGTCATGCTGCTTCGAACACCCTGCCCACAGAAATCACTACTGGTGTTTTTGTGGTGTCTGACAAATCCTCCATCCTCGACTCTTTTAATAACCATTCCGCAACCGCAGGACTTGCATTCAGTATCTCTCCTGCCAGTACCCTCCTCTCATAACTCTGCTTATTGGATGCATCAGCTCCAGTCACAAGCATGGCATTCTCCCTCCAGCGTACCACTCTAAAGGAAGTTGAGGATCTTCTCTTACATCTGAACACCAGGAAGAGTGCTGGAGCTGACCTCTTAGACCCCTTCTTCTTGAAGCCGAAGTCATTGTGTACTGGCAGTGCCTATCACGCATCTCTTTAACATCTCCCTTTCAGAAGGCATTATCCCCCGTGAAACCGCCCATGTAATCCCTCTGTTCCAAGTCTGGAACCCATGTGACCTGAACAGCTATAGGCCAATCTTCTTACTCCCCACCCTATCCAAATTATTGGAGAAAATAGTGAGTATACAGCTCAGGAACTACCTTGATATTGCTAACCTGTTAAACCCCCTACAGTCTGGTTTTAGGCCACATCATAGTACCATCTCAGCCCTTGCAAAAGTGACCAGAGACTGGCAGTGTGCCCTGGATACTAAGAACTTCATCTGCACCGTATTTCTGGATTTAAGTAAGGTGTTTGATACTGCTGACCATGATCTACGCCTTGTCTCCCTCCAAAACATCGTCCTGGATTCCTTATCCCTCAGATGATTCTCGATCTGTCTTACAGAACAGCAACAGCAAATTAAGGTGGAAGGGGAGCTCTCATCCCTGAAACCTCTTCTGAGGGGTGCACTGCAAGGCTAGATACTGGGTCAGTTGCTCTTTTTAATATACGTAAACAGAATCGACGTTGACATCAAAGCTGCTAACATTCACCTTTTTGCCAATGATAAAGTACTTTACATTGAAAGGTCCTCCCCGGAAGCAGCTTGCAGGGATCTGCAACAGGAATTTAACCTGCTACAGCGACAACTCCTGCAACAGAAACTGCTCCTGAATGCAAAGAAAACAAAGGTGATGCTTTTTTCTCCCTTTGCAGATGCTAATAACCTTGCAATTCAGGGTAACTTACCACAGATTCATACGCTTCTCGGCGAACCACTGGACTGTGCCACAGAATTCAAATACCTGGGGGTCTGGGAAGATCAAAAGCTTTCCTTCAGTGATCACATTGATGAGCTGATAAAGAAGCCGAGGCAGAGGCTTGACCTTTTTTACAGGATCCAAAACCTACTAACATTGGAGGCAAAAAAGAGACTGATATAAACCACTTTTCCTCACCTTATTGGATTATGCAAACTTTCTATATAGCCAAAGCACTGCCACTGCTCTGGACAGACTCGACGCGCTATACCGTAGAGCTCTGAAATTCATTGTTGGACTTCCTTATTCTACTCTTCACTGTTCCCTCTACACTGAAGTAGGTTGGTCCTCCCTCAGGTACAGAAGACCGAGAAATGCAGCCCTCTGGACCTACAAGGCTATTACTAAATTACTGCCTCAATATATCTTTTGACTGTCTTCCTCTAAATGCGGTAGGTAAGTATGCCCTAAGGAGTTCTACTTGCATCTCGCTTGTAGTACCTAAGTTCGAGGCACGTTTTGGTAGGTCTGCCATTAATCACGCTCTACCCGCACTGTGGAACAACCTGCAAAAAACCTTGTGACTGGCATTCCCAATCAAACTAACCGCCTTCAAAGCACTGTATTCTCATTTATTCAAGGAATCCTGTAACTGCTTCCCCTGATGTCACAGCCTCCCAGCCCCCGATTCGGTCTGTAGCCCTGTCAGGAGCATTCCATTCCTGGTACTCCTGCCCCACTACTAAGTATGTTTGTGTCTATTTGTACCCCACCCGATAGTTCCACCCAATCTAAGTTGGAGTCTCCCTCTCTGAGTCATCCTGGCGTCTACTGATGTTACACTTCCTGGCAAGTTACCCTTGGCCCCTGTTCCTGGTGTATTGCACCTAGCTCTGTAACCATTGCCACCTACCCCATGTGCTCTAAAGCCCCTTGGGCACCTCTGCAGTTATGCTTTCATTCCCAAGTTCCTCCTCTTCCTCACTTGTGCCCCTCCTAGCACTACGTACTCAATTCTTGAATCTAAGCCTGTTCCATGAAAACTCTGTATATGGTTGTATATGTTTACTCTGCATCTTTTGTAGCACAAGGTCTGTAGTACATGGTATTTAGCTTTGTCTTATTTTATAGATGTACTCCAGTGCTGTTATATTAACCTCTTGTGTGTAATCCCTATTCTAGGGACATGGATATGTTCATCCACACTTATTGGCAGGTTCCTTGCCACTTTAAATCTTGCCGGAAGGTCTTCAAGCTGGCTCCTCCCACCCACCCAGGTGGTAAAACTCTCGGCTCCACCCCATGACGCCAGATCTTCCTTACCGCTTGGAAGCTCAGGTTCCCTCCTTAACGCTCTGCGTTTTTTGACTGGTTCCTGGTTCTTCGGTTCGTCCGGATTTAGTTTTGAAGTTTTCTAAACTTTGGTCTTCTTTTCCCTCGTGGCTGCGATGGACAATTCGTTTTCTGGCTCTCTGAGGCGCCCTGGCGGGCGGAATATCTCCAAGACTGATCCGCACTCCACGTGCGTATACTGCCTCGACTTGGACCACGACCCGCAAGTCTGCGAGTCGTGCCGCGCCCTTTCGACCAACGTCCTGGAGGATCGTGTGGCCCGATTGAGGCTTGGGTGCCCCGAGGAATTTTCCCCGCCGGTAAAATCCATAGAGGCTCGTCGGGCGGTGTCCGCGATGGCTGACTCGGCTGAGCAGCTCGAACAGTCTGTAGCCCTGGAGGCGGTGGCCAAGGCCGCATCTCCCTCCTCCTTGGCCACGGCATTTATCCCGCTCTCTCTGAGTTCCTCTCATTCGGCTTTGTTCAAGGAGCTACGCCAGTCCCTCTCCACGAAGGGAGAGGGGCCATCGGGACTTGCCTCTCGGCCCAGGTCGAGGGAGTCGCAGGGTAAGTCCCATCATCGGTGTTTGTGGGAGTGGGAGTGGGAGAGGTCTCCTTCCCCAGACTGCTGACCGTCTATTTCGGTCGAGGTTGCGGCTCAGGCCGCTGGCTTCACGGTGTCCCCGTCAGGCCAGGCAGCTGAGACTCCCGTTGATGCAGTCGAGTTTTCTCTCGACCTGTCACCTGGGTGGTCGTCTGGAAGAGCAGTCGACCGTTCGCCGGTTTCCCCGGTGGAGGCCGAGGTTCTGCCTGCGCCTTCGGGGCGGCAGTCCTCGGTCAAAGTGTCTGAGCCAAGGGAAGAGCGGGTGTCTTCCGCTCCTTCCCAGACCTGCACTCTGATTCACCGAGGATCTGGGTCTTGGTCTTCTTCTCAGTCAAGCCATTCCCGCTGACTTCGGCGGTCTCGGTTGGGGCACCGAGTTAAGTGGCAACACCGTTCCTCCTCGTCTTCCTCCTTGGATGAGGAGAGGCGTCGACGTTACAAGCAGTTTATGTGGCAGCAGTTGCTGTTGCCTGGGAATCAGTCGACTCCGATTCATTCCCTGTCTATCAAGCAGCTGCTGCTTGAACGGCCAACATAACCGCTCGCTGCAGTCGAGGTGCCCACTTCCGGGCCGGTTGTTGGACCAAATCTTGCTGCCCCACCGATTGTGGTGGAACCTCGGTCGGGTCACGGCCTGTCCCGCAGGTTGTCGGTCACCCTCATTCCTGCCCGCCCTCGGCGGGTGAAGAGAGGCTCAGGCCTGAGGCAGCTCTTTGCAGACCCTTTGGAGTCCGACGATGACTCCTCCGTGTTCCCCAGGTTGGTGGGCCTCCCTGGACCGGTCTTTGGATGACAGCCCATCATCCTTCCTGGGTCTGCTTAGGCTCATCTCGGAGTTCACCGGGATGCAGCTCGAGCCCGTGTCCAAACGGACCTATTTTCCCCTGACAGAGATACTGGACCGAGGGGATTCACCCTCAGAGGCCTTCCCTGTGGCTGAGGCCATTGTCGGCCCAGCCTTGGAGCTCTGGCAGCGGCCTACTTCCTGTCCTGTGCCCTCGGCCAGGATGGCCAGGAAGTATGCAGTCCCTATCGGTTCTTTGTCCGGTTTCTCGGAGCACCCCTCTACTGAGGGGTTAGTTACCGATAACATCTTCCAGCGTTTCGTAAACGCTCAGGATGTGGATAGGCCTCCCGACAAAGAGTCCAAAAGGATCGACTAAGTCGGGCGCAAAGTTTATGCTGCGTCCTCCCTAGGCCTCCGACAGGCAAACTCGTTTGCGCTGATGGCACACTTCTCCCACGCCCTCTTGGGCTCCCTGGATGAGGTGATACCTCATCTCCTGGCCGACATTGCGGACCACGGTCCAGCAGGTGCGGGACCAGGGTAGGGCGGTGGCTAAGCAGCAGCTTCAGACTGCTCTGGACATAGGTGATTCCTGTGCCAGGTCAGTAGCGGCCGCGGTGGCCATGCGCTGCAGGGCATGGCTGAGGATATCCACCTTCTCGGCGGATACCCAGCACAAGTTGGCGGACATCCCCTTCTTGGGGTCTGACTTCTTTGTCCCTGGAGTGGAGGGACACCTCCAGCGGACCGAGAAGTCCAATGCCACTCTGGACTCCGGTCACCCCCGCCCAGAGGGACAAGGGCCGCCGGCAACTTCTGCGTAAGCCCCTTCGGCCCCTGCAGCACGACCGGCCCATCAGCACAAGCAAGAGGGCCAGCAGGCTTGCGCTTGGCACCCTGAACCCAAGCCAGCGGCTTTCTCTAAGGGGAAGCAAGGAGGTAAAGGCCCAGGAGCTCCCTCGACAGTCCCTCCTCCAAGCCTGCTCAGTGATGGGCTGAGGGCATCGCCTCGACTCGCTCATCCCATACTCGGTCCCTCGTGGGGATGCGACGCCACTTCCTTTCCGCCTGGTCTGCTATCACCACGGACCGCTGGGTGTTGGAGGTGGTAGGAAAGGGCCTGCCTCAGGAGTTCGAGCAGGCCCCACCCTTCCAAGCCGTCGCCCCTCGGGGGGCCACAGGGTCTGCAGCCGATATTGCCCTGCTCCTCGAAAAAGAGGTGATCAGGAAGGTGGCGGATCCTCCTCCAGACCCGGGGTTTGTATCCGGGTACTTCCTAGTCCCCAAACAGATGGGGGGCTGGCGCCCCATTCTCGACCTGCATGACCTGAACAAGTTCCTAAGGTCTCGGACCTTCTGGATGGTCACTCTGACTCAGATATCCCATGCTTGGAACGAGGCGTGTAGCTCTGTTCCCTGGACTTCCAGGAAGCATTCTTCACGTTCTGATCCGTCCGTTTCTTCAGAGACTTCTCCGCTTCGGAGCGGAGGGATCTCTTTAAGAGTTCTGAGCCATACTCTTCGGCCTCTTCCAGCTCCCAGGGTCTTCTCCAATGCATAGTAGTGGTGACAGCATTCCTGCGGCGCCGAAGGGTCCGGGTGTACCCCTACTCTGATGGCTGGCTGATTGCAACCCCTTCCGAGTGGAGGTGGGGCAGTCCGGAATTCTGGCTCTCTAGGTTGCTCTCAGATGGGCCCCCTCTTCAGCGGAGCCAAGTCTGAACTCGTGCCAAAGCAGGTAATTCTTTTCATCGGGGCAGAGCTCGACTCTTCGAGCCAGAGCTCGGCTCACGGCGGACAGGGCCGAGGTTCTTCCTTCTTTACCCAGTCATGTCTGATTGGACAATCGCGCCCTGCCCGGGACTTCCTGCACCTCCTGGGCCTCGTGGCGGCCTGCACCAGCATGGTCTGTTGGGCCCGTTGGTACATGCGTCCCCTTCAGTGGGGACTGGCCAGCCAGTGGTCACAACGTTGTGATCCTTTGGACCAGCCCGTGACAGTGACCCAGGAGATGTGGAACACTCTCCAATGGTGGACCGTTCTAGCACATCCGGAGGAGGGCATCCCGTTCGTCCGCCCTGAGTCGACGGTCTTCTTTGACCGATGCATCTCTGATGGGTTGGGGTGCCCATCAAGGGGAGCACAGAGTGCATTGCCTCTGGTCCCCTCGGGAGTCCCGATGCCATTTCAACCTGCTGGAGCTTCATGCGGTCCGCCTAGCTCGCACCGCCTTCGCTCCGTTTATACGGGGTCAAGTGGTTCAGGTCCAGGCAGACAGTACCATGACCATGTGCTACCTAACCCGCCAGGATGGACACGCTCCTTGCCGTTATGTAAGGAGGTTCTCCGCATATGGTCTCGTGTGCAGCCTGGAGGCGGTTTTCCTAGCCATTTCGATGGCAGGAGCCTCTAACACCCTGGCCAATGCCCTAAGCTGGATAGGGGCTGCGCCACTCGAGGGGTTCTCTCCTGCCGGAGGTAGCACAAGATGTTTCTCCCACTAGGTCATGCCTCGGGCTGACCTTTTTCCCTCCAGGGAGAATGCGAAGCTGAGACTGTTTCATGCCCGCCCCCTCAGCAGGGCTCGCTGTAGGGGGATGCCTTTTGAGGCCGTGGACCCTGGGCCTCTTCTACGCCTTCCCCCCCCCATTTCCCTTGATCTACAAGGTGCTTCTCAAGGCGAGGAGGGACAAGCCGCAGGTGATTCTGGTAGCCCCAGACTGGTTCCGTCGGCTCTGGTATCCAGCTGTCCTTAGTGTCAGCTCCAGGGTCCTGAGGTGGCTTCCAGCCCGCCTGGACCTGATCTCTGTTATCAGGGGAAGGTTTTCCATCTGGACCGTCAATCCCTGCACCTGATGGCCTGGTTCCTGTGCGGCTAGTTGCGTAGCCTTGGGTCTTCCGGCCAGGTCCGCGTCCCGTCGGGAGTCGACCGGATAATGCTACACCTTCAAATGGAAGAGTTTCTCCATTTGGTGTTAGGGTAGGGCCTGGTCCCTTCTCCTGTTCCTGGGCGAGCATTCCGGACTACCTGTGGTCCTTTCTTCTTCTTCAGCAAGGGCTTGCTCGTGACCCTTAAAGTGCTCCTGGCATAGCTACCTCTGCCACTCCTCGGCGGGCGAAGGCAGTCGGTGGTGCAGGAAAGGTGGTCTGGCGCTTTTCCAAGGTCTTGATCACACTTCCTCCGTGCGAGAATCTCCATCCTGGGATCTACCACTGGTATTGGCTTAGCTCACGGGCAAGCCATTCGAACCAATGCACAGGTGCATTCTCCCACCTATTGTGGAAGAACACCTTCTCAGGGCTACCACGCCAACCAGAAGGGATGGGAGAGCTCCAGGCGCTTCCTTTGAGTCTCCCTATCTGGTCTTCCACAGGGACAAGGTTGTCCTGCGCCCCACCCGAAGTTCCTTCCGAAGGTGGTGTAGGAGCTTCACCTTAACCGGGTGTTGACTCTGCCGGTGTTCTACCCCATTCACACCTCGGAGGCCGAATATAGGCTCCATTTGGACCCTAGTTGAGCACTCGCCTTCTCAGGGAGCGTAGGGCTGAAGTTCGGGAGAGGTTCACCAGCTGTTTGTCATCTATGGTGAAGCCGCACCTGGCAGACCTGCAGCCAAGCGGACGATGAGCGGGTGGGTCACCTCCTGCATAGATCTCCGCTATAGGTGGGTGGGCATGGAGCCTCCCAGAGGGATAAGAGCTAATTTTACCCGCCATAACGCTGCATTGGTGGCTGCTTTTGGGGATGTTCCTATCCAGGATATCTGCAGGGCTCCTACCTGGAAGTCGGCATATACCTTATTTACTTCCTACCATATCGACCTTGGATCACGCCGGGATGCTGTTTGAGGCCTCGGTTCTCCAGTCTTTATTCCCTAAGTAGGGGGTGTGCCCCTTGCTTCCCTCCTCTTGGAGAACTGCTAGGAGTCTTCCAATAAATATGGATGAATAACATATCCATGTTCCTAGAAATACAGGTTACTCACCTGTAACAGGAGATCTTACTTCAAGAGGGCTCTTGCAGTAGGTAATTACATATAGGACTGGCGCCGGCAGGACTCCACGAAGCTGTTCTAGCTAGCGGTCCTGGCGAGGGACCGTCCCCAATCTGGTGACGGTGTCAGACAGCGTTGGTATAAAGGAGTCGGGCCCCGAACTTTCAATTCTTTCCTGCCACAGGCCGGAAGGCCTGGGCGAGAAGAAGCAGATATTTCCCTCGATGGAAAAGAGAGCTGAAAAGCCTGGGGGATGGAGGGCGGGAGAGTTACCACTAGAAGGGCCTCTCGCGAAGATCTGCTGTTACGGTAAGTTCTTACGTAACTGTACTATCTTACTTCGAGAGGGCTCTTGCAGTAGGTAATTACATATAGGACTGAATCCCAAGCAGTCTGGAACAAATAAAAGGCACCGGGAGGAGGAACTACTCCAAAAAGTAGCAGAAGCCTTGCAATCCTCAAGATAGGAGGCCTTGCAGAACAGCTAGCCTGAAGCCTGCTCTACGGCGAGAGGCAATGTCCAAACTGTAGTGTTTCGTAAAGGTATGGACGCAAGTCCAGGTGACGGCAGCACATATGTCTGCCGCAGACACATTCTTGAAACATGCTGCAGAGGCCGCTACTCCACGAGTGGAGTGACCTCTGACTTGACCCGGAAGGGTCTTGTTGTACTTGTCATAACAGAAAGTAATGCAGTGAGCCAACCACTTTGACAGGCATTGCTTGGAAACAGCATTGCCTTCCCTTTTGTGAGCAAAAGAGATGAACAACTGATCAGTCTTTCTGAGATACTTTGTCCTATCGGTGTAGTATCTCAGAATCCGGTGAACATCTGTGGTATGGAGCAAATATTCTCCCTGGTTGGAGTACTGCGTGAAAAAGGCAGGTAACTCTATAGACTGATTTAAGATAGACTCCGCTACCACTTTAGGTAGAAACTTAGGGTTCGTGCGAAGAGCTACTCGTTGTTTGTGAAAAATCAAATAGGGGATTTTACAAATAAGGGCCTGGAGCTCTGAAATTCTTAGAGTGGAAGTAATGGCCACCAAGAAGAGCGTCTTCCACGACAGAAACTTAAGATCTGCAGAGGCTGCAGGCTCGAAGGGAGGAAGGGTAAGTTTCTCAAGAACAAAGTTCAAGTCCCAAGGGGGAGCAGGAGTCTGGATAGGGGCCTCAGATCAAGGACCCTTCTAAGAAAAGTCTTAGACACCTCTAATTGGGCAAAGGCTTTATCAGCGAAAGGAACATGGTAAGCTGAGATAGTGGCCATGTGCACTTTCAAGGAGGAATGGCTGAGACCCAGGTCGAAGAGATGACGTAAATAATCCAGGAGAAAGGCTCCACGTTCCTAGAGGTGGCTCAAATAGAAAATCTCTTCCATTTTGTGGCAGACGTGGACCTAGTGGAGGGTTTTCTGGCCTTCACCAGAATCTCGGCCACCTTTGGAGAGACACCAAAGCGAGATTGGGCTAGGTCTGCAGGAGCCATGCATGAAGTTGCAGGGACTTGAGTCTCGGATGGACCAGGGTCCCCTGATCCTGGGTCAGCAATCCTCGAGATAAAGGAAGAGGAGGAACCTCTGAGTATTGTTGTTGTAGAAGAGAGAACCAGATTTGCCTGGACCAGAAAGGAGTGATTAGAATCATTCTCGCTCCTTCCGATGTTAGTTTCTGCAGTACGAGGGACCAGAAGGGTGGGGGAAAAGCATGGGCAATTTGCCCTTCCAGTTTAGAGACAGAGCGTCGCCCAGAGCATCTCGCTCTGGGCGAGCAAGCAAAGGTAAGGAAGTTTTGCGCTTTGGGAAGAGGCGCAGGTCTATCTGTGAGAGTTCCCCCAAAGCTGGAAGATATCGTCAGAACCTTTGGTCTAACTCACTCATGTGGCAGAGCAGAGGAGCGGCTTAGCTTGTCTGCCAGGGTATTGTCGACTCCTGGAACATGGATCGCCGTGAGGTGAAGGTTGTGAAGCGTTGCCCAGTCTCAAACCCTCATTGCTTCCCTGCATAGAGGGTAGGATCGAGTCCCTCCTTGTTTGTCGATGTACCACACCACGCACATGTTGTCCGTCTGGACAGCTAGGTGACTGGGTAGAATGTATTGGTGAAGGGCTTGGAGAGCATATAGTACTGCTCGTAGCTCGAGCACATTGATGTGGAGAGCTAGCTCCAATCTGGACCATAAGCCCTGGGTTCGGTGAGGACCCAGATGGGCTCCCCAGCCTTCGCCTGATGCGTCCGTGGTCAGAGTCTGGGAGGGGGGAGGATGAGAAAAGGGACCCCGAAACAGGTTCTCTCGAACCATCCACCATTGCAAGTCTCTTGTTATCGGCAAGGAGATCAGAACCAGATGATCTAGGTCGTCTACGAGTTGATCCCACTGGGAGCGGAGAGTCCACTGAGAAATTCTCATGTGGAGCCGCGCGCAGGGAACTGTCGGGATGGCGGCCGCCATGAGCCCCAAGAGACGGAGAACCGACCTCGCTGGAACCTTCCTGCATTCTGAAAGAAGGGAAATCTATGACTGGAGGGAGGCTGCCCTGTCCGGAGGAAGGAAGGCCATGCTCACCGTTGTATTGAGGATAGCCCCAATAAACTGTAGTCTCTGGGAGGGATCCAGATGAGACTTGGAATGGTTGATAGTAATACTCAGGCAAGTGAAAACCTGCTGGGCAAGGGAGAGAAAACTCAGGAGCTCCTCCCTGGACGAGGCCGCCAGGAGCCAGTCGTCCAGGTAGGGGAACACCTGAACTCCCATAGTACGCAGGTGGGCCGCTACCACAGCTAAGCATTTGGTAAAAACTCGGGGAGCTGAGGAAAGACCATACGGTAGTGCCCGGGATTGGTAATGGTCCCCCTGGAAAGCAAACCGGAGGTACTTGCGATGTGAGGGACGAATGGGGATGTGCAGATATGTGTCCTGCATATCCAGCGCACAAAGCCATTGCCCCGGCCGAAGAAGGGGCAGTAGGTTTTTGAAGGGAGAGCATCCTGAACTTTTTGTATTCCATGTAAAGGTTCAAGGAGCTGAGCTCGAGAATGGGTCTGAGATCTCCCGTCTTCTTTGGGACAGAGAAGAAATGAGAATAGTAACCCGTCCCTTGAAGGTGAGGAGGAACAGGTTCTATGGCCTGCTTCGCGAGAAGGAGAGATATTTCTTCCCTGACCAAAGGAAGATGGTCCCTTGCGTAGGACGACTTCAGAGGGGGGTGGCGGGGTGGTTTCTCTAGAAACTCTATGGAGTGCCCCTCTGCAATAATCTGAAGCACCCATGAATCTGTTGTTATCCTCTCCCAACCCGGAAGGTGGAGGGAGAATCTCCCTCCTACCGGTTCCTCCGGGGTGTCTGGAGGCGGTGGGAGAGGGAGGAGTCAGGTGGTGTGGGGCAGCGCCGCAGCTGGGGCACCCGCTGCAGTTTTGGGTGGTGGGGGCCTGGCAGCTGCGGGGGCCCGGCGTTTAGTGGCCTGCCTTCCTTGGGGTTTTGCTTGAGGCCAACTGCGTCTGCAAAAAGGACGGCGCTGCGGGGGATGAGGATGGTACATGGAATCCACAGATTTTAGAGCCGTCCCCTTCTCCTGCAAGTATGTGATGATGTCCTTGACATCACCACCGAAAAGCACTGAACCCCTGAAAGGTGCTTCCTGAATTGCTGACTGCACCTCCGGGACCAAACCTGACATGCAGAGCCAGGCGTGACGCCGAAGACTTAGGCGAACGCGGAGCTCCGCCCGGCAGTGTCCACTGCATCGTATGTCGTCCGCAGGATGTGATGACTGGCCGAACGAGCAGACTAACTCCTGCTTGACCTGGGAGTCAGGTAAGGAGTCAATTTTAGATTCCGCCTGGGTAAGGATGGCCTTCTGGTAATCCCCCACATGAGCCACATAATTTAGGGCCCGAATTCCCAGTGTGGAAGAGGCGTAGAGTTTTCTTCCGTACTGATTCCTTATCCGGAGGAGACGAGCTTAGATGTTTGGGATGTGCACACCGGACGTGAGCGGCGCTAATCACGACCGAGTCTGCACAAGGGTGAGAATCCAAAAAGTCTGCACCCTCCGGAGCCTGATATAGCCTATTGGACTTCCTAGGAAGTGGGGCTAGAGCCGACAGTCGTTTCCAAATAGTGGAAACAAGGTGGGCGTGAGGCTCGATCCAGGGTGGCACTAAAGTAGGGGCCATAAGGGGCAGGTCCAGATGTTCGGCAAGTTTGACCCGCTGAGGATCTGGTTCCAGAGAATGCCACTGATGTACTTCCTGGATCTTCCTGAGCAACTCCGTGAAGGAAGGATCCTCCGGAGGAGACTTCGGAGGAGTCTTCGGCCGGGGCTTGGACGGAGAGCGAGGCTCGTCGTCTCTCTCTGAGCATCCATCTGAGGAATCCGAGAGCAAAGAAGGTGAAGAATCAGAAGCAGAATAAGACTCCCTGGCACATCTAGGGGGAGGAATGGGTTCCTTAGGGGAGATCCCTGGACGTGTGTCCTGCCCCTCTCAGGATCCAGAGGGAAGGGCTCTAGAATCCGGAGGCGGTGAGGGAGTGCGCCGTCTGGGGCGACAGGGCCGGAAGGCACCGATGTCAGAAGGTGGCTCTCTTTTCTTGGTGAGCTGAGCCTTGGCCTCAGCCCACCAGGAAGCCAGAGTCTCCTGCAAATCCACTGGCGGCCTGGGGGGTGGTGGAGGAGGAGGAGGGGGATAAGTGTACGGATTGTATCCGTAAGGCGAGTATCCAAAACCCGATTGTGGGAAAACCGGAGCCAGGTATTGCGGCGTTGGGTACTGCGGTGTCGGCGGAACCGGCGTCGGGTACTGCGGCGCTGGATACTGTGGGCCCAGGTAAGACGGCGTTGGATAGGACGGCGGGTACCGGTTCCGGAGAAGCTGCCGGAGCAGACGGGTTAACATTTGGGGGCGGGCCTGACGGAAAGGAATATCTCCGCTGGCGTCGGTGGGGCCGGCGTCCGGGGGGCCAGTGTCAGATCCGGTTCCCTAGGAGGAGGGTCTGACGGAGGTGGAATGTCCCCGGCTTCGCCCGGGAACAGTGGAGAAAAGTCCCCTTGGTCAGGCTGGGGTGACTCGGGCTCCCCGGATGGCAGCGAAGGCTGCGGGGAACCGGGTACAACGAGGGTTGAAGGGTCCGTCGTGGGTTCCGATGCCCGGCGCACATCGGGGGAGCCGACGTGCGGCTTAGGGACTGGATCCCAGCGGGCGCCGGAGGAGCCGGTGTCCGACTTACGGGGTCCCTCGTCGGAGGCGGGCCGAGGGGCATGAGGTCGTGCGCCGCCCTGCAGGGTCTGGTGTCTTATCAACCTTCTCCTAGTGGACGTCGGAGGAGCCGACGTCCGGCTTATGGGAGGTGCCCGCGCCAGTAGGCCGCAAGCCTGCAGCGGTACTGGGGGCAGAGGCCTCCTTTTGCCCGGAGGCGCCCGCAAGGCCCGAGTGCGAGCCCGACGGGCGGGCTGACACCTTCTCCAAAGCCTTGGAGGCTGCCGTTGGACGATCCCCTGGAGGGGATATTACCTGGGCTGCGACTCCGGCCGGAGTCGCGGGCGAGGAGGCCTTCTCCCGGTGCGTTTCTTTGTCCCGCTTCTTATGGTGTCCTTCAGGAGAAGTCGACGCCTGGCTGAGCTTCTTCAATTCTTTTTCCATTGAAGACATCTTCTTCTTGAGCAGATGTGCTTCCAGGGACTGTTGGCGTCGTCTGCGGGTAGCCGCGTTAAAGGACAGGCAGTGCGGACACTTGTCGACCGGGTGGTCGGGGCCTAAGCTAAAAAGGCAGAGAGAATGGCCGTCCTTGTGTGACAGTTGGGTGCCGCATGAGTTGCACTTGTTTTTGAAAGGTGTAGGGGATGACATACACCGACGCTGACCTGACGATGAGAAGGAAAAAAAAAAAAAATTCAAAACTTCGGTAAAACCGACAAAAGAACAGGGCTTGGCTAAGCACGAACTTTACCGCGTGGCGCTGCACGAGCAAACGGCGGGAAAGAACTGGAAGGCGGGTGTCCAGGACCGCCCCTTTATGCCGACGTTGTCTGGCGCCGGTCACCTGACGTGGGGACGGTCCCTCACCAGTGACTGCTAGCTAGAAATTTTTCTGTGGGGTCCTGCCACCGGCCGGCGTCAGTCCTATATGTAATCACCTACTGCAAGAGCCTCTCTCGAAGATCTACTATTACGGTAAGTTCTTACATAACTGTACTTTCTAGGAATGGTATATGTTGTTCATCCACACGACCCACCAGCGTCCCGGCTTGACGCACAACCTGGCTTCAAGCGGAGCTCGATCTGGCGTCATGGGGTGGAGCTGAAAGTTTTTCCACCTGGGTGGGTGGGAAGAGCCAGCTTGAAGACATTCCGGCACAATTTAAAGCGGCAAGGAACCTGCCAATAAGTGTGGATGAGCAACATATACCATTCCTAGAACTCCTGTTACAGGTGAGTAACCTGTATTTCTATTTAGTGACTCTGTAAGTTGGTATCTTCTTCATGTATTGTTCATGTATCTTGCTCAGGTCCATCGCAAAAACGAGCTTGCTCAATGGTGTTCGGCTGACTAAAGATTTTGATTGATGGTTCCAAAGAAAACAGGCTGCATGCGCCCTATTTTTGATCGAAGGAAGTTAAACAAATTCTTTTACAAGGAAAAGTTCAAGATATCATCTCTCGCCTGCCTGTTACTTCTGATTTTTCTAAACGGCTGGCTGGCCTCCCTAGACATGCAGGACACCTACCAGCATGTTCTCATACACCCAAATCACAACAAATACCTCAGGTTTGTGGTATTAGGTCAACACTACCAATTCAGAGTCCTGACTTGTGGGCTGTTCTCGGTGCTTCAGGTCTTTACAAAGTGCTTTGCATTTCTCGCAACTCATCTCTGGAAGCTCGGCATTCAAGTGTTCCCATATCTGGACGACTGGCTTCTAGCAGGCCCCTCCAGACAGATAGACTCAGGAAGCCCTGGCTACGGCTTCCAGGTTCCTCACGTCCATGGGAGTTCTGTTGAATTTCAGAAAATAACAGATGCAGCCCCTCCCAACAGCTCCTCTTCATAGGGGCCCTTCTGGATACCTCCAACGGAAAAGCCTTTCTTCTGGAGGGCAGAAGGAACAATATCCTTCTGATGTCCCACTTCATCAGAGAGAATGACTCGGTTCGAGCCCTCTCGTTGCAGCGGATGCTGGGTCTCGTGGCATCCTCGGTGTTCACTGTGTCTCTGGCTCGTCTTCACATGAGGCATGAGGACTGCGCAGTGGATGCTTAGTACTCAGTAGTCCCCGACCACACATCCCCAGTCCTTTCACATCAAGGTGGCGGAACCTCTGAAACGGTCACTCACCTGGTGGACTCGAGGACAACCTTCTGAAAGGGTTTCCCTTTGCCCCATTGGAATCTCAGAGCTCTATCAGTACAGATGCATCCCTACTCTGATGGAGAGCTCACTGTCAAGATCTTCACACCCAAGGTCAATGGAATCGGGACGAATCTCGACTCCACATAACTATCCTAGAAATTAGAGTTGTCCTCTACGCAGTCCGAGCTCTAAAGGACTTTCTCTGTCACAAGATCATTCTCCTTCAAATGGACAACAAAGCAGTGATGTACTACATCAACAAACGGGGCGGAGCACACTATTACCCCTTATGCAGGGAAGCAGTGAGAATGTGGGAGTGGTGCCTGGAGCACAAAGCCCAGATCCAAGCGGTTTACCTGCCGGGGGTGCAGAAAGATCTGGCGGATCGTCTCAGCAGACGGAAGCAGAGGTTGGAGGGTCGACGCCAAGGTAGCCTATATGGTGTGAGCCGGGCTCGCGGTGCCGCTTCCTTGTGGCCCTACCACTGTGCTGGCCCTCCTGAAGACTTTTGGCTCCCGCTTGGTCCTAGCGCCTCTGCATTGTCTCATTAGTGTGACTGAGTGGTGGAGACTTCGTCTAAGAAGATCAAGAATTACGGTAGGTCGTAATTTTCATCTCCTGCCGCTCTGCTCAGGGTTGGGGGGGGGTGTTGATTTTCAGCTCCATGCTCTCCCATTAGTATGAATGAGTGGTGGAGACTGTTAGTCCATGAAGACATGGAAATTACGTACTTACTGTAATTCTTGATGTTCTTGGATGAAATCTCCACCACTCATTCACACGCCCACCCACCATCCCCCGAGCTCACTACTTCTGTTTTGGTCTTCACTTCCTTGTTGTTTAGGCTGTGAAGACATTGTTGAATTTACTCTTCTTACATGGGTCATCTGGGCCTTCTTAACATGCTCGGAAGTTAGGGTTAGGTTTTCTTTTAGTTTACGCTGCACCTCCTCGATCGAAAAGTTACTGAGGTGGTTGGAGGGTCGACACCGAGATAACCTACATGGGCAAGCACATGCGTGCTCCTATCCCAGCGCCGGCCCTCCTGAAGATTTTTGGCTCCCGCAGGGTCCTCACACCTCCGGCGTAGTCCCATTTGTGTGAATGAGTGAAGACTTGGTCCAAGAAGATCAAGAATTACGGTTAGTACGTAATTTCCATTTTCTGTTAGCCAGGTAACTGCACTTGACCGATAAATGCCTGTTTTCAGGCATGACCTGGGAGTTTACTATAGCCACAGGAAACGACGAATCAAATACAGTGGTAAATATAACTTGAATATCATGAGTTACAAATGAGGGCAAATGATAAATACAGTGCACTTAATATTTGAAGCACATAAGCAGGGAACTCGTGAACAGACCCAAGGAAGTAAAAGCTGTGTAAGAGGATCAAAAGAAGTATACTATGGTCAGGACCAGAGCCATGCTCCATTCTCTGGATAGCAAGAGGTCAGTAACCAACATTTGATTAAGTACATGCAAATACTGATGACAAAAGGAGGTGGTTGCTGTACTTTCTTTGAAAAGTTCATGGATTGGTACTGGCGGAGTGCTGCAGTCATGGACTTCCATAAATGTGGGTGACACTGGAGAAGGTGGTGTCACCCAGGTTTTGTTTTTTATTTTGAGCAGGTCATGATTGGAGGATTTCTGTGGGTAGGTGCTGCATGGAGGTTGGAGGAGCCTGGCTAGAGATAAAGGGGAAATGTTTTTTTTTTCTAATATTAAAAATTACATCTCGTAGAGATGGATGGAGGAAGCCAGCCAAGTTGGAATATAACGTACAGTGATGGGTGTCTCAAACGCACTCCGCAGGTGAGGTTCTCTGCTCCCACAGTGCCAACCTCAGAGTGCAATAGTGTGAACAGGTAACAGACAGGGTAGCCCTCCTGTCTGCTTTTGGGTCTGAATCACCTTTAGTCTCAAGTTCTGGGGGGGTTCAAAATGTGAACCTTATGCTAGCGTACCCAAATGTACAGGCTCAGATACGTACCCTCTTAGGGGATTATGGTACAATCTTTCGCCAGAGGCACCAAGCCAGGCTTCCAAAATGAACCCTTAAAACTCTCATATATAAGAGACCTTAGGTATATTCTTACCTTTTCCCAGTTCGGTAACACCATCAAGCCCTTGAACAATTCAGACTTAACCATTTATACATCACATGCAAAAAAAAAAAACTGGCAGACACCCAGGCAGTCTCTTAAGAATAGGTTTACTAAAAATGGATAAAAACAGTAAGATAAAATACAGAAGAAATATCAAAGAGCATCACAACCACATAAAAGAACAAGGAAAAGTACAGAACAAACTCCCACCAACATAGTTAGATCTTTTCTATCTAGTGTGTTACCTCTGTAAGTGCCTTTAAGTTAGTTTCTCTGAGTCCCAAAATAATATGTCATATTCCCCAGTTACAAGGATACGTTTCAGCTCCATCTCCCCACCCCCTTGGTGAGTCATGTAGCAACTCCTTTTTGAAATTAAAAAAAAAAAATTCAAACATGATGCCCTATCGGGAGGTATATTAAACAGTGTGACATCAGCAAAAAATAATTTCCCAAATTGAGTCTTTGATCAGCCAGTTCCTTTGAGGATTTACAACCCTGTGAGATATAGCAAACAGGAATCTGCTAAATGATGTCCTGTCCTGTAATAAAATGTATATTTAGTTTCCCAACTTCAAAGCAGCAACAGGTTATAAAAAGGCCATAAAATGCAATTCCTCAAGGACGTTAATTACATTACTGAGATCTCCTGGTCGTAGTAATATTTCCTGTAGCTTCACTGAAATCTGGGGGGGGAGGGGGAGCACCCATGGGCACAGGCTGTCTTATGTGAGACCAATCACATACTGTATTTTTATATTACAATTATCATACAACAGTCATAACCAGCTGGCCAAGCGTGTCACTCCTCCCCACCTAGACTGAATTTGGGTGCTCTATCCCCTGCATGGGATGAGCTCCCTAAGTCGGTTCATTCCTCATATAGACACGACAAGCCATCTGTGTTCTGATTGGTTGTTCCAGCCCTATGTAAGATCGTCATGTCATACCCTTGCAAGGCAAGACTCCATCTTAATAGTCTATCATTAGTTTTTCCCATTTGTGTCAGCCAAACCAGGGGGTTGTGGTCAGTTTGTACCTCAAAATGCTGCCCATATACATATGGCTCTAACTTCTTTAGGGCGCACACTATGGCAAGACACACTTTTTCCACAGTGGAGTAAGCCTGCTCCCTAGGAAGTAGCTTTTTACTCAGGTACACTACAGGGTGATCTTTCTCTTGGTTGGATGTCTCAGTACTGCCCCAATACCAACGTCTGAGGCGTCAGTGTGGACTATAAAGGGTCTGCTGTAGTCATGACTTCTCAACACAGGAGCACTGCACAGTGCCTCCTTCAGTCTGGAAAAGGCTTTTTCACAGGCTGGTTCCCAGGTAATTTTCTTAGGCATCTTTTTCTTTACCAGATCAGATAGGGGAACAGCCAGGGCACTGTAATTGGGTGCAAATTTCCTATAGTATCCTGCTGTCCCTTGAAAACTCCTGACCTGTTTCTGCGTTTCTGGTTTGGGCCATGTCTTGATCACCTCTATTTTTACTTGGTTAGGATGGAGCTGTCCCCGGCCTACAACATGCCCAAGGTATGCCACTTCAGCCATGACAACCTGGCACTTCTCAGCTTTGACAGTAAGCCCTGCCCTCTGTATTCTGCCCAGCACTTCCCTAAGGTGGGACAGGTGTTCCTCCCAGCTGACACTAAAGATAGCAGTGTCATCCAGGTACACCGCGGCGTACTCCTCAGCACCATTTAAAACACCTGGTTCACCAGCCTTTGGAAAGAGGCCAGGACGTTCTTCATTCCGAAAGGCATTACTTTAAATTCAAATAAGCCTATCAGAGTGATGAAGGCTGACCCGTCCCTAGCTCTGTCAGTTAACTACCTGCCAATACCCCTTTGTCAGGTCAGTAGTCGTAAGGCATGTCGCCCCTCCCAACTTGTCCAGGAGTTCGTCCATCTGGGGCATTGGGTGGGCGTCTGACTTCGTGACTGCATTCAGTCCACGATAGTTCACACAGAAACAAGTAGAGCCATCTGGCTTGGGCACAAAGACTACGGGTGAGGCCCAGGGGCTGTGGGATCTCTGGATTATCCCTAAATCCAGCATTTCCTCCACCTCTCTCCTAATGTCCTTTTGGACAGCCTCTGAAACCCGATATGCTGTCTGCCGTATGGGCATCTGTGTCCCTGTCTCTACATCGTTCGTTGCTAAGGGGGTTAGTCCAGGCTTGACACTAAACAGGGAGCAAAGTCTGCTAAAACCTCCCTTACTTCCTGGATCTTGTCCGGGGCCAGCTGGGGTGACAGTTTAACTGCCTCCACAGAGGACTTCTGCTTGCTTTCTTCCAGCAAGTCCAGAAGGGGGTCTCCTTCATCCGTCCCTTCCCCAGGAATATATACTGCAAACACCACGTCAGCCCTATTAGCATATGGCTTCATCATGTTGACATAGTATATTCTTTCTGTATGTCTTCTGTCAGGTAATTCTATGATATAGTTCATGTCATTTACCTTTCTAACTATTTTGTATGGTCCTGCCCACTCTGCCTGCAGCTTATCTTTCCGGACCGGAATAAGGACCGTGACTTCCTGACCCACTGTATACGAACGAGCTCTGGCTCTGCAGTCGTACCACATTTTTTGTTTCTGTTGGGCAGCTGTCAGGTTGCTCTGGGCTGTCTCCATAAACTCCTTCAGCCTTTCCCTAAACCTAAGGACGTAATCCACTATGGGAGTGCCCAAGGTGGCGTGCTTGCCTTTCCAGTCCTCTCGGATCAAGTCTAGGGTCCCATGTACCCAGTGTCCATATAAGAACTCGAAGTGGGAAAATCCTGTCTACTCTTGGGGCACCTCCCTGTATGCAAACAGGTGGGGAAGGTATTTCTTCCAGTCCCTCCCATGCTGTTCAGCAAACGCTTGGAGCATTGACTTCAGGGTACCGTTAAATCTTTCCACAAGCCCGTTGGTTTGCAGGTGATAAGGTGTTGTGCTCCTCTGCACCACCCCACACTTCTCCCCCAAACATTTCATCAGGTCTGACATGAAGGAACACCCTCGACTGGTGATAATCTCCTGCATAAACCCAACACAGGAGAAAATCCCGAGTAAGGCATCTGCCACTTTCTGTCCTCAGTGAGGATAGGGCGACTGCTTCTAGATACTGGGTGGCATAATCCACCACAGTCAGGATGAACCTCTTCCCAGAGGAGCTGGGGGTATTTAAAGGTCCCAAAATATCCATTCCCACCCTCTGGAATGGCTCCTCCATTATGGGGATTGGAATTAGGGCGGCTTGGGTTTTCTTACCTGCCTTCCCTATTTCTTGGCACCGGTGACAAGACCTGCAATACTCCTTCACCTGCTGGGTGAAGTTGGGCCAATAGAAATTCTGAGCCAATCGCTGCGTAGTGCACACGATTCCCAGATGACCAGACAAGGGAATATCGTGTGCAGTCTTGAGCAAGTGCTCACGGCACTCCTGGGAAATGACAAGCTGCCTGCCTATCACCCCCCCCCCGCTGTCTTCATAGCCTGAGTATACATCAGTCCATTGTCCCAATAAACCTTATGTGTACTGTCACCTCCTTGTGCTCAGTCTGAGTCTGCCCAAGCCCTCAGCTTCTGTAGACTAAGATCACTTTTCTGAGGAGCTGCAAACTCCTTACACATTCTTAAGGTATGGGACTGGTCCCCTTCAGTCTCTAAACTAGGGTCCCTAGCACTAGGATCACTGTCATCCCTAACCCTCCAACAGTGGGTCACCCCTCCTCCTTAGGAGTAAACCTCCGTAGCTGTGTGGTTAACTGCTACTGGGGAAATTTCTTCCCCTCTTTTCATTAGTCTCCATATTAGGGGAGACAGGCTGGGGAACCAGCCTCCCAGTGGTTTCCAGAATGGCTTATATAGTGTCCAGGGAACTCCCAATTTCCCCTTCTTGCTTGGCTGCGGGTAACTGCCCACACTATCCCGTTTTGAGATTGTTGCCAAGGATGACGTCAGCTGCTAAAGTTTTGGCTACAGCCACCTGTTGCACAGTTCCCCCTGTTTCAGCCCAGTGTAGAAGAACACTAGCAAGTGACAATGTTTTCTCCTTCCCAGTGATGTCTTGTATAGTTACAAATTCATTGGGTATAAGCTGACCAGGCTCTACCAGATCCCCTTTTACCAATGTCAGGTATGCCCCTGTGTCCCTTAACCCTTGTCTGTACACCATTCACCGTGACTGGGTGCATGTGTTCCCTCGTGTTCACAGGCATGCTTCCAGGGACACAGAAACAAGCCACTTCTTTCCTAGCCCCATTTTGCGTATTGCTCGTCCTTTTGGGACACACTCTGGCAATATGCCCAGTTTCTTAACAAACCCAACATTCATTTCTTTTCTCAGAAAAATTATTTCTTTGAAACCTGGGGCTAACTGGTGTCGGTGGAGGCAGTAAGGGTTTTAGCTGCCCTGAAGGCACGCTTTTCCCTTTCTGCACTGCCACGCCCGCCCCATTCTCTCTCGGAGCAGGTCTGCTCTTGGCATAGCGATCCGAGAGTTCAGCAGCCTCTTGCACTGTTTTGGGATCTTGCTCCTCCAGCCAGGTTTTCTGCTCTGCTAGGGATGCCCCAAAAAAACTGTTCTAACAAAGTAGCATTTTCAATTTTATATACAGAGTTTGCCTCATTTCCCTCCCACCAACATTTTAAACATTGATGTTGTTTCGTGGCTAGCTCCTCGTAGCTCATGTCAGGATTTCTCCTGAGCTTACGGAATTTAGCTCTGTATGCTTCTGCAGTTAAATCAAACTTTTTTTAAAAGTGCAGCTTTAAGTTTGCTGTAATCATTACTGTCCTTATTGTCCATTTGACCCAATGCATTCCGAGCTTTCCCGGTAAGTAGCGGTCATGGCTGGAAGCCCCAGGACCCTCTAGGAATATTTGCTGGAATGCAGTCTTTTTCAAAGGAATTTAAAAAGGCATCCATATCCTCCCCCTCTTTAAATTCAGCTATCAATTTGGAATTCAGTTTGTAACCCAATCCTGTAGTTCCAGTTAAACCCAAGCCACCCACTTGCTCTGGTGCTGGTGGTTGGGAGTCGTAGCTTCTCCTGTTCATGTTGCCTCTGGCGCTCAGGCTCCTCTCGGCCCGTTTCTCGCTGTTCGCATTCAGCCTCTCGCTATTCTCATTCCCTCTTCTCCTCTGCGGCTGGCTTCTCTCGCTCAGCCTCTATGATCTTCCTGGACATAAAGTCTCCAGCACTCATTCACACTAATGGGGGTTCACTGGAGGTGCTAGGACCCAGCAGGAGCAAACTTTTCAAGAGGGCTGGTGCCTGAGATGGAGCCGTGAGGAAGTGGCACCGTGAGCCCAGGCTCGTGCAGTAATGACTATCTCAGCGTTGACCCCCCCCAACCGCCTCAGTTCCTTTTTTCCCCCGCTGTCGAGTACGCTTCAGTAACGACGTCAGTCGCTCGCCGGGAGTTAAACTTTACTAACAGCAATAGTTCAGTTTATTGTTTTGTAGAATTATTTCGAATCAGTACCGATTTATATATTTTAATTGTACAACAGAAGTCTGTCTTCGGCCCTCCATTAATGGAGTCAACCATGAGCGGGTCAGGTGATGGTAGGGAGACTTCCGCTGCCCTCTCTGAAGGGGGGGGTCTGACAACGGACGGCCCACTGCTCAGGGGGATGGGCGGTCCCCTCGAAAGCATGAAAGGAAACTGTCCCATTCTCGGCACCGTTCGGGCTCGAGTTCTTCTTCGACACATAGGTCAAAGAAGAAACCGCATCACTTGAGGTCACCCTCTAGTATGTCTGTGCGTAGACGGCCAGTTATTGGGGCCAGCCACCAGTCTCCACCTCTGTCGGAGTCGCTGGTTTCTGTCTCTGGTAGCTGACCTCCTCAACACCGGAGCCCCTTCCTGCCTATTGGAGGAGCTTCCGATTAGCAGTTTCACCAGTGGGCTTCTGTTATGTAACAGTGGGCTCGGAGGTTGGTCCAGTTGCCGGGCTGGTCAGTCCGAAGCCGGGGCCTTCGGGCCGTTTGGTTTCAGAGGGACGGGTATGGCGGTTGGGCCTTCTTAGTCTTGCGGCACTTTCTTCGGTGCCATCGACTCCGCGCTTGGGTGTTTATCCCCTTCACATGGCTGCGGCGCAGGGGTCCACACCGATGCCTCTATCTCCTGCCATTTTTCTCAGACCCCTGTGACTCTCTCGGCACAGTGCATGTCACCACGGGCTCTGTTGGCACCATGCGCGGCTCCGGGGCTCTCTCGGCGCGGTGTGCAGTGCTGCTTTGGCTGGCTCCTTCCTCCTTGTTCTTGGCACCGTTTTCCTCTACGGTGCCGGGGACTGGTGTGGCACCGGCCAGTCCTCTGGGCTTCTCGACTCAGATTCTTTCTTTTTTTGTTCTTCCTCCTGAGTTTCACTCCTTTCCTGTCTATACAGTCCCCCTGTACTGTCTGGAGATGATTTTGAGCCTGACCCACTTCTTTGCCTGGGTGGTGATGATGACGCTGCCCTGGGAGCAGGGATCAATCCTTCTGCAGAGCCTGTGGTTGAAGACCTTTCCTTTAAGTCTCTGATAAAAAATTTATATTCTACTCTCTCTCTCCCAGACTACAGAAATCGATCCTGGGAGGCTTTTGCGACTCCAATATCTTCATGTCCAGGAAATCCCTTTGGATTTAACCCCTCCGGTACAGCCCTCTTTTGAGACCCTCTCTTAGATGGTGTGGAAGAATCTGTCTCTCATTCCTTCCGTGGCCAAGTCCACAGATGGGAAATATGCCCCTCCCAAGGATCGCCCCATTTTGGCCTCACAAGCCTTTGCGGCCTTGGCAGAGAATGATAAGACTGTCCTTCCTCAAGGATCTACAGTCCGACTAATGAACAAAGAATCTCACAAGATAGATACCTTAAGTAAGAGAGTCTTTGCTGCCTCAGCCCTGGGTATGCGCATTGCCAGTTACTAGAGCTATTTTTCTCAGTATCAGTATGTACTTTGGCATTCCCTCAAAGAAATGGTTGAAACGCTACCTAAATCGGAAGCTAGCGCAGAGCCTCCAGACCATACCTAGGGGTATCGAATCCAGTAACCAACAGGTTAAAGCTGCAATGGATGCCTACGATACTGCCTTCTGGGTGGCAACAGCTGGTATCTGCACCCGCCGCCACTCTTGGCTGCGTACTTCGGGCTTTACGAATGATGCCCAGCAGCAGGTCATGGCTTTATCTTTTGACGGTATACATCTGTCCGGGCCTCAGGTGGAGCAAGCTCTGGAGGCCACGCAGAAGACTAGGTCTGCCATTAAGACGGCTAGACCTGCACCTGCTCCCTCTCGAGGCGTGCGAAGAAGCGTCCGTTTCACAACCGTCAGTCCTTTCGCGGCAGAGGAAGTTTTAACAAAAACCACAACCCTCAGCCACAAAGGAACGCGCAGCAGAAGGCACAGGGGCCGAAAGCGCCCAGTGCCACATTCTGAGTTTCTGGCCCAGGTCCCACTTCAACTGTCCAAGGACATCTGGCTCTGTTCTACAATCAGTGGAAAACTATAACATCAGACAGATGGGTCCTCCGGATAATCCGTGAGGGGTACTGTCTCAATCTTTCGGAAACTCCTCCATATCATCCTCTTAAATGACAGCCCAGGCTGCCGGCAGTACAGTCAGGCCTTCTTGCTTCAGAGGTACAAGGCCTACTAAACAGAGCAGTAGAAATAGTTCCGCTATATCAACGAAACACAGGTTTCTACTCCCATTACTTTCTGGTCCCGAAGAAGACCGGCAGCACGCGCCCCGTTCTGGATGTCAGAAAGTTAAACAAGTTCCTTCACAAGGAGAAGTTCAAGATGATATCACTAGGTACCCTGCTACCTTTGCTTCACTGACACAATTGGCTAGCCTCCCTGGACATGCAGGATGCCTACCAACACATTCTCATACACTCAAAGCACGACAAATACCTAAGGTTCGTGGCATTCGGTCAACACCATCAGTTCAGAGTCCTGCCCTTTGGGCTATCCTCGGCGCCTCGAGTTTTTACAAAGTGTTATGCAATTCTTACGGTGCACCTCGGGGAAAATCTGAATACAAGTGTTCCCATATCTGGATGACTGGCTCCTAGCAAATCCCTCCAGGCAAGAGACTCTGGAGGCCATGGCCACAGCCTCACACTTACTCACATCCATGGGAGTCCTGCTGAATCTCAGCAAGTCGCAGTTGCAGCCCTCCCAGTAGTTCCTCTTCATAGGAACTCTTCTGGACACCTCATGCGCGAAGGCTTTTCTTCCAGAGGACAGAAGGAGCGATATCTTATAGATGGCCCGATATATCATTGAACACAACTCGATTCGAGCTATCTTGATGCAACGGATGCTGGGCCTCATAGCATCCTTGGTGTTCACTGTACCCTTAGCTCATCTCCACATGAGAACCTCTCAGTGGATGCTAAGTGCTCAGTGGTCCCCAACCACTCACCCTCAGCCCTTTCTCATTAAGGTGACGGAACCTCTGAAGAGATCACTCGCCTGGTTGTCACAGGAGGACAATCTTCTGGAAGGATATCCCTTTGCCCCTCTGGATCATCAGATCTCCATTACCACGGACGCATCCCTGATGGGTTGGGGAGCCCACTGCCAGGATCTCCACACCCAGGGTACGTGGACTCGGGACGAGTCCCAACTTCACATAAACATCCTCGGTATGAGAGTCGCCCTCTATGCAGTCCGAGCCTTGAAGGCCATACTGTGTCACAAGAATATTCTCCTTCCAATGGACAACAAAGCAGTGATGTACTACATCAACAAACAAGGCGGTGCACACGCTTACCCATTATGCAGGGAAGCAATGAGAGTGTGGGAGTGGTGCCTGGAACACAAGGCTCTGATTCATGAACTGGCAGACCGTCTCAGTAGAATGGAAACTGATCCACACGAGTGGTCTGTTGACTTAACCGTTGTTCATTCACTCTTCAAATAGTGGGGAACTCCAGTCCTGGTCCTTTTTGCATCCCAACTCAACGCAAAACTTCCTCTCTTCTGCTCTATAAATGCAGGACTTGGCGTTTTCTGTCAGGATGTGTTCAGGCTCCGGTGGACAAGATGCTTTGTATACACCTTTCCTCCTCTTCCTCTAATTCAGCTAATTCGTAGGGTACTTCTCAAATTGGAGTCTCTGGGCAGAATGATTCTCATTGCTCCCTTCTGGCCTTGGCAGATATGGTTTCCTCTACTCAACAGTCTATCGGAAACCCTCCCAAAGACGCTTCTCCTTCCCATGGTCGATCCCAACCTGAGGTCGCTTCACCTTCGACTCCTGAAGAGATGGAGGTTAATAGGTTCAGTGTTTCTCGTAGAGTTTCAGATGTTCTTCTGACTGCACGGAAGCCAGGCACTAGAAAAACCTACACAGTCAAATGGAAGCGTTTCTCTATCTGGTGTGCAAAATCCTCTTGGAACCCATTTTCCTGCCCACCAAATAAAGTCTTAGACTATCTTTTAGACCTGTCAAATACAGGTCTGCAGTACTCCACAGTCAGTTAATTTTTGAGCCATTTCAGCATATCACGGCCGGTACTTTCCATGTCACTGGCTCAGCTGCCTGTAGTTAAGAGATTTTAGGGGTGTGCTGCATACTAGACCTCCTATCAGACGTCCATTCGCAACCTGGAACATTAACCTTGTGCTAGACATGCTCACTCGTAAACCTTTTGAGTCTCTAGCTACTTGTGACTTGAAGTTCCTCACTTGGAAAATGGCCTTCCTGGTGGCCATTACTTCGGCCCATAGAGTTTCTGAAATAAATGCACTGGTCAAAGACCCCCCCCCCGTACACTGTATTTCACAAGGACAAAGTATTTCTTAGGACTCATCCTAAGTTTGTCCCTATGGTAGTGTCAGAATCCCGTCTAAACCTACCTACTTTGCGAACTTCCAGAATGAAGGGGAGTGTACACTTCATTCACTGGATATTAAGACAGCACTGCAGTACTATCTCGATAGAACAAAAGAAATTCGCAAGGCTCAACAACTATTTGTTTCCTTCAACAAGACCTGGCTGTCGCTATCGGATGCATTTCAGCGTGGCTGGTGGCATGCCTTCGCCACTGCTATTCTATGGCACAGGTCAAGCTGGAAGGCAGAGTATACGCTCACTCTATCAGAGCAGTTGTGGCGTCTCTGGCGGAAATCCATAACGTGCCCATTGCTGATATTTGCAATGCGGTTACCTGGAGCTCTGTGCATACTTTCGTTAAGCACTGTGCCTTGGATGTTAGTGTCAGACAACATCTGTTGTTTGGCAGGACCATTCTTAACGGACTTCTGTCCTAAGCACTTGAGCTCTTTATCTCCTGCTGCCTGTCTCGGGGGATTATTTAGCTCGGTACTCTCCCATTAGTGTGAATGAGTGGTGGAGACTTTGTCCAGGAAGATATGAAAATTACATACCTACCGTAATTCTTGATCTTCTTGGATGAAGTCTCCACCACTCATTCACACGCCCACCCACCATCCCCCGAGCTGACTTGTGTTTAAGGTCTTCACTCCCTCAATGGCTGGGCTATGAAGACTTTATTGTTCTTTCTTACATCGGTCATTCAGACTGTTTTATGTCAGATTTTTAGGTTAGTCCTTCTAGGTTAATTACGCTGCACCTCCTCGGAAAAAAGGTACTGAGGCGATTGGAGGGTCGACGCCGAGATAATCTTTACCACACGAGCTGGGGCTCGCGGTGCCGCTTCCTCATGGCTCCATCTCAGGCGCCGGCCCTCTTGAAAAGTTTGCTGCTGGGCCCTAGCGCCTCCAGCGAACTCCCATTAGTGTGAATGATTGGTGGAGACTTCATAATTTCCATTTCTAGGGACATGGATATGTTGTTCATCCACACTTATTGGCAGGTTCCTTGCCGCTTTAAATCTTGCCGGAAGGTCTTCAAGCTGGCTCCTCCCACCCACCCGGGTGGTAAAAAACTCGCTCGCCTTCATGCAGCCAGATCTTCCTTACCGCTTGGAAGCTCAGGTTCCCTCCTTAACGCTCCGCGTATAAGACTGGTTCCTAACTCTTCGGTTTTCCGAAATCAAACTTTAAGGTTTTCTAGACTTTGGTCAACTATTTCCCTCGCGGCTGCGATGGACAAATCGACTCCCGGTTTCCGGAGATGCCCATGCGGGCAGAAGATGTCTCGGACGGATCCGCACTCCACGTGCGTCTACTGCTTGGGCCTTGAGCACGACCCGCAGGCTTGCAACCTGTGCTCTTCTTTCTCGGCCTACGTCCTGGAAGACCGTGCTGCCCGTCTGCAACTTGGGTGACCCGAAAAGCGTTACCCTCCGGTAAAGTTGAAAGAGGCCCGGTTGGCGGTTTCCGCGGCGGCGGGCTCGGTGGATCAGCTAGAGCAGATGATTGCCCTTGAAGAGGAGGCGGCGCGGGCCGCATCTTCCTCGGCTGCGGCATCTATCCCGCTCTCCCTGGGATCCTCATATTCTGCTTCCTTTAAGGAGCTTTGTCTGTCTCTCTCCACCAAGGGAGAGGGACCTTCATCTTCTGGACCTTCCTCTCTGTCCAAAAAGAAGGACAAGGGTAAGTCCGTCCGTCAACGCTCTTGGGAGCGGGAGAGGTCCCCCTCCCCGAGTGGACCATCGACTTCAATCGATCGCCGGCCGGCCACTGGCTTCACGGTGTCCCCGTCAGGTCAGTTGAGCCGAGACTCCCATCGGACGCAGTCGAGATCTTTCGACCGTTGGGCGGGTTGTCGACCGCTAAGCCAAAATCCTCTCTCCCCGGTGGTGGTTGAGGATCCCGTGGGCTTGCCAGTGCCTCTGGTTCCGGAGCCCTTGGGTGTTCCTTCCGAGCCGAAGGGAGGGCAGGTTTCCCCTGCTCCTTCCCTGCACCCTCCTCGGAAAAGCCGAGGTTCGCAGTCTCGGTCTCCGACTTCTTCGCGGTCCAGCCGATCCCGCCACTATAGGCGGTCTCGGCACCGATGACAATGGCGCTGCCGCTCGTCCTCATCCTCTTTCTCGGACGAGGGAGCCGCCGCGCAAGTTCGTCGGCGATCGAGGACCTCATGTGGCAACAGCTTCTGCTGGCGGGGAACAAGCCGGCGACGTCGCCTTCCTGGCCATAAGTGCTGTCTGCCGAGCGGCCGAAGCAACCCCTCGCTTTAGCCGAGGCACCTGTTTTCAGGCCTGTTGCTCAGCCGAAACCAGCTGCTCCACTGATTATGGTGGAACCTCCGCCTCCACAGCCGTTGTTCGGGGCTCCGACCAAGAACTCTCGGTCGGCTCAGGGTTTACCACATAGGCTGTCGGTCACCCTTACTCCCGATCGCCCTCGGCAGGTGGAGGGTGGCTCAGGCCTGAGGCAGCTCTTTGCGGATTCTTCCAAGTCCGACGACGATTCCTTCCTTTTCTCCAGGCGAGTGGACTTGGAGTCCTCTGGAGGTCAGTCGCTGGACGATAGCCCTTCGTCCTTTCTGGGTTTGCTTAGGCTCGTCTCGGAGTCAACCGGGATGCAGCTCGAGCCCATATCCAAGCGGGCCAAGTATCCCTTCATGGAGATATTGGACCGAGGGGATTCCCCTACGGAAGCCTTCATTGTGGGCCCGGCCTTGGAGCTCTGGCAGCGCCCTGCTTCCTGCCCTGCGCCTTCGGCCAGGATGGCCAGGAAGTATGCGGTCCCTACTGGTTCCCTGTCTGGTTTCTCGGAACATCCCTCAACCGAGGGGTTAGTTACTGACAGCGTTTTCCGGCATGCCGGAAATGCCAGGGACGTGGACAAACCTCCTGACAAGGAGTCCAAGAAATTGGACTATGCCGGGCGAAAAGTCTATGCTGCGTCCTCCCTTGGCCTTCGTCAGGCCAGCTCGGCCGTGCTTATGGCACATTTCTCCCATGCCCTGTTTGGCTCCCTGGACGAGGTAGTCCCTCATCTCCCGGCTGACCTGCAGACTACGGTTAGGCAGGTGCGGGACCAAGGCAGGGCAGTGGCAAAGCAGCAACTTCAGACTGCTTTGGACATTGGAGACTCATGCGCCAGGTCAGTCGCGGCCGCAGTGGCTATGCGCCGTCGGGCATGGCTGAGGATATCCACCTTCACAGCGGATACCCAGCACAATTGCGGATGTCCCTTCCTGGGGACCGACCTCTTCAGCCCTGGGTGGAAGGCCACCTCAGAGGACGAAAAGTCCAATGCCACTTTGGACTCTGTCTCATCCGCTCAGAGGGACAAGGGCCGCAGACCACAACCCAAGCCTTTTGTCTGTCCTGCGCCTTGACCATCCGGCCCAGCAACACCAGGGCCAGCAGGCTCGCGCTTGGTGTCCCAAACCCAAGCCCGCGGCTTCCTCCTCCAGGAAGCAGGGAGGTAAAGGCCCAGGTGGTCCCTCGGCCGGTCCCTCCTCCAAGCCTGCACAGTGACGAGGTTGAGGTGTCGCCCCAACCTCGTCACCTCACCAGGTTCCCCTGTGGGGGCGGCTCGTACTTCCTTTCTGCCTGGTCTGCTATTACCACAGACCGGTGGGTGTTGGAAGTGGTAGGAAAGGCCTGCCTCTGGAGTTCGAGCAGGCCCCGCCCTTCAGAGCCGTCGCCCCAGGGGAACCTGAGTCTGCACCTAGCTGTCGGCTCGCCGAGCCGGCATCGCTCTACTCCCTCGAGAAAGAGGTGATCAGAGGTGTGGGACCCTCCCTCAGACCGGGGTTTGTGTCCAGGTACTTCCTGGTCCCAAAGCGGACAGGGGGCTTCGCCCCATTCTCGACCTACACGACCTCAACAAGTTCCTAAGGTCTCGAACCTTCAGGATGGTCACTCTGGCTCAGATAATACCATCCTTGGAACGCGGCGTGTGGTTCTGCTCTCTGGACCTGCAGGACGCGTTTTTTCATGTCCCTATCCGTCCGTCTCACCAAAGATTCCTTCGCTTTCGAGCGGAAGGATCCCTTTTCGAGTTCCGAGCCATGCCCTTCGGCCTGTCTCCTGCACCCAGCGTCTTCACCAAATGCATGGCAGTGGTGACAGCATTTCTGTGGCGCCGAGGGTTCCGGGTGTACCCTTACCTGGACGTTTGGCTGATAGCAGCCCCCTCCAGACAGGAGGTGGAGCGGTCCAGAGATCTGGCCCTCCAGGTTTGCTCTCAAATCGGCCTCCTTATCCATAGCGAGGCCAGTCGGAACTTCCGAACGGCAGGTGATTCTCTTCATCGGGGCAGAGCTCGACTCTCTTCGAGGCTGAAACCGCAGCTCCCGCGGACAGGGCTGAGGTTCTTTCCCCTTTGCCGATCATTTCTGGATTTGAGCAATTGCATCTGCCGGGACTTCCTGCGCCTCCTGGGTCTCATGGCGGCCTGCACCAGCGTGGTCCGTTGGGCCTGCTGGAACATGCGCCCCCTTCAGTGGGGGCTGGCCAGCCAGTGGTCTCAACGCTGCGATCCATTGGACCAGCTAGTGACTGTGACCAGGGATGTGGCAACTCTCCAGTGGCGGATCGGTTCCAGCTCATCTGCAGGAGGGCATCCATTTGTCCTTGAGCCGGCGTCTCTCTATCAACTGGCCAGCGCCTCTGATGGGTTGGGGTGCCCATCTGGGGAGCACAAGCGCCTGACCTCTGGTCCCCGGGAGTCCCAATGCCATATCAACCTGCTGGAGCTCTGAGGCGGTCGCTTAGCTCTCACCGCCTTAGCTCCGTTTCTCACAGGGGTCAAGTGGTTTGGGTCAGGCGGACAATACCACGACCATGTACTACCTAAACCGCCAGGCGGGGGCCGCGCTCCATGCCCTTGTGCAAGGAAGTTCTCCGCATTTGGTCACTAAATGCGCAGCCTGGAGGTGGATCTCCTAGCCATTCATGTGGCAGGAGCCTCCAACACCCTGGCCGATGCCCTAAGCCGGATGGGGCTGTATCCACGGTGGTCTCTCCTGCGGAGGTAGTACAGATCTGTTCTCCCAGTGGGGCACACCTCAGGTGGATCTGTTTTCCTCCAGGAGAGCAGCGAGCTGAGGCTGTTCCATGCCCCCCTCAGCAGGGCTCGCTGCAGGGGATGCCTTCTCGAGGCCATGGACCCGGGCCTCTTCTCGCCTTTCCTCCATTTCCCTTGATCCACAAGGTGCTTCTCCAAGGGAGGGACAAGGCGCAGGTGATTCTGGTAGCCCCAGACTGGCCCGCCAATGCTGGTATCCAGATCTCCTCAGCCTCAGCTCAGGCTCCCGAGGCAGCTTCCAGCTCGCCCGGACCTGCTTTCAGTCAATCAGGGAAGGTGTTCCATCCGACGTTCAATCCCTGCACCTGGCGGCCTGGTTCCTGGCGGCTAGAGTTCCAGGCCTTGGGTCTTTCCGACGAGGTCCTCAATGTAGTTGAGGCGTTCCGTAAGGAGTCGACCAGGAAATGCTATGCCTTCAAATGGAAAAGGTTTTCCATTTGGTGTCAGGGCAAGGGCCTGGACCCTTCCTCCTGTTCCTTGGCAAGCGTTTTGGACTATTTATGGTCCCTTTCTCAGCAAGGGCTCAGGTCGCCGACCGTATGGGTGCACCTTGCAGCCATCTCTGCTTACAGGGCACGGGCCGGGAAGCAGTCGGTGGCGCAGGAGAAGGTGGTCTGGCGCTTTTTCAAAGGCCTTGATCACATTTCCCCTCCGGTGCGAGAACCTCCACCTCCGTGGGATCTACTGCTGGTATTGGCAAAGCTCATGGGCAAGCCATTCGAACCAATGCACAGGTGTGATCTCTCTCACCTGTCGTGGAAGACCGCCTTCTTGGTGGCTATTACGTCAGCCAGAAGGATGGGAGAGCTCAGGCGCTTTCCATCGAGTCTCTCCTGGTCTTCCACAGGGACAAAGTTGTCCTCCGCCCCCACGAAATTCCTTCCGAAGGTGGTGTCAGAGTTTCACCTTAACCAGGTGTTGACTCTGCGTTGTTCTACCCAATCGCACCTCGGAGGCCGAATATAGGCTCCATACTTTGGACCTTAAGAAGCGCTCACATTATAAGGAGCGACGGCTGAAATTCGGGAGAGGTTCGCCAGCTGTTTGTCACCTACGCTGAAGCGCATCTGGCAGACCTGCAGCCAAGCGGACGATAGGCAGGTGGGTCACCTCCTGCATAGATCTCTGCTATAAGTTGGCGGGCATGGAGCCTCCCAGAGGATAAGAGCTCATTCTACCCGCCATACTGCTGCATCGGTGGCTGCTTCCAGGGATGTCCCTATCCAGGAAATCTGCAGGGCTGCTATCTGAAGTCAGCACACACCTTCATCACCCATTACCACATCGACCTTGGAGTCACACCGGGATGCTGGTTTTGGGGCCTCGGTTCTCCAGTCTCTTTTCCCTAAGTAGGGGTGTGCGTCTTGCCTCCCTCCTCCGGAGAACTGCTAGAGGTCTGCCAATAAGTGTGGATGAACAACATATCCATATCCTAGAATACAGGTTACTCACCTGTAACAGGAGTTCTAGGAATGGTATATGTTGTTCATCCACACATTCTCACCCACCTCCCAGCTTCGACGCGACAACCTGAGCTTCCAGCGGCCAGATCTCAGCTGATGGGCGGAGCTGAGAGTTTTACCACCCGGGTGGGTGGGAGGAGCCAGCTTGAAGACCTTCCGGCAAGATTTAAAGCGGCAAGGAACCTGCCAATAAGTGTGGATGAACAGCATATACCATTCCTAGAACTCCTGTTACAGGTGAGTAACCTGTATTTCTTGCTCCCTCTTCTCCTTTGCAGCTCATTTCTCTCGCTCAGCCTCTCTCTGTTCTCGCTCCCTCTTCTCCTCTGTGTCTCGCTTCTCTCGCTCAGTGCCTCTCTGGTCTTACTTCCTCTTCTCCTCTACAGATCGTTTCTCTCGCCCAGCCTCTCTCTGGACCTCCAGTTCCATTCTGCACAACTTAGTCTGCAGTCTGATTGCTTCTGGCTCCAGAATGCTGGTGACCTTACACTGCTGCTGTGGCCCTGGGCTTGCACTGGCCCTGCTGTCCTCCCCACCGGATCTAGACACTGCACTGGCCCCTCCATGCCCACGGTTTGGTCCTTTACAATCTGTCTGTGACTCTATGCTCTGGGCATCTACTGCCATCAGGGCATCCATGAGGTTCTGCTTGGTGGCTGTCCCCTTGTGCATGACTCCTCTGTCCTGGCACAACTGCCTGAAGTAGTCTGCAGTGTGCCCGCTGTAGTTGGAAGCCATCTTCTTTCCTAACTACGGCTACTCTAACTTGCACTTCAGAAAAAAAAAAAAATCAGGTAGGAAGTTGACTGTAAGCAAAATGATATAGTCCTGTTTCCTTTTTTAAAAAAAAAAATCACTGCCTTATTTTGCAAGTGAGCTGTACAGTATTAAGCTGATGCACTGATCAGTTAAAGCTTGTTACCAAATTTTATCTTACTACTGCTAACCGAATCTGTCACAAATGCACTGCACAGGTCAGGCCCTCTGCTCCCACAATGCCAACCTTAGAGCACAATTGTGTGAACAGGTAACAGACAGGGTAACCCTTCTGTCTGCTTTTGGGTCCAAATCACCTTTAGTCTCAAGTTCTGTGGGGGATTCAAACTGTGAACCTTATGCTAGCGTACCCAAATGTACAGGCTTAGATACGTACCCTCTTCGGGGATTGCGGTACAGTCTTTCGCCAGGGGCACCAAATCCGGCTTCCAAAATGAACCCTTAAAACTCTATAAGAGACCTTAGGTATATTCTTACCTTTTCCTAGTTTGGTAACACCATCAGACCTTTGAACAGTTGTCAGACTTGACCATCTATGCGTCACATGCAAAAAAAATCCCAAAAAACTGGCAGACACCCGGGCAGTCTCTTAAGAATAGGTTTACTAAAAATGGATAAAAACAGTAAGGTAAAATACAGATGAAATATAAAAGAGCATCACAGTCGCATAAAAGAACAAGAAAAACTACAGAACAGACTCCTACCAACATACAGTTAGACATTTTCTATCTAATGTAGTACCGCTGTTAGTGCCTTTAAGTTAGTTTCTCTCGGAGTCTCAAAATATGTCATATTCCCCGGTTACAAGGATACATTTCGACTCCATCTCCCCACCCCATTGGTGAGTCATGTAGCTCTTCCTTTTTAGAATTAAAAAGATACAAACATGTTGTCTTATCAGGAGGTATATTAAACAATGTGACATCAGCAAAAACTAATTTCCCAAGTTGAGTCTTTGATCAGCCAGTTCCTTTGAGGATTTGCAACCCTGCAATCCATCACCCAGGTGTGAGATATAGCCAACAGGAATCTGCTAAATGATGTCCTGTCCTGCAATAAAATGTATGTTTAGTTTCCCAACTTCAAAGCAGCAACAGGTCATAAAAAGGCCATAAAATGCAATTCCTCAAGGAAGTTAATTACATTACCGAGATCTCCTGGTCAGTGTAATATATCCTGTAGCTTCACTGAAACCTGGGAAGGGGGACACCCATGGGCACATGCTGTCTTATGTGAGACCAATCATACTATATTTTTATATTACAATTATCATACAACAATCCTAACCAGCTGGCCAAGTGTCTCACTGGGTATAGCAGTTCAGTGACAAGGAGTCAAAGGGGAAAAAAAAGATACTGCTATGTTCTACATCCCACATCTGTCATGTTGTTTTGGCAGAGGCTGAGAAAACTGATATCCCATATAAAACTTTGGGGAGCAGTACACTGTGGGTAATAGCTAGACTGGCTAAAGGTGTGAGACTATGACAGACTGTGTACATCTGTCTTAACTTGGAGTTTACGGGCTTAAAGGTGTCTATGATGTGCAGTGAGTGCAATGAGAACTCTAAAGATGGGTCAAGCTTCAGACCTAGATAAATAAAAGAAGAAACTGATGCAAGAGGGGTACCATCACTGCACACACTATAAATACAGGTTACTCACCTGTAACAGGAGTTCTAGGAATGGTATATGTTGTTCATCCACACTTATTGGCAGGTTCCTTGCCGCTTTAAATCTTGCAGGAAGGTCTTCAATCTGGCTCCTCCCACCCACCTGGGTGGTAAAACTCTCAGCTGTGCCCCATGACGCCAGATCTAGCTCACTGGAAGCCTGGTCGTGTGTCGAAGCCGGGGAGGCCAGGTGGGTCGTGTGGATGAACAACATATATCATTCCTAGAACTCCTGTTACAGGTGAGTAACCTGTATTTCTAGGGACATGGATATGTTGTTCATCCACACTTATTGGCAGACTCCTAGCAGTTCTCCGGAGGAGGGAGGCAAGCGACACCCCTACTTAGGGAATAAAGACTGGAGAACCGAGGCCCTGACCAACATCCCGCGTGACCCAAGGGCGATGTGGAAGGGGAATCGGTAAATGTCTGCTTCAGGTAGGAGCCCTACGGATACCCTGGACAGGGGTATCCTCGGAAGCAGCCACCGATGCAGCGGAAGGGCGGGTAAAATGAGCACTTATCCCTCTGGGAGACTCCATGCCCGCCCACCTATAGTGGAGACCTATGCAGGAGGTGACCCACCCGCTCGTCGTCCGCTTGGCTGCAGGTCTGCCAGGTGCGGCTTCAGCGTAGATGACAAACAGCTGGCGAACCTCTCCCGAACTTCAGCCCTATGCTCCCTGGGAAGGCGAGCGCTAAATAGGGTCCCAATGGATCCTATATATGGCCTCCGAGGGGTGAATGGGGAGGAACCCCGGCAGAGACAATACCCGGATAGGGAAAGACTCCGCCACCACCTACGGAAGGAACTTCGGGTGGTGCGCAGGACAATCTCGTCCCTGTGGAAGACCAGATAGGGAGATTCAAAGGAGCGCCTGGAACTCTCCCATCCTCCTGGTTGGTGTGGTAGCCCCAAGAAGGTGTTCTTCCACAACAGGTGGAGAAACTCACACCTGTGCAAAGGTTCGAACGGCTTGCCCGTGAGCTAAGCCCATACCAGCGAAAGATCCCACAGAAATGGGAATACTGTCCCCAGAGGGGGAGGTGTGATCAAGGCCTTGGGAAGCGCCAGACCACCTTTCCTGCGCCGCCGACTACCTTCCAGCCTGCGCCCGGAAGACAGGAGTGGCTAACAGGAGCACCTTGAGGGTCGTCGACCGAAGCCCTCGTTCAAGAAAGAACGGACCGCAGATGGTCCGGAATGCTTGCCGAGGAAGGAGAGGGGCCAGGCCCTATCCCAACACCAAATGGAGAACTCTTCCATTTGAAGGCGAGCATATCTGGTCGACTCCTGGCAGGACGCCTCGAAAACGTCGAGGACCTTGCCGGAAGACCCAAGGCCTGGCCACTAGCCGCACAGGGACCAGGCCGTCAGGTGCAGGGATTGACGGTCCGGATGGAGTACCTTCCCCTAACAGATATCAGGACCGGGCGGGCTGGAAACCGCCTCGGGTGCCTGGGACTGAGACTGAGGAGAGCTGGATACCAGAGCTGGCAAGACCAGTCTGGGGCTACCAGAATCACCTGCGCCTAGTCCCTCCTCGCCTTGCCTGAGGGTCAAGGGAAATGGGGGAGAGACGTAGAAGATACCCGGTCCACGGCCTCAAAGGCATCCCCTACAGCGAACTGTGCTGAGGGGCCGGGCATGAGACAGTCTCGGCCTCGAATTCTCCCTGGAGGGAAAAACAAAGGTCCACCCAAGGTGTGACCTAGAGGGAGAACAGATCTTGTGCTACCTCCGGCAGGGATACCACTCGTGAGGTGCAGCCCTTACCCGGCTTAGGCATTGGCCAGGGTGATGGAGGCTCCTGCCATAGAAAAGGCTAGGAACCGCCTCCTGGCTGCGCGAAGACCCAAAGCGGAGAACTCCCTTACACAGAGGCAAGGGGCTCATCCGATCCTGGCGGGATAGGTAGCACATGGTCTTGGTATTGTCCGCCTGGACCTAAACCACTAGACCCCGCACAGACTGAGCGAGCGGTGCAAGCTAAGCGGACCTCCTGGAGCTCCAGCAGGTAGGAAGACATCGGGACTCCCGAGAGGACCAGAGGCGGTGCACTCTGTATTCCCCTGATGGGCACCCCCACCCATCTGAGATGCATCGGTTGGAGAAGACTGTCGACTCGGGGCGGACGAACGGGATATTCTCCTGCAAATGAGCTGGAACGGTCCAAAGGAAAGCGTTCCCTAACCCCTGGGCTGTTGTCACGGACTGGTCCAAAGGGACGCAGCGCTGTGACCACTGGCTGGCCAGCCCCCATTAGGGAGACGCATGAACCGGCGGATCCAAACAGACCACGCTGGTGCAGGCTACCGCAAGGCCCAGGAGGTGCAGGAAGTCCCGGGCAGGGCGCAGTTGCCCAGTCAGGCCTGACTAGGTAAGGGAGGAAGAACCTCGGCCCTGTCCGCCGGGAGCCGAGTTTGGACTCAAGAGTCGAGCCTCGTCCCGAAGAAAGGATCACCCACTTAGGCACGAGTTCCAATGTGGCTCCAGTAAAAAGGAGACCCGTCTGAGAGCAACCTAGAGTGCCAGAACTCTGGACCGTCCTCCTCCGCCCTGGAGGGGTTGCAGTCAGGTCGCCATCCAGGTGGGGTTACGCCCGGACCCCTCAGTGCTGCAGGAATGCTGAGCAGAGACCGAAGGGCCTGGCCTGGAACTCGAAAAGAGATCCCCCGTTTAAGAAAATGAGGAGTCTCCTAAGAAACGGACGGAACGAAGTGTAAGTACGTCCTGGAGATCCAGGAAAGAGCCACACGCCTCATTCTGAGGATGGGATATCTGAGACAGAGAGGCCATCCCGTCGTGCGGATCAAGGATGGGGTGCAAGCCCCCCCCCCCTGTCTGTTAGGGGCCAGGAATACCTGGACCCCGAACCCAGGGTCTGGAGGAGGATCCGCCACCTTCCTGATCACCTCTATCTTGAGGGGCCAGGCAAGTCGGCTCAGCGAGCCGACAACAAGGCTGCGGGCCCTATGACCCCCGTGGGGCAACAGCTCGAAAGGGTGGGGCCTGCTCGCAACCCCGAGGCAGGGCCTTCCCCTAGCACCTCCGACACCCAGAGGTCCGGGAGCGGACCAGGAGGAGGAGGGGCGGAGCAGTCTCTCCACGGGGGAACCTGGGTAGGGGTGATGGGGCCAGGGGCAGCGTCCCTCAGCCCATCACTGAGCAGGCTTGGAGGAGTGACCAGCCGAGGGAGCTCCTGGGCCTTTACCTCCCTGCTTCCATCTAGAGGAAGCCGCTGGCTTGGGGTCAGGACACCCAGCGCAAGCCTGCTGGCCCTCATGCTGGAGTTGATGGGCCGGTCGAGCTGCAGGGGCCGAGGGGCAAAGGGGCTTATGCAAAGGCTGCCGGCGGCCCTTGTTCCTCCGGGCGGGGGTGACCGAGTCTGGAGTGGCATCGGACTTCTCGGTTCCATGGAGGTGTCCCTCCACTCCAGGGCCGAAGAGGTCAGTCCCCAAGAAGGGGATGTCCGCCAACTTGTGCTGGGTTTCCGTAGAGAAAGAGGACAACCACAGCCATGCCCTGCGGTGCATGGCCACTGCAGCCGCCACCAATCTGGCACAGGAATCACCTAAGTCCAGAGCAGTCTGGAGCTGCTGCTTCGCCACCGCCCTACCCTGGTCCCGCACCCGCCGGACCGTGGTCCGCAGGTCGGCCGGGAGATGAGGGAGCACCTCATCCAGGGAGCCCAAGAGGGCGTGGAAAAATTTACCATCAGTGCAGCCGAGCTGGCCTGTCGGAGGCCTAGGGAGGACGCAGCGTAAACCTTGCGCCCGATATAGTCCATCCTTTTGGACTCTTTGTCAGGTGGGCCTATCCACATCCCGAGCGTTCCCAGAACACTGGAAAACATTATCGGTAACTAACCTCTCAGCCAAGGGGTGCTCTGAGAAACCGGGCAAAGAACCCACAGGGACAGAGTACTTCCTGGCCATCCTGGCCGAGGGCGCAGGACAGGAAGTAGGCCGCTGCCAGAGCTCCCAAGGCCAGGCCGACAATGGCCTCGGCCACCGGGAAGGTCTCTGAGGGTGAACCCCTTTGGTCTAGAATCTCTGTCAGGGGATGAGAAATCCGTTTGGACACGGGTTCCAGCTGCATCCCGGTGAACTCCGAGATGAGCTGAAGCAGACCCGTAAAGGACGATGGGCTGTCGTCCACAGAACGTTCCGAAGAGGACCCCGGGTCCTCCCGACTGGGGAACATGGAGGAGTCGACGTCTGACTCCGAAGGGTCTGCAAAGAGCTGCCTCAGGCCTGAGTCACTCTTCGCCCGCCGAGGGCGGGCGGGAGTGAGGGGGACAGACAACCTGCGGGACAGGTTGCGACCCGGCCGAGGTTCCACCGAAGATGGTGGGGCAGCAAGGCTCGGACGAGCAACCGGCCCTGGAGTGGGCACCTCGACTGCAGCGAGCGGTTGTGTCGGCTGATCGGGCGGCAGCTGTTTGCCGGACGGGGAATGAATCGGTGTCGATTGATTCCTAGACAATAACAACTGCTGCCACATGAACTTCTCGTAACGTCGACGCCATCTGCATCAAAGCCACTCCTCATCCGAGGAGGGAGACGAGGAAGAATGGTAATGCCACTTAACTCGGTGCCCCGACCGAGATCGCCGAAGTCGGCGGGAGCAGCTTGACCGAGAAGAAGACTGAGACCCAAATCCTTGGGGGAACCGAGGGTGGGCCTGGGAAGGAGCGGGGGGCGCCTGCTCTTCCCTCGGCTCGGACGAAAGGACCGAGGCCTGTCGCACTGAAGGTACAAGCAGAACCTCTGCCTCCGCCGGGGGAACCGGCGAAGGGTTGGCGGCTCCTGAAGAGGACAGCCCAGATGACGGGTCGAGAGACTCGACAACGTCGACGGGAGTCCTGGCCTGCTGACCTGACGGGGACACCGTAAAGCCAGCGGGCTGAGCCGCACCCTCGACCGAAGTCGAAAGTCGGCCAACAGGGGAGGTGGAACTCTCCCGCTCCTGCCAGCGCCGATGATGGGACTTAGCCTGCGACTCCTTTGACCTGGGCCGAGAGGCAGGTCCCGACGGTCCCTCTCCCTTCGAGGAAAGGGACTGACGAAGCTGAATGAGGAGAACTCAAGGAGAGCGGGATAAGCGCTGTGACTGAGGAGGAGGGGGGAACAGACTTGGTCACCGCCCCTTCCATGGAGGAAAGGATATCGAGCTGCTCAGCCGAGACAGCCGAGTCTCCAAAGATTTTTCCGGCACGGAAAATATCAGGTTGCCCGAGCCCCAAACGGGCCGTACGATCCTTCAGGGCGCTGGTCGAAAGGGCACAGCAAAAATCGCAAACTTGCAGATCGTGGTCCAAGTCGAGGCAGTAAATGCACGTGGAGTGCGGATCTTTCCTGGAGGAATTAACCGGGCGCCTCCGGGAGCCGGGAAACTAATTATCCATCGCAGCAGCGAGGGAAGAAGACCGAAGTTGTATAAAACTTCAAACTAAATTCGGAGAGACCGAAAATTTCAGGAACCAGTCGAAATTGCCGAGCGCTAAGGAGGGAACCTGAGCTTCCAAGCGGTAAGGAAGATCTGGCGTCATGGGGCAGAGCCGAGAGTTTTACCACCCGGGTAGGTGGGAGGAGCCAGCTTGAAGACCTTCCGGCAAGATTTAAAGCGGCAAGGAACCTGCCAATAAGTGTGGATGAACAACATATCCATGTCCCTAGAAAGGGGAGTTTGACAATTTCTATATTTTGGTGCAGAGCCAGATAACATGGCCTGGGTTTTAGCTGTATTCAAAAGGAGTTCATTTGCCAGGAGCCATTTTTGAACTTCCTGGCAGTCGGAGGCAACCGATTATTGACCTCAGTTACTTATGAGGTTAGGAGCTGAAAAACAGTACCAGATCATCAGTATAGAGGATGGGCGTGCTGTGGGCAAGAGACCTGTGTATATTGTTTATATGTAGGGAAAAAGGGAGCGGTCCAAAGATGGAACCTTGCAGAACACCGACCTGGGTAACTGCAGGTTCTGAACCTCACTGATTGCTGCCTACTGTCCATATAGTTTCTGAACCAGGGTGGAGCAGTAGAGGAAGCCCTCAGGTTCCATTATTTGACACAAAGTAGTTGATCAACCAAGTCAGAAGCCTTTTTGAGGTCAGTGAATACAGCACCAGTAAAGTCATCTCTATCCATAACATTAGCAGTACTAGTGGTGAGTGACAGCAGAGCAGTGGTGGTGCTATGACATGTTCGAACCCCAGGCTGTGCAGCAGATGAGAGGTTATGCTCGGTTAGCTACTTTATTTATTTATTTATTTATTTATTTAGCTTTTTGTTGACCGGGTAAGTGCACTAAACAAATCCTGCCTATTTTCAGGCACGAACCGAGGGAGGGTGATACAGATGAATGCCAACTGACCTTGAACCAGATTAAGCTGTTGGTGGCATTTTTAGTGAATGAGGGAAATTTGGCCAGGACACCGGGGAAATTCCCCTACTCTTTTCGCGGGTGGCGCTGTCTGTCCGTTCGAGGAGATGGAGGATCTCAGTCGGTTGGTGGAGTCGGTGGAGGAAGGTTGTGGGTTCGCGGCTCCGACCTGCACTAGGATTGAAAGTACGCCTGAAGAAGATATTCGGTCTATGGATATCTCTTCTGCTGCGGTTATGGAGTTGGAGAATTTGGAGCAAGATTTGGCTATGGATGACATGGCCGAATTAATTTTGCAAAAAGAACTTGGAAAAAAAGAAGCTGCACCTTATGGATTTAATTAATTTAGCAGAAAAAGATTTTTGTTCCTGTCAGCAGAAGTTAGATGTTGAACGGAGCAAGAGAAAACGTTCTCCTGTAAGCCCTGTTCTTGATAGAGGGAAGCGTTTTGGTCAACAGGTTGGAATTGTTAAGGAATCTGTTTCGGGTGGGGACACTGTTTCACCTGTACTGACTGGTCACCCGTGTTTTTAGAACCTTGGACCCCTGGCGGCTACAACAAGCCGGGTTGGAGTATGGGCTGGAGAGCGGTGGGTCCCGACCCCTTAATACCTGTCCCTAGGGGTTTCTATACCACACCTTCATGTTTTAAAGAGTTGCATATTTCATCGATTGATGAGCCTAATTCTAAGTCCTTGGCTCCAGGTATTGGTCATAGCCCCAGGGTGAGGCTAGTGATTTTCCGTGTCACGCCAAGGCCTTATTAGAAGCGACCTGGTTCTTCAGCGGTCTCTTCCGTCTTCGTTGCCTTTACTTGAAAACACTGCATTAGTTTTACCTGCATTGGAATCGAGACTGAATCCTAGTTCATAGCAGTTGGTTTAACATTAAGACTTTGCATGAGACAAGCAGGCTCTTGAGCCCTGTGGGGCACAGTACGAAATCTTTTGCTGGCTTGTTCAGAAAGCCAGTGGAATCTGCTAAACGTAGATTCTTAGTACGATTGAGATATAAGGGGCAGTTACAGGTAGCTCCTGACCGACTTTGGGTGGGGAAAGTTTTGCTTATTAATTCTATGGCTTTTTCACCTACTGAGGTCTATGCACTGATTCATCCTCCAGGAGATTACTATTACGATGTTAGCTTCTGTACGGGGATATCCCTGGACAAATTCTGGAGGCTGTATTATGATCTTCAGGATAGCGAACATTGGAAAGACTTTCAAGCCATCCCAATTACAAAGCCTACGGTTAAGACGGTTACGATTCTTTTTCGGAATGAGGGTGTGAACATTTCTGACATTTTATTTTGATTGGAGAAGAAATGTTTTATGTGCAAGATAAGCCTAGACCCATTTTGGATGAAAATGGTTTTTGGACTGGGGGTTGGACTATTCGTGTTCGTTTAATTCATGATGCTGAAGGAATTCAACATTTGCCGAGCTCTTTCTTTCTGGGAAGGGACAGGGGTATTATTTTTTATGCTGGACAACCAAAGAGCTGTTTTAAATGTGGTTCTTTATCCCACTTGAATACTGCATGTGATCAGGTTAAGTGCTTTCATTGCGGAATGTTGGGCCATTCTATTATAGAATGCACAGCTCCCCCTGTATGCAACTTATGTAATGAGTTGAATCATGTTTTTTCCGATTGTCCATGGAAACATTCTGATATTACCGAATCCTCTGACCAGGAACATCTCTTGGCACAGGCTCGTAATTCTAGTGGTGTTTCTGATAGTTTGGAACCTGGCCCCATGCTTAGAGGTAGAAGTTTGGAACCTGACCCCATACTTAGAGGTAGACGTAGAGGTAGAGGGAGGGGCGGAGTGATTCCTAACGATAGACCTTCTAGCTTGCGATCTGGCCATGATTCATTGATTGTGGCACCTTTAAGTACAGGATTTCCAGTTACTGAACGTTCTCAGGAGGACCCCTTGCTTCTTAGCGCGAGTCCATGTGAGGACAACATGGTTACACCCTTTGCAACTCCCTGAGGGTCCCCTATTAGGTCTACCTTAAGGCAGGGGTCAGAACCTGGTAGTGTCCCAACTTTGGTGGTGCAAGATAGTGTAGGAGATGAGGAGACAATACAGGTCTCTCAGTGTGATCTGTTGCCTTCAGCTGGTGGTGTGCCTAGTGTTACACCGATCTCCCCCTTGACCCTGGTGAATAGGTTTTCGATCCTGACTACCTGGGGTGATCAAGTAGATAGTGCGCTCCCTGTTATGGATCAAGATCCCAATGTGCCCAGTATGGTTTCCTCGCTTAGTACATCTGGGAGTTCTTCTAAACATAAACAATTTGATGCTAAGAAACAGGTAACTAGGTCTAGCAATAAATTACCCAAACCCCACCCTTAAGCACCTCTTCCATTTACTGTTACTTCTTTGAATGTCAGTAGTATTAGATCTCATGTTAAACGCCAGTTGACATTTGGGATTCTTTCCTTTTTAAATTATGATGTGTATCTTTTGCAGGATACTTATCTATATACTACTTTGGAGACTAATATCGCTAGTAAACTCTGGCGCTGGGGAGTATCTTACTGGTCTTTTGGTGTAGAACCTTGTAGCGGGGTCGGTATTTGCTTTACTACCTTGGATGTTACACTCATTCGGTTGATCGAAATTTAACCTGGCAGGGCGCTACTGGTAGATGTTAGGGTGCATGGCATCACTTGCCGGCTGATTTCCGTTTATGGCCCGCAGCTAAAATCCTTGAGGATTGAATTATTATATAAAATTCAGCCTTTTTTGTACACAAGGGGCTATTTGTTTTTTTGTGGGATTTTAATATCAATTTTTTGCAGAAGGGGACATTAGGTAAACAATATTGTGATAAGTCCTGCTTGACTTCAATTCTCTCTCTTGCTGGTTTGAAAGATTCACATCAGGTTGGGAGAGTTTCGGCAAAACCTACTTTTTTTAAAGGTAATTTGGCTTCCCGTATTGATTTTATTTTTGTTCCGAAGTCTTTAAGAATTGATCGCTTGATTTATGATCCGGTAGAGACTTCGGACCATGTATTGATTGGGGTAATGGTAGACTCTTTTCAGGGTCGAAAGAAAGGTCCGGGATTTTGGAAATTGAATACTTCTATCTTAAGTGATGATACAGTTATTGAAAATTTAAAAATGATTGTATGTGACCAGGTTACAACTATTGGATTATACGAAGATAGAGGGAGTTGGTGGGGGGCTTTTAAAAACTGTTTGGTTGGTTATTTTCAGTCTCATAGCCATTTGGAGGCTAGATCGAAAAGAGAGCGGTATTTGTTGCTCCATCGTTCCTTGCAATTATTGATCTCAAGACAGTATGAATGTGGTTTGGATTTATCCCGGGATATTACTCAGATGAAGCTGTCTATGTTGCCGTTTCAGTATGATCGTATGTCATCTTTACTTAAAGAGCAGTTGTTTGGGACACAGGGGAATCCCTTTTTGGCGTGTCAGTCAAGATCGAACAGTCGCCTGTTCTCTAGTTTGAGTAGGGAAGATGGTGTTTTGCTGTCGGATAACAAAGGCATAATGGATTTTTTGGATTTACATGTTGAGAGAACTTTTGGGACCCCCCCACCCAGTTTCTTGTTTTACCTCTCATTTGTTGGGGGCAGCAGACCTTCCACAAGTTGATCGTGCTTTACAGTTTAGTATGGTAGCTGCTTTTACAGAGATGGAGTTGGGTTCGGTGATTTCTTCTCTTAAAAGTGGGGTTTCTCCAGGATCCGATGGATTACCAGGGGAATTGTACAAGTTGTTGTGGCTTATTATGCCGGTGGAGTTATTGGCTTTATATAATTCGTTTCTTTTGGATATGATTTTGCCTACCCAGATGTAAGAAGGTTTGTTAATTTTTCTCTTTAAGAAGGGGAACCGTTCGGACATACGTAATTGGAGACCTTTAACTCTATTGAATGTTGACTTTAAAATATTCTCTAAGCTTTTAGGGAATAGATTCTCTTGTGTTGCCTGATCTGATTAATGAACAACAATTTTGTGCAGTGCCTGGGAGGAAATTGACAGATGCCTTGATTTTTCTTAGAGAGGTCACGTCATTATGCATGGATTCGGTGGGAGGTCCAGGGTTTTTTTTTTTTTGTGAGCCTTGATCAATCTAATGCCTTTGATGAAGTGTCACATGACTATGTATGGGCATGCATGAAGGCATTTGGTTTGCCACTTCAGTTTGTGAGTTGGGTGCAATTATGCTATGCATTGGCTACTGTTGTCCCTTTAGAAAACGGGTGGAGAGGTAGGACTCATGGTGTTTTGAAGGGAGTTAGGCAGCGATGCCCGCTTAGCCCCTTACTGTATGTTTTGGCTTTAGATCCATTATTGCGGATTATTAGTAAGTCTCCTTTGATTAGGGCTATTATAATGGACACGTATTGCCTGCCGAAGCTTATTGCCTATGCGGACGATATTTGTCTTGTTTTACCTGATAGTAAGGCTATAGAGCTAGCTTATGATCTGCTTCATTCTTTGGGATTGATCATGGGTGCCCGCATTAATGGAGATAAAACGAAATGTATTGATATATCAAGGTTTCCAAATTGTCCGACATTAGTAGGGCGTTTTTGGGTGGAAAGCAAACCTTGTAAGATTTTGGGACTTTATTTTGGAGGTAGGGAGGAGCTTTGGATAACTGGAAGATGGCTTTACGGGATGGTAATGCTAAAGTGTCTCAATGGAATAGACATAGATTGTCAAAAAAGAAACAAATTTATTTGATTAAATCTTATCTTCTTCCTTTTTTTTATTTGTAAGTAATGTGTTCTATATACCTAAATCATTGGAAACGTCCCTGTTGCGATGTTTTTTTGGTGGGGTTTGGGGCAGCCGTTTAAACCCCATTAAAAGGAACACGTTATATTTGGACATTAGAGGGGGAGGTTTGGGGATGATTCACCCAGTTGTTTTTTACTTAATTTTTATATATGAACTTGGTCCCAGTGGTACGGGCATCTCAAAATTATAGGTTATGCCATTGGCGTCCCAATTGAAAGATGTTTTAGGTGAATGGCAGGAAGGCCGGTTTTACATTGTAATAAGCGCGTCCTCCTTTGTTGAGCATTTGGAGGTCGGTGTTTGATAAGGTAAAAGGTTGGGATGTACGTTGGGAAGTGGTAAAGAAGCTTCATAAAGCCTTGTATGCCTCGATTTTGGGGAGCTTTTTTTTGATACTCGTTCACATCCTTCCCGTGGCAGTAAGTTCAATTTGGCTAGCTATCTAACTAATTCCCGTATTCCGCAACAGATGTGGGATATTTTATGGTTGGGTATACATGGTAGGGTCAATGTACGTAGTAATCAAAAGCTTAAATCAGTGCAAGAGCGATTTTGCCCAAGGGATAAGTGTATTGCCCTTTTAGAAACCATGGATCACTTGTATTTTGATTGTTATTATGCCAAGGAATTTTGGGACATCCTTAAAGAACGCTGGAAAAACAATTTGGTTTTTCCTCCTTTAAAGGTTAGTTTGTACTATGGCTTCTTTGCTACTGAACAACATGGGGGCCGGTATGGTACTCTACAAGTTCTCCATGTTTTTTTTCTATATTGGTTGTAGATTAGCCGATGTAGACTTTTCTTACAACAACAATTTATTTCTCCACTTACTTTGATTATTATGATAGAATCTGAAGTGGGGAAGTTGATGTTTGCAGAACGTAATCTGTTTTCTTTGTCTAGTTGGGGTTCTTTTTGGGATGGTTTTGATTTTCTATGACCCTATTGTAGGTATATTATTCATTGCGAATATGCACTTGTGTTCTGCTTGGCAAGGAATAACTTAAAAAAAAAATATATATATATATATATGTATTTTTTTCGTGATATCTGTTACATTGAATGTTGGGGGGAGTAGGGGAGGGGTGGTTTGTATGGTCTTTTCTTGAATGTTTTGGGTAGCTGTGTACGGTTATATGCACTTATGGGTTTTTCCCCTTTTTCACATTTCTGGTCATATTTGTAATTAGATTGTATTGTACATATTTTTGCGAAGTTGTTGTTTAGATACCAATAAAAAATTCCCCTACTCTTTTCGATAAGTGCCATGGGATCTTTAACATCCACCTGAACTACCACCAATCCAGGCAGATGGGACCTCGGTTTAACCTCTCATCCGAAAGACTGCACCTCAGAAATGCAGCACCCCTCTCATGCTGCATTACAGTGTCAGTACTGGAATACTAACCCAAGCGCCAGATGTGGGAACTGAACCCACAGCCCTCTGATCTCCCGGCCTCAGAGGCGAGTGTGCTACCTACTGAGCCACTGACACTTGGTGAGCTGGGAGGAGACAGTTTTTCTTGGGGATTTTATTAAGTGCTGGAAGAATGACTGCTGGTCTTTAATTATTATTGCATTTAACATTACCTCTCTTGAAGATGGCTACAGTGTGGGAGAGCTTGCATGAATCGGGTACCACCCCAGACATCAGGGACAGATTAATTATTCTGGTAAGAGGTAAGGCAAGCTCCTCGGCAGCTTGCCCTAAGGAGCTTGGGGTCAGTTTCATCTGAACCTGCTGACTTGGCTGCTGGGATCAACAGATAATGTTTAAGTATGTCTGAGAATTAAGATCTCTCAAGGAGGAGGACTCTTACTTATCATGTAATCCAGAGTTGAAAGCCAACCCTGAGGAGCAGGACATTGATGATGCGAGATACATAGATAGGAAAGAAGATAGTGATGATTGGACCTCTTTCTTGGACAGTGCCATCCCCTCTAGTAGTAAGACTGAAGAGGAATCTGAGACTAAGGAAGACAGTTGGTTATGCAAACCAGACCCATATGGCCCCAGTCCCACTCAGTGTTCAGCACAGAGTATAGAGAAGGCAGAAATAAAAGCTTCTTGGGTTCACAAGTCATGGTATTCCCTGAACAGGCACCTTCTGCATACTTTATGCACATGAACATCTTAGCGGTTTAGTATACAGTTATTAGAATTTTTTTGGTAAAAGACCATGCCCCCTGCATTGGCACAAGAATTACGTTTTTCCTGATGACTGATCTCAGCAGTGGGAATCCTTGTCTGAGTTTGACTAAACAATTTCAGCTCTGGTGAAGAAAACTTCATTATCATTCATGGGTTTTCAAGCTCCTAAAGATCAGGACCAGCTCTGCTGTTAAAAAATAACTTCCAATCACTGGTGGAATGATTTGTTATACATCCTAGAGGATGTAGCTAAAGTATCCTCAACTATGGTAGTAGACCTATGAGCTTTATGGCTCAGGACTTGGTTGGCTGACCAAGAAGGGACATTCTGTTTGACCAGGAGCTTACTAAGGTCCTGAAACAGATTTGGGAGACTAAGCTTTCTAATAATGTGGATTCAGTTAACTATCCACACTGTAGCAGTTCTGTTGGAGATAGCGGAGTCAAAGGAACTCTTCAAGCTAAGCTTCTCCCACTACCTGGGTGGTATATCCTCTTAATTCTCCCTCGCTGCTTCCATTTGATCACCTCTGACGAGTTATGTCACCCGGCTCGTCCGGGACTTAACCTTCGCCATTGTCTTCTGCCACAGGACTTGTGCTTATGCCCAGCCACTGGTGCGAGGTCTGCGGAAGGTTGGTTGTTGTCATTCCATCTGGGGTGTTTTTCCTCCAGTTTTCCTCCTTGGGCCCATGGACGTGCAACGGGTGCAATGTCTGAGCTTCACCTCCTTGGAGACTGTCTCGGTGTCCTGAATGTGGGGTCCCTTCCCCACGTGGTGGCGTGCATGTGCTGCCACCCAACCATTGCTGGTTGGCGGACAAACAGTGTGCCACTTTAAATCCCCCTCCCCGAGGAAGAAGAGCTGTCTGGGGACATTGGATCCTTCCTCTCTTCCAGAGCAACTAGAGTCCATTCCTGACCTCAGGTCACCAGTGTGGAAGGAGGTAAGGCACCCAGTGCCTCAGACCTCCACGCCACTGGGCCAGCCTTTTCTTAGGCTTCAAGTCTCTTTTCTAACTTTACTCCTTCATCTTCTGAAGCCATGATCACAATAGACAATATAGAGCAAGAAACCTGGGTTTTAGTTTTTTACCCAGTGCCAGCAGAAAATGTCACCCATGGGTCCATAGAACACGTATCTGTACTGCCTGGGCGAGCAGCACAATGTCAAGGTATACACTTTGACTGGACCATGCGGCCCTCTTCCATTGAGGAAAGAAAGGCCCGACTGGCCTTTGGTTAGCTAAAACACTGGGATAGGGGCCCAGTGGCTGCTGGGTGGACTGCACAGTTAGCAGTCATGGAAGAGGCGGCAGCAGATGCAGCGTATTCTTTGTCGATTCCGGCGCTGTTCCTGGCTGGAGCCAGTGTCTGAGGGTTATTCTCTGATGAGTTCAGAGAACTGTGTTTGGCCCTCTAGACCTTCAGGGAGAGCCATACTTACTGCAGCAAGAAACACAAACACTGTCATGTTGTAGGACTGGGAAAGATCACGCTCTTCCCAATCTTATCAGCTCCCCCGATTGGTCACCTTTTGAGAGTAGGGTTGAGAGCTCCATGGTACCCCATCGAGCTTGTCTACCTCAACTCCAGTCATTCAGGCTGTAGAGATATATTTCTAGAGCTTGTTGACTGGCTGACAGAGGAGACCGAGGAGGAGTTGGTCTTCTAGACCAGGGTTCTCCCGGTTCTCTCAGGAGGACGTGGTGCAGTTGATATCCCTGACTGGTTGGCCTCTGGAGCGGCCTCCACTAGTGGTCATGTCTTCTAAGCCTGTTGTTCTCAACATTTCGAGGCAGCTGGTTCATCATCACCCTCTGGAGGATACCCATCAACATCAGTCTTTGGGTCAATGATCAGGGTTGAGGTGCTGCTTGTGTTCTTGATCCTCTCAACTGGGAGGAGCCTCCATCATATTAAGGGAGTGCATGTTGAAGGCAGCAAACCTCTGCACAAAAGAAGTTCATCAGAAAGCAAAAGAAAAAGACTGTTGTGATTCTCTAGGGAAGTGGCTGAAAAGGTTAAGAGTAAAAAGGTACAAAGACAGGGAAGAGAATTGGGAAGTGTACCAGGAAAGGCAGAGGGAAGCAGGGAATACTTAAGTGAGAAGAGTAAGACCAGAAGAGGGACCATAAAGTTAAAAGGGGCAGTGGGGGTGGGGACTGTGCAGAGGAGGATCAGGAAAAAAGCAGATATTTCTGTTCCGTCTACACGGTGGAAGGGGAAGGGGTGGACCACATAAATGCAGCAGGGTCAACGGGGAGAGGGAAGTAGACCAAGTCCATTTACAGAAGAGAGAGTACTGAGAGGACTTGCATATCTGAAAGTTGACAAAATTATGGGGTCAGATGGGGTACACCTATGGTTGTTGAGGGAACTCTAGGGAGGTACTCGCTACACCTCTGATAGCCATATTTAATAATTCACTCTAGACAGGATTGGCTCTAAAGGACTGGAGGAGGATAGATGTAGTGCAGCTTCATAAATGCGGTAGCGGGGTGGAGTCTGGCAACTAAAGGCTGGTCAGTCTAACATTCAGTGGTGGAGAAGCTAATGGAGTCGCTACTGAAGGAAAGTATCGTGGAGTATTTTTTATCCATCAGGTTACAAAGTCCGAGACAGCACGGATTCATGGGGAGTAGACATGTCAGATGAACCTGATAGATTTCTTTGATTGGGTGACAGGGAGATAGACCAGAATGGGGCTGTGAGCCTGGCCTACCTAGACTTCAGCAAGGCGTTCAACACCATACTACTTGGAAGACTCTTTGGAAAACTTTGGGTCTGAAATTGGTTGATGGGTAGGTGGCAGAGGGTGGTGGTAGACGGAATTCAGTCAAGGGAATGGGAGAGTGACCAGTGGGGTGCCTCAGGACTCAGTACTGGGTCCAGATATCTTTATTTATTTATTTATTGAAGAGTTTCACCAGAAAAACACACTGAGAAACAAGTTGCTCGTCTCACGGTGCATCCTGGGTAAGGGGAAGAGGGGAATATTAGGCAGTACAGTATAGGTAAATTAAATGTACGTTTTCAATTTCAGTTTGGTATGGCATATATATAGCAAACCAGTGCAGATAAAGTGAATGCACAAATACAAAAGGGGTTGGATAAGACATATACTAAGGTAGAATTGATCCAAATACATTTACAAGGATTATACGTATAGTGCAAGAAAGCCAAATAAGCATGAGGTGCAATAAAGATTGGGAAATACAGCAGAATGTTCACTGACAAAGTGCAGTTTGAGGAGAAAAAGTTGTCGGGCCTGGGAGATGGATGAGGATGATGAATAGTGTCAGATGGGCATAGGTAGTGAGTTCCATAATACAGGGAATTGATAAACGAAAGCACCTTGGCTGCTTGTAGTAGTAGGTCATGGAATGGGCAGAGTGCGAGAGTCAGTGGATCTGAGAAAATGGTGTGGGGGAGGTGGACTGGAAAAATAGGAGGCTAGGTAAGATGGGAGAGAACCAAACCAGAATTTAAAGGTAAATTTCATGCGGTACACAAGTCATCTGCACTCCAAGGAGGGGAAAGCAAGGGAATTGTAGAGAAAACAGTGGTGGGTAGGTGGGTATTGGGGGAGGGGGGTCAAGAGCAAAGCAACAAAAAGCATTGAAAAGTGAATCCAGTTTGGATAGGGAAGACTTAAGAGCAGCACAATAGACTATGTCGCAATACTCAAAAATAGGGAGAATCATTTTCTGAACAAGGTTATGCCTAGGTGACATAAGTAAGCAACTGCGGTTCTTGAAGAGGGCACCAAGCTTGGGGCGCAGTTTCTTCAGAATTACATCGACATGTTCAGAAAAGTTTAGGTGTCAGTCAAGCCAAACACCTAAATATTTAAAAGAGGTGGTATCCTCAAGTGTGGTCCCATCCAGGGTGTTGAAGGTAGGTAGCGAGGGAAGCCTAGAGAGTCCCTGCCATGTGCCAGAGGTTATGGAGACTGTTTTCTTGGTGTTCAGGAAAAGCTGGTGTGACTTAAAACAGCGCTAAACATTATTGAAGTCGAGCTGGAGGCTGGTGGATAGGACAGAGGGAGAGTGGCCAGAGGTGAACAAGACCCGCGTCGTCAGCGTACATATGGATAGAGGAGGAGGAACATTCTGACTACAGGTTATTAAGGAAAACAGAGAATAAAAGTGGGCCAGCTACAGAGCCTTGAGGCACGCCAGTTGAGATGGGCAGTGGTGGGGACGTGGAATCGGCTGTTTTAACTGATTTAATTCTTCCTACCAGGTAGGCTTTAAACTAGTTACAGGCTGACTGGGATAGACCAGCTGAGGAGAGGGTCTCAAGAAAGAGGGTGTGGGAAACTGTGTCAAATGCCTTGGCAAGGTCGACAAAGATGGCAGATGTGATATGACCACTATCCATGGCAGAATGGATAGAGTCAGTAAGCTTAAGTAGGGAGGAGGAGGTGGTGGTGGAGTGGTTCTTCTGAAATCCAGACCGGAATGGAGTGAAAAAGGAGAAGTCGTCCAGGAAAGAGGATAGGTGAGAGAGAACTATGTGTTCCTGAAATTTAGCCAGGGTAGGTAGAAGTGAGATGGGATGATAGTTCCCTGGAGTAGTGGGGTAACCACCTTTTAGGTAGAAGAAAAACAATAGCATGCTTCCAGGCTTTAGGGATAGTGGCAGTGAGGAAAGATAAGTTGAGTAAATCAGTTGGGGGTCTGGAGATAGAAGGGGCAGATAGGTAGAGTAGCTTGGGGTCCAGGCTGTCAGACGAGTAGCCTTTTGTAGGGTTTAGAGAGAGAAGTGCATGTAGGGTGTCTTTAATGTCTTTATAAGTGGCATTGCAGAAGAGCTGGAAGGGAAGGTATGCCTCTTTGCAGATGACATCAAAATCTGCAATAGGGTGGACAACCCAGCCCTAAGAAAATATGAGGAGTCGTTGGGGGTTGGCAGCTGGGTTTTTTGTGTGTGAAAAAGTGCAGAATCATGCATCTAGAGAACAGAAACCCAGAAGCAGAGGATAATATAGTGGGAGAGGAAGTGATGGTCACCAAACAGAAAAGAAACCTGAGAGTAATCATATCGGATGACCTGTAGGTGACAAGGCAGTGTAACAAGGCAGTAGGTAGGGCCAGTGGGGTGCATAGGAAGGGGTATCACCAGCAGAAGAAAAGTGGTGGTGTCACTGTATAGATTATTGAGGAGACCCCACTTGGAGTACTGTGTCCAGTTCTGGAGACATCTCAAGAAGGACATAGATCAGGTGGAGGCTGTCCAGAGGAGGACAGCTAGAATTGTGCAGGGCTGCATCATAAAGAGAGACTAAGGGAACTCAATATGTGCATTTTTGAAGTGAGGAGTGGAGCGAGATATGATGGAGACCTAGAATAACTCATGGGCATGAACAAGGTACAGGAGTGCAGTATTTTTCAGAGAAGATGCATGAGAACAAGGAACATATAATGATGCTGGAGGGGGTACATTTAGGAGGCTCTTGGTGGAGATTACCCAGTCCAGCGATATTAGGGTGGTCCATGGTTAAATGGTTGAGGGCCTTTTTTTCAGGAATGCTCAGACTCTGAAAGTGAGTCGTCCGTGGTCTCTACCAGAACTGAAGAGCTGACCTCCTGCCACGGGCCGGTGTCTTTTGGGACTTTACTTTTTCTTCCAGAGTCCATGGATGTGCCCTTGGAACCAGTCCAGAAGTGGCTAAATACTCTTTTACTGACATACTGGACAAGGACGATTCTCCAGGGGTTGCCTTTCCCATGGCTAAGCCCATCTTGGGACTGGCCCTGGAGCTTTAGCACCATCCAGCATCCTGCCCCGTACCCTTCACTCATATGGTCCGCAAGTAGATGGTCCCTGTGGCTCTTTTCCTGGATTCTCCCACCACCCTTCTGCTGAGATCTTGATTTCAGACCCTGCCTTCTGCAAATTGGGTGGTCAAGGGGATATTGACAAGACTCCAGACAGAGTCCAAGATCAACCATGCAGCAAAAATAGGTCTCTGTCAGGCATACTATGCTGTCATGATGGTCAACTTCAACCATTCCCTGCTGGAAGTGTTTGGGGAACTCCTCCATTTTCCTGCCAACAAGCAGTTGTCAGCAAGCTGGACAGTCTATACTTGGTTTCGGTGTGACACAGGGAATGCAAGTAACCAAACTGGAGCTAATAATAGCTCCATACATTGATAAACCCTAAACATTCTACCTCGACTGATCTCTGGGTTGAACGTCAACTGTGGGAATTCTGGGATGCGCCTCGAATGGTGCTTGCCACAAAATGCCAGCGAGAGGGATGGCAGGATCAAGCAGATAAACTTAAAATATTATAACATGCCCAAAAGTACAATTTCGGTTTTAGTCAGAAAGCCTAATTTTGGGGGCTGCCAAACACTATGGTATGGTGCATTTCAATAGAAGATGTTTCCTTTAACATTCTTGGGCTTAATTCTCTCTGCCCAACTCCCTGACCCTTCATTAGCCATGCTGTTGGCTGCTGCAAACTGCTCATGGATTGCCAAGCCCTTTGGGAAGCTAAGTGTATGGAAAGGCATTATATAAATCAAAATCATCTTCGAAGATATCTCCCTCAATTGATCCCAGCCATCGACATCAGGACCACCTGGAAATATTTGCTGACTCGGGCCACCCATGTCAGTGCACCTCATTGGCCTCTGTATAATGCGGATGACCCCAGCGTGCCTCAGTTCTTTCTCCCACTGTCAAGTGCTCATCTGTCCACCACTGCTGAAGAATGCTTTCAAACTTTTGAAAGTATTTGCTAACGCTGCTGTGTCTCAGTTTAACACTTTCTTTTATGCGGTTGCCAAAAGACAAAGAACCACTGTTCCATTATTGCCATTGTGGCGACATTAACATTTGTAAAGATGATCACTCATTTTGTGTCCACTGACTCCTTACAAACCATGGCCTTAAAGCTCGCTCAGTTTGGCAGAGCTTTAACCAGGAGATGTCACAAGAAGGCTTTAGAAGTTTTTCTAAATCTTCTAGAAATGGAGAAAACTGACTGTAGCGATGGTGGCTTCACTGTTGTGAACTGTTTCTGGTTCACTGTCAGCCCTTTGATCCCTGTGGGTTGACTGTGGCCCTTGCTGACTCATTGAAGAAAAAGGATAAGTCCTCGAAACTGATGGAGAAGCACCGCCATTCAGAGAATGATAGCTGTAGAAAGGACAAGGTAACTTCTCCAGACAGTTCCCTTTCTCCTATCAGATGGGCATTTCACACTTAAGGATTCGACTTTGTCTGGCACAGGCTTCAGTTGCCTGCGGTCCGTAGGAATGCTGATAAACATATCCATCCCGTGCTGCAAAGCTTTTTTATTCCTTACAGCCTGAAATGGACTTTGTGGTAATAATGGCTGTTCATGACAGATCCAAGGCTCCCAAGCACATTAGCAGCCTTTCACCTGACAATTTCGAATTTTTGTCAGGTATTCGTCGATGTATGTCTTCCCCTACATCCTCCAAGCACGAGAACAAGTGCAACTCGTGCGGCACCCAACTCCTGCACGAGGACGGCCATTCCCAGTGCCTCTTCTGCCTAGGCCCAGATAATCAGGTGGACAAGTGCCAGCACTGCCTTAAATTCAACGCAGCCACCCGCAGATGGTGGCAGCAGTCCCTGGAGGCCCATATTTTAAAGAAGAAAAGGTCCTCCATGCAAAAGGAGTTAAAAAAGCTCCGGCAGGCGTCAACTTCCCCCAAAGGCCATCGCAAGAAAAAAAAAAAAAGAGAAGCACTGGGACAAGGGCTCCTCATCCACCGCGACTTCTTCAGGAGTTGCTGAAGAAGGCAACTTCACCCCTCCCCCGGGGGACCAATCCGTGCGGCCCGCCTTGGAGGTTTCCAAGGCAGCGTCAGGCCGGCCCAGTCTCGTTCGGGCGCCTCTTGGCTATTGGAGGCCTCCGCTCCTGGTAAAGTCACCACTGTGCGGCCTACTGGTTCGAGTGGCTCCAGTAAGCCAAACGTCTGCTCCTCCGCCCGCACAGAGACGTCGATAAGTCGCCCAACCCCTCGGGGCGGCGCACGGTCCCTCTTCCACCCGACCAGGCCACCCCCCCTTCGCGACCTGCCTCAAGCGGCCGGGTCCGCTAAGATTGGGCGTCTGCTCCTCCGGTGTCCACCGGACCCCGCTGATAAATCGGACGTCGGCCTGCTGGCGTCCGCGCGTGACGCGAGCCAGCGGCACATAGACCCTCCCATGTCCGCGTTCGGCTTCCCTGCAGCCTTTGCTGCCCTCGGGACTCTGGGTTTCCTCAACGACCGTGGGATTTTCCCTCCATCCCGGGTGATGCCAAGGTTCCTGCTGTGCCCCCATCAGACCATCCACCCGCTGGGCGAGCCGACCTGAGGTGGCTCCGGATGCTAGCCCCGACGCTGGCTCCTAGCGCCGGCCCCGACTCGTCTTGCCAACCCCGGGCGACTTCCCGCTCCTGGATGCCGCTCCACGCTGGGCCCTCCACCCACCGGGCCTTCTGCTCCAGACCAGCCCGTGGGCCCTCTGGCCATGCCTTCTGCTTCGGCAGACCCCACGGTTCCCGGGTATTCGACCCCATCGCATCCGACGCAGTCTTACCCGGCTCCGCAGTATTCGACGCCCCGGTACCCAGTGCCTCAATGCCGACGCTGGGCTTCCCGCCGTCGGGTTATGGATGTGTGCCTTCCGGGTATAATCCATACCCGTATCCCCCTCCTCCTCCACTGCCCCCTCAGCCGCCGGTGGACTTGGAAGAGCTGTGGCCTCCTGGTGGGCTGAGGCCAAGGCTTAGCTCACCAGAGAGGTGGAGGTTGTCTCCTGACGATGATACCAGTTCCAGTTGCCATCGTCCGTGGTGAGACTCCCTCCCCACCTCCGGACACCAGGGCTGAACCCTCTGGTTCCAGGGCAGGGCAGGACACGCTTCCCCGAGGGCTTCCCAAGGGGTCTGTTCCTCCCCCATGCAAGGAAAGGGAGTCTTCACATCATCATCATCATCTTCCTCCTCAGACACCTCGGACAACTCCGGTTGTTCCGAGCCGGACGACGAGCCACGCTCTCCGTCCAAACCCAGGCCAAGGATTCCTCTGAAGTCCCCTCCAGAGGATCCTTCTTTTACGGAGTTGCTGTGCAAAATCCAGGAGGTTCATAAGTGGTATTCCTTGGAGCAGGATCCCCAGCGTAAGAAACTTGCTGAGCATCTGGATCTGCCTGTGACAGCTCCCACCTTGGTGCCACCCTGGATTGAGCCTCATGCCGATCTTGTTTCCACTATTTGGAAGCAACCGTCTGCTTTACTCCCACTTCCTCAGAAGTCAAACAGGCTATATCAGGCTCCCGAGGGTGTTGACTTTTTAGATTCTCATCTTCGAGCTGATTCAGTCGTGATTAGCACCGCTCGTGGCCGGACAACTAACCCGAAACATCTGAGCTCGTCTCCACCTGACAAAGAATCCCGTCTTCTGGACCAGTACGGGAAGAAGGTCTATGCTTCTTCCACTCCGAGTATTAGGGCCGTAAATTATGTCGGTCACATGGGGGATTACCAAAAGACGATTCTTAGTGAGGTGGAATCCAAATTGGACTCCCTTCTGGACTCTCAAGTCAAACAGGAAGTGGCTGACCTCGTCCACTCTGCACATGCTTCGTGCTACTTATGATGCAGTGGACACTGCTGGTGGGAGCTCCGCTTTCGCCGTAGGCTTATGGCGTCATGCCTGGCTCTGTGTGTCAGGGTTGGTCCCAGAAGTGCAGTCTGCTATTCAGGAAGCGCCCTTCCGGGGTTCGGTGCTGTTAAGAGCTGATGTCAAGGACATTATCACCGATCTGCAGGAGTAGGGGACTGCACTGAAGTCTGTGGACTCCCATGTATCATCCCCATCAAACACAGCGCCGTCCCTTTTGCAGATGGAATCGGCAAAAGGCGAAACCCCAGGGAAAGCAGGCCGCTAAACGCCGGGCCCCTCCGGCTGCCAAGCCCCCTCCGCCCAAAAAAAGCAGCAGGTGCTTCAGCCGCGACGCTGTCCCACACCACCTGACTCCTTTCCTCTCCCACAGCCTCTGGGCCTTCTGGAGGAACTGGTAGGAGGGAGCTTTTCCTTCCACCTCCCGGGTTGGGAGAGGAAAACTTCAGATTCCTGGGTGCTTCTGCTGATCGCAGAAGGTCACTCAATAGAGTTTCTCCAGAAACCACCTCGTCACCCTCCCCCAAGGTCGTCATACTCACGGGAACGCCTTCTTCGGGTCCAGGAAGAGATTTCTGCACTTTTGCTGAAGGAGGCGATAGAACCCGTCTCCCTTGCTCTTCAGGGAACAGGTTACTATTCCCACTTCTTCCTGGTCCTGAAGAAGACAGGAGATGTAAGGCCTATTCTCGACCTCAGTTCCCTGAACTTATTCGTGGAGTACAAGAGGTTCAGGATGCTCTCCCTGCAGGGCCTCCTGCCCCTCCTTCGGCCGGGACAGTGGCTGTGCGCTCTGGATATGCAGGATGCTTACCTGCACATCCCTGTCCGCCCTTCTCACCACAAATACCTCCGTTTTGCTTTCCAAGGGGACCACTAGCAGTTCAAGGGCCTCCCATTTGGTCTTTCCTCGGCACCCGTGGTGTTCACCAAATGCCTTTCGGTGGTAGCAGCCTACCTGTGTACCCAGTGGGTGCAGGTTTTCCTGTACCTGGATGATTGGCTCCTGGCGGCCCCGTCCAGGGAGGATCTCCTGCGCTTCCTTTCCCTTACCCAGGGGGTGTTTTTCTCCTTGGGCATCACCATCAACCACTCAAGTCCCACTTGATCCCGTCCCAGAGGCTCCAGTTTATCGGGGCAATCCTGGACACAGCCTCTGTCAGGGCCTTCCTGCCACCGGACAGGGCGGCCATACTCCAGGCTTGGGTCAGCCTGTTGTCCAGCCGCAGGCGGGTCAGTGCCAGGTCGGTCCTTCGCCGCCTCTGGCTTATGGCGGCTGCAATCCCAACAGTCCCTTGCGCTCGGCTCCACATTAGGATCTCTCAGTGGACGCTTCGGTCTCAGTGGGATCAGTTGGTGGACGACCTGGACCAGCTTGTCCTAGTCTCCTCCCCCATGGTTCGGGACTTGCAGTGGTGGATGGTTCAGGAGAACCTCTGTTGGGGAGTTCCCTTCTGTCTTTCTCCTTCCTCCCAGACTCTGACCACAGACTCCTCGGGCAAAGGTTGGGGAGCCCATCTCGGACCTCACAGGACCCAGGGCTCCTAGTCCAAGATCGAGAAAACGCTTCAAATTAGTGTGCTTGAGCTTCGGGCAGTGCTTTATGCTCTTCAAGCTCTGCATCTCCTTCCCAGCCACTTAGCCGTACAGACGGACAATATGTGTGTAGTACGGTACATCAACAAACAGGGAGGGACTCGTTCCTACCCTCTTTGCAGGGAAGCGATGTGAGTTTGGGATTGTGCAGTACAGCACAACCTCCACCTCACGGCAGTTCATGTCCTGGGGGTCGAGAACACCTTAGCAGATAAACTCAGTCACTCATCTGCTCAAGCTCACGAGTGGGAACTGGATCAGGGGGTCTTAGACGATATCTTCCTACGTTGGGGAACACCACAGGTGGACCTGTTTGCCTCACCTCTAAACGCAAAGCTTCCCGACTTCTGCTTGCTCGCTTCAGAGCATGGCATTTTTTGGAAAGACGCTCCGTCTCTAGATTGGAAGGACAGATTTGTCTAATCTCCCCCGATCCCTTTGATTCCGAGAGTCTGACAGAAACTCCGTTCAGAAGGAACTCGAATGATACTGATCGCTCCTTTCTGGCCCAGGCAAGTTTTGTTCTCTCTTCTGCAACAATACTCAGAGGAACCTCCTCTTCCTTTTCCTCTGTCGCGACTTTTACTGACCCAGGATCAGGGGACCCTGGTCCATCCAGGTCTCAAGTCCCTTCAACTGCACGCATGGCTCCTGCAGATGTAGCTCAAGCCCGATTTGGGGTTTCACCCAGAGTGGTTGCGATTTTTGGTGGAGGCTAGAAAACCCTCCACTGGGTCCACCCGTGCCACAAAATGGAAATAGTTCACAATCTGGGCCACTTCAAAAGATTTTGAGCCTTTCTCATGCTCTGTTTGGCAGCTGCTGGATTACCTGCGCCACCTCTTTGATCTGGGTCTCATTCACTTGTCCTTGAAGGTACACATGGCGGCCATTTCGGCCTACCATGTCCCTTTTGCAGGCAGGACGTTTGCTTAACTGGAGGTCTCTAAGACTTTCCTTAGAGGGGTTCTCCACTTGAGACCCCCATCCGGGTTCCTGCCCCTCCTTGGGATTTGAATTTCATCCTCGAGAAGCTTACTCTGCCTTCTTTCGAACCGGCAGCCTCAGCAGACATGAAGTTCCTCCCATGGAAGACTCTCTTCCTAGTGGCCATTACTTCTGCTTGGAGGATTTCTGAGCTCCAGGCCCTGATGTGTAAAATCCCGTATTTGATTTTTCACAAGGAACGTGTGACTCTGCGCACCAACCCTAAATTTCTCCCCAAGGTTGTAGCGGAATCTACTTTGAACCAGTCCATAGAGTTACCTGCTTTCTTTACACAGCACTCTAGTCAAGGGGAGTATCTCTTACACACTCTGGACGTTCACCGAATTCTGAGATACTACACTAGCAGAACAAAAGATCTCAGAAAGACTGATCAACTGTTTGTCTCTTCTGCCCACAAAAGAGAAGGCAATGCTGTTTCTAAGCAATGCCTGTCCAAATGGTTGGCTCATTGTATCACTTTCTGGTATGACAAGTACAAGAAGACCCTTCCGGGTCAAGTGAGAGGCCACTCCACCAGAGGAGTCGCTGACTCGTCGGCTTGTTTCAAGAATGTTTCAGCGGCGGACATCTGTGCTGCTGCCACTTGGACTTCCGTCCATACCTTTACAAAACATTACAGTTTGGATATTGCCTATCGCCCGTTTTGCTTCTTCTTGTTCCAGACTGCTTGGGACTCAGTCCTATGTGTAATTACCTACTGCAAGAGCCCTCTCGAAGTCAGATAGTACAGTCATGTAAGAACTTACTGTAACAGTAGATCTTCGAGAGAGGCTTTTGCAGTAGGTAATACCTTCCTGTTCTCCATCCCCCTAAGCTTTTTTAGGTCCTTTTCCAGTTTGGGAAATATCCGCTTCTCTCTCGTCTCGCCCTTTTGGGCCTTTGGTGGGAAAGAATTGGAAGGCGGGCGTGGGGGACCACCCCTTTATACTGACATCGCATGACGTCGGTCACCTGACATGAGGGCGGTCCCCCGCCAGAGACTGCTAGCTAGAAGTTTTTCCGTGGGGTCCTGATGCCTGCTGGCGTCAGTCCTATATGTAATTGCCTACTGCAAGAGCCTCTCTCGAAGATCTACTGTTACGGTAAGTTCTTGCGTAACTGTGCTTTATAACACCACTAGGACAAGTTCCATTTACAAGACTCTCCTGATTTTTATAGAAGAGTGTTAAAATTACATATTTAAAAATAAAACGGAAATAACTATCATACATCCACAACATGGAAAGTTTCAAACTTTCAAACTTTATTGGATTTCAAATTGAGATAAAATTATCTCTTTTTGCAATTGAATCCAACATTTAACATAACATCACAGAACAGACTTACATACACAATTTCAGTTTCACTATAATATTGATTAATTTAAGTTATACAAACCCAACTATCAATAATTTATCCATAACAATTACAGTGTTTACTATATAAAATCATTAAAAAAGGCTTAAAATGATTAAATGGTAGCAAAACTGTGCATTTCAATCTTTTAGATATTTTTTCCCAAGTTTTAGGCACCAAATTTGAAATTGTTTTATCACCAAATGTTGTTCTGGTTCTAGATCTAGAAAACTTTTCCGGACAGAAGATCTTAAGTTGTGTTGATTCTGTATTCTTATTTGCAATATGTTTAACAAAAAGATAGGCAATAACTGTAACGCAAACTTATACACAAGTAAATTCCAATGATAATCTCTCCTATCAAATAATGAGGTGAGACCTGAGTTTTGATATAACACACAACAATGAGTTCTAAATGGAACGTTTGTTATAAATCTCAACGCACTATTGAAGAGGACATCCAAAGAACACAGCAGTGATTTTTTTGCATTTTTATAAATTATATCACCATAATCTAATACTGGTAAGAATAGGGCAGAAACCTATAATTTCCGAATCTTTAGACTAAAGAGAGCTCTATCCCTATAAAAGAAACTTAGAAGTCTCTTCAGTCTCATTGAAATAAATGTTATATGCATTTCAAAAGTCAGATTTTTGTCTAGTATAACTCCTAAGTATTTATAGGAGTTTACTCTTTCTATGTTAATTGTTGACAAAAATTTAAGTTCTCTTATAATTGAATCTTTAAGATCTTTTTTACCAAACATCCACTGTTTTTTTCATTCAATAACAATCTCAAGTTAACAAGTTCCCTTTGTATTTTATTAAAATGTTGTTGCAAAACAACCATTGCTGTGTCCACATCATCACTCCTAGTATACAAAATTGTATCATCCGCATAAAGTTGTATATAAGTTTTAGATGAACAGTAAGTTGGTAAATCATTTAAGTATAATAAAAAAAGGAGGGGGCCTAGTACAGACCCTTGAGGTACTCCATTTAGTAGGGTAGCTGATGTAGAACACATACCTCCTATTTTAACAGATTGTAATCTCCCAATCAAATAACTATGAAACCAGCCTAATGCTGGAATACCTAGTCCAACATTTTTTTAACTGATTAAGTATTATAATATGATGAACTGTGTCGAATGCCTTCAACAAATCCAGAAATAACGATGGAACTTACTGTTTTTTGTCAAAGACATTCAGTAGGTCATGAGCTACTTTTAAAATTGTATATGTAGTATTATGCCATTTTCTAAATCCAGATTGCAAATGTGTTTATTATATTGTGTTTAATAAGATAGTCAATTGAGTACTAACTAATTTTTCAAGAATTTTTGCACATATTGGTAATACTGAAATGGGTCTATAGGATCCTGGGTTTGATAGATCACCACCTTTAAATACTGGAGTAAGAAAAGCTGTTTTCAAATCAATTGGTCATTCACAACTATCCAAAGAAAAATTAAAACTATATGTAAGATGAGGTGCTAATAATTCAGCTGCTAATTTCAAAAAAAGGGGGAAATCTCATCACTTCCAGGACCTTTTCTATTATTTAAAGTCTGTAACTGTTTGCATTACAAAATACAATTATTCAGGTATGCTTATGTTGAGAAGGTCCTAAAGAGATCAGTCAAAACAAGTACATCTCGTAATGTTTGTACAATACATGTAATTGTAACATGGCATTAATAAGGTGCTTCGGATCCCGCGATCCGATAGGTGTAGAGGGTCAAGGGCGGCAGCGAGCGGGAATTAACCCAGCTATATGCCGTGCCCGCCTGCAGTACCTCGCCAGCAGCCAGACCCCCAGCCTAGCAGCACTGTGCGCTAAGCAGGGAGCGAGTGTTTCAGGGCAAGAGTGGTGCAGCGACGGGAGACAAGCTGGATGCGGACGGAAAAGGGAGGGGACAAGAAGCAGGGCACCCTAGCGCAGACACAGGATCGCGGAGACAGATGGGGATGCCGCAAGCGGGACTCGCAAGAGGGAAGGAAGTGATGCGGGGGGGCAGGCAAATTTGCATGCGGATGCACAGCACACCGCGATATCAGCAGCATCGCAGAGACCTCCATCGCCGGGTATAAAGGAAATACCAGCGCACATTGGCAGAAACACCGGACCGTGATGTGAGCCGCAGTGTCTTGTGTACTTACATCCTGTAAGTATGTAGACCGCATCAGTAAGTAAATGTAGGTGTCAAGGAAGATTGAAAAGTGCAGCAGAAACGTGTCCTCACAGCTCCGACTCCCCCTGTTATGTTGCTCCATGCACAATAACCAGGTTCCTGGCAACTCCATTGTCCCGCGGCCCATGTTACAAGCGCATTAAGCCACTCCGTCGGTGGCATCTAATGCGATTGATGCATGGTGGGGCCGGGTGGTAGCCCTGGGCCTCGGGGTGCCATCGCCCCCAATGCATCAATCCAGCATTAGATGCCACCTCCGCGTGGCTTAATGCTTACTTGTAAACTATTTGGAGACTCTTCACCTATTCCAAATATCCTTGAGTGCACCTGTTTTTGACTTGGCTGTCTTCAGCACAGTACATTTGATAAGGTCTTTCAACTACCAGGCAGATTGGTTAAGCAGGGAAATGATCCTGTCATGATTGGTCTCTACATCCACAAGTGTTTCTTACCCTCAGCTACGTGTTTGGTATGTCCCAAATAGATTTTTTGCATCTCACAGGAATACTCAAGTGGAAAAGTTGTTCAGCATTAACAGGTCTCCGGCAGTAGACGCCCTCTCACAGCCATGAGAGTTTGATCTAGCTTATGCAGTTCCTCTGACTCTGCTAATCCTTTTAGTATTTTGTGCAGTTTAAAGAGCTTGTTCCTAGTCATAGATCTGAATTGGCCTTCTGAATTATGATATTAAGAACTGCTCAAATTGATAATTCACATGCTGTTCACTCTACCTCAAAGTTAAGACCTCCTTCAAAACTGGATTCTACATTCAGATCTGCAGGGGTGCACCTTTGCGGCTTGGAACCTAAAGGAGAAGATTTGTGGAGTTAGGATGTTCATTGAAGTAGTTAAGAATTCTTCCTACAGTTAAGAAAACCTACAGCAGAGTGTTCTAGAATCTGGTTAACCTTTAGACGTTGGTGAAACTGAAAATGTTTAAGACTTGGGTCCTGCAATCAGTAGTAGACCGTAGTGGCTCATTTTCCTTCCTTCCCTCCCTACTGAAAGCTGATGCTGTTTCCTACATCCTGGAGTCTCACATCTCTAGGAAGATGCAGTGGACTAAACAGAACTGGAAAGCTAAAACAGTGCTTGCCAACATTCTCCTTTCTGTGAGTTGTAATGTATCTTTCTAGGCCCATATCTGTGGAGAAGACGTGGGTTGTTCTCATTCTATAATTTATCAAATTCATTTTTTGCATAAACGCCATGAGACATCTACTGTAGCTATTTTCTCGTATGGTTCACATTTCCTTTACTGGTAAATCAGTATACCCTGTTGAGATTTCAATTTATTTTTAGTCGATGTTTTTATTGTTACAAAGTTTATGCTCATGGCTTGTGGTATATAGCCAGACTGTTCACTACTACTTTGCAAGAAATATTACTGGGGAAAGGCATTGATGGGCCTGCTTCATCTCTGAATAAAATTGTCCTGCCTTCATTCCTGATAGGAGGAAACCCCAGAATCCCTAGAAAGATAAATCTTTGAACTCGTAGAAAGGAACATTTTGATGAACATTGTTTTAATTTTCCTGTTGGTCCCTTTCAGTAATGAAATATTAGTTCCATCTCTGATTCTGCATCTCCTAATAATAATCTTTCACTATAAAAATTGGGAAACATAACTGTAACCATCTCACCTTTTTGTTTATTTCTGTAGGAAAAGGTGGTGGTGGTCGAAGTCACAAAATAAGTGATTACTTTGATGTAAGTTGCATTTTTTACTGTTTTGTACACCTATAAATAAGGAATCTGCAGATGGCAGATATAGATGTTAAGTAATCAGTGGCTTGATTGCAGCATTTACTTCAACTTTCACTGGTTAGACCGCACCTGGAGTATAGTGTGCAGTTTTGATGCCCATCCCTTAAGGAGGATATCACCTTGATGGAGATGGCCCAGAGAGAGGCGCAACCAAGATGATCCAGGACCAGCAGGGCAACACCTACGAGGAGAGAGGCTCAAGGAGCTCAACATGCACTCTCTTGAGGAAAGAAGGGAGAGGGGAGACATAACTAAGATCTTGAGTACCTTAAGGGTATTAACAGGGTGAGCACTGAGGGCCTCTTCGGCCTTAGCAGGAACAAGAACACTAGTGGGCACAGCCTAAAGCTGGTGGGGGGGAGGGTTTCAGGAGGCAAATGAGGAGGCACTCACTGAGATGGTGGTGACCAAGTGGAATGAGCTGCCAGAGGAGGTGGTATACCTGAAAACAGTGGACAGCTTCAAGAGAGGGTGGGACAGGATAGAGGAAAAAGTAGCAGGTTGGGGGGTCAGAAGGGAAACGGGGGGGTCCCTCTGTAAATACTGTGGGAACCACACACTCAAACAGACTAGATAGTCCGAAAGGCCTTTATTTGCTGGCACGTTCGTATGTTTCTATAAACCCACAGAAAAAAGAATTCAAGAACATGTAAGGGCAGTAACAAATCAAGATGATAGAAAGGTATTGGGATTTATTTTTAGATGCCATAATAATTCAAATCCCTCTGGAATGTGGTTTATGGAACTTGAAAATGTACACCCGCTTAAAAAAAAAAAGGGGGGGGGTGGAGGGGAACTGCAAAAAACTGCTTTTTCTGAAAGAGACCGGATGGATTGTTACTTAAATACTGTTTCTCCAGAGGGTCTCAACGAAGATGAAGATTTTAGCCCATATCTGTAATTGGTGTCCATGGTGGTGAACGGATCGAATTTGTCTTTCACAGTTTCACCATACTTTTTTTATTTAAAAATTGAAAATTCATTTTTAAGTACCTGTATCGGTATTTATTCATTGTAATGTTGGGTGAATTATTTAGGGTAAAATAGATTGCACTCAACTAAACACCTATTAGGGTTTGACTACTTGAGCATCATCCTTATTTCAGTTATACCTGCTGCTTACATTGCATATTGTAATCTCGCTAAAAACAGTGTAATTTTATTGGCATTAAAAAATTACTAACTGAGAAAATATTGCTTACTATGAATTTTCTACACATTGAACTAATTTTTATTTGCAGTAGCTTGTCGAGTTAATACCTGTGGACTTTGCACATCGACTACAGCATCTTTGAATCACGTTACATGTTTGGAAATCTGATTAATAGGTCCACATTTGTTAGTGGTATATGTTATGTATATATTTAGAAATGTATTTTCAACATATTAAGTTTTTGATGTTGTTATTAGATTTTTGATAATTAGAGTAGTGATTATGTACCTATTCATTAGGGGGTCATCTGGAATTTTGTGTCAGTCTTTAAATTGGGGCTTTTTATAGAGAGGGTCTGTCTGGCACACCACCTGAGGAAGACCCGTGGTCGTAGCGCTTGGGCACTGTTTGTTCAGTGTCCTCATGGGTTCCTTGAATATTTACTTTATCTGCAGCTATTTTGAGCATTCATTATTTTCTGTACTTGAATGCCACTTCATCCTTTTTTTTTGTTGGATCAGCTTGGGATCCGAGGGTTGGTACTGGCACAGCTTTTCTGAGCGCCCTATTGTTTGTGTTTTTAACACCAGTAATACTAAGGCATTCATAACTTCTGCAGTGTCCCTTTAAGACTGAACTGGAATTTGGAATGTATGCAAATGATGGAATCTTTGCGTGTGCTATATTCAGATACTGCCTTAAACTAACTGCTTCGGTTCTAAACCTTTACATTTCACTCTCCGCCTGTCAAGACCAGAAGCTCAGAGATACTCTCCTCCTTATCTGCTTGCCCTGATGCGACAAAAACTATAAAAATACATAAGTATTTTTCTCCTTTTCATTTGCTGCCTTTTACTATTTGTTACTCTTAGCTAAACAAGGTGTTTTTCTATTTTAAACACATTTTTCTCAGTTTCTCCCGGTTTGGTGTAACCGGTGTGGAACTGGGGTTTATTTTGCTTTTGTCGGAGTTCCCCGACTAAGGAAGTCCATTAGTTAGTCTAAATTTATTTTAAAACAATTATTTGTGAACCACTAATTACGGATCTTACTTCGAGAGGGCTCTTACAGTAGGTATTTACATATAGGACTGACCCGCCAGGTGTCGGGACCCTACGGAAACATTTCTAACTAGCAGTCTCTGGCAGTGGACTGCCCCCACGTCAGGTGACCGATGTCATGCGACGTCATTATAAAGGGGCAGTCCCCCATGCCCGCCTTCTGGTTCTTTCCCACCGTCGACTTGTGAAAGTTCCTCACGGTAGAGTTCAACGCTAGTCAGTTGTTAGTCGGTTCAGTTTTCAAACTTTTAGACTGTTTTTCCCGATAGATACATTCTCTTAGTATGCTGTGTATGTCGTCCCCGATGTCTTCCGAATCGCATAAACACAAGTGTGAGTCGTGCGGTTCCCAGCTACCGCATAAGGACGGCCAGTTCCTGTGCCTCTTCTGCCTAGGCCCAGATCACCTTGGGGACAAGTGCCAGCACTGCCAGCAATTTAATTCGGCTACCCGAAAACGGAGGCAGCAGTCCCTGCAGGCCCATACTTTAAAGAAAAAAAATAGCATCCATGGAGAAAGAGTTAAAAAAGTTGAGGTAGACGTCCACTTCCTCCGAAGGCCATGAAAAGGACAAGCACCGGGAGCGGGCTTCGACTTCCACGGCCTCCGGCTGGAGTTGCAGTTCTGAAGGCAACGTCCCCTCCAGGGGACTGCTCCATGACAACCATCTTGGCGATGTCCAAGAAGGTGTCGCCCCTCCCGTCAGGCTTGCGCTCAAGTCCCTCGAGTACCTCCAGGGTAAAGGAGGCCTCCGCTTCCGGGAAGGGCCACTGCCACGTGGCCCTCAGGTTCAAGCGAGTCTGCTAAGTCGGACACCGGTGCCTCTAACGTCTGCTCGGACAAGGCTGGTAAGCCGCTTGCTCCTTCGGGAGGGCACACAGTTGCTCTTTCGCCTGACAAGTCCGCATCTCCAACGTGGCCTTTATCGAGCAAGGGATCCGATAAGTCAGACGTCTACTCTGACACCTGCCCTGATCCGGCTGATAAACCGCATGTCAGCTCCTCCGACGCCCACCCGGCCAAGGAGCCTGCGTCGGACCCCCTTGACCAGTCCGATGCCCCAGGCTTCCCGCAGCACTTGGTGTTGCCCTCTGAGGTTCCTGCGTCTCCTCTACTGACCCCGGGGATTCCAACCCTCCCTCCCCGGTCGTCACGGAGGACTTGGACACGCTGCCATCAAGGCCCCCTCCTTCCGGACCAGACACGCTGACATTGGACCCTCAGACGCCGGCCCTGATGCCAGTCAATGTCCCCCTACTGGATGGCGCTCCCATGCTGGGCCTGATGCCTGCAGGGCCAGCCTTTCCTTTGCCTGGCCTGCCAGCTGTTCCTCTGCCAGGTCCTTCTGCTCCACCAGAGCCCCGGGTCGCCGGTTATCCAACACCTCAATACCCGGTGCCATCTTGGCCAAGAGGCCCACCACTTTATCCAGTGCCGTAGTACCCAGCGCCTCAATACCCGATGCCGGGCTTCCGTTGTCGGGTTATGGATACTTAATGTATGGATATCCTCACTGTCTGTATCCCCCTCTTCCTTCGCCGCCTGCGCCCCAGCCGCTGGCGGATTAGAAGGAGACTGTGGCCTCCTGGTGGGCTGAGGCCAAGGCTCAACTCACCAGAGAGGTAGAGAGTCGTCTACAGACGCCTGACCCTTTGCAGGATCCCCTGCGTCAGAGACGAGACACTCTCTCCCCTTACCTGACACCAGAGGTGAACCCTCGGGCACCAGAGGTGGGGAGGATACGCATCCCAGAGAGCTTCCCAAAGGGACCATCCCTCCTCTGCGTAGGGAGGAGCCTTCCTCTTCTTCGTTGGAGACCTCTGACTCTGACTCAGGAGGACGCTCTGACCCGGATGACTAGCCTCGTACTCCAGACCGACCTAGGCCAAGGACCCCTCCGAAGTCTCCTCCAGAGGATCCTTCTTTTCTGGAGCTACTGAGAAAGATCCAGGAAGGTCATCAGTGGCAATCTCTGGAGCCAGATTCACAGTGTAAAAAGCTTGATGCCCTCTAGGATCTGCCCGAGACCACTCCTGCATTGATTCTGCCCTGGATAGAGCCTCACGCGGATCTTGTTTCCACTATTTGGAAACAACCTTCCGCGTTAGCCACCCTTCCGAAGAAGGCAGATCGGCTATATCAGGCTCCCGAGGGAGAAGATTTCTTGAACCTGCACCCCAAAGCGGACTCTGTCATGATTAGCGCTGCTCACGGCCACTCCGCTAATCCTAAACCTATCAGCTCGTCTCCGCCTGACAAGCAGTCTCAGCTTCTGGACCAGCATGGGAAGAACTACTATGCATCTTCTACCCTGGGTATTAGGGCCCTGAATTATGTAGCACATATGGGGGATTACTAGAAGATCATCTTTAGTCAGGTGGAATCAAAGTTAGACTCCCTTCATGAGTCCCAGACAAAACAGGAAGTGGTGGATCTTGTCCTGTCTCCTTGTTCGGCCAGTCTGCACATGCTACATGCCACTTAAGACGCAGTGGACACAGCTGGACGGAGCTCTGTTTTCGCTGTCATGCCTGGCTCCACGTTTCAGGTTTGGTCCCCGAAGTGCAATCCGCTGTTCAGGATGCTCCCTTCAGGGGTTCGGTGCTGTTCGGTGGTGATGTCAAGGACATCATTACCGACCTACAAGAGACGGGCACTGCACTCAAGTCTGTGGACTCTCTGAACAGACCCCCTCAAGGGCAATGGCGTCCCTTTTGTAGACGTAACCAACAAAAACCAAAACCACAGGGCAAATGGGCCAACAAATGTTGGGCACCTCCAGCAACCAAGAGTCCTTCTACCAAAAAAGCCACGGGAGCCTCGGCTGCTGCGCTGACCCAGACCTCCTGACTCCTCGCCTCTCCCACTGCCTCTGGAGGTCCCAGAGTAACTGGTAGGAGGGAGATTCTCCTTCCATCTACTGGGTTGGGAGAGGATAACGTCGGATGCTTGGGTGCTCCAGTTGATAGCAGCAGGACACTCAATAGAGTTTCTACAGAAACCACCCCGAAGACCACCCCCAAGTTGTCTTACTCCCTGGAACATCTTCCTCTGGTCCTAGAAGAAATTAACTCCCCTCTCTCGGCGGACGATAGAACCAGTTCCCAGCCACCTTTGGGGGACAGGTTACTATTCCCATTTCTTTCTAGTTCAAAAGAAGATGGGAGATGTGAGGCCTATTTTAGATCTCAGTTCCCTGAACATGTTCTTGGAGTACAAACGCTTCAGAGTGCTCTCCCTGCAGGGCCTTCTGCCTCTTCTTTGGCAGGGATTGTGCTTTGCGCGCTGGACATGCAGGATGCTTGCCTACATATCCCCATATGCCCTTCCCACCACAGATTCCTTCGGTTTGCTTTCAGGGGGACCACTACCAGTTTAGGGCCCTTCCATTTGATCTTTTCTCGGCCCCCAGAGTATTTACCAAATGTCTGTCTGTGGTGGCACTTGCATACCCAAGGAGTTCAGGTATTCCCATACCTGGACGATTGGCTCCTGGCGGACCCATGCAGGGAGGAACTTGTGCACTCCCTTTCCTTACCCTGCAGGTTTTCACCAGCCTTAGTATCACCATCTACCAAGCAAAGTCCCATTTGGTTCCTTGTCAACGCCTTCAGTTCATAGGGGCAATTCTAGACACGACCATCGGCAAAGCCTTTTTGCCTCAGGACAGGGCGGACACCCTTCAGACTCAAGCACGTCTCCTGTCCTGTCTCAGAAGGGTCAGAGCCAGGTCAGTCCTCCGCCTCCTCGGGCTAATGGTGGCTGCCATTTCGACAGTACCATGCACTCTGCTCCATATGAGGATTTCTCAGTGGATGCTTCGGTTTCAGTGGGACCAAACACTGGACGTAGACCAAGAGGTACTAGTTTCCGATTCCATGATCAGGAACTTGCAGTGGTGGATGGTACAAAAAAACCTCTGTCGGGGAGGTCACTTCAACATCGAACTCCCCTCCCAGAAGTAGACGACAGATGCCTCAGGAGAGGGCTGGGGAGCCCATCTTGGGTTTCACAGGACTCTGGGCAGCTGGTCCCGGTTTGAACAAAATCTGCACATAAATGTGCTCGAACTCAGAGCAGTCCTTTATGCCCTCCAGGCCTTGCACTCCACCATCCTTCCCGGTCATCTCCTCATACAGACAGATGTGTGTAGTCTGGTATCTCAACAAGCAGGGAAGCAATGAGGGTGTGGGTCTGGGCTACCCAGCACTACCTTCACCTGACTGCCATTCACGTTCTGGGAGTGGAGAAAACACTGGCTGACCACCTCAGTCGGTATCAGCCAGGACCCACGAATGGGAACTGGATCAAGAGGTTGTAGATGACATTTTTAACAATGGGGAACCCCTCGGGTAGACCTGTTCGTGTCTCCTTAAAACTCAAAACTTCCCACCTTCTGCTTGCTCATTGCAGGGCGAGGCATTTTTTGGCGGGATGCTCTGTCTCTCGATTGAAGGGATAGATTTGTCTATGCCTTCCCTCCTATTTCCTTAATTCCGAGGGTCCTGAACGAGCTCAGATCAGAGGGGGCATGAATGATCCTCATCGCTACATTCTGGCTCAGGCAAGTTTGGTTCTCTCTTCTGCAACAGTTTTCAGAAGAACTTCTGCTTCAAACAACATGAAGTCATGCTGTATTCTGACAATATGCAGTTAGACCGACCGGTTCAACTGCCCCGGAGAACCAAGAGTTAAACTCTATGCAGATGCATAGAACATTGAGCTGGAGCTCGGTTTTCAAACCACTGTCCTCAGTACGTTCCAGTAACTGATCAGATTCTTTACTCTGCTCACCAGTGAAGACGCCTCGGAGATTTCTCCTCGCTGCTTTCGGTCTAGCGTAGTTTTGACGTTTTATTTCAGTAACGTTCTCAAACCGCTGTCTTCGGTATAGTTCACGCTCCCTAGGTTGCGTAAGTGTTCGGTTTCCAGTTGGTTCCGTGACTGTGTGTGTGTGTGTGTGGGGGCTGAACTTCTAAATTTCTCTGTTTTATCTAAATTTTTCACTGTATTGGGATACCGGTGCAAAGTCCTGACTAGAACTGGGGGCTCTCGGTTCATTTTTTGGCCGGCACTAAACCGTTGGCCGGTTCAGACTTTGTCTTTTCTATTACCAGGGCTAACTAAGCCTTCAGGGGTAATTTTCTCTTTTCTTCTATTTCTTTATCCTGGCCTAAGTAAGCCACTATGGATAAAGTAGGTATTTGATTCTTGTTTAACCGGCCTAACTAAGCCACTGGGTTAAGCTCCAAATTTTAGGGTTATGTCACAGAAACCCAAGAGAAAAGACGGTCCCACTGGGTTTCAGCATTGTACTGAGCGTGAGGAGCAATTTGCAAAAGCTGATCCACATTTGGTTTGTCTGTATTGTTTGGGTTTTAACCACTTACAAACAGACTGTGATATTTGTAAGAATTTCTCTGTCTACTTTAGACAGGTGCCTCGGTAAACTGAAGGAAAGAATGGACAAGACTGCTGAGGCCGGTTCCAGTTCTACTGAACCGTCTGATCCGACAACTGACCTTTCAAGCCAGGGTGAACCGTCGACGGCTAAACGATGCTCGGAGTCGGTTTCTGAACCCACACCATTGCAGAAAGCCAAATGCTCTGGTTCGGAACCGCATAAGCAATTGATCTCGGTGCCAACTGTGGATGAAATTGCAAAGGCCATCGAACAGTGCAGTCTTTGCAATCTGGATTTGGCGAACTGTCGCAGGTACCGTCTGGGCAGCCAACAGTTCCGGATACCGGTTCAACTCCTTCAGGACATCTTGATCCTGAGGAGTAGGAATATGAGGAGGAGGATGAGGAGCAGGATGAAGGGGAGCTCATTGACCCTGAGGTCTCCCCTGACCATCCTCAGCATGAATCCCCTCCTAGGCCTGTGTCTGAGGCTACCTCCCATTTTGCTTTTATGAGGCAGGTGGCTGAGACCCTGCAGCTCTCTGTACAAGAGGCCAGGCAGGAGGATGATGAGGAAGAAGATTACAAGGAGATGATGGATCTTCCTGTATCCCAGGGGCTTTTGATTCCCATTCACAAGTCCCTAAAGAAGCAGACTTTAAAGATCCTCCAAACCCCTAGTTATGTCCCTCCTTTAGATAAGAAGGTGGACAGGAAGTGCCTTCTGGCTGGCAATGGCACTGAATTTTTAGCTAGGCATTGTAGCCATGTAGGGGTAGTTCAAACTGCAGCCTGTGAGAAGGCTGGCATTCCCCTGGCCTCTCACCCCCTGACAAGGATTCCAGGAAGGTGGATTCTCTTGCCAAGAAAGGGTACCTGGCATCTTCCTTGGGTATCAGGCAAGCCTCCTATATGGCTTATGCCTCCAGGTATCAAAAGTCCGTTTGGGAGGCTGTCGAACAACTAGCTAAAAAGGCCTCTCCTGAATTTTCTGCTGACCTTCAGGAGTTTGTCAGTAAGGCGGTATAAGCATCTAAATCCCATTTCCACATGGCTGTGGACTCCAGTGATGCAGTTTCTAGGGCTGTGGCTTCTTCGGTATCCCTCAGGCGTTTTTCCTGGCTCAGGTGTACTAACCTGTCCCAGGACACGTAGAATAGTGCCATGGATTTTCCCCTTGTCCAGAACTCTCTGTCTGGGGAACAGACTGAGGCATATATGAAGAAAATGAATGAGTACAGAGTGGCATACAGGAGTGCTTCAGCAAAAGAGAAGGCTGCCACTCCTCAGAAGCATCAGGCCAGGGGCAGGGGCAGGCCTTACCCCAGGCCTTTCCACCAGGCCCAAGCTTTTCCCTCTTACCAGCAACCCAGGGGTTCTTTAGTGGGAGAGGCAGGAGGGGTGCTGACAGGGCCACCTCCACCCCCCAGTCTGTTACTCCAGCCAAACAGACACCCTGAAAGCTCTGTTCAGACTGCCTCCCCGTATCCTGTTGTGGGCTGGCTGACCCACTATCTCCAGGCTTGGTGTTCTATCACTTCAGACAAATGGGTCCTGGAGATAGTGGGTCAGGGACTTGCTCTCACTTTCAAGGTGCCCCCAAAACTCTCATCAAAAATTTTCAGACCTTCCAGCACTGCAGAAACAGCCCAGCTGGAGGCAGAGATTTCCACACTTTTTCAGTCAAGAACAGTGGAACCTGTGCCACATCAGTACAGGGGAAAAGGACTGTACTCAAGGTACTTCTGGCACCAAAGAAAAATGGGGAGTGGCGGCCCATTCTGGATGTCACATTCCTGAACAGGCATCTTACAAAGCCAAAATTCAGAATGACAACCCTGGCTACCATTCTACCTACTCTCAAGCAAGGGGATTGCCTCTACTCCAGGGCTCAGTGCCACTGGATGCCCTCCTTCTGGACTGGTCAGATAGGTTCTTTTATGCTTTTCCTCCCTTTCCTCTGATAGCCAGAGTCCTGGTCAAGTTGAGGTCCCAGTCTGCCACAATGATTCTCATAGCCCCAGACTGGACCAGACAGCCATGGTATCCGATGCTGTTGTCACTGTCAGTGACCAAACCGATTTCTGTACCCAGGAGGTACAGTCTGCTGACATCCTCTCAGGGCAGGATAATGTACCCCAGTCTTCAGTCTCTTCACCTCAGGGCTTGGTTCTTGGGGACCTAGAATATGTAGATTTACACTTGTCTCAACCTGTCCTGGATATCCTGAAAGGTGCCAGAAGAAAGCCTGCTACCAGAAAAACCTATTCCTCTAAATGGAAAAGATTTTCCATCTGGTGTGCACAGAAGGATTTGGATCATCGGCAAGCTGCAGTTCTGCAGCTTTTGGACTATCTGGTCCATCTTCATTCTCTGCATTTACAGCCATCTACCCTGAAGGTACACCTTTCTGCTCTCTTTGCTCATCTTTCAGCAGGGAAAGCATCTTCGCTGGCTGCAGACCCAATTTTTAAAAAGTTTTTCAAGGGGTTGTTGCATCTTCATCCCCCACATAGGGAACCTACCCCTGCATGGGACCTGAACATATGTATAGGTCAGCTTATGCAGCCTCCTTTCGAACCTATGTTTTCTTTAGAACTCAAGTTTCTTACTTGGAAAACTGTTTTTCTAGTGGCTATCACTTCTGCTAGAAGAATCAGTGAGCTTCAAGCCTTATCTGTGGTGCCCAACTATATTTCACCTCACAGGGACGAGTTGTGCTCCGAACCAACAGGAAGTTTCTCCCTAAGGTGGTTTCTGATTTTCATCTGAACCAATCCATTACTTTGCCTGTATTTTTCTCAGATCACTCTAGTTCAGGAGAATGCAAGTTGTACAGCCTGGATGTTAAATGAGCTATTAGCTATTATATGGGACAGGACAAAAAAGCTAAGGAAAGATTGTTACCAGCTTTTTCTTGCTTATGGGGATGTTGGCCAAGGCAGGCCAGCTGCAGAAAGGACTATAGCCAGATGGATTGTGGCTTGTATCCAGTTCTGCTACAGTAAGTTATGTAAGGACCCACTAGCAGGTCTTAGGGCCCACTCTATCAGAGGCACTGCGGCCTCCCTGGCGGCTGCCAGGAAGTCCCCTTGCTTGAGATATATAAGGCTGCCACCTGGAAGTCTGTCCATACATTTCAAACAACATGAAGTCTTGCTGTATTCTGACAAATTGCAGTGAGGTCCAACCTTCGAACTGCCCCGGAGATGAAAGAGTTAACTTTCCATGCCAGGCATGGAACGCTGAGCTGAGCTCGGTTGAGACTCTGTCTGTTGCTGTTTGAACTCAAACCGTCAGATTCTTTACTCCGCCTCACTGAACAGTCGCTCCGGAGATTTCTCCTTTGCTTGGTTCAATTTGTCGGTTAAAGTACTGTTTTTCTCGGTTTTCAACCGAATTTAAACCATAACCTATCTGTTCAGTCTCTGTCTGTGGTTTCGTGAGTACTAGATAGGTTTATTTTTTTGTTATATTCTGTGTGGAACTTATAACCGTGGGATCGGTTCGGTTTGAACCGATCAGGTTGTTTAAAAAAACTTTATTTCTGTTTTTAGTGTGTGGTAACCAGTTCTTGTCGGTTCTAAAAAAAAAAACGGACTTTTACGCTTTTTTTTTTTCCACGACCTAACACGGTCAGGAACTGATAAGGTGTCTTGCCTGGGGTTTGCCGAAAAAAGGGTAACTTTTTGTTAGGACTGGCCATGTCTGAGAAACCCAAAAGAAAAACTGGGCCCACTGGGTTTCAACATTGTAGTGTGTGTGGGGAAGTCTTTGCTAAGGCTGATCCCCACACCACCTGTGTTATTGTCTGGGGTTTGACCACCTCGATTCAGACTGCCAGATTTGTAAAAATTTTCCTGCAGCTACCCTGGAAAAAAGAGTTGGTAGGCTTAGGGAAAGGGAGGCCAAGAAGTCCGCTGACCCGGATGGCCAGCCCGGTTCGGTTCCAACCGAACTAGGAGTGCCCTCTGACCAGGGTGAAACTTCTTCCGGCAAAAGGAAAACCGATTCCGAGGAGTCCGTTCTGGTTAAGAGAACAAGAAGGGATAAATCAGCTGGTGTGGATCCAAAAGTTCTTTCTCCGACCGCTGATGAAATAGCCAAAGCGATAAAAATTGTTCAGTCGCTATCCCCGGTTCCGACCAAACCGGCACCATCAGGAAGGCGCTCGGTTTGGTCGGTTCCACCGGTTCCCTATTATGATTTAGAGGAATTTTATGAACCGGAGGAGGAGGAAGGAGAGTATGAGGAAAGTGAGTGTGATTATGAAAGTCTGGATGTGCCCATTGACCCGGACATCTCCCCAGACAGACCTTCAGGAGTGTCTCCTCCTAGGCTTTCTGAGTCCCCCTTCCCATTTCATGTTTTACAAGAAAGTGGCTGAAACTCTTCAGCTTCCTATGGAAGAAGCTGTGGATGACCAGGAGGAGCCTGACTATGTTGAAATGATGGATATCCCAGAGTCCAGGAGGCTGTCTATTCCTCTTTATAAAGTCCTTTGGGAAACAGACAATAAAAATTTTAAAGACTCCTAATTCTGTACCTCCTGTGGATAAAATAATGGACAAGAGGTATATTCTCTCAGGCTCAGATACGGAGTTCCTTACCCAGCAGTGCAGCCATGTTGGGGTAGTGCAGGCTGCAGCCTGTGATAAGGCAACTATACCCTTGGCTTCACACACCCCCCAGATAAGGACTCCAGGAGGATTGATGCCATGGCAAAGAAACAGTACATGGCAGCATCCTTGGGACTCAGGCAGGCTAATTATATGGCCTATACAGCTAGATATCAGAAATCTAGATGGGACACTGTAATGGCTTTAGCTAAACAGGTCCCTGGCCAGCTTGCCAAGTAGCTGGAGCAGGTAGCTGCGGATGGTTTTGAGGCATCCAAGGTGCAATTCCATGCTGCAGTGGACTCCAATGATGTTTCATCTAGAGTCATGGCTACATCTGTGGCCCTTCGTAGGATGGCTTGGCTCAGATGTACTAGCCTGTCTCAGGATACCCAGACTAAGGCCATGGATTTTCCTGTTATGGGTAATTCTCTGTTTGGGGAGCAAACAGAGAACTACATGAAGAAAATGGATGAATACAGGGCCACCTATAGGAGTGCTCCGGCCAAGGAAAGGCAAGCCACTCCTCAGAGGCAGCATCCCAGGGGCAGGGGCATGCCTTTTCATAGGCCTTTCTACCAAGTCCAGGCCTCCTCTTCTGCTTATGCTCATAGGGGGTTCTTTAGAGGGAGAGGGAGAGGCAGAAGGGGTACAAGCAGGCCTGCTTCCACCCCTCAGCCTAAAGCCCTGCCAAACAGGCACCCTGATGGGTCTGCTAGGGCTGATTCTCCACTACCTGTAGGGGGCAGGCTGGCTTACTTTGTCCAGGACTGGATGTCTTTAACATCAGACAAATGGGTCCTGAAGTAGTAGTCAGGACTGGTTCTCAGCTTCAAAAATTTCCAAAGATGAGAACCAGATCCTTTCTACCTGCAAATCCTTCAGATGCATTTGCCCTAGAGGCAGAGGTCTCTTCCCTCTTGGCTGTCAGAGCTATAGAAAGGGTTCCACCCCTACACAAAGGAAAAGGATTGTACTCCAGGTACTTCCTCACCACCAAAAAGACAGGAGAATGGCGTCCCATCTTGGATCTCAGATATTTAAACAAGCACCTTTTAAAGCCAAAGTTCAAAATGGTGACTCTGGGAATAATTCTACCCTCTCTAAGGCCAGGGGACTTGCTAGTCTCCCTAGACCTCAAGGATGCCTATTTCCATATTCTCATCAGAAGCTCCCATCAAAAATACCTCAGGTTCGAGCTGCCCTCAGGCCACTACCAATTCAGAGCAATGCCCTTCAGCCTAACCTCGGCTCCAAGGGTGTTCACAAAATGCCTGGCAGTAGTAGTTGCCTTCTTAAGAAGGAAAAGGATTTCCATCTTTCCATACCTGGACGACTGGCTCATAGTAGGCCAGTCCCCAGACCAAGTCAAGTTACACCTACAGATAACTCAGCAACTGCTGACTTCTCTAGGTTTCCTTCTGAATCTTTCAAAGTCAGTTCTAGAGCCTGTACAGCTCCTCACCTTCATAGGCGCAGAGCTAGATACAGTAAAGGCAAGAGCCTTCCTTCCCCTGGACAGGGCAAGGACCCTTATTTCACTGGCCTCTTCATTCACCCACCAGGTGTCTCGAGCAGCAAGGCATTTTCTACAGCTCCTGTGGCACATGGCTGCTTCTACAGCAGTGGTGCAGGGAGCAAGATTTCAGATGAGGAACATTCAGTTCCACTTGAGAGCCTTTTGGTCTCAGAAAAAGGACCCTCTGACCAAACTGATTCCAGTGACTCGAACCCTGATCCAGGCATTGCAGTGGTGGCAGGATCAGGACAATCTAAGACAGGGAGTTCCTTTTGTCACTCAGTCTCACTCTCTAATCCTTACTACAGATGCCTCCCTCTTGGGGTGGGGAGCCCACTTGGGAGACCTGACCACCCAAGGGTTGTGGTCTCCTCAGGAATCTCTGCTTCACATCAATCTATTAGAACTCAGAGCAGTGTTTCTGGCACTTCAGTTTTTTCCAAGTCTGTTCAGAACAAAGTAGTTCAGATCAGGACAGACAATACCACCACAATGTGGTATATCAACAAGCAAGGGGGCACTTGGTCTACGGCCTTGTGCACAGAAGCAATGAAGTTATGGTCTTTGGCCTATTCCCTGAACACCTCTCTTACAGCAGTACACCTCCCAGGCAAGGACAATGTCCTGGCAGATGCTCTCAGCAGGATATCTCAGGGCCATCACAGATGGTCCCTGGATCCCTAGTTTTGAAGGTGATCTTCTCCAGATGGGGCACCCCTCAGATCTTTTTGCAGCCCCAGACAATCACCAACTTCCTCTTTTCTGCTGCAGGCCCCCAGTGTTGGGGTCAGTCCCCCCTGGATGCCCTAGTTCTCAATTGGGAAGGGGAGTTCTGTATGCTTCCCCCCCTTCCCTCTCCTGTTCAAGGTGTTAGTGAAAATCAGGTCTCAATCCTGCAAGGTGATTCTGATTGCTCCAGATTGGGCCAGACAGCCCTAATACCCTCTCCTGTTGTCCTTGGCAGTCCACCTTCCCCTGTTTCTTCCCAGGAATTACAACCTGTTAACCTGTGCTCATGGGAGGGTTTGGTATCCGAATCTCAAATCTCTCAATCTCAAGGCCTGGCTCTTGAAGAGTTAGAGTTTGCTGATTTACACCTCTCTCAAGGTGTTATGGATATCCTAAAGGCTTCTCGGAAGCCTTCCACCAGAAGCAGTTACAACTCCAAATGGAAAAGATTCTCCATATGGTGCTCTGGGAAGCATATTTCTCCAGAGTCTGTTGGCCTGCCTACAGTCCTTGACTATATGGTTCATCTTAATAGCTTGGGACTCAGACCAGCTACACTAAGAGTGCATCTGGCAGCTGTCTCTGCTTTCCTTTCAGCAGGTAAGCCCTCTTCCCTTTCAGCTCATCCTGTATTCTCTAAGTTTTTCAAGGGATTGCTTCATACCAGTCCCCCATTCAGGGACCCTGCCCCTGTTTGGGACCTTAATGTTTGCATTGCTCAGCTTATGCAACCCCCGTTTGAGCCTTTGTCTTCTGCAGAGCATAAGTACTTGACTTGGAAAACTGTTTTCTTGGTGGCCATCACTTCTGCCAGGCGCATAAGCGAGTTACAGGCTCTGTCAGTGGAGCCTGATTTTATCTCTTTCCATAGAGATAAGGTGGTCCTCAGGACTAACAGGAAGTTTTTACCCAAGGTGGTTTCAGACTTCCACCTTAACCAGTCTGTCTCTTCCTGTTTTCTTCACTGACCATTCCTTCTCTGGTGAGACGAGGCTGCACAGTTTGGATGTGAAAAGGGCCCTTAGCTACTACATAGAGCGTACCAAGGGTCACAGGTGTGGCTCCCTCCAACTGTTCCTCACTTATGGTGAGGTTGGTAAGGGAAAACCTGCCACTAAGAGATCCATTGCCAGGTGGATTGTCTCTTGCATTCAATTTTGCTATGAAAAACTAGGCAGGACTCCACCCTCAGGCCTGAGGGCTCACTCTACCAGAGGTACAGCTGCTTCCCTGGCTGTTGCCAGGGATATTCCTATCTTGGAGATATGTCAAGCAGCTACCTGGAAAACAGTTCACACTTTTACCAAGCATTACTCTCTGGATATCCAGGCTAGGAGTGATGCTCGGTTTGGCACAGCAGTGCTTCAGAGCTTATTTCCTAAGTAGGTTCTGTCCCTCCTCCATGGAGGTACTGCTTGGTAGTCTGCAATTTGTCAGAATACAGCAAAACTTCATGTTGTTTGAAGAAAAAATTACTCACCTTAGTAATGTTGTTTCTTCTAATGGAGTCTTGCTGTATTCTGACCTCCCCCCCCCGCCTTCCCCTCTCAGAACCTTTGTTTTGGGATGTGGGTGGGCAGTAGCAGTGTTGGCACTCAAAAGGTGCCCCACCCTTTATTTACCACCCCTTTACTTTGGGTGAGTGGGTGTTGTGTTTGTTTCATTTTTGGGGTTTCCTGACTTGAGTCTTTGTTTTGGGACCAAAAAATCTGTTTATTATATGTAGTAGCCAGTTGGCTAGTGTAGGTTTACAGCTTCCACACAGGACATTCAGTGAGTTTAGCTCGTAAAGATCTGATGGTTTGAGTTCAAACAGCAACAGACAGAGTCTCAACCGAGCTCGAGCTCAGCGTTCCATGCCTGGCGTGGAAAGTTAACTCTTTCATCTCCAGGGCAGTTCGAAGGTTGGACCTCACTGCAGTTTGTCAGAATACAGCAAGACTCCATTAGAAGAAACAACATTACTAAGGTGAGTAATTTTTTTCTTACTAAGCATTACAGCCTGGATATTCAGGCAAGGAGTGATGCCACGTTTGGCACAGCAGTACCGCAGAGACTATTCCCCAAATAGGTTCTGTGTCCACCTCCTGGGGGCACTGCTTTATAGTCTGCATATTGTCAGAATACAACAAGACTTTGTTTCTTCTAATGGAGTCTTGCTGTATTCTGACCTCCCACCCTACCTCCCCGTCAGAACGTGGGGAAGGGTGGCTCTTTTGCAGCAACTTTATGAAACCATCAGTGGTAATGGTTTTCTCTGGGCATCTGTGACTTGAGTGTTTTATATGCCCTTTGGTTTTTGTTTCCTGATGTTGCCCCTGTTGGGGTCCTGTTTTGGCTTAGTTTTGGGTCATTACACACATATTAAATTAGTTCGCTTCATAGAATCTGATCAGTTACTAGAATGTACCGAGGATGGTGGTTTGAAAACCAAGCTTGAGCTCAATGTTCTATGCATTTGCATAGAGTTTAACTCTTGGTTCTCCGGGGCAGTTGAACCGGTCGGTCTAACTGCATATTGTCAGCATATAGCAAGACTCCATTAGAAGAAACACTTGCTGACCCAGGATCTGGGGACCCTTGTTCATCCAGGTCTCTGATCCCTTCATTTGCATGCTTGGCTCCTGCAGATGTAGCTAAAGTCTGATTCTGGGTTTCCTCACTCGTAGCAGACATTTTGGTGGAGGCCGGAAAGCCTACCACCAGATCCACCTACGCCATGAAGTGGAAACTGTTTTCTATTTTGGCCATGTCAAAGGACTTCGAGCCTTCCTTTCTCTTGTCCAGCCAACAGAGTCCTGGACTACATGTGTCATCCCTTCGATCTGGGTCTCAGCCATTCCTCTTTAAAGGTCCACATGGCAGCGATTTCAGCCTACCATGTCCCCTTCGGGGATAGGACTTTTGCTCAGCTGGAAGTCTCTAAGACATTCCTCAGAGGGGTCATCCATTTGAGACCCTCCATCCGCATTCCTGCTCCTCCTTGGGACTTGAATTTTATTTTTGAGAAGCTTACTCTGCTTTCCTTCGAGCCGGCAGCCTCAACAGATTTAAAGTTCCTCTCTGAAGATTTTCTTCCTAGTGGCCATTACTTCAGCTTGGCGAATTTCCAGGCTTCAGGCCTTGATATGTAAAATTCCGTATTTGATTTTTCACAAGGAATGCGTGGCTCTGCGCACCAACCCTAAGTTTCTCCCGAAGGTGGTGGCTGAATCTACGCTGAATCAATCCATTGAGCTACCTGCTTTCTGTGTGCAACACTCCAATCAAGGGGGTCCTTCTTGCATACTCTGGTTGTTCACAGAATACTGAGATACTACACCACTCGGACTGAAGATCTCAGGAAATCTGATCAGCTTTTTGGGAAGGCAATGCTGTTTCTAAGCAGTCCCTTTTTAAATAGTTGGCTCATTGTATCACCTTCTGTTATGACAAGTACAAGACCCTGCCGGGTCAAGTCAGAGGTCACTCCACCAGAGGAGTAGCTGCCTCTGCGGCTTGTTTCAAGAATGCATCAGCGGCAGACATCTGCGCAGCCATGACTTTTACTTCTGTCCATACCTTTACGAAACACTACAGTTTGGACATTGCCTCTTGCCATAGAGCAGACTTCGGGTTGGCTGTGCTTCAAGGTCTTCTTTCATAAGACCCGTTCAGCCGGAAGTTCCATACCATGGATAGTTTTCCTCCTCACGAGTGCTTTTCCTTGTTCCAGACTGCTTGGGACTCAGTCCTTATGTAAATACCTGCAAGGCCCTCTCGGTAAGATAGTGGATGCAGGCTTACCGTAACAGTAGATCTTCAAGAGGAGAGCTCTTACAGTAAATGCTACTCCCGCCTCCATCCCCCTCAGCTTTTTCGGCTCCTTTTCCATGAGGGGAAATATCCTCTTCTCTCTCATCTTGTCTCTTTTGGCCCTTGGAAGGAAAGAACTGGAAGGCGGACGTGGGAGACCGCCCCTTTATTTTGACGTCGGTCACCTGACGTGGGGGCCCCTGCCCCTGCCAGAGACTGCTAGCTAGAAATTTTTCTGTGGGGTCCTGATGCCTGGTGGGTCAGTCCTACATGTAAATACCTACTGCAAGAGCCTCACTCGAAGATCTACTGTTACAGTAAGTTCTTGCGTAACTGTACTTTCTTAAACCGCTAGCTCTGGTTCTTTTTCTGTTCAGTTCCGATTGGATCCTCATCGGTTCCGGAACCGACCACAAGCGCTAAATAAGTTTTAAAAATATTACTTATTTAGCGGTTGTTTATTTTGGGATTTTTTTTTACCCACAGAATGTCTGAAAAACCGAAAAGAAGAACCGATGAACCTGGTTTCAAACCTTGTACCGATTGTAGTGAGATTTTTGCCAAGGCTGACAAACACAATTTTTGTTGTCTGCCTAGGCTTTGAACATTTAAAAACAGACTGGGATATTTGCAAAACTTTTCCTGATAAAACTGTTGGAAAACATCTTGAAAGGCTCAAGAAAAAGCTGTCTGTTCCCAAGGGTCCCTTGAGGTCTGAGTAGCTGACACCCTCTGTTTCTGTGGGTGAAACCACGGTAATAACAGCTGTAACTGCCACCCCTGAGATTGGTTTACAAGCAGTTCCAAAGATATTTGCTGAACCAGCTGACTGTCTGGTTCCCTCTTATTCAGCTTCCTTCGTAGAGTTGTGTCAGTGTCTCTCAGCCAAGGGAGAGGGCCTTCTGAGTCATATGTTTGAGTGCTCCTGCAAGAGGCTGTAGAAGGAAAATGCATGGCGTCGGCGCTTTTTGGGACCAGGGGCTGTCCCGCTCACAGGAACATCTGTTTTGACTTCGACGGTGTCGCGGCTGAGGCCGTGGTTTCACGGTGCCCCATTAGATCCAGTCTGCCGTAGCACATGGGTCTGTGCGGCCGCGATTTTTCTTAAGCCAATTGGTGGGTTGTCGCCTGATCTGGGTGACAACTCTTTGTTTAGGACTCCGATGTTTCTGGCACCCTCAGACAGGTTGGCTCATCCCGCTGTGTTGGATCTGCCCATTGAGGAGCCTGACCAGGAGCTGCAGGGTTCCCCAACTTCTTCAGAGGTCCAGCGCCGGCCCCGCCAACGGTCTTGTTCCTCTACCTTGGCGTTGGACAAGACTTGCTGTCACCGACGAGCTCGATCCCAACACCATGGTAAGTGGCATCGCTGCTATTCATCTTTGTCCCCCTCTTTTGAGGAGAGACTCCGGCGCAAGTTGCGTCAGCGCTGTGAAGACTTGATGTGGCAACAGTTGGTCCTGACCGGATCGAGAGATTCTGGCTTCTACTCCAGCCATAAAGTGGCTTTCGCCTGAGCGACTGACGTCGGCCACTATCACCTCCACGGAGGTGCCGGCTAAGGCCCCGCGTGCTCAGCCGAAGCCGCTACTCCACCAATCCGGGTGGAGTCACCACCTGAGCAACCGAAGTCTTGTGACTCCAACCAAGGAATCACAGTTGGCTCAAGGTTTGCCCCATCGGTTGTCTGTCACCCTTACTCCTGACCGCCCAAGGCTGGTTGAGGGTGACACGGGTCGTCGCCCTCTGTTTGAGGACTCCTCGCTACTGTTCTGTCCTATTAACGTGGAGTCTGCTAAAGGTCTTTCCGTTGATGAGGGCCCCACCTCGTTGATGGGCATTTGTCAGCACTTTTCCGAATCCACGGGAATGGAGCTTGAGCCCGTTCAGAAACTGGCCAGATATCCCGTTACAGAGATTCTGGACAAGGGGATAGTCCGATGGAGGCCTTTCCCGTGGCTGAGGCCATTGTGGTCCCAGCCTTGGATCTGTAGCAGCGTCCTGCATCTTGCCGTGTGCCTTCTGCCCGAATGGCCCGCAAGTATGCGGTCCCTGTGGGTTCCTGACGGGGTTCTTGGAGCACCCCTTGCCGGTAGGGTTGGTGGCAGACTGCGTCTTCCGGCGCCTGGGCAATAAAGGGGATGTGGACAGACCCCCGGAGAAGGAATCCAAGCAGTTGGATCAGTCTGGGGAAAAAGGTCTACACAGCTTCCTCTCTCGGCCTCTGCCAGACCAGCTCAACTGTGATCATGGCACACTTCTCACATGCCCTCTTGGGCTCCCTGGATGACGTGATTGCTCATCTTCCGGTTGACCTCCACACCACAGTCAAGCAGGTCCGGGACTAGGGTAGGGTGGTGGTGAAGCAACAACTCCAGACTGCTGTGGACGTGAGTGACTCTTGTGCCCGTTCGGTTGCAGCCGTAGTAACCATGCGCCATAGGGCTCGGTTGTGCATCTCACACTTTACCTCTGATACCCAATACAAACTGGCAGACGTCCTCTTCTTGGGCACCGACCTGTTTGGGCCTGGTGTGGAGGGCCACCTCCAATGTGCTGAGAAGTTCAGTGCCACCTTGGATTCCACCACATCTGCTCAGAAGGACAAGGGCTCCAAGCATCAGAACCACAAGCCGTTTTATTAGTCCACACCTGCGGCCAGACCGGCCCAGCAGCAGCAGGGCCAGCAGGCTCAAACATGGCTACCTTGAGCCAAATCTGTGGCCTCTTTGTTTAGGAAGGCTGGAGGGAAAGGTCCAGGCGGCCCCTCCGCCGTGTCCTCCTGCTCCTAACCTGATTAGTGATGGGTTGGGGGTGCCTCCTCCCATCACGTCTTGCCTCCCATGGGGGGCTGGCTCTACCACTTCCTTTCCGCCTGGTCCACTATTACCATGGATCGCTGGGTTTTGAAAGTGATCGGTCGAGGCTTGCCTCTGGAATTCGAGCAGGCCCCTCCATATTGAGCCCGCGAGGGGGGGGGGGGCTGGTGTCCGCAGCCACTCAGTCAGCTCTCCGAGATGACGCAGCTCAGCTCCTCCGCAAGGAGGTGGTGTGCAGAGTAGCGGATCCTTCAGACACAGGGTTCATTTTCAGGTACTACTTGGTACCAAAGGGTGGGGGGGCTGGCACTCTATTCTAGATCTGCACGACTTAAACGAGTTCCTCAGGTCCCGCACTTTCCGGATGGTAACTCTGGCTCACATCATACCAATGCTGGAGGAAGACCTGTGGTTCTGCTCCCTAGATCTCCAGAACGTGTTCTTTCACGTCCTGATCCGTCTGTCCCACCAACGGTTCCTTCGCTTCTGAGCCGAGGGAACCTTCTAGAGTTCCTAGCCATGCTCTTCAGCCTGTCTTCAGCCCCCAGTGTCTTCACCAAATGTATTGCAGTGGTGGCTGCTTTCTTGAGGTGCTGGGGGGTCCAGATGTACCCTTACCTGGACGACTGGCTGATAGCAGGTCACTCCAAGATGGAGGTGGAGCGGTCCAGGGATCTGGCCCTCCATGCTTGCTTCGCCTGGGCCTCCTGATCAACGAGGGCATGTTGGAACTCGGGCCCTCACAGGTGATTCAGTTCATCGGGGTAGAGCTTGACTCCTGCTGAGCTAGAACACTGCTCTCAGCTGACAGGGCAGAGATTCTCTCCTCTTTGCCCAATCATTTCTGGTTGGGCAATTGCACGCTGCCTGGGACTTTCTGCCTCTTCTGGGATACATGGCAGCCTGCACCAGCATGGTCCGATGGGCCCGCTGGTATATGCGTTCCCTCCAGTGGGAACTGGCCAGCCAGTGGTCTCAGCGCTCAGGTAATCTCAACCACTTGGTCTCTATGACCCATAGGATGTGGGACGGCCTCCAGTGGTGGCTCGTCCCAGCTCATCTGCAGGAAGGGATCCTGTTTGTCTGCCCCGAGCTGACAGTCATCCTGATGCCCAGCACCTCTCTGATGGGTTGGGGTGCCCATCTGGGGGAGCACAGAGCCCATGGGCTCTGGTCCCCTCAGGAGTCCCGATATCACACCAACCTGCATGGAGCTCCGAGTGGTTCAGCTAGCCCTGACCGCGTTTGTTCTGTTCATTGGGGGTCAAGTGGTCCAGACAGACAATACCACGATCATGTGCTATCTCAACAAGCAGGACAGGACACACTCCTTGCCTCTGTACAAGGAAGGTCTCTGCACATGGTCCCTCATGCTCAGCTTGGGGGCAGATCTTCTTGCCATTCATGTGGCAGGAGCCTCTAATCATTTGCCCGATGCCCTAAGCTGGTTGGGCGAGGCATCTCACGAGTGGTCTGAGGTAGTGCAAGATTTGTTCTCCCAGTGGGCTCCCCGCAGGTGGACCTGTTTCCCTCCAGGGAGAACGTGAAGCTGAGGCTGTACCATGTCCGCCCTCACCCCAGCAGGGCTTGCTGCAGGGGGATGCCTTCTCGAGGCTGTGGATCCCAGGCCTCTTCTACACCTTCCCTCCACTCTCCTTGATTCACGAAGTGCTCATCAAGGTCAGGGAGGGACAAAGCGCAGGTGATCCTGGTAGCCCCAGACTGGCTACGCCAGTTCTGGTATCCAGATCGCCTCAGCCTCGGCTCCAGGCTCCTGAGGCAGCTTCCAGCATGCCCAGACCTGTCTCCATCAGTCGGGAAGGTTCTCCATCCGGACCTTCAATCCCTGCACCTTACAGCCTGGTTCCTGAGCATCTAGAGTTCCAGGCCTTGGGTCTCTTCGACGAGGTCCTCAACATCATTGAGGCTTCCCGTAAGGAATCGTCCAGAAAATGCTGCGTCTTCAAATGGAATGATTTTCCATTTGGTGTGAGGGCAAAGGGTTGGACCCATCGTCCTGTGTGGTGGCTAGCATTTTGGACTATCTCTAGTCCCTCTCCCAATGGGGACTTTGATCAATGACCCTGAATGTGTACCTGTCAGCCATCTCTGCTTACCGGACGCGGGCTGGTCAGCAGTCAGCATGGGAGAAAGTGATCTGGCACTATTTCAAAGGCCTAGATCACATATTCCTTCCAGTGCGTGAACCTCCACCTCTGTGGGATCTACTCCTGGTTTTGGCAAAGCTCATGGGCAAGCCATTCGAACCGATGCACAAGTGTGACATCTCACATTTGTCATGGAAGACTGCCTTCTTGGTGACTATCATGTCAGCCAGAAGGACTGGGGAGTTACAGCTGCGCTCTGTTGAGTCTCATTACCTGGTCTTCCAAAGGGACAAGGTTGTCCTACACCCTCACCCGAAATTTCTTCTGAAGGTGGTGTCAGTGTTTCACCTTAACTAGGTGATTGCTGTGCCGGTGTTTTGCCCCATTTACACCTCAGAGGCTGAGTACAGGCTCCATACCTTGGACCTGAGACTAACGTTCGCCTACTACAAAGAGCATACGGCGGAAGTTTGGGGAGAGGTTTGCCAGCTGTTTGTCACCTACGCTGAAGCTGTACCTGGCAGATCTGCAGCCAAGCAGACGATTGGGAGGTGGATTACTTGCTGCATCGATCTCTGCTATAGGTTGATGGGTAGGGAGCCTCTCGTAGGTCTTAGGGCTTATTCCACCCGCCGTATCGCTGCATCCGTGGCTGCTTCTGGTGACGTCCCTGTCCAGGAAATCTGCAGAGCTGCTACCTGGAAGTCGGCACACACACACACACACACACACACACACACACACACACACACCTTCATTTCCCAATACTGCATCGACCTTGAGTCACGTCGGGATGCTGGTTTTGATACCTCAGTTCTCCAGTCCCTGTTCCCTAAATAAGGGGTGTGCGTCTTGCCTCCCCCCTCCCAGAGAACTGCTAGGACTCTGTCAACAATTGTGGATAGAGCAACATATCCACGATCCTAGAAAAACAGGTTACTCACCTGTAACAATAGATCTTCCATGGAATGGTCTCTTGCAGTAAGTCATTACTTCTAGGAGCGTGGACATGTTGTTCCTCCACACTGTTTGGCATTGTCCCCTTCTACTTTAAATCTGCTGGAATTCTTCAAGCTGGCTCCTCCCACCCACCTGGATGGTATATACCTTGGCTCCGCCCCATGATGCCAGATGTTCCTTTCCGCTGGAAGATGCAGTTTGTCTCGTGCTCTCACATTTCGTGGGCCCTGGCTTTCAAACTATTGGTTTTATCGCAGCTCAAACTCGTTTGAGTTAGCGATCACTCTTTGGCAGCATCGATCATGGAGGAGAAATCTTCCCCGGGATTTCACCGGTGTCCCTGCGTCCAGAAGATGTCGCACACCGATCACCACCTCAAGTGCATCTACTGCCTAGGTGTCAGCCAAGACACCTCGTCGTGTAGCTTTTGCTTGGCCTTCCGTCCCAATGTCCTGGACGACCGGAAGGCTCACCTGAAGCTGGGGAGACCGTAAAAAAGGAACCCTCCGGTGAAGTCGAAGGAGGCTAGGTGGGCGATTTCCTCGGCAGCAGGCTCTGCCGATCAGCTGGAACAGATGAAGGCATTCGAGGAAGAAGCCACTCGCGCTTTGGCCAGTCATAGCCTCTTCGTCCCGCTGAACCTGGGCTCCACCTTTACGGGATCCTTTACGGAGATGTGCCAGTCTCTCACCACCCGGGGAGAGGCACCTCCGGGCTCGTACTCCTCACGCTCTTGGAAGACTGATAAGGACCTGTTGTCTTCATCCTGGCAAAGATGTTGTTGGGATCAAGAAAGGTCCAAGTCCCAGGAACATGCGGCCTCGGTCGAGATCGCATCCTCATCCGCCGGCTTCACGGATCTTCCATCTGGTCAGGGGACCGAGGACGTGGCCGATGCGGTCGAAATTATCCTCAACCCAGTCGACTCTTTGTTACCGGCAGGTGCCAGCAACTCTCTATTACGGACTCCAGTCCTGGCATTTCTGGATGAGGAGACCCAGCCCACTGGTGTCCCCATCAAGGACCCGGGTCCGGTGTACCCCGATCAACCGAGTCTGCCTTCCCGATCTTGGTCACGGTCCAGGACCCCTTTGGCCGAACGACCAAGGAAGAGCCATAAGCGCTTGAAGAAGAGGCGACGTCACAGGTTGTCCTCATCCTTCTCGTATGAGGAGAGGCTCCGTCAGAAACTCCGGCGCTATGAGGATCTTATGTGGCAACAGCTGATCCTGATCGGGCAGAAGTGGGCTCCGCCACCCACCCTGGCCATTACTAGACTTTCGCCTCCCAGGCCAAAGCTGACCCCCTCAGGAACTGAAGTCCCTGGTTCCTCAGCCCTTGGGGCTGGCCCATCTTCTGGTTCGACCTATCCCAGTCTCTCCACCTATTCCTGTGGAACCGCCACCTAAGCAGCCTAAGTTAGAGGCTCCCTCGAAAGAGGACCAACTAGACACCGACCTTCCCCGACGTCTATCGGTTATGATGACCCCGGACCTCCCTCGGAGGATCGAGGGTGATTTAGGCGATTGAACGCTGTATCACGACTCCTCGGACTCTGTCACCGGGCTTCACTCGCATCTGGGGGATGACGAGTTGTCCATTGGCACGGGGAAGGAGAAAGGCCCTTCCTCCTTCCAGGGGATTCTCTGTCTCATTTCCTACTCCACTGGAATGCCTCTGGAACCTATCCAGAAAAAGGCAGAGTACCCTCTCACAGATATTCTGAAAAGAGGGGATACCCTGATGGAGGCCTTTCCAGTGGCTGAAGCCATTGTTGTCCCAGCCCTTGAACTTTGGCAGCACCCTGCCTCATGCCCAGCACTGTCTGTCTGCATGGCCTGCAAGTATGTGGGGTCCCTTGGGGATACGGAGCACCCTTTGGCCGAGAGCCTGGTGACATCCTCCGTGTTCAGATGTACTGGCAGTTCGGCCGACACTGACTGATCTCCGGACAAAGAGTCCAAAAATATGGACCACACCACCCGAAAGGTCTATGCAGCCTCTTCCTTGGGCCTTCGTCAGGCCAGCTCGGCAGTCATTATGGCACACTTCTCTTATGCCCTTCTTGGGTCATTAGACGAAGTCCTCCCTCATCTCCCCATGGACATGCAGACCACGGTCAAACAGGTCCGTGACCAGGGCCATGCTGTTTCCAAACAGCAGCTCCAGATGGCCCAGGACATAGGGGATTTTTGTGCCCTCTCGATGGCTGCCACAGTGGCCTCTCGCCACAGGGCTTGGCTGAGGCTTTCCTCCTTCCTGGTGAATACTCAGCACAAGTTGGCTGATGTGCCTTTCCTGGGGACCGACCTGTTCGTTCCAGGAGTGGCTGGTCACTTACTGTGCATAGAGCAGTCCAGTGCCACTTCTGCCAAGGGTTCTTCGGACAAGAACCAACAGAAGAAGAAGAAGCCCTTTCAGCATTTTTCCCCTGCGGTTCGGCGGCCCTCCTTTCAAGGAGGTCATCGACATCAATATCAGCAGCAGACTCAAGCTTGGTGCCCTAGGCCCAAGCCTGGACCCCACAGACCCGCAAAGGAGGCCGAGGCTTAGGTCCTGGAGCCTTCTCCTCCTCTTCTAAGCCTGCTCAGTAATGGGTTGGGGGTCGCCACACCTATACCCATCACACCAGCTCTGGGCCCTCCTGTGGGGTGGGTTGGCTCCGCCACTTCCTTACTGGCTGGTCTATCACTTCGGACAGGTGGGTTCTCGAAGTGGTCTGTCGGGGACTGCCTCTAGAATTCGAGCAGTACCCTCCCAACCGAGCCCGCGCCCCTCAGGAGAAATGGATTTCCGCGTGCACCCAGTTGGCTCTTTGAGACGACGTAGCTCAGATTCTCCAACAGACCCAGGCTTTGTCTCCAGGTACTTCCTGGTGCCCAAGCTGATGGGGGGGGGGGTGTCCCATTCTAGATCTCCACGATCTGAATCAATTTCTCATGTCTTGCACCTTTCAGATGGTCACTGTGAACCAGATCATACTATCCCAGGAGCGAAACATGTGGTTCTGTTCACTGGATCTACAGGATGCGTTCTTTCACGTCCAATCCGTCTGTCCCATCTGCGATTCCTTTGCTTCAGGGTCGAAGGGACCCGGTATGAGTTCAGAGTTATGCTATTCGGCCTGTCATTGGCCCCACTGGTCTTCACCAAATGCATTGCAGTGGTGGCAGCCCACCTTCGGCATCGAGGGGTCAGAATCTACCTTTATCTCGACGATTGGCTCTTGGCAGGTTCCACCCAGCAGGAGGTGGAGAAGTCCAGGGATCTGGCCCTCCAAACCTGCTCCCAGCTCGGCCTCCTGATCAATGAGGCCAAGTCTGAGCTCGTGCCTTCTCAGGTGATGGGCTTCATCGGGGCAGAGATAGACTCTTGTCAAGCCAGAGCTCTGTTCCTGGCGGACAGGCCGGAGGTCCTCTCCTCCTTTGCCCGATCATTTCTGGTTGGGCATTTGTGCCCTGCCTGGGAGTTTCTGCACCTTTTGTGTTACATGGCGGCGTGCACCTCAGTGGTCCGCTGGGCCCTGTTGCACATGCACCCCCTCCAATGGGAGGTGGCTGCCCAGTGGACTCAGCGATATGCTCATTTCGACCAGCTGATCACTGTAACCCAGAAGATGTGGGACGCTCTGCAATGGTGGACCGCCCCTGACTGGTTACCGGAAGGGATCTGGTTTGTCCGCCTCGAGCCGACGGTCGTCCTTATGACCGATGCCTCTCTCGTGGGCTGGGGAGCCCATATGGGGGACAACAGAGCCCACGGGTTCTGGACCCCTGAGGAGTCCCGATGCCACATCAACCTGTTGGAGCTCAGAGCAGTCACACTGGCACTGTTGGCTTTCGCTCCTCAGATCCGGGGTCAAGTGATTCAAGTCCAGACAGACAATACCACGACCATGTACTACCTCAACAAACAGGGCGGCATGCACTTCTGTCTGCTGTGCAAGGAGGTGCTCCGCATTTGTACCCTCGTGAGCCGGTTGGAGGCAGATCTCCAAGCCATCCATGTGGCAGGAGCCTCGAACCAGCTGGCGGATGCTCTCAGCCGCATAGGCCAGGCATCCCACGAGTGGTCTCTCCATCTAGAGGTAGCTTACAATCTGTTCACCTGTTGGGGCAAACTGATGGTGGACCCGTTTGCCTCCAGGGAAAACACCAAGCTGAGTCTGTATCATGCCCGCCTCAGCAGGGTTCGCTGCAGGGGATGCCTTCTCAAGGCCATGGACCCCAGGTCTCCTCTACACTTTCAAGGCGAAGGTGATCCTGGTAACCCCAGACTGGCTGCACCAGTTCTGGTATCCAGCTCTCCTCAGCCTCAGCTGCAGGCCCCCCGAGTGGCTTTGCACACGCCCGGATTGGATATCTTTGAACCAGGGGATGGTCTTCCATCCTGACCTTCAGTCTCTGCACCTCACAGCCTGGTACCTGAGCGGCTAGATTTCCAGGCTTTGGGTCTTTCCGAAGATATCTACACCGTGGTGGAGGCATCTCAAAAGCAATCGACCAGGAAATGTTATGCCTTCAGAATGAAGAGATTTTCCATTTGGTGTCAGGGTAAGGGTCTGGACCCCTTATCCTGTTCTGTGGCCAACATTCTCGACTACCTCTGGTCTCTCTCCAAAGGGGGGTCTACGGTCATTGACCCTTAGGGTGCACCTGGCAGCCATTTCTGCTTACCGGGTGCGGGCCAGTCAGCTGACATTGGTGCAGGAGACAGTGGTTGGGCGCTTCTTCAAAGGCCTGGATCACACATCCCCTCTGGTGCATGAACCTCCACCTCCATGTGATGTGTTGCAGGTTTTGGCAAGGCTCATGGGCAAGCCATTCGAACCCATGCAGAAGTGTGATCTCTCAGACTTGTGGAAGACTGCCTTCCTGGTGGCCATCACGTCAGCCAGAAGGACAGGGGAGCTCCAGGTGCTTTCGGTGGACTCCCCTTATCTGGTCTTTCACAGGGACAAAGTTGTCTTGTGCCCCTACCTGAAATTCCTTCCGAAGGTGGTGTCAGAGTTTCACCATAACCAGGTGATGATGACTGCCAATATACTACCCTAATTACACCTCGGATGCAGAGTACAGGCTCCATACTTTGGACCTGAGACATGCTCTCTCCTATTATAAGGAGAGGACAGCGGAAATTTGCGGAGCGGTTCGCCAGCTGTTTGTCACCTACGCTGAAGCCGCTTCTGGCAGACCTGCAGCCAGATGGACTGTAGCAAGATGGATTACATCATGCATAGGTCTGTTCTATGAGTTGGTGGGCAAGGAGCCACCAGAGGGATAAGAACTCATTCAACCCTCCATTCTGCTGCATTGGTGGCTGCTTCCAGGGACATCCCTATCCAGGAGATCTGCTGGGATGCTACCTGGAAGTCAGAAAACACCTTTATCACCCACTACCACATCGACCTTGAATCATGCCAGGATGCTGGTTTTGGGGCTTCAGTTCTCCAGTCTCTGTTTCCTAAGTAAGGGGTGTGCGCCTTGCCTCACTCCTCCCAGGGAACGGATGAACAACATATCCACGTTCCTAGAAGAACAGGTTACTCACCTGTAACAGTAGTTCTAGGAGTGGTGTATGTTGTTCATCCTCACGCACCCACCCGAACTCCGTGGCTGCAGACGCACACAGTCTTGCTTCCAGCGGGCTAAGATCTGGCGTCATGGGGTGAAGCCGAGGTATATACCACCCAGGTGGGTGGGAGGAGCCAGGTTGAAGACTTCTGGCAGATTTAAAGTGGAAGGAGACAATGCCAAACAGTGTGAACAAACATATACCACTCCTAGAACTACTGTTACAGGTGAGTTACCTGTTCTTCTGAGAATTCCCGATAGGTGGTGCTCTAACCCAGCAGTTTCTTCTAGCTGTCTCCACCCCAGGGACCACCCACACAACCTCACTTCCTGGGCTGTGCCTATATAGTGGGTGGTCCCTGGTAGTCTCCGTTCATTTTCTCACCGGCTTCAGCTCTGACATTAGCTTACTCTTCTACCAGCAGTCTATTACTTGAATTGAACCCATAGCTTGGGGTGCATGGGCTTCATATACAACACCATATTCCTATACTCAGAGAAGAGTTTTTAAGGATGGATGTCTCTACCTCTATTAACAGGCTCCAACAACACTGAGTCATTTTCATGAAGCATCGAAATGGAAGGCATACCTTCACCATAAGTCCTGCCTGGCCGCCTTTCAATGGTCATATATGCTAAACATATATTATCCAGGAGACTTTCTTCGACGAAAGACAAATACTCCAAGGATGGCAGGCATTTCTACATCATCTTCATCACAGAACAGACTACAGAGACTTACACTATATTCCTGTTGATGGATGCATAATTCCCGACCGTCGACTGAGGCCTGGTACATACTTCATGTCGACGGGAGGTTCATTCCCCATCGACAGAGACCTCCTACACATTTCTCGTTGACGGGAGGCTCATTTCCCATCGATGGAGGCCTCCTACTCATTTCTAGTCAACGGGAGGGTCAGTCCCCGTCGACGGAGGCCTCCTGCATGCTTCTTGTCGGTGAGAGGTTCATTCCCGTCGCGGAGGCCTGCATATTTCTCTCGTTGAGCGGGAGGTTCATTCCCGTGAGATGGAGGCCTGCATATTTCCCCGGCCAGGAAGTTCATTCTCAAGGATGAGGCCTCCTACATGATTCCCAAGTGACTGACCCTTAACCACTGTCGACTGAGGCCTCCTTCATGATTTCTCATCAACGTAATATTCATCCACCTTCGACGGACCACTCATGCCCAGTCGACAGGGGCCTCCTACATTCTTCTCGTCTATGGGAGGTTCATTCCCCGTCGACGGAGTCCTCCTCCAAGACTATCAACGGTGGCTTCAAATAAGAATGTCTCTCATTGATGGGCGTAACACCCCCATCAACAAGGCACATTATCTTCATCTGTTGTCGATGAGACACATTCCACTGTCGACAGGACATGCTCCACTTCTTTCATCGTCGATGGCAGATGATCCACTGTCGACGGAGTATGATTTCTACTAGTCATCATAGACTGCTTTCATTCCACTGTCTACAAGTCATGATATTCCTTCTACACCATCAACGGGGAGGACCCCCCCCCCGAAAAGAAACTAAAACTATCACCTATGCCTTGCGGATAACCTTGCGAATATTTTAGAGGCACACTTCAGGGCGGAAGGTAACATGTTTATCATGTTAATATATACATATTTAATAGAGGTGTCACTGTTACGGGCCATTATGGTCACTTCATTGGGATGCTTCTTGGCCTGTTGTGCCCTGGACCCTCATGTCCCTCTCACGAACAGAGCCTACTACTACTAAAATAATGGGTCTACCCCTTCAATTGATGTCTCTTGGCTGCCTCCTCTATCAATGAGGATACAGGGCTTTTTCACACTCATTTGTGAAGTGGAAAACCCTCCAGTCGACGATGCCAATGTATAAAACTAGGAGGCTATTTATCAAAAAATATATATAGTATGTATGTATATATGTATACACACACACACACACACACACACACGTGTATATATATATATATATATATGTATGACATATTCCTTCCATTCAAAGGGGCTTATTTCGTCGACATCAACTTCATATTTTACTACAGTCAACATATCAGCTTCTTTGGCGTCTGCTATTCGGGACCCAGAACGACTAAGAATGCATCATATTGTCGCCTTTGCCTTGCGTATAACCTCGCCAACATTATAGAGGCAGACCTCAGGATGGACGGTAACATGTTTATCATGTTCACATATACATATTTAATAGAGGTATCACTGTCACAAGCCATTACGGTCACTTCATTGGGATGCCTCTCATCCTGTTGTGCGCCGGACCCTCGTGTCCCTCCCACGAACAGAGCCTGCTACTACTCGCGTGCTGAGAAACAATCTATATATCCTGATAATATTATAACATGGATCATAATATTCTGCCCAAACTTCTACTGCTACATGCAGTCTTCATCTGGCCATAGATAAAGGCCACAGAAACAGTGGTGAGTACATATACTGTATATTATAAACTCTGCAAGACTTCTTAATTTTCTGCTCCTTGCTACTTGGACAAAAAAAAAAAAAGTGTGTGTGCATATCACAAACCTTATGACTTTTTCTCAGATTAACATATTTGGAATCTCAAAGATGAAATCTAATGGCTCATGATTTGCAATTACCCAGTTCATTATTTAAACTTCTGTTCACCCGACAGCATAAAGGTCCCACCATACGAACATTTCAGGTTTACACCTAACAAGGCTGTAGGCCCTGGCATACTTGGGACCCCCTTACAAATGAGATTACTAATGCACGATGGAACGGACTACATCACTCTGTTGCATTCCATGTCTTTCCCCTAAAACGGGTACAATATTGACTACAATAATATTACTGACTCTGAGCCACTGGATTTCATTATGAAATAGATACATTGTTTCATTTCACAACATCATTGTTTGCTACTTATGTCATTTATTCCAAAAAAATGGATACATTTCTATAATGATTTGACAGACATGGCAACAAACTGTACTAACTTGCTACATTGTAACACTACAAAATAATGTTGTATTATTTGGGTTACTGTTCAAAACTCTGAACCCAATAGACTTTGACATATATTGTCTTTTCCAGTGCATGCCACTGAGCCCTACCAATGACTCCATTATATGGCTGAATTTCTTCTGATTCATTACAGTATCTGAGATGCCATACCCCGACCGGGTCTACATCTGCTTAACTCATCTGACAATGCCCAGTAATAGCCAGTCTGACTTGTCTTTCAGCCATAACCCTGTAACAAATACTACAATGGAGTACTTTCAGATAGAATACAAAAATTTTCTTTATATGCTGATGTACTGCTCTCAGCACCTACCGGTCCTAAGGCCACACTATATGTATGGCAGAATGCTATATCTTGTCGCCCCACTGCCATATAACTGCTTGGGAATCTCCCAGAAGTATTGACTTGCTGCAAGAGACCATTCTGTGGAAGATAGATCAGTTACACAAAGACTTTTGCCGTAATGGTAGATCTTCTAGGAATGTCTCTTGTAGTAATTAGCTTCAAACAACATGAAGTCTTGCTATATTATGACTAATGCAGTTTGTCCCACCATAGAACTGCACCGGAGGTGAAAGAGTTAACTTCCATGCAGAGCATGAAACTTAGAGCGCGAGCTCGGTTAGAAAAGCTCTGTCTGGAATATTCAAACCGAAACTGTCAGATTCTTTACTCCGCCTCACTGAACAGTCGCTCCGGAGATTCCTCCTGCTGCTCGGTTCATTTTCTCGGTTTAAAGAGTTTTTTCTCAGTTAAATTCAACCGATTATCATTATTTTAACAGCAAACCGATCGGTTCAAGCTCTGTCTATGGTATTGTAAGTAATAGATAGATTTTCTGTGTGGAACTTGTAAATGTTTATCTGTTCGGTTTGAACCGATCAGATTGTGTTGAAACTTCATTCTGAAGCGTTTTAAGGCTTTTTAGAGTGCGGTTCCCGGTTCTTATCGGTTCTAAAAGAAACGGATTTCATTACGTTTTTTTCCACGACCCGTGACACGGTTGGGAACCAATAAGGGTGTCTTGCCTGGCACTGCCGAAAAAGGGCAAGTTTTTGGTTAGGCTGGCATTATGTCTGAGAAACCCAAAAGAAAAACAGGCCCACTGGGTTTCAGCACTGTAGTGTCTGTGGGGAAGCCTTTGCCAAGGCTGACCCACACACCACATGTGTTTATTGTGTGGGGTTTGACCACCTCAATGCAGACTGCCAGATTTGCAAGAATTTCCCTGCAGCTACCCTAGATAAAGAGTTGGTAGGCTCAGGGCAGAGGCAAAAAGTCCGCTGACCGGATGGCCAGCCCGGTTCGGTGCCAACCGAACGGAGGGAATGCCTCTGACCAGGGCCAGACTTCCTTGGGCAAGCGTAAAGCTGACTCTGAGGAGCCAGTTCCAGCAAAGAGAACTAGAAAGTCAGCAGGTGTGAGTCAAAATCCTTCTCCAACTGCAGAGATAGCCAGGCAATACAAATTGTCCAGTCACTTTCCCCGCTTCCGTCCGATCCGCCACTATCTGGCAAAAGGTCGGTTCAGCCGGTTCCACCGGTTCAAGAATATGATATAGAGGAGTTTTATGAACCAGAGGAGGGGGAGGATGATTATGAACAGTGTGAATGTGACTTTGAAAGTCTGGATGTGCCCATTGAACCGGACATCTCCCCAGACAGACCTTTAGGAGAATCTCCCCCTAGGCTTGCTGAGTCCCCTTCTCATTTTCTGTTTTATAAAAAAGTTGCTGAAACCCTCCAGCTTCCTTTGGAGGCTGTGGATGAGCAAGAGGAGCCTGACTTTGTAGAGATGATGGATATCCCAGAGTCCAGGAGATTGTCTATTCCTTTACATAAATCTTTTAGGAAACAAACAATAAAAATTTTAAAGCTCCTAATTCTGTGCCTCCTGTGGATAAAAAGATGGACAGGAGGTACACTTTGTCAGATCCTGATACAGAATTTCTTTCACAGCAATGCAGCCATGTTGAGTAGTTCAGGCTGCAGCCTGTGATAAAGCTAATATTCCCTGGCTTCATCCTCCTGACAAGGACTCCAAGAAGATTGATGCCATGGCTAAAAAACAATACATGGCAGCATCCTTGGGACTCAGACAAGCAAACTATATGACATATGTTGCGAGATACCAAAATCTAGATGGGATACTGTCATGGCTTTAGCCAAACAGGCCCCTGGCCAGCTTGCCAAGGAGCTGGAGCAGGTGGCTGCTGATGGTATTGAGGCATCTAAGGTGCAATTCCATGCTGCAGTGGATTCTAATGATGTATCCTCTAGAGTCATGGCTACATCTGTGGCTTTTCGTAGATTGGCTTGGCTCAGGTGTACTACTTTGTCACAGGATACCCAAGCTAAGGCTATGGATTTTCCTGTGGTGGGAAATTCTCTGTTTGGGGAGCAGACAGAGAATTATATGAAGAAAATGGATGAATACAGAACCACTTATAGGAGTGCACAAGCCAAGGAACGGCAAGCCACTCCTCAGAGGCAGCCCCCCAGGGGTAGAGGCAGGCCTTTTCACAGGCCTTTTTACCAGACCCAGGCCTCCTCTTCAGCTTATGTCCAGAGGGGGTTCTTCAGAGGGAGAGGCAGACTGGGTACAAGCAGGCCTGCTCCCACCCCTCAGCCTAAAGCCCCTGCCAAACAGGCACCCTGATGGGATGCCCAGGGCCGGTTCTCCATTACCTGTAGGGGGCAGGCTGGCTTACTTCGTCCAGGACTGGGAGTCTTTAACATCAGACAAGTGGGTCCTGGAAGTAGTAAGCTCGAGGTCTGATTCTCAGCTTCAAAAATTTCCAAAGATGAGAATCAGATTTTTTCCACCTGCAAACCCTCTAGAGACTCTTGCCTTGGAAACAGAAGTCTCAACCCTCCTGGCTCTCAGAGCTGTAGAAAGGGTTTCTCCCCTACACCAGGGCAAGGGTCTGTACTCCAGGTACTTCCTTACCCCAGAAAAGACAGGAGAGTGGCGGCCCATCCTGGACCTAAGATATCTGAACAAGCACCTTTTAAAACCAAAATTCAAAATGGTGACTCAGGGAATGATTTTACCCTCCCTAAGGCCAGGGACTGGCTAGCTTCCCTGGACCTCAGGATGCCTACTTCCATGTTCTTATTAGAAGCTCCCACAAAGTACCTCAGATTCGAACTGCCCTCAGGCCATTATCAGTTCAGAGCAATGCCCTTGACCTTACCTCTGCCCCAAGGGTATTCACAAAATGTCTGGCAGTAGCAGTTGCTCATTTAAGAAGGCAAAAGATTGCCATCTTTCCCTACCTGGACCACTGGCTCATTGTGGGTCAGTCTCCAGACCAGGTCAAATCACACCTGCAAGTTACCCAGCAGCTGCTTACCTCTCTGGGCTTTCTTCTCAATCTTCCAAAGTCAGTTCTGGAACCTGTCCAGGTACTCACCTTTATAGGTGCAGAACTGGACACAAAACAGGCCAGAGCCTTCCTTCCCTAGAAAGGGTAAGGACCCTGGTGGCCCTGGCCTCGTCCTTCACTCTGCAGGTCTCTCGACCAGCAAGGCATTTCTGCAGCTCCTAGACACATGGCTGCTTCCACAGCTGTAGTGCAAGGAGCAAGATTTCAGATGAGGGACATTCAGTTCCATTTGAGAGCCTTCTGGTCTCAAAGAAGAGATTCCCTATCCAAGTGAATCCCAGTGACTCGAACCCTGATCCAGGCCCTTCAGTGGTGGCAGGATCAGAGCAATCTGAGACAAGGAGTGCCCTTCATCCCTCTATCTCACTCCTTGACCTTTATTACAGATGCGTCCCTCTCGGGATGGGGAGCTCACATGGGCGACCTCTCCACCCAGGGGTTGTAGTCCCCTCAGGAATCTCTGCTCCACATCAATCTGTTGGAACTCAGAGCTGTTTTCTAGCACTTCAGGTTTTTCTGCATCTGTTCAGAACAAGGTGGTACAGGTCAGAACAGACAACACCACTACAATGTGGTACATCAACAAACAAAGGGGCACTTGCCTCTGGCCTTGTGCACCCAGGCGATGAAGTTGTGGTCTCTGGCTTATTCCCTGAACACTTCCCTGCATAGCAGTTCACCTCCCAGGCAAGGACAATGTCCTGGCAGATGCTCTCAGCAGGATTTCCCAGGGCCATCACGAATGGTCACTGGATCCCTAGTACTGGGATAGTTTTTGCCAGATGGGGCACCCCTCAGATAGATCTTTTTGCAGCCCCAGACAATCATCAACTTCCACTTTTTTGTTGCAGGCCCCCAGTGTTGGGCTCAGTCCCCCTGGATGCCTTTCTCCTAGATTGGGAAGGGAAGTTTCTCTATGCCTTCCCCCCCCTTCCCTCTCCTGTTCAGGGTGCTAGTCAAAATCAGATCTCAGCCCTGCAAGATGATCCTGATTGCTCCAGACTGGGCCAGGCAGCCCTGGTACCCACTCCTTCTGTCCTTAGCAGTCCATCTTCCCCTGTGTCTCCCCAGGAACCACAATCTGTTAACCTGTGCCCAGGGGAGAGTCTGGTATCCGAATCTCAAATCCCTCAACCTCAAGGCCTGGCTCTTGAGGAGTTAGAGTTTGCTGATCTACACCTTTCTCAAGGTGTTCTCGAAATCTTGAAAGCTTCTAGGAAGCCTTCCACCAGGGCTACCTATAACTCCAAGTGGAAAAGGTTTTCCATATGATGTTCTGGGAAGCCTATTTCCCCGGAATCTGCTGATTTGCCCACTGTTTTGGACTATATGGTCCATCTTAATTCTTTGGGACTGAGACCAGCTACCCTGAAAGTGCATTTGGCAGCTGTCTCTGCTTTTATTTCAGCAGGGAAGCCCTCTTCTTTTTCTGCTCACCCTGTATTTTCCAAGTTTTTAAGGGGATTGCTTCATACCAATCCACCATTCAGGGACCCTGCCCCTGCCTGGGATCTTACTGTTTGCATTGCTCAGCTGATGCAACCCCTTTGAACCTCTGTCTTCTGCAGAGCTTAAGTACTTGACTTGGAAACTGTATTCTAGTAGCCATCACTTCTGCCAGGCGCATAAGTGAGTTACAGGCTTTATCAGTGGAGACTGACTTTATTTCCTTTCACAGGGATAAGGTAGTCCTCAGGACTAACAGGAAGTTTTGCCCAAGGTGGTTTCAGATTTCCACCTTAACCAATCTATTTCACTTCCAGTGTTCTTCACTGACCATTCCTCCTCTGGTGAGAGGAGGCTGCACAGCTAGATGTTAAGAGGGCCCTAAGTTACTACATAGAGCGTACCAAGGGTCACAGGTTTGACTCCTCCAACTATTTCTCACTTATGGTGAGGTTGGGAAAGGAAACCTGCCACTAAGAGATCCATTGCCAGGTGGATTGTCTCTTGTATCCAATTTTGCTATCAAAAACTGGGTAAGGTTCCCCTTCAGGCCTGAGGCTCACTCTACCAGAGGTACAGCTGCGTCTAACTGCCGCCAGAGACATCCCTATCTTAGAGATATGTCAAGCAGCTACTTGGAAAACAGTACACACTTTCACCAAGCATTACTCCTGGATATCCAGAGCCAGGAGGGATGCTCGGTTTAGCTTTACAACCGTGCTTCAGAGCCTATTCCTAAGTAGGTTCTGTCCTCCTCCATGGAGGTACTGCTGTGTAGTCTGCATTAGTCATAATATAGCAAGACTTCATGTTGTTTGAAGAAAAATTATTCACCTTAGTAATGTTGTTTCTTCTAATGGAGTCTTGCTATATTATGACTTCCCCCCCCAGCCTGCCCCTCTCAGAACTTCTACTTTGGGTATGGGGTGGGCAGTCCACTGTTGGCACTTATTGATGCCCCCTTTTATGTTTTCCACCCGTTCTTTTTGGGGTGTTTGGGTGTTGTGTTTTATTTTATCTTATCTTTTCTGGTCCCCTGACTTGAGTCTTGGTGTTGGGACCAGGAGAATGTGTTAATATTTTAGTAGCCAGTTGGCTAGTGTAGGTTACAGCTTCCACACAGAGCCTTAGTGAGCTTTGCTCGTAAAGATCTGACAGTTTCGGTTTGAAATATCCCAGACAGAGCTTTTCTAACCGAGCTCGCGCTCTAAGTTCCATGCGCTGCATGGAAGTTGACTCTTTCACCTCCGGAGCAGTTCTAATGGTGGGACAAACTGCATTAGTCATAATATAGCAAGACTCCATTAGAAGAAACAACATTACTAAGGTGAGTAATTTTTTCTTCCCTCCCTTCGACCCCCTGTCATTCTGTAACAGGGAAAACTATGTAGGGTCGGGAGGCTTTGGTACCTCGGTTACCCTCGATCCCTTGACTTCACAAGCTGAAACCGCCGGGGAGCGGAGACTACCAGGGGCCTCCCACTTTTATAGGCACAGCCCAGGAAGTGAGGTCGTTTGGGTGGTCCCTGGTGTGGAGACTGCTAAAAGAAACTGCCATGTTAGAGTGCCACCTATTGGGAACTCCCAGAAGAAATGACTGACTGCAAGAGACATTCCTAGAAGATCTACAGTTACAGCCAAAGTCTTTGCTTAACTGATCTTTCTAGGAGTGGTATATGTTGTTCATCCGCACAGTGGTGGAGCCAGAGGGGGGCCTGGGGGGTTGGTTGCCCCTCCTGGCTGCCCTAGTGTGAGTAGTGGTGCCCCACCACCATCTTTATTCACTGTGCAGTGCCCATTGTGAAGCCCATGATTGACTGAATGGCCCCCCCAGGCTCCCAAATGCTCCCAAACCTGGCTCTGCCACTGCATCCACACTGACCCACCCGACCTCCCCGGCTTCAGCGAACAAATCTGGCTCCAGTGGGCTAAGATCTGGCATCATGGGATGGAGCTGAGGGTTATACCACCTGGGTGGGTTGAAGGAGCCAGCTTAAAGACTTTTCACTGATAATAAAGGGGAAGGCAGATCTGCCAACATGTGTGGATGAACAACATATACCACTCCTAGAACTACTGTTACAGGTGAGTAACCTGTTTTTTTCAAACCATCTATAAATGCAGAGGGAAAACTCCTGGAAACGGAGGTTCAAAACCTGCTCCTATCACAAGTAGTGGAACCAGTACCAGTACAATTAAAGGGAAAGGGATTTTATCATCATACTTTCTTATCATAAAGAAAAATGGGGAGTGGCGGCCTATCTTAGACCAACAGATATCTAACAAAACCAAAGTTTAGAATGGTAACTCTGGTACTAATTTTGCCAGCCCTCCTGAAAGGAGACCGGTGGGCTTCACTGGACCTAAAAGATGCTTATTTCCACACCCCCTTAAGGGAGTCTCAAAAGAAAATACCCCAGGTTCAGACTCCCTTCAGGTCATTACCAGTTCTCAACCCTGCCATTTGGTTTCACGTCAGCACCAAAGGTGTTCACAAAGTGTTTGGTAGTGGTAGTGGCATGCCTTAGAAAGCAAGGTGTCACAGTCTTCCCGTACCTAGATTACTGGCTGGTGGTGGGAAAATCACCCTAGGAAATGAGGGAGCAACTGCAACTCACCCAAGTGCTCTTGGAGTCTCTAAGATTCCTGAAAACCTGAAAAAGTCTGTCCTTCAGCCTGCTCGGGTATTGCAGTTTATAGGAGCAGAGTTGAATACCCTGTAGGGCAGGACATACCTGCCATCTGGACAGGGCAAAAAACATCCTACAGATAACAGGTTCATTCAGCCTGAACAAACAAAAAAACTGCAGGACAGTTTTTTGTAGCTTCTGGGCCACATGGCAGCTGCCACTGGCACAATGCTAGGATCCAGATTCCAAATGAGTGACATCCAATTTCATCTCAGGACTCACTGGTGTTGGAGAAGAGACCGTCTTTTAAAACTGATTCCAGTAACAAGAACTTTGTTACAGGCCCTTGAATGGTGGAAAGAGGAAACTAACCTGAGAGGATGGGTTCCTTTTCAACAGGAGCCCCCATCAGTAGTTCTCATAACAGACGCATCGCTGTTGGGGTGGGGTGCCCACCTAGGAGACCACATCACCCAAGGCACATGGTCAAGTGCAGAGTCACTCCTGCAGATCAACCTTCTGGAACTCAGAGAAGTATTGTTGGCACTAAAGGTTTTCACAACACTGCTACAGGGAAAGGTGGTACCGATCAAAAAAGACAATACCACTACTATGTACTCATAAGAAAGCAGGGAGGGACAAGGTCAAACCCTCTCTACATAGAAACCATGAAAATATGGAGTCTGGCATACTCCTTGGGAGTGGCAGTACAGGCCATTCACCTGCCTGGCAGGACAATTCCTTGGCAGACACTTTGAGCCAGATCAACGAGGCCCATCACGAATGGACTGTGAACGGGCAAGTAGTGGAAGTGATTTTCAGGAGGTGGGGCACACCAGAGGTAGACTTGTTTGCTTCCCATGAGAACCACCACATGCCACAATATTGTTGCAGACCACCAGATCAGGGAACAGTCCCCCTGGATACTCTAGTTCTGGACTGGTCAGGGAAACATCTGTATGCTTTTCTTCCCTTCCCCCTGGTGCACAGGGTATTGCTCAAGCTCAGGTCCTAGCTGGCATCCATGATCTTGATAACACCAGATTGGCCCAGGCTGCCATGGTTCTCGTTACTGCTCTCCATGTATGTGGCCGAGCCGATGCACCTTCCCAGACCTCCAGTCAGGTGATGCTCCTGTACCTGAACTTCAGATCCCGCAGGCTCAAGGCCTGGCTCTTGAGGACCTAGAATATGCAGGACTAAACCTTACTTAAAGTGTCTTCGACATTTTGAAGGGTTACAGTAAGCCCTCCACAAAGAAAACCTATGCTGCAAAATGGAAAAAGTTTGTGCCAACACAGGCTGGAGTATCTTACCTATTTGCACTCATTGGGCCTACAACCCAGTACACTGAAAGTACACCTTACTGCTGCATCTGCTTACATTAAAGTCAGGCAAAAGATTTCTCTTGCCTCAGACCCTATCTTCAAAAGGTTCTTTAAGGGCCTTTCCCATGTGCACCCCTTCAGAGGGAGTCAGTGCTGGCTTGGGATCTCTGTGTATGTATAGCCAAGCTCATGGGGGCTCCTTTTGAGCCCATGTCTTCAGCTCATCTAAAATACATCGCATGGAAAACAGTTTTCCTAGTGGCAATGACTTCTGCTAGAAGAATCAGCGAGCTCCGGGCTCTCTGCATTGAGCATGACTGTGTTTACATAGATACATAGATACATAGACAGTGTCGGCAGATAAGGGCCTATGGCCCACCCAGTCTGCCCATTTAAGTTTGCAAGTTCAGTTTATGTTTTCCAGGAAGTCTGTTGCCCCTTACCCCTGACCTCCAGAATTCCTTTATGTCTATCCCATGCATTCTTAAATCCCATGATTGTTTCAGCCCCCACCACTTCCTCTGGCAGGGTGTTCCACTTGTCCACCACCCGTTCTGTGAAGAAATTCTTCCTCACGTTTCCTCTGAATCGTCCTCCCTCCAACTTCATCCCATGCCCTCTAGTCCTGGAACATCTTTTCGCTTAAAAATAGTGCATTCCTGCACCTGTTCCTCCCTGTAAGATACTTGTATGTCTCTATCATATCCCATCTCTACCTCCGCTCCTCCAGGGAGTACATGTTTAGTGCCTTCAACCTGTCCTCATAGGACTTGTGATGCAATCCATGCACCATCTTTATTGCCCTCCTCTGAACCTTCTCTACCCTGTCTATGTCCTTACGTAGGTCTCCAGAACTGCACAGTGTACTCCAGGTGCAGGCCTCACTAGTGTCTTGTATAGTGGAATTATGACCTCCCTTTTCCTGCTGGTGATGCCCTGCCTATGCATCCCAGCATCCTATTCTTTACCTGCTGCCTTGTCACACTGTTCCCTGTCTTGAGGTCATCAGAGATAACTCCAAGATCCCTTTCCTGCTTGGTGCATGCTATATCCTCACCCCCCAACTGATATATTGTGCCAGGGTTTTTGTACCCCATATGCATTATCTTGCACTTCCTTGCATTGAATTTCAACTGCCAAACCCCTGACCATTCTTCAAGTTTCTGCAGGTCCCTTCTCATTCTGTCTACACCCTCTGGTGTGTCTACTCTGTTACAGAGCTTTGTGTCATCAGCGAACAGTGAAATTCTGCCTTCTAGGTCCTGTGCAATGTCACTGATGAAGATATTAAATAGTACCGGTCCCAGCACTGATCCTGTGGTACCCCACTGGTCACTCTTCCCTCTGTGAGTGACAGCCATTACCACCACCCTCTGTGTCCTGCTGCCCAGCCAGTTACCTACCCACCGCACTACTGTCCTGCCCAACCCATATTCCCCAGTTTGTGCAATAGTCTTCTATGTGGCACAGTGTCAAAGGCCTTGCTGAAGTCCAGATAGGCCATGTCCACTGCCCTCCCTGATCCACCTCCCTAGTCACCCAGTCAAAAATTCAGTGAGGTTGGTCTGACATGACCTTCCCTGGTGAAACCATGCTGCCTTGGGTCCTGTAGTCCATTGACAACCAGATGTTTCACCAATCTCTCCTTCAGTAGTGCTTCCATGATCTTCCCCACTACCGAGGTGAGGCTGACTGGTCTGTAGTTCCCGCTTCCTCTTTGTTTCCCACTTTTGTATAAGGGGACTACATCTGCTATCCTCCAGTCTTTGGGTACCTCCCTGTTTCTAGTGATTGGCTAAACAGGATAGCAAGAGGTTCAGCCACCACCTCTCTTAGTTCTTTAAGGACCCTGGGTGCACTCCATCTGGCCCCATTGCTTTATCAACTCTTATTACTTCCAGTTCCTTCAGGACCCTTTCTCGTGTAAAGGGACTTGTGTCCATTTCTGCACCATTCTCACCCCTTGTACTCCATTCAGACCCATTACCCTCCTCTTCCTTAGTAAAGACTGAGTATTTCCTTCCACAAGGACAAAGTGGTCCTGATAACAAACAGGAAATTTCTCCCTAAAGTGGTGTCTGATATCCACATGAACCAAACCATTACCCTACCTGTCTTTTTTCCTGAGCACTCTACTTCTGGTGAAAGGAGGCTCCACAGTCTGGATGTCAAGAGAGCCCTCAGTTACTACATAACGGCTACTAAGGATCATAGGCAGGATAGAAAACCGCTATTTTTGACTCATGGGATGTGGGAAAGTGTAACCCAGCATCTAAAAGGTCCGTTTCTTGCTGGAAAGTACAGTGTATCCAGTTTTTTTGTTCTAAGGCAGGAAGGGAACCCCAACAGGATTGAGGGCCCATTCCACAAGGGGCACAGCTACTACCATAGCAGCTGCCAGTGATGTCCCGTTAGTGGACATCTGTAAAGCAGCTACCTGGAAAACTGTACACACCTTTATAAAGCATTACAGTTTGGACATCCTGTCCAGGAGTGATGCCAGGTTTGGCACAGCAGTCCTGCAGAAAATCTCCAAGGTACTGCTTCTTAGTCTGCAGAAGTTATGAATACCTGAGTTTTACTGGGATTAGAAGAAAAAATGATTTACCATAGGAATTTTGTTTCTTTCCAGTGATACTCGGGTATTCAGAACTTCCCACCCTGCCTCCCCTTCAAGAACCAGTAGCCTCTACATTCCTGGGAATGTTTTTGTGACCTACTATATAGGTGTCACAATGAAGCACTGTCGTTTGTTATTTGGGTTCATTCTGTTTTTCTCCCCTTCAGGTGACTTTTGACATTCAGGGGTAATGTTACATATGATGACCTCCATTTTTGGGGTTCCCCCCTCTTGTGGGCATTAGGATGTTATTCCATTATTATTATATTACTAATTATTAAAGAGCCCTGACATAGTTAGAAAAACTTGGAAAAATTTGAGATTTAGACAGTTTAGTTTATAGTTCATGTATTTTCCATAATTATTTACCTTTTTTCTTCATTACCGAGGACAGCTATGCGAAAGATGCTTGTTGTTCCTTAGACTTTATCTGTTCTTTCTGCTATCCTACACATGGCATCATAATCCAGGTTGCACCTGGAAATGAGCATCTGGTCATGGTGCTTTTCCCAGTTACCAGCTTTTAAATAAATAAAATACTCCCCCATTTATGGCATCGTAATTATCTCCACAGCAACAGACTGTGATGTCATAAACAGAACTGTGATGTCATATGTAGACAAGCAGCCAGAACAGATAGGGTAGTGATCCTGTTTAAATGCAGATGTTCTTAGTAATAAAGAAGAATGAGAAATACCGAAACTGTATTAAAATATAAGCTCACTCGTGCTAAACATTACATTTTGTCAAAATTGTGTCAATGGTGTCAGGGGCTCTTTAAGGTTTTTATATGTAGATGTTTAGTTTTTTGAGGCCTGTCTTTCCAGTCTCCAAGGAAATCTGAGGGTTTATAACTTAGGCAGTTAGTTTAAGGCAGCATTTGAAAATAGCATGTGCAAAGATTCCATCACTTGCATAAATTCCAAATTGTCTCCAGGCAGTTCAGTCTTAAAGGGACACTGCAGAAGTTCTGAATAGATGAGTATCACTGGGAAGAAAGAAGATTACTACGGTAAGTAATTTTTTCTTCCTGGCATCAGTGGTTTCTGTGAAGGATAATATGCTAAGGTGGTACTGCGTGCACTTGTAAGCATTGGCAAAGTCTGTAAAAATTACTGATTTTACTTTGAGGGGGCTCTTGCAGCAGGCAACACCGGTAGGACTAAGATGCCAGGTGCTAGGACCATGTAGAAAACTTCTGGCTAGCAAGTCTACAGTGGGGGACCGCCCCAATGTCTGCACGCTGACGTCTGCCTATGATATAAAAGGGCGGTCCCACTGTTCCACCAGAGTTCTTTTCCTGTCATCGACCTGTGCACGTCAGACCTTCACGGACATTTGCTTCAGTCTACTGTCATTTTGCTTAGCACTTTATCTGCATTTTTCTTTATTTTCTTTTTAAAATTGAATAGTTTATTTTTTTGTGCATGTCTTCTTCTCCAGCTTTCGTCTTCCGACCGGTGTATGAAGTGTTCTTGTGACAAACAGGTTCCCTTCAAGGACGGCCACTCTGCCTGCTCTGCTTAGGCCCTGTCCACAACACTGAGGCCTGCCAGCACTGCCAGGACTTCAACCAGGCCACACACAAATGCGGTTTGTAGACCCTCCAAGGCTTCTTGCTGCAGCAGAAGTTACCCATGATGGAAGAGGCGTTCCAAGGCAAAAGCTGTTCCTCTTCCTCAGTGTCCAGGGCTTTGACTTCTTCTCCTGCACAGAAAGAGAAGAAATTTACTGGGAAGCATAAGCACCCGGGAGAAGCACAGGGACCATCTCTGGCCAGCTTCCTTCTCTTGGTACCCACATAAATCTGTGACTGCCTCAGGGTCCTCCTTCCATGGGAGGTCAGCCCCTTTTCCTTCGGCAGCCCTCACTTCTTTGGGGCTGCCTGTTTCTCAGCCACCCGCCCTCATTTCAGTCTCAGGCAGTGGCTCATTGGGAATTCGGACTTCGCCCTCTGCCTCCCAGCCCCTGATGCTTAGGCCCTTACCCCCACCGGGATCTCTTCCATGAGTGGCAGGTCTATGTCCGTCGCTCTCCTGGTCCTGGCGTTGCCCATGTCAGTCCCTGACTATGCGGCCAGCACTTCTTTGCATCGCCTAGAGCAAGTGCTCACCTCCTCTACACAATCATCGCCGCTGACTCTGAGAGCTACCTCCCCTGTACAGGTTCCCTCTTCGTCTTCGGGGCGGTGGCACCTGTCTTGGTGGACCGACATCAGCCTTCGCCTGTGCAACCAATGCCTGCTCTGCTGGTGTCAATAGACAATGCCCTAACCGTGGTCGCTCTAACAGCCATCGCCTCAACCTCGGCCAACGCCTGCTGGCCCTTTGGGCAATCCCCAGCCGGCGCCGGAGGGGACAGACGCCTATATTCCCAATGCCTCAAGGGCACATGCCTGGTTATCTGGCATCTTTAAGACCAGCGCCAGGGTACCACATGCCCCAAGGACCGATGCTGGGATACCCGCCACCGCTGTCTCAGTATCTGTACCCACCTTATTACCCAACTGCTTTGGTGGACTACAAAGTGGGCTTTCATGAAGGATAAGGAGACCTCCTCCGCTCTTCCTCAGGGACCCTTCTCCTTGGGCCTCATGGGAGGGTCCTAGCCATCACCGGTCTCCAGGACCCTCTGCAGCTCGAATGACTGACTGATGGAAGGAGGAATGTCGCCCATCAATGCTGGTCCCAGAAAATGACCCATCTGGCAGGGTTTCCTGCTTTTCCTCTTTGGAGGACTCTGATAATTCCAGGGGGCCTTCTGACAAGCCTGAAACCCCCAAGGAAACACCTAGGTCTCCCCCAACAATCCTATGTTTATGGACATCATGAGGCATATTTGGTCCTTGATGGGCTAGAAGATGGAAGACTAGACACCGAACATTGCCATCTGATGGTATATCTCCGCAGAAAGGAGACTCTTCCCTTAGTGGCGCCACCCCTTATTGAGACATATGAGGATGTCACCAAGGCCACCTGGAACCATCCCTCCTCTAGTCCGGCTTTAGCTAAGAGAGCTGGCTGCCTTCATCGTGCCTCCATTGGCAAACCCTATTTGGTGGAGCAGCCAGAGAGGGACTTGGCAGTCACGTCTCGGGCTCATATTGCACCAAGAAGCCTAGGCACTTCAGCACCCACGCTCCTGATAAGGAGACTCGCCAGGTCGACCAGTTAGGCAGGCAGGTCTATGCTTCAGCCACACTTGCCATTCGGACTCAAAACTACCTGGCCCATATGGTGCAGTATCAAAACGCCTTATGGGACAAGGCCTTGGATCTTGTGCAGGCCCTTCCCGAGGACTCTGCAAAAACCCAGTTAGTCCAGCTCCTTAAATTGGGCTCAGATGTGGGCAGCCATGTTCTCAAAGCTGCTTATGCCATGGTGGATGCAGCTGGGCGAGCGGCAGCGACTGGTATGTGTATCCGCCGTCACTTCAGGCTTCGGGTATCAGATTTTGCACCAGATGTAGAAGTGCAAATTCTGGATGCCCCCTTCTGGGGATCTGTCCTTTTTAGTGAGGACACCCAGGACATTTTCTCACCTACAAGAATCTGGCAAAGCCTTGAGATCAGTGCAATCTATGTACTAATCTTACTTTGAGTTGGAACTCTTCCAGCAGGCTATTACCATTTGGACTATGCTGCCAGGCACTAGGACCCCACGGAAAATGTCTAGCTAGTAGTTTTTAGCAGCGATTACCCCCTGACCTTGGCCTGCCACAACATCAGCCTGTGGTAGAAAGGGGGCGGTCTCCAGACCCACCTCAGTTCTTTTCCAGCCATTGACCTGTTCACATCGGCTCCACGGATGCCTTCCTGCTACAGTCAACCACCATTATGCATTTTACCGCTTTATTTCTTTTGATTACAGTGAATTTCTTTGTTTTCCCCTTCTTGCATGTTATCTACCCCGACGTCCTCCATCGAACAATGGACCTCTAAGTGTGCGTGCAGGAAGCAGATCCTGTTGAAAGACGACCACGCAGCCTGCCTCCTGTACCTGGGCCCAGACCATGACACTCAAGTCTGCTCGCACTGCCAGAGCTTCAACCAGTGGACGAGGATCCACCGCCAGAAGGCTCTCAAGGCATTCCACCTCAAGAAACAGCTTACAAAGATGCAGAAACAAAACTCGGGAAGAATGAGTGTCCTCCTTTCTCCTCATCTTCCACAACCCATTGGGAGAAGAAGAAATCTGTGAAGCACAAGTCCTGTGACAAGGGGAGAGGCAGGCCTCGGGCATGCTCCCATTCTCTGTCTCCTCACCAGAAGAAGAGACCACCTTTGGTTCCTCCTCCCTCGGGAGGTCGGACCCTTCTACCTGGCCTGCTCTCACTTCTTCAGGGCGGTCGGCGGACAAACCTTCTGCCCTGGTGCTGGCAACGTGCAGAGGTCTGTCGGTGTCTAGGGCTTTGGTCTAGGCCCTAAAACCCCTGAAGGTGGTTAAGACAATTCCTGAGTCCTCGACCTCATCAGCCGGTTCGTCCGGTTCTAAGTTGGGCAGCGAGTTGGCAACCGTTGTCCGCTTGGTCTCAACGTTGGCCTTGGCCACCTGATGTCAGGGGCATTCGTCTTCCGATGAGGCCTTGGAGATGCCCCTGCCCAAGGAGCCACAAGCTCCAGCCAAACCGTCGACGGCGGTGTCTCCTGAAGGATGCCGGACACCTGCCCACTCGACGCCGGGTACCCTGACAACTGACCCGATGACATCCCCACTGTTGCCAGACCCTCCTACATCACCAGTGGAAATGGTTATCACCACTACACCGATGACGGAGAACCAGACGCCGGTCAGTAACCAGACAACTGCCATAGTGACTCAAGGCGACTTGACGCTGGGTCGTCCAATGCCAGCCCACCTGATGCTAGCGATACCACCACCATAGGTGCCGGTGGTTCCGTCAAGTCCTCAAATATCTTTGAATGTGGTAAAAGACCTTTTTCGATTTTGGTGGAATGAAATCAAGGGAGACCTCATTCCACCCAAACCTGTAGAGCTTCCTCCCAGTGAAAAGTCTCCACAACCAGGGGGAAGTCTCCATCACCTAAGCATCCTTCCCTGAAACCTACAAAGAAAACTCCTTCGCATAGGAGCCCTTCTCCTGACCCTGATGAGGGATGCAGAAGAAGGCCAAAACATAAGGGCAGGAGGGGACATCGTTCCTCCTCCGGGTCGTCAGGAGCATGACTCTTCCTCGTTCCGCTCTTCTTCCAGCTCGGAAGACTCTAGCAGAGGTTCTTCCTCATCCTCTAGTGACTCAGAACCAAGGGGTCGTCCTGCCTCCCCAGACGCTAAGGACACCCCCAGGTCACCCTTGGGATGACCCAACATTTGGATGTGATGAGGCATATCAAAGCAAGCAATGGCTGGGAAATGGAGGACTTGGATCCGAAGAGGCACCGGCTGGGAAAATACCTCTGGCAGAAAGAACCCAAGCCTTTGGTGGTGCCACCTTTGGTGGATACCTTCCAGAACCTCGCCAGAATTACTTGGAAGCATTCCCCCCCTCCTCATCTGCCATGTCGAAAATGTCTGACGGACTCTACAGGGCGCCCAGGGACGAACCCTTTTTGGTAGAGCATCCAGTGACTGACTCCCTAGTGATCACAGCGGCCCACAACAGGACTAAGAAGCCAATGCACCTGAACACTCAGCCCCCTGATCCTGAATCAATACAACTGGACCGGCTGGGGAAGAAAGTATATGCATCAGCTACCTGCTCCATAAGGTCACTCACTTTTCTTACCAACATGCTGCAGTACCAAAATGCCTTGTGGGAGAAGAGCATAGAATTGGGTCAAGGTCTAACAGATGCTCCGCAGAAAGCTGAGCTTTTGGACATACTTAAGTCAGGGTCTGATGTGTGTACACGTCTTATGTGCCTCATACGACACTGCTGATACTTTGGCCAGGGCAGCTGGAACGGGCATCTTCCTCAGACGCCACTCCTGGCTGTGGATCTCTTGGCTTCACTCATGACCTTCAGGCTAGGATTATGGACCTACCTTTCAAGGGGTCTGTACTATTTGGAGATGAGACTGAGAAATTTATGACCCATCTCCAAGATTCGGGCAAGGCTTATCTGGTCAGTCCAGAAAAATGTGTAAGGCCAACCAGAAGCCATTTCGTAAGTAGACCTTTCATAAACAGTCAAGTCAACAGCCTCGAACACAGCAGCAGTGTGGGGGCTGGAAGTGCAAAGCAACCTGCCAAACCCTTCCAGTCTGCTCTGCCAACTTTTGGTTCTACAACCTGACAGCCCCCTGCTTCTCCCTCTAGCTAAAGGGCTGAAGCACAATCACAACAGATCAATGAGTATTCCAGATCATATAGAGGGGGTACACGCTGGAGATTCTGGAAACCTCCACAGAGAATACTTCTCAGTCCTCCCACTACTCATAGTCTCACGTCGCCCTGATAGAAGGGGAGATTCGGGTGCTCCTTTAATAAAGGACCATAGAGCCAGTTTCCCCAAGTCAGAGGGGTCAGGTATTCTGGTTCCCAGAAAGACCGGGTATCTGAGGCCCATTCTGGATCTAAGACTTCTGAACAATTATATTGAGTACAAGCGGTTTAGAATAGTTACCCTGCCAGACTTTGTCATCTCCTTCACCAAGAGGATTGGCTCTGTTCTCTGGGCAGGATGCATATTCACATCCTGGTGTTCCAGCCCCACAGAAGATACCTGCGCTTCTTCTTCCAAGGGTGCCATTACCAGCTTCGGGCCTTGCCGTTCAGCCTGTCCTTGGCTCCCAGGGTCTTCATCAAGTGCCTAGCAAGTGGTGGCTGCGGCCCTGAGATCAGGCCATTACATCTTTCCTTACCTCGATGACTGGCTTCTGATGGCACCCACAAAGGCCTAGCTGCTCCTTGCTCTAGGAGACACCTTTACTCTCTTGAAAGAGCTGGGAGGCACCCTGAATCTTCCAAAGTCCCCATGTCCCAGTCAGAGACTTTAGTATATTGGTGCGATTCTGGACACAGTGCAAGGCAAAGCCTTCCTGCCCCAGACAGGGCAGATCGCCTTCTGTATGAGGCTTGGGCGATGACTTCATCTAGCCAGACCTCAGCCAGATCTCTTCTGAGACCATGGGGTCCCGTGGCCACTGCCATCCCTACCGTACCCTTAGCACGATTACACTGATGGTCCCCCAGTGGACACTTGGGACCAACACTCCGACCTGGAAATGCCAGTCATGGCCTCTGATCCAGTCTGTTGGGCGCTGTCCTGGTAGATAATCCCATCCAGTCTGTCCGAGGGAGTCCCCTTCAAACAGGAGCCCCTGAGGCAAATTCTTACCAGACGGTCCTCAGGACAGGGCTGGGGAGCTCACCTTGTGGATCATCAGACTCTAGGGTCTTGGTCCCCTTTGGAACAGACTCCCCACATCAACATTCTGGAAATGAGAATAGTCCTATATGCTCTGCAGGCCTTTCAGATGGACCTGTTCCCGGGTCCCCTGCTGGTTCAAACAAACAATAAATCAGTGTTCTTGTACACCAACAAGCAGGGAGGCACTCACTCTTATCTCTTCTGCTGAGAGGCGATGAGAGTTTGCTGTTGGACGCTGGAACATCACGTAGATATCACTGCTGTGCATGTTCCAGGAATCTAAAACGTCTTGGCTGATGCCCTAAGCAGGTCTTGGCCACAAAACCATGAATGGGAAGTACTCCAATCAGTGTAGGCAGACCAGAGTTGGACCTTTTTTTTCATCCCCACTCAATGCCAAACTGCCCAGTTTCTGCTTGCTAGATGCAAGGCCTGGTGTTTTCTGGCGAGACACATTGTCCTGCTGCTGAACAGGGAGGTTCCTGTACGCCTTCCCTCCCTTTCTTCTGCTTCAGAGAGTACTCCTCCAGTTACAGACAGAAAGAGTGGAGATGATCCTCATTACTCCCTTCTGGCTTCGTCAGATCTGGTTCCATCTGCTTCCAACAGTTAGCAACAGAACTCCCAATCCCTTTACCATTGAACTATCTGCTCTCTCTGGACAGGGGCATTGTAGTCCACCTGAATCTCAAATCTCTGCACTTGCATGCGTGGCTCCTGCAGACTTAGCAGTTTCCAGGTTTGGGGTTTCCCTAAAGGTAGCAGAATTTGTAGTGGCTGTAAGAAAGCCCTCCACTAGGTCCACCTACACCATGAAAGAGAAAAGGTTGTGCCTTTGGGCCTCTGCTCGACTGCTTGACCCTTTCTCATACCCAGAGAATTTGGTTCTGGTGTATCTTCTCTCCCTTTCCGATTCCGGCCTGAGTTACTCCTCTGTTAAGGTACACCTTTCCACCATTTCAGTGTACCATGCACCTACAAAGGGTAAAAACCCTTGCCCAGTTAGATTTGTCCCACACTTTTTTTGTGGGGCATCTTTCACCTGAAACCTCCCATTCTAGGGACATGGATATGTTGTTCATCTACACTATCTGGCAGGTTCCTTGCCGCTTTTAATTTTCCCGGAAGGTCTTCAAGCTGGCTCCTCCCACCCACCTGAGTGGTAAAACTCTCGGCTCCGTCCCATGGTGCCAGCTCTTCCTTACCGCTTGGAAGCTCAGGTTCCCTCCTTAACGCTCTGCGTGATAGACTGGATCCTACCTCTTCGGTTTGTCCGAAACTAGTTTTAAAATTTTCAAGACTTCGGTCTTCCTTTTCCCTCGCGGCTGCGATGGACAAATTGACTCCGGTTTTCAGCGGTGCCCTTGTGGGCAGAAGATATCCAGGACAGATCCATTCCCACGTCGTCTGTAGCTCCTAGAACACGACCCGCAGGCCTGCGAGTCATACTGTTCGTTCTCTGCCAACGTCTTGAAGGACCACGCTGCCCGCTTGAAGCTTGGGCGCCCCGAGAAGCGCTAGCTGCTGGTAAAGTCGAAAGAGGCCTGTTGGGTGGTTACCGTGGCGGCTGGCTCAGCTGAGCAGCTCGAGCAGATGATCGCCCTCAGAGGAGGCGGCCCAGGCCGCATCTTCCTCCTCCTCGGTCGCAGCATTTATCCCGCTCTCTTTGGGTACCTCGTATTCTGCTTTGTTTAAGGAGCTTTGCCAGTCCCTTTCCACGAAGGGAGAGGGGCCATTGGGACATTCCTCTCAGTCCAAAAAGAAGGATTCCAAGGGTAAGTCTCTTCATCTGCGGTCGTGGGAGCGGGAGAGGTCCGATCCCAGACAGCCGACTGTCGACTTGGTCGAGGTTGCAGGCAACGCTGCTTCCACCGGCATCCCTGTCAGGTCAGCCGACCGAGACACCCGTTGACTCAGTCGAGATTTTCTCGAACCCGTTGGTCTGATTATGACAGGTGAAGCTGACAACCCTTCTTCACCGGTTCCCCGGTGGAAACCGAGGATCTACCTGCGCCCTAGGTGCAGCGTGCCCGGTTAAGGTGTCCGGGCGAGGAAGAGCAGAATGTCCCCGGCTCCTCCCCAGGCCGTCCTCTGACACACCGGGTTCTCGTCCGCACCAAGGTAAGCGCCACGCCACTCATCCTTGTCTTCCTCCTCAGAAGAGGAGAGGCTTCGCAAATTGCGTCGACGCTACGAGGAACTGATGTGGCAGCAGTTATTTTTGTCTGGGAGCAAGTCGACACAGACGCCTTCCCCGGCCATCAAGTGGCTGTCACCCGAATGGCCGAAACAGCCTCTTGCTGCGGTCGAGATGCTCAAGCCTGGGCCGGTTGTTCGGCTGAAACCTGCTGCCCCACCGATCGTGATGGAACCTCCGCCTCCATAACCAAAATCGGGGGCGCCGACCTAGGACTCTCGCTTGGGTCAAGTGCTGCCATACAGGTTGTCGGTCACCCTCACTCCCAACCATCCTCGGCAGGTGGAGGGTGGCTCAGGCCCTAGGCAGCTCTTCGCGGACTCCTCGGAGTCTGACGACGACTCCTTCCTGTTCTCCAGGCCGGTTGACCTGGAGTCCTCCGGGGTCTAGTCGTTGGACGAAAGCCCATCGTCCGTTATGGGTCTGCTTTGGCTCATCTCGGAGTCCACCGGGATGCAACTCGAGCCTGTATCCAGACGGGCCAAGTATCCCCTGATGGAGATACTGGACCAAGGGGATTCACCCATGGAGGCCTTTCCGGTGGTTGAGGCCGTTGTCGGCCCAGCCTTGGAGCTTTGGCAGCGGCCTGCTTCCTGTCCTGCACCGATGGCCAGGAAGTATGCGGTTCCTATCGGCTCTTTGCCCGGGTTTTCGGAACACCCCTCTGCCAAGGGGTTGGTCATCGACAGTGTTTTCCGGCATTTCCGGGAACGCTAGGGACGTGGACAAGCCCCCTGACAAGGAGTCCAAAAAGCTGGACTACGCCGGGTGCAAGGTGTACGCTGCGTCCTCCCTTGGCCTACGCCAGACCAGCTCGGCCATGCTGATAGCACACTTCTCCCACACCCTCATGGGCTCCCTGGATGAGGTGATCCCTCATCTCTCGGCCGACCTGCAGACCACGGTCCGGCAGGTTCGGGACCAGGGTAGGGCGGTGGTGAAGCAGCAGCTCCAAACAGCTCTGGACATAGGGGACTCCTGTGCCAGATCGGTTGCGGCCGCAGTGGCCATGCGCCGCAGAGCATGGCTGAGGATATCCATCTTCACGACAGATACCCAGCACAGGTTGGCGGACGTCCCCTTCTTTGGGACCGACCTCTTCGGCCCTGGAGTGGAAGGTCACCTTCAGCGGATCGAAAAGTCCAATGCCACTCTGGACTCGGTCACCTCCACCCAGAAGGACAAAGGCTGCTGACAGCAGCAGCACAAGCCCTTTCGTCCTTCTGCGCCTGCGGCACATCTGGCCCAACAGCACCAGCACCATGGCCAGCAGGCTCGCGCTTGGCATCCCAAACCCAAGCCCGCAGCTTCCTCCAACAGGCAGCAGGGAGGTAAAGGCCCAGGAGGTCCCTCGGCCGGTCCCTCCTCCAAGCCTGCCCAGTGATGGGTTGAGGGGTGTCGTCCCTAGCCTTGTCACTCCCCCCTGGGTTCCCCCTGTGGGGGGACGGCTCCGCCACTTCCTTGCCGCCTGGTCCGCTATCACCACGGACCGCTGGGTGTTGGAGGTGGTAGGAAAGGGCCTGCCTCTCGAGTTCGAGCAGGCTCCACCCTTTCGAGCTGTCTCCCCTTGGGGGGGCCACGGGGTCCGCAGCCTCGCTGTCGGCCCACCGAGCCGATATTGCCCTGCTCCTCGAAAAAGAGGTGATCAGGAAGGTGGTGGATCCTCCTTCAGACCCAGGGTTTGTGTCCAGGTATTTCCTGGTCCGAAAACAGATGGGGGCTGGCGCCCCATTCTCGACTTGCATGACCTGAACAGGTTCCTAAGGTCTCGGACCTTCAGGATGGTCACTCTGGCTCAGATAATCCCATCCTTGGAACAAGGCATGTGGTTCTGTTCCTTGGTCCTCCAGGACGTGTTCTTTCACGTCCCAATCTGTCTGTCTCATTAGAGATTCCTCCGCTTCAGAGCAGAGGGATCCCTTTACGAGTTCCGAGCCATGCCCTTCGGCCTCTCCCCAGCTCCCAGGGTCTTCATCAAATGCATGGCAGTGGTGACAGCATTCCTGCGGCGCCGAAGGGTCCAGGTGTATCCCACCTGGATGACTGGCTGATTGCAGCCCCCTCCAGAGCAGAGGTGGAGCGGTCCAGAGATCTGGCCCTCCAGGTTTGCTCTCAGTTTGGCCTCATCATCAACGAGGCCAAGTCGGAACTCGTGCCAAAGCAGGTGATACATTTCATCGGGGCAGAGCTCGACTGTATTCGAGCCAGAGCACGGCTCCCGGCAGACAGGGCAGAGGTTCTTTCCCCCTTTGCCCAATCATTTCAGGTTGGCAATTGCGCCCTGCCTGGGACTTCCTGCGCCTCCTGGGCCTCATGGCGGCCTGCACCAGCGTGGTCCGTTGGGCCCACTGGTACATGCGTCCCCTTCAGTGGGGATTGGCCAGCCAGTGGTCACAGCGCTTCGATCCATTGGATCAGCTAATGACAGTGAGCCAGGGGATGTGGAACGCTCTCCAGTGGTGGACCGTTCCGGCACATCTGCAGGAGGGCATCCCATTTGTCCGACCTGAGCCGATGGTCTCTATATCGACCGATGCCTCTCTGATGGGTTGGGGTGCCCATCTAGGGGAGCACAGAGCACACGGCCTCTGGTCCCCTCGGGAGTCCCGATGCCACATCAACCTGCTGGAGCTTCAAGTGGTTCGTCTTGCCCTCACCGCCTTTGCTCCGTTTCTATGGGATCAAGTGGTTCAGGTCCAGACGGACAATACCACGACCATATACTACCTGAACCGCCAGGGCGGGACGCGCTCCATGCGCCTCTGCAGGGAAGCTCTCCGCATTTGGTCTCTTGTGCGCAGCCTGGAGGCGGATCTCCTCGCCATTCACATGGCAGGAGCCTCCAACACCCTGGCCGATGCCCTAAGCCGGATGGGGGCTGCGTCCCACGAGTGGTCTCTCCTGCCGGAGGTAGTACAAGATCTATTCTCCCACTGGGGCATACCTCAGGTGGACCTGTTTGCTTCCGCGGAGAATGCGAAGCTGAGACTGTTTCATGCCTGCCCCCCTCAGCAGGGCTCGCTGCAGGGGAATGCCTTCTCGAGGCCGTGGACCCCAGGCCTCTTCTACGCCTTTCCACCATTTCCCTTGATCCACAAGGTGCTTCTCAAGGCGAGGAGGGACAAGGCGCATGTGATTCTGGTAGCCCCAGACTGGCCCCGCCAGTTCTGGTATCCAGATCTCCTCAGACTCCGCTCCAGGCTCCCGAGGTGGCTTACAGCCTGCCCGGACCTGATCTTGGTCAATCAGGGGAAGGTATTCCATCTGGACCTTCAATCCCTGCACCTGACAGCCTGGTTCCTGAGCGGCTAGAGTTCCAGGCCTTCGGTCTTTCCGACGAGGTCCTCAACGTCATTGAGGCGTCTCGTAAGAAGTCGACCAGGAAATGCTATGCCTTCAAATGGAAGAGATTCTCCATTTGGTGTCGGGGCAAGGGTCTGGACCCTTCCTCCTGTTCCTTGGCAAGCATTCTGGACTAGCTGTGGTCCCTTTCTCAGCAAGGGCTTTGGTGGCCGACCCTTAAGGTGCACCTGGCAGCCATCTCTGCTTACCGGGTGCGGGCCGGGAAGCAGTCGGTGGCGCAGGAGAAGGTGGTCGAGTGCTTTTCCAAAGGCCTTTATCACATATCCCCTCTGGTGCGAGAACCTCCACCTCCGTGGGATCTGCTGGTATTGGCTAAGCTCATGGGCAGGCCATTCGAACCGATGCACAGGTGTGACATCTCTCACCTGTCGTGGAAGACTGCCTTCTTGGTGGCTATCACGTCAGCCAGAAGGATGGCAGAGCTCCAGGCGCTTTACATAGAGTCTCCTTATCTGGTCTTCCACAGGGACAAGGTTGTCCTGCGCCCCCACCCGAAATTTCTTCTTAAGGTGGTGTCGGAGTTTCACCTTAACCAGGTGTTGACTCTGCCGGTGTTGTACCCCAATCACACCTCGGAGGCCGAATATAAGCTCCATACTTTGGACCCTAGAAGAGCGCTCACTTATTATAAAGAGCGGACGACTGAAGTTCAGGGAGAGGTTTGTCAATGTTTGTCACCTCATGAAACCGCGCGGCAGACCTGCAGCCAAGTGGACGATAGGCAGGTGGGTCACCTCCTGCATAGATCTCTGCTATAGGTTGGCGGGCATGGAGCCTCCCAGAGGATAAGAGCTCATTCTACCCGCCATACCGCTGCATCGGTGGCTGCTTCCAGGGATGTCCCTATCCAGGAAATCTGCAGGGCTGCTACCTGGAAGTCAGCACACACCTTCATCACCCACTGCCACATCGACCTTGAGTCACGCGGGATGCTGATTTTGGGGCCTCGGTTCTCCAGTCTTTATTCCCTAAGTTGGGGGTGTGCGCCTTGCCTCTCTCCTCCCGGAGAACTGCTAGGAGTCTGCCAGACGGTGTGGATGAACAACATACCCATGTCCCTAGAAATACAGGTTACTCACCTGTAACAGGAGTTCTAAGAATGGTATATGTTGTTCAAACCACCCCACCCGACTCTGCTCGACATGACAACCTGGCTTCCAGCGGGCTAGATTCACGTCATGGGGCAGAGCCAGAGTTTTACTACCTGGGTGGTGGAGGAGCCAGCTTGAAGACCTTCTGGCAAGATTTAAAGTGGCAAGGAACCTGCCAGACAGTGTGTATGAACAACATATATCATTCCTAGAACGCCTGTTACAGGTGAGTAACCAGTATTTCACTTTTTTGGCAAACAAATGTGAATAACTTTACAATGAAAAATGATAGCATAGTACTGTGAGCACGAAAAATGTTCAACACAAAAACATCTACAAAATGAGTGGTTTTTCATTTATAGATAACCTTTTAGTTTTTTTATAATTAGCAAAACAACTGCATAACATTCAATTTTCTTTTCACTTTTTCGACAAACAAATGTGAATAACTTTAAAATGAAAAAGGTAGTATGATGCTATAAGCATGACATTTCTTCAGCAGCAAGTTTTCTACAAAATGAGTGGTGTTTCATTTAATAGCAACCATTACACTAGGAAAGTTAACTGAAACTCCCAGAAGTTATCATTTAAAAAAAAAAAAAAAAAGTTAAACAGTCAAAACCAAATGTTCCTGCACTAATAGAAAGCATCCCTATTGCACAAATGAAATGTACAATGTTGAGCTGTCAGATAAATGATTTATCTACACTTGTGCTGTTTGACCTCGGACACCTCACTTGTGGCTTACGCAACTCGTGAGGTTACCCGAGGTCAGACAGCACTTGTGTAGATAAATCATTTATCTGACAGCTCACCATTGTGTATCCCATATATATATATATATATACACACACACACACACACACACACACACCACAGCAAGCCCCCTTTTTTTCTATTAGGCTGGGGCTGCGCCTAAGTATCAGCAGTCCCCACAGTAATGAGCAGGGATATTTCTGGCACCACTGACAAGTGGTCCTGGATGCAGCGAGTCAGGGACCGTCTCTGAACTCAAATTTCTTACACTAACAGTGGAAAAATGATTAGAAAGGTTGCAAAAGAGACCAAATAAGGGTGCTTCAGGCTCTGACCATCCAACACCCTCCAAATCTACGTATGAGCTGCTGTCTCTTACTTATACACCCCTGAGAAGGATGATTCAGGCTTTTAAATAAAAAAAAAAAAAAGGGGGGGGGGTGAGTGGGCCGGTTGTCTCTCCGGTCCCCTCCATGAAAACCAAAAAGACAAAGCATGTCAGACCCCAGGAAAAACCTAAAGGGGTTCCTGGCATCACTGCCCTTAAATTATTTCCACACTCCCATAAGGGAGTATCGCAGAAAGTACTTCAGGTTCAGACTCTCATCAGGTCACTCTCTAGGAGTGTAAACGGTGGTTGTATCACCTTCAAAGATAAGGTGTCACAGTTTCCCCATATCTAGATGACTGGCTGGTGGTGGTAGAATCACTCCAGTGAGCGAGTCTGCAACTCACTTAGGGTCTCCTGGACTCTCTAGGGTCCTTGATAAATCTAAAGAAAGTCTGACCTTCAGCCTGCTCAAACACTCCAGTGGATAGGAGCAGAACTAAATCTGTCCCTGTGCAGGGCAAGAAGTATTCCACTAATAGTGGGCTCATTCAGGCTGAATGAACCAAAAACCGCAAGACAGTTTTCTTCAGCTATTGGCCACATGGCATCTGCCACTGGCACAGTCTTAGAATCCAGGTTACAGATAAGGGCCATTCAGTGTCACCTCATGGCTCAATGGTGTCAGAGACAGGACCCTGTTTTAAAACTAATTCCAGTAACGAGGACATTGTTACAGGCCTCCAATGGAGGAAAAGAGGGAACTAATCTAAGGGAGGGGCTTCTTTTTCAGCAAGAGCCACGATTAGTTGTCCGACAACAGTTGCATCCCTACTAGAATGGGGCACCCATCTGGGGGTTCACACCACCCAAGACACATGGTCAAATGCATATTTACTCTTGCACATAAACCTGCAGGGGCTAAGAGTAGTGTTGCTGTGTTAAAGGTCTTCACACAACTACTACAAAGGTGGTACAGGTCAGAACAGACCATACCACCACAATGCATTACATCCATAAATAGGGAGGGACAAGGTTAAGCCCTCCCTGCTCAGGACTTGTGAAAATATAGAGTCTAGCATGCTCCATGGGTCCCTGCAGGATGTTCATTTGCCAAGTAGGGACACTACCTTGGCAAATACCTTGCTCAGATCAACCAGTCCCATCAGGAATGGGCCTTGAATAGTCAGGTGGTGCAAGTTATCTTCAGGAGGTGGGGCATACCAGAGGTAGACTTGTTCGCATCCCACCACCTGCCACAGTACTGAGTCAATCAGATCTAGGACCAATCCCCCGGATCCTCTGGTCCTGAGTTGGCCAGGGAAGCATCATTACGCTTTCCTTCCTTCCCTTTGGCACACAATGCATTTCTCAAGCTCGGGTCCCAGCCAGCATAAATGGTCTTCATAATGCCAGACTGGGCCAGGCAGACATGGTTCTCTCTACTACTCTCCATGTCTGGTTCCAAACCAGTACACCTTTTCTCAGAGGCACAACCTGCTAACCTCCAACTGGGAGGCTTCTGTACCCAAACCTTGGGTCACTCAGACCCAAGACATGCCTCTCGAGGGCCTACTGTACAATATGCAGCCTTGCATCATTTTCACGGTGTCTAGACATTGTATGTGGTTACAGGAAACTCTCCATTAGGAAACTGTATGCTTCAGAAGGGAAAAGGTTTACTATTGGTGTTGAACCAGAAAACTGTTTCCTGCACATACTGGGGTCAAGCAGTGCTTGACTAATTTACCTATTTATATTTTTATTTTATTTTATTAAAGTTTCGGAATTGCAATCCTTTGAGTCGAAGACTCTCTTGCAAAGGCTCCATGTCAATACAAAACGGACGCATTACTTAAGACAATTTTGAACAAACATTAAGCAGAACAACACATTAAGACAGAATTTTACATGATTACATCGTACATTTACAATGCTAGGTCAGTATGGTGGAGTGAAGTAGTAGCAGCCGCATGTCTCAGAGTCAGTGAGATGTCTCTTAATTATGTTTTTAAATTGGCCAAGACTAGAGGCCAGGGAGATGGAAGAGGGGATGTTATTAAGCCAGATGGGAGCTCGATAGCAGAAAGACCTTTGCCCTAGTGCAGTCCTACAGTGGGGGACTGAGAGGGGTGTGCTTGCCTTGTGCCTAGGGGTGCTCCTGTGAGGGTTTGGTAGGATGAGGGTGAGAAGACCAGTGGGTGTAAGCTTCATGAGGATCTTTTTGGCTAGGAGGCAAGTGTGGTATTTTAGCCTCCCTTCGAAGGTCAGCCAGTCTGGTTGCTTATAGAGATTGCATGTGTGGGTTAGTCTATCACTGCCTGTGACTAGTCAGCAGGCTTTATTGAGGGCAAGAGTGATACGGTTGAGGGTTGTGAGGTCAGCAGTACCGTAAATTATCCTGTAATCGACCAGTGATCGGACTGAGCTGGTTACTGCCAGCCATAGGGCCTTGGGGGGGAGGCAGTGTCTCTGTCTATAGAGAATCTCAAGCCGGGTGTTTACCGAGGAGGAGCAGTAGTTATGTGGTAGGTGAGGGATGTGTCTAGTGTGATGCCTAGATATTTGAAGTGTGGGACCTGTTCAATGTGAATGCCCGGAGAATTAGAGATACTTAGGTGGGTACTATTGTAGGGGTTTTGGCGGTGAGCAAAGATCATAGATTTGGTTTTAGTGTAATTTGGTATTAATCGATGATCAGTGAACCAGGCCTCTAGTTCACTAAAGCAGCCCTGTAGGGCATGTTGAAGGGAGTTAGGAGTGGTATATTTCCAGTACACTATGGAGGCGTTTGCACAGAGCAATAGCTTACCACTACAGGCCTTTGGGAGGGAGTTCAAAATGAGGGTGAAAAGTAGAGGGCCTAAAATAGACCCTTAAGGTACACCTGCAAGGACTGGTTGCTTGGCGGACAGGGTGGTGTTGATTTTGACTTCTTGTGTCCGGTCAGTGAGATAGTGCTTGAACCAGGAGATTGTGTCAGGGGCAAGATTGAGGGAGGGCAGTGAGTGGATAAGTAGAGCATGACTGACTGTGTCAAGTGCTTTGGTCAGGTCAACAAAGATTGCTCCTGCTGTTGTCCCCTGTTCCAGTGCCTTGTGTATGTAAGATGTAAATTCGAGAAGGGCAGTGGTAGTACGGTGACCTGCTCTGAACCCGTGCTGTTCAGGGCATAGCAGAGTGTGATTAGCTGAGTACTGTCTGAGTTGGTCTGACACTATTCTTTCGAGAGCTTTGGGGGGGAGGATCGTGATGGGTCTGTAGTTACCAGGGTCTGTTGGATCACCCTTTTTAAGGATTGGCTTGATAATTCCCCTTTTCCAGAGCATAGGGAATTGGCCTAGACGCAGGGAGCAGTTTATTATTTTGGTGAGGTGAGGGAGGGTCTTGTCAAGAGTTAGATGGAGGATTTTAAGGTCTAGGGAATCGCTGCTGTACCTCTTATTGCATAAGGCTTTGATAGGTAGTGTTCAGCCTTATTACAGGAGGTGGTTCTCAGCCGGAAGGGTGGGAAGGTGGTCATGGGGAGGTGATAGTGGGGTCCATGGGAATAGGGTCAAAGAAGTTTGTTGGGAGGATGTGACTAAGATCGGAGAAGGAGTTGTTCAGGACATTGGTTATGGTGGTGGGGTCCTGGGAGAGGGCACCATTGTCAAGTATCTGTGAAGGTGTTGGGGAGACAGTTTTCCCACAGAGCTCTTTGACATTGTTCCAGAAGTTAGGGGGGGTGCTGTGGAGCCCGAGCATGATGGCACCCAACTGATGGAGCTCTGTAAATGAATTACTTATATTCAGTCTAAAAGCGGTGCATTTCTACTTTTCTATTGGCACAAAATTAAGAAAGCTCTCTCAGAACTTGTATACTACAAGATGGGAAATCCTCATAAAGACCAAACGCACGGATCAGGGGCAAGATCCAGAAATCAGGCTACAGTGTCCACCTCGAGGCCTGGCCAGGCCCGATCAGAAGAACCTGACGACACGCCAGCTGAAGAGACACTGCAGACAATAGGCCAAAAGCTGAGTCGGCTTATAACCTCTGTGGCTACACTGTCAGACAAGTTTGATGGACTCACTAATAGAGTGGCGGTGTTAGAGACCAACATGGAAGCAGTACAGGTAGCTTCTTCTGATTCAGTAAAACGTACGGACTCCACCATGGGAGCGATCTCCAGTGTTATAAAGGAAAGTACCCACTGGAAGGCTCGCTTAGAGACCCTAGAGAACCAGATTCGATCTTCAAATATTCGACTTGTAGGGATGCCGGAGGAATGTGAAGGGGATCATTTGGTGCTTTTCCTACAGGATTGGTTTAAACAACAATTTGGAGAAGAGATCAGTGAGAAAACCGTACATTTTCAAAAAGCTTACCGGGTAACACAGAGGCAGGCCAGATAACCCGGAGGCTCCTCGAACGATTGTTCTGGTGACCGATGGATGCGGTACGAGGGACACTATCTTGGCCTTGGCACGTCGTCGGGGCCTGTTGCTGCAAGACTGTCAGTGTGTTAGCCTTTTCCCGGACATCAGCTTTGCAACACACCAGAAGCGTAGACGTTTCGATGGAGTGCGGGCCTTGCTCCGAGAAGCTCATGTGCCTCATGGCATTATCTTCCCTGCTCGTTTTCGCATAGCACATAAGGGGAAGGTGTTTCTTTTCAACGACCCCAAAGATGCGTTGCAATGGGCAAAAAATCATGCGGTTAACCGAACTGATCCAGTCGCATCTGTACAAAGTTTATCAGAAGAGGATGACACATGAGGGTAAGAAGTTTCTTGAGCAACTATCTTAAAAAGTTATCGTAAGACGCAGAGGCCAGAGGATCATCTGGGACAATATGAGAGAGACTCCTACCAGTCTGTTTATGTACTGTGGTTTGGAACGTTTAAATATATTGGGACTTAAATGTGAGAGGAACATATCACCCCAGTTAAATCTGTTTTATAGTTAAGACTGCAAGTTATGGGGGATTTGCTTTTGTAACAGAGTAGAACTCAGATTAAGCTCCAATAGTCTATAATTAACCATTCAGTTTGAAATGTATTGTATGGACCTTAACTCTGTCAGTTCTATTGATAGCACACTTAGTGCAAGACTTGCTTTATGTGCATGGTAAATGTCTACCCCTCATTTGAGGACCAGGACTTTGGGAAGATTTACTTTTTCAAATAGAAGGACTGGATACCATGCAGCTCTTGGGCTGGAATCACAGCTTTAATGTTGTACAAACTTGTTTAAAATAAGTTATTTTCCCTCCTAGGATGTATCTTTTAGCAGAGAAAATCCCTCTGTGTATATTAAGAGGAGTGGCGCCCTCAGATGTTTACATATTTGTAATCTCTCTGCTTGATATTCAAACTGTATGTTTGTCTATAAAATGAATAAATATAAAGTAACAAACAAAAAAAAAAAAAATGTTCCAGAAGTTGTTCCCAGAGCCCCAAGACGAAGTGAGTGCTTGTTTATGGTAGTTTGTCTTAGCTAGCCGAATAGCCCAGGTGTACTTGTTTCTTGCCTCTCTAAAGAGTTGCCTGTCATGGGGAAGCTGAGAGTTTAGTGCCCTATGCCAGAGGTTGTCTCTGTGGAGCATCTGTTCTAGCAGGTTCTGCGAGATCCACGGAGTGTCTCTATTTTTATAACCTATTTTGAGAATGGGGCAAACTTGTCACAGGCAGCATTAAAGATTTTAATAAAGGAGGTAAGTGCGGCATCAGCGGACTGGGTGGTGTGGACAGGTGCCCAGTCACAGGAGGAGAGATGGCGTTTAAGGTGGGTTAAGGCACTTTTTTTGAGGTGCTTTTGGATGGAGATTTTAGGTTGGCTGGGTGTGATTTTATTCGACCAGTAGCAGGAGAGGATAGAGTGGTCGCTTAGCACATCCGGCAGCACTTTAATATTGGAGAGGTGCTTGGGAAAGTTTGTGAAGATGAGGTCTAAGAGTGGAAGTCCCTGATCTGGGATCTTACCTTGTAGGAGACTGGACTACCTGGGTCAGGTCATGGGCCTGGACTACATCTTTGAAAGGGGCTGATGCCTGGTATAACTAGTTCACATTAAAAACACCCATGATAATCAGTTTGCTCCTGGGGGGAGCTGGGCTATGCTGGCCAGGATACAGTCAAAGGCTAGTTTCTGGTTGGTGGGGGGGGGGTATGTAGACTGCCATAATGTATAATGATTTACCAGGAGAGCCAAGGGTGGCTTTGATTGTAATGGCTTAGGCCCTGTGATCCGGTGAGGGCGGGGGGACCAATAGGGGCTGTAGCTTAGATCTGGCATATATGGCACAGCCACCACCCCTCTTTCCTGATCTGTCTGCTCTGAATATGACATAGTCATTTAGGGCAACAGAGGCATCTGGGATATTCCTGGAGAGCCAGGTTTCAGATAAGGCCAGGATGTCCGGGGAATGTTGGGCAATCCATCCTTGAAGCAGTGTGAGCTTTCCTAGGTAGGCTGCGGATGTTATGGGAGGCCAATAGTAGGCCACCAAGCCCGTGGCCTTTGGGACCACTAGCTGATATAGGTCCCTGATTGGGGTGTATGTTACCAGACATGAGGAGGAGGAGGAGAGCATGCCCGAGAGCAGCTGTCTGGAACAGTTTGGAGAGGTTTATGCGGAGGTGTGGATAGGTGGTATATTTGGGGAGCCAGATTGGTATGGGGATGGTTAGGATCAGTTGGGCTAATAGGGTTTGGGATTGGTGAGGATTAGGGCTGTTTAGTGGGTGAGTGTTTGATTGGGGTGTAGGTCTCGCCAATAAGGACCCACTTAAGGTACAGCTAAGGCTGGAGGTATAATTGGTGCCAAGTAGTGCTGTGGAGGGATGAGTTAGGTGGTGTAGGTTTGTATTTCTGGGGTAGTGAGTGTTGAAGCAACTGTATGAGTCACTGGAGCAGTATTTTTTGAAGGGGAGAGAGGGGTGTGAGTGTGAAACGATTGTTAAAATTAAGATGGAGTGGGTAAGTGTGCAAAGGCTACTTGTCATGCTGCTTGCTTTGGGAGTACAACAGTGAAGTATGAGAGAGGGAGCCCTCTAGTGTTTAGCGCCATATAGCCTGCAGATGGCAAAGTTAGCTGATAGGTTTTAGATGATCATGTGATCGTCCCTATAAATCTAGAGGTCGACCAAGGGTGGTGGTGGGGAGCCGGCGCAGAGCGCCGACGGGGATCAAATTGAGCTGCTTTACACAGTGAGAGCATAACTGGATCTTGCAGGCTCCGCAGTCCAGCATCCTCAAAGTCCACCTAGTTGCAGTATCTGCTTGCCTGTTAGCTGGACAAAATGTTCTAATGGCCCCAGATCCTAGCCTCAAAGTGGTTCCTTTAGGGCCTGGCACATATCATTGCTTTCACTGGGCTTGCAGACCAGTACCTTAAAGGTCCACCTGGTCTCAGTATCTATTTACTTCTCAGTTGGACAGAGTGTTTTTTCAAGCCTTAGACCCTATCTTTAAAGGGTTCTTTAAAGGCCTGGTCATGTGCACCCCCTCACAGGGGAACCGATGCCAGCATGGAACCTACATGTGTGCATAGTTAGGCTCATGGGTCCCCACTTTTGAGCCTATGTTTTCAGCTTATTTTAAATATCTAAAAAAAATATATATATATATACTTTTTTCCTTGTGGTAATGGTTTCTGCCGCAAGAGTCAGTGGCCCCAAGTGTGTCTGCATTGAACAGGACCACATTTCATTCCACAGAGACAAAATTATTCTGGGAACAAATAAGAAGTTTCTGTTTTAAATGACTTCTGATTCTCATTTGAATCAAACCATTATACATAAATACATAGATGCATAGACTGTGTCGGCAGATAAGGGCCTACAGTCCACCCAGTCTACCCATCTTATCTGTCTTTCACTGAACACTTTAGTTCTGGTGAAAAGAGTCTTTATGGTCTGGATGTCAAAGGAGCTTTTAGCAATTGCTTGACAACCACTAAAGTCCATAAGCAGGACAGAAAACAGCTGTCCTGACCTCTGAGAATGTGGGAAAGGGTAACCCAGCATCAAAAAGATCAATTTCTCGCTGGATAGTACAGCTTTTTCAGTTTTTGTTATTCTAAGGCTGGAAAGGAGCCCCCAACAGGGTTGAGGGCCCATTCCACAAGGGGCACAACAGCTACTATAGCAGCTGTCAGGGATGTTCCCCTGGTGGACATCTGTAAAGCAGCTACCTGGAAAACAGTACACACCTTTACAAAGCATTGCAGTCTGGATATTCTCTCCAGGGGTGATGCCAGGTTCGGCACAGCAGTCCTGCAAAGTCTGTTCCAAAATAAGGTTCTGTGCCCACCTCCAAAGGTAACTTAATAGTCTGCATAAAGTTATGAATACCTGAGAATTACTGGGGTTAGAAGAAAAAATTACTCACCATAGTAATCTTGTTTCTTCCTAGTGATACTCAGGTATTCATAACTTCCCTCCCTCCCTCCCTTCTGGAACCTTTGGCCTTTGCACTCCTGAATACTGTGATCTCAGGGGGTAGAAATGCTATTTGTGGCACACGTGATTGTAATCACTACTGTTGTCCCCTTCCCCTTTTCAGGTGATTTGGACATTCAAGGGTATCCTCTTATTCGTTGTGCCCTCCAGTTGGAGGACTCTTTTTTTTGGGTGTTAAGGAAGTTCTTCAGTTATCATTATGATTAATAGTGTTGTTGTTATTATTATCATTACACTTGGTCCTCCTGGGCCTGACTTTCCAGGCTTCCAGGAAATCTGAGGGGTTTAGAACAAAGGCAGTTAGTATAAGGCAGCATTTGAAAAGTGGCTCATGCAAGAGATTCCATCATTTGCATATGTTCCAAATTCTCTCTGGGCAGTTCTACGTAGAAGGCGGACTGCATAAAGTTATGAACACCTGAGTATCACTTGGAAGAAACAAGACTATTATGGTAAGTAATTTTTGCTTATTTCACATTTATCGGAGTTCCCTAAGGAACTCCATTAGTTAGTCTAAATTTATTTTAAAAAACATTTATTTTTGAACCACTGAATATGGTTCTTGAACCGCTAGCTCTGGTTCTTTTTTTGTTCTGTTCCCAGTTTGTCGGTTCCGAAACCGACCACAAGCGCTACATAAGTTTTAAAAATTTAACGGTCATTTATTTTGGGATTTGTTACCCACAGAATGTCTGAAAAACCTAATAGAAAACCCGGTTTCAAACCTTGTACCGATTGTAGTGAGATTTTTGCCAAGGCAGACAAACATAATTTATGTGTTGTCTGCCTAGGTTTTGAACATTTAAAAACAGACTGTGATGTTTGGAAAACTTTTCCTGATAAAACTTGAAAAACACCTTGAAAGGCTCAAGAAACAGCTGTCTGTTCCCAAGGGTCCTTCGCGCTGTGACCAGGCGACACCCTCTGTTTCTGTGGATGAAACCACAGTAATAACATCTGTAACTACCACCCCTGAGACGGGTATATAAGCAGTTCCGAAGAGGCTTGCTGAACCGGCTGACTTTCTGGTTCCCTCTAAAACATTTAAGAAAACAAAGCACATGCAACCCCCAGCTGAGCAGCATTTGGGGACTTCCGTGCCTGCAATAAAACTGCCCACTGCTGATGAGATTGCACAGGCCTTTCGAGTTGTTCAGACTTTACAGGGGCTGACTGCTCCTCTGCTTCAGACTCCTGCTCTTCTTTTCAGTCTTCCCTTTTTGAACAAGAAGAGTATGTTGATATTGATGTGGAGGACGATGGGGACCCCATTGAACCGGTGGTTCCCCAGAACATGATTTTGGTTCTCCTTCTAGGGCATCAGAGGATTTTTCCTCGCACTTTAGTTTTGTAAGAAGTATGTTGGCTGCTTTAGACATCACTACAAATGAAGTAATTGAGGATGAAGAAGAAGCTGAATACATGGAAATGATGGGACTGACACCCACTAAAAAGCTTCCCCTTCCTGTTAATAAGTTCTTTAAGAAGGATGCCTTAAAGATTTTGCAGACACCTAATGCTGCCCCCCCCCCTCCTCCAATAAGAGGTTGGAAAGACAGGGTGCTGAATTTTTGTTCACACCCTGACCACCAAGGAGTGGTGCAAGTGATAGCCTGTGACAAGGCAAGGGTTCCACTAGCCTTCCACCCACCAAACAAAAGACTCTAGGAAGATTGATAGCAGTGCCAAGAAAGGTTACCTTTTGGCCTCCTTGGCCATCAGGCAGGCAAACTTCCAGGCCTATGCTGCTCAATACTAAAAATCTCTTTGGCAGTCTGTTCTTGCCATTGCAGACAAGGCACAGTCTCCCCTTTCAGCTGATTTAGCGGAAACAGCCAGGTTTGATTTGGAAGCAGCCAAATATCAGTTCTAAAAGGCTGCTAATTCAAACGACACCTCTGCCAGGTGGATGGCAAATACTGTGGCTCAGAGAAGGTTTACTTGGCTAAGATTGACAAACTTTACTCAGGGTACACAAACCAAGGCATTGGACGTCCCATTGGAGGAAAACTCCCTTTTTGGGGAAAAGACAGAGACTTGCATGAAAAAGGTTGATGAATACAAGGCCACTTACAGAAGCAATTCTGCAGAAGACAAAGCTTCCCCATCCACCAGACCCTATGGAAGGGGAGGTGTGGGGGCAGATACTTTCAAAGCAGGCCTTTTTTTCCAGGCCATGGCTATGCCTCAGTACCAGCAGTATCCACAGCAGGGTACTTCAGGGTCAGGGGTAGAAGGGGTTCCAGGCGTGGTTCCCCTGATGTGTCTGTAAATGCTGCTACCTTACTGCCTGAAGGAGGCAGACTGGCTCACTATTCTCATGCTTGGCAGAAGATCACCACAGACAAGTGGGTCCTGGAAGTAGTGAGCCAGGGATTGTCTCTAAGCTTCAGATCCCTTCCATCTTTAAGAACCCGAATTTTCAAGCCATTCATAAATACAGAGAAAAAACTCCTGGAAGCAGAGGTTCAAAAACTGCTCCTATCACAAGCAGTGGAGCCAGTACAATTAAAAGGAATGGGATTTTACTCAAGATACTTCCTTACCACAAAGAAAAATGGGGAGTGGCTGCCCATCTTAGACCTCAGGGTCTTAAACAGATATCTAACAAAACCAAAGTTCAAAATGGAACTCTGGCACTAACTTTGCCAAACCTCCAGAAAGGAGACTGGTTGGCTTCACTGGCCCTAAAAGATGCCTATTTCTACATCCCCGTGAGGGAGTCTCACAGAAAATGCCTCCGGTTCAGACTCCCTTCAGGTCATTACCAGATCTTACTTCGAGACACAGCTCTTGCAGCAGGTTACACCATTAGGACTGAAGCCGGCAGGTGTCAGGACCCCACGGAAAAATTCTAGCTAGCTATCTTCAGCGGGGACCGCCCCCGACGTCGGTCCCGCCTCCGACGTCAGGCGTAGTACATAAGGGGGCAATCCCGCCAGATTCCCCAGTTCTTTCCTGCTGTCGACTTGCAAGTCTCGACCCTTCGGTTCACAGTTCTAGCGCGACACGTGGTAAAGTTTTTCCTTTGGGAAATTCGTTTTTTCTTCAGTCAGTTTGTTGTCTGATGTCCTCTCCAACCTCCGGTCATTCCTCGAAGTGCGCCTGTGGGAAGCAGATCCCCTTCAAGGATCCGCATTCGGCCTGCGTCCGGTGCTTAGGCCCAGACCATGACACTCGGTCCTGCCCCTTTTGCCTTGGCTTCAACAGCAGAACCCGGATCCGTCGCCAGAAGGCCCTACAGGTGTTCCTGCTCGAGGAACAACTCAAGACCATGGCCTCCAAGGGGGATTCTTCGGAGAAGGCCCGTAAACATTCGGAGAAGCATAGAGAGAAGGCCCCTTCCAGGTCCCCGTCTAGGGCCTCGGATTCTCATAGCTCCGGCTCCAGGTCCGACCGCTTGCCTTTCCGGGCCAGTTCTCAGCCTCCCCCTGCTGCGGTGAGAAAATCTTCGGGCTCCTCTTCTCAGGCCAAGACTTCCAGGCCTCCTTCGTCTTCTATGGCCCTGGTCAAGTCGGGGGACCGCCACCATCACCACAAGTCGGGTTCCCGCCATTCTGAACCTGACGTCAGGTCTGCCTCCTTGCCTCCTCCTCCCCAGCGGAAGACCAAGGAGCTCACCTCTCTTAAGAGACCGTCGGACCCGAGGTCGGCCTCTCGCCACAGGTCCCCAGAGCTGTCGACCGCCAGACCGTCGCCGGCCAAGCCTACGCACCTCCGTACGCCGGTAGGGGGACCGACGTCCGTGCCTGTCCGGATTGAGAAGAGGGCCCCGACGCCTCCGACCGACGTCGGTCAGGAGACCATTACAGAGGAGGAGTTAACACAGCCCGAGGACCAGACAGGTGACCCCGGTCCTGTCGAGCCTCCCAGGGAACCCTCCCCGCAACCTGAGGCCCCTGTGGAGCCGACGCGGAACCGGCGACCGACCACGGCGCCGGTCCGTCGTCGGGTCTTTCTTTCTCAGAGGTTAAGGAGCTTTTCACTTACTGGTGGGATACCATCAAAAGGACGTGGTCCCACTCCATCTCCTCTTCCTCCTCCTCCTCCGGTTCCTGCGCCCCCTTCTCCATCTGGGTCTGCAGGCCGGTTACCTCCTCCCCGGGAGCCCAGGATCCCTCCAAGGGGGAGCCCAGATAAAAGGAGACCTCCGTCCAGATCCTCTTCTGGGTCACCCAGCCCTAAGAAACCCAGAAGACGCCGCCATTCGCCTTCGACGGAGGACACGGGATCAGAGTTTTCAACAGGATCTAGATCCCCATCTCCCCTCCACATTCCTTCTCCGGATCCACGTGAGCTTCCCAGGTCTCCTCCGGATGACCCTTCGTTCTCGGACATCATGAGACACATCCAAGAGAACATGGGATGGGATAAGGAAGAGTTAGACCCCGAAAGGCTCGCCTTGCGAAATATCTTCGGCAGAAGGACCCCAAGCCTTTGGTGGTGCCACCCTTGGTAGACACTTTCGTGAGACGTCACCAAGGCAGCGTGGAAGCGTCCACATTCACTCCAGGCGATGCGAAGAAAGCTGACCGCCTGTACAAGGCTCCAAGGAAGACCAGTACTTGGCTCCAGCATCCTCAGGCCGACTCTCTGGTCATAACAGCCTCTCATGACCGGTCCCAGAGACCGCAACATTTGAGCACTCTGCCACCGGACCCGGAGTCCAAACAGCTGGACGCTATGGGTAGGCGCACGTATGCTTCCGCTACTTGCGCCATCAGATCCCTGAATTACTTGACCCACATGGTGCAGTTCCAAAATGCCTTGTGGGAGCAGGGTCTGGATCTGGCTGAGAAGTTGCCAGAAGGTGAGCAGAAGGAGGAGATGTTGCAGCTCCTCCGGACGGGTTCGGACGTTGGGACCCCAAGTGCTACGAGCCGCGTACGACTCCGCGGACTCATCGGCCCGAGCAGCAGCTTCAGGCGTATGCCTCCGGAGACCCTCTTGGCTCCGTGTCTCTGGCTTTACCCCGGACGTCCACAAAAACATCGTGGACGCCCCATTTGAGGGAGAAGTTCTTTTTGGTGAGCCCTCTGAGAGGGTCATCACCAAGCTTCAAGAGGCCGGGAAGGCGGTGAGGTCGGTCCAGGCAATGTACCGACCGAGGCTTAGTTCCTTTCGTAGGAACCAAAGCCGTTTTCGTGGACGGGCACAGAGACAACAGTCCCGCACCGGTCCACAACAGAGGGGCTCCGGTTCCCGCAGAGCCCAGGGTAGACAGCCCGCGGGCTGAGGTCAACGCCCAGCTAAACCGGCCCAGCCCGCAGGCCCCTCCGCCGCCACAGCCTGACTCCTTTCCGGCCCCCGCCCCTCAGGATCAACGGGACATCATGGTCGGGGGTCGCATTGCGAAGTACCTGCCAGGATGGCAGTCCATAACCACCGATCGGTGGATTCTTCAGTTGGTCGAAAGAGGCCACTTTATAGAATTCGCAGAAAAGCCACCCTCGAGGCCTCCTCTGCTCTCCTGTTACTCGGGTCAGCACAAGCCTCTGATCAGGCAAGAAATACTCACGCTCCTGCAAAAGGGGGCGACAGAGTATGTCCCAGAGAACCAGAGAAGATATGGGTACTACTCCCACTTCTTCCTGGTTCCAAAGAAAACAGGGGACCTCCGTCCGATTCTGGACTTCAGCGATCTCAATATGTCGGTCGCCTACAAAAGATTCTGCATGGTGACCCTTCCGGGTCTTATCCCCATGCTAAAGAGGAACGCATTTTTAGCGTCCCTAGACATGCAGGATGCATACCTGCACATCCCTGTAGCTCAGGCGCACAGGAGGTTCCTGCGCTTCGAGTTTCTCAGCTACCACTTTCAGTTCCGAGCACTTCCATTCTGACTGTCATCGACCCCCAGGGTCTTTACCAAATGCATGGCAGTCGTGGCCGCGTCTCTAAGGAGACAGGGCCATTATGTGTTCCCGTACTTGGACAATTGGCTTCTCATGGCCGCCTCCAGAGAGGCGTTGTTATTGGCTATCCAGAGTACCCAGGATCTGTTTCGGTCTCTGGGCATCTTGATCAATTACGAGAAGTCTCTCCTGGTACCGTCGCAGAAACTGCAGTTCATAGGCGCAGTCCTGGACACCGTTCAGGGAAGAGCATTTCTTCCAGATGACAGAGCGGAGCGCATCAGATCCCTCATCAGGGAGCTTTCGTCGAACAAGATCGTCCCAGCCAGGTCGGTCCTTCGCTTGCTCGGACACATGGCTGCGGCCATTCCGACCGTCCCTTTCGCAAGGCTCCACATGTGGGTAACTCAGTGGATGCTCAAGGTGCAATGGGACCAAAGGCAAGACCATATGCAGCATCCGGTCAGAATCACGAGCGCCGTGATTAGAGACTGGCAATGGTGGCTAGACCCAGGGACACTCTCTACGGGTGTTCCGTTTGTAAGCGCTCATCCCGGAGGTAATCCTCACCACAGGCGCCTCCAGGACTAGGGTGGGAGCACACCTGGACGGGTGAAGTCCCAGGAACGTGGACCCCCCAGGTCTCACCTTCATATCAACGTTCTGGAGATGAGGGCGGTCCTTTATGCCCTGCAGGCGTTTCAGTCAGAGATCCCGCCGAGTACTCTCCTGCTACAGACAGACAACACGGCGGTGATGTATTACCTCAACAAACAAGGATTTGCACACTCTTACCCCCTTTGCAGGGAGGCCATGAGGGTGTGGGATTGGGTAATCTGACACGGCGCAAACCTGATCGCAGTACATGTTCCCGGGGTGGACAACACAATTGCAGATGGCCTGAGTTGCTCCCAGGCCAGAGTCCACGAGTGGGAACTTCTTCAGGAGGTAGCAGAGGATTTGTTTCTTCGATGGGGAACTCCAGAATTGGACTTGTTTGCTTCCCCATCCAACGCAAAACTGCCCAATTTTTGCTCGCTAGATCCAGGGCCTGGTGTTTTCTGGCGAGGGCCGCGTTGTCCCTCTCCTGGGCGGACAGATTCCTCTACGCTGTCCCTCCATTCCCGTTGATCCAGAGAGTTCTTCTCAAACTCCGCAGGGAGCATGCAACAATGATCCTGGTGGCCCCTTTCTGGCCCAGACAGATCTGGTTCCCTTTGCTAATACAGCTATCCCGGGAACCTCCGCTCCCGTTGCCATTCAGCTCCCATCTCTTGTCTCAGGAGGAGGGGTTCACTGGTCCACCCGGACTTACGTTCACTGAACCTGCATGCATGGCTCCTAGAGACATAGCCATCTTGCGACACGGGGTCTCGCAAGAGGTTGCGGAAGTTCTTTCTGCAGCCAGAAAGCCGGCAACGCATGCAACGTACGCCATGAAATGACGCCGTTTTTGTCTATGGTCGCAAACACGCGGCCTTTCCCCTTTAGGTTGTCTGGTGAAAGCGGTGATAGAGTACCTGCTCTCCCTTTTCTGTTTGGGTCTCGCCTACTCCTCTATTAAGGTGCACCTCTGTGCCATTTCAGCTTATCACCTCCCGGTGGGACAGCGCACAGTGGCACAATTAGATGCCTGTCGAGAATTCTTGAGAGGGGTGTTACATCTTAGGCCGCCCATTAAGGACCCAGTGCCTCCACGGGACTTGCTTTGTCCTGGAGCAACTCACGCTCCCCCCCCTTTGAACCTGCCGTGGATTGTGAGCTGCGTTTTCTGTCGTGGAAAACGTTGTTTTTGGTTGCTGTTACGTCAGCGAGAAGAGTTTCTGAGCTTCATGCTCTCATATGTAAAGAGCCTTATTTAGTTTTCCACCGGGACAGAGTATCCCGGAGGACGAATCCTAAATTCTTGCCTAAGGTGGTTTCCACACTCACTCTCAATCAGGACATTGACCTGCCTGTCTACTTCCCTAATTATTCTAATAGAGGAGAGGCACTGCTCCACACCCTGGATGTTCACCGCAGCTTAAGGTACTACCTGAGCAGAACTAAGCAGCTTCGTAAATCGGAGCAACTTTTCATTTCCTTTACTGAAAGGATGATGGGCCAACCAGTATCCAAACAGTCCCGTCTCGCTGGCTTGTCCAGTGCATATCATACTGTTATGATATCAAACAAAAGCCCTCCGGGATCAGTCGGGGCCATTCCACTAGGGAGTGGCCACCTCCTCTGCAGCACTTGAACGTCTCCACTTCTGCCATTTGTGCTGCAGCCACTTGGAGCTCTGTACATACCTTTATCAGGCATTATAGCCTGGACGCCGCTTCACGGCGAAGGCAGCCCGGCCTGAGCGGTGCTACAGGGTCTCTGTCCTAGAATCAGGACCTGGAATGAACTTTCTAGTTTCCTCCTCCCAGTGTGTTTGCAAGCGCTACTGCTTGGGAATCAGTCTAATGGTGTAACCTGCTGCAAGAGCTGTGTCTCAAGTAAGATAGTACAGTTACGTAAGAACTTACCGTAACAGTAGATCTTCGAACAGCTCTTGCAGCAAACTCTATCCCGCCCACCTTCCCCTTGGAGGAGGCATGAGCCAGCATTTTTAACAGGATTTATACCCTTTGGTCTTCTGACGGTGATCCTCGGTCTCCCATCTCGATGTCAGCCTGCGGCGGAAGTCTCCGGGCGGAGAAATGGGGAATCTGGCGGGACCGCCCCCTTATGTACTACGCCTGACGCCGGAGGTGGGACCGATGTCGGGGGCGGTCCCCGCTGAAGATAGCTAGCTAGAATTTTTCCGTGGGGTCCTGACGCCTGCTGGCTTCAGTCCTAATGGTGTAACCTGCTGCAAGAGCTGTTCTCGAAGATCTACTGTTACTGTAAGTTCTTACGTAACTGTACTTTCTCAGCCCTGCCATTTGGTCTCACTTCAGCAAGGGTGTTCACAAAGTGTTTGGGAGTGGTAGTGGGACACCTTCGAAAGCAAGGTGTCAGTCTTCCCATACCTAGACGACTGACTGGTGGGGGGAAAATCACCCCAACACTTGAGGGAGGAATTGCAACTCGCCCAAGGGCTCTTGGAGTCTCTAGGATTCCTGATAAACCTGAAAAAGTTGGTCTTTCAGCTTGCTCAGGTATTGCAGTTCATAGGAGCAGAGTTGAATACCCTGCAAGGCAGGGCATACCTGCCTCTGGACAGGGCAAAGAGCATCCAACAGATAGCAGGTTCATTCAGCCTGAATAAACCAAAAACTGCAAGACAGTTACTGTGTCACATGGCAGCTGCCACTGGCACAGTGCTAGGATCCAGATTCCAAATGCGAGACACCCAGTTTCATCTCAGGACTCACTGGTGTCAGAGAAAAGACCCTCTTTCAAAACTGATTCTAGTAGCAAGAACTTTGTTACAGGCCCTCGAATGGTGGATAGAGGAAACCAACCTGAGAGGAGGGGTTCCTTTTCAACAGGAACCCCCATCAGTAGTTCTCACAGCAGACGCATCACTGTTGGGGTGGGGTGCCCACATGGAAGACCACACCACCCAAGGCACATGACCAAGTGCAGAGTCACTCCTGTACATCAACTTGCTGGAACTCAGAGCAGTATTGTTGGCACTAAAGGCTTTCAGGACACTGCTACAGGGAAATGTGGTACCGATCAGAACAGACAATACCACCATCATGTACTACATAAACAAGCAGGGAGGGACAAGGTCAAACCCTCTCTGCACAGAAAATATGGAGTCTGGCATACTCCGTGGGAGTGGCAGTACGGGCCATTCACCTGCCTGGCAAGGATAATACCTTGGCAGACACTTTGAGCTGGATTAACGAGGCCCATCACTAATGGACTGTGAACAGGCAAGTAGTGGAAGTGATTTTCAGGAGATGGGGCACTCCAGAGGTAGACTTGTTTGCGACCCAGCAGAACTGCCACCTGCCACAATATTATTGCAGACCACCAGCTCAGGGAACAGTCCCCCTGGATGCTCTAGTTCTGGATTGCTCAGGGAAGCATCTGTATGCTTTTCCTCCCTTCCCCCATGTGTACAGGGTATTGCTCAAGCTCAGGTCCCAGCCAGCATCCATGATGTTGATAGCACCAGATTTTCCCAGGCAGCTATGGTACCCTTTACAGCTCTCCGTGTCTGTGGCTGTGCCATACACCTTCCCAGGAGGTACAACCTGTTAACTTCTGATCAGGGGAGGTTCCTGTACCCGAATATCTGATCCCTCAGGCTCAAGGCCTGGCTTTTGAGGACCTAGAATATGCAGGACTTCCTTTCTGAAAGCGTCCTGGACATTTTGAGGGGTTATAGGAAGCCCTCCACGAAGAGAAACTACTTTACATCTTTAAAGCAGCTACCTGGAAAATAGCACACACCTTTACAAAACATTACAGTTGGACATTCTGACCAGGAGTGATGCCAGGTTTGGCACAGCAGTCCTGCAGAGTCTATTTCCAACGTAGGTTCTGTACCCACCTCCAGAGGTACTGCTTCTTAATATGCAGAAGTTATACATACCCAAGTATTACTGGGATTAGAAGAAAAAATTACTTACCATAGTAATCTTAATTCTTTCCAGTGATATTCCAGTATTTAGAACATCCCACCCTGCCTCCCCTTCAAGAACCAGTAGCCTCAGCATTCCTCGGAATGTTTTTGTGACCTGTTACATAGGTGCCACAATCGGGCACTATCATTTGTTATTTGGGTTCATTCTGTTTTTCTCCCTTTCAGGTGATTTCTGACATTCGGGGTAATGTTGCATATTATGACCTCCAGTTTTTGGAGTTGTCTCCTCTTGTGGGTATTAGGGTGTTATTCCATTATTATTATACTACTAATTATTAAGGTGTTTATATATAGATATTTAGTGTTTTGAGGCCCATCTTTCCAGGCTCCAAGGAAATCTAAGGGTTTAGAACCTAGGCAGTTAGTTTAAAGCAGCATTTGAAAATAGTACTTGCAAATATTCCATCATTTGCATACATTCCAAATTGTCTCTGGGCAGTTCAGTCTTAAAGGGACACTGCAGAAGTTCTGAATACCTGAGTATCAGAGGGAAGAAACAAGATTACTATGGTAAGTAATTTAATGCGTTGTCCCTCTCTTGGACAGAAAGATTCCTATACACCTTCCCTCCCTTTCCACTTCTGCAGAGAGTGCTCCTCAAGCTCTCAAGCTGAAGTTAGAAGGAACAGAGATGATCCTTATAGTCTCATTCTGGCAGCGTTGGATATTGTTTCCATGGCTGCAGCAATTGGTTTTCGAACCTCCAGTCCAGTTGCCCCTGTGCTTCGACTTGCTCTCCCAGGAGCAGGGTACCCTGGTCCATACAGATCTCAAGTCACTGCATCTTCATGGGTGGCTCCTGCCGACTTCGCTATTTCCTGCTATGGAGTCTCATCCCAAGTTGCAAATGTCTTGGTGGCTGCTAGGAAACCTTCCACCAGAGCCACTTTACGTCATGAAGTGGAAGCGCTTCTCCATTTGGACCACCGCTCGGCACTTGGATCCTTTCACCTGTCTCGTGAATCTCATCCTGGACTACCTCCTATCCCTTTCGGACTCTGGCCTGGGTTACTCCTCGCTTAAGGTGCACCTTTCCGTCATCTCTTCATGCCACGCAGCTTTTGAGGGCAGAACTGTTGCCCCGCTGGATCTTTCCCGCATGTTCTTGCGGGGTATGTTTACATTTGAAACCTCCCACTAAGGACCCTGTCCCGCTATGGGACCTTTGGTTTATTTTGGAAAAACTTATGTTGCCTTGTTTTGAACCTGCCGCAAGCTGCGAGCTACGCTTCCTTTCTTGGAAAACGTTACTTTTAGTTACTATTACTTTCACTCTGAGGATTTCCGAGCTGCAGGCTCTGATGTAAAAAGAGCCTTATTTGATTTTTCACAAAGACAGGCTGCCTTTGCGAACCAATCTTAAGTTTCTTCCTAAGGTGGTGTCGGGAATTCTCACTAAATTAATCCATGCTCTTGCCTGTGTAAGTTCCTGAGTATTCTAGTCAGGGGGAAGACCTTACTACATACTGTGGACGTACACCGGGTGCTCAAGTATTGTGTGGATCACACCTGTGCTATCAGAAAGTATGATCAGCTGTGTTTCATTTGCTCCTAGGAGGCAAGGGGCCCCTGTTTCTAAACCGTTTTTGTCTAAGTGGTTAGCGAATTGTAAGGCTTACAGCTGCCACAAGTATGATAAGCCTTTACTGAGACCGGTTAAAGGCCATTCTACCAGAGGCCATTTTACTGCCTCAGTTGTGTCCTTTAAGAATGTGTCCGCTGCTGACATTTGTGCAGCGGCCACTTGGAGTTCTGTCCATACCTTCATCAGGCATTACAGTCTGGACATTGTCAGTAGGCGTAGGGCTGGCTTTGGATGCTCTGTCTTTCAGAGCCTTATTTCCTAAATGTCGTATGCCTGTTCTTTCCTCCTCCTTGCTGACCGGGTCAGTTGCGATACTGCTTGGAACTCAGTCCTACCAGTGTTGCCTGCTGCTAGAGCCCCCCTCAAAGTAAGATAATACAGTTACATAAGAACTTAACGTAACAGTAGATATTCGAGAGGAGCTCTTGCAGCAGGTGATGCTTTCCCTCTCTTCTACCCCCTGATTATTGCTTCTCCTTCTTGGCTGCTCTGCTTTCCTCGGATATAAGGTACCGCCTCTGTTCTCTCTTTTACTGAGCAGCTTGGGTCTCCGGCGAGAGGACGGAGGTGGAGCTGGGGGACTGCCCCTTTTATACCATAGGCAGATGTCAGTGTGCCGACGTTGGGGGCGGTCCTCCGCCATTGACTGCTAGCTACAAGTTTGCCATGTAGGCCTAGCAGCTAAGTCCTGACAGTGTTGCCTGCTGCAAGAGTTCCTCTCGAATATCTATTGTTATGGTAAGTTGTTACATAACTGTACATTATCATATCAGCTTAATCTGGTTCAAGGTCAGTTGCCATTCATCTGTATTCCTGTCCCCCGGGTCGTGCCTGAAAATAGGCAGGACTTGTCTAGTGCACTTACCCGGTCATCAAAAACAAAAATGAAAAATAAAAACATAAAACAGTTGTATGCTGTTTCACTTTTATTTTTTTAGCATTGATAACTAATAGATATTTAAAGATGCAAAGAATTATATGATTCATGTTGCTAGGCAGACCATATTTAGCAATCAGATCCCCTGCTGAATCAGGGAGAAAGGTTTAAAGAGAAGTTCTGGCCAAAATTTCTAGCATCATTAAATTTAGAGTTAGGATCAGCTTATCCCCAATAAATTTCAAATCAATAAAGAGCTCTCTAAGTTACATTACTTAAAAGTTACGAGCCATTTTGTATCCCTGATTTCAGTGCCCGATTATAAAAGCTGTTTTCCATGAAGTTCTTGTGATGATGTCAGCTGCAGAACTCACAGCCTAGTCATTCTTGACAGCAGCCTTATACAAGTTTTTCTACAAAGTAAAATAAAACTGCAGCTGTACAGTAGTAAACGTTTGAAAAAGGAAGCTGACACTGTGTGGTTGCAGCAGGTGTGGTGCATTCGTTTCCTGAATATGCAGAAACAAGGTACTTGAGAACATGCAGGGGGTGTGATTTTGGAATGTAGCTGCGGACATGACTTTATGTAATATGAGAATACAGCAGGGTTGAGATTTTATTTATTTATTAAGCTTTCGGATATACCCTTGAGTCAGAGACTCATTTACAAAGGTTCTGTGTCTCTCAGAATAACAGAACAGGCATTAGAAGGTAGCACAACAAGCAACAGAGTCCAGCATATTTACAAAGAGCAGTGTATGCTGACAAGTGGCTAATATGTTAATTTGTATAAGTATGTAGCAGTACACTTATAAACAAGATATAGCAGAGTCATCACCTTACATAAGGGTCTGGGGAAAGCAGGCCGGAGGCCGTAGTCGTGGGAGAGAAGAAAAAAACAAAAGGAGGGGTAGAGCAGGATCGGTGACAGTCATGGGTATTAGAGGACTTAAGGTGGGCCCTAAGTTTGGTTTTGAAGGGGCCAATTCTATTTTCATTCACAAGTGACTTGGGCAGGTTGTTCATCCAGGACGGGGCCCTGTAGCTGAAAGACCTTTGGAATTGGTAGGTTTGACAGTGGGGAACCGAGACGGGATGTTTGTCAGAGCTATGGGTATGCTTAAGCACCAGGGCAGGGTGGAGTGTGGTGGTGAGCCGGGGGTGTGGGGGTGAGACAGAGGATAGTCTCTTTTGCCACGAGACAAGTGTGAAACCTGATTCTGTTGTCAAGAATTAGCCAGTTGGTGTCATTATAGAGTGAGCAAGTATAGGTGAGACGGTCACATCCCAATATGAGGCGGCAGGCTTTATTCAGGGAGAGACGGTCTATCAAGGGCTGAGGAGTTTGCTGCACTGTAGATCAGTAGACCGTAGTCGGGAAGGGAGAGGACAGAGGAGGAGACAGCAAGCCTAAGAGCATCAGGGGTAAGGCAATGTTTAAAGCGATACAATAACTCAAGCCTAACATTGAGGGCGGTGGACAGGAGATGGATATGTTGGTGGAAATTAAGGGCTGGGTCTAGAGTGATACCAGGGTATTTAAAGGAGTCCACTTGATCCAAAGGGGTAACATTGGTAGTTAGTTCATGGGGGCAGAGCATTTTCTGGGAGTTCAGAGGGTGAGAGAATAGCATAACTTTGGTCTTCTTATAGTTGAGAAAGAGGTGTTGAGAGGAGAACCAATTTTCTGCACAGCTAAAGGAGGATTGCAGGGCATGGTGGAGTACAAAGATGTCAGAGTAGGAGGAATATAGGACGGCACCATCCGCATATAGTAGTAGATTGCCAGGGCAGGATTTGGGGAGGGAGTTAAGGAAGAGGCCAAAGAGTAGCAGTCCTAGTATGGACCCCTGTGGAACACCTGAGGACAGGCATTCTAGAGGATAGGGTGTTACCAATTTTGACCTGCTGGTACCGGTTCAAGAGGTAATCTGAGAACCAGCCAAGGGCGTCCTGAGAGACCAATGTTGATGAGTGCAGTAAGTAAGAGAGAGTGGTTGACAGTGTCAAATGCTTTAGTGAGATCAGTGAAGACAGTCCCAGAGATATTGCCTCTGTCCACGGCGGCCTGGATGTGTGCTGTTAGCTCCAGAAGGGCAGTAGTAGTACTGAGACTTTTCCGAAAGCCATGCTGTTATTTGCAGAGTAGATTGTATTTATTAAGGTGGTCAGTGAGCTGATACGAGACAATCCATTCTAGGGCCTTGGACAGGGGAGGGAGAATGGAGATGGGGCTGTAGTTGGTGATGGTACGGTCCCCACTTTTGAAAATAGGGGTGATGGAGGCAGATTTGCACCTAGAGGAGAATTTTGCTAGACATAATGAGCGGTTTAGAATATGGGTGAGGGGGTTGAGCACCTCAGGAAGGGTGACCCAGAGAACTTTCACGTCTAGGGTATCACTACTGCAGCAGGAATGGCTTAGAGCTTTTTTAAGATACGGCTCAGCTGACTTAAGCGAAATGCAGTGCAGGCGAAAAGGGGGGGCATCAGTAGGTGGAGAAGAGAAGCTGGCAGGGGGTGGGTCAGAGAAATTGGGCGGGAGAATGTAGCTGAGGTTTGTAAATGGTGTCATTGAAGGCTTTGGCTGTACTGGAAGGATCTGAGAATAGGCAGCCGTCTATCATTTTCTGATTAGGGACAGGGTTAGGGTCTTTGCCACAGACATCCTTAATGCTCCAAAATATGTGTTCAGAGCCCCAGGTAGATGTTAAGGAGGATTTATAATACTCAGCTTTTGCCTTCTGCAGGGCCCACGTGCATTTGTTCCTGGCCTCTCTGTACTTTTGCCTGTCAGAAGGGAGGCCAGATTCATTAGAGGTGCCATAATGAATCTCTGGACCTTAGCAGGGGAGGTGATCGGTGATCCAGGGCACCAGATTGCTTTTGACCACCCTTTTAGTAAATGGGGCAAACGTGTCGCATATGGTGTTGAAGGAGAGGATGAAGAGGTCGAGGGCTCTGTCGGGGTCGGTGGTGTTCGTTATGCAGGACCAATCCATAGCTTTGAGATGCGATTTAAGATGAGCAAGTTTGCCAGGGCCAAGTTTGCATTGTAAGATTATTTTGGTAGGCGATTTGGAAGCCTTTCCTGGCCAATGGCAGAGGACACGGGAGTGGTCACTAATGGCGTTCGGAAGAACTAGTGCACTTTTGATTTTGTGGGGGCGATTGGTGAGAACGAGGTCTAGCAATGAGGAAGACCCTGTGTTCTGATTGTCGGGTGGGGGATGTGACTACTTGGGTTAGATATTGGGCAGAGGCTGCATTGATAAACTGGGCTGCTGCCTTGCTTAACCAATTGATGTTAAAGTCCCCGAGTGCGATTTGTTGAGTTTGAGATGGGAGGGTGGCCAAGTAGGATAGTACTGAGTGGAAGGCCGCCTTTTGGTCACTGGGTGGAATGTAAACTCCAGTGATGAGTAAGGGGGTATGGGAACATCCTACGGTTAGTTTGAGTGAGGGCCTGGGGACCAGGCCCCAGCTGGGGGGTAGTGAGTATCTGTCCGTGTAGTACGACCTTTACGTAAATGGCACAGCTACCCTCGCACTTACTTAGCCGGTCTGCTCTATATAAGTTACAACCGGTAAGGGTTATGGATGCATCTGAGATCCAGGGGGAGAGACTGGTTTCCCCCACGATAACAATATCAGGCCTGTGTTGTAGGACCCAACACTGGAAGGAGTCCCACTTCTTTAACAGGCTGCAGATGTTTAGGGTGGCAATGCACAGCCTGTAGTGAGGGGAGGGGGAGAGAGAGGTCCAGGGTTAGGGTGGATATTCCCCAACATGAGAAGGAGGAGGACCCTGAGGGCTGGGCTCCAGCACAATTTTTTGAGAAGGCGAGATTTGTAGGCAAAAGGCCCTTTCTGAGAAGAGAATGTAGCGATGGGGAGGTATAGTATATGGGGGTAGCCAGAAGGAGTTGTCGAAGTGAGGTGGGTGTGGATTGGAGCAGAGAATCCAGAGTGTATGGCTGTCAAAGGTAGCAGGGAGAACTTAGGGTGATGCTCTTGGGGCAGAGGTCATTGGGAGTGATAAATGGGGAAAAGACCGTAGGGGTGTAACCATCTGCAAGGTCTTTCTGGGGTCAGAGAGACTTGGCATTTTATCCACATTGGTGCTGCTTTGGAGCAAAACTGCCAGGCAGGTGGGCTGTAGTCCATGGCATTGGGGGGGTATGTACTCGGGGTGGGGGGGGGTCAGTGCCAGAGATAGTGTACAACGCAAGTAACAGAGCCATATCTCAAAGGATGTATGCAGTTGTCAAGGGGAAAAGCAGCCAAAAAACGAGTAGCAAGATAAAGGAGAGCGACCACTGGTGGTGAGAGAATATAGCTTGCTAATCACAAAGTGGGCTGATTGGTTAACAGCCTAGAACAACCCCCTATATAAGGGCATGTTAACCAAGTGTGGTGGTGGGGGTGGTGGGAGCTGGAGTGGTCTCGCCAAAATGCAGAAGAGCAACTGCTTAGCGTGCAGATTCAGCAGCGTGGATCCGTACCTTGCGATTTCTGGGGTGGAGGAGGGTGAACTTGCTAGTCCCAGGCCCTCGCATCCTCCAGGGACCCTCACAGGAGCGAGTGGTGCTTGCGATTTCAGAGGTGGGGAAGGGCGAACTTGCTAGATCTTACTTCGAGAGGGCTCTTGCAGTAGGTGATTACATATAGGACTGACGTTGGCAGGACCCCACGGAAAAATTTCTAGCTAGCAGTCCCTGGCGAGGGACCACCCCCACGTCAGGTGACCGGCGTCAGGAGACGTCGTATAAAGGGCGGCCCTGGCGCCCGCCTTCCAGTTCTTATTACTGTTAGCTCGTCGCAGCGCTTCGAGGAAAGTTCTTCACTTCGTCAGCCTCCCTTCGTTGGTTTTACCTAGTATTCTTGCTTTTTTTCAACCAGTCGTCTGTACACCCGTTGGTGTATGTCGTCCCCCTACACCCTTCGAGCACAAAAAATAAGTGCGACTCGTGCGGCGCCCAACTCCCGCACAAGGACGGCCATTCCCTGTGCCTGTTCTGTCTAGGCCCTGATCACCCAGTTGAGAAGTGCCAGCACTGCCTCAGCTTCAACGCGGCTACCTGGAAAAGGCGGCAACAATCCCTGGAAGCCCACATCCTGGAGAAAAAGATGAGTTTGATGGAGAAGGAGCTCAAAAAACTGAGGCAGTCGTCCACTTCCCCCAAAGGCCATCGGAAGAAGAAAGACAAGAAGAGGCACTGGGGCAAGGGCTCCTCCACCGCGTCTCCCTCAGGAGTCGCCGTGATTCAAACATGAAGTCTTGCTATATTATGACATATGCAGTATAACCCCAGGTTAGAACTGCTCTGGAGGTGAAAGAGTTAACTTCCATGCAGGGCATGGAATCTTGAGCGAGAGCTCGGTTGAACACTCTGTCTGTTGAAGCTCAAACTTAAACTGTCAGATTCTTTACTCCGCCTCACTGAACAGTCGCTCCGGAGATTCCTCCTGCTGCTCGGTTCGTTTGTCGGTTTTAAAGTGTAATTCTCGGTTTATTTACCGAAATTTAACCTCAATCGTCGGTTCAAGCTCTGTCTGTGGTATTGTAAGTAATAGATAGGCTTACTTTTTTTATTTTCTTCTCTGTGGAACTTGTAAACGTCTTTTTCGGTTCGGTTTGAACCGATCAGAGGGGTTTAAAAATTACTTTCTAGCCCTTTAGAATGTGGTTCCCGGTTTTTATCGGTTCTAAAAAAAACGGATTTTATTACGCCTTTTTCCACGACCCGTGACACGGTTGGGAACCGATAAGAGAGTCTTGCTTGGTGGATTGCCGTTAACGGGCAAGTTTTGGTTAGGCTGGCACTATGTCTGAGAACCCAAAAGAAAAACCGGACCCACTGGGTTTCAGCATTGTGGCCTCTGTGGGGAAGCCTTTGCCAAGGCTGACCCACACACCATATATGTATATTGTCTGGGGTTTGACCACTTCAATGCAGACTGCCAGATTTGTAAGAATTTTCCTGCTGCCACCGTGGAAAAAAGAGTTGGTAGGCTCAGGGAACGAGAGGCCAAAAAGTCAGCTGACCCGGATGGCCAGCCCGGTTCGGTTCCAACTGAACCTGAGGGAGTGCCCTCTGACCAGGGCGATGATTCCTCGGCCAAACGAAGAGCCAGCTCTGAGGAGCCGGTTCCAACTAAAAGGACTAGAAGGTCAGCTAGTTTGGGGCCAAAAGTTATTTCTACAACCGCTGAGGAAATAGCCAAAGCTATTCAAATTGTCCAGTCTCTTTCCCCAGTTCCGTCCGAACCGGCACCATTGGGTAAGCGCCTGGTTCGGTCGGTCCCCTCGGTTCAAGATTATGATTTTGAGGATTTTTATGAACCTGGGGAAGAGGAGGAGGGGTACGAGGAGAGTGAGTGTGATTTTGACAGTCTGGATGTGCCCATTGAACCGGACATCTCTCCAGACAGACCTTCAGGAGTATTCCCTCCCAGGCTATCTGAGTCCCCTTCTCATTTTTTGTTTTACAAGAAAGTTGCTGACACTCTGCAACTCCCTGTTGAGGAAGCTGTTGATGATCAAGAAGAGCCTGATTTTGTGGACATGATGGATATTCCAGAGTCTAGGAGACTGTCTATTCCCTTGCAGAAATCTTTTAGGAAACAGACAGTAAAAATTCTGAAAACTCCTCATTCTATCCTCCCTGTGGATAAAAGGATGGACAAGAGGTATGCTTTATCAGGCTCTGATACAGTTTCTATCTCAGCAGTGCAGCCATGTGGGGGTAGTGCAGGCTGCAGCCTGTGACAAGGCTAATATTCCTCTAGCCTCTCACCCTCCTGAAAAGGATTCCAGGAGGATGGATGCCATGGCAAAAAAGCAGTACATGGCAGCATCTTTGGGACTCAGACAGGCAAATTATATGGCTTACGCAGCTAGGTACCAGAAATCCAGGTGGGATACTGTCCTGGCCCTAGCAAAACAGGCCCCTGAACAGCTTGCCAGGGAACTGGAGCAGGTGGCTGCGGATGGTATTGAGGCATCCAAGGTGCAATTTCATGCTCCTCTTCTGCTTATGCCCAGAGGGGGTTCTTTAGAGGAAGGGGCAGAAGGGGTTCTAGTAAGCCTGCTTCTACCCCTCAACCCAAAGCCCCTGCAAAACAGGCTCCCTGATGGGGTAGCCAGGGCCGATTCTCCACTACCGGTAGGGGGCAGGCTGGCTTACTTTGTCCAGGACTGGAAGTCTTTAACATCAGACAAGTGGGTCCTGGAAGTAGTAAGCCAGGAACTGGTTCTTGGCTTCAAAAAATTTCCGAAGATGAGAGCCAGATCTTTTCCACCTGCAAACCCATCAGAGGCACTTGCCCTGGAAGCAGAAGTTTCTGCCCTCCTGGCTCTCAGAGCCGTGGAAAGGGTTCTACCCATACATCAGGGCAAAGGGTTGTACTCCAGGTACTTTCTTACCCCAAAAAAGACAGGAGAATGGCGGCCCATTCTGGATCTCAGGTATCTAAACAAGCACCTTTTAAAACCAAAGTTCAAAATGGTGACCCTGGGGATTATTTTACCCTCTCTTAAGGCCAGGGGACTGGCTAGCCTCCCTGGACCTCAAGGATGCCTACTTCCATGTTCTCATCAGAAGCTCCCATCGAAAGTACCTCAGATTGAACTGCCCTCAGGCCATTACCAGTTCAGAGCAATGCCCTTCGGCCTCTCCTCGGCTCCAAGGGTGTTCACAAAATGCCTGGCAGTAGCATTTGCTCATTTAAGAAGGCAAAAGATTGCCATCTTCCCTTATCTCCACGACTGGCTCATTGTAGGCCAGTCTCCAGAACAGGTCAAACTTCATTTGCAAGTAACCCAGCAGCTGCTTACATCTCTAGGTTTCCTTCTCAATCTCCCAAAGTCAGTTCTGGAGCCTGTCCAGCTTCTCACGTTTATAGGCGCAGAATTGAACACAAAAGAAGCCAGAGCCTTCCTTCCTCTGGAGAGAGCAAGGACCCTGGTGTCTCTGGCCTCCTCTTTCACCCTGCAGGTCTCTCGACCAGCAAGGCATTTCTACAGCTCCTGGGGCACATGGCTGCTTCTACAGCAGTAGTGCAGGGAGTGAGATTTCAGATGAGGGACATTCAGTTCCATTTGAGAGCCTTTTGGTCTCAAAGGACGGATCCCCTAACCAAATTGATTCCAGTGACTCGAACCCTGATCCAGGCCCTTCAGTGGTGGCAGGATCAGAACAGTCTGAGACAGGGGGTTCCCTTCACCCCCCAGTCTCATTCCTTGACCCTTACTACAGATGCATCCCTCTTGGGGTGGGGAGCTCACATGGGCGACCTTTCCACCCAAGGGCTGTGGTCCCCTCAGGAATCCTTGCTCCACATCAGTTTGCTGGAGCTCAGAGCAGTTTTTCTAGCACTTCAGGTTTTCTCCACATCTGTCCAGAACAAGGTAGTTCAGGTCAGAACCGACAATACCACTACAATGTGGTACATCAGCAAGCAAGGGGGCACTCGGTCTACGGCCTTGTGCACCGAAGCAATGAAGTTGTGGTCTCTGGCTTACTCTCTGAACGCCTCCCTTATGGCAGTTCACCTCCCAGGCAAGGACAATGTCCTAGTGGATGCTCTCAGCAGGATTTCCCAGGGCCGTCATGAATGGGCACTGGATCCCCTAGTACTGGAGATGAGGCACCAGATGGGGCACTCTGCAAATAGATCTCTTTGCAGCCCCAGACAATCACCAACTTCCCCTTTTTTGCTGCAGGCCCCCAGTGTTGGGCTCAGTCCCTCTGGATGCCTTCCTTCTCAGTTGGGAAGGGAAGTTTCTCTATGCTTTTCCCCCCTTCCCCCTTCTTTTCAAAGTGCTAGTCAGAATCAGATCTCAATCCTGCAGGATGATCCTGATTGCTCCAGATTGGGCCAGGCAGCCCTGGTACCCTCCTCATGTCCTTAGCAGTCCACCCTCCCCTATGCCTTCCAGGAATCACAACCTGTTAACCTGTGCCCAGGGGAGAGTTTGGTATCCGAACCTCAAATCTCTCAATCTCAAGGCTTGGCTCTTGAAGAGTTAGAGTTTGCTGACCTACACCTTTCTCAAGGTGTATTGGATATTTTGAAGGCCTCTAAGAAGCCTTCCACCAGGGCTACCTATAATTCAAAATGGAAGAGATTTTCCATATGGTGTGCTGGTAAACATATTTCCCCAGAATCTGCTGGTGTGCCCACGATCCTGGATTATTTGGTGCATTTGAATTCCTTGGGGCTGAGACCAGCTACCCTAAAAGTGCACTTGGCAGCTGTGTCTGTCTTCCGGTCAGCAGGTAAGCCCTCTTCTTTATCAGCTCACCCTGTGTTCTCCCAAGTTTTTAAAGGGTTGCTTCACCCAATCCCGTTCAGGGATCCTGCCCCTGCTTGGGATCTTAATATTTGCATCGCTCAGCTTATGCAACCCCCTTTTGAGTCATTGTCTTCAGCAGAGCTGAAGTACTTGACTTGGAAAACTGTGTTTCTGGTAGCCATCACCTCTGCCAGGCGCATAAGTGAGCTACAAGCCTTGTCAGTGGAACCTGATTTCATCTCCTTTCGTAGAGATAAGGTAGTCCTCAGGACTAACAGGAAGTTTTTGCCTAAGGTGGTTTCAGACTTTCACCTTAATCAATCCATGTCTCTCCCTGTGTACTTCACTGACCATTCCTCCTCTGGTAAGAGGAGATTGCACAGTTTAGATGTCAAAAGAGCCCTTAGTTACTATATAGAATGTACCAAGGGTCACAGGTTTGAATCCTTCCAATTGTTCCTCACCTATGGTGAGGTTGGTAAAGGGAAACCTGCCACTAAAAGATCCATTGCCAGGTGGATTGTCTCTTTTATCCAATTCTGTTACGAAAAACTGGGTAAGGTCCCCCCCCCAGGCCTGAGGGCTCACTCTACCAGAGGTACAGCTGCATCTCTGGCTGCTGCCAGGCACATTCCTATCCTAGAGATATGTCAAGCAGCTACCTGGAAAACAGTTCACACTTTTACTAAGCATTACTCCTTGCATATCCAGGCTAGGAGTGATGCTCGGTTTGGCACAGCTGTGCTTCAGAGCCTATTTCCCAAGTAGGTTCTGTCCCTCCTCCATGGAGGTACTGCTGTGTAGTCTGCATATGTCATAATATAGCAAGACTTCATGTTGTTTGAAGAAAAAATTGCTCACCTTAGTAATGTTGTTTCTTCTAATGGAGTCTTGCTATATTATGACCTCCCCCCCAACCTGCCCCTCTCAGAACCTCTGTTTTTGGGATGTGGGTGGGCAGTGCAATGTTGGCACTTCTTTGATGCCCACTTTATTTCACCCTTCTAGGGTGCTTAGGTATTATGCTTAAGTTTTCTTCTTGAATCCCCCGACTTGAGTCTTTGTTTTGGGATCAAGATCAAAAAGATGTTTTTGTAGTTAGTAGCCATCGGCTAGTGTAGGTTCTGGCTTCCACACAGAACCTTAGTGAGTTTTTGCTCGTAAAGATCTGACAGTTTAAGTTTGAGCTTCAACAGACAGAGTGTTCAACTGAGCTCGCACTCAAGATTCTATGCCCTGCATGGAAGTTAACTCTTTCACCTCCGGAGCAGTTCTAACCTGGGGTTATACTGCATATGTCATAATATAGCAAGACTCCATTAGAAGAAACAACAGTACTAAGGTGGTAATTTTTCTTCAGGTAATGTCCCCTCGAGTTCGCTCTTGACCACCTCGGAGGCTTCTGAATGGCCCCACCCTTCTGGCTCGCGCTCGGGCCTTTCGGGTGCCTCCGGGCTATTGGAGGCCTCCACCCCCAGTTCAGCCGTAGATTCACGGCCTACTGGCTCGGGTGACTCCGGTAAGCTGGACGTCTGCTCCTCCGACATCCGCACGGAGAAGGCCGGTAAGTTGCATGACCCTTCGGGGCGGGGCTCGGCCCCACTCCTGCCAGACCCGGCCGATCCTCCTTCTTGGTCTGCCTCCGCCGAGGGGTCCTGTAAGTCGGATGCCGGCTCCTCCGGCGGCTGCCGGGATCTCGCTGAAAAGCTGCACATCAGTTCATCCGAGCGTCTGGTCAGCAAAGAGCGTGCCACCCCCCACGTCCATCGTCCTGGCTCTCCGCAGACTTCGCTGCCCTCCGGGGACCCTGAGTCCCCCCAGTCCGACCGAGAATTTTCCCTCCATCCCCGGGCGACGCTGGGGTTCCTCCTCCGTCAGACCGTCCATCTTTGGGTCCACCGGATCTGACGTCGGTTCCGCGGATGCCGGCTCCCATATGCCCTCCGTCCTATCCGACGCTGTCGTTTCCGGGACCACAGTACCCGGCGCCGGTCTTCCCGACGCCGCAGTACCAGGCGCCACAATACCAGACGCCTGGTTTTCTGCCACCGGGTTTTGGATTCTCTCCATATGGATATAATCTATACCCTTATCCCTTCCCCCTTCTCCTCCACTGCCCTCTCAGCCGCCGGTGGATTTGCAGGAGACTCTGGCCTCCTGGTGAGCTGAGGCCAAGGCTGAGCTCACCAGGGAGGTGGAGAGCTGCCTACAGACAACGGTGCTGACCCAGGTTCCCGTACGTCCATGGCGGCACACTGCCTCACCACCTCCAGACACCAGGACTATTCCTTCTGGGTCCAGGGAGGGGCAGGATACGCTTCCTCGGGGGCTTCCCAAGGGCTCCGTTCCTCCCACGGGTCGGGAAAGGGAGTCTTTTTCCTCCTCTTATTCTTCCTCTTCCCCCTCGGACTCCTCCGATGGTTGCTCCGAAAGGGACGACGAGCCACGCTCTCCGTCGAAGCCCAGGCCAAGGACTCCTCCAAAGTCGTCTCTGGAAGATCCTTCCTTTATGGAGTTGCTACGCAAAATCCAGAAGGTTCTTCAGTGGCATTCTTTGGAACCAGACCCTCAGTGGTTAAAACTTGCTGAGCATTTGGATCTGCCCGTGACAGCTCCCACTTTGGTGTCACCCTGGATAGAGCCTCATGCTGACCTTGTTACCACCATTTGTAAACAGCCATCTGGTCTAACCCCACTTCCGCGGAAGTCAAGCAGCTATACCAGGCTTCTGAGGGTGTTGACTTTTTAGTCTCTCCCCCTCGTGCTGACTCGTTAATGATTAGCGCCGCTCACGGCCGGTCGGCTAACCCAGAACACCTTAGCTCGTCGCCACCTGACAAAGAATCCCGCCTACTGGACCAGTATGGTAAGAAGATTTTTGCTTCTTTCACGCTGGGGATCAGGGCCCTCAACTATGTCGGTCATATAGGGGATTACCAGAAGGCCATTCTTACTCAGATGGAAGCCAAATTGGACTCCCTGCCAGACTCTCAGGTCAAGCAGGAGTTGGCTGATCTTGTCCGCTCTGCAGGTTCGGCCAGTCGACACATGCTTCGTGTGACCTATGATGCAGTGGACACTGCTGGACAGAGCTCAGCTTTCGCCGTAGGCTTACGTCGTCCCACTTGGCTCCGTGTGTCAGGGTTGGTCCTGGAAGTGCAGTCCGCTATCCAGGAAGCGCTCTTCCGGGGGTCGGTGCTTTTCGGTGGTGATGTCAAGGACATCATCACTGATTTGCAGGAGAAGGGGATGGCACTTAAGTCCGTTGACTCCATATATCATCCCCACCAGCCGCAGCACCGTCCCTTTCGCAGACTGAATCGGTCCAAGGCGAAACCCCAGGGAAAGCGGGCCACAAAACATCGGGCCCCTACAGCTGCTAAGCCCCCCCACTGCCCAAAAAAGCAGCGGGTGCTTCTGCTGCAGTGCTGCCCTACACCACCTGACTCCTCTCCTCTCCCACAGCTTCCAGTTCCCGGAGGAACTGGTAGGAGGGAGGTTTTCCCTCCACCTTCCGGGCTAGGAGAGGATAACATCAGATTCTTGGATGCTCCAGCTGATCGCAGAAGGACACACAATAGAGTTTCTACAGAAACCGCCTCGCCATCCCAAAGTCGTCCTATTCAGGGGAACATCTTCTCTTGGTCCAGGAAGAGATTTCAGCTCTGTTACTGAAAGAAGTGATAGAATCTGTCCCTCTTCATCTTCAAGGGACAGGTTACTATTCCCACTTCTTCCTGGTCCCAAAGAAGACAGGAGATCTAAGACCCATTCTAGATCTCAGTTCCCTGAATCTTTTTGTGGAATACAAAAGGTTCAGAATGCTCTCTGTGCAGAGCCTTCTACCCCTCCTTTGTTTGGGACAATGGCTGTGCGCTCTGGATATGCAGGATGCTTACCTGCACATTTCCATTCGCCCATCTCACCGCAAATATCTTCGTTTTCTGTTCCAGGGGGACCACTACCAGTTCAAGGCACTTCTGTTTGGCCTATCCTCGGCTCCACGAATATTGCCTGGGTATGACCATCAACCATTCCAAATCTCACTTGATCCCATCTCAGAGACTACAGTTTATAGGGGCGATTCTAGACATGACCATTGGCAGGGCCTTCCTACCACTGGACTGGGCGTCCACCCTCTAGACTCAGATAAGTCTGTTGTCTGGCTGCAGGCGGGTCAGTGCAAGAGCGGTCCTTCCCCTTCTTGGGCTCATGGCGGCTGCTATCCCGACAGTCCCTCACGCTCTGCTTCACATGAGAGTTTCTCTGTGGACACTCTCCCCCCAATGGGATCAGTTAGTGGACGACGTAGATCACCCAGTTCTAGTCTCCTCGCCAATGCCTCGAGACTTGCAGTGGTGGATGGTTCGAGAAGAACCTGCTTCAGGAGTTCCTTTCTTTCTCTCCCCCCACCCTCCCAGACTCTAACCACAGGCGCCTCGGGCAAGGTTGGGGAGCCCATCTCGGTCCCCATCGGACCCAGGGCTCTTGGTCCAAGCTCGAACAGACACTCCACATCAGTGTGCTTGAGCTTCGGGCAGTGTCGTATGCTCTCTAAGCTCTTCACCCCTACATTCTTACCGGCCACCTAGCCATCCAGACGGACAGTATGTGCATTGTTTGGTACATCAACAAACAAGGGGGGGACTCGGTCCTACCCTCTTTGCAGGGAAGCAATGAGGGTTTGGGATTGGGCAACACAACATGACCTTCACCTCACGGCAATTCATGTCCCGGGAATCGACAACACCTTGGCAGACAAGCTAAGTCGCTCATCCGCTCTGGCTCATGAGTGGGAACTGGACCAAGGGGTTCTAGAAGGTATCTTCTGACACTGGGGAACACCACAGGTTGACCTGTTTGCTTCTTCTCTAAACGCAAAGCTTTCCGACTACTGCTCGCTCTTTCCAGAGCGAGGCGTTTTCTGGAGAGACGCTCTGTCTCTAGGCTGGAAGGACAGATTCGTCTATGCCTTTCCCCCAATTCCTCTCATCCCACGAGTCTTACAGAAACTAGTTTCAGAAGGAGCACGAATGATTCTGATTGCTCCTTTCTGGCCCAGGCAAGTTTGGTTCTCTCTTCTACAACAATACTCAGAGGATCATCCTCTTCCTCTGTCACGAGGTTTGCTGACCCAGGATCATGGGACTCTGGTCCATCCAGGTCTCAAGTCACTTCAACTTCATGCATGGCTCCTGCAGACTTAGCTCAATCTCGCTTTGAGGTTTCTCCCCAAGTGGCGGAGATTCTGGTGGAGGCTAGAAAACCCTCTACTAGATCTGCTTATGCCATGAAGTGGAAAAGGTTCACTATCTGGGCTGCTTCAAAGGAAGTGGAACCCTTTTCCTGTTCGGCTGGGCTACTGCTGGAGTACATACGCCATCTTTTTGACCTGGGTCTTAGTCATTCTTCTCTGAAAGTCCACATGGCGGCCATCTCGGCCTGTCATGTTCCCTTAGTGGGCAAGATATTTGCTCAACTGGAGGTCTCTAAGACTTTCCTTAGAGGGGTCCTTCATCTGAGACCTCCTATATGTACTCCTGCCCCCCCCCCCGGGATTTGAACTTTGTTCTCGAAAAACTTATTCTGCCTCCTTTCGAACAAGCAGCTTCCACAGACTTGAAGTTCCTTTCTTGGAAGACTCTGTTTCTGGTAGCTATTACCTCCGCTTGGAGAATTTCCGAGTTCCAGGCCCTTACGTGTAAAATTCCATACTTGATTTTTCACAAGGAATGTGTGGCTCTGCACACTAACCCTAAGTTTCTCCCTAAGGTGGTAGTGGAGTCTACTCTGAACCAGTCCACAGTGTTACCTACCTTCTTTATGCAGTACTCCAATCAAGGGGAGTATTTACTCCATACTATGGACGTTCACAGAATTCTGAGATACTACACCAACAGGACGAAGGATCTCAGAAAAACAGATCAACTGTTTCTCTTTTGCACCCAAAAGGGAAGGAAATGCTGTTTCTAAGCAATGCCTTTCTAAATGGTTGGCTCATTGCATCACTTTCTGTTATGACAAGTACAACAAGACCCTGCTGGGTCAAGTAAGAGGCCACTCCATCAGAGGAGTCGCTGCCTCAGCAGCTTGTTTTAAGAATGTGTCAGCGGCGGACATCTGTGCTGCCGCCACCTGGACCTCCGTCTATACCTTTACAAAACACTACAGTTTGGATATTGCCTCTCACCGTAGAGCAGGCTTCGGGCTGGCTGTTCTGCAAGGCCTCCTATCTTAAGGCTTGCACAGCTAGAGGTTCTACTTGGAGTAGATTTCCTCTTCCCATGTGCTTCTCCTTGGTCCAGACTGCTTGGGACTCAGTCCTATATGTAATTACCTACTGCAAGAGCCCTCTCAAAGTAAAATAGTTCAGTTACATAAGAATTTACGGTAACAATAGATCTTCGAGAGGCTCTTGCAGTAGGTAATACCTTCCTGCCCTCCATCCCCCTAAGCTTTTTCAGCTCCTTTTCCATTGAGGAAAATATCCGCTCCTCTCTCGTCCGGCCTCTTTTGGCCTGTGGTGAGAAAGAACTGGAAGGCGGGCGTCAGGAACCGCCCCTTATGCAGCGTCTCCTGGCGCGGTCACCTGGACGATAGGCGGTCCACTTGCCAGGGACTGCTAGCTAGAAATTTTTCCGTGGGTCCTGCCACCTGCCAACGTCAGTCCTATATGTAATTACCTACTGCTACAGCCTCTTTTGAAGATCTACTGTTACGGTAAGTTCTTACGTAACTGAACTTTCCAGGCCCTCATGACCTCCAGGGACCCTCATAGGAGCGAGTGGTGCTTGCTATTTTGGGGGTCGGGGAGGGCGAACTAGCTAGACCCAGGCCCTCACGTCCTCCAGGGACCCTCACAAGAGCAAGATGCCACCAGGCTACAATTTTGGGATGCAGCAAGTACTCCTTTTCAGAAAATAGCAGGTATACGTAATTTTGCAAACTGGCATAAATACTGAAATTTGGAATGTGGCAGAGTCTCAAACATTTTTGAATTTGGCAGACAGGTAATTTTAGAATGTGATCGGCACATGGCTGCAGAATGTCTCAGGGTTGCTCAGTTTTGGAGTGTGGTGGTACCACACAATTTTGGAATGTGGTGGTGAAGCACAGTTTTGGAACATAGTGGTGATGTACAGTTTTGGCACGTGGAAGGGGGCTTACATTTTCTGAATGAGCTAGGGATATGCAGTTCCAGAATTTGGTGGCATACAGCTTTGGACTGTCAGGCACGCAGTTTCAGAATGGGACTGGGACACCTTGGGAATGTAGTCAGGACGCACAGTGTCGGAATGTGGCAGGGACATACAGTTTCGGAATGTGGCAGGGATGCACGATTTTGGAATACATACTAAGAAGCCGGCAGAGTAGGCCTTGTGGTCTCTCGAGTCTACTTGGGGATCGGCGCCCATGCTGGGCACTGTTATGACCTCCCACACAGTCCTCCACCCTCATCCTCTTGATGGTGTTCTGAGATGCACTCTCCCCCTGTGCCTGTCCCAGCCTTGCTTGAACTCCTCCACAGTTATTACAGCCACCAGTTCCATAGGCAGAGCATTCCAGGGTTCCACCGCCCTCTCAGTGAAGTAGCATCTCCTAATCTCCTCCCTGAGTCTCCTGCCAACCAACCTCAGTGGGTGCCCCCAGTTGCCCCCTCCTCCCGCAGTTGGAACACCCTATCCCGGCCCACCCTATGGAACCCCTTGAGGAGGTATTTGAAGACCTCAGTCATATCCTCTCTGTCCCTCCTCTCCTCAAGTGAGTACAGGTTGAGCTAGAGTCTGGCCCCACAATGCTTCCCCAGGACCCTGTATCATTTGGTCGCCCCGGACCCTCTCCAGGAGGCAATATCCTTTAAGTATGGATGCCAAAACTACACACAGTATTCGAGGTGTGGTCTAACCAGGCAGTTATATAGCGGAAGGAGCACCTCCCAGCTCCTCAAGGTTATCCCCCTGGCTATGCACCCCAGCATTTTATTTGCTTTGGCCGCAGCCCTCATACACTGCTGAGTTGTTCATTTTGCCATCCATAACTACCCCGAGGTTCTTCTACTCCCAGTAGCCTGCAGTGTCTTCCCTCCCAAGGTGTACACATGTGCTGTATTCCTGCCCCCTAGGTGGAGAACCCTGCACTTCTGTATTAAACTGCAGTTTCCAGGTGCAAGACCACCCATCCAGAGTCTCCATGTCCGCCTGAAAGGGCTAACCTACCCTCCTCCCTGTCCACTACTGCTCCCAGCTTTGAGTCATTGGTGAAGAGACTTCTCTCGCTCCTGATACTGTTCCTGATATCTGCTATGTAAGCGTTAGCCCAGGGCGTGGCACTGAGTCAAACGCCTTGCTGAAGTCCAGAAAGAGGACATTCATTGGCCTGCCCTGGTCCAGTGCCATCATCACTCAATCGTAGAATTCCACCAGGTTAGTCTGACATGATCTGCCCTGGACAAAGCCATGTTGGTGGTCATCCAGGAGACCCCTTTCCTCCAGCAACACCTCCAGCCTCTATTTTAGGATGGCCTCCATCACTTTGCCCACCACCGACGTCAGGCTCCTGACCCGTAGTTTCCCGGCTCCTCTCGCAAGCCCCCCTTGTATATGGGCACAATGTGGGCTGTCCTCCAGTCTTGAGGCACCAGTCCTACCTGAAGGCAGGAATTAGAGATCTGCCAGAGGAGTGACCAGGACATCAGCCAATTCCTTAAGCACCCTCGGGTGGAAATCATCTTGGCCCAGTGTCTTCTTTGCTCTTAGAACCTTCAGGGCTTCCCACACCCTGTTAACGGGGATTTCAATATCCATGGTGCCCATCTACCCTTCCGTAGGTCCGCCCTGCTCCTCCCCATGCGTTGCCACCCCGCCCTCCTACCTGGTGAAGACCAAGGAAAAGTAGTCATTTAATACCTCTGCCTGCTCCCCCACATACTCCCTGCCCTCAGACTACTGATCTGCTCCTTCCCTTTACTCCTTTCCCTGATATATCTGAAGAATTATTTTTCTCCTCTTTTAATCTCTTGAGCCAGTCTCCTCTCCATCCTCACCTTAGCTGCCCTCACCACCCTGGTGACCTTACTGCTGGCCATATCATACTCCTCCTTGTCTATAACCCCTCGCAAACACCTGTAACTGCTATAGGTAGCCTTTTTTCCCCCCTTTCTGTGACCTGAACATCCCTTGACCACCAGCCCTGCCGAATTTGTGCTGTTCCTTTGTAACTTCCAGGAGCCCCAGTTTGATGATTTCCCACCGACTCTGTGTCCATACCCAGCCTGATCCCTTTTACGTAGCCACTAAGGATCCACTCCTTTCCCTTGAAGTCCTTCCCCAAATCAGCCAGACAGTCATGTCGCGATCAGCAACTCCCCAGGTCAAGAGACCAGACGTGACATGAGCCCTTCCTGCCAGTCGGTCCCCTACTACTACTGGGTCCCTGATGAGGTGGCCGTCTAACAGGACAACATCCAGAATACATCTCCCCCCCCCCCAGATATCTGGTCAGTTACCAGCTGGGCAAGAAACACATCCTGGAATATGTCCAGCAGATGCTGCTCCCTAACCAAGGATGCCATAGTTCCCCAGTTCTTTCCTGGCATGCTTGGGTCCCCCAGCACCACAGTTTTACCCCCGCCCACAGTGGTCCTTAAGGTTTGCCACCAGGCCTTCCTCCAGGTCCTCCACCTGCCCAGGTGGCCTGTATACCACCCCCAGCTTCACCCTCATGCTCTTAGGAGCCTGCAGGGTGGCCCATAAAGCCTCCTCAACCCTCCAATATTGGGAATGTGCAATATTGGAATGTGTCTGGGATACCCATTTTCAAAATATGATTTGGGACACTCAATTCTGGAGTGTTCTTAGGACTCAGAATTTCGGAATGTGACTGGAACACACAGTTTAGGATTGTGAAAAGGGCGCACAGTGTCAGAATGTGGCATTTATACATAGTGTCATAATGGGGCAGGAAATCACAATGTTGGAAAGGGGCTGGTACTCGCTTTTAGAATGTAGCAGGGATGACTAGTGTTAGTCTGTGGTAGAAACCCACAATTTTGGAATGTGGTGGTGATGTACAGTTTTGGCATGTGGAAGGGACTTAACATTTTCTGAATCAGATAGGGATGTGCAGTTTCAGAATTTGGTGGCATACAGGTTTGGACTGTGACAGGCACACAGTTTCAGAATGTGGCTGGGACACCTTTGGAATGTAGTGAGGACGCACAGTGCCGGAATGTGGACCTCAGATGGCCCTGTTCACTCACTGGAGATGGGAGTGGTTCCAGAAGACCGAAGGAGGGCAGATAGAGTCCCACTTCACAAAAGTGGGAGCAGGGAAGAGGCTGGCAATTACAGGCCAGTCAGCCTGACTTCGGTAGTGAGGAAGTTAATTAAATCACTTCTCACGGAAGGGATGGTGGGTATCTTGAATCTAGCAACTTGCAAGACCCGAGGCAGCATGGATTCACTGGGGGGAAATCATGTCAAGCAAATCTGATAGATTTCTTTGACTGGGTGACCAGGGAGGTGGATCACGGTGGAGCAGTGGATGTGGCCTGTCTAGATTTCAGTAAGACCTTCGACACCATTCCACATAGGAGACTGGCAAACAAGCTGGGCAGCATAGGAGTGGGACCAAAGGTGGTAAACTGGGTATGGAATTGGTTAGGGACAGGAGATAGAGGGTGGTAGTAAATGGAGCTCCCAGCAGGGTTCCACGAGGATCAGTATTGGACCACTCCTCTTTAATGTCTTTATTGGCAACGTTGCAGCAGGGCTAGAAGGGGAGGTATGCCTTTTTTTGCGGATGACACTAAAATCTGCAGTAAAGAAGACACTCCGGGGGTTGGAACAAATGATTAGTTATCTAAACTACAGGAGTGGTCGGGTGTGGCAGCTGAGTTCCAGTGCGAAGAAGTGCAAAATCTTGCACTTGGGGTGCAGAAACCCAGGAATGGAATACAAAATGGGGAGTGTAGTATTAACTACCACTAAGCAGGAAAAATACCTGGGAGTAATCATATCTGATGACCTAAAGGTGGCCAGACAGTGTGACAAAGAAAGGGGGAAAGCTAGTGGGATGTTAGGGTACATAGGGAGGGGTATCACCAGCTGAAAGAGAGAAGTGGTATTAAGGTTATATAGATCACTGGTGAGACTTCACCTACAGTACTGTGTCCAGTTCTGGAGACCATATCTCCAGAAGAAAATAGACAGAGTTGAGGCAGTCCAGAGGAGGGCAGCTAAATGGTGCAAGGTCTGCATCAAAAGCCCTATGAGGAGAGACTAATGAACCTCAATATTTACACCTGGAGGAAGGGAGAGACGGGGGGGGGGGGGAATATGATAGAAACCTTCAGATACCTCACATGTATAAATAAGATTCAAGAGGAAAGCATTTTTCAGAAAAAAAGATGCTCGGGAACAAGGGGATACGCCATGAAGCTTGAGAAGGGTAGACTCAGGGAAGATGTGAGGAAGTACTTTTTCACAGAGTGGTGGATGCCTGGAATGGCCTCCCAGCATAGGTGGTGGGAGCAGAAACAGTAGCAGGATTCAAGAAGGCATGGAACAGACATAAGGAAACCTTAGGGGAAAGGAAGGGGGGCTGGAGACAGAGGGTCTGCAGTGTTACAGTAGTTAAGGTAAATGGGCAGACTAGGTAGACCAAGCACTCCCTACCTGCCGTCATATTCTGTGTTTCTGTGTAGCAGAAACGTACAATATTGGAAGGGGGCGGACCACACAGTGTCAGAATGTTGCAGAGGCATGCCGTGTTTTAATGTAGTGGGTGTGTAGTATATAATTTTGGAATGTGGCAGGGCAAGCAATTTCGGAATAAAATTATAGGTACCACCATATTCCAACCGTGCACATCCCTACTAGCTTCTGAGATTGTGCATGCTCACCACATTGTAAGATTGCCTGTCCCTATCACATTTTAGAACTGCTAGTTCTCAACACATTTTGAAATTGCACATCCTTTCCTCAATACGATTTTGTGACTTCTGTTACATTCCATGTCATGGCCACATTCTGAAATTGCACATCTTCTTCACGATCAGTTTTGTATGTCCTTGCCACATTCCAAAACTGCCCATCCCCTCTACATTCCAAGACTGTGCATTCCCACCAGTCTTGAGATTTCACGTCAGCATCACATTTTGTGATTATGCATCCTTGTCACATTTCAGTATTTCATGTCTGTCATTCCAGAATGTGTTCTGCTGCAGTCCGCAGTTGGATGTCCTTGACAAATTTCAAAATTATATGTCCTCGTCACATTCTGAGATTGCATTTCTCTTATTCCAAAATTTTCCCTGTACTGAGATTACATGCCCCAACCACATCTGATGTTGCACTTTAATGACACATTATGAGATTGCGCTTCCCTGCCACATTCTGAGAGTTCTTGTCCTTTCCACATTCTGTTATTGTATGACCCTGATTTCCAAATTGTGTCTGTCTATTTTCTGAAATCGTGTCCTTAAATGGTGTGCATTAAGGATGGCCTGGCTACTCCTGTTACTCTCTGGTAACATTCAGCCCCAGCCCCTCACGCCTACACCAGCTCCCCTAAAGAGATCAGGTGGCTTGACAGTGGCATCCATTAACATCTGGAATCTCATGGCCAAATTTGACTCATTACAAGTCTGGGTATTGCAACATAACCTCGACGTGTCCTCCATTGTAGAAATGTGGCTCTCACCAAGAATTCCAAACACTGCCATTCAGCTGGAGGGGTATACCTCCTTTAGGCTGGATAGGATTGGGAAGCGGGGTGGGGGTAGTGTTATATATGCCAAGGACACTATCCTAGGACGCGTTCTTCCATGCTCTTTCATCATCAGAAATGTACAAATGCTGGCAATTAAACATACCCTAGGCACTCATAGCAAAGGTCTGACAGTTGTTACGGTATACATACCTCCAAAGAGCAATCAACAGGTTTAGCTGAAATCCTCAGCTACCTCGCCAACCTGGACCAGAACTTTGAGGTTCTTGTCTTGGGTGACTTCAGCATCAACTGGTAGTCGCCTGATGCAGCACCATACAAAGATTCTGTCTCCTCCCACACACACACATGTTGCAGCTAGTAAACTCCCCCATGAGAAGGAATTATCGAACCGGTTCCAGTTCACTGCTGTACTGGATGATTACAAATCGACCCAAGAGAGTTACCCACCCAGTTGTCCTCCCTGACTTTTATCAGTGATCATTCACCTATAACCTGTATCTTGTTGAATAAATCCCCCAGAACCCCTGTTAAAACACACACTCCAGACTACTAAAAGAAGGGCAGTTGGTCTCTTTCAGAGTGCACCGTTTGCAGCTGGACTGGTCATATCTTTTTGCAACTAATGCCATTGATTCTGCACTCCCATCTCTTCATCCAGACCTTCAGTACAGTCTGTAATATTTATGCCTGTACCATCAAGTGCAAAACCAAAGGATGTAGTAAGTCTTGGATTGCCTCCACCCTCCTCGAGCAGATGAAACTTGGGGACAATCTCTGGCACAAAGCCAGAAATACTGGCTCCTCCATAGACTTCCGGAGCTACAAAACTGCTCGAAATAATGGCACAAGGGCTATTGACTTAGCAAAGAGTCGCTACTTTAAGAATGAGTTGTCTAGCAACTGGGGAGATGGCCACAAATTCTGGGATAATTTGAAGATTCTCACTGGTAAACTCAGCAACCCCCCCACCCCCAACCCTATGCAATCTAAATGGCACAATAACCCAGGACCCTGTAACTATAGCCAACACCTTTAATAGGGCTATATTACAGACCTAAGTAGTGTACTCCCTCTAAATTTTTCTTTACCTCTACATGTCTCCAGTCCCCTCAACCCGTCTGTCTCCCCGGCTGGCCCCACTCCACCTTTCCACTTTAAAATTATCTCCCAGTCCAAAGCAAAAAAATACCTCTTATAAGTCTTCGGGGAAAATCAGAGTGAGCAGTGACGCACTTGATCTCAAGCTCATTGCCTTAACCCTAGATGAGGTACTACCACCCCTTACCAGAATCCGGAACCTCTCGCTCATTAAATGCAAATTCTCTAGGGCATGGAAGAAGGCTGTGGTCACCCACATCTTCAAAAGTGAGGATAGAGCAAGCCACGCCAATTATAGGCCGATTTCTGTTCTGCCCCCCTCTCTCAAACTAGAATGAATTGTCTATGACCAGCTCATTGACCACCTTGACAAATATCAGCTGCTATGCCCAGAGCAGAATGGCTTCCGAAAACACAGCACCACTACCGCCTTCACAGGCTACATCCACAATGCTCTTGACCAGGGCCAGTTGGTGGGAGCAACTTATATTGACCTCACCAAGGCCTTCGACAGTGTCAACCATGAACTTCTACTGGACTGGTTAACCCACTTGACTCTTCCAAACTGTATGTTGGATTAGGAGTTACCTCTCTGAGAGAACACAAGTGAAAATTGCTGACGTCCTCTCCAAAAGCCAGGCTGTAATTACAGGAGTACCCCATGGGTCAATTCTGGGCCCCCTGCTTTTCAGCCTGTTCTTGAACCACCTCCCCCTAGCATGTCTGGCCAAGATCCTCCTCTATGCTGATGATGCGGTGCCTTTTTCCAGCCAGTCTGACCCAGTAATGCTGGAAAAACAGATGTAACTTAATTTCGCTACCACAGAGTCCTGGTTCATCAACTCTAAGCTCCTATTAAAATACAAAAAAACTACTGTGCTGTTTGCCTCCGTCCATAACAGGCACAACTCCTACCAATTGTACATAGTGAACTCTCAAAATGCCCCCACTAGAGATGGTTCAGAGTTTCAAATACCTTGGGGGTAAATACCTCTCAACCTCTCATCATTAAAAATCATAGCACTGGCCTTTCAAAATCATAGCAAAGGGTCAGAATGTGGAGCACTTTCTTATTTTAAACAATAATATGTCTGCAGATAGTGGGTCCCATATAGTAAGTGATAAGAAATGTTTCTATAAACTTAGTTCAATGATTTAATAGTTTGTGTGTCCAGAAATACCTCTAACATTATGAGGAACATCAGTAAACTTGTGAGGAGCAAGGGTGAATTTGAGTGTGAAAATCATAGCGCTATGTGGAATTCATAGCAGTCGAGAGGTGTATGCGGGGATCATGTTGGATACAGTGGCTTGAAAAAGTATTTGCCCCCTTCCTGATTTTCTCTATTATTGCCTATTTGTCATACTGGATGTTTTCAGGTCTTTAGACAAAATGTAATATTAGATAAAGGGAACCTGAGTGAACAAATAACACCTGTTTTGTTTTTTTTTTTTTTTACTTATTTATGTAATGAAAAAAGTTAACCAACACCAACTAGCACTGTGTGATAAAGTAATTGCCCCCTAGTTAAATCAACCCAATTAAAGGGATAATTAGAGTCAGCTGATTGAACACAGCCAGCCCTGCTCAATATAAACCTCACTTATTTTGACCCTTACCATCAGAGTCACGTTGCCAGCACAAAGATTCAACAAGCACATTATGCCACGATCAAAGGAAGTTCCTGAAAAGATCAGAAAAAAAGCTGTTGCTATCTATCAGTCTGGAAAGGGTTACAAAGCTATTTCTAAGGCTCTGGGACTCCCATCGAACCACAGTGAGAGTCATAATCTCCAAATGGAGAACACTTGGAACAGTAGTGATTCTTCCCAGAAGTGGGCGGCCTGCCAAAATTACTCCAAGGGTGCAGCATGAAATCATCCAGGATGTCTCAAAGGATCCTAAAACAACATCCAAAGAGCTGCAGGCTTCTCTTGCCTCAGCTAAGGTCAGTGTTCATGACTCCACAATCAGAAAGAGACTGGGCAAAAATGGGCTTCATGGGAGAGTAGCAAGGCGGAAACCACTGCTAACCATGAAGAACATAAATGCTCATCTCTCATTTGCCAAGAAGCACCTGGATGATCCACAAGCCTTTTGGTAAAATGTTCTATGGACAGATGAGTCCAAAGTGGAACTTTTTGGACGACATGGATCCCATTATGTCTGGCGTAAAGCAAACACAGCATTCCACAGTAAAAACATCATACCAACAGTCAAACATGGTGGTGGTAGTGTGATGGTGTGGGGACGCTTTGCTGCCTCAGGACCTGGACGACTTGCCATAATTGAAGGAACCATGAATTCCGCTCTGTACCAGAAAATTCTTAAGGAGAATGTCCGGTCATCCGTCAGTAAGCTGAAGCATAGTTGGGTCGTGCAACAAGACAGTGATCCAAAACACAAAAGCAAGTCCACATCAGAATGGCTGAAAAGAAGTAAAATTAAAGTTTTGGAGTGGCCTAGTCAAAGTCCAGACCTAAACCCAATAGAGATGCTGTGGCAGGACCTGAAACGAGCAGTTCATGCTCGAAAACCTACCAATGTTACTGAATTAAAGCAGTTCTGCGAGGAAGAGTGGGCTAAAATTCCTCCACAGCGATGTGAAAGACTGATATTGAATTATAGGAAGCGTTTGGTTGCAGTCATTGCAGCTAAAGCTGGCGTAACCAGTTAAGTGTAAGGGGGCAATTACTTTTTCACACAGTGCCAGTTGGTGTTGGTTAACTGTTTTCATTAAATAAATGAAATAAATAAATAAAAAAAAAAAAGGTGTTATTTGGTCACTCAGGTTCCCTTTATCTAATATTACATTTTTTCTAAAGACCTGAAAACATCCAGTGTGACAAATATGCAATAATAGAGAAAATCAGGAAGGGGGCAAATACTTTTTCACGCCACTGTAGTTCCCTTTCTTTCATTCCTTACTTTGACCTAGTAGATAAAGCATCCGATGCTAGGATTGGCCAGCTATTTAGGCACAAGCACTGCCTAACAGATGGTGCCCTAAACCTAGCCATTACCAGTTCTGTCCCGTCTTGTGATTGATTACGGACTGGTTGTATACGGCGCTGCCTCTAACAACTCTCAAGAGGGTCAAAGTTACCCTCAACAAAGCCTGCCGGTTTTTCCTTGACATTACCTGCGTAACACATACCTGTGACCTCTACTCCCAGTCAGGGTGGCTAAACTTGGACTGTAGAATTACCAGGTATGCCTTCTAGCTAAAAAGTCTATGCTAGGGCTTGCATCTCCTGGTATTCAAAGCCTTCTCTCCCCCACCGACAATACCCGCACCACTAAGGGGTTCAACATCCTGACCTTAAAAGTCCCTTTCTGCCGCACTGCCCAGGGCCAACGTGCCTCCTTATATCGGGGGGGGGGGGGAGGGTGTGAAGGTGGGGGTTGCAGTGGGAAGACAAATGGGAGGGAGGTGGGGCAGCTGCAACACCGTCGAGCAGACTTAGATAGACCGGATGGTCGGTTTCTGCTGGCACATTCATACGTTCATATATACATATACTGTATATATATGTGTGTGTGTGTTCGTGCTTCCCTCTGACTGAACTCTCTGTGAGGACATGCTATCCAGTACTAAACTCGACCTATTCAAAGCAAAGCTTTGTGACTATCTTGCAACCGTAAGCTGTTGTGACTGCTGCCTTTAACCTGCTCAAACCCCTATCAGCACCTCCACTTCCCCCTCCCACATCCCCCGCTCATATTTCTCTCAATGCCTCCCTCAGTTTCCCCAGCCATCCCTAAGATCTGCATGCCCTTCGATTCCCCGATCTACTCCTTGCAGCCGCTAAATTTTGACTAAGGCCTACTTTGGCTGCTCCAGTCCTCCTTATCCCTCTCTTAGTCCTTCCTTCACTATCCCTCTCCTCCCCTCACCCCCTTGCTACCAGTCCCTTCCCATCCATGGTCCTCTCTCCTTCTTCTGCCTTGCATTGTTAGTGCAATTATGATACGCGTGATTTTGTTGCTGTATGTACTGTACCATAATATCTGTACTTTAATAATCCTGCATGTTAAACAGCTGTATCTGAATTGCCTGTTTGTTTTCTTTAACACTGTTTTGACTTGCATAATTTAAGTACTGTATCCCTGTTTTGTCATGACGTGGAACCGTTGTAAACGAGCTCCCAGCTCGAAGGTTGTAATCTGAAATTTCAATAAATAACTCTCCCTGCCATATTCCAAAATTATATACGCACAGTGCAAAGTGCAGTTGTGTCCCAGCTGAACTGCAGAATCTCAGCCCTGAACTATTCTGAAATGGCACACAACCTTAACTGTCCATAGCCGTATCCATCGCATTCCAAAACCCCCTCCCCGCCAGCACATTGCATACGGACTGTTGGAGAAATGCACGAGAGTTCTGGCACTGACATCAGTAACTCTTCTCTGAAACTTGCTTTTTTTTTTTTAACAGGCAATGAAATCAGATTTACAAAATACCTTTTAAACAAAATAACGTAAATTCTCCTCTTTGGTTTGAAGCTTGTTGAAGATAAGCTGATCCTAATTCTGCAATTTAGTACTTCTGACTGGAACCCCTACATGTGTATATGTAAATTTTGATTTATCTGCTATAAACAGATTTATAGTACAAAATGTTTGCAGAGATTACGTGGAAATGTTGGATCACTTTAGGTAGTACTGCAGTATCACACTTTTTATGGGTTCTTTTTCTTTTTTCCAGTATCAAGGAGGCAATGGCTCCAGTCCAGTAAGAAGCATTCCTCCTGCAATACAGTCACCTCAGAATTCACATTCCACCCCTTCTTCCTCCGTAAGTTTACATTATTGTATGCATATGCACACGTGACAATGAAGCTTACTGTTTAGTTTGAGGTAAAAAAAAGTTGCCTTATATAGAAAGTGTGTACCTAGAGTCATAGCTGAGTTTTTATCGGGGCTTTGTATTGGTGACTGTTACTTGGCAGCAAATTAACTACAGTGTCTTCAAGGAGATGCATCTGGTTATGACCAACTTTTAGGTTACATAATGTAGCTTAAAGCAGCAGTACCAGTTAGACAGAAGCCCTTTTTTGGGGACTTGTATACTTCTGTGATTCTCAATTTGCTCTGACCTGTACTTTGTTTTGTAAGTAAGCATCACTTTCTTGGTTAAATCCCTCTTTTGCTGCCGGTTTTGTGTTTGAATTTTTAGCCAAGCCATCCTGCACCTCACGCTCGCTAAGACACACGTCCCTCCTCTTCAGTTTTGTTGTGTATTCACAATCATCGGACAGTTGATCCTTCTTCATTATTCCCTACTAGCCTTCTAAACCTTTTGTTGGTCTACCTTCCCTGCTAGCAGGCCAGTGGGTTGTTCAGTTCCCATCATCATTCCCACTGTCCAGTGCCCCCCCCCAATCACCCACACGGTCCCTGATATACTACTTGTCCCTTGTTATAGAGACGAGGTCAGGAAGCATATGGAAACCAGGAGCAATTATAGAACTTTAGTTTTACAAAAAACGGATACAAATAACATTTGTACAGGATGGCTTTTAGCACAGGCAGCCCAAGCGAAAGTCCTGACTGCATCTCCAAATTGAAAACTAAAACTGAAAAACCAAAAACACTGCTGTCTTTATAGTTTCTAACTGCATCCTGTTTTTTCACAAAATGTAACAAAAGTTGTCACCTTCCTCCCTGAGCAAGTACTTCCACAGGTGCCTCCTGTAGACATTTCTGTTAAAAAGCTTAAGGAGGTCAAAAGGTTTCTCCAGGTCAAATCTCAGTTTCATATTTCTGCCTTTTCCAATAATTCCTACATTATTTTCTGCAGTACATTTCAAATACCTAACGTTTGCAAATCAAGGAATCCCAGTTTCGTATAAAGTTTCACATATTTTTATGTTTTCTTAGTCACATGTGCAAGAAACATAGTGCCACCGTATGAGTTTTCATAGGTGTGGCACCCCGCTTCCAATGCCCTGAGCGTTTCTGCAGGCGTGGTCACACCGCACCAGTGAATGTCCCAGCTGTCTGTGACAGCAGTTCAGATGCAGTGCCATACAGTTGAAAGCAAATGACCGCTACAATCAGTGATGGTAGCGTGTAGGCAATTTGCATACTGCCGTGCCATCAGCAGTATGCAAATTGCCTTCACGTCACCACCGCTGACTGTAGCGATCGTTGTATGTGTGCACTCCCCCATTTGTTGTGTACCGAGGGGGTGCCCATCCCCTTGGCCATGTACACTCCTCCACCGCCCCCAAGCACACTGTATGTCCGGTGGTGCCCAGTCCTGTGGCTCCAGTAACCCCCCAGTAAAAAAAAAACAAAAAACGTGCAGGTGCCACGCTGGGAGCCCACCCCGGCACAAGTCCAGCATCCTCATGTATTCCCCCCTCCACACTGTAAGGCCAACAGGGGTGTCCAGTCCTCCGTTGGCTCCACTGCTCCCCCTCAGACTTCCAGGTGCCACGCTGGGAGCCCACCCCAGTGTAGCAAAAGTCCCACGTTGTCTTTGGGGGGGGGGGGAACTGTAACAAAAGATAAACTGTCCCTGTTTGACTCTTTTTGCCCCCTCCCCAACCAGCCCACCCTCTCGTGCACTCTCACCCCATACTTGCCTCTGGAGGAAGGCACGAGCGCCTTCAGTGGAGCTGGGACACGCTCTGCACTCTTCAAAGCCGATCATGAACTGAAGAAATGCCGGTAAGCTGTATAATGGCATAAATAGGGTTTTCAACTTTGGTGCATATCTCTGTCATTTTTTGAATTTTGCAGCAAATTTTCAACATGGGATCATGAGACCCCACCTCATGAATTCTGTGACTGTCATTTGGTTATTCGGTCTCAAAAGGTGACTTTGCAGTCACTGTGCAGAATCACCTTTTGGGACAGATTAACGAAACGACACTGTCACCATTCATGAGCTGGGCTCTCAAAAAGCCTATATTGCAAATTTGGTGAAAAAATTCCCAAAAATGACTGTTGCAAGCGTGCTTTGCGCAGTTGCCAAGCATACTCGCAAATTTGTGAATTTGTAATATTTTCACTCCAAATTTTCAACATTGCCATTTTTTCACACCTCCTTATGAACAGTACAGCTGTCATTTTTCACATCCCGGCCAAAATGTGTTTTTGCACTTCCGGTGCAGAATAGCTTGGCCACTGTGGAAAATCAGTGTTCGGGACAGATTAAGAAGATCACAGTAACACTGTTCATGAGCGGAGGTCCTAAAATGCCTATGTTGAAAATTTGGTCATAAAAGTCCTTAAAATGACTGTGTTAAGAGCATGCATTGCACAGTTTCTACGCACCCTCAAAACTTCACAAATTTGTAATATTTTAATTCCAGATTTTCAACATTGACATTTTTCCACACATCCTTATAAACAGTACAGCTGTCATTTTTCACATCCTGGCCAAAATATGTTTTTGCAGTTCCGGCACAGAATAGCACAGTCTCTGTGGGAAATCAGTGTTCGGACAGAGTAAGAAAATCACAGTAACACTGTTCATGAGCGGAGGTCCCAAAATGCCTACATTGAAAATCTGGTGCAAAAAGTCCCCCAAATAATTGCATTACGGGTGTGCATTGCACAGTTTCTATACACGCTCGTGACTTCACCAGTTTTTTTTTTTGGTTTTTTTTTTTATATTTTCACTCCAGATTTTCAACGTTACCATTTTTTTACGCCTCCTCATGAACAGGACAGCTGTCATTTTTTACATCATGCTTGAATGTGTTTTTGCATTTGTGGCACCAAACGGTGCAGTCACTGTGCAAAATCACCTTTTGGCTAACAAACTGATAGTCACTGTTCATGCGGTGGTGTCACAAAATGCAGATGTCGGAAACTTAGAGTAAAAATACCAAGAAACGCCCAGGGCCTTAATGTTTCCGACCATAACGTCCTACCCTGTAGGGTCTGACAGGCATCCGCCCTGCCCTGTAGGGACTGACAGGCGTCAGGGGTGTGACTTGGGATTGTCGACAGTAATGCTCATGCCATTCCACCCACACCCCCACCTTGCAGCCAGTGACAAGGCATTGAGGTGCACCTTGGATTCTGACACCAGAATTCACACTATTCTCCTATACTGCACCCATTTCAGTGTATTTCCTTATGGAATGAGGTGAGTGTAGAGCCCGAACACCCCAAGGCACACCTCTACACTTGTCACTGTCTGCAGGGTAGGGTGAGGTGAAATGTTGTGACCATTATGGGTGACGACCCAAAGGCACACCCTGTCCATCTCTGTAGGGTGGGAGTGGAGTTGGCCTCAGTTCAATACTTCACTGCCATTACTATACTACATCTTTCTAACTCCTGCACTTCCACTGATAATGCCAGCAAGCAAACATTCGGCATTGACAAATGCTTGTTTTAAAGGGGAACTATCTACAATAAGAGCCTCACACCCAAGTGTGAGGCGGATTCCAATTTACTCTGTTTAAAAAACATTTTTTTTTTTACTTACTGTTTACTGCAGTATAGTAGAATGTATTGGGCTAATTTTGCTGACTTCTAAGATTCCATTTCCTGTAACCAAGAATCTCAGAATCCCCTGTAACTGCATCAGAAGAGGACTGCAGAACTGGGAGATTCAGTAGCCCGCAGTATACATGTTAAAAGATTTTGTAAGCTAAAACCAGATGTTTGCTGGTCCTGCTGTGCTCATGGGGCTTAGTACAGTCCTCTGTGAATATATCTAGCCCCAGGAGAACAGCAGACCAGCAAACAGAAAATTACAGGTTATTTAAAAAAAAAAGAAAGAAAAAAAACTCGTCGGCCCAGTGGTGCTGAGGGTTGAGGTGCTGGACGCCACACTTTGCACCACGCCGGCAACCCGGGTTCGGGAACAGACTCTGGCCGTCAGAGGTCAGCAGAGGAGGGAGGGAGGGGATTGAGCATCCGGAGGACTGCTGTCCCCTCCTGGGATGGGTAGTGGGGCTTGCATCGTTCCTCAGCAGCCCCTAATGGAGATTAGGAGCCTTGCAAGAGTGTTGCCGTAACAGGGGAGTGAAGTGGCGACGGATGTCAGCATGTTGGTGCGCAGACGTCATTGCATGTCCACGCGGTAGTGGGAACCAGTAAAGGAAGAACACTGGATGACTCAGAGAGACGACGGAGGCCCCAGGAGCCAACGTCCACATCCCGACACCAGACCATCCATCCACCGGCTCTCCCGAGCCCCTCGACCTGGCCCAAGATTATCCCTCTAATCGCAGAAAGGTTGCCAGGTAGGTGAGGCGGACCCTTCCCCCAGGGGCTGAACCTTGGAGCTGGACGGATCTGGGGAAGGTGTGCTCGGCAATTGTACTCCCGGAGGATGGTGATTTTTACGCAGGGAGAAGAGGCAGTGGCTGCGAGGGTACTCACAAGAGATAACCCGATCCTGTTGAGCCAGAAATAAAATAAAAAAAAAAAAAACACTGACATTCACAGTAGGCTATAGAATCTCCCACTGCTGCAGTCCTCCTCTGATGTCATCTGCAGGGGAGTCTGGCATTTCTGGTTACAGGAAATGTCAGTTTACAAGTCATTGAAATTAGCCTGATATAATCTACTACATTGCAGTAATCATAAGGTAAAAAAAAAAAAAAGTTTTCTGCACACACTGGGCTAATTGGGATCAGCCTCATACTTGGGTGTGAGGCTCTTATTTCCGACTCTTCCCCTTTAACCACAGAGAAGCAAGGGAAAGTAAGAATTGAACTAGAAATAGCAAGTGAAGAAAGGGCGATAGCAGGGGGAGTGCAGGAGGTAGCTGAGGACCTTTCGGGTTGGCCAGATCCTCTGGGTGCCCAGGAAAAAATGTGATTGCACAATCTGACAGGCAGACAAAGCAGTGACAAAAATAGAGGACAGAACAGATCCTTGCTTTTAACGCTGCACAACAAATGGGACAGGGTCTTATTCCTGTCACATCCCCCTAAACAGACTGCCAGTTTGTATGTTACGTACTCCTCACTGTACTGCACATTCACCCATCTCAACGATCCCCACCTCCAATAATTTTAGGCCACCCTTCAGTAACTGCAGTTCAACACCCCCCCACCCCAGCACCTGATGTCCAGGAAGTATCACTGTTCTCTAACGGTGACTGACAAATTTCCTCTGCTTACCACCTCTGTCACCTGCTGTCTGAATGACAAATGATCGCTCACTGCCATTCAGACAGCAGACGACCAATGTGGTGAGTGGAGGGAATCTTCCAGTCAATAGACAGAGAACAGTGATGGTTCCTGGACATTAGGAGGTAGTTGGGGAGGGGGTTGAACTGCTGTGACAGGAGGATGGCCTCACATTATCGAGGGTAGTGATTGTCATGGCAGGTGAAAAAGCATTAGGCTAAAGATTACAAAATATGCAAATAAGCAGTTTTTTGGAGGTGGCAACAAGTATATCGGGGATCGTGTGGGCAGTTGTGAAGGGGGGCACTGGACAGTGGGAGTGGGAATGGGAAAGATGACGATGAGCACTGAACAGCCTGTTGGCTTGCTGGCAGGGAGGGGAGACCAACAAAAGGTATGGGACATTAGCAAGGAATAAGAAACTGCAGTTTGCCAAGCAGTGCCCATCTTGGTGCAGACAACACATGCACAGCAAGATTAGTGGCCGTCTTTGTGTAGTCCATGCAGCAGAGTGTTGCAGTGATACTGGAGAGACATTTTAGTGCGAAATCGCTGCTATGGCTATTTAAGGCACCAATTTCATGATTTTTGGGCCATTATATCACCATTGCTCCACAAAATTGTGCATTTGGACAAACACAATCTTCTTCAGTACCTTTTCCTTACCCCATTATGGAGTCTTCAAATAATGTGCCAAAGGGAGCTAGTTCTAAGGCCCCCAAGTGCAAAACGTGCCAGACAAGGCTCCGACCCACCAAGGCTGGCTCCTGTTGCCCATCTTGGAGGAAGGCCTGAGTGCAAACAAAACTTAAGACTCATCCAAAGCCCAGATCCCATAACTCATTTCTGAGCTACAGGGATTTGCAGTTGGACAAACACAGGCTGCTTCAGGACCCTGCTGACCTTAACATGGAATCCTCACATACTGCACTCAAGGAGACAGGATCTGAAGGCTCAGGTGTAAAAGAAATGAAACTCAAGTCTCCAGTCCTTCATGTTAGGCTTCAGTCCTATTGTCTCTGTGACCAGACTTATTCCTGTAATCCAGAGTGAAGCCCAATGCTTCTTCCGCTCCGCCACAGGGGCAGCAGAGCAGAGATCTGCATCTGAGCCCATATCTAAGGGATCATCATCTAATGCACATTGTATCATCTGGTAGCAGCAGCATTAAGGAGGCAAGATCTAAGGCTTCATAATGTAAAAGATGACCGTCTAGGCTCCAGTCGATGTCCTATAGCCCATCTCAAGATAAAGTATCCTCTTCTAAGACCAGAGAGGCCCAAAGTTAATCAAGCTGCACCGCAGGCCTGGGTGAACAAAAAAACTCCTTAGAGGCAGGATAAAAGTCCTTCTTGGTCACAGCCCCCCTCCCCCGGCAACACCAAGGTAAGTCATGCAAAACTTTCTTTTCTTTTAATAGACTTGTGAGGCACCGCATGACTTACAGGTTCATCTAGGCGGCAGATTTTTGTCAATGAAGTGATGTCCCTCCCCAAACCAACCAAACTCCGGTCTCCCCATGCCAGTTCCTATTGCCCTTCTCCTGATAGCTATACCTTCCTCCAGTTCACAGGTGACACAAAGCTTATCTCATGTCTCCGAAGGCTCAGCCGGGCACAAGGGAGCTGTGGCTATTATGGCCCCCATGTGAGCACCTACTGAACGAAAGGCACCAGCTTTGCGAAACTACAAAAATGTGTGTGGGATGGGAATCTTAGTAGTTTGGGAGGGGAGTGCGTTGGAGCTCTGGCATACATGCACAGATCTCAGCTGCCATAAAGAAATTCTACCACTTTGCTCCAAGGAAATGCAGCCATTATGATCCTGTTGCACTTCAGTAGCACCCTAGATGCTGATCTTCGGTGGGTATCTCCATCAGGAGAACCTTCGCCGTTGGTGAAGGAGAATCCACATGGAAGATTTTCAGCAGTACAACTGGGGGGCTGCCCACGATGTCGATGTCAGCTACCCTGTATAGGCATAGGTGGCCCTGCTCCCTCCTCTGTTCTTTCCCACCATCAGCTTGCTTGCACATAATCCGCGGAAGCTTCATCGCAGTGTTCGCGCCTTTTTCAGGCTATGGACTTTTTCCCTACCTTTTACTTATATCTGTGTTTGAGATTTTTTCTTTTTATGTTGAAAGTTGATCCTTATTCTTTTTTTCTGTTGCTGCCGCTGCGGAAAGATTGCCTGTACAGACGAACACTCTGTGTCTGCTGTCTTGGGTCTGACCATTACGTCACTGACTATGAACTTTGCCATAAGTTTAACTTAAATACCATCTGCCGACAAAGATCGCGACCATTGCCCTGGCAGCGATCCCGCTCCCTGTCGACGAGCTGTTTGTCAGCTGTGACTGCTCTGACAAGGAGGGCAGATGTCCAGGTCTCTCTGCCTACCAGACTCTGACAGCTCCTTCGCCTGACACACAGGGCGCCTGGCTGTTGAACTCTGGGTCGTCGGCCCGTTTGTCGTCGATGACTGCTTTGTTGACTACTGTCCCATCGAGGTTTGCCCCTTCTTCCTCCAGGGCTACAGGCTTGTTGGGCTCTCAGGACACAGTTGGAGGGCCGTCGGCACCTGTGTCGTCTTATCCCCCTCTATCAATGTCCACTATTGACTTGAACAAAGTACTGGTCAAGTTCATGAATGTACTCGTTCAGCAGCTGGGTGCCTTGAACAGGCCCCCTTCGCCTATGCCGATGACAGCTTCATCGTCGACGCCCATTCATCAACCCTGGGAGATCCCAGTGAGCCGCAGCCAGCGAATCTGATGCCAGACCCAAATGAAGAGGAGTACCACCCTGACCTCATCCTCTCTAATGATACTGAGGATGAAGTGGAAGAGATTCTGATTTCGGACAAGTCCACTGCCTCTTCGGTCAGTGAGGACTCTGTAAAACGTATTCCAAGGTCTCCTCCTGAGGATGCCACATTTTTTAATATGATGAAGCAGTTGTCTGCCTCCGTGGGCTTCTGGACTGAGGAAGAGAATGTCACCGGAAAAGATCTGACTGACTTCCTGGAGATCCTTGAATCTCCCACTAAGCTCATTTCTCCAGTGTTTCCAGCATTGAAGAATACCACTATAGACGGCTGGCACAGACCAGACATGGTTCCAGCTATGCCACGCAGGATGGACAAGGACAAACTTTATAATGCCACTCAGGCTCTTTCTTATTCTGCTGCCCAGGCCGAAACTGACTGTCAGCATAGCAGCTCATGATAGATCTAAGGTGCCTAGACACCTTAGCTGCCTTTCCCTAGACAAAGAATCTTGCAGGATTGACCTCTGGGGGGAAAAGGGTTTATGCCTTCTCCACCTTGGGCCTGAGGATTGCAAATTATCTGTCACATATGGTTAACTCATTCAGGCCTAGAGACGTCTGTAGGCGGTGTCTGAAAGCATAGCCCCTCAGGACAATAACGCCTGTAGACGTACTCAACTGACTTTCACTCAGGCCCAGAAATGTCTGAGGAAGTCAGCAGTTTTTACCTAACTATTAAACAAACCGAATTGCTTAGAATTGAATGCATAGCACCATTAGAAAAGTAATTTTGCTCTGAACAATTTTGCTGCAGATACTTTGTGTCTATCATGTATACTTTAGGAGTTATTCATATTTGTTTAAGGTATGGTGTGCATGGCTAACATTTGTCTCTCAAGCCTCACCTAAGCACCTTGAATAAATCTGAAAAAAACAGTTGTTTGGTATTTCAGCTACTATAAAAATAAAAACTAAATGGATTACAATTGATTGCATAGCACCATTAGAAAGGATATTTGTGCTGAATAATTTTGCCACTGATACTTTGTGTCTACCACGTATACTTTAGGAGTTATTTGCATTTGTTTAAAGTGACGGTGTGCATGGCTGACATTTGTCTCTCATGCATCACCTAAGTACCTTGAAAAAAATCAGTTGTTTGGTATTTCAGCTAGTATAAAATAAAAACTAAATTGATTACAACTGATTGCATAGCACCATTCGAAAGATAACATTGTGCTAAACAACTTTGCCACTCATACTTTGTGTGTAGCACTTACGGTTCAAGAGGTATTCACATTTGTTTGTGGCATGCTGATTATGGCTTGATTTTGCTTAGAAAGGCCCAGGATGCAGTGCTAAGAGTATACAGGGCACAAGTGGCAGAAGTCTCAAAGAGCTCTTGTGGTGTGAATGAGTTAAATACCAAAATGCCAACTGGAAAAGGGCAAAGCTGCCACTCGGGCCCTCCCTGATGGTTCCCAGAAGCAGGAACTGCTTTAGTGTTTTCAGATTGCCGAGGATGTTAGCAAACACCTTCTCATAGCACTGTATGATATGGCTGATACAGTGGCCAGAGCAGCTGCCACTGGCATATGCCGTCACAGGCACTCCTGGCTTTGCTGCTGATGTGCAGAACAAGGTGCTTAAAGCCCTTTTCAGTGGCACCAAGCTCTTCGGCCTTGATGTTTAGGACCTCATAAATGATTTGCAGACCTCTGGCATGGCTGCCAAATTGGTCTAGTCCCTCTACCACACACCCAACCAAGAGGCAGAGGGCAGGCTGCCTTTCATAAACAGTCCAGTAGGCCTGGATCGGCTTCCTGTCCCCAGGGATAGCATAGCGCCTAAGCTTCCTTGTCCACTTCCAATTCTGGAGTGTCAGCCAGTCGGCATAGAAACGACGGTCCGTCCTCTGCAGCTGCCTGCACCTCAGCTTGACTCCTTGCCAGACCCAGGAGGCGGTGGTCAGAGGCCGGTTCTCCTGCCATCTGAATCAGTGGAGGACCATAACTTCAGATGCTTGGATTCTGCTAATTATAGAAAAGGGTCACACCCTGGAGCTTATACAGCAGCCTCCAGACACCCTCTGCCACCCTCCAGCTATCCCCCGACTCACTTATCTGTTCTCCGGGAGGAAGTACAGTCTCTTCTGCTCAAGCAGGCCATCAAAACAGTGCCCTGGCGCCAGAGAAACCAGGGGTTTTACTCCAGGTTCTTTCTGGTTCCCCAAAAGACCAGATATCTGAGGCCCATCTTAGATCTGAAGGAGCTTAATTTCTGTCCAGTACAAAAAGTTCTGAAAGGTAAGTTTACCAGGCCTGATTCCCCTACTCAAGACCTGGGGCTGGCTTTGATCTTACTTTGAGAGGGTTCCTGCAGTAGGTCTTCACAGATAGAACTGCACCCCTGGTGTCAGGCCAACACGGCAAACTTCTACATAGAGGGGGGACCTTCCCCCAGTTTCACGTGATGGGACGTCAGTGTGACAATATATAGGGGGTGGTCCCCACACCCGCCCTCCAGTTCTTTCCCACTGTCGACCTGTGCACATTGGATCTCGCAGTGAACTCTGCTACATTCGACCGCCATTTTCTAAGTATTTCTTATCCATTATTTTGTCTTTCTCTTGTTTTGCATGTCTTCTCAGTCGCTTAGGACCAAGAAGTGCACACAGTGCGTTGCTTGGATTTTGCACGGGGACGACCACTCCCAGTGCGTCTTCTGCTTAGCCCCAAACACAGAGTTGACAACTGCGACATCTGCCAGTCCTTCAGCAAGGCTACACGCGCCAGAAAGTCCTCGATGCCCACCTGCTGAAAAAGTGCCTAGCATCGATGGAAAAGGAGCTTCAGGAGCTGTGGGGACGTTCCTCTTCACCCACCTCTGAGTGCAAGAAAAAAGGAGAAGCATGAGGACTGGTCCTCTTCTACCCAGTGTCGCCAGGCAGTAGACGCTACTTCAGGTGGGGCGTCTACCTCGGTAATTACTCCTCCTCCTCAGTCTCCATCCGCCCTGGTGGATTGGTCGCTAACCCCACCCCCCCAGTCAGAGAGCGACAGGGATGTTCCTTCCAGGAGGCTCTTACTTCGGGGCCTGTCGACAACTCTCAGGCCGATAAGTCACCCTCCGGCTCTGCCACAGCGCGCACGGCCTCAGTCTATAAGCAGGACTCCAGATCTGCTGCTGTCCGCTGGACCGCGACTGAGAAGTCGGATGCCGGCTCCTCTGACGTCAAGTTGGTCAAGGTCGATCAGTTGGTCACTGACCTGCCCGACGACCGCTCAGCTGAGTCTCTCCTGTCTGGCCTTTCTGTTGTACCCGACGTCGAGCAGAGTCAGCTTCCAGGCACCCTCTAGTCCCACGAGGATTCTCTCCCTAGACACTCTGACTCGGCCTGACCCCTCATTTTCCCTGGGACACGAGTGCTTCTGGCCAGGGGATCCCTTCTTCTACGTCAGGCCTTCTTTCCGAGCTCTCCACTTCTTCAGTGGGCCTGTCAGTGGGGGTCTCTATTCCTTTACCCCCCCCCTTGCTTTTTTCGGATCAGACGTCTGGTCCTCTCAGGCCCCCAAACGCCAGGCCACTCATCTGTCGATGTCCCTCCCGACTTAGTGATGGCCTCTGGATCCTTTGCTCCCACGCCGGAGCCCCCACCTGGCCCTTCTGGGGTTCCAGTCGGGACCACAGGCCTGCTGACAGACCCATGTGTTCCCTTGGCCCCTTCTCCTTCAGGACCTTCGGCTCCTCCGCCGTCCAGTCCTACAGGCACGAACCCAGACTACCCGTCACATATTCCAACGCCAGGTTACCAGACGCTGGGCCATATGTACCAGAGGTGCCATCATCAGCCTTACTCCTATTGGTACCTGGCTCCTGGTTACCTCTCATATTCTTCCTCGGGGAGGACCAGGCTATCAGCCTCCACTGCCTTTTCCTCCAGAGTGAGAACTATGGGGGACAATTCCGGCTTGGTGGAAGGACTCCATATTGCAGCTCCTGCAAGAAATTGGACACCCGCCACCAGTCATGGTTACCACTCTGACCCCCAGGGTAGTCCCTAGGAGCCCCTCCCTGGTCGACCATCGGTCATCGGATAGGGACTCTAGCAAGTGTCCAGCTGGGGCCCTCTCGGGCGTCGGGATCACAGAGGAGAATCCGGACATAGCCTCTCTACCTAGCAGACTGGAGTCCTTCGACTTTGATACCAACTCCGACTCTGCAGCTCACTCAGTGCATCATTCCCCTTTGGAGCCACAACCCAAGGGGTCTCCCAAGTCTCTTCTGGAGGACCTGTTATTTGCGGAGCTCTTTAGATTCATCCAGCAGATTTGCGGCTGGGCATCCCGGGAGATGGATCCTAAAAGGAAGAGGCTTGTGGAGCACCTGGATTTGACAAATGCGGGCCCCCTACCCATCCCAACATGGACGGAACCACACAAGGATCTAAAGTCCACAATATGGCAGCAACCATCCTCAGTGCCTGCTGTCTCTAAAAAGGCCGACAGGACCTGTCATCCCCTGGAAGGGACCAGCCACCTCACGAGTCTATAATCCTCACAGTGACCCACAATAGGTTGGCTCGGCCAGTGCATCTGAGTGCCTCAGCTCTGGACAGAGTCTAAGCAGATGGACCAGTATGGCCGGAAGGTCTACACTTCCTCCACCTGTGTTATCAGGTCTCTTACGTAGCCTACTTGATCTATTTCCAGAAGTCTGCTTTGATCAACCTAGAGAAAGAGCTCCAGTTTATCCCGGATGAGGAACTCGGTAACAAGCTTTTGGACAAGGTGAGACTTGACAAGTCTTCCTGCTGCCACGCATTGCATGCCACCTATGTCTCGGTGGCCTGTTGCACTGCTTCAGGCGTCTGCCTGAGACATCTGGCATGGCTCCGTCTTGCGGGACTGGTGCGGAACGTCCAAACCACACTCCTAGACGCCCCTTTCAGGGGCTCTGTCCTGTTCAGTGGTGACGCGAAGGATATTATTACAGAGCTACAGGAGAGTGGTAGATCCCTTCAGGACGTCTGCTCCATGTACCGTTCTGGCCCAAAACCCAAGCAGCCTTTTCATTGCCCTCAGAAAAAATGGAACAGACAGAACCAGACCAGACACCAGGGAAAATGCTGCACCACTGGTTCTGGTGCCCAGACCCCTCAGGCAAAAGCCCAAAAGGCTACCGGAGGCAATAAAGTGGCCCTCCTCTCAGCCTCCTGACTCGAGGGGATCCCCTTTACCTCCTCCCAGTCGAGCCGTTGGGGGGAAGGTTCACCCTTCACCTAGACGGGTGGGAGGCTATACTGCTATTCAAGTGCCTCTACCCCATAGATGTATTGTACCCCACCCTTCATCTAGCTCCCATCTCTTCCTTAACCTCTTCATAGCCCTATACCCCTGTCATTCTACCGCCATTACAGGCCCCAGCCCATCCATCCACCTTATAATTAATATCATCTTCCACGTTCCCCGCCAACTTGCATCCCACTCCTGCTCCCCCCTCCCCTTGTCCCCACTATCTATGTTATTTTATCGATTTATTGAACATTTTGTTTGAATGTATGTTAGACAATGTGAGTTATTTTCAAATTTTGTATATAATTGACCTTTGTAAGTGTTGTCATCTGTTATATCATGTAATTTGAACCTTGACCTTACCAGGCCCATCTTGCAAATGAGCTGTGATCAATGATGTTCACCTGGATAAATTGAGATTTGATTGATTGATTGATTGCAGACGTTTGGGTACTAAAACTGATCGTAAGAGGGCACTCAGTAGAGTTCCAAGACAGGCCCCGAAAATCCTCCAGGCAGGTCTCACTACCCGTCAAGCTATCTGCACCTCATTCAGCTGGAAATCCAGACTCTGTTATCAAAGTCAGCCATAGAGCCCGTTCCTCTCAGGCAGACAGGAAGGGGGTATTACTCTTATTTCTTCCTGGTGCCCAAAAAGATGGGCGATCTGAGGCCTAAGCCTGCTCTCCCTCTCTGTGGAATACAAGAGGTTCTACATGCGAACTCTCCAGGGACTCTTACCCCTGCTCCCAACAGAACCATTGGCTGTGTTCGCTGGACATGCAGGATGCTTACCTGCGCATCTCTATCCTCTAGGCCCACCGTCATTTTCTTCGGTTCACCTTCAAGGGGAACCACTACCAATTTAAGGCCCTCCCTTTTGGCATTTCGTTAGCACCTCAGGGATTTTACCAAGTGCCTGGTGGTGGTGGTGGTTGCGACCCTGTGCTGCAAGTGGATTTGTGTTCCCATACCTGAATGACTGGCTGTTGTCGGCCCCATCTCAGGACAGTCTGCTGGAGTCGCTCTCCACCACTCTTGACCTCTTTTCCCAGCTTGGCATCACTGTGAACTATCCCAAGTCTTAGCTTTCACCTTCTCAGCACCTCCAGTTCATTGGAGCAGTGCTAGATATGGTCCAGGGCACAGGGCCTTCTTACCTCTGGGCAGGGTGGAAACTCTGATTCAGCAAGCTTCATCTGTGTCCAACTCTCGTTGGACCACAGCCCGCTCTGTCCTCCGCCTGTTGGGATTGATGACAGCTGCCATTCCCACATTTCTGTTGGCCAGACTGCATGTGAGTGACCCAGTGGACTCTCAGGGTCCAGTAGGACCAATGTTCGGACAACCTGGACCACAGGATCCTGGTCTCTAGCAGTATGAAGAGGACTCTTCTCTGGTGGGAGGAGCCATTCAGCCTCTCCTCGGGGGTGCCCCTTCATCATATGTCTGCTTCCATGACCCTCACAAAGGACGCCTTGGGTCAAGGCTGGGGAGCTCACCTAGGAGACCATCGAACCCAAGAGAGATAATCCCCTCAAGAGGAACACTTGCACATAAACATTCTGGAGATGAGAGCTGTGCTCTATGCTCTCCAGGCGTTTCAGAACCTCTTACACTCGGGAACACTCCTAATCCAGGCCGACAACACTGCCATGTTCTGGTACATAAACATGGAGGTACCCGATCGTCCGCCCTCTACAGAGAGGCGATGCAGGTGTGGTACTGGGCAGTCTAGCTTGGCCCATCTCTGACAGCAGTCCATGTCCTGGGAGTTCACAGTGTCCGGGCGGACAGTCTCAGCCGCACTGTTGCACGAGTAGGAACTAAAGCAGGAGCTAGTGGAAGATCTTTCCAATCAGTGGGGTTGGCCAGAAATAGATCTATTTGGCTCCCCATCCAATGCAAAATTACCCAGCTTTTGCTCGTTTTTTCCCAGGCATGATGTTTTCTGGTGAGACGTGCTGTCTCATTGTTGGCCAGGGAGGCTTGTGTACGCTTTTCCTCCCTTTCCAGTTCTGCAGAAGGTACTGCTGAAGCTTCAAGCAGAGGGTGCTTGCATGATTCTCATAGCTCCCCTCTGGCCTTGACAGATCTGGTTCCCCTTGCTACAGCAGCTGGCATTGGAACCCCCAGTACCTCTTCCTCTCCTCCACGACCTTCTGTCATAGGAGCACGGCAGCCTGGTGCATCCGAGCCTCCAGTCTCTCCACTTACATGCGTGGCACCTTTGGATGAAGCGGTCTAACTATGTGGTGTCTCCTCGCGAGTTGCCCAGGTCTTAGTGGAAGCCAGAAAACCGTCCACTAGATCTGCACTTGCGATGAAGTGGAAGAGATTCACCATTTGGGCCACAGCCAAGGGCCTGGACCCCTTTTCTTGCTCTGCATCCCAGGTCCTCGAGTACCTCTTGCACTTGTCTGATTTGGGCCTCAGTTATTCATCCCTGAAGGTACATCTTTCAGCGGTTTCTTCTGCCACCTTCCGGTGGGTGGCAAAACCCTCACACATTTGGTCTCAAAAACCTTTTTCAAGGGAATCCTCCACTTAAAACCTTCAGTCCGTAATCAGATTCCCCCCGGGACTTGAACTTTATTTTGGAGAAACTTGCTTTGCCCCCTTTTGAGCTGACAGCAAGTTGCAGCATGTGCCATTTGTCTTGGAAAGCTCTCTTTTTAGTTGCTATTACCTCAGCTTGAAGGATTTCAGAGCTTCAGGCCCTCGTTTGCAAGGAGCCTTATATAATTTTCCACATAGGTGGCTCTGCGGACTAACCCTTCTTTTCTACCGAAAGTTGCATCAGAATTTACGTTGAACCAAGATGTTCAACTGCCGGTTTATTTTCCTAAATATTCCAATGGGGGGAATACCTCTTGCACATGGATGTGCACAGGATCTTGAGATACTATATCTCTCAGACCAAGGAGGTGCGTAAGTCTGACCAGTTGTTTGTAGCTTTTGCACCCAGATGTCAGGGTATAGCCATCTCTAAACAGGGCCTGTCCAAATGGTTGGCTAATTGTATCTCTTTCGTCTTATCAGAAATATGAGACACCCCTTCCAGAGGAAGTGAAAGGACACTTGACTCGTGGCATGGCCTTTTTACGGAATGTGTCCACTTCTGATATTTGTGCTGCGGCCACTTGGTCTTCGGTCCATACTTTCAACAAGCATTGTAGTCTGGACAGTCCGTCTAGGCATAGGGCTGGTTTTGGACTTGCTGTCCTGCAAGGCCTCTTATCATAACTGGCTCTCTAGTTGGTAGACATTTCCGCCTCCTGGACATCGGTTTCTGACTTTTTTTCTTGAGTGCTTGTTGTTCAGTCCTGTCTGTGAAGACCTACTGCAGGAACCCTCTCGAAGTAAGATATAACAGTTAAGTAAGAACTTTCTGTAACAGTAGATCTTCAAGAGAGGTTTCTGCAATAGGTCTCTTGTTCCCTCCCATCTTTCCTCAGCTCCTGTTCTTCCTATCCCTTTTCAGGATTACCAGCAGCTTTGGGCTCTAGGAGTTGTGCTTCTTTCTCCCGTCACCCTTACAGGGATCTTCCGACAGGAGAACTGGAGGGCGGGAATGAGGACCGCCCCCCATATACTGTGACGCTGATGTCCCGTCATGTGATGCTGGGGGTGGTCCCCCTGCTACGTATTGCTAGCTAGAAGTTTGCCATGCGGTCCTGACCCCAGGGGGCGCAGTCCTATCTGTGAAGATCTACTGCAGGATCCTCTCTTGAGGATCTACTGTTATGGTAAGTTTTTACGTGCCTACCTGCATATCTCAGTCTTTCCTCCTCACAGGAGGTTTTTTCGTTTTGCCTTTCAGGGCAAGCATTATCAGTTGAAAGTGCTGTCCTTTGGCTTATCCTCTGCTCCACGAGTCTTTACCAAGTGCTTGGCAGTGATCACAGCAGCTCTCAGAAGAGCCTATCTTCCCTTATCTGGAGGATGGGCTTCTCAAAGCCTCATCCAAGGAACAGCTTCTGCTGATTCTGGTGCAAACCCTCCAGTTCTTCCAGTCCCAGGGCATAACTGTCAATCTGCCCAAGTCGGTCCTGGTACCTTTCCAAAGACTGCAGTACATTGGGACGGTTCTGGATTCTGAGCAAGGGAAGGACTGCCTGCCCCAAAACAGGGCTGAGTGCCTCATGGCCCAGGCCCAGGGAGTTGCTCAGAGTCGGTACATCCCTGCCACAGTGTACCTCAGACTGTTGGGCCTCATGGCAGCAGCCATTCCCACTGTTCCGCTGGCCAGGCTTCACATGTGTACCCTTCAGTGGACCCTCAGGGTGCAATGGAACCAGCGCCCGGATGAGTGGGACCAACTAGTCCTGGTCTCCTCTCCAGTACACAAGGTACTGCAGTGGTGGTTGGACTCCTTTAACCTTCTCCAAGGGGTTCCCTTCCAGATTTCTACTCCGCATCAGATGTTAACCACAGATGCTTTGGGTCTGGGTTGGGGAGCACACCTGGGTCCCTTAAAAACACAGGGTTCCTGGTCCTAGTGGGTAACTACCTTGTATATCAGTGTCCTGGAGATGAGAGCGGTGCTCTATGCAGTGCAGGCATTTCAGGAACATCTTGCTCCAAGCCAACTGCTGGTGCAGTCAGACAATTAGTGTTGTCTATTACATCAACAAGCACGGCGGGACTCACTCATACTCCCTTTGCAAGGAGGCCATGAGTGTAGTACTGGGCAGTAGAGCACAGGAGTCCAATCTGACACATTCTACGGTCCATGTGCCAGGCATCCTAAACACTCTGGACAGTCCCAGCAGGACTCGGTCCAGCATGCACGAATGGGAGCTTCTCTCATCTGTAGCAGATCATCTGTTCGATAGATTGGGCTATCTGGAATTGGACCTTTTTGCGTCCCCACTCAACACAAAACTGCCCAATTCTGCTCGCTAGATCCAGGGCCTGGAGTTTTCTGGCAAGACACATTGTCCCTCTCTTGGAGCGGGAGGTTTCTGTATACATTCCCTCTGTTTCCCGTAATACAGAGGGTGCTGATCAAACTGCAAATAGAGGGGGCCAGTATGATTCTGGTGGATCCTTTCTGACCTTGTCAGATATGGTTTCCTCTGCTCAGCAGCTGGCAGAGGAACCACCGGTCCCTCTTGACACTCTGCAGAAATGTGTTGACCCAGGATCAGGGTCCCTGGTCCATTCTAACCTTCGGTCCCTCCATCTGCATGCCTGGCTCCTCAGAACGTAGCCATTGCCAGATTCGGGGTCTCTGACATGGTGGCAAATGTCATGGTGGCTGCTCACAAGCCTTCCACCCGTGCCACATATGCCATGAAATGGAAGGGGTTTGCCATCTGAGCTGCCAAACATTTCTGAATCCTATCCTGGACTATCTGATTTCTTGACTCAGGCCTCCAGTATTCCTTACTCAAGGTCCACCTTTTGGCCATCTCTGCCTTTCATGTGCCTGTGGGTGACAGCATGATTGTTCAGCATCCTGCACCTGAAACCTCCAATCTGGTTCCCCGACCCGGCTTGGGACTTGAATTTTATTTTGGAGAAATTGTCCTGGTTTTCTTTTGAGTCCATCGCTACTTGCAATTTGCACTTTCCCTCTTGGAAAGCGCTATTTTTGGTTGCAATTACTTCTGCTCAAAGGATTTCAGAGCTGCTAGAAGATTTTCAGAGCTTCAGGCCCTCAGGTGCAAGGAGCCTTATTTGATTTTTCACAAAGACAGGGTATCTTTGCACACAAATCCTAAGTTTTTACCCAGGGTGATTTCTGAGTTCATACAAAATCAGTCTGTCCACCTTCCTGGTTATTCTCCTGAGTGTGCCAATCCAGGGGAAGCACTGCTCCATATGTTAGATGTGTGCAGAACTTTGAAGTACTATCTGTTTTGGACTAAAGTCCAGGAAGTCTAAGCAGTTGTTTCCTTTGCCCCAGGTAGAGAGGGCGCTTCAATTTCTAAGCAATGTTTATCCAAATGATTGGCAAATTGCATTGTGTTCTGCTAAATAAATATGGCAAAGAATTGCTTGGTGCCGTCAAAGCTCATTCCACCAGAGGAATGGCTACCTTGGTGGCTTGTTTCAAAGGGGTCTCAGCTGCTGACATTTGTGCGGTAGCCATCTGGAGTACAGTCCACATTTTCACCATTCATTACAGTCTGGACATTGCCTCAAGAACCTGTGCAGATTTTGGCAGGGATGTATTACAAGGGCTTCTGTCTGAAGCTTATGGAGATCCAGCCACCCACACTGTCTGTTTACTCTCATCACTGCTTGGTACTCATTCCTACAGTGTAATCTGATGACTGAGATACCCCTGAAGAAGATAGAACAGTTACATAAGAACTTGCATAACAACAGAGCTTTGAGGGGATATCAGTCATCAGGTATATTTCCTTCCCACCATCCCCCTTCTTGGGGTTCTTGTCTAGGACCTGGCTATCTGCTGTACCCAGTTTTTTAATGAGATCTGGGTCCCTCTTTCTCTCCTTGGTTCCCCAGGCCATGAGCTTCGCTCCCTTTGTCTCGAGGGTGGGGTGGGGGACAGAACTGAGAGGAGAGGAGGCGGGGCCACCCTCGCCTATAGAGTTATTGACTGTGTGGGCGCCCCAGTTATACTGCTGAAAATCTTCTGTGTGGAGTCCCTTCACCGACGGTGTAACCTGATGACTTGAGATCCCCACTGTTATGGTAAGTTCTTGCGTAACTGAACTTTTCGGAAGACGAGGAGCAAAACCCAGCCTTGTGATTTAACTGCCTTTTAAAGGTGTCCAAATAAGTCTTACTGCAAGGTGGGTGCCACGGACTTGAAACAGCCCAATCTCAGTATGACTTCTTGTTTTGCAGTCTGTGTTGTCTTTGTGGATAGAGGCAGATTGAGAGATTAATACTTCCTCGTCTGGTTAGACAGTGCAGTTACTGCTGCATATCTTGGAAACCATGGTTGCTCAGAGTAATGGACAGAGGCAGATTGAGAGATTAATACTTCCTCATCTGGTCAGACAATGCAGTTGCTGCAGCATACCTTGGAAGCCAGGGATGCCCAGAGTGCAGAGTAATGAGTGTGGATGTCTATAGGCTACTTAGGTAGACGACGATGGCCCCCTTTCACTGCAGCAATGGCCCCCTGCAGGTACCTTCGCCTGCCAAGCCATCTAGCTGTGTCGACAGGTGCTTCACCCAGTGGAACAGGAACTCGCCAAGGATGTGCTTCACTTAATTTACAGACATTGTGGAAATGCCTGTTGGGATCTCATGGCCCCCAGGTCCAATGCAGAGAGCTCCATGTACTTCGACAGACTGCGTGAATGCCAGTTGTTGGAAATTCATTGAGTCTCTCTGTCATGGTGGGGCACAATTTTATATGATTTTACTCCATGGTAGCAAAGGTTCTCAGCTGCAAAAGGCACTGTCTGTGCTGATACTCATTGTACCCTGAAGGTCTTGAAGAATAGACCAGGCTGTGCACAAACCACTGATACAACCAACCAGGCCAGACTTCCTTCTGCAGGGGTTGATTCTTCATCTTTAGCATCAGTTTGTTTTCCTCAGACAAGCTGTTGTGCACAGAAGATTTGTGTTGGTAGACTACTCAGCAAGAATTATCCAGCTTGGGTGCAATCCAGACACGTTTCTAAGAAGACCTAAATATGAATCTGGTACTGTATATGTTTTACCCATTTTTGGATTAAGCGATAGCTGCCTCCTTGTTCAGTGTCTTGGAATTTCTGCAGCAATTTTTAAAACAAAGGGTGGTCCTCTTGACTTTCAAGGGTTATGTGGGATTGCACTCCCTGTGTTCAGTCCAAATGCTGTCCGCGTCTTGAACGCACATTACAAGCTCTGTCTCAGAACCACATAGTGTCCACATCCCTGAAAGCTTCATATGGTCCTTGAAGCCATAAGATGTCCCTGTGGCTCCTTTCTCTTAAGGTTCTCTTTGTTTATTTTTTTTGCATTCTCCTTTTATTAATTTTCAGAGAAAGAAAATAAATACAAAGAATAGCATAGTACTTAACATTCAGTTACGTCATAATGAGATAAAACTATAAAAAGTATCATAACATCCTAACGCATACTTAATAATCCTTCTACAAATACAACAAGAACTAAGAAACCAGTCATCATAAAACTGTTTACAGTTGGTCAATTCCATATAACTGCACAAGAAAATAGGGACTTCAGAATTGTTAAGATAAAAAGAGTTAAATAGGTGAGTGTAAAAGAGAGACCACCCCCACCAATCTAAACTTTCAGAAAAAGAAAGAAGGCATGGAGGCACACTGCCCCGCAATATACCTGTCTCCTCAACTAAGGTGGATAGACGCTTACACAATTCCCTCTCATAGGATTTGAACCTTTGAGGGCGAAAGGGAGTTCAAAAAAGGCTCCCAAACTGCAGAAAAACGTTCTCCCTTGCCCTTAAAATAAATAAATAAAGTTGTTCCAAAGCTAGAATTTGGACAGTCAAAGCTCTCCAGTGCTGAATCTTGGATTGGACACAGGATACCCAAGTATTCAGTATGCACTGTCGTGCTAGGGCCAGTAAGACCTGGACCGATTGAGGGAGTAAAGCCCAGCCTTCATCACCAAAATCTTCCATGCCAAGAGCAAAGAAACTGGTGTCATTAATAACCAACACCCAGAGATGGCTGAAGCTTCCTATGTCACAGCCATCAAAAAAACTTGCAGGGTTGGACAGGTCCAGAAAATGTATATAGGACCTGGGTGCCATCTTACATCTGCCACACGGGGGAGATCGCAGGCTTAAATTTATGAACAGTTAATTGAGGACAGTATAAGTGATGTATAAATTTGAAATGAGATTCTTTATGCTTGTTACAAAGCAGTAGACCCATATGTGAGTGTATAAGCAGCCTCCAGTCTTCCTCCTGAATATGCAAACCAAGGTCCCTTTCCCACAGTGCCTTGCTTTTACTTGTGAAGTTAGGGTGATATCATCTGTCCTTGTGTACAGCCTTTCTTACTATACCCTTACTGTCTTGTTTGGCCTTATATAAACCAGTTGTTCAAGTTGGGCCAACGGAGATGCAATAACGGGGTCTCTAGCCAGTTCCCTTCCAAACATTCGAGCTTGTTGATATTGAAAAAAATGAGCACGTGAGAGCCCTGTGTTCCCTTGCAGGTCGGAGAGGTTGCCCATACATACTATCCCCCTATCCTCCCATTCTTTGAACTTATTGTCAAACAGACTGGGTAAGAAAAATGGATTCTGTGCCATGGGAACCAAAAGCTTGTTATTCTCCATGGCACCCGTGCAGTGTCTGATCTGATCCCAGGCCTCTAACACCCAACCTACCAGGGGATTAGGCAAGCCTAAGTTATTATATACCTTCTGCCCTCCCTTAGCCAGGTATGCTGATATCTGACCAGGGCACCCCACCTCCCCCAGATTTACCCAGTCGGTCGCAGGAGGTTGATTCACCCAGTCCTGTATATATATTCTGTTGGATTGCCGAATTATAGCTTTCTAGAGCTGGGAAATTTAAACCCTCTTTAGGGGTATCAGCCCTAAGGCGTTGTAGGCTCATCCGAGGCTGCGTGCCCTGCCAGAGGAAGGTAACAAAAGCTTTGTCCAGGTGTCTCAGATCCGCCCTCATAAGGCTTATTGGTAGTATCTGCGTCATGTACAGCAACTGAGGGAGGATATTCATTTTAATAAGATTGATAACGGCCTAGCTAAGAAATAGGAAGTGCCCTTCAATGAGCCAGATCCCCAAGGACAGCATTGAGAAGGGGTGTGTCATTCTTTTGATAAAGGTGGCCAGAGTCTCTACCAACCTGTATCCCCAAGTACTTAAAGGAGCCAGGGGCCTCCTTCAGCCCCCAGTCCTTCCTGTTTCCTTTCCCCTGAGGTAATCCAATAGACAACAGTTCAGAGTTACCGTGGTTGATTTGAAACCCAGAAAATATGGCGAAAGTCAGAGATCACTTGCAGTACTGAAGGCATCGACTTGAGTCGGCTCAGTTATATACAGTAACAGGTCATTTGCATATAGGGTTATTTTATGATGACACCCGGATCTCCCATGCACCCCCTGTATTTCAGGATCTTCCCAGATTCTAATTACCAGCGGTTCAATAGCCAGTGCTGTCAGGGGAGGGGAGAGGGGGCACCCCTGCCTGGTCCCTTTATGTAAGAATAATGTATCAGTAAGAGTCCCATTGGATCAGGATGTGTGCCTCTAGCGCCTTATAGACTTGTTACCCAGTCCAAACCTTTGCAGAACCTCAAACAAATGTTCCCATTCTATGTGATCGAATGCCTTCTCAGCGTCCATGGACATGACACATGTATGTTCTGGGTGCCGAGAAGCCCACCACACTACATTGAAGAGTTTATGCATATTATGGTAAGACAGACGACTGCGTATGAAGCCGGTTTGATCTAGGTGTACGAGACACGGAAGAAATTGCTCAAGCCGGCTTGCCAGAAGTTTAGCAATGATTTGAAATCGCAATTTAATAGCGAGGATTGGTTGATAACGAGGCACATTCATCCTGGTCCTTACTGGGTTTTAATAATACACAAATAACAGCTGCATAGCATGTAGCAGGGAGAACCCCGCTTCCCCGAGCCTCCTTCATCAGCATCCAAAGGGGCTCAATCAGTGGATCCACCATTTCTTTATAATACTGTGCCGTAAAACCTTCAGGGCCACTCTCCGTCCCACTTTTGAGACCCCCTACAGCTCTCTGGATCACTTCTTGGGTAATTTCAGAGCCCAGAATATCCCGCTGCTCTTCAGAGTTGAGGCAGATTTATGCCATCAAAAAAGCACTTTGCCGCAGCAAGTTCCCCCTCACATTCTGCTGTATAGAGCGGAGTATAAACATTCCAAAACATTTCTCTGATCTGACTCTTTGTCTTACAATGTGCCCCAGTCCGGTTTTAATTACCGGAATATGTGTTTGGGGGGAGGGGGAGCCTGCCCTCCAATCAATTGACCAGTAAAGGTCCCATTTTTATGGCCCCACTCAAACAAATGTTGCCTGGCGAGAAACCAGGCATTGCCAGCCTCTCTGGTCAGCAGGAGATTGAGTTCTTCTCTAACTGCAGTTAACTGACTCAATACCTATGTGTCCTACCCTACAGCAGCTTTGCGTTCCAGGTCCTTTTGTTGACTCTCTAAAGCAAGTTGCTTTTCTTGCCTTTTTTTTTTTTTTTTTTTTTTTAAATAACAGGAAACATAGTTGATAATGGCCCCCCTCATGTATGTCTTACCCACATCCTAGAATACTCTCTTGGATGCAGTCGACCCATGGTTGTAATCTTTGTACATCTTCCACTGCTCCTTAAGGTAAGATCGAAACTCTTTTCAGGCCAGCAGATACATGGGGAACTTACAAGGAGGGAGTCCCTCGCGTTCCTCTGCTGCTTCTAAAGAAAGAACCATAGCATGGTTGAACACATGGATGGGACTCTGCCACACCTTCACCACCTGGTGATACAGTACTCAAGGCATATAGATAGATTCTCTTTTTAGTGTTCATGTGCTCGACTAAGAGCATTTTTGAAATACCATAATTTTTTCTCACAAGGTGCCTTATGTGGTGTTTCACCAGGCTGAAGTGTTCCTCAGAACACTTCCCTCCCTTTCTCTCTAGTCTTCCACAGGCAACAGGACATAGTGTTTCCTTTTCCTCTGTTTAAACCCAAAGAACACCAAGGAGTACCAGCTACACACTCTCAGGTTTGGAGAGCCCTAGGAGTTTGCCTCAGGCTGGCTAAGGTGTTCAGTACAAACACCTTTTTTCTCCTTGATCGAGGGAAGAAAATGTCCATCCCAGCCAAACGTACTTTAGCTGAATGATTGTGTGTTGCTATCAGGCTAGTTTACTGTTCCCGTAGTCTGCATTCTCCATTTGTGATTTGAGTTCACTCCAAAAGGGCAATGGCTGCTTCTTACAATGAGCGCTTCTCAGCATCTCTGGAGCACATTTGTGACATTGTTACATGGTCCTCTGTCTACACATTTTCCAGACATTTCTGCCAATGTTGTGTTTTGAAGGTAAGTAATGAGCTTGGTTGTACAGCACTGACCCACCCAGTTATAGACTGTTTATTCTAGGAGCGTGGATATGTTATTCATCCACACTGTTTGGCATTGTCCCCTTCAACTTTAAATCTGCTGGAAGTCTTCAAGCTGGCTTTTCCCACCCACCCGGGTGGTATACCTCGGCTGTGCCCCATGACGCCAGATCTTCCTTTCCGCTGGAAGATGCAGGTTGCCTCCCTCGTGCTCTCGCATTTCGTAGGCCCTGGCTTTCAAATTATCGGTTTTACCGAAGCTCAAACTCGTTCGAATTAGCGACCACGCTTTTGCAGCATCGATCATGGAGGAGAACTCTCCCCCGGGATTTCGCCGGTGTCCCTGCGGCCAGAAGATGTGCACCGATCCCCATCTCATGTGCGTCTACTGCCTAGGTATCGTCCATGACACCTCGTCGTGTAGCTTTTGCTTGGCCTTCCATCCTAACGTCCTGGACGACTGCAAGGTATGCCTGAAGCTGGGGAGACTGGAAAAAAGGAACCCTTCGGTGAAGTCGAAGGAGGCTAGATGTTGGTTTCCGTGGCTTTTCCGCGGCTGCGGGCTCTGCCGATCAGCTGGAACAAATGAAGGCGTTCGAGGAAGAAGCCACTCGTGCTTCGGCCAGTCGAAGCTTCTTTGTCTCGCTGAACCTGGGTTACACCTTTACAGGATCTTTCAAGGAGATGTCAGTCTCTTTCCCCACCCAGGGTGAGGCACCCTCGGGCTCACACTCCTGCTCTCGGAAAAGAGATAAAGAGCCATTGTCTTCGTCCCGGTGAAGACGTTCTTGGGACTGAGAACGTCTTCGTCCCAGCGAAGATGTTCTTGGGACTGAGAAAGAGCAGAGTCCCAGGAACACGTGGTTTCGTCCTCTGTTGAGATAGCATCATTGGCCGCCGGCTTTATGAATCTTCCTTCTGGCCAGGGGACAGAGGACGTGGCCGACTAGGTCGAAATTATCCTCTACTCGATCAACCCTTTGTCGCCGGCCATGGCCGATGACCCTTTAGAATGGACTCTCGTCCTGGTATTTCCTGATGAGGAGACCCAGCCTGCCGGTGTCCCAATCAAGGACCCAGTTCTGGACCCTAGGGTTTCACTGATCACACCAGTGTCTCCTGATCGACCAAGTCAGCCTCCCCGATCTCTGTCACGGTCCAGAACCCCCTCGGCCGAACGACCTGAGGAAGAGCCATAAGCGCTCAAAGAAGAGGTGACGCCACAGGTCGTCCTCATCCTCCTCGGACGAGGAGATGCTCTGGCGCTATGAGGACCTTATGTGGCAGCAGCTGATTTTGACCGGGCAGAAGCCAGCTCTGCCGCCTACCCTGGCCATTACTTGGCTTTCACCTCCCAGGCCAAAGCCGACCCCTCTGGAACTGAAGCCTCTGGTTCCTCCATCCGTGGGGCCAGCCTGTCCCCTGGTTCGGCGTATTCCGGTCTCCCCACCCATTCGGGTGGAACCGCTGCCTAAGTAGCCTACGGGAGGCGCTCCCTCAAAAGAGGACTGACTGGACACTGGGCTTCCTCGTCTGTCGGTTACTGTCACCCCTGACCACCCTCAGCGGATTGAGGGCGATTTCGTCGGTAGACCGCTGTAAAACGACTCCTCAGACCTGGATGTCACCGGGCTCCACTCTCATCCCAGGGATGACGAGTCGTTCGTTGGCACAGAGATGGAGGAAGGCCCTTCCTCCTTCTAAGGGATTCTCCATCTCATTTCCGACTCCACCGGAATGCCCCTTGAACCTACCCAGAAAAAGGTGGAGTACCCTCTCACAGATATTCGGAAGAGAAGGGATAACACGACGGAGGCCTTTCCAGTGGCCGAGGCCATTGTTGGCCCGGCCCTTGAACTTTGGCAGCACCCTGCCTCATGCCCAGCACCGTCTACCTGCATGGCCCTCAAGTATGTGGTGCCCATGGGGTCCTTTGCGGGGTTCACAGAGCACCCTTTGGCCGAGAGCCTGGTGACCGCCTCTGTGTTCAGGCGTACTGGCGGTTTGGCTGACACTGACCGACCTCCAGACAAGGAGTCCAAAGATATGGACCACACTGCCTGAAAGGTCAATGTGGCCTCTTCCTTGGGCCTTTGTCAGGCCATCTCGGCAGTCATCATGGCACACTTCTCTCATGCCCTTCTCAGGTCATTAGACAAAGTCCTCCCTCATTTCCCCGTGGACATCCAGACCACGGTCAAACCGGTCCGTGACCAGGGCCATGCTGTTGCCAGACAGTAGCTCCAGACGGCCCTGGACATTGGAGATTCCTGTGCCCGCTCGATGGCGGCCGCAGTGGCCTCTCGCCGCAGGGCATGGCTGAGGCTTTCCTCCTTCCTGGTGGATACTCCGCATAAGCTGGCTGATGTGCCTTTCCTGGGGACCGATTTGTTCGGTCCAGGAGTGGCCGATCACCTACAGCGTATGGAGCAATCCAGTGCCACCTTGGATGCCACTTGTGCAAAAAGGTTCTTCGGACAAGAACAAGCAGAAGAAGAAGGAAGCCTTTTCGGCACTCTTCCCCTGCGGTGTGGTAGCCCTCCTGCCAAGGAGGACAGCAACATCAGCAGCAGGCTCAAGCTTGGCACCCTCGGCCCAAGCCTGGTCCCCAACAGGGCCGCAAAGGAGGCCGAGGCTCAGGTCCCGGAGCCTCCTCCTCCTCTAAGCCTTCCCAGTGACTGGATAGGGATTGCCACCCCTGTTTCTGTCACGCCAGCTCTGGACCCTCCCGTGAGGGGTTGGCTCCGCCACTTTCTTTCCGCCTGGTCCGCTGTCACTTCGGACAGGTGGGTTCTCAAAGCGGTCGGTCAGGGACTGCCTCTGGAATTCGAGCAGTATCCTCCAAGCTGAGCCCTCGCCTCTCAGGAGGAATGGATTTCTGCATCCACCCAGTTGGCTCTTTGAGACGACGTGGCTCAGCTCCTCTGTAAGGAGGCAGTAGCCCCTGTGGCAGAACCTCCAGACCCAGGCTTTGTCTCCAGGTACGTCCTGGTTCCCGGGGGGGGGGGGGCAGGGTTGGCGCCCCATTCTAGATCTCTATGACCTGAATTAGTTTCTCAGGTCTCGCACCTTCCGGATGGTCACTCTGTCCCAGATCATACCATCCTGGAGCGAAACGTGGTTTTGTTCACTGGATCTGCAGGATGCATTCTTTCATGTCCCAATCCGTCTGTCCCTTCAGCGGTTTCTCTGCTTCAGGGTCGAAGGGACCCTGTACGAGTTCCGAGCCATGCCATGTCACAGGGTGTGGGAAATAATTCAGACGAGGCAATTTTTCAGGATTAAAAACACACAGGAATATGACATTTATTTGCGGAAACCATAAAACCAAGAAATCAGAAAAACAGAAATAATCAAAAGTAAAGAAAAGTAAGATGCAATGTCAGTGACCACTTTTTCCCCCTCAGTGGTTTCTTTCAGTTTCCAACATACAGTCTTAGCGGTCTACTTACTTCTGTGTCTACTTTACTTAACTTTCACAGTCTACCTCACTGTAGACTGTCCTGTCTCACTTCCAAGGCTCATCTGCCTGAAGAACAGATTTGGGAGGTATTTATACTCCCTGGACAAGGTCACCTGATTAGACCCTTAACATACTTAACACAAATACAATGGTTTAGAATAGGTTAGGTATTTAAATGTGACCTAAAACCATTACTTGGATTAATACCATTCTCTTACTGTTTCTATTTAGACAGCGGCCTAAAAATCAAAGCTTTTAATCCTATTTCATTATTAGACTGTTAATTACCTAGCAACTGAAAGGTAATATGCTTAGTAACCATCTGAGTGACGGGGGGATTATTAGGTGAACATATAAAAAGGAGACAGTAGAGGGCGCTGATCCCTTAGGAATACCCATTCAAAGATCAGCAGCCCAGAAAAGGAGAAGGTCTTCCATTTTCCTGAGAGACCAGGTGAGCATTTCTACCCAGGAGTGTAGCCAGAAATTTCCATTTTGTACACAATCTCCAACAGTTTCACCCCCCAATTAAAAAATTTATACATCCTTTCCAAACGGCACCCCCTTCCAAACAAGTCAGATTGTTGTCAGATGACTCCTCTACTCTCTAAAGAAGTTTTACATGTATAGGACACTCCTCAGTGGCCTACACTAACCCAAATACTACATATTTGAATGATCATATTAACAGTGGCTTATGGTTTGTGACAGGCACTCAACAAAACTACACAAATGTGTACAGTGAGTATGCCTGTCTACACCCTTGTTTCTACCTGGTCAGACCTTAGTTTTCAAAGCATTATTTTGCTCTGAAATGATTGCTGCTTCACTGCAGGGTACACAGTAATGCAGGGGTCTAAATAATCTAGTTTTATTATTTTCCCCTCTTTTCTGCAAGTCCTTGTAATTTTTAAAGAACTAAATTCAACTTGCTTTCTTTATATACTGCTTGGAAGTGTATACTTGCAAGGGGGAGCTCCTGTCTTACAGTATCTGTATTATAACTCATGTTTAGAGACAAGCAAGAGAAAGTAGTGCTGTTTATTTCCTTAGCTACCAAGTAAAGATTTCTACCTGCTTAAACCTGAATCACTTTTTAAAACAAAATAGTTTTCCTTTAAACAAATGCAAGCTGCTTTATTTCTGGGTGCGCAGTATTACAGAGAGGTTAACTTAATTCCATTTTATAGTTTTACCCCTTTTTTTTGCAAGTCCTCATGCTTCTAATGTTCATTTTGCATGCTTTGCTTTTACTTTAATGTTTGCATGCTGTTTTAAGACAGGGATGCCTCTAACATATCTCCAGGATCCTGCATTATTTAACCAGAAGATGTTTATGCATTAGTTTTCTTTAACTCATAAATCAGAAGATGTTTATTTGATAGTCTTCATTATTATGTCTGAGGACATAATCCTCTTTTCTTGCTGTACAGTATCCGTTTTACTAACTCCTTGCACCTAGGAGTAATTTGGGGGGGGCTGTATGAACCAAAAGTAGAAGTTTTTGACAGAGCTAGAGAATAGAAATGAAGTACAGAAGCAGATAGTACAGTTTTAGCCTAGGTGGCCTTCCTAGGATAATAGAAAAAGGTATTTAAAAGTAGATGAGATAAGAGGGTACTGATGCAACAGAAGTTTTAAAGTGGAAGAAAAAGAAAACAGGACGGGGTTCAACAGTTCATTTTTATGGAGTTTAGCCTAGATCTGCCACATGCCATTCGGCCTGTCGTTGGCCCCAGGGGTCTTCACCAAATGCATTGCAGTGGTGGCAGCCCATCTTCGGTGTCGAGGAGTCTGCATCTACCCTTATCTCGACGATTGGCTCCTGGCAGATGCCACCCAACAGGAGGTGGCGAGGTCCAGGGATCTGGCCCTCCAGACCTGCTCCCAACTCGGCCTCCTGATCAACGAGGCCAAGTCGGAACTCGTGCCTTCCCAGGCGATGAGCTTCATCGGGGCACAGCTCGACTCCTGGTGGACAGGGCGGAGGTTCTCTCCTCCTTTGCCCGATCATTTCTGGTTGGGCACTTGCGCCCTGCCTGGGACTTTCTGCACCTTCTGGGTTACATGGCGGCGTGTAGCTTGGTGGTCAGTTGGACCCGGTGGCACATGCGCCCCCTTTAGTGGGAGCTGGCCCAGTGGACTCAGCGATATGGTAATTTCGACCAGCTGATTACTGTAACCCAGAAGATGTGGAACGCTCTCCAGTGGTGGACCGCCCCAGACCGATTGCAGGAAGGGATCACGTTTGTCCACCCCGAGCCGATGGTCTTCCTTACGACCGATGCCTCTCTTATGGGCTGGGGAGCCCACATGGGGGACAACAGGGCCCACGGGTTCTGGACCCCTGAGGAGTCCCGATGCCACATCAACCTGTTGGAGCTCAGAGCAGTCAGACTGGCACTGTCAGCTTTCGCTGCTGAGCTCCGAGGTCAAGCGGTTCAAGTCCAGACGGACAGTACCACAACCATGTACTACCTCAACAAACGGGGTGGCACGCACTCCCGTCTGCTGTGCAAGGAGGAGCTGGACCCTCATAAGCTGGTTGGAGTCGGTTATTCTAGCCATCCATGTGGCAGGAGCCTCGAACCAGCTGGCGGATGCTGTCAGCCGCCTAGACCAGACATCACACGAGTAGTCTCTCCATCCAGAGGTAGCTTACAGCCTGTTCTCCCGTTGGGGCAAACCGATGGTGGACCTGTTTGCCTCCAGGGAAAAGCCCAAGCTGAGGCTGCATCATGCCTGCCCCCTCAGCAGGGCTCGCTGCAGGATGACGCTTTCTCGAGGCCATGGACCCCAGGCCTCCTCTACGCCTTCCCTCCACTTTCCTTGATCCACAGGGTGTTACTCAAGGTGAGGAGGGACAAGGTGAAGGTGATTCTGGTAGCCCCAGGCTGGCCGTGCCAGTTCTGGTACCCAGATCTCCTCGGCCTCAGCTGCAGGCCCCCGGAGTGGCTTTGTACACACCCGGACCTGATATCTCTGAACCAGGGGAAGGTCTTCCATCTGGACCTTTAATCCCTGCACCTCACAGCCTGGTACCTGAGCGGCTAGAGTTCCAGGCTTTGGGGCTTTCTGAAGATGTCTACACCATAGTGGAGGCCTCTAGAAAGGAATCGACCAGAGAATGTTATGCCTTTAAGTGGAAAAGGTTTTCCATTTGGTGTCAGGGTAAGGGTCTGGACCTCTTATCCTGTTCTGTGGCTAACATTCTTGACTAACTTTGGTCTCTTTCTCCAAAGGGGGTCTATGGTCATTGACCCTTAGGGTGCACCTGGCAGCCATTTCTGCTTACCGGGCGCGGGCTGGTCAGCAGACATTGGCGCAGGAGACAGTGGTTGGGTGCCTTTTCAAAGGCCTGGATCACATATCCCCTCTGGTGTGTGAACCTCCACCTCCATGGGATCTACTGCTGGTTCTGGCAAAGCTCATGGGTAAGCCATTCGAACCCATGCACAAATGTGAGCTGCCACAGTTGTGGAAGACTGCCTTCCTGGTGGCTATCATGTCAGCCAGAAGGACAGGGACGCTCCAGGCGCTTCCGGTGGACTCCCCTTATCTGGTCTTTCACAGGGACAAAGTTGTCCTATGCCCCAACCCGAAATTCCTTCCAAAGATGGTGCCAGAGTTTCACCTTAACCAGGTGTTGACTCTGCCGGTATACTACCCTAATTACACCTCGGATGCCGAATACAGGCTGCATACCTTGGACCCGAGTCGTGCACTCTCCTATTATAAGGAATGGACGGCGGAAACTCGTTGAGAGGTTCGCCAGCTGTTTGTCTCCTACGCTGAAGCCGCTTCTGGCAGACCTGCAGCCAAATGGACCATAGCAAGATGGATTACATCATGTATAGGTCTGTGCTATGAGTTGATGGGCAAGGAGCCACCCAGAGGGATAAGAGCTCATTATACCCTCCATACTGCTGCTTCGAAGGACATCCCTATCCAGGAAATCTGTTGGGCTGCTACCTGGAAGTCAGCAAACACCTTCATTACCCATTACCACAGCGACCTTGAGCCACGTCGGGATGCTGGTTTGGGGGCCTCGGTTCTATCTTTGTTTCCTAAGTAGGGGTGTGCACCTTGCTTCCCTCCTCCCAGAGAACTGCTTGGAGTCTGCCAAACAATGTGGATGAACAACATATCCACGCTCCTAGAACAGGTTGCTCACCTGTAACAGTAGTTCTAGGAGTGGTATATGTTCATCCACACGGACCCACCTGACCTCACCGGCTGCAGATGAACATAACCTTGCTTCCAGCGGGCTAAGATCTGGCGTCATGGGGCGGAGCTGAGGTGTATACCACCTGAGTGGGTGGGAGGAGCCAGCTTGAAGACTTCCGGCAGATTTAAAGTGGAAGGGGACAATGCCAAACAGTGTGGATGAACAACATATACCACTCCTAGAACTACTGATCTTACTTTGAGAGGGTTCCTGCAGTAGGTCTTCATGTATAGGACTGCGCCCCCTGGCGTCGGGTCTGCACGGCAAACTTGTAGATAGCAGTCATCAGCAAGGATCGCCCCCGACATCAGGCGTTGTGACATCGGCCCGACTATAAAAAGGGCGGTCCTGCACCTGCTGTCCAGTTCTTTCCCGCCGTCCACGTTGTATTTTGTTGAAGTTTTCTTCGCCTCTTGCTAATATTTCTCTCAAAGTTTTTTTTCAAATTGATGTCTTCTAGACAGAAGAAAAAGTGCTCTAAGTGCAGCACTCAAATCCCGCACGGGGATGACCATTCCTGCTGCCTCCTTTGCCTGGGTTGTAAACAGGAAGTCCAGGAGTGTTCCATCTGCAAGGCCTTCAACCAGGCGACCAGAACCAGGTGCAGACAGTTCCCTCGCTTGGTGTCTATGGAAAAGGAGCTCCAAAAACTGAGGGAAAGGACGTCCCCGAAAAAGAAGAAAAGTAAAGAGAAGCGCCAGGACTGGAGTCCGTCGCCACACGAGAGGCCCGCAACTATGAGTACTTCCTCAGGCGCTCCGTCCGCCTAATTGGGCCAGGTAACTTCTCCCCCTACTGCCGAGGTGAGCGAGCAGCCGGGGTAGCCTCCTTGGAGGTTATAATTTCTTCGTCTTGTCCTGCCAGTAAGACACCCCTCGCTTCCAGCGAAGGGCGCGCGGCCTCCGCCGATCAGTCTAGTGGCGGCCTTCCAGCCGTCTCTTGCTCGTCCGGATCTGTTGTATCGGACGCCGGCTCCTCCGATGTCCATCCGGATCCATCCACTCTCCTGTTTGGCCCGAGACGCTGGACAGAGTGAGGGACAAGTCAACCCATTGTCCCCTAGGGTTCTTCACCCCAGGGACTCACCACCCGATCCTTTGCTTTTTGCATTAGCCGGATTGCACTCTGATCTGCCATCGGGTGCCCTCAAGCCCCACCAGGCATTCTGCTGTCTCTGGGCAGGAGTCCGTTGATGGCTGGGGATCCTGCCATGAGCCTCCCACCCTCTGGCACGTCGGGCGCGCTCCCGGATCCAATGCCATCTGCTGGCGCTATGGCACTGGCCCCCGCGGGCCCTTTGGCTGGGTTTCCAGACTCTGAATCCTTCCTCCAACCCCCGGGCAGCCCTCTGTTGGTCACTCAGTACCCAACGCCGGGCCATGTGCCTCCATTGCTGGGCCTCCCGATGCTGGGTTACCCGACGCCATCTTATCCGATGCTGGAGTTTCCTACCCCAGGGCTCCTCACACTGGGTTATCCCGGGTACTCTTACTATTACCCTTCCTGGCAGTATCCTCAGTATCCGAGCTTCCAGCCCCTTCCTCCTCCACCTCCGGTACTGGACCGTGAGTCCGTTCCCCTTTGGTGGAAGGACGCCAGAACACAGCTTCTGTCAGAGTTAAGACAGTCGGTGGGAGAGGCACCCACCCCAAGGGTCACCTCTCCACTGCCTCCTTGGACCAGAGCTTCGGGCTCTTTAACTGTTGGCACCACGGAACCAGACCCTTCTGTTCCTAGCGGTTCCTAACCCTCTGACACAGAGTCTGACACAAATTCTTTGGACCCTAGGTCTCCTGTAGAGGTTCCCCTGAAAGACTCTCCCAAGTCTCCACCGGAGGACACCTCTTTTGGAGATTTGCTGTGCTCCATTCAGGCGACTGGCAGATGGCCGATCAAAGAGCTAGACCCGCAAAGAAAACGCCTTGCGGAGCACCTGGATCTGGCCACCTCTGACCCTGTCCCCATTCCCCCGTGGATGGGACCCCATGAGGACCTTGTGACCACAATTTGGCAGCATCCGTCCTCCATACCAGTGGTTTCACGCAAAGCAGACCGCACCTATTATCCCCCGGAAGGGGTCCATCACCTTAACTCCCACCCTAAGGCTAACTCCATGGTCATCATGGCTGCTCACGACCGTTTAGCCCAGCCCAAAAACTTGAGTTCTTTTCTTCCTGATAAGGATTTACGCCAGCTTGATCAGTTTGGGCGTATAATGTACTCTTCTACCTCTTGTGTGATACGTTCCCTCAATTACGTCTCGCATATGGTCGCCTTTCAAAAAGTTTCTCTTTTGGATCTTGAAAGAGACCTCCAAGAGGTTCAGGACAAAACCCTGAGGAAGAGGTTATTGGACAAAGTTGTGATGGGGAAATCATCGTGTCGTCACGTCCTACGGCAGCTTATGACTCGGTGGATTCTGGGGCTAGAGCAGCAGCCTCAGGGATCTGTCTCCGCCGCCTCTCCTGGTTTTGTATAGCAGGCCTGGCACAGGACGTACATTCCTTTCTTCTGGATGCCCCTTTCAGGGGTTCCGTCCTCTTTGGCGGCGACACAAAAAATATCATTACTGGGCTGCAGGAGAGCAGACGGTCTTTGTGGGACGTCCGTTCCTTATACAAGACATGTCAGAAAAAGCAGCCCTTTTGGCACCAAAGAAGGTGGAACAAATCCCAGGCTAAGCGCCAAGCAAAGAAACACGCTTCTGGATCTGGAGCTCAAACCCCACAGGCCAAATTCCCCAAACAGGCCTCTGGGGCAGAAGCTTCCCTCCCCTTGGCGTCCTGACTCCTTTCCCCTCCTTCTGCTCCCTCCAGTAACACAGGAGGAACTGGTTGGAGGGAGGTTCGGCCTACACCAGGACGGTTGGAGGTTTGTCACTGCAGAAGCTTGGGTGCTTCAGCTCATCCAGCGAAGTCACTCGATAGAATTCAGCGAGATTCCAGCCCCTCAACCGTCGTGACATTCCTTCTATCCTTGGGATCAGGTCCCCATTGTCTCTCAGGAGATTCAGGCACTTCTTTTGAAGAGGGCCATGGAACTGGTCCCAACAAACCAAACAAGAAGGGGATTCTACTCCCACTTCCTGTTGCCGAGGAAAACTGGCGACCTGAGACCGATCCTGGACCTCAACACACTAAACATATTCGTCGAGTACAAGAAGTTTCGTATGTTGACCCTTCAGGGGCTCCTTCCCCTGCTCCACCCAAATTCGTGGCTGTGCTCCCTGGACATGCAGGATGCTTACCTGCATATTCCTGTCCTCCCGGCCCACTGCCGCTTTGTCCGTTTTGTCTTTATGGAGAAGCATTTCCTATTTAGAGCACTCCCTTTTGGCCTCTCTTTGGCCCCCAGAATGTTTACCAAAGGCCTAGCGGTGGTGGCGGCATTTTTACGCCGTCAGGGCATTTGTCTTCCCATACCTGGACGACTGGTTCCTCGCAGCACCCTCTCCTACCAACCTGAAAGAGTCTGTCTCTTTCACTCTGATCTTGTTTGCTCTTCTGGGCATAACGGTCAATATTTCCAACTCCCAGTTAGTACCATCCCAGAAACTCCTGTTTATTGGAGCTGTACTAGACACAGTTCAGGGCAAGGCTTTTCTACCATCTGAGCAGGCTGAGACCTTAGCTTCTCAGGTCACTCTAGTGGCCCAGGCCCGATAGATCCCAGCACACTTAGTGCTCCATTTCCTGGGACTGATGGCAGCCGCCATTTCGACAGTTCCCATGGCCAGGCTTCACATAAGGTCACCCAATGGTCTCTTCGAGTCCAGTGGGACCAGAGGACGGACAACATGAACCAAAAGGTCATGATCTCCAACAGTCTTCAGAGAGATCTTCGCTGGTGGCAGGCTCTTTCAAACCTATTGAAGGGAATTTCTTTCCATCCTTAAGTCCCATCCCAGATTCTCACCACAGACGCCTCAGACCTGGGCTGGGGAGCCCATCTGGGGACTCACAAGACACACGGGTCTTGGTCCGACCAGGAGCTGATGCTCCACATTAATGTTCTGCAGACCAGACGGTTCTTTATGCGCCCCAGGCATTCCAGTTGCTTCTGGTTCCGGGATCTCCTAGTCCAGCATACAACATGTCCACTGTCTGGTATCTGAACAAACTGGAAGGAACCCGTTCATATCCTCTTTGCAGAGAACCAACGAGGGTGTGGTACCGGGCGATTCAGCACAGACTTTACTTGACAGCGGTCCATGTTCCGGGCGTAAGCAGCATCCTGGCAGACAGTCCGTTGATCAGTGGCCAGGGCCCACGAGTGGGAGTTAGTCAGAGGTGGTCGAAGATCTCTTTCTTCCCTGGGGTCGGCCAGAGATAGATCTGTTCACATCCCCATACAATGCAAAACTACCCGTCTTGTGCTCGCTCATTCCCAGGCATGGTGCTTTTTGGCGAGATGCGCTGTCTCTTTCATGGATAGGGAGGTTTCTGTACGTCTTTCTTCCCTTTCCTCTCATTCAGAAGGTCTTGGTGAAACTACAACAGGAGGGAGCTCATGCCTACCTCATTGCCGCACTTTGGCTGCGCCAAATTTGGTATCCTCTGCTGCAACATTTGGCACTGGAACCTGTGGTTCTTTTGCCCATTTCCCATGACCTTCTGACTCAAGAGCAGGGTGCCCTGGTGCATCCGAGCCTTCAGTCTCTCCACCTTCATGCGTGGCACCTGTGGACATTGTGATTTCTCGTTATGGGGTCTCTTCGCAGGTTGCGCATATTCTAGTGGAGGCTAGAAAACCCTCCACCAGGTCTACTTACGCGATGAAGTGGAAGAGATTCACGATATGGGCCCAAGCAAAGTGCTGGGATCCATTTTCGTGCTCTGCTTCCCAGGTTCTAGAGTACCTCGCACATCTGTCTGAGGCAGACCTTAGCTACTCCTCCATTAAGATCCACCTTTCTGCGGTGTCTGCCTACCACGACCCGGTGGAGGGCAAAAGCTTGGCTCATCTGGAGGGTGCCAAAACCTTCCTGAAAGGCATCCTTTATTTGAAACCTCTGATCCAGAATCCCACCCCCCCCCCCCGACCTGAATTTCATGCTCGAAAAGCTTACCTTACCCCCGTTCGAACCAGCTTCTTCCTGCAACTTACACTTCCTCTCCTGGAAGACCTTATTTTTAGTCACAATTACTTCAGCCAGAAGGGTTTCCGAATTACAGGCTTTTGTCTGTAAAGAACCTAATTTGATTTTTCATAAGGACTGAGTAGTCCTTCAGACTAATCCTTCTTTTTTACCCAAAGTGGTTTCAGAAACCACTTTGAACCACAGCGTGGAATTACCAGTGTGCTATCCACAATATTCCAACAGAGGGGAACACCTGCTGCACACCCTTGATGTGCACTGGATTCGGATTCTGAGGTACTACACGAACAGGACTAAAGAGGTTTGGAAATTGAGCCAACTGTTCGTAGCCTTTGCTCCTCAGTGCCAGGGCAAGGCTATATCCAAGCAAACCATCTCTTGAGGGCTAGCTAGCTGCATCCATTTTTCGTTTATGAAATATGGGAAATCCCATCTGGGGGCAGTAAAAGGCCATTCCACCCGTAGCGTGGCGACCTCTGCTGCCTTTTTTAGGAATGTGTCCACGACACAGATTTGTGCAGCGGCCACATGGTCGTCTGTTCACACTTTTACTAAGCATTACAGTCTAGACATTGCCTCTTGGCGCAGAACTGGCTTTGATCTTGTAGTCTTGCAAGGCCTCCTGTCGTGATTTCTCATGGCGACTTCTCTTCCTCTTGGATGCACCTGTGTTTTTGTTTTTCTCTGGGACTGCTTGGTATTCAGTCCTATATGTGAAGACATACTGCAGGAACCCTCTCGAAGTAAGATATTGCAGTTACGTAAGAATTTACCATTAGAGTAGATCTTCGAGAGAGGTTCCTGCAGTAGGTCTAGTTTCCTTCCCTCCTTCCCCCGTTTTTGGATGTTTTATCCTTATTTTCCATCCTTTCTAGCCCTTCGGGACTAGAGTGGAAGCAGGGTCTGAGGAGTTTTTATGCCGGTCTCATCCTTACCTTTCTATAGGTCTCCATTGGAAAAGAACTGGAGAGTGGGTGCAGAACCTCCATTTATAGTCAGGCTGACATCCTGGCGCTGGCGATAGAACAGTCCCACCGATGATTGCTATGCCAGGTTGCCGTGCACACCTGACGCCAGGGGGCGCAGTCCTATATGTGAAGACCTACTGCAGAAACCTCTCTCGAAGATCTGCTTTACGGTAAGTTCTTGCGTAACTGCAATTTACAGGCGAGTAACCTGTTCTTTTAGCCTATACTGGCTGACTGCCTATAGGAGCCGACACACAAAGGGGAATTGTATTTCAGCCAGCTAGGCTTCAGTTCACTGTCTACACTTTTGTGGTTGCTGGGTGTGGCTTAGTTCACCAGATGTCTTCAAGCTAGACTCCTCCTGCCGCCCATGGCATTGTCTCCTGGCTCTTCCCCATCTGACATCAGATCATCTTTTCCAATGGAAGGGACACGTCTCTTTCACAGCTGTTGCATTGTTAGAGGATTCTGAGTTTTCAAGCCCTAAAATGTTGACGAATTTCAACATTTATTAAAGTTTTAGACTTGTATGTGTCTTATATTCACTTACCTTTCTGTTGATGATTTGAGGATGGACGAAAAAAAAACCTTGAGTTTAAGCGGTGTGCTAGTTATTGTCGGAACTGTCTGCCATGGCTACGTACAACATGTGACCATTGTGCCAGGCCATACACCTTTCAACTTTGGAAGAATAAAGGCCTGCATCCTCAAAGGTAGGCCTCAGGAGTATAGACGGGCCTTGACCTTTGCCAGGTCTGTGACCCAGCTTGCGACCATGGAGGAGGATGCAGTGGTGGGCTCGTTGTTGGCCTTGGCCGTGGTCCCCGGGGCCGTCCGTAGGCACTTTGGGAAATACCAGGAGTTATGTTAAATATATTTGGCACTCCAGACCTACGAGGAGAGCCCTCCTTATCAGAAGAAGCATGAGAAGTGCCACCAACCATTGTGATAGAGGGAACGCTCCCATTCTTCCTAGTCTCTTGATTCTCCCAACTGAGCAGTCTTGGTTGAGCTTCTGTTGGAGGGGACAGTTGATTTTACCACTAAGTTCAAATTAGAGCAGTCAACGGTGACTTGTCGTAGTTGACTAGGAGTCAGAGGTTGAAGTCGACACCTCGTGGATCTCAAAGATGGCTCTGTGTGGTTATACACTCTGACTTCATCATGGAGTTTCTCTCTTTGCTCCCAGTCTCTAACTAAACAGGCCAGAGCCCTTCGGGACCTGAACTGTACACTCGCCAAGCATCATTTGTAAATGGCCTTGGACTTGGACCATTTCTGCACCTGTACCATGGCTGTGGCTCTGTCCATGAACTGTAGGACGTGGCTGCACCTCTCTGCTTTTACAGTGGAGATGCAGCATATGTTAGCAGCTGTGCCATTTTGGGGCACTGACCTCTTCAGCTCTGGAGTGAAGGACCCATCTCCCTCGTATTGAGAATTCCATTGTCAACCTACATTCTGTGGATTCTTCCCAGCAGCAACTCAGCCTTCTGAGGTGAAGAAAAACGGCTCCTTTCATGGTTCCTGCTGCCACCCTCAGCAGCAGAGCCAGTTTCAGCACTATAGCCGAAAACAGAAGTCGGGCTGTAAAGGCAAGGAAGAGGGGGCAGTGGTAAATTTGGCAACCAGCCTGTCAGAGCCCCCACCAAGGCTACCAAGTGACAGGTTGGGGGTGCCATTTCCCCTCCTGCATGGTCCATGGTGCAGGTCCATATAGGGGGTTGACTCCTACACTTCTTTACACAGTGATCTGCCATTATATTGGACAGGTAGGAGCTAGTAGTGGTGGGCTCGGGTCTGTCAAGTTTGAGACTTTCCTGCCATACTGACCGAGTGCCTTGGGTAGCCCACTGTGCCTGTGGACACATGCCCACCCTGCAGAGTGAAATCACTCAACTCCTAGATTTCAGTGCTATAGAGCCTAACCGGTGTCAGCCTCCTCAACCACCGCTGGCCTCACTGGCAATGCTGTCGCCATCTAAGCCTCAGCCAATGCTGGCCGCTCCTTCCGGACAGCTGCAGCCGATGCCTGCTGAACTGATGCAGGGTCCCTCAAGACTGACGGCTAGCCCTTCACCACAGGGGCCATTGACTGCTCAGCCAGTCCCCCCAGGGACTGATGCTGGGGAATCCAGCTCTTCCCGGCCCGGCACCGCTTCCCCTCCCTCCTCCCAGAGAACTGCTAGGAGTCTGACAAATAGTGTGGCTAGAACAACATATCCACGTCCCTAGAAACACAGGTTCTCATCTGTAACAGTAGTTCTAGGAGTGGTATATGTTGTTCATCCACATGGACCCAGCCGACCTCCCCTGGTTCAGGCGCACAACACTGCTTTCAGCGGGCTCCATCTGGCATCATGGGGCGGAGCTAGGGTTATACCAAGTGGGTGGGAGGAGCCAGCTTGAAGACTTTCCGTCAAGATTTAAAGGGGAAAGGACAGTGCCAGATAGTGTGGACGAACAGCATATTCCACTCCTAGAACTACTGTTACAGATGAGTAACCTGTGTTTCAGAGCAGATGGGGTTCTGTACAAGTTCAAGGTCATGCCATTCAGCTTGTCTTCTGCACCTGTGGTTTTCACCAAGTGTTAATCCTGGGTCAGGGGTGCCACATGGTATCCGTACTTGCACAATTGACTCTTGGTGGGCATCTCCAGGGAAGTGGTGAAGTGGTCCTGGGATCTGTCCCTCCCAACATTTTGGGATCTCAGCCTCTTATTCAGCCTGGCCAAGTCTGAGCTGGTCCCACTCGGGTGATCAGGTACATTGGAGCAGAGTTTCCAAGCCAGACTTGCTTGCCCATGAACAGTGTGGAGGATCTTACTTTCTTTGCCTGATCATTTTAGGTAGCGCAGTCACACCAAGCCTGGAAATTAATTTGGCTGTTGGGGTTCATGACGACTTCAAGAAGCATGGTCTGTTGGGCCTGCTGGCCTAGGCTCCTCCTCCAGTAGGAGCTGGGGCTTCAGTGGTCTCGGAGCAATGGACACCTGGACTAGCTGTCTGGTGACACAGCTGATGTTGAGTGGTGGCAATTTTCCTAGAACCTTGTGGAGAACATTCCATTTGTCCACCCAGAGCTGACCCTCACCTTGATGACAGATACGTCTTTGGTGGTTTGGGGAGCTAATCTGTCTGACCGCAGGGTCCACGGGTTCTGGTGGCCCAGTGAAACCCATATGCAGATTATTCTGCTGGATCTCCAAGCAGTGCTCCTGGTACTGACTAAGTTTGCTCCACTGATCTGGGGTCAGGTCATTTAGGTCCCGACCCATAACATGACCATGTTGTACCTGAACAGGCAGAGCTGGACATGCTCCTTTCTCTTGTGTCAGAAGACACTCTGTTCCTGGTCCCTGGTACATAGCCTGCAGGCTGATCTCCTTGCAGTGCATGTGGCAGTGGAGGATAACCAGGTGGCAGACGTTCGCAGCTTTGTGGGCGAGACATTACAGGAATGATCCTTGAACCAGGATGTGATGACACAGCTTTGGTGGACCTGTTTTACCTCCTGCGAGAACAGAAAATTGAGGCTGTGCCCACCCTCCTCAGATGGGAATGCTGACGCTGGAGGCCTTCAGTTGGTGTGTGACCCCGGGCTCACTGTATGCCTCTCCTCCCTTTCCTTTCCTTTGATCCACATAGTGATGCTTAAGCTGCTTCAGGACAGAGCAAACCTCTTTCTTGATTGCTACAGACTGGCCCAGGTAGTTCTGGCACCATGATCTCCTCAGCCTCAGCTGAAGGTCTCCATGGTGGCTTCTGCACCACCATGACCTGCTGACAAGATGAGGGTGAATGGTCTTTGACCGGGACCGTCGGTGTCTACACCTCTCAGCCTAGTACCTGAACAGTTAGAGTTTAGACTTTGGGCCTTTTAGAAGACGTTCTCCATGTTGTGGAGGTTTCTAATAAGAGGTTGGCTCCTAAAACATACACTTTTAAGTGGAAGAGATTCTTGCTCTGGTGTTGGGGCAAGAATATTTATCCTTTTTTTGTCTGTCAGGATTAGGACTCTTAAGATGCACCTGGCGGCCATCCCCACTTACAGGGTGTGGACTAGTATGCCGAAGGTGGTTGTGTGCTTTTTCCAGGGCATGGACCTCTTGTCTCCTCTGGTACCTGAACCACCATCTCTGTGGGACCTCTTACTTGTACTTGCAGTGCTCTGATGTAAACTACTCCAGCCAGTGCACAAGAGTGAGATGTCACACATTTGTCATGGAATACTGTGTTCTTGGTCTTTGTCACCTCAGCCAGAAGTGCAGGTGAGCTCCAGGTGCTCTTGGTGGAATCTCCATTTCTGTTTTCTACAAGGAAGAGATTGTCCTTCTCCCTCACACGAAGTTCCTGCCTTTGGTGGTCTTGGAGTTCCAGCTTAACTTGGTATGATATCTTTCAGTAAAAATCCTACCTCGGATGCCAAGCCCATTACCTCGGGCCAAAGCCAGGGATTTGAGACAAGGCTCAACAGCTGTTTGTGACTTGCGCTGAAGTTGCCTATGGCTGACTGGCAGCTGAACAGATGATTGACAGGTGGATTACATTCTGTATAGATCAGTGCTGCAGGTTGGATGGTATGAAGCTGCCCAAGGGATTGAAGGCTCATTCCACCAGGCATACTGCTGCCAGGGACACCCTGATCAAGGAGGGCTTCCTGTACCAAAAGCGCATGTATTCATCGCCCGCTACAGCATCAGTGTGCTCAGTCAGTGTGATGCTGTGGTTGAATTTTCAGTCCTCTAGTCCATGTCAGTAAATCAGGGTGTGTGTTTTCCCCTCTTCTCCCAGAGAACTACTAGGAGTCTGTGAAAGTGTACATAGTGAACTGAATCCTAGTTGGCAGAAATATAGTTACTCATCTGTAACTATAAGTCTGTTATAGGTATTGAGTTCAGTTTTGGTGGCTAACTCATAGCTGCTTCTAGCTTGCAGAGACATAAGTCAGACAGGGCAGAGCTGGAGGATGACACCACAGGTGGTGAGAGAAGTGTGGATTGAAGATTTCTGGTAAACTAAGCTATGCCCAGCAACTGTCAGAGTGTGGATGTTAACTGGATACCCATCGTGGAACTATCGTTGCAGGTGTGTAACCTATATATCTTCTTCAGGGATATCTCTTTCGTCAGGCCACACCTGTGGAACTAAAAGCTGTCAGGCAGTAGGATCACACGGAAACTTTGCAAGCAGTCAGTCAGGGGCAGCCCACAACGACTTCTGACGTTGGCTGCTACATAAGGGGGGGCGGGGCCCTTCTGTCCTCAGTTCTTTGCCATCGACTAGACTCGTCAGATCGCTGAAGGAAGCACTACTGCAATAGCCACCGTTTTATTTCTTTTTTAGAAAAAGTCATCACTTTTACAGTGATTTTCGATGACCTCTGTTTTCGAAGGAAACGTCAAAATTTTTCTGGTATTCTGCCTATGGTGAGAAGATCTGCACTGGTGACTCCCATGATGTCTGTGTCTGCTGCCTAGGCCTGGATCACAATGTGAAAGCCTGCAGAACCTGTAGAGCTTTTAATTCTGTGACCAGGCTACGCGTAAGGGGATGTTAGAAAAATTACTCAACTCTTTCATGCCAGTAAACATCTGTAGGTGGCAGTGGAAAACATCCCACCTCAGGCCGGTAGACGTCTGTAGTTGGCTGCAAATCACTCAGTCCTGCTGGGAGATGTCTGGGGAAAGTGTCCGGTTTGGAAGTATATATTTAGCCAGTCAATCAACTTTGGGCTTATTTAAGTATTTCTAGTGGTACTTCGCTACCTGCTTATCATGTATGAATACATAATTTGGTGCTGATAGATTACATGTTTTCCACAAAACAAGGCTTTATGTTGCTTTCTTAATTTAAAAAAAAATATATTTGGGGGGTATTTCAGCTAGTGTAAAGAAAAAAAAAAAAGAATTGGTTAGACTTGATTGCATGCCACCATTAGAAAGGTAATTTTGTGCTGAAAAACTTTCACTCATACTTTATGTGTAACAGTTACGGTTCATGAAGTCTTCACATTTGTTTATGGTATGGTGTGTATGGCTTCATGTTTGCTTAGAAAGGCCCAGGATGCAGTGTTAAGAATATAGAATGTAGAAGGGGTGGAACTCTGACAGCTGATGTGAAGTGAATGAGTTAAACGGAAGCTGGGTAGCATGGAGAAAGAGCTCCAGCAGAAGAGCACTGCCGTGTTGCCAACCCCATCTTCCAAGTCCAGGTCTTCAAAATCCTGGAACAAGGTGTCAGGGACTCATAAACATGCCCTTAGACAAGAAGAACATAGTGCTTTCCAGGTTATCCCTCCGCACAGCAGGTACAACCTCCTCTGTGTTGTCATCTGCTTGAGCGGTAATGTGGCCCCCCCCCAAAAAAAAAAGACGTCAACACAACACTAAGGATCAGGGTTTGGCACTGGCACTACCAGGTCTAGTACCTCTGGTATGTTGCTGTCGAGGTCTCTGCCTCCCTTGTTGACACCGCCAGACGTATCAGTCAACCCTATGCCTGCTGGGTCTCATGGCAGGCGATCCTATCATTCTTTTCAGATATGATTCAATGCCTGTTGCCTAACATACTGTTTCCAGTGGGTCCATCGATGGGGCCTGCTGTTAATCACTCCTCGGTGCTGCAAGGTACACCCTTGCCACAACCACCTCCTAGAGCACCGGTGACATCACCGGTCCCATTGACCGCTTGACGAATATGAATATAATCCTGACCTGATAATACAGGATGAGGAGGAGAAGTCTGAGGATTTTGCTGAAATCCCTTATGATAGGGGTAATAGCTTCTCTGCGTTCACCTGTATTGAGGACTGTGTGACAAACACACAGAGGTCCCCACCAGAGGATCCTAGTTTCCTCACCATTATGCAGCTGTTGCAAGCTGCCATGGGCCTTGACCTGGAAGAAGAGGACACAACCAATAAAAACCTTGTAGAGTTTCTCAAGTTGCTAGAATCTCCTGCAGTTGTGGTGCCATGTCTGCTCCCTGCCTCAGAGGCTGCCACCTTTTCTGCCCTTGTACAGACCCAATAATATCCCAGCTGTACCAAGGAAAGCAGACAGAATGTACATGGTCCCATCTGGGGAAACAATTATTTGAAACCCAGCCTAAGGCAGACTCAGTAGTCCTTAATGCTGTCTGTGACAGGTCCGGGATACATGAGTTCTAGGCACATGGATATGTTGTTCATCCACACTGTCTGGCAGGTTCCTTGCTGCTTTCAATCTTGCCGGAAGGTCTTCAAGCTGGCTCCTCCCACCCACCCGGGTGGTAAAACTCTTGGCTCCGCCCCATGATGTCAGATCTTCCTTACCGCTTGGAAGCTCAGGTTCCTGCCTTAACGCTTTGTGTAATAGACTGGATCCTAATTCTTTGGTTCGCCCGAAACTCGTTTTAAAATTTTCAAGACTTCGGTCATCTTTCTCCCTCGCGGCTGCGGTGGACAAATCGACTCCGGTTTTCGGCGGTGCCCTTGTGGGCAGAAGATGTATCAGGGCGAACCCGCACTCCGACGTGCGTCTGCCTCGACCTAGAACACGACCCACGGGCCTGCGAGTCTTACCATTCGTTTCGTGAGCGTCCTGGAGGACCGCGCTGCCTGGTTACAACTTGGCGCCCGAGCGCTACCCGCTGGTGAAGTTGAAGGAGGCCCGTTGGGCGGTTACCGCAGCGGCTGGCTCGGCTGAGCATCTCGAGCAGATGATCGCCCTTGAGTAGCATCATCCTCTTCCTTGGTCACGGCATTTATCCCTTTCTCTCTGGGTACCTCGTATTCAGCTTCTTTTAAGGAGCTTTGCCAATCCCTTTCCATGAAGGGAGAGGGGCCATCGGGACATTCCTCTCGGTCCAAAAAGAAGGACTCTAAGGGTAAGTCCCACCGTCTGCGTTCGTGGGAGCGGGAGAGGTCTCCTTCCCTGGACAGCCGACTGTCTACTTAAGTCGAGGTTGCGGCCAAGGCCACTGGCTTCACGGCGTTCTCGTCAGGCCAGCCGGGCGAGACGCCCATCGACGCGGTCGAGATTTTTCTCGACCCGTCAGACGGGCTGTCGACTGGTGAGGCCAACAACCCTTCTTCACCGGTTCCCCCAGTGGAGACCGAGGATCTGCCTGCGCCCCCGGTGCAACAGTCCCCAATTAAGGCGTCCAAGCCGAGGGAAGAGTGGGTGTCCCCTGCTCCTTCCCAGACCCGTCCTCGGAAACACCGAGGATCTCGATCTCGAACCTTCTCGGTCCAGCCGATCCGCCCGACATCGGCGGTCTTAACACCAGTGGCCAGGCGCGCAGCTCGTCCTCTTCTTCCTCCTCAGAAGAGGAGAGGCTTCAGCGCAGATTGCGTCGATGCTACGAGGACCTGATGTGGCAGCAGTTACTTCTGTCTGGGATCAAGTCGATGCCATTGCCTTCCCCGGCCATCAAGTGGTTGTCACCCGAGCGGCCGAAACAACCCCTCGCCGTAGTCGAGATGCCCAAGCCTCGGCCAGTTGTTCGGCCGAAACCTGCAGCCCCACCGATTGTGGTGGAACCTCTGCCTCCACAACCAAAATCGGGGGCACCGACCAAGGACTCTGTCGGCTCAAGGCCTGCCCCACAGGTTGTCGGTCACCCTCACTCCCGACCGTCCTCGGCAGGTGGAGGGTGGCTCAGGTCCCAGGCAGCTCTTCGCAGACTCCTCCGAGTCCGGCGGCGGCGACTCCTTGTTCTCAGGCGGTTGACCTGGAGTCCTCCGAGGAGCCAGTTGTTGGGCGAAAGCCCATCGTCCTTCTTGGGTTTGCTTGGCTCATCTCGGAGTCCACTGGGATGCAGCTCGAGCCCGTGTCCAAGCAGGCCGTATCCCTAGCGGAGATACTGGACCGAGGATTCCCCACGGAGGCCTTTCCGGTGGCTGAAGCCATTGTTGGCCCAGTCTTGGAGCTTTGGCAGCGGCCTGCTTCCTGCCCTCGCGATTCGACCAGGATGGCCAGGAAGTATGCAGTCCCTACTGGCTCTTTGCCTGGGTTTTCGGAAAACCCCTCTGCTGAGGGTTGGTCACCGACAGCGTTTTCTGGCATTCCGGGAACGCTAGGGACGTGGACAAACCCCCCGACGAGGAGTCCAAAAAGCTGGACTACGCCGGGCGCAAGGTGTACACTGCGTCCTCCCTTGACCTCTGCCAGGCCAGCTCGGCCGTGCTGATGGCACACTTCTCCCACGCCCTCATGGGCTCCCTGGATGAGGTGATTCCTCATCTCCCAGCTGACCTGCAGACTACGGTCCGGCAGGTGCGGGACCAGGGTAGGGCAGTGGTTAAGCAGCAGCTCCAAATGGCTGTCTACGTAGGAGACTCCTGTGCCAGATTGGTTGCGGCCGTGGTGGCTATGCGCCGCAGAGCATGGCTGAGGATATCCACCTTCATGGCGGATACCCAGCACGAATTGGCGGATGTCCCCTTGTTGGGGACCGACCTCTTTGGCCCTGGAGTGGAAGGTCACCTCCAGCGGATCGAGTAGTCCAATGCCACTCTGGACTCAGTCACCTCCACCCAGAAGGACAAAGGCCGCCGACAGCAGCAGCATAAGCCCTTTCGCCCTTCTGTGCCTGCGGCACGTCAGGCCCAACAGCACCAGCACCAGGGCCAGCAGGCTCGCGCTTGGCATCCCAAACCCAAGCCCGCGGCTTCCTCCAATAGGAAGCGGGGAAGTAAAGGCCCGGGAGGTCCCTCGGCCGGTTCCTCCTCCAGGCCTGCCCAGTGACTGGTTGAGAGGTGTCACCCCCAGCCTCGTTACTCCCCCCTGGGGTCCCCCCGGGGGGGGGACGGCTCCACCACTTCCTTTCCGCCTGGTCCGCTATCACCACGGACCACTGGGTGTTGGAGGTGGTAGGAAAGGACCTGCCTCTGGAGTTGAGCAGGCTCGCCCTTCAGACCCATTGCCCCATGGAAACCCGCAGATCTACCCAGCCTCTCTGTCGGCCCGGCCGAGCCGATATTGCCCTGCTCCTCGAAAAAGAGGTGATCAGGAAGGTGGCGGATCCTCCTCCAGACCCGGGGTTTGTGTCCAGGTATTTCCTGGTCCCAAAACGGACGGGGGGCTGGCGCCCCATTCTCGACCTGCACGACCTGAACAGGTTCGTAAGGTCTCGTACCTTCAGGATGGTCACTCTGGCTCAGATAATCCCATCCTTGGAATGAGGCATGTGGTTCTGTTCCCTGGACCTTCAGGACGTGTTCTTTCTCGTCCCAATCCGTCCGTCCCATCAGAGATTCCTCCGCTTCAGAGCGGAGGGATCCCTTTACGATTTCCGGGCCATGCCCTTCGGCCTTTCCCTAGCTCCCAGGGTCTTCACCAAATGCATGGCAGTGGTGACAGCATTCCTGCGGCGCCTAAGGGTCCGGGTGTACCCCTACCTGGACGACTGGCTAATTGCAGCCCCTTCCAGAGCGGAGGTGGAGCGGTCCAGAGATGTGACCCTCCAGGTTTGCTCTCAGGTTGGCTTCCTCATCAACGAGGCCAAGTCGGAACTCGTGCCAAAGCAGGTGATGCAATTCTTCGGGGCAGAGCTCGACTCTCTACGAGCCAGAGCATGGCTCCCGGCGGACAGGGCAGAGGTTCTTTCCTCCTTTGCCCAATCATTTCAGGTTGGGCACTCGCACCCTGCCCGGGACTTCGTGCGCCTCCTGGGCCTCATGGCGGCCTGCACCAGCGTGGTCCGTTGGGCCCGCTGATACATGCGTCCCCTTCAATGGGGGCTGGCCAGCTAATGGTCACAGCACTTCGATCCGCTGGATCAGCTAGTGACAGTGACCCAGGGGATGTGGAACGCTCTCCAGTGGTGCACCGTTCCAGCACGTCTGCAGGAGGGCATCCCATTTGTCTGCCCCGAGCCGACGGTCTTGCTATCGACCGATGCCTCTCTGATGGGTTGAGGTGCCCATCTGGGGGAGCACAGAGCACACGGCCTCTGGTCCCCTCGGGAGTCCCGATGCCATATCAACCTGCTGGAACTTTGAGTGGTTCGTCTAGCCCTCACCACCTTCGCTCCGTTTCTACAGGGTCAAGTGTTTCATGTCCAGACGGACAATACCACGACCATGTACTACCTAAACTGCCAGGGCGGGACGCACTACATGTCTCTGTGCAGGGAAGCTCTCCGCATTTGGTCACTTGTGCGCAGCCTGGAGGCGGATCTCCTCGCCATTCATGTGGCAGGAGCCTCCAACACCCTGGCCGATGCCCTAAGCTGGATAGGGGCTGCGTCTCACGAGTGATCTCTCCTCCCGGAGGTAGTACAAGATCTTTTCTCCCACTGGGGCACGCCTCAGGTGGACCTGTTTGCCTCCAGGGAGAATGCGAAGCTGAGACTGTTTCATGCCTGCCCGCCCCCTCAGCAGGGCTCGTTGCAGGGGGATGCCTTCTTGAGGCCGTGGACCCCGGGCCTCTTCTACGCCTTTCCCCCATTTCCCTTGATCCACAAGGTGCTTCTCAAGGCAAGGAGGGACAAGGCGCGGGTGATTCTGGTAACCCCACACTGGCCCCGCCAGTTCTGGTATCCAGATCTCCTCAGTCTCAGCTTCAGGCTCCCGAGGCGGCTTCCAGCCCACCCGGACCTGATTTCAGTCAGTGAGGGGAAGGTATTCCATCCAGACCTTCAATCTCTGCACCTGACCGCCTAGTTCCTGAGCGGCTAAGTTCCAGGCCTTGGGACTTTCCGACGAGGTCCTCAACGTCATTGAGGCGTCCCGTAAGGAGTCGACCAGAAAATGCTACGCCTTCAAATGGAAGAGGTTCTCCATTTGGTGTCAGGGCAATGGTCTGGACCTTTCCTCCTGTTCCTTGGCAAGCATTCTGGACTACCTGTGGTCCCTTTCTCAGCAAGGGCTTCGGTCGTCGACCCTTAAGGTGCATCTGGCAGCCATCTCTGCTTACCGGGCGTGGTCCGGGAAGCAGTCGGTGGTGCAGGAGAAGGTGGTCTGGCGCTTTTCCAAAGGCCTGGATCACATATCCATTCCAGTGCGAGAACCTCCACCTCCGTGGGATCTACTGCTGGTATTGGCTAAGTTCATGGGCAGGCCATTCGAACCGATGCACAGGTGTGACATCTCTCACCTGTCGTGGAAGACCGCCTTCTTGGTGGCTATCACGTCAGCCAGAAGGATGGGAGAGCTCCAGGCATTTTCCATCGAGTCTCCTTGTCTGGTCTTCCACAGGGACAAGGTTGTCCTGCGCCCCCATCCGAAATTCCTTCCAAAGGTGGTGTTGGAGTTTCACCTTAACCAGGTGTTGACTCTGCCGGTGTTCTACCCCAGTTACACTCGTAGGCCGAATATAGGCTCCATACTTTGGACCCTAGAAGAGCGCTCGCTTATTATAAGGAGCGGATGGCTGAAGTTCGGGGAGAGGTTTGCCAGCTGTTTGTCACCTACGCTGAAGCCGCACCTGGCAGACCTGCAGCCAAGTGGACGATAGGCAGGTGGGTCACCTCCTGCATAGATCTTTGCTGTAGGTTGGCGGGCATGGAGCCTCCCAGAGGGATAAGAGCTCATTCTACCTGCCATACCACTGCATCGGTGGCTGCTTCCAGGGATGTCCCTATCCAGGAAGTCTGCAGGGCTGCTACCTGGAAGTCAGCACACACCTTCATCACCCACTACCACATCGACCTTGAGTCATGCCGGGATGCTTGTTCTGGGGCCTCGGTTCTCCAGTCTCTATTTCCCAAGTAGGGGGTGTGCGCCTTGCCTCCCTCCTCCCGGAGAACTGCTAGGAGTCTGCCAGACAGTGTGGATGAACAACATATCCATGTCCCTAGAAATACAGGTTACTCACCTGTAACAGGAGTTATAGGAATGGGTATGTGTTTTCACCCACAACCACCGAACTCCCGGCGGACGCACAACCTGGCTTCCAGCAGGCTAGATCTGGCGTCATGGGGCGGAGCCGAGAGTTTTACCACCCGGGTGGGTGGGAGGAGCCAGCTTGAAGACCTGCCGGCAAGATTTAAAGCGGCAAGGAACCTTCCAGACAGTGTGGATGAACAGCATATACCATTCCTAGAACTCCTGTTACAGGTGAGTAACCTGTATTTCCCTTCTCCTGTTGATGAGTTCAGGCGGTTGGATGTTTTGGGAAAAGGGATTTTTTCCCTCAGCGTCATTGGGCCTTCACATTGCTAACTATCAATCCCACATGATAAAGTACCAGAACACCCTCTGGAGGAAAGTCAGGGCAGCTGCACAAGCCTTGCTAGAGGGCACTCTAAAACAACAGCTTGTAAAAGCCTTTTCTGCTGGGGCTGATGTTTGCAAGCATCTTCTCCACACTGCGTTTGATGTCTCAGATGCTTCTTTCAGGCCTGCAGCCTCTGTCATTGGGCATCTCAGGAAGTATTCATGGCTTAGGGTAGCAGGCTTTTTGAATGATGTGCAACAGTCCATTCTCAATGCCCCTTTTGTAGGACATAATTTGTTTGGTGCTGAGGTCCAAGATATCCTGTCCACTCTTCAGTCCTCAGGGAGAACCTTGAGGTTTGTGCATTCCCTCCACCATACCCAGCCTAAAGGAAGGATTAGGGGTCCTTTTTGTCTAGATGGTGTCAAGTCAGTGCCCAACAGCCAGACTGCCGAGCAGGGGCAAGGGAACAGGAGCCTTGCCATCCCCCAGTACCACCCTAGCTGCCATTTAAAAGCCCCTAGAGGTGGTGGAACAGGGATCTGCCCCCCACTGGGTCAGACGGACTCCTTGCACACCCCCAACCACCTTTACCTCCAGGCATGGTTGTAGGTGGGGTCTCCTCTCCCTCCAGTTGAGTCAGTGGAAAGAGGTGACAACAGATGCATGGTTTCAGGAAATCAGAGTAGTGTCATGCTTTGTAACTTCTGGACATAACATCGTAACTCATTATCATCCAGAACTCCTACCCCTGCTTCTGGAGGCAATACAGACTTTGTTACAAATAAGGGCAATAGAACCAGTGCATCAAGATCAAAGGTACATTGGATTTTACTCTCTATATTTCCTGGTCCCAAAGTGGAAAGGTGACCGGTGGCCTATCTTGGATCTCAGAGAGCTGAAGCTCTTCAGAGTACAAGAAGTTCAGGATGATCACCTTGCAAGGCTTTCTCCCGCTACTGTAAGCAGTGGAGCTGGATCTGTTTCCTAGATATGAAGAATGCTTACCTCTATATCAAAATTTGGAAGCCTCACAGAAAATGCCTGAGGTTCCTGTTTCAAGGGGAGTATTATCAATCCAGAGTGTTGCCCTTTGTCTTCTGCACTTCGAGTGTTTACCAAATGCTTGGCAGTAGTGGTAGCAGTCCTTTGCAGGCAGTGCCTCTATGTTTTCTCTTACCTGGAGGACTGGCTATTGAAAGCCCCCTCCAGGGATCAGTGCCTGCAGACTTTGGCTCGAACCAGACTGCTCTTCAATGCTCTGGAGGTGACTGTCAGCATACTAAAATCAGTGTTGACCCGTTGTCAACAACTGCAGTGTATAGGAACAATATTGGACATGGCCCACGGCTCAGCTTTCCTTCCTCCGGACGGGGCCCAGGATGTTCCTATGCTGCCTTGGTCTCATGGCAGCAGCCATAGTGACAGTACCCTTGGCCAGGCTGCACATGCGAATTCCCCAGTGGACCCTGAGAGTCCCAGTGGGACCAGCTTACAGTTGAGCTAGAACAAATGGTTCTAGTCATGTCCCCTGTTTGCAAAGTGCTCAAGTGATGGATGGAACCCAGCAACTTATTAAAGGGGATGCCCTTCCTGATTCCCTCCTCTCTCCAGATTCTCACAGCAGATGTCTCAGGGATGGATGAGTCCCCGACTCCTATCAGACATAGGGTACATGGTCCCCAGTGAAGAGCATTTTGCATATCAGTGTGCAAGCTGTCCAGTATGGGCTCCAGGCCTTCCAAAACCATCTCACACCAGGTCCTTTGCTGGTGCTGACTGACTTCAGTGTGATGCATTATATCAACAAGCAAGGGGGACTCATTCTTATCCCCTTTGCAGGAAAGCAATGAGAGTTTTGTATTGGGTTTTGGAACACAGTTTAGAACTGTCAGCAGTACATGTTCCAGGTGTCCAAAACGTCTTGGCAGACAGGCTAAGCAAGTCCCAGTCAAAGATGCATAAGTGGCAACTGCTGACTTCAGTTGTCGAAAATCTGTTCCACAGATGGGGGTCATCCAGAGTCTGACCTTTTTCATCCCCACGCAATGCAAAACTAACACTTTTGTGTTTGCTTGCTTGCTCCAGGGCCCGAAGTTTTTTGGCAAGACGTTTTGTCCCTCTCTTGGAAAGGGAGTTTTCTGTATGCCTTTTCTCCCTTCCCTCTGATTCAGAGCGCTTCTCAAGCTACAGATGGAGGGGACAGCTCTGATACTCATTGCTCCCCTATGAGCTCAACAGATTTGGTTCCCCCTACTGCAACAGTTGGTGGAACCTCCAGTTCCTCTGCCTCTGTACAAGGGTCTTCTGTCACAAGAACAGGGAACTCTTGTTGATACAGACATCAGATCTCTTCATCTGCATGCATGGTTTCGGAAGACATAGCCATTGCTCATTTTGGGGTTTCACAAAAAAAGGTGGCTGATGTTCTAGTGGCTGCTAGAAAGCCTTCCACCAGATCCACTTATTCCCTGAAGTGGAAGCAGTTTGCATTATGGGCCGCTTCCCACAACCTGGATCCTTTCACCTGTTCAGTCAGGTTCTAGAGTATCTGCTGTCCTTATCTGATTCAGGCATACAGTATTCCTCTATCAGAGTGCACCTGGCTGCCATATCAGCTTTCCATAAGCCTAATAAGCAGTCATTAACTGCAGTAGGGGGAACCAAATCTGTTGAGCTCATAGGGGAGCAATGAGTAATTTAACTTGTTATAACAAGTTAAACAAAGCACAATTAAACCATTACTTGCATTTTTTTTTCCTTCTAATTACTCTGACTAGGTTACAAACCCAGCAACTTATTTGGAATGGATTTCATTAACTGCAGGTACTGTGGAACAATTTTCAGAAGGACAGTCTTACAGGATTTAGGACACTGTCCTACATGCTGGGCCTTTGGAGATCTTAGGGCTCAGCTCCGGCAGCATGGGCAGAGATTGCACGCCTCAAATTTCATATTGAAGAGGAAATACGTTATAAGATCCACCCGCCATTTCCCCAGCATCCAACAGAAAAACCTCGACCGCAGAGGGTAGTTGGTCCAGGAGGTTGGCAGGTGGTTAGGAGGAGCAAATCAGGTGCCCCATCACTCTCTGCTCTCCAACACATTACCTCCAAAACACATATAAACACTACAAACAGGTATCTGCCTCTATCTCTGAAATCAAATAAAGAGGCAGAAGACACTGCAGAGCAGGACACTGCTTGCATAGGAGCTAGCACAACAAAACTCACCCAAATCAGGAACCAAAACAAAACAAGCACAAAGAAATCCAAAAACTTCTGATCATAGGAGACTCCATGATTCGGGAGTTGATACCCATCTCCAGCCTAGGGTGATGGTCAGATGTCTCCCAGGTACATCAGCATGGAGAGACACTGACCGCATTGCTAAAATTGTTCACAAAGCAGGAGAAAACATTGATGTCCTAGTACACATAGGGACTAATGATCTCGCCAGCCGGTCAGTTGTGGAGACCAAGGAACACCTGACTAGGCTGGGTGACAAACTATCATCTATTTCGTCCGGCATCTCCTTCTCTGAGATCCTGCCAGTCTGGGAGAGGGGAGCAGATGGACGGAAGGTCAGAGAAGGGGAGATAGGGGAGCTAAACGCGTGGCTCAAGGGCTGGTGCCAGGAAAAAGGACACAGATTTGTAGGGAACTGGCAACAGTTCTGGGAGCGAAAGTTCTTTAAATTTGATGGACTGCATCTGACTAAAGAGGGAGTCAGTGCATTGGGGCAGAAGTTTGACGTCTTTGCAGAATATTTAAACTAGCAAATGGGGAGAGGGTGCAGCACCCATACATCCGAATGGGAAGAACACCCCTCCCCTCAGCTAGTGGTCAAACAGGAATTCAAGCGTGTTTGCCGTTCATTTGCATCACCAGGTAAGAAAAAGGTTTGTCTCCCATCTACGCACAGGGGTAATGCCAAACTTCACCCAACAACTAACACACCAAAATCTGGCCAATGGAAAATCATGTACACAAATGCTCACAGCCTGGGAAATAAGATCCCAGACCTGCAGGCAATAATGTCAGAGGCTAAACTGGACATAGTAGCAATTAGTGAGGCGTGGTTTACCAGTAACCACACTAGGAGACTTCAGTACCTGGCTATGTATTGTTCAGAAGAGACGAGGTGCAAAAGGGGGAGGAGTGGCCCTGTATGTCAATGAAAATATCAAAGCTACAGAAATTCAGAATACACATAAGGAGCCAGAAGAACTGTGGGTCACCCTGGAAACCGGAAATGGGACAGCCATAAGAACTGGGGTTGTCTACAGGCCCCCAGACCAGAGGGAGGACATAGACACATTACTGTTAGAAGATATACAAAACATGACAGCTAAAGGGGAGGTTCTGATAATGGGAGACTTCAACATGCCGGATACAGATTGGTCAATACCAGCAGGAACATCTGCCAGAACTAGACTCATAGTGGATTCCCTGCAGGGAGAGGCCTCAAACAACTGGTACAGCAACCCACAAGAGACAGGGCTATCCTAGATCTAGTACTGACTAACAAAGAAGGGATCTGAGATCTCCAGGTAGAAGGTCACCTGGGGGCCAGTGACCATCACATGGTATGGTTCAATTTGGCTACTACATCTAAATCATCCCATTCCAAGGCAAAATATGGGACTTCAGAGAGCTGACTTTGATAAGATGGCCAACAGAGTTAAGCTAGCCCTGGCAAAAGAAACACAGGTGAGGGGTACAGGCAAAGTGGGCAAGCATTAAGGATGCAATACTTGAAGCAACATCCCATCGTGTCAGACAGAAAGGAAGTGCAAAGAAGAAGGAAACCACTTTGGTTCTCAAATACAGTAGCAGAAAAGGTCAGAGCCAAAGGCTGGCCTTCAGGAAATATAAGGAACACAGCGGGATGAAGATAGGGAGGCGTACTCAAACTGCCCTAAGGGAAGCAGGTAAGGCAGGCAAAGTCCCAAACTGAGGAAACACTAGCACGAACAGTAAAGAAGGTGACAAGACTTTCTATAGATACATTAGTGAAAGGAGAAAGTCCAGAGGGGTATTGCTAAGCTTAATGGAGAAAGGGAGCATGTGAGGAGGAGGAGCCTGTAAAGGCATCTATTCTAAATAGATACTTTTAGCAGTATTTACTGAAGAGAAGGTAGGGCAGGGCCCACAGCTCAGCATCATGGACACAGGCGGAGGGAGGTGAGCACTACTCCTTCACAAAAGAAAGGGTCCTACAAGAGCTTGCTAAGCTCAGGGTGGATAAGGCAATGGGACCTGATGGCATACATCCTAGGGTACTTTAAGGAGCTAAAGGAGGAACTAGCAGAGCCATTAGCAGAATTGTTTAGTGAGTCTCTGAGCACAGGAGAGGTCCCAGAAGACTGGAGAAGGGCTCATGTGATCCCGCTCCACAAGAGTGGTAGCAGGGAGGAGGCGGGGAACTACAGACCGGTCAGTCTTACCTCAGTAGTGGGCAAGATTATGGAGGCACTCCTTAAGGAAAGGATAGTGCAACACCTGGAATCCATAGGGCACAGGATCCAAGACAGCATGGGTTTACAAAGGAAGGTCCTGTCAAACTAATCTCATAGATTTCTTTGACTGGGTAACCAGAGTGGTGGACCAAAGGGGCAGTTGATGTCGCCTACCTTGACTTCAGCAAAGCTTTGACACTGTTCCACATAGAAGATTGATAAATAAGCTGGGTAGGCTCGGGTGGGTCAGAAGTTGGTCAACTGGGTGACAAACTGGTTGACGGACAGAAAACAGAGAGTGGTGGTAAATGGTATACAGTCAGAAGAGATGCAGGTCACAAGTGGGGTACCTCAGGGATCAGTCCTGGGGCCAGTCCTCTTCAACATCTTCATTAGTGACCTTGCAGATGGACTAGAGGGTAAGGCTTGTCTGTTTGCAGATGACACCAAGATCTGCAACAGAGTAGATGATCCAGATGGGGTGGGCAGAATGAGAAGAGATCTGGATAAACTAGCAGAATGGTCAGAAGAGTGGCAACTGGGATTTAATGCAAAGAAGTGCAAAATCATGCACATAGGAAGAGAAACCTGAAGCCACCTATAGGCTGGGAGGGAGTTGCTAGCAGTCACAAAGGAAGAAAGAGACTTGGGCATCATCATCACTGATGACCTAAAATCATCCAAGCAGACCTCTAAAGCAGTAGGTAAGGCTAGGGGGTGTTAGGGTGTATTAGTAGGGTATCACAAGTCGTAAGAGGGAGGTAATAATCCCTCTGTACAAGACACTGGTTAGGCCCCATCTGGAGTACTGCATGCAGTATTGGAGGCCACACCTTCACAAGGACATTAACCAAATTGAGGCAGTCCAGAGAAGGGCAACCAAAATGGTGCAGGGACTGCATCAGAAGACATCTGAGGACAGATTAACGGAGCTCAATATGTATACCCTTGAGCAAAGGAGGGAGAGAGGTGATATGATCGAGGCATTCAAACACCTTAAGGGCATAAACAAGGTGAAAGAGTCTAACATGTTTAAATATAAGAAAAATAGCAGGACAAGAGGACACAGCATGAGATTAGAGGAGGCCGATTAAGGGGAATGTGAGGAAATTCTTTTCACAGAAAGGGTGGTGGATGCATGGAATGGCTTACCACAAGAAGTGGTGGCTATGAATACAGTGCAGGGCTTCAAACAGGCATGGGATAGGTATAAGGGAGCAATACAAATGACTATGAATAGATAGGCCACTGACAGAGCAAAGGCCGATGGCACATTTATAAGGTAGAAAAAGAAATGGGCAGACTGGATGGGCCTTGCGGTCCTTATCTGCCGTCAACTTCTATGTTTCCATGTTTCTAATGAAGGTTGTACGGTTTCCCAGCTAGAGGTGTCCCATACATCTTTGAGAGGCATTCTACATCTGAAGCCTCCATCTGTAATCCAGTCCCCAGTCTGGGACTTGAATTTTGTTATGGAAAAGCTTACTTTGGCTCCTTTTGAGACAGTTGCGACTTGCAACTTACACTTTCTTTCTTGAAAAGCATTCTTTTAGTTGCAGTACCAGTCCTAAGTTTTTACCAAAGGTGGTGTGTGAGTTTACTTTAAATCAAACCATCCACCTGACAATTTTTTAGCCTGAGCATGCCATTCCAGGGGAAGCATTGCTCTATACTCTAGATGTACATAGAATAAGTCTGGTACTATAGTCACCACACGAAGAACTGCAGAAAGTCCTTGCAGTTTTTTGTTTTGTTCACCCCTGGGAAAGAGGGCACCCCATTTCCAGAGTGTGCCTTTCCAAGTGGCTAGTAACGTTTATTACTTTTTGTTACAGGAAGTACGGTAAGGAACTTCCTGGGTGGTTCATGGTCATTCCGCAAGAGGCATGGCCACTTCTGTTACTTGCTTTGAAAATGTAACTGCTGTAGATACCTGTGCAACTACCATCGGACATTGTCAATCGCAAAAGGACTGGATTTGGCCTAGCTGTGCTCCAAGGCCTGCTGTACATTCGTAGCCCTGTAGGCTCCAGCCACTCTGACTGTTCATTGTTTGTACTGCTTGGTACTCGTTCCATAGGTGTGGCCTGATGAAAGATATCCTCGAAGAAGATAGAAGTTATATACCTAACGTAACAGTAGATCTTCAAGAGAGAATCTCTCATCAGGCCATGACGTCCCACCCTTCTTCCCCCTTTTTGGGCCTACTGTAATCTGGATTGCTCTTGTCGCCATTCTGGTCTACCCTTCATCCTCTGCCTTGCCTAGGTTCGCAGAGTACTGGGTTCTCTCCTGGTTCCCTACAGAGAGGCCCTCCCAGCATGATCGCCATCGGGGAACTGAGGAGGGGCCACCCATGTTCATGTAGCAGCCGACATCTGATGTTGTTGTGGGTGGCCCCGGCTGACTGCTCGCAAAGTTTCTGTGTGGTCCTAGTGCCTGGCTGCTTATAGTTCCATAGGTGTGACCTGATGAAAGAGATTATCTCGAAGATTTATGCTATTGTAGGTACGTAACTGTTTTTTACGTACTTGCCATAACAGTAGGTCTTCGAGAGAATCTCTTACCTTAGTCCATGCTGGCCCTCCTTCCTTCTTTTCAAGCTTTAGGAGAATATGGCATCCGATTCTGCCTTGGGAATTTCAATGTCTGCCATATCCAGCACCTTTCTCAACTACTGTGAGAGGCGCTGGTCTAATCTCCTGGTTCCCCAAGAGGAGAGGTCCTCCAAACACAATCTCTGGTGGGGATTTGAGGAGAGATGGGGCGGCTCACATTTTAGACACTGACGTGTGTCGTCATGGACAACCCCTGTCTAGAAAGTTTTCATGTAGTCCTGTGGGTATTATTCCAAAGGTGTGGCCTAAGGGATGAGATTCTCTTGAAGATCTACTTTTACAGTAAATATGAAACTGTTCTTTTTATGATGCGGCTTAATGGAGGCGATTATTTCAAAGATCTTATGATGTTATGGTGAGTAACTATTGTTTCAAAGGACAGAAGGAAAAGAAAATCCTTTTGTGCGTTGGCTTCTATAGGCAGGTACTGTTGTACCACATACTTTAATCGTTATATGTGTATTGTAAAGTATATGCATTTGTATAATTTTAAACGATTGTATGACTTTTAGACGAACAGTAAACTTGAAAACTGGTATAGGCAGACAGATTGGTGTGGGCTCTCTTCCCTTGTCATTTGGGACAGATTGAAGCAGTCTAACGGAAGTCTGAGGACATGCCCCTACCCAGACTTCCTCAGTCATCTTCAATGTGTCTTAGCTAGTAGACAGGTTCCTGCCCTGCAGGTATATTGTTTTCCTATAATGCGTACTGTATGGAAGGCCTAGTTTTCTGAATGTTCTCTAGGTACGACTGAGCTTGTGATGTTTAGCCCTAGGCTAAAGAAGTGAATTGAGCAAAGGTTCAGGTCAGATAGACGAGCTGTGGTAGAAAATGTTTTTTTTAACTTTATGATCTTGCTTCGAGGGGGCTTTTGCAGCAGGCAACACCGAAGGCACCAGGGTCCCACGGAAAATGTCTAGCTAGTAGTCTTATAGCAGGGGACTGCCAATGTCCGCACTCTGATGTATGCCTGTCCTATAAAGGGTGAGGTCCCCCAGACCTACCTCAGTTCTTTTCCCCGCCATTGAACCACGCAAGTCGGGCCTCCATGGATGCCTGCTTCAGTCGACCGCCATTTTCTTTGCATTTATCTACACTTTATTTTCTTTCTTCATTCGTCTTAACATCGATTTTCGGTGTTTCTCTCCATCTCGTTTGTCTTCTGCTCCAGCCTAGTCTTCTGATCGGCCTACAAAGTGTGCCTGCGGCAAGCGGATACCTGCCAAAGACAGTCACACTTCCTGCCTGCTCTGCTTAGGCCCTAACCACGACACAGAGACCTGCGAGCACTGCCAGGACTTCAACCAGGCCACACAGACACACCTCTTGAAGACCCTCCGAAGTCACCTACTTCAGCAGAAACTAGTCCCGATGGAGAAGGAGCTTCAGGCTAAAAGCTCTTCCCCTTCCCCGACCTCCGAGGCATCTTCTGCTGCTTCTTCCCAGAAGAATTCTAGCAGGAAGTACAAACACCAGGGCCATCCTCGGTCAGCTTGTTGCTCGCAGTCACTGCATAGAACAGCTTCCACCTGTGGATCTTCCTCCCACGGGGGGTTGGCCCTTACACCGTCCGGGTTGTCGGTAGTACAGCCGCCCACCATCATTGCTATCATGGGTGGCAGCTCCTCGGGGCGGCGGACCTTCTCCCCTACCCCCCAGCCCCTGACGCTCAGGCCCTTGGTACTCTTGGGTCCTCAGCCAGGCAGCTCAACGAGGGCTGGAACCTCTGGTGTCGGGTCTTCACTTGCCCTTTTGTCAAGTGTTACTTTCGTCTGTCCCCTATTCCAGGGCCAGTGCTAGTCCTTCCAGGCACCACCTGGAACAAGAGCTCACCTCCTCTTCTGCACGGGTGACTGCTCTGACCCTGCGTAGCCACCCGCCTTGCAGGCATCTGCCTCGCCTCAGGGGCCCACATCAGCTGTTTCTCCAGACCGAGTCAGTCTTCGCCTAGCAGGCCGGCGCCAGCCCCACTGACAGCTCCTCAACTGACGCCTGCTTGCCCTCCCAGGTATACCCAGCTGGCGCCTGCTGGACTGACGCCAGAGTACCCTACTCCAGCTCCTCCACTGATGTATCCATACCCTTTTCCCCAGTGTCCTTATCCACCTTATAATCTGCCCCCACTGGTGGATGATGATGCCCTATTCATGGCTTGGTGGACCTTTATTTTTTAAGTTCAAAATTTTTATTAAATTCTGCATTTTACAAGTATGTAAACAGTGAGGTCGATAAGGATACGTAGAGCCCACAACATAGGCCAATGGGCCTGGATATAGTCATACAAAAAGAATCAGTCATCAGTGTATTAACAGGTAACTTTGAAACATACCAGCAAATGCACATATAACATTAAGGTACATACCATTTATACGGAGAGGATGAGGCAAACCACACTGGAGGCAATAAAGTCTGATCTTATGTGAAGGCAGCTATTATGATCTGGTTTTTTTTTATCTCCACGTGGCCTTCATGCTCCTCCTCATCTGAAAAAGAAAAAAAAAGAAATAACCACGAAGAGTGCCATAGCAGTAACAAACATTTTTACAACTATATACAAAAAAAACATATGTATATTATATCATATATTGCATCACACTCAGCCTTGGAACACAAAAGTGGCAAGAGTATAAGGAACTTGCATCTAAAGTAACTATAAAGGCATCCCTTAATTGATGGCCCATAACTGTCTACCCTATCCCTGCTCTGGGTGCCATGTAGGCCAGAAAGGGTGCCCATACTGTATGGAAATCGCCCCTCAGGGTTCCAGTCACTGAGGACCGTCTCTCTATCTCAAAGACGGGGCCCATGGATATAAGGATATCTTTAAGTGTAGGAACTTTGGCTGTACACCAGTAGCTAAGGATTAGGCGTTTTGTTTGCATGGCCAGCAGCATATACCATTTGAACTCCGCTTTAAGTAGTGCGCATGACTTACCGAATTCCTAGTATCATTAAGGTCGGTGATAGGGGGGTATGGTTACCCAGTATCCTGTCTCCCAGTTGTCCTGTACTGCACCATACGCTTTGGACCTGTGGACATGACCATATGATATGAAACGGGTCTACACCTGCCTGATGACATCTCCAACACGAGTCATCTTTAATCAAGTTAATATTATGCAGCATGGCCGGTGTCCTGTACCACCAATGTAAACGCTTATTCTAGGATCATGGATATGTTGTTCATCCACACTGTTTAGCATGTCCCTTTCCCTTTTAAATCTTGCTGGAAGTCTTCAAGCTGGCTCCTCCCACCCACCCAGGTGGTATATACCTCTGCTCCACCCCATGACGCCAGATCTTCCTTTCCGCTGGAAGATGCAGGTTGCCTCCTTTGTGCTTGCGCATTTCGTAGGCTCTGGCTTTCAAAACTTCGGTTTTACAGAGATTAAAACTAATTCGAGTTAGCGATCGCGCTTTTGCCTCCTCGATCATGGAAGAGAAATCTTCTCCAGGATTTCGCTGGTGTCCTTGCGGCCAGAAGATGTCGTGCACCGATCCCCATCTCACGTGCATCTACTGCCTAGGTGTTGGCCATGACACCTCGTCCTGCAGTTTTTGCTTGACTTTCCATCCTAATGTCCTGGACGACCACCCAACCTGTTAGAAGTTGGGGAGACTGGAGAAAAGGAATCCTCTGGTGAAGTCTAAGGAGGCTAGGTGGGTGCTTTCCACGGCCGCGGGTTCTGCCGAGCAGCTGGAACGCATGAAGGCGGTCGAAGAAGAAGCCGCCCACGCTTCAGCGAATCAGAGCTTTTTCATTCCACTCAACCTGGGCTCCACCTTTACAGGTTCATTTAAGGAGTTGTACCAGTCTCTCCCCACCCGGGGTGAGCAGCCCGCGGGGCTTGCACTCCTCCACGCTCTCGAAAGAGGGATAAAGAACCCAGCTTGTCTTCGTCTCGACAAAGACGCTCTTGGGACCGATAGAGGTCTCAGTCCCAGGACCGTGCGGTCTTGACCTCGGTCGAGATCGCTTCCTCGGCTGCAGGATTCATGGGCCTTCCATCTGGCCAGACGACCGAGGAAGTGACCGATGAGGTCAAGATTATTCTTAAGCCAGTCGACCCTCTGTTGCCGGCTGTGGCCGATGACTCCTTGGACCCCCCGGGTTTCACCGATCCCTCCAGTGTCTCCCGAGTGACCGAGTCGGCATGCCCAGTCTCGGTCGAGGTCTAGAACCCCCTCTGCCAAAATGGCCAAGGAGGAGCCATAAGCGCTCCAAAAGAGGCAACATCACAGGTCGTCCTTGTCCTCTTCGGATGAGGAGTGGCTCCGACGGAAACTCCAGCGCTACGAGGACCTTATGTGGCAACATCTGATTTTGACCGGGCAGAAGCCAGCTCCGCAGCCCACCCCAGCCATTACTTGGCTCTCTCCTCCCAGGCCGAAGCCGACCCCCTTGGAACAAAGCCTTTGGTTTTCCCTTATGGGCTGGCTCGCCTTTTCCGGTCTCCACCGATAGTGGTGGAGCCGCCGCCTAAGCAGCCTGTGGGAGGGCTCCTTCAAAAGAGGACCGACCAGATACCGGGTTTCCCCGACGTCTGTCGGTCATGCTGGACCATCCTCGACGGGTCGAGGGTGATTTGGTCGGCAGGCCATTGTATCCAGACTCCTCTGATTCAGATGTCACCGGGCTCTACCCTCATCCTGGGAATGATGAGTCGTCCGTTGGCACAGGGATGGAGGAAGGTCCTTCCAAGTGATCCTCCGTCTCATCTCTGATTCTACAGGGATGCCCCTGGAACCCATCCAGAAAAAGGCAGAGTACCCTCTAACGGACATCCTCAAGAGAGAGGATACCCGACGGAGACCTTTCCTGTGGCTGAGACCATTGTTGGTCCGGCACTCGAGCTATGGCAGCGCCCTGCCTCATGTCTAGCACCATCTGCCCGCAAGTACGCGGTGCCCATGGGGTCCCTTCCAGGATTCACAGAGCACCCTTTGGCTGAGAGCCTGGTGACCGCCTCTGTGTTCAGCCGTGCTGGCAGTTCTGCTGACACTGACCGTCCCCCCGACAAGGAGTCCAAGCTTTTGGACCATTCGGCGCGGAAAGTTTATGTGACTTCCTCCTTGGGCCTTCGTTAGGCCAGTTCAGCAGTCGTCATTAGATGAAGTCCTCCCACATCTCCCCATGGACATGTAAACCACAGTTAAGCAGGTCCGGGACCAGGGCTGTGCTGTTGCCAAACAGCAACTCCAGACGGCCCTGGACATTGGGGATTCTTGTGCCCGCTCGATGGCTGTTGCAGTGGCCTTTTGCCGCATGGCTTCGCTGAGGCTCTCCTCCTTCCTGGCAGATACTCAGCATAGGTTAGTTGATGTGCCTTTCCTTGGAACCAACTTGTTTGGCCCAGGAGTGGCTGGTCACCTACAGCGCATTGAGCTCTCCGGTGCCACCTTGGACGCCACTTCTGCCAAGAGTTCTTCGGGCAAGAACCAGCAGAAGAAAAAGAAGCCTTTTCATCACTCTTCCCCTGTGGTTCAGCAGTTCTCCTACTAAGGAGGACAGCAGCATCAGCAGTAGGCTTAAGCTTGGCACTCTCAGCTCAAGCCTGGACCCCAACAGGCCTGCAGAGGAGGCCGAGGCTCAGGTCCTGGAGCCTCCTCCTCCTCTAAGCCTGCCCAGTGACGGGTTGGGGGTTGCCACCCCTATCTCAGTCATGCCAGCTCTGGGTCCTCCCGTGGGGGTCCGGCTCCGCCATTTCCTTTCTGCCTGGTCCGCTGTCACTATGGACAGGTGGGTTCTCGAAGTGGTTGATCAGGGACTGCCTCTAGAATTCGAGCAGTACCCTCTCAGCTGAGCCTGCACCCCTTGGGAAGAACAGATTTCTGCATGCACCCAGTTGACTCTTCTAGACGACATTGCTCAGGTCCTCCTCAAGGAGTCAGTAGCTGTCATGGCGGATCCATCTGCAGACCCAGGCTTTAAATCTAGGTACTGCCTGGTGCCCAAGCGGATGGGGGGCTGGTGCCCCATTCTAGAGCTCCACGACCTGAATCAGTTTCTTAGGTCACGCACCTTTCGGATGGTCACTCTGTCCCAGATCATACCATCCTTGGAGCAAAACGCGTATTTCTGTTCACTGGATCTGCAGGATGCATTCTTTCACGTCCCAATCTGTCCATCCCATCAGCGGTTCCTCCGCTTCAGGGTCCAAGGGACCCTGTACGAGTTTCGAGCCATGCCGTTCGGCCTGTCATTGGCCCCTCGGGTCTTCACCAAATGCATTGCAGTAGTGATGGCTCATCTCCAGCATCGGGGAGTCAGAATTTACCCCTACCTCGACGATTGGCTCCTGGCTGGTTCCACCCAACAGGAGGTGGAGAGGTCCAGGGATCTGGCCCTCTAGACCCGCTCTCAACTTGGCCTCCTGATCAATGAGGCCAAGTCATAACTAGTGCCTTCCCAGGTGATGGACTTCATCGGGGCAGAGCTAGACTCTTGTCAAGCCAGAGCCCAGCTCCCGGCAGACAGGGCAGAGGTTCTCTCCTCCTTTGCCCAGTCATTTCTGGTTGGGCACTTGCGCTCTGCCTGGAACTTTCTGCGCCTTCTGGGTTACATGGCAGTGCGCACCTCAGTGGTCTGTTGGGCCTGGTGGCACATGTGCCCCCTCCAATGGGAGCTGGCCGCTCAGTGGACTCAGCGCCATGGTCAATTCGACCAGCTGATCACTGTAACCCAGAAGATGTGGGACGCTCTCCAGTGGTGGACCACCCCAGAACGGTTGCTGGAAGGGATCCCGTTTGTTCGCCCCTAGGCGACAGTTGTCCTTACGACTGATGCCTCTCTCATGGGCTGGGGAGCCCACTTGGGGGACAACAGGACCCACGGGTTCTGGACCCCCGAGGAGTCCGTATGTCACATCAACCTGTTGGAACACAGAGCAGTCAGACTGGCACTGTTAGCTTTCACTCCTCAGCTCTGGGGTCAAGTGGTTCAAGTCCAGAAGGACAATGCCACAACCATGTACTACCTCAACAAATAGGGCAGCAGGCACTCCCTTATGCTGTGCAAGGAGGCACTCTGCATTTGGACCCTCGTAAGCCATCCATGTGGCAGGAGCCTTGAACCAGCTGGCGGATGCTCTCAGCCGTATAGGCCAGATATCCCACGAGTGGTCTATCCATCCAGAGGTAGCTTACAGCCTGTTCTCCTGTTGGGGCAAACCGATGGTGGACCTGTTTGCATCCAGGGAAAACACCAAGCTGAGGCTGTTTCATGCCTGACCCCCTCAGCAGGGCTCGCTGCAGGGAGATGCCTTCTCGATGCCATGGACTGCAGGCCTCCTCTACACCTTCCCTCCATTTCCCTTGATCCACAAGGTGGTGCTCAAGGTGAGGAGGGACAAGGCGAAGGTGATCCTGGTAGCCCCAGATTGGCCGTGCCAGTTCTGGTATCCAGAGCTCCTCAGCCTCAGCTGCAGGCCCCAGGAGCGGCTTTGTACATGCCTGGGCCTGATATCTCTGAACCAGGGGAAGGTCTTCCATCCGGACCTTCAATCCCTGCACCTCACAGCCTGGTACCTAAGTGGCAAGAGTTCAAGGCTTTGGGTCTTTCCGAAGATGTCTACACCATGTTGAAGGCATCTCGAAAGGAATCAACCAGGAAATGTTATGCCATCAAATGGAAAATGTTTTCTATTTGGTGTCAGGGTAAGGGTCTGGACCCCTTATCCTGTTCTGTGGCTAACATTCTTAACTACCTTTGGTCTCTCTCCAAAGGGGGTCTGCGGTCATCGACCCTTAGGGTGCACCTGGAAGCCATTTCTGCTTTCCGGGCATGGGCTGGTCAGCCGACATGGGCGCAGGAGACTGTGATCGGGCGCTTTTTCAAAGGCCTGGATCACACATCCCTTCTGGTGCATGGACCTCCACCTCCGTGGGATCTACTGCTGGTGCTGGCAAAGTTCATGGGCAAGCCATTCGAACCAATGCACAAGTGTGAGCGGTCACACTTGTGGAAAACGGCCTTCCTGGTGGCTATCACGTCTGCCAGAAGGACAGGGGAGCTCCAGGTGCTTTCGGTGGACTCCCCTTATCTGGCCTTCCACAGGGACAAAGTTGTCCTATGCCCCCACCCAAAATTACTTCTGAAGGTGGTGTCAGAGTTTCACCTTAACCAGGTGTTGACTCTGCCGGTATACCCGGTATACTACCCTAATTACACCTCGGACGCCAAGTACAGGCTCCATAACTTGGACCTGAGATGTGCACTCTTCTATTATAAGGAGCGGATGGCGGAAATACGTGGAGAGGTTCGCCAGCTGTTTGTCACCTACGCTGAAGCCACTTCTGGCAGACCTGCAGCCAAATGGACCATAGCAAGATGGATTACATCATGTATAGGTCTGTGCTGTGAGTTGGCAGGCAAGGAGCCTCCCAGAGGGATAAGAGCTCATTTTATCCACCATACTGCTGCATCTGTGGCTGCTTCCAGGGACATACCTATCCAGGAAATCTGTGGGGCTGCTACCTGGAAGTCAGCAAACACCTTCATTACCCACTACCACATCGACCTTGAGTCACGCCGGGATGCTGGTTTTAGGGCTTCAGTTCTCCAGTCTCTGTTCCCTAAGTAGGGGGGGGTGTGTGCCTTGCCTCCCTCCTCCCGGAGAACTGCTAGGAGTCTTCCAAACAGTGTGGATGAACAACATCCACGATCATAGAAAAACAGGTTACTGACCTGTAACAATAGTTCTAGGAGTGGTATATGTTGTTCATCCACATGGACCCACCCAACCTCCCCGGCTGCGGACGCATACAGCCTGGCTTCCAGCGGGCTAAGATCTGGCGTCATGGGGCAGAGCCGAGGTATATACCACCTGAGTGGGTGGGAGGAGCCAGCTTGAAGACTTCGGGCAAGATTTAAAGGGGAAAGGCACGTGAGATGGGGATCGGTGTGCGACATCTTCTGGGCCACAAGGACACCGGCAAAATCCTGGAGAAGATTTCTCCTCCATGATTGAGGACGCAAAAGCGCAATCACTAGCTCAGACGAGTTTTAATCTTGGTAAAAGCAACGTTTTGAAAGCCAGGGCCTATGAAATGTGTGAGCATGAGGGAGGCAACCTGTATCTTCCAGTGGAAAGGAAGATCTGGCGTCATGGGGTGGAGCCGAGGTATATACCACTCAAGGTGGGTGGAAGGAGCTAGCTTGAAGACTTCTGGCAAGATTTAAAGGGGAAAGGGACATGCCAAACAGTGTGGATGAACAACATATACCACTCCTAGAACTACTGTTACAGGTGGGTAACCTGTTTTTCTGTATCATCGTACTGCGAACATCTGTATATTGTTTGTGCACATTATGCCAGCATTGGGCCCACTGTCCCTCCGTTATAGCTATGCCCATGGCATTCCCTCATTTCTGTTTAGCCCGATCTGTCTGGTGGTTGGGGAGGGTTTCTCTGAAGAGCGAGTAAATGACCCCTGCTTGTCCCTTAGCTAGGGCTAACCATTTAGTGAGAGGTGTTTCCCATATGCGCCATGCATTGTTTAGTAAGAAGATGTGCTGCTGCATCTTGAAATTGCCAATATTTCCAGAAATCACCCTGTGGGATATTCCGTTTCTTCTGAAGAATCTTGAAGGAGTCTGTATATGTTTGGGAGGGGCCTTGTATGTCTGAAATATAATATATACCTCACTGTGCCCAGGATCGCCAGTAGACTGGGACATGGGCAATGGTTAGCTGGGAATTGTGCCACAAGGGACTGTAGGGGAGGTTTTAAGCAGGCGGTGCAGTTGTCTCCCGTATTTAAGGGTCGAACCAATAGTAGGGTGTAACTTCTCGGCTATCTGAAATGTGCCCCATAGTAGGGATGCCAGAGTGGAAGTACCTGATCTTACCTGTGTTAATCTTCACCATTCATCACTGTTGGGTGTCTTTCGGAGTCAGGCACCCCGTGGGAGACGTTTTTTTTTTTTTTGGAAGGAGGAACCGGCGCCACCCACGAGGCCGACACATTGTGTGGCGCTTGCAGGTTGGCCAGAAACGGCCGTTTGGTCCTCCTCCACCTCAGTTCTGCTTCTTCTGCCGTCGAGACAGCACCCTTGCTCAAGACTGTTCTGCGTGGCCTAGTTTTAGTCGAAGCCTCAAAGCCTTCGACGCCATTCTCTTCTCCTTCGACTCCGCCTTGGTTCTGCCTACTCGACGCCATTCCAGATTCTGGTAAGATCTTTTTTTTATTTTTTTTTTTTTTGCGGCATTGAATCTTTACTTGTTTTTTAATTTACAGTACCGTCGCATCTGGTCGTCGGGACAAAAAACTATCTAAGAAAACGGGTCGGCCCCCTATGTGTTGGTGTCCCTGCGGCCGTCAGATATCTGTTACTGACTGGCATGACGTCAACCTTTTCTGCCTTGCACCACACCATGACATGTATACCTGCGATGCCTGCTTCTCAGTGGACTTCTGAGTTCTGGAGCACCTCGTGTTGTCGTCAGGGCTCTGCCGACTTTCGGGGGGCGTCGTCGCTCGCATTGGTGCAAGTGCAGGACACTTTGCCCTCCCTTCGGGTCCCTTCCCAGGCCTATACGGTCTAGTGAAGAGGGGACCTCCTTCTTGCTCCTGCCTTCCCGTAGAGGCGGTTCCTACCATGGTGTCGGAGGGCCAGGCCGGGAGCAACACTGTGGCAGTCACCTCCTTGGAGGTGCAGGCTGCCCCATTGTTGGGGCCTACTGCTGCAGGTCCTGGTGTGGGGCATTCCTTGACACTGCCTCGGATCCTGGAACCGTTCGCGGCTCCGGTGATCGGGGCAGCACCGCGAGGGGTGTGGGGCCGGGTCATGGTGTCGTGACTAGGGGAATCTTCAGGGCTGCCATAGAAACATAGAAACATAGAAACATAGAAGTTGACGGCAGATAAGGACCGCAAGGCCCATCCAGTCTGCCCATTTCTTTTTCTACCTTATAAATGTGCCATCGGCCTTTGCTCTGTCAGTGACCTATCTATTCATAGTCATTTGTATTGCTCCCTTATGCCTATCCCATGCCTGTTTGAAGCCCTGCACTGTATTCATAGCCACCACTTCTTGTGGTAAGCCATTCCATGCATCTACCACCCTTTCTGTGAAAAGAATTTCTCACATTCCCCTTAATCGGCCTCCCTCTAATCTCATGCTGTGTCCTCTTGTCCTGCTATTTTTCTTATATTTAAACATGTTAGACTCTTTCACCTTGTTTATGCCCTTAAGGTGTTTAAATGTCTCGATCATATCACCTCTCTCCCTCCTTTGCTCAAGGGTATACATATTGAGCTCCGTTAATCTGTCCTCATATGTCTTCTGATGCAGTCCCTGCACCATTTTGGTTGCCCTTCTCTGGACTGCCTCAATTTAGTTAATGTCCTTGTGAAGGTGTGGCCTCCAATACTGCCGCAGTACTCAGATGAGGGCCTAACCAATGTCTTGTACAGAGGGATTATTACCTCCCTCTTACGACTTGTGATACCCCTACTAATACACCCTAACCCCTAGCCTTACCTACTGCTTTTAGGGTCTGCTTGGATGATTTTGAGGTCATCAGTGATGATGATGCCCAAGTCTCTTTCTTCCTTTGTGACTGCGCAACTCCCCTCCCAGCCTATAAGTGGCTTCGGGGTTTCTCTTCCTATGTGCATGATTTTGCACTTCTTTGCATCAATCCCAGTTGCCACTCTTCTGACCATTCTGCTAGTTTATCCAGATCTCTTCTCATTCTGCCCACCCCATCTGGATCATCTACTCTGTTGCAGATCTTGGTGTCATCTGCAAACAGACAAGCCTTACCCTCTAGTCCATCTGCGGGTACTAATGAAGATGTTGAATAGGACTAGCCCCAGGACTGATCTCAAGTACCCCTTGTGACTTGCATCTCTTCTGACTGTATACCATTTACCACCACTCTCTGTTTTCTGCATCCAACCAGTTTGCCACCCAGTTGACCAACTTCTGACCACCCACAGCCTACCTAGCTTATTTATCAATCTTCTATGTGGAACAGTGTCAAAGCTTTGCTGAAGTCAAGGTAGGCGACATCAACTGCTCCCTGGTCCACCACTCTGGTTACCCAGTCAAAGAAATCTATGAGATTAGTTTGACAGGACCTTCCTTTTGTAAACCCATGCTGTCTTGGATCCTGTGCCCTATGGATTCCAGGTGTTGCACTATCCTTTCCTTAAGGAGTGCCTCCATAATCTTGCCCACTACTGAGGTAAGACTGACGGTCTGTAGTTCCCCGCCTCCTCCCTGCTACCACTCTTGTGAGTGGGATCACATGAGCCCTCTCCAGTCTTCTGGGACCTCTCCTGTGCTCAGAGACTCACTAAACAATTCTGCTAACGGCTCTGCTAGTTCCTCCTTTAGCTCCTTAAGTACCCTGGGATGTATGCCATCAGGTCCCATTGCCTTATCCACCCTGAGCTTAGCAAGCTCTTGTAGGACCCTTTCTTTTGTGAAGGAGTAGTGCTCACCTCCCTCCCCTGTGTCCATGATGCTGAGCTGTGGGCTCCTGCTACCTTCTCTTCAGTAAATACTGAGCAAAAGTATCTATTTAGGATAGATGCCTTTACAGGGTCCTCCTCCTCACATGCTCCCTTTTCTCCATTAAGCTTAGCAATACCCCTCTGGACTTTCTCCTTTCACTAATGTATCTATAGAAAGTCTTGTCACCTTCTTTTACTGTTTGTGCTAGTGTTTCCTCAGTTTGGGACTTTGCCTGCCCCTTACTGCCTTACCTGCTTCCCTTAGGGCAGTTTGGTATGCCTCCTATCTTCATCCCGCTGTGTTCCCTTATATTTTCTGAAGGCCAGCCTTTTGGCTCTGACCTTTTCTGCTACTGTATTTGAGAACCAAAGTGGTTTCCTTCTTCTTTTGCACTTCCTTTTCTGTCTAACACAATGGGATGTTGCTTCAAGTATTGTATCCTTAATGCTTGCCCACTTTGCTTGTACCTCCTCACCTGTGTTTCTTTTTGCCAGGGCTAGCTTAACTCTGTTGGCCATCTTATCAAAGTCAGCTCCTCTGAAGTCCCATATTTTTGCTTTGGAATGGGATGGTCTGTAGGTTCCAGAGGACCAGCGTGGCCTGGGAGAAGGGGAGCTGGGCACAGAGGCACGGGTGAACCTGTCACCTGAGGGACGTGTCTCTATCAGGGCTAGGAGAATCCATGGGAGAACCTGGCATAGGAGATGCAAGTCACAAGTGGGGTACCTCAGGGATCAGTCCTGGTGCCAGTCCTATTCAACATCTTCATTAGTGACCTCGCAGATGGACTAGAGGGTAAGGCTTGTCTGTTTGCAGATGACACCAAGATCTGCAACAGAGTAGATGATCCAGATGGGGTGGGCAGAATGAGAAGAGATCTGGATAAACTAGCAGAATGGTCAGAAGAGTGGCAACTGGGATTTAATGCAAAGAATCGGAGGGTTCCCCATGGCCTTGCACCTCCCCATGTGCCCCCTCCTGCAGCACCGGTGACTGTGACTCTTGCTGGCTCTCGAGCCAATCGTGGCTTGGGGAGTCAGCTGCAGATTGACAGTCCCACTGCTGCTGGGGTGGTGATCAGGTTTCTGAGCGAGGGGGTGGCTGCCATCACCCGGTGCCATCCCCTCCTCTTAGAATCCAAGGGTCCAGGCCCCTCCCGTCCCCTTAAGGGGGTAGTTTTGAGTTTTATTTTTTTTTTTAAGCACAGGGTCAGGGGAGAGAGAGCTTCCTCGGAGTCCACAGGGTTGAGGGAACGGGTTGATGGACCCTAACACACTTCCGTGGCCCTCCGGGGTCAGGGAAAGAGCGGTAGTGCTGAGCCCTTTCCCGTCTTCTCTTAAGGAGGTCTCTCTGGGTGGGGCTGGGGTCTGCCCTTATGCATCCATATGGCCCCCGGTCTTACACTACAGTGTTAAGTCCCCACCATTTTAATTTTCAGGACAGAATGGTGAAGCTACAGACCTGCAGTTTTCCACCTATGCCAGGTTCTCCCATGGATTCTCCTAGCCCTGATAGAGACACGTCCCTCAGGTGACAGGTTCACCCGTGCCTCTGTGCCCAGCTCCCCTTCTCCCAGGCCACGCTGGTCCTCTGGAACCTTTGACCTGGGACCAGTTCAGATCTCAGGCTTCAGCTTTTCTTCAATGTGTAGGGCTATGGACAAGCAGGTTTTCCGACCAGTTCCCCCACCGCAGCCAGAGTCTGACTCGTTAAGTTCCTCGACCTCCTTGTCTTCCTCCACAGGGGAAGAGGAGCCTACTGTTCATTTGTCCTCAGACGCTGATCAGGCCCAGTATCGGCGCTTCCTGTAGAGGCTGGTCAGGAGCTTGCACATCTCCCGTTATGCAAGAGACAATACTGATCGTGCGATGCAAGCCTTTTTAGGCGAATACGGGTGCACCATTTGGTGGTTGTATCCTAGCCAGTTCCCTTCCGGCAAGCATCATACAGCGCCTGGTAGTGTCGGTGCTCCCTGGAACCAGCCTCTGTGGACTGCCAGAGACTGTATTATGCAACCCGCAGGTCTCCAGGTGCTTTGCCTCATCCACCTTCTGGACTGATGTGGCTGAACACCCCTTTCGGGCATAGTCGCCCGGTCCGGAACCAGCCCCCTGATACTGACTCTCAAGAGTTTGATCAGCTGGGGCAGAAATTTTTCTCCTCTGTGTGGAGCCTGCTGGCAGTTATCTCCCATCAGGTGCACCATGCTGCCTATAAATGGCATCTGTGGGCAATGCTAGGTCAGGCTTTAGCATCGCTGCCCGATTCGGAGGCTACCTGGCAAGCCACAGCCCTCTCTGCTTTAGGCCTGAAGTTGGTGAGGCACCAGACGGGCATCGTACGACGCCAGTGAGGTCACTTCAAGGCTTGCGTGGACAGCGAACTGTATTAGGCGGATAGCATGGCTTCGCCTTTCAAGGTTGTCACCTTTGGCCCGGCGCAGGTTACTGGCCTCCTCCTTCCAGGGAATCCATCTCTTCTTCCACAGGGCGAGGCAGGAGCTTCAAGGGCCTTTTCCTTCCCCTAGGTTTCAGGGGACCCTACCTTGCCCTGACCAGTCCAAGCCCTAACTGGCTAACGAAGGGTCCCCCTCCCCTCCGTTCTCCCACAGGGGGGACTGAGGGATGTTATTCCTTCAGAGTTTCTTGGGCCCCCTTCGGGGGTGCCCGGTACTCACCTGACAGTGATGAACTGTGAAGACTGACACAGGTAAGATATGAAAAATGTACCTACGGTAATTCTTGATCTTCCTGTGTGTCTTCACCATTCATCACTGAATCCCTCCCGCCTTCCCCTCACAAGGCCTCAGTCCCTGTGTCATACCGCCTCCCTGCTTGCCCCCCTCCCTTGGGTTATTTCTTCCTCTCTGGCATGCCACCAGGAGGCCTTCAGGAGGGATTTAGAAATGGGCAAGTGGGGCGCTTTAGGTTTTTTTTTTCTCAGGGTCTTCTGGTGTGCCCCTCCTCTATCCTGGTCCTCCATGGGATGCCTTCATCTCATGAAGTCCATTGTCAGTTCCAGGATGGGTGGTTTTGGGCTCTCCATAATTCTCTGACCCTCATTACCTTCCTCAATGGGGATGGTGTGTGTTTTAGGGGTCCTTCTCTCTCTCCCCTCGAAAATCTGTTTTTCTCTTTGTGGAAAATAGTGTAATTTTCCCCTAGGGAGTTGTAATAGAAATAGAACTTGAGGGCAGATAAGGACTGCTTGGCCCACCTAGTCTGCCCATTTTCCTACCTAACAGATGAGCTGCAGATCCTTGTTAACCAACAGCTTACTTCCTCCTAAACCCCCCCCCCCCAACTAGGACTGCCTTATGTCTGTTTCCTGCATTCTTGAATTTCCCCACTGTTCTTGACTCCATGACCTCCTCAGGGAGGCTGTTCCATGCATCCACAACCCTCTCCGTGAAAAAATACTTCCTCACATTACCTCTGAGCCATCCCCCCTCTATCTTCAAATGTTGTCCTCTTGTTCTTGCACATCTCCCTTTCTGAAAGATGCTACCCTCTTGGACTTTGTTGATTCCCTTGAGGTACTTGAAAGTTTCTATCATGTCCCCTCTGTCCCTTCTTTCCTCACGGGTATACATATTAAGCTCCTTTAGTCTTTCTTCGTATGTCTTCTGGTGCAGACCCTGCACCATTTTGGTTGCCCTCCTCTGGACAGCCTCCACTCTGTGTCTTTGCGGAGATGGGGTCTCCAGAACTGCACACAGTACTCCAGATGGGGTCTCACCAACTGTCTGTACAGAGGGATAACAACTTCCTGTTTTCAACTATTGATGCCTCTCCCTATGCATCCCAGTATCCCCCCAGCCTTCCCTACTGCCTTCTCACATTGCTTGCCCACCTTTAGGTCATCTGATATAATCAAGACCCCTACTTTTCTGCGGCACATTGGGACCAAGTTCTGCGGCAAGACTACCATTTGCCCAGAAGTTCTGCAGCAGTGGTTTGTAATTTCTGTGGAAATTCTGCGGCACTGAAAAACTACCACATCACAGTGTTAACTTGTCATCCTGACTTCACTTTCATGGCAGTGATTATAGCAGTCAGGATGGGGGAAAGCACAGTAACACTAGTTCAAAAAATAAGACTTATAGAAATAGTGTTATGCCTAATAAAACAAAAACATATCTATCCCTTATGATCCATGTCTGTTGCACAAATGAAATACACAAAGGAGGTCTTTTGTGATAAATGAGATATTTCTATACTCATGCTGTCGATATCACTCATGAGGTCCCCACTGTGCATCACTTGTATATTTATATGTAATCTGTGACATACATACAAATATATATATGTGTGTGTATGTGTGTGTATATGTATATATATATATATATATATATATATATGTATAGCTGCAGTAGGCATGGACTCAGAAGCCATTGAATAAATTCATTTATCTTCACAACCGTTGAATAAATAAAATGTATCCAAATAGTAGCTATGTCACAATCACTCCAGAACTCATTTTGAATGTTCGACCTCAGTAGCAGTACTACCCATATTCAAATGCAAATAACTTTAAAACGAAAAAAGATAGCATGATACTGCGAGCATGAAAGTTGTTCAGCACACAATTATCTACAAAATGAGTGGTGTTTCATTTAAAGGTACTTTATAGTTTTTTTTTTTGTTTTTTTTTAATAATTGGCAAGAAAGAGCAGAAAATGCATTTTTTTGTTCACTTTTTTGACAAACGTATGCAAAAACAAGATAAGCAATCAAAAGCAAATGTCCCTGCACTGGCAGAAAGTATCCCTAGTGCATAAATAAAATATACAATGGTGAGCTGTCAGATAAATGATTTATCTGCACTTGTGCTGTTTGACCTGGGACACCTCACTCGTGGCATACGCCACTCATGAGGTTACCAGAGGTCAAACAGCAGTTGAGTAGATAAATCATTTATCGATAGTCTCCATTATATATCCTAATGTAATTGTATCCTCATTCATAAAGGTCCCTTTGGAAATGGAATAAACAGAATAAAGGAGATATTGCAAAACTAATTTTTCATGCCAACCTGCTTCCCCAACACACTTTGTAACACCATCAGGCCATGACATGCATGTGAACCCATTGTCAGATAAAGCTCTCCAGCCCATCACAGTGTGTCCCCCATGTGACAGAATACTGTATCATACCTTCCCTGGCTCAGAGCAGTGATGTGTTCCCCCAATCCTTGTGCTACCCAGCCAGCTCCCAGAGCTCATCTCAGAACCTGAGTTGTCGTCACGGGAACACAACCTGCTAACCTTTGGCCCAACAGTTGGCCTGCACACATTTCTCCATAACTTTTAGCTGATTCTGTCAACCAGTGACAATATTATATAAAAAAGGGGGGAGGGGGAACCAGGTTCTATGGATAAATGGAAATATTAATAAAGAATCACCAAGAACAGTGAATTCTGCGGCAATAGAAGTTCTATGATAAGTTACAAGTTCTACTTAAAATTCTAGCACCCAGAATTCTAGGGAACATGGATATAATTACCCCAGGTCCTTTCCATTTTTACTGTTGTCAGTATCTCACCCCCCATTGTGTACTCTTCCCCTGGGTTTTTGTTTTCCAGGTGCATTACCTTGCACTTCTTTGCATTGAATCTGAGCTGCCATACATTTGACCATTCCTCCTACCTTGCCAAGTCCCTTCTCATCCTTTCCACTCCATCTTGTGTATCAACCCTGTTGCAGATCTTTGTGTCATCTGCAAAGAGACATACTTTTCCTTCCAGTTCCTCTGCAATGTCACTTATAAAGATATTAAAAAGGACTGGTCCCAGTACTGAACCCTGCGGTACCCCGCTAGTAACCCTCCTTTCTTCACTGTGGACTCCGTTTACTACTACCCTTTGTGTCCTGTTGTCTAGCCAGTGTTTTATCCAGGCTACCACCTTGGGACCCACTCCAAGGCTGGCTAACTTGTGTATTAATCTTTCGTGTGGAACTGTATCAAATGCCTTGCTAAAATCTTGGTAGGCCATGCCCACGGCCCCTCCCTAGTCTACTACTTTGGTCACCCAGTCAAAGAAATCTATTAGATTCATCTGACACAACCTTCCCATCGTGAATCCATGCTGCCTTGGGTCCTGTACCCCACTGGCCTCTAGGTACTCGGTTCTTTCCTTCAGAAGTGTTTCCATCATTTTTCCTGCCTCTGTCCTGCTCTCACTTTTGTGAAGGGGAATCACATCTGCCCTCCTCCAGTCCTCAGGTACCACCCCATCCTCCCATGATTTGTTAAAGAGTAGTCAGCGGTGTCACTAGTTCTAACCCTAGTTCTTTTAGAATTCTTTGGAGAATCCCATCAGGCCCCATTGCTTTGTCCACCTTCAATTTTATTAGTTCTTTCAGAACCATTTCTTCTGTAAATGGGCTGGTGTCGACCCCCATCTTCAGTGTGTTTCTCTTGTTTGGTTTAGGTACCTCCCCTCCTCTTCTTTTGTGAATGCTGAGCAGAAACATTCGTTCTGTATCCCTGCTTTTTCCCTGTCACCCTCTGCCCACATTCCTTCCCCTTTACTAAGCCTCAGTATCCCTCCTTTGGTCTTTCTTCGCTCCCTAATGTAGCTATAAAAGGTCTTATCTCCCTTCTTAACAGAGTTTGGTATCCTTTCCTCGGTTTGGGCTTTTGCTATTCTGACTGCCTTCCCTGCCTCTTTCTGCTTTAACTAATAAAGTTCTCTGTCCTGCTCCTTCTGTGTTTCCTTATATTTCCTCAATACTATCCTTTTCTCCTTAACCTACCCTGCCACCTCTTTTGAGAACCATAGCGTTTTTTTCCTTCGTTGTGTTTTGTTGTTTGCTGTCCACAAGGCTTGTTGCTCTGCTAGTGGCTTTGATTACTCCCCATTGTTCCTCCACCCCTCCTTCTTGCCTGTTTGCTAGTGCTTTTCTGAGGCACTCTTTCATTTTCCCAAAGTCAGCCCTCCTAAAGTCCAGTATTCTTGCTTTTGTAAGGCTTGATTGTATGGCTGTGTTTATCGTGAACCACACTGTTTGGTGGTCGCTTGTTCCCAGATGTCTACCCACTTTTAAATCTAAGATTCTTTCTCCATCCCCATTAAAGAGTACCAGGTCTAAGATTGCTCCCTCCCGAGTGGGTTCCAATACTAGCTGCCTGATGCATGCCCCCCGTAGGGCATCAAGAATGACCCTGCTCTTGGATGTGCCTGCAGCAAAGGTGCTCCAGTTAACATCTGGCATATTCAGGTCCCCCATCAACAATATATCCCCTTTCTAGGGACATGGATATGTTGTTCATCCACACTTTCTGGCAGGTATCCTTGCCGCTTTAATTCTTGCCGGAAGGTCTTCAAGCTGGCTCCTCCACCCACCCGGGTGGTAAAACTCTCGGCTCCGCCCCATGACGCCAGATCTTCCTTACCACTTGGAAGCTCAGGTTCCCTCCTTAGTGCTCTGCGTTTTAGACTGGATCCTAACTCTTCGGTTCGTCCGAAATTGGTTTTGAAGTTTTCTAAACTTCGGTCTTCATCTTCCCTCGCGGCTGCGATGGACAAATCTGTTCCCGGCTTTCGGCGGTGCCCTTGCGGGCAGAAAATGTCCAGGACGGATCCGCACTCCACGTGTGTCTACTGCTTAGGCCTAGATCACGACCCGCAGGCTTGCGAGTTGTGCTGCTCCTTCTCGGCCAACGTTCTGGACGATCACACTGCCCGTTTGAAGCTTGGGCGCCCCGAGAAACGTTTTCCGCCGGTAAAATCTAAAGAGGCTCGTTGGGCGGTGTCTGCAGCGGCTGGCTCAGCTGAGCAGCTCGAGCAGATGATTGCCGTCGAGGAGGAGGCGGCCCAGGCCGCATCTTCCTCCTCCTCGGCCGCGGCATTTATCCCACTCTCTCTGAGTTCCTCGTATATGGCTTCATTCAAGGAGCTTTGTCAGTCCCTTTCCACGGGAGGAGAGGGGCCTTTGGGACATTCTTCTCGGCCCAAGAAAAAAGAGTCGAAAGGTAAGTCCCACTGTCGACGTTCGTGGGAGCGGGAGAGGTCCCCTTCCCCGAGCAGCCGACCGTTGACTTCAGTCGTTTTTGCGGCTGAGGCCGCTGGCTTCACGGTGCCCCCATCAGGCCAGCCTGCCGAGACTCCCGTCGACGAAGTCGAGATTTTTCTCAATCCGTTAGACGGGCTGTCGACTGGAGAAGTCGACAACCCTCCTTCCTGATTCCCCGGTGGATCCGAGATCTGCCTGCGCCTGGGCGCGGTCCCGGTTAAAGTGCCTGAGCTGAGGGAAGGCGGGTGTCCCTGCCCTTCCAGACCCACCTCGGTTCCCCGAAGGTCTCGGTCTGTATCGGACCTCTTCTCGGTCAACCGTTCCCGCCGACATCGGCGGTCTCTGTCTCGTTACCGAAGTAAGTGGCGACGCCGTTCTTCCTCGTCGTCTTCCTCAGGTGAGGAGAGGCTGCGGCGCAAGTTGCGCCAGCACTATGAGGACCTTATGTGGCAGCAGTTGCTGTTGTCCGGGCCTAAGCCGACCCCGGCCATCGAGTGGCTGTCACCTGAACGCCCGAAGCAACCACTCGTTCCAGTCGAGTTGCCCGCTCCAGGGCCGGTTGCTAAGTCGAAACCAGCTGATCCACCGATTGTGGTGGAACCTCCGCCTCCACAACCGAAGTCGGGGGGCACCGACCAAGAATTCTTGGTCGGGTCACGGCCTGCCCCACAGGTTGTCGGTCACCCTCACTCCCGACCGTCCTCGGCAGGTGGAGGGTGGCTCAGGGCCGAGGCAGCTCTTCGCAGACTCTTCAGAATCCAATGACTATTCCTCCCTGTTCTCCAGGCAGTTCGATTTGGAGTCCTCCGGGGGCCAGTCAGTGGATGATAGCCCATCGTCCTTTTTGGGTCTGCTTCGACTCATCTCTGAGTCCACCGAGATGCAGCTCGAGCCCGTGTCCAAACGGGCCAAGTATCCCCTGACGGAGATTCTGGACCGAGGGGATTCTCCCACGGAGGCCTTTCCGGTGGCTGAGGCCATTGTCAGCCCAGCCTTGGAGCTTTGGCAGTGGCCTGCTTCCTGTCCTGCGCCCTCGGTCAGGATGGCCAGGAAGTATGCGTTCCCTACTGGCTCTTTGCCCGGTTTCTCGGAACACCCCTCTGCTGAAGGATTAGTCACCGACAGCGTTTTCTGGCGTTCCGGCAACGCTCGGGATGTGGATAAGCCCCCCCGACAAAGAGTCCAAAAAGCTGGACTTTGCCGGGCGCAAGGTGTACGCTGCGTCCTCCCTCGGCCTCCGACAGTCCAGCTCGGCCGTGCTGATGGCACACTTCTCCCACGCCCTCATGGGCTCCCTGGATGAGGTTGTTCCTCATCTCCCCGCCTGACCTGCAGACCACGGTCTGCCAGGTGTGGGACCAGGGTAGGGCGGTGGCGAAGCAGCAGCTCCAGACTGTTCTGGACATAGGTGATTCCTGTGCCAGGTCAGTAGCGGCCGCGGTGGCCATGCGACGCAGGGCGTGGCTGAGGATATCCACCTTCACGGCAGATACCCAGCACAAGTTGGCGGACGTCCCCTTCTTGGGGACTGACCTCTTCGGCCCTGGAGTAGTATACCATTCCTAGAACTCCTGTTACAGGTGAGTAACCTGTAATTTTCTGCCATTCTAAGGATGCCTTCTATCATTTCCTTGTCCATTCCTTCCCCCTGAGATGGGGGTCTGTATATAACCCTCATGCGGATTGTGGTTCCATTTTCCTGTTTCCAGGATGACCCAGGGTGCCTCATCTGCTCCCTGTTTACTCTTTAGTTCTGTTGCTTTGATCCTTTCCTTTACATAGAGAGCTACTCCTCCTCCTCTTTTACCCTCTCTTTCCCTCCTGTAGATTGTGTATCCTGGTATGTCGACATCACAGTCATGGTTCTCTGTGTACCATGTTTCTGTGACTGCCACAATATCCAGGCAGCCCTCTTCCATTAAGGCCATTAGTTCAGGGGAGCTTGTTACACAGACTACGGGCATTCAGACTCATCACCCTCCACTTTTTGATGGCCTTACCCCTTTTAGCCCCATCCCTGTCCTTGCTGCCTTTGCCTTTTTTTACATTTACCTGTGTCCTGCTCCCTAATGACTTCTCTACCTTGGTGTTTACCTCACTTATTACCGTGTTTTGTTGGGGGGAGGCTGGGATTTTCCTGCTAATTTTTAGTGCCTCCCCAACCCGGGCTAGTTTAAATGTTTGCCAATGAAGCATTTAAACCTCTCACCTAGGATCCTGGTTCCCCCACTGGACAGATGCCGACCACTGCACCTGTATAGCTCTGCATCCCTCCATATCCATACCTGCCCATTATGGGGTTGTAAGAGATCTCAGTCGAAACTAATGTAGAGTCTGGACAGTATGGAAAGCTATTTTATATCCTTCTAGCCAGGGCAATTCCCAGCCACCCCTCTTCTAGTATGCTCTCAGCTTATTTCAGCTATATCTTGGTGTATTTTGGCCCCATAAGAAAGCACTGATCATATTATCCCAATTGACGTACCAGAAGCAGGGAAAATATAGGGGAATGTGGGGAAGCAAATATGTTATCTTGGGGGGCCAGTGTCATCTTGATGGCCATAGTAAGGTTCATCCGGGCCCATCTATTTAATTCCTCTTTGCATTCAACTAGTAATAGTCCCAGATATTTATCCCTTATAGTGTCGAGTTGTGGGCAGATTTTTATCCCCAGATAGGTCAGACCCTGAGTCGCACATCTGAGATCTGTGACAGGCAATTTTTGAGGATTACATTGCAAGTTGAAGGGGAGTATTTATTTTTTGGTATGGTTGACCTTAAGACCAGAATATTTTGTGAATTTTTGGAGGAGATCTGTAAGGGAAGGAAGTCATGTTTGCACATCCGCCAGGGGTATGAACAAATCATCAACGTATAGTGGAGTAGTGTAATGTGTGTTTCCTATTGGGATTCCAAGAATGTCCTTATGTCGGTGTATGGCTGCAGCTAGCACGGGGTATAGCCTGGGATTTCAGATCTGCACACCAAGTGGACTCACTGCTCCCCCCCCCCGGATGTAGCCAGACAGTATACAAATGTACACCAGGACCATGTTTGTTGCCTCATTTGTCACAATAAATACAACTTCTGTATCTCATGACAGTGGTTCTTGCCATGCATGGGTAAATACAAATGCCATGCACTGTTCCCTAAGACACCCACATACCAGCCCAGAGCCTGTAAAGTTGTATTGTCCTTGGGATACAAAGACAGTATTAGTGACCAGTCCTTCTAGTTTCGACTGCTATGAATAAAATTACAGAAAGGTTCAGTATTTTCTTTGTTAGTTTTCACGGTAAAAGGAAGCAGGTCAGAGCCTATTTGCTACCTCCCTTAAATAAAATTGCACACCATGGAGTATGCCTGCCTACACCCATGGCTAGCGGTTCTACAGCCAGGACGAATGAAAGAGGCGAAAGGGCGCCCCATCTGGTACCACATCGTAGTGTAAAGGGTTTGGACAATATGGAGTTTGTAAGAACTCTGGCTGTTGGAGACGTGTAAACAGATTTGACCCAGGCGCAGAAATTAGGCACAAATCAGAATCTGTTTAGTACCAGGAGTAGATAATCCCACTTGAGAGTCGAACGTTTCTCAAAGTCAACAGCAGTACCAGCTGCTGGCGTTGAGAGGGTCTTGAGTGTAAGCATCAAGTTAAAAAGAGATAGAATATGATCAGCATTGTATCTGCTGTGTATAATCTGACCTGAGAGGGATGAATTAAATCCAAAACAGAGGTTTGAGGCGACTGAAGATAGCTATAGCATATATTTTACTATCAGCTGAGATCAAGGATATGGGTCTATAGCTTCCTGGTCTGGTGGGATCCTTCCCCTTTTTTGGGGAGGATGGTAATCACTGCTTCCCGCATTGTAGGTGGGAACTGAGCCATGTCCTCTGCTTTCTTGGAGACCTTGCACAGGACGTGCGTGACCACTGGAGCAAGTGCTTGCAGAAACTCAGCTGAAAAGCCATCCTCTCCAGGGTCTTTACCTTTCTTGAGGGATTACAAGGCCTGCCAGTTTGCATTCTCCATAAGTGGAGTATCAAGATGACCTTGTGCAGGAGACAAAGTGGGATGCTGTAAACTCTTCAAGAAAACCATTGTGTCTTTGGGCAAGGATGGTTGTGAGGCAATGTACAGCTGCATATAAAAGTCAGCCATTATGGTAATTAATCTCGGGGGAGGAGGTGCAGAGTGAGTGCAAGCTAGAGTCTAGCAGGCCAGCTATATGTCGATTTGCCTGCTGTCTAAGTTGAAAAGCCAGTACCTTTCTGTTCTTGTCCCCACCCTCCTAATATATGTGTCTGACACGGAGCAGAGCTAACTCAGCTTTCCTGGATAGAAGTTTGTTAACTTCTAACTTTAGCTGGAGAACTTCCTTCCCCTGCTGGGAGGTTAAATTGGTGTTCTTACACTTTTTTAGACGCTTTTCAGCTACAATCAGTTGTTGCTCCAGAGTGGCCAACTTTCGGTCTCTTAAGTTTCTTCCTGTAGGAGGCATAACCCATAATTTTCCCTCGTATGGTGGCTTTATAAGTTTCCCATGTATTACCAGCCGTTGTGTCACTATGATAGGGTTTCATAAAAAGAACTGCCTCGACTCCTGAGTGATCTATGGTAAGAAATCGGGGTCTTTTAACAGCAGTGTGTCTAGGCGCCACGTGGGGAAGGCTTATTCTTAGGACCCCAAAGAAAAAGTAGTTGAACTGGGGCATGATCAGAGATAACCACAAGAAGACTATTAGAACTGATAGAGATTTGGGAAATGCCCGGGGAGACTAGCCAGTAGTTGAGTCTACTAAACGTGCCATGTACCCCGGATTGAAAGGTGTGTCATCCCTTTCTTGGGGATGGGCAAGACGCCATATGTCTGCCAGGGTGTGCTCATGCATAAGTTGGGTGTGATTCCTTCCCCAATGTGCTCTCGTCAATTACAGGGACCAGAGCCAGATTTAAATCTCCCACCACCAAAATGGGGGTACCTGCTTCCCTCATGGATCCTATTTTATCTGAGTCTTCTTGAAAGAATTTCAGTTCATCTTCATTGGGTGTGTATATATCAACTAGTAGAAGAGGTCCCTTCGAAGTGCTCATTAAAGCCATAACCCTGCAGCCTTGTGGGTCCTTCGTACATTTAGTGACTGTCCATGGGAGGCACTTGTGAACAAGAATAGCCACGCCACTTTTTTTGTGGGTGCACTAGCGTGCACCTCTAAACCCACCCAGTCCCGTACCAAGGAAGCATGATCATTACCAGTGAGCTTTGTTTCTTGAAAAAAGGCTAGTTGGGCTTTTGCTCTCTTCAGATACGACAGGACCTCTTTTCTCTTTATGGTGGTATTAAAACCCCTGACATTTCACGTATAACAGGATATCTCAACCATGGTCCCCTGTTGTGCGGCCTATATCCCATTGTTCTATATTAGTATTTGAAGAGAGCATAAAGCCACCACGTAAGTCCAAAGGGTGCAGATATCTCTAAATCCAAGATGCTAAGCCAAATATTCTGATATTGATTAACAATGAACAGTATATACTCATTCCATATCTGACTGTGGTGAGGTGGTGTCATCTGTCGAGTAAACATTGAATTACTACAATTTTCTAACTTCAACATGAGAAAAAAAAACTATATACAACAGCACAAAACTGCAACATAGAAAACTTATGTGTGGCTGGGGGACAGTGCCCCAAAAAAAAACATAGCTGTAGCAGTTTCCCATATGGGGCGGGAAGGTGCCTGAGTGGCCTGGAGCATTGCAAGCTTCCAGCCACCCATATAGTTGCTATCTACAGGTCTCGGGTTGCATAGAAGTGAGACCTGTGAGTTGGAATAATGTATCAGGTAAAATAAAGCGTGCTTTGAGGCTCAGAGGTTAGAATGGAGATTTGGGGGGGGGGGGGGAGGAGGTCATCACCAACCCAGTCCTGAGGAGATGCTTACATCCAGAAGGACCATAGTAGTATGGTACCCCGCTTTTCTCCAAATTAGTTCATTGACTAGTACGTGCAGGACCATTTTTTATCCTTACAGCTAACATACCCTCTATCAATGATTAATGGTTACCAGAATATATACTTGTCTTGTCTTCAGACAAATTGGCAGCACCCTACCTCTCATTCACTTATTATAAAAGACCCCACATATGTTTTCGAAGTGTGCAGGACAGCTACATAGATATCTGGGGTGGCATCAAGTATTATATACCACTATTTTGAGCACTTATGTTGATCTTAGCATCGCCCCCCAACCGTTGCCACAATGCACATATTTTAACAATGACTAACACTATTATGGATTAACATAACATAGTCAGAGGATTGCACTCCAATTGGAGCACCCATAAAAAAAAAAAATAGAAGCAGGAGATCTGATCACAGCCCTCCCACCCCGGTCCAGGACCCTCACACTTGCATATCCACAAATTCCAGGCCCGATTGAGAGCACAAAAGACCAACTTATCTGACATGTAGTGTCCAGTCAATACTGGTTTAGGTATTGTCCTAAGTTGCCTGTTCAGATGGTGCCTGCTTCAAAAGGCTAGATCCATGCGGAGGTGAAGTACCTTGTCCTTTTTGGGGTGATATATCAGACATCGTTGTTGCCATCCCCTTATTTGATCGGTGCCTGGAGTGGAGGGAAGTACACTGTTCTCGGGCACTGAAGAATAGGACACAAGGTCTGCTTGAGGACATCCTGCGGTAGGTACAGCCAGCACTTCAAAACGAGCCTTACTGAAGTAGGGGCTTGTAATCTCCTTCTGTGTGGTGGATGGCTCTGGCCCATTGTTCAAAGGGACTGAAGCCATCCTTTCCATAGGATGGTCCTGCTTTGTATGCTGCTTCTTCTGTTGTGTCTTACGATTTCTGGGGGGAAGGCAAGCAGTGAAAGGCCGATTCCGGTCGAATGTATCCATGTCTCTGTCAGTCTGTGATCGGGATCTATCACGTTGATGCTGCCCAGGCTTTTGGGTTGGAGGTGGAGACCTGGGGGGGGGGTGGGGGCTCTGTGGTTCGCCGAATCCATGCTATATAATCCTTTAGCACTTTGGGTTTTGCTCACGTAGGAGCGAGTCCAGGTTTGAAATTGCAGCCAAGTTAGCCGCCGCCTGCTGCTCCGTGTGAAAGATCCTGGTGTTGAGTTGATATACGGCCAGGGTGGTCACGTTGGATGCTACTGTTACTTCTGACATCCTTTGTACAAGGGTGTGGAACATGTCCCATTATTTTTTCCCATCTAAGGCTGCCAGAGCATCTGCGGCCTGTGTGGGTGTTTTGGCCATGCTGAATTTGTTCCAATCCTCTCTGACCGAATATGGACATAGAATACATCTCCAGAAGGAAATTGAGGTGGAATCTGATCCGATGGCTACAAGGTAGGGTATCCCAGCTAGCCACACCTGCGCTTAAAGTTGACCCACGACAATTTTTTTTTTTTTTTGGGCGGATGTACAGTTCCAACTCACGAAGGCCAAGCTCCTGTGCTGCCATTAGGTTGGAGCTCAAGCCACACACCCCCTTGGTGGACCTTTACATAGGATTAGGACGCACCCAGACAGCCTTCTCCTCCTCCCTGTGACCCCTCTCCTTGGGATTCAGACCAGGTAGGACCTAGCAGACTATGCACCACAGGGTTTTCTGGGGGTCACAAGGGGGCTTCGGACCAGCATAGGGATGACCATCAGCCTCAGACACCAGTCCCAGACAGCGATAAGTCGGGACGATTTCTCCTCCTCCTCCTCCTCAGAGTTGGAGGATTCCAGAGGCTCCTTTGATGGACGGGGCCTCTCAAGGAGACCCCCCAGAGTCCCCACTGATGATACCTCTTTTCTAGATGTAACCAGATGCTGGCCTTTTATGCGATGCCCCTGGCCTCCACTAGAGGTCGCCAACAGGCTGGACACTCCCTCCCCCGGGAGAAGGAGAGCCACCCCTTGGGTGCTGTATCCTTCTCTGCCCGGCCAGCCCTCTGACTCCTGGGTCCATTCCCAAACCTGGGACATCAGTGTCCCAAGCAGTCGCCTTGCTGGTGCGCCGGTGGGCAAATCTTTCCTGCCGAAGGACAGAGCAGAACATCTGAAGGCACAGGTCCGGTTGTTATCTTCCAGTCGACCGGTACCAGCCAGAGTATTTCTTCGTCTGCTGGGACACATGGCGGCGGCTATAGCCATGATTCCCTTGGCCTGCGTCCATATGAGGGTCCCCCAGTGGACTCTGCGAACCCAGTGGGACCAACGTGCCGATGACTTGGATCAGCCAGTGCTGGTTTCCGCCCTAGTGAAGAGGACCTTGGAATGGTGGTAGAACCCCACCAATCTTATGAAGGGGGTTCCCCTCTGCGTTGTCTCTCCTCAGCAGATTCTCACCACGGACGCCTCTGGTCTGGGCTGGGGAGCTCCTCTAGCCAATCATCCTGCCAAAGGCACCTGGTCTGAGTGGGAGCGACATCTCCACATCAGTATGCTGGAGATGCGGTCAGTTCTGTGTGCCCTGCATGCCTTTCAGGCCCACATTCTTCCCGGCCTGCTACTTGTGCAGGCAGACACGTCTGTAGTCTTCTACATCAACAAACGAGGGCACTCATTTTAACCCCCCTTTGTCGGGAGGCCATGAGGGTCTGGTATTGGACCATTGAGCACGACCTGGAACTTTCAGCTGTTCATGTTCCAGGCATCCAAAACGTCCTGACCAACAGCCTAAGCTTGTCCAGGTCGAGGATGCATGAGTGGGAATTCTTGTCCTTGGTGGTCAAAGACCTTTTTGACAGGTGGGGACGTCCAGAGTTGAACCTTTGTGCATCCCCACTCAGTGCAAAACTGCCGCTTTTCTGCTCGCCTTTTCCCAGGCCTGTAGTTTTCTGGCACAATGTGTTGTCCCTTTCCTGGAAAGGGAGGTTTCTGTATGCCTTCTCTCCCTTCCCACTTCTGCAGAGGATTCTCCTCAAGCTTCAGTCAGAGGGGGGCGAAGATGATCCCTTATAGCTCCTTACTGGCTGCGTCACATTAGCTAACAGTGGATCCTCCTGTTCCCTTGTCCCTGTGCTCCGGCTTGCTGTTGCAGGCGCAGGGTGCCCTGGTCCATCCAGACCTCAAGTCTCCACATCTCCATGCGTGGCTCCTGCAGACCTAGCTGTCTTCCGCTTTGGAGATTCTTCCAGGATTGCTGATGTCTTGGTGGCTGCTAGGAAACCTTCCATGAGAGCCACCTCTGCCATGAAGTGGAAGCACTTCCCCATATGGGCCACCGCTCATTAACTGGATCCCTTCACCTATCCCGTGAATCTGATTCTGGAGTACCTGCTATCCCTCTCAGACTCTAGTCTGGGGTACTCTTCACTTAAGGTGCACCTTTCCACAATCTCTGCATTCCATGCATCTATTGAGGGCAAAGCTGTTGCCCAGTTGGAGGTATCCCACACATTTTAGTGGAGTATTCTACATTTGAAACCTCCCATTCGGGACCCCGTCCCTCCATGGGACCTTCATTTTATGTTGGAAAAGCTCACTCTGCATCCCTTTGAGCCCTCTGCGAGTTGTGAGCTGCGCTTTCTGTCGTGGAAAGCAATATTTTTAGTTGCTGTTGCTACCACTCTGAGGATTTCCCAGCTTCAGGCTCTGATGTGTAAAAGGTCTTATTTAGTTTTTCACAAAGACAGGGTGTCTTTGCGTACTAATCCTAAGTTTCTACCTAAGGTGGTGTCTGAGTTCACACTAAACCAAACCATCCACCTGCCTATTTATTTCCCTGAGTATTCTAATTGGGGAGGCCTTACTGCGCTTTTTGGATGTTCCTAGGATGCTCCGTTATTATACAAATTGCACACAGCTGATTGGAAAGATTGATCAGTTGTTTGTTTTGTTGGCTCCCAGTAGAGAAGGGGCACCTGTTTTGAAACAGTGTTTGTCAAAATGGTTGGCAGATTGCATTGTGTACTGTTAAGTACAGCAAGCCCTTGCCTGAGGCAGTCAAGGGTCACTCTACCAGGGGTATGGCCACATCTACTGCCTGTTTCTGAAATGTGTCTGTTGCAGACATCTGTGCAGCTGCCCCTTGGAGTTCGGTTCACACCTTTGTCTATCATTACAGCTTGGATATTACTTTCAGGCACAGTGCCAACTTTGGACTAGCTGCCCTTCAGGGCTTTCTTTCCTGAGCAGTCTGCTCTTGTTTTCTACTTCTTCCCGGATGACTTAGTCAGTTCTGGTACAGCTTGGGACTCTGTCCTACCGATGTTGCCTGCTGCAAGAGCCCCCTTGAAGCAAGATAGTACAGTTACATAAGAACTTAGCGCAACAGTAGATCTTCAAGAGGAACTCTTGCAGCAGGCGTTACTTTCCCTCCCTCCTTTCCCCTGATAGCTGCGTCTCCTTTGCATTTACTGAACTTTTCCTTGGCCATGAGGAACTGCTTCGGTTCTCCATATTTACTTTCTGCACAGGGGTCTCCGGGAGGAGAACTGAGGTAGATCTGCGGGACTGCCCCCCCTTATAGGATAGACGTACGTCAGCGTGCTGATGGTGGGGGCTGTCTCCCGCTATAGACTGCTAGCTAGAAGTTTTCCATGGGGTCCTGGTGCCTGGTGGCTTGACTCCTACTGGTGTCGCCTGCCGCAAGAGCTCTTCTCGAAGATCTACTGTTATGGTAAGTTCTTACGTAACTGTACTTTCTAGGAGTGTGGATATGTTGTTCATCTACACTCTTTGGCATGCCCCTTTCCCTTTAAAACTTGCCGGAAGTTTTCAGGCTGGCTCCTCCCACCCACCCAGGTGGTATAACTCTCTGTTCCACCCCATGACACCAGATCTTCCTTTCCGCTGGAAGATTCAGGTTCCCTCGTGCTAACTCTAGCAATCGTAGGCCCTGGCTTCGCAACATCGGTTTTTACTGCATTTATCGCTTAACCCGTTCGAGTTGTTGATTCCGATAATAGCGTATCAGATATGGAGGACAAGTCGCTCCCCGGATTTCGCCGGTGTTCATGCGGCCAGAAAATGTTGCGCACTGATCCCCACCTTACCTGTGTGTACTGCCTAGGTGTCGATCATGACACCACCACCTGCACCTTTTGCTTAGCCTTCCAGCCTAACGTTTTGGATGACTGCATGGCGCGCCTTAAGCTGGGGAGACCAGAGAAAAGGAACCCGCTGGTAAAATCGAAGGAGGTGAGGTGGGCGGTTGCCGCGGCATGCGCCAAACAGCTAGAGCAGATGAAGGCTTTCGAGGAAGAAGCTGCTGAGGCTTCGGCCAGCCGAAGTTTTTTCATTCCTCTCAACCTTGGCTCCATCTTCTCAGGTTCCTTTAGGGAGTTGTGCCAGTCTCTCCCCAACAGGGGTGAGGCGCCCTCAGGCTCGCACTCCTCCCGCCCTCGCAAGAGGGACAAGGATCAAAAGTCTTCCCTCCAGAAGATGCTCCTGGGACCAAGAGAGGTCAGAGTCCCAGGAAACGACAGTCTCGACTTCGGTTGAGATCGCTTCCTTGGCCACCGGCTTCACGGATCTTCTGTCTGGCCAGGCGGACACCAAGGCATCGGCTGAACCGGCTGAGATTTTTCTCGAGCCACTTTCGCCGACTCCGATCGATGATTCTCTAGAGAGGACATCTATCCTTTCTTTCCCGATCACGAGGCGCCTCCTGTGGGTGTCTTGATTGAGAATCAGACGAAACCTCGATCCCGAGTCTGGTTTCCCCAATGACCTAACCGACCCCTCGGTTACGATCGATGACTTCGGTCTTCTTTGACGGATAATTGAAAAAGGCCACGGCATTCAAAAAGCGCCACGCAGATGCTCATCCTCCTCGGACGAGGAGAGGCAGCGAAACTCCGTGGATGCTATAAGGAGCTCATGTGGCAACAGCTGATTTTGGCCAGGCAAAAGCCATCCGCCCTGGCCATTGCTTGCCCTCGCCTCAGAGGCCTCGCCCGACTCCTCCGGAACTGAAGGCTTGGTTCCTCCACCTCGAGGGCGGTCCATTATTCGGTTAGGCCCATCCAGTCTCACCACCTATTAGGGTGGAGCCACTGCCAAAGCAGCCCCCCAGTGGGGCTCCCTTGAAAGAGGACCGTCCAGACACCGGGCTTCCCCGACGTCTGTCCATCACGGTTACTCCAGATTGCCCTAGACGGATCGAAGGGGACATGGGCAGGAGACTGCTGTACCCCGACTCCTCGGATTCGGATATCACCAGTTTGCACTCCCATCCTGCTGATGAGGAGTCACTCTCGGCGACCTTGGAGGAAGGTGCCTCCTCCCTTCAGGGCATTCTCCGCCTTATTTCTGATTCTACCGGGATGCCCTTGGAGTCCATCCAGAAAAAGGTGGAGTACCCCCTTACGGATATCCTTAAGAGGGGGGATACCCCGATTGAGGCCTTTCCAGTAGTGGAAGCCATTACTGGTCCGGCCCTTGAGCTTTGGCAGCATCCAGCTTCCTGCCCAGTACCGTCTGCCCGTATGGCCCATAAGTACGCGGTGCCTATGGGATCCCTGCCGGGATTCACAGAACATCCCTCGGCTGAGAGCCTGGTGACTGCTTCCGTCTTTAGATGTACTGGTAGCTCGGCCGACACCGACCGACCTCTGGACAAGGAGTCCAAGAACATGGACCACTCTGCCCGTAAGGTCTATGTGGCCTCTTTCTTGGGCCTTCATCAGGCCAGTTCGGCTGTAATCATGGCACACTTCTCCCATGCCCTCCTAGGGTCATTGGATGAAGTACTTCCTCACCTCCCCGTTGACATGCAGACCACAGTCAAGCAAGTCCGTGATCAGGGCCGTGCTGTTGCCAAACAGCAGCTCCAGACGGCCCTGGACATCGGGGATTCTTGTGCCTGCTCTTTAGCAGCCGCAGTGGACACCCGCCGCAGGGCTTGGCTGCGGTTATCCTCCTTCCTTCCTTGGTACCGACTTGTTCGGCCCAGGAGTGGCAGGCCACCTTCAGCGTATTGAACAGTCCAATGCCACCTTGGACGCCACTTCTGCTAAGGGTTCCTCGGGAAAGAACCAGCAGAAGAGGAAGCCTTTTCGGCAGTCCTCCCCTGCGGTCAGACAGCCCTCCTATCATGGAGGTCAGCAGAACCAACAGCAGTAGCAGGCTCAAGCTTGGCACCCTAGGCCCAAACAGGACCCTCAACAGTCCCGTAAAGGAGCCGAGGCGCTGGTCCAGGAGCTTCCTCCTCCTCATCTAAGCCTGCTCAGTGACGGGTTGGGGGTTGCCACCCCTACACCCGTCACGCCTGTCCTGGGTCCTCCCATGGTGGGTCGGCTCCACCACTTTCTTTCCGCCTGGTCCGGTATCACTTTGGACAGGTGGGTTCTAGAAGTGGTAGGGCGGGGACTGCCTCTGGAATTCCAGCAGTACCCGCCCAGCCGAGCCCGCGTCCCTCGGGAGGAAAGGATCTCAGCTTGCAGGCAGTCGGTTCTTCGAGACGACACAGCTCAGCTCCTCCGCAAGGAGCCGGTAGCTCAAGTGTCTGATCTGCCTGTAGACCCAGGCTTCATATCCAGGTACTTCCTGGTGCCCAGGTGGACGGGGGGTTGGCACCCCATCCTAGATCTCCATAACCTGAATCAGTATCTCAGGTCTCGCACCTTCTGGATAGTAACTCTGAACCAGAGCATAACATCCCTGGAGCGAAACATGTGGTTTTGTTCACTGGATCTACAGGATGCGTTTTCTCACGTCCCAATCTGTCCGTCCCACCAGCGGTTCCTCCGCTTCAGGGTCGAAGGGATGCTGTATAAGTTCTGAGCCATGCCGTTCGGCCCGTCATCAGCCCCTCGGGTCTTCACCAAGTGCATTGCAGTGGTGGCAGCCCATCTTCGGTGTCGAGGAGTTCGAATTTACCCTTATCTCGACGACTCGCTCCTGGCAGGTTCCTCCATTCAGGAGGTGGAGAGATCCAGGGACCTGGCTCTCAGAACCTGCTCTCAGCATGGCCTCTTGATCAACGAGGCCAAGTCGGAACTAGTGCCATCTCAGGTGATGGGCTTCATTAGGGCAGAGCTCGACTCCCAGCGGACAGGGTGGAGATTCTTTCTTCCTTTGCGCGATAATTTCTGGTTGGGCTGTTGCACCCTGCCCGGGACTTTCTGCGCCTTCTGAGTTACATGGCAGCGTGCGGCTCAGTGGTCCGTTGAGCCAGGTGGCACATGCGTCCCCTTCAATGGGAGCTGGCCGTCCAGTGTCACGGTCATTTCGACCAGCTGATCACTGTAACCCAGAAGATGTGGGACACACTCCAGTGGTAGACCGTCCCAGAATGGTTGCAGGAGGGGATCCCGTTTGTCTGCCCCAAGCCGGCGGTTGTTCTCACGACCGATGCGCCTCTCATGGGGTGGGGAGCCCACATGGGGGACAACAGGGCCCACGGGTTCTGGACCCCCGAGGAGGCACGATGTCACATCAACCTGTTGGAGCTCAGAGCAGTCAGACTGGCACTGTCAGCATTCACTCCTCAGCTGCTGGGTCAAGTGGTTCAAGTCCAGACAGACAATACCACAACCATGTACTACCTCAACAAACGGCAGCACGCACTCCCGTCTAATGTGCAAGGAGGTGCTCTGCATCTGGACCCTCATCAGCCGGTTGAAGGCGGATCGCCTAGCCATCCATGTGGCAGGAGTCTCGAACCAGATGGCGGATGCTCTCAGCCGCATAGGCCAGACATCCCACGAGTGGTCACTCCATCCAGAGGTAGCTTACGGTCTGTTCTCCTGTTGGGGCAAACCGTTGGTGGATCTGTTTGCCTCCAGGGAGAACACCAAGCCGAGTCTGTATCATGCCCGCCACCCTCAGCAGGGCTCACTGCAGAGGGATGCCTTTTCGAGGCCGTGGACCCCAGGCCTCCTCTACGCCTTCCCTCCATTTCCCTTGATCCACAAGGTGTTACTTAAGGTGAGGAGGGACAAGGCGAAGGTGATTCTGGTAGCCCCCTATTGGCTGCGCCAGTTCTGGTACCCAGATCTCCTCAGCCTCAGCTACAGGCCCCCGGAGTAGCTTTGTACACACCTGGACCTGATCTCAATGAACCAGGGGAAGGTATTTCATCCGGACCTTAAATCCCTGCACCTCACAGCCTGGTACCTAAGCGGCTAGAGTTTCAGGCTCTTGGTCTTTCCAAGGATGTCTACACCATGGTGGAGGTATCTCATAAGGAATCGACCATGAAATGTTATGCCTTCAGATGGAAAAGGTTTTCCATTTGGTGTCAGGGTGAGAGTCTGGACCTCTTATCCTGCTCTGTGACTAACATTTTAGACTACCTTTGGTCTCTCTCCAAAAGGGTCTACGGTCATCAACCCTTAGGGTGTACCTGGCAGCCATTTCTGCTTACCGGGCGCGGGCTGGTCAGTCGACATTGGCACAGGCGACAGTGGTTGGGTGCTTCTTTAAAGGCCTGGATCACATATCCCCTCCGGTGCATGAACCTCCACCTCCACCTCCGTGGGATCTCTTACTGGTTTTGGCAAAGCTCATGGGCAAGCCATTCGGACCGATGCACAAGTTTGACCTGTCACACTTGTGGAAGACGGCCTTCCTGGTGGCTATCACGTCAGCCAGAAGGACAGGGGAGCTCCAGGCGCTTTCGGTGAACTCCTCTTATCTGGTCTTTCACAGGGACAAAGTTGTCCTCTGCCCCCACCCGAAATTCCTTCCGAAGGTGGTCTGAGTTTCACTTTAATCAGGTGTTGACTCTGCCGGTATACTACCCTAACTGCACCTTGGATGCCGAGTACAGGCTCCATGCTCTGGACCTGAGACGTGCTCTCTCCTATTATAAGGAAAGAATGGCAGAAATTCGTGAAGAGGTTCGCCAGCTTTTTGTCACATACACTGAAGCTGCTTTTGGCAGACCTGCAGCCAAATGGACCATTGCAAGATGGATCACATCATGCATAGGTCTGTTCTATGAGTTGGCAGGCAAGGAGCCTCCCAGAGGGTTAAAAGCTCATTCTACCCACCATACTGCTGCATCGGTGGCTGCTTCCAGGGACATCCCTATCCAGGAAATCTGTGGGGCTGCTACCTGGAAGTCAGCAAACACCTTTATTTCCCACAACCTCATCGACCTTGAGTTTCCTGGATGCTGGTTTTGGGGCCTCTGTTCTCCAGTCCCTGTTTCCTAAGTAGGGGTGTGCGCCTTGCCTCTCTCCTCCCGGAGAACTGCTAGGAGTCTGCCAAAGAATGTGGATGAACAACATGTCCACGCTCCTAGAAGAACAGGTTACTCACCTGTAACAGTAGTTCTAGGAGTGGTATATGCTGTTCATCCACACGCACCCACCTGACCTCCCAGGCTTTAAGGCACACAACCTTGCTTCCAGCGGGCTAAGATCTGGCGTCATGGGGCAGAACCGAGAGTTATACCACCCGGGTGGGTTGGAGGAGCCAGCTTGAAAACTTCCAGCAAGATTTAAAGGGAAAGGGACAGGCCAAAGAGTGTGGATGAATAACATACACCACTCCTAGAACTACTGTTACAGGTGAGTAACCTGTTCTTTTTTGCTTTACTCCTCCCTCTTTTCCATAGAAAACTTAGAGGTTGTATGCGTATACTTTATATCGGCACAGCATAATCAGGAGTTAATGTTTATCAAAAAATACAACATGTGCTTTGCCTGTTTCAGGTTCGGCAAAATAGCCCATCTCCTACTGCTTTGGGTTTTGGGGACCAGATTGTATCGCAACCAAAACAGTTATCCTGTAAGGTAATTCAGGTAAATATCATTGGGTAGAATTTTATTCCCTTTGTTGCCCATCAAGGGGAAGAGATTTTAGTTTGTTTTTTTTGTTAATATTATTCTTTTTATTTTTTATTATTCCTGTTCTCTGTAGGCTCTCCATATGCCCTGCACCATTAATGGAGTCACTACAGCTGCACCCTTCTTCCAATCAATGGGAAAGTGGGATGCCTTAACAGCCAACAGTGTCTCTCTAGTCACTCAGCAGGTGGTGCATAAATGCTGAGTGGCATGTACCTTCCCTAGGTGCTGCGTGTCTCACCTCCAGGATGTGCCTGGTCTCTAGCCATACTCTGCACTTGGCGAAGTACTCTGCATGGAATGTTCGGGTTCAGATGTGAGCCACAGTCTCTCAGGTGAATGCAGCCACAGTGCCAGCCCAGCCCGAGAAGTCTAATGTTAAGCAGTTTGTTTTTTCTCCTGTTTGGGTGGAGTCTCAGAGGTACGGTCTTGCAAAGCAGCACAAAGCAAGTCTTGTTCTCTATCACATAGTTTTAGCTAGGAATGAGGTCAGTGGGGTGTGTGTGTGTGTGTGTGTGTGTGGCTCATGAAATTTATCCAGTTCCAAGTTGCTTTTTTGGAACTGTGTCAGACATGCGTGCTGTGAAATGCACAGTTAGTTGCTGAGGTTGTCTGTGGCAGCTTTGTGTCTGAGAATATGCTCACTTGAGGGTTGAAACTTCTATCCTTTAAAAATATGCTTGACACTGTCCTACCCCTCCAACCCATTGGTCAGCTGCACTGTGGAATTTATATTGGACTTAGTCGTGATGGATGAATGCGAATTCTTTACACCACAGTATCCTAATCAAAGTTATGAAATGTACCTTGTGGAATAATTTGTGGGCTTTTTTTTATATTTAATAATGTAGACTGATCTCACACTGCAGAAGTTAGCTGCACTTGAAACTAATAAGAATCAGGACCTGGAAAGGAAAGAAGGTCGCATAGATGATTTGCTCAGGGTAAGTAATGCATAGGTTTGCTTTAACTATAATGCCAGTTGAGGTTATTTGTAGAAGCTGTCCTTGGTGCTTGTAGTGATTTTTGTTTTCTTTTTTAAAATACATATTTAGTCATTAAAATGCATAATTTAGTCATTTATACCATGGCTCTTTTTAAATCTCTACCAGGGTTTTCCAGATTTATATGATTTTTAAAATTAATTTTATTGTATTTAGAATGTGAGTGACTGGTGGTACTGAGACTGAAGCGTTCTAATTCTCAAGCACAGTGAAATGCAGGCAGAATTTTTGGTGTTTCTAGTAATACTATCCTTGGAGTTTGAAAGTAATGTCTGAAAACCAACCCAAATATTTAGGCCTGCACAGAACTGGATGAATTGTGTACAGTTTGTGTTATCATTGACGGTACTGAGGTAGAGTTGTTCCAGTCTTAAGTATCAGTGTATATCATGGTTTTATAGGAACATAGGAAATAATAGACCAAAAAAAAGACCATGGGTCCATTTTGTCATTCTAACAACATGAAGTCTTGCTGTATTCTGACTATTGCAGTGATATCCAACCTTTGAACTGCCCCGTAGAGGAAAGAGTTAACTTTCCATGCACGGCATAGAACGCTGAGCTTGAGCTCGGTTGAGACTCTGTCTGTTGTTGTTTGAACCCAAACCGCCAGATTCTTTACTCCGCCTCACTGAACAGTCGCTCCGGAGATTTCTCCTTCGCTCGGTTCAATTTAGTTGGTTAAAGTATCTTTTTTCCCTGTTTCAGTCGAATTTCTTCTATCTAACCTGTCGGTTCAGTCTCTGTCTGTGGTACCGTGAGTACTAGATAGGTTTATTATTATTAGCTTCTGTGTGGAACTTGTAAACACTGGATCGGTTCGGTTTGAACCGATCAGGCTTGTAAAAAAGTTTGTTGTGCTTTTTAGAGTGTGGTAACCGGTCCTTATCGGTTCTAAAAAAGACGGATTTCACTACGTTTTTTTCCACCACCCGTAACATGGTCAGGAACCGGTAAGGGTGTCGTGCCTGGCGGATTGCGGAAAAAAGGGTAAGTTTGGTTAGGACTGGCCATGTCTGAGAAACCCAAGAGAAAAACCGGGCCCACTGGGTTTCAACACTGTAGTGTGTGTGGGGAAGCCTTTGCTAAGGCTGACCCCCACACCACCTGTGTTTATTGTCTGGGGTTTGACCACCTCGATTCAGACTGCCAGATTTGTAAAAGTTTTCCCACAGCTACCCTGGAAAAGAGAGTAGGCTGAGGGAAAGGGAGGCCAAAAAGTCCGCTGACCCGGATGGCCAGCCCGGTTCAGTTCCAACCAAACCAGAAGGAGTGCCCTCTGACCAGGGCGAAACTTCTTCGGGCAAAAGGAGAACCGACTCTGAGGTTAAAAGAAAAAGAAGGGATAGGTCAGCCGGTTCGGATCCACAAGTTCTTTCTCCGACCGCTGATGAAATAGCCAAAACGATAAGGATTGTTCAATCGCTAACTCCGGTTCTGACCGAACCGGCACCATCGGTTAGGGGCTCGGTTCGGTCAGTTCACACGGTTCCAGATTATAATTTAGAGGATTTTTATGAACCAGAGGAGGAGGAGGGAGAGTATGAGGATAGTGATGGTGATTATGAAAGTCGGGATGTACCCATTGACCTGGACATCTCCCCAGACAGACCTTCTTAGGCTTTCTGAGTCCCCTTCCCACTTTATGTTTTACAAAAAAGTGGCTGAAACTCTCCAGCTTCCTATGGAGGAAGCAGTAGAGGATCAGGAGGAGTCTGATTATGTTGAGATGATGGACATCCCAGAGTCCAGGAGACTGTCTGTTTCCCTCCATAAGTCTTTTGGAAAACAGACATTTAAAAATTTTAAAGACTCCTAATTCTATACCTCCTGTGGACAGAAGAATGGACAAGAGGTATAATATTTCAGGCTCAGATACGGAATTCCTTTCCCAGCAATGCAGCCGTGTTGGGATAGTGCAGGCTGCTGCCTGTGATAAGGCAAATATACCCTTGGCTTCACACCCCCCAGATAAGGACTCCAGGAGGATTGATGCCATGGCAAAGAAACAGTACATGGCAGCATCTTTGGGACTCAGGCAGGCTAATTATATGGCCTACACAGTTAGATACCAGAAGTCTAGATGGGACACTGTGATGGCTCTAGCTAAACAGGTCCCTGGCCAGCTTGCCAAGGAGCTGGAGCAGGTGGCTGCAGATGGTATTGAGGCATCCAAGGTGCAATTTCATGCTGCAGTGGACTCCAATAATGTTTCATCTAGAGTCATGGCTACATCTGTGGCCCTTCGTAGGATGGCTTGGCTCAGATGTACTAACCTGTCACAGGATACCCAGACTAAGGCCATGGATTTTCCTGTTATTGGTAATTCTCTGTTTGGGGAGCAGACAGAGAACTACATGAAGAAAATGGATGAGTACAGGACCACCTACAAGAGTGCTCAGGCCAAGGAAAGGCAAGCCACTCCCCAGAGGCAGCATTCCAGGGGCAGGTGCAGGCCTTTTCATAGGCCTTTCTACCAAGCCCAGGCCTCCTCTTCCGCCTTTGCCCAGAGGGGGTTCTTCGGAGGGAGAGGCAGGCTGGGTATAAGCAGGCCTGCTACCACCCCTCAGCCTAAAGCCCCTGCCAAACAGGCACCTTGATGGGTTTGCCCGGGCCGATTCTCCACTACCCATAGGGGGCAGGCTGGCTTACTTTGTCCAGGACTGGATGTCTTTAACATCAGACAAATGGGTCCTGAAAGTAGTAAGCCAGGGACTGGTTCTCAGCTTCAAACAATTTCCCAAGATGAGAACCAGATCCTTTCCACCTGCAAATCCTTCAGAGGCCCTTGCCCTAGAGGCAGAGGTATCTTTCCTCTTGGCTGTCAGAGCCATGGCAAGGGTTCCACCCCCTACACAAGGGAAAAGGATTGTACTCCAGGTACTTCCTAACCCCCAAAAAAACAGGAGAATGGCGGCCCATCCTGGATCTCAGATATTTAAACAAGCACCTTTTAAAGCCAGAGTTCAAAATGGTGACTCTGGGAGTAATTCTACCCTCTCTAAGGCCAGGGGACTGGCTAGTCTCCCTGGACCTCAAGGATGCCTATTTCCACACTCTCATCAGATGCTCCCACGGAAAGTACCTCAGGTTCGAGTTGCCCTCAGGCCACTATCAATTCAGAGCAATGCCCTTTGGCCTAACATCAGCTCCAAGGATGTTCACAAAATGCCTGGCAGTAGTGGTTGCTTTCCTAAGGAGAAAAAAAGATCTCCATCTTTCCATACCTGGACGACTGGCTCATAGTGGGTCAGTCTCCAGACCAAGTCAAGTCACATCTACTGATAACTCAGCAACTGCTCACTTCTCTAGGATTCCTCCTGAATCTTTCAAAGTCAGTTCTAGAGCCAGTGCAGCTCCGCACCTTCATAGGGGCAGAGCTGGATACAATAAGGGCAAGAGCCTTCCTCCCCCTGGACAGGGCAAGGACCCTTGTGACACTGGTCTCTTCATTCACCCTCCAGGTGTCTCGACCAGCAAGGCATTTTCTGCAGCTCCTGGGCCACATAGCTGCCTCTACGGCAGTGGTCCAGGGAGCAAGATTTCAGATGAGGGACATTCAGTTCCACTTAAGAGCCTTCTGGTCCCAGAGAAAGGATTCTCTGACCAAGTTAATCCCAGTGACTCGAACCCTGATCCAGACTTTGCAATGGTGGCAGGATCAGGACAACCTAAAACACGGAGTCCCCTTTGTCACTCAGTCATTCTCTAATCCTTACCACAGATGCGTCCCTCTTGGGCTGGAGAGCCCATTTGGGGGATCTGACCACCCAAGGGTTATGGTCACCTCAAGAATCTCTGTTTCACATCAGTCTCTTAGAACTCAGAGCAGTGTTTCTAGCACTTCAAGTTTTTTCCAAGTCTGTTCAGAACAAAGTAGTTCAGATCAGGACAGACAATACCACCACAGTGTGGTACATCAACAAGCAAGGGGGCACTCGGTCTACGGCCTTGTGCACAGAAGCAATGAGGTTGTGGTCTCTGGCCTATTCCCTGAATACCTCTCTGATAGCAGTGCACATCCCAGGGAAGGACAATGTCCCGTCAGATGCTCTCAGCAGGATATCTCAGGGCCATCACGAATGGTCCCTAGATCCCCTAATTTTGAAGGTGATCTTCTCCAGATGGGGCACTCCACAGATAGATCTTTTTGCAGCCCCAGACAATCACCAACTTCCTCTTTTTTGCTGCAGACCCCCAGTGTTGGGCTCAGTCCCCCTGGATGCTCTAGTTCTCGACTGGGAAGGGAAATTCCTATATGCTTTCCCCCCTTCCCTCTCCTGTTCAAGGTACTAGTCAAAATCAGGTCTCAACCCTGCAAAGTGATTCTGATTGCTCCAGACTGGGCCAGACAGCCCTGGTACCCTCTCTTGCTGTCCTTAGCAGTCCATCTTCCCCTGTCTCTTCCCAGGAATTACAACCTGTTAACATGTTCTCAGGGGAGGGTTTGGTATCCGAATCTTAAATCTCTCAATCTCAAGGCTTGGTTCTTGAAGAGTTAGAGTTTGCTGATTTGCATCTCTCTCAAGGTGTTCTGGATATCCTAAAGGCTTCTCGAAAGCCTTCCACCAGAAGACTTACAACTCCAAATGGAAAAGGTTTACTATTTGGTGCTCTGGGAAACATATTTCTCCAGAGTCTGCTGGGTTGCCTACAGTCCTGGACTATATGGTTCATCTCAATAGCTTGGGACTCAGACCAGCTGCACTTAGAGTGCGTCTGGCAGCTGTCTCTGCCTTCTTGTCAGCAGGCAAGCCCTCTTCCCTTTCAGCTCATCCTGTAAATTCTTCAAGGGATTGCTGCATACCAATCCTCCCTTCAGGGACCCTGCCTCTGCTTGGGACCTTAATGTTTGCATTGCTCAGCTTATGCAAACCCCTTTTGAGCCTTTGTCTTCAGCAGAGCGTAAGTACTTGACTTGGAAAACTGTGTTCTTGGTAGCCATTACTTCTGCCAGATGCATAAGTGAGTTACAGACCCTGTCAGTGGAGCCTGATTTTATCTCCTTCCACAGAGATAAGGTGGTCCTCAGGACTAATAGGAAGTTTTTACCTAAGGTGGTTTCAGATTTCCACCTTAATCAGTCTGTGTCTCTTCCTGTTTTCTTCACTGACCATTTCTCCTCTGGGGAGAGGAGGCTTCACAGCCTGAATGTGAAAAGGGCCCTTAGCTACTACATAGAGTGCACCAAGGGTCACAGGTTTGACTCCCTCCAATTGTTCCTCACTTATGGTGAGGTTGGTAAGGGAAAACCTGCCACTAAGAGATCTGTTGCCAGGTGGATTGTCTCTTGTTTACAATTCTGCTATGAAAAATTAGGCAGAATCCTACCCTCAGGCCTGAGGGCTCACTCTACTAGAGGTACAGCTGCTTCCCTGGCTGCTGCCAGGGATATTCCTATCTTAGAGATTTGTCAAGCAGCCACCTGGAAAACAACACATATTTTCACCAAACATTACTCTCTGGATATCTAGGGTAGGAGTGATGCTCGGTTTGGCACAGCAGTGCTTCAGAACCTGTTTCCAAAGTAGGTTCTGTCCCTCCTCCATGGAGGTACTGCTTGGTAGTCTGCAGTAGGCAGAATACAGCAAGACTTCATGTTGTTTGAAGAAAAAATTACTCACCTTAGTAATGTTGTTTCTTCTAATGCAGTCTTGCTGTATTCTGACTTCCCCCCCGCCTCCCCTCTCAGAACCTGGGTTTTGTGATGTGGGTGGGCAGGAACAGAGTTGGCACCTAGAGTTGCCCCTTTCTCGCCCTCTTATTTTTGGGTGTGTTGTGTTTTGTTTTTGGGTTTCCTGACTTGAGTCTTTGCCTTGGAACCAAAAACCTTTTGTCAATTAGTTATCTGGCTAGTGTGAGTTTACAGTTTCTACACAGGGCAGCTCAGTGGTATAGCTCGTAAAGATCTGGCGGTTTGGGTTCAAACAACAACAGACAAGTCTCAACGAGCTCGAGCTCAGCGTTCCATGCCTTGCATGGAAAGTTAACTCTTTCCTCTCCGGGGCAGTTCAAAGGTTGGATATCACTGCAATAGTCAGAATACAGCAAGACTGCATTAGAAGAAACAACATTACTGAGGTGAGTAATTTTTTTCATCTGTTCCCATCTAGGCAGCCGTAACGTTCAGTAAAATAAAGATTAATGGGGAATTTGCAAACTACTTTGCAATTTTCAATTCTAGGGACATGGATATGTTGTTCATCCACACTCATTGGCAGGTATCCTTGCCGCTTTAAATCTTGCCGGAAGGTCTTCAAGCTTGCTCCTCCCACCCACCCGGGTGGTATAACTCTCGGCTCCGCCCCATGACGCCAGATCTTCCTTACCGCTTGGAAGCTCAGGTTCCCTCCTTAACGCTCTGCGTTTGAGACTGGTTCCTATTTCTCCGTTTGCGGTTTAAAAATAAAATTTTGCAAAAGACTTCAGTCTTCTATCCCTCATGACTGCGATGGACAAATCGACTCCCGGTTCGGAGATGCCCATGCGGTGCAGAAGATGTCTCGGACGGATCACACTCACGTGTCTACTGTAGGCCTTGAGCACGACCGCAGGCTTGCGACCTGTGCTCATCTTTCGGCCTCGTCCCCGAAGCCGTGCTGCCCGATTACAACTGGGCCGTCCGAGCGTTCCCTCGGTGAAGTCAGGAGGCCCGGTTGGCGGTGTCGGCGGCGAGCTCGGCGGATCGGCTCGGCCGGATGGTGCCCTCGAAGAAGAGGGGCGGGCCGTATCTTCCTCGACGCGGCATTTATCCGCTCTCTCTGGGCTCTTCTTACGGCTTCTTTTAAGGAGCTTTGTCTGTCCCTCTCCACTAAAGAGAGAAGGGCCTACGTTGGCGGGACCTTATTCTCGGTCCAAGAGGGACAAGGGGTAAGTCCCTCCGTCGGCGCTCTTGGGAGGCGGGAAAGAGTCCCTCTTCCGGGCCGTCAGACCGTCGGCTTCAGTCGACCATCAGCTTCGGCCACTGGCCTCACGGTGTCCCGTCAGGTCCAGTTGACGAGACTCCACCGATGAAGTCGAGATTTTTCTCGACCCATTAGACGGGCTGTCGCCTTTAGCAGCCGAGATTCCCCTCTCCCGGTTCCCGGGAGAGTTGGGATCCGTGGGCTCGCCTGTGCCTCCGGTTCCGGAGCCCTCGGATGCACCATCCGAGGCGAAGAGTGCCGGTTCCGGCCGACACCTCCCGCACCGACCTCGAAATTCGGGACTCTCTGTCTCGGTCTCGGACCTCATCGGTCGGCTGATCCCACCGTCACGGCGGTCTCGGTCTCGGCACCGGGTGACGCGGCGTCGCCGCTCGTCCTCGTCCTCCTCCTCGGATGAGGAGCTCCGGCGTAAAGTGCGTCGTGATGCGAGGACCTTATGTTTGCAACAACTCCTACTGGCGAGAATAAGCCGGCCCGTGCGCCTTCCCGGCCATTAAGTAACTGTCACCGGATCGGCCGACACAGCCTCGACTTATCCGAGGCCTATGCCCAGGCGGTTGTTCGTGAAACCAGCTGCTCCACCGATTCGGTGGAACCTCCGCCTCCACAGCCACCAGTTGGGCTCCGACCAAGGATTCTCGATTATTGGGTCTACCCATCGGCTGTCAGTTACCCTCACTCCCGATCGACCTTGGCAGGTGAAGGGTGGCTCAGGCCAGAGGCAGCTCTTCGAGGACTCTTCCGAGTCCGAAGATGATTCCTCCTTTTTCTCCAAGCGACTGGACTTGGAGTCTTCAGGAGGTCAGTCAGTGGACGATAGCCCGTCGTCCTTCCTAGGACTACTCGGCTCATCTCGGGTCCACCGGGATGGAGCTCGAACCCGTTCCAAAGCAGGGCCAGGTATCCCCTCACGGAGATTCTGGACCGAGGATTCTCCGACGGAGGCCTTTCAGTGGCCGAGGCCATAGTGGGTCGGCCACTGGAGCCTTCTGGCGCCCTGCTTCCTGCCCTGCGCCTTGACCCAGGATGGCCAGGAAGTATTGCAGTCCCCTACTGGTTCCTTGTCCGGTTTTGGAACACCCCTCTGCTGAGGGTTGGTTACCGACAAGCGTTTTCCGGTAGCGCTTAGCGCCGAGGATGGACAAACCTCCTGACAAGGAGTCCAAGAATTGGACTATGTCCGGGCGAAAAGTCTCGCTCGTCCTCTCTGACCTTGACGTCCAGGCCAGTTCGAGCCGTCCTCATGGCACATTTTTTCTCATGCCCTGTTGGGCTCCCTGGATGAGGTCATCCCTCATCTTCCGCCCGATCTGCAGACTACGGTTAAGCAGTGCGGGACCAGGAACGAAGCAGTGGCCAAACAACGGCTCAGACTGCTTTGGATATGGGGACTCATGTGCCAGATCGGTGGCGGCCGCGGTGTAGCTGACGTCGGCGAGCTTGGCTGAGGATATCCACCTTTACTCGGATACCCAGCACAAGTTGGCGGATGTCCCCTTTAGGGACTGACCTCTTCGACCCGGGGTGGAAGGTCACCTGCAGAGGATCGAGAAGTCAATGCTACCTTGGACTCGGTCTCTTCTGCTCAGAAGGACAAAGGCCGAAACCACAGCCTAAGCCTTTAGTCCTTCTGTGCCTGCCCCGGCAGCCCGGCCCAGCAACGTCAGGGCCAGCAGGCTCGGCCAGCATCCCAAACCCAAGCCGCGGCTTCCTCTAACAGGAGGCAGGGAGGAAAAGGCCCAGGAGGTCCCTCGGCGGTCCCTCCTCCAAGCCTGCCCAGTGGCGGGCTGAGGGTGTCTCCCATTCCGTCACCTTATCCCTGGGTCCCCGTGGAGATGGCTCCGGCACTTCCGTTCCGCCTGGTCCGCTGTTTCCACGGACAGGTGGGTCTTGGAGGTGGTGGGAAGAGGCCTGCCTCTGGAATCGAGCAGGCACCACCCTTCAGAGCCGTCGCCTCGGGGCTTGGGATCCCAGCCTCACTGGCGGCTCGTCGGGCCGACATGGCTCTCCTCCTCCAGAAGGGTGATAGAGAGGTGGTGGACCCTCCTTCAGACCCAGGGTTTGTGTCCAGGTACTTCCTGGTTCGAAGCGGACGGGGCTGGCGCCCCATTCTCGACTCTACGACTAAACAAGTTCCTAAGGTCTCGAACCTTCAGGTGGTCACTCTGGCTCAGATAATACCATCCTTGGAGCGGTACGTGTGGTTCTGCTCTCTGGACTTGCAGGGGCCAGCGTTTTTCACGTCCCTATCCGTCCGTCTCACCAGAAATTCCTTCGCTTCCAGCGGAAGGATCCCTCTTCGAGTTCAAGCCATGCCCTTCGGCTTGTCTCCAGCTCCCAGGGTCTTCACCAAATGCATGGCAGTGGTGACAGCATTCCTGCGGCGCCGAGGGGTCCGGGTGTACCCTTACCTGGACGACTGGCTGATAGCAGCTCCCTCCAGGAAGGAGGCAGAGTAGTCCAGAAATCTGGCCCTCCAGGTCTGCTCTCAGCTGGGCCTCCTTATCAACGAGGCCAAGTCGGAACTCGAGCCAAAGCAGGTGATTCTATTCATCGGGGCGCAGCTCGACTCTCTACGAAGCCAGGCGCGCTCGGCCGGACAGGGCGGGGTTCTTTCCTCCTTTGCCCGATCATTTCTGGTTGAGCAATTGCGCCCCTGACCGGGACTTCCTGCGCCTCCTGGGTCTCATGGCGGCCTGCACCAGCGTGGTCCGTTGGGCCCGCTGGAACATGCGTCCCCTTCAGTGGGGACTGGCCAGCCAGTGGTCCATGGCTGCGATCCTTGGACCAGCTTGTGTCGGGTGACACGGGGATGTGGGAGGCGCTCTCCAGTGGTGGACCGTTCCAGATCATTTGCAGGAGGGCATCCTGTTCGTCCGCCCGAGCAGCGGTCTCTCTATGAGCCGATGCCTCTCTGATGGGTTGGGGTGCCCATCTGGGGAACACCGGGCTCATGGCCTCTGGTCCCCGGTGAGTCGATGCCACATCAACCTGCTGGAGCTCCGGCGGTCCGCCTAGCTCTCACCGCCTTTGCTCCGTTCCTCCGGGGTCAAGTGGTCCGAGTCAGGCGGACAATACCACGACCATGTGCTATCTAAACCGCCAGGCGGGGCGCGCTCCATGCTTCTATGCAAGGAAGCTCTCCGCATTTGGTCACTGTGCAGCCTGGAGGCGGATCTCCTAGCCATTCACGTGGCAGGAGCCTCCAACACCCTGGCCGATGCCCTGAGCGGATAGGGGCTGCATCCCACAGTGGTCTCTCCTGCGGAGGTAGTACAGCATCTGTTCTCCCATTGGGGCACACCTCAGGTGGACCTGTTTGCCTCAGGGAGAAGCGAGCTGAGCCTGTTCCATGCCGCCCCCCTCAGCAGGAACTGCTGCAGGGGGATGCCTCGAGGCAGTGGACCCGGGCCTCTTTACGCCTTTCCCCATTTCCCTTGATCCACAAGGTGCTTCTCAAGGCGAGGAGGGACAAGGCAGGTGATTCTGATAGCCCCAGACTGGCCTGCGCCAGTTCTGGTACCCAGATCTCCTCAGTCTCAGCTCCAGGACTCATGGCAGCTTCCAGCTTGCCGGACCTGCTGTCAGTCAATCAGGGAAGGTGTTCCATCCGGACCTTCAATCCCTGCACCTGCGGCCTGGTTCCTGAGCTGAGAGTTCCAGGCCTTGGGTCTTTCCGGCGAGGTCCTCAATGTAGTTGAGGCGTCCGTAGAGTCGACCAGAAAATGCTATGCCTTCAAATGGAAAAGGTTTTCCATTTGGTGTCAGAACAAGGGCTTGGACCCTTCCTCCTGTTCCTTGGCAAGCATCTTGGACTATTTATGGTCCCTTTCTAGTCAAGGGCTTGGCGTGATGACCCTAGGGGTGCACCTGGCAGCCATCTCTTACGAGGGCGGGCCGGGAGAGCAGTCGGTGGCGCAGGAGAAGGTGGTCTGGCGCTTTCAAAGGCCTTGATCACATTTCCTCAGTCTGGGAACCCCACCTCCGTGGGATCTACTGCTGGTACTGGCAAAGCTCATGGGCAAGCCATTAGAACCTATGCACAGGTGTGCTCTCTCACCTGTGCGTGGAGAGACCGCCTTCTTGGTGGCTATCCGTCAGCCAGAAGGATGGGAGAGCTCCAGGCGCTTTCCACCGAGTCTCCTTACCTGGTCTTCCACAGGGACAAGGTTGTCCTGCTTCACCGAATTCCTTCCGAAGGTGGTGTCGAGTTTCACCTTAACCAGGTGTTGACTCTGCGGTGTTCTACCCCAATCACACCTCGGAGGCCGAATATGGCTCCATACTCTGGACCCTAGAAGGCTAAACTTTAAGCCCATAAGGCCATACGGCTACAGGGGTGAGGAGGTTAGCTGGCCCTGTTTGTCACCTGCGCTGAAGCCCGCATCTGGCAGACCTGCAGCCAAGCGGACGATAAGCAGGTGGGTAACCTCCTGCATAGATCTCTGCTATAAGTTGGCGGGCATGGAGCCTCCCAGAGGATAAGAGCTCATTCTACCCGCCATACTGCTGCAACGTGGCTGCTTCCAGGGACGTCCCTATCCAGGAAATCTGCAGGCTGCTACCTGGAAGTCGGCAAACACCTTTATTACCCATTACCACATCGACCTTGAGTCACCCGGGATGCTGGTTTTGGGGCCTCGGTTCTCAGTCTCTTTCCCAAGTAAGTATTGGTGTGCGTCTTGCCTCCCTCCTCCCGGAGAACTGCTAGGAGTCTGCCAATGAGTGTGGATGAACAACATATCCATGTCCCTAGAAATACAGGTTACTCACCTGTAACAGGAGTTCTAGGAATGGTATCATGTTGTTCATCCCCTGCATTCCTGTTCCCGGCTTGACGCACAACCCTGAGCTTCCAGCGGGCAGATCTCTGGCGTCCATGGGGGCGGGCCGAGGAGTTATACCACCCGGGTGGGTGGGAGGAGCAAGCTTGAAGACCTTCCGGCAAGGTTTAAAGCGGCAAGGATACCTGCCAATGAGTGTGGATGAACAACATATACCATTCCTAGAACTCCTGTTACAGGTGAGTAACCTGTATTTACTGTGTACATAGAAACATAGAAATTGACGGCAGATAAGGACTTCTAGGCCCATCCAGTCTGCCCATTTTCCCTGCCTACTGTAAAAGCCACAGACCCTACGTGCTCTCCGGCTTCACTTCCTCATTCCTATTGCTAGGGTATCCCTTTGCCTGTCCCATGCATGTTTGAATTTCCCCACTGTGTTTGCCCCCACCACCTCCACTGGTGGTCCATTCCATGCATCCACCACCCTTTCCGTGAAGAAATATTTCCTCCTGCTGCTCCTTAATCTACCTCCTTCCAACCTCATATCATGCCCCCTCGTTTTTTTAAACCGGGTTAGATGTGCTAACCCAAGTTGATTATTTTCAGGCACGACCCGGGACAATACATGCATAAAATGAGATGAGATTATACAATGCATAGTATATAGTACAGGCACTTAGTATATAGTACAGGTAGGTTAGAATACAGATCAAGTGAGACAGTACTTGAGATAATACATATAGCTATGCAGAGATAACAAAAGTGACATTAGTACATGCAAATAACAGAAACTGGGCTAAGTGGCTGCTATAAAGACATTTTATAGCAAAGCTTGTTTAGAAGTGCAGCAGTGTCTTGGGCAAAATAGGGTGGTTAGCTGTGAGGCATTAAGTGGGATCAAAGCATGTGCAGGGGTCCCGGGATAGGTGGTGATATAGTTCTTTTTTGAAGATTGGGTGGGAGTTAGCCTGCCTCGGGGCAGGAGGGAGGGAGTTCAAGGTGGCTGGGGCAGTGCAGTGAAATGCTTCAGAGCCTTCCGAAGTAAGACACCTGGGTATGGTAAGTAGAAATTTGTTTTCCAAGCATAGTCCTTGGGCAGGTGTCTGTGGTACAGGTAGAGCTGCAAGGGAGTAGGGGGTTTGGTTACGGATTACAGAGTCTGTGAAGGCCCCTAGGGAGTATAGTAGGTAGGCAATTGGGGAGAGCCAGCCTAGGTCGCTATACAGTGTGCAGTGGTGCTTGAGGCGATGGGAAGAGGAGGCATACCGACATATGTTGTTATACGTGACATCCCATTTATGGAGAGCAGTCTTATGGGCATTATCAAACGTGGAGATACCATATGTCAGCGCTAGAAGTAGAATACCCTTGGCAGCTGCCAATTTGGCGGATGGTGTTAGCAGGTGATAAGTCTTGTAGGCAATTCCAAGTTCGGCATTTGTTGCTTTACAGGTTGACTGGATGTGCAGACTGAAATCAAGGGATTTATCAATAGGTATTTGTAGGTTTCTATCATATTTTCTTTCTCTCTCCTTCAGGGTATACATATTGAGGTCTCCCAGTCTATCCTCATATGACATTTGGTGCAGACCCTGTGCCATCTTTGTTGCCCTTCTTTGAACTGCCTTCACTCTGTCTATGTCCTTACAGAGATGCGGCCTCCAGAACTGGACACAGTATTCCAAATGAGGCCTCACTAATGATCTGTACAGTGGCATCACCACCTCTTTTCTTCTGCTTGTGGTACCTCTCCCTATGCACCCCACTGTCTCTCCCCACAGCATTATCACATTGTGTGGCCATCTTGAGATCATCAGATATAAATCCTTTTCGGTGACCATCAGAATCCCCCCCCCTCCCCAAAATCATGTAATCCTCCCCTGTGTTCTTGCGCCCTATTGCACTTTTTCACATTGAATCTCAGCTGCCACACTCTAGACCATTCCGCCAGTTTACCTAGATCCCTCCTTATTTTTTTTCCATCCCTGTCGGCGTGTCCACCCTGTTGCAGATCTTAGTGTCATCTGCAAAGAGGCATACCTTCCCTTCCAGGTCTTCTGCAATATCACTTATGAAGACATTAAACAGGACTGGCCCCAGAATTGATCCCTGTGGCAACCCGCTGGTCACCCTTCTTTCCTCAGATTGAGCTCCATTTACCACAACTGTCTTCTGTCACTCAACCAGTTCCTAACTCAGTTTACCTCCTTGTGACCCACTTCCAGGCTGTCCAGCTTGTTTGTCAGTCTTCTACGTGGAATGGAATAAAAGGCCTTACTGAAATCCAGGTAGGCCAAATCCATGACCCCAGTCATGCAGTCAAAGAAATCAGTTAGATTTGTTTGACATGACCTTCCCACTTTGAAACCATGCTGTCTTGGATCCTGTGCTCCGCTGGATTCAAGGTGTTCCATAGTCCTTTCTTTAAGTAGTGATTCCATAATTTTCCTCACTATTGAGGTGAAGCTGACTGGTCTATAGTTTACAGCCTCCTCACTTCTCCCACTTTTGTGAAGAGGGACTACATCTGCCCTACTACAGTCCTCCAGAACCACTTCCGTATCGAGTGTATCGTTGAACAGGGCTGCCAGTGGTGCTGCCAGCACCTACCATAGTTCCCTTAATATTCTAGGATGTGTCCTGTCTGGTCCCAGTGCCTCGTCCCCTTTCAGTTTTGTGAGTTCTTTTAGGACACTATCTTCTGTAAGTGGGCTGCTGTCCATCTCCCTCCCATATTTGTTCATGTTGCCTAACTGTGGACCCTCGCCTTCTCCTCCTTCCATGAATACAGAACAAAAATATTTATAGTTTATGGACAGGACTTACTGTTCACTGATTTCAGTTAGAAGATAGCCTTATTGTACCACCGTCGTGATGTCAGCATGCTGTTGTACCATCATGAGGACATCTCAGTGGTACAACAGCATGGAATACACTTATGCATGCACATTAGTTAAGAACTGCACTTCGGGGAATGGCTGCAGCGGTGGGCCGTGAACCGGGAGTGAAGAGAGGGGGCAAGAGTTGGGATGGAGTGTGACTCATTCTTGGGGGTGGAATTTTTGAAACCTCGTTTTTGGGTTGGGAGATGACTGAGCTTCTCATCCAGTCTGTGAGTAAAGTGGGGGGATGCAGCCAGCATGAAAGGACTGTTTCTCTTATGGACTGTGTGGTTTTTTTAGTGGCAATAACTGAATTAATTTTTTAAATGGAACCCGGTTGTGTGCCATACATTATACAAGATAATGTATGGCCAGCAGTTAACCTCGCTGAGCACTCTTCTTGAGGTTGGCATGGCAACCAAAGACCTCTTGAGCTGCGCTCTCGAAGTCTATCAGGTTGCCATGCCAACCTCTCTAAATGTGCACAGCGTGGTTAACTGTTGGTCATTCATTATCATCTATGTTCAGTATTGATGCCATTTGTACTGTGTGTTCTGGTATTTCTGTACCAGACACGCACACACTTGTGAATACTGGATCCGTATGGATGCATTGAAGCCCCACGAATAAGATGGCTATTTAGAATTTATTCGTGAATGTACCGAAATAGTATGTAACAAGAAAGGAAAATGGGAGAAAATTGTAGATTTCTAAGCTCAGAATGTTCTTTCTGACTTTCTAGATTCAGATCTTGATATACACGTTGGCAGTATCCACTCCAGGCTTGAGTCCTCCTACCTAATCACTTGTCTTCCCTCTCTCCAGTCCCGCTTCTCACTGATCCTTCTTTCTACAAGAACGGATAGGTCACCTCATTTACAGCTCCTGCTAATGAATGGAGTTTCTGCAGTTTTTAGTTGCGCCCCCCCCCACCACCACCACCACCACCAAATAGTTAAAAAAATTTTTCTTAAAATATATCTCCACTGCAGCATTGCCTTCCAGGTCTGTTGACACTGTGACCCAGAAGAGGAAACCAAACTTTATATTTATAAAACAAAGCAAACAAAAAAAAATGTGTACAATCTGCAGGTTCACTGTATATGTTACTTACATGCATGATGCGTGCGTCAACTATCTATGCCTTGCTCATGATGGGAATACTTGCCATTTGTTTCTTGTCATGCAGCTGTAGTTGATCAGTGATCGTTTGGCGAAGGCGGTTTTGGGGGAAGCTGAGTTTTGGCCAGGGCTGGTCTTCTGGTTCAGCGACCGGCTCTAGGACCAGCTTGCGGCAGTGGCCATGGAACAAGAGGGCCTTGCTGACGAGGACATTCCCATCATTTCATTTCTGGAAAGGGAACTCTTCAGGCTGCAGGTGGAGGACCATGACATCCATGCTACTGAGAAGTCCAGTGTCACCCTGGACACTCTTGACTTCCCAGTAGCAGTCCAAGTCCAAGCAGCAGAGCTCTGTTTAGGGTCCCTTCTGGGCCTGGACAGCAGCAACTTCAGCAGAAGAGCAGTCTGGTTAGGTCTTCCAGCAAGTCTGGTGGGCAGAGTTATCTCGGGTGGGGGTGGGGGGGGGCTTCCAGTCACCAATCCTTCAGCGCACTCTCTAAGGGTAAAAAGTGACTGGCCAAGGGGTGTTATTCCTCCAAGTCCCCAGTTCTGTGTACTTAAATGAAGAGGTTGCACCCTAAGTCACAAACTAAAAATAATCACAAAACAGTGCATACTCCAGTGCATTTGAGAAGTGCTGGTGCATTTCATTTAGCATGTAGGAATACAATAGCCCACTCCTTAGAACTTTAAGGCACCCTGCTTCTTTATCAGGTAAAAGTGTGGCTTGATGATAAGACATTAGTTAAACACTCACACCTACAGGAACAATATTACACAGATAAGAGCTGCATCAGCAACTCCCCCATATCAAACCTAGTAGTCATTTAAACAGTATTATTTCATTGTAAGAGAGGGGAGGGAAGAAAAGACAGGTCGAGTCTGCAGGGGTCACACCATACCTCTCAACCTCCCAACCTGCCAATGTGGACAAAGGGCTACAAAATGTGTGACAAATGGCAAAAATGTGGTACACCCGTTTTTTCACAGCACGCGGAGTATCGCACTGGGACTTTTTCATGTAAAATTAATAAAAAAAGAATTTACTACAATAAAAGTAATATTTGTGTGCTTGGCATGTGGTTATAGCCTGTCCTGCCCTGTATGTTCTTTTAGTCTATGCAAGCATTTTCTGTGTTGCAATACAGAAGTGTGTGTGGGGGGGGCTTGCACAAAGCAGCATACCTGTCCACAGTCATTTACAACTTATCTTAGAGTTGCAAATATTGTTAGCCAAAATTTGAAATGCTGCCAGAATATTTCATGTAAAGCATTTCAATCTGTCAGGGAGAACATAAATTGCTTGGAATATTATTTGTAAATAAAAACATATTTCATTTTAAATGCCTATGAAAGCAAAACCAAATGTGTTGAAGCTCACAGAGAATACCACTGTAGCTTGTTTTCCTAAATTAGAAATTAATATATTCTCAGAGAGGAGGAATGCCTTTAAACACTGAGCATATTGGCTGTGAGCCTGTGACATAGGCTATCTCAGGGTTGAGCTGTATCCCACCGCAGCCATGCCACAAGATGTGGCCTCGCCAAATAGGCTCAGCTCTGGCATCTGCCCTTTGCAGCTGTCCTGTTGTGCAGAGACAAGCCACTTTAGTAGGAACACAGTACTGGCACTGCACTCAGCTGGGCTGCAAGGGGTGAGCCGTGAATAAACCAAACAAAAGTAAGTCCCTTTCTGGAGTATTAGAGCTGAAGACACCCTCAGAGAACCCCGACCGACCTCATCCCCCCAAAGCAACCAAAACCGGCACAAAAATGAACGGAATACTAACCCCACCCCCGTTGGGTCGGTCTCTGGTTGCGGCTGGCGGTGTTCTTCCACTGCTTCCTCGCTCTCTGTCTGGGGCTTTGCTTTAATGTGGCTGTGGCAGCTTGCTGTTCCAGGCTCCAAGTCCAGCTTCCTTCCTTCCTGGCACTGCGATTGGTGGCTTCAGGTCCTTCAGTACAGCGGTCCCACCTGCAAAACGTTACCAATGTTATGGTTCCCCCTCTGCACAGTAGGCTGCTTTTAATAGCCTGGCAGCAGACTTGAGGGGGTACCCGACATACAGCACAGCAGCACTGGTGGGGCGGGGCGACCAGGCTATGCTCCTTTGTCTCTCCCTCATGACACCTCCCCAAGCCCCCAAGAGCGTCATTACTACCAGGACAGAAGTGCAGGGTGCGGCGATTTCATTGGAGAGCGAGCCAGTCCGGGAGGATTAAGCAAAGGATTGTGCTGGGCGGAGGTGCGGCGCGTGGTTTAAGCGTTCTGATGCGGAAACAAAGCGGCCCGAATGTCTTGGTGGCCCGGTACAGGCAGATGGGAGGGCTCAGAATCCGGGACGTCACGCACAATCCGGTACACTTGAGAGGTATGGGTCACACTTAACTTATTTTTGCACTGGTCCACCGGGGCAAGTGATGCCCTAGCTGTACTGGACCCCCAGAGATTGCACTAGCCCCAACATAACATTAACAAATTTATGAAAAGGACACAGTGACAAAGTTAAGGTGTTCCTGTACTGCACCAGCACGCGAGAAATCCCTAGCATGTAATGGCAGTGGGCAGCCAAGGCAAGGAGGAGGCTGCAAGGCTTGATGAAGCTGCAAAGAATTTTGCAGTCCCAGGCCTCCCAAACACAGTAGGCCAAACACCACCAACCAGAACACGTCAGCCCTAATCATGGCGTTAGTGCAACCTGAGTGAACTGGGAAGGTCAGGGTGGCTGGCAGGGAGTGAGCCCCTGAAATAAAAATAATTTTGCTTCTTACTAAATCCCCAAGCACTTAGTCCTCATCAGGAAAGAAACTGGCAGTGCTGGTGAGTGCAAGCAGTGAGTGACACCTACCCCGCCCACACAACATAGGTGCTTAATAGCATTAGGCCTAGTCACCACTTCCTGTACGACCAGCAGCCCAGAAAATCCCCAGCTGAGCAAACAAACAAATCACCTGCAGACACGATGCAACACTTAACTGACTGCACTGCACCACAAATCATTCGGCTAACCTATTGGTTACAACCCAAGTGGGCCTAAAGTTCAGGCACTCCTCCCTCATGCAGCAAACTGAAACTCGCTGCAGCCCTAATAGTATGGCTCACTTGTTGCAGTCCAGCGACCACTCCCTCTGTCGGCACCCTCCCACTTCCCGATGGTCACTCAGCTGGCCAGCACCAAACAGTTCTGTTGTTGTTCCATAGCTTTGCAGCTGCAACAGTATGGTAGCCCCCACCTGCAGCATACATCGAACCAAGGCGCAAGCACTAGTCTGAATTTACCTGGCTTTCTCAACGGATCATGCTGTACATGTCCCAAACAGTGACGGCTACTCTGGCTGCCTCACCACAAAAGAAACAACCCAAGGCATGGTTCCAGTCTCCCTCCCACACAACCTCCTTCTGTCAGCACCGTCCAGCCTCCCGATAGTCACTCAACCAGCCAGCATGAAACAGTTCTGTTCCTCAGCTTTCTGTCCCCAGCAGTATGGGAACCCCAACCTACAGCACACATCGAAGCAAAAAGCAAGCACTAGTCTGAATTTACCTGGCTTTCTCAACGGATCAGGCTGCACACATCCTAAACAGTGACCGCTACTCTGGCTGCCTCACCATGAAAGAAACTATCCAAGGCCTGGTCCCGAATTAAATATTTGGCATGCTTATCTTTTTTTGGGGGGGGGGGTTAGGCAGGGGTCCGTTGCAGTTCTGACACTTAGTACTGTCCTAACTGTAAACTAGTATCCAAATCATCTTAAGTGTTTAGTCAGAAATGAATTCCCCCTCAACTTTGATTGTGACTCGACACATGTACAAGTATGCGAGTCACAGTTACAAGGGGAATTCAGTTCTGACAAAGCACTTTAGGAGTCGGGATTAAGTTTACAGTTAGGACAGTAGTAAGTGTCAGAACCGTGATGGACCCCTGCCAGACCTCCACCCCGAAGCGGAGTGGCTTCATCAAAAATTAGTCTGTAGGAACTCAAACTGTGGACCACGAATCCCCAGGAGAACAGTAGCCCAGACGATGGTCGCACCCTGGCTTTTTCCCCATTTTTAAAGCACCGCAGTCAAGTGCTAGTTCAGCCATGAACTTGATCTTAATTTCTGTGCTGGCTTACCGTGTTTGGGGTAGTACGCTCCGCTCCGCCCTGGTGGGTCTGTCAGCAGCAGTCACTACTTGATTGCACGTTCTCAGTGTCTGCTTTCATGTTTTGCAAAGGCATGTGTGGAGATTAAACATTGGCGGCTCACAAGGTGGGAATGGGCTACAGACAGGCGTCAAACGTTCATCTAATCGGAGGGATTCTCATGGCATTTGCTAGGCTATTTGGATGGGGGATAAAATGGAACTGGATTCTTTTTTTGTTTGTTTTTTTGTTTAATGGGGCAATTCTCTTAAAGGGCAAGGTTTACAAAATACAGTAGCCAAGCCAGGAAATTCAAAGGGGGGGGGGGGGGTCATTGCACTGGCCCGAATCAATTTTCACTATGCCCAGGGTCAGAAATAAAATGTAAAGATTGACCCCTGCAGTCTGCTGTTAGCAACTCCAGATATAAATTAAGGCAACATTCCAGCATTACTATAGAATTAATAATGGAACCAATACTTACATTTAGATTCAAAATACTTCACATGGCAAAGCTAAACTAAAACTGCAATTGTTTCATTGTGAAGTACAGAGTGCATCAGTGCTACATTACAAACAACATATACTGTCAAATTTATTTTTATTATTTATTTCAAAAGTTCTACCAGGAAAGACATGCTGAGCTAGTATCGGCTGTTTTCCAGATGTGACCTGGGGTGAGGGAGAAGAGAAAACGGACCCAAAGTACAGTTTACAAAAATACAGCGATATAGGAATAAGTAAACAATATGTACAAATTAAATGAAAAAAAACTTCAGAATAAAATTGCTATATAGTAAATTATAAAACAGGAAAAGAACATTAAAGTGTGAGCAGCAAAACAATAATATGAGTAAAGAGACATGACTGATTAAATGGAGGACAGAGGTGAGCTAGTGTAGGGAAGGAGGCTGGGAACGTTAGTGCACCTCAGTGTCAGAAACATCTGGAGGAGTCTGTAGAAAAATCATGGAGGAGAGATTTCAGCGTAAGAAGGGAAGGAGGGAGGGAGACCCACATTTTAATGAAGCGGAATGAGAAGACAGCTTGGCCAGCAGTAGATTTAATTGGCAAGAGAGCGAACGTAAGCATTGCGAAGGGAGTAAGGGGTAGAAGGGGAGGAAGATGGGAGATGAGATACAAGGAAGGGAGCCAAACCAAAATTTGGAGAGAAAGGAGGCACAGTGGGAAAGGTGCCTGGCATCAGGAGAGGGAAGGGTGTGGATGGTATACAAAGAACAGTGGTGAGTATGCAGGGCGTTTGTCAAGAGCAAATCAACAGAAGGAAAGAAAGAGAGGGGTCCAGTCTAGCTAAAGTGGACTTTGGAACAGCTCTGTAAACACTGCATAGTCAAAATGGGGAGAATCATCTTTGTGAGGATTTACTTTGAACAGGAAGTGGAATACTCCTCTTAATTCTGTTAAGTGCTCAGAGTTAGGGGGTGGAGCTTCTTGTGGATTACATCCTTAATGAACAGAAAAATCAAGGTGGAGATCCACCTAAACCCTGAGGTACTTGAAGGTGGAGGCATCTTCAGTAGTTGCATTGCAAGGAACTTACTTCAAGAGGGCTCTTGCAGTAGGTATTCACATATAGGACTAAGGCGCCAGGACTTCATGGAAAAATTTCTAGCTAGCAGTCACTGGCGGGGGAACCGCTCCAACGTTAGGTGACTGGCGTCATGCAACGTCGGTATAAAGGGGCGGTCCCCCACGCCCACCTTCCAGTTCTTTCCCGCTGTCGGCTTGTGAAAGTTCATCATGGTAGAACAGCGCTCATCAGTCATTCGTCGGTCTTCAAGTCTTCAAACTTTTTGACCTGATTTCTCAAATTCTTTTTAGAGAAAAGTAAAACAATAATGTATGTCGTCCCGGACGCCCTCTGAATCATATAAGAACAAGTGCGACTCATGTGGTTCCCAACTTCCACACAAGGATGGCCACTCCTTGTGCCTCTTCTGTCTGGGCCCAGACCACCCCATATAGAAGTGCCAGCACTGCCAGAAGTTCAACTCCGCTGCCCGCAAGAGAAGGCAGCAGTCCCTGGAAGCCCATATCCTCAAGAAGAAAATGGCCTCCATGGGAAAAGTTAAAAAAGCTTAGGCAGGTGTCTGCTTCCCCCAAAGGTCATAGGAAGTGTGACAAGGAGAAGCACCGGGAGCGGGAATCTGCTTTCACAGTAGCCGTGACTTCGGCTGGACTCGCAGCCCTCAAGGTAACATCCCCTCCAGGGGATCGCTCCTCGACGGCTGTCTTGGTGGTTACCAAGAAGGCATCACCCTCCCGTCCGGCTCACGCTTGGGCCCTTCGGGAGCCTCTGGGGCAAAAGAGGCCTCCGCTCCCGTTAAGGCTGCTCCTCCCTCGTGGACTTCTGGTTAGAGCTGATCTGGTTAGTCAGACGTTGGTCACACCGCACGCCCGGACAAGGCTGCTGAGCTGCTTACCTATTTGGGTGAGCGCCCAGCCACAACCTCTTCCGACAAGGCCACCTCCCCTTTTCGACCTTCCTGGGGTAGGGAGTCCCTGAACTTGTTCATGGAGTACAAACGCTTCAAAATGCTTTCTTTGCAGAGCCTTCTGCCAGTACTTCGGTCAGGACAGTGGCTATGTGCTTTGACATGCAGGATGCCTACCTGCATATGCCCTTCCCACTGCAAATTGCTCCGGTTTCGTTTCCAAGAGGACCACTACCAACTCAAGGCCCTCCCATTTGGTCTTTCCACGGACCCCTGAGTGTTTACCAAATGCCTCTCAGTGGTAGCGACTCACCTGCATATCCAAGGAGTATAGGTATTGCCGTACCTGGACGATTGGCTCCTGTTGGCCTCTTCCAGGAAGGAACTCTTGCACTCCCTTTCCCTGCAGGTTTGTACTAGCCTGGATATCACCATCAACCAGGCCAAGTCTTACCTGGTCCCTTGCCAACACCTCCAATTTATAGGGGCGATTTTGGACACTACCACCGGGAAAGCCTTCTTGCCTCCAGACAGGGTAGACACCCTTCACAATCAGGCCAGTCTTCTGTCTGGCCGCAGGAGGGTCGGGGCCAGGTCAGTCCTCCGCCTCCTCGTGCTAATGGCGGCTGCCATCCCAACAGTCCCGTTCGCTCGGCTCCACATGAGGATTTCTCAGTGGATGCTTCGGTCGCAATGGAACCAGACCAGGGACAATCTGGACCAAGAGGTACTAGTAGCAGATCCCATGATCAGGGACTTGCAGTGGTAGATGGTTCAGGAGAACCTGTGCCTGGGAGTGCACTTCTGCATCGATTTCTCGCCCCCAAGACGTTGACAGCAGATGTCGAGAGAGGGCTGGGGTGCCCATCTAGGGTATCTCAGGACTCTGGGCAGCTCCCAATTTGAGCAAAACCTGCACATAAATGTGCTGGAACTGAGAGCAGTCCTTTATGCTCTTCAGGCTCTCCTTCCCTTCATCCTCCCCGGTCATCTCCTTATGCAATCGGACAATGTGCCTAGTTTGGTACTTCAGCAAACAGGGAGGAACGCATTCCTGCCCTTTGTGCTGGGAAGCGATGAGAGTCTGTTATTGGGCAGTCCAGCATCACCTCCACTTGACCGCAGTTCACGCCCCGGGAGTAGAAAACACACTGGCAGACAAACTCAGTCGGTCCTTGGCTCGGTCCCATGAATGGGAGTTAGATTAGTAAGTCGTAAACAACATCTTTTAGCTATGGGGAACTCCTCAGATAGACCTCTTCACCTCTCCCCAAATACAAAACTTCCCACCTTCTACTCGCTTGCTCCAGAGCTAAGCATTTTTTTGGCGGGACACTCTCTCGGTTGGAGGGACAGATTTGTTTATGCCTTCCCTCCCATTCCTTTAATTCCAAGGGTCCTGAACAAACTCAGATTGAAAGGAGCATGAATGACTCTCATTGCTCCCTTCTGGCCCAGGCAAGTTTGGTTCTGTCTTCTGCAACAGTTTTTAGAGGAACCACCTCTTCCTCTGTCACAGCAGTTGTTGACCCAGGATCAGGGGACCCTTGTTCATCCAGGTCTCAGATCCCTTCATCTCCATGTGTGGCTTCTGCAGACGTAGCTAAAGCCAGCTTTGGCATCTCTCCTCTCGTAGCGGACATATTGGTGGAGGCCAGGAAGCCTTCCACGAGGTCCACCTATGCCATGAAGTATAAACGGTTTTCTATTTGGGCAAACTCTAAAGACTTCGAGCCTTTCTCATGCCCAGTCAGTGAAGTCCTGGACTACATGCGTCACCTCTTCGACCTAAGTCTTAACCGTTCCTCGTTGAAAGTCCACATGGCCGCTGTCTCAGCCTACCATATTCCCTTTGGAGACAGGACTTTTGCTCAGTTAGAAGTCTCTAAGACTCTCCTCAGAGGGTTTCTCCATTTGAGACCCCCCATCCGCATTCCCGCTCCTGCATGGGACCTGAATTTCATCCTGGAGAAGCTTACACTGCCTCACTTCGAGCCAGCAGTATCCGCTGATTTGAAGTTCCTTTCTTGGAAGAGACACTTCCTAGTGGCTATCACTTCTGCTCGGCGCATTTCCGAGCTTTCAGCCTTGATGTGTAAAATCCCATATTTGATTTTCCACAAGGAATGTGTGACTCTGTGCACCAACCCTAAGTTTCTCCCTAAGGTGGTGGCTGAATCTACGCTGAATCAATCTGTTGAGCTACCCGCATTCTCTACGCAACACTCCACTCAAGGGGAGCACCTGTTGCATACTTTGGATGTTCACAGAATCCTGAGATGCTACACCATTCGGACTAAGGATCTCAGGGAGACTGATCAGCTTTTTGTCTCTCTTGCTCACAAAAGAGAAGGCAATGCTGTTTCTAAGCAATGCCTATCAAAATGGTTGGCAAATTGTATCACTTTCTGTTACGACAAGTACACCAAGACCCTTTCCGGGTCAAGTCGGAGGTCACTCCACCAGAGGAATAGCTGCCTTTGCAGCTTGTTTCAAGCATGTGTCAGCGGCAGACATCTTGCAGCCGCAACTTGGACTTCTTTTCATACCTTTACGAAACACTGCAGTTTGGACATTGCCTCTCGCCGTGGAGCAGGCTTCGGGTTGGCTGTCCTACAAGGTCTGCTTTCGTGAGACCCGTTCAGCCTGAAGTTCCTTGCTATGGATGACAGTCTTGTTCCAAACTGTTTGGGACTCAATCCTGTATGTGAATACCTACTGCAAGAGCCCTCTCGAAGTAAGATAGTACAGTTACGTAAGAACTTACCGTAACAGTAGATCTTCGAAAGATGCTTTTGCAGTAGGTATTGCCTTCCAGCCCTCCATCCTCCTAAGTTTTCTTTGTTTCATTTCCATGGGGGAAATATCCTCTTCTCTCTTGTCTTGCCTCCTTTGGCGGGAAAGAACTGGAAGGTGGGTGTGGGGGACTGCCCCTTTATACTGACGTTTCATGACACCGGTCACCTGATGTGGGAGCGGTCCCCTGCCAGAGACTTCTAGCTAGAAATTTTTCTGTGGGGTCCTGATGCCTGGCGGCTTAGTCTTATATGCGACTACCTACTGCAAGAGCCTCTCTCGAAGATCTACTGTTACGGCAAGTTCTTACGTAACTGTACTGTATGGAAGGAAGGGGGAGTCTAGCAAGCCTCTGCCTAGTGCCAAAAGTCATAGAGACCGTTTTCTTTGCATTGAGGAATAACTGATGTTCTCTGAACTAGAGCTAAATATTGTTAAAGTCCAGTTGGAGCTGGTACATGAGGTCAGAGGCAGAGGAGCCAGAGGTACAGAGAACTGTATCATCTGCATACATATGAATGGACCTAGAGGAGCAGGCAGTTGGGAGGTCATTTAGTAAAATGGAAAAAAGAATTGGACCAAGGACAGACCCTTGGTGGATGCCTGAGCTAATTGGGGGAGAGGGAAGGGAAGAGGAAGTTTCCAGTATGGGCATCTTGTGACCTGCCCTCAAGGAAGGAGCAGAACCACTCAGTTGAAGAGACCCATCAGTCTGAAAATTGTCCAGGAGAATGAGGCGGGCAACACTGTTGAAAGCTTTGGTTAAATCGACAAAAAAAAGGTACAGATCTATGCCAGAGAGGATAGTATCAGTGATCTGGAGAGAGTTGGAGGTGGAATGTGACTTCTAAAGCCAGACTGGAAAGGAGTGAAGGTGGTTGGGTCAAGAAAAAGGGAGAGTTGGGAGAGAACAAGATGTTCTTGGAGTTAGCCAATTGTGGGGAGGAGAGAGAGGTCAGAAGTTACTAGGGGAAGATAGGTCACCTCCTGTAGGGAGGGGAATGACTTTAGCCAAGTTCCAGGAGTTGGGGACACTGAATAAGGAGAACGAGAGGTTGAGATAGGTGATAGAGTGCAGTGTCATGAGCAGAGAGATACAGGAGACTGGGATCAGTGCTGTCAGGGCTTACATCCTTAAATGGGTTTAGAGCCAAGAAGGCCTTAAGAGCAGCAGCAGCATGGGTGGTGGGTGAGAAAGGAAAAAAAAAGGGAGGAGGAAGGCAGTAGGACAGGTAGAGGAGGAGAGTGAGAGTAGCAAAGAAGAATGATGAGGAGAGGAGGGATTGGGCACATGAGGTGAAAAAGGAATCGAATGATGAAGCAACTGCAAGGGGGTCAGAGATTAGGATTATCACCCATTTTGAGAATAGGATAAGGGTGTAATGGGTTAGAGGACAAAAAAGGGCATGAATAATCTTACAGAACTTTTAGGGGTGATTAAGGTTGTTCTGGAGTGCGAATGTGTTTAGACTTTGTACAAAAGCTACTAGGCTTGCAAACATTATGAAGTGCCTGGTAAACTGTAAGGTCAGAAGTGGATCCAGAGAACTGGTAGGTCCTCCAGGTAAGGTCACATGCACGGTGACAAGCCAGCAACTCTGCTGTGATGTATGGGAGGTGAGGATCTTTGACCCTGATTCTTCTAAAAAAAAAAAAAAGGTGGGGGGGCAAGATGATTCCAGACAGGCATGAATGTAGAGGTGAAGAATTTAAGGGCATTATGAACGTTGCCAGCTATAGAAAAAGGGGGACCAGTCAGTGGCTGTCTGGTCAGCATGAAGGCGGGACAAATACAGCAGTCAAAATGACCTGATCTGGATAAATTTTGAGGAAGATTTTGGACCCAGTCCAAAAGGGAGTGATTTAGAGATTTGAAATTGTAGTGAGCAGGGACAGAGATAAGTTGTGTAAAAGGAGGAACTTCATGTTAAGACAGAATTTATGAAGAGAGGGGAGAGCCAATTTAAATTTAATTCACCTAGTAGTAAGTCACGCTCCAGAGGAGTCCTGAGAAGGAGATAGTGGTGAGTAACTTATTTACTGAAGGTGGGGACAGGTTGTGCCAGAGCAGCACCGACAATAAATATGGGGTAGAGAAGGCGAGGGACAGTTTGAGAAAGAACATCTCATATGCAGAGGGAATACAGACTGAGAGCTTAGTCTCATACTGAATGCTTGAGCAGAGATATATGCTTACATCACCACCCCTCGATCCTCTCGAATAATGGTGAAACCGCAGGTGGAAATGGAAGAATTAAGGATCCTGAGGGAGAGCTAAGATTGCAAGATCACCAACACATCAGTGGTTGCAACAGGTCGATCTTGGGGAGAAGTCCTCTCTTAAATCTTTGGGAAGAGGGGATGACCGGGAGAGGCCAAGGTTTAGTTCAGTATCTCCTGCAACTGAAAGCAGCAAGGAGATGAGGATCTTAGGAGATCATATGAGCTGTTCATGGGGGAGGAAAGTGGGGTGGGGGATGGGATGGATTAGGAGGTACCAGAGGATTTCGAGATGAAGGCAAGGAGATGAGAGGAGACTGCAGCCAGGCAAGGGTGTACCCAGACAATAAAAATGTGTACACCAGCCATGTTTGCTGCCCCATCTGGCACAGTAAATGCACCTTTTGTTCAACATGGCACTGATTGCTGCCCCCAGTTGTGCAGTGGTAATTACAGTTGCCATGTATTGCTCCCTTAGACACCCACATATCACTCAGATCCTGTAATGTTATATGGTCCCTGGGGTACAGACACATTCTCAGTTGGCAGTTGTTAGGTTTGGGTTCCAGGAATGAGATTATAGAACATATCAGCTGGTTCTCATGTGTTTCATGAAGCAAACATGGAAGTGCAGAGCCTCATTGTTGCCCCGTAAAATAAGTGTACACTATGGAGTACATGGAATGTCCTCCTACATGCATGCAGCCAGGATGCTGGAGGAGTTGGATAAGGTAGGGAGAGTAGAAGAGGGGAGGATGGGAGATGTTGATGAAGGGAGGATGGCGGAAGGAGGTAAGGATACATGGAAGGGGAGGTAGGTTAGGGTAAACAAGAAGGGAAAGAGATAGAATGGGTAGCGTCATCATAGCGGAAGGGGTAGCAAAGCAAAAAAAAATACCCTGCAGTGTGCACAGTCTGGAGGGATAGGTTACTCTCAAATGGAGTGAAAGCGGAGTAGGGTGAATACGATTGTAAACCAGGTGTGGAATACCAGAATCAAATTAAATTGCTAGGAGGCCAGAAATATAATTAAACTGGGGGCCTTAACTCTAGTAAGGAGGAAATTAATAAGACAAAAAGGGAAATATAGAAACGGCCAGATAGAGAGAAGACTAGAACTTTAAAATTAGAAGGCTCACCTTGAAAAATAAAATTAATTGGAATTTAGAAAGGACTAATTGGTTTCACAAAGGTAATTATGTAAAATAGAATAAAAACAAAAAGGGAAAATTGGGCTACACCCAGATAGGGGAAAGGTCAGAAATTAAATTTAGAAGGGCAGGGAAGCTTGATCTCCTCAAATGGGGATGAGGCTAGAATTAATTGAAAGGGGGGGATGTGAACTAACCCAGTTAGAAAGCATAGAAACATAGAAATTGATGGCAGATGAGGACTGCTAGGCCCATCCAGTCTGCCCGTATACCCTACCTGTATCAGTGGCTGCTGACCCTACTTGGCCATCATTGTTAGTTTCTCATTCCCACCTCTAGGGTTTCCTTATGCCTATCCCATGCATGTTTGGATCCCGCCACTGTACTTGTTCTTCCACCTCCTGGCGCAGGCTATTCCATGCATCCATCACCCTTTCTGTGAAAAATAACTTTCTCACATTACCCCTTATACTGACCTTCCTCTGATCTGGTATTGTGCCCCATGATCTTCCTGGACATAGTCTCCACGACTCATTCACACTAGTGGGACTATGCCGGAAGCGCTAGGACTGAGCGGGAGCCAAAAATCTTAGGGAGGCCAGCGCTGAGGTAGGACTGCACATGTATGGTGCCGTGAGACTGGCTTGCGTCATATAGGCTACCTCGGCATCGACCCTCCAATCGCCTCAGTTCCTTTTTTTTTTTACCCACTGTCGAGTACGCTTCAGTGATGATGTTACTTGCCCACCAGGAGTCAGATCTTCATATCTATACGGCAGCAGCATAGTCATTCAGTATTTGATTAGTTTTAGTATATTCTTTATTTATGTGTTTGTGTAAATAAAAAATTTTCTTTTTTGTCTTAATGAAGAATAGAGAAGTCTTCTTCAGCCAGTCTTCGACGAAGTCAACCATGAACGGGGCTGGTGACGGTAGGGAGACTTTGCATGAAAGCTGTTTCAGCAGCAGGGCTGGGTCCAGTCTGCCGCCCTCTACGGAGGGGGAGGTCTGACTATGGGCAGTCCGGTGCTCGGGAAGAAGGGCAGTCCTCCCGAAAGCGCAAAAGGAAGCGGGTCCAATCCCGATCTTAAGTGGTACCAGCGCAACAGCTAGAGAGTTCTTCATCCCACTGGATGAAGAAGCAGCAATACCACTTGAGGTCACCCTATGAAGTACGTCTGCACGAAGATCATCAGTAGCGTGGGAAAGGAGGCTGACCCTGGCTCTGTAGGGGTAGCCTGTAGTCTTAGTTCCGGTGGCTGTCATCCTGTACTCCGGCGTTTTTCTCTGCTCCCTCCCCCCACCGGGGGGGAGGGGTCTTCCGGTGAGCAGTTTCATCATTGGGCCACTCTTAAGGAGCAGTAGGTTCGGCAGCTGTCCCGACTTCCCATGCCTGCGGGGCCGATCCCGGGGCCTTTGGGCCTCCGGGCTTCGGACAGGTGGCCGGGGCGGTTGGGTCACCTAGTCGTGCAGCACCTTTGGTGCCATTGACACAGCACTCTTGTACTTTTCCCCCTCACATGGCTGCGGCCCAGGGGCCACCACAGGTACTACCTTCCCCTACTCATGTTTTCAGATCTTCAGCCTTGGGTGCCCCAGGGTTGGGGTCTTCAGGTGCTCACCCAGCATCGGTTGCGGTGGTGCGGTGCCGGCGCAACTGCAGGTGCTGGGATGTTCAACTCCGATTCGAGAAGCACATCCACCTGGTTTCTTTCCTCCCTTTCCTTTATATACTATCCCTCCTGGGCTAGTAGGAGATGATGTTGAGCCTGATCCTAATCTGCGATTAGGAGATGACTTCAATGAACATTCATCCTCTGGAGTGGAAAGTAAGCCCTCTACTTCAGCAGTACCTTTGGTAGAGGACCTATCCTTTAAATCTCTTCTGAAGAATTTTAATTCTACCCTCTCTCTCCAGACTTCTGAGGTTGATCCTGGGAAGCTGTTGCAGCTTCATTATCTGCATTTACTGCGGTTAAGACAGCCAGACTGGCCCCTGCTGCTTCTCAGTGGCGCAGTAACCGCTGGCAGTCTCATAACCGTCAGTCCTTTTGTGGTAAAGGCGGGGGGGGGGTTTCACAAAAACCAAGCCCCCAGCTGCAAAAGAAAACACAGCAGAAGGCACAGGGCCTGACGGCACCCAGTGCCACCCTCTGAAAATCTGTCCCAACTCCCACCTTAGCTGTCCAAGGGGGACTTCTTCGGTAGTGGGGGGGGGCATCTAATTCAGTTTTACAATGGAGGTCAGTCACAATGGACAAATGGGTCCTTAGAATAATTTACAAGGGTTACTCTCTGAATTTTTCAGATACCGCTCCGGATCATCACCCCCAAATGACAGCCCAGACTGTCTATCCCTCAGTCAGACCTCCTCGCTTCCGAAATTCAGAGCCTTCTGAACTACAGTGCAGTAGTAGTTCCGCAGGTGGAATGGGACACGGTATTCTACTCCCTAGTTCCAAAGAAAACAGGCAGTATGCGCCCTATTCTAGACCTAAGGAAGTTAAACAAATTCCTTTTCAAAGAGAAATTCAAGATGATATCGCTCGCTACGCTTCTACGTCTGATTCATCAGAATGATTGGCTGGCCTCCCTGGTCATGCAGGACGCCTACCAACATATTCCTTTGCACCCAAGCCACCACAGGTATCTCCCAATTTGTAGCTCTGGGTCAGCACTACCAGTTCAGAGTTCTGCCCTTTGGGCTGTCCTCGGCTCCTCGAGTCTTTACAACGTGCTTTGCAGTACTCATAGCGCATCCATCTCAGGAAACTTGGAATTCAAGTATTCCTGTATCTGGATGACTGGCTCTTAGCAAGCTCCTCCAGACAGGGGACTCAGGAAGCGGTGGCCATGGCTTCCAAGTTCGTCACATCCTTGGGAGTTCTGTTGAATCTGGAGAAATCGCATTTACAGCCCTCCCAACAACTGCTCTTCATAGGAGCTCTCCTGGACACCTCCAGAGCAAGGGCCTTCCTTCCGGAGTACAGGAGAAACAGTATCCTCCAGATGGCTCGCTTCATCAATGAAAATGACTCTGTTCGAGCTCTCTCGATGCAGCGGATGCGGAGTCTCATGGCTTAATTAGTGTTCATGGCACCTCTGGTTCTTCACATGAGAACCACTTGGATACATCCACAGTCCTTTCACATCAAGGTGACGGAATCCCCTGAGTCGTTCACCTGGTGAGCTCAGGAGGTCAACTTTCTTCAAGGTTTCCCTTTTGCCACTCTGGAGACATAGCTCACCATCACCACAGATGCATCTCTAATTGGCTGGGGAGCTCACTTTCCGTATTTCCACACCCAGGGTCTGTGGAGTCAGGACAAGTCTCATCTACATATAAATGTCCTGGAATTGAGAGGTGTCCTGTACGCTGTCCAAGCCCTGAAGGACATCCTGTGTTGCAAAGTTATTCTCCTTCAGAGGGACAACAAGGCAGTGATTTACTACATCAGCAAGCAGGGTGGAGAACACTCTTACCCTCTGTGCAGGGAAGTGATGAGAGTGTGGGAATGATGCCTGGAACACGAAGCCCTGATCCAGGCAGTCAACCTGCCTGGAGTCCAGAACAATCTAGTGGATCGCCTCAGCAAAACGGAGATGGATCCACACAAGTGGTCTCTCGACTCAAAAGTCGTTCAGTCGCTCTTCGAATAGTGGGGCACACCAGACCTGGACCTTTTTGCGTCCCCACTGTTGTCGAGGCACAGGTCAGGAAGCCTAGAGAAAACCAGGAGCAGTTGTAAAATTCACCATAAATATTTATTTACAGTAGTAGTAACATAAAATAAATAAGCTTGTTCAGAATAACTATGTAGAGAGGAGAAATACAGTAGATTTACTTCACTCTGTGTCCCTTTTTCTTATCTCTCTTTTGCAATTCCAGCTTAGCTCTTATCAGTCCTTTCAACCCCCATCCTTAGCAAGCATCCTGTTTTTGAAAATATCAGGCAGGAGCTGCTAGAATACAGTGTACTTCTTGAGTTGAGGTCCCCTTTTGCACAGATTTTGCAAAAGGTTTAAAAATTGAACTCTGGTATCCTCTAGCGTCTAACATCTTTTTGCAGTCATCTCAAATCACAATTGTATACATTTCAACAGTAATGCTATATATTTTCTAAACAAAAGAGATCCCAACATCAGTTACATTTCCACATATTTATTTGCATATATTTTTGTATCAGATCTAGATGTGCAAGGAAGAAAAAAAGACAGCAAGGGAAAACTGAGAGACAGTGAGAGGCGAAGAATTGTGAGACTGTTCGGGTTGATCAAGTCCGAAGTCTCACAGGAAAATGGGGTTGCGCAACCAGAGAAGAGACAGAAAAGGAAAGATCCTTGCATTTAAACACTTTCTCCATAACAAATGGGACAGGGTCCTATTCCACCCTGTCACATACACCCCCCCTTAAGCAGGAACCTGTTCTATCAAAAAAGGTTTCCAGAACTTTTTATTCTCTAATATTTGCTGCTTTCAGACATTAATCACATGTGCATTCAGTTTTTTCTTTCTATAACAATACAGTTCTAACTCATTGGTGTTTTTTTTTTTTTTTCCAACATTCAGAACCCACAATTCCTGATCCATAGCTTGACAGAAAATCAGCGTTACTATTCTCTTTACCCGATTTGTGAATCACTGTGAATTTTAATGGCTGTAGTGCCAGGTACCACCTTGTGATTCTGGAATTTTTATCTTTCATCTGGTTAAGCCAACTGAGAGGATTGTGATCTGTTAGAAGAAAAAAATCAGTTCCTAGCAAATAAAGCTTAAGGGACTCATGGCCAACTTTGCTGCTAGACATTCCTTTTCGATAGTGGAGTACTTTTTCTCTTTGTCATGCAGTTTCCTACTTATGTACAGAATAGGATGCTCTGTCCCATCTACGTTTTGACTCAGTACTGCACCTAGGCCTACCTCGGATGCATTTGTTTGTAGCAAAAATGGGTTCTCAGATTCTGGGGCTTCTTAAAACAAGGGCTGAATATAATGCAGCCTTTATGGCTTGAAAAGCTTCATCATACACTGGGGTCCATTTCACATTATTTGGGTACCGTTTTCTCACGAGTTCAGTGAGGGGAGTAGCTAACTCTGCAAAGTTGGGAACAAATCACTGATAATAACCATCTAGCCCTAAAAATGATCTGACATGTTTCTTTGTTTAGGGACAGGGCTGTTAGCTACAGCTTCTATTTTAGAAATCTCTGGCTTAACTTCTCCATTTCCCAACACACAGCCCAAATATAAGGTGACCTGCATTTTTGATAGCTTGGATAACTACTCGTAAGTGTTCCAGGTTGCCTTTCCAGTTTGGACTATGCACTACAAAATCATCCAGACACGCAGCACAATAACCAGTGTGAGGGGATAAAATGACATCCATGTACTGTTGGAATGTAGCTGGCGCACCATGTAAACCAAAGGGCATAGTGATGAACTGATAGAATCCTATAGGGGTGGCAAATGCCATTTTATCTCTGGATTCTTTAGCTAAAGGTATTTGCCAGTAACACTTGGTGAGATCAAGGGTACTGATGTACTTTGCACTACCTAGTCTGTCCACCAAATCATCTATTCTGGGCATAAGATATCTGTCAAATTCTGATGACACTTGATTAAGTTTCCTAAAATCAAGGCAGATTCTAAAAAAAACCTTCTTTTTTGTTTACAGTTACCATGGGAGATGATAGGATAACTGTTGAATTCTGATGACACTTGACTGTTTCTTAAAATCAAGGCAGATTCTAAAAACCCTTTCTTTTTTGTTTACAGTTACCATGGAAGATGACCAAGCACTCCTCGACTTCTCTATGATACCCAATTCTTTCATTTTTTGTGTTTCTTAAACCACATCAGCTCTTAACCGCTCTGGCAACCTGTATGTCTTTTGACTAATAGGACGAGCATTCCTTGTCACTAATACATGCTCAGTACCTTTTGCTCGGCTTGGTACCATGATAAAAGTATTTTTAAATGTCTTTAGTACATTATGAATGTTTGCAGGTTGTTCCAAGGTTAAGGAAACATTCACCTTTACAGCATCAGCATTTACAGTTTGTCTATCATAAGCTACATCGATATCTTCCTTATCACTTTCTGGTAAAACTAGCGAGGCTGCTTTTGCCATTTTTTCAACCCATTTCTTGAGGTTAGCATGGTATATCTTAGTAGGATTTTTTCTGTCCGGGGTCTCAATCTCATAGTTTACAGTGCCACTACGTCTAAGAACTTTATAAGACCCTTGCCACTTCATTAACAGCTTGTTTTCTCTTATGGGTAACAGTAGCAGAACCTTTTCACCTGGCTCAAAAACTTTATCTTTTACCCCATGGTCATAATATACTTTCTACTGGTTTCGAACCTCTTCCTGATGACTGTCAGGACAATTTCAACATATTTTGCCAGCTTCTTTCTTAGGGCACACGTATAAGACGTTATAGATTGTTTCTGAGTGGAGTTATCGTCCCACATTTTTTTCATCACATCCAGTGGCTCTCTTGGCTGCCTACTATATAGCATTTCAAATGGTGAAAACCCTGTTGATGCCTGTGACACTTATCTACAGTCATGGCCAAAAATATTGGCGCCCTTGCAGTTTTTTCTAATAATGCACCATTCCGTCCAGAAAATTGTAGAAATTAAAAAAAAAATATTTTGGTATCCACATATGTATTTCTTTGGTTTGCAGTGGAATAAAACACAAAAAGCAGAAAAATTTACTAAGTCTTAGCTTATTCCACACAGAAATCCTTAAATGGCCCAGACAAAATTATTGGCACCTTTTAGAAGTAGTTAGAAATAATTAGATTTCAAGCAGGTGATTCTCCTTCACTTTGGAACTGAACTCACCTGTGGTAAGTTGCAGGTGCCTGCAATATAAAAATCACTCATTCAGCCAGTTTGAATAGAGAAAAAGACTCATTCTCCTGTTTTGTGTCACTGTGTGTACCGCAGTGAGCATGGAGAAAAGAAAGACAGCCAGAGAATTGTCTGAGGAGGTCAGACAGAAGATTGTGGCCAAGCATGGACAATCTCAAGGCTACAAATCAATCTTCAGAGACCTTGATGTTCCTGTTTCCACTGTACGTAATGTTATCAGGATGTTTAAGGCCCATGGCACTGTAGCCAACCTCCCCTGGACGTGGCTGCAAGAGAAAACTTGATCGAAGATTGCAGTGCAGGATTGTTTGAGTGGTGGAGAAAGCACCTCGATCAACTGCCAAACAGATTCAAGCTGACCTTCAGACACAAAGTACGACAGTTTCAACTCGCACCATCCGTCGCCAACTCAATGAAAGGGGATTATATGGTAGGAGGCCCAGGAGGACCCCACTGCTGAGAGAGAGACATAAGAAAGCCAGACTGGGGTTTGCCAAAATCCTTCTGGGAGAATGTCCTGTGGACAGATGAGACCAAATTAGATCTTTTTGGTAAAGCACATCATCTCTCTGCTTACAGAAAACAAAATGAAGCCTTCAAAGAAAAGAACACCTTCCCTACAGTCAAACATGGAGGGGGTTCAGTGATGTTTTTGGGTTGCTGTGCTGCCTCTGGCACTGGGTGCCTTGAACGTGTGCATGACATCATGAAATCTGGAGATTTCCTGGCCATTTTGGAGCGCAATGTTGAACCCAGTGTCAGAAAGCTGGGTCTCTGTCGAAGGTCATGGGTCTTCCAGCAGGACAATGACCCCAAACACACTTCAAAAAGCACCCAGGAATGGTTCAAGACAAGACGGTGGACTGTTATGATGTGGCCAGCAATGAGTCCAGATCTAAATCCTATTGAAAACCTGTGGAGAGATCTGAAAACAGCAGTTGGGATAAGGCACCCTTCAAATCTGGGAGAACTGGAGCAGTTTGCACAAGAGTGGGCCAAACTGCCAGTAGAGAGGTGCAGGAAGCTCATCCATGGCTATAGGAAGCGGTTGATTGCAGTTATTTTGACCAAAGGCTGTGCTACCAAATATTAAGTCTAGGGTGTCAATAATTTTGTCAATGCCATTTCTTTTCATTTTCTGATTTAAAGGATGTATTAAATTCTGAATCAAAAACAAAGGTTCTGTAATATTAACAGAGAAATAAAGAATTGTGGAGACCAAATACTGTACTGTTGTTAATTTCAACTTATGTTTAGAGAAAATTGTGAGTTCTTTGAAAAAGTGCAAGGGTGCCAATATTTTTGGCCGCGACTGTATAAGCAAAGAGTAGATAAGGCAAGTATTGGTCCTAGTCTTTCCCTTCTCCTTTCGCAAACCTTTTAAACATGCGTTTTAGGGTTTGGTTACAACACTTAAGACAGTCTATCTGAAGGTGATGGGGGTTCTTATGGCAGTGATACCTAGTAGTCTGTACAGCTTCCTAAGTAATGCAACACCAAAATTACTACCGTGATCAGTAATAATTTCTTTAGGTATGTCCACTCTGCTGAAAATTTTAGCAAGCTCTGCCGCAGCTTTTGGAGCTATAACAGTATGCATTTGAACTGCTTCTGGGTATCGAGTACCATAGTCGCATACTACCAGCATAAATATATTACCCTTTTCACCTTTGTCTAAAGGATCAACCACATGTATTGCAATTGTCTCAGACGGCACATCTGTCAAGGGTGGGGCACCTTGTCTTTTGTAGTGACTGGGGCTACTTTCTGACCCTCAGCACAGGAATTACAATAGGTAGCAACATCTTCATGAATTCCAGGCCAGTAAAATCTGTACAGCAGTCTGACAAGGGTGTGATCCTCCTGAATGACCAGCCATAGGACTGTCATGTGCTATGTGTAATAACTCTGTTCTGTACTTCAAACAACATGAAGTCTTGCTGTATTCTGACATATTGCAGTGATGTCCAACCTTTGAACTGCCCCGGAGATGAGTTAACTTTCCATGCCAGGCATGGAATGCTGAGCTCGAGCTCGGTTGAGACTCTGTCTGTTGCTGTTTGAACTCAAACCGTCAGATTCTTTACTCCGCCTCACTGAAGTCGCTCCGGAGATTTCTCCTTTGCTCGGTTCAGTTTTGTCGGTTAAAGTACCGTTTTTGTCAGTTTTCGACCGAATTTAAACCGTAACCTGTCAGTTCAGTCTCTGTCTGTGGTATCGTGAGTACTAGATAGGTTTATTTTCTTGTTCTTCTGTGTGGAACTTGTAAACGTGGGATCGGTTCGGTTTGAACCGATCAGGTTGTTCAAAAAAAGTTTATTCTGCTTTTAGAGTGTGGTTACCGGTCCTTATCGGTTCTAAAAAAAAAAAACTGATTTCATTGCGGTTTTTTCCACGACCCGTATCACGGTCAGGAACCGATAAGGGTGTCTTGCCTGGCGGATTGCCGATTAAAGGGTAAGTTTTTTGTAAGGACTGGCCATGTCTGAGAAACCCAAAAGAAAAACCGGGCCCACTGGGTTTCAACACTGTAGTGTGTGTGGGGAAGTCTTTGCTAAGGCTGATCCCCACACCACCTGTGTTTATTGTCTGGGGTTTGACCACCTCGATTCAGACTGCCAGATTTGTAAGAATTTTCCTGCAGCTACCCTGGAAAAGAGAGTTGGTAGGCTTAGGGAAAGGGAGGCCAAGAAGTCCGCTGACCCGGATGGCCAGCCCGGTTCGGTTCCTACCGAACCAGAAGGAGTGCCCTCTGACCAGGGCGAAACGTCTTCCGGCAAAAGGAGAACCGACTCCGAGGAGTCTGTTCTGGTTAAAAGAAAAAGAAGGGATAAATCAGCCGGTGCGGATTCACAGATTCTTTCTCCGACCGCTGATGAAATAGCCAAAGCGATAAGGATTGTTCAGTCGCCAACCCCAGTTCCGACCGAACCGGCACCATCAGGAAGGGGCTTGGTTTGGTCAGTTCCCCCGGTTCCAGATTATAATTTAGAAGATTTATATGAACCGGAGGAGGAGGGAGAGTATGAGGATAGTGATGGTGATTACGAAAGTCTGGATGTGCGTATTGACCCGGACATCTCCCCAGACAGACCTTCAGGGGTTTCTCTTCCTAGGCTTTCTGAGTCCCCTTCCCATTTTATGTTCTACAAAAAAGTGGCTGAAACTCTTCAGCTTCCTATGGAAGAAGCTGTGGACGACCAGGAGGAGCCTGACTATGTTGAAATGATGGATATCCCAGAGTCCAGGAGGCTGTCTATTCCCCTTCATAAGTCCTTTGGGAAACTGACAATAAAAATGTTAGACTCCTAATTCTATACCTCCTGTGGACAAGAGAATGGACAAGAGGTATACTCTCTCAGGCTCGGATACGGAGTTTCTTACCCAGCAATGCAGCCATGTTGGGGTAGTGCAGGCTGCAGTCTGTGATAAGGCAAATATACCCTTGGCTTCACACTCCCCAGATAAGGACTCCAGGAGGATTGATGCCATGGCAAAGAAACAGTACATGGCAGCATCCTTGGGACTCAGGCAGTCTAATTATGTGGCCTATACAGCTAGATATCAGAAATCTAGATGGGACACTGTAATGGCTTTGGCTAAACAGGTCCCTGGCCACTTGCCAAGGAGCTGGAGCAGGTGGCTGCCGATGGTATTGAGGCATCCACGGTGCAATTCCATGCTGCAGTGGACTCCAAGGATGTTTCATCTAGAGTCATGGCCACATCTGTGGCCCTTCGTAGGATGGCTTAGCTCAGATGTACTAGCCTATCTCAGGATACCCAGACTAAGGCCATGGATTTTCCTGTTGTGGGTAATTCTCTGTTTGGGGAGCAAACAGAGAACTACATGAAGAAAATGGATGAATACAGGACCACCTACAGGAGCGCTCAGGCCAAGGAAAGGCAAGCCACTCCTCAGAGGCAGCATCCCAGGGGCAGACCTTTTCATAGGCTTTTCTACCAAGCCCAGGCCTCCTCTTCTGCTTATGCTCATAGGAGGCCTCCTCTTCTGCTTATGCTCATAGGGGGTTCTTTAGAGGGAGAGGCAGACTGGGTACAAGCAGACCTGCTTCCGCCCCTCAGCCTAAAGCCCCTGCCAAACAGGCACCCTAATGGGTTTGCCAGGACCGATTCTCCACCACCTGTAGGGGGCAGGCTGGCTTACTTTGTCCAGGACTGGATGTCTTTAACATCAGACAAATGGGTCCTGGAAGTAGTAAGCCAGGGACTGGTTCTCAGCTTCAAAACATTTCCAAAGATGAGAACCAGATCCTTTCCACCTGCAAATCCTTCAGAGGCACTTTCCCTAGAGGCAGAGGTCTCTTCCCTCTTGGTTCTCAGAGCCATAGAGAGGGTCCCACCCCTACACAAAGGGAAAGGTTTGTACTCCAGGTACTTTCTAACCCCCCCAAAAAACAGGAGAATGGCGGCCCATCCTGGATCTCAGATATTTAAACAAGCACCTTTTAAAGCCAAAGTTCAAAGTGGCGACTCTGGGAATAATTCTACCCTCTCTAAGGCCAGGGGACTGGCTAGTCTCCCTGGACCTCAAGGATGCCTATTTCCATATTCTCATCAGAAGCTCCTACCGAAAGTACCTCAGGTTCGAGCCGCCCTCAGGCCACTACCAATTCAGAGCAATGCCCTTCGGCCTAACTTCTGCTCCAAGGGTGTTCACAAAATGCCTGGCAGTAGTAGTTGCCTTCCTAAGGAGAAAAAGGATCTCCATCTTTCCATACCTGGACGACTGGCTCATAGTAGGCCAGTCTCAGACCAAGTCAGGTTACACTACAGATAACTCAGCAACTGCTCACTTCTCTAGGTTTCCTTCTGAATCTTTCAAAGTCAGTTCTAGAGCCTGTCCAGCTCCTCACCTTCATAGGGGCAGAGCTGGATGCAGTAAAAGCAAGAGCCTTTCTTCCCCTGGACAGGGCAAGGACCCTTATCTCACTGGCGTCTTCATTCACCCCCAGGTGTCTCGACCAGCAAGGCATTTTCTGCAGCTCCTGGGACACATGGCTGCCTCTACAGCAGTGGTGCAGGGAGCAAGATTTCAAATGAGGGATATTCAGTTCCACTTGAGAGACTTTTGGTCTCAGAAAAGGGACCCTCTGACCAAACTAATTCCAGTGACTCGAACCCTGATCCAGGCGTTACAGTGGTGGCTGGATCAGGACAATCTAAGACAGGGAGTTCCTTTTGTCACTCAGTCTCATTCTCTAATCCTTACTACATAATGCCTCCCTCTTGGGGTGGGGAGCACACTTGGGAGACCTGACCACCCAAGGGTTGTGGTCTCCACAGGAATCTCTGCTTCACATCAATCTATTAGAACTCAGAGCAGGGTTTCTAGCACTTCAAACTTTTTCCAAGTCTGTTCAGAAGAAAGTAGTTCAGATCAGGACAGACAATACCACCACAATGTGGTATATCAACAAGCAAGGGGGCACTCGGTCTACGGCCTTGTGCACAGAGGCAATGAAGTTATGGTCTCTGGCCTGTTCCCAGAACACCTCTCTTACAGCAGTACACCTCCCAGGCAAGGACAATGCCCCGGCAGATGCTCTCAGCAGGATATCTCAGGGCCATCACGAATGGTCCCTGGATCCCCTGGTTTTGAAGGTGATCTTCTCCAGATGGGGCACCCCACAGATAGATCTTTTTGCAGCCCCAGACAATCACCAAATTCCTCTCTTTTGCTGCAGGCCCCCAGTGTTGGACTCAGTCCCCCTGGATGCCCTAGTTCTCAATTGGGAAGGGAAGTTCTTGTATGCTTCCCCCCCCTTCCCTCTCCTATTCGTTCGTCAAAATCAGGTCTCAACCCTGCAAGGTGATTCTGATTGCTCCATACTGGGCCAGGCAGTCCACCTTCCCCTGTCTCTTCCCAGGAATTACAACCTGTTAACATGTGCTCAGGGGTGGGTTTGTTATCCGAATCTCTTAATCTCAAGGCCTGGCTCTTGAAGAGTTAGAGTTTGCTGATTTGCACCTCTCTCAAGGTGTTATGGATATCCTAAAGGCTTCTCGGAAGCCTTCTACCAGAAACACTTACAACTCCAAGTGGAAAAGATTTTCTATATGGTGCTCTGGGAAGCATATTTCCCCAGAGTCTGCTGGCCTCTGGTGTGCATGGGGTGCATAGGTATTAATTAGTCTGAGGCAAAACCCGTGAAAAAAACAGTCCAGAAGCAAAGCTCTACCTGGCAAAATGTTCACCAGCCTCGTTACTTGCACTGAGGGATGAGAAAAAAGAATACCTATCCCATCTCATCTGCTGTGTCTGAATCAAAGGACCAAAAAGAGGGCCCCCCCCCACCAACCAGGAGTTTTTTAACTTGAGCCACCTCAGTCAAGGAAGATAAGTGTGTTTCCTGCACAAAGATGATATCTGCTTGTAAATCTCGGCACTGCTGAAAACAAATTAAACATCTCTTGTAGTTTTTTATACTACAGCAGTTAATAGATGATATCTTTAAGCAGACCATAAAGATTAAAATGCTGAACTTCAAGGTTTATCTTGTTTTCTTCCCCCCCCCCTTTTTTTTTTTACTTTTAAAAGGTCCTTTCAACCCTCATCTTCCACCTCCATTTCTGAACTTCCATCAGGTTTTGCTATATCCGGCCTGAATCCCCATCCATTTCTGCTAAGATATGAAAGGAATTTGAGTAGAGACAAGCCCCCCACACCCTTTTATGGTGACTACTTGCCCGAGTAACCCTTCTAGGGGTTTGAAAGTCAGAGTCCTGAAGCTACAACCAGTAGGCCCTCGGGGGTTCGAAACTGGCGGAATGGATCCCTGACTAAGAGGAGGATCCTCAGAGGAAACCACTGCCTGGTCTTGAGTAAAGGATTCTGGTTGCCCAGTTACGTCAACCGCAGGTTGCTGCTGATCAGGGAACAGATCCTGAGCCATTTCCCTTCCCGGCTGGTTTGTAGAGTCTGTGTCCCTGTGTGAGGGAGTAACTGTCTGAGGGCCTGTATCTGCCTTGGGTCTGGTTTATTAATTCTTCCTTATTTGGGCCTCCCTGCCTATTCTGGCCTGCCCATGGGCATTGGTGATACGCATGACCTGCTTCATCGCATAAATTACATCTAAAAAACATTCCGACAAACTTCACTATCATGATCTAATTCCCCACAAAGTGCGACTTTAACTTGATCACACGCACTACTTAAATGACGGTGACTACCACAACGATAGCAGACCTTAGGTTGACCAGGGTAGAAACAAACCCCCCTGTCTTTCCCCCCAAAAAAGCTATTTGGGACATGCATAACTTCATTATTCGTAATATGTAATTTAACTTTAAAACGCAGGCCCCAGTCCAGATCCCTTCTGTATCTATTATGGGTTCAGGGGGGCCCAAAACTGTACATTTATTTTCCAGCCAGTATTGGATATCCCCCACATTCACCCCCTCATTTTTAAGCATGATGTTGATAGTTTTGAATAAGGGTTTAGTAATCGGTATTGCCCAGAAAGGTAACCATAAGGGCAAGGATTTACAACACTCATATTTTTGCCAAAATTGATCTAATCCTGAAAAATGTTTAAAACTGACATCGAACGTGTCTTCCCCCCGAATATTAATCAAGGCATAAATATCAGTAGGCAAAAATTGCATTGAGTCCATCAACAATTTTCTTTCAACGTACACCCTGTCAGGGTGTTCAGGTAACCCTCCTCTATACCGGAGCCGAACCGCATTTCTTCTCGGGCCTGTTCTAACTTGTTATTTTTAAACAACTCCGAGAAACATGGACCCCTTCTTGAATTCTAACCCAGAGGTGACTGTAGGAGAGAGTGCAGTCTCTGACCTTCAGACGAGGGGCCAGTCTCTGATTCAGTCTCCGGACCTACTATATCAGTATTGGCCATAAAAGACAAAGTCTGACCTGCAGAAGAAGTTTTGCTGTGATCCTGTGAAACTGTTTGTGAAGCCCCCGGTCCATCCAGTGAAAAAGTAAGCCAATTCGGGTCCGGGACCCACTGACCATCCGGCTGCCTTACCCAACCTGCCTGAGACAAGGCAGACTCCTTGGACCACTCTGTGGTGGTTTTGGCAGCCGACCGCCCGTCACTAGAGCTCCTCACTGCCTCCGATAACGCTGACACTTCCGCATTCCCTGTGTCAGCTGTAATGATGACGGCCTGTACGTCATTCGCCTCTTCATTCACCCTGCTGGCTGATTCTGTGCAGCTTGCAGCCTCAGTCATAATGCGTGCTGAATCCTCCAAAACTCCAGCTTTCTCTACTTCTAAGGCTGTATGCATAGGCTCCGGGAACGTAGACGAAAAAAGCCTCCCAACTGCATGCTCAGTCGCCTGCAGATCTCCAGAGGTCTCCGCTACCGACAAAGTTGTACTAGGCAAAGCCCGGCTTTCAGACACATTCAAAGCATCCTGCAGAGCTTCAGTCTGCATGTCTTGCTCCTTCTCACTCCAAACACTGTCTGCCATCATCTCAGGACGACAAACGCCCCTCTGCTGTCCCCAATAGAGTAGGGGAATTTTTTATTGAAGAGGTGGACTTCATAACACAACAATACAAATAAAGAGAAACAGAAAAAATCAACAAAATTAACAAAATAGAAAACTTATAAATTCAATACCAATGGGTACAATTAATCCATAAATGTGCAACTTTTTCACTTTCAAAATGCAATAAATCATGCGTACAATATCATACAAAGACTGTCGAATATTAGCTAATAATTCAAGATGGGAGACCCACCTTTGGTGCAAAACCCCCAAACATCTGACTTGCCACAAATGATAACGAATAACAACAAAAACTAAATATAAGTTCTCTGTATTATATTTGGTACTGAAAACAGGATTCCCACCATACATAATATCAGAGTAAGTCAATTTAAGAAATCCCGGTTCTTTCCAAATAACGCTTAAAGTAGTCCAAAATTGTACCACAAAAGCACATTCAAGAAATAAATGATTCTGAGTTTCCGCAATCTGTGCACAAGAAGAACGGGGACAATATCTATCTTCTAATTTTTTATGGAAATGGTTACCTTTTACACTAAGCCTACCAAAGTTCCCCAACCATAAGCAGTCCCACATTCTAGAAGGGATACGAGGATTCCTTAAATGACGCAACACTACTGTCTTTTGTACAGAAGGACAAAAGGGAAAGTCTATCTCTGTATAATGAGCATTAGACAAAATAGTATGATAAACTGCCTTCCCATTTAAAAGCAAAAGATCCTGTGATCTAAGTTTCCATTTAGTAGCCATCTTAAAACAGTCCATACCATAATCCGGTACATGGGTCTGTTTACCTAATAACCTAATCTTACCCTGATCCCAATCCTGAATATTTGGCATAATCCAAGCCAAAACCAGGGAACGCCATATCCGAAAACCCGGTCTTAAGGTCAAACCAAAATTATAATCAAGAAAAATACTAAAATAAAAAGCAACTGGATTAATCAACCCAACACCCCCTTCCATAATGGTTTTATAAGTAATATCAGGTTTAATGGGGTTTAACCGGGATCCCCAAAAAGCCTGAAAAAAAAACACTAAATAATCTAGAAAATAATGATTGCGGAGGTGGAAATACATAACTAAGATATAAAAAAATAGGTAAAAGTAAAGTTTTAATCAAAAGCACCCTCTTTTTTTTACTAATTAATCGACTACGCCAATCCTGTACTAAACGTTCTGCCTGTCCTAAATGTGTCAACCAATTATAGGAAGCCATATCCGGACCTCCAAAGCGGACCCCCAAAATCAATAAAAGCTCTGATTGGATCCGTATCCCCCCAAAAGAACCAGAAGGTGGAAGAGGGGTATTGCGTAAAGGAATACCAACACTCTTCTCCCAATTTATTCGGGAACCCGAAACATCTGCATACGTCCTCAAAAGATTACGAAGGACCCCTTCCTTTGTGCCAACCCCCAATGTAAGCACCATATCATCAGCAAAAGAAATAGTTTTAACAAGAAAACCAATTTGTGGAACCAATATACCCTTAATATCAGGAGAATGGTGTAAAAGACGAATCAAAATATCCAAACAAAAAACATATGAGAGAGGACTCAAAGGGCAACCCTGTCGAACCCCACTCCGTATTGCCACTGGACGACCATACCACCCATTCACAGTAGGACATAAGGTAATATTATCATAAAGGGCCTCAATCCAAGAAACAAAACTAACTGGAAAACCAAATGCCTTCAAAACTGCAAACAAAAAGTGATGTGAAATGCGATCAAAAGCCTTTTCCTGATCGACTCCCACCACCCACCCCTGAACCTGACCAGAATCAGCCTGCCAAAACAATTCTCGTAGTACAATAAGGTTGTCCTTAAGCTGACTGCCAGGAACCGCACGTTTGTTCCACACTAATCAAATAATCAGAAATCTTATTCAACCTGTTTAACAAAATTTTCATCACAATTTTCCGATCAGTATTAAGGAGGCTCAAAGGCCTCCAATTATCAATAATATTCTGCGCACCCTTTTTATGAAGTAAAACCAACATTGCTTCCTGCATGGAAGCAGAGAAAGTGGAGGACTGTAACATATGGTTGAAAAGAACCACCAAAACTGGAGGCAAATCTGCTAGAAAGTGTTTATAAAAAGCTGCCCCTAACCCATCCATTCCCGGGGCTGCATTAGAGTTCAAGTGGTGGACCACTTGATTTACTTCATCCAGAGTAACATCATGAGTCAACATGGCAATATCCTCTGACTTTACCTGGGGTAGAGATAGGGGTGTAAAACCTGCTCCAAATCTCCACTAGTCTCGACTAGCAAACAAAGCAGTGAATCTATCCTCAATAACGGATAAAATCCCTGCCGGGGAAGTAACACTCTGTCCAGAAGAAGTAAGCAATTCTGAAATAAACCTATGCTTAACCCTATCTTGACAATTCTTAAAGGGATCAACAGAAGAAGACCTAACCTGTGTGCCAAATCTTGTTTCCTGCTCCAATGATTTAGCCCTGGTATACTGAAGTGACACCATCTGAGTTTTGACTGTCTGAATCTGGGAACTATAATCCTGACTAGAAGTAGCAGCTAATGAAATCAAATGCTGTAAGTGCTGACGTAACTTTAAATAATCCAAATAATCAGACCAACACCTATAAGAGGCTAAGGATTGAAACAAAGCCCTCCAATCATTTTTAGTATCCTCCCACCAAGTAGAAATGTCAGAATAACAATCACTAACCGAAAGTCTAGCTGTCCAATGGTGTTGCCAGGCCTTCACTATTCCAGGCTGCTGCAATAAACCATTATTCAACCGCCATCGATTTTTCTTACATCTAGGTGTATCCTTCCAAGAAATCTTGGAATATAACAAAACATGATCCGAAAATTCCACTACCCGAATATCAGAGTCCCAAACCTGAAGAACATGAGACACAAAGATGAAATCAATCCTGGTTTTCAAGGTACCTTTAAAGAAAGTATAACCACCAGTAGGATGTAATTTCTGATAAGAATCCTGCAGACCAGCAGTAAGCATAATTTTATTCAATGCATTAGTGTCACAAAATAATTTAGAAGTCTGCAACCCTCTCTCCGCTTGATGTAATCCACAATAAAAAAATCTCCCAACCAGATAACCAAACGTGATGTATGCAAATAGGGGTGAATCTCTTCAAATGAAGAAACTCTAGCTGCTTTAGTTTGAGGGGCATAGATAGCAATAAGACGAAATCTTATCATTATTATAATTAAAATCCAATAATAAAGCGCGTCCGGGGTGTAAATCAACTAATCGTGTAACTTGAAAATCAGGATTGGTAAAAAGTATTCCAATACCATCACAAGCATCAAGTCCAACCGACCAAAATGATGCTCCTAAAGGCCAGGCTCAAGATGCGGCTTGTAATTCACTATGAGATTTAAGTCTAGTATCTAACAAACAAAGGACATCACAAGCCACTGAATGAAGCGTAAACATAGTACTAGCCAATTTCCGCCTCCCCTTAATACTATTAACATTTATAGTGGCAACTGAAAGAGAGACATAAAGAAAAGAAAAAAAAATCTCCCAGAAGACTCCCTTCATTTTATCCTAGCTTTCCTACCTTGCCGAGTACGTTTAGCAATAGAATCCACACTCCCTCTTTCCTCAGTATCAGTATTGGATAAGAGAGAGGAGGTATCAGTACCATCTTCATCAGACTCACTCTCCACCAAGACCGCAAACTGATTACCCTGTGCCCAGGTAACAGAAGGATCCTCCTTATCCTGTCCCTCTAAGGATACTGGAGGCCTCACCTTTCTTCCAAACCTAGTTCTTTTTTTGGAAACCGGCCTAAAGCCCGTATCCTCGGGGTAGGGGGGGGAGGCATGTCAGGAATTACAGCAGACTCAGAGGAAGGAATCGGCTCAGCTATGATCCCTCCGATTCTACCTGTACGTCCATAGTGACCGATTCCCCAAAGGAGTAGGGGAAACTGCAGGGTTTGCTCGGGAAGCATCTGCCTGCAGTTCAGAAACCCTGGGCTCCGGAACCTGTGAAACAGAAACAATGCCATGGTCTGCTATCGTTTTAGCATGCAGATGTTGGGCCTGGTCTATAATGCCCTCATGAGATGGGCAATCTTCTCTATTATGAGAAGCCCAAGGATACGTGCCATAAGCATGTCCAGTATTCTCACAAAGGTTACAACGAAAAAGATTCAAACATTTAGCAGACCCATGCCCAAACTCCAAACAATGACTGCATTTAATAGTGTCACAGGCAGAGCTAAGATGAGCCCAAGATCCACACTTAAAACAGGACCTGGGTTGACCTACATAAAAAATAGCACCCCTATCTCTACCTAAATAAAAAGAACTGGGAAGATGCTTAGTACCAAAATTCGTAACAAACAATTTAACCCTGATCCTCCAACCCCCATCCCAGATTTGTTCACTATCCAAAGTGGGGGAGGGAGTACCCAGAACCTAACGTTATGAAGCCAAAATAAAATATACTCAATGTTAACCTTCATTTTTAAACATAACAGTAATAACTTCGAACAGTAGGTTTGGTGAGGGGTATCACCTGAAAGGGGGACCAAAGGGAGTGTTTTACAAACATTATACCTCGCCAAAATCTATCCAAACTAGAAACAGTTTTAAAGCTGATATCGAAATTTGAATTACCAATGCTGATCAGGGCAAAAATCTCTGAAGAAAAAAACTTCATAGAACCTTTTAACAAGGCTCGAGCAATATATACACGGTCAGGTGCCTCCTTCAAACCCCCTCTATATAAAAACCGAACAGCATTCCTGCGAGGCGCTGGTTACTTCCTATGCTGAAACAAATCTGAGAGTTTAAAAGGAACTTTAGTACTATCTTCAGTAAGCTGTACAACACCTGCTGGTGGAGGGCCTATCTGTAAAGCCTCCCCTTCAATACTATCAGCTGAGGTCTCTGTGGCAGGTAAAGGAACCCCCCCCCCCAGTGTTTGGTAATTGCAAAACATCCTGCATAGCAACAGTATCAGTCTTTATATCAGAAGATATAATTTCAGAAGGTACACTATGATCAGTCACACTAGCACAGTCCAAGACCTTACCCCGGGTCAAAACGGTGGAGCTCATGTCTGTTGGTGGCCACAGAAACAGTTGCTTTTTGAAGCATCTTAAGATAAGACTGGTCCTGAGAGTCTGGGGACCAGTTGCCAGAATCTGAAAGTTCCCACCCCGCATCCCGCAACGCCCGTTGCAGAGACCAGGACGGACCGCCAGGGACAACTGCCGAAGGCAAGGCAGTACAAGGAGTCCTCGGTACTTGCTTTTGCAACGCAGGAATAGATGAAACAGTTTTACTCCAGCCAGGTGCATTTTGGTTTTGTGGGAAAACAAAAACCTCCGGAAGTAGAGAGGAACTGGCAGTGCACAGAGGTGCACACTTAGAAGGGCACACAGAAACTGATGCAGGAGAAAAGGGTTCCGCAGCAACGTTAGTCACAGCAACAAGGCCCGCGGGCTGTAGGCACTCGGGTGACGCAGGAGACCGAATTACTGCCAGCCGCAATGGCCAAATAGCAGGAGGTTCAGAAAACAAACAGGCACTGCAGACGAGCGGAAAGTAGCAGAATCAGTATTTACCGTTTCCAGTGTTGAAGGTACATCAGGAGTAGAAACAGCAGTGATAGCAGGTAACACAGCAGAGGGAGAACTAACCGGAGGGAGCTCCTCCAACGCATAATCCAAGGTTCTTAAAGCCTGAAAAAGCTTAGCCTTCTTAGTAGACAGTATCAATCTAGTGTTGCAAACCTCCAATGTCACAGACGTGGTCTCAAGCTGTGCAAAAGATACAGACTTCGTATCGAGCTGCAGAATCTCAGAATCACTCAAGATGGGTGATTCATAATCAGCAACAACTATCTCCACATCAGAAGCCTCCTGAAAAAACGGGAACAGGGGACGAGGCCAGGACCCCTGCACCAGCAACATCCATCTCCTCCGAAGTTTTAGCAACACTGGCCATCTTGCCTCAGATGGCCAAGGGTCCCCCTACTGACAGCAATGCAGTAGGGGAATTTCCCTGGTGTCCTGGCCCAATTTCCCTCATTCACTAAAAATACCACCAGCAGCTTAATCTGGTTCAAGGTCAGTTGGCATTCATCTGTATCCCCCTCCCCCGGGTCGTGCCTGAAAATAGGCAGAATTTGTCTAGTGCACTTACTTGGTCAACAAAAACTAAATAAATAAAATACATTTTCATATGTTAACCCTTTATGTCCATCAGTCATTTCTTGCCACAGTTTCTTCAGGCATCGTCTTTCTTTCCTGGATTTCCAGATCTTGGAGCCATGCTCAAACAATTCTGAATCGAAATCACTGAAAGGAAAAGTGTCCCCACCATCTGATATTTTCTTTGCCTGAGCTCTTGTCACCACAGCTGCTGAAACATCAGGATTTACTACTTATTTGATCAACTCAGTAAATCCTAGTAAGTCATTTCCAGTAATCACAGGTAACGTGTACTACCCCCACTTTCATTTGGTACAACACACCCTTAACGGTCTGAGTCACTGAAGTGGTGGGATAGTACTGACTGTCCCCATGGATGCAGATGACACCAGTACTTGGTCCCTTTGTACAGTTTTTTCCCAGCACTTAAAGATGCACTAGGATCTGTCTGCTTCGTGAGTCAATGAGTCCCTTCACAGACTTATCCTCCACCTTCACATCTGTTAAGTACTTGCTCCAGTTTGCCAAGGACAAATCTGCTCCAGTGCCACTCTCCTTATTACAGCAGTTTCTTGCAAAATGGCCTGGCTTATTGCAGTTAAAGCAGATAACGTCTTTGGGCACAAATGTGTTACCCCTACCAGAGTTTTTGTCAGGCTTGGAGTTTAAATGGGGAAAAAAGAGTGTCTTACCAGTGATTGGCTGTTACCTCGCTGCTATGGCATCTGTCTGGCCATTTGGTAGTCCTCGGCCAAAGAAACAGTCTTTTCCCCACTCTCTGGTCAGTGTTTCTTTACCCACAGCTGCACATCTGTAGGCAAGATGTTGATGAATTGCTTCATGGCAAATGTGTCGGTCTATGGGTCTGTTTTGCTCTCTGGTTGGGTCCATTTTATCAGAAGATCTTGCTTTGAGAGGGCTCTTGCAGTAGGTAATTACATATAGGACTGATGCTGGCCGGCATCAGGACCCAATGGAAAAATTTCTATCTAGCAGTCTCTGGCGGTGGACCGCCTCCACATCAGGTGACCCACGTCATGCGGCATCAGTATAAAGGGACGGTCCCCCATGCCCACCTTCCAGTTCTTTCCCGCCGTTAGCTCGTGTCAGCGCCTCGTGGTACAGTTTAGCACTCTTCACCTCTGTCGTTGGTAGTTTTTTACCATCTTATTTTTTCGATTCTTTGACTAAATCGTTAGGCATTCATCGGTGTGTGTCGTCCCCTACACCTTCCGAGCACAAAAATAAGTGCGACTCGTGCGGCGCCCAACTCCCACACAAGGACGGCCATTCCCAGTGCCTCTTCTGTCTAGGCCCGGATCATCAGGTGGAGAAGTGCCAGCACTGCCTTAAATTCAGAGCTGCCACCCACAGACGGAGGCAGCAGTCCCTGGAGGCCCACATACTAAAGAAGAAAATGTCCTCCATGGAGAAAGAGTTAAAAAAGCTCCGGCAGGCGTCCACTTCCCCCGAAGGCCATTGTAAGAAGAAAGACAAGGAGAAGCACCAGAATAAGGGCTCCTCATCCATCGCGTCTTCTTCGGGAGTCGCCGTGCTACAGGTAATGTCCCCTTTGAGGGACCGCTCCGCGATGGCCCACCCGTCTGGCTCGCGCTCTAGCCCTTCGGGTGCCTCTGGGCTATTGGAGGCCTCCTCTCCCAGTGAAGCCACCACCGTGCGGCCTACTGGTTCGAGCAGCTCCGGTAAGCCAGACGTCAGCTCTCCCCAGCGCCTGCATGGAGGCAGTGGAGTAAGTCACCCGACCCTTGAGGTGGTGCACGACCCCTCTTCCGTCCGACCAGGCCACTCCTCGCCGCAGCCTGCCTCGGGCGTTGGGTCCAATAAGTTGGGCGTCGGCTCCTCTGGCGTCTGCCGGACTCCGCTGATAAATCGGACGTTGGCCTGCCTGACATCTGCATGGCGACTGAGCCGACACCGGACCCTCTCACGTCTGCCATTTCTAACTCCCCACAGCCTTTGCTGCCCTCCAGGGACCCTGGGTCTCCTCAGCCTGACCCTGGGGATTTTTTCTCTCCATCCCTGGGTGATGCCGAGGTTCCTGCTGCACCCCAATCAGGCCGTCCGCCCGCTGGTCCGACTGATCTGACGTCGGTTTCCCGGACGCCGGCTCCAGCGCCGGTCTTGCCAGCGCCGGGCAACATCCCACTCACGGATGTCGCTCCAGCGCCTGGCCTTCTGCCCACCGGGCCTTCTACTCCAGGCCCGCCTATGGGCCCTCCAGCCGGGCCGTCTCCAGCGGACCCCCCGGTTGCCGGGTATCCGACGCCATCTTACCGGCTCTGCAGTATCTGACGCTCCAGTACCCGATGCTGTCCTATCCAACGCCACAGTACCCAGTGCCTCAATACCCGACGTCGGGTTATGGATTCGCGCCTTACGGGTACAATCAATACCTGTATTCCCCTCCTCTAACGCCCCCTCAGCCGCAGGTGGACTTGAAGGAGACTCTGGCCACCTGGTGGGCTGAGGCCAAGGCTCAGCTCACCAGAGAGGTGGAGAGTCCTCTCACGATGACAGTGCCAATTCCGGTTCCTGTATGTCCACGATGACAGTCTCCCTCTCCACTTCCAGACTCCAGGGGCGAGCCGTCTGGTTTCAGGGCGGGGCAGGATACACTTCCCCGAGAACCTTCCAAGGGGTTCATTCCTCCCCCACGCTGGGAGAGGGAGTCATCCTCTTCATCTTCTTCCTCCTTGGACACCTCTGATGACTCAGACGGTTGCTCCGAGCCGGATGACGAGCCGTACTCTCCGTCTAAGCCCAGGCCTAGGACTTCTCCAGAGAATCCTTCCTTTACGGAGTTGCTGTGCAAAATCCAGGAGGTTCACAAGTGGCATTCCTTTGAGCCAGATCCACAGCGTAAGAAACTCGCTGAGCATCTGGACCTGCCCGAGACAGCTCCTACCTTGGTGCCACCCTGGGTTGAGCCTCATGCCGATCTTGTTTCCACTATTTGGAAGCAACCGTCGAATTTAGCCCCACTTCCTTGGAAGTCGAACAGGCTATATCAGGCTCCTGAGGGTATTGACTTTCTAGATTCTCACCCTCGAGCTGATTCGGTCGTGATTAGCGGCACTCATGGCCAGACAGCTAACCCGAAACATCTGAGCTCGTCTCCACCTGACAAAGAATCCCGTCTTCTGGACCAGTATGGGAAGAAGATCTTTGCTTCTTCCACTCTGGGAATTAGGGCCCTAAATTATGTCGGTCTAATGGGGGATTACCAGAAGGCGATTCTTAGTGAGGTGGAATCCAAATTAGACTCCCTTCCTGACTCTCAAGTCAAAAGGAAGTGGCTGACCTCGTCCGCTCTGCCGCGTTCGGCCAGTCGGCCATGCTCCGTGCCATCGATGCAGTGGACACTGCTGGTAGGAGCTCCGGCTTTCACCGTGGGCTTCGGTCATGCCTGGCTCGTGTGTCAGGGGTTGGTCCGGAAGTGCTGTCCGCTATTCATGAGGCGCCCTTCCGGGGTTCTGCGCTGTTTGGTGGTGATGTCAAGGACATTATCACTGATCTGCAGGAGAAGTGGACTGCACTGAAGTCTGTGGACTCCATGTACCACCCCCATCAAACGCAGCGCCACCCCTTTCGCAGGTAGAATCAGCAAAAGGCAAAACCACAGGGAAAGCGGGCCAATAAACACCGAGCCCCTCCGGCTGCCAAGCCTCCTCCTCCCAAAAAAGTAGCAGGTGCTTCAGCCGCGACGCTGCCCCACACCACCTGACTCCTTTCCTCTCTCACAGCCTCTGGGCCTTCTGGAGAAACCGGTAGGAGGGAGGTTTTCCCTCCAACTCCTGGGTTGGGAGAGGATAACTTCAGATTCCTGGGTGCTTCAGCTGATTGCAGAAGGACACTCAATAGAGTTTCTTCAGAAACCCCCTTGACACCCTCCCCCAAGGTCGTTGTACTGTCAGGAACATCATCTTCTGGTCCAGGAAGAGATTTCAGCACTTCTGCTGAAGGAGGTGATAGAACCCGTCCCCATTCCTCTTCAGGGAATGGGGTACTATTTCCATTTCTTCCTGGTCCCGAAGAAAACAGGAGATGTGAGGCCGATTCTCTACCTCAACTCCCTGAACTTGTTCATGGAGTACAAGAGGTTCAGGATGCTCTCACTGCAGAGTCTCCTGCCCCTTCTCCGGCTGGGACAGTGGCTGCACGCTTTGGATATGCAGGATGCCTACCTGCATATCCCTATCCACCCTTCCCACTGCAGATATCTGCGTTTTGCGTTTCAGGGGGAGCACTACCAGTTCAAGGCCCTCCTATTTGGTCTTTCTTCGGTACCCTGGGTGTTCACCAAATGCCTTTCAGTGGTAGCGACTTACCTGCGTACCCAGGGGGTGCAGGTTTTCCTGTACCTGGATGATTGGCTCCTGGCAGCCCCATCCAGGGAGTAACTCCTGCGCTTCCTTACCCTTATCCAGCAGGTCTTTGCCTGTCTGGGTATTACCATCAACCAGGCCAAGTACCATCTGATCCCAACCCAGAGGTTCCAGTTTATCGGGGCGATCCTGGACATGACCTCTGGCATGGCCTTCCTGCCACCGGACAGGGCAGCCACTCTCTAGGCCAAGGTCAGCCTGTTGTCCCGCCGCAGGCAGGTCAGTGCCAGGTCAGTCCTTTGCCTCCTTGGGCTAATGGCGGCTGTGATTCCAACAGTCCCTTGCACTCGGCTCCACATGAGAATATCTCAGTGGACGCTTCGGTCTCAATGGGATCAGCTGGTGGACGACCTAGGTCAACTTGTCGTGGTCTCCACTCCCATGGCTCGGGACTTGCAGTGGTGGATGGTTCAGGAGAACCTCTGTCGGGGAGTTCCCTTCGGTCTCCCTCCCCTCTCGCAGACGTTGACTACGGACGCCTCCGGTGAGGGTTGGGGAGCCCATCTCGGTCCTCACAGGATCCAGGGCTCCTGGTCCAAGCTCGAGAAGTCTCTTCACATCAGTGTGCTCGAACTAAGGGCAGTACTGCATGCTCTTCAGGCTCTGCATCTATATCTGTCTCCCGGTCACCTAGCTGAGATGGACAATATGTGTGTGGTCTGGTACATCAACAAACAGGGAAGAACTCGTTCCTACCCCCTTTACAGAGAGGCGATGCGAGTCTGGGATTGGGCAGTGCAGCACACCCTTCACCTCACGGCATCTCATGTCCCGGGGGTCGAGAACATGCTGGCAGACCGGCTAAGCCAGTCATCTGTTCTAGCTTACGAATGTGAACTGGATCAGTGGGTCGTAGACGACATCTTCCTGCACTGGGGAACTCCACAGGTAGACCTGTTTGCTTCCCCTCAAAACACAAAACTTCCCGTCTTCTGCACGCTTGATCCAGGGTGCGGTATTCTTTGGAGAGACGTTCTGTCTCTAGACTGGAAGGGCAGATTTGTCTGTGTCTTCCCCCCGATTCCACTGATTACGAGGGTCTTGCAGAAACTGTATTCGGAAGGAGCTCGAATGATTCTGATTGCTCCTTTCTGGCCCAGGCAAGTTTGGTTCTCTCTCTTCTGCAACAGTACTCAGAGGAACCTCCTCTTCCTCTGTCGCTATTTCTGCTGACCCAGGATCAGGGGACCTTGGTCCATCCAGGCCTCGAGTCCCTTCAGTTGCACGCGTAGCTCCTGCAGACATAGCTCAAGCCCGATTCGGGGTCCTCCCCCCAAGTAGCTGAGATTCTGGTGGAGGCCAGGAAACCCTCAACTAGATCTACTTATGCCATGAAATGCAAGCGGTTCTGTATTTGGGCTGCCTGCAATGATGTCTAGCCCTTCTTGTGCTCTGTTGGCCGACTTCTGGATTACCTGCGACACCTCTTCGATCTGGGTCTCAGCCATTCATCCTTAAAGGTTCACATGGCGGCCATTTAGGCCTATCATGTCCCCTTTGCAGACAGAATGTTTGCTCAGCTGGAGGTCTCTAAGACCTTTTTAGATGGGTCCTTCACTTACGACCCCCCCTATCCGGGTTCCTGTCCTTCCTTGGGATCTGAATTTCATTTTAGAGAAGCTTACCCTGCCTCCTTTCAAGCTGGCAGCCTCAGTGGACCTAAAGTTGCTTTCTTGGAAGACTCTCTTCCTAGTGGCCATTACTTCTGCTCAACGGATTTCCAAGCTTCAGGCTCTGATGTGTAAAATCCCGTACCAGCCATAAGTTTCTCCCTAAGCTGGTAGCGGAATCAACGCTGAATCAATCCATAGAGTTGCCTGCCTTTTTTATGCAGCACTCCAATCAAGGAGAATACCTCCTGCATACTTTGGATGTTCACAGAATTCTGAGATACTACACCAACAGGACGAAGGATCTCAGAAAGACTGATCAACTGTTTGTCTCTTTAGCTCATAAAAGAGAAGGCAATGCTGTTTCTAAGCAATGCCTATCGAAATGGTTGGCTCATTGTATCACTTTCTGTTATCACAAGTACAACAAGACCCTGCCGGGTCAAGTTAGAGGCCACTCCACCAGAGGGGTCGCTGCCTCTGCGGCTTGTTTCAAGAACGTGTCAGCGGCTGACATTTGTGCAGCCACCACTTGGACTTCTGTCCCATACCTTTGAAACATTACAGTTTGGACATTGCCTCTCGCCATAGAGCAGGCTTCGGGCTGGCTGTTTTGCAAGGCCTCCTTTCCTAAGGCCTTCACAACCAGAGGGTCTACTTCTGAGCAGCTTTCCTCCTCCTGCTTGCTTCTCCTTATACCAGACTGCTTGGCACTCAGTCCTATATGTAATTACCTACTGCAAGAGCCCTCTCGAAGTAAAATAGTACAGTTACATAAGAACTTACTGTAACAGTAGATCTTCGAGAGAGGCTCTTTGATTCTATCTCTTCCGCCCTCTATCCCCTAAGCGTTTTCAGCTCCTTTTCCAGGAAGGAAATAGCTGCTTCTCTGAATCTTGCCTTTTGGCCTGTGGCGAGGAAAGAACTGGAAAGGTGGTAGGGGACCGCCCTTTATACTGGCGCGCATGATGTTGGTCACCTGGCGTGAAGGCGGTTCCCGCTCCAGACTACTAGCTAGAAATTTTTCGTTGGGTACTGGCGGCGGCATCAGTCCTATATGATTACCTACTGCAAGAGGCTCTCTCGAAGATCTGCTGTTACGGTAGTTCTTGCGTAACTGTACTTTCTAGAAGTGGTATATGTTGTTCATCCGCCGCACCACCCGGCCTCCCGGCTTTAGCACTTTAACTAACTTCCAGCTGCCAGATCTGGCGTCATGGGGCAGAGCAGAGGTTTATACCACCCGAGTGAGTGGGAGGAGCCAGCTTGAAGACTTCCTGAAAGATTTAAAGGGGAAAGGGACATGCCAAGAAGTGTGGATGAACAACATATACCACTCCTAGAACTACTGTTACAGGTGAGTAACCTGCTCGTACTCCCCGGTCCACCTGCCCCTCGTCTGGGAGGAAATTCAGGCTCTTTTGCAAAAAAAAGAGCCATGGAGCCCATTCCTCTGGATCAGTGGGGAAGGGGGTTTTACGCCCACTGTTTCCTTGTCCCCCAAAAAATCGAGGATCTTTGGCCCATCCTGGATCTGAGTCATCTGAACAGGTACATAAAGTACAAGCGTTTCAGGATGGTCACCTTTCAAGGGTTGTAAACTCCCTTTGCACCAGGGGGTAGGGGATTGGCTTTGCCCTCTAGACATGCAGGATGCCTACTTGCATATCCAGATTTTTGCTGCCCATCATTGATTCCTCTGCTTCCACTTTCAGGGGGCCATTTTCAAGTTTGTGCCCTCCCTTTTGACCTTTATTAGGCCCCAGGGTCTTTACCAAGTGCTAGGCAATGGTGGCAGCCATTCCGAGTAGGCAAGGCTTCTACATGTTCCCTTACTTGGATGACTGGCTGCTAGCAGTCTCCTCCAGGGATTGCCTGGTCCAGACCCTTGAGTACACCCTCTGTCTATTTGATACTGGGGGGGGGGGTCATCATGATTCTATCAAAGTTCTGCCTCTCTCCTTGTCAGCACCTTCAGTACGTAGGGGCAGTTCTGGATTTTAACCAGGGTATAGCCTTTTTGCCCATGGCCAGAGTGGAATGACTGATCAAGCAGGCCCGTCTGGTTTCCTCCAGTCGGCAGGTCCCACCAGGGCGTTCCTATGTCTCATGGCAGTAGCCATTGCCACAGTTCCTGCACATGCGGGGTCCTCATTGGACCTTAAGGGTCTGGTGAGACCAACGCATGGACGACCTGGATCAGTTGCTCATGGTCTCCGACCCAGTCCGGAGACTCCTATCATTGTGGCTAGTGCCTGCCAGTCTCCTTGGGGGGGCTTCTTTCAAACCCCCCAGTCAGATTCTCACAACAGACTCACCTTGCCAATCACCAGACCCAGGGCACCTGGATGGAATTGGAACAGGGTATCCATATCAATGTCCTGGAGATGCAAGAGGTCCTCTACGTTCTGCAGGCTTTTCAGACTCACCTGGTCCACTGCTGGTGCAGATGAGCAACATTTGTGAGGTGTATTACATCAACAAATGGGGGGGGGGGCGCTCGCTCTTACCTCTTGTGTCGGGAGCCATCGAGCACGGTCTACAGCACTCGGACATACATGTTCCAGGTGTCCAACATGTCCTGGCAGACAGTCTCAGCTGCTTCCAGTCATGGGCTCATGAGTGGGAGCTTCTGACTATGGTGGTCGAAGATCTCTTCCAACAGGTGGAGTCATCCAGAGTTGGACCTTTTTGCATCCCCACTAAATGCAAAACTGTTGCTTTTCTGCTCGCTCGATCCCGGACCTGGAGTTTTCTGTCGATGCATTGTACCTCTCCTGGAAGGCAGGTTTCTGTATGCCTTTCCTCCCTTCCCCCCTCCTACAGAGGGTCTGCTTCAAGTTCCAGTTGGAAGGGGCAGAGGTGATTCTCATAGCTCCTTTTAGCCACATTAGATTTGGTTCCTCTTGCTGCAACAGCTGGTGGTGGAACCTCTAGTTCCCTTGCCCCTGTGTGCTGGCTTGCTGTCCCAGGACCAGGGCACCCTAGTCCATCTGGATCGAATGTACCTGCATCTCCATGCGTGGCTCCTGCGGACCTAGCTATTACCACTTCGAGGTGTCCTCTAGGGTTGTAGGTGTCCTGGTGGCTACTAGGAAACCCTCGACCAGGGCTACTTACACCATGAAATGGAAGCATTACACCCTTTGAGCTGCTTCACGCCAGTTGGACCCCTTCAGCTGCATGGTGGATCAGGTGATTGAGTACCTTCTTTCCCTCTCAGACTTGGGCTTGGGATACTCCTAACTCAAGCTGCATCTTTCTGCCATCTCTGCATACTGTGCACCTGTCGATGGCAGGGCTGTGCTAAGCTTGAGGTATCCCGCACCATTCTGCAGAGCATTTTGAGTCAGAATCCTCCCATTTGGGACCCTGTCCCCTTGTATTGGACCTCAGGTTTATGTTGGGGAAAAACACATTACCTCCCTCTGAACCAGCCACAAGTTGTGAGCTGCACTTTCTGTTGTGGAAAGCTCTCTTTTTAGTGGCTATTACTTTTGCTTGAATAGTTTCCAAGGTCCAGGCCCTCATGTAAAGAGCCTTATTTAGTTTTTTACAAAGACAGGGTGTCTGCATACTAATCCTAAGTTTCTTCCCAAGTTGGTGTTGGAGTTTACTTTGAAGCAGTTCATCCACCTTCCGGTCTGTTATCCTGAGTACTCTAGTCAGGGGGAGGCTTTGCTCCATACTTTGGGTGTACATAGAATCTTGCGGTACTATATGCAGTGGACCAAGGCTTCAGGGAAATCTGGCCAGTTGTTCCGTTCACCCCCAAAAGAGGACACACCTGTTTCCAAGCAATGTTTGTCTACTGTAAGTGGTTTGACAACTGCATTGTTTGTTGTTACCGTAAGTACAACAGGGACCTTCCAGGAGTAGTTTAGTGCCATTCCACCAGGGGTATGGCTGCCTCCACAGCCTGTTTCAAAAATGTTTGCTGTGGACATCTGTGCAGCTGCCACCTGGAGTTCTGTCCATGCCTTCACCAAATATTGCAGTCTGTACATTGCCTCTGTGTGCAGGGCCAGTTTCACACTAGCAGTCCTTCATGGCCTTCTCTCCTGAGCTCTTGGATGCTGATCTGCCCTCCTCCCAATGTGGTTATCCTGGTGATACCTGCTGCTGCTTGGGACTCTGTCCTACTGGTGTAGCCTGCTGTAAGAGCCTTCCTCGAAGTAAGATAGTACAGTTATGTAAGAACTTACCATTACAGTACATCTTCAAGAGAAGCAATTGCAGCAGGCCCTGCTTTCCCTCCCTCCTTCACCCTGCTGTTCCTTCTCTCTCTCTACTTCTGTTTTTCCTTGCTTAGCTCTCGGGAACCTCCTCGATTCTCCATTTGCTGCCTACTCTGGGTCTCCAGTGGAAGAACTGCGGAGGGTGTGGGGGGGGAACCACCCACCTTTATTGGAGAGGCTGACATCAGCAGTGGGTGGTCACCCGTGATAGACTGCTAGCTCGAAAGTTTTCCATGTGGTCCTTGAGCCTGATGGCTTAGTCCTACCAGTGTTAGCCTGCTGCAAGAGCTTCCCTTGAAGAGCTACTGTTAAGGTAAGTTCTTATGTAACTGTACTTTCTAGGATCGTGGATATGATCTATCCACAGTGTTTGGCATGTCCCTTTCCCCTTTAAATATTGCTAGATGGTCTGAAAACTGGCTCCACCCACCCACCTGGATGGTATATCCCTCAGCTCCACCCCTTGACTCCAGATCTTCCTTTCCGCTGTAAGATTCAGGTTCCCTTCTTAATGCTTCTTCGTTGAGTAGGCCCTGGTGAACAAATCCTCGGATGATTTACCTAAACTTAAATTCATTCAAGTTTCTCTGCATCATTTTGTGACCGCGATGTAGGACAAGCCCTCACCCGGGTTCCGCCAGTGCCCTTGCGGGTAGAAGATGTCTCGCACCGACCTGCACACCTCGTGCGTCTACTGCCTGAACCATGCCCATGACACTCAGGCTTGCAGCTTTTGTCACGCGTTCCAGCCTAACGTCCTGGACCATCGTCTTGCACAACTTCAGCTCGGCTGACCAGAGAAACAGGACCCGCCGGTCAAATCCAAGGCCCATTGGGGGGGTTTCCGCCGCTGCAGGGTCTGCTGAAAAGCTAGAGGAGATGAAGGCTTTCGAGGAGGAGGTGGCTCGGGCTGTTGATCGGTGGTCTTCTGTGTCAGTCTTCATCCCACTCAAACTGGGCTCCACCTTTTCAGGCTCCTTCAAGGAGTTGTGCCAGTCTCTCCCAACCAAGGGGGAGGTCGCACGTCTCCTGCTCCCATAAACAGGACAAGGAGTCCGAGAAGATTTGTCTCGTCGATGATGGTCTTGGGATCGAGAGAGGTCTCGGTCCCAGGAATCTGCTGTTTTGACTTCAATCAAGATTGTGGCCTCAGCCGCTGGCTTCACAGTACCCTTGTCAGGCCAACTGGCTGAGACGTGGGACGATGACCCTGTCGAGATTATCGACCCCGTCAACCCATTGTCGCTCGATGAGGCCGAAAATTCCTTATTCAGGACCCTGGTCCTGACCGGACCTACTGAGGAGGAAACCCAGCTCACTGGGAACCTCTTCATGTGCCTGTCCCTGACCTGGAGGAGCCGCGGTTCTCCCCAGCTCCTTCTGAGCACCCCGTCAGTCCCCCCCAATGGTGGAGTTCTCTGACATTTTCAACCGACAGGCCGAAGAAATCTCATAAATGCCACTCGGGGTGTTCTAAAAAGCAGCACTGCCAACATTCATTTTCATCCTCCTCGGAAGAGGAGAGGCTTGGACGCAAACTGCGTCGACGCTACGAGGACCTGAGGTGGCAACAGTTGATGATGGCAGCTTTGAAGTCGACCCAGGCTTCCACGCCAGCCGTCACTTGGCTGTCACCCTCCAGGCCAACGCCAACCCCTCCTGAGCTGGTCAGCACCGTCCCTCTGCCTGCGGGGCCGGTGAAGACCAGCCTGGCTCAGCCAAAACTGGCCGCTCTACCAGTTTGGGTGAAGCCACCACCTAAGCAGCCTCCCACCAAGGAGCCTCTGCCTGTCAAGGGCCTTCCACACAGGCTGCCTGTCACCCTCACTTCCGACCGCCCCCGGCGGGTAGAATGTGACATGGGTGGTTGGCCAAACTATCCAGAGTCTGAGGATTCCGACTTGCATTCCGGTCCCTTGGACAAAGAATCCATTGGGAGGCTGTCAACGGAGGAAGGTCCCACGTTTTTCATGGGCATCTTCCATCTCATCTTAGAATATATGGGATGCCCTTGGAGCATGTTCAGAAACGGGCTGAATATACCCTTATTAATATCCTCAAAAAGAGGGGATTCTCTGCCAGAGGCCTTTCCTGTGGCCAAAGCCATTGTTGGCCTGGCCTTAGAGCTATGGCAGCACCCAGCCTCCTGCCCTGCGCCCTCAGCCTGGATTACCCGCAAATATGTGGTCCCCATTGGCTCCCTTTCAGGATTCACAGAGCACCCCTCGACTGAGGTGTTGTGATCGAATCTATTATTCGGTGCTTGTGTAATTCGGGAGACACCAGTAGACCCCTGGACGAAGTGTCCAGGAAACTGGACCACTTTGCTGGGAAAGTCTGTGCTGCCTCTTTGCTTGGCCTTCGTCAGGCGAACTTGGCCGTCAACATGGTGCATTTTTCTCATGCCCTCTTGGGCTGTCTGGATGAGGTTCTTCCTCATCTCCCCGCAGACCCTCCAAATCATAGTCAAGCAGGTCCGCGACAAGGGTCAGGTGGTTGCTAAACAGCAACTCCAGATAGCTCTGGACATCGGGGATTCTTGCGCCTGCTTGGTGGTGGCCACAGTCGCCGTGCACCACAAGGCCTGGCTGAGGGTCTCAACCTTCACGGCTGACACTCAGCACAAACTGATAGATGTTCCCTTCCTGGGCACTCACTTATTCGGTCCTGTAGTGGACAGTCACCTCCAGCGCATTGAGAAGTCCAGTGCCACCTTGGAGTCCGTTACTTCTGCCCAGAAGGAGCCCCAGGGTTCCAAAAAGCAGAAGAGAAAGCCTTTTACGCCTTCTGCCCTTGTGGCCAAGCAGCCCCATTTTCAATCGGGCAGCAGCATGGCTCAGTCTTGGCACCCTTGGCCCAAGACTGGAGCCTCGGCGGCCCGTAAGCCTGGAGAGAAAGATCACGGCGGCCCCCAGGCCTGATCTTCCTCCAAGCCTACACAGTGACTGGATGGGGGTGGCCAAGCCCATACCTGTCACGCCCACTCTGGGTCCTCCCGTAGGGGGCCGGCTCCACCACTTCCATTCCGCCTGGTCTGCTGTCACAATGGACAGGTGGGTCTTGGAAGTGGTCAGCCAGGGGCTGCCTCTAGAATTCGAGCAGTACAGAAGGAAATGACTTCCGTGCACACTCAGTTGGCTCTCTGAGACATCGCCCAGCTGCTCTGCAGGAGGTAGTGGTCAGAGTCGCGGCTCCCCTGTCAACCCAGGGTTTGTTTCCGAGGTACTTCCTGGTCCTTAAAACAGGCAGTGGGCTGGTGCCCCATTCTAGATCTGCATGACCTGAACTAACTTCTCCGGTCTCGCACCTTCAGGATGGTAACTCTGTCTCAGATCATACTATTTCTCGAGCAGAACATCTGGTTTTGCTCACTGGATCTTCAGGACACGTTCTTTCACGTCCTGATCCATCCGTCACACTGAAAGTTCCTCCGCTTCCAGGCAGAGGGTACTTATTTATTTATTTTATTTATGACTTTGCTAACTGGGTGAGTGCACTGATCCCAGGGACCGTTTTCAGGCATGACCCGGGTCATAACACATGGCGCAGGGGTGACAATGGATTACAAGGTAACAGTAATACACATGAAACAGATTTGATTCAAGCAACAATAGTAAGCACAATATACAGGTTTGATGCATAGGTCCATTTGAGAACAGTGAATACAAGGTTTCAGTATCGGACATGAGGAGATTTGGTACAAAACAAACAAATCATAGGCACAGTGTACAGTGTGTGACTGCATCATCCAGTGAGCAAGTAATACACAGAATACTCATTAAAAAATGTGTATACAAAATATACAGACAAGGAAGTCAAATACCCTCTGGTACCCTCTTCAGGTTCCAAGCCATGCCATTCAGCTTGTCATTGGCCCCACGGGTCTTCACCAAATGCATTGCTGTGGTGGTGGCCCATCTTCGGCATTGGGGGTTGGGGGTGCAGAGTGCACCTCTGTTTCGACTATTGGCTCATAGCGGGTTCCTCCAAACAGGAGGTGGAGAGTTCCATGGATCTGGTCCTTCAGACATGCATTGAACTTGGCCTCCTGATTAATGAGACCAGTTCGAAACTCGTGCCTTTACAGGTGATCTGCTTCATAGGAGCAGAGCTAGACTCTTGCCAAGCCAGGCAGTGGAGGTTCTCTCCTCCTTTGCCCAGTCATTTCTGGTTGGGCAATTGTGTCCTGACTCTGGACTTCCTGCACCTTCTGGGGTATATGGTGGCCTGCACCAGCGTGGTCTGTTAGGCCCAGTGGCATATGTGCCCCTTCAGTGGAGCTGGCCAGCCAGTGGACTCAGCGACACAGTCATTTCGACCAGCTGATCACTGTGATCCAGAAGATGTGGGACAATCTCCAATGGTGGACCGTTCTAGAACATCTTCGGGGGGGGGGGGGTCCCGTTTGTCCGCCCCAAGCTGATGATTGTTCTAACAACCGATGCCTCCCTCATGGGCTGGGGTGCCGACATGGGGAATCACAGAGTCGGTGGGCCCTGGATCCCCGAGGAATCTTGATGTCATATCAACCTGCTGGAACTCTGAGCAGTTTGGCTGGCACTGACTGCATTTGCTCCGTTCCTTCAGGGTCAATTGGTGCAGGTCCAGATGGACAATACCACAACCATGTATTGTCTCAACAAGTAGAGTGTCACGCACTCCCGATGTCTGTTCAGGGAAGTGCTGTACATCTGGACCCTTGTGAGCTGACTGGAGGCAGATCTCTTAGCCTTCTATATGTGGCAGGAGCCTCAAATCAGTTGGCGGATGCCCTCAGCCATGTGGGCAAGGCGTCCAACGAGTGTTCTCTCCATCTGGAGGTAGTATACAGCCTGTTCTCCCAGTGGGACACCCCACAGGTGGACCTGTTTTGCCTCAAGGGAGAACACAAAGCTGAGGCTTTCTCTCACCCCTCCCCCCCCGGCAAGGCTTGCTGCAGCAGGATGCCTTCTGGAGGCCGTGGGCCCCAGGCCTCTTCTATGCCTTCTGTCCACTTCCCTTGATCCACAAGGTGCTCCTCAGGGTCAAGAGGGACAAGCCATAGGTGATCCAGGTGGCACTGGACTGGCCTCGCCAATTTTAGTACTCTGATCTCCTCAGCCTCAATAACAGGCTTCTGAGGTGTCTTCCAGTGCTTCCAGACCTGATCTCAGTCAATCAGGGGAATGTCCTCCACCTGGACCTTCAATTTCTGCACCTGACAGCCTGGTTCCTGAGTGACTGGAGTTCCAGGCTTTGGGTCTCTCCGAAGTTGTTCTCACCTTTGTTGAGGCATTTAGGAAGGAAGCGACCAGGAGGTGCTATGCCTTCAAATGGAAGAGATTCTCCATTTGATGTCAGGGACCCTTTGTCCTGTCCGGTGGCTGGCATTCTCAACTACCTTTTGTCTCTCTCCAAAGGGTCTTCTGTCTGTGACCCTTAAGGTGCACCTAGCAGCCATCTCTGCCTACCGGGCGCGGGCCAGTCAGCAGACTGTGGCACGGGAGAAGGTGGTCTGGTGCTTTTTCAAAGGCCTAGACCACATTTCCCCTCTGATGCGTGAACCACTACCACTGTAGGATCTACTGCTGGTATTGGCAAAGCTTATGGGCAAGCCATTCAAACCAGTGCACAGGAGTGAGATGTCACACCTGTCGTGGAAGACCGCCTTTGTGGTGGCTGTCACGTCAGCCAGAAGGATTGGGGAACTCCAGGCACTCTCTGAGTCTTCCTGTATGGTGTTCCACAGGGAAGGGTTATCCTGCACCCCAATCCGAAGTTCCTTCTGAAGGTTGTATCGGAGTTCCACGTGAATCAGGTGATGACTCTGCCGGTGTACTAACCGAGTTACACCTCAGAGGCAGAGTACAGGCTCCATGCTTTGGACCCGAGACGAGCGCTATCTTATTACAAGGAGCTTGTGACTGAAGTTCAGGGAGAGGTTCGCCAGCTGTTTGTCACCTACGCTGAAGTCGCACCTGGCAGACCTGCAGCAAAGCGGACAGTTGGCAGATGGATTACATCTTGCATTGATCTCTATCGGTTGGCGGGCAAGGAGCCTCCCGTAGTGATAAGAGCTCAATACACCCGCCATACTACTGCGTTGGTGGCTGCTTTAAGGGACGTCCCTATCCAGGATATCTGCAGGGCTTCTACCTGGAAGTCAGCAAACGCCTTCATTCCCCATTACCACATTGACCTAGAGTCGGGTCGGGATGCAGGTTTTGGGGCCTCAGTTCTCCAGTCTCTGTTCCTTAAGTAGGGGTTGTGCGTCTTGCCTCCCTCCTCCCAGAGAACTGCATGGAGTCGGCTAAACAGTGTGAATAGAAAAACATATTCACAATCCTAGAAAAACAGGTTGCTCACTTGTAACAGTAGTTCTAGGAGTGGTATATGTTCATCCACGCGAACCCACCTGACCTCCCCGGCTTCGACGCACATCCCTCTGTTTCCTGCGGGCAAGATCTGGCGTCAAGGGGGAGCCAAGGGATATACCACCTGGGTGGGTGGGAGGAGCAAGCTTTCAGACCATCCGGCAAGATTTAAAGGGGAAAGGGACATGCCAAACAGTGTGGATGAACAACATATACCACCCCTAGAACTACTGTTACAGGTGAGTAACCTGTTTATATCACTGTTGTCTGAGATAAGTTGTGTTAGACAAATGCAGGCCCTATCTTGCCCACCCAACAAACCCATCATCCCACTCTGCAGGGGGAATTGTGGCAGCCGTTGTAATGGTATTCTGTGCCAGATATAATTTGGTGTTTGCCACCTTTTTAAATTTTTTTTTTTATTTAAATTGTAAGCCATAACTTCATGCTGGTCCATACAGTTGACATGTTTACAAGATTCCTCTGCTCAGCTAGCCAGGGAAGGTATCTCAGAGGTTTGGTTATGGTGCTGTGTGCTCCAGGTTTGTCCAGCCATTATTCACTGACTTAAGGATCATCTCAGCTGTGTGAACTAATTGGGCCATTTAAGTATTGTGGAAAGCTGGGTAGTCCCATGACCCCATCGTGTTTCTAAGTATATCCCATTGGATATGTGGTCTCCTGCCTCCCAGATGAATTTAGAAAGCATTTTCTTGGAGACCACGTGACGTCTATGGAGGTGTAGCTGCTGCTAACCGAAGCTCCCGCACCAAACCGGCAATCCTGCTGTTCCCGACCACCAAGATCACTTATATTTACCTTCCCGAGCTATGAGATCAGTGGTATAACGAGTTTAATATTTTTCCGGCGCTCCGATCGGGGGAGAAATGCAGGGCGGATCAGAGGTCAGCGAAGCGGCCTCGCGCAAGCGCCTCACCATGTACCGAGGAAGAAGGTACTTCTGCCGCAACATTAGCAGTGATCTAGCCATTATCAAGGAGGCCCTGTTTAAATTGGTAGATGAAATGGCTGATATTAACCAGCCCTTACGCAGCTTGTACGAGGGTGACAGATTCAGAGGCTCGTCATATCGCCTGTGGAGCGGCGTTAGATAAAGCAAAACCCATGATCACTGAAAGCAAGAAAGCTGTGGCCAAATTAGAAGAAAGAGTGGACGACCTTGAAGGGCGCAGTCAGTAATAACCTGGTTTTACTTGGTTTACCGGAGGGGAGGAAGGCACAAGCATGCTACTTTTTCTACAAAAATTGATGAGGAAATCTGCAGGCCCTTCACCAAATGGGCCAGAATATATTATTGAGCGGGGGCACAGAGTCTTAAGAGCTAGACCATCAACGACAGAACCACCACGTCCCATTATCTTTAAACTGCTTAATTTCCTGGACAGGGAACACATTTTAAAAGAGACAAGGAAACTGTCTTCTTTTCAATGGGAAGGCAGCAAGCTTCGCCTAGTCCCCGACCTGACCTGGAAGATGAGGCAGACCAGAGCCTCCTTTCGCCCCGTCACTTCGAAGCTGTGGGCGGCAGGGATTCGCCACCGTATGTTATATCCAGCAAAGCTCGAGGTCACCACTAAGGAGGGAGCGAAGCGATATGAATCAGTGGAAGAAGCTCTGAACTCACTCGGAACACTGATGCCAGATTTGTTCGCCAAAGGTTGAGCCACGGGACGTTTAATGCTGATCTAGTGGGATTAGATGCTCCAGGAGTCAGTATGATTAGACTGTCACGCTAATATATGGAACAGTGAACTATATTATGTTTAACTTCGGTGTTACATAGAGGCTCCATGGGCTTTACTAAAAAATTTTATTATATCTTACCATACCAGGATGGATATTTTAGTTCGAGCTGAACTGTTAAATGAATACCTGTTATATCAGTTTTTCATAAACAATTTATTTTTGGTATTGCCCAGGAGGGGGTTAAATTAGTGTTACACCGTTAGTGCACTGACGTTACAACAATTGTGGGGTTGCTGTAATCAGGCTTACTCACAGTTTTACTGCCTTAACCATGTGATAAGTGGTCTGAATGGCCCCTATGTATATGGCAGGGCTGAGTAATCTCATTCTAGGAAGGACCAGCGGGTTGTTTGGCTCAGCCAGATAAAGGCTATCCCTCCCCGCCACTCCACTGAATTACTAGTCCCTTTTGCTGTGGCAATGTTTAATAAGCCACCGATGTTCCTTGTTGGACTATTATTTAGCCATCGTCTGATATGGTGGCATTTAGAGGGCGGGAGGCCTCAACAGGCAGGGATCTCCATATAATGGGTCAGTTTAACCCTTCTGTTTTTCTGTTCCCCATTTTATTCAGGAGCATGGAGGAGATTATGCTTTTGAATGTTTAGTTTATAATCTTCTATAAGATTTTATATATGGATCTCCTATTGCAATGATCACCCTAATATATTAGTTTAATCTTGACAACTCAATAATTGTTTTAGGGTAAAGTATGTTAACCAATTCTTATTAGAATTAGTTTACTTGGAGTTTTGACGTTTTATTGTTGCTGATTCAAGTTTGAGTGGTGTGGGGAGCCCGATCCTCTATAGCACTTTGGATCAGTGCAAGAGGAGTTGGCTTCGGCCTGGGGGTGGTTGTTTATGGGTTTAGTTGGGGTTGATCTTCTATTGGGGATGTGAGGGTTGGTGTTGGTTAGGTTTGGTTTTGTTTTGTTTTTTTGGGGAGGGCAGCTATCCTTACATTGTTTCATGGACAAGTAACGACCAATGGCATTTAACCTGAATCTTCTGTCATGGAACATCAAAGGGGAAGGACAATTGTAAAAATATGCAGTCCTAAACCATTTAGACCGTTATCAACCAGCAATTGTCTTTTGCAGGAAACTCATGTCCTTTCAAGCCATCTTTCATACTTTAGGAAAAAATGGGTAGGCCAAGTGTTTGGGGCGGGTACTCTTCCTCAAGCCGGGTGTAGCTATTTTGATAGCGAGGGTCCCTTTGTACATTCGGACACAATTGCTGATCGAATGGCAGATATATTATCGCTTCTGGCAAGCTTGGAGAAGCCCTAGTTTTGGGATCAATTTATGGCCCCAATATAGAGTCCCCTGCTTCTTTTCCCATTTGGCCGTGCTTTTGTCTCCTTAAGGAGTTGCCGCTTATTTTGGGGGGTGACTGGAACCTTGTTCAGTCAGATATACTAGACAGATCGACCTGTAGGAAATCATTTCCTGCTTTGGCGCAAAAAGCATTGGCTGAATGTAAGTCTTTTCTAGGCCTGACAGACCCGTGGAGCTACTCAATCCACAGTCCATGATTACACCTTTTTTCACCGATGCACAAATCCTTTTCTAGGCTGGATTATTTTTAGTAAATTGCCAGGTTGTCCCGAGATAAAGAATGCTGAGCATCTCCCAAGGGTGATATCTGACCACTCTCCAATTAAAATTGTTTGGACTTAGTCCTCTATCCGAAGAGATCTTACACATGGGCCTTAAACAATAATATATTTAAAGATGCTCAGACACTAGAACGTTTCCGTATCTTTTGATAGAGTCAATTAAATTTAATTGGAGTACGATCCCAAACACTGACCAGGCCTGGGCTGCTCTTAAATCGGTATGGAGGGGTGAGTTGATTAGAACAGCTTCGTGAGGAAAGCCAAATACAATTGAAGTTGTCCAACTATCTTATAAGGATCAATCAATTAGAGCTATACGGAGCCTACGAGGACTAGGGACCAGGAACAGGGAGCTGGCGCTGTGAGAACATGCCTATCACGGGGGCTCTGAGCGATAAGGTTGTTAGCATGTCAACTAAATCTAGGGCGTTATACCTGGGTCAGGGCAGTAAAGCCGGAAATTACTGGCATGGCAGCTAAAACGTAAGGCTGATTCCAGATGGGTTCCGGCCTAAAATCTCTGGACTCTGACAACCTGATTACCGACCTAAGGGAATCCTACAATCATTTGTCTCCTTCTATAGAGACTTATATTCGACCCAGCCCCCTACCGCACTTATGTTATCACAGATGGAGGTTCCGGACGGAATACACTCCCTAACCTGCCACAAGACTCTAAAGCGAAACTAATATCCTCTATATCAAATGAGGAGATTATATCTGCCATTGATTCACTTAAAGCTGACAAGGCAGCAGGCCTGATGGGTTCTCACCTCTTTTTATAAATTATTTAAAGTAGAAGTGGCCCGTTGTTGTGTGGAGTTATTTACTTTTTGGTTTGATCATGGAGTGAGGGATGCGTCTCTCTTCGAAGCCAGAATAATTCTGTTACCTAAGCCGGGGAAGTCCACCGACTCTGTTAGTAATTATAGACCAATATCCTTGTTGAATATAGATGTAAAAATTTTTGCTAAAATATTGGCAACCAGACTTAAGAGTGTCTGGCAAGATTTGATTAGTATGGAACAGGCTGGCTTCGTGGAGGGACGCACCTCGGCAGACCATTTTAGAAAGTTGTTTTATTTAATGTCAACCCCTGAAGTTTTTAATGAGGATGCATCTTTAATTTCTTTAGATGGAAAAAGCATTCGACCGAGTGGAATGGGTGTATATGTTCGAGGTTTTGGTTAGATTTGGTTTTCCCCAACAATTCATACATCTAATTAGGATTCTCTATTCGTGTCCAACTGCTAGAATACAATGCAATAACTTAATATCTGATATTTTTCCGTTGTTGAGGGAACCGTCGAGGCTGTCCGTTGTCGCCTTATCTGTTTAATTTGTATTTAGAGCCCCTTATTAGGACAATTAAGATAGACAAACGGATTTTGGCATTAAAATTGGAGACCAGGAACACAAATTGTCAGCATTCGCAGATGACGACGTATTTTATATTAGAGATACAACTTTATCCCTACCTAGAGCCCTCACTTTAATTGAAAATTTTAGTAGTTTTTCCGGTTTTAAATTAAACCTTGCAAAAACAACTTTTTTTCCCCTCTCGGCCACCCTTGTGAAAAGTTGGTGTATGTCTCTAGGCCTACAGTGGCAATCTAAATCACTTAAATATCTAGGCATTCAGATTTCTAAGAACTTAGAAGAACTGGCCAAAATGAACTTACTACCTGTCATTAAATCTGTTAGAGAAGATTTGGATAGATGGTCGAAACTGCCATTGTCTTTTTCTGCGAGAACCAATGTTGTTAAAATGGTGGTTCTGCCGAGGATTCTTTATCCCCTCCTTAACTTGAACATATATCTTCCCAAGTCTTTTTTTAAGAATCTATGCAGGTACTGCTCAGATTTTATATGGAAATATAAACCTCCACGTAGAGCTTATCTTAAACTTTGTCGGTCACGTAAGTTGGGTGGCCTACAATTACCGGACTTTTCAAATATTAGCTATTCATAGCTAGAGCGGTTCTATGGTCCGGAAAATTAGTATTCCTGCCATAGGTCTTGAGTTGAACAGGGCTATAGTTAAAGGGTTAAAGTTAGATTTAGAGTCCTCCTCTTTACCCTTGGATTAAAATACCAAATAAAATTAGGAACACCTATAGGGTGGGATATTAGGCTATTCATCAACTATACACCTGTTTAAAGATTAACCCCTGTTCGACGTGGTTTAACCTCTTTTAAAGAACCCTAACCTTTTAATTGGCAAACAGCCTATACACCAATTTGCTTCATTATTCCATCAAAATTCGAATTACCGGTTTTTATGTGGGCAATGCTTTGCTCCCACTTTCATCACTAGTAGTAAAATTTGGGGTTAGACCCAAGCTATGTTAAATCTGGCTCAAATCAGAAGCTGCGTTCAGTCCTTTCTGAAGCATGGCAATGGATCTAACCTAGTGGGGGACCTCTGGATATATCTATCCTATGCCTGTTTATCAGGTAAACTGGTTTCTAAACTTTACCAGGGCATCATCAAAAAGACTGACCTTTATTCTTCTCCCATTCCCTTCCATTGGGCGGTTAATATGTCTTTGAATTGGTCGGAGTCAGTATGGGAGAGAATCTGGACAGACATATATGCTTTTATTAAACAGGAAAGATTAAGAGAAATCCAGTTTAAATTATTGCACAACATTTATTGGTCCCCGGCTAGGTTGTCTCGTTGGAATAACAACTGCTCTTTAGCTACAACTTTTCACAAGGTGTGGACATGCCCTAAAAGTAGGGAGTTATGGGAACTAGTTAAGTCGGGATTGAGACCTTTTCAAGATCTCTCTGGTTTTTTTTTGCCAGAGATTTGTGTGTTTGGGAGGTATGACCTTATCCCAGGCACTGCCTCTAGAGCCCGGATGGCATTGGTGGTAATGGTTACTAAGCTGGTGATATTACGTCACTGGCGGGAGATATGGACTCCTTCTTTTAAGGAATGGTGGAGGTATTCATGAATGCACTACTTGCTGAAAGGACTGTCTACGTACCTCTGACATACAGCACAAGTTTGACAAATATTGGAAGGACTTTAACCAATGTCTGCGGGACAAGTTCCCTTTTACAGTAGTGGCATTGAGACACCCTTGGTCTTATAAATCCCAATTAAATAATGTTTCTTCTTACCAATACGATTTTCCTTCCTCCAATGTTGTCATTCCATCCCTCCTTAATTGTTCATATTCCAGCTGAACCAAGGTTTTCAATATAACTTCACTTATTCCAGGTTTTTATCAATGTTACGGATAGCTGCGGGTGGTGGGTGGGTGGGACTGTTTATATATTCCCTTTCCATTATTTGGTTCCTTTTCTCTTTTTATTGTTTTAGTTTTCTTGATTAATTGAAAGACTATAATAGTTTTTGTATATTCAGTTTGCACCAACCTGTGTACCTCCTTCATTTCTATATTCATTACTCATTGGTGTAGTGGTGCTGTCTCTATAATAATTAAAATAAAGTTATTGGCAAAATAGAAAGCATTTTCTTTAACTCTTTCCAATCTCCTAATGATACTTAGCTAGGTAATGTTGAATATGAAAATCAGAATCTTGGTAAACATATTCATTTTGACTGTTTCCAGTCTGTCTGAAAAACTTAAGGGTGTCAAACTCCATCTGTTTAAATATGTGTATACCATCTAAGTGGGGTATAATTCACATGGTACAGTTGATTAAAATGTGTTGGGATTTGTATGCCTAAGTGTCAAACTTTATCCCAAACACACTTAAAGGGGAATTGGTCTTTCAACTAGTCTGATACTGACCCACTGATAATTAGGTCTACATTTTGTCAGAGTTAACTTTGAAACCAGTAGCTTCCTCGAATATTTGTAGTATGTTCAGCAACATGGGGACAGATTGTTGGGGGTCACTCGTGTAAATCAGGGTATCATCCACGTACAGGAATATCCGATTATCATATCCACTAACTTTTGTGCCCTGAAAAGTCTCAACCTGTTGTCTGCTGCTGCTAAAGGCTTATTATTAAGTGCAAAGAGTAGAGGGGACGGGGGCAGCCCTGCCTCATGCCCCTTTCAATGGTATGGGCTCTGACTCTGCCAGTTGGTTGTGAATACAACATTTTTATCCAGAACAATGAAGCTCTGTCCAAAGCCCATGGTTTGCATTACCACCTGCAAATATGCCCTTCAAACAATCCAGTGCTTTTTCTGCATTCAGAAAAAGTGGAAGTTGTGGATGTTTACTGGTACTATGGCAGGAGAGTATATTTAAGAGATGCCGGATGTTGTTATGTAGATGTCTCTTAGGGATAAATCCTGTTTGCTCTGGGTGAGTGAGGGATCTTACTTTGAGGAAGGCTCTTGCAGCAGGCCACACCACTAGGATTAAGGTGCCAGGACCACACACAAAACTTCAAGCTAGCAGTCTGCCGGGGGGGGGGGGTGGCACGGCCCATAGCTGATGTCGGCCAGTTGACATCAGCCTAGCTTACATAGGTGTGCGGCCCCCCAGACCTACCTCAGTTCTTTGCCCGCCGTCGACCCGCTGCAGCTACAGTCGACCGCCATTCCATGTGCTTGCCGCACTTTATTTTGCGATTATTTTCAGTTTGTCACTCAAACATTGAAATTTAGGTGTTTTTTTTTTTTTCAGCGAGTTTTTCTCCACCAGCCTCATCTTCGAGCCACTCCACAAAATGTGCCTGTGGCAAATGGGCTCCAGCCATGACATTGAAGCCTGCCAGTATTGCCAAAAATTCAACCACACCACTTGAAGTCGTCATTTAAAAGCACTGGAGAGACATCTTTTAGTACAGAAGTTGGCTGCCATGGAAAAGTAGCTGCAGGCCAGGAGCTTATTGACCTCACTGACATAGTCCTCTGGGGCCGCCGACTCTTCTCACAGGGAGAAGCCAGGGAAGCACAAGCACCGGGACAGGTCGGCTTCCCATTCGCGGTTGCCTCCCTTTGAACTGGCCATAAGTTGCCAGCTGCGCTTTCTGTCATGGAAAGCACTCTTTTTAGTTCCTGTTACTTCTGCTCGAAGGATTTCCAAGCTCCAGGCCCTTATGTGTAAGGAGCCTTATTTGCTTTTTCACAAAGACGGGGTGTCTTTGCATACCAGTCGTAAGATGTTCCTGGACATAAAGTCTCCACCACACATTCACACTAATGGGATCTACGCTGGAGGTGCTACAACCAGCGAAGACAACATTATTTGCAGGAGGGCGGCGCCAGGATGGAGCCATGAGGGCGGTGGCAGCCCTATGCTGGGTGGTAATGACTGTCTCGGCGTCGACCCTCCAGCCACCTCAGTTCCTTTTTCCCGCCCGTCGAGTGCGCTTCAGTGATGATGTCGCTCGCCCACCAGGAGTCAAACTTCAAACTAGCAGCATAGTTTTCAGTTTATTATTTTTTGAATAAAGTACCGCTTACGATAATTTATTCTTATCAAAGAAAGAAGTCTCAGCCTACATTGTCGGAGTCGACCATAAGCGGGTCAGGTGACAGTAGGGAGTCTACGTGTGAAAGTTGTTCAGTCAGCTGGGGTGGGTCCGTTCCGCTGCCTTCTCCGGAAGGGGGGTCTGACAACAGACAGTCCAGTGCCCGAGGGGATGGGCGATCCCCCCGGAAGCATAAAAGTAAATGGTCTCATTCTCCGCACCGTTTGGCCTCGAGCACTTCTTCAACCCGTAAGTCAAAAAAGAGAAGGCAGCACTCAAGGTCGCCTTCTGATATGTCTGCGCATCGACGATTGGTCATTGGGGTCAGTTGCCAGTCTCCTTGTTCAGAGTCGCTAGTTTCTGGGTCTGGTCTCCGACTTCTTCGACATCGGAGCCCTTCCCCGCCTTCTGGTAGGGCTTCCAATGAGCAGTTTCATCAGTGGGCCGCTCTTATGGAACAGTGGGCTCTGAGGCTGGTCCAGCTTCCTGGCCTGGTCACTCAGGGGCCCTCAGGCTCTTCGGGGATCAGGCAGGGTGATTGGGCCTCCCTAGTCGCGCGGCGCTCTCTTCGGTGCCGTTGACTCCGCGCACAGGTGTCTCCCCCCCCCCCCCAAAATGGCTGCGGCACAGGGGGCCACATCAATGCCTCTATTTCCTGGTATTCTTCCTTCTTTTCCTCAGATTCTAATGTTGAGGCCCTGGGTTGGTTTCGGCATGGTGATCGCTCGGCGCCGATGCGGCTTTTGGCACCGATCGCTCGCTCGGCGTCGATGCGACGCCTTTCGGTGCCATGCTCTTTGGCGTCGAGGTTGGACTTTTCTTCTACCAATCTTCAGGGCATCCCCTCTCCAATTTCTTTTCCTTCCTCTTTTTCTGCTGATTTTCGGTCCTTTCCTATCTATACAGTCCCTCCTGGACTGCCAGGAGATGATATTGAGCTATTATTTTTAGTTATTGTCTTACAACTGACCCAGATCTTAGACTGGGTGATGATGCAAAAGGAGCAGGATCTAATCCTGTTACAGAGCCTCTGGTCGAGGACCTGTCATTTAAATCTCTGCTGAAAAATTTGAATTCCACTCTTTCTCTCCAGACTATGGACATCGATCCTGGGAAGCTATTAAGACTCCAATACCTTCATGTTTTGGACATCCCTATGGATTTAACTCCCCCCGGTACAACCCTCCTTTGAGACGCTTCCTCAAATGGTATGGAATAATCCTGCTCTCATTCTTGCTGTGACTAAGTCCATAGATAGGAAATATGCTGCTCCCAAGGATCGACCCATTTTGGCCTCCCAAGCCTTTGCGGATCCTATTGTCTTGGCAGAGAATAAGGTCATCCTTCTTCAGACTACTACAGCTCGACCTATAAACAAAGAATCTCATAAGATAGATACTTCAGGTAAGATGGTCTTTGCTGCATCCACCCTGGGTATGCGTATCGCCAGCTACCAGGGCTATTTCTCTCAATATGAGTATATTCTTTGGCATTCGCTCAAACAAATGGTTGAAGCTCTGCCCGGAGTTGGACACTAATTCCGAGCTTCTTCAAACCATAACCAGGGGCATTGAGTCCAACAACCAACAGGTTAAAGCAGCTATGGACGCAGTCGATACTGCCTCCCGAGCGGCAGCAGCGGGCATTTGTACCCGCCGCCATTCTTGGATGCACACTTCAGATTTCACAAATGTTGCCCAGCAACAGGTCATGATGTTGCCCTTTGATGGTGTGCATCTCTTCGGCCCTCAAGTAGAACAGGCTCTAGAGGCCACACAAAAGACTAGGTCAGCCATTAAACTCTCGAGGGGGTGTTAACAAACGCCAGTTTCATAACCGTCAGACCTTTCGAGGCAAAGGTAGAGGAGGTTTTAATAAAAATCAAGTCCCTCAGCCTCAAAAAGAAAATGCAACAGAAGGCGCAAGGACTCAAAGCGTCCAGTGCTGACTTCTGAGTTTCTGGCCCAAGTCCCACCTGCCCAAGGGGGACTTTTTAGCGGTGAGAGGTCGTCTGACTCAATTCTACAACCAGTGGAAGTCCATAACTTCGAACAAATGGGTCCTTCGGATAATCCACGAGGGGTATTCCCTCAATTTTTCGGAGAACCCTCTGAATTGTCTGCCCAAGTGGCAGCCAAAGCTGTCAGTTCTTCAGTCAGGGCTTCTCGCCTCCAAAATACAAGGCCTTCTGAACAACAGGGCGGTGGAAGTAGTTCCGCTGGATCAACGGAGCACGGGGTTCTACTCCCATTACTTTCTAGTTTCAAAGAAAACCGGGGGCATGCGCCCCATTTCGGACCTCAGAAAATTAAGCAAGTTTCTTCCCAAAGAGAAATTCAAGATGATATTGCTAGGGACCCTGTTACCTTTGCTTCATCAGCACGACTGGTTAGCCCCCCTGGACATGCAGGATGCTTACCAACATATTCCTATTCATCCAAAGCATTGCAAATACCTAAGGTTTGTGGCTTTGGGACAGCATTATCAGTTCAGAGTCCTGCCCTTTGGGCTATCCTTAGCACCACAAATTTTTACAAAGTGTTGTGCAAGTCTCGCAGTGCATCTCAGAAAAGTCTGAATACAGGTGTTCGAATATCTGGACAACCGGCTTCTAGTGAGCCTTTCCAGGCAAGGAACTCTTGTCACCGTTGCCACGGCCTCAGACTTTAAAACACCCATGGGAGTCCTGATAAACCTCAAGGAATTGCAGCTGCAGCCCTCCCAGAGGCTCCTTTTCATGGGAACCCTTCTGGACACCTCCTGTCCGAAAGCGTTTCTACCAGAGAACAGAAGGAGCGATATCCTACAGATGGCCCAATACATCAGACAGAACAGCTCAGTTCGAGCTATCTCGATGCAACGGATGCTAGGTCTCATGGCATCCTCGGTGTTCACTGTACACCTAGCATGCCTTCACATGAGAACTTCTCAGTGGATGCTCAGTACTCAGTGGTCCCCAACCACTCACCCTCAGTCCGTTTTCATCAAGGTGACAGAACCTCTGAAGAAATCACTCACCTGGTGGTCACAAGAGGACAATCTTCTGGAAGAGTATCCCTTTGCTCCTCTGGATCATCAGATTTCTGTTACCACGGACGCGTCCCTGAGGGGATGGGGAGCTCACTGTCAGACTCTCCACACTCAAGGTACGTGGACTCAGGATGAGTCCCAGCTTCACACAAATGTCTTAGAAATGAGAGCCGTCCTTTATGCAGTCCGGGCTTTGAAGGACATTCTCTGTCACAAGAACATTTTCCTTCAAACGGGCAACAAAGCAGTAATGTATTACATCAACAAGCAAGGCGGGGCTCACTCTTACCCCTTATGCAGGGAAGCGATGAGAGTGTGGGAATGGTGCTTGGAGCACAAGGCTCTAATTCGAGCGGTCTACCTGTCGGGAGTGCAGAACAAACTGGCAGACCGTCTCAGCAGAATGGAGACAGATCATCACGAATGGTCTCTCGACTGAACCGTAGTTCAGTCACTATTCGCAGAGTGGGGAACTCCAGACCTGGACCTTTTTGCATCCCCACCCAACACAAAACTGCCTCTCTTCTGCTCCAGAAATCCATGGCCTGACATTTTCTGTCAGGATGCATTCGGGCTGCAGTGGACAAAACACTTTCTATACGCCTTTCTGCCTCTTCCTCTAATTCAGAGGGTACTTCTCAAGTTCGAGTCCCAGGGGAGTAAAATAATTCTCATTGCTCCCTTCTGGCCTCTGCAGATATGGTTTCTGTTACTCAACAGTATGTCAGAAACCCCTCCGAAACCGCTTCCCCTTCAGACTAACCTTCTGACTCAGGGGCCTGTGGTCCATCCCAATCTGAGATCGCTTCACCTTCACGCTTGGCTCCTGAAGAGATAGAAGTGAACAGGTTCAGTATCTCCTGCAGAGTTTCAGATATTCTTCTGGCTGCGCAAAAGCCAGCCACTAGGAAAACTTACACAGCCAAATGGAAGTGTTTTTTGCTCTGGTGTGCAAAATCCTCTTTGAATCCTTTTTCATGCCCACCAAATAAAGTTCTAGAGTACCTTTTGGATCTCTCAAATTCAGGTCTGCAATACTCTACAGTCAAGGTTCACCTTTGTGCCATTTCAGCTTATCATGAGCCAGTACTTTCCTTGTCACTGGCTCTGCTACCTGTAGTTAAGAGGTTCTTTAAGGGAATTATGCATACCAGATCTCCTATCAGACGTCCGGTCGCAGCCTGGGACATTAATCTTGTGCTAGACATGCTCACTCAAACCTTTCGAGCCTCTAGCTACCTGTGAGTTGAAATTCCTCACTTGGAAAATGGCATTCCTGGTGGCCATTACCTCGGCCGTAGGGTCTCTGAGATGCATGCCTTGGTTACAGACCCTCCGTATACTGTGTTTCATAAAGACAAATTAGTTCTTAGGACCCATCCTAAGTTTCTCCCTAAGGTTGTTTCAGAATTCCATCTAAACCAACCTTTGATCCTTCCTACTTAATTTGCGAACTTCCAAAATGAAGGGGAGTGTTCTCTTCATTCTTTGGACGTCAAAAGGGCTTTGCGTTTCTTTTTAGATAGGACAAAAGATTTTCACAAAGCTCAACAACTGTTTATTTTCTTCAGCAAGACCTGGCTGGGTCATCCTGTCGCTATCGGATGCATTTCAGCATGGCTGGTGTCGTGCCTTCGCCACTGTTACTTCATGGCATAGGTTAAGCTGGAAGGCAGAGTGTACACTCACTCTACTAGAGCGGTTGCGGCATTCCTGGTGGAAATCCGCAATGTGCCCATTGGAGATATTTGCAATGCGGCCACCTGGAGCTCGGTGCATACTTTCGTCAAACACTGTGTCTTAGATGTCCATGCCAGACGACCTGTTTCGTTTGGCAGAACCATCCTTAATGAACTTTTGTCCTAAATCTGTGAGCTCTTGGTCTCTCCTGTCGCCCTCTCTGGGGATTATTAGCTCGGTACTCTCCCATTAGTGTGAATGAGTGGTGGAGACTTTATGTCCAAGAAGATATGGAAATTACGTACCTACCATAATTCTTGATCTTCAGACAACATGAAGTCTTGCTGTATTCTGACAATTGCAGTTAGCTCCAGCCTTTCAACTGCCCCGGAGAACACAGGGTTAACTTTTCTATGCATGGCTTAGAATGTTCATCTCAAGCTCGGTTGAAGCCTCTGTCTATTGTTGTTCGAACTGCAACCGTCAGATTCTTTACTCCTCCTTGCTGAACAGTCGCTCCGGAGATTTCTCCTGCTGCTCGGTTGAAAGTCGGTTGAAGTGTTGGTTTCGGTTGGTTTTTCTTCCGAAATTGTTGTTTCCGCATAGTTGGTTCAAGTCTCTGTCTGTGGTACTGTGAGTACTAGATAGGTTTTGTTCCGTTTTCTGTGTGGAACTTGTAAGGCTGTGCATCGGTTCGGCTGAACCGATCATTTTGAGGTAAAATTTGTACTTTACTTTAGTGTGTGGTTACGGTCCGATCGGTTCTAAAAAAAAAAAAAACAGGTTTTAGTATGTTTTTTCCAAGACCCGTGACACAGTCATCAGAACCGACAGGGGGAGGTCTGCGCCTGGCGGATTGTCAAAAAAGGGCAAGTTTGGTTAGGTTGGCCATGTCTGAGAAACCCAAGGAAAAAAACCGGGCCCACTAGGTTTCAACACTGCAGTGTGTGTGGGTAGGTCTTTTCTAAGGCTGATCCCCACACCACCTGTGTTTATTGTCTGGGGTTTGACCACCTCGATTCAGACTGCCAAATTTGCAAAAAATGTTCCCAAATCTACCCTGGAAAAGAGATTAGGTAGACTGAGGGAAAGGGAGGTCGAGAAGTCCGCTGACCCGGATGGCCAGCCTGGTTCGGTTCCGACCGAACCAGAAGGAGTGCCCTCTGACCAGGGCGATACTTCTTCGGGCAAAAGGAGAGTCGATTCCGAGGAATTGGTTCCGACAAAAAGAAAAGACAAGTTGACCATTTTGGATCAGGAATCCCATACTGCGACCGCTGATGAAATGGCCAAAGCGATTCATATTGTGGAATCGCTTTGATCGGTTCCGACTGAACCGGCACCTTTTGGCAGGGATTCAGTTCGGTCAGTTCTCCCGGTTCCGGATTATACCCTGGAAGAATTTTATGAACCGAGTTTGAGGAGGAAGGAGAGTTGGAAGATGATTGTGGTGATGGTGAAAGTCTAGATGTGCCTGTTGACCCGGACATCTCCCCAGACAGACCTTCAGGTGTTTCTCCTCCTAGGCTTTTTAAGTCCCCTTCACACTACATGTTTTACAGAAAGGTGGCTGATACCCTCCAGCTTCCTGTGGAGGATCAGGAAGAGCCCGACTATGTGGAGCTGATGGACATCCCAGAGTCCAGGAGACTGTCTATTCCCCTCCACAAATCATTTGGGAAACAGACACAAAAAATTCTCCCAATTCCATACCTCCTGTGGACAGAAGAATGGACAAGAGGTATACTCTTTCAGGCTCAGATACGGAGTTCCTTTATTAGCAGTATTGGGGTTGTACAGGCTGCTGCTTGTGATGAGGCAAGCATTCCCTTGACATCACACACCCCAGACAAGGATTCCAGGAAGATTGATGCCATGGCAAAGAAGCAGTACATAGCAACATCGTTAGTACTCAGGCAGGCTAATTTTATGGCCTATGCAGTCAGGTACTAGAAGTCCAAGTGGGACACTGTATTGGCACTGGCTAAACAGGCTTCCCCCCAGCTTGCGAAGGAGCTGGAGGAGGTGGCTGCGGATGGGATTGAGGCATCGAAAGTTCAGTTTCATGCTGCTGTAGACTCCAGTGATGTATCGTCAAGAGTCATGGCGACATCTGTGGCTTTTCGGAGAATGGCTTGGCTCAGATGTACTAGCTTCTCACAGGATACCCAGGCTAAGGCCATGGATTTTCCTGTAGTGGGTAATTCTCTGTTTGGGGAGCAGACAGAGAATTACATGAAGAAAACGGATGAATACAGGACCACTTAGAGGAGTGCTCAGGCCAAAGAAAGGCAAGCAACTCCTCAAAGGCAGCAGTCCAGGGGCAGGGGCAGGCCTTTCCAAATGCCTTTTTAGTAAGCACATGCCCCTTCTTCTTTTTCACAGAGGAGGGTGCTTCAGAGGGAGAGGCAGAAGGGGGATGAACAGGCCTGCATCCACCCCTCAGCCTAAAGCCCCTGCCAAGCAGACACCCTGATGGGTCTGCCCGGCTCGATTCTTCTATCCCAGTAGGGGGCAGGCTGGCTTACTTTGTCCAGGACTGGATGTCTCTTACATCAGACAAGTGGGTCCTGGAAGTAGTAAACCAGAGTCTGGTTCTCAGCTTCAAAAAATTTCCCAAGCTGAGAGCCAGATCTTTTCCACCTGCAAATCTCTCAGAAACCCTTGCCCTAGAGGCAGAGGTTTCTTCTCTCCTAGCTCTCAGAGCTGGAGAGAGTACCTACCCTACACTGGGGCAAAGGATTGTACTCCAGGTACTTCCTGACCCCCAAAAAGACAGGAGAGTGGTGACCCATCCTGGACCTAAGATACCTGAACAAACATCTTTTAAAGCCAAAGTTCAAGATGATAACTCTGGGAATTATCCTTCCCTCTCTAAGGCCAGAGGACTGGCTAGCCTCCATGGACCTCAAAGATGCCTACTTTCACATTCTCATCAGGTACTCCCACAGAAAGTACCTCAGGTTCAAGTTGCCCTCAGGCCACTATCAGTTCAGAGCAATGCCCTTTGGCCTAACATCAGCCCCAAGGGTCTTCACAAAGTGCCTGGCAGTAGTTGTTACCTTCCTAAGAAGACAAAAGATTTCCATTTTTCCATACTTGGACGACTGGCTCATAGTGGGCGAGTCTCCAGACCAAGTCAAGCCACACCTGCAAGTGACCCAGCAAGTGCTCACTTCTTTAGAATTTCTTCTCAACCTACCAAAGTCAGTTCTCGAACCAGTGCAGCTCCTCACCTTCATAGGGGCAGAGCTGGATACGGTAAAAGCAAGAGCCACCCTGCCCCTGGAAAGGGCAAGGACCCTCATGGAACTGGCTTCTTCATTCAGCCTTCAGGTGTCTCAACCAGCAAGGCCTTTCCTTCAGCTACTGGGCCACACGGCAGCTTCCACAGCAGTGGTCCAAGGCGCAAGATTCCAAATGAGGTACATTCAGTTCCACTTAAGAGCTTTTTGGTCCTAAAGAAAGGATTCACTTACCAAGCTAATTCCAGTGACTCGAACTCTGATCCAAGCCCTGCAATGGTGGCAGGATCAGGACAATTTGAGGGAAAGGGTTCCATTTGTCACTCAGTGTCATTCAGTGGTCCTCACCACAGATGCTTCCCTGCTGTGCTGGGGAGCCCATTTGGGGGAACTTACCACCCAGGGACTGTGGTCGCCTCAGGAATCTCTGCTTCACATCAGTCTCTTGGAACTCAGAGCAGTGTTTCTGGCACTGCAAGCTTTTTCCAAATCTGTACAGAACAAGGTGGTTCAGGTCAGAACAGACACCACCACCACCATATAGTACATCAGCAAGCAAGGAGGCACTTGGTCTATGGCCTTGTGCACAGAAGCAGTGAAGTTGTGGTCCTTGGCCTATTACCTGCATACCTCTCTGATGATAGTTCACCTTCCAGGGAAGGACAATGTCCTAGCAGATGAACTGATCAGAATATCCCAGGGCCATCACAAATGGGCCTTAGATCCTCTGGTGTTGGAAGTGATTTTCTCAAGATGGGGCACTCCAGAGATAGATCTTTTTGCAGCCCCAGACAATCACCAACTTCCTTTTTTTTTTAGTTGCAGACCCCCAGTCTTGGGCACAGTCCCCCTGGATGCTCTGATCCTGAACTCGGAAGGGAAATTTCTGTATCCCCCTTTCAAAGTGCTTGTCAAGATAAGGTCACAACCATGCAAAGTGATTCTGATTGCTCCAGACTGGGCCAGGCAGCCATGGTATCCCTTGTTGCTGTCCCTAGCAGTCCATCTTCCCCTGTCTCTTCCCAGGAATTACAACCTGTTAACATCCTCTCAGGGGAGGATTTGGTACCTCAATCTTCAGTCTCTCAATCTCAAGGCTTGGCTCTTGAAGAGTTAGAGTTTGCAGATCTACATCTTTCCCAAGGGGTTCTGGATATCCTTAAAGCTTCTCAATAGCCTTCCACCAGAAAGACATACAACTCCAAATGGACAAGATTCAGCATTTGGTGTTCTAAGAAGAATATTTCTCCAGACTCTGCTGAATTGCCTACGGTTCTGGATTATATGGTCCATCTTAATGGCCTAGGTCTCAGACCAGCTACTCTCAAGGTACACTTGGCAGCTGTTTCTGCTTTCCTGTCTGTAGGCAAGTCTTCCTCTCTGTCATCCCATCCTGTATTCTGTAAGTTTTTCAAGGGATTGCTTCACACCAATCCCCCCTTTAGGATCCTGCTCCTGCTTGGGATCTTAATGTGTGCATTGCTCAGCTTATGCAACCCCCTTTTGAGCCTTCGTCCTTAGCAGAGCTTAGGTACTTGACTTGGAAAACTGTGTTTTTGGTAGCCATTACTTCTGCCAGACGTATCAGTGAATTGCATGCCTTGTCAGTGGAATCTGATTTCATCTCTTTTCACAGAGATAAAGTGGTCCTTAGAACTAACAGAAAGTTCTTGCCTAAAGTGGTTTCAGATTTCCACCTCAGTCTGTATCTCGCCCTGTTTTCTTCACTGATCATTCTTCCGCAGGAGAGAGGAGGCTACACAGTTTGGATGTTAAGAGCCCTTAGCTACTACATAGAGCATACCAAGGGTCACAGGTTCGAATCCCTCCAGTTGTTCCTCACTTATGGAGAAGCTGGGAAGGGCAAGCCTGCCACCAAGAGATCTTTTGCCAGGTGGATTGTTTCTTGTATACAATTCTGCTATGAAAAACTGGGTAGAACTCCACCCTCAGGTCTGAGGGCTCATTCCACAAGAGGTGTACAGCTGCTTCCCTGGCTGCTGCCAGGGATATCCCTCTCTTAGAAATTTGTCAAGCAGCCACCTGGAAAACAGTCCATACTTTTACCAAGCATTACTCTCTGGATATCTAGGCTAGGAGTGATGCTCGGTTTGCATAGCAGTACTTCAGAGCCTATTTCCAAAGTAGGTTCTGTTCCTCCTCCATGGAGGTACTGCTTGGTAGTCTGCAATTGTCAGAATACAGCAAGACTTCATGTTGTTTGAAGAAAAAATTACTCACCTTAGTAATTGTTTCTTCTAGTGGAGTCTTGCTGTATTCTGACCTCCTGCCTCCCCTCTCAGAACCTAGATTTAGGGATGTGGGTGGGCAGGCGCAGTGTTGGCACCCTAGAGTTGCCCCCCCCCCCCAACAGGGTAGAATGTTGTTTCATTTGATTAGTTTTTGTTTTTGGGTTTCCTGACTTGAGTCTTCCTTTGAGAACCAAAAACATTGTAATTCTGCTAGTTGGCTAGTTAAAAATTTTACAGTTTCCACACAGGACACCTAGTGAGTTTTTGCTCATAAAGATCTCACGGTTGCAGTTCGAATAACAACAGGCAGAGGCTTCATCCGAGCTCGAGATGATCATTCTATGCCATGCATAGAAAAGTTAACCCTATGTTCTCCGGGGCAGTTGAAAGGCTGGAGCTAACTGCAATTGTCAGAATACAGCAAGACTCCACTAGAAGAAACATAATTACTAAGGTGAGTAATTTTTTCTTCTTGGACGAAGTCTCCACCACTCATTCACATGCCCACCCACCATCCCCAGAGCTCACCTCTGTTGTTGGTCTTCACTCCCTCAATCTTTAGGCTGTGAAGACTTCTTTATTGACCCTTCTTATACGGGTCTTCCGGACTAACTTATGTCCGATTTTTGGTTAGGCTATCCTTCTAGGTTAGTTACGCTGCACCTTGTCGGAAAAAAGGGTACTGCGGCGGTTGGAGGGTCGAAGCCGAGATAGTCATTGCCGCACGAGCAGAGGCTCTATCTCTGGTTCCGGCCTCCCTGCAAAAAAGTTTGCTCCTGCTGGGTCCTAGTGCCTCTGGCGTAGATCCCATTAGTGTGAATGAGTGGTGGAGATTTCATCTAAGAAGATCAAGAATTACGGTAGGTACGTAATTTCCATTTTATACCTATGGTGGTGTCTGAGTTTACTTTAAATCATTTCATCCACCTTCCAGTTTATTTTCCTGAGTATTCCAGTCACGGGGAGGCTTTGCGCCATGTGTTGGATGGACATAGTATGGTGCGGTACTACACAAACCACACAGTCTTTTGGGGAAACTGACCAGTTTGTTTCCTTTACCCTCGAGAGATGGTGCTCCTGTTTCCAAATAGTGTTTTTCTAAGTGGTTAGCAAATTGAATTGTTTATTGCTACCACAATTTTACAAAACCCTTCCGGGTTAAAGGCTATTTCACCAAGGGTATGGCTGCCTCCACAGATTGTTTCAGGAATGTGTGTTCTATCCACAGTTTCACCAAGCACTACAGTCTGGATATCACCTCTCGTTCCGGCCTGGCAGTCTTTTAGGGTCTTCTCCCCTGTGCTCTTGGCTGCTGATCTGCCTTCCACCTGATGCGGTTATCTTGATGATACCCACTACTGCATGGGACTCTGTCCTGCCGGTGTGGCCTGCTGCAAGAGCCTTCCTCGAAGCAAGATAGTGCAGTTAAGTAAGAACTTCCCATAACAGTGCAGTTACGCAAGAACGTACCATAACAATAGATCTTCGAGAGAAGCTCTTGCAACAGGCTCTGCTTTCCCCTTCTCCTTACCCCTGCTGTTCTTTGTCTTTTGCACTACTTCTGCCTTTCTTTTGGCTCTCTGGAAAATGTCCTTGGTTCTCCTTCAGCTGTCTGTATGGGGTCTCTGGTGGGAGAACTGAGGTAGGTGTGGGGACTGCCCACCTATATCGGCTAGGGTGACGTCCGCTGACTGACAGCGGCAGCAGACAGTCCCCCATGATAAACTGCTAGTTAGAAGTTTCCCATGTGGTCCTGTCGCCTTGCAGCTTTGTCCTACTGTCGTGGCCTGCTGCATGAGCTTCTCTGAAAGATTTATTGTTACAGTAAGTTCTTGCATAACTGTACTATCCCATACATGTTTTGAGTCTGTTGTCCATGATTTTGGTGAAGAGCTTTGTATCATGATTCAGAAGGGAATTTTTGTCTAAAGGCTGCACAGGTGTCTCTCCCCTTGCCCAGTTTAAGTATGACTGTAACCAGGGCTTCCTGCTATGAGGCAGGTGTCTTTTATTCTCCATGCATGCATTAAAAACTTGTTTAATGCAGAAGTTAGCTGTTCTCCAAATGTTTTATAAAATTTGTCGTTGAAGCCATATGGGCCTGGCACCTTACCTCACTTGGATTCCAGTATCAGCTGAGTGATTTACTCCTGTGAAATGGATTTTCTATGCTGGTACTTATTTCTGGAATATTGAATTTAGGTGGAGGGCCCTGTTTGCACAGGATTTCTTAAGGCTACTGAGTCTGATATTCTCAGCCACAGCAGTAGTCCCGTGGGCAGGACTCCAAACGTTGTACTCGGAGTGCTACTTCATAACATACTTTTGCCAAACCTTTTCTCCAGGGGCTCAGATGGTGCTAGTGAAATCTGGTTTGGTCATTGCTCTGGAGTATGTGGCAAGGAATGCAAACTTTAAGAGTGGAAATCCTCTTTCAGGAGCCACAGCATAATCTTTTGCTAACCCCAGATGCCTCTGTAGTAGATGGGGGGAGGTCACATAAGAGAAGAGGATAGTGAAGGGATTGTGCTTCATTTCATTTATTTTTTTATACTTGTAGGCCTGATGAGCAAAATGCCCGCTTTTACAGGCAACAAGTGGTAACAAATAACAAAAACATAACATACAATATGATAATACACCAATTGCACAATTTCTACATATTATATACATTCCTGTTTGTCTTTTAAAAATGATGAAAGTATCCTTTTAAAGTTCAGAACTGTTCAAAAGTTCAATGGGTAATGAGTTAAAAAAAAAATAATGGGGCTCTGTAGAGAATGGATCTCTGATCTATAGTTGGGTGGAGATAAGGTGCATGCAGTTCTGGAGACCCCATCTCCGCAAAGACATAGACAGGGTGGAGGTTGTCCAGAGGAGGGCAACCAGAATGGTGCAGGGTCTGCACCAGATGATATAAGACATACGAAGGGAGACTAAAGGAGCTTAATATGTATACCCTCGAGGAAAGGAAGGAGAGGGGGGACGTGGTAGAAACTTTCAAGTACCTCAAGGGAATTAACAAAGTCCAAGAGGATAGCATCTTTCAGAAAAAGAGATGTGCCAGAGGAAGGGGCACAATTTGAAGGTAAGGGTGTGTGTGTGTGTGTGGCTTAGAGGTAATGGGAGGAAGTATTTTTTCACAGAGAGGGTTGTGGATGCATGGAACAGCCTTCCTGCGGAGGTCGTGGAGGCAAAAACAGTGGGGGAGTTCAAGAATGCATGGGACAGACATAAGGTAATTCTAGTGGGGGGTAGGAGGAAGTAGGCCGTTCCATTAACTAGGATGTGCAGCTTATCCATTAGGTAGGGAAATGGTCAGACTGTGGGCCTAGCGGTCCTTATCTGCCATCATATTCTATGTTTCTGTGTAGTCTTCTTAAACAAGGGAAGCTTGAAAGTAAATCTGTTCTGTGCTCCCGAACAGAAAGGTTGGAACACATTAGTTTGCTAGAAGTGAGAGCTGTTTATCCCTTTCTGAAGTCCAGTCCTTACTAGTGCACAAGAAAGTGTTGTAAATATGGACAAACAATTCCAAAGCTATGGTGTACATAAATTAAAAGGGGGATCCAGATCCACAAAAGTATGTAGGAAATCTTGCAAAGTTGGAATCTGACTTGCAGTTTAGACACAGAAATTTGGAATATATGTGTGTGAAAAGGCCAGTGTGTTAGCAGGCAGTATTAAGTAGAATGAACCATCCAACTACAAATGGTCCATGAAATGGGTAACTATGGTGTCTGGGTTCAAGAGGTGAGGAGGTGCAGACATAGACCTGTTCTCCCCCCCCCCCCCCCAGAACAGGAATCTGCCTCTGTTCTGCTGGCAACCCCCATCTTTGGGAACCGTTCAATAAGATTCTGTCTGTGTACCCTGGTACAAAAAATTTGTTTGCTTTCTCGTATTTCCCAATGATTCCAAGAGTACTTCTGAAGCTGAGGAGGTAGCAAGATTCCATAATTCTCGTATGTCCAGAATGGCCTCGGCAAGCATACTGTAGATTACTGTCTCTTATTGAACATTATCCACAAGAGCCCTGTCAGTCTCCCTTGTAGTCAAGAATTGCTAGGGGAATCCGGAGAGCAGGATTTGTTATCCAAACCTGCAAGCACTTCACCTAAAAGTTTGATACCTGAGGAGCTAGAATTTTTAAACTTAAATTTATCTCACTAGGTGATAGAAGTTTTTAAGGTAGCTAGGAAACCAGCTAGAAGAAAAACATGAATTTCAAAATAGAATTTTTCTATATGGCATCAGGAAAATTAAAAAAAAAATACAGATTTTTGCCTTTCTTTTCTAATATCTTTTTCATTTGCAATGTAATGCCATGCCACTGGACCAAACCATCTCTAAAGTATTTAACTTGGTAAATGTTTCTAGTAGCAGTAGCCTCAGCAAGGCGTCAGTAAGTTTCAAGCTCTCTGTATAGACCCTACTCATTTTGTTTTCAGTAAGGAAAAAGTGGTACTTGGAACAAATGTCAATTTTCTCCACAGATGTCTCATTTTCACGTGAATGAGTCAGCACGTTGCCTGCTTACTTTCCAACTCACTCTCTCGACAAAGAAAGGGGGGGGAGCTCCAATTGTTGGATTTCATAAAGTCTTTTAGTTTGTGTAAGAGTAAAACCAAACAGGCTCGAGATGAGACACATACAGTATGACGACGTATGGAAAGGATATTGTGTATTCAAGAAATCCATTTTAAAGATGGATTGTATCCTGCATTAAATTCTACTAAACTAAAGCAGGTAAAGTTTTCCCGGAGTGAATAAAGGCCCATTCCCTAAGGCGAGAACTGCATCAGTGGCAGCAGTGAGAGATGTGCCACTGTTAGACATCTGTAAAACTGCTTCCTGGGCATCAGTACACACATTCTCATAAAGTTGTTGCCTAGGTATTCAGGTAAGGAGGGGTGCGAGGTTTGGGATATCAGTACTTCAGAAACTATTTCCTGTAAGAGATCCTAGACTCTCCTTCCAGGTATTGCTTTATAGACTGCAAATGTATAGTGTGACATCATCCATCCCATTCTTGTTAGAAGAAAGAAGTTCTTGTAATCTATGTGATGATGGTTACACTAACCCTTCCCTATAGGATAATGATAGATTCTTATGTTTTGTTACAGCTGCTTGAGCATTTTAAGATAATATTCCTCCATTATTTTTTCCTTTAAATTTACTTTAATACCATATATACTAACATACAGTATATGTTGAGTTTTTTAATGCCAGAAATGGGCACTAAAGAATGGGAGTTGACTTGTACGCGAGGTTGACCTGTCCGCAGATTACTTACCTGAACCATATTAGACTCTGATTGACTGGCCAAAATAAAAAAAAAAAAAAACTTGTTTGCCACAAAGTCAGTCTTTGCAGAGAAAAAAAAACACTCCCAACCAGCTGCAGAATACTGTATATAAAGGTATTACCACACCCTCACACACCATCTACTGAATTTCTATAATTTACTCCTTGACCTGCTTTGCACTGATGACGATCACTCTGAAAGAATCGGAACCAGTCCAACATGGCCCCTACTACCCCAAGGATCTTCCTTGTGCGCTCCACCAGCTCCTTACATTCAACAGTGTTAAAGGCAGATGATTAATCCAAAAGGACTAGGAAAGAAACTTCTTCACAGTTCCTTGCAAGGAGCCAGTCACTTAAAACCCTTACCAGGGCTGTCTCAGTGCTATGCCAGTAATGAAAAATGGGTTGGAATGGTTCATAGATTGAGAATACTTCCACCACCACTTTCTCAATAACTTTACCCAAAAAGAGTAAGTTAGATGGGTCTAAAACTCTTGAAATTGTCAGGATTTAAAGTCGCCTTCATTAGGAGTTAGTCATATCACTGCCTCATACTTTCTAGACAGTAGGAAGCACACTCTCCTTCAGAGAGGCATTGATGATTTCAGCTAATACTGGACTTGCAGATCTAAAAGCACTTGGTGAATTGCCATCAAATCAGTCTGGCAAAACTCACCCCAGACAACCCAAGTTTCTGCCATCTCCCACTATAGTTGTGAAGAATCACCATGGAGGAAATCTGGGCTCGGATGTCCACAATCTTGGCTGAGAAAAATCGGCAAACCTCCGTTGCACCTTTCCTGAGAAATCTTTCCTAAATCCTGGGATAAAGACTTGGGGTGGAGAAACCCATCCACCTCTCTGAAAAGGGTGGCAGGTCTGTTTTTCTCAGCAGCAGTGATGTCCAAGAAGAAAGATCTTCTTGTGGCCATGATCACCTCCTGGTATTCTCTATAGTGAGCCACCAGGGCAAGACTGTCAGACTTCAGACCAGACTTCCTTCACTTGCCCTCCAGCCCCTCGCCCTAAGAGAATGAGCGCATCATTAAATCAATGTGTACTCCTTCTGGGCAAGGGACAGCAACGGACTTGCACTAGGGCATCGGCAGAAAACAGGATGTTCTGATAAAAACCTCCAGTGCCTCTGTGACACTTCTGTTGGAAGCAGCATAACAGCAGAGATATCCATGGTTTCCCAGAGCTCTTAAGAATTGATCCTTCCCCAGGTTCTACTGTGGACCTCGGAAGGGTGGATAAACTCTGGGGGAGGGGCCATCAACTCGAAATGTGCAGGGACGGTGCTCTGTCATGGGAACAGCTAACTCCCTGTTATAAGCTCCAAAGTATTGTATTGACAGGCACTTGGGGTAGGTCTGAGGGAATCAGAACTGCATATTAAACCGTTGGACCCCCGGTGAATTTTCAAGAAAGCTCACTTACTGCAAGTAGTATATTGTAAAAAAAGTTCAGTTTTAACAAAGCTGCAATAAAAAGGAATAAATTGCTGTCATCGCACAGTGTACAGCAGTACTGCACAGTTCTCTAGGCTGCTGTTTTCATATGTAATTAAATGCAAATTCCCAGTAGAGACAATATATTAGACTACCTACCCCAAGGTACAGCTGCCTCCTAGCCTCTGCTGTATTCTGTGTGCATGCAGTACTTTAGAGTTTTATTTTTTTTTTTACTCTGGCCCAGGCCTCAAATCCCTGTATTTAATAGCATAGTTCCTGATGAGTTGGAATACTCCAGTTTAAACCTGTGAAGCCAGGGCCTGGAAGTGTTGACAGTTGCTAGAAGGCTGCAACCAGGAAAACGTGTTTCAAAATGGAAAAAACATCAGTATTTGGTACAACGCTAATCACGTCACTACAAAAGCTAAAGATGTATTAGTGGTTTTGGACTACCTAGTACACTAAAAAGAGACAAATGCTGAAACCATCCACCCTTAAACTATACCTGCCTTCAGATCCATCTCAGCTCATCCAGTGTTCAAAGTGTTTTTCAAAGGCTTGAACCATTTGTCTCTCCGTACAGGGGAACTAGTCCCACTATGGGATTTGAAGTTGGTACTTTAACAAATGATCTGTTCCCCATTTGGGCCTATGAACATCAGAGCTCAAATATTGGAAAACTGTTTCGAGTGGCTATTCTGCAAGGAGATGAACTGAGTTACAAGCACCATGTATAGACCCTGATATTATGCTGTTTCATAGGAGTATGGTGGTGATGAGAACAAATGTGAAATTTCTGCCAAAGGAGTTTTATGTATTTCACAAGAATCAGTCTGCAACACTGCATGTGTGTTTTTTTTTGTTTGTTTGTTTGTTTTTTTGAGGGTAGTGTCCCTGTCTTCCGTCTGTCCTACTGGATCTCCCCCAACGTGACCACCTCAGCCACCGACCACCATAGCTTTCCCCACAAGGTGAGACCCCCAAAAACCCCCACAGAATCACGTCCAGATTACTGGTGGCATTTCCACCGCTGACAGGGCTCCCTGGGCTTACACATACCTGGTGGGGTTGCAGGGCCAAGCCAACCAGCGGAATACCGTCTCTGTCATCCTTGTCCCTGGGGGCAGGGTGTGCAGTGATGTACTGCATCTGCTCTGCCCCTCATGATAGATGGCCGGTCAGAGTGAGAACACCCAGCCTCCACCAGGGGTCCAGAAAGTGCCAGACATTCTGCGCCCCGAAGGAGGCTGTCACTAGGACGCTGCCTTTTTTTCTTCAAATGCACAGTCCAGTGCACTTGAAGAGAAACATAATCTAGATGTCAAGAGGGTATTAAGTTTCTACTTGCTCAGAGCAGAAAAGTTCATAACTAAAAACGGCCAGCTATTATGGTGAGGTAGAAAAAGGTAAGCCTGCTGTGAAAGACAGTCTGGATTGTTTCTTGCACTGACTCAAGCACTGCTAAAGCTGGTAAAGAGTCAGCAAAAGCACTAAAAGGCCAATTTCCCTGGGACTTTATATACCACAGTAGCAGCAATAAGGGGGTATTCCTTTGCTAGAGGTGTGCAAAGCAGGCACATGGTCTGTAGTGCATACCTTCACTTCCTGTTATTGTCTGGACATCAGTCCAGAAGAAAATGCCAACTTTGGTACTTTTGTACATCAGAACCTTTTACCTTAAATAGGTCCTAGATCCAGTTTTCCAGGAACTACTTGGAGTCGCCAAGTTGTAGGATATCACAATACTCTTGTTGTTATAAGAAAAATATTACTTACCCTAGTAGTTAAATTTCTTCTAGATGGTGTATCTGAGAGTCATATGAGCCTTACCTACTTCCCCTTCTAGGCCCTGAATAGAACAGGTTCTTCAAATGATTTAATTTCTGTTTGAGTATTCGACGTTTCGGTAATCACATTGTCATTAATGCAGGTTCTGCAGTTTTTCATTTTGTGATTGGTCATTTCTTATCTCATTTACATTTCTTTATACAGTGCATAGATTAGTTAGGTGGCGACAGCTCTCTTTGGCTTGTCTGCTCTAAATCTGCTGTTGGGGATGCAAGGGAGCATGATCACACTGCAGTGTTTAAGCTTTAACATCATAAGATTAAGAAAACTGTTTCTCTGCAGCCCCACCCTGCCAACCTCAATCTAACTCCTTTGTCCTGCAGATTCTCCCCAACCCCCCTGCTGACGGTCTGCTGTTAGCTTCCCGACCCCTAATTCCCAGCTTTGGGAAGCTATAGTTACTCTGCCTTTGTTTCTCTAGGGTCTCTCGCCACGAGCGGCGCTCCACCTTTCTCCTGCGGTGCCTACGGCCGCTTCCACAGCTGCCGCCCGGACTCCGCCACAGAATGTGGCCGCCCTCCTGGATCTACAGCTCGGACCCGCTCCTAAGGTATGCCCGCTGCCCTTTGAAAGCTCCGGCTTGCTTCCAGTTGGTGCAGCGAGTTGCAAACGGCCTCTGATTGGGCCGCCTGGCAGTGCGTCATGCCTGATTGGTGTGCTCTCCAGCCTGCATCTCCAGTCTCGATTTTAACTTACTGTAGCTGTAACACTTTTTCTTCTTGCCCCCCAACCCCTGCCCAGGGCTCCTTTAAATACACACTGGCCACTCCCTACTGTTGGCCTCCCTACCTAATTGGCTCACTAATCCCTGCCCATATATTCGTTGAACAGCCTAGGTTAAGCTCTGAGTACAGTACTCTTCAAACTCTACTTTCTCACAGACTGCTCCTCTCTGCCTGTAACAGCCACACTCTTCTTCCAGACAGCCTCTCCTCTCCTCCCAAGGAAGAATTCTCCCAAGGGAGAAACTAAAGACTCTAGGAAGGCTGCGTCCCTGTTGGATTCCAAAACCTACCTACTTGGACACATGCGCTAGGGGCTGCACAGATTGCTCCGACCATGTCTCTGTTGCCTGGATTTCTGCTTGCTACCTTACTCATCTGCCTCCTGCCCCTCCTCTCCAACATCCGGCCAACCTCCCCCCCCCCCAATCTCTACCCTGCCTGACCTCATAAGATGCCTTTTCACCTCCAACTCACTGACCAGTTCTCCTAGCAGACCAAATTGGTCCTATTCGCCTTCCCAACCCTGCCCCTTTCTCTTCAACACCTCGCAATCCTGGATAATTCTGCATTTAATCAACTTCCCACCAACCACTAATGCCTGTACATGTCGGCTGCCTAGGCGACGCTCGCTCTCCACGTGGTACCTACAATTGTTAGTCCATTATTTAACTATTGCCCTCCTGCTCCTTGCAACAGGGGACATACACCCTAACCCTGGGCCTTCATTCATCTATAACCAACCACACTCAGCGGGCCAAGCCCCTGCCACATCATATGCATCAAATCTCTCTGGTGGCCCCCTCCCTCGGGGCCTACGACTCCTGCACCTAAATGTCAGAAGTCTAGCCCTCAAGTTTGATTCACTCCAAGCGCTGGCTGCCCATTATGCCCCTGATATTCTCACCATCACTGAAACATGGCTAAATTCTAATATCACAGACTCCGAGGTTGCCGTCCCAGGCTACGTCATGACCCGACTCGACAGGGCTACCAGAGGCGGGGGAGTAGCCATTTATGTATACTCTGACTTCCACTTCTCGGTAGTATTAACCAAAGCTAAGCTACAAGCCTGTGAACTTCTAATGCTACAGCTAGCAGTCCCATTTTCACTTCCCATTTACACTGCCGGAATATACTGCCAGCCAGGCTCACCAGCCACATCTGTGACTGACCTCCTCACACTTCTCTCCTCACAAACCACTTCAGGTGAATTATACATCGTTGGAGATTTTAGCCTCAACTGGTTAGCCCCAGCACTCATTAAATACAGCACAGAGATGTCTGGTCTAAACCTCTCACAACTCATCAGTCAATCAAATCTTTATTTATCCAGGCGATCACCATTGAGCAAGCTCATTTTCAAGGTGGACCTGCTGTTGGCAGGGACAAATGTATAGTTACAAATAAATTTATATAATACAAAAGGAACAAGATGTTTACAATAATGATAAAAGCAGTATATATGTGTGTGTGTGTGTGTGTGTGTGTGTGTGTGTGTGTGTGTGTGTATGTATGTATGTGTGTATATATATATGTATGTATGTGTGTGTGTATATATATATATATATATATATATATATATATATATATATATATATGTATGTGTGTATATACATACATTCCAAAAGCACATGTACAAGTAAGATATACATAACACAACAGTAACATGATACATACAATACCCACAGGAGCAGGATGTGTGTGGTTGTCATATGCAAACCATAGGAGAAAAAAAAAGGAAAACAAAATCATTTATATTCCTGTCCATAGGAACATGTTAATGGCCTGTATGGAAGTCCCTAAGTTATGGAGGTGCACATGGCGGTGTCTAGGGTTTAGGATTATGTGACAGGAGGAAGGTGATGTGTAAGAGGGGTGCAGAGGGTGCTAAGTGCAAGTGGGGCAAGGGGGGGGTAATAGTGCAGAGGAGGACTTAGATGAGCAGCAGGGACTAGAATGGATGAGGGAAAAACAATAGTCAGGCTGCTAGGAGCGATAGAAGCAATTATAGATTTCAGCAAATGTTTTGTCATAGAGGGTCTTAAACAAAGCAAGACTGACAGGGGAGCTAAGTCTCAACGAGTTTTGTATCCTATTCCAGAGCATAGGCAAAACATAGTTTATGGTGGCCCTTCCAAAGTGAGTGTTGTCCCTTGGGACTTTCAGGGAAACCTGCGAGAGACTTCTCAAGGCATAGTTGACGGTCAACAACGTATTGTGGGAGTTTGTAAGGGCTCGGAGCGTCCATAGAGCTGCATTTCTACACCACCTATATTGAAGGGAAGGCCACCCTACGGCTGCGTATAAAGAGCAGCGATGTGTGGAGAACGGGAGGTCAGTTATAAATCTCAGTGCTCTATGATACGATACGTCCAGTTTTGCAAGGTGTGAGGCAGGGCATTGCCCATAAATTAAGTCAGCGTAGTCAATTAATGAGGAACGTAGATTGGACAAGATATCTTTTTGCGTCTGTGGCCAAGAGGTGTTTAATTCTGAAGAAAAGACCAAGTCTCTGCCTCAGCTTTTTCAGCAGTTCTTCTGTATGTTCAACAAAAGAGAGTTTTTTTAGCCAGATACCCAGATATTTGAATTTAGGCACAAATTCAAGATTTTCACCTAATAAAGTGGAGATGGAAGGTAATGGACCAGCGACAGCAGAGTAAGCCCCTGGACCTGATGGTGAGAAGAGCATGGCATTTTTTTTAATTTTTTTTTTTTGCATTTAGTAGTAGCTTTTTGCTAAGGAGCTGGTGCTGCAGAGTATTAGTCAGCTTGTAGGTCAATGCAGACAGCTTCAGGAGATTCACGGCTTAAGTAGAGCACTGTATCATCAGCAAACAAGTGGATACTGGCTTCCTTGATGCCTACGTCCAGGCTGTTGATATAGATGGCAAACAATAATGAGCCCAGTATGGAGCCCTGAAGGGCACCTCTTTTTATCAGTTTAAGTGGAGAGAGCTCTCCTTCAGAAAGGTAGTCTTGGAACCATCCCAGTGAGGTTAAGTCAGTGCCTATAGTTTTTAAGGTGGGGAGGAGCAGACAGTGGTTGACTGTCTAATGCCTTACTGAGGTCCAGAAACACTGCACAAACAATTTTTTTTTTTATCTAGGTCCCGTTGCCCATCATTAGTAACTTTTGCCAGAGCTGTGATTGTACTATGCTTTGCTGTAAAGCCAGACTGCATTGGGTTAAGCAAGCGTGAATTGTCTAAGATCTCAGCTGTGTATCCACAGTTTTTTCCAGTAGCTTGGAGAGTATGGGTAGGAGGGAGATTGGCCAATAGTTATTTAGGTCACAGGGATCCCCTGATTTAAACGGGGGGATGATGTGAGCAGTTTTCCATTCCTTGGGGATGGAGCCTTGTGCTAGAGACAGGTTGAATAGGTGTGGCAAGAATGTAGTATGCTATTTTCAAGAAATAGGGGTCGAAGGAGTCGGCACCGGCACTTTTTTTAGTATCCAGTCGTAGAAGAAGATCTTCAGCTTCTTTTATGGTGGTAGGTGAAAAGGAGAAGACCACATTATTGATGCTTGGTTCTGGAGGCTGGGTGTTGATCTGTGGAAGGAGACAACTTACTGGTGCATTATCGAACGCCAGGCCTCTGGTGGCAAAATGATTGTTGAAAGCCTGCAGTATCTCGATTTTATCGTTGATGGTAACATTATCAGTGGTGATTTTAGAAGGAACCACAGTTCCTGGGGAGTGACCAGTCCAGACAGACCAAACAGTTCTTTTATGGTGGACCAGAACTTGGTAGGGCAATTTGACTCAGAGAGTAGCTCAGTTTGATAAAAGTTGGCCTTGGCCCCTCTGACCATCTTAGTGCAGGCATTTCTAGCTGTCCTGAAGAGACACCAGTCTACGTTGGCATGTGATTTGTGGGCCTTTTTCCAGAGATGATCTCTTTTAAGTAAGGCATCCTTCAGTTCCGCTGAGACCCAACGACAGGTTCTGGTTTTTATTCATGCTTTAACCAGGGGAGCATGGTTGTTTAGGGTGGTGGCTATGATTTCATGGAAAACATCACAGGCACCACTCACTGATTTAGCCAGGTAGAAACTTTGCCATAGCAAAGAGTTTTTTAGATTATTGAAGTATGCAAGAGGATCGAAGTTCTGTCTGGATCTTTTAGTGGAAAATTTTGGTAACAGTTCTTATACCAGCAATAAAGCAATGGTCACTAACATCCGCTGAGAGGATACCAGCATGTGAAAAGGAGTGGGGTTTGTTAACAAGGAGGACATCCAAGAGGGTGCTTCTCATTGGATTTTTCTTGTTAATGTGAGTTGGCTCAGTAATAAGTTGAATGAACCCATGAGAGTCACAGAAGTGCTTCAGGGGTTACGAGACCTTAGTCAGCCAATCGTAGTTAAGGTCACCTAGTATAATTGCTTCCAGCGGGGTAGAATCCAGGTGAGATGACAGATGTGACAGGAGTTGCGGTCCTGCTGCTGGAGGTCTGTAACAGCCTATGATGCGGAACGCCACTGATAGGGAAAGTTCGACTTTAAGAGACAGGCATTCAAATCCACCAGCAACGGAGGTAGCATCTAATACAGACACTGTGAATTTGTTTTTAACATAAATGGCTACTCCGTCACCCCTGGTCTGCCTGTCGGCTCTAATGAGGAGGTAGTTAGGGATATTAACCTCTCTGTCTGGGGTGGACGCCTGAAGCCAAAATTCCGAGAGCACGAGTACGTCTGGTGCAGTATGAATAATCCAAACCTGGACAGAATCAAACTTCCTTAAAAGACTACAAACTGCATGCAAAAAGCTGATTCCTTTCAGAGTTGTAAGTTCAGATAGAGATGAAAGCACTTTCGTGGGGCCAGGATTAAGTTTGACGTTGCCTGAGCACAGAAGTAGAAGCACAATTTTCCTCAGGGCAGCAAGGAGAAGTTTAAAGGCACGAATCTTTCTGTGACTAGTATAGGTTTGAGTACAGGGGTCCGGGGACCGAATCTTCCCATTGTGCTGCCCTACGGACGCATAGCCTAAAATTCATCTAGAATAACACCAAGCCATACAGAATTTGGATGGATAGGGTATGGGGCCACGTAGGGGACATTGGATAGCGGTCCCGCTTCGAGGAGATTCCACAAACTAAGAGGGGATCAGAGGCGTACAGTGGCAGCATAATTTATTCATAGTGTTGATATATGGGGAGTCTAGCAGTGTAGGGCATGACTCTTTGTTAGGATCAATTCTGTCTGGTTGCTTAACCACATAGGATACTACGCAAAGGCTGGCGAATAAACGGAACCAAACAAGACCTCTCATGGTTGCCCTTTACGTAAGAAAGGGGCATGCTGCAACAAGACCTGCTAGCCAAATTCTGTAAGTCCGAGAGGTTGTTGCTCTGTATGCAACTATTTGGGGAGGTTAGGAATCTGTGTTACGCAAGATAATTGTATGCTGCCCTGGTGGCATAGACGCCTTGTGTATTTATCTTCATCAGGCAAGGATGTCTTATTAGGGACACTTCAGAAAAAAGGGGGGAGAGATTACCTGTATTATGACAGATTACAATACCACTCCACTAGAGGTGGTATTATACAGATGTTAATAGAGAAGTCCATCCGGAGTAGAGAATAGAGTAAAAACTGAAGGAGGGCCTATAGGGGGTTAAAGGCGGACAAGAAGGGCTATAATAACACCCAGGGAGGGTGGGTGGGCGAAAAATTGCAGCTTTGCCATACCTCTGTGCTGAGAGCGACCGGGGAGGTGGTCTCGGGCGGCGGCTGAGGAAGCGCCGACCGCCTGGTGGCCGCTTGTCCTGCGGCGGATGAGCTGTGAGCCCTGGAGGGTTCCAGGCTAAAGAAGGAGGAGACAGAAAGGGGCACTGTTAGTACTGGTATCTGGCAGGGGCCAAGCAATCCACTGAAAGCAGGCAAAATTGGCAAGACAAAGGAGCGATTTCCTTGGTGCCCCGAGATCTAACTTGTGTCTGCACGAAGACAAAGAAGGGCTGTGAACACTTAAATTTGAAAACTCTAAACAGTCAGGCAGTGGCTCTAAACATTATTCAAAAGCTTGCAAATGGTACAAACAGTTTTAGTTAACTATTTTCGCACTGTGTTTTGAAGGAAACTGCTCTTTTTTTTTGCCCAGATTTTTGAATTAAGGGAGATGTGGAAGGTGAGCCAATGGGAGCCTGCCTAAAAAAAGGCGCTCGCGATCCGACAGGCTGCGGCTTTGCCGTACTCATCACTGAACCCACCCACCTAAATCTCAAATCTGGTAACCACTTACTAATTGACTGGGCTCTCTCCACCCACCCTCACCGGGTCATCAAAGCTGGCCTACTTCCTGATTCCCTGAGTGACTACCACATTATCTAGTCCGCAAAATTCACCGCCTCAAAGGTCCCCCAAAATTCCTAGTCCAACGCTCCTTCAAATCCTTCAATCTCTCCCCCTTGCTAGAAGATGTAGCCCTAACAAACTGGTACCGACCTCCACTTTACACTCGACAGATGATGCACTTCTGCACTTCCAAACCACATTCCTCAATGTCTGGGATACTCATGCCCCTCTGAGTTGCACTAGGGTATGTGGGAACCATCTGCCATGGATTACCCAAGAACTCATAGCATGTCAAAATCCGTGATAAAGCACGGAGAGTGCACAAATCATCCCACCTCCCTCAAGATCTCACCAAGTACCGCATGCTATCTAATAAATGTACCACAGCAACCCGGCTAGCTAAAGCACAATACTTTAGCTCCACCGTCACATCTAACTTAAATAGTCCATACTAATTTTGGATGGTCATTCACTCCCTTTTTCTCCACCTGCTGCCAATCCCACTCCACTCTTAAGTGTAAACAACACCCTCCTCTCGGATCCTAGCACTGTTACCTCTGAGTTAAACACGTACTTCTCCACATGCGCTACCACGCTACTCTTCTCCCTGCCCACCCCTACCCCACACGTACCTCCTGTAGTACCTATGAATACACCCAGGCCTCACACCTTCTTCTTCAAAGACATCTCGCCAATCGATGCTCTAAATGCCCTACAATCTCTAAACCCTTCAAAAAGTAAATCCCTTAATGGACTAGACACCAAACTCCTCTACCTCTCTGCCCCCGCCATCACAACCCCGCTTGCCAACCTACTAAATCTCTCTTGCCACTGCAGCCGTCCCCCAGACATGGAAACATGCTGTCATCTTCCCCCTCCCCAAGGGGGGCACCCTCACCTCACATTACCACCTTTTCTCTCTCTCTCCCTCTTCTCCCTGCGCTCGCTAAAATACAAGAACACCTTGTGCTCACCCAACTGACATCCTTCCTATCTGACTCCGACTTCTTCACGCCGTTCCAGTCAGGATTCAGGAAGAACCATTCCACTGCCTCCTTCCTTACGCGGCTCACAGACATCATCCTTTCTGGTATGGACAGAGGGCAGATCACCTCAGCTGTATTTGCCGACCTCGCCAAAGCATTCAACACTGTCTCCAACCCCCTCTTGTTAAAGTTCCTATCGGAAGCTAGTCTTACTGAATCAGCCACCAACTGGTTCAGTGCCTACCTCACAGGTAGGACCCAATCCATCAGAATTGCAGACGTCACATCCACCCCCTTCCTATGACCACTGGGGTCCCCCAGGGTTCAGTACTCGGACCAATTTTGTTTTCCATCTTCCTTAATGACCTGCCTCTATGCTGCTCGACTTCATCAATCCAGATGTATGCAGATGACACTGTCATTTTTGCCTCTGGCTCTTCCTTGGTAGAAGTAACTACCAACCTTCAGACTGACTTAAACAAATTTCAGAACTGGTTCAGTTCTCATCAGCTCTCCCTAAATGCTGAAAAAACAATCACCATGACCTTCGGCACAAGGCAACGACTGTCCAGGCTATCCACACCCTGGATGGGACTGTACTGGAAAACACCTACTCCTTCTGCTACCTTGGGGTCTGGCTCGACCAACACCTGTCTTTCTCAGTCCACATTGAGGCAATCCTAAAAAAACTTTGCCCTAAGCTTGGTTCCCTTTACAGGAACCGTGGTAGCCTCCCACTAACTGTGAGGCGTGAACTAGTGCACAAGATGATCCTGCCATCTCTTGACTACTGTGATACAGTCTACAGTGCCACTTCAAAGTCCACCCTATCTAGACTGGACCCCCTCTTTATTGCTTTCTGCCGCTTCGCCCTCAATGCACACAGCCCGAACCCATCACTGTGATCTCTGCCGCTCTCTTACATTCCCCTCTGTTGAAAATCACCGCCAACTGCACTGTACAAAGTTTGTCTCAAAATTCTGGCTAGGGTCCCTTCCGTCGTACCACTTCTCTTTGCTGTTGCCACCCCCTTCCCATGTACACAGATCCTATAACCCCCGCAATTACTAATCTCTAGGAGGAAGTCCTCCATGGGACAAGCAGCCTTCTCACATAGGCTCTCTAAACCCTGGACCGAATTCCCTCCTCAAATTCGTCACTCCTTCTCCACTCACTCCCTTGCTACCACCTTGGCTAACTACCTGATGATAAACTGTACCTGCACATGAATTCCTCCTGTGCACACACCCCCATACCCTGTTTCCCCTCCTGTCATACGCTACCAGCTGGGCTATTAATCAGCTGTTGCACTTATTATGCTTCTGCTGTCTTACTGCACTTCCATTTCATGTACACTGCACCATGATTGGATCACTGTGTCCTGTGCCTAACTGTTCCCTGCCTATAGACTGGACTATCACTAACTTGCACTAAGCTGCAATCCCTATTAAGTGTACACATCAATGTAATGTAATAATGTAATGCTATTGTTCTATACTGGAAAACCAGTAAGTTTTCCTCTCCAGTGCACAGACTGTAATGTCAAATATTTTACTTAGTTATAACCTGCGTGTTATCTTCTCCTATGTAACCCCCACCCCACCCAGGTCGCACCGGGAGATGAGCATCGTTTTGCTCAGTGTGCCTTTCCTGGTGAAACAGTTTAATAAATAAATGAAAGATTGCTGGTGAATTCACTATGTTAAAAAAAAAAAAAAAAAATACCAACAGCTTAATCTAGCTACATTTGTTTGTTTGCATCTGCATTCTCCCCTCTTCCCCAGGATAAGGCTAAAAATAGGCAGCCGGCCTGCCGGCGCAGCAGTAGAGATACCACTTACGACACCCAACGATCGGGTTCAGAAGTGAGCCCGGGTTGCTGGAGGGCCGGCCAGTGGGAGGAGGATTGATCGCCCAGAGGGCCGCTTTCCGGGGAGGGTGGGCTGCGGGTCCTGTTGCTCTACTGCCACTTGGGTGGTCACACGGGTGGCGGTGCAGCAGGATTACAGAGTGAACGGGTGGGGAGGACATCTGCCGAGGTCCGGAGTGGTGGCTCGTTTCTGTGTGTCGTCTCCTTAAATCTCCTTGTGTGCACTCGTCCTCAAGTGTAGGGAGCACAGAAACAAGGAAAATCCCTGCACCTGGAGATGGGCCCCGGTGCCTTAGCTACACGACCAGGCTCCTTTTTGGGGGGGGAGGCACACCTCAGCTGGACTTCCCGACACGCTCAAAGGGACTGGAGGAGGACGACCCAGGGTCCCCCTCTTCCTCACCTGGGGGGTACACTGCGGCTGGAAAGGGGTTGGTCCTCCGAGGCCCACTGGAGACACCTGGTGGAGCCCTACAGGATGTGTTGCAAGTATCAAAGGATGGGGCAGATGTGGTGCAGAAGGGGGCAGATATTTATTCATTGCAAAAAACTTTGTTAATGCATCAGTTACGGTTGAGAGTACAGCAGCAAAAGTTTGGAAATTAGGTGTTACCAACATCTACCCCCCCCCCAACACCACACACACACCAACAGGTGTCGGGTGTGCGTTGGGGTTGTCGGGTCTAACTCACACCCCATTCCGTGTTTAAACAAGTTGAGGTGTTGTAGTATTGGAGAATGGGGTGATAGGCCCGACGACCCCAACACACACCCCTGTTGGTGTGTGGAGGGTGGTGGTGGGGTGGTAAGGGTTGGTAACCCTAACACAATTTCAAACTTTTGTTGCTGTACTCTTAACTAACTGATACATTAAGAAATTTTTTTTTTTTTTTTTTACAATGAATTTCCCTTCTTTATGGGGAAAGTATAATGTAAATGGTAAGTGGTATGTCGTTTTGGGAGCACAGGGTCCTGTGCTCCCCTAATCTTCTGCAGTTTAGCTCAGGCGTAGGCATATTGTTAGTGCGGTCCCTCTGGGCCCTGTACTCCCACTTACACATACATACGGGGATGTAACATAGGCCTAGAGTTATTAAAATGAACACTTGTAATACTAATTTACCAATATCTCAGTAACCATAGCAGCCATGAAAAAAAATTCCACTGCGGTTGTATTCACAACTTTGAAACCTCCACACGTGCTTAGTCCACCAAAAGGTGTACTAAGCTTTGGGTAGGAAAAAATCTATCTCAAACAGTTTTTGAGATATTGACGTTAAAAGGCGCCATGGGTTCCGCTTATGAAAAATTTTTCAAGAAGCTGCGCAGTTAACGCTCATAATGAGGTGATTTTTTTTTTGGAATTTGTGAACCAGATTTTCAACATGGGCTTTTTGGGTCCTCTCCTCATGAACGCTGGCACTGTGATTTTGTTACTGTGTCCCGAAAGTTGATTTTGCACAGCGGATGCGCCATTCTGTGGCACAGGTGCAAAAACACATTTCGGGGAGGATGTGAAAAATGACAGCTGTACTGTTCATGAGGAGGTGTGAAAAAATGGCAATGTTGAAAATCTGGAGTGAAAAGTTGAAAAATTGCCGAACTTACGAGCGTGCATAGAAACTGCGCAATGCATGCTTATAATAAGGTCATTTTTACGTTCGCTTGCGCGCATGCGCAAAGGCGTTTGAAAATAGCACGCGGGTGTGCCTCTCCCATCCAATGCACTGCTCCCTTGAGCAGGCGTGGTGGTCCTGCACCAATGGGTGCAGGAGCTCAATATGACAGCGGTGTTCCTCTGCTTCAAGGAAAACACGCTGCCATACTGAGTGCGCCACTGTCCCCTCCGTCTGCGCTCCCAGCGCGTCAGCGCCCCAAAACTTTCCTGCCATGCTGGAACCCACCCAACATGGCAAGCGTTTTTGCCGGCGGGGTGCCCAATCCCCGTCGGCTCCACGGCCCCAAAACCATCCTGCTGCCACGCTGAGCCCACCCCAGCGTGGCAAATGTTCATTTGATTTTGCGGCGGGGTTCCCAATCCCCGTCACCTCCTCGGCCCCCCGCATAGTTTGCTGATGGGGTGCCCAATCCCGTCACCCTCTCAGCCCCCAGTTGTTTGCTGAAGGAGTGCCCAATCCCCGTCGGCTCCTCGCCCCCCACATCTTCTGCCATGCTGGGAGCCCACCCAGCGTGGCAAACGTCCACGTCTCTTTTTCTTTGTAAACCTGTAAAATAAAAACAGTCCCGGCCAGTCTCCCAGCCCCCTCCCACAACCCGCACCCACCCACTGCGCACCTAGCCTCCCCACCCCCCACCCCATACTTACCTCCGGACTCCGTCGTGATGATCTTTGGTGGACCGGGAACACGTCTGCACTCTTCAAAGCCGACCGTGAACTGAGGAAATGCCGGTAAGCTGTATAATGGGCTACATAGGGGGGTTTCAGCTTTATTGCATATCTCAGTCATTTTTGGGAATTTTTGCACCAAATTTTCAACATGGGGTTTTTGGGACCCCTTCTCATGAATGATGTCACTGTCATGGCGTTATTCGGGCCTGAAGGGTGATTTTGCAGGCACTGCGCAGTCACTGCGTGAAATCACCCTTCGGCCTCGAGTAACACCATTACAGTGACATCATTCATGAAAAGGGGTCCCAAAAACCCCATGTTGAAAATTTGGTGCAAAAATTCCAAAAAATGACTGTTTTACGAGCGTGCGTTATGCAGTTCCTACGCAGGCTCGTAAGTTCGCGAATTTTCAATATTTTCACTCCAGATTTTCAACATTGCCATTTTATCACACCTTCTTATGAGTTGTACAGCTGTCATTTGTCATCTCACCCAAAACGATGTTTCTGCCCATATAGCGCACAATGGCGAGTCGGTTATCTTGAAAATCAATGTATGGAACACATTAAGAAAATCACAGTGACACTGTTCATGAGCAGAGGTCTTAAAATAGCTATGTTGAAAATTTGGTGAAAAATTCCTAAAATGACTGTTTCTGGCGTGCTTGCCAGTTCCACGCATCTCGTGCGTTTGCGAATTTTAAATATTTGCACTCCAGATTTTCAACATTGCCATTTTACCACACCTCCTTATGAGCAGTACAGCTGTCATTTTTCACATCCTGCCCAAAGCGTTTCTCCCCATGTGAGTGCACAATGGTGCAGTCGATTGTCTTGAAATCAATGTATGGGACACAGTAAGAAAATCACAGTGACACTGTTCATTAGCAGCGTTTAAAATGGCAGTGTTGAAAATTTGGTGAAAAATTCCTAAAATGACTGTTTTACGTAGCGCGTCTGTACAGTTCTCACGCACACTGTAGGTTTGCGAATTTTCAATATTTCCACTCCAGATTTTCAACATTGGCATTTTACCACACTTCCTTATGAGCAGTACAGCTGTCATTTTTCACATCCTGCCCAAAACGTGTTTCTGCCTATGTAGCGTACAATGGGGGTAACAAAAAGGTCATGCTGACAATTTATTGTGCAAATACCAGCAATCGCACAGGGCATTAGGGTAAAGCACCATACATGCCAAACACTACTGCAGATACTTTCAAGCGAACGTTCAGCATTGACAAATGCTTGTTTTGAATTTATTAACCAAATTTTCAACATGGGGTTTTTGGGATCTCCTCTCATAAATGATGTCACTGTGATTTTGTTAATCCATCCCAAAAATGGATTTTGCACACGTATCGCACCATTCTAACCCCATGTATTCTTCTGTATTCATAACTGTATGCAGTCTGCCTCCTAAGTAGAACTGCCCAGAGAGAAATGGAACTATATGCAAATGATGGAACATATCGTTGCTCGAGACACATACTCAAACTGCTGCCCTCATCTACTGCAACGTTCCATCAACGTCTCAGATTTCTCACTCCTCCTGACAAGTCAGAAGCCTGGAGATCTTCCTCATCAGTTCGAGACGATTCCAGTTTTATGAGTATTATCTAGCTTAATATTTAAACTGCTGCCTTTGTTTATTGTGTAGTTTAATTCTGTTACTTCAAAAAGTTACGTTTATTTAGTTTAGCGGTACAATTGTATTTTTTCTCGGTTCCTCACAGTTTGGGATAATCGCTGCGGAACCGGAGCTTTTCTAGTTAATTTGGTGCCTTAGTTTTAGTTGTTATATATATTAATATTCGTTAATATCTGTGTTTTAAACTTATTCTTTGTAACCGAGCGATCGGTTCCTGTGAACCGGTGACCCGGTTTGATCGTTCTTTCCTCAGATCCTTAACCGGTTCCTGACCCACAAAAAAAAAAAAAAAAAAAAGGTTAGTTTGAATACTAGTAAGCGGTTCTTGGTTTTTCTCCTGAAAATGGAAACACAAGAAAAACCAAAGAAAAAGACTGGTCCCTCAGGTTTTAAAAATTGTACCAAATGTGGGGAAGTGTTTGCTAAAGCTGACAGACACGACCTTTGTTTAGTCTGCTTGGGACCTGATCATGTTTCAGTAGACTGTACCATTTGTAAATCCTTCCCTCCTTAAACAGTTGAAAAAAGGATGGAAAGACTGAAGAAGAAGAAAGTGGACGGTGGTCCCTCAGGCTCTAACCAGTCACCAAAAACTGCGGGTGAAACTGTTTTATCTACTACCACCCCTGAGAAGGGTGTTTCTGGCACTAGTGGTCCGGCTGACTCTCCGGCCCCCTCCAAAAAATCCAAGAAAACCAAACACATAGAACCCAAGGTTTCTGTTCCTCAAGGGGTCTCTACTGTGTCTCACAGCCTGCCTTCTGCAGAGGAGATAGCTCAGGCTATGAGGGTTCTGCATGCTTTACAAGGGATTCTGCCTGCTCACTCTGTGCAGCCTGCTCATCCTAAGGCTCCTGCCCCTGAATCACAGGAACTGGAATGTGAAGACTATGATGAGATGGATCCTGAACAGGATGAACCTATAGAGCCTGAGATCTCACCTGAGCAGGAGGTTTGGTTCTCCTCCTCGACCTGAGGATTTTTTTTTCTCACTTTTGTGAGAATGATAGTGAATGTTCTGGACTTAGCTACCACTGAAGTGGTCGACGATGAAGAGGAGGCAGAATACCTTGCGATGATGGGGTTAACCCCGACAAAAAAGTATATCTACCAATCAACAAGTTCTTTAAGAAAGACTTGTTTAAAATTTTGCAGACTCCTAACTCTGTTCTTCCTATAGATAGGAAGTCTGACAAGAAATATCACCTGGACAGGGAGGGAGCAGAATTTTTATACTCTCACCTTGATCACTAAGGCATAGTTCAGCAGGCAGCCTGTGAAATGGCGAGGGTTCCTCTCTCTTTCCATTCCCCTGAGAAGGAATCCAGGAAATTAGATGGTATGTCTATGAAAGGGTACCTAGCTGCCTCCCTAGGTGTGAGGCAGGCTAATTACCAGGCATATGCAGCACAGTATCAGAAAATACTGTGGCAGTCAGTACTGGCTGTGTCAGAGAAGGCCCCCTCACCCCTCTCTGACGACCTGGCAGAGACAGCTAGATTTGGTCTGGAAGCTGCTGAGTATCTGTTCCTGATGGCAGCTGATGCTAACGATAATGCTGCCAGGTTGATGGCTCTATCGGTGGCTCTACGAAAACTGGCATGGCTTAGGGCCACTAATCTCACCCAGGATACCCAGACAAAGGCCATGGATTTTCCTGTGGAGAATAACTCCCTGTTTGGCAAACACACTGAGGAATACGTGAAGAAGGTGGATGAATACAAGGCCACCTACAAGAGTAATTTCTCCAGGTACAGGCCTACCCCTTCTTATAGGCCTTATGGAAGGGGGGTCAGGGGAAGGTCCCCTTATGGGAGGCCTTTTTATCAGGACCAAGCTGCTTTTCAGCAACAACCACAGCAGACTGCATATTTTAGATCTAGCGGCAGGAAGGGTTCCAGAAGGGGCTCCCAATCTACCCAGGCTCAGGCACCCCCCAAAACAAAACTCCTGACCAGTTGGTCCAGGTCGCCTCCCCAGTGCCAGTAGGGGGCAGGCTGACTCACTTCCTCCAGAACTGGTTCTCCATCACCACAGACAGGTGTTTATTTATTTATTTTTTTTTTTAAATCAAGTTTCTAGGAGTGTGGATATTTTGTTCATCCTCACTCTTTGGCATGTCCCTTTCCCCTTTAAATCTTGCCGGAAGTCTTCAAGCTGGCTCCTCCCACCCACCCAGGTAGTATATACCTCGGCTCCGCCCCATGACGCCATATCTTCCTTTCCGCTGGAAGATTCAGGTTCCCTCGTGCTATTTTCACAAGTACCATAGGCCCTGGAGTCTAATCGACTGTTTTCGCTGCATTTGCTTTCTTTAAAACTCGTTAAAGAGTTTATGAATGCGATCCGAATGTATCGGACATGGAGGACAAGTCGTCCTCCGGTTTTCGCCAGTGTCCTTGTGGATAAAAAATGTCTCGCACCGATCCCCACCTTTCGTGCATTTATTGCTTGGGTGCCGTGCATGACACCACTGCTTGCACCATCTGTCTGGCCTTCCATCCTAACATCTTGGATGATCGTAAGGTGTGCCTGCAGCTAGGGAGACCGGAGCTTCGCAGTGCATTGATGAAATCGAAGGAGGCCAGGTGGGAGGTTTCAGCGGCCGCGGGATCCGACAAGCAGCTCGCACAGATGGCGGCTTTCGAAGAGGAAGCTGCCCAGGTTTCGGCTAGCCAAGGTTTTTTCGTGCCGCTCAACCTGGGCTCCACCTTTACTGGGTGCTTTTGGGGCTGTGCCAGTCTCTCCCTACCAAGGGTGAGGAGCCCTTGGGCTCGCACTCCTCCCACCCCAAGAAAAGGGGCAAGGACCCCAAATCATCTTTTTCTGGCTGAAGAAGACGTTCCTGGGACCGAGAGCGGTCCGATTCACATGACCAGGTAGTCTCTCCACGGTCGAGATCGTTTCCTTGGTCGTCGGCTTCTCGGACCTTCCATCAGGCCAAGGCACCGAGGCAGAGGATACGGCAGAACCAGCCGAGATTTCTCTATACCCGATCGAGCCGTTGTTGCCGACCCCACTCGATGACTTTTTGGAAAGGACACCCATCCTTTCTTTCCCCGATGAGAAGACCCATCCTGCAGGCATTCCGATCGAGGGACAGGAGCCGGATCCTCTGTTTTCACCGAATCTGGTCTGTCCCGATCAACAGAGCCGACACCATCAGTCTCAGTCGAGGAGTAGGACCCCGTCTGTTGAGAAACCGAAAAAGGGTCATAAATACTCCCGGAAGAGACGCCATCGATGTAATGAGGACCTCATGTGGCAGCAGCTAATTCTGACCGGTCAGAAGCCGGCTACACTGGCCATTACTTGGCCCCAGCCTCTTAGGCTGACACAGACTCCTCCAGTACCAAGGACTCCGGTTCTCCCTCCGGCAGGACCGGCACGCATTCTTGCTTGGCCTGTTCTGGTCTCCCCACCAATTTGGTGGAACCACCGCCTAAGCAGCCTCAGGGAGAGGCTCCCTCAAAGGAGGATCGGGCAGATACAGGCTTGCCCTGTCGTCTGTCCATCAGTGTTGTTACCGATTGCCCTAGGCGCATTGAAGGGGATGTAGGCGGGAGACCCCTGTATCCTGACTCCTCAGACTCTGATACTACTGGTCTTCACTCGCACCCTGATGATGAGTTGTCAGTGAAAGGCCTGGAGGAAGGTCCTTTTTCCTTCCAAGGCATCCTTCGACTCATTTATGAGTCCACGGGTATGCCATCGCAGCCTGTCCAAAAGAAGACTGAATATCCTCACATGGATATCCTTTAGAGGGGGGGATATCCCGACAGAGGCCTTCCCAGTTGCCGAAGCCATTGTTGGCCTGGCTCTTGAGCTATGGCAGTGCCCTGCCTCCTGCCCGGCTCCATCTGCCTGCATGACTCGCAAGTACAGTGTACCCATGGGGTCCTTGGTGGGCTTCACTGAGCATCCCTCGGCAGAGGGCCTTGTGACTGCCTCAGTGTTTCAGCGTATGGGCAGCTCAGCGGATAGTGACCGCCTTCCGGACAAGGAGTCCAAAAATATGGAACATTTTGCCCGGAAGGTATATGCAGCCTCATCCTTGGGCCTTCGTCAGGCCAGCTTGGCTGTAATCATGGCACACTTCTCTCGTGCCCTCTTGGGGTCACTAGATGAAGTCCCCCCTCATCTCTCAGCGGCCATACAGACAACGGTTAAGCAGGTCCATGACCAGGGCTGTGCTGTTGCAAAACAGCAGCTCCAGACTGCCCTGAACATTGGAGATTCCTGTGCCTGCTCCTTAGCAGGCACAGTGGTCACTCGCTGCAGGGCATGGCTGAGGTTATCCTCTTTTCCTGTGGATACTCAGCATAAATTAGCTGACGTGCCCTTCCTTGGCACCGACCTCTTCGGTCCCGGAGTGGCAGGTCACCTCCAGCGCATAGAGCAGTCCATTGCCACTTTGGATGCTAGCTCTGCATAAGGTTCTTCAGGCAAGAACCAACTGAAGTGCAAGAAGAAGCCCTTTCAGCAGTCTTCCCCTGCGGTTAGGCAGCCCTCCTACCAGGGAGGTCAGCAGCAACAGCAGGCTTAAGCTTGGCACCCTAGGCCCAAGCAGGGTCCCCAACAGCCCTGCAAAGGAGGCCGAAGTGCCGGTCCAGGAGCCTCCTCCTCCTCCTCTAAACCTGCGCAGTGACGGGTTGGGGGTGGCTAGCCCTACTCCAGTCATGCCAGTTCTTGGTCCTCCCGTGGGGGGCCGGCTCCGCCACTTTATTTCTGCCTGGTCCGATATCACTTCGGACAGGAGGGTTCTGGAAGTGGTCGGTCGGGGACTGCCTCTAGAGTTCGAGCAGTACCCTCCCTGCCGAGGCTGTGCCCCACGGGAGGAAAGGATCTCAGTTGGTGCTCAGTCGGCCCTTTGGGGTGACATTGCTCAGCTCCTGCTCAAGGAGGCAGAAGCTTCAGTGCCGGATTCTCCTGCGGACCCAGGCTTCGTGTCCAGGTACTTCCTGGTGCCCAGGTGGCCGGGGGGGGGGAGGGGGTTGGCGCCCCATCCTAGATCTCCATGACCTGAATCAGTATCTCAGGTATCCCACCTTCCGGATGGTAACTCTGAACCAGATCATACCATCTCTGGAGCAAAACATGTGGTTCTGTTCACTAGATCTACAGGACACGTTCTTTCACGTCCCAATCCGTCCGTCCCACCAGCGGTTCCTCTGCTTCACTTCCGAGCCATGCCGTTCGGCCTGTCATCGGCCCCTCGGATCTTCACCAAATGCATTGCAGTGGTGACAGCCCATCTACAGCATCAAAGGGTTCGCATATACCCCTACCTCGACGATTGGCTTCTGGCGGGTTCCTCTATGCAGGAAGTGGAGAGGTCCAGGGACCTGGCCCTCTAACCTTTTCTCGATTAGGTCTCCTGATCAATGAGGCCGAGTCGGAACTCATGTCCTCTCAGGTGATTGGCTTTATCGGGGCAGAGCTCGACTCTCGTCAAGCCAGAGCTCGGGTTCCGGCGGACAGGGCGGAGGTTCGTTCTTTCTTTGCCCAATCATTTCTGGTTGGGCACTTGCACCCTGCCCGGGACTTCCTGCGCCTTCTGGGTTACATGGTGGCATGCACCTAAGTGGTCCATTGGGCCAGGTTGCACATGCATCCTCTCCAGTGGGAGTTGGCCGCTCAGTGGTCTCAACGTCAAGGCCTTATAGACTAGCTGGTCACTGTCACCCAGAAGATGTGGGACACTCTCCAATGGTGGACCGTCCCAAATCGTCTGCAGGAAGGGATTCCATTTGTCCGCCTCGAACCGACGGTCCCTACGACCAGTGCCTCTCTCATGGGCTGGGGAGTCCACATGGGGGACCACAGAGTCCATGGGTTCTGGACCCCCAAAGAGTCCCATTGCCACATCAACCTGTTGGAGCTCAGAGCAGTCAGACTGGCACTATCAGCTTTCGCTCCTCAGCTCTGGGGTCAAGTGGTTCAAGTCCAGACGGACAATATCACGACCATGTTCTACTTCAACCAACAGGGCGGCACGCACTCCCATCTGCTATGCAAGGAGGCACTCCGGATCTGGACCTTCGTCAGCTGGTTGGAGGCAGATCTCCTTGCCATCCATGTGGCAGGGATCTCGAACCAACTGGCGGATGCTCTCAGCTGCATTGGCCAGACATCCCACGAATGGTCTCTCCATCCAGAGGTAGCTTACAGTCTTTTCTCTCGTTGGGGCAAACCGTTGGTGGACCTGTTTGTCTCCAGGGAGAACACCAAGCTGAGGCTGTACATGCCCGCTCCAGCAGGGCTCGCTGCAGGGGATGCCTTCGAGGCCGTGGACCCCAGGTCTCTCTCTACGCCTTCCCTCCATTTCTCTTGATCCACAAGGTGCTTCTCAAGGAGGAGAGACATGCAAGGTGATTCTGGTAGCCCCAGATTGGCCCCACCAGTTCTGGTATCCAGATCTCCTCAGCCTCAGCTGCAGGGCCCTGGAGCGGCTTTGTACACACCTGGACCTGATATCATTGAACCAGGGAAAGGTATTCCATCCAAACCTTCAATCCCTGCGCCTCACAGCCTGATACCTGAGTGTCTAGAGTTCCAGGCTTTGGGTCTTTCCGAGGATGTCTACACCGTGGTGGAGGCATCTCGTAAGGAATCGACCAGGAAATGTTATGCCTTCAAATGGAAAAAGGTTTTCCATCGGTGTCAGGTAAGATTCTCAACCCCTTTATCCTGTTCTGTGGCTAACATTTAGACTACCTTTGGTCTCTCTCCAAAGGGGGTCTTCGGTCATCAACCCTTAGGGTGCACCTGGCAGCCATCTCTACTTACCGGGCACGGGCCGGTCAGTCGACATTGGCACAGGAGACAGTGGATGGGCGCTTTTTCAAAGGCCTGGATCACATATCCCCTCTGGTGCATGAACCTCCACCTCCTTGGGATCTTCTGCTGGTTTTGGCAAAGCTCATGGGCAAGCCATTCGAACCCATGCACAAGTGTGAGCTCTCACACGTCATGGAAGACCACCTTCCTGGTGGCTATCAGGTCAGTCAGAAGGACAGGGGAGCTCCAGGCCCTCTCAGTGGACTCCCCTTATCTGGTCTTTCACAGGGGCAAAAATTGTGCTGCGTCCCCACCCGAAATTCCTTCTGAAGGTGATGTCAGAGTTTCATCTTAACCAGCTGTTGACTCTGCCGGTATATTACCCTAACTACACCTCGGACGCCGAGTACAGGCTCCACACCCTGGACCTTAGACTTGCTCTCCTACTACAAGGAGAGGACGTCGGAAATTCGGGGAGAGGTTCGCCAGCTGTTTGTTACCTATGCTGAGGCCACATCTGGCAGGCCTGCAGCCAAACGGACTATTGCAAGATGGATTACATCATGCGTAGGTCTGTGCTACGAGTTGGCAGGCAAGGAGCCTCCCAGAGGGATAAGAGCTCTATTCTACCCGCCATACTGCTGCATCGGTGGCTGCTTCCAGGGACATCCCTATCCAGGAAATCTGTCGGATTGCTACCTGGAAGTCAGCAAACACCTTCATTTCCCATTACCACATCGACCTTGAGTCACGCCGGGATGCTGGTTTTGGGGCCTCAGTTCTCCAATCTCTGTTCCCTAACTAGGGGGTGTGCGAATTGCCTCCCTCCTCCCGTAGAACTGCTAGGAGTCTGCCAAAGAGTGTGGATGAGCAACATACTCACGCTCCTAGAAAACAGGTTTACTCACCCACGTAACAGTAGTTCTAGGTGTTATATGTTCATCCACCACGCTCCACCAACCTCCTGGCTTTGAAGCAGCACCACCTTGCTTCCAGTGGGCTAAGATCTGGCATCATGGGGTGGAGCCGAGGTATATACCAGCCGGGTGGGTGTGAGGAGCCAGCTTGAAGACTTCCGGCAAGATTTAAAGGGGAAAGGGACATGCCAAAGAGTGTGGATGAACAACATATACCACTCCTAGAACTACTGTTACAGGTGAGTAATCTGTTTTTGTTAAGAATCAGGTACAAATTTATATTAGTACTCAGATAAGATAAAAAAATCAGTAGAGTATTAACACCATGTATCTGGACAAATAAACAGCTGTCTTCCAGGGTCATTTTCAAAGAAAATTATAATGATCTCCTTGGTTGCATACAGTTTATTTGATTGTTCATTGTAATCAAGAGAGGAAAAAACATCATCGGTTGATCAGTTTTTTCAGGGCCATATATCAACTCCACCCCCACACCCCAAACCAACAGTCCTCATGTGTTCCAGTGGGTTTCCCTTTTGAGATGCGGATGAGCCAGGCAACTTATGTATTGGTTTCTAAGGCTGAGCTTAGTCAGATTTCCCACTTGGTCCATCTTTGGGTGTACAGGGCAGCTCTTTGATTTATTTTAAAGCTGAGTTCTTCTAGTTCTGAGATGCTCCGCACCACTTCAATCCAATCCTGTCTGGTAGGGGACAAGGGGCCCAGCCAGAGTCTCGTAATAGCTTTATGAGCTGCTGTGATGAGAATGTACCAGAGATAGACTGAGTCTGCACCTCTCACTCCCGTGGGGAGGGCTCCAAGAACCGCAGAGCTCCATGTTAGGGGGAGATCCAGAGAAAAGATATCTTCCAATGTACTGGAGATATCCCTCCAAAAGGTTTGGAGTCTCAGGCAAGCCCAAACAATATGTAGGTGATCCGCTGTCTCCTGTCCACAAGCCCTCCAGCACTGTGTTGAGTAGTTAGGACTTCTTTTGTTTAGTGTTTGGGGGGTGAGGAAATATCGAACCCTGATCCTCCAGGCAAACTCTTGCCAGTAGGGGGACCAGGTAGTTCCTTTGGCTATATTGAAAATGGATTCCCAGTTAGGTAGCGGAGGGTCTGGACTGGCCTCTTCCTGCCATCTAACCTTAATTCGGGCCAGTGAGTCTACCCTCATTGCAGTTAAAGATTTATAAAAGTGGGAGGTCAAGCCCCTCTGGGTACCTGTCGTCCTACTTTCTGGATGGCCAGCAAGAGGGGTGAGGATTTGGTCAGATCACTACTTCTCTTTTGCAACAAGATGAAGTAGGTTCTGACCTGTAAGTACCTAAAATTATCTGAATTCCTCAAGTCGAAAGTGTTTTTGAGAGTATTAAAGTCTAGTATCGTGTCTCCCTGTAAGAATTGGGACAGGTAGCTCTAGCCAGCCCTGTCCCATATTCGGAAAGTATGGTACAGAGATCCCAGGAGAAATCCAGGGTCCCAGGCTAGCCTATGTAGGGGCCATCTTGATGTTTTTAATTTGTATTTTTGCCATAGCCTATGGACTGAGCAGATTGTGTCCCTAACCGTGGTCAGACTCAGGTGAGGGCCTCTCTGAGTGGTAGAGGGCATCACCAGTCTAGACTCAAGGGGCATTCTCCCCTCATATTCTTCCTCTCCTTTCTCCATACTCCGCCAGCCCACTGTAGAGTTTGGATTGGACCACTGCAGTACGTTTATCAGTTGCACTGCAAGAAAGTAGTCTTCCAACTCGGGGAGGGACCACCCTCCGTTCTTTCTGTGCGTTTAAGATTTTTAGGTTGACACGAGGTCTCTTGTTGTTCCAGATGAATTTCAGGATCAGTGTGTGCCAGGCCTGGAAGGTTGATTTGTGGATGAACAGAGGCAGGCATTGGAACAGGTATAGAAATTTGGGGAGCACAATCATTATTATGGAGTGGAACCTAGAGTACATGGGGAGGTTGATTAGGGACCACCTCTCAAGGTCCTTTTTCAGGCTGATTATCAGGTGGGTATAGTTTGTATTAAAGAGTTGGGAATATTGTTTAGTGATGTATATCCCCAGATATTCAAACAACATGAAGTCTTGCTGTATTCTGACAGTAGCAGTGAGTCCCAACCTTTGAACTGCCCCGGAGATGAAAGAGTTAACTTTCCATGCCAGGCATGGAACGCTGAGCTCGAGCTCGGTTGAGACTCTCTGTTGCTGTTTAAAACTCAAACCGCTCAGTTCTTTCATCTACTCACTGAGCAGTCGCCCGAGATTTCTCCTCTGCTTCGGTTCAATTTGTCAGTTAAAGTACCTTTTCTCGGTTTTCGACCAAATTTAAACTGTAACCTGTCAGTTCAGTCTCTGTCTGTGGTATTTGTGAGTACTAGATAGGTTATATATTATTTCTATTCTGTGTGGAACTTGTAAACGGTTCATCGGTTCGGTTTGAACCGATCAAGTTGTTAGAAAATCTTAATTTGTACTTTTAGAGTGTGGTTACCAGTTCTTATCAGTTCTAAAAAAAAACAAAACGGATTTTATTACATTTTTTTCCACGACCCATGACACGGTCGGGAACCGATAAGAGGGTCTTGCCTGGTGGATTGCCATTGAAAGGGAAGTTTGGTTAGGACTGGCACAATGTCTGAGAAACCCAAAAGAAAAACTTGGACACTGGGTTTCCATGCTGTAGTGTGTGTGGGAAGTCTTGCTGACCCCCCACACCTATGTTTATTGTCTTGGGTTTGACCACCTCAATGCAGACTGCCAGATTTGTAAAAATTTCCTGCAGCTACCCTAGAAAAGAGAGTTGGTAGGCTTAGGGAAAGGGAGGCCAAAAAGTCCGCTGAACCGGATGGCCAGCCCGGTTTGGTTCAAACCGAACCAGAAGGAGTGCCCTCTGACCAGGGCGAGACTTCTTCGGGCAAAAGGAGATCCGATTCTGAGGAGTCTGTTCCGGCTAAGAGAACTAGAAAGGAAAAATCAGCTGCTGTGGAGCCAAAACTTTCCTCTCCAACCGCTGGAGAAATTTGTCAAAATTGTGCAGTCGGTTTCCCCGGTTCCGACTGAACCGGCACCATCAGGGAGGCGCTCGGTTCGGCCGGTTCCACCGGTTCAAGATTATGATTTAGAGGAGTATTATGAACTGGAGGAGGAGGCGGAAGAGGAGTATGAGGAAAGTGAATGTGGATTTGAAAGTCTGGATGTGCCTATTGACCCGGACATCTCCCCAGCCAGACCTTCAGGAGTGTTTCCTCCTAGGCTTTCTGAGTCCGCCTCCCATTTCATATTTTATAAAAAAGTGGCTGAAACCCTCCAGCTTCCTATGGAAGAAGCTGTGGATGACCAGGAGGAGCCTGACTATGTGGAAATGATGGATATCCCAGAGTCTAGGAGACTGTCTATTCCCTTACACAAATCTTTTGGGAAACAGACATTTAAGATTTTAAAGACTCCTAATACTGTACCTCCTGTGGATAAGAGAATGGACAAGAGGTATACATTGTCAGGCTCAGATACAGAGTTCCTTACACAACAATGCAGCCATGTTGGGGTAGTGCAGGCTGCAGCCTGTGATAAGGCAAATATTCCCTTCGCTTCACACCCCCCCCAGACAAGGACTCCAGGAGGATTGATGCCATGGCAAAGAAACAGTACATGGCAGCATCCTTGGGACTCACACAGGCCAACTATATGGCCTATACTGCTAGGTATCAAAAATCCAGATGGGACACTGTTATGGCTTTAGCAAAACAGGTCCCTGGGCAGCTTGCCAAGGAGCTGGAACAGGTGGCTGCTGATGGTATTGAGGCATCCAAAGTGCAGTTCCATGCTGCAGTGGACTCCAATGATGTGTCATCTAGAGTCATGGCTATATCTGTGGCACTTGTAGAATGGCTTGGCTCAGATGTACTAGCCTGTCACAGGATACCCAGACTAAGGCCATGGATTTTCCTGTTGTGGGTAACTCTCTGTTGGGGGAGCAGACAGAAATTACATGAAGAAAATGACTAATATAGATTCACCTATGGAGCGCTCAGGCCAAGGAAAGGCAGGCCACCTCAGAGGCAGCATCCTAGGGGCAGGGCAGGCCTTTCATAGGTCTTTCTACCAAGCCCAGGCCTCCTCTTCTGCTTATTCTCAGAGGGGGTTCTTTAGAGGGAGAGGCAGACGGGGTACAAGCAGACCTGCTTCCACCCCTCAGCCAAAACCCCCTGCCAAACAGGCACCCTGATGGGTTTGCCAGGGCCGATTCTCCACTACCTGTAGGGGGCAGGCTTGCTTACTTTGTCCAGGACTGGGAGTCTCTAACATCAGACAAATGGGTCCTGGAAGTAGTAAGCCAGGGTACTGGTTCTCAGCTTCAAAAAGTTTCCAAAGCTGAAAACCAGATCCTTTCCACCTGCAAATCCCTCAGAGGCACTTGCCCTAGAGGCAGAGGTCTCTTCCCTCCTGGCTCTCAGAGCTGTGGAAAGGGTTCACCCGTACACCAGGACAGAGGGTTGTACTCTAGGTACTTCCTTACCCCAAAAAAGACAGGAGAATGGTGGCCCATCCTGGATCTCAGATACTTAAACAAGCACCTTTTAAAACCAAAATTCAAAATGGTGACTCTGGAATTATTCTACCCTCTCTAAGGCCAGGGACTGGCTAGTGTCCCTGGACCTCAAGGATGCCTACTTCCATATTCTCATCAGAAGCTCCCATCAAAAGTACTGGTTCGAGCTGCCCTCAGGCCATTACCAGTTCAGAGCAATGCCCTTTGGTCTGACCTCTGCTCCAAGGGTATTCACAAAATGCCTGGCAGTAGTAGTTGCTTCTCTAAGAAGGCAAAGGATTGCCATCTTTCCTCACTCTGGACGACTGGCTCTATAGTAGGCCAGTCCCCAGACCAAGTCAAGTTACACTTACAGATAACTCGCAACTGCTCACCTCTTTGGGTTTCCTTCTGAATCTTTCAAAGTCAGTTCTAGAGCCTGTCCAGCTCCTCACCTTCATAGGCACAGAGCTAGACACAGAAAAGGCCAGAGCTTTCCTTCCCCTGGACAGGGCAAGGACCCTTATTTCTCTGGCCTCCTCATTCACCCTGCAGGTGTCTTGACCAGCAAGGCATTTTCTACAGCTCCTGGGGCACATGGCTGCTTCCACAGCAGTGGTGCAGGGAGCAAGATTTCAGATGAGGGACATTCAGTTCCATTTGAGAGCCTTTTGGTCTCAAAGGAAGGACCCTCTGACCAAATTGATCCCAGTGACTCGAACCCTGAGCCAGGCCCTACAGTGGTGGCAGTATCAGAACAATCTGAGACAAGGAGTTCCCTTTGTCACTCAGTCTCACTCTTTAATCCTTATTACAGATGCCTCCCTCTTGGGGTCGGGGGCTCATTTGTGCGACCTGACCACCCAGGGGTTGTGGTTCCCTCAGGAATCTCTGCTTCACATCAGTCTGTTGGAACTCAGAGCAGTATTTCTAGCACTTCAAGCTTTTTCCAGATCTGTTCAGAACAAAGTTATTCAGGTCAAAACAGACAATACCACCACAATGTGGTACATCAACAAGCAAGGAGGCACTCTGTCTGCGGCCTTGTGCACAGGAGCAATGAAGTTGTGGTCTCTGGCTTATTCCGTGAACACCTCCCTCACTGCAGTTCACCTTCCAGGCAAGGACAATGTCCTGGCAGATGCTTTCAGCAGGATATCCCAGGGCCATCACGAATGGTCACTGGATCCCCTGGTCTTGGAGGTGATATTTTCCAGATGGGGCACCCCACAGATAGATCTTTTTGCAGCCCCAGACAATCACCAACTTCCCCTTTTTTGCTGCAGGCCCCCAGTGTTGGGTTCAGTCCCCCTGGATGCCTTAGTTCTCAGTTGGGAAGGGAGGTTCCTGTATGCTTCCCCCTTCCCTCTCCTGTTCAAAGTGCTAGTCAAAATCAGGTCTCAACACTGCAAGATGATCTTGATTGCTCCAGACTGGGCCAGACAGCCTTGGTATCCACGCCTCCTGTCCTTAGCAGTCCGTCTTCCCAGGAATCACAACCTGTTAACCTGTGCTCAGGGGAGGGTTTGGTACCCGAATCTCAAATCTCTCAATCTCAAGGCCTGGCTCTTGAAGAGTTAGTTTGCTGATTTACACCTCTCCCAAGGCGTAATGGATATTCTGAAGACTTCTAGGAAACCTTTCACCAGGGCTACTTATAATTCCAAGTGGAAAAGATTTTCCATATGGTGCTCTGGAAAGCATATTTCCCAGAGTCTGCTGATCTGCCCACAGTCCTTGATTATATGGTCCATTTAAATAGCTTGGGGCTTAGACCAGCTACACTGAAGGTGCATCTGGCAGCTGTTTCTGCTTTCATTTCAGCAGGTAAGCCTCTTCTCTTTCAGCTCACCCTGTATTCTCCAAGTTTTTCAAGGGATTGCTTCACACCAACCCTCCTTTCAGGGACCCTGCCCCTGCTTGGGACCTTAATGTTTGCATTGCTCAGCTTATGCAACCCCTTTTTGAGCCTTTGTCTTCAGCAGAGCTTAAATACTTGACTTGGAAAACTGTGTTTCTGGTAGCCATCACTTCTGCCAGATGCATAAGTGAGTTACAAGCTTTGTTAGTGGAGCCTGATTTTATCTCCTTTCATAGAGGTAAGGTGGTCCTCAAGACTAACAGGAAGTTTTTGACTAAGGTGGTTTCAGATTTCCACCTTAATCAATCTATGTCTCTTCCTGTGTACTTCACTCCACAGTTTAGATGTGAAAAGAGCCCTTAGCTACTACATAGAATGTACCAAGGGTCACAGGTTTGACTCCCTCCAACTGTTCCTCACTTATGGTGAGGTTGGTAAAGGGAAACCTGCCACTAAAAGATCCATTGCCAGGTGGATTGTCTCTTGTATCCAATTTTGTTATGAAAAACTGGGTAAGGTTCCACCCTCAGGCCTGAGGGCTTACTCTACCAGAGGTACAGCTGCTTTCCTGGCTGCTACCAGGGTTATCCCTATTCTAGAGATATGTCAAGCAGCTACCTGGAAAACAGTTCACGCTTTTACCAAGCATTACTCCCTGGATATCCAGGCTAGGAGTGATGCTCGGTTTAGTACAGCTGTGCTTCAGAGCCTATTTCCTAAGTAGGTTCTGTCCCTCCTCCATAGAGGTACTGCTTGGTAGTCTGCTACTATCAGAATACACCAAGACTTCATGTTGTTTGAAGAAAAATTTACTCACCTTAGTAATGTTGTTTCTTCTAATGGAGTCTTGCTGTATTCTGACCTCCTCCCCTGCCTGCTCCTCTCAGAACCTCTGTTTTGGGATGTGGGCAGTGGCAGTGTTGGCACTCAGTAGATGCCCACCTTGTTGTTTCACCCCCCTTTCTTGGGTGAGTGGGTGTTGTGTTTTTCATTTTTTGGGTCTCCTGACTTGAGTCTTCGTTTTGGGACCAAAAAATGTGTTTTTATGTTTAGTAGCCAGTTGGCTAGTGTAGGTTTACAGCTTCCACACAGGACCTTAGTGAGTTTGCTCATAAAGATCTGACCGTTTGAGTTTAACCAGCAACAGACAGAGTCTCAACCAAGCTCAAGCTCAGCGTTCCATGCCTGGCATGGAAAGTTAACTCTTTCATCTCCAGGGCAGTTTGAAGGTTGGGACTCACTGCTACTGTCAGAATACAGCTAGACTCCATTAGAAGAAACAACATTACTAAGGTGAGTAATTTTTTCTTTCATCTTGCTCGATGTCCAGTTCAGGGAAAGTAGGGAGCGTATCTCTTCTGAAGGGCTATAAAAAAAAATGTAAAACCTCTGTATTGGATTTATTAAGGGAGTAGCCAGCGTGTCTCCCAAACTCCTCTAATATGGACCACACCTGTTGTATAGATTGGTTGGGTTGATTAAGGCAAAGCAGCACATCGTCTGTGTATCAGGATATCTTTTTATGGACACCTTCCACCTCCATCCCCTTCACCTCCCCGGCCCTTCGAACAGCCTCTGACAGTGGTTCAGTGTAGAGGGCAAATAAAAGGGGTGATGGAGGGTATCCCTGGCGGGTGCCCTTGCCCAACCTGACTCTATCGGAGACTCCCCCTTTCACCCTGACATAGGCTTGTGGCCCAGTATATAGTGCCTTAATGGTGTTCATGAAGGGCTGTGGGAAGGCCCTGTGCTCCAGAACTGAGAACAGGAATCCCCAGGAAACCCTATCAAAGGCCTTTTCGGCATCAAGACTCATCAGACATGTTGGGGTGCGGAAGCGTTGGATTACGTCCACCAAGCTCAGGGTAGAGCAGACACTATCAGGGGCTTGCCGGCCCATGATAAATCCGGTCTGGTCTGAATGTATTATATCCGGTAAAATGTGGTTCAGTCGAGAGGCGATACTGGAGGTAAATATCTTATAGTCCAGGTTAAACAGAGACATGAGGTGGTAAGATTCGCAACGTATAGGGTCTTTTCCTGCTTTATGAATAAGGGAGATGGTGGCGTATTGCCATGGGGGGGTCATGTTACCCTCATTCCAAATGTTTGAGAAAAGTTCTAGGAGAACAGGGGCAGTTTCTAGTTTGAAAGTTTCATAAAATTCCTCCCCAAAGCCATCTGGACCTGGGCTTTTTGCAATTTTCAAGTTATGAACATACGAAATTTGCCAGCAGATAAAGGCCTAGAGATCTATCAAGTCTGCTTGAATGTGCAGCTAGCACCCCTTATTCTGCTTTATTCTTTATTGTGTTTATAATCTCTTGGTGGGAAATAGGTCTAGACAGTGTCTGTATTGTCTCTGGGGAGAGAACAGGCAGGGGAAGGGAATCAAGGTAGCTTTTCTTCTCCTGAAGGGAGGTTTCTGTTTGAGGACTATAAAGTTTAGAGTAATATTCTATGAAAGCCTCTGCAACCTGGGTTGCCTGGTTGACCAACTGACCGGTATGTGGGGATACAATCTTAGTGATCGTTGCTCTAGCTGCGTATTGTCTGAGCCTGTAAGCCAGGAGTTTGGTTCCTCTAGGGCCCCACTCATAATATTTTTGTTTCAGGTAAAACAGAGCTCTCTCTATCTCTGCTTTTTGCAATTGAGTCTTACATGAGTTCAGTTCCTTGTCTCTGTCAGCCTCCCATTTGTTTTTTTGTGCTCCCTCAAGTTCCCTAACCTGGGACAGAAGTTCTGTTGTCTCTGTCTCATCAGTTTCTTTTTATGGCAGGCTATAGCAATTAATTTACCCCTGAGGGATGCTTTGAGGGTGTTCCACAGAATTTGCGAGGTTGTCCCCATCTATTGTTTTCGGTTAGAGTATTTTTAAAATGTTGCCTGAGCTCATCCACTACCCCCTTGTCTTCGAGAAGGGAGGTGTTCATTCTCCAGTGGGTTATTCGAGTGGGCAGTCCAATGTCAATTTCTAAAAGGAGTGGGCTATGATCCGAGAGTATGGATGTCCCGACCCACATAGAGGAGATGCTGGATAGGTCCCTGGAAAAGGTAAAAAAAAAAAAAAAACATATCCAGTCTAGAAAAAATGTGGAACTTCCGAGAGTAGTGGGTATACTCTTTGCACCTGAGGTATTTCTTTCGCCAAATATCAATCAGTCCCATCTGTTCCAGAATCAAGTTTTAGAGAGCTCCGGTTTAGGGATTTGGGACATGGTGTCTAAGGTCCTGTTTAAGACCATATTACAATCTCCGCCCATTATCAGAAGCCTCTGGCCTTCTCAGCCACTAGTTGATGGAGGGCAGCATAGAATGATAGTGGGGAACCCGGGGGCGCATATGCATTTACTAAGGTGACTAGAGTATCCTGGATAGTCCCTATTACCATGACATACCGTGCTCCAGGGTGCTCCACCACCTCCTGGTGTTGAAAATGAAGGGTGTCCGAGATCAAGATTGCCACCCCCCTCTTTCTGCCCGAAGGTAGAGAGGAATGATATAATTGAGGGAAGGTTTTGGATTTTAGCTTTTGAGCTTCTGTGGGGGATAAGTGAGTTTCCTATAGGAACACTGCTTCACATAGCTGCGATGTTATGTAGCGTTGAGTACGCTTTCTTTTCACAGGGTTCGACCAACCATTTAGATTAAAAGAAAGAATCTTAGTAAGTTGTCTAGCCATTTAGATGCCATTTCATGGTAGCTACTGAATTCCAGGTTGTCTAGTCTAGGGCAAGTTAAACCAACATTTTGAGTACCCTGTAGAGCTTCAAACAAAGTGTTAGCAAGCCAACATTAACTCCATTTCTATTGTTAATACTAGTAAATAGCAAAACTGCTGTTCTGGACTCTTCAGAAGCCATTTCATAGTAGCCACTGAGTTGCAACTTAGGTCTTGTTTGAGGCAAGTTAGAATGACATTTCGAGTACCATGTAGAACTTCAAGCAAAACATTAAAGGAACAATTCAACATTAAACCTATTTCTATTATTAAGACAGAAAAATAACAAAACTGTTGGTCTCTTCCAGATGTGGGCCAAGAGCAAAACTAGTAGTCGGCAGACCAAGGTTGAGATTCCTCTAAACCAGGTTGCCCAGTTTCTGCTGGTCTGACTTCCATGGGATGGCTCGGTGATGGGCCTCAGCTTAAGGGTGTCCTCTCGTGCAGCCCAGAAAAGGGAAATCAGTAGTGCAATGAGTACTCCCTGTGGCCCCCTGGCAGTGCCTTGCGTATGGCCACCCTTTGATTTGTCCGCTTTCCTCCATGATGGCATTCTCCTCAAACCCTCTCCCCCACCCCTAGTTTATTGAAAAGTGAAGGTGAAATCGCCATTTTCATTCCAGCTCCAGGCCCCAAAATAATCCAAGGTCCCAGTGCCTCCAGATTTCCGGCGCCCTCTAGTATCAAAGGGAGCAGTGCTCATGAAGGCTAAGTGCCATACTCTGCAGGGAGGCCACCGCAGCAGCAGTCATCTAGGGCAAGCTGCCAAGCCGGGTCACCCCCGAGGGAGAGCAAAAGCCGTCAAAATGGGTTGTGGCAAAGAGCCCCCATCGAGCCCTGGACTGACCCCAACAGACCGAGCAGCAACACTCTGTCGTCTGCGGGCCTGCACAGAGTCGCCCCGAGTCCACCCCTGCCCCCCGAGCTGGTCTCCAAACCATAGCTCCTCCCTCTCCTTTTAAGTAAATATGCATTCCAGCCCTCCAGACAGTCCGATGCAGCGACTCTGCAAGTCCCTTAGCAGTCTGGCCCAGAGAGAGACCTAAGAGAGTCGCATTGTCCAGCAGCATAGGAAGCCATCCCAGTCTCTGCCCTCATTAATCTCCCGGCATTTTCTTTTCCCTTTTTTAGCCGAAGATCGTGTCCTGACGTGGGGACTAGAGTCATATCGGTCCGATGGTGGTCGGGGGCAATGGGGGAGAAAGTAGGAGGTCCAACAAAGGTCTTAAAGGGCTTGTAAACATGCTGTGCTAGTGGGCAGCTTGTGATCAAGGACACCTGATTTCAGGAAGGCCATAGAAAATCTGTTGGGGGCCCAAAAGTACTTACTGTGACCTCCACACTGCAGGGATCCATGCGTGGCAATATGTTGGCTTCTGAGGAAGAAAGATCAGGAGGGCCGGGGGTGAGGAGTGAATCAGAGGAGGAGACCTCTGGTGCAGCCGGAGTCCGATGTAGGGCTCTCCCAGAGATGAACCTACAAAGCTCCGGATTTCTGGGGGGGTTCAGGTGCCTGGGGCCTGGGAAGGGCCCGCACTTTCCTCAGATTCTTCAGGCGGGTCATTTCTCCTGTAGATGAGACGGCTTTCGATTTATTAAAGCTGGGTCTCCGAGTTTTCGGAGCATTGTTGAAACGTCTGCTCACAGGGTTGTCTGTGGAATCTGCTGTGTAGAGCCCCTCCTAGTGGTCTCCTTCTGCTCGATCGACCAGGCAGAAGCCAACAAGTCCCTTTCCATTTTCTCTTTGAGCAGGTGGTGGGTGCTGATTCCAAGTTCTTCGAGGAAGGTCCTTGAAGACTCTGACTCCTTGTGCAGTGGCGAGTTTAAGCCTTGCTGGATAGAGGGTTAGCGCCTTGATGTTTTGAGCCCTTAGCTTATTTATTATGGGCCAGAGGGATCTGCGTGCTTCTTGCACCCCCGATGTATGGTCGTTGTCAGTGTGATTTATGGCCATCAAATGTTAGGCACCACATGCCAGGCTCGTCATAACAGTTCCTCTTTGCTTCTGTAGGAAGTCAGGCGAGCAGTGAAGGATCTGGGCTTTGCTTCAGGGTTGCAGGACCGAGGGCCAAGTGATCGATGTGCCCGATCCATACCCAGGTCAACATCTTCTGGCAATATAAGCGTCTTCCACAGCAAGTCCATATATCCTCACATTCTGCCTTCTGCTCCTCCCTTCCAGATCTAGGCTGTGGGTGAGTTCACGATCTCATGCCAGTAGTTATAGAAGTAATCTATCGTGCCTGTCTATCTGCTCCGACACTTGCGTGAGACACACCTCCAGCTGTTCTACCTTGTGGTCGATGCGATTCATGTCCGATCTTAACTCGGAGAAGGTCTTATCGATTTTTGTAACCGTATGGGCTGTCTGCATAATTGTTGTGGTTATCTCATCCCGCAGTGAGTCACCATGCGGTACGGCCCGATGGCACTCTTCCTGTGTCTCTCAGCCATCCGGAGATTCTGACACTTCCAGTTGGAGCATTTCTTTGAGCTTCTGAGCCGGCGTCACTGGGAGTCTGCCCAGTTTATTACACTTCTGTTTAGCCAGCGATGCCATTGATTTCTTGGCGAGTCTGGTGGGATTATTGTTGGTGGGGAGCGGAGTTCCAAGTCTAGTCAGCCATCACGGTCGGTAATGTTTCCGGAAGCCAGACAGGTGTATTCTTGAGGTGGTAAGTCAGGGTTTGTCCCTATGCTTCAACCCCAGCCTCCGGAAATCAAATGTTTTCAAACCAGCTTCCCTCTTGGAAAGCAAGCTCTTATAAAAGAAGGTGCAGAAATTGATCCACATGAAAGCAGTGGAACATGTACTAGCACATCTCGGGAAGAGGTTTCTACTCCCGCTGCTTCCTAACCAAAAAGAAAAATGGGGCTTGCAACCCATCCTAGATCCCAGATCTCTCAACAAATTCCTGGTAAAACCAAAATTCAAGATGGTCACTTTGCGGTCCATACTCCCAATTATCCAGCAGGGAGATTGGTTAGCATCTCTGTATTTAAAGGATGCCTATTTTCACATCCCAATAAGGCAATCTCACGGAAAGCATTTCTGGTTCAGACTCCTTTCAGGACATTATCAGTTCACTTCCCTTCCCTTCAGTCTGATCTCAGCCCCCAGGGTATTCACAAAGTGCCAAGCTGTATTCGTGACACACTTAAGGAAGTCTGGCATCCTAGTCCTCCCTTATCTGGATGACTGACTGTTTGTGGAAAAATCCCCACAACAGGTCTCGGAGCACCTGCAATCAGCAGTTCATCTCCTACAGTCCTTGGTATTCCTGATAAATCAGGAAAAGTCTGTTCTTACCCCTGTTCAGCTGCTTCAGTTTATAGAAGCAGAGCTGGATACTAATCAGAGAAGGGCTTTCTTCCCTCAAGACAAGGTGCATTGTATTTTCGACCTGGCTGCCTCTTTCAAGCTAAACCAGCCATGCCCAGCAAGACACTGTCTGCAGATTCTGGGCCATACAGCTGCAGCAACAGGTACAGTCTCAGGGGCAAGATACAGAATGAGAGACCTGCAATCTCATCTCAGGTCTCACTGGTCACAGAGAAGGGACAAGATGTCAAAGCTCATCCCAGTAACAGAAGTTGTTATTCGAGCCTTACAGTGGTGAAAAAATTCAGACAACTGAAGGCAAAGTGTACCTTCCCAGAAGAAGAACCCTTCCTTTGTTCTCACAACAGATGCTTCTTTACTGGGATGGGGCACTCACATGGGGGAACACACCATCAATGGGACTTGGTCCGAGGCAGAATCCCTTCTGCACTTAAATCTCTTGGAGCTCCGATCTATATTCCTAGCTCTAAAAGCTTTTGCTCATTTGGTACCAGGCAGTGTGGTACAGGTCAGAACAGACAATACTACAGCGATATACTATATAAACATGCAAGGGTGCACAAGGTCCAACCCTCTAGGGTCAGAGACCATGAAATTGTAGGATCTTGCATGCTCTATAAAAGTAACTCTGCAAGCAGTCCATGTCCCAGGGAAGGACAACATTTTGGCAGATGCCCTCAGCAGAATCAATCAGGACTATCACGAGTGGTCATTGGACACACAAGTGGTCAATTCAGTATTCAGAAGGTGGGGTACTCCGGAGGTGGACCTCTTTGCCTCTCCAGAGAACCACAAACTACCACTGTTTTGTTGCAGACCCCCAATCAGGGGCACAGTCCCAGTGGATGCCATGGTACTGGATTGGTCAGGGAAGAGCCTATACGCTTTCCCTCCTTTCCCCCTCATCCTCAGAGTCTTGATCAAGCTCTGGTCCCAGTCTTCCTCAGTGATCCTTATCACCCCAGACTGGCCCAGACAACATTGGTATCCTCTCCAACTATCAATGTTTGTATCCAGACCAATACATCTTCCCTGGAGGCACAACCTGTTAACCCCCCACCAAGGGGAAAATAGGATATCCCAGTATCGGCTCTCTCTGTCTCAAGGCTTGGCTCGTGAAGACAAATAATTTGCAAACCTAAACCTCGCCCAAGCAGTTTTACACATACTTAAGGGATATAGAAAACGCTCCACTAAGAAAACCTATTCAGCGAAATGGAAAAGGTTTCTCTCTTGGTGCACCATGCACAGCATCGAACCTGCCTCAGCAGGAATTCCAACCCTACTTGAGTACCTTACTTTTTTACATGATCAGGGCCTTAAGCATACTTCAGTAAGGGTCCACTTAGCAGCTGTCTCAGCTAACGTTTCAGTGGGAAGTCCCACTTCCATTGCATCTGATCCTGTTTTTAAAAAGGTTTTCAAAGGTCTGTGTCTTACATACCTACCCATTAGGGAACCTGTCCCTGGCTGGGATTTGAACATTTGTATTGCTCAGCTTATGAGGCCACCTTTTGAACCTTTGTCCTCAGCCCACCTACAGTATATCGCATGGAAAACTGTATTATTCTAACAGGAAGTCTTTCTGTATTCTGACAAGTGCAGTTAGCCCCAGCCTTTAAACTGCCCTGGAGAACAATGGGTTAACTTTTCTATGCAGGGCATAGAATGTTGATCTCAAGCTCGGTTGATGTCTCTGCCTGTTGTATTTTGAACTGCAACTGGCAGATTCTTTACTCCACCTCAATGAACAGTCACTCCGGAGATTTCTCCTGCAGCTCGGTTTGAAGTTGGTTGAAGTGTCAGTTTTCGGTCCATTTTCTACCGAAATTTAGTTTCCAAATAGTCGGTTCAAGTCTCTGTCTGTGGTACGGTGAGTACTAGATAGGTTTTGTTCTGTTTTATGTGTGGAACTTGTAAAAAGTGTGAATTGGTTTGGCTGAACCGATCGTTCAGGTAATTTTTGTATCTTACTTTATTAAGTGGTTACCGGTCCCTATCAGTTCTAAAAAAAAAAAAACTGGGTTATAGTACATTTTTTTTCCAAGACCCGTGACACGGTCAGGAACCGATAGGGGAGTCTTGCCTGGCGGTTGCCAATAAAAGGGTAAGTTTGGTTAGATTGGCCATGTCTGAGAAACCCAAGAAAAACACCAGGCCCACTGGGTTTCAACACTGCAGTGTGTGTGGGGAGGTCTTTGCTAAGGCTGAGCCCCACACCACCTGTGTTTATTGTCTGGGGTTTGACCACCTCGATTCAGACTGCAAAATTTGTAAACATTTTCCCAAATCTACCCTTGAAAAAAGATTAGGTAGTCTGAGGGAAAGAGAGGCCAAGAAGTCCGCTGACCCGGATGGCCAGCCCGGTTCGGTTCCAACCGAACCAGAATGAGTGCCATCTGACCAGGGCGATACTTCTTCGGCCAAAAGGAGATCCGATCCTGAGGGGTCGGTTCTGGCAAAAAAGAAACGCAAAGAAAAATTGTCCGGTTCGGATCCAGAATCTCATACTCCAACCGCCGAAGAAATAGCCAAAGCGATCCGTATTGTGGAATCGCTTCGCCTGGTTCCGACTGATCCGGCACCTTTTGGCAGGGGCTCGGTTTGGTCGGTTCCCCCGGTTCACGATTATACCCTGGAAGAATTTTATGAACAGGAGTTTGAGGAGGAAGGAGTTGGAAGATGATTGTGATGATGGTGAAAGTCTAGATGTGCCTGTTGACCCGGACATCTCCCCAGACAGACCTTCAGGTGTTTCTCTTCCTACGCTTTGAGTCCCCTTCCCACTTTGTTTTACAGAAAGGTGGCAGAGAACCTCTAGCTTCCTATGGGGGAGGCAGAGGAAGATCAGGAGGAGCCCGACTATGTAGAGATGATGGACATCCCAAAGTCCGAGACTGTTTATTCCCCTCCACAAATCGTTTGGGAAACAGACAAAAAATTCTGAAGTCTCCCAATTCCATACCTCCTGTGGATAGAAGAATGGACAAGAGGTATACGCTTTCAGGCTCAGATACGGAGTTCCTTTATCAGCAATGCAGCCATGTTGGGGTTGTACAGGCTGCTGCCTGCGATAAGGCAAACATTCCTTTGGCATCACACCCCCCAGACAAGGACTCCAGGAAGACTGATGCCATGGCAAAAAAGCAGTACATGGCATCTTCCTTGGGACTGAGGCAGTCGAATTATATGGCCTATACAGCCAGATACCAGAAGTCCAGGTGGGACACTGTACTGGCACTGTATAAACAGGCTTCCTCCCAGCTTGCCAAGGAGCCAGAGGAGGTGGCTGCAGATGGGATTGAGGCATCAAAAGTTCAGTTTCATGCTGCTGTGGACTCCAATGATGTGTCTTCAAGAGTCATGGCTACATCTGTGGCTCTTTGGAGAATGGCTTGGCTCAGATGTACGAGCCTCTCACAGGATACCCAGGCTAAGGCCATGGATTTTCCTGTAGTGGGTAATTCTCTGTTTGAGGAGCAGACAGAGAATTACATGAAGAAAATGGACGAGTACAGGAGTGCTCAGGCCAAGGAAAGGCAGGCAACTCCTCAAAGGCAGCAGTCTAGGGGCAGGGGCAGGCCTTTTCAAAGGCCTTTTTACCAAGCACAAGCCTCTTCTTCCTTTTCACAGAGGGGTTTCTTCAGAGGGAGAGGCAGAAGGGGGATTTGCAAGCCTGCATCCACCCCTCAGCCTAAGGCCCCTGCCAAGCAGACTCCCTGATGGGTCTGCCCGGGTCGACTCTCCTATCCCAGTAGGGGGCAGGCTGGCTTATTTTGTCCAGGACTGGATGTCTGTTACATCAGACAAGTGGGTCCTGGAAGTAGTAAGCCAGGGACTGGTTCTCAGCTTCAAAACATTTCCAAAGATGAGAGCCAGATCTTTTCCACCTGCAAGTCTTTTGGAAACCCTTGCCCTAGAGGCAGAGGTTTGTTCTTTCCTAGCTTTAAGAGCTATAGAGAGAGTACCTACCCTACACTGGGGCAAAGGACTGTACTCCAGGTACTTCCTGACCACCAAAAAGACAGGAGAGTGGCGACCCATCCTGGACTTAAGATATCTGAACAAACATCTTTTAAAGCCAAAGTTCAAGATGATAAGTCTGGGAATTATCCTTCCCTCTCTAAGGCCAGGGGACTGGCTAGCCTCCCTGGACCTCAAAGGTGCCTACTTTCACATTCCCATCAGATGCTGTCACAGAAAGTACCTCAGGTTCGAGTTGCCCTCAGGCCACTATCAGTTCAGAGCAATGCCTTTGGCCTAACATCAGCTCCAAGGGTTTTCACAAAGTGCCTGGCAGTAGTTGTTGCCTTCCTAAGAAGACAAAAGATTTCCATTTTTCCATATTTGGACGACTGGCTCATAGTGGGCCAGTCCCAAGACCAAGTCAAGTCAGACCTGCAAGTGACCCAGCAAGTGTTCACTTCTTTAGGATTTCTTCTCAACCTACCAAAGTCAGTTCTCGAACCAGTGCAGCTCCTCACCTTCATAGTGGCAGAGCTGGATACGGTAAAAGCAAGAGCCTTCCTTCCCCTGGAAAGGGCAAGAGCTCTCATGGAGCTGGCTTCTTCATTCAGCCTTCCGGTGTCTCGACCAGCAAGGCAGTTTCTTCAGCTCTTGGGCCACATGGCAGCTTCTACAGCACTGGTCCAAGGCGCAAGATTCCAGATGAGGGACATTCAGTTCCACTTAAGAGCTTTTTGGTCCCAAAGAAAGGATTTCCTTACCAAACTAATCCCAGTGACTCGAACTCTGATTCAGGCCCTGCAGTGGTGGCAGGATCGGGACAATTTGTGGCAAGGGGTTCCATTTGCCACTCGGTCTCATTCAGTGGTCTTTACCACAGATGCTTCCCTGCTGGCTGGGGAGCCCATTTGGGGGACCTCACCACCCAGGGACTGTGGTTGCCTCAGGAGTCTCTTCTACATTTCAATGTCTTGGAACTCAGGGCAGTGTTTCTGGCACTGCAAGCTTTTTCCCAATCAGTACAGAACAAGGTGGCTCAGGTCAGAACAGACACCACCACCACCATGTGTTACATAAACAAGCAAGGAGGCACTCGGTCTACGGCCTTGTGCACAGAAGCAATGAAGTTGTGGTCCCTGGCTTATTCCCTGCAGACCTCTCTGATAGCAGTTCACCTTCCAGGGAAGGACAGTGTCCTAGCAGATGCACTGAGCAGAATATCTCGGGTCCATCACGAATGGGCCCTGGATCCTCTGGTGTTGGAGGTGATTTTCTCAAGATGAGGCACTCCAGAGATGGATCTTTTTGCAGCCCCAGACAATCACCAACTTCCTCTCTTTTGTTGCAGACCCCCAATCTTGGGCTGAGTCTCCCTGAATGCTCTGATTCTGAACTGGGAAGAGAAATTTCTGTATGCTTCCTTCCCCCCTTCCCTCTCCTGTTCAAAATTCTAGTCAAGATAAGGTCAAAACCATGCAAAGTGATTCTGATTGCTCCAGACTGGGCCAGGCAGCCATGGTACCCCTTGTTGCTGTCCCTAGCAGTCCCTCTTCCCCTGTCTCTTCCCAGGAATTACAACCTGTTAACCTCCTCTCAGGGGAGGATTTGGTACCCCAATCTTCAGTCTCTCAATCTCAAGGCATGGCTCTTGAAGAGTTAGAGTTTGCAGATTTGCATCTGTCTCGGAGTTCTGGATATTCTCAGAGCTTCTCGAAAGCTTTATACCAGAAAGACTTATAACTCCAAATGGAAGAGATTCAGCATTTGGTGTTGCAAGAGGCATATCTCCCCAGATACTGCTGAATTGCCTACAGTTCTGGATTATATGGTCCATCTTAATAGCCTGGGCCTCAGAACAGCCACTCTCAGGGGACACTTACCTGCTGTTTCTGCTTTCCTGTCAGTAGGCAAGTCTTCCTCACTGTCATCCCATCCTGTATTCTATAAGTTTTTCAAGGGATTGCTTCATACCAATCCCCCCTTTAGGGATCCTGCTCCTGCTTGGGATCTTAATGTTTGCATTGCTCAGCTTATGCAACCCCCTTTTGAGCCTTTGTCCTCAGCAGAGCTTAAGTACTTGACTTGGAAAACTGTGTTTTTGGTAGCCATTACTTCTGCCAGACGTATCAGTGAATTGCAAGCCCTGTCGGTGGAACCTGATTTCATCTCTTTTCACAGAGATAAAGTGGTCCTTAGAACTAAAAGAAAGTTCTTGCCTAAAGTGGTTTCAGATTTCCACCTGAATCAGTCTGTGTCTCTCCCTGTTTTCTTCACTGATCATTCTTCCTCAGGAGAGAGGAGGTTACACAGTTTGGATGTTAAAAGAGCCCTTAGCTACTACATAGAGCATACCAAGGGTCACAGGTTTGACTCCCCTCCAGTTCCTCACTTATGGAGAAGTGAGAAAGGGAAAACCTGCCACCAAGAGATCTATTGCCAGGTGGATTGTGTCTTGTATACAATTCTGCTATGAATAACTCCACCCTGAGGCCTGAGGGCTCATTCCACAAGAGGTACAGCTGTTTCCCCGGCTGCTGCCAGGGATATCCCCTCTCTTAGAAATTTGTCAAGCAGCCACCTGGAAAACAGTCCATACCTTTCCCAAGCATTACTCTCTGGATATCCAGGCTAGGAGTGATGCTTGGTTTGGCACAGCAGTACTTCAGAGCCTATTCCCAAAATAGGTTCTGTCCCTCCTCCATGGATGTACTGCTTGGTAGTCTGCACATGTCAGAATACAGCAAGACTTCATGTTGTTTGAAGAAAAAATGACTCACCTTAGTAATTATGTTTCTTCTAGTGGAGTCTTGCTGTAGTCTGACTCCTACCTCGGGCAGGCACAGTGTTGGCACCCCAGTGGTGCCCCCTTACACCCTCTGTTACTCGTGGGGTGAGATGTTATTTCAATTTTATTGGTTTTTGTGTTTTGGGTTTCCTGACTTGAGTCTTCCTTTGAGACCCCAAAAGATTATTTTTCTGCCAGTTGGCTAGTAAAAATTTTAGTTTCCACACAGAACACCTAGTGAGTTTTGCTCGTAAAGACCTGACAGTTGCATTTCAAAATACAACAGGCAGAGACATCAACCAAGCTCGAGGTCAACATTCTGTGCCCTGCATAGAAAAGTTAACCCATTGTTCTCCGGGGCAGTTTAAAGGCTGGGGCTAACTGCACTTGTCAGAATACAGCAAGACTCCACTAAAAGAAACATAATTACTAAGGTGAGTAATTGTTTTCCTAGTTGCTGTTACTTCTGCTAGAGGGATAAGTGAGCTTCAGGCCAGCTCTGTGGAAAAGGACTAGTTGTCTTTCCATAATGACAAGGTGGTACTCAGAACCAATAGAAAATTTCTCCTGAAGGTGGTGTCATATTTTCATCTGAACCAATCCATTACACTACGAGTGTTTTTTATTGAACACTCTACTTCAGGTGAGCGTAGACTTCACAGTCTGGATGTGAAGAGAGCTCTCAGTTATTACATATTACATACTAAGGATCACGGGGAGTTTTACCAACAGTTGTTCCTTACCTATGGGGATGTGAAAAAGGGCACACCAGCTACCAAGAGGTCAGTCTCTCGCTGGATAGTTAGCTGTATACAGTTCTGCTATCAAAAAGCAGTCAAACAGGCCCCATCACGACTCTGGGCCCATTCAACCAGGGGAACAGCTGCTTCTATAGCAGCTTCAAGGGATGTCCCCCCTGCTGGACATATGCGAAGCTGCCACGTGGAGGACAGTATATACTTTCACTAAGCATTACAGTCTGGACATACTGTCCCGGGTTATGCCAAATTTGGAACAGCAGTCCTGCAGAGCCTCTTTCCTAAATAGGTTCTCTGCCCACCTCCAAAGGTTCTGCTTGGAAGTCTGCATACAATTATGAATATAGAAGAATACATGGGGTTAGAAGAAAAAATTACTCACCTTAGTAATCTTATTTCTTCCAGTGTATTCTTCTATATTCATAACTCTCCCTTCCCTGCCTCCCCTACCAGAACCAGACCCCCTCAGCATACCTACTGATGTTACCTTGGATTTTATGCGAGCATGTGCACACCGTTGGGGTACACTTTACCTGGGTAGGGTATCGTTTCTTCTTCTTTGGTTACCTGAATTTCCAGGATAAAATTTATGTTTTTTGTTCCAGTGAGATATCACCAGGATTTATATATGTATATGTGTATATATATTTTGTTACGGGAAGGTTATCCCTTTTAAGCATTTATAGTATTCTGCCTTGTAGGCTGTTTTTTCAATATCTGAGATGTTGGTGGAACGTTGCAGTAGATGAGGGCAGCAGTTTGAATATGTGTCTCAAGCAATGATAGGTTCTGTCATTTGCATATAGTTCCATTTCTCCCCGGGCAGTTCTACTTCGGAGGCAGACTGCATACAATTATGAATATAGAAAAATACACTGGAAGAAATAAGATTACTAAGGTAAGTAATTTTTTCTTCTACGCCACAGGTACAAAACACATTTCGGGCAGGATGTAAAAAATGACAGCTGTACAGTTCATAAGAAGGTGTGAAAAAATGGCAGTGTTGAAAATCTGGAGTGAAGATATAAAAATTGGTGAGATTTACAGTGTGCATAGAATCTGCATAAAGCGCAGCATGTAGCAGTTATTCTAGGGAATTCTTTTGCAGAGTTTCAACGCAGTTTTTGGGATTCCCACCATGAACACCGTCACTGTCAATTGCTAGTTGGTCCTGAAGGTGATTCCGCACAGCGACTGCAAAATCACCTTTCGGGTCTGATTAACAAGATGACTGTGATGGTGTTCATGAAGTGGGGTCCCAAGAACCCCACGTTGAAAATTTGGTAAAAATATTCCTAAAAATGACTGAAATATCAACCTAAGTTGAAACCCCCATTGATTGCCATTATACAGTGCTTGCTTGATTCCTCAGTTCAGAGTTTGGCTTTAAAGAGTGCAGACATGTCCCGGTCCAGAGAAGATCACTGCTCCCGAGCTCTGGGGGCAAGTATGGGTGAGGTGGGTGCTCAGTGGGAAGGTGGGGATGTGGGTGGGGGGTGGGGGTTGGGAAATGACTAGGACCTTTTTTGTTTTTACAGGTTCAAATAAAAAAAACTTGTTTGGGAGACGGTTTCCTTTTTTTAACAGGTTAAACATATATAGATTTTTGGACACACGGGTGGGCTCCCAATGTACCACTTGAGTTTGGGGGGCATACATGCTGCCAACAGGGGGACTGGGCATGGTGGGGCATCAGACACTGGGAGTGGGCATCCCTGTGTCGGAAAAATAAAAAATTAGAAAAAAATTATTTGGGCACACTGGGTTGGGCTCCCAGTGTGCCACATAAGTGTGTGTGTGTGGGGGGGCATACTGACATGAGGATTAGGCACCCCATTGTCGGTGAGGAATTAGGGGGGATGGGGCAGACTACTGCATCAAAGATAAAATATGTTGGGGGACGGTTTCCTTTTTTAAAAAGTAATCAAAAAAACATTTGGGCACACTGGGGAGGGCTCCCAGTGTGCCACTTCAGTGATGCTGGTTGGGGGTGGGGATTCCAGGTGCCAACACAGGGATTGGGCACCCCGATGTCAGCAGAAAACATTAACAATTTTGAAACATGCCTCAGCCTCTGCAAAGACATAAAAAGGAGAAAATTTCCTTTTATTAGATAAACACCAGAAGGTGTTTACCTAAACAGGGGCCGAGGAACAAGGTGCTGCCATTATTTTGGCCAAAAAGTGACCAGAAAACTTGTTTTTTTTTTTTTTTCTTTTGGTTTTTTAACGGGAGAAGAGGCATGAAATAGTGCCACAAATTGCATATGTTTTTGCAAATTGTGAAAGAAACAGGTGCGACATTTTCGCAATTGCAAAAGTGTTTCATCCATTTCTGTTTCAATTTGTGAAACTACGGTGGTCCTGATCGTGGAAAATGCATTTCTGGTGGTCAGATTGCAAATCTGATGCCCCCAGTGTGGTGTTCAGCCTTTGATTAGATAAACACAGCTGACAGTGTTTACCAAGGGGCTGTAAATTTTGAATTTCGGTTGTTTTTGTCTGCTGCTAACTGAAAACAAGATGTAGGTAGCACGACACTACTGAGGGCATTTGCGACAGTAAACTGTACTGTCGCGACAATACCAGGTGCTTTTGAGAGGCACATATATTTTTTCCCCATTGACTATAATAGGCAAATTAACATTTGAACAACTTTTGAACAGATTAATGCTTTTTCACCAAATCTTCAAAAGGCACATCTGTGGCCCAGACTGCAAATGGACAAAGCATGTGGACTGTAGCCACAAACACACAACCCCCCCCCTTTTTTTTTTTGGACGTTCTGCACATCTGCAACCGCTCATCTGACCGTAACGCAGCTTTCCAGATCCAGAGATCTATGGTGCCCCACCACACATGCAAACTTTCAGGCAAATCCATCATACAGTGACAGTTATTAAAGTGCAAATTTCGGGGTTTCGCATAGACTTGGCCGGGCAACCCTAAGGCGCCAATAGAGTGTGTGTGTGTATACGTATGTATATATGTGTATATATAATATGCTGAAAATATACAGTGTTGTCTAGCCAGCCTTTGCTGGTGATAACAAACCTAAATGAATCAAAATATCTTAGGGCTGAAATGATGCAAGCTGTGTGAATCACAGATACACCCCCTAGAACAAATATCGTTACAACGATGAGTAATCTTTCTTCAGGCACATCCTCCTTTTGTCAAAGTCTGTGTGCTCTGTATGAGAGGGCTAGGTTTAGTTGTCCATGGTCTTTCACTTTCTTGGGATAGCTTAGCCTCACTTGCTTTCCATTCCCACTTAGGGACTGGATAATCTATTTTGGAAAGAAATTGTTTGGCATTGTACTCCCCTTCATTCGCTCTGTTCATGTTGTTACTATACATGTTTGGGACTGGGACCTTTCATGTTTCTTTTTCCCCTGTTTTTATGCTGTTGACGTAGATGTAATATTTGCATGTATGTGTCCCCTCGTCTTGTCCAAGGTGAGTTATAACACAGTGGACTGGGCCATGATCCTGTTGTGTTTTTTTTTGTGCACTATTTTTCCTGTTTGGGAGTCTCTGCATTATCTAATAGATGTTGGATATTGTACACCCAGTATGGGGCTGTAAGTTTGCTTTTCTGGGAAGAACCAGCTTGTTCAGCTTTGTTCATCATTTACTACCTGAGGATGTAGAACAGGTTTTTTATTCCGCCAATGAGTGGCGCTCTATGGAGCAGGTGATCTCTTGAGAAGATAGAAAAGTTATTTAGCAGTAACTGTCAATTTTTAAGAGTGTCTCCTACATAGAGCATTACTTGACCCTCCTTCCATTTACTCCAAAAAATCAAATATTGTTGCCATAGCCAGGTACAGGGAGTGATGTGTGGTCCAAGGAGGGCATCTCCCTCTTTACAGGTCTTTGGTCTTCTCCTTGTCAGTTTTGGCTTTGCCTAACCAGAGATTGTAGGGCTTGCTTCTGAACATGCTGTCTGACAATGGCCAAGGTGATAGGCTTTTTGCTAACTGTTTTGTGCAGTTTCTGTACATTTTAGTTTGTTTTCATATCCTGTAAAGTTATATCTCTGGATTTGGTCTCCAGAGAGACCGTGGGCGTCAACTAATATTATGGGCGTGTAGAAACTCTGGTGCTGTTTTTCAACTTTTTGTTTAGTCCCCGAACAAGGTTTTGTCCTAGTTCCTTTGCACCTCTCTTTGTGCTTCACCATAAAGTAATTTCTAGGGATGTGGATACGTTCTATCCATACTTAGTGGCATGTCTTTTCCCTTTTAAGAAGCTTGCCGTAAGGTCTAAAAGCTGGCTCCTCCCACCCACCTGGGTAGTGTAACCCTCGACTCCGCCTCTTGATGCCAGATATTACTTTCCGCTGGAAGATTCAGGTTCCCTCCATCTTACTTCGAGATAGAGCTCTTGCAGCAGGCTATCACAAATTAGGACTATGCCGCAGGCACTAGGACCACACGGAAAAACTTCTGCCAGCAATACCAGCTGGGGACCGCCCCCAACATCGGTCAGAGTACAAGAGGGGGCAGACCCAGCTCCACCTCAGTTCTTTCCCGCCGCATACCACGCATGTGAATAGATGCTGTCTGCGATTCACCAGCGAGAACAGATCTTCAATCAAGCCATTTTTCGACAGTTATTCCGTTTTTTTCTTGCTACCGCGACCGACGCCTGCACGGTTACCGCTAGTGGCTCGTTTTTTTCGGCAGTTTGTTGTCCTTCCCTCGGTGTTTACCGCCGTTGGCGCCGACGTCAGTACCGCACTTGGTCCATGCGGGTTCAATGTCTTCCCTGGCGTCCCTTTCCCCAGAACACCTAAACAAGTGCGAGTGCGGCTGGCAAATTCCCACCAAAGACGGTCATCGGCAGTGTGTTTTCTACTTGGGCCCGGACTACAACACCGCTAACTGCTCCGACTGCCAAGCGTTTACGAGCCGGACTCTCATCCGACGCCTGAAGGCCCATCTACTTGAGAAGAAAATGGACCTGCACTCGTCCGAGGGGAAGAAGAAGGAGAAAAAGCGCCATAGTAAGGAGCGCAGTCGGTCCCAGCACCGGTCCCGGTCTCGGTCCCGCTCGCGGTCGCGACCTTCTCCGAAGAAGGCTCGGGTGAGTCGCCGCGCTTGTCCCAGGCTAAGGCCGGACCGTCGGGGGAGCAGCCGGCCAAGCCTAAGGTGACTCCGATCAAAGTCTGTGGTGGTTCCTGCTTCAGCTCTACCGTCCACGGCACCGGTGCTGCCTGCTAAAGGTGCGCTTCTGGAGCGTAAGGACTCTCCGGCGCCCCCTGTCATCACCCCATCGTCGGTCGTGGCACCGCCGGTCGAAGGGGCCAAGGACTCTGGGTCGGTCGTTGTCCTGCCGACGTGCCCGTCGCCCAAGTCCTCCTCCCCCCTGGGCCATCAGGAGAGCTCGCCGTCGCGACCCGCCGCGCCTGAAGCTTCTTTCCCGCAGCGGGCGGCAGAGGTATTCTCCCCGGACGAGCTTAAACAACTTTTTTCGTTTTGGTGAGGCAGGTTCACAGCGTACCACCCGTTGCGGCCCAGACACGGTACCAGATACTGCGGGTGAACGCAGCCAGAAGCGAGGCCTCTCCGTTGAGGTCCCGGAGCGGTTTCGCCCCCATCTAGGGTTTGTTCCCGCTCCCGATCTGAGGACCGCCGACGTCGCTCCATGGGTTCAACTGACCGACGTCGGACACGGTCTTGTTCTCTGAGAGCCCTTCACACGCTCAGCAGGACGGTTCCCGACGTCGGTCTTCAGACCGTCGTCTGTCCCCTGCATACCGACGTCAGCGAAGGCATGGACATGAGGCAGAACCAGACTACTCTGTCGGATAGTCGGTCCTCCTCTTCCTCATCATCCTCTTCCTCTTCCCTCAGCCTCAAATGCTCCCCTGAGGAGAAGGACATGCCTCGCTCGCCTCCGGACGATCCCACATTCATGGACGTCATGAGGCATATCCAGGCTTCCAATGAGTGGGACACGGAAGACCTGGACCCGGAACGCCGGAGATTGGCCAAGTACCTGAGGCAGAAGGAGCCAAAGTCGTTGGTCATTCCTCCTCTGGTGGATACCTTTCAGGACCTGACTAGATCCACCTGGCTGCGCCCAGCCTTCATCCCGGCGGTTCCCAAGAAGTCGGACAGGCTTTACAAGGCTCTGAGGGCTGAACCCTATTTGGCTGAACACCCTCAGGCAGACTCCACTGTGATCACGGCTGCTCATGACAAGTCTCAACAGCCGCGGCACCTCAGCTCCCAGCCTCCCGACTTGGAGTCCCGTTACTTAGATCAGGTGGGCAAGAAAGTTTACGCTGCCTCCACCTGCTCCATTAGATCCCTAAACTTCCTCACGCATATGGTGCAGTTCCAGAATGTGCTGTGAGAACGGGGTCTTGAGCTGGCACAGGCCATGCCAGACTCCGATAAAAGGACGGAGCTCCTGGCCCTCTTGCAGTCGGTCTCGGACATAGACACTCATGTTCTGAGGGCCTCGTACGATACTGCAGATACGGCTGCCAGAGCAGCTGCCTCTGGGGCTTGTCTCCAGCGCCATGCCTGGTTGCAGCTTTCGGGCTTCCATCAGGATCCACAGTCCGGTATCCGGGACGTGCTGTTTCAGGGTACCGCCTTATTTGGGCAGGAGACTGAGAATTTGATCTCCCGTCTCCAGGAATCTGGCAAGTCTATCTGGTCGGTCCGCCAGATGTACCGTGGCGACCAACGATGCCCCCATCGCCGTCGGCTTTTTCGAAAGTCCTCAGGCAATCAGACTTCAGCCCGTGGTTCCCAACAGGGGCAGAGAGGTGGCTTCCGCCGGCAATCCAGAAACCAGCAGTTTGGTGGACCGTCTGGCTGTGGGCCCAAGTCCTCCCAGGCCTCTCTTCCCTACCCCCGGTTCCGCCCAATGACTCCCTTCCGCGCCCCCCCCCCCCCGTGGTCAGACGTCCAGGGGGAGCCAGTTGGGGGGCCGCTTCTCCCGTCATCTCGAAGGGTGGAGCTCTATTACCACAGATCAATGGGTCTTGGACGTCGTCCGGAGAGGACACAAGTTGGAGTTCAGAGTTCCCTTCACGGACTCCACCAAAGCTCTCCCGTTATCCTCCTCCTCGCATTCCACTCTTGGAAGGAGAAATTCAGGCCCTCCTGCAGAAGAGAGCAATAGAGAGAGTTCCCATGGAGCAGTGGGGTCAGGGATTTTACTCTCACTTTTTTCTGATCCCAAAAAAGACGGGGGACCTCCGCCCCATTCTGGATCTCCGTCCTTTAAATCTCTTTATAAAGTACAAAAAGTTCAGGATGGTGACTCTTCAGGGTCTCCTCCCTCTGCTGCACCAAGGGGATTGGCTCTGTTCTCTCGACGTGCAGGATGCCTACATGCATATCGGGGTCTTTCCTCCCCCACAGGAAGTTTCTGAGGTTCCACCTCCTAGGAGAGCATTATCAATTCCGGGTGCTCCCGTTCGGCCTCTCTTCCGCTCCGCGAGTCTTTACCAAATGCCTAGCAGTGGTGGCTGCAGCTCTCAGGCGATCAGGCCATTATGTTTTCCCTTACCTCGACGACTGGCTTCTCACAGCCCCGTCAAGGGACGGCCTCCTACGCTCTATTGGAGATGCCTGTACTCTGTTTCGAGAGCTGGGGATCACCCTGAACTTACAGAAGTCGTCCCCGGAGCCCAGCCAAAACCTTGCCTTCATTGGAGCGACTCTGGACTCCGTCCAGGGCAGGGCCTTTCTCCCTCAGGACAGGGGAACTCGCCTGCGAAGTTTGGCAGAACGGATTTCCATGGCACCTCGAGTGCCGGCTCGGAACTTCCTCAGTCTACTGGGGCACATGGCGACGGCCATCCCAGTAATACCCTTGGCCCGCCTTCACATGAGAATCCCACAATGGATGCTCAGGGTGCAGTGGGATCAATACTCCGATGACCTGGACGCCTTAGTCAGGATCTCGGAGCCAGTCAGGAGAATGTTGCTTTGGTGGATGGACCCCAGGAATCTGGAAAAGGGGGTCAGCTTTCATCCGGAGCCTCCAGGTCAGACTCTGACGACGGATGCCTCAGACCTGGGTTGGGGGGCTCATCTCGGTGGTCACCGCACGCAAGGGGTTTGGTCCACAGAGGAACAGTCCCTCCATATCAATGTCCTGGAAATGCGAGCGGTCCTCTATGCTCTTCAGGCGTTTCAAGAGGACCTGGTTCCCAGCTCTCTTCTAATTCAGACAGACAACATGGCGGTCGTCTTTTATATCAACAAGCAAGGAGGCACTCATTCCTATCCTCTTTGCTGGGAGGTGATGAGAGTCTGGTACTGGGCGCTGGAACGAGGCATTCGTCTGTCGGCGATGCACGTTCCGGGTGTCCTAAACAGTCTGGCCGATGATCTCAGCAGGTCGTGGGCCAGAGCGCACGAGTGGGAATTGCTTTAGTCCATGGCAGATCAGCTCTTCCGGAAGGTGGGGCCTTCCGGCTAGACCTGTTCGTCTACATAGCGCCAAGCTACCACGCTTTTGCTTGCGAGAGCACGCGCCTGGCGTTTTCTGGCCAGACGCGTTATCCCTTTGTTGGGCCGGGAGGTTTCTTTATGCCTTTCTGCCCTTCCCTCTCATCCAGAGGGTTCTGCTCAAGTTACAGGCAGAGGGGGCATGCATGATCCTGGTGGCCCCCAATTGGCCCAGACAGATTTGGTTCCCACTTCTGCAGTGGTTGTCCCAGGAACCTCCAATCCCGCTGCCCATATGCTCGCAACTGCTGTCCCTGGACCAGGGTTCTCTGGTCCACCCGGATCTCCGATCCCTGCACCTTCATGCTTGGCTCCTCCAGACGTAGCTCAGGACAGATACAGGGTTTCCCGGGAAGTGGCTGAGGCCTTGGCGTCCGCACGTAAGCCCTCTACTCGCTCTGCTTATGCTATGAAGTGGAAGCGGTTCTGTCTTTGGGCCTTGCCTCAGCATTTGGACCCAGTCACTGCTCTGTGAACTCCGCTCTGCAGTATCTCCTCTCCTTGTACGAGAAAGGCCTGAGCCATTCTTCTATCAAGGTGCATCTGTGGGCAATCTCAGCCTACCATGCTCTTGTGGGTGACAGAGCATTGGCCCAGCTAGAAGTGGCCCGCACCTTCCTTAGGGGGGTTCTTCACATGAGACCTCACGTCAGAGACCCAGTCCCACCCTGGGACCTCCTTTTTGTGTTGGAGAAACTTACCGTTCCCCCTTTTGAACCTGCAGCGACTTGCGAGCTGCGATACTTATCTTGGAAAGTTTGTTTTTTGGTTGCTGTTACTTCCGCTCAAAGAGTTTCTGAGCTGCAGGCTCTGATGTGTAAAGAGCCCTATTTGGTTTTTCATTGGGAAAGGGTTTCCCTCCGAACTAATCCTAAGTTTCTTCCAAAAGTGGTCTCGGAGTTGACCCTCAACCAGTCTGTTGATCTTCCTGTTTATTTTCCTTCTCCCTCCAATAGAGGGGAGGTTCTCCTCCACACATTGGATGTCCATAGGTCCCTGAGGTATTACCTCAGTAGAACAGTTCAACATCGTAAATCGGAGCAGCTATTTGTGGCTTTTGCGCCATACCGCTTGGGTCAACCGGTGTCCAAGCAGACTATCTCCAAAAGGATAGTCCATTGCGTTTCGTTCCGTTATGAGCATCACAACAAACCCCTGCCGGGTCCGGTTCGGGGTCACTCCACCAGGGGTGTATCGGCTTCTTTTGCCGCGATGCGGAATGTCGCCATTCAAGACATCTGTGTGGCTGCGACCTGGAACTCGGTGCAAACCTTTGTCAAGCATTACAGCTTGGTTATCGTCTCCAGACGCCGTGCTGGCTTCGGCCTAGCGGTTTTGCAGGGACTCTTGTCCTGACGGTCTCTGCAGTCAGCATATTCCTCCTCCCGGGGGAGACTGTCTCTTCGCTAGGAAACTGCTTTGGACTCCGTCCTTATTTGTGATAGCCTGCTGCAAGAGCTCTGTCTCAAAGTAAGATAGTACAGTTACGTAAGAACTTAACATAACAGTAGATCTTCGAGAGGAGCTCTTGCAGCAGGCGCTGTTTTCCCTCCCATCTTCCCCCTCAGAGTGTGCAGGTTTCTTCTCTTCTCTTCTCAAGTATAGGCTTCCTCTCCTTCTCCTGTCAGGCCATCAGCTGGGTACTGGCGGGAGAACTGAAGTGGAGCTGGGTCCGCCCCCTCTTGTACCCTAGCCGGCGATGAATGGGGGCCAGTGATCAGGCGGTCCCAGCTGGTATTGCTGGCAGAAGTTTTTCCATGTGGTCCTAGTGCCTGCGGCATAGTCCTAATTTGTGATAGCCTGCTGCAAGAGTTCCTCTCCAAGATCTACTGTTAGGTAAGTTCTTAAGTAACTATACTTTATCGCTCCTGCGTTGAGTAGGCCCTGTCGCTTAAATCTTTGGATTATTTACCTAAGCTTAAAATCGTCAGAGTTTCTCCACATTGTTTTATGACCGCGATGGAGGACAAGTCCTTGCCCGGGTTCTGCTGGTGCCTCTGTGGACAGAAGTGTCTTGCACCGACCCGCATGCCACGTGCATCTATTGCCTGAGCCACAATCATGATACCCAGGACTGTGTGTATATCACTCATTCCAGCTGAATGTGTTGGACGATCACCTCGCACACTTACAGCTCAGCCGACCGGAAAATCGGAATCCGCCAGTCAGATCTCAAGAGGCCCGTTGGGCGGTGTCCGTGGCTGCGGGGTTCGCTGAGCAACTTGAGCAAATGAAGGCCTTCGAGGAGTAGGCGGCTCGGGCTGCCAAACACTCCTCTTCAGCATCGGTCTTCATGCCGCTACAGACTCCTTCTAGGAGTTATGCCAGTGTCTTCTGACCAAGGGGGAGGGCCTGTCGGCTTCGCACAGCTCCCATTCCTGTAAAAAGAAATCCAAGGAGTCGAGAGATAAGTCTCGTCGACGTCGTTCTTGGGATCGAGAGAGGTCTCATTCTCAGGAATCTCCTGTTTCAACTTCAGTCGAAAGTGCAGCCTTGGCCGTTGACTTCATGGTGCCCCCTGTCAGGCCAGCCGGCAAAGATGCGGGACGACGACCCGGTCAAAATTATCGACCCGGTGTCGCTGAATGAGGCCGACAATTCCTTGTTCAGGACTCCGGTCCTGACTGGACCTGCTATGGAGGGAACCCAGCTTGCTGGGAACTTCTTCACGGCCCCTGGCCCTGACCTGGGAGGAGCCACGGGTTTCCTGGCTCCTTATGAGCACCCTCACCAGTCTCTCTCGGACGGTTGATGTCTTGGTCTTGGAGAACTCACAGATGCCATTGTGTTGCCGACGCTATTCATTCTCTTCTTCCTCGGAAGAGGAGAGGTTTTGGCGCAAGTTGCATCAACGCTATGAGGATCTTATGTGGCAGCAGGTGGTGTTAACCGATCTGAAGTCGACACAGGTTTCCACATCGACCATCACATAGCTGTCACCCTGTAGGCTGATTCGGACTTCGGAGCCGGCAGACACCGTCCCTCTGCCTGATGAAGGCCCTTCCCGGCGCAGCCGAAACTGGCCTCTCCGTTGATTCTGGTGGAGCCATCACCTAAATGTCCTCCCTCTGGGGCTCCTGTTAAAATGTCTTGGCCCACTAAGGGCCTACCACATAGGGTGTCATTCACCCTTACTTCTGACCGTCTGCATCGGGTCGAAAGTGACTCAGGTGGTCGGTTGATCTATCCGGACTCCTCGGAGTCTGAGGACTCCTCCTTGCACTCTTGTCAGTTCGGCGAAGCTTCGATGGGGAGTCTCTCGACAGAGGAAGGTTCCACGTCCTTCTTGGGCATTCTCCGTCTCATCTCCGAATCCACAGGGATGAAACTGGAGTCTGCCCAAAAATGGGCTCAGTATCCCCTAACAGCTATTCTGACAAAAGGGGATTCTCCAACAGAGGTCTTCCCAGTGGCTGAAGCCATTACTGGTCTGGCTGTGGAGCTTTGGCAGCACCTTACCTCCTGCTCTGGACCATCAGCCCGGATGGCCCGCAAGCATGCGGTTCCCATCGGCACCCTGTCAGGGTTCATAGAACACCTCTCGGCTGAGGGATTGGTGACCAAATCTGTGTTTCGACGCCCAGACGATTCAGGAGACACTGACAGACCTCTGGACAAAGAGTCCAAAAACCTGGACAACTCTGCCTGAAAAGTCTATGCTGCCTCATTGCTCAGTATCAGTCAGATGAGCTCAGCTGTCACCATGGCACGTTTCTCCCATGCCCTCCTTGGTTCGCTAGATGAGGTGCTTCCTCATCTCCCCTCGGACCTTCAGACTGTGGTCAAGCAGGTCCGGGATCAGGGTCAGGCTGTTGCAGAACAGCACCTCCAAACAGGTCTGGACATTGGGGATGCCTGTGCCCGTTTGGTGGTGGCCTTGGTCGCCATGCACCGCAGGGCCTGGCTGAGGGTCTCTACACTATTCAGACACTCGCAGCACAAACTGGCGGACGTTCCCTTCCTGTGCACTGAGTGCATTAAGTCCAGTGCTACCTTGGACTCCGTTGCCTCTGCCCAGAAGGAATCTCAGGGTTCCAAGAAGCAGAAACATAAGCCCTTTCAGCATTCTGCCCCTGCGGCCAAGCAGCCCCAGTACCAATCGGAGCAGCAGCAGGCTCAATCTTGGTGCCCTCGTCCCAAGTCAGGGGCTTCAGCAGTCCATAAGCCCGGAGGGAAGGGTCCTAGTGGTCCCGCATCTGGAGCCTCTTCCAAGCCTGCTCAGTGATGGGATGGGGATTACCACCCATGCCTGTCGCACCTACTCTGGGTCCTCCCTTGGGGGGCCAGCTCCGCCACTTTCTTTCCGCCTGGTCCGTTGTCACAATGGACAGGTGGGTATTTGGAGGTGTTCGGCCAGGGTCTGTCTCTGGAATTCAAGCAGTACCCACCAAGCCGAGCCCGTGCCCCACAGGAGGAGGAGAAGTTATCACTCAGCCGGCTCTGTGAGACGACAACTCCCAACTCCTCCGCAGGGAGGTAGTGATCAGAGTCATGGATCCCCCTGTCAGTCCAGGGTTCTTTTCCAGGTACTTCCTGGTCTCGAAACCGATGGGGGTCTGACGCTCCATTCTAGATCTGCACGACCTGAACTAATTTCAAAGGTCTCGTTCCTTCGGCATGGTAACTCTGTCTCAGATCATACCAACTCTCGAGCAGAACATGTGGTTTTGCTGTCTGGATCTGCAGGACATGTTCCACATTCCAGTCTGTCCGTCACACTGAAGGTTCTTCTGCTTCCGAGCAGAGGGAACCCTGTAAAGTTCAAACCATGCTGTTTCCTTATCTCATGGCCCCCAGGGTGGAAGCCCATCTTCATCGTTGAGGGGTAAGGGTGTACCCCTGTCTGGACGATTGGCTCATAGTGAGTCCCTCCAGACAGGAGGTGGAGAGGTCCGGGGATCTGGCCCTCCAGACCTGCATCGACCTTGGCCTCCTAGTCATTGAGGCCAAGTCGGAACTCGTACCTTCGCAGGTGATTTGCTTCATCAGGGCAGAGCTCGACTCTTGCTGACCCAGAGCCAGGCTCCTGATGGACACGGCAGAGTTTCTCTCCTACTTTGCCCGATAATTTCTGGTTGGGCACTTGCACCCTACCCGGGACTTCTTGCAACTTCTGGGCTACATGACGGTCTGCACCTCTGTGGTCCGATGGGCCTGGTAGAATATGCGCCCCCTTCAGTGGGAGCTGGTCAGCCAGTGGACTCAGCAACTAGGTCATTTTTACCATCTGGTCACTGTAACCCAGAGGATATGGGACGCTGTCCAATGGTGGACCATCCCAGAGCATCTGCAGGAAGGGATCCTGTTTGTCCGTCCCGTCGGTCATCTTGACGACTGACTCCACTCTCACAGGCTGGGGCACCTACATGGGGAACCACAGAGTCCACGGGCTCTGGACTCCTGAGGATTCCCGCTGCCACGACAACCTGCTGGAGCTCTGAGCAGTTCGGCTAGCACTGATTGCTTTCGCTCCATTCCTTCAGGGTCAAGTGGTTCAGGTCCAGACGGACAACACCATGACCATGTACTATCTGAACAAACGGGGTGGCATGCCCTTCCGGCCTCTGCAGCGAAGCATTCCGCATCTGGACCCTCATGAGCCGATTGGAGGCAAATGATCTAGCCATTCATGTGGCAGGAGGCTCAAATCAGCAGGCGGACGCCCTCAGCCATGTGGGTGAGTTGTCCCACGAGTGGTCTCTCCATCCAGAGATAGTACACAGCCTGTTCTCCCAGTGGGGCACCCCCCCTCCCCGGGGAGACCTGTTTGCCTCAAGGGAGGAGACAAAGCTGAGGCTGTTTTGTGCCTGCCCCCCTCAGCAGGGCTCGCTGCCCCAAGCCTCTTTTATGCCTTCCCTCGACCCACAAAGTGTTCCTCAAGGTGAGGAAGGACGAGGCTCAGGTGATCCTGGTGGCTCCGGACTGGCCCCACCAGTTCTGGCACCCTTATCGCCTCAGTATCAGGATACGGAGTCATCTGCCAGCATGCCCAGATCTGCTCTTGGTCAATGAGGGGAAGGTCCTCCACCCGAACTCTCAATCCCTGTGCAGCTGGAGTTCCAGCCTTTGAGTCTCTCCGAAGATGTGTGCTCACTGTAGTTGAGGTATCTAGGAAGAAATCAACCAGGAAGTGCTATGCCTTCAGGTGGAAGAGATTCTCCACTACTTTTGGTATCTCTCAAAAGGGGGCTTGCAGTCTACAACCCTTAAGATGCGCCTGGCAGCCATCTCTGCTTATTGGGCGTGGGCAGGTCAGCAGACTGCGGCACAGGAAAAGGTGGTCTGGCTTTTCTTCAAAGGCCTTGACCATATCTCCCCTCTGGCTCGTGAACCACGACCACCGTGGGATCTACTGCTGGTACTGGCAAAGCTCATGGGCAAGCCATTCGAACTGATGCACAGGAGTGAGATGTCACACCTGTCATGGAAGACCGCCTTACTGATGACTATCACGTGAGCCAGAAGGAAACGCTCTCTGTTGAGTCTCCTTATCTGGTCTTCCACAGGGACAAGATTGTCCTGCGCCCCAACCAAAGTTCCTTCTGAAGGTTGTGTCTGAGTTTCACCTGAACTAGTTGACGAGTCTGCCTGTGTATTACCTCAATCACACCTTGGAGGCCAAGTACAGGCTTCATACTTTGGACCTGAGACGCGCGCTCTCTTATTATAAAGAGCGCACGGACGGAGTTTGGGGAGATGTTCGTCAGCTGTTTGTCACCTACACTAAAGCTACACCTGGCAGACCTGCAGCCAGGCGGACAATTGGCAGATGGATTACATCATCCATTGATCTCTGCTATAGGTTGGCAGGTAGGGAGCCTCCCGTAGGGCTTAGGGCTCATTCCACCCACCATAGTGCTGCATCGGTGGCTGCTTCTAGGGACATCCCTATCCAGGATGTCTGCAGGCCTGCTACCTGGAAGTCGGCAAACACCTTCATTTCCCGTTGCCACATTGACCTAGGGCCATGCCGGAATGCTGCTTTTGGGGCCTCAGTTCTCCAGTCTCTGTTCCGTAAGTTGGGGGTTTGCACCTTGCATCCCTCCTCCTGGAGAAGTTCTATGAATCTGCCAAGAAGTATGGATAGAGCAACGTATCCACATACCTAGAAACACAGGTCACTCGCCTGTAACAGTAGATCTTCTACGGATTGGTCTGTTGTGGTAGGTTATTACACTTGGGAGTTCCACCAGGTGTCGCTATCACACGACAGTTTCTTCTAGCAGTCTTTCATAGGGGCCGCCCACATGACATCACTTCCTCAGCCTGAGGTATAAGTGTGGGCGGCCCCTAGTACCCTCTGTTCATTTTCCCTCTAGCTTCAGCTCTTACAGCAGCTCAATCTCCTGTGTTAGTCATCAGTGTGAATTTGAACTGATTGTTCTACACTGATCCAGGCCTGTGAACCACTCACAGCTCACCTTGCTTTCTTCCTTTTCAGCGGGCCTGTGAACTACTCGTAGTACCCCTGCTGCTCCCTGGCCCAGGCACTCTTGATGGGTCCAGGGCTTCCTCCATAGCTGACGAGGCAGCCCTGCCAGAGTGGACCTTGGGGAACTGTGTTAAGGGCTTCCCAGCTCAAGGCTCACATTTCTGACATCGGAGAGAGCAGGACACTCACCCCTCACATGCCCTCTGACATGGTCCGTCATTGGTGGCTCCTCCACCATCAACGGAGCCCTCGTTGCTCCCATCCTCGTCGACGAGCCATACCCCATCGATGGAGCACTCTACATGATGTTTTCCATCGATGAGCACTGTTCCCATGTCGACGGAACATTCCTCGACAACAGGGATGGTTCCCCCATCGATGGGGCATGCAGACATCTTTATCTCGTGAACGGAGGCCCTTCTCCAGTCGACGGGCCCTCCTCGCCGATAGGACAGCTTCTTCCATTGACGGGGCGTCATGTTTTGCGTTCCTTGTTGACAGGGATGCTTCCCCCGTCGACCGAACGGCTTATTCCTTGTCCCTCATGGGCCCCCACCCCATCGACAGAACTGTCCCATTCATCTTCCTCGTTGACGGGGACACTTCCCCCATTGACGGAAGGGACTCCATACCCCAGGGCGTCCATTTGGGGGCTACACTTGCGCCCGCCCATCCTGGCACACTATTCCGGCACCATCAGGGATTACTCTTCGTCACTGTTTTTGCACCCCTTGGGTGCCTCCTCTTCTGTGCCTTCGGCCAGGGTTTTGGGGTGTCATTCAGAGTTCCTCACCCCTCCACTGGTGCCATCCCGCAGGGGTTGGGGTGCCTCCCCCTGCCTTTCTGGGTCGGCGGGCAGGCTCCCGAGCTGTTTCGCCATCCCCTGAGCACCGCCATTGGGTGCCCTCCATCTGTGGACCTCCCCCCTTCACAGGTGCCAGGCATTTCCCGCATCGTCATGAAGGTCCTCCAGTCTCTGGGTCTGGGTCCTGTGCCGCAGCATTTCCCCCTCTCTTCCGCCTAAGCGGCTTCGCCCGGATCTCCACCTGGCGCCCCCGTCCCATTTTTGTGCAGCCCCTCTATGAGGATTCGGGCAGGGAGGATCCCATCTTTGGGGATGGTCCTAAGTGGGGCTTCCCGGGCTATGGGGATCAGGGTTTCACACTGTCCTCTTCCTCTTTCATGGACCCCGGATGCCTCCTCGTTCCCAGACCCTTCGTTCATGGATCTGATATTTTAGATCCAGGACACGTTTGGCTTCCCCGCTGCGGAACAGGATACCTTCCATCAGGACATGGCCACCTACCTTGACTTGCCCGAGGAGTCTACCCTGATTGTCCCTCCTTTAATTCCTGTGTACTTGAATGTCTTTTTGCAGGTTTGGTAACGTCCCGCTTCTGCTCAACCCACCCCGGGTGGGCCAGACTGGCTTTTCTGAGCCCCAGCGGACCATCCCTATTTGTCTGCCGCTCCTCCGGCGAAGTTGGTGGTCATTATGGTGGCTCACGACCAGATCGCTGGGCCCCACCACAGTAGTTCTGTGCTGCTGGATGCGGAATCCTGACGCCTGGACTTTCTTGGCAAGAAGGTTTCTAGGGACATGGATATGTTGTTCATCCACACTCATTGGCAGGTATCCTTGCCGCTTTAAATCTTGCCGGAAGGTCTTCAAGCTTGCTCCTCCCACCCACCCGGGTGGTATAACTCTCGGCTCCGCCCCATGACGCCAGATCTTCCTTACCGCTTGGAAGCTCAGGTTCCCTCCTAGCAGCTCTGCGTTTGTGACCTGGTTCCTATTTCTCCGTTTGCGGTTAAAATAAATTTTGCAAAAGACTTCAGTCTTCTATCCCTCTGCTGCGATGGACAAATCGACTCCAGTTCGGAGATGCCCATGCGGGCAGAAGATGTCTCGGACGGATCCACACTCCACGCGTGTCTACTGCTTAGGCCTTGAGCACGACCGCGGGCTTGCGACCTGTGCTCATCTTTCCGGCCTCGTCCTCGAGACCCGTGCTGCCCGATGCAGCTGGGCGTCCGAAGCGTTCCCTCGGTGAAGTCCAAGGAGGCCCGGTTGGCGGTGTCGGCGGCTGCGTTTCGGCGGATCAGCTCGGCCGGATGGTCGCCCTCGAAGAGAGGCGGCGCGGGCGTATCTTCCTCGACGCGTTTCCATCCTCTCTGGGTTCTTCCTACGGCTTCTTTTAGGGCTTTGTCTGTCCCTCTCCACTAAGGGAAGGGCCTGCGTCTGCTGGACCTTATTCTCGGTCCAAAGAGGACGGGGTAAGTCCCTCCGTCGGCGGCTCTTGGGGGCGGAAGGTCCCCCTCCCGGGCCGTCGACCGTCGGCTTGGTCGACCCTCGGCTTCGGCCACTGGCCTCACGGTGTCCCGTCAGGTCAGTTGACGAGACTCCCACCTGAAGTCGAGATTTTTCTGACCCATTGAGCAGGCTGTCGCCTTTAGCAGCCGAGATTCCCCTCTCCCGGTTCCCGGGAAGTTGAGGATCCCGTGGGCTCGCCTGTGCCTCCGGTTCCGGAGCCCTCGGATGGACCATCCGAGGCGAAGGAGTGCGGTTCGGCCGACACCTCCCGCACCGACCTCGGAAATTCCGGGACTCTCGGTCTCGGACCTCTTGTGGTCCAGCGATCCCACCGTCATGGCGGTCTTGGTCTCGGCACGCGATAGCCGGCGTCGCCGCTTCGTCCTCGTCCTCCTCCTCGGATGAGGAACGGCGTAAAGTCGTCGATGATGCGAGGACCTTATGTTTTCAACAGCTCCTCCTGGCGAGGAATAAGCGGCCCGTCGCCTTCCCGGCCATTAGAATGGCGCTGTCACGGGCGACACAACCCCTCGACTTATCCGAGGGCCTATGCAGGCGGTTGTTCGGCCAGAACCAGCTGCTCCACCGATTCCGGTGGAACCTCCAGCCTCCACGGCCATCAGTTGGGGCTCCGACCAGGATTCTCGATCGGCTAAGGGTCTACCCATCGGCTGTCAGTTACCCTCACTCCCGACCGACCTCGGCAGGTGAAGGTGGCTCAGGCCAGAGGCAGCTCTTCGAGGACTCTTCCGAGTCCGAAGATGATTCCTCCTTTTTCTCAGCGACTGGACTTGGAGTCTTCAGGAGGTCAGTCAATGGGCGATAGCCCGTTGTCCTTCCTAGGACTGCTTGGCTCATCTCGAGTCTACCGGGATGGGCTCGAACCCGTTTCCAAGCAGGCAGGTATCCCCTCACGGAGATTCTGGACGAGGGATTCTCCGGCGAGGCCTTTCCGGTGGCGAGGCCATAGTGGGTCGGCACTGGAGCTTTGGCGCGCCTGCTTCCTGCCCTGCGCCTTGGCCAGGATGGCCAGGAATGTCCCGGTCCTACCGGTTCCTTGTCGGTTTTGGAACACCCTCCGCTGAGGGGTTGGTTACCGACAGCGTTTTCCAGCCCGGCTGCGCGCCAGGGATGTGGACAAACCTCCTGACAAGAGTCCAAGAAATTGGACTATGTCAGGCGAAAAGTCTCGCTCGTCCTCTCTCGGCCTTCGTCAGGCCAGTTCGGCCGTCCTCTGGCCACATTTTCTCATGCCCTGTTGGGCTCCTGGATGAGGTCATCCCTCATCTTCCCGCCGATCTGCAGACTACGGTTAAGCAGGTGCGGGACCAGGGCAGAAGCAGTGGCCAAACAGCAGCTCAGACTGCTTTGGATATAGGGGACTCATGTGCCAGATCGGTGGCGGCGCGGTGGCTGTGCGTCGGTGAGGCTTGGCTGAGGATATCCACCTTCGCCGGATACCCAGCACAAGTTGGCGGATGTTCCCTTTTGAGGGACTGACCTCTTGACCCTGGGGTGGAAGGTCACCTGCAGAGGATCGAGAAGTCCAATGCCACCTTGGACTCGGTCTCTTCCGCTCAGAAGGACAAGGCCGCAAACCACAGCCTAAGCCCTTTAAGTCCTTCTGTGCCCCAGCTGGCCAGCAACGTCAGAGGCCAGCAGCTCGACCTTGGCATCCCAAACCCAAGCACCGGCTTCCTCTAACAGGAGGCAGGGAGGAAAGGGCCCAGGAGGTCCCTCGGCGGTCCCTCCTCCAAGCCTGCCCAGTGACAGGCTGAGGGTGTCGCTCATCCCGTCACCTGCCCCTAGGTCCCCGTGAGAGCGGCTCCGGCACTTCCGTTCCGCCTGGTCCGCTGTTACCACGGACAGGTGGGTCTTGGAGGTGGTGGGAAGAGGCCTGCCTCTGGAATTCGAGCAGGCACCACCCTTCAGAGCCGTCGCCCCTCGGGGGGCTTCGGGATCCCCAGCCTCACTGGCGGCTCGTCGAGCCGACATCGCTCTCCTCCTCCAGAAGGAGGTGGTAAGAGAGGTGGTGGACCCTCCTTCAGACCCAGGGTTTGTGTCCAGGTACTTCCTGGTTCGAAGCGGACGGGGGGCTGGCGCCCCATTCTCGACCTACACGACCTAAACAAGTTCCTAAGGTCTCGAACCTTCAGGATGGTCACTCTGGCTCAGATAATACCATCCTTGGAGCAGGCGTGTGGTTCTGCTCTCTGGACTTGCAGGACGGCGTTTTCACGTCCCTATCCGTCCGTCTCACCAGAGATTCCTTACTTCCAGGCGGAAGGATCCTCTTGAGTTCCAAGCCATGCCCTTGACTTGTCTCCAGCTCCAGGGTCTTCACCAAATGCATGGCAGTGGTGACAGCATTCCTCTGGCCGAGGGGTCGGGTGTACCCTTACCTGGACGACTGGCTGATAGCAGCTCCCTCCAGGAAGGGGCGGAGTGGTCAGAGATCTGGCCCTCAGGTCTGCTCTCAACTGGGCCTCCTTATCAGCGAGGCCAAGTGGAACTCGAGCGAGCAGGTGATTCTATTCATCGAGAGCAGCTCGACTCCTTGAGCCAGGCCGCGGCTCCTGGCGGACAGGGCCGAGTTCTTTCCTCCTTTGCCCGATCATTTCTGGTTGGGCAATTGCACCCTGCCGGGACTTCCTGCGCCTCCTGGGTCTCATGGCGGCCTGCACCAGCGTGGTCCGTTGGGCCCGCTGGAACATCGTCCCCTTCAGTGGGACTGGCCAGCCAGTGGTCACAACGCTGCGATCCCTTGGACCAGCTTGTAGCCGGTGACACAGGGGATGTGGGACGCTCTCCAGTGGTGGACCGTTCCAGATCATTTGCAGGAGGGCATCCCGTTAAATCGCCCGAGCGATGGTCTCTCTATCGACCGATGCCTCTCTGATGGGTTGGGGTGCCCATCTGGGGAACACCGGGCTCATGGCCTCTGGTCCCGCGGAGTCCGATGCCACATCAACCTGCTGGAGCTCGAGCGGTCCGCCTAGCTCTCACGCCTTTGCTCCGTTCCTCCGGGGTCAAGTGGTCCGAGTCAGGCGGACAATACCACGACCATGTACTATCTAAACCGCCAGGGCGGGGCCAGCGCTCCATGCTTCTATGCAAGGAAGCTCTCCATTTGGTCACTTCGTGCGCAGCTGGGCGGATCTCTAGCCATTCACGTGGCAGGAGCCTCCAACACCCTAGCCGATGCCCTGGGCGGATAGGGCTGCATCTCAGTGGTCTCTCCTGCGGAGGTAGTACAGCATCTGTTCTCCCATTGGGGCACACCTCAGGTGGACCTGTTTGCCTCCATGGAGAGCAGAGGCTGAGTCTGTTCCATGCCGCCCCCTCAGCAGGGCTCGCTGCAGGGGATGCCTTCTCGAGGCAATGGACCCCAGGCCTCTTTCGCCTTTCCCCATTTCCTTGATCCACAAGGTGCTTCTCAAAGCGAGGAGGGACAAGGCGCAGGTGATTCTGATAGCCCCAGACTGGCCTCGCCAGTTCTGGTACCAGATCTCCTCAGTCTCAGCTCCAGGACTCGCGGCAGCTTCCAGCTCGCCGGACCTGCTCTCAGTCAATCAGGGAAGGTGTTCCATCCGGACCTTCAATCCCTGCACCTGACAGCCTGGTTCCTGGCGCTAGAGTTCCAGGCCTTGGGTCTTTCCGGCGAGGTCCTCAATGTAGTTGAGGCGTCCGTAGAGTCGACCAGAAAATGCTATGCCTTCAAATGGAAAGGTTTTCCATTTGGTGTCAGAACAAGGGCTTGGACCCTTCCTCCTGTTCCTTGGCAAGCATCTTGGACTATTTATGGTCCCTTTCTAGTCAAGGGCTTAGGTCGGCCGATCCTAGGTTGCACTAGCAGCCATCTCTGCTTACGGGCGGGCGGGAAGCAGTCGATGTAGCAGAGAGGAAGGTGGTCTGGCGCTTTTCAAAGGCCTTGATCACATTTCCCCTCCAGTCTGAGGGAACCCCCACCTCCGTGGGATCTACTGCTGGTACTGGCAAAGCTCATGGGCAAACCATTCGAACCTATGCACAGGTGTGCTCTCTCTCACCTGTCGTGGAAGACCGCCTTCTTGGTGGCTATCCGTCAGCCAGAAGGATGGGAGAGCTCCAGGCGCTTTCCATCAGTCTCCTTACCTGGTCTTCCACAGGGACAAGGTTGTCCTGCTCCCACCGAAATTCCTTCCGAAGGTGGTGTCGGAGTTTCACCTTAACCAGGTGTTGACTCTGCGGTGTTCTACCCCAATCACACCTCGGAGGCGAATATAGGCTCCATACTCTGGACCCTAGAGGAGCTCGCTTATTATAAGGGCGCACGGCTGAAATTCGGGAGAGGTTCGCCAGCTGTTTGTCACCCTACGCTGAAGCGATCTGGCAGACCTGCAGCCAAGCCGGACGATAAGCAGGTGGGTAACCTCCTGCATAGATCTCTGCTATAAGTTGGCGGGCATGGAGCCTCCCAGAGGATAAGAGCTCATTCTACCCGCCATACTGCTAGCAGTGGCTGCTTCCAGGGCGTCCCTATCCAGGAAATCTGCAGGGCTGCTACCTGGAAGTCAGCAAACACCTTCATTACCCACTACCACATCGACCTTGAGTCACGCCCGGGATGCTGGTTTTGGGGCCTCGGTTCTCCAGTCTCTCTTTTCCAAGTATATAGGTGTGCGTCTTGCCTCCTCCTCCGGAGAACTGCTAGGAGTCTGCCAATGAGTGTGGATGAACAACATATCCATGTCCTAGAAATACAGGTTACTCACCTGTAACAGGAGTTCTAGGAATGGTATGTGTTCATCCTGCATTCCTCCGACCTCCCGGCCGGCACAACCTGAGCTTCCAGCAGGCAGATCTGGCGTCATGGGGCGGAGCCGAGAGTTATACCACCCGGGTGGGTGGGAGGAGCAAGCTTGAAGACCTTCCGGCAAGATTTAAAGCGGCAAGGATACCTGCCAATGAGTGTGGATGAACAACATATACCATTCCTAGAACTCCTGTTACAGGTGAGTAACCTGTATTTACGCCTCTAGTACCTTGTTTTTTCGCATTCTCAACTGCGTGGGCCTTATGGTCCAGTACCTCTGCATGTTGAGTGCTTCAGCTTTGTACTTGCTGTCCTCCTTGCCACCGTCCTAGGAGTCGGCCCGGTTGGCTCAGCCCATGTCCATCATGTCCTCTCTCTCTCCTGTCACCTGCCTCAAGCGGGCTACAATAAGATTGACACCTCTGCCCGCCTCTCTGCCTCAAGCATCGCCCTACTGCGCCATGCCTGGCTTCAGGTGTTGTGTTTGGCGCCCGACGTCCCGATTGCCAGTTGCTGATGCCCCTTTCCTGGGGAACCAGTTGTTCAGCTCTGGTGCCCAGGCCATTCTGGACTCCCTCCAGGCTTCGGGGCATGCACTGTGGTCGGTCCAGGACTTCTACCGCACCCCTAGGGCCCAGTCTTCCACCTCTGCAGGTAGGCCGTCACGTTCCCAGCCCCTTTACCGGGGTGCTGCTCGGGACTGTGGTAGGGCTTCCATGGGGGCTGCCGCGTCTGACCCTCAGCCCCGTGGCCATCCCTCTCCGGGGGGGGGGTGCGGCCTGCCCCTGCACCCCAGGGCTCCCCCACCTGTCTCCTCTTGCAGGCCTCAGAGCCGTCCGCGGGTTTCTTCGTCCTTTCTTTTGGAGCCTTGCTTTCTGATACTGGACGCTTCACTCCTCCTTGCAGATCTGTTCGGAACATCTACTACTCTCCCTGCTGGAGCCCTTCGGTTGTTTGTTCCTGTGGGATTCCCAGTGCGTTTTGCCCCAGTGCACTCCATCTTCTCCTGCACGATCCACGCTTTCGGAACTCTACTGGATTTGACTTCTCAATCATGCTGTGGCCTTTTGACCCCTGCCTTGTCAAGATGTATCACTGTGTATGGCCACATCCTTCTGCGACATGCCTAGCGCGTATAATCTCCTACCCTTGGCTTTCCTACCTTTCACGGGTGTGGTTGGTCGACACATCTCCTATCGTTTATGAAGCTGTCCTTGTCCGGGGTTATACTGGCTGTCTGAGACCTTCAGGGGCATTCCTCTGTGAATGCCACCTCTCCTGTGCTTTTGCCAGTCCAGTCTCTGTCCTAGGATCTGGCCTCCTTTTCTTCTCCTCTGCTCCTTGCTCTTCTGGCTTGCCAGGTTGGGGGCTGTGGTGGGGCTTTGGCTTGCCCTTTGGTTGAGCCTTTTTCACCCAGCCTCCTGCCCTGGCTGTCCTTTCTGTTGGGCATAACTGCTTGGCACTCTCCCAAGTGTAATAGCCTACTGCAGGAGTCCAGTTCATAGAAGAGAGTATCGTTGTACAAGAACTTACCATAACAGTAGATCTTCGAGGAACTGTCTCTTGCAGTAGGTACAATCCTGCCCTCCGTCACCTTACCTTGTTTACCTCGGAGTTCTGCAACTCAGGACGTTGGGTGGGGACTCCTTTTGTCCTTTAGGGCCACCCACACTTATACCTCAGGCTGAAGAAGTGATGTAGTGTGGGCTGCCCCTATGGAAGACTGCTAGAAGAAGCTGCCATGTGATACCGCCACCTGGTGGAACTCCCAAGTGTTATAACCTACTGGAAGGGACGGTTCATCGAAGATCTACTGTTATGGTAAGTTCTTACGTAATGATACTTTTCTAGGAGTGGTATATGTTGTTCATCCACACTGACCAACCCGACCTCCCTGGCTTCAACGCACAACCACTGCTTCCAGTGGGCAAGATCTGACATCAAGGGGTGGAGCAGAGGCTCATACCACCTGGGTGAGTGTGAGGAGCCAACTTTTAGACCTTCCGGCAGGATTCTTAAAGGGAAAGGACATGCCAAGAAGTGTGGATGAACAACATATACTACTCCTAGAATCACTGTTAGAGGCGAGTAACTTGTGTATATATGAGCATCTGTGAAGCATTAAAAATAACTAGCAAATTAAGCTGCCTTTGCTTGTGTATGCTCATTGTGCTGCTGCCTGTCCATGTGGATCTTTTTTTTTGGATGAGCACCTGGAGTTGCTGTTTGTGTGTCCCTTGTCCTTGCCAAGGTTGCACAGTACCATGTGACATTCTTTACGCTGTCTAAACTATATAAAACTAGAAATAAATGGAAAAATACAACGAACAGAAAGAAAACTGAAATAATTTATGTACAGTAATAAAATCATGAAGGTATTTTCTTTCACGTGGTGTGGCAGGTGCAAATCCTTCATTTTAGTTGGGAGGGGGGTAGAGCATAGTTTTTGGGAAGCTTTATCATTTTGTTTCATTGTTTTTGTACATGTTTGTCATTAGTACTGTATCTGACTATTAAGATACTTTTTTCTGTAGTACATTTATCTGGGACATAGTTGAGCGTGATTTTATTTTTCTGGTGACTTCAGTATATTTTTGGTGATTGTGGTCTCAATTCCTCTCTGGGTTCAGGATCTCTGTGTCTGGTAGATATCTTTCTCTTTTTTCTCTGTTCCTTACCAGTTGTGTCATTCAGTATAAAAAAAAAAAAAAAAGGTACTGATGGGATTGTGCAAAACAGAGAAAAAAAATCAGTGCTTCAAGACTTCCTTCTGTGCAGCAGTAACTTGTAATAAACCGTCTTGGAAAACAAAAAGCTGCACAAAACACAGGCATAGAGAGTGCAGAATATATTGGCAAATGGTGTTTGCTGCTCCGGCACTTCGAGTTCACTACCATTTCCTCAGGGAGCCTGTGCAAAGTGCATTTCAGCGTACAGTTTAAATACTTGCAGCACAATCACGACTCGGTCTTAACAGATGGTTTACATTTGGGTAATCAAATAACAAAGCTGCTCATATAAATCAGTTTCTTATTATTTACACTTTTATATTTGAATCCAGACTGACTTCATTTCCTCATATTATCAAGTAAGAAAATTATAAAAGTATAGGATGATAAAGCCTGGAGAGCACAGTATTGTATCCACATAGCCTATAGCTAGATACCTCCTATGGTAGCTTTTATGGGCGGTGTGTTTTCATAAAAATAAACAGTGAATGATCTGTGGACCTAAATTAGTGGTGGAAAAATATGTAAAGGCAAGGCAAACTTTCTTTGTAAAAAGCGCCTTTCTAGCAGCCAAGGCGATTGTACAATACAATAAGTAAGACACATCAATAATTAACAAATACAACAATTTAAAATTCAATAAATATAATGATAAAAGTTGAATGAATATAATTAAACAATGAAGATCAGTGTTGAACCGGATATACATGAGACCAGCCCTAAGGACGATGCATTACAACCAGTTCAATTGGAACATGATTATCGATAGAGAAGTCTGCTACCTAATCTACCCACACCAAAAATTGAGTCTGCCTCAAAAGTTGTGTAAACTGTGCAAAGTGCAAAATATGTGCAAAACGTGTTTATGGGGGAATGGACCACTATCCAGCAGGCAAGTGGGTTGCCTACTATAGGAGGCATGTAGCAATAGGCTACAATACGGTATTGTGATCTCCAGGCTTTGTTATTATAATGTACTTTTATAATTTCCTTACTTGACAGTATATGAGGATATTAAGTTGATCTGCCCCTTTTTGGAATCAAATTACATTTAAAAGAGAAAATAATTAGAAATAGATTTATGTGGGCAACTTTCTTATTTAATTATCCAAATTTAAACCATCTGTTAAAATTGAGTCATGTGATTGTATTGCATGTATTTAAAGGGCAAGTAAACAGAGCTTTTTTTAATTGAAAACCACAAAACCAAAAATTCAGCACTTTTAAGTTTGTGGCTTGCCTACAGATTGATGTGCTCTGTTCGTCTTAGAAATGGAATTTAATCCATTTTGTCAGCTTTAAAATATTGCCACAAATGTAAACAAACTCTGCCTTTCTGTTCAAATGCCACACTCCTGTAAATGCTTAAAATGGTCACGACATCCTTACGCGATGATATGAATGGAGCAATAGCGCTCCGGTGAGGTGATATACACTGCATAAGGGCTGTACAAAAATACTGTTGAATTAAGATGCGTAAAGCATTTCTCTTAAAAATCCTTTACTGTGCATTGTGGTTTTCAGTTTTAAAAAAGGTCCTGTAAACTGTATGTTGAAATGCACTTTGCTTAGGCTACCTGAGGAAGAAGTAGTGAACCCGGAAGTGACTGAGCAGATACCACCCTGTTTGCCAATAACTTTTGCATCATCTGTGCCTGTGTTTTGCGCAGTTTGTTGCAGCGGGCAATGATACTTCAGCCATGTGTGCGAGTGATGCCGTGTTGGTGCTACTGGCTTCAAACGTTTTGGTTCCCATGGGGTCCTAGTACCTCTTTGATTAGACCAAGGAGTGTAGCTCTGTGGTGGAGATGGTCTAGAAGATCAAGAATCACTGGTACCTCTCCTTTTTATGTTTGCTTGCACGCATGTGCAAGAAACATAGTGCCATCATCGGAGTTTTCGGAGGTGTCACCCCCTCTTTCCAATTCAGTCAGTGTGTTGGCAGGCGCAGCCCCTGTCCGCCAATGCATGCTGGAGCTGTCTCCACTGCTCCAAAATGCAGTGGCATACAGTTGAAAGGGGGAGCTACGCTTCAGTGAGCAGCGATAAAGGTACCATGCTCATCGCGCTCCCGTACTACCACAGAAGCCGCGCATACCTCGTGCTGCCCCCGCACACATGTATAGCAAGCGGGGTGCCCAATCCTGTCGACTTGTGCTGTGCCCCCAAACTTCGACATGCCACGCTGGTGCCCACCCCAGCGTGGCAACTCATAGAATAGCTCACGGGTGCCCAATCCTCGCCGGCTCCACTGTTCTCACCCTCGAGTACTGGGTGCCACGCTGGGGCCCACCCCAGCATGGCAACTGATCACATGGCGGGGTGCCCAGTCCCCGTCGGCTCACAGCCCCAGCCGTCCTTATGCCACGCTGGGAGCCCACTACGCGTGCAAAGTCCCCAGGTCGTCACTGTAACCAAAAACCTGTAAATTAAAACGGGTCCCACGGCGCTTCTCCTGGCCCCCTCCCACAACCCGCACTCCACCCACTGTGCACCCCACCTCACCCCATACTTGCCTCCGGAGCTCGGCTCGACGATCTTCGGTGGACCGGGAACACGTCTGCACTCTTCAAAGCCGACCGCGAGCTGAGGAAATGCCAGTAAGCTGTATAATGGGATGGATAGGGGTTTTTCAACTTTATTGCATATCTCAGGCATTTTTTGGAATTTCTGCACCAAATTTTCAACATGGCGTTTTTGGGACCCCTCTTCATGAATTCTTGCACTGCCATGGCGTTACTCGGGCCCGAAGGGTGATTTCGCAGCCACTGTGCGAAATCACCTTTCCGGAACGATTAACGAAACTACACTGCCAGTGTTCATAAGGTGGGCTCTCAAGAAGCCTATTTTGAAAATTTGGTGGAAAAATTAAAAATGACTGTTTTGCGAGCGTGCGTTGCGCAGTTCCTACGCATGTTCGTAAGTTCACGAATTTTCAATATTTTCACTCCAGATTTTCAACATTGCCATTTTACCACACCTTCTTATGAGTAGTACAGCTGTCATTTTCACATCTCACCACAATGTGTTTCCGCCCATATGGCGCGCTATGGCGCGGTGATTATCGCGGAATCAATGTCTGGGACAAATTAAGAAAATCACAGTGACACTGTTCATGAGCAGAGGTCTTAAAATGGCTATGTTGAAAATTTGGAAAAAATTCTAAAAAGCGACTGTTTCACGGTGTGTTGCATGAGTTCTCATGCGCTCATAAATTCTTAATTTTCAATATTTTCACTCCAGATTTTCAACATTGCCATTTTACCACACCTCCTTATGAGCAGTACAGCTGTCATTTTCACATCTTGCCCAAAATGTGTTTCCGCCCATGTAGCGCAAATGGCGCGGTCGATGTCTTGAAATCAATGTATGGGACACATCAAGAAAATCACAGTGACACTGTTCATGAGCAGAGGTCTTAAAATGGCTGTGTTGAAAATTTGGTGAACAAATCCCTAAAATGACTGTTTTATGAGCGTCGTTGCGAGATCTTACTTCAAGACACAGCTCTTGCAGCAGGTTACACCATTTGGACTGAAGCCGGCAGGCGTCAGGTCCCCCGGAAAAATTCTAGCTAGCTATCTTCAAGCGAGGACCTCATCCGACGTCAGAACATAATATATATAAAGAAGCGGTCCGCCAGATTCTCAGTTCTTTTCCGCCCGTCGACTTGCATGTCTCGACCCTTCGGTTCAGTCCTAGCCAGCGCGACGCGTGGTAAAGTTTTTTCCTACAGGAAATTTGTTCTCTACAATCAAGTTCTTCGCAGATGTCCTCTCCGACCTCCGGTCACTCCTCGAAGTGTGCTTGTGGGAAGCAAATCCCTTTCAAGGATCCGCTCTCGGCCTGTGTCCGGTGCCTAGGCCCAGACCACGACACCCAGTCCTGCTCCTTTTGCCAGGGTTTTAATAGCAGAACCGGATCCGGCCAGAAGACCCTTCAAATGTTCCTGCTAGAAAACTCAAGACCATGGCTTCCAAGGGGGATTCTTCTCAGAAGGCCCACAAGCATGCTGAGAAGCATAAGGAGAAGGCCCCTTCCAGGTCCCCGTCTAGGGCCTCCGACTCGCGCAGCTCTGGTTCCAGGTCCGACCGCTCTCTTTCCCGGGCCAGCTCTCAACCTCCCCCCGCTGCGGTGAGAAAGTCTTCATCCTCTTCCCAGGCCAAGACTCCCAGGCCTTCCTCGTCCTCCAAGGCCCTGGCCAAGTCGGGGGACCGCCACCATCACCATAAGTCGGGTTCCCGCCTTGCTGAACCCGACATCAGGTCTGCCTCCTTGCCTCCTCGCAAGACCAAAGAGCTTACCTCTCTGAAGAGGCCGCACGATCCGACACCGGTGCGTCCGTCGTCGACCTTTCACCACAGGTCCCGGGAGCCGCCGTCAGCCAGAAGACCGTCGCCGGCCAGGCCAATGCATCACCGGACGCGGTAGAGGACGGCGCCCGCTCCTATAGAAAGAGGACCGGCGCCTCCGACCGGCGTCGGTGAGGAGACCATCACTGAGGAGGAGTTGACTCAGCCCGAGGACCAGACGGACGACCCCGGTCCTGTTGAGACGCCCAGGGAACCCTCGCCACCACCCGAGCCTCCTGTGGAGCCAACACCGGGACCCGACGACCGTCCACCGGCGCCCGGGCCGTCGTCGGGCCTTTCCTTTTTGGAAGTGAAGGAGCTGTTTACTTATTGGTGGGACACCATCAAGAAAGACATGGTCCCCACTCCTCCTCCGCCTCCTCCTCCTCCTCCTCCTCCTACACCGGTTGCTTCTCCGGTTCCTGCGCCCACCTCTCCATCGGGGTCAGCAGGCCGGTTACCTCCTCCCCGGGAGTACAGGACACCTCCAAGGGGAAGACCAGACAAACGGAGACCTCCGTCCAAATCCTCTTCCAGGTCACCCAGCCCTAAGAGACCCAGAAGGCGCCGGCGATCGCCATCGGAGGACACGGGATCAGAGTTCTCAACATCAGATCCCATCTCCTCTCCATCCTTCTCCGGACCCCGTGAGATGCCAAAGTCTCCTCGGATGACCCGCCGTTCTCGGATATTGCAGGACATCCAAGAGAACATGGGATGGGATATTGGCCGACTGAGCCCGAAGCTACGCCTTGCAGTATCTTTGACAGAAGGACCCCAAGCCTTTGGTGGTGCCACCCTTGGTAGACACTTTCGTGGATGTCACCAAGGCAGCGTGGAAGCATCCACACTCGCTCCCGGCGATGCCGAAGAAAGCTAATCGCTTGTACAAGGCTCCCAGGGAAGACCAGTACTTGACTCCGCATCCTCAGGCCGACTCTCTGGTCATAACAGCCTCTCATGACCGGTCCCAGCGACCGCAACATCTGAGCACCCTGCCACTGGACCTAGAGTCCAAGCAGCTGGACGCCATGGGTCGGCGCACGTATGCTTCCGCTACCTACGCCATCAGATCCCTGAACTATTTGACCCACATGGTGCAGTTCCAAAATGCCCTGTGGGAGCAGGGTCTGAATGCGGCTGAGAAACTGCCGGAAGGTGAGCAGAGGAGGATGCCAGCTCCTTGTCCGAGGTTGGACATGAGAACCAGAAGTGCTCACGAGGCAGCTTACATCAGCGGACTCCTCGGCCGACAGCAGCTTCAGGCGTATGTCTCCGGAGACACTCTTGGCTTCTGCGTCTCGGTTTACCCGGATGTCCAGAAGAATATCATGGGCGCCCCATTCGAGGAGAAGTCTTGTTTGGTAAACCCTCAGAAGATAATTACCAAACTCCAAGAGGCGGGGAAGGCGGTGAGGTTGGTTCAGGCCATGTACCGACCAAGCTTAGTTTCCTGTAGGTAGGAACCAAAGCCGATTCGTGGGCTGGCGCGAGACAACAGTCCGCCCGCTCCACAACAGAGGGACTCCGGCTACGCAGAGCCAAGGGGAAACAACCCGCAGGCCGAAGCCAGCGTACTCCTAAGCCGGTCCAGCCAGCGGGACCCTCAGCTGCCACAGCCTGACTCCTTTCCGGCCCCGGCCCCTCAGGATCAGCGGGAAGTCATGGTCGGAGAGTGCATTGCAAACTTCTTGCGGGATGGCAGGCTATAACCACCGACAGGTGGGTTCTTCAGTTAGTCGGAAGGCCACTTTATCAAATTGCAGAAAAGCCACCCTCGAGGCCTCCTTTGCTTTCCGGTGCCGGGTCAGCACAAGTCACTGATTTGGCAAAGTACTCGCTCTTGCAAAGGATCGATAAATGCGTTCCGGAGAACCAGCGAGGACAAGGATACTATTCCACTTCTTCCTGGTTCCAAAGAAAGAGGACCTCCGTCCGATTTTGGACCTCAGCGACCTCAACATCGGTCGCCTCACAGAAAATTCGCATGGTGACTCTTCGGGTCTCATTCCCATGCTGAAGCAGGGCCGCCTTCTTAGCGTCTCTAGACATGCAGGACGCATACCTGCACATCCCTATAGCTCAAGTGCACAAGAGGTTCCTTTGCTTCGAGTTTCTCGGCCATCACCTTCAATTCTGAGCCCTTCCATTCGGGCTGTCATCAGCACCCAGGGTCTTTACCAAATGCATGGTAGTCGTGGTGGCGTCTCTAAGGAGACAGGGCCATTATGTGTTCCCGTACCTGGACGATTGGCTTCTCATGGCTGCCTCCAGAGAGGCGTTGTTACGGGCGATCCAGAGTACCCAGGACCTGTTTCAAGCTCTGGGCATCCTAATCAACCACGAGAAGTCTCTCCTGGTACCGTCGCAGAAACTGCAGTTTATCGGCGCAGTACTGGACACCGTTCAGGGAAGAGCATTTCTTCCAGACGACAGAGCGGAGCGCATCAGATCCCTCATCAGGGAGCTTTCGTCGAACAAGACCGTCCCAGCCAGGTCGGTCCTTCGCTTGCTCGGACACATGGCTGCGGCCATTCCTACCGTTCCTTTCACAAGGCTCCACATGCGGGTAACTCAGTGGATGCTCAAGGTGCAATGGGATCAAAGGCAAGACCACATGCAGCATCCAGTCAGAATCATGAACACCGTCATTCGAGACTGGCAGTGGTGGCTAGACCCAGGGACACTCTCTACGGGCGTCCCATTTATAGCGCCGTCCCCAGAGGTAATCCTCACCACAGACGCTTCATGTCTAGGGTGGGGAGCACACCTGGACGGGGTGAAGTCCCAGGTATCGTGGGCCTCTCAGGAGGCCCACCTCCATATCAACGTCCTAGAAATGAGGGCGGTTCTTTATGCCCTGCAGGCATCTCAGTCAGAGATCCCGCCGAGTACTCTCCTGCTTCAGACAGACAACACGGCGGTGATGTATTACCTCAACAAACAGAGGCGCACCTCACCCCTTTGCAGGGAGGCTATGAGGGTGTGGGATTGAAGTAATCAACGGTCGCGAATCTGATCACAGTACATGTTCCCGGGGTGGACAACACAATTGCAGGCAGCCTGAGTCGCTCCCAGGCCAGAGTCACAGTGGAACTTCTTCAGAGGTAGCAGAGGATCTGTTTCTTCAATGGGGAACTCCAGAGTTGAACTTGTTCGCTTCCCCATCCAACGCAAAACTGCCCAATTTTTGCTCGCCAGATCCAGGGCCTGGTGTTTTCTGGCGAGACGCGTTGTCCCTCTCCTGGGCGGACAGATTCCTCTACGCTTTCCCTCCCTTCCCGTTGATCCAGAGAGTTCTTCTCAAACTGCGCAGGGAGCAGGCAGCAATGATCCTGGTGGACCCCTTCTGGCCCAGACAGATTTGGTTCCCTTTGCTAATTCAGCTATCCTGGGAACCTCCGCTCCCGTTGCCATTCAGCTCCCAGCTCTTGTCTCAGGAGGAAGGTTCACTGGTCCACCCGGACTTACGCTCACTGAACCTGCATGCATGGCTCCTAGAGACATAGCTATCTTGCGTCACGGGGTCTCGCAAGAGGTTGCGGAAGTTCTTTCTGCAGCCAGAAAGCCGGCAACGCATGCGACGTACGCCATGAAATGGCGCCGTTTTTGTTTATGTTCGCAAACATGCAACCTTTCCCCTTTAGGTTGCCCGGTAAAAGCGGTATTAGAGTACCTGCTCTCCCTTTTCCGTTCGGGTCTCGCCTACTCCTCTATCAAGGTGCACCTCTGTGCCATTTCAGCTTACCACCTCCCGTTGGGACAGCGCACAGTGGCACAATTAGATGCCTCTCGGGAATTTTTGAGAGGAGTGTTACATCTTAGGCCACCCATTAAGGACCCAGTACCTCCATGGGATTTGCTGTTTGTCCTGGAACAACTCACGCTCCCCCCTTTCGAACCTGCCGCGGATTGCGAGCTGTGTTTTCTGTCGTGGAAAACGTTTTTGGTTGCTGTTACATCAGCGAGAAGAGTTTCTGAGCTTCATGCTCTCATGTGCAAGAGCCTTATTTAATTTTCCACGGGACAGAGTATCCCTGAGGGCGAATCCTAAATTTTTGCCTAAGGTGGTTTCACACTCACTCTCAATCAGGATATTGACCTGCGGTCTACTTCCCAAATTACTCTAATATAGGAGGCACTGCTCCACACCCTGGATTTTCACCGCAGCTTGAGGTATTACCTCGACAGAACTAAACAGCTTCGTAATTCGGAACAACTCTTCGTCTCCTTTTCCGAAAGGATGATGGGCCAACCAGTATCCAAACAGTCCCTGTCTCGCTGGCTTGTCCAGTGTATCTCATACTGTTATGATAGCAAACAAAAGCCCCTCCTGGGTTCAGTCCGGGGTTATTCCACTAGGGGTGTGGCCACCTCCTTTGCAGCACTCCGAAATGTCTCCACTTCTGCCATTTGTGCTGCAGCCACTTGGAGCTCTGTACATACCTTTATCAGGCATTATAGCCTGGACATCGCTTCAGAGCGTAGAGCAGGCTTCGGCCTGGCTGTGCTACAGGGTCTCCTGTCCTAGATTCAAGACCTGGAATGTTCCTCCTAGTTTTCCTCCTCCCAGAGTGTTTGTAAGCGCTACTGCTTGGGAATCAGTCCTAATGGTGTAACCTGCTGCAAGAGCTGTGTCTCGAAGTAAGATAGTACAGTTACGTAAGAACTTACCGTAACAGTAGATCTTTGAGAACAGCTCTTGCAGCAGGTACCTTCCCGCCCACTTTCCCCTTTGGAGGAGGCATGGCTTTAGCCTTGGTTAACAGGGAATTTTACCCTTTTGTCTTCTGACGGTGGATCCTCGGTCTCCCATTTCGATGTCAGCCTGCGGCCGGAAGTCTCTGGCTGGAGAACTGTGGAATCTGGCGGGACCGCCCCCTTATATACTACGTCTGACGTCGGAGGCGGGACCGACGTCGGGGTGGTCCCCGCTGAAGATAGCTAGCTAGAATTTTTCCGTGGGGTCCTGACGCCTGCCGGCTTCAGTCCAAATGGTGTAACCTGCTGCAAGAGCTGTTCTCGAAGATCTACTGTTACGGTAAGTTCTTACGTAACTGTACTTTCCTATGCATGCTCGTAAGTTTGCAAATTTAATAGTTTCACTCCAGATTTTCAGCATTGCCATTTTATTACACTTCCTTATGAACAGTACAGCTGCCATTTTTCGTATGTCGCCCAAAATGTGTTTTCGCACATGTAGCGCACAATGGTGCTGTTGGTGTGTGAAAGCAATGTTTGGGACAGATTACGAAAATCACAGTTACATTGTTCATGAGCAGAGGTCTTAAAATGGCTATGTTGAAAATTTGGTGACAAAAGTCCATAAAATGACTGTGTTACGAGTGAGCATTGCGCGAGTTCCACGCACCCTTGTAAGTTCATGACTTTGTAATATTTTCATTCCAGATTTTCACCAGTGACATTTTCCACACTTCCTTATGAACAGTACAGCTGTCATTTTTCACAACATGGCTGAAGTGTGTTTCACACTTTCAGCACAGAGATGCGTGGTCGCTGGGAAATCATTGTTCGGGACAGATAAAGAAAATCACAGTGACACTGTTCATGATCGGAAGCACCAAAATGCGTGAGTTGACAATCTGCTGTAAAAATTCCCCAGCCTAATTATATTACGGGTGTGCGTTGCACAGTTTCTATGTATGCTTATGACTTCACCAGTTTTTTAAATATTTTTACTGCAGATTTGCAACATTGCCATTTTTTACACCTCCCCATGAACAGTACAGCTGTCATTTTTTACATCCTGTTCGGAATGTTTTTGCACCTGTGGTGCTAAATGCCGTAGTCGCTGTGCATAAGCAGCTTTTGGCTAACAAATTGATATTGCCACTGTTCATGAGGTGGGGTCACAAAAAAAACATGTTGAAAATTTGGAGTGAAAATACCAACGAATGCCTGAGGTATTTGGGTTTCCAACCATAACGCCCAACACTGTAGAGAATGACAGGCATCAGGGGTGTGACTTGGGATTCTTGCCTGTAATGCTCATAGCATTCCGCACCCTGCAGCCAGTGAGAGGCATCAAGGTATGCCTTGGACTCTTCGGCCCCAAAGTTCACCCCATTCTCCTATGTCGCACCCATCTCACCGTATTTCCTAACGGAATGGGGTGCGCATAAGGGCCAAAGACCCCAAGGAACACCGTGACACTTGTCAGTGTCTGCAGGGTGGGGTGTGGTGAAATGGCGTGGCTGTTATGCCTGACGACCCATAGGCACACCCTAATGCCTGTGTCACTCTGCAGGATGGTGGTGGTGTTGGCTTCAGTTCAATACTTCACTGCCATTCCTATTACGCAGCTCTGTAACTTCTACACTACCACTGCCAATGCCAGCAAGCAAACATTCGGCATTGACAAATGCTTGTTTAAAGGAGTCCCAGGGGATTTCATAATTCATCTTCTTGGGCATCCCTGAGGCAGCTCCACCCTTATCAGGATTTCATAGTCAGCTCTTACATACAGTTTACATTTAGAGAGTTCATTTATGTCTTTGAGGCACAGGCCAAGAAGCATAGGAAAACCAGGAGCAGTTGTAAAATTTGCAAGTAACGTTTTTATCAGTAACAATAAAAAATAAAATTGTGCAGGATAGCTCTTGTACTGGCAGTACAAACAAAGACATCAAAGTCATTTATCTGAGGGTTTCATTTCAATTTCAGATCTTTCTTCGAGTGGGAGCTCTTGCAGCAGGCTGTTACAATCAGGACTACGCTTGAGGCACTAGGACCCTCCAGTGAAGCTTCTGCCAGCAGTACACAGCAGGGACCACCCCCGACGCCGGCCCCGCCCCGACGTTGGTCAGGGTACAAGAGGGGGCGGACCCAGCTCCACCTCAGTTCTTTCCCGCCACGTCCTGCACGTGAAGTCGAAGGAACAGCTTCTGCTTGCAGTTGCAGCTAAAGGTTTGATCTCCAGTCAACGCTTATTCGTCAGTTTTCGATGGATTGTCTCGTGTTCGGGTACCCGACATCAGTCCGCTGCCTGTCGGTTGTTTTATCCGCTTTAGAGCATTGTTTTCTTCGCTCTCAGCTCCGTTTTTTTGAGTACTGACGTCAGCCGTTTTCCCGGCCGAGTTCGATGTCTTCTCAGGCATCGGCATCTCCTGAACACTTAAACAAGTGTGACTGCGGGAGGCAGATCCCAGCGAAGGAGGCCACAGACGGTACATTTTTTGTCTTTGCCTGGACCACAACATCACCAATTGCGCAGATTGCTAGGCCTTTACCAGCCGGACCTGCATCCGCCGCCTGAAGACCCTTAAGGCCTACCTGCTGGAGCAGAAGATGGATCTGCGCTCCTCGGAGGGGAAGCGGAAGGAGAAGTGCCACAGCAAGGAACGTAGTCGGTCCCATCACCGGTTGCGCTCGCGGCCATCTCCTAAAAAGGCCTGTCCCTTGGGTTCTGGAGATCCTCCGAAGACTCCTCCAGGCTAAGAGCTGACCCCTTGAGGGGACCGGCCAAGCCAAAGGTGACCCGCTAAGGGTCATCACTAAGCCCCTTTGAGGTGCCTGTTTGACCCCATCTGCTAAGGCACAGGCGCCGCCTGCTAAAGCGCGCCTCGGAGACTAAGGACTCTCCGGCGTCACTCCGTCGTCCGGTCCTTACACAGGCGCCAGTCGAAGGCGAAGAGGGCGCGGGGCGATCGCAGAGGAACCGGCGTCCCGTTCCCCAAGTCCTCCTCCCCCTGAGCCCTCAGGAGAGCTCTCCCTCACCCCAGCGTTCAGAGACTTCCTTCCCGAAGCAGCGGCTGAAATATTCACTAAGGATGAGCTCAAGAATCTTTTCTCCTTTTGGTGGGGGCAGGTCCACAAACGGTCCTCCCTGTCGCCGGCCCAGTACCGGAACCTGCGGGAAAACCACAGCCGGGAGGTGAGTCTTCCCCGGGTAACTCACCAGAGCACCAGTCTTCACCTCCCTCTAGGGCTTGTTCCTGCACAAGGTCTCAGGACCACCGACGTCGCTTCCGGGATTCAGGTGACCGACGTCGGTCTAGGTCACGCTCCAGGAGCCTTTCTCGCTCCAGGTGAGAACACTCCCGATGTCGGTCCTCTGACCGACGTCGGTCATTGCTCCGTCGCTGGTCCAGGGACCAGAGTCTGTCTTCGGACCGACGTCGGTCCCCTAGCTACCGACATCTGCAAAGGCATGGTCATAGGACGGGGTCAGACTACTCCAAGTCGGATAGTCGATCCTCCTCTCCAACGTCGATCTCTTCTTCCTCTCTCAGCCTCAAGCGCTCCCTGGGAGAGAAGGACCGGCCTCGCTTGCCTCCGGACGATCCTACCTTTATGGACATCATGAGGCACATCCAGGCCTCTGAGTGGGACACGGAGGACCTGGATCACGAACACCGGAGATTGGCTAAGTACCTGAGGCAAAAGGAACCAAAGCCTCTTGTTATCCCTCCTTTAGTTGATACATTCCAGGACCTTACTAGAACCACCTGGATGCATCCGGCCTCAATCCCGGCAGTTCCAAAGAAGTCAGACAGGCTGTAAAAGGCCCCGAGGCAGAACCCTTTCTAGCGGAGCACCCTCAGGCCAATTCGTCGGTGATCACGGCTACCCATGACAAGTCTCGGCAACTGAAGCACCTCAGCTCCCAGCCTTACGACCCGGAGTCCCGCTACCTGGACCAGGTGGGCAAGAAAGTATATGCAGCCTCCACCTGTTCCATCCGCTCCCTCAGTTTCCTAACGCATATGGTACGGTACCAGAATGCATTGTGGGAAAGGGGACTGGAGCTGGCAAAGACCATGCCAGACTCTGACCAAAAGGCAGAGCTCCTGGCCCTCCTCCAGTCAGGCTCAGACATAGGCTCCCATGCACTGAGGGCCTCGTATGATACTGCAGACACGGCAGCCGCTTCCGGGGTGTGCCTCCGGCGCCATGCCTGGTTGAGAGTCTCGGGCTTTCACCAAGATCTGCAGACCGGTATCAAGGATCTGCCCTTCCAGGGTACCGTGCAGTTTGGGCAGGAGACGGAGGCTTTGATCTGCTGCCTCCAGGAGTCGGGCAAGTCGAGCTGGTCGGTCTGCCAGATGTTCCGTGGAGACCAGTGATGACGCCATCGTAGACTGCCCTTTCGTAAGTCCTCAGGCAGTCAAGGTCCAGCCCGTGGCAACCAACAGGGGCAGAGAGGAGGCTTCCGCAGGAAGTCAAGGAACCAGCATTCTGGTGGACCTCCTGCCCGTGGGCCCAAGTCCTCCCAGTCCTCTCTCTCCCCACTCCCTGCTCTGCCCAGTGACTCCCTTCCACCCCCCCCTTCCGCGGGAAGACCCAGGGGAACCGGTTGGGGGCCGCTTCTCCCTTCATTTCGAAGGGTGGAAGTCTATTACTGCAGACCATTGGGTCTTGGATATTATACAGAGAGGACACATGCTAGAGTTCACAGAGTTTCCTCCGCATACTCCGACAAAGCGCTCCCGTTATCCTCCTTCTCACATCCCATGAATAGAAGGAGAGATCAGGCCCTCCTGCAGAAGAGAGCAATAGAGAGGGTCCTCTTGCATCAGCAAGGGCAGGGGTTCTATTCCCACTTCTTTCTGGTCCCAAAAAAGACTCAGGACCTTCGTCCCATTCTGGATCTCAGTCCTCTAAACCTCTTTATCGAGAACAAAAGGTTCAGGATGGTGACTCTTGAGGACTCCTTCCCTTGCTGCACCAAGCGGACTGGCTATGTTCTCTCGACGTGCAGGATGCATATATGCATATCGGGGTCTATCCTCCCCACAGGAAGTTTCTGAGGTTCCACTTCCAAGGTGAGCACTTTCAGTTTCGAGTGCTTCCGTTTGGCCTCTCTTCTGCTCTGCGAGTCTTCACCAAATGCCTAGCAGTGGTGGCTGTGGCTGTAAGGCGTATGGGACACTATGTGTTCCCCTACCTCGACGATTGGCTGCTTACGGCCCTATCAAGAGTAGGCCTCTTACGAGCTCTCGAAGACACTTGTACTCTGGTCTGAGAGCTGGGGATCACCCTGAACTTACGAAAATCATCCCCGGAGCCCAGCCAAAAGCTCGCCTTCATAGGAGCGATCCTGGATTCCGTCCAGGGCATGGCCTTCCTCCCACAGGACAGGGAAGTTCGCTTGCGAGAGATGGCAGAACGGATCTCCATAACTCCTCGAGTTCCAGCTCAGAACTTCCTCAAGTCCTGTCACTCCTTTGGCCCGCCTCCACATGAGAGTCCTGCAGTGGATGCTCAGGGTGCAGTGGGACCAAAGCTACGACGATCTAGACTCCCCAGTCAAGATCTCAGAGCCAGTCAGGAGAACTCTACTTTGGTGGATGGACCCCAGCAATCTGGAGAAGGGGGTCAGCTTTCGTCTGGAGCCACCAGGTCAAACTCTGACTACAGATGCATCGGACCTGGGGTGGGGGGCGCACCTAGGTGCACATCGAACGCAGCGGGTTTGGTCACCCGAGGAGCAGTCCCTCCACATCAATGTACTGGAAATGCGAGCGGTTCTCTACGCCCTCCAAGCTTTTCGAGAGGATCTGGTGCCAGGCTCTCTTCTAGTTCAGACAGACAACATGGCGGTTGTTTTTTTACATCAACAAACAAGGAGGCACTCATTTGCAGGGAGGCGATGAGAGTCTGGTACTGGGCGCTGGAGTGGGGCATCCTGCTGTCCACAATGCACGTTCCAGGCGTCCTAAACGATCTGGCCGTCAGCTTCAGTAGGTCACGTTCCAGAGCGCAGGAGTTGGAGCTGCTACAATCCGTAGCAGACCAGCTGTTCGACAGGTGGGGTCTTCCGGAGCTGAACCTTTTTGCGTCACCACGCAACGCCAAACTGCCAATGTTCTGCTCGCGAGAGCATGTGCCTGGAGTTTTTTGGCCAGAAGCGTTATCCCTTTGCTGGGCAGGAAGGTTTCTTTATGCCTTTCCGCCCTTCCCTGTCATTCAGAGAGTACTGCTCAAGTTACAGGCAGAAGGGGCCCGGATGATCCTAGGGGCCCCTAAATGGCCTCTGCAGATTTGGTTCCCACTACTGCCGCGGTTATCCATGGAACCTCCAATTCCGCTGCCCATATGCTCGCAGTTACTGTCCTAGGACCAAAGGTCGCTGGTCCATCCGGATCTTTGATCCTTACACCTACAGGCTTGGCTCCTTCAGACGTAGCTCAACATATATACGGGGTTTCCCCGAAGTGGTGGCAGTCTTAGTGTCAGCAAGAAAGACCTCTACTCGCTCCACCTACACTATGAAGTGGAAGCGTTTCTGTCTTTGGGCATTTCCTCAGCGTTTGGATCCCACCACCTGCCCTGTGAACTCAGCTTTACAGTATCTCCTCTCCTTGTACGATAAGGGTCTGAGTTACTCCTCTATCAAGGTGCACTTGTGGGCAGTCTCTGCCTATCATGCTCTTGTGGGAAAGAGAGCATTAGCACAATTGGATGTGGCCCGCACCTTTCTTAGGGGAATTCTACATATGAGACCTCCCATTCGGGACCCTGTCCCACCCTGGGACCTCCTTTTTGTGTTGGAGAAACTCACCCTCCCTTCTTTTGAGCCAGGAGTGGATTGTGAGCTGCGTTACCTTTCTTGGAAGGTTTGCTTTTTGGTTGCTGTTACTTCAGCTCGAAGGGTTTCCGAGCTTCAGGCTCTGATGTGTAAAGAACCCTGTTTGGTTTTCCACAGGGAAAGGGTTTCCCTCAGAACAAATCTTAAGTTTCTTCCGAAAGTGGTCTCAGAATTGACCCTCAACCAGTCGGTTGATCTTCCTGTTTATTTTCCTTCCCCTTCCAATAGAGGGGAGGTTCTCCTCCACACATTGGATGTCCACAGGACTCTGAGGTATTATCTCAAAAGGATGGTTCAGCACCGTAAATCGGAGCAGCTCTTTGTGGCTTTTGCACCACATTGCTTGGGTCAACCAGTGTCCAAGCAAACTATCTCTAAATGGATAGTTCACTACTGTGTCTCGTTTTGCTACTAGCATCGTTGTAAACCCCTGCCGGGCCTGGTTAGGGGTCACTCCACCAGAGGAGTGTCAGCTTCTTTCGCCGCTCTGCGGAATGTCGCCATACAGGACATTTGTGTGGCCGCAACCTGGAACTCTGTGCATACCTTTATCAGGCATTACAGCTTGGATATACGTCTCAGGCCTTGATGGCGCTGGCTTACCTTCGTTTACAAGGCTTTTGTCCTAAGGCCTCTGGAGTCAGCATATTCCACCTCCTGGGGTCATCTACCTCCTTGTTTGTGGGACTGCTTGGGACTCAGTCCTGATTGTAATAGCCTGCTGCAAGAGATCCCACTCTAAGTAAGATAGTACAGTTACGTAAGAACTTCCCGTAACAGTAGATCTTCGAGAGGAACTCTTGCAGCAGGCATCACTTCCAACCCGCCTTCCCCCCTCGAGGTGTGCAGATCCATTTTCGTTTTTTCTTCTCCAACTCTCTTCATGGTGGGCCTCGTCTCCTTCTCTTGTCAGGCCTTCTGCTGGGTCTTGGCGGGAGAACTGAGGTGGAGCTGGGTCGGCCCCCTCTTGTACCCTGACCGACGTCGGGGCGGGGCCGGCGTCGGGGGGGCGGTCCCTGCTGTGTATTGCTGGCAGAAGTTTCACCGGAGGGTCCTAGTGCCTGCAGCGTAGTCCTGATTGTGATAGCCTGCTGCAAGAGCTCCTCTCAAAGATCTACTATTACGGTAAGTTCTTACGTAACTGTACTATCTCAGTCTTACTCTAACAAATGATTGCACTCTTTTTTTTTTTTTAAAGTATTTGCCTGGCAGTTAATTTCTGCATCCCGAGTTATATCCTGGTTCTTACAAAATTTATCAGAACGTTGTCAGTTTCTTTTCTTGTAGGTGCAACAAAATGCAATACTGTGTCCCAGAACTAATCTTCTGTTGACAATTCTGCAAACAAGCTTGTGCAGGTCAAACTGCATCTCATGGTTACCCTAAATTCAAAAAAGCTTTTTGCAGTCATTTCAACAATATAGCTATATAAATTTTCAAACCAGAGAACCCAGTTTCACATAAAGATCCACATATAGTTTTATAACCACAGATAAGCAAGGGGGAGAAAATATAGAAATAGCAAGAATGAAGCAAGTGAAGGCGGGAAGATAGCAGGAGGCAAAGAATTGTGAGACTGTCCGAGTGATCTGTTCCTAGGTCTCACAAGAAAATGTGATTGCACAATTGGGCACAAGAGACAGAAAAGGAGAGGATAGAACAGATCCTTACTTTTAACTCTTTCTGCATGACAGATGGGACAGGGTCTTATTATTCAACCCTGTCACAGTTAACATGCAGTAACTATGCTAGTCAAAATTTTTTTTGTTTTTGTTTAGATAAGAAAATAAAAGGGACAGATTTGTATCTGTTAAGTGGGCAAGAAAAGTTACTCCCCATAGTATCATTTTTTTCTGAAGGGTTCGAACAGTCAGTTGTGCATCATCTCTGTGAGGCACATGGTGCCCCTGAACTTAGAATCTTTTTTTAAAGATGCTCTTTCTCAGTGTGCTGGGTTCAACAAGCCTCCCTGCAGTCCAACTGTAGAACTTTGCTACGATCTGCCAACTGGATAAAGAATTAAAAAAAAAAAAATGTATTTCTGTGGACAATATATATTATGGCTCATGCTACTGTTATGTTTATGTGCCATTGAATTTACAAAGACTTTATTTGATAAACAGTATGTTTGTTTTTATAAAATTTGCAGGCCAATTGTGATCTCAGAAGACAAATCGAAGAACAACAAAAATTACTTGAGAAGTACAAAGAACGCTTAAATAAATGCATAACGATGAGTAAGAAGCTTCTTATTGAAAAGGTAAGAATGGATTGAGTTTTTTCTTTTTTTCTTGAGAGAAAATTTATCAAACAGTTTAGCAAGTGTTATAAAACCTTTGTTTTCTGGTGAGAGAGGTGCTTTTGTCATGCCTGATGAGTGGGTAGCACCCTCCTCTACTGGACTCAGAACATAGATCAGAAATGAAACATCCCACAGTATGTCCTATGTGAGTCACTGTCCTGTGCAGAACAGTTGCTTTCCTGGCCTTCGCAGGAGTTACAGGTTAGGGATTGGTACTTGTTTGAGCTCATCAGTATTTTTGTGTGTATTTTTTGTGTGTGTGCGCACCTCCTTTCAACCTTCTTCCTTATGTTTCCTACAGTTGTAAATCCTGTATCAATCGTCACCATTCATCACTGGTGGGGTACCGGCTGGAGGCTCAGTACCCAGTGGCAAGCTTTGCTTGCAAAAGCTTTACTGCTAAAGAGGGAGGGACGATGTCGAGAATGGCTCCGCCCTCAAGGCCGATGTCGAGGATGGTGCTGCCCTCGAGGCCGACTCACTGCATGGTGCTCACGGGTTGGCCAGTAACTGATGCCGTCCCTTCCACTCCCTCAGTTTAAGGTAGCAGGTGCTCCTGGGACAATGTTCTTTTCTACTGCGCCACTCCAAAAACTCTAGTTTCTAGGATCGTGGATATGTTGTTCTAGCCATGCTGGTTGGCATGTTCCTTTCCCCTTTAAATCTTGCCGGATGGTCTAAAAACTGGCTCCTTCCACCCACCTGTGTGGTATATGGCTTGGCTCCGCCCCCTGATGCCAGATCTTCCTTTCCGCTGGAAGATTCTGGTTCCCTCCTTACCGCTCCTGCTTTGAATAGGCCCTAGTGCTTAATCCTCCGGATAAACTACCGAAAATTCAACTTGTTTGTTTCTATGCGTAAATTCACAATAGTGATTGTGATGGAGGACAAGTCCTCACCTGGATTGTGCGGGTGTCTCTGCGGGCAGATGTCCCGTGCTGACTGGAACACCACGTGCATTTACTGCCTGGGCCATGCACGATACCCAGGCCTGTGATTTTAAGTCGTGCGGTCCACCCTGCAGTTTTGGATGATCGCTGCACACGTTTGCAGCTTGAACGACCGGAAAGACGGTACCCGCCGATGTCATCCAAAGACACCCGTCGTTTAGTCTCCGTGGCCGCAGAATCCGCTGACCAACTGGAGCAAATTAAAGCCTTCGAGGAGGAGGTGGATTGCACCACCAAGCAATCCTCTTCAGTTTTGGTCTTCATGCCACTCAAATTGGGCTCTTCTTTCTCTGTCTTCTTCAAGGAGGTGCCAGTCTCTCCCGACAAAAGGGGAGGTCCCATCCGGTTCGCTCACCTTCCACGCCGATAAAAAGGATAAAGGGTCAAGAGAGGATTCGTTGTGTTGACGTCGCTCTTGGGACAGAGAGATCTCTGTCCCAGGAGTCTCATGTCTCAACTTAGGTGGAAATTGCGACCTCGGCCGGTGGCTTCACGATACCCCCGTCAGGCCAGCCGGCTCAGATGCAGAATGATGTCCTGGTCGAAATTATAATCGACTCCGTTGACCTGTTGTCGACTGATGAGGCCAGGACTCTTTCTTCAGGACTCCAGTCCTGCTGGGACCCACGGAGGAGGGACCCAGCCCGCTGGGAATCCACCTGTGGTCTCGTTCCCTGAACTGGAGGAACTGCGGTTCTCCCCAACCCCCTCCAAGCATCCTGGACGGTCTAGGTCTCAGACACCCTCGACCGACCGGCCGAGGAAGTCTTACAAGCGGCGCCTCAATTCATCCTCGGATGGGGAGATGCTTTGACACAAGCTGCTTCAATGCTGTGAGGATCTTACGTAGCAATAGCTAATGCTGATCAGTCCAAAGTCAACCCCGGCTTCCACTCTAGTCATCACATGACTGTCACCCTCTAGGCCACTGCCGACTCCTCCGGAGCCGCTCAACACTGCCCCTCTGCCCACAGACCTGATGACCCTCCCGACTCGGCCAGTGCCGGCCTCTCCACCTATCTTGGTGCAGCCGCCACCTAAGCAGCCTCCCTCAGGGGGCTCCTGCCGAGGAGTCTCAGCCCATTCAGGGCCTCCCACACAGGCTGTCTTTCACCCTCACCCCTGACCGTCTGCGGCGGGTCAAAAGTGACTCAGGTGGTTGGCTGTTCTATCCAGACTTGGAGTCCGAGGATTTGGACTTGAATTCGCGTCCATGCCATGACAATTTAGTGAGTCTCTCGACTGAGGAAGGTCCCACGTCCTTCCTGGGCATTCTCCATCTCATCTCTGAATCCAAGGGATGCCCTTGGAGCCTGTTTGGAAAAAAAAAAAAATGGGCCGAATATCCCCTAACTGATTATTCTCAGAAAAGGGGATTTCTCCGTTTGAGGCCTTCCCAGTGGCCGAAGCCATGGTTGGCCCGGCCTTGGAGCTTTGGCAGCATCCAGCTGCCTGCCCTGCGCCTTCAGCCTAGATTGCCCGCAAGTATGCGGTTCCCATTGGCTCCCGATCAGGGTTCTCACAGCACCCTTCAGCTGAGAGGTTGGTGACGGTCTGTGTTCCGGCACTCGGTCAATTCAGGGGATACTGATAGACCTCCAGACAAAGAGTCCAAGAAGTTGGACCATTCGGCCAGAAAGGTCTATGCTGCCTCCTCACTTGGTCTCCGACAGGAGAGTTCTGCCGTCATTATGGCACACTTCTCCCATGCCCTCTTGGGCTCTCTGGATGAGGTACTTCCTCATCTCCTTGCAGAACTTCAGTCCATGGTCAAGCAGGTCCGGGGTCAGGGTCAGGCTGTTGCTAAACTCCTCCAGATGGCTCTGGATATTGGGGATTCTTGTGCCCGTTTGGTGGCAGTCACCATGCGCCACAGGGCCTGGCTGAGAGTCTCTACTTTTACAGCAGACACTCAGCACAAACTGGCGGACATTCTCTTCATGTGTACTGACTTGTTCTGTCCATGAGTTGAAGGTCACCTTCAGCGTATCAAAGTCCAGTGCCACCTTGGACTCAGTTACCTCAGTGTTCAAAAAAGCCCGATCATTTCTGGTTGGGCAATTGCGCCCTGCCCAGGACTTCCTACGACTTCTGGGTTACATGGCGGCCTGCACCTTTTTGGCCCAATAGGCCCGGTGGCATATATGCCCCCCTTCAGTGGGAGCTGGCCAGCCAGCGGTCTCAGCGTCTAGGTCACTTCGACCAGCTGGTTACTGTAACCCAGAAGATGTTGGACACTCTTAGGTCGTGGACTATCCTGGAACATCTGCAGGGAGGAATCCCGTTCATCTGCCCTGAGCCGACAGTCGTCCTGACGACTGATGCCTCTCTCACTTGCTGGGGTGCCCACATGGGGAATCAGAGAGTCCACGGGCTCTGAACCCCCTAGGAATCCAGATGCCTTCTCAAGGCCATGGACCCCAGACCTCCTCTAAGCCTTCCCTCCACTTCCCTTGATCCACAAGATGCTCCTCAAGGTCAGGAGGGACAAAGCACAGGTGATCCTGGTCATCCCAGACTCGCCCCACCAGTTCTGGTATCCAGATCTCCTCAGCCTCAGTGTCAGGCTCCCAAGGCGTCTTCCAGCACGCCAGGACCTGCTCTCAATCAGTCAGGGGAAGGTACTGCACCTGGACCTTCAATCCCTGTACCGGACAGCCTGGTTCATCAGCGGCTAGAGTTCCAGGCTTTGGGTCTCTCCGATGATGTCCTCAGTGTAGTTGAGGTATCTAGGAAGGAGTCGACCAGGAGATGCTATACTTTCAAATAGAAGAGATTCTCCATTTGGTGTCAGGACAAAGGCCTGGACCCTTCGTCCTGTCCGGTGGCTAGCATCCTCTGTTACCTTTGGTCTCTCTCCAAAAGAGGGTCTTCAGTCTATGACCCTTAAAGTGCACCTGGCAGCCATCTGCTTACTGGGCGTGGGCTGGTCAGCAGATGGTGGCACAGGAGACTGTGGTCTGGCGTTTCTTTAAAGGCCTCAGCCATATTTCCCCTACGGTATGTGAACCACCACCACTGTGGAATCTACTGCTGGTACTGGCAAAGCTCATGGGCAAGCCATTCGAACCGATGCACAGGTGTGAAATGTCGTATCTGTCGTGGAAGACCACCTTCTTGGTGGCTGTCACGTCAGACAGAAGGATTGGGGAGCTCCAGGTGCTCTCTGTTGAGTCTCCCTTTCTGGTCTTCCACAGGGACAAGGTTGTCTTATGCCCCAACCCAAAGTCCCTTCCAAAGGTTTTATAGGAGTTTCACCTAAACCAGGTGATGACTCTGCTGGTGTACTACTCCAGTTGCGTGTTGGAGGCAGAGTACAGGCTCCATACTTTGAACCGGAGACGAGCGCTCTCTTATTACGAGGAGCATATGGCTGAAGTTCGAGGAGAGGTTCACAAGCTGTTTGTCACCTACGCTGAAGCCGCACCTGGCAGACCTGCAGCTATGCGGATGATTGGCAGATGTATTACATCTTGCATTGATCTCTTATCGGTTGGTGGGCAAGGATCCTCCCATAGGGATAAGAGTTCATTCCACCCGTCATACTGCTGCATTGGTGGCTGCTTCTAGGGACATTCCTATCCAGGGTATCTGCAGGGCTGCTACCTGAAAGTCAGCAAACATCTTCATTTCCTGTTACCACATTAACCTAGAGTCATGCCAGGATGCTTGTTTTGGGGCCTAAGTTCTCCAATCTCTGTTCCCTTAGTAGGGGGGTGTGCACCTTGCCTCTCTCCTCCCAGAAAACTGCCAGGAGTCTGCCAACCAGTGTGGAAAAAACAACATATCCACGATTATAGAAAAAGACGGTTACTCGTCTGTAACAGTAGTTCTAGGATCGTGGATATGTTGTTCATCCACACTATTTGGCATGTCCTTCCCCTTTAAGATCTTGCTGGAAGGACTTCAAGCTGGCTTCTCCCACCCACCCAGGTGGTATAACCCTCGCCTGTGCCTCATGATGCTAGATCTTCCTTTCCGCTGGAAGATGCGGGTTCCCTCCTTCTCACTCCCTCGTATAGTAGGTACTGGTGCTCCAGAACTCTGTTCTACTGACCAAGATTCTCCGAATCTCTCCAAACAATTTTGTCGTTGCAGACACGATGGAGGACAAGTCTTCGTCCAGGTTCCGCCAGTGTCCCTGCGAGCAGAAAATATCTTGCACTGACCCGCATGCCACGTGCGTGTACTGCCTGGGTCTCTATCATGATACTCAGGCCTGTGACTTATGTCGTTCCTTTCATCGAAACGTTTTGGATGATCGCCTTGCGTGTCTCCAGCTCGGACATCTGGAAAAACAGCACTCGCCGGTCAAATCAAAGGATGCCCGCCATGCAGTCTCCGCGGCTGCGGGGTCCGCAGAACAACTGGAACATATGAAGGCCTTTGAAGAAGAGGCGGCTTGTACCGTTGAGCTGTCGTCTTCGCCCTTGGTTTTTGTTCCACTAAAACTCTGCTCCTCTTTCTCGGGTTCCTTTAAGGAGCTGGTCCAACCCCTTCCTGCTCATGGGGAAGACCCTGGCTTGCACATCTCCACATTCTGTAAGAAGGAATCTAAGGAACCAAGAGAAACCATGTCTCGCCGACATTGCTCTTGGGACAGAAAGCGATCTCGGTCCCAGGAGTCTGCTCTTTCAACTTCGGTCTAAGTTGTGGCCTCGACAGCCGACCTCACGGTGCCCCTGTCAGGTTAGCCAGCCCAAACGCAGGACAATGATCTGGTCGAGATCACCCACGACTCCGTCATTGACAGAGGAGGCAGACAACTCCTTATTTAGTACTCGGGTCCTTTTGGACCTCGCTGATGAAGTGACCCAGCCAGCTGGGAAGCCCTGGACTGTGGTCGTCCGTGACCCAGAAGAACCGGGGTTCTCCCCACCTTCTCCCAAGAGTCCCTGTTCTCCCCCCCCCCCCACCAACCCAAAAACAAGTCGACGTCCAGGTCTGGGACATCCTCAACCGAAAGGCCAAGGAAGTCTAAGAAGTGGCGCTGCTGCCATTCGTCCTCCTCGGATGAGGGGAGGCTCCGACGCAAGTTGCTTCAGCGCTACGAGGAAATGCTGTGGCAGAAGCTTGTTCTGGCCGGGCCAAAGGCGGTCCCTTCTACCCCGGCCATTACCTGGCTTTCACCCTCCAGGCCAATGTTGAACACTCCAGAGCCAGTAACGTCACTCCCGACTCGGCCAAAACCAGTCTTTCCACCTATTTGGTGGAGCCGCCACCAAAAGTCTTCCTTGGGGGCTCCCCCCAAGGAGTCTCGGCCTGCTTCAAGCCTCCCGCACAGGCTGTCCATCAGTCTGACTCTGGACCACCCGTGGCGGGTTCTTAGTGACTCCAGTAGCAGACCGCTGTATCCGGACTCCGAGGACTCGGAATTGGCATCTCGTTCTCGGGATGATGGTGCCATGGGTCTTTCTGCTGAGGAGGGACCCATTTCTTTTATGGGCATCTTCTGCCTCCTCTCCGAGTCCTCCGGGATGAAGCTGGAGCCTGTTGAGAAACGGCTAGGATACCCCCTAACTGACAGCCTCAGAAGGGGGGATTCCCCCGACCGAGGCCTTTCCAGTAGCTGAAGCAATTGTCGGCCCAGCCCTGGAGCTCTGGCAGCACCCAGCTTCCTGCCCCACACCGTCTGCCAAGATGGTCCGTAAGTACGCAGTACCTACTGGCTTCCTTTTGGGATTTTCATAGCATCCCTTGGCTGAGGGAGTGGTGACAGTCTCTGTGTTCTGGTGGGCTGGGAACTCTGGCGACTCCGGTAGACCACCAGACAAATAATTCAAAAAGCTGGATCACTCCACTCAAAAGGTCTATGCTGCCTCATCGCTGGGCCTCCATCAGGCAAGCTCGGCTATAATCATGGCACACTTCTCTCACACCCTGTTGGGCTCCTTAGATGAGGTGCTTCCTCACCTTCCCACGGACGTTCAGACCACGGTCAAGCAGGTCCGGGACCAGGGTTGGGCTGTTGCCAGACAACTCTAAATGGCCTTGGACATTGGGGACTCTTGGGCCCGTTCAGTTGCAGCTGTAGTTGCCATGCATCCAGGGCTTGGTTGCGGGTTTCGACATTCACGGCCGACACCCAGCACAAGTTGGCAGATGTCCCTTTCCTGGGTACTGACTTGTTCGGTCCAGGAGTGGACGGTCATGTAGAGTGCATTGACAAGTCCAGTACCACGTTGGACTCCAGTACGTCTGCCCAGAAGGAATCACAGGGTTCCAAAAAACAGAAGAGGCGGCCTTTTCGCCCTTCTGCCCCTGCGGCCAAACAGCCCCAGTTTGTCTGGGCAACAGCAGCAGGCCCAGTCTTGGCACCCCCAGCCCAAGTCAGGCGTGCAGTCTGCACACAAACCAGGAGGTAAGGGTCCAGGTGGTCCCACTTTAGGATTTTCCTCTTCTAGGCCTGCTCATTGACGGGCTGGGGGTGACCAGCCCCATACTCATCATGACTGCTCTGGGTCCTCCCGTGGGGGGCCGGCTCCGCAACTTCCTTTCTGTCTTGTCTGCTGTTACCACGGACAGGTGGGTGTTCAGTCAGTCAATGTTTATTTATATGGTGCCTTTCAATTGCCAAGGTGCCTAATAAAAGGAATTAAACAACTATGGCATAAAATCACATATAAATATTATAAAATACAGATAAAACCAGCAAACCGTGTTAGAGTCATTCCCCAAATGCTTGAGTCCATAAAAAAGTTTTAAGAACCTGTTTAAATCCCTCCACGGTCATGCACTCATGTAGCTGACTCGGTAGACAGTTCCAAAGCGTAGGGGCCGAATGCATAAATGCACGGGCCCCGGAAGATTTTAAGCAAACCCTTGGAATCACTAGCAGCCCCTCATTAGCCAAGCGGAGCGATCACCCAGAGCAGTAAGGAACCAGAAGTGGTCGGTCAGGGACTGCCTCTAGAGTTTGAGCAGTACCCGCCAAACTGAGCCCGTACCCCACGTGAGGAAAGGGTATAAGTTCACACTCAGTCGGCTCTGAAAGATGACATAGCCCAACACCTCCACAAGGAGGTAGTGGTCCAAGTGACAGATCCCCAATCAACCCAGGGTTTGTTTCCAGGTACTTCCTGGTTCCGAAACGGACCGGGGCGGGGGGCTGGCACCCCATTCTGGATCTGCACAACCTGAATCAGTATCTGAAGTCGTGCACCTTTTGGATGGTAACTCTGTCCCAGAACATACCATCTCTCGAGCAAAATGTTTAGTTCTGCTCCCTGGATCTTCAGGACACGTTCTTCCACATCCCGATCCGTCTGTCACACTGAAGGTTCTTCTGCTTCTGAGCGGAGGAAACCCTCTAAGAGTTCCTAGCCATGCCGTTCGGCCTGTCATCACCCCCCGGGTCTTCACCAAATGCATTGCAGTGGTGGCAGTCCATCTTTGGCGTTGAGGTGTCAGGATGTACCCTTACCTTGACAATTGGCTCCTAGTGGGTCCCTCCAAGTTGGAGAGATCCAGGGACCTGGCCCTCAAGACCTGTCTCGAACTTGGCCTGCTAATCAATGAAGCCAAGTTGGAATTCGTGCCCTCGCAGGTGATCTGCTTCATTGGGGCAGAGCTCGACTCTTGCTAAGCCAGAGCCCGCCTCCCGGCAGACAGGGTAGAATTTCTCTCCTCCTTTGCCCAGTCATTTCTGGTTGGACAATTGTGCCCTGCCTGGGACTTCCTGGTTCTCTTGGGTTACATGGTGGCCTGCACCACCATGGTCCATTGGGCCCGGTGGCGAATGCGTCCCATTCAGTGGGGCTTGGCCAAGCAGTGGTCCCAGCATCTGTCATTTTGACCTGCTGGTTACAGTAACCCAGAGTCTTTTGGACACACTCTAATGGTGGACCGTCCTGGAACATCTGCAGGGAGGGATCCCATTTGTCTGCCATGAGACGACGGTCATCCTTACGACCGATGCTTCTCTCACAGGCTGGGGAGCCCACACAGGGAACCACAGGGTCAACGGGTTCTGGAACCCCGAGGAGTCTCGATGCCACATCAACCTGCTGGTGCTCTGAACAGTATGGCTGGCGCTGACTGCATTAGCTCCATTTCTGCGGGGTCAAGTGGTCCAGGTCCAGATGGACAATACCACGACCATCCACTATCTCAAAAAGCAGGGCAACACACACTCTTGGCCTCTGTGCAGGGAAGTGCTCCGCATCTGGACCCTTGTGAGCCGACTGGAGGCAGATCTCCTAGCCATCCACGTGGTAGGAGCCTTGAACCAACTGGCGGATGCCCTTAGCCATGTAGGAGAGGCGTCCCATGAGTGGTTTCTTCACCCAGAATTAGCTCGCAGTCTGTTCTCCATGTGGGGCACCCCTCAGGTGGATCTGTTCGCCTCCAGGGAGAAACAAAGCTGAGGCTGTTTCGTGCCCGCCCCCCTCAGCAGGGCTCGCTGCAGGGGGATGCCTTCTCGAGGCCATGGACCCCAGGCCTCTTCTATGCCTTCCCTCCATTTCCCTTGATCCACAAGGTGCTTCTCAAGGTGAGAAGGGACAAGGCGAAGGTGATCCTGGTAGCCCCAGATTGGCCATGCCAGTTCTGATATCCATATCTCCTCAGCCTCAGCAACAGACTCCCGAGGCGTCTCTCAGCACACCTAGACCTGATATCAGTCAGTCAGGGGAAGGTTTTCTATCCGGACCTTCAGTCCCTGCACCTGACAGCCTGGTACCTGAGTGGCTAGAATTCCAGGCTTTGGGTCTTTCCAGTGATATCCTCAGCATAGTTGAGGCATATAGGAAGAAGTTGACCAGGTGGTGCTATGCCTTCAAATGGAAAAGGTTTTCCATTTGGTGTCAGGGCATGGGCCTAGACCCTAGTTTCTGTCCTGTGGCCAGTATCCCCAACTACCTTTGGTCACTCTCCAAAGGAGGTCTCCGTACAACTACCCTTAAGGTGCACCTGGCAGCCATCTCTGCTTACGGGGTACGGGCCGGTCAGAGGACGGTGGCACAGAAGAACAGTGGTCTGGTGCTCTTTCAAGAGCCTCGATCACATATCCCCTCCGGTGCGTGAACCTCCACCTCCTGCTGGTTCTGGCTAAACTCATGGACAAGCCATTCGAACCGATGCACAGGTGTAAGATGTCACATCTGTCGTTGAAGACCGCTTTCATGGTGGCTGTCACGTTAGCCAGAAGGACTGGGGAGCTCCAGGTGCTCTCGGTGGAGTCTCCTTACCTGGTCTTCCACAGGGACAAGGTTGTCCTGCTCCCAACCCCGAACTTCCTTCTGAAGGTGGTGTTGGAGTTTCACCTTAACCAGGTGTTAACTCTACCTGTGTTCTACCCCAACTACACCTTAGAGGCAGAGTACAGGCTCCATACTCTGGACCTGAGACAAGCGCTCTCTTATAAGGAGCAGGTGGCTTAAGTTTGGGGAGAGGTTCGCCAGCTGTTTGTCGCCTGTGCTGAAGCCTCATCTGGCAGACCTGCAGCAGAGCGAATGATTGGCAGATGGATTACATCTTGCATTGATTTCTGCTGTAGGTTGGTGGGTAGGAAGACTCCCGTAGGGCTAAGGGCTCATTCAACCTGCCATACTGCTGCGTTGGTGACTGCTTCTAGGGACATCCCTATCCAGGATATCTGCAGGGCTGCTACCTAGAAGACAGCAAACACCTTCATTATCCATTACCACATCGACCTTGAGTCATGCCGGGATGCTGGTTTTAGAGCCTCAGTCCTCTAGTCTCTGTTCCCGAAGTAGGGGGTTGTGCACCTTGCCTCCCTTCTCCCAGAGAACTGCTAGGAATCTGCCAAATAGTGTGGATGAACAAGATATCCACGATCCTAGAAAAACAGGTTACTCACTTGTAACAGTAGATCTTACTTGAGAGGGCTCTTGCAGTAGGTAATTACATATAGGACTGGCGGCAGGCTGGGACCTAGCTATTTCTAGCTAGCAGTCCCTGGCGCTGCATGAGCTAACGGCGAAAGAACTGAAGAGCGGGCGTCCGGGACCGCCTTTATACCGACGCCTCCTGACGCCAGTCACCTGACGGGAAGGTCCCGACGCCCGCCTTCCAGTTCTTTCCTGCTGTTAGCTTGTGCAGCGCCTATGGAACAGTTCGTGCTTCGTCAGCCCTACCTTCGTTGGTTTTTCATCGAAAAATCTTTATTTTTTCAACTGTCAGTCTTAGCGTCGGTGTATGTCGTCCCCTACACCCTCTGAGCACAAGAATAAATGCGATTCGTACGGTGTCCAACTACCACACAAGGACGGCCACTCCCTGTGCCTGTTCTGCCTAGGCCCCAATCACCCGGTCGAGAAGTGCCAGCACTGCGTCAGTTTCAACGCGGCTGCCCGGAAAAGGCGGCAGCGATCCCTGGAAGCCCATATTCTAAAGAAGAAAATGAGTTCTATGGAGAAGGAGCTCAAAAAACTGAGGCAGGCGTCCACTTCCACCGAAGGCCATCGGAAGAAGAAGGAGAGGCACCGGGACAAGGGCTCCTCCACCGCGTCTCCCTCGGGAGTTGCTGGGACGCAGGTAATATCACCTCTGGGGGATTGCTTCCTCGACGGCCGCCTCGGTGGTTTGCAGGTGTCGCCCGCCTGCCTGGCTCGTGCTGTGGCTCCGCGGGCGCCTCTGGCAGTTGGAGACCTCCACCCTGCTGGTCTCGCCGCAGGCTCCGACTGCCTACTACTTTGGGCGACTCCGTAAGCGGGCGCCGGCCTCTGATGTCCGCCTGGAGAGGACCGGTGAGGCGTCCGACCCTCCGGGCGTGCGCTGCATCCACCCCACCGGACCAGGCCAATCACTCTACTCGGCCTGCTTCCGGTGATGGCTCTCATAAGTCGGACATCGGCTCCTCCGGCGCCCGCCGAGAGCTCGCCACTAAGCCTCACGTCGGCACGCCCGGCCGGTGAAGGAACAGACGACGGACCCCCCACGCCGCTGTACGGCCTGCCCCGCAGCTTCACTGCCGCCTGAGAGAACCACAGTCTCCTAACTCCGACCCCGGGACTTTTCCTCTGTCCCCGGGTGAAGTTGGGGTCTTTGCCTCCGCCAGTCCTTCCTCTACCTGGAGCACCGGACCTGACGTCGGTACCACTGGCGCCAGGGCCTCTGACGTCGGCCTTACCGACTCCAGGAGACATTCTGCTCCCATCGGGCCCTCTGGGCTCTCCACTATGGACCCACCCGTGAGGCCTCCGGCCGGGCCGTCTGCTCCGGCAGCCCACCCGGGTATCCTCCATCCTATTCGACGCCGGTGTACCCGGGACCGCAGTACTCGACGCCACAATACCTGACGCCGGGCTACCCGCAGCAGAGTTTTGGATATGCTCCATACTGTTATAACCTGTATCCTTATCCCCCACCTCCTCCTCCTCCTCCTCCTCCACCGCCCTCGTGGCCGCCAGTGGACCTGCAGGAGACTCTGGCCTCCTGGTGGGCTGAGGCCAAGGCTCAGCTCACCAAAGAGGTCGAGAGCCGCCTTCCGGCAACGGTGCAGTCCCAGGTTCCCATACGTCCGAGGCGGCACACTCCCTCACCACCTCCGGACTCCAGGGTTCTTCCATCTGGATCCAGAGAGGGGCAGGACACGCTTCCCCGGGGACTTCACAAGTGGTCCGTTCATCCCCGGGTCGGGAAAGGGAGTCTTTCTCTTCTTCATCCTCCTCTTCACCCTCCGACTCCTCGGACTCTTCCAACGGTTGCTCCGAGAGAGACGACGAGCCTCTCTCTCCGTCGAAGCCCAGGACAAGTACTCCTCCGAAGCCTCCTCCGTAGGATCCTTCTTTTATGGAGTTGCTTAGGAAAATCCAGGAGGTTCATCAGTGGCACTCCTTGGAATCAGATCCTCAGCGTCTGAAACTCGCTGAACATCTGGATCTGCCCGCGACAGCTCATACCTTGGTACCACCCTGGATAGAGCCTCACGCTGACCTTGTTACCACAATATGGAAGCAGCCGTCGGCCTTAGCCCCACTTCCTAGAAAGTCAAACTGGCTATATCAGGCTCCCAAGGGTATTAATTTCCTGGATTCTCACCCCTGTGCCGACTCGGTCATGATTAGCGCCCCTCACGGCCACTCGGCGAACCCTAAATATCTTAGCTTGTCACCTCCTGATAAGGAATCACACTTTCTGGACCAGTATGGAAGAAAGATTTACGCTTCCTCCACACTGGGGATCAGGGCCCTGAACTATGTCGGCCATATGGGGGACTACCAGAAGGCCATCCTGACTCAGGCGGAAGCCAAACTGGACTCCTTGCCTGACTCCCAAGTCATGCAGGAGTTGGCTGATCTCGTCCGCTCTGCTCGTTCGACAGTCGGCACATGCTCGTGCGACACTCCGATGCAGTGGACACTGGCGTGAGCTCAGCTTTCGCTGTAAGTTTCGGCATCATGCTTGGTTCTGCAGCGCCAGGTTTGGTCCCAGAGGTGCAATCTGTTGTCCAGGAAGCACCCTTCCGGGGTCGGTGCTGGGGTGATGTCAAGGACATCATCACCGATTTGCAAGAGAAGGACGGCTCTGAAGTCAGTTGATTCATGTTCCGGCCCCCATCAGCAGCAGCGCCATCCCTTTCGCAGACGGAATCGCCAGCGTTAAAGCCCAGGGAAAGCCGGGTCAGAAACACCGTGGCTCCTGCAGCTGCCAAGCCCCCCGCCCAAAAAGCAGTGGTGCTTCCAGTTGCGGCGCCACCACACACCACCTGACTTCTTTCCTTTCCACCGCCTCTGGACTCCCCAGAGGAACCGGTAGGAGGGAGGTTTTCCCTCCACCTTCAGGGATGGGAGAGGATAACCACAGATTCTTGGGTGCTCTAGCTCATAGCAGAATGACACTCCATAGAGTTTCTTCAGAAACCACCCCCTGCTGAAGTCGTCGTATTCACTGGAACATCTTCTCTTGGTCCAGGAGGAAATCTCTGCTCTTCTGCTGAAGCAAGCGATAGAGCCTGTCCCCCTTCATCTGCAAGGGAGGGGTTACTATTCCCATTTCTTCCTGATCCCAAAGAAGACAGGAGATCTCAGCCCAATTTTGGATCTCAGTTCCCTGAATCTTTACGTAAAGTACAAAATGTTCAGGATGCTCTCTTTGCAGAGCCTTCTGCCCCTCCTCCAGCCGGGTCAATGGCTTTGTGCTCTGGATATGCAGGATGCTTACCTGCACATTCCCATTCGCCCATCTCATCGCAAATACCTTTGTTTTGCGTTCCACGGGGACCACTACCAGTTCAAGGTGCTCCCGTTTGGTCTATCCTCTGGCCCCCGAGTGTTTCTACCAAATGCCTGGTAGTGGTGGCGGCCAACCCAAGGTACTCAAGGGAGTGCAGGTTTTCCTGCACCTGGACGACTGGCTCCTGGCGGCCTCATACAGGGAGGAACTCCTGCATTTCCTCTTCCTTACCCAGCAGGTTTTTGCCTGCCTGGATATTACCATCAACCATTCCAAGTCTTATCTGGACCCATCCCAGAGGGTACAGTGTATTGGGGCGATCCTCGATACGACCATGGGCAAGGCCTTCCTGCCTCTGGACAGGGCGTCCAACCTTCAGACGGTCTCTTCGAGGTCGGTCCTTCGCCTTCTCTGGCTCATGGCGGCTGCTATCCCGACGGTAACTCGCACTCGACTCCACATGAGGATCTCTCATTGGACTCTATGCTCTCAGTGTGATCAGCTAGTGGACGACCTAGATCACTCAGTTCTGATCTCCTCGCCGATGATGCGAGACTTGCAATGGTGGATGGTTTGAGAGAACCTGTTTCGGGGTGTTCCTTTCTTTCATCCTCCCCCCTCCCAGACTCTAACCACAGACGCCTCAGGCGAAGGTTGGGGATCCCATCTAGGCCCTCATCGGACCCAGGGCTCCTGGTCCAGCTAGAACAAGCCTCCACATCAGTGTGCTCGAGCGTCGGGCAGTGTTGTACGCCTCTCCAAGCCCTTCACCAGTACATCCTTCCTGGCTACCCCTGCTGTCCAGACGGACAACATGTGCGTGGTGTAGTACATCAACAAGCAGGGTGGGACTCGGTCCTACCCTCTATGCAGGGAGGCAGTGAGGGTTTGGGATTGGGCAGCACAACACAACCTTCACCTCACAGCAATTCATGTTCCGGGAGTCGACAATACCCTGGCAGACAAACTAAGTAGCTCTTCTGCCCTGACTCACGAGTGGGAACTGGACCAAGGGGTCCTAGACAGTAACTTCCAACTTTGGGGAACACTACAGGTCGACCTGTTCGCATCCCCCCTAAATGCAAAACTTCCCATGTTCCAGAGCGAGGTGCTTTTTGGAGCGGCACTCTGTCTCTAGACTGGAAGGACAGATTCATCTATGCCTTTCCCCCAATTCCACATATCCCACTAGTCTTGCAGAAACTAGCTTCAAAAGCAGCGAGAATGATTCTGATCGTTCTTTTCTGGCCCAGGCAAATCTGGTTCTCTCTTCTACAGCAATATTCAGAGGATCCTCCTCTTCCTCTTCCTCTATCTCGAGTTTGTTGACCCAGGATCAGGAGACCCTGGTCCATCCTGGCCTCAAATCCCTTCAGCTGCATGCATGGCTCCTGCAGACCTAGCCCAGTCCTGCTTTGAGTGTCTCCCAAAGTGGCGGAGATTTTAGTGGAGGCCAGAAACCCTCCACCAGATCCACTTTGTGCCATGAAGTGAAAAGATTCACTATTTGGGCTGCTCTCAAGAATGTGGAACCTTTCTCCTGTTCAACGGGCTTCTGCTGGAGTATCTCGCCATCTGTTTGACCTGGGTCTCAGCCTATTCCTCTCCAAGATACACATGGCGGCCATTTCGCCTATCTGTTCCCTCAGACAAGGCTTTTGCTCAACTGGAGGTCTCCAAGACCTTTCAGAGGGGTCCTCCATCTGAGGCCCCATCCGCACTCCTGCTCCCCTTGGGACTTGAATTTTGTTCTCTAGAAACTTACTCTCCTCCTTTGAACCTGCAGCTCTGTGGATCTGAAGTTCCTTTCGTGGAAGACTCTCTTCTTGTGGCCATTACTTGCTCGAGAATCTCCGAGTCTAGGCCCTGATGCAAAATCCTTTACTTGATTTTTCACAAGGAACGAGTCGTCTTCATCTAATCCTAAGTTTCTCCTCAAAGTAGTAGCTGAGTCTACCTCAATCAATCCATAGAGTTACCTGCCTTTTTACGTAGTACTCTAATCAAGGGAGTATTCTTATCATACTATGGATGTTCACGGATTCTGAGATACTACACCAACAGGACGAAGGATCTCAGAAAGACTGATCAGTTGTTCATCTCTTTTGCTCACAAAAGGGAAGGCAATGCTGTTTCCAAGCAATGCCTGTCTAAGTGGTTGGCTCATTGCATCACCTTCTGTTATGACAAATACAACAAGACCCTCCCGGTTCAAGTCAGAGGCCACTCCACTAGAGGAGTAGCTGCCTCTTCGGCTTGTTTCAAGAATGTGTCTGCGGCAGACATCTGTGCTGCCGCCACCTGGACTTCCAGCCATACCTTTACTAAACACTACAGTTTGGATGTTGCCTCTCGCCGTAGAGCAGGCTTCGGGCTGGCTGTTTTGCAAGGCCTCCTATCTTGAGACTTGCACAACCAGAACTACCTTTTGGAGTAGTTTTCCTCCTCCTGGTGCCTCTTTGTTCCAGACTGCTTGGGATTCAGTCCTATATGTAACTACCTTCTGCAAGAGCCCTCTCGAAGTAAGATAGTACAGTTACGTAAGAACTTACCGTAACAGTAGACCTTCGAGAGAGGCTCTTGCAGTAGGTAATAGCTTGCCGCTCTCCATCCCCCTAGGCTTTTTCAGCTCCTTTTCCATTGAGGGAAACATCCGCCTTTCTCGGCCCCGCCTCTTCTTGGCCTGTGGCGGAAAGAACTGGAAGGCGGCTCGGGACCGCCCCTTTATACCGACGTCTCCTGACGCCGGTCACCTGACGTGGGGGCGGTCCCTCACCAGGGACTGCTAGCTAGAAATTTTTATGTGGGGTCCTGCCACCTGCTGGTGTCAGTCCTATATGTAATTACCTACTGCAAGAGCCTCTCTCGAAGATCTACTGTTACGGTAAGTTCTTGCGTAACTGTACTTTCCTCTGGCACAGAGAGAAAAGTTTTTCTATTCGAGGTACTTCCTCACACTGAAAAAAACAGGGGCGTGGTGACCCAAATTAGATCTCAGGCATCTACTGAAGCCAAAGTTCAAAATGGTAACCCTGAGTACTGTTCTCCCAACCCTAAGACAAGGGGATTGGTTGGCATCCTTGGATTTAAAGGATGCTTACTTCCATATACGCATAAGACAGTCCCACAGAAAATTCCTGAGATTGACTGCCATCAGGTCACCACCAGTTCAAAGCAATGCCTTTCGGACTTACTTCTGCTCTAAGGGTGTTCACAAAATGTCTAGCAGTGGTTGTGGCACACCTCAGAAGGCAAGGAGTAGTAGTGTTTCCTTATCTGGATGACTGGCTAGTCGTAGGGCAGTCTCCACATCAGGTGAAACAGTTTCTGGCACTGACACAGGAGTTCCTCCAGTCTTTGGGCTTCTGGTCAATCTGAAAAAATCAGTACTACGACCAGTGCAGTTCCTGGAACTCATAGGAGCCAAGCTGGATTCAGTGAAGTGAAAGGCTTTTCTCCCACAGTCAAGAGCAAATACCCTGGTTCAGCTGGCAGGCACTTTCAAGGCCCAAAGCTTCAGACCTGCCAGACACTTTCTACAGCTGCTGGGCCATATGGCAGCTTCAGCAGCCACAGTTTCATGACCGAGATTTCAAATGAGGAATGTCCAGTATCGCCTCGGATTGTACTGGCTTCAGAAATCAGATCCATTGTCAAAACTGGTTCCAGTCACACAAACCCTCCTACAAGCACTGCAGTGGTGGCTGGACATAGACAACCTCAGACAGGGAATTCCTTTCCTTCAGGACTTGCTTCCCTACTAAGGTAGGGAGCACACTGTTCATGGCACATGGCTCAAACAGGAATTACTGCTTCACATCAACCTGCTAGAGCTCAGGGCACTCTTCCTAGCACTTCAGGCATTCGCCAGTCTGTTACAAGGACAGGTAGTGCAGGTCAGGACAGACAACACGACCACAGTGTACTGCATAGACAAACAAGGGGGCACAAGGTCTACACCCCTGTGCACAGAAGCCGTGAGAATATGGGGTGTCGCCTATTCTCTAGGGGTGTCTTGTCAGCAGTGCACCTTCCAGGAAAAGACGGTGTGTTTAGCAGATACACTGAGCAGGATAAATCAGAACCATCACGAATGGGCCCTGAACAGGCAGGTGCTACAAGTGGTATTCAAGCAGTGGGGCACTTCAGAGATGGACCTCTTCGCAGCCCTAGACAATCACCAGCTTCCCAAATTCTGTTGCAGACTTCCAATCGTGGGCTCAGTCCCATTGGATGCACTCATTCTGGATTGGACAGGGAAGTTTCTATATGCTTTCCCTCCATTTCCCTTGCTACTGAGGGTTCTGAACAAGCTCGGATCCCAGCCTGCCACAGTGATCCTCATTGCTCCAGATTGGGCCAGGCAACCATGGTGCCCCCCCAGTCCTGGTATTGTCCGTGTCCAGACCAGTCAGCCTCCCCAGGAGGCACAACTTGTTGACTTCTTCCCAGGGCAGGATCCTTTACCCCCGGCCTTAAGTCCCTCAGGCTCAAGGCGTGGTTCTTGAGGACCTAGAGTATGCTGATGTGCACCTTTCAGAAGGGGTTATGGAGGTCCTTAGGGTTTCTAGAAAACCCTCCACCAGGAAGATTTACACGTCCAAGTGGAAAAGATTTTCCATTTGGTGTCAAAAGAGGTCTGGATCACACTCAGGCGGGTTTGCCAGTAGTCCAGGATTACTTGGCACACCACCATTCCCTCGGCCTTCGACCTTCTACACTCAGGGTGCATTTGGCTGCGGTATCAGCCTGTCTGTCAGCAGGTAAGGCATCATCACTGGCTTCAAATTCAGTATTTAGAAAATTCTTTGAGGGTTTGCTCCATTTGCACCCTCCACAGAGGGTTCCAACCCCAGTGTGGGACCTCAACATATGTATTGCACAGCTCATGCAGCCACCTTTTGAGCCTATGTCGTCAGCTGATTTCAAATATGTAACCTGGAAGGCTGTCTTCCTAGTTGAAATTACCTCAGCCAGAAGGATCAGTGAGCTTCAGGCTTTGTCCATAGAAACTGATTATATTGCATTTCACAGGGACAAGCTGGTCTTAGGACCAATAGCAAGTTCTTTCCTAAAGTGGTGTCTGATTTTCATGTCAACCAGTCCATTACACTACCAGTCTTTTTCACTGACCATTCTTCTTCAGGCGAACATCAGTTGCATAGCCTGGATGTTAAAAGAGCTATCAACTATTACCTGGAACATACAAAAGGCCTCAGAGGGGATAGGTCCCAGCTTTTTATGACTTATTGGGAAGTGGGGAAAGGTAAACCTGCCACAATGAGGTCCATAGCATGGTGGATTGTGGCATGTATCCAGTTTTGCTATAGCAAGGTGGGCAAACAACCCCCTCAGGGTCTTAGGGTCCACTGTACGAGAGGAACAGCTACATCCGTAGCAGCCTCTAGGGATATCCCTTTGTTGGAAATCTGTAAAGCAGCTACCTGGAAGTCAGTTCATGCATTCACTAAGCATTACTGCCTCGATGCTCAGCCTAGAAGTGATGCCAGGTTTGGCACAGCAGTTCTGCAGAGCCTATTTCCTAAGTAGGTCCTATGCCCGCCTCCAAAGGCACTGCTTGGGTAGTCTGCATTTGTCAGAATACAGTAAGATTTCCTGTGGGGTTTGAAGAAAACATTACTTACCATAGTAATCTTGTTTCTTCAAAGGGACTCTTACTGTATTCTGAGCTCCCACCCTCCTCCCCTGCTAGGACCTAAAAGGCACTACATACTGTCTGTACAACTAAAGTTGGAAACCTGTGGGTACCTAGTAGTTTGTTGGGCATCTGTGACTTGAGTCTTAGTGATGCCCTCTGTTATTGAAGGGATGTTTTTTTCTCCTAACAGGGATTCTACTAATTGTTACTTTAGCTTTGTTAGATAGTGCCTTTCTAACTTCTGCATGCTTCGTAAGAATCTGGTGGTTACAGGAAGTGCTACCAGGGGACAGTGATTTGAAAACTGAGCTTGAGCCTAACATTACACTATTAGCATAGGTTCTATTAACCATTTCGGCTCTGGGGCAGTCCTATGGCGAGACCATACTGCATTTGTCAGAATACAGTAAGATTCCCTTAGAAGAAACAAGATTACTATGGTAAGTAATGTTTTCTTTCCACATGCTGGCTTTTTTTCCGCCCTTGGTTGGAATGGTTCTATAGCTACTTACATACCATTCATCAAGAGTGACATTAGCACCCCCTTGTGCTGGAAAAAGGGTAGATTTCTTGGTGTTGGGTAATTCTCTCCTCCAGGTGTTGCTTCTGACATTCCGTTCCCTCCCTTTCCATTTTGTTTTATGCCCATCTACTTTCTCCTTACAGTGTTGATCAGTGGCCGTTATTTTTTTTCTTCTCTCACCTGAGGAAAGGTAAAGACAGGCTGGAGGCTGTGCAGTGTAGGGTAACCAAAATTATCTGGTGCCAACGGGGCAGCTCTTACTAGGATCGCCTGTAGGCATTGAACATGTGCTCGCTGGAGGCTGGACAGAAGAAGAGAGATATGATGGAGACCTTCAAGTTCCTGAATTGAATGAAAAGATGAACTGTGAGGAACTATTGAGGCTCTAGAACATGCGGACGTGAGTGAGAACTTAGGGGTTGGGGTGAGAAAGTTTTATTTAACAATAAGGATGATTGAGCCATGGAACATCTGCCAGCAGATGTGATGGGTGGGCCAAAACCATTAATGGTTTCAAGCACGGCTGTGAGAGAGTGAAGGACTTGTTACCTGGGGTGGCAGAAATAAAATTGGGAGCATGGGGGGGGTGGTATAAGCTATGGATTTGATAGAGTGTTACTGGCACACTGGAGGAACCAGTCTTTCTTGGGGCATGGATATAGTTCACTATCCATACATTGGCAGCAGTCACTGGAAGTGCTTATTCGTCGGAACATTTTTAAGCTAAGTTCCTCCCACCACTCAGGTAGTATGTCCTCCAGCTCCGCCCCATGACGTTTGGTCTTCTTTCCACTGGAATAGTTTGGTCTTCTTTTTCACAGCCCCATGCATTTTAGGGCCTAAAGTGTGCAACTAGCAGTTTTCTTTATTTCTTCCAAGGTTTCTTCAGAATTACTTCTTTCCTTGGTTCTGCTTCTGCCATGGCGATGGAAGATGGAACACGAAGAAGTGAAGCCATCTGTTGGCTTAAGATTTTGCATCATGTGCCAACAGAAGATGTAGATCAGCCCACGTGTGTCTTGCTTCTACTGCCTGGTGTCGCCACATGATGCTTTAGGTTGTGACCGATACCCAGATGATGCTCCCGTCTTTTCTTGGAGGATCATGGAGTCCAGCTTCTCCTTGTCCAGTCGAGAACCAGAACTGTAACTGTGGTTGAAAAGCTACAAGAAGGTCTTGTCTATGGTGGGGTCAGTGGCTCAGCTCCTGGCCATGGAAGATGCGGCAGTCCCTGCTGCAGCGGGCACCTAGTTGGCCTTGCGCTGCTTCCGGCTGGGTCCAGGATCAGAGCATCTTTCACTGATGAATTCCTGTAGATGTGTTGGGCATTCCATGCCTTTGGGGGAGAGCCCTACTTGCCACAGTAAGAAGCATAAGAACGCCACTGGTCATGGGATTGAGAAAGATCCCGCTCCTCCTACTCTCTGAACTCTCTCGACCACCAAAAGTGTGTCGAGCCTTCTTTAGTCAAGGGCCAGTTAGCAAGCTTCACTGCACCCTGTTGGGCTTGCCAGCTTCGACACTGTCCAGTCAGGTGGTCGAGATTTTTGTCAACCCATTGTTGAAGGAGGTTCTCATCCAGGAGGATGTGGACTGGTCAGTGTCGCTGACCAGCACCTTTCAGGAACAGCATCCAGCGGAGGTCGTTCCACCGAAGCCAGTTCATGTTACTTACACTGCACTCCTGGTGGATTCACCTCCGTGTCAAGACTCAGGTAGAGATCTAGGTCAAGGCAGTGCTCGCACTCTTGGTCTCACTTGACTAGGAGGGGTCGCTGTTGATGCTCCTCATTCTCAGATGAGGAGCGGGTCCACTGTTGCATACGGTGGGGCTACAGGGAACCCCTATGGCAGCAGTGGACCATGGCAGGGCAGGGTAGGGCTCTACTGCCCACGCCAGTACACCCTAGACAGTTGCCTCTGACACTTGTCTTTCCAGTCTTGCTGGTGGAGCCACCTCCGCTGCAACCTTTGACAGGGGCCCCAACCAAAGACTCCCATGCTGCAGCTGGCTTGCCAGGCCCCTGTTGGTAGAAATCTCCCAGTCGGGTGACTCTAGGTTTGTCTATGGTGTCAAACAGTCAAGAGCTGTTTTTGAGGAGTCCTCGGATGGCTCATCTATGCATTCGTTGAGGACACATACCTTTGACTGCAGTCTGATCGAGGAGTTGACTACTGACAATGGGCTGGTGTCATTTGGAGCTGTACTCTGACTCATATCGGAGTCCATATCGATCTCTTTGGAGCCTGTGTTAAAAATAAATAAATTAAAAAAGGATAAAGGGCTAAGTACTGTTTCATGGACATGCTTGATAGGGACAAATCCCCAGAGTTGCCATTCCCATGACCCTGGAGCTTTGGTAGCATCCAGTGTCCTTCCCAGCACCCTCAGCCCATATGATCCCACATATATGCGCTCCCTGCTGGCTCTTTCCGAGTTCTCAGACCACCCTTCGGCTGAGTGTCTGATTTCAGACTCCGCTTTCTGGAAACCATGGGGACATGGACAAGGAGTCAAAGAAGCTTCACAACACGATCAAGAAAGTCTACATCGCTTCCTTTCTTGGGTCTCAGGTGAACTACGCCTTAACGATGGCTAGCTTTGGTAACTCCCTGCTTGGAGTGCTTACTAAAGTCCTCCTTCACCTCCCTGCTGACAGGTGCAGATGGCATTAGACATAGGCAACTCCTGTGCCCATGCCATGGCAGCGGATGTCACAGTGCGTCGCAGAGCCTGGCTTGAGGCTCTCTGCCTTTATGGCAGACACTCTACATAAGCTAGCTGATGTCCCCTTTCTTGGACACTGACCTTTTTTGGCCCGGGGTGGATGGTCATCTCTTAAGGATTGAGAAGCCCAGTGCCACCTTTCCTGGACTCTGTGGCTTTGTCACAGAAGTTCCTGCAGGTCCAGAAACTGAAAAAGGCCATTCAGTTTCAGTCCTTTCAGCCACAGCAGCCTCTGCAGCACCGGTCCCACAGGGGTAATACCAACCTGGCTCCCCAAGGCCATGTTGTCTGGCCAGGGGCCCAAAAGAGGCAGAGGTAGAGGAAGTGGTGCCCCTCCAAAACTGCCTAGTGACAGGTCAGGGGGGTGTCTGCCTCCCCCCTGTCCAGTCCCTGACCCAGCTCCATGTGGGGGGTTGGCTTTGCCACTTCTGGCCACACTGGTCAGTCATTACTGTGGACAAGTGGGTTCTCAAGGTGGTAGGTGGAGGGTTGCTTCTCAATTTTGGGGCTCTTCTGCCATACGATCCCACGCTCCAGGGAGTCCTTGTTGTTGCAGGACACACTGTCTGCCCTTAGGGAGGACTTCAAGCAGTTCATCCAGAAGCACAAGTTCTGGATGGTCACTCTGAGGCAGATCATACCATCCCTGAGGCAGGGCATGTGGTTCTGCTCCCTGAACCTCCAGGAGACGTCATTTCAAGTTCGGCGCTTATACCTTGCCTGGGACGTCCTGCAGTTTTTGGGGTGCGTGGCATCCTGCACCAGTGTGGTCCAGTGGGCCCACTGCAAATGTGGCACCTGCAGTGGGAGTCGAGCCGTCAGTTGTCCCAGCACCTAGGACACTTTGACCAGTCAGTCACAGTGACCCAGCTGATGTGGGATGCCATTCAGTGGTGGCTGATCCTTGAACACCTGAAGGATGAAGTCCTGCTTGCCTACCTAGAATTGACCATTATTCTCACAACAGACGCATCTCTGGTGGGGTGGGAGTGCACCTGGGGGAATCACAGGGCCCATGGGTTTTGTCCCGAGGGAGTCCCCTCACCAGATCAAGCTGCTGGAGCACCATGCAGTGCGGCTAGCTCTGACTAAATTTGCTCCTTTGGTCAGGGATCAGGTTGGCTAGCCCAGTCAGACAGTACCGTGTTCTACCCAAACAGGAAGGGGTGGCACTCACTCCCTTCCTATGTGTCGGAGGCCCTCCGAACTTGAACCCTCATATGCAACCGTGGTGTAGATCTCCTGGTGATTCATATCACCGGAGCAGACAGTCAGTTGGCAGATGTTCTCATCCAGTGGGAGAGATGTCGCACAAGTGGTCCCTGCATCAGTAAATGGTGAACCACCTGTTCTCCCTGTGGGGCACACTTCTAGTGGACCTGTTTGTCTCCTGGGAGAATGCTAAACTGAGGCTGTTTTTTTTCCCCACTCCCACAGTTTGAAACACTGTTGGTGGTGCCTACATGAGGCTCTGGATCCTAGCCTTTGTGTGTGCCTTTGCTCTCTTTCCCCTGATCCGCAAGAAGGTAGTAGTCAAGGCCCGGAAGGACAAGTTGCAGATGATCCTGATAGCTCCAAACTGGTCTTAGCAGTTCTGGTACCTGGATCTCCTTGGCCTCAGCAGCAGTCTCCATGGCATAGCCTCTTTGCCCAGACCTGTTGACCTGACAACAGGGAAATGTCCTGCAGCCAGGTCTTCAGTCCCTGCGCCTCACAGCCTGGCTCCTGAGTGACTAATGTTACAGGCTGTTGGGTCTTTTGGAGGATGTGCTCCACGTTGTGGAAGCCTCCTGAAAATAGTCGACTCGCTGGTGCAACGTCTTTAAATGGAAAATGTTTTCCATCTGGTGTCCGAGCAAGGCACTTGATCCCGTGACCTACACTGTGGTTAATATCCTCAAGTCACGCTCCCATTTGGGACTAGGCAGCCATCTCTGCCAGCCGGGCAAGGGCTGGTATGTCGGTGGTCAGGCACTTTTTCAAAGGCCTGGACCTTCTGTTCCCCTGGTGCGTGAACAACCACCACCACCACCACACGGGACCTGCTACTGGTGCTGGTTGTTCTCATGGACGAGCCTTTTGAGCCTGTGCACAGGTGTGAGATGCCACCCATGTCATGGAAGATGGCCTTCTTGGTGGTCATTGCTTCAGTCAGAAGGATCATTGAATTCCAGGTGCACTCAGTGGAGTCTCCATATCTGGTGTTACACAGGGACAAAGTCCCTCCACCCAAAGTTTCTCCTGAAGGTGGTATTGGAGTTCCACCTTAAAACCAAGTGATGAACCTTCTGGTATGTTTTCCCAACCCATCTCAGGAGACTGAATGCAGGCTCCATACCCTGGACCTGAGGATGGCACTCTTACTATGTAGAGCACATGGCTGGAGTTAAGGTGAGGCATGCCAACTGTTTGTGATGTACGCCGAAGCCACGCCTGGCAGATTGGCAGCTTATCAGACGATTGGTAGGTGGATTACATCCTGCATCGACCTCTGCTATAGGCTGGCTGGTAGGGAGCAACCCATAGGACTTTAAGCTCGTTCCACCAGACATACTGCTGCCTCAGTGGCTGCTTCTAGGGAAATCCCTTTTCAGGAAATCTGCAGGGTTGCTACCTCAAAGTCAGCACACACCTTTGTTTACCATTACAGTATCAACCTTGAGTCTCATCGGGATGCTGCATTTGGAACTCTGTTCTCCAGTCCCTGTTCACCAAGTTGGGATGCACTCCTTGCCATCTCCTCCCAGAGGACTTCTATAAGTGTGTCAATGAGTGAATAGTGAACGATATCCATGCCCCTAGAAAAATAGGTTATTCATCTATAACCATAGATGATCTTTGAGGATCTCTTTCATCGGGCTTTGGAGCTAGCCTGCGTCACTGCTAGGATCATACAGAAACTTTTGCCAACTGAGGCTGACCGCATGGGCCTTCTCTTCTCACTTCTTTTCCTGCCATTGATCAGATTCTTCACAACCGCCATAGGAAATATGCTGTATAAAGCTGTTGTTTATTTTTTCTTACCTAAAACTAATTACTATTTTAGTGATTTTTGGTGACCTGTATGCAGCTCAAATAACCATCTAAGCTTTTTCGGTACTACGAAGGTGGAGAAAAGATTTACAAGGACAACACACCCCAAGTGTGTATCTGTTGCCTGGGCCTCTCTCACAGCATGAAAGCCTATGAGATTTTCTGGGGATTCAGTTCTGCTACCAGGCGACGCAGGAAGAGGGCACTGGAGAAGTTCCTCCTGCAGAAGATGTTGGCGGCAATGGAGCAGCAACTGCAGAGAAAATCTGCATCACCTGCCCCATCTATAGACTTGAGGTCATCGAAATCCAAGGACAAATCATCCTTGGGGAGCCATAGAATCAGTCATCGGGACAGGAGACAAGGCCTCCGTGATGAGATCCAGGTCACCACTGCGGCATGTACGTTGCCGTCGCCTGTACGGATTCAACACTCACTGTCGACTAGTGCCGTCACAACCACTAGCTCAGGTGGCGTTGATGTACTCACCGCGGTCCCGTCAGTGGAGACTACCACTATAACTACCCCATCAACGTTACAATCAACTATATTGCAAAAAAAAAAGACTTCCTCAACCACAGCCAATGTTGCCGGTGCAGTCTTGCATTCTTATCGACAGTAGAGACGAGGAGGAGGTTGAATACAACACTGATTTGATCATGAAGGAAGAACATGAAGAGGAAGAAGATTTTGCTGAGGATAGCCAGTATTGGCTGGCCCCCGCCCTACTCTGTCCTTCTGTACTGAGCACTCTGTGGTGCATACCCCATGGTCACCCCCAGAGGATCCTACCTTTTATTCCATGCTGCAGCAAATGTGGGCTGCCATGGGGTTCACCTTAGGGGGACAGAATTCCAGTAAAAGGAACCTAATTGAGTTTCTAGAAATGCCAGAATCTTCTGCCATCATTCCTCCACTATTCCCAGCATTGGAGCATGCCACTTATGCAGCCTGGTGTAGGCCAAATGCTATACCAGCCATGCTCAGAAAGACTGATAAGATGTACCCTGCTCCGTCTAACAAGCCTTATTACTCCCAGTCGACCTGAAACTGATTCTGTGGTAGTCACTGCTGCCCGTGACAGATCCAGGGCACCTAGACACCTGAGTTACATAGATACATAGACAATGTCGGCAGATAAGGGCCTATGGCCCACCCAGTCTGCCCATTTGTTTGTAAGTTCAGTTTGTTTTCCAGGAAGTCTGTTGCCCCTTACCCCTGACCTCCAGAATTCCTTTATGTCTATCCCATGCATTCTTAAATCCCGTGATTGTTTCAGCCCCCACCACTTCCTCTGGCAGGGTGTTCCACTTGTCCACCACCCGCTCTGTGAAGAAATTCTTCCTCACGCTTCCTCTGAATTGTCCTCCTCCAACTTCATCCCATGCCCTCTAGTCCTGGAACATCTTTTCGCTTAAAATAGTGCATTCCTGCACCCTGTTCCTCCCTGTAAGATACTTGTATGTCTCTATCATATCCCTCTCCCTCCTCCTCCAGGGAGTACATGTTCAGTGCCTTCAGCCTGTCCTCATAGGTCTTGTGATGCAATCCATGCACCATCTTTGTTGCCCTCCTCTGAACCTTCTCTACCCTGTCTATGTCCTTACGTAGTAAGGTCTCCAGAACTGCACAGTGTACCCAGGTGCGGCCTCACTAGTGTCTTGTATAGTGGAATTATGACCTCCCTTTTCCTGCTGGTGATGCCCCTGCTTATGCATCCCAGCATCCTATTTGCTTTACCTGCTGCCTTGTCACACTGTTTCCTGCCTTGAGGTCATCAGAGATGATAACTCCAAGATCCCTTTCCTGCTTGGTGCATGCTATATCCTCACCCCCCAACTGATATATTGTGCCAGGGTTTTTGTGCCCCATATGCATTATCTTGCACTTCCATGCATTGAATTTCAACTGCCAAACCCCTGACCAGTCTTCAGATTTCTGCAGGTCCCTTCTCATTCTGTCTACACCCTCTGGTGTGTCTACTCTGTTACAGAGCTTTGTGTCATCAGCGAACAGTGAAATTTTGCCTTCTAGGTCCTGCACAATGTCACTGATGAAGATATTGAATAGTACCGGTCCCAGCACTGATCCCTGTGGTACCCCACTGGTCACTCTTCCTCTGTGGAGTGACAGCCATTTACCACCACCCTCTGTGTCCTGCTGCCCAGCCAGTTACCTACCCACCGCACTATTGTCCTGCCCACACCCATATTCCCCAGTTTGTGCAATAGTCTTCTATGTGGCACAGTGTCAAAGGCCTTGCTGAAGTCCAGATAGGCCATGTCCACTGCCCTCCCCGATCCACCTCCCTAGTCACCCAGTCAAAAAATTCAATGAGGTTGGTCTGACATGACCTTCCCCTGGTGAAACCATGCTGCCTTGGGTCCTGTAGTCCATTGACAACCAGATGTTCCACCAATCTCTCCTTCAGTAGTGCTTCCATGATCTTCTCCACTACCGAGGTGAGGCTGACTGGTCTGTAGTTCCCCGCTTCCTCTTTGTTCCCACTTTTGTATAAGGGGACTACATCTGCTATCCTCCAGTCTTTGGGTACCTCCCCTGTTTCTAGTGATCGGCTAAACAGGATAGCAAGAGGTTCAGCCACCACCTCTTAGTTCTTATGGACCTGGGTGCACCCATCTGGCCCCATTGCTTTATCAACTCTTATTACTTCCAGTTCCTTCAGGACCCTTTCTCGTGTAAAGGGACTTGTGTCCATTTCTGCACCATTCTCACCCCTTGTACCCATTCAGACCCATTACTCTCCTCTTCCTCAGTAGAGACTGAGCAGAAATACCTGTTCAATATGTCAGCTTTACTGTTGTCATCCTCCACACAGCCCCATCCTCCCCTTCAGTCTCACTATCCCTCCCTTTGCCTTTCTTTTTCACTTATGTACCTGTAAAGGTTTTGTCCCTCTACCCACTGATTTTGCAATGTGTTCTTCTGTCTGAGCTTTGGCTTCCTTACTGACCTCCCTGCCTCCCTTTGCTTCTCCTGGTACTTCTCCCTATCCCCTTCTGCCTGTGTCTTTTGTATTGCCTGAATGCAGTCTTTTGGATTTCACTTTTTGCTACCTTATTGGAAAACCATAATGGTCTCCTCTTCCTTTTCCTCTTGCTAACCTGCTTAATACATAATTCTGTTGCTCTTGTAATCCCCATTTTAAATACTTCCCACTGTTCCTCAACCCCTGATTCCTGCCCCATTCCCCTTAATGCTTCTTTCAAGTATCTCCCCATTTTCTCAAAGTTTGCCCCCCTAAAATCCAGGATACATGTTTTTGTGTGGTTTAGTTCTGCTCTTTCTGTGATTTCAAACCACAGTGACTGCTGGTCACTGTTCCCCAGGTGCTCCCCCACTCTTACCCCCATCACACTGTCCCTGTTTGTGAGCACAAGGTCCAGTATTGCCTTCTGCCGAGTTGGTTCCATGACCAGTTGCTTGAGGAAGGCACCCTGAAGGGAGTCCAGGATAAATCTGCTTCTAGTTGATGCTGCTGGGATGCTCCAGTCCACGCCTGGAATATTGAAGTCTCCAACCAGTACTACTCACCTTTGTCTGCCATCCTCTGGATGGCTAGCATCAGCTCCCTATCTGTTTCTTCCTCCTGGGCTGGTGGTCTATAGACCACACCTGTGCGGATGGCTGGCCCCATTTTCCTTTCCAGCTTAACCCACAGTATCTCTCCCCATTTTGTTCCTCCTGGATCTCTGTGGCCCTTATGTCATTTTTCACATACAGTGCAACCCTCCTCCCTTCCTGCCTGCCCTGTCTCTTTTCTGAATATGTTGTAGCCAGGTATGGCCAACTCCCAGTGGGTTATCATTACACCAGGTTTCCGTGTGAGGCCACAATGTCCAGGTCTGACTGCACCATGACAGCCTCCAGATCTTCCATCTTGTTGCTAAGGCTCCTGGCATTTGCACACATGACTTTCCATGATTTGACCTCCCTAGACTGTTTCGCTGTTCTACTCCAGCCCCTTCCTTGGTTGTCCTTTATCTCTGGTTCATCTTGCTGTCTGCCCTTCTGCTGAATTTTGCCCCTATTCTGCCTATCCACCTCCTGGGCGCTAATCTCCATCTTTTTGCACTTGACTAACCTCCACATCCTTTCCTTCCATTTCTCTGGGTACCTCTATTTGGTTGTCCCTGTTTGGCAGTGTGGCATATGAGTTCTTGAGTGGAATAGGATCTGGGATGTGCCTTTCCTGACTGGTCTAACCCTCCTGAGCCCACTGTCATCCAAGTACTCCTCGTTCTCTGCATCCTTTGAGGCAGCTGCATTGGACTGAGTGGTCTCTGGATAGGGGTGATGGTACTCCTGACCCAGTTTACTTCCGCTCTGAGTCTGAGTTCCCTCCTTCCTGACAAGGAGTCCAGGTGGTTGGACATTCTGTGCAAACGTACTTATGCCTCTGCATCATTGGGCATATGTATTGCCAGTTACCAGGCCCATATGATAAAATATCAGAATACTGTATGGAGGACTGCAAAAGCTGCCACCCAAGCTTTACCTGAGGGTACTGCCAAACAGGAGTTAATGAAAACTCTTACTGCAGGTGCTGAAGGTGGGTAAACGCATAATTCGCTCAGCATGTGATGTGTTGGGTACTTCTGCCAGTGCTGCAGCCTCTGGCATTTGTTTAAGGCCTTACTCCCGGCTTAGGGTGGCAGTATTTGTCAATGATGTGCAGCATTTCAGATGAGATGTTAAACTGAGGTCCCATCTGCCTGTTCTGGTGGTAGTTCAGGTGTATGTTAAAGATCCCAGTGGCACTTCTCGAAAAGAGTAGGGGGATTTTTTATTCAGAACTTGAAAAAAACTTTACAAAAATAATACCATAACTGTAACATGAAATCATAAAAAATAAAATAGAAATAAAGAGTTACATCATACCATCTTTCTGAACCAACACAAAAGTATTACAATAATCAAAACTTTTAAGGGAGAAACAAGAAAATGAAAAAAAAAGATAATGTACAATAACAGCACAAATGAAACAATTCATAGAAACATAAACCCCCAACCTGAGTAACAGAGTGAAAAAGGAATTTTATCCAAACTAAAAAGCTAATCATCCAAAATTATACATTCATCATACAATTCCATAAGAAAAATTTAACGTAGCAAAAAAGTAATCATATCAAATATAAACTACATAGAAAAGTTTACATAAATGTTACTACATTAGAGTAAGAAAAGAATGTTCTCAAAAAATGTGAGCAAATCCTAAAGAAAACAGGGAAGCATACATTTACCATAACTGAGCAAAAACAATATGCCCTGAAGCAATGTAAATTCAGAGACTGTAGACTTACAGCCTGCTAACCTTACCGCAATATCAATGTCATCCTGTATCCAGCTAATTCAGATGCTTCCGATACTTTAGAAATTGAACTTCTGAAACTTGAACCCGTTCATACTGCTTAATTTTTAAAATCGTGGTTTGTATTTTCCAGAACAGTTGTACTGGGGCCGGGTATTGTCATTGTAAGGACCATGCACATCGAGATTGCCAGATATATTTAATACAGAATAGAATTACATAAATAGTATCAGAAAAAAATGACTCCAGGAGTGAGGTAAAATACCCAAAAACAAAATCTCATTCGTGAGGTTTTGCAGTGGTGTACCTACCCACTGGCTACCTGCATATGTCCAAAATTCTATTACATATGGACAATCGAAAAATAAATGCTGAACTGTTTCAAATGGAGCAATACACATATTATGTCTTGGATACCCTCTGTCAGAAACACCTTTATGTTTAAGATTCCCCTTGACGTTTAATTTTTGGTGTGCACTGAGCCATACCACATCCCACATATATGCAGGAAGCCTTTTGGACGTCAACATATTACTAATTTGTGTCAGTTGGAGCGGTGAACAATCGGCAAAGGCTGGAGGAAGCAAAAAAAAAACCTTTCCATAAAACTGTCATATAGTGTCTTTCTATCATAAATTTCTGAGTGAATTCTTAAGACTCCCCATACTTTCAATTTAGAAAAACAAGATTTAAAATATTCAGGAAGTCCTACCAAGAATTTTTGTTTGGGTATGTAAGAAGTAGATTCCCAAGATTGGATCCAGGGGGAAACAGAATCCCATACCCAACCTTCCCAGATTTTTCCAACTTTGTTTAAAAGTGGACAAACATTTTTTGTAACAAATAAGGAAAAGAAAAATACTGTAGTACTCACCATTCGAATCCCGCCTAATTTAAAATCTTGATACAGTATTCCTGTCTTAATGGGATTTAATCTGCTACCCCATATAGCAGAAAAACATAATCCATAAATAACAGTATCTAAAGATGCGGGGAAGGGGGGCAGCCCCTAAATATAAAAACAGGCTTAATAAAAAAGTTTTAACCATATACATACACTCTCTTCTTTTTGGACATCCTCCATTTATTCCATTGTTGAACTTTAAGGTGAGCATCCAACAAAAGAAGGTCCCAATTATATCTAGCTGGATCCTCCAAACCAAAAAAAATCCCTAAAATCTTACAGACACCGGTACAAACAGGTATATCCAGAAATTCTATTTCGACTAAAGGCTTTATATTTAGAGAAAAATACTTTTTGTAACATTCAATTTGGATCCTGAGCCCTCCGCATATGCCATCAGCAAGGCCGCAGTAGCATGGCACGATGGGAGATCTGCCAAAATAATGCAGAGATCGTCGGCATAAGCAATAGTTTTAATTTCTGCACAAGAGCTATTGATGGACTGTCCCCAATATCCTCTGTAGTGTTAATTTCGGTGATGAGGGGATCTGACGTCAAAATATATAATGGGGGATTCAAAGGGCACCCCTGCCTAACACCTCTATAGACTACCACTGAGTCACCTAAGCAGAAATTGACCAACGGTGTTGCCAAAGCCCCTCTATAGCAAATTTTAAGCCAAGCAATAAAAATAGACTGGAATCCCATATGTTCCAGGCAAGCCCAAATATAATCATGTGAAACCCTATCACATGCCTGTTTTTGGTCTAGGCTAATAATAAAACCCGTAAGTTCTCCTGAAAGACCTCTAGAAAACAATTCTCTTAACAAAAATGAGACCATCTGTAATAGATCTGTCAGGGATGGAACAAAACTGTGTAGGATGAATTATGTCCTCTAGGCAAATACATAACCGATTACTGAGAATTTTCATAAGCAATTTGTAATCACAATTAAGTAGAGTGATAGGCCTCCAAATACTGATGTAGTCTCTGTCACCCTGTTTATAAAGTAATATAACTAACCCCATAAACATACGGGAAAGTAAGGCTGATGTCTGTAAACTACTTGAAAAAAGATAAGCTAGTTCTTCTGCCAAAAAAGGTGCCATTAGTTTATATAATTCATTTGACAGCCCATTGGAGAGTTGGAAATAACTCCCTTAATTTCTTGTACTGAAATAGGTTATACTAAAGTCAGAGTAAGACATTCTGGAACCAACCTAAGGGGGCAGGAAGACAACCAATCCTGTTTGTGTAAATCAGTAAGCTGTGGGTCTGCAGTAAATAAAGACCTAAAATGCCTCTCTATTTCTTTTAAAATATCATCCTTACCATAAATAACCTCTCCCATGGATAATCTAAGTGATGAAATATCTTTCTAGGAGTGTGGATATGTTGTTCATCCACACTCTTTGGCATGTCCCTTTCCCCTTTAAATCTTGCCGGAATTCTTCAAGCTGGCTCCTCCCACCCACCAGGATGGTAAATACCTCGGCTCTGCCCCATGATGCCAGATCTTCCTTTCCGCTGGAAGATTCAGGTTCCCTTGTGCTACTTCTGCAGTACCGTAGGCCCTGGATTCTAATCAACGGTTTTCGCCGCATTTGCTTTCTTTGAAACTCGCACGAGTTTACACTTCCGATCCGAGCGCATTGGACATGGAGGACAAGTCATCCTCGGGTTCGCCCGGTGTCCCTCTTGGACAGAAAATGTCATGGGTGCATGATCCCCACCTCTGGTGTGTCTATTGCTTGGGTGTCGTGCATGACAGCACCTCTCTGCCATTTGTTTGGCCTTCCATCCAGCGTCCTGAGCCATGACGTGCCAAAACTAGGGAGACGGGCTTAAGCCCACCAGTGAAATCGAAGGAGGGCAGGTGGGCGGTTTCCGCGGCCCCAGGACCCGCCGATCAGCTTGAACAGATGGCGGCTTTCGAAGAGGAAGCTGATCAAGCTTCGGCCAGCCAAAGTTTTTTCGTGCCACTTAACCTGGGCTCCACTTTCACTGGGTCTTTTCAGGAGCTGTGCCAGTCTCTCCCCACCAGGAGTGAGGCGCCCTCAGGCTCGCACTCCTCCCGCCCTAAGAAAAGGGACAAGGACCCTAAATCTTCTTCTGGACGAAGAAGACGTTCCTGGGACCGAGAGCGGTCTGATTCTCAGGATCTTGCGTTCTCGACCTCGGTCAAGATCGCTTTCTCGGCCACCGGCTTCTTGGACCCTCCATCAGGCCAAGGCAGTGAGGCCAAGGATACGGCCGAACCAGTCGAGATTTCTATCGAGCCGTTGTTGCCGACCCCGATTGATGACTCCTTGGAGAGGACACCCATCCTTTCCTTCTCCGACAAGGAGACCCTTCCCTCGGGTATCCTGATCGAGGGACAGGAACCGGAACCTCGGTTTTCACCGAATCCGGCCTCTCCCGAGCGAGAGAGCCGACACCATCGGTCTCGATCGAGGACTAGGACCCCGTCGGTCGAAAAACCAAAAAAGGGTCACAAACACTCCTGGAAGAGGCGTCGCCACCGATCCTCATCCTCCTCAGATGAGGAGAGACTTTGACGGAAGCTCCGTCGGCGTTATGAGGACCTTATGTGGCAACAGCTAATTCTGACCAATCAAAAGCTGGTTCCACCGGCTACACTGGCCATTACTTGGCCCCAGCCTCTTAGGCCGATGCCGACCCCTCCGGAACCGAAGCGGCCTGTTCCGGTCTCCCCACCAATTTTGGTGGAGCCACCACTTAAGTGGCCTCAGGGAGGGGCTCCCTCGAAAGAGGACCAGACAGATTCGGACCTGCCCCGTCTGTCCATCACTGTTGTCTCCGATCGCCCTCGGCGTATTGAAGGGGACATAGGCGGGAGACCCCTGTATCCCAACTCCTTGGACTCAGATACCAATGGTCTTCACTCACACCCTGATGAAGAGTTGTCAGTGATAGGCCTGGAGGAAGGTCCTTCCTCTTTCCAGAGCATTCTCCAACATTTCAGAGTCCACTGGTATGCCCTTGGAGCCTATCCAAAAGAAGGCGGAATATCCTCTCACGGATATCCTTAAGGGGGGGGGGATACCCCGACAGAGGCCTTCCCAGTGGCCGAAGCCATTGTTGGCCCGGCCCTTGAGCTATGGCAGCGCCCTGCCTCTTGCCTGGCTCCGTCTGCCCGCATGGCTCACAAGTACACTGTACCCATGGGGTCCCAGGCGGGCTTCACAGAGCATCCCTCAGCCGAGAGCCTTGTGACTGCCTCAGTGTGTAGACACACAGATAGCTTAGCGGATACTGACTGCCCTCCGGACAGGGAGTCCAAAAATATGGACCATGCTGCCTGGAAGGTATATGCAGCCTCATCCTTGGGCCTTCATCAGGCCAGCTTGGCAGTGATCATGGCACACTTCTCTCACGCCCTCTTGGGATCGCTAGATGAAGTCCTCCCTCATCTCCCAGCAGACATACAGACCACGGTTAAGCAGGTCCGTGACCAGGGCCGTGCTGTTGCAAAACAGCAGCTCCAGACGGCCTTGGATATTTGAGATTCTTGTGCCTGTTCACTAGCAGCCGCAGTGGCCACTCGCCGCAGGGCCTGGCTGAGTTTATCCTCTCTTCCCTCGGATACTCTGTACAAGTTAGCTGACGTGCCCTTCCTTGGCACTGATCTCTTCAGTCCAGTAGTGGCAGGTCACCTCCAGCGCATAGAGCAGTCCACTGCCACCTTGGATGCCACTTCTGCAAAAGGTTCTTCAGGGAAGAACCAGCAGAAGTGCAAGAAGAAGCCTTTTCGGCACTCTTCTCCTGTGGTTTGACAGCCCCCCTTCCAGAGAGGTCAGCAGCACCAGCAACAACAGCAGGCCCAAGCTTGGCGCTCTAGGCCCAAGCAGGGTCCCCAACAGCCCCACAAAGGAGGCTGGGGTGCCAGTCCAGGAGCCTCCTCCTCCTCTAAGCCTGCACAGTGATGGGTCGGGGTGACCACCCTTACACCCGTCACGCCAGTTCTGGGTCCTCCCATGGGAGGCCAGCACCGCCACTTTCCGCCTGGTCTGCTATCACTTTGGACAGGTGGATCCTGGAAGGGGTCGGTCAGGGACTGCCTCTAGAGTTCGAGCAGTACCCTCCCTGCCGAGCCCGTGCCCCACGGGAGGAAAGGATCTCAGTTGGCCCTTCAGAACGACATTGTTCAGCTCCTCCGCGAGGAGGCGGTAGCTCCAGTGCCGGATCCTCCTACAGACCCAGGTTTTGTGTCCAGGTACTTCCTGGTGCCCAAGCGGATGGGGGGTTGGCGCCCCATCCTAGATCTCCACGACCTGAATCAATATCTCAGTTATCGCACCTTCTAGATGGTAACTCTGAATCGGATCGTACCATCTCTGGAGCAAAACATGTGGTTCTGTTCACTGGATCTACAGGATGCGTTTTTTTCACATCCCAATCCGTCCATACCACCAGCATTTCCTCCGCTTCAGGGTGGAAGGGACCCTGTATGAGTTCCAAGCCATGCCATTCGGCCTGTCATCGGCCCCTGGGGTCGTCACCAAGTGCATCGCAGTGGTGGCGGCCCATTTATGGCATCAAGGGGTTCGGATATTCCCCAGCCTCGACAACTGGCTCCTGGCGGTTTCCTCGCAGGAGGTGGAGAGGTCCAGGGACCTGGCCCTCCAAACCTGTTCCCAGTTAGGCCTTCTGATCCACGAGACCAAGTCGGAACTCATGCCCTCTCAGGTGATGGGCTTTATCGGGGCAGAGCTTGACTCTCGTCAAGCCAGAGCTTGGCTCCCCGCGGACAGGGCGGATGTTCTTTCCTCCTTTGTCCAATCATTTCTGGTTGGGCACTTGCGCCCTGCTCGGAACTTCCTGCGCCTTCTGGTTTACATGGTGGCGTGCACCTCAGTGGTCTGTTGGGCCAGATTGCACATGCGCCCCCTCCAGTGGAAGCTGGCTGCTCAGTGGACTCGGCGTCAGGGTCATTTTGACCAGCTGGTCACTGTCACCCAGAAGATGTGGGACGCTCTCCAATGGTGGACCGTCCCAGGTCGTCTGCAGGAAGGGATCCCGTTTGTCCGCCCCGAGCCGATGATCATCCTCACAACTGATGCCTCTTTCATGGGCTGGGGAGCCCACATGGGGGACCACAGAGCCCACAGGTTCTGGACCCCCGAAGAGTCCCGATGCCACATCAACCTGCTAGAGCTCAGAGCAGTCAGACTGGCATGTCAACTTTCACCCCTCAGCTCCGGGGTCAAGTGGTTCAAGTCCAGATGGACAATACCACGACCATGTACTACCTCAGCAAACAGGGCAGCTCGCACTACCGTCTGCTATGCAAGGAGGCGCTCCGGATCTGGACCTTCATCAGCCAGTTGGAGACTGATCTCCTTGCCATCCATGTGGCAGGAGTCTCAAACCAACTGGCGGATGCTCTCAGCTGCATAGGCCAGACATCCCACGAGTGGTCTCTCCATCCAGAAGTAGCTTACAATCTGTTCTCCCGTTGAGTCAAACCGTTGGTTGACCTGTTTGCCTCCGTGGAGAACACCAAGCTGAGGCTGTACTTTGCCCGCCCCCCTCAGCAGGGCTCGCTGCAGGGGGATGCCTTCTCGAGGTCGTGGACCCCAGGCCTCCTCTACGCCTTCCCTCCATTTCCCTTGATCCACAAGGTGTTACGCAAGGTGAGGAGGGACAAGCCGAAGGTGTTCCTGGTAGCCCCAGATTGGCCCCGCCAGTTCTGGTATCTAGATCTCCTCAGCCTCAGCTGCAGGGCCCTGGAGCAGCTTTGTACACGCCCAGACCTGATATCATTGAACCAGGGGAAGATATTCCATCTGGACCTTCAATCCCTGCACCTCACAGCCTGGTACCTGAGTGGCTAGAGTTCCAGGCTGTGGGTCTTTCCGAGGATGTCTACACCATGGTGGGCATCTCGTAAGGAATCGACCAGGAAATGTTATGCCTTCAAATGGAAAAGGTTTTCCATTTGGTGTCAGGGTAAGAGTCTGGACCCCTTATCCTGCTCTGTGGCTAACATTTTAGACTACCTTTGGTCTCTCTCTCTCTCTCTCTCCAAAGGGGGTCTGCAATCTTCAACCCTTAGGGTGCACCTGGCAGCCATTTCCGCTTAACGGGCGTGGGCCGGTCAGTCGACACTGGCACAGGAGACAGTGGTCGGGCGCTTTTTCAAAGGCCTGGATCACATATCCCCTCCGGTGCGTGAACCTCCACCTCCGTGGGATCTTTTGCTGATTTTTGGCAAAGCTCATGGGCAAGCCATTCGAACCCATGCACAAGTGTGAACTCTCACACTTGTCGTGGAAGACTGCCTTCCTGGTGGCTGTCACGTCAGCCAGAAGGACAGGGGAGCTCCAGGCACTCTCAGTGGACTCCCCTTATCTGCTCTTTCACAGGGACAAAGTTGTCCTGCGCCCCCACCCGAAATTCGTTCCAAAGGTGGTGTCAGAGTTTCACCTTAACCAGGTGTTGACTCTGCCGGTATATTACCCTAACTACACCTCAGACGCCGAGTACAGGCTCCACACCCTGGACCTTAGACGTGCCCTCTCCTACTACAAGGAGAGAACGGCGGAAATTCGGGGAGAGGTTCGCCAGCTGCTTGTCACCTACGCTGAAGCCACTTCTGGCAGACTTACAGCCAAACAGACTATTGCAAGATGGATTACATCATACATAGATCTGTGCTATGAGTTGGTGGGCAAGGAGCCTCCCAGAGGGATAAGAGCTCATTCTACCCACCATACTGCTGCATCGGTGGCTGCTTGCAGGGACATCCCTATCTAGGAAATCTGTCTGGCTGCTACCTGGAAGTCAGCAAACACCTTCATTATCCATTACCACATTGACCTTGAGTCACGTCGGGATGCTAGTTTTGGGGCCTCGGTTCTCCAGTCTCTGTTCCTAAGTAGGGGGTGTGCGCCTTGCCTCCCTCCTCCAGGAGAACTGCTTGGAGTCTGCCAAAGAGTGTGGATGAACAACATATCCACGCTCCTAGAAAAACAGGTTACTCACCTGTAACAGTAGTTTGAGGAGTGGTATATGTTCATCCACACGCACCCACCCGACCTCCCCGGCTTTAGGCGCATCACCTTGCTTCCAGCGGGCTAAGATCTGGCGTCATGGGGCGGAGCTGAGGTATTTACCACCCAGGTGGGAGGAGCCAGCTTGAAGACTTCCGGCAAGATTTAAAGTGGAAACGGACATGCCAAAGAGTGTGGATAAACAACATATACCACTCCTAGAACTACTGTTACAGGTGAGTAACCTGTTTTTACTGTGCCTAGAAGCTTTACAAAAGTCAAAAGGATTTGTATGAGATTGAGTGCCCCTGACTCCAAACCTTTGTTCTTGCCTTAAGGAAGACATTCTGTCGTATTGAAGTTTAGTAGGTTTAGTTTTCAGATTTTGAAATACTTGAGTATCACATTCAAGACCTTTTAACATACATTCCTGAAACTTGAGTAAAGACCTTCTGGTAGCCGAATATTCTTGTGATTTATATCTGCCCAATAATCGCCCTGTGGTTTGAAAAAAAAAAAGCCCAAACTCTTTTTTTCATATCCTCCCACCATTCTTGACTACTGTCATAAAACCAAAAAAAACCTGATTTGCGGGCAGTAATAATGGCCTGAAAGCCCTCCATAACTTCTGGAATGTCCTACAGGGATAAATTCAGCTTCCAATATGCAGACCCCCGAGAAATTTTGTGACAATTTGAAAGAGTGACACCTAGAAGTGCATGATCAGATGTGGCTACCAGTAATACTGTGGGGTCCCTGGTCCTTAAAGAGGAAGACACAAACCAATAATCAATCTGGGATGATTTCTTCCCCTGAAAAAAAGTGTGCAGAATTGAAGTATGTGAGGAATAAATATCTATCAAACCAGATTGGGTGAGCAAGGAATTCAAAAAAAGGGTATCACAATATAATTTTGAAGAGGCAAAATGCCTCTCTTGGGCCATACAATTAATGTTAAAATCACCCCCAGACAGAACATTTTTACTGGTAAAAAGAAAAGGGCGAATGTGTTTCAATAAGGAGATTCTCCCTGATTTTGATTGTGGGCCATAAATATTAATTAATCTAAAGTCAATTGAGGCCAAAGTAATATCTAAAGGAAATGTTGTGCCAGGAAAAATGTCCACCATATGAGTCACCTGCACATGAGGTGTACTAAAACAAATACCCAACCGTGAACAACAGTCCCCCCCCCCCGACCAATAACTAGGACCCCATATCCATGCCTCAGAAGCTGTGGCAAAATCCTGTAATGAATACAGTCTGGTGTCTTGGAAAAATACAATATCATACAAAAAAGTGGAAAATAATTCAAAAGTAGCTAACATCCTCATCTCAGAATGGATAGTATTGGTATTGAGACTAGCTACTTTCAAGTTATAACTAACAGGATACCTACCCTGAGCTTATTACTATGTTTTTTCATTAGTTTACTAGTAGTAATGGTACCAGATTCTGGGTCAGGAACCATTCCCTTCTGAGAGGAGGCCATGGAGGCAGAATCTGAATCCAGATCTGCTTCGTCCACATCAATAGGTAAAACAGAAAATCTGTTTTCAATGACAGGGACAACCATTACTGATGGTGGCATAGAAGATAATATGAGTTGAGGACAGGTAACTTCAGTTTGATGAGAACCAGGGGGAACAGGAATTACCTAAGGTATAGGAGGAGGAGGAGGCACAGACATATTACAGTCAAGTACTTCCTGGGGTACACAAGGAGGATCAGATGCCTGAAGTGGAGGCATAGTTGCTATTGTTCCTTGAGGATCTGGGGATGAATTTACCTCAGTAGATTTTATAAAAGGGGTAGAGGTACTAGGGCTAACAGTGGAGTGTCGTGGACGGCCCTGTTGTTGCCTTTGGGGCTGTTGAACAGAAGAAAAGGGAGGAGGTACAGAAACATGGGTCGTTTTGGTAGCTCTGTGCACATAAAAATCTTGTATACCATAATCTCCTTCCCCAGTATGGTGTGCAGCCCAGGGGCACTCAGTAAAGTTATAGCCCCCTTCGTTGCAAAGATTACATTTCGGAGTATTCACACAATGCACACTTGAATGTCCAGTATCCCCAGAATATGTACATTGTTGAATGGTGCAGATGGAACTAAGGTGCCTAGGAGAGCCACATTTAAAACATCTTTTGGACTGGCCTGGGTAAAAAATAAAACCCTTGTCCCTGCCAGTGTAAAAGCAGTTTGGTAAATGTTCTAGGCCTTCAGCTGTTTGATTAAGCTTAATCTTTATTCTAGGGACATGGATATGTTGTTCATCCACACTTATTGGCAGGTTCCTTGCCGCTTTAAATCTTGCCGGAAGGTCTTCAAGCTGGCTCCTCCCACCCACTCGGGTGGTAAAACTCTCGGCTCCGCCCCATGACGCCAGATCTTCCTTACCGCTTGGAAGCTCAGGTTCCCTCCTTAACGCGCTGTGTTTCAGACTGGTTCCTAATTCTTGAATCGAAATCAAAAGTTTTTGCTAAAAAGACTTGGTCGTCTTCTCCTCGCGGCTGCGATGGACAAATCGACTCCCGGTTTTCGGAGGTGCCCTTGCGGGCAGAAGATGTCTAGGACGGATCCGCACTCCACGTGCGTCTACTGCCTGGGCCTTGAGCACGACCCGCAGGCCTGCGACTTGTGCTCTTCCTTTTCGGCCTATGTCCTTGAAGACCGTGCTGCCCGATTACAACTGGGGCGCCTGAGAAAAGAATTCCACCGGTGAAATCTAAAGAGGCCCGATTGGCGGTGTCCGGCGGCGGGCTCGTCGGATCAGCTCGAGCAGATGATCGCCCTCGAAGAGGAGGCGGCGCGGGCCGCTTCTACCTCGGCTGCGTATTTGTCCCGCCTCTTCGGTGCCTCGCACTTGGCTTCTTTTAAGGAGCTTTGTCTGACCCTCTCGACCAAAGGTGAGGGTCCAACTCTCGGACCTTTTTCCAGGTCCAAAAGAGCAAAGTAAGTCTCTCCGTCGACGCTCTTGGGAAGCGGAAAGATCCCCTCCCTTGTCGACAGTAGACTTGGTCGACTTCTCAGCTCGCCACTGGCTCCACGGTGTCCCGTCAGGCCAGTTGACCGAGACTCCGCCAGCCGGTCCGAGATTTTTCTGCTAGACGGGTTGTCGGCTGGAGAAGCTGAGAATCCCTCCTCCGTTCCCCGGTGGGAGTTGAGGATCCCGCCGCTCGCCTGTGCCTTCGGTTCCGGAGCCTTCGGTGGGATCGTCCGAGCCGAGAAGAGTGCCGATTTCCGACACTTCTCCTCGCCTTCCTCGGCCTAGTCGAGACTCTCGGTCTCGGACATCCTCGCAGTCCAACCGATCCCGCCATAGGCGGTCTCGCACTGAGGCGCGCCACCGCTTTTCCTCGGACGAGGGAGGCTTCAAGTTGCTGAGGTACGAGGAACTTATGTGGCAACAGCTTCTTTTGACCGGGAATAAGCCTACCCAGTCATCTTCCCCGGCCATTAAGTGGCTGTCACCGGAGCAGCCGAAACCCCTCATTGTAGTCAAGGAGCCTGTTCTCAGGCTGGTTGTTTGGCAATTCCAGCTGCCCCACCGATTCTGGTGGAACCTCCGCCTCCACAGCCATTAGTTGGGGCTCCGACCAAAAATTCTCGGTCAGCCTTGGGTTTGCCCCATAGACTGTCTGTCACACTCACTCCTGATAAACCTCGGCAGGTGGAGGGTGGCTCAGGCCCGAGGCAGCTGTTTGAGGACTCTTCTGAGTCCGATGATGGTTCCTCCCTCTTTTCCAAGCGCATGGACTTGGAGTCCTCGGGAGGGCAGTCAATGGACGATAGCCCTTCGTCCTTCTTAGGGTTGCTTCGACTCATCTCGGAGTCCACCGGGATGAAGCTCGAACCCGTTTCTAAACGGGCCAGGTATCCCCTCACGGAGATTCTGGACCGAGGGGATTCTCCTACGGAGGCCTTTCCGGTGACCGAAGCCATAGTGGGTCCGGCCTTGGAACTTTGGCAGCGTCCTGCTTCTTGCCCTGCACCTTCGGCCAGGTTGGCAGGGAAGTATGCGGTCCCTACCGGTTCCCTGTCCGGTTTTTCGGAACATCCCTCGGCCGAGGGGTTGGTTACCGACAGCGTTTTCCGGCGTGCCGAGAACGCCAGGGATGTGGACAAACCTCCCGACAAGGAATCCAAGCAATTGGATTATGCCGGGCGAAAAGTCTATGCTGCGTTCTCTCTCGGCCTTCGTCAGACCAGTTCGGCCGTCCTCATGGCACATTTTTCTCACGCTCCGTTGGGCTCCCTGGATGAGGTTGTCCTTCATCTTCCCGCAGATCTGCAGACTACGGTCAGGCAGGTGCTGGACCAGGGCAGGGCGGTGGCCAAACAGCAGCTCCAGACTTCGTTAGACATTGGGGACTCATGCCAGGTCTGTGGCGGCCGCAGTGGCCATGCGTTGTCGGGCTTGGCTGAGGATATCCACTTTTACCTCAGATACCCAGCACAAGTTGGCGGATGTTCCCTTTTTGGGGACTGACCTCTTCGGCCCTGGGGTGGAAGGTCACCTGCAGAGGATCGAGAAGTCCAATGTTACCTTGGACTCGGTCTCTTCCGCTCAGAAGGACAAAGGCCGCAAGCCACAGCCTAAGCCCTTTCGTCCTTCTGCGCTCGCGGCGCGCCCGGCCCAGCAACGTCAGGGCCAGCAGGCTCGACCTTGGTATCCCAAACCCAAGCCGTCGGCTTCCTCCAACAGAAGCAGGAGGTAAGGCCAGGAGGTCCCTCGGCGGTCCCCTCCAAGCCTGCCCAGTGGCGGGCTGAGGTGGTGCCCCCATCCCTGTCACCTCACCCCTGGTTCCCCGTGGGACGGCTCAGACATTTCCTTTCCGCCTGGTCCGCTGTTACCACGGACAGGTGGGTACTGGAGGTGGTGGGAAAAGGCCTACCTCTGGAATTCGAGCAGGCCCCGCCCTTCAGAGCCGTCGCACCTCGGGGGGCCTCGGGGTCCGCAGCCTCACTGGCGGCTCGCCGAGCCAACATCGCTCTCCTCCTCCAAAAGGAGGTGATCACGGAGGTGGAGGACCCCCTTCAGACCCGGGGTTCGTGTCCAGGTATTTCCTGGTTCCGAAACGGACGGGGGCTGGCGCCCCATTCTCGACCTACACGACCTGAACAAGTTCCTAAGGTCTCGAACCTTCAGGATGATCACTCTGGCGCAGATAATACCATCTCTGGAACACGGCGTGTGGTTCTGCTCTCTGGACCTACAGGGCCCGCGTTCTTTCCGTCCTATCCGTCCGTCCCAGGGAGATTCCTCCGCTTTCGGCGGAGGGATCCCTCTTCAGTTCTGAGCCATGCCCTGGCTTATCTCCAGTTCCCAGGGTCTTCACCAAATGCATGGCAGTGGTGACAGCATTTCGCGGCGCCGAGGGTCCGGGTGTACCCTTACCTGAGCAGATGGCTGATAGCAGCCTCCTCCAGACCGGAAGTGGAGCGGTCCAGAGATCTGGCCCTCAGGGTTTGCTCTCAAGTTGGCCTTCTCATCAACGAGGCCAAGTGAACTCGAGCTGAAGCAGGTGATCCTGTTCATCGGCATGAGTTCGACTCTCTTGACCAAACACGGCTCCCGGCAGACAGGGGCGAGAGTTCTTTACCTCCTTTGCCCAATCATTTCTGGTTGGGCAATCGCCCCTACCTGGGACTTCCCTGCGCCTTCTGGGTCTCATGGCGGCCTGTACCAGCGTGGTCCGTTGGGCGCGCTGGCACATGCGCCCCCCTTCAGTGGGGACTGGCCAGCCAGTGGTCACAATGCGATCCTTTGGACCAGCTAGTGATAGTGACCCAGGAGATGTGGAACGCTCTCCAGTGGTGGACGTTCCATTTCATCTGCAGGAGGGCATCCCATTTGTCCGCTTGAGCCGGACGGTCTCTATTGACCGATGCCTCTCTGATGGGTTGGGGTGCCCATCACAGGAACACCGAGTGCCGGCCTCTGGTCCCGCAGGAGTCCCGATGCCACATCAACCTGCTGGAGCTCCGAGCGGTCCGCCTAGCTCTCCGCCTTTGCTCCGTTTCTCCGGGGTCAAGTGGTCCCGAGTCAGACGGACAATACCACGACCATGTACTACCTGAACTGCCAGAGGCGGGACGGCGCTCCATGTTTCTATGCAAGGAAGCTCTCCGCGTTTGGTCCTCGTCGTGGCGTGGAGGCGGATCTCCTAGCCATTCATGTGGCAGGAGCCTCCAACACCCTGGCCGATGCCCTGAGGCGGATAGGGCTGCATCTCACAGTGGTCTCTCCCTGCGGAGGTAGTACAAGATCTGTTCTCCCATGGGGCACACCTCAGGTGGACCTGTTTGCCTCCAGGAGAATGCGAAGCTGAAGCTGTTTCATGCCGCCCCCTCAGTAGGGCTACGCTGCGGGGATGCCTTCTCGAGGCTCTGGACCCGAGCCTCTTTTCGCCTTTCCCCATTTCCCTTGATTCACAAGGTGCTTCTCAAGACAAGGAGGGACAAGGCGCAGGTGATTCTGATAGCCCCAGACTGGCCCCACCAGTTCTGGTACCCAGATCTCTTCAGCCTCGGCTCAGGCTCCCGGGCAGCTTCCAGCTTCGCCCGGACCTGCTCTCAGTCAATCAGGGAAGGTGTTCCATCCGGACCTTCAATCCCTGCACCTGACGACCTGGTTCCTGAACGGCTAGAGTTCCAGGCCTTGGGTCTTTCCGACGAGGTCCTCAATGTTGTTGAGGCGTCCCGTAAGAGTCGACCAGAAAATGCTACGCCTTCAAATGGAAGAGATTCTCCATTTGATGTCAGGGCAAGGGCTTGGACCCTTCCTCCTGTTCTGTGGCAAGCATTTTGGACTATTTATGGTCCCTTTCTAGTCAAGGGCTTAGGTCGACTGACCTAAAGGTGCACCTGGCAGCCATCTCTGCTTACAGGCGCAGGCGGTGAGCAGTCGAGTAACACAGGAAAGGTGGTCGGGCGCTTTTCAAAGGCCTTGATCACATTCCCTCGGTCGAGAACCTCCACCTCCGTGGGATCTACTGCTGGTACTGGCAAAGCTCATGGGCAAGCCATTCGAACCAATGCACAGGTGTGAACTCTCTCACCTGTCGTGGAAGACCGCCTTCTTGGTGGCTATCACGTCAGTCAGAAGGATGGGAGAGCTCCAGGCGCTTTGCATCGAGTCTCCTTACCTGGTCTTCCACAGGGACAAGGTTGTCCTGCGCCCCACCGAAATTCCTTCCAAGGTGGTGTCGGGTTTCACCTTAATCAGGTGCTGACTCTGCGGTGTTCTACCCCAATCACCTCGGGAGGCCGAATATAGGCTCCATACTCTGGACCCTAGAAGGCGCTTGCTTATTATAAGGGCCGCGGCTGAAATTAGGGAGAGGTTCGCCAGCTGTTTGTCACCTACGCTGAAGCTGCACCTGGCAGACCTGCAGCCAAGCGGACGATAGGCAGGTGGGTCACCTCCTGCATAGATCGCTGCTATAAGTTGGCGGGCATGGAGCCTCCCAGAGGATAAGGCTCATTCTACCCGTCCTTACTGCTGCATCGGTGGCTGTTTCGGAGGACATCCCTATCCAGGAAATCTGCAGGGCTGCTACCTGAAGTCGGCACACACCTTTATTACCCATTACCACATTGACCTTGAGTCACGCCGGGATGCTGGTTTTGGGGCCTCGGTTCTCCAGTCTTTATTCCCTAAGTAGGGGTGTCGCTTGCCTCCCTCCTCCCGGAGAACTGCTAGGAGTCTGCCAATAAGTGTGGATGAACAACATATCCATGTCCCTAAATACAGGTTACTCACCTGTAACAGGAGTTCTAGGAATGGTTTATATTGTTCATCACCGATACCGACCTCCCGGCTTGACGCTTTTACCTGAGCTTCCAGCGGGCCAGATCTGGCGTCTATGGGGCGGGCCGAGGTTTACCACCTGGGTGGGTGGGAGGAGCCAGCTTGAAGACCTTCCGGCAAGATTTAAAGCGGCAAGGAACCTGCCAATAAGTGTGGATGAACAACATATACCATTCCTAGAACTCCTGTTACAGGTGAGTAACCTGTATTTTCCAACCCCCCCATTCCAAAACCCTTCAGCATCTAATATTGGGTCAGGGGTACCCTGTAATTCACAATGTTTTTCTAACCAATAAAGAATATCAGAGATATTGACCCCCTCATTTCTAAACAATACTGTAATAACACGAAAAGGCAGTTCTTACTTCGAGAAACGGCTCTTGCAGCAGGTTACACCATTCGGATTGAAGCTGGCAGGCGCCAGGACCCCACGGAAAAATTCAGCTAGCAGTATCATGAGACCACCCCGGCGTCAGGCACATTATAAAGGAGGCGGTCCCCCAGAATCCCCAGTTCTTTTCCCGCTGTTGACTCGCCAGCGTCGGCCTCACTGTCCTACTCTAGCGAACGACGACTAGAACTTCCAGTTTACCAATAAATGTCGGCATCTCCAACTCCTTCAGAAGGAGATCCTTCCAAGTGTGCCTGTGGCAAACAGATCCCTATCAAGGATCCTCATTCGTCCTGCCTGCGGTGCTTAGGCCCAGAACATGACACCAAGGCCTGCTCTTTTTGTCAAGGGTTCAAGAGTCGCATAAGGATCTGCCGCCGGAAGGCACTTCAGGGGTTCCTCTTGGAAGACAAATTAAGAAGCATGGACAAAGACCCTGCCTCCAGAGGTGAGTCTACCTCTAAGTCCCACAAACACCAGGACAAGCACCGGGAGAAGGCCAGGTCCAGATCCCCTAACCGGGCCTCTGACTCACGCACAAGCTCAGGCTCCATGCGGTCAGACCGCTCTCCCTCCAGGGCTCGTTCTCAGCCCCCTCCAGTAAAAGTCAAGTCTTCAGGCAGCACTTCAGCTTCTCTGCATCCCATCAAGACTTCCAGGCCCTCTGCTTCATCCGCACCCTCCCTGGCCTCATCGAAGTCTTCAGACTGTCACCAGTCCAAGTCTTTTTCCAAAGCTTTTTGAGAGAGACGCTGGGACCCTGACACCAGATCAGTCTCCCAGCCTCCCATGGGTCCGATTCCCCTTCTCAGGATGACTAAGGACCTGATGTCCCTGAAACGGACGTCGGCTAAGCACCCGATGTCGGTGAGACGTTCGCTGGAGCCGAAGACTGCCTCCCCATCACAGGTGGACACCGGTTGCCGGGACTCTGCAGCGGAGGAACTGACGTTGCCCAGTGACCAGGCAGGTGACAGTGAGGACGTCGGGCTTCCACAGGAGCCTTCGCAAACCCTGGAGACGCCCTCGTACCCGTTACCGGCGCCAGGTCCGTTGTCCGGTATGAATATTCAAGAGGTCAAAGATCTCTTTACCTTTTGGTGGGACACAATAAAGAAGGATGTGATCCCAGTCAATCCTCCTCCTCCTCCTACTCCTTCACCTCCTACTTTCCCGCCTCCACTGCAGGGGCCAGCAGGAAGACCACTGACCCCCAAGGAGCGCACTCCACCTCCTAGGAGAAGATCCAAAGAACGGAGAAGGCCCCCTTCAAGATCTCCCTCAGGGTCTCCCAGTCCTAAGCGACCCAGACGTTGACGGTCCACTCCGTAAGGGGAGGATTCTAGACCTGACACTTCAGATACTTCCAGGTCTCCTTCTCCAATCAGCATCCCATCACCTGACCCACAAGACCTGCCCAGGTCACCTCCGGATGATCCCTCCTTTTCCGAGATCATGAGGCACATTCAGGAGAACATGGGATGGGATTCGGAAGATCTCGACCCCAGGAGACAGCGCCTGGCTCATTACCTTCGGCACAAGGATCCTAAGCCTGTGGTGGTGCCACCCTTGGTGGACATTTTCGCAGACATCACCAAGGCTGCGTGGAAGCGTCCGCACTCCACCCGCATGGTGCCGAAGAAAGCTGACTGCCTGTACAGGGCCCCGACAGAGGACCAGTACTTGGTGCAACAACCTCTGGCTGATTCTCTGGCCATTACGGCCTCTCATGACAGGTCCCAGCAACCACAGCATGTGAGGACACAGCCACCGGACCAGGAATCCAAGCAGTTGGATGCCCTGGGGAGGCGCATGTATGTGGCTGCTACATGCTCCATCAGGTCCCTGAACTATCTGTCTCATATGGTTCAGTTTCAGAATGCCCTGTGGAACAGCGTCAGGACCTAGATGATAAACTGCCGGATGGCGAGCAGAAGGTGGAGCTCTTGAACCTCCTCCGCATAGGGTCAGATGTAGGGACCCAAGTGCTACAAGCCGCATATGATTCTGCGGACTCGTCTGCCAGGGGCGCAGCTTCAGGCGTCTGTCTCCGGAGACAGTCCTGGCGCCATGTCTCTGGTTCTACCCCGGACGTACAGAAGAGTATCCTCGACGTCCCTTACAACAGAGAGGTCCTGTTTGGTGAACCCTCTGAAAAGGTTATCACCAAGCTTCAGGACGCCGGAAAGGCAGTAAGGTCTGTATAGACCATGTACTGATCCAAATCTGGTTCCTTTCGTAGGAACCAGAACCGTTTTCGCGGCCGGCAATGACAGCAGCCACGTTCCGGCCAACAACAAAGGGGCACCTTCCACCATAAGGCACAACCTAAGTCTTCCCCAGGCAGAGGTCAGCAGTATACCAAACTGGCCCAGCCTGCGGGAACCAACGCTGCCACAGCATGACTCCTTCCTGGCCCCCACCGCTCCTCTGGATCAACGGGCAGAAAAGGTCGGGGGGTCACATCGGTCACCACTTTTCAGGGTGGCAGTCGATTACCACCGACTGGTGGGTACTTCAAATGGGCAAGAGGTCACTTTATAGAATTCTTCGACCATCCACCGTCAAGACCTCCCCTGCTTTACCGTTATTCGGGTCAGCACACACTGCTCATACAGCAGGAGGTGCTTGCGCTTCTAGGAAAGGAAGCTATAGAGCACGTGCCGAGGAACCAGAGAGGTGCAGGTTACTATTCCCACTTCTTTCTGGTTCCCAGAAAGACAGGGGACCTCCGTCTGATACTGGATCTCAGCGACCTCAACACTTCAGTCCTCTACAAATGCTTCTGCATGGTGACCCTTCCCGGTCTGATTCCCATGCTCAAGCAGGGTGCCTTCCTAGCATCAATGGACATGCAGGGTGCCTACCTGCACATACCCATTGCTCGAGCGCACTGGCAGTTCTTGTGCTTCGAATTTCTAGGTCGCCATTATCAGTTCCGAGCCCTCCCTTTCGGACTGTCGTCGGCACCTTGTGTGTTTACGAAGTGCATGGCAGTCGTAGCGGCGGCTCTAAGGAGACAAGGCCACTACGTGTTCCCCTACCTGGATGACTGGCTCCTCATGGCACCCTCTCGGGAGGCTTTGATGTCCTCAATTCATTGTACTCAGTCCCTGTTCGGGACGTTGGGCATCATTATCAATCAGGAGAAGTCACGCCTGGTGCCGTCACAGAATCTGCAGTTCATAGGCGCAGTTCTGGACACTGTCCAGGAGAAAGCTTTTCTGCCTCAGGACCGAGCGGAACACATCAGATCCCTAATCAGGGACATCTTGGCAAAGAAGACTGTCCCAGCCAGACTGGTCCTTTGCCTGCTCAGACACATGGCTGTGGCCATTGCAACAGTCCCGCTAGCCCGTCTCCAAATGCGGGTGACCCAGTGGATGTTACGGGTTCAATGGGATCAGAAGCAAGACCATTTGCAGCTTCCAAGTTGGATCACAAATGCCATAATCTGGGATTGGCAATGGTGGCTACATTCAAAGAACCTGTTTGCAGGGTTCCCCTTCATTGCGCCGTCTCCGATTGTGACGCTCTCCTCGGATGCCTTAAGGTTCGGTTGGGGAGCACACCTTGACGGGGTCAGGTCTCGGGGCTCGTGGACACCCCAGGAAGCTCATCTCCATATAAACATTTTGGAAATGAGAGCAGTTCTTTATGCCCTGCGGGCCTTCCAGTTGGAGATCCCACCGGGTACTCTCCTGTTACAAACAGACAATACTGCGGTGATGTATTACCTCAACAAACAAGGAGGCACCCATTCCTACCCACTTTGCAGGGAGGCCATGAGGGTGTGGGATTGGGTTCTACAACACGGTGCAAACCTCATTGCTGTTCTTGTCCCAGGAGTGGACAGCGTCATCGCAGACAGCCTGAGCCACTCTCAGGCCAGAGTCAATGAGTGGAAACTACTCCAGGAGTTAGTAGAGGATCTGTTTTGCAGATGGGGCACACCAGAGTTGGACCTTTCGAGTCTCCATCCAGCGCAAAACTGCCCAGTTTCTGCTCGCTAGATCCAGGGCCTGGTGTTTTCTGGCGAGACGCGTTGTCCCTCTCCTGGACAGGCAGATTCCTCTACGCATTTCCTCTCTTCCCGTTGATCCAGAGAGTCCTGTTGAAACTCCGCAGAGACCAGGTGACGCTGATACTTATCGTGCCTTTTTGGCTCAGACAGATTTGGTTCCCTCTGCTGCACCAGCTATCTCAAGAACCTCTGGTATCTCTGCCAATCAACTCTCACTTATTGTCCCAGGAGGTAGGTTCTTTGGTCCATCCGGACCTTCACTCTCTGAACCTGCACGCCTGGCTCCTAGAGACATAGCTAACATGCGATACGGGGTCTCACAAGAGGTAGCAGATGTTCTAGCGGCTGCTAGAAAACCAGCCACTCACACCACATACGCCATGAAATGGTGCAGATTTTGCCTCTGGGCTCAAGCATGAGGTTTTTCCCCTATGGATTGTCCGGAAAGGTCGGTCCTGGACTACCTCCTGTCTCTCTTCCAGGCAGGCTTGGCCTACTCCTCTATTAAAGTACACCTTTGTGCCATCTCAGCCTATCATACACCTATAGGCCGACGTCCCATACCTCAGTTGGACACAGCTTGAGCCTTCCTGAGAGGTGTTCTCCACCTTAGACCTCCGATTAATGATCCTATTCCTCCATGGGATTTACCTTTTGTCCTGGAGCAGCTCAAGCTGCCACCTTTTGAACCAGCTGCGGATTGCGATCTACGTCTCCTAACATGGAAGACGTTATTTTTAGTTGCAATTCCTTTGGCCAGAAGGATTTCTGAACTTCACACACTGATGTGCAAAGAACCTTATTTGGTTTTTCACCAGGACAGGGTGTCCCTAAGAACAAATCCAAAGTTTCTACCTAAGGTGGTCTCAGCCCTCACCCTCATTCAGGACATTGACTTACCAGTGTACTTTCCTAAATACTCTTGTGACCCCTCGGTGGCACTATCCCAAGGGCTACTACCCCTACCTGCTCAGCCACCAACAGGTTGAGGGGCCTGGATCCAATGGCGGGTGCCTCCACCCAAAGGTCGGGGTTGGAACAGTCAACTACGACCTGGTCACAGCCCTCTTGGTTACTGCAACCCCCCTTTCTTCCCAATAGTGGCTCACCAGTAATTCCCACACTACTGTTATAACTTACACTTACCCCCAGATCGGGATGGCCAACTTGGTGCTGAGGACCCCCTGTAAAATGAAATGCAGTTATACAATAAACCCATACACAAAAGGGTAGCACAAACACGCAGCTTCACTTGTCCTGTTAGACCAAGCGCGATTCAGCAGATTCTCCAGTCCTCTACAGGGTGAGCCTGGTAGGTAGCCGTATACGTACAGCCTTCTCTGCCTGCACTCCTCCACGGATCTTGTCCGCTTGCTTTACTGGTGATGGTCGCCCGCCTTTTTTGCCTAACCCACGCGAAGACTCTCTCAACGCAGGAGCCAGAGCTCCTTCTTCCTTCACAATCACCAATGACTCTGCTCCTTCAGGACAGTTACAGGGCAGTTTCCTCTCGCTCCACAGTGCTCCAGTTGGCTGCTTTCTTCGGACCATCACCTCACACGCCCCCTTTCGCTGCAAAAAAAGGCGCCAGGGTCCAAACTACACTTCCCAGGAGCACCTGCCATGTACTGTCTTTTGGACAGGCTCCCGGTGGGAGTCCAAGTTCTGGTTGGCTCAAGCGGTCTCCATTTTTAAGGCCCCCCATTCCCAATTGGCCCATCTCATAAGTCCAGGTCCAAAATGGAGGGGCCAAACACAGAGTCCCAGCTGCGATGAAAGAAGGTTAAACAAGCAGCAATTTTACTGCCACACTACATATGTTCCAAGAAACGGTTATGTCCTTCAATGAGGCTCCCTCTGCTCGCTTAACGACGGCAGAACGGAGCGATTCAAACAGCAGCTCGAGTGGGATTCGAGCAGTAAACCCGCAGTTCCCCCCCATACGACTGATCAAGCCTGCAAGCAGGCAGCTCTTAAAGGGACAGTACCAGAGGCTCTAAAAGCACTCATTGTGCCTTCATTCAAGTGGCATTTACGCCGGACACCAACTAGGCAAGGAGCACTTATTTAGCTCCGAGAAGGCTTTTAGGAACCCCCATTAGTAGGGGGATTACACCCTAATAGAGGAGAGACCCTGTTGCACACTCTTGATGTGCATAGGTGTCTAAGGTACTACCTGACTAGAACCAGGCACCACCATATATCTGATCAGCTTTTCGTCTCCTTCCCCCATAGGATGATAGGAGCTCTGGTTTCTAAACAATCGCCGTCCAGGTGGCTCATCCATTGTATCATGTTCTGTTACCAGAAATGCCACAAACCTTTACCGGGTGTGGTTAAGGGTCATTACACAAGGGGGGTGGCTACCTCCTTTGCGGCCATGAAGAACGTGTCCACTTCAGCCATCTGCGCAGCAGCTACTTGGAGCACTGTGTACACCTTTATCAGGCATTATAGGCTGGATGTGGCGTCATGGCGAAGAGCTGGTTTTGGTCTAGCAGTCCTTCAGGGACTCCTGTCCTAGGCTTCGGTCCAACTTGCGATTTCTACCTAGCCGCCTCCCACCTGCAAGGGATTTCCAGTATTGCTTGGGAATCAGTCCTAATGGTGTAACCTGCTGCAAGAGCTGTTTCTTGAAGTAAGATAGTACAGTTACGTAAGAACTTACCGTAACAGTAGGTCTTCGAGAATAGCTCTTGCAGCAGGTAGTTTCCCTCCCACCATCCCCTCTGGAGGTAGAGTTGTTCAGATATCTCTTTTCTAGGATAAGGTGTTTCTAACACCGTTCTGAATTCCTTTTGATGGCGGATCCTAAGTCTCCACTTCTGAGCTCATCGAACGGCCAGGAGTCTCCGGCGGGAGAACTGGGGATTCTGGGGGACCACCCCCTTTTTATACGATGCCTGACGTCGGGGGCAGAACCGACGTCGGGGGCAGTCCCCGCTGGATACTGCTAGGTAGAATTTTTGCATGGGGTCCTGGCGCCTGCCAGCTTCAGTCCTAATGGTGTAACCTGCTGCAAGAACTGTTCTCGATGACCTACTGTTACGTTAAGTTCTTACGTAACTGTACTTTTCGTCAGAGGAATCAACCTGAAAAGGTGTCTACAGGGGATTCGTTTTTACTGACGTGTGTTTAATTCAAAAACGTTCCAAGAGATCAGGGGTCCTGAAACTAATATTGAGCATATATTCCCCAGGGGCATGAATCAGTGCATAAACCTCTGAGGGCATAAAGCCCAGGGATTGTTTCAGTAAAATTTCCCCATAAAGTATCTATCCGGAGCAAGGTCCATGCCTCCTAAATATCTCGGCCTAATAGCATTTCGACACCTGGCCAGTTCAATGGGTTTACAAAATAAGTCAGCGTAAGAAGGACGTTGAAAAGTCTCAGGTTTTTGTGCCTGATCAAGTCCTTGTGTGTCCATGGCATTCAACTCAATATCTATATTTCCCTCAGGAAGCTCTTTCTGTCCAGTAACCCTTGACAAAGAGGAAGGAGAACCCACAGAACAAGGGGAATCTGGGAGCGTTGAATCGTTACCTGCTTTGGTGGTACTATGCTCCATCAACTTAGGCCCCTCTTGTAGCTCCGAAACAGGTTGCAAAGCGTCTGGTATGGAAATATTTGCGGTGGGAACAGATTCCGAAATGACCACAGAGGCCGAATCTTCAAACATAATGGGGTCAGCACTCCACCCCCCATTTCCATGCTGATGCCAGCCAAGGCCCGTTCAGGGGACCACCCTGGATCACCCGGAACCTTGCACGAGTCCAAATCGGATTGATGTTCTTCATCCGGTAATGTAGTCCTTGCAAAAAAAAAAAAAAACAAGCTTGCTAGGGACATGGATATGTTGTTCATCCACACTGTCTGGCAGGTTCCTTACCGCTTTAAATCTTGCAGAAAGGTCTTCAAGCTGGCTCCTCCCACCCACCCGGGTGGTAAAACTCTCGGCTCCGCCCTATGACAGCAGATCTTCCTTACCGCTTGGCAGCTCAGGTTCCCTCCTTAGCGCTCTGCGTCTAGACTGGCTCCAAACTCTTCGGTTCACCCGAAAATAATTTTAAAGTTTTCTAGACTTTGGTCTACTTCCTTCGCGGCTGCGATGGACAAATCGACTCTGTTTTCGGCGGTGCCCATGTGGGCAGAAGATGTCTAGGACCGATCCGCACTCCACGTGCGTCTACTGCCTCGGCCTTGACCACGACCCGCAGGCCTGCGAGTTATGCAGGTCTTTTGCAGCAAGCGTCCTTGAAGACCGTGCTGCCGGCTCCAACAGGTGCCCGAGAGCATTATCACGGTGAAGTCAGGAGGCCCGTTGGGCGGTTTCCGCAGTGGCTGGCTTGGCTGAGCAACTCGAGCAGATGATCGCCCTTGAGGAGGCGGCGGCCCAGGCCGCATCTTCATCTTCCTTGGTTGCGGCATTTATCCCGCTCTCCTTGGGATCCTCCTACACAACTCCTTTTAAGGAGCTTTGCCAGTCCCTCTCCACGAAGAGCGAGGGGCCATCGGGACATTCTTCTCGGTCAAAAAAGAAGGACTCAAAGGGTAAGTCCCACCATCGACGTTCATGGAAGCAGGAGAGGTCCCCTTCCCCGGACAGCCGACACTCGACTTGGTCGAGGTTGCGGCTAAGGCTGCTGGCGATGGTGTCCCGTCAGGTCAGCCGGCCGGAACACCCGTCGACCACGGTCGAGGATTTTCTCAACCGATCAGGCGGGCTGTCGACTGGTGATGCCGACAACCCTTCATCACGGTTCCCTAAGTGGAAACGGTTGCCTCGCCTCCTGTGCGGAGTCCCGGTCAAGGCTCGAGCCGAGAGAGGAGTGGGTTTTCCCGCTCCTCCCAGACCCACCCTCGGAAACACCGGCGGTCTCGGTCCTCGTTCTCAGTCCAGCCGATCTCCGCTGGCATCTGCGGTCTCGGCATCGAGGAAAGCGGCGCGCCCGGCCGTCTCGGCCTTCCTCCTCCTCCTCGGAGGAAAGGCTTCGCACAAATTACTCGATGCTACGAGGACTTAATGTGGCAGCAGCTCCTTCTGACCAGGAACAAGCCAATGCCGTCGCATCCCCCGGCCATTAAATGACTGTCACCCGAAAGGCCGAAACAACCCCTCACAGTGGTCGAGGTGCCCAAACCTGGGCCGGTTGTTCGGCCGAAACCAGCTGCCCCACCAATTGTGGTGAAACCTCCGCCTCCACAACTGAAATCAGGGGTTCTGGACAAGGATTCTCAGTCAGGTCAGGGACTGCCCCAACGGTTGTCAGTCACCCTCACTGCCGACCGTCCTCAGCAGGTGGAGGGTGGCTCAGGCCCTAGGCAGCTCTTCGTGGTCTGACAACGACTCCTCCCTGTTTTCCAGGCCCCTTGACCTGGAGTCCTCCGGGGGGCAGTCGATGGACGATAGCCCATCATCGTTCATGGGTCTGCTTCGATTCATCTCGGAGTCCACCGGGATGCAGCTTGAGCTCATATCCAAGCGGGCCAAGTATCCCCTCATGGAGATACTGGACCGAGGGGATTCTCCCACAGAGGCCTTTCCAGTGGCTGAAGCCATTGTTGTCCCAGCCTTGGAGTTATGGCAGTGGCCAGCTTCTTGTCCTGCTCCTTCGGCCAGGAAGCATGCGGTCCCTACCGGGTCTCTGTCCGATTTCTCGGAACACTCCTCTGTGGAGGGGTTGGTTACCGACAGCGTTTTCCGGCGTTCAGGGAATGCTAGGGATGTGGACAAGCCCCCCAAGAAAGAGTCCAAAAAGCTGGACTATGCCGGGCGTAAAGTATATGCTGCGTCCTCCCTCGGCCCCTGTCAGGCCAGTTCGGCCGTACTGATGGCGCACTTCTCCCACGCCCTTATGGGCTCCCTGGATGAGGTGATCCTTCATCTCCCGGCTGATCTGCAGACTACGGTCAAGCAGGTGCGGGATCAGGGAAGGACAGTGGTGAAACAGCAGCTCCAAACGGCTCTTGATATTGGAGACTCCTGTGCCAGGTCAGTAGAGGCTGCAGTGGCCATGCGCCGCAGAGCTTGGCTGAGGATATCCACTTTTACGGCAGATACCCAGCACAAGTTGGTGGATGTCCACTTCCTGGGTACTGACTTGTTCGGGCCTGGGGTGGAAGGCCACCTCCAGAGAATTGAAAAATCCAATGCCACCTTGGACTCTGTCACGTCTTCTCAGAAGGACAAAGGCCGCCGACAGCAGCATAAGTCCTTTCGCCCTTCTGCCCCTACGGCACATCTGGCCCAGCAACACCAGCATCAGGGCCAGCAGCCTCGCACTTGGCACACCAGAGCCAAGCCTGCAGCTTCCTCTAACCGGAAGCCGGGAGGAAAAGGCCCAGGACGTCCCTCAGCCAGTCCTTCCTCAAAGCCTTCCCAGGGACGGATTGAGGGGTGTCGCCCCAGCCTCGTCACTCCCCCTTGCGTTCCTCCCATGGGGGAACGGCTCCGCCACTTCCTTTCCGCCTGGTCCGCTATCACCACGGACTGTTGGGTGTTGGAGGTGGTAGGAAAGGGTCTGCCTCTGGAGTTCGAGCAGGCCCCGCCCTTCCGAGCCATCGCCCTACGAGGGGTTACGGGGTCTGCAGCCTCTCTGTCAGCCCGTCGAGCCGACATTACCCTGCTCCTCCAAAAGGAGGTGATCAGGAAGGTGGCGGATCCTTCACCAGACCCAGGGTTTGTGTCCAGGTACTTCCTGGTCCTGAAAGAGACGGGGGACTGGCGCCCCATTCTCGACCTGCATGACCTGAACAGTTTCCTAAGGTCTTGAACCTTCAGGATGGTCAGTCTGGCTGAGATCATTCCATCCTTGGAACGAGGCATGTGGTTCTGTTCTCTGGACCTCCAGGACGCTTTCTTTCACATCCCAATCCGTCCGTCCCATCAGCGATTCCTCCACTTCAGAGCAGAGGGGGTCCCTCTACGAGTTCCGGGCCATGCCCTTCAACCTTTCTCTAGCTCCCAGGGTCTTCACCAAATGCATGGCAGTGGTGACAGCATTCCTGCTGCGCCGAAGGGTCCAGGTGTACCCCTACCTGGACGACTGGCTGATTGCGGCCTCCTCCAGAATGGTGGTGGAGCGGTCCAGGGATCTGGCCCTCCAGGTTTGCTCTCAAGTTGGCCTCCTTATCAACGAGGCCAAGTCGGAACTCATGCCAAAGCAGGTGATCCAATTCATCGGGGCAGAGCTCGACTCTCTGCGAGCCAGAGCACAGCTTCTGGCGGACAGGGCCGAGGTTCTTTCCTCCTTTGCCCAGTCATTTCAGGTTGGGCAAGTGCACCCTGCCCAGGGCTTCCTGCGCCTCCTGGGCCTCATGGCGGCCTGCACCAGCGTGATCCGTTGGACCCTTTGGCACATGTGTCCCTACAATGGGGACTGGCCAGCCAATGGTGACAGCGCTCCGGTCCTTTGGATAAGCCAGTGACTGTGACCCAGGAAATGTGGAATGCTCTCCAGTGGTGGATCGTTCCAGCTCATCTGCAGGAGGGCATCCCGTTTGTCCGCCCCAAGCCAACAGTCTCTCTATCGACCGACGCCTCTCTGATGGGTTGGAGTGCCCATCTGGGGGAGCACAGAACGCACGGCCTCTGGTCCCCTTGGGAGTCCCGATGCCACGTCAACCTGCTGGAGCTTCGAGCAGTTCGTCTAGCCCTCAACGCCTTCACTCCGTTTGTACGGGGTCAAGTAGTCCAGGTCCAGACGGACAATACCACGATCATGTACTATCTAAACTGCCAGGGTGGGACGCACTCCATGCCCCTGTACAGGAAAGCTCTCCGCATTTGGTCTCTCGTGCGCAGCCTGGAGGCGGATCTCCTTGCCATCCATGTGGCAGGAGCCTCCAACACCCTGGCAGATGCCCCAAGCCAGATAGGAGCTGCGTTCCACGAGTGGTCTGTCCTGACGGAGGTAGTACAAGATCTGTTCTCCCACTGGGGCATGCCTCAGGTGGACCTGTTTGCCTCCAGGGAGAATGCGAAGCTGAGGCTGTTCCATGCCTGCCCCCCTCAGGAGGGCTCGCTGCAGGGGGATGCCTTCTCAAGGCCGTGGACCCCGGGCCTCTTCTATGCCTTTTCCCCCATTTCCCTTGATCCACAAGGTGGTTCTCAAGACAAGGAGGGACAAGGCGCAGGTAATTCTGGTAGCCCCGGAGTGGCCCCGCCAGTTCTGGTATCCAGATCTCCTCAGCCTCAGCTCCAGGCTCCTGAGGCGGTTCTCAGCCCGCCCGGACCTGATCTCAGTCAATCAGGGGAAGGTATTCCATCTGGACCTTCAACCCCTGCACCTGACAGCCTGGTTCCTGAGCAGCTAGAGTTCTAGGCCTTGGGTCTTTCCGACGAGGTCCTCAACGTTGTTGAGGCTTCCTGTAAGGAGTCGACCAGGAAATGCTATGCCTTTAAATGGAAGAGATTCTCCATTTGGTGTCAGGGCAATGGCCTGGACCCTTACTCCTGTTCCTTGGCAAGCATTCTGGACTACCTGTGATCCCTTTCTCAGCTAGTGCTTCGGTTGTCGACCCTTAAGGTGCACCTGGCAGCCACCTCTGCTTACCAGGCGCCGGCCGGGAAGTAGTCGGTGCCGCAGGAGAATGTGGTCGGGCACTTTTTCAAAGGTCTTGATCACATATCCCCTCTGGTGCAGGAACCTCCACCTCCATGGAATCTACTGCTGGTATTGGCTCAGCTCATGGGCAAGCCATTCGAACCGATGCATGGGTGTGACATCTCTCACCTGTCATGGAAGACCACCTTCTTGGTGGCTATCACATCAGCCAGAAGGATGGGAGAGCTCCAGGTGCTTTCCATTGAGTCTCCTTATCTGGTCTTCCACAGGGACAAGGTTGTCCTGCGCCCCCACCCGAAATTCCTTCCGAAGGTGGTGTCGGAGTTTCACCTTAATCAGGTGTTGACTCTGCGGTGTTCTACCCCAGTCACACCTTGGAGGCCGAATATAGGCTCCATACACTGGACCCTAGAAGGCTAGCTTATTATAAGGAGCAGATGGCTGAAGTTCAGGGAGAGGTTCGCCATCTGTTTGTCACCTTCGATGAAGCCGCATCTGGCAGACCTGCAGCCAAGCGGACGATAGGCAGGTGGGTCACCTCCTGCATAGATCTCTGCTATAGGTTGGTGGGCATGGAGCTTCCCAGAGGGATAAGAGCTTATTCTACCTGCTATACCGCTGCATCAGTGACTGCTTCCAGGGACGTCCCTATCCAGGAAATCTGCAGGGCTGCTACCTGGAAGTCAGCACACACCTTCATTACCCATTACCACATCGACCTTGAGTCACGTCGGGATGCTGGTTTTGGGGCCTCAGTTCTCCAGTCATTATTCCCTAAGTAGGGGGTGTGCGCCTTGCCTCCCTCCTCCCGGAGAACTGCTAGGAGTCTGCCAGACAGTGTGGATGAACAACATATTCATGTCCTAGAAATACAGGTTACTCACCTGTAACAGGAGTTCTAGGAATGGTATTATTGTTCATCCCTACAATTCTAACCTCGGCCGACACACAACCTGGCTTCCAGCGGGCCTAGATCTGGTGTCATGGGGACGGAGCCAAGAATTTTACCACCGGGTGGGTGGGAGGAGCCAGCTTGAAGACCTTCCGGCAAGATTTAAAGTGGCAAGGAACCTGCCAGACAGTGTGGATGAACAACATATACCATTCCTAGAACTCCTGTTACAGGTGAGTAACCTGTATTTCGGCAATTGGGAGGAAGCTGCTTCTGGACTATGCTTCCATTTTTTCTCTAGATCAACACTTAGACGCTCCCGATGGAGTTCAGCATCCAAAAGAAGTTGCCACTAAAAGTAAGCCTGTTTTTCAGCTAGGGTTAGATTTTGAGGAAGTGTAGATACTGATGCCTCCAAAGCATCATCTTCAATTACTGGTGTACTGGATAATCTGAATTCTTCCGCTCCGGTTGCCTCCGGGTTTCCGCCATGATGGAGAAAATTTTATCAGAATGTTAAGCTACACCAGCATCCTCTCGCCAAACACGAAAGACTCCTCAGTCATCAACTCCGAACTAAGGTCCTCCTTCTCCGCAGACAGACTGACAGTGCCACCTGTCTGCAGAGTAGGGGAATTTCCCCGGTGCCCTGGCCAAATTTCCCCCCATTCACTAAAAATACCACCAACAAGCTTAATTTGGTTCAAGGTCAGTTGGCATTCATCTGTATCCCCCTCCCCCGGGTCGTGCTTGAAAATAGGCACGATTTGTCCAGTGCACTTACCTGGTCAACAAAAACTAAAATAAATAAAAATAAATAAATAAAATATGTTTTAAATGCCCCTTTTAGAGGCCAGAAACTGTTTGCCTATGATATTGAAAAGGCTTTGAACAACCTTCTAGTATCTGTTAAAACTTTGGGGTCAGTCAAATCCCTGTACCATGCCACAGGTAGAGGTAAAGGCAGGGGTACATTTCATCAGTCTGCTGGCAGAGGGAATCGTCAGGCCTACAGATGGCCAGGTAGAGGTGAAGATACTGGAACTTTTTCTAGCCCCCCTCCTCCCAGTTACCCATAGAAAAGCTCCCAGTGAAGGAGAAGTCAGTGGTTCCGCCCCCACTGGCTCAGCATGATTCGTTATACATCTCCCCCACCCCCAAACCACCATTACCCCTGGGGTGGCTGTCTGGGATCATCACTCCCCTTCATTGGAGTCAGTGGAGGAAGAATACCACAGACAAATCAGTATACAGGTTATACAGAAAGGAGGTTATGCTCAGGAGCTTCTGGACGTGCCTCCAGATCATGTGGCACCTTTGACAACTTATCCACAGGGTCACATGCTGAAGGAGGAAATACAGGTCTTAATCCACAAACAAGCCATAGAACGTGTTCCTCCTAGACAACGGAACAGAGGGTTTTATTCCAGATACTCCTTGTCCCCAAATGGACAGGGGTCTGCCGCCTGTTCTAGACTTCAGGGACCTCAGCTCCTTCATAGAATACAAGAAGTTTCAAATGGTCTCTCTGCAAGGTCTCCCATCCCTGTTGCAAACAGGAGACTGGATATGCTCTCTGGGTATGAAAGATGCTTACTTTCATGTCAAAATCAAATTGGAAAACCTTACAGGAAGCTGTTTGACTCCTCTTCTGCGACGTGGGTCTTGACCAAGTGGTTGGCAGTGTTACAGTAGTACTCCACAGGGAAGGTTTGTATGTCTTTCCATACCTGGACAACTTGGTCTTAAAAGCCGACTCCAAGGAACAAATGATGCAGATTCTAGCACAAACCATACAGCTGTAGGGCTGACAATCAACATACCAAAGTCTGTAGTGACACCATGTCAATGTTTGCAGTACCTAGGGGTAGTCTTGGACACTGCCCAGAGCTGTATATTTCTGCTGTTCAACTGGGCAGACCGACTGATAACACAAGCACAGGGGATCTACAATAGCTATTGTGTCCCAGCTAGGACTTCTGTGCGCCTTCTGGGTCTCATGGCAGTAGCCATTGTCACAGTGCCACTGGCCAGAATGCATATGTGGATACCACACTGTGGACTTTGAGTCCAGTGGAACCAGTTGACAGACAAGATCAATAAGATGCCTTATGCAAAACACTGATGTGGACGGAACACCACAGTCTGTTAAAGGGCATCCCATTCCTTGTTCCTACTCCAAAAACAGATTCTAACTATCAGTGCCTCGGTATCTGGGTGGGGAGCCCACCTGGGTTTCTTGCATACACAAGGCACTTGGACCCAGGTGGAATGCACTCTGCATATCAGTGTTCTGGAAATGCGAGTGGTCCTATACAGCCTTCAAGCATTTAAGGAGGACTTGTCTTCAGGCCTACTGTGTTAGTACAGATGGACATCGTCAGTGTGATGCATTATATCAGCAAACGGGGGGGGGGGGCTCATTCATACCCGCTATGCATGGAAGCAGTGAGAGTTTGGTACTGGGCTCTGGAACACAGTCTAGAACTATCAGCAGTATATGTTCTAGGTATCCAAAACATCTTGGCAGACAGCCTAAGCAGGTCACAGTCCTGGGTACGAGTGGGAATAGCTGACCTCAGTGGTCAAAGGTCTTTTCAAAAGATGTGTGTCCAGAGTTGGACATTTTTGCATCCCCACACAATGCAAAACTGCCATGGTTTTGCTCGCTTGATCCAGGGCCTGAAGTTTTCTGGTGAGACGTATTGTCCTTCTCCTGGAAAGGGAAGTTTCTGTATGCCTTCCTTCCCTTTCCTCTCGTACAAAGAGTATTAATCAAGCTTAAGATGGAGGGGTAGCTGTAATCCTTATTTCTAGGATCATGTACAGTGACTTCAGAAAGTATTCACCCCTCTTGGATTTTGTCACATTTTGTTGTGTTACTTCCAGAATTTCTAATGCATTGAAATGATCCCCCCCCCCCCCGATTCACACAGCATACTCAGCAATTTAAAGGGGCAAAAATATTGTGTAACAAAATTTATGAAACATATAAAACTGAAATATCTTGTTTACTTAAGTATTCACCCCTGAGTCAATACTTTGTAGAAAGCGCCTTTGGCAGCAATTACAGCTTTGAGTCTTCTTGGGTATGTCTGTATCAGCTTTGCACATCTGGATTTGGGGATTTTCGCCCATTCTTCCTTGCAGATTTGCTCAAGCTCTGTCAAGTTGGATGGGGAACGTCTGTGAACCGCAATCTTTAAGTCTTTCCACAGATTCTCGATGGGATTCAAGTCTGGGCTTTGGCTGGGCCAATCAAGGACATTCATCTTCTTGTTCTGAAGCCACTCCAGTGTTGCTTTGGCTGTATGCTTGGGGTCATTGTCCTGTTGGAACGTAAATCTTCGCCCCAGTCTGAGGTCTGTTGCAGACTGATGCAGGTTCTCCTCAAGGATGTGCCTGTATTTGGCTCCATTCATTGTTCCCTCTATCCTGACAAGTGCCCCAGTCCCTGCCGCTGAAAAGCATCCCCATAACATGATGCTGCCACCACCATGCTTCATGGAAGGGATGGTGTTACACGGGTGATGAGCTGTGTTTGGTTTGCGCCAGGCATAGCGCTTTGCATTCAGGCTAAAGAGTTCAATGTTTGATTCATCAGACCAGAGAATCTTTTGCCACGTGGTCTCAGAGTCTGCCACGTGCCTTCTTGCAAACTCCAGGCATGCTATTATGTGGCCTTTTCTCAGGAGTGGCTTCCGTCTAGCCACTCTCCCATAGAGGCTACATCTGTGAAGTGCTGCAGAGATTGTTGTCCTCTGGATAGGTACTCCCATCTCAGCCCTGGAACTCTGTAGTTCTGTCAGGGTGGTCATTGGGTTCTTGGTCACTTCCCTGACCAAGGTCCTTCTTGCCCAGTTGCTCAGTTTGGGAGGACGGCCTGCTCTAGGAAGAGTCTGGGTGGTTCCGTAATTTTTCCATTTCCTAATGCTGGACTTGACTGTGCTCCTGGGAACTTTCAACACTCTAGAAATGTTTTTATACATCTCCCCAGATCTGTGCCTCCTCACAATTCTATCATGGAGTTTTACGGACAGCTCCTTGGTCTTCATGGTAGAGGTTATGCTCTGACATGCGCTGTCAACAGTGGGACCTTATATAGACGGGTGTATTTCCTCTGAAATCATGTCAACCATTTAAACTGACCACAGGTAGACTCCATTCAAGTTTTAGAGTGATCTCGCAAGGAAACTGGATGCACCTGAGCTCAATTTGGAGTGTCATAGCAAAAGGGGTGAACACTTATCAAATCAAGACATTTCAGGTTTTTATTTTAAATTACATGTACAAAAAATTCCAGAAGTTTCATTCCACTTTGACATTATAAAGTAATTTGTGTAGATATGTGACAAAAAAATCCCATGTAAATGTATTTTAATTTGAGTTTGCAACATCACAAAATGTGACAAAATCAAGGGGGGGTGAATACTTTCTGAAGGCACTGTATATGTTGTTCTATCCACACTGTTTGGCATGTTCTTTCCCTTTAAGAATCTTGCTGTAAGGTCTTGGAGCTGGCTTCTCCCACCCACCTGGGTGGTATAACCCTCTGCTCTGCCCCATGACGCCTGTTCTTCTTTTCCGCTGGAAGATGCAGGTTCCCCTCCTTACCGCTTGCGTGTTCGGTAGGCCCTGGCTTCAAAATCTTTGGATTTGCTTAAAATTACTCGTCAGAGTTAACGATAATCATTTTGCGATCTCGACTACTATGGAAGATGAATCTTCTCCAGGTTTCCGCTGCTGCCCGTGCAGGCAGAAGATGTCTTGCACAGACCCACATGCCACATGAGTGTATTGCCTAGGTGTGGGCCATGACACCCAGCCCTGTGAGATGTCGCACATTTCACCCGAACGTCTTGGATGATTGTCTCATGCAGCTGAAATTGGGCAGACCAGAGAAACTGAATCCACCGGTTCAGTCCAAGAAGCCCAGTGGGAGGTCTCCGTGGCTGCGGGGGCCGCCAAGCAGCTCGAACAGATGAAGGCCTTTGAGGAAGAGGTGGCTCGAGCTGCAGATCGTTCTTCTAAGTCCTTTTTTGTGCCGCTCAGCTTGGGCTCCACTTTCTTCAGATCCTTTTGGGAGATATGCCAATCCCTTCCCACAAAGGGTGAGGGACCTTTGGGCAGGCATGTCTCTAGGTCCCGTAAAAAGTACAAGGAATCAAGAGAATCTTCATCACACCGCTGACACTCCTGGGATTGTGAGAGATCTCTGTCCCAGGATTCACCTCTCTCGACTTCTGTTGATGTTGCAGCCTTGGCCGCTAATTTCACAGTCCCACCATAGGCCAGCCGGCTCAGACATTGGATGACGATCCGGTTGAGATCATCCTCGACCCAGTCGAACTATTGTCGCTCGACAAGGCCGACAGCTCCTTATTCAGGACCCTGGTCCTGCCTCTCCCCGATGAGAAGACCCAGCCCGCTGGTAACCCCGTCGAGGAATCGGTCCGGGACCAGGAAGAACCACCAGTCTCCCAGGTGCCTTCCGATCGATCCTGTCAGTCACCTAGATGTCGAGGTCTCAAACTCCTTTGACCGACAGGCTGAAGAAGGTGCACAAGTGCTCTAAGAAGAGGCGACGCTGACACTCTTCTTTGTCCTCCTCGGATGAGGAGAGGCTTTGACAGAAACTCAGTTGAAGCTACAAAGATTTGATGTGGCAACAGCTGATCTTGTCCAGTCAAAAACTGATTCCGGCTTTCACCCTGGCCATTACTTGGCTTTCACCTCCCAGGCCGAAGACGACTCCTCCATAGCTGGCCTGCACTGTTCCTCCTTCCACGGAGCCAGTGAAAACTGTTCCGATTCGGCCAAAATTGACCTCTCCACCGATCTTGGTGGAACCGCCACCTAAAGAGCCCCTGGTGGGGGTGCCTGCCAAAGAGTCTTGGCCTGTTCAGGGCCTCACACATAGGCTCTCTGTTACCCTTACTTTTGACCGCCCCAGGCGGTTGGAGGGAGACATAGGTGGCCGGCCAATTTATCCAGACTCTTCAGAGTCCGATGACTGTGACCTACATTCCCACCCTTTGGACGATGAATTGGTTGGTAGTCTTTCGACGGAGGAAGGCCCCTCTTCCTTTATGGGCATCGTTCGGCTGATCTCCAAATCCATGGGTATGCCTCTCAAACCTGTTCAAAAACAGGCCAAATATCCCCTTACGGATATCCTCAAACGGGGGGATTCACGGACAGAAGCCTTTCCAGTGGCCAAGGCCATTGTTGGTCCGGCTTTGGCAGTGTTCTGCCCTGCGCCTTCTGCCCGGGTGGCCTGCAAATACGCGGTGCCCATTGGGTCCCTTTCGGGGTTCACAGAGCACCCCTCTGCGGAGGGTTTGGTGACCGAATCTGTGTTCAGAGGCTCAGGTAGTTTGGCAGATACAGATAGACCCCTGGACAAGGAGTCCAAAATTCTGGACCATTCTGCCCACAAAGTCTATGCCGCCTCTTCGCTGGGTCTCCATCAGGCATGCTCGGCTGTTGTCATTGCGCATTTCTCTCATGCCCTTCTGGGCTTCCTTGATGAGATTCTCCCTCACCTCCCTGCAGACCTCCAGATCACGGTCAAGCAGGTTCGGGACCAGGGTCGGGCAGTTGCGCAGCAGCAACTCCAGACTGCCCTGGACGTCAGGGATTCATGTGCCCGTTCAGTGGCAGCTGTGGTTGCCGTACATTACAGGGCTTGGCTAAGGGTCTCCACCTTCACGATGGATACCCAACACAAGCTAACAGATGTCCCTTTCCTGGGTACCAGTCTCTTCGGCCCAAGTGTCGATGGTCACCTCCAATGTGTTGAGAAGTCCAGTGCCACCTTGGACTCAGTAACTTTTGCACAAAAAGAAATCTCAGGGTTCCAAAAAGCAGAAGAAGAAGCCATTTCGGCACTCTGCCCCTGTGGCCAAGCAGCCCCATTTCCAAGCAGGACAGCCACAGCAGGCTCAACCTTGGCACCCTTGGCCCAAATCCGAGCCTCCAGCTGCCCGTAAAACCAGAGGATGGGGCTCCAGTGGTCCCTAATCCAGCGCCTCTTCCTCCAAGCCTGCCCAGTGACTGGATAGGGGTGGCCACCCCGATTCCTCTCATGCAAGCTCTGGGTCCTCCCGTGGGGCGTCTGCTCCGCCAACTTCCTTTCCACCTGGTTGGCTCTTACCACGGACAGGTGGGTTCTAGAAGTGGTCGGCCAGGGTCTGCCTCTGGAATTCGAACAGTACCCTCCAAGCTGAGCCCATGCCCCTGGAGGAAATGGTGTCTGTACACACTCAGTCGACTTTCAGAGACTACATTGCCCAACTCCACCACAAGTAGATGGTGGCCCAGAGTCACAAGTTATTAACCCAGGTTCGATCCAGGTACTTCCTGGTTCCGGCTTTAACGGGGGCCAGCCCCATTCTAGATATGCACGACCTGAACCAGTTCCTCAGGTCACGCACCTTCAGGATGGTAACTCTGTCCCAGATCATAACATCTCTCGAGCAGAGCATGTGGTTTTGCTCTCTGGATCTCCAGGGTGCATTCTTTCATGTTGCGATCCATCCGTCTCACCAGAGGTTACTTCTCTTCCGAGCAGAAGGAGCCCTATTCGAGTTCTGAGCCATGCCATTCAGCCTGTCATCGGCCCCATGGGTCTTCACCAAATGCATTGCAGTGGTGGCTGCTTATCTTCGGCGTCGAGGGGTCAGAGTTTACCTATATCTCAACAGTTGGCTCTTGGTGGGTTCCACCAAGCAAGACTTGCAACAGCCTTGGCCTCCTGATCAATGAGGCCAAGTCGGAACTCATACCTTCGCGCGTGATGTGTCTCATCGGGGCAGAGCTTGACTCCTGCCGAGCCAGAGCCTGGCTCCCGATGGACAGGGCGGAGGTTCTCTTCCTTGGCCAAGTCATTTCTGGTTGGGCACTTGCGCCCTGCCTGGGACTTTCTGCGTCTTATGGAGTACATGGCGGCATGCACCACCATGGTCCGATGGGCCTGGTGGCATATGCGCCCCCTCCAATGGGAGCTGGCCAGCCAGTGGACTCAGGGTCACTGTCAATTCGACCAGCTGGTCACTGTGACCCAGAAGCTGTGGGTTGTTCTCCAGTGGTGGACCATCCTGGATCACTTGCAGGAAGGGATGCCGTTTGTCTGTCCCAAGCCAACGGTCATCCTTATGACTGATGCCTCTCTCACTGGCTGGGGAGCCCACATGGAGAACTACAGAGCCCATGAGTTCTGGACCCCCAAGGAATCCCGATACCATATCAACCTGATGGAGCTCAGAGCAGTCAGACTGGCACTGTCAGCATTCGCTCTGCTCCTTTAGGGTCAAATGGTACAAGTCCGGATGGACAATATCACGGCCATGTACTACCTCAACAAACAGGGCGGCACACGCACCTGGCTGCTGTGCAAGGAAGCGCTCCGTATCTGGACCCTCGTGAGTCTACTGGAGGCAGATCTCCTAGCCATCCATGTGGCAGGAGCCTCAAATCAACTGGTGGACGCTCCCAGCCGTGTGGGCGAGACATCCCATGAGTGGTCTCTCCATTCAGAGGTAGTACACAGCCTGTTCTCCCACTGGAGCAAACCTCAGGTGGATCTGTTCACTTCCAGGGAGAACACCAAGCTGAGGCTGTCTCATGCTCGCCCCCTTCAGCAGGGCTCCCTGCAGGGGGTTGCCTTCTTGAGGCCATGGGCCCCGGGCCTCTTCTATGCCTTCCTCCCACTTCTCTTGGTTCAGAAGGTGCTCCTCAAGGTCAGGAGGGACAGGGCACAGGTGATCCTGGTAGCCCCAGATTGGCCGCACCTGTTCTGGTATCCAGATCTCCTCAGCTCCAGGCCTCCGAGGTGTCTTCCAGTATGCCCGGACCTGTTATCTGTCAATCAATGGAAGGTATTCCATCCGGACCTTCAATCCCTGCACCTGACAGCCTGGTTTCTGAGCGACTAGAGTTCCGGGCTTTGGGTCTCTCTGAGGATGTACTCGCTATAGTGGAAGCATCCAGGAAGGAGTCGACCAGGAGGTGCTGTACCTTCAAATAGAAACGGTTTTCCATTTGGTGGCAAGGTAAGGGCCTGGACCCTCTGTCCTCTCCAGTGGTTAGCATTCTAGACTGCCTTTGGTCCCTGTCCAAAGGGGGTCTTCGATCTACGACCCTTAAGGTGCACCTGGCAGCCATCTCTGTGGACCGGGCAGCAGATGGTGGGGCAGGAGAAGGTGGTCTGGCGTTTCTTTAAAGTCCTAGATCACATATCCGCTCCAATGTGTGAACCTCCACCTCCATGAGATCTACTGCTGGTACTGGCAAAGCTCATGGGCAAGCCATTCAAACCAGTACACAAGTGTGAGATGTCACATTTGTCATGGAAGACCACCTTTCTGGTGGCTATCGCGTCTGCCAGAAGGACTGGGGAGCTCCAGGCGCTCTTGGTGGAGTCTCCTTACCTGGTCTTCCACAGGGACAAGGTTGTCCTGCGCCACCACCCGAAATTCCTTCCGTAAGTGGTGTCGGAGTGCCATCTTAACCAGGTGAAGACTCTGCCTGTGTTCTACCTGAACTACACCTCGGAGCCCGAGTTAAGGCTCCATACTCTGGACCTGAGACAGGTGCTCTTTTATTAAAAGGAGCAGATGGCAGAAGTTTGGGGTGAGGTTTGCCAGCAGTTTGTCACCTACACTGAAGCTGCACCTGGCAGTCCTGCAGCAGAGCAGAGCAGATGATTGGCAGATGGATTACATCCTGCATTGATCTCTGCTATAGGTTGGTGGGCAAGGAGCCTCCCAGAGTGATAAGAGCTCATTCTATCCGCCATACCGCTGTGTCAGCTGCTTCTAGGGATATCCCAACCCATTAAATCTGCAAGGCTGCTACCTGGAAGACAGCAAACACCTCCATTACCCACTACCTCATCGGCCTAGAGTCACTCCGGGATGCTGGTTTTGGGGCCTCAGTTCTCCAGTCTCTGTTCCCCAAGTAAGTATTTCAGATGGGGTGTGCACCTTTCCTCCTTCTTCCCAGAGAACTGCTTGGAGTCTGTCAAACAGTGTGGATAGAACAACACATCCACGATCCTAGAAAAACAGGTTACTCACCTGTAACAGTAGTTCTAGGAGTGGTACATGTTGTTCATCCACATGAATCCACCTGACCTCCCTGGATTTGACGCACAAGCTGAGCTTCCAGCAGGCTAAGATCTGGTGTGAAGGGGTAGAGCCGGGGGTTATACCACCCAGGTGGGTGGGTGGAGCCAGCTTTAAGACCTTCTGGCAAGATCTTTAAAGGGAAAGGACATGCCAAACAGTGTGGATAAACATATACCACTCCTAGAACTACTGTTACAGGTGAGTATCCCGTTTTTCTACTCTATCGCTGTGGCAGATATGGTATCCACTGTTACAACAGTTAGGTGTGGAACCTCCAGTACGTCTTTCTCTGTGCAAGGGCCTCTTGTTACAGGAACAGGGATCACAGGTCCATCTGGACCTGAAGTTCTTGCATCTGCATGTCTGACTGCTGAAGACGTAGCCATGGTTCATTTTGGAGCATCGCCTAGAGTGGCTGATGTTCTGGTGGTTGCCAGAAAATCTTCTACCAAACATATCTACTCTCTGAAATGGAAGCTGTTTACTTTGTGGGTCGCTTCCCATAATTTAGATCCATTTACCTGTCCACACAGTGCAGTGTTGGAGTACTTACTGTCTTTATCCAATGCCAGTCTGCGGTATTCCTTACTCAAGGTGCATTTGGCTACTATACCATGCTTCTGTGCAACTGTTTGATGGAGGTACAGTTGCCCAGTTAGAGGTAGCGTGTACGTTTTTGAGGGGTATTTTGCACATAAATCCTCCCATTAGAAATCTAGTCCCGCTTGGGACTTGAATTTTGTGTTGGAAAAATGGACTTTGGCTCTGTTTGAGCCAGCTGTGAGTTGTGGCTTTTGCTTTCTTTCTTGGAAGCATTATTTTTAGTTGCACCTACTTCGGCTCAAAGGATTTCAGAGCTGTAGGCCCTCATGTGTAAGCCTCCTTATTTTTCACAAAGACTGAGTGTCTTTATGTACGAATCCTAAGTTCTTACTAAACGTGGTGACTGAGCACTCTAAATCAAACGGTCCAACTTCCAGTATATTATCCAGAGCATGCCAATCCAGGAGAAGCATTGTTCCATAAGTTAGATGTGCATAGAATTCTCCGATATTATATGCAGTCACCAAGAACTACAGAAGGTCCTCTCACCTTTTTGATTCTTTTGCCCCTGGGAAAGCAGGCGCTCCTGTATCTAAACAGTGCTTGTCCAAATAGCTGTCACGTTGTATTGAGTTCTGTTATAGGAAATACGATAAGGAACTTTTGGGTGTGGTTCGTGGTCATTCTGCAATGGATATGGCCACTTCTGTTGCCTGTTTCAGGAATGTTTCAACAGCAGAGAGTTATGCAGCTGCCACTTGGAGCATTGTCCACACCTTCACTACTAAGCATTACAGTCTGAAGAGCAAGGTTTGGCCTAGCTGTCTTACAAGGCCTACGCTCCTAAGCAGAGATCTTCATATACCAGACTGTTAGCTTTTGGTACTCGCTGCAAAGGTGTGTGGCCTGATTAAAGAAATATCCTTGGAGAAGATAGAACCATTACGTAAGAACTTACCATAACAGTAGATTTTTGAAAGAATCTTTCATCAGGCCATGCCATCCCACCTTCCTTCCCCCCCTTGGGAGTTAGAGCTCTAGAATACTGACTTGTTCCATAGCTGCCTTTTCCAGTACTCATTGTCACCTGGTATGTGGACTGCTTACTCATCTCCTGTTTCCCAAGAGGGAGGTTCTCCAAATGTGACCTCCGGTGGAGAGGCGGGGACGCCAGTGTATATATGGACATTAGTGCATGACACTGTTGTGGGCGACCCCAGCTAGCAAAAGTTTCTGTGTGGTCCTAGCACTGACGTGGGTGGGGCCCAATTAAAGAGTTTCTCTCGAAGATCTACTGTCACAGTAAGAACTGTTCTTTCTAGGAGTGGTATATAGTTCACATTATGTGGCACATGGGATCCCTGCTTCCAGCATGCAAGATCTAACATCACTGGGCGTAGCCAGAGGATATACCACCTGAGTGATGGGAAGAGCTTAGCTTAAAGAAGTTCCGACGAATCAGCACTTTAGTGGAACTGCTGCCACTGTGCAGCTGTGAACTATATACAACTCCTAGAACTACAGTTACAAGTGAGTAACCGATTTTTTTTTTCTGCCATCAATGTCTCTTGTTTCTGTGTTCTAAGCAGTTAAGTTATTGCAGTGTTATCAAAGAAAGTTCTGCTGTTTTCTGAGTTAGCTAGGGAAATTAGTCTTACTGGGCTGCTAGGGATGGTGGCTTGTGTAGGGCATGATGTGTGAGGTTTCATTTTTTGTCTACTTCTGCCTGAGTCCAGCAGCGGGGGTGCCACACACTCATCAGGAGTGACAGATGCACCACTTGTAGAAGAGGAATTACCTCAAGGTGAGAGAGTTCCCTTTTCATCTCATACATACATATTGTCATCCCCTTACTTTGCTGTACTGAGTTACAGATCTGTCTTTAGCCGGTGAATATAATGGTCTTCATTTTTTTTATTAGAGTACACAGGAAAAGCTGGCAAGCAGAGAGAAAAGTATGCAAGACAGATTGCGCCTTGGGCATTTCACAACTGTGCGGCATGGTGCTTCATTCACTGAACAGTGGACAGATGGCTTTGCATTTCAGAATCTTGTAAAGTAAGTTGTTCATGATGTTTATATGAACATGGTTTGTTATGAACATCATATAATTCTAGCTCCATGGTACAACACCGATGTGTATTTCAGTTTTACTTGACCTGGAGTTGAAAATTAGGAGCCTAATGTTAAGCAGTTAGATGTGTATCAGTATGTATTACACCAGAGGTCCTCTAAGCTAGTATATACACTTCGGTACATACAGTGGTAGTCATCCTAATCTTCTGCTTTATCACTAAAAATGATAACACATTAAGGTACTGCAATACAGCACCGTCCCTTTGCGGCAGAAAATTCAAGGTACTGCATAAGCTAAAATGTTATCTTATTGCACTCTGCACACTAAGGTAACACTTCAACTGATGTGGTATTATGAGTAATCTTGTCGAAAGGGAAATTCCTGTATTGCAGTACTTTAAAGTGGTTAACCTTTTTGTGGAAAAGTGGAAGATTAGGATGGCTACCACTGTATTCTACATACAGGAGGTTAACTAAACTGCCAGATGCACTGCTGTATGTGTTGCACTAGAGGCCAGGTTATCTTCCGAATGCACTGCTGTGTGACAGCAGAGTTCAGCTAAGTGGACAGATGTGCTGCAAAATGCCTTACAGTAGTGGTCAGCTAATCTGCTGTATTTCATGTCTGTTCTAGGATGACGTCATTTCCATGCCTTTTAAAACCCCTAATTGCATACAGTAGAATTTAATTTAGCATAATACCTTTAAAACATAAAGGAACCGGTTTCCCCATGACTCAGTGGCATAGCACTGTACTGCCATGCCAGGGTTCCAGGTTTACATGAAGACGCCATATGCTGGCATTTGGACTGCTGGCTGGAAGAGAAGCTGCCCTTGGCAGTGCATACTAGCCTGTGGGAGGAGGTGTCTCATTCTGCTGCTGCAACAGCCTCAGATGGCAGGCTAGGGAGCTTGCTCTCCTTTCAGAGGCATACTGCGTGTGAGGCCAGCAGTGGGTAATGCTTGCCACCACAGGGTGGAGAAACTGGAAGAACAGATTAAAATGGTAGCTGGCAGGAGCATGGTGTTGGCACACTCGGGGTGGGGGGGGGGAGCCTGCATTGACCACTCCACTCCCAGGCCAGATTGTGTTCTGAAAAGGGTGGAAGTGATGTTTGCCTTCCCAGCCCTTCCAGGGGAGGAGGTGATTGGACATGGGGTGGTGGAGGACCTTGGAGTAGAGTTGGATGGTGTTAAGGCTTGGTGGTGGCCATTTCAGGCCTGAGTGGGAATGGTGCCATGCAGTAAGGGTGAAGGAATAAGGGCAACAGCAGTTACCATGACAAGCACGGCAGGTGGGAGAAAGCGCAGGAGCACTCTCCCGTCACTCTATATAACTATCCTCGGGGCTGCAGCAATTACCACAAGCAGGGCATCGAGGCCTCTGGGAGTCTTGTCTTAAAAAGTGCCCCCCTTCCCATCATGTCAGTGGCAGTAATGTGAGAGCTACAGAGGCCTCACTTCAGACCTTTAGGGGGCCAAGCCCTGGCAATAGCCCCGGGTCATTACAACACTAGTTAAACTACCTGAATTAATTCCACACAGATAGAAAAGTTTAGTTTCACTGAGCATGTGCAAAGTCCTCAGAAAGATCTTTGGCTAATGCTTTGTCTCTTCCCTCTACTTCTTGAGTCCTCACGCCTCTATGCTCCAGATCTTAGTTTCCTTTAGAAAAGTAGATTGCTCCTTTGGTAGATCATACTGCTGTCCTACCCTTTTGATGTTTTGTCAGTTTTTACTGACTTTTGTCTCCCTTTTTTTCCTCCTAATGCCACCCTCAGTAATGTACTTGACTAGAGCGCCCCCCTCCCACCCCCTGTGAGTTTTTAATTACCTTGGCATTTCCCTAGTTTGGGGCATAGTTGGATGTGGCATCAACACCCAGCTTCAGTTGCCGCAACAAGATGTCTGTTACAGATCCTCTGAAGTGCCTTGGACCAGACCATGAAGTGAGAAGTAGGAGCAACTGGACTTGGGACCGGGTAGTGTTCTCCCAGTAATTTTTTAAAGGATATGAGAATTTGTATACCAAACTGTCAGATTCCCCCTGGAAAGAGTTTTGGAGAAATGAACACCAGATAGTGCATTCTGACATCACAATTTGATAGCACCATGTTGGAATATAGTGGTAGCCAGAGATGCTGCAAATCCCTGTATATTTTGATATATCCAGATATAGCACAGAAAATTCCCATTCATTTCAATCAGGTTTCCTGTGCTATATCTGGATATATCTAGATATTTACTGGGATATATCTCTGGCTGCCACTGTAAACATGGATAACCACAAGTTCACACAAAACTTGGTGATGGATATGGTGGATTTTTGGTCTGAGTGCTAAGCAGCAATGAGACAGTCATGAATTGGTATCTTTTATTAAGCAGTAAGGCACGACAGGGTGTGGGTTATTGTGTAATAACATCACGCCTCGGGTGGTCGGGGAGGTGTGAGGACATTCATGGAAGACTATGAAACGGAGCGGTACCGTACAGAAAAGTGTCAGTTTGAGAGCAGGGACGGGGTGCTGCTAACGCGCATAACAGTGTGGGATTGGAGCAGCAGTAACTTGTGGAGTGGTAATCTCTCTTACTTTTCTGCAGTCCAGTTGATGCCGTACCTTCATACAGTGATGTTATACTGAAATAACATCACTGTTGAAGATCGGCAGTGACCAATGAGAGCCCAGGATTCTTTTTTACCATTATATAATAAACAGGACACAACTTTAATAGATGGTCTCCGAACCCATATGCATTTGCTGTATATAAATTTAAAGCTTTGAATCATAGCTTTGCCATGACGCAAAGCGTTAGTATGTTTTTTTTTGGGGAGGGGGTAATTCAGAATATGTTGTCCACTAAAATCAAATTGGGATCATGAAAAAGAAAGTCATGTCTTGCCATTTGTTTTCTCTTTAAAAATCTTGATCCAGTTTGAACAGACTGAGTCTCCTAAACTATTTACGCCACACACTAATATACTTTACATCATTGTAAAGCTACAGTTCCCAACTGTACACTGATATGTACAGTACAGCGTTAATTTGGAAGGTAAATGGTTGGGGAAGAATCTTAAATGGAATGTGCTTCTCATCCCCATTAATAGCACTAGGATACAGATCTCACATACAGGTTTTCAAAAAGCATGTCAGTATTTAGTCAGAACATATTAGCCCCAATATTCCAAATGTTCCTGGGAAGAACTATGCTAAGGACATGAAGAACGGTGCTGAGGACACTCCTCTTCTCCCTGTGACAGAGTTGGGCAAGGCCCTGTCTCATTTGTTATGCAGAGAGATTTAAAAGCAAGGATCTGTTTTGTCCTGTCCTCTCCTTTCCTATTTTTCCACTTGTCTGTCCCTTATCTGTCTGATTGCACAATCAAATTTTTCTTGTGGCACCTACGAATTGGCCCCTCCGATGGTTCTACAGTTTCCCCGTTACCTCCCTTCTTTTGCTTGCGATTTCTTTCTTTCTTTCCTTCTTTCTTTCTTCTCTAGGATTAAAAACATATATGTGAAACTGGGATTCCTTGGTTTGCAAATATATACAGTCATATTATTGAAGTAATTGCAGAAAGCTATTTAGGTTTCTTTAAAAAATAACTATCTGTTATACAGGCGGCTGACCTGTAGATATATTTTGACCTCCACAAGCTTGTTTACAGAATCATCAGCAGGAAATCAGCTCTGGGACTGAATGATCTTACTTTGAGGGTGAGCTCTTGCAGTAGGCTGTTACATTATTAGGACTTAGCTGCCGGGTGCCAGGACACCATGGAAAACTTCTAGCTAGCAGTCTCCAGTGGGGGACAGCCCCGACATCGGCCAGTGGTGTAAAAGCGGCGGTTCCCCAGCCCTACCTCAGTTCTTTTCCCACTGTCGACCTGCACACATTGGCTCCAAGGACACCTTCTGCTGTCAGTCTACCACCATTTTTTGCGTTTACTCGCGTTTTCCGATTTTTCTCTGCATGTCTTCTCCTCAGATCACATCATCTGAGCAGTGGAAATCCAAGTGTGCCTGCGGCAAGCAAATACCATCGAAGGACAGCCATTCAGCCTGCCTCATCACAGGAGATGTAACTTACCAGAATATGATGCAGAATTTAAACTGCCTGGAAAAGACATATCAAAAGAGAACAGTGTTTTGTTTAGAGAGAAGATATAGAGAGACTAAAATTTTAAATTGACAGTCTCGGATGTAGGACTTTGCTTGTACTGCCTGTATGAAGAGCCATCCTGTACAGTTTTACATTTGTTATTTTATTGCTATTGATGATAAAACGCTACTTGGGAATTTGATAACTTCTCCTGGTCTGCCTATGCTTCCTGACCTATGCCTCTATGACAGTGTCAAAGTGGGATTTATGCCAAGAGTTTTTTTTATTCTTTATTTACTAGCTCAAAGGTAGGTACATAAAGAGCATGATTACATTCATATCAAATCCGAATACAGAGGGGTAGTTTAGATAAACACTTCAGGTGTTAGGTTCCGATCATGACTAATTCTAATAAGCATATAAGCTCAAAACCTAGAGAAAACTTCAATAAAGATACTGAATCATTAAGTTAAACGTAAAGAAAAAAAAGTCCAAGGTCCAGGCTGCTCCAGACCAAAACACACAATTGTCTGTTGAAATTGAAGCTGCCGGACAACCACTCAACCCGGCTCCCTCATGGAACAAAAGAATCACCTTCCCCAGAGATGTGAAACACCCGTGGCCTCCATTTGAGCTCAGACTGCACTTCCATCCCTGTACAACGTGTGGAAAGCTGCTCCAGAGGGTATAAATCATTAATAATGTTGTGCCACTGAGAAATAGTAGGGGACTGTGATTAACGCCACAGATGGGTGATTGCCTTTTTTGCTGCTAAGAAATAGAGGTATATCAATAGATCTTGGGGTAAGTGAGCATCTTTGGGGGTAGATAAAAGAACCAGTTCTGGGGTTATAACTGTGTCGGTCCCCACCAGTCTATATAATCTGTCTCCCACCTGTTGTCAGAAGGAGGCTACAACCGGGCACAACCAAAATATATGTGTATGGTCGGCCAGGGCAGCCCCACAATGTCTCCAGTAATGCCTGAACCGAGAGGGAAGATATTTAACCAGCTGAGATGGAGTGTTGCAATACTTGTTGCGACATTTCCACATGAATGTGCGCCAGTAGGGAGCAGAGGAGACTTCTGTGGAGGGGGTGGTGTACTTTCACCAAGCTTGAAAAGAAATATTAGTGGATAATTCTGTATTGAGTGTCCAGTGCAGACTGTGTGGAACCACTTAAATATTCTTGTAAACCTTTGCATAAGTGCCCAATCAAATGGTGCCACTGTACTTCTTGTATTGTATCACAAGTAATGTTTAGTAACGGGGAGGTGCTCAGGGAGACTGTTCCACTGGGGACTCTTATGTATCAGGAACATGTGGACCTGCAAGTAACAGCAATCTTTTGGATTTGTTATGTGGTAAAGAGATTGCAGGTGGGCAAAAGTATGAATGCCCTAGCCATCTCTGGACCATGTGGTCAATGCAGGCTTGCAAAAATCAGCTTCAGCTGCTGATAGTTGTAGTTAAAAAATTAAAAAAGGAGGGGAGATCACGCAGCTTAAACCAGGAGCACAAAGTGTGTGCCATGCCCAAGCTGAAATCACTAAATTTCGGGACGGTCGTCAAAGGAGCAAATAATATTCTCCCTGGATCAAACAAGTCATTCAGAATAAATTCAGTATGTTTCCACGGGGCAGTGCACATAAGATTAAGCCAAAGCATAACCATACTGTACATACGATTGCAGCTGTAAAATAGTTAAGCAAATTGGGAAGGTTTAACCCACCTCATGACAGCGCTAGCTGAAGAAGTGTCCATCAGAGACGGTGATATGGCGCCCTGCCCATACAAATTATGACATAAATTTATTCCAGGATGAAGAAAAAAAAAATTGAAGGGGTTATGGGGATCGATTGAAATATATATAATAATCTAGGAAGAATATTCTTTCAGATGACATCTGTATGAGAATTAAAGGACAAATGTGTCCATTTATGTAGATCCTGTTCAACAAGATTTTCAAATAAGAATTTAGAATAAAAGAAACATGGAAAAGATGACCCTGCTCAGAAAATCACATATTATATGTGTGCACTGAGAAGGAAGCTGGCAAATATGTTGCAATTGCCGACAACGATCAGGAAGAAGCCCAAAAACAGCAGAAGGTATATTATGACCATTGGGTAAAAGAAACAATGTTTGAGCCAGGTAAAGAGTTCTTGTTACTGTTACCCACTACAGAAAACAAATTGATAATTAAGTGGCGTTTACTCGTCAATCCATCTAAAACTTAAACGGCACAGTAGAAAAGAGAACACAGAAAAAGTCACAATGCAAAACCATGTCTGTGTAGAACACCTAAGGGAAAAACCTTGCGCGGTACTCACCCATGCAGCAGCACCCTGTGTTTTCGCACATATTTGCTTTCAAAAGAAAGTTGCTGGTTGTATAGCTTTAGTGTTCCAACACCACGCTGCCATGGACCACCACTCCAGCGAAATTCATCCTGACAGCACGTGGTTCAAACTACGCTGTGCACAACAAGCGCTGGTTTCTCTGCATAGCTCTTCTGTCTTGCGACATGAAGACCACACAGTTTTGACCACGCTCATTTGTTTCACGCGAACGTGACATGATACCTGAAGTGGCAAGGGCCTTATAAAGTGGTTAGACATACTGGTACAGTTAACTGTGAGACTGAGACCCCTGCTCTCAAAATCCTTCTAAGATACACCATGCTAATCTGCTGATGAAATGAGTTGAAAAAACATCAAAGGTGGCTTTGTTGGTATTACTAGAAACTTCTAAAGAAGATACTGATATATCTTATGACAGACTAGAACAGACTGTAACTTTTGATGCTGTAAAGCTAAATTTTCCATACACACAGAACAAACTGCGGAAATTCATAACTTGGTAAAGACATTTAGAAGTACTGTTGCCACAGTGCCAGGCTGAGCAAAAGGAATCGAGCACATAATAGTGACAGAGAACGTTTGCCCTGTCAGACAAAAGACATAACAGATTACCAAAGCAGTTAAGAGCAGATGTGGTTAAGGACGTTTCTTGGTATTTCAGCAACCATAACACGAGGGGGCACAGTCTTGAGCTGGAGGGTGGGAGTTTTAGGAGGGAGGTCAAGAAACACTCCTTCACAGAGAGGGTGGTGGACACTTGGAATGCGCTGCCAGAAGAGGTAATCTCACTGAAGACAGTGGGCAGCTTTAAGAGAGGCTGGGACAAGTATAGGGGGAGGGTAAGGGTCATGGGTAGGGAGGAGTGGGGAGAGGGGGGCAGGGACAGTAGCCTAAGCTGTGGACCCTGCAATACGAGCAGACTTGATAGACCTAATGGCCTTCTTCTGCTGGCTTCTTCGTGTGTTCGTATGTATGTATGTAATGGTAAAACAAGTTGGAGTGGTCATTACTTGGAAATTAATGCTGTCTCCAACTTATATCATGTGCTCGGTTTGAACCAATCAATTTACTCGTTTTCGGACTTCTGCAGTGTTGCACTGATACATCGAGACCGCTTGCTTTGCTAGCCGGGGAGGGATAGATGACCAGAATCAGGGACAAATCTCTTGAAGGATACCGGCAGGCGTACTCTGATTATTAGTGCCTATGCCAAACCATATGCCTTTCTCTTACCACACTCCATTGTGAATTTGACTCCTAGGAATGGCGATCCAGTGGATGGGTGGGAAACATTACTGCTAGACAGATTATGGTGTTTGGAAACAGTACTACAACACCAACTGTGAGTCACTTGGGAATTAATGCATGCCTGCTTGGTCGCTGTTAACCAATAGAAAGACTCCATTTGAACACTTTCATTTTAGCCATGTTACAAGAAGTGCTTAGTTATCACCAGTGGTGATTGTAAATAATGAAGTCGGCGTAAGAATCTGCCTTGATTTTAAGAAACTTAATCAAGTGTCTGAATTTGACAGCTATCCTATGCCCAGGATAGATGATTTGGTGGCCATATTGGGAAGTGCCAAGTACTTCAGTACCCTTGGTCTCACCAAGGGTTACTGGCAAATTCCTCTAACTAATGAATCTAGAAAGAAAATTGCATTTTCCACTCCAGTTGGATTGTATCAGTTCACCACCATGTCATTTGGTTTAATTGGTGCATCTGTACGTGGATGTAATTCTAGCCCCCTCACAGTGGTTATTGTGCTGCTTACCTGGATGATGTCATGGTGTACAGTCCAGACTGGAAGAATCCCCTGGAACACCTTCGGGCAGTTATCTAGTCTATCAAAAATGCACATCTGACTGTTAGTCTGACTAAGAGCACATTGGGCATCCACAAAACCAGGTATTTGGGTTATATTTTGGGACGTAGAGAAGTAAAGCCAGAGATTTCCGAGATAGAAACTGTAGCTAACAGTCCTGGCCCTAAAACAAAGAAATATGTCGAGTAATTTTTAGATCATACTTCGAGAAGGCTCTTGCAGTAGGTAATTATATATAGGACTGATGCCGGCAGACGTCAGGACCCCACGGAAAAATTTCTAGCTAGCAGTATCTGGCGGGGAACCCCCCCACTTCAGGTGGCCGACGTCAGTATAAAGGGGCGGTCCCCCATGCCCGCCTTCCAGTTCTTTCCTGCCATTCGCTCGTGTCAGCACCTCGCGGTAAAGTTCAGCGCTTGTCAGCCTGTCGTCGGTAGTTCTACCGTCGTTTTTTTCTCAATTTAATTCAATAAATAGTTTACGTTTTCGGTGGTGTATGTCGTCCCCTACACCCTCCGAGCGCAAGAATAAGTGTGACTCGTGCGGCACCAAACTCCTGCACAAGGACGGCCACTCCCAGTGTCTCTTCTGTCTGGGCCCGGATCATCAGGTGGAGAAGTGCCTGCATTGCCTGAAATTCAGCGCCACCACCCGCAGATGGAGGCAGCAGTCCCTGGAAGCCCACATCCTTAAAAAGAAAATGACCTCCATGGAGAAGGAGTTGAAAAAGCTCCGTCAGGCTTCTACTTCCCACGAAGGCCATCTTAAGACGAAGGATAAGGAGAAGCATTGGGACCGGGGCTCCTCATCCACTGTGACTTTGGCTGGAGTCGCCGTGTTACCACTCCGCGATGGCCGTCTTGGAAGGTTCCAAGATGGCGTTGGCCTGCCCATCTGGCTCGGGCCCTTTGGGCGCCTCCAGGTTATTGGAGGCCCCCTCTCCCAGTAAAGGCCACCGCCATGTGGCCTACTGGTGCAGTAACTCCGGTGGCGGGCGTCAAGCGCCTCCGATATCCGCCGGAAACGGCCGCTAAGTCGCTCGACCCCCGGGCGGCACACAGCCCTGTTCCGCCCGACCAGACCGCCCTTTGCATGGCCTGCCTCAGGCGACAGGTCCGCTAAGTCGGACTCGGCTCCTCCGAAGTCTGCCCGGACTCGCCCGATAAGTCTGATGTCGGCTGCCCCCACGTGGCGGCCAAGCCGACGCCGGACCCTATTTCATCTGCCGTTCCCGGCTCCCCCGCAGCCTTCGCTGCCCTCCGGGGACCCTGGGTCTCCTCAGCCTGACCCTGGGGATTTTTCCCCTTCTTCCCCAGGCGATGCCGAGGATCTTTCTGCATCTCCGTCAGGTCTCCCTCCCGCTGGGCCGGACAACCTGACATCGGTTCCCCAGATGCCAGCCCCGAAGCCAGTCCTGCCTACACCGGGTGACATCCCCCTCCCGGATGCCACCCCCACGCCGGGCCTGCCGCCCGCTGGGCCTCCGGTTCCAGGCCCACCTTCTGGGCATCCTGCAGGGCCGTTTGCCCTGACAGACCCCCCAGTTCCTGGGTATCCGACCCCGTCATATCAGAGTCCGCAGTATCCGGTGCCCCAGTACCTGACGCCGGCCTATCCGATGCCGCAGTACACAGTGCCTCATTACCCAATGCCGGGTTACCCGCCATCCAGTTACGAGTATGTGCCATACGGATGCACTCTGTATCCGTATCCCCCTCCTCCTCCACTGCCTCCACAGCTGCTGGTGGATTTAAAGGAGACTCTAGTCTCCTGGTGGGCTGAGGCCAAGGCTCAGCTCACCAGAGAGGTGGAGAGTCATCTCCCCACGGCGGTGCCGATCCCGGTTCCCGTACGTCCGAGATGAGTGACTCCCTCCCCACCTCCGGATACCAGAGGCAAGCCCTCTGGTTCCAGGGCAGGGCAGGATATGCTTCCCAGAAGGCTTCCCAAAGGGTCTATTTCTGCCCCGCACCGGGAAGGGGGGGGAGAGTCTTCTTCCTCGGACGACTCCGATGGTTGTTCCGACCTGGACGATGAGCCCCGCTCTCCGGATAAACCCAGGCCAAGGACTCCTCCGAAGTCCCCTCCAGATGATCCTTCCTTCACGGGTTGCTGTGCAAAATCCAGGAGGTTCATCAGTGGTGCTCCTTGGAGCTGGATCCACAGAGTAAAAAAACTTGCACACCTAGATCTGCCCGAGACTGCTCCGACCTTGGTGCCACTATTGTTTCCACTATTTGGAAGCAACCGTCGGCAATAGCCCCTCTTCCCCGAAAGTCAGACAGGGTATATCAGGCTCCCGAGAGTGTTGACTCCCTTAATTCTTACCCTCGAGCTGACTCGGTCATGATTAGCGCCGCTCACGGTCGGTCAGCTAACCCGAAGCATTTGAGCTTGTCGCCACCTGACAAAGAATCCCATCTTCTGGACCAGTATGGCAAGAAGGGCTTTGCTTCTTCCACTCTGGGTATTAGGGCCCTGAATTATGTCGGTCATATGGGGAATTACCAGAAAAACAGGGTATATCAGGCTCCCGAGAGTGTTGACTCCCTTAATTCTTACCCTCGAGCTGACTCGGTCATGATTAGCGCCGCTCACGGTCGGTCAGCTAACCCGAAGCATTTGATCTGCCCGAGACTGCTCCGACCTTGGTGCCACCCTGGATTGAGCCTCATGCCGACCTTGTTTCCACTATTTGGAAGCAACCGTCGGCAATAGCCCCTCTTCCCCGAAAGTCAGACAGGGTATATCAGGCTCCCGAGAGTGTTGACTCCCTTAATTCTTACCCTCGAGCTGACTCGGTCATGATTAGCGCCGCTCACGGTCGGTCAGCTAACCCGAAGCATTTGAGCTTGTCGCCACCTGACAAAGAATCCCATCTTCTGGACCAGTATGGCAAGAAGGGCTTTGCTTCTTCCACTCTGGGTATTAGGGCCCTGAATTATGTCGGTCATATGGGGAATTACCAGAAAAAGATTCTTAGTGAGGTGGAATCCAAGTTGCACTCCATCCCTGATTCTCAGGTGAAACAGGAAGTGGCTGGTCTTGTCCGATCTGCACGTTCAGCCCGTCAGCACATTCTCCGTGCCATGTACGATGTAGTGGATGCTACTGGTAGGAACTCAGCTTTCACCGTGAGTTTACGGCTTCATGCCTAGCTCCGTGTGTCGGGGTTGGTCCTGGAAGTGCAGTCTGCTATCCAGGACGCGCCTTTCCGGGGTTCGGTGCTGTTTGGGGGTGATCTCAAAGACATTATCATTGATCTGCAGGAGAAGGGGACTACACCGAAGTCTGTGGACTCCATGTACAAACCCCCTCAAACACAGCGTCGTCCCTTTCGAGACAGAATCGGCAAAAGGCGAAACCTCAGGGAAAGCGGGCCAATAACGCCGCCACACCCTCCCGGCTGCAAGCCCCGCCTAAAAAGAAGGGGCCTTCAGCCGCCGACGCTGCCTCACACGCACCTGACTCCTTTCCCTCCCATAGCCTCTGGGGTCTCCAGAGGAAGTAGGAGGGAGGTTATCCCTCCATCTTCTGGGTTGGGAGAGGATAACTTCAGACACTTGGGTGCTCCAGCTGATTGTAGAGGGGCACTCAATAGAATTTCTTCGGAAACCTCCTCGAACCCCCGGTCGTCATACTCTCAGGAGCATCTTCTTCTGGTTCGGGAAGAAATTTCCGCCCTTCTCTTGAAGGAGGCGATAGAACCCGTCCCCCCTCCTCTTCTGGGGACAGGGTACTTTTCTCATTTCTTCCTGATCCCAAAACAGATTCTCGACCTCGGCTCCCTGAACTTGTACGTGGAGTACAAGAGGTTCAGGATGCTCTCTCTGCAGAGTCTCCTGCCCCTTCTGTGGCCGCGACAGTGGCTGTGCGCTCTGGATATGCAGGATGCTTACCTGCATATCCCCATCAGCCCTTCCCACCGCAAATACCTGCATTTTGCATTCCAGGGGTACCACTACCAGTTCAAGGCCCTTCCATTTGGTCTTTCCTCGGTGCCCCGAGTGTTCACCAAATGCCTTTCAGTGGTAGCGGCCCACCTGCGTACCAAGGGGGGTACAGGTTTTCCTGTACCTGGACGATTGGCTCCTGGTGGCCCCGTCCAGGGAGGAACTCCTGCACTTCTTTTCCCTTACCTGGCAGGTTTTTGTCTGCCTGGGTATTACCATCAGCCACACCAAGTCCCACTTGATCCTGTCCCAGAGGCTTCAGTTTATCGTAGCTATCCTGGACATGACCTCTGGCATGGCTTTCCTGCCACCGGACAGGGCGGCCACACTCCAGGCTCAGGTCAGCCTGTTGTCCAGCCACAGGTGGTCAGCGCAAGGTCGGTCCTTCGCCTCCTCAGGCTCATGGCGGCTGCGATTCCAACAGTCCCTCACGCTTGGCTCCACATGAGAATCTCTCAGTGGAATCAGCCGGTGGACGACCTAGATCAACTCGTTCTGGTCTCTACTCCTGTGGCTCAGGACTTGCAGTGGTGGATGGTTCAGGAGAACCTTTGCCGGGGAGTTCCCTTCTGTCTTTCTCCCCCCTCCCAGACGCTGACTATGGATGCCTCGGGTGAAGGTTGGGGAGCCCATCTCGGGCCTCACAGGACCCAAGGCTCTTGGTCCGAGCTCGAGAAATCTCTTCACATCAGTGTGCTCGAGCTTCAGGCTGTGTTGTATGCTCTTCAGGATCTGCATCTGCTTCCCGGACACTTGGCTGTACAGATAGACAATATGTGTGTGGTCTGGTACATCAACAAACAGGGAGGAACTCGTTCCTACCCTCTTTGCAGAGAGGCTATGCGAGTTTGGGATTGGGTAGTGCAGCACAACCTTTCCCTCACGGCAGTTCACGTCCTGGGGGTCGAACACATTGGCAGACAGCCTCAGTCTGTCGTCCGCTCTAGCTCACGAGTGAGAACTGGATCAGGGGGTCGCAGACTATATCTTCCTACGTTGGGGAACACCTCAGGTAGACCTGTTCTCATCCCCTCAAAACCTCCCAACTTCTGCTCGCTCGCTCCAGGGCGTGGCATTTTTTGGAGAGACTCTCTGTCTCTAGACTGGAAGGGCAGATTTGTCTGTACTTTTCCCCGATTCCCTTGAGTCCGAGGGTCTTACAGAAACTCGACTCAGAAGGAGCCCGAATGATTCTGATCGCTCCTTTCTGGCCCAGGCAAGTTTGCTTCTCTCTTCTGCAACAGTACTCAGAGGAACCTCCTCTTCCTCTGTCACAACTTTTGTTGACCCAGGATCAGGGGACCCTTGTCCATCCAGGCCTCAAGTCCCTTCAGTTGCACGCGTGGCTCCTGCAGACATAGCTCAAGCCTGATTATTCCCCGATAGCAGAGATTCTGGTGGAGGCCAGAAAACCCTCCACCAGATCTACCTATGCCATGAAATGGAAATGGTTCACTGTCTGGGCCGCCTCCAAAGATTTCAAGCCTTTCTCGTGCTCTGTTGGACGGCTTCTGGATCACCTGCGACACCTCTTTGACCTGGGTCTCAGTCATTCTTCCTTAAAGGTTCACGTGATGGCCATTTCAGCCTACCATGTCCCTTTCGCAGACAGGACATTTGCTCAGCTGGAGGTCTCCAAGACCTTCCTTAGAGGGGTCCTCCACTTGCGACCCCCTATCTGGGTTCTGCCCCTCCTTGGGATCTGAATTTATCCTGGAGAAGCTTACTCTGCCCCCTTTCGAGCCGGCAGCCTTAGCAGACCTAAAGTTCCTTTCTTGGAAGACTCTCTTCCTAGTGGCCATTGCTTCTGCTCGAAGAATTTCCGAGCTCCAGGCCCTGATGTGCAAAATCCCATATTTGATTTTTCACAAGGAACGTGTGGCTTTGAGTACCAACCCTAAGTTTCTCCCCAAGGTGGTAGTGGAATCTACACTGAATCAATCCATGGAGTTACCTTTTTTCTTTACGCAGCACTGCAATCATGGAGAGTACCTCCTGCATACTCTGGATGTTCACCGGATTCTGAGATAGTACACCAACAGGACAAAGGCTCTCAGGAAGACTGATCAACTGTTTGTCTCTTTTGCTCACAAAAGAGAAGGCAATGCTGTTTCTAAGCAGTGCCTGTCTAAATGGTTGGCTCATTGTATCACTTTCTGTTATGACAAGTACAACAAGACCCTGCCAGGTCAGGTCAGAGGCTACTCCACCAGAGGGGTCTCTGCCTCTGCAGCTTGTTTCAAGAATGTGTCAGCAGCTGACATTTGTGCAGCAGTCACTTGGACTTCCGTCCATACCTTTAGGAAACATTACAGTTTGGACATTGCCTCTCGCCGTAGAGCAGGCTTCGGGCTTGCTGTTCTGCAAGGCCTCCTTTCCTAAAGCCTTCACAGCTAGAGGGTCTACTACTGAGTAGTTTTCCTCCTCCCGTTGCTTCTTCTTGTTCCAGACTGCTTGGGACTCAGTCCTATATGTAATTACCTACTGCAAGAGCCCTCTCGAAGTAAGATAGTACAGTTACATAAGAACTTACCATAACAGTAGATCTTTGAGAGAGGCTCTTGCAGTAGGTACTACCTTCCCGCCCTCAATCCCCCTAAGCTTTTTCAGCTCCTTTTCCAGGATGGGAATTATCCGCTTCTCTCTCGTCTCGCCTTTTGGCCTTTGGCAGGAAAGAACTGGAAGGCGGGCATGGTGGACCGCCCCTTTATTCTGACATCGGTCAGCTGACGTGGAGGCAGTCCCCCGCCAGAGACTGCTAGCTAGAAATGTTTCCGTGAGGTCCTGACGCTTGCCGGCATCAGTCCTATATGTAATTACCTACTGCAAAAACCTCTCTTGAAGATCTACTGTTACGGTAAGTTCTTACGTAACTGTACTGTCTGGCTGGTTACTACCAAAGATTTGTTCCCAACTTTGCCTAGTTAGCTACTGCCCTTATTGAACTCAAGAAAAAATGGTACCCGAATGTGAAATGGTCCCTAGAGTGTGATGAGGCTTTTCGAGCTATCAGGACTTCATTATGTTCACCCTTTGTTTTAAGATGTCCAGACTTTGTGAAACAATTTCTGTTACAGACAGATGTATCAGAGGTAGGTATAGATGCAGTCCTGAGTCACAATATAGAAGGGAAGGTAGGAAATTGCATGACAGAGAGAAAAAGTATCCCACTATTGAAAAAGAATGCCTTGCTATTAAATAATCAGTGGAGTCCCTTAAGTTGTATTTGCTAGGAGCTGATTTTGTACTTATAATAGATCATAGTCCGCTCTGTTGGCTTAATCAAATGAAGGATAAAAATCCCAGAATCACAGCTATTTAAATTCAAAGTGATGCACAAACATGGAAAAGAGAATGTCAGTGCTGATCTTTTTGTTAAGATCTGGTTCAGAAACTGAAAATTCAAAGGTTGAAAAAAATGTGTGCTTAACTTAAATGTTTGCTGTAAAAGGTGTTAGGAAAAAAAGGGGTACGCATATGCAAGAAACCGTAAATGTTATACAGTAATGTTAAAAGAAGATTTTGGAAACCAGTTTTTGTTAGGCAAAAAAAGTTCCCTCTTAAAGAGGGGGTATGTGACATGGTTGGTTAAGACCTGGCCTATTTGTTATGCAGAGTTTTAAAAAGGCAACAATCTGTTTTTCTTCTGTCCTGTTCTGCCACTTGTCTGTCTCTTGCCTGTCTGATGGTGCAGTCAAATTTTCCTTGTAGCACCTTGGAATTGGTCACTCTGGTCCCACAGTTCCCCCATTATCACCTTTCCATCACTTGCTATTTCTTTCTTTCTTTCTTCCTCCCCTTGCTTTTCTGTGGTTGAAAAATATATATGAATTTGTATGTGAAACTGGAATCTCTTGGTTTGCAAATATGATTGTTGAAATGATTGTAGACAGCTAGGTGGGTGTTAGAGAAGTTAGCAGTTTGGAACTCGGGACTGACTTTTAGAAACCTTTTGACCTTTCACAAGCTTGTTAACAGAATTGTCAGCAGGAAATCAGCCCTGGGGCAGGGTGTTTTAAAGGGACACATTCATGTACAGTGGCAGACCAAGTTTGAAAGCCCATGAAAAGCTCTTTTAATTGAGGTATTGGGCATACCTATAGCTAGAAGCAGTCCAGAGATATACATGACTTGAGTCTGTGCAATATAAATGCTACATTAGAGCCATTCTTAGAGCCATTTTTAGAACCTTGTGAAGTCAGTGACGATCAAGCAGTGCTTAACTCAATGCAGTTAGGCACTGCTTGATTGTCACTGACATCACAAGGTTCTGAGAATGGCTTTAATGTAGTATTATAGCGCGCCTTGATTATTGCAACTCGCTTTACCTAGGGCTTCTTGGGGTTGATATCCGCCGCTTACAGCTAGTGCAGAACACGGCAGCACGTTTGTTGACTGGGGCATCTAGAAGATCACATGTTATCCCTGTGCTGCGCGCTCTGCACTAGCTGCCAATACAGTGGCGGATCACCTTTAAAATAGGCCTACTAATTTACAAAGCCCTACACGGATTGGGTCCCGATTATTTGAAAGAGCTCCTGGTTCCTTACAACCCTTTACGACAGCTCCGCACGGCTGATGAGGGGTTGCTGGAGATTCCGAGGGTTAATTTAAAGTCATCTGGTGCGCGTGCCTTTGGGTTTGTGGCACCTACCCTTTGGAATTCTCTGCCTGTCAGCTCTGGGAGTGCAGGACAGTGGGGAGTTTTAAGCAGGCACTTAAGACTTTTTTATGGGGGGAAGGCATTTCCTGTATTGTTCTGATTTTATATTGCACGTATTTGTACATGTGTTTTGTTTTATGAATACTGTACAGCGCTTTGAAATTTGAAAGGCACTTAATCAAAGAAATTTTATTATATTGCACAGGCTCGGTCATCTATATCTCTGGACTGCTTTCAGCTACAGGTATGCCCGATACCTCAATTAAAAGAACTTTTCATGGGCTTTCAAACTGTCTGCCACTGTACATAAATGTGTCCCTTTAATTGGTTGCACCTGTTAAGAAGACCAATATACTCTTCAGGCTGGTCATAGGAAGTTGAGTGAAAAAAAGTCTTGTTGCCTTTTGTGAAAACAGGAGCTGCAGCTTAACGGGAACATGATGCAGAATTTATTTGCTGGGAAAATATATCTTATAAGAAGAGAGCAGTGTTTTGTTTAGGGTTAGAGAGAGCTGGAGATTTTAAGTGACTCTCATATAGATGAAGGACTTTTTTTGTTTGTACTGCCTTTGTGAAGTGCTGTCCTGTACAACTTTTTTATTTTATTGTTAACAAAACGGTTTTGTTATTAATAACAAAATGCTACTTGCGAATTTTACGTCTACTGTTCTGCCTATGCTTCCTGACCTATGTCTAGACCACAGGTGGTCATCAGTGGGGTTAGGTCAGGTGATGAGAAAGGTGACGAGCTGAGTGCTACAGGGGTGGCCCTGGGCCCGGTGCTGTTTATCATGTTCATATATGACATTGGGGAAGGCCTAGTCCAGCTGGTCGACTCCCCCACTAGGCATAACTACAAAACTGGCACAAGTACCCTCCTAGACTGGATTCTGCCTAGCCACCCATCCCGTATCTCAAAATGTTTCTGTCCTTCCTGACTCACTAAGTGACCATTCCCCTGTCATCTACGAATGGTTGCGCAAATTCAGCATACCACCCCCTAAATTAATCGGCAGCAGAGTCCTTCCTTGTGGACAGCTGAAACACCTAAAATCACGACGCCGTCAACATGACTGGTCTCCTATTTTCTGCATATCTGATGTTAACTCTGCCCTGGACTTTTTCATCAACTCCTTCAAACTGCCTGTGACACCTGTGCCCCTGTCAAAAGCATAAAATCAAAGACCTCTGTAGTCCATGGCTCTCCGTGGAGCTCTTGGTGCAATTAAAAGTTCGGGACCATCTCTGGCATTGGACACAAGCTACAGGTAACCAAGCTGACTTAAACAACTACAAACAAGCTCGAAACACATGCACAAATTCCATCCGCATGACAAAAAAGTATATATTACAAAGATGCACTTACAACCACCTGGGGAAAGGGGAATTCCTTCTGGAGCAATCTTAAGGAAGTCAAACCTCCATCTCCTCCTCTCTGCCTCTAGCTCCTGTGATTGCCTACCTTAATCTTCTCCTCTCTACCTTTATTTTCTCCTCTACATCTAGCACTTATCACCCCCCCTTACTCACCTCCTCTAACACTCCTCCCTCCCCTTCCTTCCACACCCTCTCCCCCGTCCCCTCATTCACCCCTCTTGTTACCCGACGGATCCCTCCGGCTGCACCTGACTTTTTGTCCCTACCTAGCCTTGTAACTCTGGATACCTGACTCTCCCTATGGCACTTAGTAATGTAGTAAAAGTATTGTAAGCAGCAGCTTGGAATTGATTGTAACTTGTTTTTTCTCCCTCATTCTCAAATTGTATTGTTCTTTCAAATTGTCTTGATCTTCCTGGACATAAAGTCTCCACCACTCATTCACACTAATGGGATCTATGCCGGAGGCGCTAGGACCCAGCGGGAGCAAATTTTTTGCAGGAGGGCCGGCGCCAGAGATGGAGCCGCGAGGAGGCGCCGAAGCCTCTGCTCATGCGGCAATGGCGATCTCAGCGCCGACCCTCCAGCCACCTCAGTTCCTTTTTCCCACGGCCGAGTGCACTTCAGTGACGAGCGTCAGTCGCCTGGGAGTCAAACTTCAAACTAGCAGCATAGTTTTCAGTTTATTTTGTAGTATTTTCGAATAAAGTACAGCTACGATAATTTATTCTTATCAAAGAAAGAAGTCTCAGCCTACATTAACCTGAGTCGACCATGAGCGGGTCAGGTAGCGGTAGGAGATTTCATATGAAAGCTGTTCAGTCAGCCGGGGTGGGTCTGGTTCCCCGCCTTCTCCAAATGGGGGGTCTGACAACGGACAGTTCAATGCCCGAGGGGATGGGCGGTCCCCCTGGAAGCATAGAAGTAAACGGTCCCATTCTCTGCACCGTTTGGCCTCGAGCTCTTCTTCAACCCGTAGGTCAAAAAAGAGAAGGCATCACTTGAGGTCGCCCTCTGATATGTCTGCACGTCGTCGATCGGTCATTGGGGTCAGTTGCTGGTCTCCTCGTTCGGAGTTGCCGGTTTCTGGTTCTGGTCTCCGACCTCTTCGACATCAGAGCCCTTCCCCGCCTTCTGGTAGGGCTTCCAATGAGCAGTTTCATCAATGGGCCGCTCATGGGACAGTGGGCTCAGAGGGCTGGTCCAGTTGCCTGGCCCGGTCACTCAGGGGCCTCGGGCTCTTTGGGGATCGGGCAGGGGCGATAGGCCTCCTAGTGTTGCGGCGCCCTCTTCAGTGCCGTTGACTCCGCGCTCAGGTGCCCCGTGGCTGCGTGGCACGAGGCCCCCACTGATGCCTCTGTCTCTTGGTATTCTTCCTTCTTTTCCCTCAAATTCTAATTTTCAGGGCCCTGGGTTGGTTTGGCGCGGTGTCGGTGGGTCACTACATGGCGCCCGTCTGGCTACGGTGCCATGTGGCCTTCGGGCACCGTGTTCTTGGGTGCGTTGCTTTATCGGCATCGTGCAGCCTTTCAGTGCCGTGCTCTTCTTCGGTGCTGAGGCCGGGCTTTTCTTCTACCAATTTTCAGGGCGTCTCCTCTCCAATTTCTTTTCCTTCCTCTTTTTCTGCTGATTTTCAATCCTTTTCTGTCCATGCAGTCCCTCCTGGACTGTCAGGAAATGATATTGAGCCTGACCCAGATCTTAGACTGGGTGATGATGTGGAAGGAGCAGGATCTAATCCTGTTAGAGTCTGTGGTCAAGGACCCGTCATTTAGGTCTGTGCTGAAAAATTTTAATTCCACTCTTTCTCTCCAGACTATGGACATCAATCCTGAGAAGCTTTTAAGACTCCAGTACCTTCATGTTCCAGACATCCCTATGGATTTAACTCCCCCGGTACAGCCCTACTTTGAGATGCTTTCTCTCCTGCTCTCATTCCTTCTGTGGCTAAGTCCATAGATAGGAAGTATGCTGCTCCCAAGGATCGACCCATTTTGACCTCCCAAGCCTTTGCGGATCCTACTGTAGTCCTGGCAGAGAATGACAAGGTTGTCCTTCCTCAAACTACTACAGCTCGACCTATAAACAAAGAATCTCGTAAGATGGATACTTTAGGTAAGAGAGTCTTTGCTGCATCCACCCTGGGTATGCGTGTCGCCAGCTACCAGGGCTATCTCTCTCAAATGAGTATATTCTTTGGCATTCGCTCAAACAAATCGTTGAAGCTCTACCGGAGTCGGATGCTAATTCAGAGCTGCTTCAAACCATAACCATGGGCATCGAGTCCAACAACCAACAGGTTAAAGCAGCTATGGATGCCTTCGATACTGCCTCCCGAGCGGCTGCAGCAGGCATTTGTACCTGCCGCCATTCCTGGCTGCGCACTTCAGGTTTCACAAATGATGCCCAGCAACAGGTCATGGCGTTGCCCTTCGATGGTGTGTATCACTTCGGCCCTCAAGTAGAACAGGCTCTAGAGGCCACACAGAAGACTAGGTCAGCTATTAAATTGGCTCGACCTCCTCCCGCCCAATCTCGAGGGGGCGTTAACAAATGCCAGTTTCATAACCGTCAGTCCTTTTGAGGCAAAGGCAGGGGAGGTTTTAATAAAAATCAAGCCCCTCAACCTCAAAAGAAAACGCAACAGAAGGCGCAAGGACCCAAAGCGTCCAGTGCCACCTTCTGAGTTTCTGGCCCAAGTCCCACGTCAGCTGCCCGAGGGGGACTCTTTAGCGGTGGGAGGTCATGTGACTCAATTCTACAACCAGTGGAAGTCCATAACTTCAGACAAATGGGTCCTTCAAATAATCCGCGAGGGATATTGCCTCAATTTTTCGGAGAACCCTCCGGATTGTCTCCCCAAGCGGCAGCCAAAACTGTCAATTCTTCAGTCAGAGCTTCTCGCCTCCGAAATACAAGGCTTTCTAAACAACAGGGCAGTGGTAGTAGTTCCACTGGATCAACGGAACACAGGGTTCTACTCCCATTACTTTCTAGTTCCAAATTAAACCGGGGGCATGCGCCCCATTTTGGACTTCAGAAAATTAAACAAGTTTCTTCCCAAAGAGAAATTCAAGATGATATTGCTAGGGACCCTGTTACCCTTGCTTCATCAACACGACTGGTTAGCCTCCTTGGACATGCAGGATGCTTACCAGCATATTCCTATTCATCCAAAGCATCGCAAATACCTAAGGTTTGTAGCTTTGGGCCAGCATTATCAGTTCAGAGTCCTGCCCTTTGGGCTATCCTCGGTGCCGCAGGTTTTTACAAAGTGTTGTGAAGTTCTCGCAGTGCATCTCAGAAAAGTCAGAATACAAGTGTTCCCATATCTAGACGACTGTCTTCTGGCAAGCCCTTCCAGGCAAGGAGCTCTCGACGCCGTTGCCAAGGCCTCAGACTTTCTCACGTCCGTTGACACAGCCTCAGACTTTCTCACATCCATGGGAGTCCTGCTAAATCTCAAGAAATCGCAGTTGCAGCCCTCCCAGAGGCTCCTTTTCATAGGAACTCTTCTGGACACCTCCTGTGTGAAAGCTTTTCTACCAGAGAACAGAAGGAGCGATATCCTACAGATGGCCCGATACATCAGAGAAAACAGCTCAGTTCGAGCTATCTCGATGCAGCAGATGCTAGGTCTCATGGCATCCTCGGTGTTCACTGTTCCCCTAGCAGCCTTCACATGAGAACCTCTCAAAGGATGCTCAGTACTCAGTGGTCCCCAACCACTCACCCTCAGTCCTTTCTCATCAAGGTGACAGAACCTCTGAAAAAGTCACTCACCTGGTGGTCGCAAGAGGACAATCTTCTGGAAGGGTATCCCTTTGCTCCCCTTGATCATCAGATTTCCATTACCACAGACACGTCCCTGATGGGGTGGGGAGCTCACTGTCAGACTCGCCACACTCAAGGTACATGGACTCAGGTCGAGTCCCAGCTTCACATAAATGTCTTAGAAATGAGAGCCGTCCTTTATGCAGTCCAGGCTTTGAAGGACATTCTCTGTCACAAGAACATTCTCCTTCAAACGGACAACAAAGCAGTGATGTATTACATCAACAAGCAGGGCGGTGCTCACTCTTACCCATTATGCAGGGAAGCGATGAGAGTGTGGGAATGGTGCTTGGAGCACAAGGCTCTCATTCAAGCAGTCTACCTGCCGGGAGTGCAGAACGAACTGGCAGACCGTCTCAGCAGAACAGACAGATCCTCACGAATGGTCTCTCGACTCAACTGTAGTTCAGTCACTATTCGCAGAGTGGAGAACTCCAGACCTGTACCTTTTTGCATCCCCACTCAACACAAAACTGCCTCTCTTCTGCTCCAGAAATCCAGGGCCTGGCATTTTCTGTCAGGATGCGTTCAGGCTGCAATGGACAAAATGCTTTCTATATGCCTTTCCGCCTCTTCCTCTAATTCAGAGGGTACTTATCAAGTTCGAGTCCCAGGAGGACAAAATGATCCTCATTGCTACCTTCTGGCCTTGACAAATATGGATCTTACTTTGATAGGGCTCTTGCAGTAGGTAATAACATATAGGACTGACGCCGGCCGGCGGCAGGACCTCACGGAAAAATTTTCTAGCTAGCAGTCCCTGGCGTGGGACCGCCCCCTCGTCAGGTGACCGGCATCATGCGACGTCGGCATAAAGGGGCGGTCCCAGACGCCTGCCTTCCAGTCCTTTCCCGCTGTTAGCTACGAGTAGCACCTCGCGGTTAAGTTTGTTGCAGTTCTGTCTCTTCGTCGTTTTTTTCCGAGAAAGCTACAGTTTTTCTGTTCGATCATCAGGTGAACGTCATTGTATGTCGTCCCCCTCTAAAAACAAGTGCGATTCGTGTGGCGCTCAACTGCCACACAAGGACGGTCACTCCCTCTGCCTCCTCTGCCTAGGCCCCGACCACGCGGTGGATAACTGTCCGCACTGCCTCCGGTTCAACGCGGCAACCCGCAAGCGACGCCAGCAGTCCCTCGAAGCCCATCTCCTGAAGAAAAAGATGTCTGCAATGGAGAAAGAGCTGAGAAAGTTAAGTCAGGCGTCAACTTCTCCGGAAGGGCATAAAAAGAAGGACAAGGATAGGCACCGGGAGAAGGCCTCCTCTTCCTTGACTCCGGCGGGTCGCCCGGGCAAACGTAACTTCCTCGGGGATCCTCCGGCCGGCAGCCTCAAGGGTTTGGAGGGCGTCAGCCCACTCTTCAGGCTTGAGTTCGGGCCTGTCGGGCGTCTCCGGGATAAAGGAGACTCTAGCCCCCAGTACGGTCTCACATCCTCGGCCTACTGGCGCGGGCGCCTCCCATAAGCCGGGCGTCGGCTCCTCCGACGTCCGCCGGGAGAAGGCCCCTAAGTCGCCCGACCCTTCGGGGCAGCACCGGGCTGTCTCTCCCTCCGACCGGGCCTCTCCTCTTCCTCGGCCCGTCTCGGATGTGAGAGCCCTGAAGTCGGACGCCGGCTCCTCCGACGTGCGCCGGGTCCTAGAGCCTACGTCGGAACCACCCTCTTCCGTCGTGCCAGGCTCTCCGCAGCCTTCGCTGCCGTCAGGGGAGCCCCAGTCCCCCTTGCCTGACTCAGGAGATTTTTCACCACCTTCCCCGGATGAGACTAGGGATCCTGGGCTGCCGTCAGATCCCCCCATTGAGAACCCGGATCTGGCGCGGGTCCCCGGCGCTGGCTCGAGCCGGCCCCTCGAGCCGGCAGCCGACACTGGCCCGTCACGGCCTCCGGCGCCAGCAGGATTTTCTCCCTTCTCTGGGCCCTCCACCCCAGGGGCCCTTTTCCGGCTGATCCGCCCCTGGAGTGCCCGGCTGGGCCGTCTGCTCCAGCAGCTCCTCCAGCGCCTTGGTACCCGCCGTCATACCCGGCTCCGGTCTTCCCAGGCCCGCAGTACCCCGCACCACCGTACCCGGCGCCGAATCCTCCGGCTCCGCAGTACCCGACGCTGCACTACCCGTCTCTGACTTATCCGCAGACGGGTCTTGGGTACTCTCCCTACGGATATCCTCCGTTTCTCTATCCCCCTCCTCCTCCTCCACCGCCCCCAGGCCGCGGTGGATTGCAGGAGACTCTTGCCTCCTGGTGGGCTGAGCCAGGCTCAGCTCACCAGAAGTTGAAACCGTCTTCTGACGGCGGTGCCTCCACTGGTTCCCGTGCGCCCTAGGCGGCGCTCTCCTTCCCCTCCTTCAGTTCCCCGGGGCCTCCCCTCGGGTTCCAGAGAGGGGCAGGACACGCGTTCTGGGACTCTTCCCACGGACACGTTCCTCCCCCTAGACGGGTGAGGGAGTCTCTTTCTGCCTCGGATTCTTCCTCTGTGGTCCTCTCGGACTCCTCGGAAGCCTCCGCGGGAGTTTCCGATAAAGATGACGAGCTGCGTTCTTCGTCCAAACCCCGGCCGAGGACTCCTCCAAGGTCTCCTCCGGAGGATCCTTCTTTCACGGAGTTACTTAAGAAAATCCAGGAGATCCATCAGTGGCAGTCCTTAGATCCAGATCCTCAACGGGTGAAACTCGCCGAACATCTGGATTTGCCCCTTACGGCCCCTACTTTAGTGCCACCCTGGATCGAGCCTCACGCCCACCAGTCAAACAGGCTATACCCGGCTCCGGAGGGTGTAGACTTCTTAGATTCTCACCCCCGTGCCAACTCGGTCGTGATCAGCACTGCTCACGGCTGGTCCTCACATCCTAAACATTTGAGCTCGTCTCCCCCGGATAAGGAATCTCGCCTTCTGGATCAGTTTGGAAAGAAGATTTACGCTTCCTCCACACTGGGTATAAGGGCCCTGAACTATGTAGCTCACATGGGGGATTACCAGAAGGCCGTCCTTACCCAGGTGGAATCCAAGATCGACTCCTTGCCGGACTCCCAACTCAAGCAGGAGTTGGCCGATCTGGTCCGCTGTGCTCATTCGGCCTGTCGTCACATGCTAAGGATGACATACGATGCAGTGGACACCGCTGAACGACTCTCGTTGCCGTTAGCCGCGCCACGCGTAACCCGGCGTGTCAAGTCTGGTCCCGGAGGTGCAGTCTGCCATTCAAGAGCACCTTTCAGGGGTTCTGTGCTTTTCAGCGGTGATGTCAAGGACATCATCACTGACTTGCAGGAGAAGAGCGGCCCTAAATCCGTGGATTCACTGTGCCGTCCCCATCCTCTGCAGCGCCGTCCCTTCCGCCCAGCGCGGCCCGGCCTCAGCGAAACCCCAGGGAAGGCGGGCCACTAAACGCCGGGCCCCCGCAGCTGCGAGGGCCCCTCCGCCCAAAAAAGTGACGGGCACGCCAGCTGCGGCGCTGCCTCACACCACCTGACTTCTCCCCTCTCCCACCACCTCCGGACACTCCAGAGGAACCGGTAGGAGGGAGGTTCTCCCTCCACCTCCCGGAGTGGGAGAGGATAACATCAGATTCATGGGTGCTTCAAATCATCGCAGAGGGACACTCCATAGAGTTTCTGCAGAAACCTCCACGTCACCCCCCTCTGAATTCCGCTTATTCAAGGGACCATCTTTCTCTGGTCAGGGAAGAAATCTCAGCTCTTCTTACAAAACAGGATATAGAACCCGTTCCTCCTCACCTCTACGGAACGGGGTACTATTCCCACTTCTTCTTTGTACCAAAGAAGACTGGAGATCTCAGACCGATTCTCGATCTCAGCTCCTTGAACCTGTTTGTGGAATACAAAAGGTTCAGGATGCTCTCCTTCAATCCCTTCTGCCCCTACTTGGCCAGGCCAATGGCTTTGTGCACTGGATATGCAGGATGCATACCTGCACATCCCCATTATTCGCCTTCGCACATAAGTACCTCAGATTTGCGTTCAGGGGTCCATTACCAATTCGAGCGCCTCCGTTTTGGCCTTTTCTCTGCTCCTCAGTCTTTACCAAATGCCTGGCGGTGGTAGCGGCCACCCTGCGTTCTTTGGAGCTCAGGTTTTCCCTACCTGGGCGATTGGCTCCTGGCGGCTCCGTCAGGAGGAACTCCTGCATTTCCTCTCCCTCACCCGGCAGGTTTTTACCAACCTGGGTATTACCATCAACCTCTCCAAGTCTCTTCTGGAGCCTTCTCAGAGGCTCCAGTTTATTGGGGCGATTCTCGACACAACTTTGTGCAAAGCTTTTCTGCCTCCAGACCGGGGGGTTTCCCTCCAGTCACAGATTTCCCTCCTACTGAACTTCAGGAGGGTCCCGCCGAGGTCGGTGCTCCGTCTACTGGGGCTCATGGCGGCTGCCATCCCGACGATCCCACGAGCACGCCTCCACATGAGAATATCTCAATGGACTCTTCGATCTCAGTGGGACCAACGAGTAGATGACCTAGATCTTCCCATCCTGATCTCCTCGCCAATGGTCAGAGACTTAAAGTGGTGGATGAACAAGAGAACCTCTTCCGGGGTGTCCCCTTCTTTCATCCTCCCCCCCGATCAGACCTTGACTACGGAGGCCTCCGGCGAAGGTTGGGGGGCCCATCTTGGTCCTCATCGAACTCAAGGACTTTGGTCGAAATTGGAGGTAGCTCTCCACATCAACGTTCTCGAGCTCTGAGCGGTGCTTTATGCACTCCAGGCCCTTCATCAATACATCCTTCCCAGTCACCTAGCCGTCCAAATGGACAACATGTGCGTGGTGTGGTACATCAACAAGCAGGGAGGAACTCGATCCTACCCGCTGTGCAGGGAAGCGATGAGGGTCTGGGAGTGGGCCACCCTCCACAACCTTCACCTCACGGCGATCCATGTTCCGGGAGTAGACAGTGTCCTAGCAGACAGGCTAAGTCGCTCGTCAGCTCTTCCACACGAATGGGAATTAGACAGAATAGTTCTAAACAGCATTTTTCAGGCTTGGGGGACTCCTCAAATAGACCTATTCGCCTCCTCCCAAAACGCAAAACTTCCAATCTTTTGCTCGCTCGCTCTGGGAGGACAGATTCGTCTATGCTTTTCCCCCAATTCCACTGGTCCCACGTGTGTTACAGAAACTGGCTCTAGAAGGAGCAAAAATGATTCTAATTGCACCTTTCTGGCCCAGGCAAATTTGGTTCTCTCTTCTACAACAATACTCAGAGGCTCCTCCTCTTCCCTTATCTCTGGGATTGCTGACTCTGGATCAGGGGACCCTGGTCCATCCGGGACTCAAGTCCCTTCAGCTTCATGCATGGCTCCTTCAGACCTAGTTCAATCTCGCTTTGGAGTATCCCCTAAGGTAGCCGAGATTTTGGTAAGGCTAGAAAGCCCTCCACTAGGTCCACTTATGCCATGAAATGGAAGAGATTTTCCATCTGGGCCGCGTCCAGGAACGAGGAACCCTTTTCCTGCCCCGTAACCACTTTGCTGGATTACATGCATCATCTCTTCGACCTGGGTCTCAGTCACTCCTCTCTGAAGGTTCACATGGCAGCTATCTCTGCCTACCACGTACCTTTCGCTGATAAGGCCTTTGCCCAGCTAGAGGTATCCAAAACCTTCCTTAGAGGGGTCCTTCATCTCAGACCCCGATCGGACCCCAGCTCCACCTTGGGACTTAAATTTTGTCCTTGAGAAACTTACTCTTCCCCCTTGAGCCTGCGGCTTCTGCAGACTTGAAGTTTTTATCGTGGAAGATGCTTTTCTTAGTGGCCATTACCTCAGCTCGCAGAATTTCCGAATTTCAGGCCCTTATGTGCAAAATCCCTTACTTGATTTTCCACAAAGAATGAGTAGCTCTCTGCACAAACCCTAAGTTTCTCCCGAAGATGGTAGCTGCATCTACTTTGAATCAGTCTATTGAATTACCTGCCTTTTTCACGCAGTACTCCAATCATGGAGAATACTTGCTTCACACCATGGATGTTCACAGGATTCTGAGATATTATACCAATAGGACGAAAGATCTCAGAAAGACTGATCAGTTGTTTGTCTCTTTCGCTCACAAAAGAGAAGGCAATGCTGTTTCCAAGCAATGCCTGTCAAAGTGGTTGGCTCATTGCATCACTTTCTGTTATGACAAGTATAACAAGACCCTTCCGGGTCAAGTCAGAGGTCGCTCCACTCGTGGAGTTGCTGCCTCTGCGGCTTGTTTCAAGAATGTGTCCGCGGCAGACATTTGTGCTGCCGCCACTTGAACTTCCGGCCATACCTTTACTAAACATTACAGTTTGGACATTGCCTCTCGTCAGAGCAGGCTTGGTTAGCGGTCTTGCAAGGCCTCCTTTCTTGAGGTTGCAAGCTTTCCTACTACTTATCTGAGTAGTTCCTCCTCCCGTGCCTTTCTTATTGGTTCCAGACTGCTTGGGATTCTGTCCTATATGTTATTACCTCTGCAAGAGCCCTCTCAAGTAAGATAGTACAGTTACGTAAGAACTTACCGTAACAGTAGATCTCGAGAGGCTCTTGCAGAAGTTCTGCTCCGCCCGCCATCCCCTAGGCTTTTTCAGCTCCTTTTCCATTGAGGAAATATCTGCTTCTCTCTCGTCCAGGCCTTCTGGGCCTGTGGCGAGAAAAGAACTGGAAAAGCGGGCGTCTGGGACCCGCCCCTTACGGCGTCAGCATGGCGCGGTCACCCGACTAGGGGCGGTCCCACGCCAGGGACTGCTAGCTAGAAAATTTTTCTGTGAGGTCTCAGGCCGGCCACGTCAGTCCTATATGTTATTACCTGCAAGAGCCTCTCGAAGATCTACTGTTACAGTAAGTTTTTACGTAACTGTACTTTTCCGTTATTCAACAGTATGTCGGAAACCCCTCCGAAAGCGCTTCCCCTTCAGACGAACCTTCTGACTCGGGCCTGTGGTTCATCCCAATCAGAGATTGCTTCACCTTCATGCTTGGCTCCTGAAGAGATAGAAGTGAACAGGTTCAATGTTTCTTGCAGAGTTTCAGATATTCTTCTTGTTGCGCACAAACCAGCCACTAGGAAAACTTACACAGCCAAGTGGAAGCATTTTTCACTCTGGTGTGCAAAATCCTCTTTGAATCCTTTTTCCTGTCCACCCAATGGAGTTCTAGAGTACCTTTTAGACCTCTCAAATTCAGGTCTGCAATACTCTACAGTCAAGGTTCACCTTTGTGCCATTTCAGCTTATCATGAGCCAGTACTTTGCTTGTCACTGGCTCGGTTACCTGTGGTTAAGAGGTTTCTTAAGGGAATTCTGCATACCAGACCTCCTATCAGACGTCCAGTCGCAGCCTGGGGCATTAATCTTGTGCTAGACATGCTCACTCGAAAGCCTTTTGAGCCTCTAGCTACCTGTGAGTTGAAATTTCTCACGTGGAAAATGGCATTCCTGGTGGCCATTACCTCGGCCCGCAGGGTTTCTGAGATGCATGCCTTGGTCACAGACCCTCCGTATACTGTGTTTCATAAAGACAAAGTAGTTCTTAGGACCCATCCTAAGTTTCTCCCTAAGGTTGTTTCAGAATTCCATCGAAACCAACCTTTGGTCCTTCCTACTTACTTTGCGTACTTCCAAAATGAAGGGGAGCCTTCCCTTCATTCTTTGGATGTCAAAAGAGCTTTGCATTTCTATTTAGATAGAACAAAAGAATTTCACAAAGCTCAACAACTGTTTGTTTCCTTCAGCGAGACCCGGCTGGGTCAACCTGTCGCTATCAGATGCATTTTAGCATGGCTGGTGGCATGCCTTCGCCACTGTTACTCCATGGCGCAGGTTAAGCTGGAAAGCAGAGTGTACGTTCACTCTACTAGAGCGGTCACGGCATCCCTGGCGGAAATCCGCAGCGTGCCCATTGCAGATATTTGTAGTGCGGCTACCTGGAGCTCAGTGCATACTTTCATCAAACACTATGCCCTGGATGTCCATGCCAGACGACATATTTCATTTGGCAGAACCATCCTTAATGGACTTCTGTCCTAAATTTGTGAGCTCTTGGTCTCTCCTGCAGCCCTCTCGGGGGATTATTAGCTCGGTACTCTCCCATTAGTGTGAATGAGTGGTGGAGACTTTATGTCCAGGAAGATATGGAAATTACATACCTACAGTAATTCTTTATCTTCTTGGATGAAGTCTCCACCACTCATTCACACACCCACCCACCATCCCCTGAGCTCACCTCTGTTGTTGGTCTTCACTCCCTCAATCTTTAGGCTGTGAAGACTTCTTTTTTGACTCTTCTTATATGGATCTTTCGGACTATCTTATGTCCGGTTTTTGTTAGGCTATCCTTCTAGGTTAGTTACGCTGCACCTCCTCGGAAAAACAGGTACTGAGGCGGTTGGAGGGTCAACGCCGAGATAGCCATTGCCGCTATGAGAAGGGGCTCGCGCGCGCCTCCGCGGCTCCATCTCTAATTGCCCGGCCCTCCTGCAAAACGTGCTTGCCTCGCTGGTCCTAGCGCCCGGCATAGATCTCATTAATGTGCATAAGTGGTGGAGACTTCGTCCAAGAAGATCAACAGTTACGGTAGGTACATAATTTCCATTTTTCTACTGTCTCTCAACCGATGTGGAACCTTTGTAAAAGAGCCTTGGCTCAAAAATACTTGTAATCCTAAACTTAAATAAAAATAAATACGGGCAGAATGTCACTTTTTGCATATAGCACTAAAATATTTGTTAGGGTGGACAGCAGGGAACGCATCCAGGAGCTGAAGGGATCTTGCTATGCTGGAGAGTTAATTTGGGATCTGGCATATAAGATTCGATGCTAAAAAGTGGAAGGTAATGCACTTGAGAAGAAAAAACCCTAGAACCATATCCTGGATGGGAGGAAGGTGCTTGGAACAAATGGCAGGGGAGAGAGACCTGGGAATTGTAATCGGCGACAACCTGATGAACTATGCGCAATGTAACAGAGCGTACAGCAAGGTGAACAGGATACTCGTATACATAGGGAGAGCCTTCTTGAGCAGGAGAAAGGAAGTTTCTAGGGATGTGGATATGTTCTTATCCACACTTGTTGGCATGTCCCTTTCCCTTTAAATCTTGCCGGATGGTCTGAAAGCTGGCTCCTCCCACCCACCCGGGTGGTATATGCCTCGGCTCCACTCCATGACACCAGATCTTCCTTTCTGCTTGGAAGATTCAGCTTCCCTCCTTACCGCTCTGCGTTGAGTAGGCCTGGCACTTAATACTTCGGCTAGTTAACCGAAAATAAAACTCATTCGAGTTTCTCCACATAAATTTGTGATTGCGACAGTGATGAAGGAGAAGTCCTGACCTGGGTTTCGCTGGTGTCATTGCAGAAAATGTCCCATACTGTCCCGCCATGCACGTGACCCCAGGCTTGTGATTTTTGTTGCGCTTTTTATCCGCAAGTTTTGGATGATTGCCTCACACGCTTGCAGCTTGGACAGCTGGAAAAATGGCACCCGCCAGTCAAATCTGATTATGCCCGTCATGTGGTCTCTGTGGCTGTGGGATCTGCTGACCAGCTGGAGTAGACTAAAGCTTTCGAGGAGGAGGAGGAGTCGGCTCATGCCACTGAGCAATACTCTTCCGGATTGGTTTGTGTTCTGCTCAAACTTGTCACCTCCTTCTCCAGATCCTTCAAGGAGGTGTGCCAGTTTCTCCCTACAAAAGGAGAGGGCCCATCCGGTTCACACACCTCCCGGTCCCACAAGAAGGACAAAGGATCAAGAGAAGAGTTTTCACGATGTCGATGCTCTTGGGACAGAGAGAGCTCTCGGTCCCAGGAGTCTTCTATCTCGACTTGGTTGACATTGCGACTGGCTGCTCGGTACCCCCATCAGGCCAGCCGGCTCAGACACGTGACGACGACCAGGTCAAAATCATAATCGATCCCGTCGACTCATTGTCAACTGATGAGACTGACAGTTCTCTATTTAGGACTCCGACCCTACCGACAGACGAGGAGATCCAGCTAGCTGGGACTCCACCCATAGTCACGGTCCCCGATCTGGAGAAGCTGCGGTTCTCCCCGGGCCCCTTCTGAGAAGCCCCATTGGTCCCCCCCAACTGTCGTCTTCTAGATCTCTGTCCCCCTTGACCGATAGGTTGAGGAAGTCTCACAAGCGGGGCTCTAAGAAGGGATGACGATGCCATTTGTCCTCATCCTCTTTGGGTGAGGAGAGGCTTTGACGCAGGCTGCGTTATCGCTACGAGGACCTCGTGCTAACAGTTCATGCTGCCCAGTCCGAAGTCGACCCCGGCTTCTACTCCAGCCAGCACTTGGCTGTCACCCTCCAGGCTGACACAGACTCCTCCGGAGCCGTTCGACACTGTTCCTTTGCCTGCGGAGCCGGTGAAGACCCTCCTGGCTCGGCCGAAGCTGTCCTCTCCACCTATTTTAGTGGAACCGCCACCGATGTAACATCCCGCAGGGGCTCCTGCCCAAGGAGTCTCTGCCCGTTCAGCGTCTCCCACACAGCCTGTCGGTCACCCTTACTCCCGACCGTCCGCAGTGGGTTGAGAGTGATTATGGTGGTTGGCTGCTGTATCCAGACTCGGGGGTCCGAGGATTGGACTTGCATCCACATCCGTGTGACATGATTCCATCGTCTGTCAATGGAGGAATGTCCCATGTCCTTCTTGGGCATCCTCTGTCTTATCTACGATTCCACTGGGATGCCTCTGGAGCCTGTTGAAAAACGGTCCAAATACCCTTTTGACTGACATCCTCAGAAAAGGGGATTCTCCATCTGAGGCCTTCCCAGTGGCCAAGGCCATAGTTGGTCCGGCTTTGGCAGCACCCAGCCTCCTGCTCTGCACCTTCTGCTTGCATGGCCAGCAAGTATGCAGTTCCCATCGGCACTCCCTCAGGGTTTACACAGCATCCCTCGGCTGAGGGGTTGGTGACAGTCTGTGTTTTGGCGCTCGGGCCATTCTGCCAAATAAGTATATGCTGCCTCCTCGCTTGGTCTCAGACACGGCAGTTCAGTCATTATGGCACACTTCTCCCATGCCCTCTTGGGCTCTCTGGATGAGGTGCTTGCTCATCTCCCCGCGGACCTTCAGACCACGGTCAAGCAGGTCCGTGACCCGGGTCGGGCGGTTGCTGAGCAGCAACTCCAGACAGCTCTGGACATCAGGGATTCTTGTGCCCGTTAAGTGACTGCTGCAGTCGCCATGTGCCTCAGGGCCTGGCTGAAGGTCTCAACCTTTACGGCAGACACCCAGCACAAACTGGCAGATGTTTGTTCTTGTGTACCGACTTGTTTGGTCCAGGAGTTGATGGTCACCTCCAGCGTATCTAGAAGTTCAATGCCACCTTGAACTCCGTTACTTCCGTCCAGAAAGAACCCCAGGGTTCTAAAACAATGGAAGAAGAAGCCTTTTTGGCCTTCTGCCCCGCGGCCAAACAGCCCCAGTATCAAACTGGGCTGCAGCAGCAGGCTCAATCTTGGAGCCCTCGGCCCAAGCCCAGAGCTTCGGCGAACCCTAAGCACAGCGGGAGAGATCCCGGTGGATCTGCTGCCAGGATTTCATCCTCCAAGCCTGCGCAGTGACGGGATGGGGCAGCCACCCCCATGCCCATCACGACCACTCTGGATCCTCTCGTGGGGGCCTGCTCTGCCACTTCCTTTCCACCTGGTCTACTGTCACAGTGGACAGGTGAGTCCTGGAAGTGGTCAGCCAGGGTCTGCCTCTGGAAATCGAGCAGTACCCTCCAAGCCGAGCTTGCGCTCCACGGCAGGAAAAGGTATCCGCCCATACTCTGTCGGCTCTCAGAGACTACATTACCCAACTCCCCCGCAAGGAGGTAGTGGTCAGAGTTACGGATTCCCCTGTCAACTCAGGGTTCATTTCCAGGTACTTCCTGGTCCTGAAATGGATTGGGGGCTGGCACCCTATTCTGGATCTGCACAACCTGAATCAGTTTCTCCGGTCATGCACCTTTCGGATGGTGACTCTATCTCAGATCATACCATCCCTCAAGCAGAACATGTGGTTCTGCTCACTGGATCTACAAGACGCATTCTTCCATGTCCCAATCCGTCTGTCCCACCGAAGGTTCCTCTGCTTCAGGGTGGAGGGAACCCTCTACGAGTTCCAAGCCATACTGTTCAGCCTGTCATTGGCCCCCAGGGTCTTCACCAAATGCATACAGTGGTGGCGGCCCATCTTCAGTGTAGAGGGGTCAGAGTGTACCCCTATTTCGACGATTGGCCAATAGCGGGTCCCTCCAGACTGGAGGTGGAGAGGTCCAGGAATCATGCCCACCATACCTGCCTCAGCTTTGGCCTCCTGGTCAATGAGGCCATGTCGGAACTCGTGCCCTCGTAGGTAATTTGCTTCATCGGGGCAGAGCTCGACTCTTAACGAGCCAGAGCCAGGCTGTAAGTGGACAGGGCTGAGGTTCTCTCCTCCTTTGCCCGATCATTTCTGGTTGGGCAATTGCGCCCTGCCCAGGACTTCTTGTGACTTTTGGGTTACATGACGTCCTGCACTTCTGTGGTCCGATTGGCCCAGTAGCATATGCACCCCCCCTTTAATGGGAACTGGCCAACCAGTGTTCTCAGCGACACTGTCATTTCGACCAGCTGGTTACTGTGACCCAGAAGATGTCAGACGTCCTCCAGTGGTGGACTGTCCTGGAACATCTGCAGGGAGGGATCCCATTTGTCCGCCCTGAGCAGACAGTCATCCTCACTACTGACGCCTCTCTCACGGGCTGGGGTGCCCACATCTGGAATCTGAGTCCACTGGCTCCAGACCCTTGAGGAATCCTGATGCCACATCAGCCTGCTGGAGCTCTGAGCAGTTAGGCTGGCGCTGGGTGCATTCGCTCCGTTTCTTCAGGGTAAAGTGGTCCAAGTCCAGCCGGACAACACCACAACCTTGTACTACCTCAAAAACAGGGCGGCACATGCCCAGCCTCTGTGCAGGGAAGTGCTGCGCATCTGGGCCATTGTGAGTCGACTGGAGGCAGATCTCCAAGCTATTCATGTGGCAGGGGCCTCCAGTCAGTTGGTGGACGCCCTCAGCCGTGTGGAAAAGGCGTCCCACGAGTGGTCTCTCCATCCAGAGGTAGCTCACAGCCTTTTCTCCCAGTGGACCACCCCTCAGGTGGACCTGTTTGCCTCAAGGGAGAACACAAAGCTGAGGCTGTTTCATGCCCGCCCCCTTCAGCAGAGCTCACTGCAGGGGGATGCCTTCTTGAGGCCATGGACCCCAGGCCGCTTCTATGCCTTCTCTCCACTTCCCTTGGTCCACAAGATGTTCCTTAAGGTCAGGTGGGACAAGGCAAGGGTGATCCTGGTAGCCCCAGATGGGTCCCGCCAGTTCTGGCATCCAGATCTCCTCAGCCTCAGAACCAGGTTCTCGATGCATCTTCCAGCATGCCTGGATCTGATCTCCGTCAATCAGGGGAAGGTATTCCATCCGGACCTTCAATCCTTGCACCTGCACCTGACAGTCTGATTCCTGAGCAACTAGAGTTCTAGGCTTTGGGTTTCTCTGGTGATGTACTCAGTGTAGTTGAGGCTTCTAGGAAGGAGTCGATCAGGAGATGCTATGCCTTCAAATGGAAAAGATTCTTCATTTGGTGTCAGGGCAAGGGCCTGGACCTTTCGTCTTGTCTGGTGGCTAGCATCCTCAACTACCTTTGGTCTTTCTCCAAAGGAGGTCTTCGGTCTACGACCCTTAAGGTGCACCTGGCAGCCATCTCTGCTTACTGGGCATGGGCCGGTCAGCAGATGGTGCCACAGAAAAAGGTGGTCTGGCTTTTCTTTAAAGGCCTCGACCACATTTCCCCTCCAGTGTGTGAACCACCACCTCCATGGGATTTACTGCTGGTTTTGGCAGAGCTCCTGGGCAAGCCATTCGAACCAATGCAGAGGTGTGAGATGTCACATCTGTCGTGGAAGACCGCCTTCTTGGCGGCTATCGCATCAGCCAGAAGGACTGGGGAACTGCAGGCACTCTCTGTTGAGTCTTCCTATGTGGCCTTCCACAGGGACAAGATTGTCCTGCGTCTCTATTCGAAATTCTTTCCGAAGGTGGTGTCGGACTTTCACCTGAATCTGGTGTTGACTCTGCCGGTGTACTACCCCAGTTACACCTCGGAGGCCGAGTACAAGCTCCATACTTTGGACCTGAGATGAGCACCCTCTTAGTATAAGGAGTGAACAGCTGAAGTTCAGGGAGAGGTTCGCCAGCTGTTTGTCACCTACGGTGAAGCAGCACCTGGCAGACCTGCAGCAAAGTGGACGATTGACTGATGGATTACATCCTGCATTGATCTCTGCTACTGGTTGGCAGGCAAGGAGCCTTCTGTAGGGATGAGAGCTCATTCTACCCACCACACTGCTGCGTCGGTGGCTGCTTCTAGGGACGTCGCTATGCAGGATATCTGCAGGACTGCTACCTGGAAGTCAGCAAACACCTTCATTTCCCATTACCACATCAACCTAAAGTCATGCCGGGATGCTGGTTTTGGGGCCTCCTTTCTCCAGTCCCTGCTCCCTAAGCAGTGGGTATGCGCCTTGCCTCCCTCCTCCCGGAGAACTGCTAGGAGTCTGCCAACAAATGTGGATAAGAACAACGTATCCACATCCCTAGTAACACAGGGTCTTCCTGGACATAGTCTCCACTACTCATTCACACTAATAGGACCTATGCCGGAGGCGCTAGGACCCAGCGGGAGCAAACCTTTCAAGAATGTCGGCGCCAGAGATGGAGCCGCGAGGAAGCGGCACCACGAGCATGGCTTGTGCAGTAAAGACTACCTTGGCATTGACCATCCCAACCGCTTCAGTTCCTTTTGTCCCACCGTTGAGTGCGCTTCATTGACGACGACGCTCGCCTCCCAGGAGTCAAACTTCAAACTAGCAGCATAGTTTTCAGTTTATTGTTTTGCAATTTATCTTCGAAAGTGCCGAGTAGATTTTAATTAAATTTGATTGATAAAAAAGTCTTCAGCCCTCCATTGATGGAGTTGACCATGAGGGTGAGGGTCAGGTGACTGTAGGGAGACTTCATATGAAAGCTGTTTAGTCTGCCGGGCTAGGTCCAGTCCACCACCCTCCCCGGAGGGTGGGTCTGACAACGGACAGTCCATTGCTCAGGGAGATGGGCGATCCCCCCAAAAGCATAAACGGAAGCGGTCCCATTCACGGCACCGTTTAGCCTAGAGTTCTTCGGCACAGAAGTCGAGAAGGAGAAGGCATCCAAGTACTTCCTGGTGCCCAAGCGGACGGGGCTGGCACCCCATTCTAGATCTGCACAACCTGAATCAATATCTCAGGTCACGCACCTTTCGGATGGTCACTCTGTCCCAGCTCATACCATCCTTGGAGCGAAACATGTGGTTCTGTTCACTGGATCTGCAGGATGCGTGCTTTCACGTCCCAATCTGTCCGTCCTATTAGCGGTTCCTCTGTATGAGTTCTGAGCCATGCCGTTTGGCCTGTCATCAGCCCCACGGGTCTTCACCAAATGCATTGCAGTGGTGGCGGCCCATTTCCAGCGTCGGGGGGGGGGGTCAGGATTTACCCCTACCTTGACGACTGGCTCCTAGCAGGTTCCACCCAACAGGAGGTGGGGAGGTCCAGGGACCTGGCCCTCCAGACCTGCTCTCAACTCTGCCTCCTGATCAGCGAGGCCAAGTCTGAACTCATGCCTTCTCAGGTGATGGGCTTCATCGGGGCAGAGCTCGACTCTTGTCAAGCCAGAGCTCAGCTCCCAGGGACAGGGCGGAGGTTCTTTCCTCCTTTACCCAGTCATTTCTGGTTGAGCACTTGCACCCTGCCTGGGACTTTCTGCGCCTTCTGGGTTACATGGCGACGTGCACCTCAGTGGTCCATTGGGCCTGGTTGCACATGCGCCCCCTCCAGTGGGAGCTGGCCACCCAGTGGACTCAGCGCCACGGTCATTTCGACCAGCTGATCACTGTAACCGAGAAGATGTGGGACGCTCTCCAAAGGTGGACCGCCCCAGACCGGTTGCAGGAATGCATCTCATTTGTCCTCCTCGAGCCAATGGTCGTCCTCATGACTGATGCCTCTCTAGGTGGGCAGGGGCCCATGGGGTTTCTAAAGGGCCCACCAGACTCTGGACCCCCGAGTCGATGCCACATCAACCTGTTGGAGCTCAGAGCAGTCAGACTGGCACTGTCAGCTTTCACTCCTCTGCTTCGGGGTCAAGTGGTTCAAGTCCTGACTGACAATACCACGACCATGTACTACCTCAACAAACAGGGCAGCATGCACTCCCGTCTGCTGTGCAAAGAGGCGGCCGCATCTGGACCCTCGTGAGATGATTGGAGGCAGATCTCCTACCCATCCATGTGGCAGGAGCCTCAAACCATCTGGTGGATGCTCTCAGCCACTTAGGCCAGACATCCCACGAGTGGCCTCTCCATCTAGAGGTAGCTTACAGCCTGTTCTCCCACTGGTGCAAACCGATGGTGGACTTGTTTGCCTTCATGGAAAACACCAAACTGAGGCTGTTTCATGCCTGCCGACCTCCTCCCCCCACCCAGCAGGGTTCACTGCAGGTGGATACCTTCTCGAGGCCGTGGACCCGAGGCCTCCTCGACGCCTCCCCTCCATTTCCCTTGATCCACAAGGTGCTTCTCAAGGTGAGGAGGGACAAGGCGAAGGTGATTCTGGTAGCCCCAGACTGGTCGCGCCAGTTCTGGTATCCAGATCTCCTCAGCCTCAGCTGCAGGCACCCGGAGCGGCTTTGCACATGCCCGCACCTGATATCACTCAGTCAGGGGAAGGTCTTCCATCCGGACCTTCAATCCCTGCACCTCACAGCCTGGTACCTGAGCAGCTAGAATTCCAGGCTTTGGGTCTTTCCGAGGATGTCTACACCATGGTGGAGGCATCCAGAAAGGAATCGACCAGGAAATGTTATGCCTTCAAATTGAAAAGGTTTTCCATTTGGTGTCAGGGTAAGGGCCTGGACCCTCTGTCCTGTCCAGTGGCTAACATTCTCTGCTACCTTTGGTCTCTCTCCAAAGGGGGTCTACAGTCATCGACCCTTAAGGTGCATCTGGCAACCATCTCTGCTTACCGGGCATGGGCCGGTCAGCCAGTGGTGACGCAGGAGGCAGTGGTCGGACGCTTTTTCCAAGGCCTGAATCACATATCCCCTCTGGTGTGTGAACCTCCACCTCTGTGGGATCTACTGCTGGTACTGGCAAAGCTCATGGGCAAGCCAATCGAACCGTTGCACAAGTGTGCGTTGTCATACTTGTCATAGAAGACCGCCTTCCTGGTGGCTATCACGTCTGCCAGAAGGACAGGGGAGCTCCAGGCGCTTTCGGTGGACTCCCCTTATCTGGTCTTCCACAGGGACATGTTTGTCTTACGCCCCCACCCGAAATTCCTTCCAAAGGTGGTGTCAGAGTTTCAGCTTAACCAGGTGTTAACTCTTGCCGGTATAATACCATAATTACACCTCGGAGGCCGAGTACAGGCTCCATACTTTGGACCTGAGACATGCTCTCTCCTATTACAAGGAGAGGATGGCAGAAATTCGGGGAGAGGTTCACCAGCTGTTTGTCACCTATGCTGAAGCCGCTTCTGGCAGACCTTCAGCAAACGGACTGTTGCGAGATGGATTACATCATGCATAGGTCTGTGCTATGAGTTGGCGGTCAAGGAGCCTCCCAGAGGGACAAGAGCTCATTCCATCCGCCAGACCGCTGCATCGGTGGCTGCTTCCAGGGACACCCCTATCCAGGAAATCTGTCTGGCTGCTACCTGGAAGTCAGCAAATGCCTTCATCACCCACTACCACATCGACCTTGAGTCACGCCGAGATGCTGGTTTTGGGGCCTCGGTTCTCCAATCTCTGTTCCCTAAGTAGGGGGTGTGCGCCTTGCCTCCCTCCTCCCGGAGAACTGCTTGGAGTCTGCCAAATAGTGTGGATGAACAATATATCCATGATCCTAGAAAAAATGGTTTATCATCTGTAACAGTAGATCTTACTTCAAGAGAGTTCCTGCAGTAGGTCTTCACATATAGCACTGCGCCCACTGGCGACAGGTTGAAACAGCAAACTTGTAGCTAGCAGTCATCAGCAGAGACTGCCCCTGACGTCAGGCCGTCTGTAAAAGGAGGCGGTCCCGCGCCCGCCCTCCAGTTCTTTCCTGCCGTCGCCTCAGTTTGTTCGGCTCTCGTGTAAGAACAGCGATCTAATGCCTGCATGTCAGTCGAAGTTTTTTTCTTCCTTTATAACGTTTTTTCTCTCCAGCATCCGACTGATTTGTATGTCGGTTCGCCCAAAAAACAAGCGCTGTAAATGCGGAGCCCAAATCCCGCACGAGGACGACCATTCCCGCTGCCTTCTGTGTCTAGGCCCCAAGCACAGCTCGGACGAGTGTGCCATTTCTCTGGCCTTCAATCAAGCCACCTGGACCAGACGCAAGTGGACCCTTTAAGGTCCACCTCCTTACCTGATGGCTCACGTCGATGGAAAAGGAGCTTCAGGAGTTAAGAGAAATGTCATTGTTGCCGGGCCCGAGAAGAAAGATAAGGAGAAGCGCTGGAAGAGGAGCCTGTTGCCACATGGAAAGCCTGCTCCTACAACTGTGAGTACTTGTTCAGGTACCCTGTCCGCTTCTTTGGGCCGGGCACCTTCTCCCCCTCCTGCCGAGGTGAGCGGGCTGCCGGGGGTAGCCTCTATAGAGGTGTCTGTTGTGTCTCCTCCTTCCAGCACTGCCGACAAGTCACCTCTCGACCCCGTCAACGGGTATGCAGCCTCGACCATTGAGCCTTGCGGCAGCCTCATGACTACTGCCAGCCCAGTCATGTCCAATAAGTTGGGCAACGGATCTGCTGTTGTCTGCCCGGACCCTCAGTCTCGCTTGTTGGGCTCCCCGTGAGGCCCCCCTGAAACCGGCTTGAGTGTGCTGCCTGGAGACCCTTCATCCCTTCGCGTCCTTCATCCCAGGTATTCGCCACCCGATCCTGCTTTGTCTCTGTCATCAGGATCATTTCTGGACCTTTTGCTGGGGTCACTACTGAGTTACCCCCATTGCCTGGTCTTTTGCCGCCTCCGGACAGGAGTCTGTCACTGGCCAGGGATCCTATTATGGAGCCTTCTCCCTTCTGGATCTCACGCCACCTTGTGGCCTCAGGCACCCCGGTAGGTCCAGTAGAACCTCCAGGCAGTTTTCCGTGGCCAGACCCCCAATTTCAGCCACTGGGTGGCCTGCTGTCGGCACCTCATTACCCGACACCAGGCCCTGTGCCGCCAGCGCCGGGATACCCTGGGTACCCTCCCTATGGCTACAACCTGTGATTGCCAGGATTCCAGTATCCTCCTTAGCAGCACCTGCAGTACCCAGGCTACCAGCCTCCTCCTTCTCCTCCTCCACCTCCGATTAATCAAGATATGATCCCAGCTTGGTGGCAGCATGCCAGGATCCAGCTTATCTCGGAGTTACGGCACCCGGTGGGTGATATCCCCCTGCCGGGGGCTCTTCCCTCACTGGTCCCCTCTGGACGAGCTGCGGGTGCTTTACCAGTGGCTTCCTCTTGGGTGGACCCATCCATCCCCAGCGGTTCAGAACCTTCTGATTCTGACATCTATTCCGACCCTTCGGACTCTCGGTCTCCAGTCGAGGTCCCACCTAAGGAATCTCCTAAATCCCCCCCCCAGAAGAGTCCTCCTTTGGGGACCTTCTGAAGACTGTTCAGGCAGCAGGAGGCTGGCCTTCTAAATCAGTCAATCAATCAAGTCTTTATTTAACCAGGCGTTCATCGTTGAGCAGAAGCTCATTTGCAAGATGGACCTGGGTGGAGCATGAACAATTGTATATACAGGTCAACACAGGTATTTACAAGGCAATACAGATAATACTCTTTACAGAGAGGAAGAAAAAGAAGTTCATATGTACATAGAATTATACAGATTACACGGTATTTACATACATAGAAGTGTCTATAGGAAGATAAAGCAGGTTATCTAAGGTTGCAGGAGGAAGTAACGGAAGAAAAATAAAATATACACCAGGTAGAGGTGAAGGTAGGGGAAGAGGGAGGAAGTAGGGGAGAAAGGCTAGGAGGCATGGTGCACAGAAAGGAGTTGGTAAGCTGGATGTAGAAGGTGGATGGAGAAAAGGGTATGTGAGCCCGAGGTTGAATGCTATAAAGTACAGGGCATGGTAGGATGTCTAACAGGGTAGTGAGCTCCTGTCCGAGGTTGGGAAAAGGAAGAATAAGGGGATGGATGGGCCTAGTGTTGATAAGACAGGGGGATAAGAGAGAGAGAGAGAACAATTAGGCTGGTGAGGAGCAAGCTGGGGGGGTCAGTACTTAAAATTGGGTCTAGGCGTGGCTATTACCAGTACTGGGTCTGAGTGGGTGAAGCAGTTACATACTTCTCTGATTGTACGGAAATAAAGCATCTTGAAAGCATTTATACCGATTAGAGTGCTTAATTTGAGTTTTTTTTGTAGATCGTTCCATAAGGTAGGTAGCACGAAGCTTATAGCTGCCCTGCTGAAGCGGGATTTTGCTTTGGGTACTTTAAGTGTAATAGCTGAGTAACTTCTAAACGCGGATTTCCCAATTATACTCAGGGGAAGACAGCAGGAGATATAATAAGGCAGCTTATTAGAGATGGCTCTATAGGTCCAGAGAGCAGCGTTTCTGTGGTGCCTGAACTTTAGTGATGTCCATCTCACTGCCGCATATAGGGTGCAGTGATGTGTGTCGAAGGGGAGTCCCGTTATAAACCTCAGTGCTCGATGGTAGAGTGTGTCCAGTTTAGCCATGTAAGAGTTGGGGCATTGGCTGTAGAGGAAGTCAGTGTACTCAACCAATGATAGGAAAATGGATTGGACCAGTTGTTTCTTGGCATCTCTGGTGAGAAATTGGCTGATTCTAAAAAACAGTCCAAGCCTTTGCCGAAGTCGTTTTAGCAAGTCCTCGATATGTTCAGTGAAGGAGAGTTTTTGGTCTATCCAAACTCCCAGATACTTGAATTTTGTAACAAATTCTAGTTTTTCACCTAGAATTGTGGTAATTTGGGGAACTGTCCCACTGGACACAGGGTTAGCTGTACGGATAAAGGAGAGAGGACCATTGCTTTAGTTTTTTTGGCATTAAGGAGTAGCTTTTTTTGGAGGAGTTGGCTTTGCAAAAGGTTGAATTCTGACTGTAGGTCATTGCAGGCAGCTTCACGTGTTGGGTGACTCACGTAGAGAACTGTATCATCTGCAAACAGATGGATGTTGGCTTCTTTTATACAGTAGTCGATGTTATTAATGTAGATTGCAAAAAGAAGTTAAGGCTAAAGAAGTGGACCCCGAGCGTAAGAGACTGGCAAAGCACTTGGATCTGGCCACTACATATCCTCTACCCATCCCTCCCTGGATGGGTCCTCATGAGGATCTGGTCACCACCATCTGACAGCAGCCGTCCTCTATTCCTGCTGTTTCCAGAAAGGTCGATCGCACTTATTATCTCCCGGAAGGGATTCAGCATCTAATGACTCCTCTGAAGGCCGACTCAATGGTCATTACGGCTGCTCATGACCGGTCAGCACAACCCAAGCATTTGAGCTCCTCTCCTCCCGACAGGGACTCAAAGTAATTGGATCAGTTTGGCAGGAAGGTTTATTCCTCTTCCTTTTCCTCCTGTGCCGTCCGGTCCCTTAACTATGTATCACACATGGTGGCCTTTCAGAAGGCTTCCCTCTCGGAGCTGGAGAGGGACCTTTGGGAGGTCCAGGATGAGACGCTCAGAAACAAGTTACTGGACAAGGTCCGTATGGGCAAGTCTTCATGTCGTCATGCTCTTTGAGCGACGTACGATTCGGTAGACTCAGTGGCTAGAGCAGCAGTTACGGGGATCTGCATCCGATGTCTTTCATGGCTCAGGATTGCAGGTTTAGCACAGGACGTCCAGTCTTCCCTCCTGGACGCCCCTTTATCCGTCCTTGTTGGCGACACCAAGGATATAATAACTGGGCTGCAAGAGAGCGGACACTCCTTGCGGGACATACGCTTCATGTACAGGACGGGACAGAAGAAGCAGCCTTTTAGCCGTCAAAGACAATGGAATAAGACCCAGGGAAAGCGTCGGGGCAAACGATGAGTTCCTGGTTCTGGAGCACAAACCCCCCAGGCCAAATTTGCACAGCTGGCCTTCGGGGCTAAAGCTTCCATCCCCTCGGCATCCTGACTCCTTTCCCTTCCTCTCACTACCTCCAGTCAAAAAGGAGGAACCGGTAGGAGGGAGGTTTGGCCTCCACCAGGTGGGGTGGAGGGCCATCGCCGCAGATTTATGGGTTTTACAATTCATCCAACGAAGTCACTCGATAGAGTTCACGGAGATTCCTGCCCCTCACCCGCCGGGATGGTCTTTTTATCCAAGGGATCAGATCCCTACAGTCTTTCAGGGAATTCAGGCCCTTCTGCAAAAAGCGGCCATAGAACCCATCCCTCAAGACCAAATAGGAAGGGGATTTTACTCCCACTTCTTCCTGGTACCAAAGAAGACGGGATATCCTGGATCTCAGCACACCTGACCTCTTCGTCGAGTACAAGAGGTTTTGCATACTGACCCTTCAGGGTCTTCTTCCCATGCTCCAGCCAAAACCTTGGCTGTGCTCCCTGGATGTGCAGGATGCCTACCTGCATATCTCTATCCTCCCGTCCCACCGCCGCTTCCTCATTTCTCCTTCCAGGAGAACCATTTTCAATTCCGAGCACTACCCTTTGGTCTTTCCTCGGCTCCCCGGGTATTCACTAAGTGCTTAGCAGTGGTTGCAGCTTTTGTCTGCCGCCAGGGCATTTACGTGTTCCCGTGCCTGGATGGATGGCTCCTCGTAGCACCCTCTCCAGACAGCCTGAAAGAGTCTCTCTCTTTCACTCTGAACTTGTTTGTCCAGCTAGGACTTCCCAGCACCTCCAATTCATTGGAGCAGTACTAGACACAGTTCAGAGCAAGGCTTTTCTGCTATTAGATTGAGTCGAAACTTTAGTTTCTTAAGCCACCCTGGTGGCCCAGGCTCGATGGATCCCAGCACATGCTGTGCTCCATCTTCTGGGACTGATGGCAGCAGCCATTTGGCAGTTCCCTGACCAGACTACATATAAGGGTCACCCAGTGGTCTCTTCGAGTCCAGTGGGACTAGAGGACGGATGACATGAACCAGCGGGTCATGATCTCCAACAGCCTCCAGAAAGATCTTCGCTGGTGGCAGGATCTTTCCAATCTACTGGGGGGAGCTCCCTTTCATTCCTCAAACCCCACCCAGTTCCTCACCACAGACGCCTCGGACATGGGCTGGGGAGCCCATCTAGGGAAACACAAGACACAAGAGTTTTGGTTCGATCAGGAGCTCCTGCTCCACATCAGTGTTCTGGAGACACCAGCAGTCTTGTATGCTCTCCAGTCATTCCAGTCACTTCTCCTACCAGGATCACTTCTCATCTAGATGGACAACATGTCCACAGTCTGGTATATCAACAAACAAGGAGGAACTTGCTCGTACCCTTTCTGCAGGGAAGCCATGAGGGTTTGGTACTGGGCAATTCAGCACAGCCTTTTCTTGACAGCAGTCCACATTCCAGGCGTATTCAACGTACTGGCAGACAATCTGTCAATCAGTGGCCCGAGCACATGAGTGGGAGTTAAAGCAAGAGGTGGTCAAAGACCTCTTTCTTCGATGGGGTCGGCCGGATGTAGATGTATTCACCTCCCCATTCAGTGCAAAACTACCCAGCTTTTGCTTGCTCGTTCCCAGGCATGGTGCTTTTTGGCGAGATGCACTTTCTCTCTCGGACAGGGAGGTTTCTTTACGCTTTTCTCCCTTTCCTCTCATTCAGAAGGTTCTGGTGAAACTTCAGGAGGAAGAGGCACATTTGATTCTGATTGCCCCTCTTTGCCCCGTCAGATTTGGTTCCCACTGTTATAACAGCTGGCGCTAGAACCTCCAATTCTCCTGCCTTTGTCCCATGACCTTCTGACACAGGAGCCAGGGCACCCTGGTGCATCCGGGCCTTTCATCTCTCCACCTTCATGCGTGGCACCTGTGGACATAGCGGCTTCCCGCTATGGAGTTTCCTCCCAGGTTGCTCATATCTTGTTGGAAGCCAGAAAACCATCTACCAGATCCACCTACACTGTGAAGTGGAAAAGATTTTCGATCTGGGCCCTAGCCAGGAGCTTGGATCCCTTTTCATGCTCTGCTGCTCAGGTGTTTAGAGTACCTCATATATTTATCGGAGACGGACCTTAGTTATTCCTCCATCAAGGTCCATCTGTCTGCGGTGTCGGCCTACCACCTCCCAGTGGAGGGCAAAACTCTGGCTCAACTGGAGTTTGGCAAAACCTTTTTGAAAGGTATCCTCCATTTGAAACCTCCAGTCCAATACCCCTGTCCTCCCTAAGACCTTAACTTTATGTTAGAAAAACTGACCTTGCCTCCCTTTGAACTGGCTTCAAACTGTGATATGCGCTTCCTTTCTTGGAAGACTTTGTTTTTAGTTGCTGTCATTTCGGCCCGAAGAGATTCTGAACTTCAGGCGTTCTGCACGTCAGGTGTTCATCTGCAAAAAACCCTGTTTGATTTTTCATATGGACAGAGTTGTCCTTAGGACTAACCCATCCTTCCTTCCAAAAGTAGTTTCAGAAACCACTTGCAATCAGAGTGTGGAACTGCTGGTCTATTATCCCCTGCATTCTAACAGGGGGGAATATCTTTTGCACACCTTAGATGTGCACCAGATCTTGAGATAATTACACAAACCGGACTAAAGAGGTCCATAAGACCAGTCAGCTCTTTGTGGCCTTGGCGCCCCCCTGCCAGAGCAAGGCCATTTCAAAACAGACCATATCCATGTGGTTGGCTAACTGCATCCACTTCACTTATCAAAAACATGGAACATCCCTTCCGCGGGTGGTTAAAGGCCACTCCACTCTGAGTGTTGCTGCCTCTACTGCCTTTTTCAGGAATGTATCCACGGCAGAGATTTGTGCAGCAGCTACGTGGTCGTCTGTCCACACCTTTACTAAGCACTACAGTCTGGATATTGCCTCTAGGCGCAGGACTGGTTTCAGCCTTGCAGTCTGGCAAGGCCACTTGTCTTAAGACAGTACTCAGTTGGCACTCACCTCCTCCTCCTGGAACTTATCTCCAAACTTTTCTTTGGGGCTGCTAGGTATTCAGTCTTATATGTGAAGACCTACTGCAGAAACCCTCTCGTAAGTAAGATATTGTGGTTACATAAGAACTTACCATAACAGTAGATCTTTGAGAGAGGTTCCTGCAGTAGGTCTAGTTTCTCATCCACCTTCCCCCAGCTCCTGGAATGTTTCCTTTATTTTTCATCTTGCCTAGCCCTTGGGTCTAGAGAGGACACATGGTCCTAGGAGTTATCACTCCTTCCTTTCTACTTACCTTTCTTTAGGCCTCCAGTGGAAAAGAACTGGATGGCGGGCGCGGCACTGCTCCCTTTTATAGTTGGCCTGGCCGTCGGGGGTGGTCCCCGCTGATGATTGCTAGCTACAAGTTTGCCGTTGGAACCTGATGCCAGGGGGCGCAGTCCTATATGTGAAGACCTACTGCAGGAACCTCTCTCGAAGATCTACTGTTACGGTAAGTTGTTATGTAACTGCAATTTCTAGGAGTGATATATGTTGTTCATCCACACAGACCCACCCGACCTCCCCAGCTGCGGAAGCACACAACATGGCTTCCAGCAGGCTAAGATCTGGCGTCATTGGGCGGAGCCGAGGTATATACCACCCGGGTGGGTGGGAGGAGCCAGCTTAAAGACTTCCGGTGAGATTTAAAGCGGAAGGGAACATGCCAAAGAGTGTGGACAAACAACATATACCACTCCTAGAACTACTGTTACAGGTGAGTAACCTGTTTTTACTCACCTGTAACAGTAGATCTGCCACAGAGTGGTCTCTTGCAGTAGATCATTACTTTTGGGAGTTTCCAGCAGAGGTTGCTGTGACACGGCAGCTCTTATAGCAGTTTTGTACCAGGGACCACCCACCCATGACATCATCTTCCTGTTTCCTGTATAAGTATGTGCGGTCCCTGGTATCCTCAGTTCATTTTCCCGCCATCTTCAGCTCGTACAGCAGCTAGAACAACTTCTGAAAACAGCAGTTATCGACGAAAAACAAGAAGACTCTACAAACAAGGGGGCTTCACCCATCAAGAGCTCCCTCATCTACTGATCTACATTTCTGGACTAACATAGAGCAGGAGTATCCCTCCTCACCCTCTGTCTCCTTTACTCATAGATAGCCACCATACCATCGATGATGCATCTATAGTCTCATTGACAGCCACCATACCATCAACGTTGCATCTATACTTTCATTGTCGGCTCATATCCATCAGTATCCTCATCGACTGCTACCACCGTGGACGATGCATCTGTGTTCTCATTGACGGCCATACCTGTCAATGTTCTCATCCCCGTCCTTGTTCTCCTCAACGGCTACCACCATCGACGATGCATCTATACTTTCATTGATGACCCATAACCGTCAACATCCTCATCGACTGCTATCGCCATCGATTAGGCATCTAGTCTTCCATTGATGGCCTATACCCGTTAAATTCCTCGTTGCTGGTTACCGCCGTCGACAATGCAGCTATATTCTCATTGACGACCATACCATCAATGTTCTCATCGACAGCTACCTCTGTCGACTATGCATCTCTGTTATCATTGATGGCCACCACCGTCACCGTTGCATCTGTATTCTCATTGACTGACATCCCCATCAACGATGCATCCCTCTTTCTCATCAACGGATTTTGCACATTGATGGTGCATCATTATGCTGCCTACTCATTGACGGGATGTTTTTCACACCCTCGTCAACAATGCTTCCAGCACTATAAAAAGGCAATACATAAATAACCCTTTATGGGTTCCATTAGAGTCAGAGCGGGAGAGATCCTCCTCAACCTCTGTACTTTACGCCTCATCGATGGCCACCGCTCCAGGTGTCCCTCCCTCGACAGCAAGCCTTCATATTCATTCTAAGTAAATGGGGCTTCATAAAAAAAAAAAAAAAAAATGCCGTGTTTCTACCCCTCCACCCTCTTAGATGGACAATCACAGGGGTCAGGCCGACAGAGATCGAAACCCTGGATTTCACCACCCAGGTGCAAGACCTGCTTAGGCTACCCGTCCACTTCCCTGCCCCGTTTCTCAGAAGGAACTGGATGTTTTCACTGTAGTACAGCATGTCTTGCATGCCATATGGCACTCCCAGCCCTCCAATCCAAAGGGGCAGGGTGTCCGTCCATGATCTCCTCCTCTTTCACCTAAGAATTTCTATGATGACCAGGATACATTACCACCCTGGTCACTTCCTCCTTATATGGAAGACTATTTTTCAGATAAACAAGAGCTCCCGGTTTACTTCACCGGTGACCTTGAACGCATGATTCCAGGAGCTGGAATTTCTTCATCAGTCTCCCTTTTCTGGAAGTGTCTTCTTTGGATGAGGGCCTGCCTAGACTCCGCAGCACCCCCTTCTGATGACCCTTCAGTCTACGAAATGAGGATACAAATATAGAAAGTCATGGGATTCTCTACCACAAAAACATGGCAAAGTAAGGATATGGCAGAATACCTTGATCTGCCAGAGGAGCCTATTTGGGTGGTTTCCCCGCTAATTACAAACCTACCAGAATGCCATGCTGGCTGCCTCGCATCAGCCTTCAGCTGTCTTAGCTGTTCCACGTAAGGTGGATTATATTTACCCAGCTCCTCTGGTTCCTCCATTCCTTTCAGGCTTTCCCGGAAGTGGACTCTGTACTGCCACTCATGATCCCATGAGCTGATTAGCACCTCATAAAGAATCCCGAAGACTTGACTTTCTGGAGAAACTGGTATTTTATTTTTCTTCTCCAGTTCCGTGAATATCAGAATTCCAAATGATGTGGGTCATATGATTAAATTCCCCATACCCTTGAGTCATCTGCCATTGAGATTATCAATCATCCCCCCTCCTTCACCTGACCGGGGAGTGATTATTGGCTTCTATATTAGCTAGTAGTGCTAATTCCCGTCACCTGCCCAGGTCGGGATACGATGCCATTGGTACCTCTACCCGACTTTCAGCTATTGGCATTTCTTGGCGACGCCACACCTAGCTCTGCTTTTCAGGACTTGCGCCTGAGGTGCAACATAAAATAGCTAAGGCCTCTTTTTCACAGGTCCAATGTATTCGAGCCTGGTACTCAAACTTTACTGGATGACTTACAGGCATCAGGCAGAACTCTCTGTACTGTTCATGGCATGTATCATACTCTGCATACAACCTACTGTACTCAATCCTCTTCCTATTTTGAAAGAGGTGGAAAATACAGATATACCAATACAGGTGACTATAGAGGTCGTACTCAATCCAGAAGATGCAACACCTCCGCCGCCCGTGGCTCCGGCCCCCACCCCCACCCTCCTGGGTTGGGGAGAGCTGGGCAGCCTGACACCTATTGACCCACTAGGGTTTTTCTTTTCCCACCCCTCCTTGACCCAGCCTCGGGGGCCGTGGGGAGTCGTTTTGCCTTCCATTTAGGGGCCGGGCACACAATCACTTACACAAATGGGTACTCCAGATTATACAGAGGTCATACTCTGAACTTTCTCAAGCCCCACCCCCGACATATACATATCCCTCAAGAGGGCTTGAGAAGCTTTACTGGTGACACCGTTTTTCAGTACCCCAAAACCCAACAACATCAAAGGGATTCCACTCCCACTTCTTGCAGGTACCCAAATGAACTGGAGACCTCGGTCCGATACTAGACCTCAGAAAACTGAACCTTTCCATCCAGTAGAAATGGGTTTGCATGATAACCTTGACTTCCATCATGCCAGTACTGAAACAGGAAGATTGACTCTGTGCCCTACAGATGAAGGGTGTCTACCTGCATCCATCCTGCTCATCTCAGTTTTCTTCATTTTAGAGTCTCTGTTTTAAGAGCAAGCGTACCTCTGGTGAGAGGTGTTCTATGAAACATTGCTAATTTGTATGCTGATACTGTGTTTGCCATTTTATTTGAAGCTGCTGTATAAGGGGTACTATCCCTGACATTAGTAGCTCCTTGGTGTTTAGCTACAGCATTGTGGGATACTGGAGGCTATAAGACTACTGCCACAGTATTGAATCCTTGCTGATATTACTACACACTGCTCTCTAGCACTTAAGTGCTTCTACTTGTACAAATCTTTGAAATATATTGTGACTGCCTTTTCAGGCTGTTGTTGTGTTTTATTTGTTACTACAGAACGCGAGCGCAACTGGAAGTAGCGTACTAAGGCACTTCCGGTTTGACGCTTCTTAAGACCTGCATTAGCGAGCGGGGTCGCGCGCGTCTCAGCACGTGTCTGCCATGTCCACCGGGGAAACCGGATCCAGGTCCTACAGGTAAGGTATAAGGCAGTACTGTACACTATTGTAGTAGGTGTTTACCTGGGCCTTTGCTTGCCCTCACACAGTAAAATGAAGAAAGCCATCTTGTATCTCGTGTCAAATGTATACTACGGGAAAACAAACTCCCAATTATGTATGTGATAAATGTAAGCAGGTTGACTCCCTACAGGAAGAAATAACCCATCTTCAAACTAAACCAACTATTAATTCTGATATTGAAGCGTTGGAGCAGTACATCGACCATATGTCTCTTCTCTTAGAGGCAAATAAAACTGTAACAACCCATGATGATGTTACCTCTTGTAAACTCCCTCTAGATCCACAACTAAACCCTTCCTATGCTACAGACTTGGCTGCTACCTCTACCCCTTTTTCTCTTAATAGTATTGCACAAACACATCGATTGCCAGAAGAATCTGTTTGGTCTACAGTTCCACAATCCAGAACTACTCATAAAGCAGTTCCTTTTTTAAACAACGCTCCACCTCTTCCACTACACAATCCATATTAACATTTACCAATTGACTCTGATGAAGCGGTTATCAACAGTCTTAATCTGGGTAACTTGTCAGTCGATATGAGATCTCCCATATCTATATCTAACCCTAGTGTTAAAACTTAACAACTATCTGACCACCAGAACCCCTCCCAACATAACCCCGACCCAGTTCCACCCCTTCCCAATCATCAAAGACCAAACTGGAAAATCTCCAGAAGCCAACACTGTAAAAAAGCAAGTATTTGTACTAGGGGATTCTATAACAAAATACATTGACCGTGCTGTTTGCAATCCAGACAAAGAAAATCGCACTTGCCTAAGTTTCAGGGGTGTGAGAGTCTCAGACATAACATCAATGTTAAAAACAATCTTTCAGCAGCTGGTGAGAACCCCCAGTGGGTATTCACGCGGGGACAAATGACATCAACAGGACATCTCTTCTAAAACTCTAGCAGGATTATGTGGCTTTATGTAACATTTTAGAAGAAAGAGGATGTAATATCTGTATATCAGAGATACTACCAGTCCCCAGAGCCACATATCAAACTACAGCTAAAATCAAAGCATTAAATGACTGGCTCCAGAAATGGTGCTATAGACAGAACATTACCTGTCTTACTTATTGGGAGGAATTCTATAATAACCTATCACTGTTTTGCTGGGATGGATTACACCTCAGCAGAAGAGGGAGTACACTTTTGGGACGTCAGATATCAACATAAATCAACAATCATTTAAACTGATATCGAGGGGGGGATTTGGGTAAACATCTATAACCCCAAAGTCCAATTGTCATAAATTGCATTCCCACCAGTTGAATGCTTTATTACTTAATGCCCGTTCCCTCTTAACACGATTAAAGTTGCTGAACTAGAAACAAAAATCTTATCTAATGACTTAGGACTCATAGCTATAACAGAAACATGGGGTAATTCGGATAAACAGTGGACAATGGAAATCCCTGGTTTTAAACATTATTTCAAAAACAGAACAGATAACAGAAAAGGTGGAGGAGTAGGTCTGTATGTTAGTAATACTATTCCTTCTTTTGAATCCCCCATTAAGACACAAACTGAATCTGTCTAGGTGTATCTACAGCCTATAGGCCTTCCTCAGATCTTGATTGGCGCTTGTTATCGCCCACCATCCGCTGACATTTCTTATACTAGACTGATGACTTTGTAAATATCCCAACTTGCCAATAAAGGCATAGTCCTTATTTTGGGCGACTTTAATTTACCATTAATAAACTGGGACATATTAACTGGGTCAAATCAGCATGACTTACAGTTACTTACAACAATAACTGACCTAGGCCATACTCAGCTAGTCAAGGATCCAACTCAGGGTGAAAACATACTTGATTTAGTTATAACTAATATGGAAACCCCTATAGACAATCTACTTGTTTCTGAACCGTTGGGTAATAGTGACCATAAGTCAATATTCTTTACACTACCATTAAAAATGCATCTCCCCCATCAATAAATGTACGATTAAACAATACGATAAGGCAGATTTCTAGGGACATGGATATGTTGTTCATCCACACTGTCTGGCAGGTATCCTTGCCGCTTTAAATCTTGCTGGAAGGTCTTCAAGCTGGTTCCTCCCACCCACCGGGGTGGTAAAACTCTCGGCTCCGCCCCATGACGCCAGATCTTCCTTACCGCTTGGAAGCTCAGGTTCCCTCCTTAACGCTCTGCGTATAAGACTGGTTCCTAACTCTTCGGTTTTGCGAATTTAAAAGTTTTTGCATTTCTAGACTTCGGTCTTCTATCCCTCGCGGCTGCGATGGACAAATCGACTCCCGGTTTTCGGAGATGCCCTTGCGGGCAGAAGATGTCTCGGACGGATCCGCACTCCACGTGTGTCTACTGTCTAGGCCTTGAGCACGACCCGCAGGCTTGCGACCTGTGCTCTTCCTTCTCGGCCTACGTCCTCAAAGACCGTGCTGCCCGTTTACAACTGGGGCATCCCGAGAAACGTTTCCCTCCGGTGAAGTCAAAAGAGGCCCGGTTGGCAGTTTCCGCGGCGGCGGGCTCAGCGGATCAGCTAGAGCAGATGATCGCCCTCGAAGAGGAGGCGGCGCGGGCTGCATCTTCCTCAGTCGCGGCATTTATCCCGCTCTCCTTGGGTTCCTCTTATACAGCTTCCTTTAAGGAGCTTTGTCTGTCCCTCTCCACTAAGGGAGAGGGACCAACGTCTGCTGGACCTTCTTCTCGGTCCAAAAAGAAAGACAAGGGTAAGTCACTCCGTCAACGCTCTTGGGAGCGGGAAAGGTCCCTCTCCCCGAGTTGTCGGCCATCGACTTCGGTCGATCGTTCGGCTTTGGCCACTGGTCTCACGGTGTCCCCGTCAGGTCAGCTGACTGAGACTCCCGTCGACGCAGTCGAGATTTTTCTCGACCCGTTGGACAGGTTGTCGACAGGCGAAGCCAGAATCCTCTCTCCCCGGTTCCCCAGTGGGAGTTGGAGGATCCCGTGGGCTTGCCAGTGCCTCCGGTTCCGGAGCCCTCGGGTGAACCCTCCGAGCCGAGGGGAGGGCCGGTTCCACCGTCCCCTCCCCGCACCGTCCTCGGAAAAGCCGAGGTTCTCAGTCTCTGACTTCGCGGTCCAGCCGATCCCACAGTCATAGCGCGGTCCGGTCTCGGCACCGCGGCAGCGCGCCCGCGCTCATCCTGCGTCGCCGAGGCGAGGGGAGGCTTCGGCGTAAAGTTCGTCGGCGATACGAGACCTCGTGGCAACAGCTCCTTCTGGCCAGGAACAAGCCGACGCCGTCGCCTACCCCGGCCATTAAGTGGCTGTCACCGGAGCGGCCGAAACAACACCTCGACTTACCCGAGGAGCCTGTTCCCAGGCCAGTTGTTCGGCCAAAACCAGCTGCTCCACCGATTCCGGTGGAACCTCCGCCTCCACAGCCGTTGTTTGGGGCTCCGACCAAGAATTCTCGGTCGGCTCAGGGCCTGCCTCATAGGCTGTCTGTTACCCTCACTCCTGATCGACCTAGGCAGGTGGAGGGTGGCTCAGACTCGAGGCAGCTCTTTGCGGACTCCTCCGAGTCCGACGACGATTCCTCCCTTTTCTCCAGGCGAGTAGACTTGGAGTCCTCTGGAGGTCAGTCGCTGGACGATAGCCCCTCGTCCTATCTGGGATTGCTTGGCTCATCTCGAGTCCACGGGATGAAGCTCGAACCCGTGTCTAAGCAGGCCAAGTATCCCTCACGGAGATACTGGAGCAGGGATTCCCTCGGAGGCCTTTCCGGTGGCGAAGCCATAGTGGGCCCGGCCTTGGAGCTCTGGCAGCGCCCTGCTTCCTGTCCTGCGCCCCTGGCCAGGAAGTATGCGCTCCCTACCGGTTCCTTGTCCGGTTTTTTGGAACACCCCTCAGCCGAGGGGCTAGTTACCGACAGCGTTTTCCGGCGTGCAGGGAACGCTAGGGACGTGGACAAACCTCCCGACAAGGAGTCCAAGAAATTGGACTATGCCGGGCGCAAAGTCTACGCAGCGTCCTCCCTCAGCCTTCGTCAGGCCAGTTCGGCCGTACTCATGGCACATTTCTCTCATGCCCTGTTGGGCTCCCTGGACGAGGTAGTTCCTCATCTTCCGGCGGACCTGCAGACCACGGTTAGGCAGGTGCGGGACCAGGGCAGGGCAGTGGCCAAACAGCAGCTTCAGACTGCTCTGGACATTGGAGACTCATGTGCCAGGTCAGTAGCGGCCGCAGTGGCTATGCGTCGTTGGGCATGGCTGAGGATATCCACCTTCACTTCGGATACCCAGCACAAGTTGGCGGATGTCCCCTTCCTGGGGACCGACCTTTTCGGCCCTGGGGTGGAAGGTCACCTACAGAGGATCGAGAAGTCCAATGCTACCTTGGACTCGGTCTCATCTACACAGAAGGACAAAGGCCGCAGACCACAGCCTAAGCCCTTTCGTCCCTCTGCGCCCGCGGCATGTCCGGCCCAGCAACGTCAGGGCCAGCAGGCACGAGCTTGGCATCCCAAACCCAAGCCCTCGGCTTCCTCCTCCAGGAAGCAGGGAGGTAAAGGCCCTGGAGGTCCCTCGGCCGGTCCCTCCTCCAAGCCTGCCCAGTGACGGGTTGAGGGGTGTCGCCCCCAACCCCGTCACCTCACCCCAGGTTCCCCCGGGGGCGGCTCTGCCACTTTCTTTCTGCCTGGTCCGTTATTACCACAGACCGGTGGGTGTTGGAAGTGGTCGGAAAGGGCCTGCCTCTGGAGTTCGAGCAGGCCCCGCCCTTCAGAGCCGTCGCACCTCGGGGAACCTCATCCGCCCAGCTTCACTGTCGGCTCGCCGCCCGACATCGCTCTCCTCGAGAAGGAGGTGATCAGAGAGGTAGCGGACCCTCCCTCAGACCCAGGGTTTGTGTCCAGGTACTTCCTGGTTCCGAAACGGACGGGGGGCTGGCGCCCCATTCTCGACCTGCACGACCTAAACAAGTTCCTAAGGTCTCGGACCTTCAGGATGGTCACTCTGGCTCAGATAGTACCATCCTTGGAACGCGGCATGTGGTTCTGCTCTCTGGACCTGCAGGACGCGTTCTTTCACGTTCCCTATCCGTCCGTCACATCAGAGATTCCTTCACTTTCGAGCGGAGGGATCCCTTTTCGAGTTCCGAGCCATGCCCTTCGGCTTGTCTCCAGCTCCCAGGGTCTTCACCAAATGCATGGCAGTGGTGACAGCATTCCTGCAGCGCCGAGGGGTCCGGGTGTACCCTTACCTGGACGACTGGCTGATAGCAGCCCCCCTCCAGGCAGGAGGTGGAGCGGTCCAGAGATCTGGCCCTCCAGGTTTGCTCTCAAGTCGGCCTTCCCATCAACAAGGCCAAATTGGAACTCGAGCCGAAGCAGGTGATTCTTTTCATCAGGGCAGAGCTCGACTCTCTTCGAGCCAGAGCACAGCTCCCGGCGGACAGGGCCGAGGTTCTTTCCACCTTTGCCCAGTCATTTCTGGTTGGGCAATCGCGTCCTGCCCAGGACTTCCTGCGCCTCCTGGGTCTCATGGAGGCCTGTACTAGCGTGGTCCGCTGGGCCCACTGGAACATGCGCCCCCTTTAATGGGGGCTGGCCAGCCAGTGGTCTCAACGCTGCGATCCATTGGACCAGCTAGTGACGGTGACCCAGGGGATGTGGAACGCTCTCCAGTGGTGGACCATTCCAGTTCATCTGCAGGAGGGCATCACGTTTGTCCGCCCCGAGCCGACGGTCTCTCTATCGACCGATGCCTCTCTGATGGGTTGGGGTGCCCATCTGGGGAACACCGAGCGCACGGCCTCTGGTCCCCGCGGGAGTCCCGATGCCACATCAACCTGCTGGAGCTCAGAGCGGTCCGCCTAGCTCTCACCGCCTTTGCTCCGTTTCTCCGGGGTCAAGTGGTCAGAGTCCAGATGGACAATACCACGACCATGTACTATCTAAACCGCATGAGGTGGGGCGCGCTCCATGCTTCTATGCAAGGAGCTCTCCGCATTTGGTCACTTTCGTCGCGCAGCCTGGAGGCGGATCTCCTAGCCATTCACGTGGCAGGGCCTCCAACACCCTGGCCGATGCCCTAAGCCGGATAGGGCTGCGTCCCACAGTGGTCTCTCCCTGCCGGAGGTAGTACAAGATCTTTTCTCCCATTGGGGCACACCTCAGGTGGACCTGTTTGCCTCCAGGGAGAACGCGAAGCTGAGGCTGTTCCATGCCCTCCCCCCTCAGCAGGGCTCGCTGCAGGGGGATGCCTTCTCAAGGCAGTGGACCCCGGGCCTCTTCTACGCCTTTCCCCCATTCCCCTTGATACACAAGGTGCTTCTCAAAGCAAGGAGGGACAAGGCGCAGGTGATTCTGCCAGTTCTGGTACCCAGATCGCCTCGGCTCCCGAGGCAGCTTCCAGCTCGCCCGGACCTGCTCTCAGTCAATCAGGGGAAGGTATTCCATCTGGACCTTCAATCCCTGCACCTGACGGCCTGGTTCCTGAGCGGCTAGAGTTCCAGGCCTTGGGTCACTCGGCCGAGATCCTCAGTGTAGTTGAGGCATCCGTAAGTCATGTAGGGAAATGCTCGCCTTCAAATGGAAGAGATTTTCCATTTGGTGTCAGGTAAGGGCCTTGACCCTTCCTCCTGTTCCTAGCAAGCATATTGGATTACCTGTGGTCCCTTTCTCAGCAGGGCTTGGGTGTGACGACCCTTAAGGTGCACCTGGCAGCCATCTCTGCTTGCAGGCGCGGGCTGGGGGAGCAGTCGGTGCGCGGAGAAGGTGTTCTGGCGCTTTTCAAAGGCCTTGATCACATTTCCTCCGTGCGAGAACCTCCACCTCCGTGGGATCTACTGCTGGTACTGGCAAAGCTCATGGGCAAGCCATTTGAACCAATGCACAGGTGTGATCTCTCTCACCTGTCATGGAAGACCGCCTTCTTGGTAGCTATCACGTCAGCCAGAAGGATGAGAGTGCTCCAGGCGCTTTCCATAGAGTCTCCTTACCTGGTCTTCCACAGGGACAAGGTTGTCCTGCGCCCCACCCGAAATTCCTTCCGAAGGTGGTGTGGAGTTTCACCTTAACCAGGTGTTGACTCTGCGGTGTTCTACCCCAATCACACCTCAGAGGCGAATATGGGCTCCATACTCTGGACCTAGAGGCTCGCTTACTATAAGGCGCCGCAGAGTCGAGGAGAGGTTTGTCACCTCACGCTGAAGCCGCACCTGGCAGACCTGCAGCCAAGCGGATGATAAGCAGGTGGGTCACCTCCTGCATAGATCTCTGCTATAAGTTGGCGGGCATGGAGCCTCCCAGAGGGATAAGAGCTCATTCTACCCGCCATACTGCTGCATTGGTGGCTGCTTCCAGGGACGTCCCTATCCAGGAAATCTGCAGGGCTGCTACCTGGAAGTCAGCACACACACCTTCATCACCCACTACCACATCGACCTTGAGTCACGCCGGGATGCTGGTTTTGGGGCCTCGGTTCTCCAGTCTCTATTCCCTAAGTAGGGGGTGTGCGCCTTGCCTCCCTCCTCCCGGAGAACTGCTAGGAGACTGCCAGACAGTGTGGATGAACAACATATCCATGTCCCTAGAAATACAGGTTACTCACCTGTAACAGGAGTTCTAGGAATGGTATATGTTGTTCATCCACACTACCCACCCTACCTCCCCGGCTTGGACGCTCAACCTGAGCTTCCAGCGGGCCAGATCTGGCGTCATGGGGCGGAGCCGAGAGTTTTACCACCCAGGTGGGTGGGAGGAGCCAGCTTGAAGACCTTGCAGCAAGATTTAAAGCGGCAAGGATACCTGCCAGACGATGTGGATAAACAACATATACCATTCCTAGAACTCCTGTTACAGGTGAGTAACCTGTATTTTCTGCAGATTAACGAACACCTTAGAATCACACCATGGGATGAAATACTTTCTCCCCTTAATACTGAAGATTCTTGGATAATCTTCAAACAAAAAATTCATGAACTGGAACAATTATACCTTCCTGAAAGAAGGAAATATGATAACAAAGGTAAAATTCCCGCATGGTACAATCACTGTATCAAGAAACAAAATGCTGTCAAAAAAAATGTATTCTCACAACTAAAGACCTGTTATACAAGTCAGAAAGGGGAAGTATTGCAGAAATATAGGAAGGCAGTTAAAGACTTAGGCCCTGTCCACACTACACCGCTCAGACCCCGTAACGGACAGAAACCATTACAGCCGGGGAGCGGTACAGTGTGTCCACACTGCAGCAGTGACCGGTACGAGACCGGTACCGCCAGTCCACACCTTAGGAACTGGGCGACCATTACCGTGGCGCTACTACAGTGCAGCTTATGCTATGTCCCTGGCAGGGGATAAAGTTACCACCTGGCCCACAATACCGCTGAACGCTACCAAGGTGGGACCAGTTTCATAAACGTTGTTGAAACCACATAACGCCTCCTGTAACATTACAGGTGTAGACGTAAACCGTTGCGGTAACACTTTGGGCTCTCTGTAACGTTACAGAGGCGTAGTGTGGACAGGGCCTTAAAGAAACTAATCACTTCTGCTAAACGGAATCTCAAATTCCGTATTGCACGCACTAAGGACTCAAACAAAACCGTTTTTTCATATTTAAATGGAAAAAAGGGAAATACTAGAACAGTTGGCCCATTAACAAAAAATATCACCTCCGATACAGACGCAGCTAATGAATTTAATAAATATTTTTGCTCAGTACTCGAACAAGATAGTCATACTGTATTAAAATCATATATATATATAATTTTATTACTTACAATTTTTCAATACAGGAAATCAAAGTTTTTCTTAGTTCATTGGAAAAAAACAAAAAGTCCCGGGCCAGATAACATCCACCCTAGATTTTTATTAGGGACAATTGACACTATTGCCCCTCCACTTGCTATCATTTTTAATAAATCCTTTCAGGAATCTAGGATCCTGTCTGATTGGTTGACCGCTACTGTGACTCCCATATTTAAACAAGGTTCCTACTCTAAAACTGAAAATTATCGGCCAATTAGTGTCACCTCGATTCCCTATAAATTGATGGAAAAGAAGATCAAACTACTAATTGAAGCAGAAATGGAATTATTAAATAGTAAGATAAAATACAACATGGGTTTAAAACTGGTCATTCTTGCACAACTAATCTGATTTCCTTTTACAACAATGTAAGTAAACACCTCGATTCTAACATCCCTGTTGACGTCCGATTGGATTACAGTAAAGCATTCGACAAAATCTCGCATAACATATTAGTAACCAAACTTATTAAACTTGGATTTTCCACTGGAATAATTTCATGGGTCCATAGCTGGTTAAATAACAGATCTCGGAGAGTCGGGATCAACAACGAATTTTCGGAATTAGGAAAGGTAACTAGCGGTGTCCCTCAGGGCTCTGTTTTGGGACCAACACTTTTTAATATTTTCATCCATGATATGATCATTCTTTCTAATAATATAATTTCAAAATTTGCAGATGACACTAAACTGGGTGGTTGTGTTGATAGTGAGACTAATCAAATGATTTTGAAAGCTGACTTAGCTACCATCGAAGACTGGGCTATAAAGCAATAAGATGTCTTTTAACGTATCAAAATGTGCAGTCTTGCACTTTGGCAGAAAAAATCCTAAATAAACATACCTCTTAAATAATACCATTATTAGAGAATCAAGCTTAGAAAAAGATCTGGGAATATTAGTTAATAATAGATTGTCCTCTTCGGACCACTGTAACAAAATAGCTAACCAAGCTAACGCCCTTCTTCGTAGAATTAATAATACCTTTATCTCAAAATCAGAAGAATGCATTATGGCTTTATACAGATCTCATGTCAGGCCTTATGTTGACTATGGGTCATCCTTTTGGAGCTCCTACTTAATCTCTGATATAACAAGAATCTAACAAATTCAGCGTAGGGCAACAAAACTCGTACCATATTTTGCACATCTAGACTATGAAGAAAGACTCCCAACTTACTGGGTTGTACTCACTTAAATTAAGAATGTTAAGAGGTGACCTCATCCAACTTTTTAACATGATTCAAACCCCCAATACAATGTAATTATGTGGTATTACATTCTCCACTAGGAGAATAGTGGCAAGGTGCCACAACAAACAGCTTGTGGTGAATAGAACGAAAACAAATAAAAGGCAAAACTTTTTTACAGTGTGAGCACCCAGGATATGGAATACTCTGTCGCAAGACAGTATAGACTTTACTAACATTGATACTTTCAAAAACAAACTGGATAAATGGCTACTAAATTAAGATGTAATCGGGGACATGAACCAAATTAACTATGTAAATAACCAAAGGCTCAAATGTTCCACGTGTGGAGGACAATCTCGATGGGCCATGGACCCCTTTTGTCCACATCACCAAGTAACCAAGTACCTGCTAGGTTAATACTCTCAGTTTCAAGCACTCCTGTTTGACCTCTCCTTGGCCCTGAGTGTGTTCGCCAAATACCTAAAGGTAGCTGTAACAGCTTTAAAAAGGAAAAGGCACTTTATCTTTCCATCTAAATAACTGGCCAATCAAAGCGGAACAGCTTTGCTTTCTCGCCTAGAGGCTATCCTGCAAATATTTTCACACTCTAGGGATCCACAGTCAATTGACCAAAGTCCAACTCAGTCTCCAATACCTTAGTGCCATCCTAGATACAGTCTCCGCCAGCACTTACCGTCCGGCAGGCCACACCCATTTCTCTGGCATCACGCATAGACGTAGAAAGTAGTCGCAGCTAGACAACTGCTATGCCTTCTGTGTCACATTGTCGCTGCCATCCCTATAATAGCACTCACCCGTCTTCCTATGAGTCCTCTTCAGTGAATCCTCCAGAATCACTAGTTTCAAAGACCAAAGAAAAATGTGCAGGCAAGTTGTGTCACTCCCTCTCTGACGTCTGCTCTGATTTGATGGTCAATCGAAACCAGTTTATGAAAAGAAATGCCTTTTCAGTCCCTCCCTCCCACATAGATGTTCACCACGGATGCTTCCCTGGCAGCATGGAGTGCACACTTGGGTTCTTATCAGACTCTGGGCACACAGCCCACTTCTCTCCCTCAGCCTCACATCAGTCTTCTACAGCTGAGGCCATTCCACTTAGCCCTTCCAGCATTTCAACCTCTTATGACTCTAGACCGTTGCTGATCCAGTCAGACAACACTGCAGTGCTGTTCTACCTCAACAAGCAAGGAGGTGCTCTAGTCTTTCAACCTCTTGACCAAACATTAAAGAACCCTGTTACATACCAACCTGTAGGCTCTACACCTTCACGCTGGGCTCCTGGGGACGCTTTCATAACTAGTCTACAAGTTTCCTCTCCTGTTGCCAGTATTCTCTTGGTCTTCCGTAAGCCAATAGCAAGAGCAGCATACAACTCCAAATGGACACGCTTTTCCATGTGGTCTGGCTCTCGATTTTTGGACCCATACTCTTGTCCACTGATGAAGGTTTTGGATTACCCAGCCTCACTATCAGAGTTCAGTTTAAGTTACTCTTCCATCAAAGTCCACTTGGCCACCATCTCGGACTTCCATGAACCTCTGGATGGCAGGTTACAGTACCAACATCATCTAGCTAAGATGTTTTTGAAAGGAATGTTACTTACTAAACCTCCTATTAGAAGACCCAGTCCTTTGTAGGATCTCAGTTTTATGATACAAAAATTGACCCTTGAGTCATTCGAGCCAGTGGCCACTTGTGACCTCCATTTCCTTTCATGGAGAATGCTATTTCTCGTGGCTATCACTTCAACTTGCCGTATTTCTGAGCTTCATGCCCTCATGTGCAGGGAACCTTACCTGATCTTCCACAAGGATGGGGTCGTGCTCCATACTAACCCTTCCTTCTTTCCTAAAGTAGTCTCCGAATATACTTTGAACCAATCTTTGGAGTTACGGTCTACTACCCTGCATACTCCATTCAAGGTGAACATCTCTTACATATTTTAGATGTCCATCATATACTACGCTATTATACTAATCTAACTCTGTCAATTAAGGCAACGTCTCAATTATTCGTCATCTTTGCCTCTGGCAGAGAAGGCCTTCCAGTTGCTAAATTAACCTTTTCTTCCTGGTTGATGAATTGTATTACGTTTTGTTACAAAAAATACAATAAGACTTTACCGGGACCTGTCTAAGCCCATTCCACTAGAGCTATGGCCACCACTGTGGCTTGCTTTAGAGGAGCAATGCAGCTACTTGGTCCACAATCCATACATTCACAAGGCATTACAGTCTGGATATTGCGTCACGATGTAGGGCAGCCTTTGGCCATGCAGTCCTACAAGGTCTTCTGTCATAATTGTCCTCCCACATGGACATAACTGCTTGCGATTCTCCCAAAAGTAATGACCTACTGCAAGAGACTACTCTGTGGAAGATGATACAGTTCTATAAAATCTTACCGTAATAGTAGATCTTACTTCGAGTGGGAGCTCTTGCAGCAGGCTATCACAATTAGGACTATGCTGCAGGCACTAGGACCCACCGCAAACTTCTCAGCCAGCAATACCTAGCAGGGACCGCCCCCGATGTCTGCTCCACCCCGGCGTCAGCTCTGGTATAAAAGGGGGCGGACCCAGCTCCACCTCAGTTATTTTCCCGCTGCGTCCCATGCACATGAAGAGTTCCTGCTCGTCTTGGCTTGCCAACCCAGCACTAGGGTCTGTCTGCTTCCCGAATCAATGAGTACCTTCACAGTCTTATTCCCCACCTTCACATCTGTTAAGTACTTGCCCCAATTTGCCAAGGACAAATCTGCTTCAGTGCCACTCTCCTTACTGTGGCAGTTTCTTGCAGAATGGCCTGGCTTATTACAGTTATAGCAGATAACGTCTTTGGGCACAGATTTGTTACCCTCACCAGAGTTCTTATCAGGCTTGGAGTTTAAATGGGAAAAAGAGTGTCTTTTCAGTGCTTGGCTGTTATCTTGCTGCTGTGGCATCTGTCTGGCCATTTGGTAGTCTTCGGCCAAAGAAACTGCCTTTTCCCTACTTTCCAGTTGGTATTTCTTTACCCACAGCTGCACAACTGTATGCAAGATGTTGATGAATTGCTCCATGGCAAATGTGTCGATCTGTGGGACAGTTTTGCTCTCTGGTTGGATCCATTTTATCAGGAGTTGTCTGAGTCTGGTGAAAGCTTCTCGAGGATTGCCAACAGAGTTGTACCTCAGAGATCGGAATCTTTGCCTGTGTGTCTCTCTCCAGAGATGTCATACCTTTTCAGGATTTCACTTTTCACCAGGTCATGGTTTTCTGACTGTGCAGTGTCCAAACTGTTCTAGGCAAGTTGGGCTTTCCCTGTCAGGTAGGGTACAAGTCTGATTGTCCATTGCTGCTTTGACCACTTGCAGGCTGTGGCAACTCTTTCAGAAGTTGTCAGGTATGCCTGTGTATCATCCGTGGGACACAACTTTTTAAGTTTAATGACTTTTAAGTTGCTTGCATTTTGTTGCTTGTCTGGATCTGTGCCGGATCCTCTGCCTTTGATAGCTTGCAAGGCATCCAGCCATCGCTGCATCACTTCTCTCATCTGCTGCTTCTGTCGCTGCATCTTTTTTTCTCTCTGCTTCTCAGTCTCTCTTTGTTCTATAGCCACCATTTGAAAAAGTCCATCAGGCTTTTAGGTTCTGTCACTGCCTGTTCTTTTTCAATAACTTGTGCTGGCTGTACAATCTCAGACTGGACTTCTGTCTCTGCTAGTTTGGCTGCCATTCTCCTGGTAATCACTCCTGGACTTGCTGCTACTGAATCTGTGCTTTTCTCTATGCTTCCCTGGTACTAGGTCCAGTACCCACGCACAAAACTCCTGTCTTAGGGTATGTACGGCTTAATTCCCACATAGGCTGACACCATCTGTTGTTGAAGCACAGGTCGGGGAAGCATGGGAAAAACTAGGAACAGTTGTTGAATTCATCAAATATATTTATTTACAGTAGCAGTAATATAAAAAAATAAACTTGTTCAGTATAACTATGTACAAAGGAGAAATACAGTAGAGTTTTCCTTCAGTCTCTGTGTCCCTTTCTCTCCTCCGGCAGTTGCAGCTCAGCACTCTTAATCAGTGCTTCCAACCCCCACTCTTAATTCGAGCATCCTGTTTCTTTTACAGTATGTTTCAGGTAGGTGCAAGGAAAAGAAAACAGTGTGCTTTAGCTGAGGTCCAATTTCCACAGCTTTTACAAAAAGGCCTAAAATTTGAACTCAGGTAACCGTTGACGTTCTCAATAGCTTTTTGCAGTCGTATCAAAATAAAATTGTATATATCTCAACAGTAACACTAAATTTTCTAAACAAAAGAGATATCAATATCAGTTACATTTCCATACAATGATTTGCACATATTTTTATATTAGTAGATTTGCAAGGGAAGAAAAGACAGACAGCAAGAGAAAACTGAGCAACAGTGAGAGGCAAAGAATTACGAGACTTGTCAGGTTGATCAAGTCCGTGGTCTCACAGGAAAATTTGGTTGCACAGACAGAGAAGATACAGAAAAGGAAAGATCCTTGCATTTAAAGGACTCATAAATAGGGATGGTTCAGTTTTTCCCCCAAAAGCACAGTATCTCAGATCAGGGGCTTACCTACCTAATGCTGTCACTCATTTTCGGATAAAACTGGTAAAATCCATAGTTGCTAATGAAAAACAGTTCCTCTGTAATGTAAACAAACCCGCGGCTCCAGTTTAAACTCCCTGCTGCAGTAGCTCCATAAGATGGCGGATAAGTCATTACGCGATGACGTCATTGTAGCGACACAGCCCCAAAGTGATAATGCATGCTGAATGGGGACTTCAGAATAATATAAAATAACCTTACTGAAGTGCTTCCTCCTACAAATCCTTTACCTGTGCAGGTGTGAAATTGGTGGCCACATCTGCACAGATAAAGGATTTGTAGGGGAAGCGCTTCAGTAAGATTATTTTATATATTATTCTGAAGCCTCCATTCAGCCTGCATTATCTCTTCGAGACTGTTTCGCTATGATGATGTCGTCGTGTAGTGATGTATCCGCCATCTTATGGAGCTACTGCGGTGGGGAGCTTAAACTGGAGCCGAGGGTTTGTTTACATTACAGAGGGACTGTTTTTCATTAGCGACTATTGATTTTACCAGTTTTACATGAAAATGGATGACAGCACTCGGTAGCTAAGCCCCTGGTCTAAGATGATGTGCTTTTGGGGGGAAATTGAGCAGTCCCTATTTGAGACCTTTAAACACTTTCTCCATAACAACTGGGACAGGGTCCAGTTCCACCCTGTCGCATATCCCATGCTTTGAGCTTGAGTATTTTACTTTGAATACATTGTAGATTCATAAGGCTATCTTTAGCCCCTTGAGGGTGGACCAGGTTGGTGTCGAAGAGATGGGGGGGGGGGGGTTCTCATTTCATTTGGTCTAGGGTTTAGCTCAGTATCCCCATTCAGGTCAACGGGTGGGTAGAGGGATGTGGTAGGAAGTGGGATTTGTGCCAAGTTCTGGATTGAGTTCAGTCTAATATGGTTTTATTGTGCTGTAGCATGGCCACCACGGTCGGGGGGCTGAGATTGCAGGTGCCTGATACTTGGGGTGCATACTATACGAGACCTAGAACAGGGGGCCTGGGAGGAAAAGTTGCCCCTTCCTTTACGTGTGGTACTGGTTGTAGGGCTAAGAGGCTAACGCAGTAGGTGAGGAGAACCTTAGCACTAAAGCGTTTCATTGTTATGACAATTGCTTTAACAAGGACTAAGAAAAGAAGCTATCAGAATTGGCGTCTGTGGTATCTGTAGCTTTTACATCTGTAGATTTAACACTGCTGCCCTCACGTGGCAGCACCTCAGGAATAAGGTTCTACCCCTTTGAGAGAGACAGAGTGTGAAACCTGAGAGAAGAAGGGGGCAAGTCACTGGGAGAAAGAAAGTGTATTTAATAGAGGGTGGGAGGAATATCACCCAGAGAAGGATCTGCAGTAATCTAGCTCTTAACCCTGTTTAAGGACTTTTTCCAGGGTAATGAAATAACAGTCCGAGGGCACAGCTCAGTTGGAGATGTAATGTGTTAAGCTGGCTCCTGGACCAGTAAAACAACTTCAGTTTCAGCACCAATCAGAAGGACGACACCTTTTTCAAATTGCATTGTACCTTAGGCTGTGGGGAGCAGGCGGGTGGCTAATGCTTGGAGGAGATTTGAACCGTTAGCAGTTCGATGTGGAAGAGCTGGCCCATTCAGGACATAAGGGTCCCCTAAGAGAAGGAGAAAAACAGGGGAATTAGTAGTGGGCGGGGGGGGGGACTTAGAGGATTAACAACCACAACGAAAAGGACAGGACTGGTTGTAGTTTGAACGAGGAGACTCTAAGGATTAGCTAGGAGGGAATTGAAAGCAGGGGAGGAACCCAGGAAAGAAAAAGAACAGACAGATGGGGGGTGCAGGCTGTCAGTGGCTGGCTGCGGTGGGGGGGGGGGGTCAGACCCCAGTGCAGCAGGGGCAAACAGACCAGGAAAAACACAGCATTACAGTTAAATTACACTCTAAGCTGCAGTTCAAGTAAAAAAACAGTGAACACTCTAAAAATCAAAAATCACCCAGAGAAAGAGCTGCAGTTATCCAGCTCTTAACCCTGCTTTAATGACTTCCCAGGATAATGAAATAATAGGATCAGTCCGAGGGCACTGCTCAGTTGGAGAGGTAGTCTGTTAAGCTGGCTCTAGGACCAGTAAAGCAACTTCAGTTTCAGCACCAATCAGAAGGAGGATGCTTTTTTCAAATTGCACCCTACCTTAGGCTATGGGGAGGAGGCAGGCAGCTGATAGCTGGAGGAGATGCGAACCGTGAGCGGTTAGATGTGGAGGAGCTGGCCTGTTCAGAGCACAAGGTTCCCCTTAGACTGTGGGGAGCAGGTGGTCGGCTGATGCGTGGAGGAGATTCGAACCGTGAGCAGAGAAGCTGGATTCATCGCATTTAAAGTATTCATATATTCGTTACAACAATGCTAATTTTTTTAATAATATACTCTGGTTTTCCCCTGTGCCCCCATCTCCCATCCCGATGAACGTAGCTGCCAGAGGTGCATTCTTCCTCCAGACGGGAGGGGTCAGTAAGTGACTGTCCTCAGCATGGTGGAACAGATCAGTCTGTGGGCTGGTGGTAAATTCAGCCACTAGCTTTAAAATCTGGGAGCCAAATCAATATTTTTAGTGGCCATAATTTTAAAGGACTCAAAAATCGCTTCATGGGCAGGTAGCCAGTTGGCCGGCAACTTTCAAAATCTGATTGCCAAATCAACTCCTTCAGTGGCCACTGGAGGAGCTGGTCTGTTCAGGGAACAGGGTTCCCCTTAGGCTGTGGGGAGAAGGGGGAGCTTAAGGAGGGAGCTTAGGAAACACTATTTTACAGAAATGGTGGCAGAACCGTGGAATAAGTTGCCCGTTGATGTTGTGGAAGCTAAGACAGTGACATCATTCAAACTGGGGTGGGATAGTGCTTAGGCACGAACAAAAGGGGGGGCAGAACAGTGGGAATATAAATCAGATTGGGGGTTGTAACAGGGTAGAATTGGACCCTGTCCAGTTGTTATGAAGAAAGTATTTAAATGCAAGGATCTTTCCTTTCCGTCTCTTCTCTGACTGGTTGCGCAACCATATTTTTCTGTGAGACCTCGGACTTGATCAACCCGACAATTTCGCAATTCTTTGCCTCCCTTCTTTGTTTTCTCTTGCTGTCTGTTTTTCTCCCTTGCATATCTAGATCTGCTGATATAAAAATATGTACAAATCATTGCATGGAAGTGTAACCGATATTGGGATCCCTTGTGTTTGAAAAATATATAGCATTACTGTTGAAATGTATATAATTATAATTTGAGATAACTGCAAAAAACTGTTGGAAGTTAGAGGTTACCAGAGTTAAATTTTTAAGCCTTTTTGCAAAAGTTGTGCAAAAGGGGCCTCAACTCAAGAAGCATACTGGGTTCTAGCAGCTCCTGCCTGATAATCTACAAAATCAGGATGCTTGCTAAGAACGGGTGTTGAAAGGACTTATAAAGGAGCTAAGCTGCAACTGCTGAAGAACAGAAAGGGACACAGAGATGGAAGGAAAACTTTATTTTGCCTTTGTACATAGTTATACTGAACAAGTTTATTGTTTTATGTTACTGCTACTGTAAATAAATATTCTAGGAGCATGGATATGTTGTTCATCCACACTGTTTGGCATTGTCTCCTTCCACTTTAAATCTGCCGGAAGTCTTGAAGCTGGCTCCTCCCCCCACCCGGGTGGGATATACCTCGGCTCCGCCCCATGACGCCAGATCTTCCTTTCCACCGGAAGATACAGGTTGCCTCCCTCATGCTCTTGCATTTTGTAGGCCCTGGCTTTCAAACTGTTGGTTTTACCGAAGCTCAAACTCGTTCGAGTTAGTGATTACGCTTTTGCAGCATTGATCATGGAGGAGAAATCTTTCCCTGGATTTCGCCGGTGTCCCTGCGGCCAGAAGATGTCGCACACCGATCCCCACCTCACGTGCGTCTACTGCCTAGGTGTCGGCCATGACACCTTGTCGTGCAGCTTTTGCTTGGCCTTCCATCCCAACGTCCTGGATGACCGCAAGGCACGCCTGAAGCTGGGGAGACCGGAAAAAAGGAACCCTCCGGTGAAATCGAAGGAGGCTAGGTAGGTGGTTTCCACGGCCGCAGGCTCCACTGATCAGCTGGAACAGATGAAAGTGCTCGAGGAAGAAGCCGCTCGCGCTTCGGCCAATCGAAGCTTCTTTGTCCCGCTGAACCTGGGCTCCACTTTTACGGGATCTTTGAAGGAGATGTGCCAGTCTCTCCCCACCCAGGGAGAGATGCCCTCAGGCTCACACTTCTCCCACTCTTGGAAGAGAGAAAAGGACCCATTGTCTTCGTCCCGGCGAAGACGTTCTTGGGACTGAGAAAGGTCCGAGTCCCAGGAACAGGCGCTCTCGACCTTGGTCAAGATCGCATCCTCGGCCGCCGGCTTCACGGCTCTTCCGTCTGGCCAGGGGACTGAGGATGTGGCCAACAAGGTCGAAATTGTCCTCGACCCAATCAACCCTTTGTCGCCGGCCGTGGCCGATGACTCATTAGAACGGACTCCGTTCCTGGTATTTCCTGATGAGGAGACCCAGCCTGCTGGTGTCCCCATCAAGGACCCGGTTCCGGACCCTTAGGGTTTCACTGATCACACCAGTGTCCCCCGATTGACCGAATCAGCCTCCCCGATCTCAGTCACGGTCCAAGACCCCCTCGACCGAAGAAGAGTCATAAGTGCTTGAAGAAGAGGTGACGCCACAGGTCATCCGTATCCTCCTCGAACGAGGAGAGGCTCCGGCGGAAACTTTGTTGGCGCTATGAGGATCTTATGTGGCAACAGCTGTTTCTTACTTGGCAGAAGCTGGCTCCGCCGCCCACCCTGGCCATTACTTGGCTTTCGTCTCCCAGGCCGGAACCGAAGTCCCTGGTTACTCCACCCGTGGGGCCGGCCCGTCTACTGGTTCGGCCTATCCTGGTCTCTCCACCTATTCAGGTGGAACCGCCACCTAAACAGTCTAAGGAAGGGGCTCCCTCGAAAGAGGACTGACTAGACACCAGCCTTCTCCGACGTCTGTCGGTTATCGTCATCCCGGACCTCCCTCGGAGGATCGAGGGTGATTTAGGTGGTAGACCGCTATATCACGACTCTTCAGACTCTGATGTCACCGGGCTTCACTCGCATCTGGGGATGATGAGTCGTCAGTTAGCACATGGATGGAGGAAGGCCCTTCCTCCATCCAAGGGATTCTCCATCTCATTTGCGACTCCACCGGAATGCCCTTGGAACCTATCCAGAAAAAGGCGGAGTACCCTCTCACAGATATTCTGAAGAGGTGGATACCCAGACGGAGGCCTTTCCAGTGGCCGAAGCCATTGTTGGCCCAGCTCTTGAACTTTGGCAGCATCCTGCCTCATGCCCAGCACCGTCTGCCCACATGGCCCGCAAGTATGCAGTGCCCATGGGGTCTCTTGCGGGGTTCACGGAGCACACTTTGGCCGAGAACCTGGTGACTGCCTCAGTGTTCAGACGTACTGGCAGATTCCTTCGAGAGGGCTCTTGCAGTAGGTAATTACATATAGGACTGAAGCCAGCAGACGCCAGGACCCCACGGAAAAACTTCTAGCTAGCAGTCTCTGACAGGGGACCGCCCCCACGTCAGGTGACCGGCGTTTGAGGATGTCGGTATAAAGGGGCGGTCCCCCACACCCGCCTTCCAGTTCTTTCCCACCGTTGGCTCGTGTAAGTGCCTCGCAGTTAAGTTCACTGCTTCATCAGTCTTTCGTCTGTATTATTACCATTACTTTTCGAATTTCTTCGTTATTTTTGTCAGCTTCTGCCATGTATGTCGTCCTCTACTCCATCCAAGCACAAGAACAAGTGTGATTCCTGCGTCGCCCAGCTCCCGCACAAGGACAGACACTCCCAGTGCCTCTTCTGCCTAGGTCCAGATCATCGCGTGGAGAAGTGCCAGCACTGCCAACAGTTCAACACCACCACCCACAAACGGAGGCAGCAGTCCCCGGAGGCCCACATTTTGAAGAAGATGTCCTCCATGGAGAAGGAGCTGAAGAAGCTTCGGCAGGCCTCTACTTCCCCTGAGGGTCACTGCAAAGAGAAGGAGAAGCACTGGGACCAGGACTCCTTTTCCACGGCCACCGCGACTCCGGCTGGGGTCGCGGTGCTGAAAGTAGCGTCCCCTCCGGGGGACCATTCTGTGACAGCCATCTTGGAGGCTTCCAAGGTGGCGGCGACCCTCCCATCAGGCTCGCGCTTTGGCCCCTCGGGAGCCTCCAGGTCAAAGGAGGCAGCCGCTCCTGGTAAGCCTGCCACCATGCGGCCTTCTGATTCGAGTGGCTCCAGTAAGCCAGACATCTGCTCCTCTGATGCCCGAATGGGCAAGGCCGATAAGGTGCCCGACCGCCGGGACAGTGCACGGCCTCCAAAGCACCCACCAGGCCGCTCCTCCGTCCACGGCTTTAAGTCGAACTGGGTCTGATAGAGCGGACATCAGCCCTCCAACGCCACACGTGCGTGGAGCCTACGCCGGACCCAGCGGATCAGTCCCATCGTCCGCTGCTCGCCGCAACGTTCACTGTTGCATTCTGAGGCTGCAGCGTCTCCCCTGTTGGACCCTGGGTGACACAGAGTACGCCGGTACGCTGCCATTAGGTCTCCCTTCCATTGGGCCGGATGACCTGATGTCAGACCCTCCGATACCGGCCTACCCGACGCTGGGCGACATTCCCTTGCCGGACGCTGTCCCTACACCAGGCCCAACGCCCGCCGGTCCTCCCTTTCCGGGCCCGCCTGCTGGGCCTCTCCCAGGGCCTTCTGCTCCATCCGAGCCCCTGGTGCCCAGGTATCTGACCCTGTCCTACCTGGGACCGCAGTATCCTGCACCACAGTACCCAACGCCGGCCTACCCAACGCTGCAGTATACCCGGTGCCCCAGTACCCAACGCCGGGCTTCCCGTTGTCTGGTTACAGATACTCGCTGTATGGATATCCCCAGTATCCGTATCCCCCCACCTCCTCCACCACCCCCTCAGTCGCTGGTGGACCTGAAGGAGACTCTGGCTTCCTGGTGGGCTGAGGCCAAGGCTCAGCTCACCAGTAAGGTGGAGAGCCGCCTTCTGGACCCGGTTCTGGACTCCCGTCGTCGTAGGTGAGAGACTCCTTCCCCCTCCTGACACCAGAGGCGACCCCTCCGGTACCAGGGCAGGGGAGGACATGCTTCCCCGAGGGCTGCCCAAGGGGTTTGTTCCTCCCCCACACCGGGAGGGGTCTTCCTCTTCGGAGACCATGGATGATTCTGATGGGTGCTCCGATCCAGACGACGAGCCACGCAGCCCAGCCCAGGTCCAGGACTCCTCTGAAGTCGCCTCCGGAAGATCCTTCCTTTCTGGAGTTGCTACATAAGATCCAGGCATTCACCAGTGGCAATCTTTGGAGCTGGATCCACAGCAGAAGAAACTCGCTGCTCATTTGAATCTGCCCGAGGCTGCTCCAACACTGATTCCACCCTGGATCGAGCCTCATGTGGACCTTGTTTCCACTATTTGGAAGCAACTGTCGGCATTAGCCCCCCTTCTGAGGAAGGCAGATCGGCTATACCAGGCTCCAGAGGGTGTTTGATTCCCTGAACACACACCCTAGAGCTGACTCGGTCGTGATAAGCACTGCTCACAGTCGTACAGCTAACCCTAAGCATCTTAACTCTTCCCCACCTGACAAGGAATCCCGTTTTCTGGACCAGTATGGGAAGAAGGACCAGCATGGGAAGAAGGTCTACGCTTCTTCCACTATGGGAATAAGGGCCCTTAATTGTGTTGAACATATGGGGGATTACCAGAAGGTGATCTTTAGTGAGGTGGAAGCAAAGTTGGACTCCCTTCCTGAGTCTCAGACTAAGCAGGAAGCATCAGATCTGGTCCAGTCTGCTCATTCGGCCAGTCGGCACATGCTCCGTGCCACGAACGATGCAGTGGACACTGCTGGTCGGAGCTCTGCTTTTGCCGTGGGTTTGCGGCATCATGCCTGGCTCCGAGTGTCAGGTTTAGTCCTGAAGGACGTGCCCTTCAGGGGTTCAGTGCTGTTCGGTGGTGATGTCAAGGACATCATCACCGATCTGCAAGAGAAGGGTACTACTCTAGAGTCAGTCGATTCTATATACAGGCCCCCTCAAGGTCAGCGTCGCCCTTTTTGCAGGCGCTCTGGGCCCAAAGCGAAACCTCAGTGCAAGCAGGCCAACAAACGTCTGGCTCCTCCAGCTGCCAAGCCCCCTGCCCAAAAGAGCAGCGGGAGCTTTAGCTGCAGTGCTGCCCCACACCTCCTGGCTCCTGTCCTCTGCCACAGCCTCTGGACCTTCCAGAGGAACCAGTAGGAGGGAGGTTCTCCTTCCATCTACCGGGTTGGGAGAGGATCACTTGAGATACTGGGGTGCTCCGGCTGATAACAGAAGGACACTCAATCGAATTTCTACAGAACCCCCCCCCCAAAGTCGTCTTACTCCCCGAAACGTCATCTTCTGGTTTGGGAAGAAATATCCTCCCTTCTGCTGAAGGTGGCGATAGAGCCTGTCCCAACCCACCTTCGGGGGACAGGTTACTACTCCCATTTCTTCCTGGTTCCAAAGAAATTGGGAGACATGAGGCCTATCCTAGACCTCAGCTCCCTGAACCTGTTCCTGGAGTACAGATGGTTCAGAATGCTGTCTTTGCAGAGCCTTCTGCCCGTATGTCGGTTAGGACAGTGGCTGTGTGCTCTGGACATGCAGGATGCCTACCTGCATGTTCCTATTTCGCCCTTCCCACCGCAAATATCTTCGTTTTTCGTTTCAGGGGGACCACTGCCAGTTCAAGGCCCTCCCATTTGGTCTTTCGTCGGCGCTCCGAGTGTTCACCAAATGCCTTTCCGTGTTGGCGGCCCACTTGCGTACTCAGGGAGTACAGGTTTTCCTGTACCTGGACGATTGGCTCCTGGCGGCCCTGTCCAGGGAGGAACTCCTGCGTTCCTTTTCCCTTACCCTGCAGGTTTTTACCAGCCTGGGTATTACCATCAACCAGGCCAAGTCCCATTTGGTCCCGTCCCAGAGGCTCCAGTTCATCGGGGGCAATCCTGGACACAACCTCTGGCATGGCTTTCCTGCCACTAGACAGGGTGGCCACCCTACAGGCTCATGTAAGCCTGTTGTCCAGTCACAGGTGGGTCAGTGCCAGGTCAGTCCTTCACCTCCTCGGGCTCATGGCGGCTGCTATTCAGACAGTCCTTCACGCTCTGCTCCATTTGAGGATCTCTCAGTGGACGCTTCGGTCTCAGTGGGATCAACTGGTGGACAACCTAGATCAGGAAGTCCTGGTCTCCAACCCTATGGTTCAGGACTTTCATTGGTAGATGTTTCAGGAGAACCTTTGCCAGGGGTTCCCTTCGTCTCTCCCCCATCGTGACAACAGGCGCCTCAGGAGAGGTTGGGGAGCCCACCTGGGGTCTCACAGGACCCAGGGCTCTTGGTCCAGGCTCAAAAAATCTCTTCACGTAAACATGCACGAGCTCAGGGCCGTGCTGTATGCTCTTCAAGCTCTGCATCTGTATTTGCTTCCCGGTAATCTGGCTGTCCAGACTGATAACATGTGCATAGTCTGGTACATCAACAAACAGGGAGGAACTCGTTCCTACCCTCTTTACAGGGAGGCGATGCGGGTTTGGGATTGGGCAGTACAACATAACCTTCACCTCACGGCAGTTCATGTTCCGGGGGTCAAAAACACGTTGGCAGACCATCTTAGTTGGTCGTCTGCTCAGGCTCACGAGTGGGAACTGAATCGGGGTAACAGATGATATCTTCCTACGCTGGGGAACTCCTCGGGTAGACCTGTTCGCGTCTCCTCACAATACAAAACTTCCCACCTTCTGCTCGCTCGCTCTAGGGCGAAACATTTTTTGGAGAGACAGTCTGTCTCTAAACTGGAAAGGCAGATTAGTCTATTCCTCCCCCACCCCCACCTCCGATTCTGAGGGTCGTACACAAGCGCAGTTCAGAAGGAGCCCGCATGATCTTAATCGCTCCTTTCTTGCCCAGGCAAATTTGGTTCTTTCTTCAACAACAATTTTCCGAGGAACCTCGTCTTCCTCTGTCGCAACTTTTGCTGACCCAGGATCAGGGGATCCTGGTCCATCCAGGCCATAAATCCCTTCAGTTGCACGCGTGGCTTCTGCAGATATAGCTCAAGCCCAATTTGGGGTTTCCTCGCTTGTGGCTGAGATTCTGGTGGAGGCCAGAAAGCCCACCACTAGATCTACCTATGCTATGAAGTGGAAAAGGTTCTCTATTTGGGCCTCTTCCAAGGATTTCAAGCCATTCTCGTGCCCTTTCGGGAGAATTCTGGATTATATGCGCCATCTCTTTGATCTGGGTCTCAGTCATTCCTCCCTGAAAGTTCACATGGCGGCCAATTCCGCTTATCTTGTTTCTTTCAGGGACAGAACTTTCATGCAGTTGGAAGTCTCTAAGACTTTTCATGGGGGAGTTCTTCACTCACTATTCATGTTCCTTCCCCTCCTTGGGATCTGAATTTCATTCTTGAGAAATTTACCCTGCCTCCTTTTGAGCGGCAGCCTCAGCAGACCTAAAGTTCCTATCCTGGAAGACTCTCTTCCTAGGGGCCATTACTTCAGCTCGCAGGATTTCTGAGCTTCAGGCCTTGATGTGCAAAATTCCATATCTGATTGTTCACAAGGAATGGGTGGCTCTGCACACCAATCCTAAGTTTCTCCCTAAGGTGGTAGCGGAATCTAAGCTGAATCAATCCATTGAGCTTCCTGCTTTCTTTGCACATCTTTCCAATCAAGGGGAGTACCTCTTGCATACTTTGGATGTTCACTGAATTCTGAGATACTATACCACCAGGACTAAGGATCTCAGAAAGTCTGATCAGCTGTTTGTCTCTTTTGCTCACAAAAGAGAAGGCAATGCCGTTACCAAGCAATGTCTATCTAAATGGTTGTCTCATTGTATCACTTTCTGTCACGACAAGTATCACAAGACCCTACCAGGTAAGATCAGAGGCCACTCCACCAGGGGTGTCGCTGCCTCTGCGGCTTGTTTCAGGGATGTCTGTGGCTGACATCTGCACAACCGCAACTTGAACTTCTGTCCAAACTTTTACGAAACACTACAGTTTGGACATTGCCTCTCGCCTTCGGGCTGGCTGTTCTGCAAGGTCTCCTTTCTTGAGACCCTCACAGCTGGAGGATCTATGGATGGGTAGTTTTCTTCCTCTTGTATGCGTCTCCTCGTTTCAGACTGCTTGGGACTCAGTCCTATATGTAATTACCTACTGCAAGAGCCCTCTCGAAGTGAGGTAGTACAGTTACGTGGAACTTACCGTAACAGTAGATCTTCAGAGAGGCTCTTGCAGTAATACTTCCCCCTCCATCCCCTTAGTCTTTTCAGCTCCTTTTCCATGGGGGAAAGATTTGCTTCTTTCGTCTTGCCTTTTTTGGCCTTTGGCAGGAAAGAACTGGAAGGCGAGTGTGGGTGACTGCCCCTTTATACTGATGTCCTCTGATGCCGGTCACCTGACATGGGAGCGGTCCCCTGCCAGAGACTGCTAGCTAGAAATTTTTCCATGGGGTCCTGGTGCCTGCCGGGTTCACTTCTGTATGTAATTACCTACTGCAACACTGACTGACCAACCTGACAGAGTCCAAAAATATGGACCACACTGCCCGAAAGGTCTATGCGACCTCTTCCTTGGCCCTTCGTCAGGCCAGCTCGGCAGTCATTATGGCACACTTCTGTTATGCCCTTCTTGGGTCATTAGACAAAGTTCTCCCTCATCTCCCCATGGATATGTAGACCACGGTCAAACAGGTCCGTATCGGCCGTGCTGTTGCCAAACAGCAGCTCCAGACAGCTCTTGACATTGGGGATTCTTGTGTCCGCTCGATGTCCGCCACACTGGCCTCACGCCACAGGGCTTGGCTGAGGCATTCCTCCTTCCTGACGGATACTCGGCACAAGTTGGCTGATGTGCCTTTCCTGGGGACTGACCTGTTCGGTCCAGGAGTGGGTGGTCACTTACAGCGTATAGAGCAGTCCAGCGCCACCTTGGACGCCAGTTCTGCCAAGGGTTCTTCAAGCAAGAACCAGCAGATGAAGAATAATAATAAGCCCTTTTGGCATTCTTCCCCTGCAGTTCGGCAGCCCTCCTATCAAGGATGACAGCGGCATCAGCAGCAGGCTCAAGCTTGTCGCCCTCAGCCCAAGCCTGGACCCCAACAGGCCCACAAAGGAGGCCGAGGCTCAGGTCCTGGAGCCACCTCCTCCTCCAAGCCTGCCCAGTGATGGGATAGGGGTTGCCACCCCTGTCTCTGTCACTCCAGTTCTGGGCCCTCCTGTGGGGGGTCGACTCTGCCACTTCCTTTTCGCCTGGTCCGCTATCACTTCTGACAGGTGGGTTCTAGAAGTGGTCGGTCGGAGACTGCCTCTAGAGTTCGAACAGTACCCTCCCAGCCGAGCCTGCGCCGTTCGGGAGGAACAAGTTTCCGCATGCACACAGTCTGCTTTTCAAGACGACATAGCTCAGCTCCTCCACAGGGAGGCAGTAGCTCCTGTGGCGGATCCTCTAGTAGACCCAGGCTTTGTCTCCAGGTACCTCCTGGTGCCCAAACGGACGGGGGGGTTGGCTCCCCATTCTAGAGCTCCATGACCTGAATCGGTTTCTCAGGTATTGCACTTTTAGGATGGTCACTCTGTCAAAGATCATACCATCCTTGGAGCAAAACATATGGTTCTGTTCACTGGATCTGCAGGAGGCGTTCTTTCACGTCCCAATCCATCGTCCCATCAGCAGTTCCTCTGCTTCAGGGTCAAGGGGACCCTGTACGAGTTCTGAGCCATGCTTTTCGGCCTGTTTATCGGCCCCACGGGTCTTCATAAAATGCATTGCAGTGGTGGCGGCCCATCTTCGGCATCGAGGAGTCAGAATCTGCCCTTTCCTCGATGATTGGCTCCTGGCAAGTTCCACCCAATAGGAGGTGGAGAGGTTCAGGGATCTGGCCCTCCAGACCTGCTCGCAACTCGGCCTGCTGATCAACGAGGCCAAGTCGGAACTCGTGCCTTCCCAGATGATGGCCTTCATCGGGGCAGAGCGCGACTCTCGTCAAACCAGAGCTCGGCTTCTGGCAGGCAGGGCAGAGGTGTTCTCCTCCTTTGTCCAATCATTTCTGGTTGGGCACTTGCGCCCTGCCTGGGACTTTCTGCGCCTTCTGGGTTACATGGCGGCGTGCACCTCGGTGGTCCGTTGGGCCCGGTTGCACATGCGCCCCCTCCAATGGGAGCTGGCCACCCAGTGGACTCAGCGTCACGGTCATTTCGACCAGCTGATCACTGTAACCCAGATGATGTGGGACGCTCTCCAATGGTGGACCGCCCTAGACCGGTTGCAGGAAGGGATCCCATTTGTCCGTCCCGAGCCCACGGTCATTCTTATGACCGATGCTTCTCTCATGGGCTAGGGAGGCCACATGGGGACAACAGGGCCCACGGGTTCTGGAACCCCGAGGAGTCCCGATGCCACATCAACCTGTTGGAGCTCAGAGCAGTCAGACTGGCACTGTCAGCTTTCGCTCCTCAGCTCTGGGGTCAAGTGGTTCAAGTTCAGACGGACAATACCATGACCATGTACTACCTCAACAAACAGGGCGGCACGCACTCCCGTCTGCTGTTCAAGGAAGCGCTCCGTATCTGGACCATTGTAAGCCGGTTGGAGGCGGATCTCCTAGCTATCCACGTGGCAGGAGCCTGAAACCAGCTGGTGGATGCTCTCAGCCGCATAGGCCAGACATCCCACGAGTGGTTTCTCCATCCAGAGGTAGCTTACAGCCTGTTCTGCCATTGAGGCAAACCAATGGTGGACCTGTTTGCCTCCAGGAAAAGCGCCAAGCTGAGGCTGTATCATGCCCCAGCAGGGATCACTGCAGAGGATGCCTTCTCTCAAGGCCGTGGACTCCAGGCCTCCTCTACGCCTTCCCTCCATTTCCCCTGATCCAAAAGGTGCTACCCAAGGTGAGGAGGGACAAGGCGAAGGTGATTCTGGTAGCCCCAGAGAGGCCGTGCCAGTTCTGGTATCCAGATCTCTTCAGCCTCACCTGCAGGCCCCCAGAGCGGCTTTGCAGACACCCAGACCTGATATCTCTTGACCAGGGGAAGGTCTTCCATCCGGACTTTCAGTCCCTGCACTTCACAGCCTGGTACCTGAGCAGCTAGAGTTCCAGGCTCTGGGTCTTTCTGAAGATGTCTACACCATGGCGAATGCATCTAGAAAGGACTCTACCAGGAAATGTTACACCTTCAAATGGAAGAGATTTTCCATTTGGTATCAGGGTAAGGGTCTGGACCTCTTATCCTGTTCTGTGGCCAACATTCTTGACTACCTTTGGTATCTGTCCAAAGGGGGTCTACGGTCTTCAACCCTTAGGAAGCACCTGGCAGCCATTTCTGCTTACTGGACACGGGCCGGTCAGTCGACATTGGCGCAGGAGACAGTGGTAGGGCACTTTTCCAAAGGCCTGGATCACATATCCCCTCCGGTGCGTGAACCTCCGCCTTTGTGGGATCTACTGCTGGTTTTGGCAAAGCTCATGGGCAAGCCATTCGAACCCATGCTCAAGTGTGAGCTCTCACACTTGTGGAAAACTGCCTTCCTGGTGGCTGTCACATCAGCCAGGACGACAGGGGAGCACCAGGCGTTTTCGTTGGACTCCCCTTATCTGCTTTTTCACAGGGACAAAGTTGTCCTGTGCCCCTACCCGAAATTCCTTCCGAAGGTGGTGTCAGAGTTTCACCTTAACCAGGTGTTGACTCTGCTGGTATACTACCCTAATTACACCTCGGACGCCAAGTACAGGCTCCATATTTTGGACCTGAGACGTGCTCTCTCCTATTATAAGGAGAATACGGCGTAAATTCATGGAGAGGTTTGTCAGCTGTTATGTCACCTACGCTGAAGCTGCTTCTGGCAGACCTGCAGCCAAACGGACCATAGTAAAATGTATTACATCATGCATAGGTCTGTGCTATGAGTTGGCGGGCAAGGAGCCACCCAGAGGGATAAGAGCTCATTCAACTCACCATACTGCTGCATCAGTGGCTGCTTCCAGGGACATCCCTATCCAGATCATCTGCCAGGCTGCTACCTGGAAGTCAGCAAACACCTTTATCACCCGCTACCACATTGACCCTGAGTCATGCTGGGATGCTGGTTTTGGGGCTTCAGTTCTCCAATCTCTGTTTCCTAAGTAGGCGGTGTGAGCCTCGCCTCCTTCTGCTGGAGAACTGCTTGGAGTCTGCCAAACAGTGTGGATGAACAACATATCCACGCTCCTAGAGGAACAGGTTACTCACCTGTAACAGTAGTTCTAGGAGTGGTACATGTTGTTCAGCCACATGGACCCACCAGACCTCCCCGGCTGTGAACACACACAACCTTGCTTCCAGCGGGCTAAGATCTGGCGTCATGGGGTGGAGCCACGGTATATACCACTCAGGTGGGTGGGAGGAGCCAGCTTGAAGACTTGCGGCAGATTTAAAGTGGAAGGGGACAATGCCAAACAGTGTGGATGAACAACATATACCACTCCTAGAACTATTGTTACAGGTGAGTAACCTGTTCTTTTTGGTGAATTCTAGAACTGCTCCTGGTTTTCCCTATGCTTCCTGACCTGTGCCTCGATGACAGGGGTTTAGGTCCTGAAATCAGAAAAGTTCTCAGGAAAACTTGGGCAGACTAGATGGACCTTGATCATCTTCTGCCATCATTTTTCTGTTTCTATCATTCTCCTGTTACTTTGAGCACCAGAGACCAAGGATACTTTTCTGGATGTATGCCCACACAAAATCACTGCTGCTTGGCCAGTAGTCTCATGGAACTGGGATGAGAGTAGCAGATACTGAGTCAGAGCTATTTGGCCTTTCCTCTGCTGGTTATCTGTTAGCAGGCATTATCTTAATGCCAGGTGTCCTAAAGCCTGGGAGTGGACAGCTGGTGGAACAGCCACTAAGCTTTTCTCATCAGACAAAAGACACAAGTCTGGGTACATTCACATTATAGTCTTCTAGCATGTGGTCCTCGTAGCAGGGGGATCATCATATTATAAGTTTGGAGCCTAGACAGGTTGTCAGTCACTCCAGAACCTGAGGCACTTGACTCACCACAAGATCCTGAATTTTCTGTCATGGATATTTTAGCCTAGGTGCTTAGGAGTCAGAAGTATCTGCCCAACTGATATATGAGTGGCAAAACGTTTGTGTTTGCTTAGACTATATCAGAGACTGTAGAAAGTGCAGAAGCTGATTTCTGTACACAGAAGGCTGTTGAGCAGGCAGTGTAGCCTGCTGGTAATGAAACGGAACTGTAAACGGGGAGATTAAATTATCTGGGTTTGTATGCACTGCATCCCCAACATGGCAGTTTTGGTTTCCGTACACCTATTTTGAAACTTGGTTAAGTTAGATACATGGCACTGTAGCACAAGGGAAAGCGAGTGTACAGTCTCATCAGCGGGTCACTTCCTCAGTGGATCAAGGAGTCATCATCGGTTTTGATACTTGGTTCTTAACACACCAAAAAGTCATACTGGAACATCAGGGGGTGTAAAGCCTTATGATTAATTTCTGCAACAGTCGAAAACTCCTGCTCATATAGATTTCTCCACGTTCCATATAGGGGTCTATCTTCAGCTTAGGAAGACAATGTTGGACTTAAGCCATTAAATGGATTTGTAATGTGGAAGTGAAGAACCTTGGGAGAAATATTTGGGAAGGTGGACAAGTGGATTTGTAATCTGTAGGTCAATAACCTTGGGACAAATATTTGGGAAGGTGGACTGGACATGTCCTACCATAATTTTGGAAGGACTGTGTGCGCCTCGAAGCAGTGCAGGCCAGTCTGAACATGCAGTGTTCGTCATGTTCCTAAATAATCAGAAGGCTGCACTGTGGGCGTGTCTTTACGAAACAGAAGTAGAAGAGAGATTGTCCATTAATAGTGATACTGTTACTGTCTGCAAATATCAAGTTTAGACAAGATGGTTGGATTGGCAAATGACACATCAGGAACAGCGGCCTCTGGATGTAAAGATATACATGCAGTACAACTCTCAGGACTTCTTCTCGAGTGCAGAGATATTTCACTGATTTCAGTATATGGTACTGGTAGTGGTGCCTGACCTGTATCAGCATTGTTAATTAAGAACAAAATAACTATTCCCCAGTTTTTCCCTTGGGTCCCAGGATAAGTTAAGGACCTTTCTCGGGGTCTGCAGTGCTGATTTCATCTGGAACTCCTGGTTATCGCAGCAGATAGCTTCACAGAATGAGGATGAAGTTCCAGAGGAGAGACGTTTTCACCTTGATCTTGAACAACTTGGATTTTCTTGAGGAATCCTTGCACTGTGCTGTTGGGGCAGCATGGGTTCGCATTCATGTTGAGCCACGGCACAAAGACCTAGTGCCAGGGGCTATAGTTACGTGTACCTGTTTTTACATACTGGTTGGGAAAAGTAAATGTCTTCCTGAAATATTTTAGAAGTTTGTTTTTTTAATTGTACTTTTTGGTGGCAGCCAGCCACCCCGTAATTCCACCAGGTCACGGACCCTCGCTCCACTTCCATATCGGACTAGCCCTTCCCCAGTACCCCTGGCTTGCCCCCAGGGCATGGCAGAACCGGGTTCCCATCGGTACCGCAGGACGATGGGATAGGTCAGGAGGGCTGGCCCTGGAGGCTGATCAGAGCGGAGGGCTGACATCGTGAGGGCGGCCGGCAGCTCGATTTTCTTTCCCTGTATGTGAGGCGGGAGGCGTGCAATGGCGTAACATCCGCCCCGCCCCCTCAAGTCCAGAAGCTGGCCCCGAATGCTGTGATACCCTGGCCTCGCCAGGGTACCTCTAGCACTGCCTGCACACCACACCCTTCCCCCTGGAGGAGAGCAGTCCCTGGGATGCTCAGTCCTTCTCCCGGCCGGCCCTCCGATGACTTGGGTCCGTTCCCGAACCCGGGTCACCGGCATCACAAGCTGAAATCCAACCAATGCACCGACGGGCTGAACGGAATATTTTAGAAGGTTACCAGTGGCTGGTGGTACAGTGCTTGAGTTGGTTTGGGGATTGATGCTGGGTTTTCATGTTTCTGGTAAGTAAAGTGGATACTAATGTCTTTTCAGGATGGCTAGCCATACCAGATTGATTTTTCACTCCTCGTGTTTCACCTTGGAAACTTAATCTATGGTCATAAGAATTTTGCAGCATGCAAGAATTGTATAGATTTGAGGTGTGCAGAACAGGATAGTTCTGTTGGAGGATCTACAGCATTCATAGAATCGAAAATGTTCTAAGCATCTCGTGGAAACCAGAAACATCAGAGGGCACCAGTTTCGCCTTTGCTCAGTGATTGAGATTCTAGGTGGGCAGGAGTATGTCAGACTTGAAAACTCATTCTCTTTTTCATGTAATCACCCTTTCTAAGGCTTCCTGCAGTCTTCAGCAAGAAAAGGAAGAGTTGTATGTTTCAGATAAGACGCACAACAGAGTTGCGTAAGAGATTGCATGACTTGCTGACAACTTTCCATAGAGCAGTAGAGTTCAGCCAATGAGGCCTCTGGTGGCGCAGTAGTATAGACATATACTACAGAGGCGAATGAAGGTGTTAAAGTCAGTTAGCATGTTGGTGTACTTTAGAAGTTACACATTGCAGTCAGAGCACATAGGGCTTCTCTTGTTCTGTAGTAGTAGCAATCTCACTTTAGTGATGTCATCATGTCGCACGTTGGCAGCGTCTTATGGCTAGATTCGTGGTGCAGCTTTTCTGAGCAGGGGCAAATTTGTTTACATTTTTTTTAAACACTATGAAAAGACTAAAATTCGCCATAGTCAAAGGTAAAGAGCACTGTAGTGTAAAATGCCAGCTCCTGCTCCAACTCGCAACAATTTGGAATTTTTTTAAATGGTGACTCCAGAAAAAAAGGGCTTAAGTGTCGTTTAAAGGGATTAGGTGTCTTTTAACTGTGAGGCAAAATGTGTACTGACAGTATTCAGTGGATGGAATCCTAATGGTCTCAGGGATCCAGAAGTTTTGCTAGTAACATGCATCACTCAGTCCCCTGGTGGGGTGCACTTTACCCATATGTAATGATCCCCCATTGACAGTTGGAACTAACAGAAAAAGAAATTATGGCACGTATGAAAGAATTTCTTCTATACTGCGCATTTAACCTGGTAGCTGCTGGGTTCAAAGTTTGTGTGCTCACAACAGTGGGTTAAATCTTTCCAGTTTAAAAATTAAGGAGAACATGCAGTCTTTGTGGTGGAATATTAAAACATCAAAATTGTTATTGCTCAAAAAATGCAGTGCTAAAAGTAGGACTGTATTCAGACTTAAAATTTGATGTGCAAACAATGCTGAATACCATTAATTGTAAATCATATTTTATTTGATTTTAGGCTTTACAAATAAGGAGTCCCTTTGTTACTGATACTCTGAGCATTGTTGTTTGAGCCCTGTCTATATATTCATAGAAGCAAGACCATAACCTAAAAATCCATCAGCACAGCGGTACAGCTACTGCTCACAACTCTGGTGACCCATGTTCGAGAACGAGCCTGAGTCATGGGGTAGGGTAAAGTTCAGCATCCTAGCAGATGCGCCTTTCCTCAAGGGGGTGTCATCCCCACTGCTATATCGCCCCATGGGTGACCACAGGATGGGGTGCAGTGGGGACTATGGGGGGGGGGCACCTTTGACTATGTCAGGCACACACTTCCATGTGCAACTTGACATCCTAGTATGAGGTATCCTCAGAGGAAATGGAAAGGAAAATCCCCCAGCTGCACTCGGATACTCCATGCTCACCATCCTGGGCACTCTAACATACTAAAATGCCAGCAGAATAGGCCTAACAGTCTTTCGTGTCTGCTCGTTTGGTCAGCCCCAACCCTGGGTGCTGACCTTGCTGTCCCCCTCGCCTTCTCTGGCTTCTCCCTTCCCAGTTCCGGATATTCTTGCTGCATTGGGTTTTGCTTCCTGAACCCTTCCCCTGTACCTGTCCCACCCCCTCTTGAACCCCTCCACTGTCTCTGCCTCCACCAGCCCCAAAGGTAGTGCATTCCATGGCTCCACCACCCTCTCAGTGAAGTAGCACCTCCTCCTTTCTCCCCTGAATCTTCCCCCCTCCAGCTTCCACCCATGCCCTCTAGTGGCCCCTTCTTCCTTCCTTCGAAGCACCCTGACTGTTCCTCCCTATTTACCCTCTTCATGTACCTGAAGCCTCTATCATGTCCCCGGTCCCTTCTCTCTTCCAATGTGTACATATTTAGCTCTTGAGCCTCTCCTCATAGGTCCTGTCCCCAAGCCCCAAATCATTTTGGTTGCCCTCCTCTGGACCCTCTCCAGGAGGTTAATGTCCCTCTTTAAGTGTGGCCTCCAAAACTGCACGCAGTACTCCAGGTGCGCCTCACCAAGCAGTTATACAGAGGAGTATCACTTCCCTCCTTCTGGAGGTGATCCCCCTAGTGATGCATCCCAGCATCCTGTTGGCCTTGGCTGCTGCCCTCCTACAAGTCTCAGAGTTGTTCATCTTGACATCCACCACCACCCCCAGGTCCCTCTCAGCCATTGAGGGACTCTTCCCGTACGACTGGTTGAAAGTATTTCAGAGGGACCTGGCCTAAGCCTGAGGGTTCCTCCCTGTGGGGCAAGCCATGGGGGTAAAGTGGGGAATGAAGTTCCAGGAGAAGGTGAATTGATGGGGTTTTGGTGTGGTGGAGGCTTGAGAGGGTGTCTGGTAGGATGGGTGCCAGGAGCCTAAGCAAGTTAATTAAAAAACAGTTGTAGATGGACAAGGCAAATTGTTTAATAAATAATATTTATAAATGGGCTCATCCGGTCCATCCCTGATTATGTTAGCAGTGCATGTCAAATTACTCCCTTTATACACATGTACTACTCATCCAGTCTATTTTTAAAACAATTTGGGGTTGAACTAATAACGATTTCATTAGGCAATGAATTCCACATATTTACCACCCTAAAAGGAGGAAAAATGCATTCTTTGTTCAGTCCTGAATGGTTCCACTATCAATTGCAAAAAAAAAAAAAAAAATGCCCCCTGGTAGTATTAGATTTTAATTTTACTTGAAGATTCTAGTTTCTGGTTGCTTTAAACACCTGTATCATATCACCTGTCATGCTCTTTCTCCTCGGACTAAATAAACACAGTTCCTTCAGTCTCTACACAGACTCCTTACTCTCATTCCCCCAAATCATTCTAGTTTCCCTTCTCTGTACTTGATGCAATCGCCTTAGTCCCACTTTATCCTGGTGCCCAAAAGTGCTTGGCCTCACCATGACAAGATATTGAACCTTTATTGATTTTTTTTGTTTGTTTGTTTTATTTAACAGGCAACAGGAATGGATAAACCAGCAAAAGGAAGATATTGAAAGACAAAGAAAACTACTGGCAAAACGAAAACCTCCTGCTACAAATAACACTCAGGCACCAGCAGCAAATTTGGAGCCAAAACAGCGTAAAAATAAGGCTGTAAATGGAGCAGAAAATGATCCTTTTCTGAAACCCAGCCTACCACAGCTGTATGTTCCCATTGCTTTTCTGTGTTTATTATGTGTATTGTGAAAAAAGTGAACTTAATTTGAAAGACAGAATAGGTTATATGGTCCAGTCAAAAAATTAATATTTCAGGTGAGATGTTGAGCAGGATACTGTGAATCTATTACTAGCTTGTTAACCAAACTGATCTAATGTCGCACCTGGGTTGGGGGGTGGAGTGGTAAGGCTGAGGGCTAGGAAAGGTGCATTGCACCTTGGTCTGACATTCTTATGTAATCCTGCTCTTTGTGTTATAAACTTTTTTTAATAACTGAATTATCGGTTAAACAATTCTGAAATGAGATGCACAGAATAATTTCGCTTTTCGTAGAGACATAGAAAAGTTGGTAGAAAAAAACTGTTGGCCTATCCAGTCTGCCCTGTTGCTGCCTATCCTACTGTAGGACCTGTTGTCTAGTCAGAGTTTAGCCCTCGCCTCCCCCTTGCTCCCTGACCTACTGCTATCACCCTGAGCAACTAGTAAGCCTTTTACTGTGCCATAGTATTGTTTTTAAGCAGTAATGCTTCTTGCACCCACCACCTCTGCTCGTGGACTATTTGATGGCTCAGCCAATCTCTAAAATAAAACTTTCTTGCGTCCCTGCTGAATCCTCTCAACACCAGCATATTTTAGTGTCCCCATGTTTTTGATATTGCCATTCCTACTGGATATTTCTACCTGGTTCATTCCTTTTAGGAACTTGAAGGTCTCCATCATATCACCCCCTCTCCCTTCTGGTCTCCAGTGAATAATTTTCAGAGCCTTAAGCCAATCCTCCCAGGATCTGCAATCTTGGCCCTGAATCATTTTGGTTACCCTGTGCTGCACCATTTCCAGCCTGTCTTCATTCTCCCTTAACTGGGGACTATAGAACTGGGCACAGTATTCCAGATTTGCTTATAAGTCAGGGAGGATGGACCCAATGGACTTAGTGTACCTTACGTCCTTCTATTACTGCATTATTTTATGTGTAACTGTGTTGCATGAGATTGACATTCTAACTGCCTAGATTCAGTTCACTATTTACACTTTGGCAGTCGTCCACTAAGCATGCTCAGTCTTTGGAATTTGGAAACAGTCTTCAAACCTGACCCCTCCTGCCCACCCAATCATGTGGTCCTCCAGTACTGTCCCCACTACTGTCAGATTTTCTGCAGCAAAGACCTGGTGTCCTTCACAGCTGCTGGTAGTGAATTTGATTCTGCTTGGTATTCGTCAGTTTTTTTTTTTCTTTTCTTTTCGACTCTTCATGTGTACCTTGGCTCCAGCTCACTGCTCTATTTAGCCATGGAACAGTGTCAAAAGCCAGAATTTAAGAGATGCATGACTTGTAGGTTTATTGTGTTCATTACAGATGGCCATGATGCCTGTGTCCACTGTCTGGGTATTGCCCATGACATGGAGAATTGGCAGTGGTGCCAGGCCACACACATGCAAGCGATTGAGGATTGTCGGGTACGGGTGCTTAAGAACTGGCCTGCTGTTGTGGCAGGCACAGCCACACTATTGATGGGCCTGGAAGGCGATGACGCAGGCTGCTCAGTGGAGGATGATGTCCCCATGTTGGACCTCTTGATTATCAAAGAGGAGTGAACAATGGATGATCCAGGCTTCTCGGACAAAGAGAGATTCTCTAAGGTCATGTATTCTTTACATTCATTTGACAAAACTTCTTCCAAGCACTACAGGCACGAAAAGAATAGTAGTCGCCTGTCATGCGAGCACTGTCTTTCATGGAACCTTTTCTGTTTTCCATGTACGGCATAGTTTCTGCCCTTTGACTGTCAAACTGCCTATGGAACCTGCCTGCCCATGGAGATTATGTCAGGGCAACCAGGGGTTTCAACACCAGTTGATCCTTTGACCAAGCCGTGTGGCCCAACTTGGGACATGTCTATCTAGGGTTATAAGTTCTCTCTCTCTCTCACTTCTATACTCCCTTAGTCAGGGATGGGGTGGGTCAGATGAGGGTTGGACCTAGCCCAGAGATGGTCGAGCATCCACCCATTGTCCTGACTCCAGTGCTTCAATCAGTCTGTCTAGCATTGGTCAGCCCCATGGCTGGACACCTGACCATTGACGTTCGAGACCGAGGTCACATTCCTAATCCTGCTCTTAACCTCATCAGTGTCAAGCCTGTCATGGGAGGGAAGGGGCTACAGAACATCAGTTGGTCTCTGGGCTGTGTTCCTAGGGTTGGAGTAGACCAGCATATTTGTCAGACTGGCTGAAGCCTGGCCAGCTCCTTCAGCTAGTCTGACAGTGTGGCTTATTGTGTCTCTCAGCATTGCAGGCAGTGTCTTCCAAGTCGTATCCAAGTCCAGCTGCCACTGTTAGAGCTGTGGGTGGGGACTCTGACCAAGTCTCCAAGGCTGGAGACCAGGCTTCCTCATGCATTGTCGTTCATAGTCACTCTGACCTAGTTGGTTGTCACACCTTTTTATCTGTGTTTGGCCCTCCTGTACCCAGGCTTGGATGAGTCTTACAGTCAACCCAGACTGCTCAAATCTCCAGCTTGCTGATAGACAGAGCTGCTCCGGGGAATTTTCTGTGTCATTCCACATTGTCACATTGCCAGTGGGAATACTTACATAAGGGTATATATGCACCCTGACTAATGGCCACTTTTATAACTATAGCTTTACATGTTATTGCGGTTTATAAAAATTACATTCAACAAATGCATGCAGAACACGACTATAGTTGATTTTAGTGCATAACATCAATATGAGCACAGTCATGTCTTATTCTTTTGTGGTACCACAATGAGGAGAGAAACACAATATATCAAAACTGCTAAAGCAAGCACCAAGTGAGCCTGTAAAAAGAAGCTGTGCCTAGCAACTTGGAATTTTGGTGACTTCAAAGTTCCAAGGCTCCATTTTCTTACATCTTTCTGTACCAGTGACAGGGTAGCAGCTTGAGAGAGAGAGCTCTCTACAACAAGTATTATCTTTAGTCGAAGAGCCTGTTTTGGGTATATCCTGAGACCTGTTGTACATCAGAATTGTGGTATCACTAATATGTGACAGTCCAATTTTGCTTTGTCCAAGTGCCTTTTCTGCCTGCCTTTACAGTGTAAAATTCTGTGTATAAGTCTTTGGAAGCTTCTGGTTCATGAAATATCCATTAGATCTTTCCCAGATTTGAAACATATTACTGTCAAACCTGGTTAATCCGGACCTGTTTGTATTGGGTCCGTTTTGTCTGGATAAAAAAAATCAACAGATTAACGGGTTATTGAAATCAAAATTAGAACCCGATGTCAAACATAAACCAGCCAATTCCAACAATGCATATAAATGTTATCAATTTTATTTTATTTACAGTAAAAATGTTATGGAAACTGTAAATATCTATGATCAAAAGTATCAATACTGTGCTGTACGTTAAAAAACTTAATAGAACATTGCATTTTCACATATTGCTAGAGTTTTGCCCTGATTTGTATTTTGCCACTCACACACGCTCACAGCATACACATATATACACACTCACTGACGCACTTACTCACTCACAGATGCGCAGTCGCTCGCACCACGCTGGATGCAGGAGACAGGACACTCAGGTTAGTAGGAACAAAACAGTTCACTTCTTCGCTGTATCAGAACCTGGAGCTCCATTAATTCTGTTGTTGGTTCGAGTGGGTCAGTTGTTGGATCACTTCCATTAAGATCCATTTCAGCTGTACTGCCCCTCTGTTCGTCGTCAGGGTGTGAGAGTATCTGGAGATGCCTCCAGCAGTTTTTAATCAGTCTCAGTAATTGCCCTCCATGAGCTGTGTATGAAAAGTGGTGCCTGTCGCACAGAGATATTCAATTCTTCTCCAGACTCAGCACACAATATAAAGTGTCAGCACAATTCTTTTTTTATAGAAACACTTGCAATTTTTAATTATCCCGGCATCCATAGGCTGTACGTGGGATGTTGTATATGGGGAGCGGAAATGAATTTTGACATTTGACAGTCTAGCGGTGGTATAACTTGTGGCATTATCCAAAAGCAAAATCACATACCTGCGTTGCAACTTCATTATTCGGTTGAAATCCAGCAACCAGTCCTTCAACTCATCACCAGTCATCCATGCCTTCTTATTGGCATGATATCTAGCATACAGTTCTGGATCAGAGTTGCTGCCAAAACATCGCGGCTTCTTTGCCTTACCAGTAACAAATGGTTTTATCTTATGTGAGCCGTCCGCATTAACACACAGTGCAACAGTTAGCCTGTCCTTAGATTTCTTAGTGCCAGAAACAGGGGCAGATGATAGCGTTGCTGTGGGACCAAGTCTGTAAAACAGTCCTGTTTCATCTAGGTTATAAATGTCTTTTGGGCTATAGCCATTTAAAACATCTTTTAGCTGTAATCGACCAGACACAACACCTGTCATGTCAGCACTGGCAGACTCATCGTGTAAAGTCTTACTGCTTAGGGCATGCCTTTTCTTGAACCCCTGTATCCATCCTTTTGAGTAAGAAAAATCCTCTACCCCCATTTGTGAACAAAAATAATTTGGCCTTCTCTATTACCATGGCATCGGACACAAATGCACCCTTTGAATTCATCTCTGACATCCATAAGTTGAGTGCAGTTTCAACCTCCTTGTGCTTTCCAAGCCGCACTCTTGTCAGTGCTGTGGAGTCTGAGGAAGCTGCAACTATTTCTCTTTGGCTCTCCAAATATCGGAGCATGTTGATGTGCCAAGCTTTAGACAGAAGGAATTTAAAGTATAAGCTGCCATGTCACAGGACGTGGACTCTGGGTGGGCTTGCTTCCACAACGGAGTTCTCTTTTTTGTGTAATTGAGATCTCGGACCGGCCCCGTTTGTCTGCCATCATATTTGTCAGCAACGCTTGTAGTCACTGGTAAAACTCTACCTGCATGTATCTTGCGTGAGCACTAATAAACATCTGACAACTCGTTTACTGCCCTTTGTGCGAGGTGTCTGCTCCGTGGTGGAATGCAGTTAATTGACACATAGGACTTTGGATCGCAGTTCACTGGGGAAACACATTAGCTTGTTAGCGCCTAGTTAAAAAAAACAAATTATAGAGACTAAAAGCAATGTAAAGCACAAGTTTTTTTTGCTGTGTAGCAATATGGATTGGGATGCAGAGATATTCGGATTATTCAGCACATTAAAGTGGCTACATATTGGTTTCCAATAAAAGTCATTCGGAAACCCAAGTTTACGGATAAATGAGAAACGGATTAACCAGGTTTGACTGTACCAGCATAACCAGATATATATGTCAGCAATATAACTTTGGCCAAATAAGTTTGATTTCCATGCCAATTATTTTTTTTTTTTTTGAGAACGAGCTTGGACTGAGGATATTTTGTTGTCCACAAAAAATACAAGATTGATTGTTTTGCCAAAGCCGTGTAAAATACTGTTTTCAAGTGAGTGCAGAATATGTATCTAGGTATTAACAGCCTCCTTGGGTGAAGAAATGAGAAATGTGTTTATGGTTGAGTGATTTCTTGGCAAAATACTTATTTCTAGGGACTTGGATATGTTGTTCATCCACACTGTCTGGCAGGTTCCTTGCCACTTTAAATCTTGCCGGAAGGTCTTCAAGCTGGCTCCTCCCACCCACCCGGGTGGTAAAACTCTGTGCTCCGCCCCATGACGCCAGATCTTCCTCACCGCTTGGAAGCTCAGGTTCCCTCCTTAACGCTCTGTGTGATAGACTGGATCCCTAATTCTTGGTTAGCGAAACTCATTTAAAATTTTCAAGACTTGGTCATCTTTCTCCCTACGCGGCTCGCGATGGACCAATCTACTCCCAGATTTGACGGTGCCCTTGTGGGCAGAAGATGTCCAGGACGGACCCGCACTCCACGTCGTCTACCGCCTCAGCCTAGAACATGACCACGAGCCCTGCGAGTCATGCCATTCTTCGACCAGCGTCCTGGAGGCCGCGCTGCCCAGTTACAGCTTGGGTGCCCGAGCGCTACCCACGGTCAAGTCGAAAGAGCCCGTTGGCGATTACCAGCGGCTGGCTCGGCTGAGCAACTCGAGCAGATGATGGCCCTCGAGGAGGAGGCGGCCCAGGCCACATCATCCGCTTCCTCGGTCGCGGCATTTATCCCGCTCTCTCTGGGTACGTCGTATTCAGCTTCGTTCAAGGAGCTTTGCCAATCCCTTTCCACGAAGGGAGAGGGGCCATCGGGACATTCCTTTTGGTCCAAAAAGAAGGACTCAAAGGGTAAGTCCCATCGTCTGCGTTCGTGGGAGCGGGAGAGGTCTCCTTTCCCAGAGAGTCAACTGTCAACTTCGGTCGAGGTTGCGGCTAAGGCCGCTGGCTTCATGGCGTCCCCGTCCGGCCAGGCCGAGACACCCTAGGCAGCAGTCGAGATCTTTCTCGACCAGCCGAGACGAGCTGTCGACTGGTGAGGCCGACAACCCTTCTTCACCGGTTCCCTCGGTGGAGACCGAGGATCTGCCTGCACCTCCGGTGCAGCAGTCCCCGATTAAGCTTCCGAGCAGAGGGAACAGCGGGTGTCCCCCGCCCCTTCCCAGACCCGTCCTTGGAAATACCGAGGATCTCGATCTCAGTCTCGGACTTCGTCTCGGTCCAGCCGATCCCGCCGACATCAGCGGTCTCGGTCTCGACACTGAGTTAAGCGGCGCCGCCGCTTGTCCTCGTCTTCCTCCTCGGAAGAGGAGAAGCTTTGGTGCAAATTGCGTCGACACTACGAGGACCTGATGTGGCAGCAGTTACTTCTGTCCGGGACCAAGCCGTCACCTTCCCCGGCCATCAAGTGGCTGTCACCTGAACGGCCAAAACAACCCCTCGCTGTAGCCAAGGTGCCCAAGCATGGGCGGTTGTTGACGAGCTTCATGCCCACCGATTGTGGTGGACCCTCCGCCTCCACAACCGAAACCGGGGGCGCCGACCAAGGACTCTCGGTCGGGTCAAGGCCTGCCCCACAGGTTGTCGGTCACCCTCACTCCCGACCGTCCTCTGAAGGTGGAGGGTGGCTCAGGCCTCAGGCAGCTCTTCACGGACTTCTCCGAGTCCGACAACGACTCCTCCCTGTTCTCCAGGCCGGTTGACCTGGAGTCCTCCGGGGGCTAGTCGTTGGATGAAAGCCCAAAGTCCTTCATTGGTTTGGTTCGGCTCATCTCGAGTCCACCGGGATGCAGCTCGACCCGTATCAAGCAGGCCGGTATCCTAGCGGAGATACTGGACCGAGGTTCCAGCAGGAGCCTTTCCGGTGGCTGAAGCCATTGTTGGCCAACCTTGGAGCTTGGCAGCGGCCTGCTACCTGCCCTGCGCCTTGACCAGGATGGCCAGAACGTATCGGTCCCCAGCTCTTTGCCGGGTTTGAACACCCTCTGCCGAGGGTTGGTCACTGACAGTGTTTTCGGTGTTCTGGGAGCGCTGGGGCGTGGACAAGCCCCCCGACAAGGAGTCCAAAAAGCTGGACTACGCCAGGCGCAAGGTGTACGCTGCGTCCTCCCTTGGCCTCCGCCAGGCCAGCTCGGCCGTGCTGATGGCACACTTCTCCCTTGCCCTCATGGGCTCCCTGGATGAGGTGATCCCTCATCTCCAGGCCGACCTGCAGACCACGGTCTGGCAGTTGCGGGACCAGGGTAGGGCAGTGGCCAAGCAGCAGCTCCAAATGGCTCTCGACATAGGAGACTCCTGTGCCAGATTGGTTGCGGCTGCGGTGGCCATGCGCCGCAGAGCATGGCTGAGGATATCCACCTTCACAGCGGATACCCAGCACGAAATTGGCGGATGTCCCCTTCCTGGGGACCGACCTCTTCGGCCCTGGAGTGGAAGGTCACCTCCAGCAGATCGAAAAGTCCAGTGCCACTCTGGACTCTGTCACCTACGCCCAGAAGGACAAAGGCCGCCGACAGCAGCAGCACAAGTCCTTTTGCCCTTCTGCGCCTGCGGCACGTCCGGCTCAACAGCAACAGCACCAGGGCCAGCAGGCTCGCACTTGGCATCCCAAACCCAAGCCCGCAGCTTCCTCCAATAGGAAGCAGGGAGGTAAAGGCCCAGGAGGTCCCTCAGCCGGTCCCTCCTCCAAGCCTGCCCAGTGACGGGTTGAGGGGTGTCTCCCCCAGCCTTGTCACTCCCCCGGGTTGCCCCTGTGGGGGGACGGCTCCGCCACTTCCTTTCAGCCTGGTCCGCTATCACCACGGACCGCTGGGTGTTGGAGGTGGTAGGAAAGGGTCTACCTCTGGAGTTCAAGCAGGCCCCACCCTTCCGAGCCGTCGCCCCTCGGGGGGGCCACGGGGTCCGCAGCCTCTCTGTCGGCCCGCCGAGCCGATATTGCCCTGCTCCTCGAAAAGAGGTGATCAGGAAGGTAGCGGATCCTTCTTCAGACCCGGGGTTTGTGTCCAGGTACTTCCTGGTCCCAAAACGGACGGGGGGCTGGTGCCTCATTCTCGACCTGCACGACCTGAACAGGTTCCTAAGGTCTCGGACCTTCAGGATGGTCACTCTGGCTCAGATAATCCCATCATTGGAACGAGGTGTGTGGTTCTGTTCCCTGGACTTTCAGGACACGTTCTTTCACGTCCCAATCCGTCCCTCCCACCAGAGATTTCTCCACTTCAGAGTGGAGGGATCCCTTTACGAGTTCCGGGCCATGCCCTTCAGCCTTTCCCTAGCTCCCAGGGTCTTCACCAAATGCATGGCAGTGGTGACAGCATTTCTGCAGCGCTGAATGGTCCGGGTGTACCCCTACCTGGACGACTGGCTGATTGCAGCCCCTTCCAGAGCGGAGGTGAAGCGGTCCAGAGATCTGGCCCTCCAAGTTGGCCTCCTCATCAACGAGGCCAAGTCGGAACTCGTGCCAAAGCAGGTGATATAATTCATCGGGGCAGAGCTCGACTCTCTACGAGCCAGAGCACGGCTCCCGGCAGACAGGGCCAAGGTTCTTTCCTCCTTTGCCCAGTCATTTCAGGTTAGCAATCGCGCCTGCTGGGACTTCCTCGCCTCCTGGGCCTTATGGCGGCCTGCACCAGCGTGGTCCGTTGGGCCGCTGGTACATCTTCCCTTTCAATGGGGACTGGCCAGCCAATGGTCACAGCACTTCGAACCGCTGGATCAGCTAGTGACAGTGACCCATGGGATGTGGAACGCTGTCCAGTGGTGGACTGTTCCAGCACATCTGCAGGAGGGCATCCCGTTTGTCCGCCCCAAGCCGACGGTCTCTCTATCGACCGGGTGCCTCTCTGATGGGTTGGGGTGTCCATCTGGGGGAGCACAGAGCGCACGGCCTCTGGTCCCCTCGGGAGTCCTGATGCCACATCAACCTGCTGGAGCTTTGAGCGGTTCATCTAGCTTTCACCGCCTTCGCTCCGTTTCTACGGGGTCAAGTGGTTCAGGTCTGTCACGACCATGTACTACCTAAACCGCCAGGGCGGGATGCTCTCCATGCCTCTGTGCAGGGAAGCTCTCCACATTTGGTTACTCGTGCGCAGCCTGGAGGCGGATCTCCTCGCAATTCATGTGGCGGGAGCCTCCAACCCCTGGCCGTTCGTAAGCTGAGATGGGGCTGCGTCCCACGAGTGGTCTCTCCTGTTGGAGGTAGTACAAGATCTGTTCTCCCACGGGGCACACCTCAGGCAGACCTGTTTGCCTCCAGGGAGAATGCGAAGCTGAGACTGTTTCATGCCCGCCCCCCTCAGCAGGGCTTGCTGCAGGGGGATGCCTTCTCGAGGCCGTGGACCCCGGGCCTCTTCTACGCCTTTCCCCCATTTCCCTTGATCCACAAGGTGCTTCTCAAGGCGAGGAGGGACAAGGCGCAGGTGATTCTGGTAGCCCCAGACTGGCCCCGCCAGTTCTGGTATCCAGATCTCCTCAGTCTCAGCTCCAGGCTCCCGAGGTGGCTTCCAGCCCGCCCCGACCTGATCTTAGACAATCAGGGGAAGGTATTCCATCCGGACCTTCAGTCCCTGCACCTGACGGCCTGGTTCCTGATCGGCTAGAGTTCCAGGCCTTGGGTCTTTCCGACGAGGTCCTCAGCATCGTTGAGGCGTCCCGTAAGTTGTCGACCAGAAAATGCTACGCCTTCAAATAGAAGAGATTCTCCATTTGGTGTCAGGAAAGGGTCTGGACCCTTCCTCCTGTTCCTTGGCAAGCATTCTGGACTACCTGTGGTCCCATTCTCAGCAAGGGCTGAGTCGGCGACCCTTAAGGTGCACCTGGCAGCCATCTCTGCTTACGAGCGGGCAGGGAAGCAGTCGGTGGCGCAGGAGAAGGTGGTCGGGCGCTTTTTCAAAGGCTATCACGTCAGCCAGAAGGATGGGAGAGCTCCAGGCACTTTCCATCGAGTCTCCTTATCTGGTCTTCCACAGGGACAAGGTTGCCCTGCGCCCCCACCCGAAATTCCTTCCGAAGATGGTGTCGGAGTTTCACCTTAACCAGGTGTTGACTCTGCCGGTGTTCTACCCCAGTCACACCTCGGAGGCCGAATATAGGCTCCATACTTTGGACCCTAGAAGAGCGCTTGCTTATTATAAGGAGTGGACGACTGAAGTTCGGGGAAAGGTTCGCCAGCTGTTTGTCACCTACGCTGAAGCCGCACCTGGCAGACCTGCAGCCAAGTGGACGATAGGCAGGTGGGTCACCTCCTGCATAGATCTCTGCTATAGGTTGGCAGGCGTGGAGCCTCCCAGAGGGATAAGAGCTCATTCTACCCGCCATACCGCTGCATCGGTGGCTGCTTCCAGGGACGTCCCTATCCAGGAAATCTGCAGGGCTGCTACCTGGAAGTCAGCACACACCTTCATCACCCACTACCACATTGACCTTGAGTCACGCCAGGATCCTGGTTTTGGGGCCTCAGTTCTCCAGTCTTTATTCCCTAAGTAGGGGGTGTGCGCCTTGCCTTCCTCCTCCCGGAGAACTGCTAGGAGTCTGCCAGACAGTGTGGATGAACAACATATCCACGTCCCTAAAAATACAGGTTACTCACCTGTAACAGGAGTTCTAGGAATGGTATATCTTGTTCATCCACTTGACGCACCCGACCTCCCCGGCTTCGATGCACAACCTGGCTTCCAGCGAGCTAGATTTGGCATCCTGGGGCAGAGCCGAGTTTACCACCGGGTGGGTGGGAGGAGCCAGCTTGAAGACCTTCCGGCAAGATTTAAAGTGGCAAGGAACCTGCCAGACAGTGTGGATGAACAACATATACCATTCCTAGAACTCCTGTTACAGGTGAGTAACCTGTATTTTTGATTTCATTATGGCAGTTTTGGCCAAAGTATATTACTACACAATTACACTATGAAATGTGTATGTATGTGATATATATGACGTGAAACCCAAAAACCTTGAATTCTTACAATGAAAGAAGAAAATTTAAACAAGGTACAGAAGTCACAAATCTTTACTTCCCTAAACACAAAATTAATACAATGAGACTCCACAGATACACAAAGTTGTATGTCTAGCTATTTTGAAGCACTATTTTGGAATACAATTTAAAAATAAATACCGAAAAGTATTCTGTACGTGACTGAGAATTCCAAAACTAACTTATGTTTCACATCATCTTAATCATTTTCATCCGAGTCATCTTCATAAGCAGTTGTTTTATGGACATTTTCACAAAATTCGCCTGCTGTGCAAAAGCAAGCTTCAGTGTAGACTAGATTGTTTGCTTTGCACTAGCACAGATCAGTCCTTGTGCATGCAGATTTCTGACATCTGCATGATGCAAGTTCCAGCTGTCCACTTGGAGCAGGTTCTTTAGAACATTAGAACAGGGCTGAGTTGATTATCCAAGAGGTACCAGCCATGTCCGTTTTGAATTGAGAGGTTCGGAACTGCTTGCAGTGAAAGTTTTCACACAGTTGCCTGGATGTTGGCCCTTTCTATATGGTGTTTAAGGCTGTTGGATGTAGGTGACAGGTTTTCATTTCTTTGTCGCTTTTGTCAGGAAAAGTCAGTATCAGGTATCATCAGCTGTATTACCAGGCATACGTGGCACATACAGACTTCTCACAGGACCTCACTTTATCCATGGAAAGTTCTCTGTTGATAATATTCAGATTCCTTTAGCAGTTGAAGTTTTTTTTCTAGGAGTGTGGATATGTTGTTCATCCACACTTCTTGGCATGTCCCCTTCCACTTTAAATCTTGCTGAAAGTCTTCTAGCTGGCTCCTCCCACCCACCTGGGTGATATATACCTCGGCTCTGCCCCATGATGCCAGATCTTCCTTTCCGCTGGAAGATACAGGTTCCCTCGTGCACTCAGCATTTCGTTGGCCCTGGCTTTCGAATTGTTGGTTTTACTGAAAATCAGACTCGTTCAAGTTAGGGATTGCGCTTTCGTCACCTCGACTGTGGAGGAAAAATCTTCCCTAGGATTTCGCCGGTGCCCTGCGGCCAGAAGATGACACGAACCGATTCCCCCTTCCCCCAACGTGCGTTTACTGCCTAGGTGTCGGACATGACACCTCATCGTGCAGTTTTTGTCTGGCCTTCCATCCCAATGTCCTGGACGACCGCAAGGCACGCCTGAAGCTGGGGAGACCAGAAAAGAGAAACCCACCGGTGAAATCGAAGGAGGCTAGGTGGGTGGTTTCCACGGCCACGGACTCCGCCAAACAGCTGGAACAGATGAAGGCATTCGAGGAGGAAGCTTGTGCTTCTGCCAGTTGAAGCTTCTTCGTCCCGCCGAACCTAGGCTCCACCTTTACGGGCTCCTTCAGGGAGATGTGCCAGTCTCTCCCCACTCGGTGAGGCACCCTCGGGCTCGCACTCCTCCCGCTGTTGGAAGAGGGATAAGGACCCAGTGTCTTCATCCCGATGGAGACGCTTTTGGGACCAGGAGAGATCCAAGTCCCAAGAACATGCAGTCTTGACCTCGGTTGAGATCGCATCCTCGGCCGCTGGCTTTTCAGACCTTCCATCTGGCCAAGGGACCGAGGAAGTGGCTGATGAGGTCTAAATTATTCTCGACCACTTTGCCCCCTTGTCACCGGCTGTGCCTGACGACTCGTTGGAAAGGACTCCGGTCCTGGTCTGTCCGGATGAGGAGACCCAGCCAGTTGGTGTCCCCATCAAGGAACCAGTCCCGGACCCCTGGGTCTCACCAATCCCAGTGTCTCCTGATCGACCGAGTCAGCCTCCCCGATCTCGGTCCAGGACCCCCTCGGACGATCGACCGAGGAAGTGCCATAAGCGCTCAGAAATGAGGTGACGCCACAGGTCCTTATCCTCCTCGGACGAGGAGAGGCTCCGGCAGAAACTCCGGCGCTATGAAGACCTTATGTGGCAGTAGGTGATCTTGACCGGGTAGAAGCCGGCTCCACCACCTACCTCGGCCATCACTTGGCTCTTGCCTCCTATGCCGAAGCCGACCCCTCCAGAACCGAAGCCTTTGGTACCTCCTCCTGTGGAGCTGGGCCGTCTGCAGATTCGGATTCAGTCCGAAAAAAGCTTGAGTTCCCTCTCAGGAACAGCAGGCAGGCAGGCATGCAGGCCAAACTCAGGCCTTTCCACAGTTCTCCCGCGCAAATCCGCTATGGATTGCTGCTCGAACTATCTCGAGCTGTTACTTCTTCACTTCCTAACTCAGATCTGACTGAAACTGCAAGCAGTGTTGGACTTTCCCCAAGATCCAAAAGGTTCGGTTGGCTGATCTGTCTGTCAGTCACAACAAGGTCTCCCCCTCCAGGTTATTTTAGGCGCCAAAAGCCCAAAACTACAATTCCTAAACATTTTGGCCCCACCAAGCCCCTGTAGGCAGGCTCCATTTTAGAGTCCCACATGTACTGATTGGCCCATTCTGCAGTCCAGGACCAAGATGATGGAAACAAACAGAACTGTCCATGCTGCAAAGAAGGCAGGTTAGAACAAACTGCAATACTATTACTACTCTAACAGATGATCAGCAAACAAGTACATCTTCTAACAGAGCTCCCTTTCAGATTAATTATGACTGCAGTCCAGGCAGCCCTTAAAGAGAGAGTACACAGAAGTTATACAGGCACTCTCTGGCAATACATTCACACTGCTGAAACGCAGAACATCAAAGGCAGTGAGCATTTAGGCAAGCCTAAGGAAGACTTTTTCAAGGAACCCCTATTTGTAGGGTGGTTAATTGTTTTGTTGTTGTTTTTTTTTTCTGTGCGGCTCTCCAAGCTACAGATGGGCATGATCAAGTTCCGCGCCCCCTCATACAGGGGGCCTGGGGCCCCCTCCCATGGGGCCAACAAACGGCGAACTCTGGTGGCCAGAGGGGGTGGCAGTGGAGCTGGCTCATTAGTGGGGGCCAGCATATCTTGAAGGCTTTGAATCCCATGGGGGCAGGGACATGCAATGACGACACACGTCTTCCCTCGAACGTACAGGCGCCAGCCGCAGTGGATCTCCCGGCATGCGCCACGGGTCAGTCGTGCATTAGACACTCAACCCCACCTCCCCCCAGAGTAGGAGAGTAGTCCACCCAGTCACTCAGTCCTACTGCCCCTGGCCGGCCCTCCGAGTCTGTTCCCGAACCTGGGTCATCTGTGCTGCAGACGGTGATCATACCTCTGTGCCAGCGGGCCAGCTGCACTTCCAGTTTTGACCACAGTGGCCATGCCATACACAATTTAGACTGTAGACACTGGCCTGTCTGAATGGGGGAGCCTTGGGTGAACTTCGGCTTCCTTCTCAAATTCAAGCAGCAGAGCACTCTTTAGTGTTCTTTCTGAAAGTTCCATCTGATTGTGCCAATGGGAAGTGAACATCAGAGAGTTCATAGATCAGAACTTCTTTTAGATCAACAATCAGTCTTCCAGAAAGTTCTCAGTCAGCATTAACAATTTGTACTTGCTCATTTCTAACTTTGACAGTTTTCTTCTGTGCTAGAGTTGCAAACGTTTTCAGTTTCAGGCGTGGCAAGGTGTCCCAGAAGCTCTTTGTGTGAGTGTTCAATCGTTCTTAGGTAAATCTTGTCATATGCTCCCTACCAATATCTTCAGCGCACACAAGACTGCATGTCATTTCAGCTGGTACTACAACTCCAGTTGCAGTGTTCAAAAGTGGGAGACACTTGCTGCCATAATTATCTGGAAGAGTGAATGGGTTTGGCATTAGTTTCGTTGTGCACACTGACAGAAGCCGCTGCACATTGGCTCCATCCCTCTGTAGTCGCTGGACCCCTAATTCCTTGTGAGTGGCAACTGTTTCACTCTCCTGCAAGCCACACATGTGCTCTATGGCATCAGTTATGGTTGCCCTCTCATGGCTGGTGAGAAACCATCGCTGTAGAGCTCCTGGCTGCTGAGTGATTGCAGTAATGTCCCCTTGTTTCTTGAAATCAAGGTTAACAGACTGCTCTAGGGCCATATCTCTCCATACCTGAATGAATGGTTGACTTGAGCAACTGAGTGATTTCCTTTCATGAACTCTTCATGCACCTGTTGGGGGGTGTACTTGGGAATTGGTTCATGTCTGCAAGTTATTATGGGCAGCCGTCTTGCATAATTGGTTCTGTCCATGGAGAAGTATGGCACCATTCCAGCAGTAGAAGACAAATGCAACAGCCAGTTCCCATTTTTCTCAGCTCGAATGAACACGAGTAAAAGTTGTACCATCTGAATATATGCATTCCAGAAAGCAAAGAGATATGATTTTGAGCTAGCTTCAGCTTTGATAGATGTGAACAGCTGCTGAAGCTCATTCAGGTCTCTGCACAACTGCCTGAAGTTCTCATGCAGCATTTTGCTCCTTTCAGCGCTGTTTCTGCACGCCTTGATTTTGCTGTTAAGATTTTCCACTTCTGTGACATTCAGGCTGTCCTGATGCTCTCCCTTGTCTTGAACCCATTCCGAGAATGACGGCATTGCTTCCATTACCAATTTGTGGACTCACTCCTCAATTATATGACTTTCCTTTAAGTAGAGCAGAAGCTATACTACTGCTATATGTATTGGACTCTATGAGGAGATCTTGTACGCCCAAGTCTTCAAACCGCTTCTCTATGAGTGCTAAGTAGTTTAGGGCAATGTGAAAGCCTCCCATACTGATCAGTGTCCTTGAACTCTTCTGCATACCGCCACTGTATCTCCTTTGCTTTCACATAAATGGCTGTCAACTGTAATGACTGAATCCTTCTGTCGCAGTGCCTTCATCATTGTCTGAACTTGCTTCTTGACTGTGTATGCAGTACTGAATTCAGTTGGAGATCCTGCAATCATAGGACAGTAGCCAGTTTGTGGAAAACAATGCCATGGTTTTCTAACTGAGCTAGCACTTCCAGTGCAAGGCTCATATCTACCACCTCAGTGTTATCATAAGAGGCACTATGTCTCATGTGATTCAGAATGATGATAGCCTGTTTGGAACTTGTAAAGTCTCTTTCATTGTCATGGTTAAGCTGATGGGCTTCTGCATCTTTTGTCTTCCGTGTGATGCACAATGTGCAATGTCCTGACTTATCCATGATTATGTGCCTTTCATCTGCTTCATTCTTACATTCTGAGCTGAGATCACCAAACTGTTCTACATCTAGATCCTTTTTGTAATGGTCCATCGCAGAAACCAGTACAGGCTTTTTTGACTTTGAGTATGAGATTTTCAGTATCGACTGGTTTGATGTTAATTTCTCTTGCAGTTCTCCAAATCTGCCTTCAGTATCTGTGCTGCAAGAAAGAGCACCTGAATAGGACTGTCTCCGTTCTTCTTGGCTCTTCTGCCCTCTGTAGATTCTAAAGTCACCTGGCACTGTGATTTCCTGGAGCATACAGTGGAAGCTGTATTAATTACATCTTATAAAGATATGTTACTAGAGTAAATGAGTTCTAATTTGAAAGGATTTGGTTGCTGGTGAAATACCAGTGAATCCTGAAAGTGTATCTGCAACCTTCTCTTCAGTCACTGGGAGTGGTAATTGTCTTTTGCAATACCCTTCTTTTCCAGATAAGACTTGAAGTGACCTAACAGAAATGTCATGGTACAAGCCCTTCCTGCATGAATACCTGGTTGTATCTGTATCACTAACTCATGGAATGCCTGCGAGTACAAGTCCTCATCAAAAGGTTCTTGGGCTCTGCATATTTCGTGATATTTTGCCTCTGCTGCAATTAGGGCAACATCCCGAATTTTGGTGAGCATTTCAGCATCTCCCTTTTCCTCTGCAGCTTGCTGTATAGTCTTGCTTGCAGAAAATGTAGCAACTGAGAATAGTTTCTTGACTTTCTTGTGGGTTTTCTTTTGACAGAACATGCACATTGACCAGTCCATCCCATATGATTGGAACCTCAGTGGTAGGCATTTTTTCCCGTTTTGTTTTTTTGGTCTCAAGAAGAGCAGGAGTAAGAGTAAAGGATGTCTTCACGAATTTAAGATTATGCGCAGTGGTATATTTGGTATAACAATTTCTGTGCTATACAATACTGAGTTCAGTGAGCCTGTGAAAGTCAGACTTGAGTCTTTCATGGACTTCGTCTTCTCTACATTGTGTGGCCTCTATGAAGTTGAATTTTGAGATAACAGTTTCTGTCACATTTGGGGTTTTTTTTGTAACGTTTATTTATGCACCCTACCTTCGGGGCATCTCTCAGGGTCTCTTCACCAGCCGCCGGACACAACGGCCCATCTGAACAGACTGCTCCGGGCTACATCGGGTATGCGGGGACTGGACACTCCCCCGGCCCTTAGGAGGAGCCCCAGACTCCAACGAGAACCGGAGAGACAGCTGGTATTGAGCGTGGTCGGTCGGACTGCCTCAGATCGCCCGTCGCGCCTCACCCAGAGGAAGGGGTATTTAGTAGTTTTCTCCCCTGAAGTGCGGACGTGCAATGACGTCCCGCCCAGTGTGCCGGTGCTCCCGCATGCACCCAGAAGACATCCGTGCCACGCTCCAATCCCCAGGTATCTGCTACCTTGCTCTGCAGTGCCCCCGGCCTCCGCCAGGGGATGCCAGAGCAACAGGAAATCCCCAAACTTTCCCCAGGACTAGGAGAGCTGTCCTCAGACATTCAATCCCAGTCTTCCCCTGCTGACCCCCGGCTCCCCGAGCTCGCTCCCGAACTTGGGTCGCCGGTGTAGCCCGGGGTGTGGCGTCCAGCACCTCAACTCTCAGCGCCACCAGGCCGGCTAGTTTCTGTCACATTGCTAACAGTTTCTGTGCTGTCTGCCTGGCATATAACGCATTGGCTCCAATCAGTCCTTTTGATGTGCTTTGAAAGCAGAAGATGAAGAACCACTTCGTTGTCACAGCTGTTATCACTGTCCATCTTTAATCTGAAAACAGAAAAAAAAAATTTTAAAACCTTGTGTGTTATGAAAATGTGTAATTGCAATTATAACAAATAACATTACATTTCATCCTCTTGTGTTTTGAAGACAGTGTAAATTGCCTTATTAAAATGTGCGCACTTACATAGACAGCACTCATTAAAGGTTCAGACCCAAAATGTGCGCGCATTCCACAACATCCGCTTGACCTTTTGACAGTTGACCATTAACATTTTGGCCCCAAATATACAGCTTGTCTAGGAAATGTCAAGATGAACATGCATATCAAATTTCGTGAGGCTGTTATCAGTTCTTGAGTTATCATAATAACCCTATGATATGTATCTGACCTTGATATTTGACCCCAGATGTATTGTACAGCCAGAGTATGTAAAGATGAATGTGTACAACAAATTTGGTGATCCTGTTGCAATTGATTTTTGAGTTACCATGTGGACAATCTCATATATCCATGTACCGAGACTGCTATGCACACCATCCAGTTCACGGCGGCACAGCTAATTGGTGATGCCACAAATCCATAGTACAACAGGTCTAGAAATGTTTCTTAGGTATTCCCCTAGCTAGACCAAGTGACAGACCTTCTGAATACTGGGTGTGCTACATGGTCATTTTTGGCCTAACATTAGCTCTTGGACCATTTGTCATTTTTCTTGTTTTTCAGATCAGAACTCAAGTTACTGTAGCAGGAAGGAGTCACTGGTAACTACAGACAGCTTTGACTAAATTTAAACTGTGCCAGGGTTTTAAAAAAACCAGTAGTTTAAAGCAGCAGTACAAGATAACAAAACTCAGATCTTTTGCAACAGTTTGTTCCCTGTGCTCTGTTGAGCATTTACCTGGTAATCTTTCTTCTTTTCTCTGTACTGTCACCCTGTAATTTGCTCTGTTTTCCTTTGTTTTTGTTTGCATTTGTTCCACCCGCCATGTTGAACTTGAACCCTCTGCTGCCAGCCGCATATGTGCATGACTCGCAGTACTACCCAGCGACAGTGGGAATGTGCAGCACAGGGTCCCACTGAAGTAAACAAAAGACATGATACTACGTGAAGGGGACACTCGGCTGGAAATTAGGCAGCAGCCATATTTGCTGTGGCGCCACAAAACTGGAAAGTAATCACTTCCTGATTATCTAGTACTGCTGCTTTAAAATGACAAGTCTGCTAAACTTCATTCTATCTGTTGCCTTTGAAAGTCTTTTGCCCTGCCTGTAATTTGCAAGATCGTGATAGTGTCCTTTATTTTTGGCATGATGACTGCCTTTGCCTGGTGCATTGTAGATTTTCATTGCGAGAAGGAGGGCAAGTCCTCTTCGTCATCCACTCCAGTGTTGGCTACTACAGCCCCCCCCACCCAACCGTCACTGAGACACCAAGTTCAGGCTCTGGCGCCACCATAGCTACTATGGACGGTGTGCAGTCTACATCATCGGTTCTACCGTGTCAGTGATGGTAGATCTTACTTCGAGATACAGCTGTTGCAGCAGGTTACACCATTAGGACTGAAGCCGTCAGGCGCCAGGACCCCACGGAAATTTTCTAGCTAGCAGTCTTCAGCGGGGACCACCTCCGACGTCGGTCCCGCTCCCAACGTCAAGCGTAGTACATTAAGAGGCGGTCCCCCCACAATCCTCAGTTCTTTTGCCTCCATCGACATCGCAAGCATCGGCCTCTTGGTCCCTTTCTAGCGTGTGATGAACTTAGAACTACGACATTCTCCTTTTTCTTCACAGATTTGGATTCATCTGATGTGCTCTCCAAACACCTCTCTGGAAGGTCACCAATCGAAGTGCGCCTGCGGCAAACAGATCCCCTTCAAGGATCCTCACTCAGCCTGCGTGCGCTGTCTAGACCCAGAACACGACACCAGGGCCTGCTCCCTTCTGCCAGGGCTTCAATTGTCGCACCAGGATCCGCCTCCAGAAGGCCCTTCAAGCGTTTCTCTTAGAAGAAACTGAAGACCATGGATAGGGAACCTTCCTCCGAAGTCATCGGGAAAACCCACAAACACGGGAGAAGGAAGGCGAGTCCCCAGCGAGGCCTCGGACTCCCGGACTCCGGCTCATGGTCAGACCACTCTCCTTCCAGGGCTCAATCTCATCCTCCCCTGGTTCAGGTCAGATCCTCCAGCGGCTCCTCCTCTTTGCAGCCCCTCAAGACTTCCAGGCCGTCGGCTTCGTCCACTCCATCTAAGGCCTCGTCTAAGTCTGGGGAGCGCCACAAATCTTCCTCCTACCATCAGGACTCCGACACCAGGTTGGTTTCCCAACCTCCGCGTGGGTCGGACCCGGTCCCTCGTAAGACTAAGGACCTGACGTCCCTAAAACGGACGCCAGACTCTACGTCGGCCAAGCATCACCGGTGCTCCCAGGAGCCAGCGACAGCAAAACACCCGTCGCCGGCCAGGCGTTAGACTCAGAGGATGTCGGCCAGGGGACAGACGTCTACTACCCCAGGAAGGAAGACTGCACCACCGTCGCCGGCTGACATTGGTCGGAAGGAATCATCGGAGGAGGATACCACTCAGCCTGAGGACCAGGCGGGCGACACCGGAGACGTTGGGCTCCCACGGGAACCTTCCCCAGAGCGGGAGATCCCCGGGGGCCCGACCCCGGCGACAGGCCACTGGTGCCCGGCCCGTCGTCGGGCTTAAATTTGGCAGAGGTAAAGGAGCTCTTTACCTTCTGGTGGGACACCATCAGGAAAGATATGGTCGCCACGCACCCTTCTCCTACTCCGGCTCCGCCTCCACCCACTCCTTCACCGCGTACGCCCCCTCCTCTGCCCAAGGGGCCTGTCGGACGGTCACCAACCCCCAAGGAGCGAACACCATCTCCTAGGGGCAGATCCTTAGATAGGAGAAGACCTCCCTCAAGATCCACTTCAGGATCACCTAGCCCTTAGAGACCCAGATGACACCAGTACACCCCGTCTGCGGAGGATTCTAGATCTGACACCTCAGGGTGCTCCAGATCTCCTTCTCCCATCAGCATTCCCTCTCCGGACCCACACGACCTACCCAGGTCTCCTCCGGATGATCCCTCTTTCGCAGAGATCATGAGGCACATCCAGGAGAATATGGGGTGGGATGCTGAAGAACTCGACCCCAAGAGACAGCACCTTGCCCGCTACCTTCGGCAGAAAGACCCAAAGCCTGTGGTAGTGCCACCCTTGGTGGACACCTTTGCGGACGTCACCAAGGCTGCGTGGAAACATCCGCATTCTACTCCGGCAGTGCCGAAGAAGGCTGACCGCCTATACAAGGCCCCTAGGGAGGACCAGTATCTGGCGAACCATCCTCTGGCTGACTCCCTGGTCATCACTCCCTCGCATGACCAGTCTCGGAGACCTCAGCATTTGAGCACACAGCCACCGGACCCAGAATCCAAGCAATTGGATGTCCTGGGTAGGCGCATATACGCGGCTGCGACTTGCGCCATCAGGTCACCGAATTACCTCACCCACGTAGTTCAATTTCAGAACGCACTGTGGGAACAGGGACAGGACCTGGTTGAGAAGATGCCCGATGGCGACCAAAACTAAGAGCTTTTGAACCTCCTCCGCACGGGTTCGGATGTGGGGACCCAGTTGCTCAGAGCCGCATACGACTCTGCGGACTCTTCAGCCAGAGCTGCAGCCTCAGGCGTGTGTCTTCGGAGACGCTCTTGGCTCCGTGTCTCTGGTTTTACCCCGGACGTCCAGAAGAACATCTTAGACGTCCCTTACAACGGTGAGGTCCTATTTGGTGAAGCCTCCGAGAAGGTGTTCACCAAACTTCAGGACGCAGGGAAGACAGTCAGATCTGTTCAGGCCATGTACAGGTCTTGGCCCAGTTCCTTTCGTAGGAACCAGAGCCGCTTTCGCGGCCAGATACAAAGGCAACAACCATGTTCCGGCCAACGGCAGAGGGGCACTTTAACCCGGAAAGCCCAGGCCAAATCATCCCCAGGCAGAGGCCAACGAATCGCAAAGTCGGCCCAGCCTGCTGGATCGAACACTGCCACAGCATGACTCCTTCCCGGCCCCTGCCTCTCCTCAGGATCAACGTGAAATGAAGGTCAGGGGTCGCATCGCACGTCACCTGCCAGGGTGGCTGTCGATCACCACCGACAGGTGGGTGCTGCAACTGGTCAAAAAAGGCCATTATATAGAATTTGTAGGCAGCCCATCTACAAGACCTCCTGTGCTTTCCCGCTACTCGGGTCAGCACGCCCTGCTTATACAGCAGGAAGTGCTCATGCTTCTGGAGAAAGAAGCCTTAGAGCACGTTCCAGAGAACCAGAGAGGACTAGGGTATTATTCTCACTTTTTCCTGGTTTCAAAGAAAACAGGGGACCTCCGTCCAATTCTGGACCTCAGCGACCTCAACCTGTCAGTCGTTTACAAACGCTTCCGCATGGTGATCCTTCCGGGCCTAATTCCCATGTTGAAGCGAGACACCTTTCTGGCGTCTTTGGACATGCAGGACGCCTACTTGCACATCCCAATTGCTCAAGCATACAGGAGGTTCCTGCACTTTGTGTTTCAGAGCCACCATTATCAGTTCCGAGCTCTCCCCTTCGGGCTGTCATCGGCACCTCGCATTTCTACGAAGTGCATGGCGGTCGTAGCGGTGTCTCTGAGGAGACAAGGCCACTACGTGTTCCCATACCTGGACGACTGGCTTCTCATGGCACCCTCCAGGGAGGCACTGGTGACTGACCATTCCGACACCCAGCTCCTTTAATCACTGGGTATCCTCATCATCTCTGAAGTCACTCCTGGTACCGTCCCAGAAACACAGTTTATAGGAGCAGTCCTGGACACCGTCAGAGGGAGAGCCTTTCCCTCAGACAGAGCGGAACACATCAGATCCCTCATCAGGGACTTGTCGGTGAGGAAGACCATCCCAGCCAGATCGGTCCTTTGCCTGCTCGGACACATGGCTGCGGCCATTGCAACAGTCCTGCTGGGACGTCTCCACATGTGGGTAACCCAGTGGATGCTAAGGGTGCAGTGGGACCAAAGGCAAGACCATCTGCAGCATCCAATCCGAATCACAAACGCCATAATTCGGGATTGGCAATGGTGGCTAAATCCGGGGAACCTCTCTGTGGGTGTCCCTTTCGCAGCGCCGTCTCTGACAGTGACTCTCTCCACAGACGCTTCAAGGCTCTGGTAGGGAGCACACCCAGATGGTGTGCGGTCTCAGGGCCTTTGGATAGCCCAGGAATCTCATCTCCACATCAACATTTTGGAAATGAGGGCAGTTCTTTACACTCTGCAGGCCTTCCAGCCAGAGATTCTACCGGGTACACTCCTGTTACAAGCAGACAATACCGCAGTGATGTATTACCTCAACAAACAAGGAGGCACTCACTCCTACCCGCTTTGCAGGGAGGTCATGAGAGTGTGGGAGTGGGTATTGCAACACGACGCAAACCTAGTGGCAGTACACGTCCTGGGAGTGGACAACACCGTCGCAGACAGCCTGAGTTGCTCTCAGACCAGAGTCCATGAGTGGGAACTTCTACAGGAGGTGGCAGAGGATCTGTTTCACAGATGGGGCACTCCAGAGTTAGACCTTTTCGCGTCCCCATTCAACGCAAAACTGCCCAGTTTTTGCTCGCTAGATCCAGGGCCTGGTGTTTTCTGGCGAGACGCGTTGTCCCTCTCCTGGGCAGGCAGATTCCTCTATGCCTTCCCTCCTTTCCCGTTGATCCAGAGAGTTTTCTTGAAACTTCGCAGGGAGCAGGTGACTCTAATTTTGATCGCGCCTTTCTGGCCCAGGCAAATTTGGTTCCCTCTTCTGCATCAGCTGTCCCGGGAACCTCCAGATCATCTTCGAGGTACAGCTCTTGCAGCAGGTTACACCATCAGGACTGTAGCCGGCAGGCATCAGGACCCCACGGAAATCTTCTAGCTAGCAGTCTTCAGCAGGGACCGCCTCCGACGCCTGTCCCGCCCCCAACGTCAGGCATAGTACATAAGGAGGCGGTCCCGCCAGAATCTCCAGTTCTTTCCCGCCGTCGACTTGCATGTCTCGACCCTTCGGTCAGTATCTAGCGCGCGATGATCAGGAAATTTGTTCACATGTTTCTTCACCGAAGAATTTCTTCAAGAATCTCTTCCTCCAGATTTATTCCTCTGTCTGATGTCCTCCCCAACTTCCGTGGAGGGCCATTCGTCCAAGTGCGCCTGTGGGAAATAGATTCCATTCAAAGACCCACATTCGGCCTGTATCCGGTGCCTGGGCCCAGTCCACGACACCCAGGCTTGTTCCTTTTGTCAGGGCTTCAACAGCCGGACCCAGATCCGCCAACAGAAGGCTGTCCAGGCTTACCTTTTAGAAGAGAAGCTCAAGGCAATGGAACCTTCTCCAAGGGGGAATCTTCGGAAAAATCCCACAGGCACCATGAGAAGCACAGGGATAAGGTGAGACCTAGATCCCCTTCTAGGGCTTCGGACTCCTGCAGCTGTAGCTCCAGGTCCGACCGCTCTCCGTCTCGGGCCAGCTCTCAGCCTCCCCTGGTTGTGGTCAAGTCCGCCAGCGGTTCTTCCTCCCTGCGGCCTGCTAAGACCTCCAGGCCTTCTTCTTCTTCCAAGGCCTCGTCTAGGTCAGGGGATCACCATAAGCGTCACTCAGCCTCTGACGTCCGGTCAGTTTCCCTGCCGCCTCTCTCTCAACGAAAGACTAAGGAGCTGACCTCCCTGAAGAGGACGTCGGGCCAAACACCATAGATCCCGGGAACCAACGACAGTCCGACACCCGTTGCCGGTCAGGCACTCACCTACCAGGACACCGGCTGGGGAACCGACGTCCGACACAGCAACGAGAAGAACCCCACCACCTACGAGTCGGCCAGGAGGTGTTGGCGGAGGAGGAGTCCACTCAGCCCAGGGACAAGGCGGGCGACCCAGGACCTGAGGACAGGCCACTGGCGCCCGGTCCGTCGTCTGGCCTTAATATTTCGGAAGTGAAGGAGTTATTCACTTTCTGGTGGGACACCATCAAAAAGGATGTGGTCACCACGCACCCTCCTCCCTCACCTTCGGTACCACCAGCCCCAGCGCCCCCTCCTTCACTCAGTGGGGCAGCAGGCCGAGTACCTTCCCTCCAGGAGCCAGCCAGACCTCCTAGGGGCAGACCTTCAGACAAGAGAAGGCCTCCGTCCAGATCCTCTTCTGGGTCACCCAGCCCCAAGAGATCCAGAAGACGCCGCTACTCACCGTCTACGGAGGACTCAAGATCGGACATCTCGGATGGCTCCAGATCTCCTCCTCCCATCAGCGTCCCCTCTCCGGACCCACGTGATCTCCCTAGGTCTCCTCCGGATGACCCCTCGTTCTCTGAGATCATGAGACATATCCAAGAGAACATGGGGTTGGGCGCAGAAGAACTCGACCCCGAAAGGCTACACCTAGCTCGTTATCCTTCGGCAGAAAGATCCTAAGCCTGTGGTGGTACCACCCTTGGTAGACACCTTTGTGGACGTCACCAAGGCAGCGTGGAAATGTCCACATTCGCTCCCAGCAATGCCGAAGAAGGCTGACCGCCTGTACAGGGCCCCAAGGGAGGACCAGTACTTGGCTAATCATCCTCTGGCCGACTCCCTGGTCATCACAGCCTCTCATGACTGGTCCCAGAGACTGCAACATCTGAGCACACAGCCACGGACCTGGGTCAAACAACTGGATACGATGGGTAGGGTGCACTTGCGCAGCTGGGCCTCGCCATCAGGTCCCTGAACTACCTTACCCACATGGTTCAATTTCAGAACACTCTGTAGGAACAGGGACAAGACCTGGTAGAAAAATTGCCAGGCCGGTGGACAAGGAGGAACTTCTCAGCTCCTCCACCGGGTTCAGGCATTGAGGGACCCAGGTGCTCCGAGGCAGCGTGCGATTCGCGGACTCCTCGGGCAAGCGCGGCATCCTCGGTGTATGCCTCCAGAGACACTCATGGCTCCGTCTCCGGATTCACCCCGGACGTCCAGAAGAACATTCTGGACGCCCCTTTTCACGGCGAAGTCTTGTTTGGTGAGGCATCTGAGAAGGTCATCACCAAATTGCAGGAAGCTGGGAAGGCCGTTAGATCTGTCCAGGCCACGTACAGATCTAGACTCAGTTCCTTTCATAGGAACCAGAGTCGCTTTCGCAGCCGGACTCAGAAGCAGCAGCCTCATTCCGGCCTGCAACAGAGGGGCTCCTTTACCTGGAAAGCCCAGGGCAAGTCGTCCTCAGGTAGAGGCCAACATCCTACCAAGTCGGCCCAACCTACAGGATCCTCCGCCGTCACAGCATGACTCTTTCCCGGCCCCCGCCCCTCAGGATCAATGGGAAATAAAGGTCGGGGGTCACGTCGCAGACCACCTGCCATGGTGGCAGTCGATCACCACCGACAGGTGGGTGCTACAATTGGTCAAAAAAGGCCACTTTATAGAATTCTTAGGCAAGCCACCCACAAGGCCTCCTCTGCTCTCCCGTAACTCGGGTCAGCACGCCCTGCTTATCGGGCAAGAAGTGCTCACGTTGCTGCAGAAAGGAACTTTGGAGCACGTCCCAGTGAACCAGAGAGGAGCAGGATATTATTCCCACTTCTTCCTGGTTCCAAAGAAAACAGGGGACCTCCGTCCAATCTTGGACCTAAGCGACCTCAATATGTCAGTCGCCTACAAACGCTTCCGCATGGTGACCCTTCCGGGCCTAATCCCCATGCTGAAGAAGGATGCATTCCTGGCGTCCCTGGACATGCAGGACGCTTACCTGCACATCCCCATCGCTCAAACGCACAGGAGGTTCCTGCACTTCGAGTTTCTCGGCCACCACTGTCCGTTCCGAGCGCTTCCTTTCGGGCTGTCATCAGCCCCCAGGGTCTTTACCAAGTGCATGGCAGTCGTGTCAGCATCTCTGAGGAGACAGGGCAACTATGTGTTCCCGTACCTGGACGATTGGCTTCTCATGGCCTCCTCCAAGGAGGCGCTGTTGATAGCCATTCAGCACACCCAGGCCCTTTTTCAGTCTCTGGCCATCCTAATCAACTACGAGAAGTCTCTACTGGTACCATCCCAGAGGCTGCAATTCATAGGGGCAGTTCTGGACACCACCCAAGGGAAAGCTTTCCTTCCCGAAGACAGGGTGGAACGCATCCGGTCCCTCATAGGGCACTTAATTGGCGAAAAAAGACCGTTCCAGCCAGATTGGTCCTTCGCTTGCTCGGACACATGGCTGCGCCCATTCCAACAGTCCCGATGGCAAGGCTCCACATGCAGGTTACCCAGTGGATGCTCAGAGTGCAATGGGACCAAAGGCAAGACCATCTGCAGCAGCCAGTCAGAATCACGAAGGCCGTGTTTCGGGACTGGCAATGGGGGCTAGACCTAGGAACCCTCTCTGTGGGGATTCCGTTTTTAGCGCCGTCCCTGGCGATAGCACTCTCCACAGATGCCTCAGAGCTGGGGTGGGGAGCACACTTGAACGGGGTGAAGTCTCAGGGAACATGGACTACTCAGGAGGCTCATCTCCATATCAACATATTAGAGATGAGAGCGGTCCTTTATGCCCTGCAAGCTATCCAGTCGGACATTCCACCGGATACTCTTCTGTTAAAAACAGACAATACAGCAGTGATGTATTACCTCAACAAACAAGGAGGCACACACTCCTACCCCCTCTGCAGGGAGGCCATGAGAGTGTGGGAATGGGTAGTATGACACGGCTCAAACCTCATTGCAGTTCACGTTCCCGGAGTGGACAATACCGTCGCAGACAGGAGGTGGCAGAGGATCTGTTTCACAGATGGGGCACTCCATAATTGGATTTGTTCGCGTCCCCATCCAATGCAAAACTGCCCAATTTTTGCTCGCTAGATCCAGGGCCTGGTGTTTTCTGGTGAGACGCGTTGTCCCTCTCCGGGGCGGGCAGATTCCTCTATGCCTTTCCTCCCTTCCCGTTGATCCAGAGAGTCCTTCTCGAGCTTCGCAGGGAGCACGTGACGCTGATTTTGATAGCACCTTTTTGGCCCATACAGATTTGGTTCCTGCTTCTGAGTCACCTGTCCCGGGAACCTCCGCTTCCTTTGCCAATCAGCTCCCATCTACTGTCTCAGGAGGAGGGTTCACTAGTACACCCGGACTTACATTCACTGAACCTGCACGCTTGGCTCCTAGAGACATAGCCATTTGCGACATTGGAATCTCGCAAGAGGTGGCGAAGTAATGCCACCGCAAAACCGGAAAGCATGCCACATAAGCTTGCGAAATGGCGAGGTTTTGCCTATGGGCCCAAGCACGCTAGCTTCTCCCTTTAGACTGTCCAGAGAAATTAGTTCTGGAATACTTGCTCTCCCTTTTCAATCTGGGTTGGCTTACTCCTCGATCAAGGTGCACCTTTGTGCAATCTCATCCTACGCTCGATGAGTAAGGCCGCGATAGCACAGTTGGATCGTCCGGGCCGCCTTAAGAGGGTACTCCACCTTAGGCCACCCATTAGGGATCCTGTCCCTCCTTGGGACTACCTTTTCGTCCTGGAGCAGCTTACGCTGCCACCTTTGAACCTGCCGCGAGACTGCAAGCTCGTTTTCTGTTGTGGAAGACGCTATTTTTGGTTGCTGTTTCTTCGGCGAGAAGAATCTCTGAACTACATGCTCTAATGTGTAAGGAGCCTTATTTAATTTTTCACCAGGACAGGATGTCCCTGAGGACGAATCCCAAGATCTTATCTGTGTCAATCTTCACCATTCATCACAGATGGGGGTACTGGCCGGAGATCAGGACCCTTGGGAGCTTTTTTTTTTTTTAAAGGATAGGCGGGCCGGCCTCAGGCGCCCGCCCTCGAGAGCCGACATACTACATGGCGCCGGGATTAGCCGTTGTTGCATCAACTCCGCCTGCCTACCAGTTCTTGTCTCCGCGTACGAGGTCGCCTCGTGGAAGCTGTTGAAGAAAAACTAGGCCTGTCAGCCTTTATTGCGACGTTTAAGTCAGTCTGTCTTACTAGTTCTGGGTTTGCCTCTACTCGATGTCGCCGGTAAGATCTTTCCTTTTTATTTTAAAGTTTGCGACATCGAGTCTGTTTTGGTGTTTTTTTCCGTTGGTCCTGTCTCGGTCAGAGGGCAAGAAGTTTTCCAAGGCGGGTTGGCCCCCCATGCGTCGGTGCCCATGCGGCCTCAAGTATTCCGTTACCGACCAACATGACTGGTGTCTCGCGTGTCTTGGCCCGCTTCACGACATGGATTCGTGTGACGCCTGCTTCTCCATGGACTGCCGTGTCCTCGAACAGCGCGCATGGAAAGTGGGGCGAGCTCCACCGACTTTCGGGGGTAGGGTTCGCACTCGTCGGGCCAAGCCGCGCTCTCTCGGCCTTTCCTCCGGGTCCCCTCCCGGTTCTACTCACAGGCCGGAGGAGGGCTCTCGGCTACTAGTAGCCTGGCCTTAGTCGAGCTCTTCCCATGGCGCAGGAGGCCCGTCCCGCTTCCCCGGGAGGCGGGCGGGAGGCACCCGCACGGCAATCGCCCCTTCAGGGTGAAAAGCTCCCCGGTGTCGGTCCAGGCCGGGTCGGCGCCCATCGGCGGGGCCGCCAGGCGCCGTTCCGTGATGCCGTGGGCCCTGTCTGTACCGGCGTCGGTGTCAATTCGTCTCTTGGCGCGTTCCGGCGCCGACCATCTCGGAGCCGTGACCTGGATTGACGTCGCCTTTGTCATGTCTGCGCCTCGGTGCGAGGTTGCCGCAGCGCCGTGGGCGCCGGTGTCGTCAGTCGGTGCCATTCTCTGTGCCGTTGGTGTGCTGCGTGGCGCGAGGCGGCCTAACGATGTCGTGTTCGGCGTAAGTCGCCTTCAGACCGTCGGCGCTTCCGGTCCTCGGTGCGCCCGTAGCGCCGAGGGCTTAGCGGTGTCGTTGGCAGTGCGTAACTAGGGTTGCCGTCGGCGCGTCTCTGTCCCTGGTACGCCCCAGTGCCAGTGGACTTGGCGGGCGCGTGGCGGCCTGACTCTGGACCTTTGACCCGGGCTGCCCTGGGCGCCTTCTGTCAGCCCGGCTTAGCGAGGGCTGGCAAGAGGCCAGGTGCCTCCTCGGCCACTGCTCTGACTGCCGGGCCCCTTGGTAAGGTTGCCTTCCCCCGCCTTCCTACTGTTTGGCTTAGGGCCTCAGACTCTACCTCGTCGGAGTCGGGCTCGGAGTCGGACGGGCAGTCACACCATTCGGGGTTGTCTGCGGAGGAGAGCGAGCCAGTGGTCTCGACGACGAGTCATAGCCAGCCCCCTTCTGAGGAGCGTCAGGTAGTTCCTGAGGTTAGGGTCAGTGGTACTGACCAGCAGGCTATGGTGCGTGCCACCATTGCCATGCAACCTGGCCTTGGGGGGTTCCTCGACCCCTTGGCGGTGGTACCCCTTCCAGTAGCATGTCTCGATCGCCCAACTTTGGGGCCCATCGGGAAGTCTGCGGGGGGGGGGTGCTGCTCCCAGGGTCTCCCCTTCGGGGGCAGCCCAGAGCTGCCAGCTACCTAGGCTGGCCCTCTCGAGGACCAGGACCCTCTCGGACTCTGAGGGGTCGAGGGGTGTGGGATCGGCGCGTCGGCCTTTTTCTGGTGTCCACCCGGGCCCTGGACGAAGCCACAGTGCGGACTTCCGCCCTTCCCCTTCTGGTTCCTTGAGGGGGTCCCATTCTTTGGAGGCAGGGGACCGTCCTTCTGGACCTATATGGGCCCGGTCGCCTCACTGGGGGGATTCTTCTGGGTGCAGCCTTGGCAGTACCAACGTGGTTGTACAGCTGTCGGCTGTGGAGTCTTCCGGGACACCCTCCTTGGGTGTCCGTGGTTCGCTCCCTAGCCCTGGCAGAGGTCAGCCGACTTCTTCTCTCGGCTCTGCCCCATCCCTCTGCCACATTCTCCAGCGCTCCCAGGCATTCTTGGTCCTAGCGGCCCTCTCACTTGGGAGCAGTTTAGAGCGGTGGCTGGGCTGCTCGGTTCCCGGCCTACGTTAGGGCTATGGACAGTCAGGTTTTCCAACCTCCCCCTGTGCAGCCACCCTCGGAATATTTGGTGACCTCCAGCTCCTCATCCCCCTCTTCTGGAGAGGAGGACCCTCTGTCCATATCTCTCCGGCCGCTGATCTCTGTGAGTATCAGCGTTTCCTCGTGAGGATGACGCAGGACCTTCACCTTTCTCTCCTGTCTGTGAGCAATCCTGAGCATGCGGCGCACGCCTTTCTAGGCGATTTTGGTGCGGCCACCCTTGTTGTGCCGCCCTGGCCTACTCCCTTCCGGGAGGTGTCCATGCGTTTCTGGCAGAGGCCCTTCTCCGGAGTTCCTGACCCTAGGGACCTCTGCCAGAGGTATTGCACTGCCCCGGAGTCTCCAGGTTCTATGCCTCATCCGCAGTCCGGATTGACGCACCTGGACACTCCTGACTGGCTTTGCGCCCTCCACCGTGACCGGCCCCCAGATCAAGACTCCTTGGATTTTGACTTCTGGGGGAGGAGGACCTTCTGCTCGGCATGGTTGCTTCTCTCCATCTCTGCTCATCAGGCCCACTATGCACCCTACAACAGGTTCTTGTGGTCTGCGCTAGGTCAGATTCTAGCTGCTTTGCCTGACTCGGAGCAAACCAGGCAAGCCATCGCGCTCTCTGCCTGTGACCTGGAGCTAGCAAGGCACCAAGCAAGGGCATCTTCTGGCGTAATGAGGTAGCTACCGGGGTCGTGGGACAGCAGTCTACCAGGAGATCGGTGTGGCTTCGTCTTTCGGTTGTCACCCATGCCAGCGCAGTAGGGTGATTGCTCTGCCACCAGGACCCTATCTCTTCTCCTGTCGGGCGAGGCAGCGTTTGTGAAACTTCCTCCCCTCGGGGAGACCCGTCTCGCTCTCCCACTCTCGGGCCTCATCAGGCCCAGAGAGTTCCCTTGGTGTGTGTTGCCACTGGGGCTAAGGCACTCTGTCCCTTAGGGTGCAATCAATCAACCCCCTTCAGGGGGGCTTGGTACTCACCCATCTGTGAAGAATGGTGAAGATTGACACAGATAAGATATAAAAATTATGTACCTGCCGTAATTATGATCTTTCTGTGTATGTTCACCATTCATCACAATCCCGCCCGCCATCCCCCTGGGGCCTCAGTCTCTGGGTCCTCCTCCCTCTGTGCCTACCCCTCTTCTTGAGCGGGGTAAAGTTGGGACACACGGGGAGGTATTTTTCCCTAAAGGTACAGCTCGAGTGGCACTCCTTCTCTACTACATATCTCCACCCCTACGGGGTGGGAGCTGGTGGTTGCCCTCCTTCTGTTATCCATCTAACTGTTTAAAAGGAAAAAAAAAAGATTTCCCCCTTTTTTTCACCAAATATCTTTCCAGAGAGAGTACTAACACACCCTGGATGTTCACCGGTGTCTTCGATACTACTTGACCAGGACCAAACAGCATCGCAAAACGGAACAGCTGTTTGTCTCTTTCGCTGAGAGGATGTTGGGAGATCGAGTCTCGAAACAGACCCTTTCTCGCTGGCTAATCCAGTGCATTTCCCTTTGCTACAATAATAGACAGAAACCCCTACTAGGGGTGGTTAAGGGCCATTCGACAAGGGGAGTGGCTACTTCTTTTGCAGCACTGAAAAACGTATCCACATCAGCCATATGTGCTGCAGCCACCTGGAGCTCAGTGCACACTTTTATCAGGCATTAAGCCTGGATATCGCCTCATGGCGAAGAGCGGGTTTCGGACTTGCCGTCCTGCAGGGCCTCCTGTCCTAGGCTCAGGACATGTCGGCGTATCAGTTTTGCCACCTCCCAATGGCTTTTCAAGGCGCCATTGCTTGGGAATCAGTCCTGATGGTGTAACCTGCTGCAAGAGCTGTACCTCGAAGAAGATAGTACAGTTACGTAAGAACTTACCGTAAAAGTAAATCTTGAAACAGCTCTTGCACAGCGAAATCTCCTCCACCATTCCCTTGGAGGTAAGTTCCAGCCTAAACAACAAGATCTTTTAGTCTTGGACATCTGATGGGGTCCTCGGTCTCCTTTCTGATGTCATCCAGCGGAGTCTGGTGGAGAACTGGGATTCTGGCGGGACCACCTCCTTATAGTACTACGCCTGGCGTCAGGGGCGGGACCGACGTCGGAGGCGGTCCCTGCTGAAGACTGCTAGCTAGAAGATTTCCGTGGGGTACTGACGCCTGCCGGCTACAGTCCTGATGGTGTAACCTGATGCAAGAGCTGTTCTCGAAGATCTGCTGTTACGGTAAGTTCTTACGTAACTGTTCTTTCCTTTACCAATCAGCTGCCATCTGTTGTCTCAGGTGGCGGGTTCATTGGTTCATCCAGACTTGCACTCCTTGAACATGCATGCTTGGCTCCTAGAGACATAGCCATGATGCGATACGGGGTCCACCAAGAAGTGGCAGATGTGCTCTCTGCCGCGGAAAACCGGCAACCCACGCAACATACGCCATGAAATGGCGTAGATTCTGTTTGTGGGCTCAAGCACGCGGTTTCTCGCCATTAGAATGTCCCAAACAGCTGGTTCTGGACTACCTGCTTTCCCTTTTTCATTCTGGTCTGGCTTACTCCTCGATTAAAGTGCACCTTTGTGCAATTTCTGCTTATCATGCCCCCGTAGGCCATCGGACGGTGGCCCAGTTGGACACTACTCGTGCCTTTTTAAGGGGAGTCCTCCACCTTAGGCCGCCCATCAAGGATCCGATTCCTCCTTGGGACTTACCCTTGCGTCGTAAAGCAGCTTCGCTGCCACCTTTTGAACCAGCTACGGTTGAGCTACATTTCTGTCATGAAGCGTTATTTTTAGTTACTGCGGTTACTTGGTGAGAAGGATCTCAATGCATGCACTAATGTGCAAGAGCCTTATTTAGTTTTCCATCAGGACAAGGTATCCTAAGGACAAACCCAAAGTTTCTGCCTAAGGTGGTTTCAGCCCTCACCCTTAACCAGGATATTGATTTACCAGTGTATTTCTCAAGGTACACTAACCGAGGAGAAGCCCCTCTGCACACCCTCGACGTGCATCGATGCCTCAGATATTATCTGACTAGAACCAAACAGTTTCGAAAGGCGGATCAACTTTTTGTCTCCTTTGCTTTCAGAATGAAAGGAGCTCCTGTGTCTAAACGGTCTCTCTCGAGGTGGCTCATCCAGTGCATCACTTTCTGTTATGATAAGCGCAATAAACCCTTACCGGGCGCAGTCAAGGGTCATTCCACGAGAGTGGTGGCCACTTCCTTTGCGGCGTTAAAGAACATCTCCACCTCAGCTATTTGCACTGCAGCCACTTGGAGCTCTGTGCATACCTTTATCAGGCATTACAGCCTGGACATTGCAGCGAGGCGAAGAGCAGGGTGCGGCCTAGCCATCCTTCAGGGACTTCTGTCCTAGGCTCGAGTTGTATTGAGACTTCTACCTTTCCTCCTCCCTGTGGCGTAATATTGCCACTATTGCTTGGAAATCAGTCCTAATGGTGTAACCTGCTGCAAGAGCTGTATCTCGGTAAGATGGTACAGTTACGTGAAGAACTTACCGAACAGTAGATCTTCGAGAACAGCTCTTGCAGCAGGTACCTTCCCGCCCACCATCCCCCTTCTTGTGGAGGTAGGTCGTAGCCAAACATCCATCTTGCGGGATGGGACGTTCTGATTTTAGTCTTGGCCATCTGGTGGCGGATCCTCGGTCTCCTCTTCTGATGTCCTCCAGTGGCCAGGAGTCTCCGGCGGGAGAACTGAGGATTGGGGGCGGGACCAACGTCAGAGGCGGTCCCCACTGAAGACTGCTAGCTAGAAAATTTCCATGGGGTCCTGCGCCTGACTACTTCAGTCCTAATGGTGTAACCTGCTGCAAGAGCTGTTCTCGAAAATCTGCTGTTACGGTAAGTTCTTACGTAACTGTACTTTCTGGACCCATTACAGGGTGTTGTTGACTCCCAAATTGTGCTGGCGAAGTTCTCTGAACTGTTTTGCCAGCTGTCTCGTCAACAAGGTCTTCCCCTGTTGGCACAGTCGTCGATGGGATCCAGAAGTATGCCTGCCTCTGTCACCGGTTCTGAATCCTGTCATCATTCCAGACGAGGAGGAGGAATATATTCCTGATCTCCTTAATATGGAGGAGAATTTGGAGGATGAAGAAAGGAAACATGATCCCTATCAAAGGAGACATATCTTCAAGTTCTACCCACCCTCTCTCTCTTCCAGTGAGGACTCTTTGGTATACACACTCAGGTCCCCGAAGATGCCTGTCTTTAGGCTTTGTTCAGATAATCCAGGATGTGAAGGGATTTGCAGCTGAGGAGGAAGATTCCATGAAGAGGAATTTGGAGTTTTTGGAGGTCCCTACTATTCCATCCATTGTCATCCCTCCTGTATAACCTAGTTTGGAGGATGATACGTTTGCAGCTTGGCAAAGGCCTAATACCTTGCCTGCAATGCCCAGAAAGGCTGATGAACAATATCCTGCTCCATCTGCTAAGCTTTACTATGCCTTGCAATCTGAAGTAGATTCTGTTATCATGGATCTTCATGATCATTCTGAGCTCCCTGCCTCCTGATAAAGAATTCAGGAGGCTGGAAGTTATGTGCAGAAGAACTTATGCCTCTGCATCCTTAGGCATCAGAACAGCTAACTACCAAGCTTGTATGATTAAATACTGTGTCAGAATAGCATGTGAAAGTTTGCCATGTCTGCTGTTCAGGCTTTGCCTGCCAGTACTGATTTGCTTAAGGCTGCTTCAGACGGTATGGCTGCCGGTATGTATCTGTTGTCTTTTGCATATGATGCCTCCGATGCTTCGGCCAAGACTGCTGCCTCTCTCATATGCCTTCTAAAATACTTCTAGCTATGTGTAGTTTGCTACTGGTGTACAACAGTCTGTGCTGAATACCCTTTTGGACTTCTGACTATTTGGTGATGATGCTCAAAATATTCTACATGAACTTCAAACCTCCGGGATGACCTTAAGGTCCCTTAAGTCTCTAATCCCTCTGCCCACCAGGGGGTGTCATAGGGGTTTGTTTTGTATGCCAGTAGCCTGTGGTGGCTATGCTTTCCATTAGCAGCCCTGTGCCTGTGGTGGTGGTCCCCCTCCTGGGGCCCCTCCCACCTGGTGCTCATGCCAAGACACCCAAATGTACTGGTCAAGGTGGTGCCCCTGCCACTCCTGGTACTGTCTGACTTTTCACCCTCTACTGATGCCTCTGGGGGTGCTGGTGGCAGAAAGATTCAAAAATGGAGGGAGATCACGACGGACGAGTGGGTCCTGTAAGTAGTGGAGAAGGGCTATGCTCTGGGGCTGATGTCTACCCCTCCATTGCATTCGCAGCCTCCTTGGCAATAACCTCTGGGCCATTTGTGCCTTCTGCTAACAGAAGGTCAATCTCTTATGCAAAGAAGTGCTTCTGAACCCATTCCCCCTCACGAAAGAAAGAAGGAAGAGGTTCTAGGATCGTGGATGTGTTGTTCTATCCACACTTCATGGCAGGTACCTTGCCGCTTTAAGATGTGCCAGAAAGTCTTCAGGCTGGCTCTTCCCGCCCACCCAGGTGGTATAGCCCTCGGCTCCGCCCCATGATTCCAGATCTTCCTTTCTGATGGAAGGTTCAGATTCCCTCCTTAGCATTCCTGCGTGTAGTAGGCCCTGGCTCTTGAATCTTCAGATTCGCTTCCAAAACTGATTCAGAAACTCTCTTGAGTTCTTCTCTCGCTTCCACGATGGAGGAAAAATCGATCCTCCGGTTTCGCCGGTGGCCCTGCGGGCAGAAGATCTCTCGCACAGATCCTCATGCCACGTGCATATGTTGCCTGGGACTGGACCACGATCCGCAGGTCTGCGATCATTGTTAGTCCTTTTCTCTGAACGTGCTTGAAGATCGCACTGCCCGGCAACTGGAGAAGTATTACCCGCCAGTTAAATCGATGGATGCCCATTGGGTGGTATCTGCGGCTGTGGGGTCCGCTGAACAGTTACAATAGCTGAAGGCCTTCGAGGAGGAGGCGGCTCAGGCTGCAGCGGGCTCCTCTTCGGCTTCTGCCTTCATTCCACTGCATCTGGGATTCTCCTACTCGACTTCCTTCAAGGAGTTGTGCCAGTCTCTCTCTACCAAGGGAGAGGGTCCTTCGGGATAGCATGTTTCACACTCCAAGAAAGAGTAGAAAAAGGACAAAGAAAAGCCGACATGTGTCTGTTCTTGGGACCAAGAGCTGTCCCGCTCACAGGAATCTCCTGTCTCGACGTCGGTCGAATTCACGGCTGAGGCTGCTGGTTTCATGGTACTTCCGTCAGACCAGTCTGCTGAGACACCTGTCGATGTGGCTGAGATTTTTGTCGAGCTGATTGGTGGGTTGTCGCCCGATCCGGCCGACAATTGTCTTTTTCGGACACCGGTGGTCCCAGTGTCCTCACTTGGGTCGGCACAGCCCACTGGGCAGGACCCGCCCACCAGGAAACCGGATCTGGAACCGAGGGTTTCTCGGACTCCTGTCGAGGTCCCCCGTCGGCTCTGCCAACGTCGAGGTCTCAGTCCCGCTCCTCGACTTCGACTTCTGGCAAGACTCGCTGCCGCTGGTGATCTGGTTCCCGTCATCATAGCAAGTGGCGCCGACCCTCCTCTTCTTCGTCCTCATCTGGTGAGGAGAGGCTTTGGCGCAAGTTGTGTCAATATTATGAAGACCTCATGTGGCAGCAGTTGCTTTTATCCGGGTCCAAACTGCTCCCGGTTTCGACTTCGGCCATTAAGTGGCTTCTACCAGAATGACAGACTTTGGCCACAGCTGCCATCACCAAGGTGCTGGTCAAGGCCCTGCCGGCTCAACCGAAGCCAGCTACTCCACGATGAGTGGAGCCACACGCCGAGCAACTAAATCTGGGGCTCTGACCAAGGATTCTCGGTAGGCCCAAGGCTTACCCCATCGGTTGTCAGTCACTCTGCTCCCTGCAGCCAAAGTGAGGTGAAGACAGGTGGTGCCCTACTCTACAAGGACTCTTCGTCCGAGGATTCCTCCATGGTCTTCCATCCGGTGGACATCAAGTCCTTGGGGGGTTCTCTCTCTGTTGACGAGGGCCCTACCTTGCTGATGTGTACTTGTTGGCTCATTTCCAAATCCACGGGAATGGAGTTTGAGCCTGTGCAGAAACAGGCTAAGTATACCCTTACAGAAATTCTAGATAAAGGGGCTACTCCTATGAAGGCCTTCCCAGTGGCTGAGGCTATTGTGGGTCCAGGCTTGGAGCTGTGGCAGCGTCCGGCATCTTGTCCTGCACCTTCTGCCCGGATGGCCTGCAAGTATGCGGTGCCCATGGGGTCCCTGTCTGGCTTTTAAGAGCATCCCTCTGCGGTGGGGTTGGTGGCTGACTCTGTGTTTCGGCGCTTAGGCAACAAAGCGGATGCGGACAGACCCCCCCCCAAAACAGGGAATCCAAACAGTTGACCCATTCTGGGAAGAAGGCGTACACAGCTTCCTCACTTGGCCTTCGTCAGGCCAGCTCAGCCATTATCATGGAACATTTTTCCCACGCCCTCTTAGGCTCCCTGGATGAGGTAATTCCTCATCTCCCGGCTGACCTCCAGACCACGGTCAAGCAGGTCTGGGACCAGGTTAGGGCGGTGGCAAAGCAGCAGCTCCAGACGGCTCTGGACATTGGCGATTCCTGTGCCCGTTTGGTAGCGGGCGCAGTGGCCTGCGCCGCAGGGCTTGGTTATGCATCTCAACCTTTACAGCGGATGCACAGCACAAGCTGGCTTCTTGGGCACCGATCTGTTCGGGCCCGGCATGGAGGGTAACCTCCAGTGCATAGAGAAGTCCAGTGCCACCTTGGACTCCACCAGATCTGTCCAAAAGGACAAGGGCTCCCAAGCGTCTAAACCGCAAGTCCCTTCACTCGTCCACTCCTGTGGCCAGCCTGGCTGAGCAGCAGCACCAGCAGCAGGGCTAGCAGGCTCTAACTTGGTGTCCTCGGGCCAAGTCCGTGGCGTCCTCGTTTAGGAAGCCTGGGGGGACTCCTCCAAGCCTGCTCAGTGACGGGTTGGGGGGGTGCCTCTCAATCCCGTCACGACTCCCCTGGGACCTCCCGTGGGGGGCCAGCTGAGCCACTTCATTTCCGCCTGGGACCTCCCATGGGGGGCCAGTTCAGCCACTTCATTTCCACCTGGTCCACTACCACCACAGACCGTTGGGTTCTAGAAGTGGTAGGATGAGGTCTGCCTCTGGAATTCGAGCAGACCCCTCTTTATCGAGCCCGTGCCCCACAGGGGGATCTGATATCCACAGCTTCTCAGTCAGCTCTCAGAGATGATTTAGCTCAGCTTCTCCTCAAGGAGGTGGTGTGCCCAGTAGTGGACCCGCCTTCAGACCCAGGGTTTGTCTCCAGGTACTTCTTGGTGCCAAAGCAGACAGGGGAGCTGGCGCCCCATTCTAGATCTGCATGACCTGAACAAATTCCTCAGGTCCCACACCTTTAGGATGGTAACTCTAGCTCAGATCATACCATCCCTGGAGTAAGGAATGTGGTTCTGCTCCCTAGATCTTCAGGACACATTCTTTCATGTCCCGATCCGTCCGTCCCATCGACAGTTCCTCCTCTTTAGAGCTGAGGGAACCCTTTACGAGTTCCAAGCCATGCCCTTCGGCCTATCTTCAGCCCCCAGGGTCTTCACCACATGTATGACAGTGGTGGTGGCTTTCCTGAGGTGCTGAGGAGTCTGGGTGTACCCTTACCTGGATGACTGGCTGATAGCAGGTCCCTCCAGGCTGGAGGTGGAGTGGTCCAGGGATCTCGCCCTCCAGACTTGCCTAGAACTTGGCCTCCTGATCAACGAGGCCAAGTCGGAACTCGTGCCTGCGCAGGTGATCCAGTTCATCGGGGCAGAGCTTGGATCCCAGCAGACAGGGCGGAGGGACTCTCCTCCTTTTACCAATCATTTCTGGTTTGGCAGTTGCGCCCTGCCCGGGACTTCCTGCGTCTTCCGGGCTACATGGCGGCCTGCACCAGTGTAGTCCAATGGGCCCGCTGACATATGCGTTCCCTGCAGTGGGAACTGGCCAGCCAGTGGTCTCAGCGCTCAGGTCATCTCGACCAGCTGGTCTCTGTGACCCAGAGGATGTGGGATGGCCTACAGTGGTGGCTCGTCCCGTCCCACCTGCAGGAAGGGCTACCGTTTGTTCGCCCCCAAGCAGAAGGTCATTCTGACGACTGGTATAATATGATCAGTTTGCTGAACTGCACCTGACACTGACTCATTTATTATTTATTTGATTGTTTTGTTATTTTATTCTGTTGAAGGCTGGTGGGTATATTATTTGTAGTTTATATAGTGACTGATTTGTTTTGGTTTACGTTTATGTAGTTTGTGTCATTTTTAGATAGTATATTTTATGGTTTGTTGTTATATTATTTGATTTGGGTGTGTTAGTTATTATTTTAATGTGCTGGGGAGGCCAAAAGATGGTCAGGCAGTATTCCCCCACCAGGCTCAGGGAATCGTACCCTTTTGACTGCCCTTATTTATCATTGGAGACTTACAAACCCTGTCAGTCCCTCTGGATTGCTAGGAGGCACAGGAAGGGGTGGGGAACTGGAAAGGGGGTAACGAATTGGGGTGGTAGGGACCAGGCGACGCCCTGGGGGGAAATGGTGCCGGGACAGGGGCAATCCCTGTCTTGTTCCCATACCCAAGGGCCCAGCAGTTGATGCTGGACAAGAGTCTAGGTCTTCCTCGGTATCTCATCCAGCTTGGGCAGTGTTATGTAATGCCAGGTCCATCAAAACAAGATGGCTATTATAGCTGATCTTGTTGAAACAGTGGATCTGGCGTGCATTACCAAGACCTGGCTGGACAAAAATGCAGGCCTAATATTGGCTTCTGCAGTTCCAGCTGGGTTCTCGGTGATTAACCGCCCGAGGTTGAATCGTAGGGGTGGGGGTGTAGCCATCTTTTTTAAGACCAAACTGGGTCTTGTGGATGTTCCAGTGGGGACCACCAGATCCTTTGAGTGCATCATGGGAGAGGGCGCAGGTTGCAGGATACTCCTCATTTACTGTCCACCAGGTGATGGGGGTTATTCCTGCAGGAGATTGCGGACTTAGTCGACAGGTATTTGAATCTCCCAGATGGATTATTCCGGGGAACTTCAGTGCCTGGGTTGATGATGAACACTCGCAGTTTGGTCAAAATCTCCCTCTGGGGGACTTCCGGTTGTGAGCGCCTTGGAATGGCGGCTTAATTGACAAGTTCCAAGAACGACCTAAACAAATCTACTCACATTGCGCCTTGAGAACATCAATTCTGTCATCCAGAAGGAACATAACAGACTACCTAATGGCACCGAAACAGAGATTTAAAGAAAATTTGCAGTCGATGGGGGGTAAATCACCAAAAAATGCCTCTGAAGGTAAACAAGTACTGCTGGCCTCAGAGCCCCAGGAGTCTGATGCTGACATGACTGCCCGTGATCCCCACACAGAGGAACCCGACTGCACCATTACCTCTCGCCAGCTCTGCCGTACACTCCAACAGATGACAGAGACATTGCAGCGTCTTGAAGCTAAGGTCTCTGTCCATCGGAAAGAAATTGACACTCAAACTCCGTACAGGGACCATTGAAACTATCTTAACAGATTACACAAAAACATCAGATGTGCATAACTCAGCCCTTCTAGAACTCAATCAACGCACTACTACCCTAGAACAATGGCTCGAGGAGGCTGAAAATCGAAATCATAGAAATAACGTCCGTATACATGGAGTACCGGAGGGTACAGAGTTGGGAAATATGTTAACCTTCATGGACTCGTTCCTTCACGAGATCCTAAACCTACCACCAGAAAAAGCCCTAGACATCATTCGGGTTCATCGCTCACTAGTTCCTAGACCCCGAGACCCGAAAGCAAGACCTCGCTCTATTATAATGGCCTTCCTTAACTACAGAATTAAAGAAGAGATCCTTGCTTTAGCTTGGGCCAAGAAGAGTATACAATTTGGGGACACAAGGTTGTTTTTTTGACCATGACTTTACGCCACAGTTATTAATGAGACGCAGACAAGTTTTGGCTATTGTGAGGCTACTCCAACAAAAGGAAGTTTGTGCATTTGTAGAGTACCCAGCTCGCCTTGAAGTTCTTACCCCAAAAGGCCTGATCCATTTCCAGGAGCTGAAGGAGGCATCGGATTTTCTGGCTCAACAGGGAATCTCACTCACGGATTCGATAGTAGGCCAAAGCCTTCAACAGCAAGTGCGCAGGAGAGCGTGGCAGATTGTGGGACCGAAAAGACAAGGGGGAAATTCTGCAACGGACGGATCCGGTCTGTGGGACACAGTACGCGGCCAGAAGCATTCCAGACAGAGCGTACAGAGCTCAGATACGCAACTCCAAATCGAACTGTCCTCTTCAAGAGATTCTGAAGGGCCAGCGGGTGAAGAAGAATCCCAAACTTGATCGCAGTAATCCTAACGGCAAGTACAAACTGTTAGTGACATTACAGTTGCTCTCCTATTACTGCGTGTGGGGGAAATAGGTTGAAAGACTTCTGTATCCAATTTGAGGCGTGCACTCTATGAGGCTATGAGTGCTATAGAGACTGGTGCCATTATTCATTTAAACTGTTCAAGTACAAACACGTTTCATTTAAAAACTGAGTAGATAAAGAATGTGGTGGGGTGGAATATGCTGAATGGGGGATTGAAGAGGTGGGAGCCCTTCTCCTGTGGGTGGAACACTTCACACTGGGGTGGAGGATGTCGAGGGGAGGACCTCATGGAGAGGATACTGCTGGCATTTCAAGAGAGGGATGGGGGAGGGCGAGCGACCTGGACAGATTAACTAAGAAGCTCAGCTGGAGTGAATGTGACCCCACTTAAAGAGATATATGAGCTTAAGAAGAGAGAGGCGGTGGCCTGCTGCTCAGCTCGTGGGTGATCTTTGCGGATCATCTGGGGGGGTTGAGTAAGAAGCCACACAGTCGCCCTAATGGGAAGCAGGGGTCAGCTCTAGTAGCGAATCCAGTACTGTAAGTTTCCTGTCAGTTGGCTCGGGCCCTCTTACACTGTCCCCCGCCACACAGAACAAAATAAGGAAAATAAAAATATTCCACTCTGGTAGTGTTCGGTAAACAACCTAAAGTGATCAGCGATTGAGGTAGCAGTTGTCTTTTCTCTGTCTGGTTCTTTCTTCCTACTCTGTCCTAGGGATGACGAGGTGCCCACTCAGATGGAGGGGGAGGCCTGTTCCCTAGGTGGACTCCCGCAGCACGTTCTGAATAACCCACTATAAGGGTGAATTAACTAATGCATTGGTCGCATGAGCTTCAACCTAATTGTAATCTCATAAAGCTGGCTAGCCCTTGGATGTTTAAGGGGCTCCGGTGTACACAACTGAGGCCCGAGGTCAGATATCACTGAACCTCAGACTTGGGCATAGAGCTAATTTGAACTCTGATACCAACATATAGCTCCTGGAGGGGCTCTCACTGCGTGGAGACGTAATAGACGCCCCTCCAGACTTGCCTACTATAGATCCTGAAATAGGCAAGATAAGAGACCCCTGAATCTGGGTATCCACATTTGGAAGCATTTACAAAGGTTTAAAAGTTAAGGGTCATGTTGACCATAGTTGATGAGTGTTACCTGAAATTGAAAGGTTTCTTTGTTATTTGTAGATTAGATGTTGACCAGGATAGTATTGCTGAGCTAAATTTAAGTCATGATAAAGAGCACCATAAAGAAGGTTCATTAGGGGAGGGAAACTTGGAATCAGCACTCGGCAACTATAACAATAAATATGGCTAGAAGGGGTACATTGATATGTTCATATAATACGAAGGTTCTACCGAATCCAGTAAAATGGAGCAAAATAGTAAGTTAGGCTAAAAAAGCCTCTCTGGACTTCTTGCTCCTACAAGAAACACACTTGTCAGCATAAGAGCATATGTTTCTCAAGCTGGGATTCAGTGAGCTTGCAGCTTCTTCCTACAAAAGGGGTAGAAGGTGAGGAGTCATAGTCTTGGTTCCCAGGAGGACACAATTTAAGAAAATTGACTCAAAAGTGGATAAAGAGGGAAGATTTGCCATGATAAAAGGGGAATTCATGGGCAACATCATCACCCTAGCCTCTATTTTCCTCCAGGAACACAATACCAAGAGTATCGTACTTTTTTAACTACATTATTGGACTGGAGCGAGGGACAGTTGGTTTGTTGGGGGGACCCGAACTTGACTTTTAACCACATTTAGATTCTTCCACTCTAAACCCTAAGAGACCATATTAGATGGCGTCGAAGGTAGCTAAACTGGTAACAGAGCTAGGTTTGATGGACGTTTGGAGACATCAACATGGAAGGCAAAGAGACTGTACGTTTTATTCCCCAGCCCACAATATGCACTCCAGATTGGACTATTTATTGCCTAGGGATGAGCTACACAAAGTTTTTTAAACATGGATAGGGGAGTTCCTCCTCTCAGACCATGCCCCACTATATATGTTAATGGACTTGGGGGAAGTGAAACATACCACTTTCTGGCGTCTGAACGTCTCCCTGCTCAGAGACGATGAGGTCAAAGACACAATAATTGAAACATATAATCATTTTCTAGTAGAGAGTACTAGTCAAGACACCTCGTAGTCAATCATTTGGGATGCAGCAAAAGCAGTGCTAAGGGGAAAGCTAATACAAATAGCTGCACAGAAAAAAAAAAGATTAGGGAGGCACATAGAACAGAATTACTACAACGGATACAAGAATTAGAGGGACATCAAAAACAAAACATAAACAAAGATACAGCTAAACAGCTCTTATTGTATAAAAGAGAACTTGTGGGTATCCTAGATTACCAGGTAGAGCAGAAGCTCCTCTTCTGCGCCACAAGTATTACGAAGGGGAACCACACTCATTAAAGTTACTAGCCAGTAGATTACAAGTGCAGAGGGCTAGGGCTTCGATCACTCACATATGGCATCCTAAGAGGAAGACTATAGTGCTAGGAGTACAAGAGATCTCAGATGCCTTTAAGTAGTACTACACAATGCTTTACACAGACGAGCAAACCATGGGGAGTACAGAGCAGCAACCCTTCTTAAATAAGCTGAAATTACTAGTGTTAACCCCAGAACAAGGGCAATCTTTGTTAGCCCATATTGCAAGCTCAGATTTGATGGCAGAGATTGGGAGACTAAAGGTAGGGAAGTGTCCTGGTTTTGATGGCTTCTCCTCAGAATTTTATAAAGTAATGGGCAAGCAGATCCATCCTCAGCATGTCCGAGTAGACACAGAGGTGATGAAGAGAGAGACTTCTCCTCCTCTGTCGTGGTCCAGAGCCATTATCTCAGTAGTGCCAAAGCCGGGAAAAGACCCAGCCAGATGCTCTTCATACCGTCCTGTCTCATTATTGGACACAGACTATAAGATTCTGACGTCGATTATGGCAAGACATCTAGAAGTCTACCTTCCATCCCTAATTTATTTAGATCAGATGGGTTTTATGCCTGGAAGACAAGCCCAGGACAATTTAAGACGAACAATACATATAATAGATCACATACACAGACAGAAAACTCCCTCACTAGTAGTAAGCTTAGATGCTGAGAAAGCCTTTGACCGTGTCTCCTGGTCTTTTCTGAGCTGTGTCCTTTCCCGTTTTGGGCTCCCCCAGCAGTTTAGTACTGCTGTATTCAGATTATATGAATCCCCAAGAGCGCATGTGAGAGCAAATTGCCACATATCAGAGGCAATAGACTTAAATCGAGGCACTAGGCTAGGATGCCCTTTATCCCCCCTCCTTTTTGCCCTTTACATAGAACCATTGGCTCAAATGATTAGACAACACTCTGAGGTGGGAGGGATTGAACTGTGAGGAACCACACATAAAATAGCATTATAGGCAGATGACGTACTTCTGTACTTGTCTAAACCGGAGAGCTCCCTATCTGTAGGCCCAGATATTCAAACTGCATCCAAAAAGTGTGCAATAGCAGGAGCAAGCGCAAGTCCATTGCGCCCATGCGCAAGAGGTGCGATATGCAAAACTGAGCTGGCCAAACTGCGATACCTACAGCCGCGAAAGTGAATATCGCACCACCCGCGCCCATAGCTTAAACTAGGGAGGGAAGCTGAGCAGATCAGATGCGCATAGCGCAACAAGGGATGTTCAGCTGAGCAGTCCAGAGACGCCATAGCGCAACCAGGGACGCCCCCCCAGCAGCAGGGCAGCAATGCAACTGCACAACCGGGAAGATAGGGGCCCACCACCCATGCCACAGATGGGCAGAGGAACACAAAGCAGAACAGACATCGTCCCCCCACACCCCATGCACTGCACAACTGGGGGAGGGCTGGAATAACCACTGGCCCATGGAGACCAGCAACCAACCCACAGCCGGGCCATGGTGCCCCATCACACCCCTCGGCAAGCTGTGACAGGCACACAAGGAGGACTGACCACCCCGTGCCACACCATCCCCCCAATGCAGAGCACACCCTGCACCGTGACCCCTAGACACCCTGCCCAGGAGCAGTGTCCACCACTGCAGGAAACTCCATGCATGCCACCACCCCCACTGTGACAATGCAACCTGTGCACCACAGAACCATGCAAGGCAGCCCACCATAGCACCCATCAGCAGTGGCAGCACATGCGATGCAATGACTGCATACACAGTGCCACCACGACAGCCCCCGAGGTACTGCTGAGAGACCAACCATGAGTCGGCACACGAGGTACCCCACATGGGACAAGGCATGCCCCAGACCCCACCACCGGTGGTACAGCACCCTGCACACACTCCCATTGACACACTCCGACCCAGCACTGGCCACAACAGCCAGCGCAGACACCCACAGTGGTGCATGGAAGCATGCACCATACCGGATGCCACACAGTGCATGGACAGACACCCACCCATACCCAAGGGCACAACAACACAGGGACGCAGTAGCGGGGCAACCAAGACCCCAGCGTGGGCCCATGGAAACTGTGTACACACAACCTGCAGTCCTCCATGGCACAGGAGTGCCAGCCACCCGGCGCAGGCACTGTGGACCAGTACGCCACCAGCATGTGCCCGGAGCACAAGTCACAGACAGTGGTGCACATACCCTGCGTAACACACAAGCCACAGCATGGAGGTGGGTCAACAACTGTAGAGCCACAGTGTCACCCGAGCAGACATGCACACACCAGTGACAGGAGGCAACCAGCATTGTGACGGGTACAGTGGCTGCCCTGCATGGACAGCCACCACTGACATGCCAGCAGACCGTGCAGGTCACAGACATGCATGGGTGTCAGCTGCACAGGCCATGGACGGGCTGACAGGGGCGCCATGGACACAGAGCATGCACCATGGACCACTGCACACAGTCATCCAGTGCACAGGGCACAATACACACACCACAGACACTGACTGATAGCTACCCCCACACCATAGTCACCTCCCCATGGACACACACATACCCATGACTGCACCACCCCTGACGCCATGCACACCACTGCAGCTGAGCACCTATAGCCCGCTGCAAATCAGAGACCACCACAGTATTCATGTCAAAAGATCTGTATTAAAACAAAATATAAAAGTTAACTATATACAATAATATATACAAGGTGGGGGGAGGGCCACAAACAAGGTAGGGGTGGGTAAGGGGTAGGGGTTGACAAATGGGACAGGAAAGGAGGGGTGTGAGGGTGAGTCCAGGGGGGTAGGGGATATCAGGGGCAGAGAGACTTTCAACGGGAGCCCCGCTCTGGCTTCTCCTCTGCTGTTGCCTCCTGTGGACCCCAGTCTGATCTATCCGGCGAAGGATTTCCAGGGACGCCCTTGCCACGTGAAAGATCTCCCACAATGCCTCCCGGATGTTGTTCAGCTGGCGGACATCTAGGATAAGGGAGCACAGTCAATAGGTTTGAATGCACAGCCCCATACAGCCCACCCACTGTGCATAGCATACGGCCGTGGGACATACCTCTGTGATGGTGTGTGACCACCCACATTGATCACGTCCACATGACCTGCCCACCCAGGTGCATACAGCCATGCGGAGCGCTGCACACACCCACCAGCCAAGTCACGCACAGCACCACTGTGGCCATTTAGTGACATGGCTATGTGGTGCAAAGGCAGTGGCACAGCCAGGTACCCGGTGCACGCATGGACCACCATCGACGCACTCCCAGACATGCATTGCCACTGGACAGTGCTGACTGTAACAAGTTGCATGCATGGCAGTGGTGTCAATGGATGGTGGCCATGCCCCGCTGCCCACCCTGTTACACAGCATGCAATAGTAATCATGGAGGTATGGAACTCACCATCATCAGGCTGGTCCCTTGGGCGCTGTGGACCCTCACCCCGCCTTGCCTCCCTGTCCTCTTTGGTGCGCCCCAGCTCACTTGCCAGGCGCCACTCCTTGAGCCCTGTGGTGCAGACATGGAGAGAAAACATCAGTACAATCCCTGTAAAAGCCCCTGCCCCAGGTGTGCCTTCCCACCCAGCCAGACCCACCCACCCCACACCCTGGTAACACCACCACACCAACACTGGACAGTCCCTCCCCATGTGCTGGACGCACAACCGTGGATACCCATATGGAAGATAAAAGTGTGTTGACATAACACCTACCTGGCCGTGGCACCGTGCCCCTCCTTGCACGTGCCCGCAGGCGGGCTAGCAGGTCTGGCTCCCTCCGCCGCAGGTCCCCATACCTGTGGCGGCACTGCTCTGCTGTCTTCCCCCCTCCAGTGGCCTCCTTCAGCGCAGTGGCCACCTCCTTCCACACCTGGCTCCTGGACCTGTCCAGGGGTGCCTCTCCAAACAGTGGTCCATGGTGTGGCTCCACTATGGCCACTAGGTTGGCCTTTTCGACCTGTGTCCATTGAGCAGCCCTCCTACGCGCCATTCTCACAGCTTGGTCTGCAAAAATGGCGCTCTGCAGCATGGTACAGCGCTTCCATTCCCTATCGCACTGTCACTGAACAGCACGACAGTGGTGCACCCATGCCTGACGCATGGCTCCTAGGGGGCAAAGTTCGGGCACAGGGTCAAGGGTCTCTGGCGCACAGACACGCACAGCGCCATTGGAACCCAGTGCATGTAGCGCGATTGGCTGCCTGTGTGCTACCTCCAGTAGCGGCCTACCGCGCTGTTGCCCCAGTGCGCCTGATGGCCCAGTGCCACAGCGCCATGTAGGTGAACATCGCTATAGCGCCACTGGCACAATGGTGGCCGTGCCTCTGCATTGCTTCCAGCGCAGCAATCAGCAACCCGGCATGCGAGGAGGTGTGTAATTACGACGTCGAGAACCGCGCCTTGGCTCAGCATCGCTCAACACAGCAGCAGCGCAACAGCAACGATATTCAGTCGCCATATGCAGAACAGCTAATCAGCCATGCAGTGGCGCAGCACTACAATTTGCATCACTTAAAGTTGCACCTCGCCTCATTTGCTTGGGTTGCGCTATAAAAGTGCAACATTGGGCTGCAGTGGCCATAGTCGGTTACTGCAGTCTGTTGGTGGATTGCATGCTGTTTGGGAGTGTGGACTGTGGATTTAGGAACATGCATGGGACTGCACAGTCACAGGTAACAACTGTCATTCTTGCAGGCTAAAAAATGACCAAGCAAGTTGTGGGAGAGGAGGAACACAGTGGTGAGAGGAGGAGGAGGCCTAATTTTACCAAGGCCGAGACCGATGCCCTGTTTGAGGCCTGCCGCTTCCCAGCGGACGGCAGGGAACGCCTCAAGCCCGTGCTGCTGCATTGGAGGAGGTGGCACGTGCTGTGAAGCTGCATGGCAGCCACCAGCACTCTGTGCAGGAGTGCAAGAAGAAGATGGGCACAGGCAGGAGGAGGATAAAGGAGAAGGTGGCTGCCATCAGGGCAGCACGAGCTGCGACAGGTGGGGGACAGCCGGAGTGGTACACTGACCCCACAGGAGGAAAGATTGCTGAAGCATGCAGCGTGTGCCACTGAGGGTGTTCCGATGGTGGCTTCCAGACGGGTGGTAGCCATCACTGCTTGGTAAGTCATGGTCTGTCTATATTGGGGGGTAGGTCGTATGAAATATCGAGACTTTGATCTTCCTGGACATAAGTCTCACCACTCCCATTCACCCTAGAGGGATCTGCGCCCGGGCCACTAGGACCCATAGGAACAAACTTTTGCGGAGGGTTGGCGCGAGATGGCGCCTCAAGGCATCAAGCGCCCTAGCGCTAAAGCATGCGGTAATGACTATCTCGGCTGACGACCCTCCAACCGCCTCAGTTCCTTTTTTCCCTTCGCCGAGTCGCTTCAGTAACGACGTCACGCTTGTCGAGCCAAACTTCAAACTAGCGCATAGTTTTCAGTTTATTTTTTTGTATATTATCTCGATAGTAGTATCGCTTAGATTTATTCTATTTCATCATATTTCTATTATATTTTAAATTTAACATATAATAAAAAGTCTCGACCTACTTGTGGGTGAGACCATGAGCAGGTCAGGTGGGTAGGGAGACTTCGTGTAAGCTGTTCAGTCAGTGAGTGAGCGTCCGTCAGCCCTTCTTCCTCAGCGGGGTTCCGACAACGGTCAGTCCGATGCCGGGGATGGGCAGTCCCCGCCCGGCATAAAACAACGGTCACATTCTCGGCACCGTTGGCCCTCGAGCTCTTCTTGACCCACAGGTCCAAAGAAGGCATCACTCGGTACGCCCTCTGATACGCTCACGCTCGCCGACGTCGTCGGTTATCGTAGCTAGTTGCCGTCCTCCTTCTGGAGTCGCTTAACTTCCGCTCTGCCGTTTTCGACATCGAGTCCTACCCGCCTATAGGTAGGTCTCCAGATGAGCAGTTTCATCCAGTGGGCAGCTCTTATGGAGCGATAGGCTCGGAGGTTGTTTCTTCTGCCTGGCTCGGTTGTCCCGGAGCCTTCGAGCTCGTCGAGGCGATCAGGTAGGACGGTTGGACCTTCCCTAGTCGCGCGGGCACCTCCTCGATGCCAGCGACTCCGTGCTTAGTGTTTCCCCCACATGGCTGCGGCGCCGGGGCCACACCGATGCCCTTATCTCTGTTTTTCTCTTCTCATGTTTTCCAGGTTCCAGGGGTGTCCTCGGCGTGGGGCCTTGGTCTCATGAAGCCGCCTGCGGTGCCGGCGTGCCTCTCGGCGCCCGCTCTTGACTCCGTTCGCCTCTTGATGGCGGGGGCCTCGAGGACTCTCCTTTCTATCAGTTCTTTCCTCTCTCCATTTTCACTCCCTTTCCTGTCCAAACAGTCCTTTCTGGACTATCAGGAGATGATGTTGAGCCTGACAGACCTTCGGTTGGGTGATGAAGTGGAGGAAGCAGGATCTTTCACTGCTACAGAGCCTGTGAGGACCTGTCCTTTAAGTCTCTGTTGAGAACCTGAGTTCCACTCTTTCTCAGACTACAGACATCGATCCTGGGAAAGATTAAGACTCCAGTATCTTCGTAGCTGGAGATCCCTATGGATTTGACCCCTCGATTCAACCTTCCTTGAGCAGCTGTCTCAAATGGTATGGAATAATCTGCTCTTACTCCCTCGGTGGCTAAATCCATTGATAGGAAATATTCAGCCCACAAGGATCGTCCCGTTTGGCATCTCAAGCCTTTGCGGATCCTGATTGTAGTCCTGGCAGAGAATGATCAGGTCGTTCTTCCTCAAGCTACCTACAGCTCGACCTATTAACAAAGAGTCTCGTAAAATTGATACATTAGGTAAAGAGAGTCTTTGCTGCTCTACTCTAAGTATGCATGTATGCCAGCTATCAAGGCTATTTTTTCCAGTATGAGTATATCCTGTGGCACTCTATCAAGCGAATGGTTGAAGCCCTTCCAGATTCCGACTCCAAGTCAGACTTCTTCTAACCGTTACCAGAGGTATTGAGTCTAATAACCAACAGGTCAAAGCTGCCATGGACGGCTTTTACGACACTGCTTCTGGGTCAGCAACCACTTAGTGTGTTGTACTTAGCGTCACTCCTGGCTGAGTACTTCTGGCTTTACCAATGATGCAGCAGCAGGTAATGGCGTTGCCCTTTGTTGGCTCATATCTTTTAGGTCCTCAGGTAGAGCAAGCCTAAGAGGCCACTCAGAGACTAGGTGGCCATTAAGCTGGCTAGACCTCCGCCTACCCCTCTCGGGGGCATGTGAGTAGCGTCAGTTTCATAGTAGTCAGTCCTTTGAGGCAGAGGCAGGGAAGCTTCCATAAAACAACCTGCCCAACCTCAAAAAGACGCAGCAGAGCGCAGGGGCCTAAAGCCCCAGCCTACCTTATGGTGTCGGCCCAAGTTCCATCCCCACTGCCCGAGGTGGAACTTTCTCCTCCAGTGGGAGGTGGTCTGATGTACTTCTACAACCAGTGGAAGTCCATAACCTCGGACAAATGGGTCCTTCGGATAATTCATGAGGTTATTCTCTCAATTTTCTGAACCCCGAATCGTCCTCCCCAAGCGGCAGCCAGGTTGTCGACCTCTAGTCAGAACCTCCTCTTCGCTGAGATCCAGGGCCTTCTGAACAACACGGCAGTAGAACTGGTGCCCCGCATCAGCGAAACACAGGGTTCTCTCCACTGCTTTCTGGTTCCAAAGGAATCTGGGGATGCGCCCATTCTGAGACCTCAGAAAGTTAAACAAATTCCTCCCAAGGAGAAATTCAAAATGATTTCTTTGGTGCCCTGTTACCTTTGCTGCATCAACACGACTGGCTAGCCTCCCTGGACATGGGGCGGCTTGCCAACATATCCCCATCCACCGAGCCGCCATGAGAATTCCTGAGGGTTTGTGCTTCTGGGTCAACCACGATCAGTTCAGAGTCCTGCCCTTTGGGCTATCCTCGGCGCCCCAGTCTTTACTAAGTGTTGTGCAGTTCTGCGCGCATCTCAGGAAGCTCAGACTCAGAGTGTTTCCCTACCTGGCGATTGGCTCCTAGCAAGCCCTTCCAGCCAAGGGACCCTGGAAGCCGTTCAAGCGGCCTCCCACCTTCTTACATCCATGGAGTTCTGCTGAATCTGAAAAGTCACAGCTGCAGCCCTCCCAGAGCTCCTTTTCATAGGGACTCTTCTGGACACCTCTTCATGACTTTCCTTCAGAGGACAGAAGACTCGACATCCTTCAGATGGCCGTTACTCGGGAGAACAGATGGGTCACAGCTCTCGATGCAACGTATGTTGGGTCTCATGGCGTCTCAGTGTTCACTGTACCCCAGCTCGGTTACACTGAGGACCCCCAATGGATTCTCTCCGCTCAGTGGTCACCAGGCCTCTCACCCCAGTCTTATCCCATCAAGGTGACAGAGCCCTTCGAAGGTCTTTCACCTGGTGGTCTCGAAAAGCAATCTCCTGGAAGGATTCCCTTTGCTCCTCTTGGATCATCAGATCTCCATCACCACAGGCGTCGCTGATGGGATGGGAGCCCACTGTCGCTCTCTCCACACTCAGGGTGTATGGACTCAGCTCGAGGCTCAGCTTCACATAAATGTCCTGGAGATGAGAGCAGTCCTCTATACGATCCAGGTTGAAGGATATTCTTTGTCACAGAACATTCTCCTTCAAGCGGACAACAAAGCTGTGATGTATTACATCAACAAACAAGGCGGTGCTCATTCTTACACCCCTTTGCAGGAAGCAATGAGAGTGTGGGAGTGGCTTAGGCACAAGTCTCAATTCAAGCGGTATATCTACAGGTATACAAAGCGACTTGGCAGATCACCTCAGCAGAACAGAGGCAGACCCTCACAAGTGGTCTCTCGATCTACCGTGCTTCGGTCACTGTTCGAAAGAGTGGGGACTCCAGACCTGGACTTGCATCCTCACTCCAGCATAAAACTGCCTCTCTCTGCTCACAGAAATCAGGGCCTGGCATTTTCTGTCAGGATGCGTTCAGGCTACGGTGGACAAAAGCGCTTTCTTCACGCCTTTCCACCACTTCCTCTAATTCAGAGTACTTCACAGATTCGAGTCTCAGGGACCAAGATGATTCTCATTGCTCCTCCCGGCCTCGGCAACTATGGTTTCCTGTACTCAACAGTATGTCGGCAACCTCTCCGAGACCACTTCCCCTTGCAAATCAACCTTTGACTCAGGGTTAGATTTGGTCCATCCCAACCTGGGGTCACTTCACCTTCACACTTGGCTCCTGAAGGGCAGAAGTGAACCCGGTTCAACGTCTCTCGAAGAGTCTCAGACATCCTTCTGGCTGCCGGAAGCCAGCTACTCGAAAAGCTTACACTTCTAAGTGGAAGCATTTTCTCTCTGGTGTGCAAAGTCTCTTGGAATCCCTTTTCCTGTCACTCCAGACAAGGTTCTGGAGTACCCTTTGGACCTATCAAACTCAGGTCTCAGTACTCTACAGTTAAAGTTCACCTTAGTGCCATTTCAGCGTACCATGAGCGGTTTCTTCCTTGACTCTGGCTCCAAGTTACCTGTGGTAAGAGATTTCAAAAGGAATTCCATACCAGACCCCTGTAAGGCGTCCGGTTGCAGCCTGGGACATTAACCTTGTGCTAGACATGCTCACTCAGAGCCTTTCAACCCCTAGCTACCTGTGAGCTAAAATTTCTTACCTGGAAGACAGCCTTCCTAGTGGCCATTACCTCAGCCATGGGGTCTCAGAGATACATGCCCTAAGTTACGGACCCTCCATTATACTGTGTTCCATAAGGACAAAGTAGTTCCTTAGTACCCATCCTAAATTTCTTCCCAAAGTTGTCAATTCCATCTAAACCAACCTCTGGTCCTTCCCTCTTACTTCTTGAACTTCCAAAATGAAGGAGCAGATCTCTTCATTCCTTGGATGTTAAGAGACCTTAACGTTTCTTAGATAGAGACCAAGCTTTTTTACAAGACTCAGCAATTGTTTGTTTCCTTCAGCGAGACCCGCTGGGTCTAGCCTGTCGCTATCAGATGCATCTCATCAGTGGTTGGTGGCATGTCTCGACATTGCTATTCCATGGCGCAGGTTAAGTTAGAAGGTAGAGTTTACGCTCGCTCATTCTACTAGAAGCGGTGGCGGCATCCCTAAGCGAAATCGCCAATGTTCCGATTGTGAATATCTGCAGTTCCTACACCTGGAGCTCAGTGCATACCTTACGATTAAGCATTATGCACTGGATGTTCATGCTAAGCGACATTCCGCCTTGGCCAGGAACTATCATAATGGACTTCTGTCCTAGACGCGTGAATCTGGCTCTCCTGCACCGCCCTTTGGGGATTATCAGCTTGGTACTCTCCACTAGTGTGAATGTGTGGTGGAGACTTATGTCAGGAAGATATGAAAGTACGTACCTACCGTAATTCTTGATCTTCTTGGACGAGTCCCACCACTCATCCTGCCTCACCCTCCATCCTCGAGCTCACCGCTGTGTTGGTCTTCACTCCCTCAAATCTTTGAGGCCGTGAAGACTTCTTTGTGAACCCTTCTTACCGGGTCGTCCGGACTATCTTATGTCCATTTTAAGGTTAGGTTTACTCTTTCGTTAGTTGCGCTGCACCTCCTTGGTAAAAAGGTACTGAGGCGGTTGGAGGGTCGTCGCCGAGATAGTCATTACCGCGCGAGCCAGCACTCGCGGCGCCATCTCTCGCGCCGACCCTCCAACAAAAAGTTTGCTCCCGATGGGTCCTAGTGCCTCCAGGGCAGATCCCACTAGTGTGAATGAGTGGTGGAGACTCGTCCAAGAAGATCAAGAATTACGGTAGGTACGTAATTTTCATTTTTCCCTTACAGATCCTGAGCGTTTGCATGGGTCAGCGGTGGTGGGCCTGTCCACTGAGGACAGTCAGCTGGAGATGGAGGAGGGCCCATCCACCTCCACAGGTGTATGTGGCTCAACGCGACAGTGGGCCTGCCTGGCTGTCCACACTGATGTTGTTGTAACAGGTGCAGAGGAAGCCCTGCCCGTGTCCCAGCGTCCACGGATGCCAGCATGCTGTGACTCGGGCCGGTGCCGAGTCCATCACCGATGATGGTGTCGCTAATGGCATGGGCAGTGCCACGGGATGGCCACACAGCAGGTAACATCGCGGCCATGGCTGTGGGTGGTGCTGCCATTGAGGCCCGGCGTCAGCACAGTCCCAGCCTGTGCCTGTAGCCTCGGTGGGGCAACACTGGTGTTTGTTCAGAGACAGTGGGACTGCTGAGCGGCGTACTGCGACGTGACACCGCAGAGCCCTGGGGGCGGCGGCGGAGGGCAGCGGCAGTCGGCCAGTGGGCTTGGGGTACAGGATCCAGCGGCGTCTGTGCACGCCTGTGGACTAGCAAACCTGGTCCTGGTGCACAGCGCCCACCCTCAAGGGTGCTGAGCATCGGGCCACGCCACCATGAGGACAGGAAACCGAGGCAGATGACCTCTTGGGCGAGCACACCTGCCTGCAAGCATCAGTCCAGCAGCAGATGCGGCTGCGGCGTCGATGGGCCAGCGCTGTGTGCGTCTGGAGCGGGCAGAGGGCGTTGCAGCAGAACACCGCTCTGATCCTGGCAGGGATGGACGGTTGTGGGAGGATGTGACCGCTGCCATTGACAGGCATGCACAGGCATTCACTGCTGTCATAGCCACAATTACGCTGCCGTCATGTGCCCATCGTTGCGGACACCACGCGGTGCACTGTCGCCCCTGTTCCTGGCATCGATGCGACACCCTCCCTGTCGACACCAGGTTCAGCAGTGGGCATCCTGAGCACACACCTGGCGCAGGCATGTTCGGTGTGCTTCAGACCCACTAGCGGCGAACGGTGGCGTTCGCATTGGAACCCTGGGGACCGCCGGTGCCACCCCTTGAGAGCCACTGGTCGGCCTGTCGGTGCTGGCGGGGCATGCGCATCCGGACAGTCGGGGCACTGTGCCGGCGTGACTGATCGTCTCCCAGCAGCTACTGTCTGGTGCTGCCCTGTTTGCATTGTGTCTTTCAGTGGGCGGTGCGGGTGGGTGCCCAGCCCTGCGCGGACACCTGATCTATCTGCACACCTCCCGCTGCTGTCCGCGGTTGCGTGTACGTGATGATGCCGCAGTGCGCTCTACACCAGTGTGCAATGGTGCTCAAGCATCTGACACATGCACATGGACAGCAGGCGGTGGGTGTGATAGTCTGTGGACATGTGTGGCAGGGGTGGCGTTCTGGTCTGATTGTGCCTCCTACCTTTTGTGCATGTTTGGTGCGTTGTGTGTGTGTGTCCGTCCGTGTAGCATGTTAGATCTCACCCATCCCTGGTTGGGTGTGTGGTTCCATGCCCTGCCACTTCCCTTGATGGCATGCACCCCGGTGTGTGTCCATGTGTGTTTTTGGGTTGTGCCTTAGTCACTGTTGGCTGCACATGGCCCCATGACTTACCTGGGTTGGCTGAAGTGCTCCTCCGTGATGGTGTCCTGGTGCAGCTGTGCCATCCGGAGCAGTCGGGGGTCCCATCGCCCAAGGGGGGGCTGCCCATCACCATTATCACTGGCGTCCTCATCATCCCCATCGCTGTCCCCCTCTTCGACCTGTATGGCTATCCCACATTCATTGGCCATGTTGTGCAGGATGCAACAGGGCAGAATAACGCCAGCAGGCCTTTGAGGGGCTGTGCTGTAGGGCCACGGAGGTGTCAGGCAGCGAGGCATGCCTTCAGCATCCCGAACACCAGCTCGATGACATTCGTGTGGTGGCGTGTGCCTCATTGTAGCATTGCTGCGATGGGGTGCAGAGCTGCTGGTAGGTGTGAGACAGCCAGGGCGAGTGGGTATCCACTGTCACCTGTGTGTAAGGGTGAAGGTTGGTTTGGTGATCAGCATCGCCCTGCCCGGGCCATGCACCAGTGTGGTCTGTTGGGCCCGCTGGCATATGCATCCCCTGCAGTGGGGGCTGGCCCGCCAATGGTCACAGCGCTCTGGTCCTCTGGACCAGTCAGTGACAGTGACCCAGGAGATGTGGAATGGCCTCCAGTGGTGGCTCGTTCCAGCTCATCTGCAAGAGGGTATCCAGTTTGTCCGCCCTGAGCTGATGGTCACTCTGACGACCAACACCTCTCTGAGTTGGGGTGCCCATCTGGGGGAGCTCAGAGTCCATGGCCTCTGGTCCCCTCAGGAGTCTCGATGCCACATCAACCTTCTGAAACTTCGAGCGGTCCCACTAGCCCTCACCGTCTTCGCTCCGTTTGTGCGGGGTCAAGTGGTCCAGGTCCAGACGGACAACGCCACGACCATGTACTACCTCAACCAACAGGGCGGGATGCACTCCTTGCCTCCATGCAAGGAGGCTCTCCGCACTTGGTCCCTCGTGATCAGCCTGGAGGCGTATCTCCTAGCCATCCATGTGGCAGGAACCTCCAACAGTCTGGCCGATGCTCTCAGCCGGATAGGCGCTGCATCTTGCAAGTGGTCTCTCCTGCCAGAGGTAATACAAGATCTGTTCTCCCACTGGGGCACCCCTAAGGTGGACCTGTTCACCTCCAGGGAGAATGCAAAGCTGAGGCTGTTCACGCCCCCCCTCAGCAGGGCTCGCTGCAGGGGGATGCCTTCTCGAGGCAGTGGACCCCGTGCCTCTTCTACACCTTCCTTCCATCCCCTTGATCCACAAGGTGCTTCTAAAGGTGAAAGAGGACCGGAGCGCAGGTGATTTAGGTAGCCCCAGATTGGCCCCGCTGGTTCTGGTATCCAGATCTCCTCAGCCTCAGCTCCAGGCTTCCGAGGCGGCTTCCAACCCGCCCGGACCTGATCGCAGTCAACAAGGGGAAGGTACTCCATCTGGACCTTCAGTCCCTGCACTTGACGGCCTGGTTCCTGAACGGCTAGAGTTCCAGGCCTTGGGTCTTTCCGACAAGGTCCTTAATGTTGTTGAGGCATCCCGTAAGGAGTCGACCAGAAAATCCTATGCCTTCAAATGGAAGAGATTCTCCATTTGGTGTCAGGGCAAGGGGTTGGTCCCTTCCTCCTGTTAGTTGGCCAGCATTCTGTACTACCTGTGGTCCCTTTCTCAGCTAGGGCTTCAGTCGATGACCCTCAAGGTGCACCTGGCAGCCATCTCTGCTTACCGGGTGCGGGACAGAAAGCAGTCGGTGGCGCAGGAGAAGGTGGTCGGGCGCATTTTCAAAGGCCTTGATCACATATCTCCTCCGGTGCGAGAACCTCTACCTCCATAGGATCTACTGCTGGTATTGGCTAAGCTCACGGGCAAGCCATTCGAACTGATACACAGGTGTTTCATCTCTCACCTGTTGTGGAAGACCGCCTTCTTGGTGGCTATTACGTCAGCCAGAAGGATGGGAGAGCTCCAGGCGCTTTCCATCGAATTTTCTTATCTGGTCATCCACAGGGACAAGGTTGTCCTGTGCCCCCACCTGAAATTCCTTCCAAAGGTGGTGTCTGAGTTTCACCTTAACCAGGTGTTGACTCTGCTGGTGTTCTACCCCAATCACACCTCAGATGCCAAATATAGGCACCATACTCTGAACCCTAGAAGAGCACTTTCTTATTATAAGGAGCGGACGGCTGAAGTTTGGGGAGAGGTTCGCCAGCTGTTTGTCACCTACACTGAAACAGCACCTGGCAGACCTGCAGCCAAGCAGACGATAGGCAGGTGGGTCACCTCCTGCATAGATCTCTGCTATAGGTTGGCGGGCATGGAGCCTTCCAAAGGGATAAGAGCTCATTCTACCTGCCATACTGCTGCTTCGGTGGCTGCTTCCAGGGATGTCCCTATCCAGGAAATCTGCAGGGCTGCTACCTGGAAGTCAGCACATACCTTCATTACCCACTACCACATCGACCTTGAGTCACGCCGGGATGCTGGGTTTGGGACCTCGGTTCTCCAGTCCTCATTTCCCAAGTAGGTGGTGCACCCCTTGCCTCCCTCCTCCCAGAGAACTGCTAGGAGTGTGCCAGTAAGTGTGGATTGAACAACATATCCACGTCCCTAGAAATACAGGTTACTCACCTGTAACAGGAGATCTTACTTCGAGATAGAGCTCTTGCAGCAGGCTATAACAATTTGGACTATGCCGCAGGCACTAGGACCACACAGTGAAAACTTCTGCCAGCAATACCAGCGGGGGACCGATCGACGGCCCTACCCGTCGGTCAGGGTACAGAGAGGCGGACCCAGCTCCACCTCAGTTCTTTCCCGTCACGTACCGCGCGTGAAGCTAGCTGCTGCCTGCGATTCTGCGCGAGAAAAATACCTCTTCAAGCAAGTTTTCAGCGGTTTTACCGTTTTTCCTCCTCCATGATCCGACGTCTGTACTGTTACCCGTTGTTCGGCTCGGTTTTCCCGCGTCCAGCATACTTTGCCTCAGTGTTTACCGCCATGGGTACCGACATCAGTCCGTTCTTTCCTACCCTCGGGTTCAATGTCTTCCCAGGCGTCTGTTTCTCGCGAACACCTTAATAAGTGCGAGTGCGACCGGCAAATTCCCGCCAAGGACGGTCACCGGCGGTGCGTTTTCTGCCTCGGCCTAGACCACGACACCGCTAATTGCGCCGACTTGCAGGCTTTTACAAGCCGGACTCGCATCCGACGCCTGAAGGCCCTGAAGGCCTTCCTCTTGGAGAAGAAGATGGACCTGCACTCGTCCGAAGGGAAGAAGGAGGAAAAAAAGGCATAGCAAAGAGCGTAGTCGGTCCCGGCACCGTTCCCGGTCCCACTCGCGACCTTCCCCGAAGAAGGCCCGTCCTTCGGGCTCGGGTGAGTCGCCGCGCTTGTCTCAGGCTAAGGCCAGCCCGTCGGGGGAGCAGCCGGCCAGGCCGAAGGTGACTCCGCTTAGAGTCATCGCTAAGTCTGTGGCGGTACCTGCTTCGGCCCTACCGACCACGGCACTGGTGCTGCCTGCTAAAGGTGCGCCTCCGGAGCTTAAGGACTCTCCGGCGCCCCCTGCCATCACCCTGTCGTCGGTCCCGGTACCGACGCCGGTTGAAGGGGCCAAGGACCCGGGGTCAGTCGTTGTCCTGCCGACGTCCCCGTCGCCCAAGTCCTCCTCCCCCCTGGGCCCTCAGGAGAGCTCTCCGTCGCGACTCGCCGCTCAGGAGACTTCTTTCCCGTAGCGGGCGGCTGAAATATTCTCCCCGGATGAGCTCAGACAGCTTTTTTGGTTTTGGTGGGGGCAGGTAAACAAGCGTACCACCCCGCCGCCGGCCCAGACACCAGTACCGGATCCTGCAGGTGAACCACAGCCAGAGGGCGAGACCTCTCCGTTGAGGTCCCTGGAGCACCGTTTTTCGCCCCCGTCTAGGGCTCGTTCCCGCTCTCGATCAGAGGACCGCCGACATCGCTCTATGGTTTCGACTGACCGGCGTCGGTCCTGGTCTCGTTCCCGGAGCCCTTCTCTCGCTCAGCGGGACGGTTCCCCGACGTCGGTCATCGCTCCGTCGTCGGTCCAGGGACCGGAGCCGGTCTTCAGACCGTCGTCGGTCTTCGGACTGTCGTCGGTCCCCTGCATACCGACGTCAGCATAGGCATGGACATGGGGTAGAACCAAACTATTCTAAGTCGGATAGTCTGTCCTCCTTTTCCTCATCATCCTCTTTGTCTTCCCTCAGCCTCAAGCGCTCCCCTGAGGAGAAGGACATGCCTCGCTTGCCTCCAGACGATCCTACATTCATGGACGTCATGAGGCATATCCAGGCTTCCAATGAATGGGACACAGAAGACCTGGACCCGGGACGCCGGAGATTTGCCAAATACCTGAGGCAGGAGGAGCCAAAGCCTTTGGTCATTCCTCCTTTGGTGGATACTTTTCAGGACCTGACTAAATCCACCTGGCTGCACCCAGCCTCCATCCCGGCAGTTCCCAAAAAGTCGGACAGGCTCTACAAGGCTCCGAGGGCTGAACCCTTCTTAGCGGAACACCCTCAGGCAGATTCAGCTGTGATCACGGCTGCTCATAAGTCTCGACAGCCACGACACCTCAGCTCCCAGCCTCCCGACTTGGAGTCCCGTTACCTGGATCAGGTGGGCAAGAAAGTTTACGCTGCTTCCACCTACTCCATTCGATCCCTGAATTTCCTCACGCATATGGTGCAGTACCAGAATGCATTGTGGGAATGGGGTCTTGAGCTGGCACAGGCCATGCCAGACTCCGACAAGAAGACTGAGCTCCTGGCCCTTTTACAGTCGGGCTCAGATGTAGGCTCTCATGTTCTGAGAGTCTCGTATGACACTGCGGATACGGCAGCCAGGGCGGCCGCCTCTGGGGTTTGTCACCGGCACCGTGCCTGGTTGAGGCTTTCAGGCTTTCACCAGGATCTGCAGTCTGGGGCCTGCCGTTCCAGGGTGCCGTTTTGTTTGGGCAGGAGACGGAGGCCTTGATCTCCCGTCTCCAGGAATCGGGTAAGTCGATCTGGTCAGTCCGCCAGATGTACCATGGCGACCAGCGACGCCCCCATCACCGTCTGCTTTTTCGCAAGTCCTCAGGCAATCAGGCTTCAGCCCGAGGTTCCCAGCAAGGGCAGAGAGGTGGCTTCCACAGGAGATCCGGAAACCAGCAGTCTGGTGGACCTTCCGCCCATGGGCCCAAGTCCTCCCAGGCCTCTCTCCCTACCCGCGGTTCTGCCCATTGATTCCCTTCCGCGCCCCCCCCCCCTTGGTCAGACGTCCAAGGGAAGCCAGTTGGGGGGCGCTTCTCCCTTCATCTCGAATGGTGGAGCTCTATTACCACAGATCAATGGGTCTTGGACGTTATTCGGAGAGGACACATGTTGGAGTTCACAGAGTTCCCTCCACGTACTCCACCAAAGCTCTCCCGTTATCCTCCTTCTCACATTCCACTCTTGGAAGGAGAAATTCAGGCCCTCCTGCAAAAGAGAGCAATAGAAAGGGTTCCCATGGAGCAGTGGGGTCAAGGTTCTACTCCCACTTTTTCTGATCCCAAAAGACCGGGACCTTCGTCCCATTCTGGATCTCAGTCCTTTAAATCTCTTTATAGAGTACAAAAGTTCAGGATGGTGACTCTTCAGGTCTCCTCCTCTGCTGCACCAAGGGGATTGGCTCTGTTCTCTCGACATGCAGGATGCATACATGCATATCGGGGTCTTTCCTCCCCACAGGAAGTTTTTGAGGTTCCACTTCCAAGGGGAGCATTATCAGTTCCGGGTGCTCATTTTCGGCCTCTCTTCCGCTCCGTGAGTCTTCACCAAATGCCTAGCAGTGGTGGCTGCGGCTCTAAGGCAATTAGGCCATTATGTTTTCCCTTACCTCGACGACTGGCTTCTCATGGCACCATCAAGGGACGGCCTCTTACGCTCTCTTGGAGACACCTATACTCTATTCCGAGAGCTGGGGATCACCCTGAACTTGAAAAAGTCGTCCTCAGAGCCCAGCCAAAACCTCGCCTTCATTGGAGCGATCCTGGACTCAGTCCAGGGCATGGCTTTTCTCCCACAGGACAGGGGACTTCGCCTGCGAAGTTTGGCGGAATGGATATCCATAGCGCCTCGAGTTCCGGCTCGGAACTTCCTCAGTCTATTGGGGCATATGGCGGCAGCCATCCCAGTAACACCCTTGGCCCGCCTCCACATGAGAATCCCACAATGGATGCTCAGGATGCAGTGGGATCAATGCTACGACGACCTAGACGCTTTAGTCAGGATCTCGGAGCCAGTCAGGGCAACGTTGCTTTGGTGGTTGGACCCCAGCAAACTGGAGAAAGGGGTCAGCTTTCGTCCGGAGCCTCCAGGTCAGACTCTGACGACGGATGCATCGGACCTGGGTTGGGGGGCTCATCTGGGTGTTCGTCAAACGCAAGGGGTTTGGTCACCGAGAGCGGTCCCTCCACATCAGTGTACTGGAAATCGGCGGTCCTCTACGCTCTTCAGGCGTTTCAAGAGGACCTGGTACCCGGCTGTCTTCTGGTTCAGACGGACAACATGGCGGTCGTCTTTTACATCAACAAGCAAGGAGGTACCCATTCCTATCCTCTTTGCCGGGAGGCGATGAGAGTCTGGTACTGGGCACTCGAACGGGGCATTCGTCTGTCGGCTATGCACGTTCCAGGCGTCCTAAACAAGCTGGCTGACAACCTCAGCAGGTCGTGGGCCAGAGCGCACGAGTGGGAATTGCTTCAATCCATAGCGGATCAGCTCCTCAGAAGGTAGGGCCTTCCCGAGCTAGATCTCTTTGCGTCACCATGCAACACCAAACTGCCACTGTTTTGCTCGCGAGAGCACGCGCCTGATGTTTTTTGGCCAGACGCGTTATCCCTTTGCTGGGCAGGGAGGTTTCTTTATGCCTTTCCACCCTTCCCTCTCATTCAGAGGGTTCTGCTCAAACTACAGGCAGAGGGGGCACGAATGATCCTTGTGGCCCCCAGTTGGCCCAGACAGATTTCGTTTCCACTCCTGCAGCGGTTGTCCCAGGAACCTCCAATCCCGCTGCCCATTTGCTCGCAACTGCTGTCCCAGGACCAGGGTTCTCTGGTTCACCCGGATCGCAGATCCCTGCACCTTCATGCTTGGCTCCTCCAGACGTAGCTAGGAACCGATACGGGGTTTCCCCGGAAGTGGCTGAAGTCTTAGCGTCTGCAAGAAAGCCCTCTACTCGCTCCACTTACGCCATTAAGTGGAAGCGTTTCTGTCTCTGGGCCTTGCCACAGCATTTAGACCCTGTCACCTGCTCTGTGAACTCCGCTTTGCAGTATCTCCTCTCCTTGTACGAGAAAGGCCTGAGCTATTCCTCTATCAAGGTGCACATGTGGGCGATTTCGACCTATCATGCTCTCGTGGGAGAGAGAGCATTGGCTCAGTTAGATGTGGCCCGCACCTTCCTTAGGGGAATTCTACTCATGAGACCTCCCATTAGGGACCCTGACCCACCCTGGGGACCTCCTTTTTGTGTTGGAGAAACTCACCCTTCCTCCTTTTGAACCTGCAGCGAGTTGTGAGCTGCGATATCTGTCTTGGAAAGTTTGTTTTCTGGTTGCTGTTACTTCCGCTCAGAGTTTCCGAGCTTCGGGCTCTGATGTGTAAAGAGCCCTATTTGGTTTTTCATAGGGAAAGGGTTTCCCTCAGAACTAATCCTAAGTTTCTTCCTAAAGTGGTCTTGGAGTTGATCCTCAACCAGTCGGTTGATCTTCCAGTTTATTTTCCTTCCCCTTCCAATAGAGGGGAGGCTCTCCTCCACACATTGGATGTCCACAGGTCCCTAAGGTATTACCTCAACAGGACGGTTCAGCACCGTAAATCGGAGCAACTCTTTGTGGCTTTTGCACCACATCGCTTGGGTCAACCGGTGTCCAAGCAGACTATCTCCAAGTGGATAGTCCGTTGCGTCTCGTTTTGCTCGAGCATCACAATAAACCCCTGCGGGTCGGTTGAGAGTCACTCCACCGAGGAGTGTCAGCTTCTTTTGCCTGATGCGGAATAGCCAGCCATTCAGGACATCTGTGCAGCAGCGACCGCGAATTCGGTGCATACCTTTGTCAAGCATTACAGCTTGGCTATCGTCTCAAACGCCGTGCTGTCTTCGGTCTAGCGGTTTTGCAGGACTCTTGTCCTGAAGGCCTCTAGATCAGCATATTCCTCCTCCGGTCGGCTACCTCTTTGCTATGGGACTGCTTGGGACTCAGTCCTAATTGTTATAGCCTGCTGCAAGGCTCTATCTCGAAGTAAAGTACAGTTACATGAATTTACCGTAACAGTAGATCTTGAGAGGAACTCTTCGCAAGCAACTCCTCCGCCTTCCCCTCGGTGTGCAAGTCTATTTTCTTTCCTTTATCGATGGTGGGCTTCGCCTCCTTCTCTTGTCAGGCCTTCTGCTGGGTACTGGCGGGAGAACTGAGGTGGAGCTGGGTCCGCCCCCTCTTGTACCCTGACCGACGGTGGGGCCGGCGTCGGAGGCGGTCCCCTGCTGGTATTGCTGGCAGAAGTTTTTCACTGTGTGGTCCTAGTGCCTGCGGCATAGTCCTAATTGTTATAGCCTGCTGCAAGAGCTCCTCTCGAAGATCTACTGTTACGGTAAGTTCTTACGTAACTGTACTTTCTAGGAGTGGTATGTTGTTCATCCACACAACCCACCCAACCTCCCCAGCTTCAGTGCGCAACCTGGCTTCCAGCGGGCTAGATCTGGCGTCATGGGGCGGAGCCGAGAGTTTTACCACCCGGGTGGGTGGGAGGAGCCAGCTTGAAGACCTTCCGGCAAGATTTAAAGCAGCAAGGAACCTGCCAATAAGTGTGAATGAACAACATATACCACTCCTAGAACTCCTGTTACAGGTGAGTAACCTGTATTTATTTTCTGTATTATTATATGGTCTAGATGGCAACATCCGGGGGCATCTGGTAGGACAGTTATATTGTGTTCTTAGAGATAAATGAGAGGATTCAACACAATCGGTCCTAGACAGTTGGAATAAAGATCTTAGATTTACTGTTCCCCTCGAGACTTGGTTGAAATTTGCACTGCCAGCAGTAAAAATCGCCCTTTTCCCCCATCTGGAGGGAATATGCATGAAAGTGCTGATACAGGTTTTTAAGGTCACCTGCAGTTCTTATTAGATACTTGCCATCAACATTTGGTGTTTGTTGGAGGTGATGCAGATGTCAGATGGCATATTTGGGACATATATTTTGGTTGTGTCCATTACTGACCCCTTTCTGGTGCAATCTGCAGGAAGAATTATGGGAAAGCACGTGGGATTCAATTGGACTATCTGCTGAAATGGTGTTACCAATTATGCCTCAACACCATCCGCCCTTGGCATAAACCTTTACTACCATTTTACCTGTTGGCAGCCAAAAAGGCTATAACTCAGAGGTGAATGATATCGGTCACCTCTTCAATAGGTTACTGGAGGGCAATTGTTATGGATATTTACCGTCTGGAAAAACTAATGGCTGGCCTCCACGAAAAAACTGAGGTCTTTAATGGTATGTGTCTCAGATCGACCTTCCCTTCGTTCCCTGAGTGACTTCCTGTGGGATGGTGCTGCCCTTGCCAGGAGGGAGGACACGTGGAGGATAGGGGTTGGAAGTAAAAGGTAATTTTATTAAGTGTAACTAAGCTTTTCGAAAATGTCTACAGTTTAGTTATAATACTGCTTATAGAATGGAGACATCATAGAATTTAAGTTGCTGATTTCTGTAACCTTATAGATAACAAAGTTCATAGGTACATAAGTTGTGATGTGTCTCGTGGGGTAATGCCAAAAAAAATGTTACAAAAAAAAAGAAGCCCTTTTGGCCGCCTCTGCAGCCAAAACTGCCTAGTCCCCTGGCTTGACAGCATCAAGCTTGGTGTCCCCAGCTGAAATCACTGGCCTCGGTTGTCAGGAAACCAGGAGGTAGAGGTCCTGGCGGCCCCTCCAGCAGTTCCTCCTCTGCTTCCAAGCCTGCCCAGTAACGGATGTGGGGGTGCCTCCCCATACCCGTCCTGAGCCCCCTGGGTCCTCCCATGGGGGGCCAGCTCCACCACTTCCTTTCTGCCTGGTCTGCTGTTACCGCAGACAGGTGGGTCCTCAAGGTGGTCATTCAGGGTCTACTTCTGGAGTTAGAGGCATACCTGCCCTGCCTAGCCCACGCCCCACAGGAGGGCATCATGTTCATCAACATCCTGTTGGCCCTTTGGGACAACATAGCCCAGCTCCACAAGGAAGCCATGGTTCTTGTCTCAGACCCTCCAGAACACCCAGAGTTTGTCTCCAGGTACTTCCTGGTGCCAAAACGGATGGGGGGGGGGGGGCTGGCATCCCATCTTAGATCTGCATGACCTGAACAAGTTCATCAGGCCACACACCTTCAGGATGATCACTCTGTTTCCAAGCAAAACATGTGGTTCTGCTCTCTGGATCTTCAGGATGCATTCTTTCACGTCGCAATCTGTTCGTCCCGCCACCGGTTCCTCCGATTCCGGTCGGAGGGTATCAGCTGTGAGTTCCAGGCAATGTCTTTCGGCCTGTCCTGGGCCCCCAGGGTCTTCACCAAGTGCATTGCAGTGGTGGCAACCTACCTGAGGTTTATCCCTGCCTGGACGACTGGCTGATCACTGGTCCCTCCAGGCAGGAGGTAGAGTGATCCAGGGATCTGGCTCTCTAGGTCTCCTGGTCAACGAGGCCAAGTCGGAACTCCTGCCCTTGCAGGTGATCCATTTCAGTGGGGTGGAGTTTGACTCTTGCAGAGCCAGGGCTTGTCTCCCGGCAGATAGGGTGGAGGCTCTCTCCTCCTTTGTCCGATCATTTCGGATTCGGCAGTTATGCTGTGCTTGGGACTTTCTGCACCTCTTGGGATACATGGCGGGCTGCACCAGCGTGGTCTGTTGGGCCTGCTGGAGAATGTGCTCTCTGCAGTGGGAGCTGGCACGCCAGTGGTCTCTGCGCAAGGGTCACTTCAACCACTTCACTGTGACCCAGCTGATGTGGTCCGCCTTCCAGTGGTGGCTGGTCCCAGAACATCTGCAGGAAGGTATTCCGTTCGTCTGCCCAGAGCCGACGGTCCTCTTGACAACCGACGCACCTCTCATGGGTTGGGGTGCCCACCTAGAGGAGCACAGAGCCAATGGGCTATGGACCCTCAAGGAATCCTGGTGCCACATCAACCTGCTAAGGCCGGCCTGGTGGCTCTGAGGGTTGAGGCACTGGATGCAGTGCCTCGCGCCATGCCGGCAGCCAGAGTTCAGGAACGGACTCTAGTCGTCTGGGGTCGGCAGGGGAGGAGTAGGATTGAGCTTCTGGAGAACTGCTGTCCTCTCCTGGGGTGGGTGGGTTCAGCCTCACGCAGCACTAGCAACCCCTGGTGACCTGGGGAGCGTTTCAGTCTTCGTGGGCACAGTAGTAGGAGTTGGGCGGCAGCGGGCGTCTTTAACACAGGTGCGGGAGCGTGCTTGGATTGAGCAGGATGCCATTGCATGTCCGCGCCCTCGCAACACCAACCAGGAGAAAAGCTCCACTCCCTGGATAGGTGGCGGCGTCCTCCAGTGCCCCACCACCACCACACACTCCCAACGGTGGGCTCCACTGGCTCTCCCAATCTCTTCCCGTCCCCCGTCCTGCCGTGGCTCCAGCGAGGAGGGACAGGTAGGTGTGGGAGTGTCTGTCCCTAGTTTCCCAGTTGTGTGGGCTTCAGGTAGATGGTAACGTGGATGGCATTGTGTGAGAATTCCAGTGGAGCGGTGATAGTTCACAAAAAAAAAAAAAAAAACACTGCTAGAGCTTCAGGCAATTCGGCGAGTGCTAACTTCTTTTTCTCCACACATTTGGGGTCAGGTGGTGCTAGGTCCAGACAGATAACACCACGACCATGTACTACCTAAACAAGCAGGGCAGGACACACTCCCTTCCTCTGTGCAGAGAAGCTCTCCGTGTGTAGATCTGCATGCGCAGCCTGGAGGCTGATCTCCTGGCCAGCCTTGTGGCCAGTGTCTCCATCCACCTGGCTGACACACTCAGCCATGTGGGTGAGGCATCTCATGAGTGGTCTCTCCACCCAGAGGTAGTGCACAGTCTGTTCTCCCAGTGGGGCACCCTTCTGGTGGACCTGTTTGCCTCCAGGGAGAACGCAAAGCTGAAGCTGTACTGTGCCCGCCCCCTCAGCTGGGAATGCTGCAGGGGGATGCCTTCTCAGGGCCCTGGACCCTTGGCCTCCTCTATGCCTTCCCTCCATTTCCCTTGATCCACAAGGTATTGCCGAAGGCGAGGAGGAACAAGGCATGGGTGATCTGGTGGCTCCGGACTTGCTATGTCAGTTCTGGTACCCCAATCTCCTCAGTCTCAGCAGCAAGCTCCCGAGGAGTCTTCCTCTATGCCCGGACCTGCTCTCCATCAATCAAGGGAAGGTACTCTACCCGGACCTTCTATCCCTGCACTTGACAGCCTGGTTCCCATGTGGCTAGAGTTCCAGGCTTTGGGTCTCTCTGAAGATGTCCTCAACATAGTCGAAGCTTCTCGGAAGGAGTCGACCAGGAAATGCTATGCCTTCAAATGGAAGAGGTTCTCCATTTGGTGCCAGGGCAAGTGGCTGGACCCTTATCTTGACCAGCGGCTAGCATCCTTGACTACCTTTTATCCCTCTCCCAGTTGGGCCTTCAGTTGATGACCTTTAAGGTGCACCTGGCATCCATTTCTCCCTACCGGGCGCGGGACTGGTCAGCAGTCAGCGCAGGAGAAGGTGGTCTGGTGCTTCTTTAAAGGCCTTGACCACATTTCCCATCCTGTGCATGAACCACTACCACCTTGGGACTTGTTTCTGGTTGTGGCAAAGCTCATAGGCAAGCCATTTGAACCGATGCACAGGTGTGAAATGTCTCGCCTGTCATGGAAGACCATCTTCCTAGTGGCTATCATGTCAGCCAGAAGGATCAGTGTGCTCCAGGCGCTTTCGGTGGCATCTCCTTACCTGGTCTTCCACAGGGACGAGGTCGTCCTTCGCCCAAACCTGAAGTTCCTCCCAAAGGTTGTGTTGGATTTTCACTGTAACCCGGTAATTAATCTCCCGGTGTATTTCACCAACCACACCTCAGAGGCCGAGCACAGACTGTATGCATTAGACCTGCGGTGAGCGCTAGCCTATTACAAGGAGCATGCAGCTGGAGTTTGGGAAGAGGTTCGCCAGCTATTTGTCACCTACGCTGAAGCCACACCTGGCACACCGGCAGCTAAGCGGACGATTGGCTGGTGGACTGTATCCTGCATTGACCTCTGCTATAGTTTGGCAGAGAGGGAGCCTCCCATAGGGCTAAGGGCTCTTTCCACCCGTCATACCGCTGCCTCAGTGGCTGCTTCAAGGGATGTCCCTATCCAGGAAATTTGTCAGGCTGCTACTTGGAAGTCAGCACACATCTTCATTTCCCACTACTACATCGACCTTGAGTCATGCCGGGATGCTGGTTTTGGGGCGTCAGTTCTCCAGTCTCTCTTCCCTAAGTAGGGGGTTGTGCACCTTGCCCCTTCCTCCCAGCAGAACTGCTAGCAGTCTGCCAGAAGTGTGGATCGAACATCATATCCGCGTTCCTAGAAAAACAGGTTACTCACCTGTAACAGTAGTTCTAGGAATGGTATATGATGTTCACCCACACTAACCCACCCGACTTCCCCTGGCAAGTGGCACACTGATTTCGGTTTCAGCGGGCACGATCTGACATCATGGGGTGGTGCCCAAGGAGTTACCACCTGGGAGGATGGGAGGAACCAGCTTGAAGACGTTCCAGTGAGTCTTAAAGGGGAAAGGACACTGCCAGAAGTGTGGATGAACGTCATATACCACTCCTAGAACTACTGCTACAGGTGAGTAACCTGTTTTTCCTCTCTCTCTCTCTCTCCAGGATAGTCTACCTTCCTGTTTTACCTTGTTTAGTGGAGGGAACCTTTTGCTTCCCTTTGGTTCCCCAAGAGGAGGCCTTCTGTGTATGGTCTCCTGTGCGGTAACTGAGGAAGGCACAGGGCCACCCAGATTTATGTGATGAAGGATATTGACATCTGACGTCGTCATGGATGGCTGCTGATAGACTGCTAGTTAAAAATGTTCCATGTGGTCCTAGTGCCTGTGGGCTGTAGTTACATAGTTGTGGCCTAATACAAGAGATTCTCTCAAAGATCTACTATTACAGTAAGTCCTTACGTAACTGTACTTTATGGCACTTTAATTTCCCTCTAATTCCAAGGGCTCCACTAAAGATCTGAAAGCAAACACAATGGAAAAAAGCCAGCGATACACTGTAATTGCGGGAGGGTGCACACTGGACTTACCAGCCAACAGAAACCAAAAAGACAATTAGTAGCACACCTCAAATCACTGATACTGAATTTTTCTGCTGTCTGGAGTGGACAAAGGCTTGGCTCTTATCACTCTTTGTGGAAAGTTTTCAGTTTGAGGGGGTGGTCCCAGGTCCTCTGGAAAGTTCTACAGTAGGTACCCATGCAGTTATAAAATTCCTTAAAGCATCTGCTCCAGACCTTTTTACTATTCTCCCCCCCCTTCCCCCAGATCTGACTGTAGTGTTCAGTGTTCTTTTGCAAACTACCTTTTAAATATTTGTTATCCATTTCTGAAGATATTCTCTTTTACCAAATGAGTTTCCTCATAGTGAGTTGTACTGGTAAGCTTCAGACTCTGTTGTAGTAAGTCCTTCTTTATCATGCACAAGGAAAACATAGTCTTGAGAGCAGTTTCTTCTTTTCTTCCAAAAGTGTCCACAGCATTCTATGTGAACCAGGAAGTATGCCTCCCTTCTTTTTCTTTTTTTTAATATATACAAGTCCCATCACCCCGCACCGGGACTTGCCTTCTCAACTTCATCCAGTCCCCAGGTGCGAGCCTGCAGAGGGTCAGTTGTCGCCCACAGCTGGGGATTTTCCTCCATTTTCTCCCATCCCGTTGCTGGGTGCACATTTCAGATGTGTGTACATGTGCTGGGTAATAGCGCACATCCATGAATATCTTGCAGCACCCTCCGTTCCCTGGTGCCCATGAGACCCATATTACCCTCAGGCTCCACCCGGGGGCAGTCGTCCAGTGGGAGTGCTAGTCCTCCCTACCCGGGACAGAAGAGCAGTTGTTCAGACGCTCGATACTCTCCCTCCCCAGCCGACCCCCGGGAGCCTGCGAACACTGGTCACCGGCATGGCAGGAGGTAAGGCATGGATGCCTCAGCCGAACCCAAGAAAAAGGAGCTGCATAAGCTGGATCTTTGCAGAGCAATGAGAATCTATCTTAGCCAATCGGCTGAATTTCTTTCACTTAGAAAATCTTTGTTTACTTTGGGCAGAAGGGAGACTGGTGACATAGAAATGTACAAGTACTGGATGGGCCCTTAGTCCTTTATCTGCCCTCAATGTATCTATGTTTTTTTATTTATAAATTTGTTAAGCAGGTAGGGACACTGCACAGGTCCTTTTTCAGGTCTGACCAGAAGACATTGACAATAACTAACAATAATTAACATTAAAGGACAAAGTATAAAATGTTAATTAAAACAAATACAATTTGAACTTTGCATCAGTAACGACTCAGACTTCATTTTGAACCCTGCTAAAGATTGAGAGAGACGAAGAGCCTCTGGTAATGCATACCAAAATGAGGGTGCTGCAATTGTAAAGGAGCGTAACCCACACAGCTTTTTATGTATAATAGTGTTCAGCAAGGTACTATTAGCAGATCTTAACTTAGGAAGAGTAGAATAAACTTCAACCATATCAGATAAAGGGTAATAACCAGAGGGAAAAACACATTTATAAAGCAAACATCCTAAAAAATAGTTAATTCTGCCTCTAGGGGACCTCCAACCTAACTGTAAATAAAGTTCACAATGGTGAGTTCTGTAAGGAGCAGCCAAAATAAACCGACAGATAGTATTATAAGCAGTAGACAAGACTTTAAACTCATGACTGTTAAGATTTAAATAAAGGTAACAAACGTAATCAAAATAAGGAAGCTATGACCCAACAGCAGTCAGTTTCCTTGTCTCAAAAAAATGGTAGAAATTTATAAAGAATACCCACTTTTTGATTTATGATTTTGCAAACCTGTTTAATTTGAAAGGAGTAAGTCAGGGAGGCATCAGGCCACACGCCCAAATACCTGAATTGCTCAACCTGTTTAATCGATACATCCTCTTAAGTCACAAAGCAACAAGCTGTGATTGTCCTTCAACATAGCTGAGGTACCAAAAACCATACCTTTTTTTTTTTTTTTGAGTTCAAAATCAAAGCATTTTTCCAAAACCACTGACAAACATTCTTAGAATCAGCGATTCAATTTAGGCAAATAACTAGCCGAGAAAAAATAATTAAATTGTCGCGTAAAGTAATGTATCACTGATCACACATTGGACTGGCATTAAATTAATAAACAGAGAAAATAATAGAGGGCCTAAAATGGATGCTTGAGGCACTTCACACTGTAAAGAAAGTCTGAGAGGCCTCGGATCCAGTACTCACATACTGCTGACGATAAGATATTCGGAAACCCATCCTGCTGTATTTGGGTAAAAAACAATAGCCGCAAGTTTAGTAGATACCAAATCATGGTCAATCAAATCAAACGCCTTAGTCAGGTTCACAAACACTGCCCCAGTCATTAGATCTCTATCAAAGCCCCGAAGGACGGTTTCTCTGAACTTGACCAAGGCAGTACCCGTCCCATGATCATGCCTAAAGCCATGCTGCTCAGGACAAAGAACCCCTTGTGAATCTAGATATTCCTTAATTTGAGCAGACACAAACTTTTCAAGAAGTTTACTACATGCATTCAGTATGGAGATAGGTCTGTAGTCCTCAAGCTACACAGCGCATGACTTTTTTGGGACAGGGACTACCCTAGCGCATTTCCGTTGAGAGGGAAACTGACCAGTGATTAACAAGAGATTAAAAATATAACATAAAGGGTCAACAACATGCAGAATGCAAATTTTCAAAAACCTTCCGTCCAGTCCCTTACCACAATCGCTAAACCTATTGGGCAATGTACTCAAAAGTTTAAAAACGCTAACTCACTTGATTCCGTTGATAACAATATAAAGTTAACATAGCAGCAGAGGGACTAACCTTAAACTTGACCCAAGCTTTATTCCTCAGTTTAATATGGTGCTTATATCATCAGAAAACCATTTATTTTGCACACCACGAAGACACACTGTTCTTAGAGGAAAACGCACATTCTGAATCGGTAATAATTGCTTAATAAAATAATCAAGGGCACAATTGACATCAGAAATTAAATATAAATAAGACCAGTCGACCTGGGACAAGAGAAAATCAGCCCCCTGTTAGGTTTTTTAAAACTGCACATCTCAATGATATGTGGTGGAACCCTCATTCTTTTGAAATTCAGTATACAGGAGATTGCCATATGATCACTTAACAGAATCGGGCATGACACCAGAATAAGATCTCTTACCCACCCCGTTAGTTATGACCCAATCCAAAATACTGTGATTTAAGGTATGGACATTAGGCCTGGTAGTTTCACTGATAATCTGTGTAAGACCGTAGGATGAAAGCAGATCCCCTAACCCAAGAACATCTTTATGGAACCAATTTAAATGAACATCTCCAACTAATACCACATCATTTTTAGAACTAAAGGGAGACCGTAAATCAAGAATGGCCTTTAAACCATCTGTTCCACCCTGAGGAGGGTTATATAAACATCTCAAAGTAACGTAGTTACACCCACCTAAAATTAACCGTAAGAGCAGCCAATCAGAATTCTCCAAGGAGCTTACACTGGTAGCCAGTGTGGTTATTTTCAAATGAGCCTTATAATAAACTGCAACCCCCACCCCATCCTGTTTCTTACTCTTACTCTTACAATCAGCTTAAATGCATTCATAACCAGGCAAAGTACAAAGCTCTGATTTAACGACAGGTTTCAGATAATGCCAAAAATATCAGGTTGAATAAAGCATTCGAATTCACCCAATTTAGGGATTAAACTCCTAACATTAAAATGAATACTTTTGAGACCATGGTTAACATATTGGATGGGGGGGACAGAACTATTGAGGAGACCTGGATTTGATTCAGCATCCCCAGCAGTGAGGAGTAACGGTAAACCTTTAAACAATCGGTCTGATTTCCAGACCATAGCCTGGTTATAAAACATAGTGGTATTTTTCAATATATGACCACACAAATGCAATTCATAATACCTGGATGATAATCTGTTAACAAACCTGACATGAAGTAGTTGGAAACATTCGCACCATACTGAGTACGCTCAGGAGAACCTATATTCCCAACAAAATTTCCCCACACCCAACCTCCATATACCATTCCCAGCCAACAAAGGACATACATATTATGCGTCATTGTCAAATCTTAAATACCCACTGTTGCACAGATCCAGATCCCTTACAATGTCTTCCCCTACCCCTGCCTCCCCTGCACTTGGCCGCACTTCGCCACCACAAGCTGCCTGTATATCTCTGTATCACTCTTCTTCTGAATTTTGCACATTCGCAACTACCTCTGGTTCTTTACCCAGGCAGGGTTGTGAGCTACATCCTTGAAGATGCACCTGACTGCCATTTCAGCACACTGGACAAGGGTCAAGTGTACCAATGGTGGCCCAGGAGAAAGGGGTCGCTTACTGTAAAACTGGTTATTTTCACACAAAGTAATTTTAGCGCAAACACAAATGCAACCATAATTGCGTACATTTAATTTAGCACTGTCATTAGGACCACATTCACTATAATGGAAGAAGTGCTAATTAGGGCTTATTAATTTTAGCGCAAATGACTGCTTCAGAGAAAATAGTGAAAATTATTTGACAGTGAAAATTTCAAGTTTTGCAGCATTTCTTTAAAGGACTGGACCGCCTGCCCACTACAGTGCATGAACCACCTCAGTTGTGGGACTTGGCATATTTGAAAGCCGTTTGAGCCTATGAGTAAGTGTTTCGTATTACATTTGTTGTGGAAGCCTGCCAATTTTCAACAGTCAGTATTCTACATAGAGCTATACTCTCTGGTCTTAATACTGGAGGTGGCAGGGCCCTGTGGGAACTAGAACTTCTCACCTCAGGGGTCCTTTAGCATCAGTATCACAATAAACAAATCTTGATACTAAGGGTACACACTGTTAAACGCTTCAACTATTTTAATATACGGGTTGCAAGATTATGGAACAAATTGCCAAACTCCATAGTTAATGCCACCTCATTTGAGATGTTCAAAAAACTTTTGGACGACTTCTTACTTTGTAACAATGACTGGATATAAACCCACTATGAGTGGGAGACAATTCAGTGGGCTTTTGCCTACTTTGTCTTACCTTACCAAGTTATACCAAGTAACTGATTGCAGTAAGCTGACCCTGTAGCACTGCCCTGGAGGTGGAGTCATGAGTATTCATGAATTGAATTGGCCAGTGGGAAAAGAGCAAGAGGGTGTGCTGTCTGGAGTCTGCCCAGAGGGCATCAGCATTTTTTCTCTGCTGACTGAGAAACACTGCCTCTGAGGTGCTCTCTCTCTCTCTTCTGTACAGAAAAACACTTTTTACCTAAACAAAAAGATTATACGTGTGCTGTTTTGTGAGTATTGCTTAATTTTTTTTCACTGGTTTTGTGTTTTTAGCAGTTCCTATTCGGTTCCTGGGAACCGTGTTTTTCCCCTGTTCCACACAGTTCCTTTTCAGTTTCCTGAGGTAAAATGTTTACCGCGTCTACTGTTTTTCGACGGTTCTTTATTTTAAATCAGTAGCAGTTCCCTTTTTTCACCGGAAGCCGTTATTTTCTTTGGTTTTCCTAGTGATTATTGTTATTTTGAACTGCAGTTCTTACAGTGCGGGAACCAACCATTAAATTTAAATGTCCCCTATCGGGAATCTTCATTTTTCAGTGTTCTGACCTATTGGCAAGTCAGAACAGCCTAAAAAGAGGACTGAACCCACAGGTTTTAAAAATTGTGTGAAGTGTCACAGGACTGTAGCTGAAGCCGACACCCACAACCTGTGTTTACAGTGCTTAGCTCCAACTCATTTTTTGTGCTCTTTGTTCATACTTCTGTTCCAAAACACTTAGGAACAGAGCTAAAATATTAAGCATGATGGCTGCCAAGCCATCCGATGAGGGGCCTTCTATGACTAAGGGTGCTGATGAAGTACCCCTTAAACCTAAAAATACTTCTAGTAAAGATACTGATGTAGTGCCTTCCAGACCTAAACAGAATAATAAAGGCACTGATGAAGTGCCACTCAAAAAAAATGGCAGTAAGGGTGCTGATGAGGCACCTTGCATACCTAAGACTACCAAGCACACTGAAGTGCCAGCTACCAGGAGAAAACCTAATCAGGCTACTGATGAAGTGCCTGCAAAAAAGATTTATAAAGAAAAATATGCTACTCCCACACCCCATGGAGAGTCATCAGTGGGCAAGAAACATAAAAGAGAAAACTAAAAATATAGAGGGTCAAAATCCCACTGATGTACCTGGAGATTTGCCCTCCGTAGAAGACATGACTAAAGCCTGGCACTTGTACAAAACTCTGCAGAGCATGGGGTCCATGTTTCAAACCCCTGTCCCTGCCAATGTACCCCCAGTGCAGTTCCTTTGGATGCAGGTGACTTTCAAGGGGAGGACAAGGACTATTATGGAGATGATGATGATGATGATGATGCAGGGGGAAGTCCCTTAGAACCTGTTATTTCCCCTGACCCTAATTTTGGAGCTTCCCCTCGTGACCAGGAGGATGCTTCATCTGTGTTAACGTTCCTGCAGCATATGGTGGATACCCTGGATCTCCCCTCACAGGAGTCCACTCAGGATGAAGAGGAGGATGAGGATTACAGGGACATGGTGGGTCTCCCTCCGCCAAAGAAGATTGTGCTCCCTATATATAGGGCTTTTAAAAAGAATACCATGAAACTCCTCCAGACCCCCACCTCCTTTTCTGAAGTGGATAAAAAGATAAATAAGAAGTATCAGCTTTCCAAACTTGACACTGATTTTCTGTATGCACACCCCAGTCATGAGGGGGTTGTGTAGCAGGCTGCTTGCGGCAAGGCTAATGTGTCCCCCTGTCTTTTCAGCCCCCTGAGAAAGAGTCTTGGCACCTGGACTTCCTGGCTAAGAAGTCCTATACTTCAGCATCTCTCCTGCTACGCCTTTCCTCATACATGGCCTATACGGCCAAATACCAGAAGGCTCTCTGGAGTTTTATCATAGCCATTGCCCAGTAGAAGCCAGACACAATGGTTAAAGACATTATGGAAGCAGCAAACACTGCCCTGGAGGCTACTAAGTTCCAGTTCCACATAGCAGCAGATAATAATGATGCAGCCTTGAGTCTTATGGCCCAGGCCATCTCTCTTAGGCGCTTCACCTGGCTTAGGATGACTAGTCTGTCACAGGACACCCAGTCCAAAGCCATAGACTTTCCTTGTGACCAGAATTCTCTCCTTGGTGACAGAACTGAGGCCTACATGAAAAAAGTACATGAATACAAAACTGCCTACCAAAGCAATAGAACCAAAGGTAAGCCTGCTAGTAACCAAAGAGCACAGGTCAGAGGGACTAGGGGTAGGGGTTACTTCCATAGTCTTTTCTTCCCATATTCTATGCCGGGTTACTCTCAGATGAGGGTTTTTTCAGAGAAAGAGGCAGAAGAGGGCAAAAGAGGGGTACCTCCACCCCTGCCTCTCAGGCTAAGCCCTGATTCCAGTGTCCAGGTCACCACCCCTCTACCAATAGGGGGCAGGCTCTCCCACTACCTCCAGTTTTGGACCCTCATAACCTCAGACAAGTTGGGCCCTGGAGAGGTAGTGGGAAAAGGCCTCTCCCTTCAATTCAAAAAATGTCCATATCTTGCGGGTCCTTCTCTGTCAAAACCCCAGTCGCCTACAGAGAAACTTCTTCTGGAGCTGGAAGTCAAAAAGCTGCTCTTAGCAAAAGCAATAGAGAAAGTCCCCCTTTCACACAGAGGCAGAGGTCTCTATTTCCAGATACTTACTGGCAAAGAAGAAAAATGGGGCGTGACGACCTATCCTCAACCTCAGACGTCTGAACAGGCACTTACTCAAGTCAAAGTTCAAAATGGTCACTCTCACAACAGTGATCCACTCTCTTCAAAAAGGGGACTGGCTAGTCTCCCTGGATCTAAAGGACGTCTACTTTCATATCTCAATAAGGCAGTCACACAGAAACTGCCTGAGATTCAGGCTGCCATCAGGTCATTACCAGTTTGCAGCTGTGCCATTCGGTCTTTCTTCAGTCCCAAGGGTATTTACCAAGTGCCTGGCCGTGGTGGCAGCTTACCTCAGAAAACATGGCATTTCAGTCTACCCATACCTCGATGACTGGCTCCTAGTGGGCAAGACTCCTCTGCAGGTGCAAGAGGCCCTCGCCATTGCAAAGAGAACTCTGCAGTCTCTGGGTTCCTCAACACAGAGAAGTCCCACTTAATTCCAACTCACACTCACTTTTCTTTTTATCAGGGCAGAGCTGGGTACTCGACAAAGCAGAACCTTCCTACCTGCAGAAAGGATTCAGGCCTTCCAGGCAGTTTCTGAAGCTCCTAAGGCACGTGGGCCTATGACAGCTGTTGTTCCAGGAATCAGGTTCCAGATGAGGGACATACAGTATCACCTTCGGTCTCACTGGTCCCAAAAAAGACACTCCCTGTCCAAGCTGGTTCCAGTCACAGAAATCCTTCTTCAAGCTTTGGACTGGTGGAAAGGCCCTTCCAGTCTGTCAGTGGGAGTTCCCTTCCAACTGTCTTCTCCTACAAAAGTCATTACCACAGAAGCCTCCCTTCTGGGGTGGGGTGCTCATCTGGACAACCTCTCTGTCGGTGGCATCTGGACTCCCAAAGAGTCAGTAAGCCACATCAACCTTCTGGAACTCAGGGCTATCTTTCTGGCTCTGAGATCCTTCGCCCCGCAGCTAAAGGGTCATTCAGTGCAAATCGGAACAGGCACTACTGCAATGTTTTACATAAACAGGTAGGGTGGCACAGGGTCCTCAGCGCCTTGTATAGAGGCAGTGAGAATCTGGTCTATTCCCTCGGGATCAGCCTTTCGGCCGTACACCTCACCAGTAAGGACAGTACCTTGCCAGATGCCCTCTGTTGAATCAGCCAAGGTCACAACAAATGGACTTTGAACAAGCAGGTCCTTGCCACAGTCTTCAGAAGATGGGGCACACCAGAGATAGATCTCTTTGCCTCCCAGCTCAACCACCAACTTTCTCTGTACTGCTGCAGGCCTCCAGCTCTGGGGACTCTTCCTACAGATGCCCTAGCCCTGGACTGGACAGGGAAGTTCCTCTGTTTTTCCCCCCTTCCTTCTGAGCCACAAGGTGCTATTGAAACTGAAATCCCAGCCTGTAACTATGATCCTAATAGCACCAGATTGGCCTAGGCAGTCATGGTACTCCCTCCTGCTAGCCCTGGCTTCCAGCAAGCCAGTCAGGCTTCCTCTCTCTCACTCCCTTCTGACGCGCCCTCAGACAAGAGTGACTTATCCCAGTCTACAGTCTCTTCACCTCAAAGCATGACTCTTGAAGAGTTAAGAGTTTCCAGAATCCCAGTATTAGGACCAGTTCCTTAAAATCCTGAGACTGGCTAAGAAACTTAGTACTAAGAAAACGTAAGCAGTCAAGTGGAACAGATTTTCTTTCTGGTGCAAGGGAAAGCATCTCAATCCTCTCAAAGCATCAATTCCCAATATTCTAGACTATTTGGCTCACTTACAGGCCTCAAGGCCTCATCCTTAAAACGACACCTAGCTGCAATTTCTGCTTACCTGTCCATAGGTAAGAAGCAGACAATCATTTCTCTGCCTGTTTTCAAAAAGTTTTTCAAATCCTTCACCTTCAGCCCCCAGTCAGGGTACCTGTTCCCCCCTTGGGACCTTAACCTGTGCATTGCCAAGCTCATAGATCTACCTTTCGAGCCCATGGCTACGGACCATCTGAAATATGTCACTTGGAGGACAGTCTTCCTAGTGGCCATTACCTCTGCCAGAAGAATTTCTGAGTTGCAAGCAGTCTACACCGAGCTCAACTACATTATCCCTCACAGGAACAAGGTAGAGCTCAGAACAAACAGGAAATTCTTGCCCAAGGTGGTCTGAGTTCCACCTTAACCAGTCTATCACTTTTCCTGTTTTCTTCACTGAAAAATCCACTCCTGGAGAACAAAGACTCCACAGTCTGGATGTTAAGAGTTCTATCCTACTACTTGGAGCACACAAAGCAGTTCAGGGGCTCCACTACCCAGCTTTTCCTCACCTATGGGGAGATAGGTAGAGGAAGACCAGCTACTAAGAGGACTATCTCTCGTTGGATAGTCTCTTGTATTCAGTTCTGTTACGACAAGGCTGGCAAACAGCCCCTCTGAAAGCCTCAGGGCTCACTCTACCAGAGACACTGCTGCCACAGTGGCAGCTGCAAGGGACATTCCCTTACTTGATGTCTGTAAAGCAGCCACTTGGAAGACTGTACACACATTCATAAAGCACTGTTGCTTGGATGTACAGTCCAGATCAGATGCCAGATTTGGCAGGACGGTTCTACAGAGCCTTTTCCCTAAGTAGGTTCTGTACCTGCCTCCCAACTACACTGCTTGGTAGTCTACAATCGGTTACTGATGCTAAAGGACCCCTGTGGCAAGAAGAAATAGCCAGGAACAGCTGCACCAAGATGATCAGAGTGACCAAAGCTAGCTTCTTCCATACTGAACTTAACAAAACCTCAAATCAGCCCTCCAAATTCTGGGCCACACTAAAGAAGTGTCCAGGCATGTCATAAACCACGCCCCAAAAAGGTCCTTTTAGGGAATACAGTACTAAATGGTAAAACTGAGATTCTGCAAGCATTTAACTCTCATTTGCCATGGCAGGTTTAGCTTTCAACAATTCTCCTGCAAGTAAACTGAACCCCCTCCACGGTGTTCAACCTACTAAATCTGGTCCCACATGCCAGATTTTTTCCTTCCTCCCTGTCTCCCTTAAGGGAGGTGGAAGATCTGCTTCTACAATTGGACTCTTAAAAATGGCGCCGGCGCAGACAACGAAGGGCCCTATTTTCTAAAACTAGCTTACCACGTTCTTGTACCTCCAGTTATGCACCAGTTTAACTTGTCACTATCTCAAGGAACCCTACCCCAAATATGGAAAACTGCTCATGTTATCCCATTATTCAGATCTAGAGATCCATGTGACCCAAACAATTATAGGCCGATCTCCCTTCTCCCCACCATCTTGAAACTCTTGGAAAAAATCGAGAACTCCCAGCTGAGATCCTTTATTTACAATACTAAATTTTTAAACCCCTTCCAATCTGGGTTCAGATGGAAGCATAGTACAGTCTCAGCAGTAGCCAAGGTAACAAATGACTGGCAACAAGATTTAGAATGCAAGAAGTAGAGTCTGTGCTGTATTCCTTGATTTAAGTAACGTGTTTGACACATTAGACCACTATATTCTGCTCTCCTATCCTCACTAGAATCGCTAGGATTGGACCCCACCTCCTTAAGCTGGTTTCACAACTACCTGTCTGACAGGTACCAACAGGTAAAGGCTGAAGGTGAGCTTTCCTCACCCATTCTGCTATTAAGGGGGGTTCCCCCAGGGCTCCATCCTGGGACCACTACTATTTGCCATCTATATCAATAATATAGACACTGACGTTAAAGAGGCAAGCATCAATCTGTTTGCAGATGACACAGTGCTCTACCTAAGCCGCCCTACTCCAGAATCTGCAAACGCTGCTGACCTTCAAAAAGACTTCGACCTCCTGCAATTGCAACTCCTTAGAAGAAAGTTACTTCTCAATGCAAAGAAAACCAAAGCCATGTTACTCTCACCGGTATGTCACTTTTCCTATCCAGCAGCAACTGGTACCCCCCCCATATCTCCACGATTCTGGGAGAAAAACTCTTAATATGTCATGAAATTCAAATATTTGGGAGTCTGGATTGACCACAGACTCTCCTTTGCGGACCATCTGGATGACCTCCTGAGGAAGCTAAGACAAAGGCTTGGCCTTTTCTACAGGATAAGATGGCTGCTAACCACTGAAGCTAAGAGGCTACTAGTCCAATCAACGTTCCTCTCAATAATTGACTATGCTGACCTCATATATAGCAGCTGCTCTGCCTCCTACTTTGGGAAACTGGATACACTGTACCACAGTGCCTTATGCTTCATCGCAGACCTTCCTCGCACTACTCATCGTTGCTCCCTATAGTCTAGGCTGGAGCTCATTACAGTATAGGCCACATGAACGCGTAACTCCTCTGGACGCTTAGATTCATTATAGGCAAACTTCCCCCAGTATATTGCTGATTGCCTAACCCCTATCCTTGCTGGAAGCTATGCCCTTAGAAGCTGTTCCATAATTTCCCTGCAAACACCTAGGGTGCACACTTGCTTCGGGAGAGCCGCTATAATTTTCATGCTCCCTTCGCTCTGGAACAAGGTCCAGAAATCCTTAAAACTAAGATCCCCTATTAGCCTTGTCACATTGAAAAACCTATATCATAATGTCATCACTGAAAAATGCAGCTGCTACGCGTGTACCTAATAGCCCTTACCACTAAAACTTTTTTTTTCTTAGAACTTCCAGTTTCCTCCAGTGACCTCAACTCTAATTCCCACTCCTGTCCATCACCAAGATCGATTATTCCCAGCAGGGACCCGCTTGCTTCGATACTAAACTAAGAACTTGCACTATTTTGGCTGACCGCTATCCCTTGCAAACGGACTGGCCCCCATTGATTTTGTAAGGTCTAGAGTTCCTGCTCTGTCATATGATACATTTCCAACCACACTGTAATTAACCTGTGATCCCTTAAATGTATCCATTGTTTAAATGTATTCCTGTAATTAATCTATGCTCCTTGTGTGTACCAATTCCTTAAATGTATTACTGCATGTATGTTCAGGTCCACCTTGTAAATGAGCTACGTTCCAACCACTGTAATTAACCTGTGATCCCTTAAATGTATCCACTGTGTAAATGTATTACTGTAATCTGTGCTCCTTGAATGTACTAATTTCTTAAATGTATTACTGCATATATGTCGCAGGTCCACCTTGTAAATTAGCTTGCTCAATGGTGTCCGCCTGGATAAATAAAGATATTGATTGATTGAAGAAAAAATTACTCACCTTAGTAATACTATTTCTTCCATGGTGTCCTTTTAGCATCAGTAAGATCCCACCCATCCTCCCTTGGAAACCTACCTGAAGAGGGCTCTGTTCTCCATTGTAGCCAGATTTGTTCCTGACGTTTTCTGAATGTCTTTTGAGCAGAGTTTTTGTCTTTTAATGGTTCTGTTTCTAGTTCATGCTGTTTCATGATTTTGGGATCCTGTTGGTCCTCACTAGCATGGGTGTGTTCCCATTCCACTTTCGAAAAAATTCTGAATGCCCTCTGGGCAGACACCAAACAGCACACCCTCTTGCTCTTTTCCCATTGGCCACTTCATGAATATTCATGGCTCCACCTCCGGGGCAGTGCTACAAGATCAGCTTACTGCAATCAGGTACTTATGCTAAAGGACACCTTGGAAGAAACAATATTACTAAGGTGAGTAATTTTTTCTTTTGGGTCAGGCGTTGCTGGTGCCTAGCAAAGACATACTGAGTTATGCCTGCACCTGCATCCTATATAGTGACACCAGCCCCAGCCACCTTAGTTCTTTGTTTCTCGCCATCAAAGCGCAGCACCTTTCTCATCAGTAACCAGAACTTCAGTTTGTGTACAAATAGCATTATCTAGTTTGTCATGTGTATTTTACCTTTATATGCCCAAGTTTTATTATTTTAACAGTCTCCTTTAGTTTTACCTCATTTTCTATTAAGTATTCTTTTAACCCAGCCTTGTTCAGTGACATTCAACAGCCGTTATGAAGGCAAGATCTTCTTGAGGAGATCTCACACCATAGAGCCACACCTTTGGAACTGTAAGCCGTCTGTGTTATCACCAGTCAGACTTTTGCCAGCTGGGGCTACGTGCCTTGCTACGCCCCTCAGGCATGTGGTTGTGGCACAGTTATCAACATCCAGTTATGTTTTACTGCATACTAAGTGAATGTGCTAAATTTCCTTTGCTTTTATATTTTTAGAATATTGTTAGTCGCATGTCTAGCGAGGTTCATAGATTACTTTTCTTTTCTTTAGGTTAACTGTAGCAGAATACCATGAACAAGAAGAAATATTCAAACTTCGATTAGGACATCTAAAAAAGGTTTGTGTTTAAACTGAAAAAAATCTATTCTTTCTGCTTTTTGTCAGCTGTGAGTTTGTTTATAAAATGGATAGGGGAAAATACTGCATCTTGATTGGTCAGAGTTCTACACTGTGACAGCACAGTGGCCGGGTTAAAAAAAAATGCTGGCAGTTGGGACACAGCACACTAACCATATTGATACCTTTTTTTTTGAATATTCCTGATTGCCATTGCAAACTTGGTAGCCACCTTTACTAACAAAAAAATCATCTGGGCCCCAAAAATAAAACTCCCTCAAAATAAAAGGAACAACAAAACTGATTAAATGTTCTTTTCCTATGTATTTCTCTCCTTCACACACACACACACACACACACAGATTAAAAGAAATGAAGTGTTACTTGCAGTTTTATTTTTAGCTCTTGTTTTCTGACCATGGCATCCCCCTACCATACTTCAAACAACATGAAGTCTTGCTATATTATGACACATGCAGTTTGTCCCAGCCTTAGAACTGCTCCGGAGGTGAAAGAGTTAACTTCCATGCCAGGCATGGAATCTTGAGCTCGAGCTCGGTTGAAAAAACTCTGTCTGTTGATCTTCAAACTGAACCTGTCAGATTCTTTACTCCGCCTCACTGAACAGTCGCTCCGTAGATTCCTCCTACTGCTCGGTTCATTTGTCGGTTAAAAAAGTGTTATTTCTCGGTTTTCTAAACCGCAAGTATATATTTTAACCGCAGCCGGTCGGTTCAAGCTCTGTCTGTGGTATCGTAAGTAATAGACAGGTTTTACTTTTCTCTGTGTGGAACTTGCAAGCGTTGTTATCGGTTCGGTTTGAACCGATCAGGTTGTTGTTAAAACTTATTAAATTACATTTAAAGTACGGTTCGGTTCTTATCGGTTCTAAAAGCAGTTTCATTATGGTTTTCCACGACCCGTGACACAGTTGGGAACCGATAAGGTGTCTTGCTTGGCGATTTGCCGAAAAGGGCAAGTTTTGGTTAGGCTGGCATTATGTCTGAGAACCCAAAGAAAACTGGCCCACTGGGTTTCAGCACTGTAGTGTCTGTGGGGAAGCCTTTGCCAAGGCTGACCCACACACCACATGTTTATTGTCTGGGGTTTGACCACCTCAGTGCAGACTGCCAGATTTGCAAGAATTTCCTGCAGCTACCATGGATAAGAGGAGTTGGTAGGCTCAGGGGAGCGAGGAAACCAAAGAATCCGCTGACCGGATGGCCAGCCCGGTTCGGTGCCAACCGGAACGGAAAGTGCCTCTGACCAGGGCGATACTTCTCGGACAAACGGAAGAGCTGACTCAGAGGAGCCAGTTCCAGCAAAGAGGACTAGAAAATCAGCAGGTGTGGAGCCAAAATTTCCTTCTCCAACCACTGCAGAGATAGCCAAAGCGATCCAAATTGTCCAGTCGCCTTCCCCGGTTCCGTCCGAACCAACACCAGCAGGTAAACGGTCGGTTCGGCCGGTTCCATCGGTTCAAGAATATGATATAGAAGAATTTTATGAACCGGAGGAGGGGGAGGAGGATTATGAAGAGAGTGAATGTGACTTTGAAAGTCTCGATGTGCCCATTGAGCCGGACATCTCCCCAGACAGACCTTCAGGAGTATTCCCCCCTAGGCTTTCTGAGTCCCCTTCTCATTTTCTGTTTTATAAAAAAGTTGCTGAAACCCTCCAGCTCCCTTTGGAAGAAGCTGTGGATGAACAGGAGGAGCCTGACTATGTGGAAATGATGGATATCCCAGAGTCTAGGAGATTGTCTATTCCTTTACATAAATCTTTTAGTAAACAGACAATAAAGATTTTAAAAGCTCCTAATTCTTTACCTCCTGTGGATAAAAAGATGGACAGGAGGTATACATTGTCAGGCTCTGATACGGAGTTCCTTTCACAACAATGCAGCCATTTTGGGGTAGTGCAAGCTGCAGCCTGTGATAAGGCAACTATTCCCTTGGCTTCACACCCCCCTGACAACGACTCCAGGAGGATTGATGCCATGGCAAAGAAACAATACATGGCAGCATCCTTGGGACTCAGACAGGCAAATTATATGGCCTATGTTGCAAGATACCAGAAATCCAGATGGGATACTGTTATGGCTTTAGCAAAACAGGTCCCTGGCCAGCTTGCCAAGGAGCTGGAACAGGTGGCTGCTGATGGTATGAGGCATCCAAGGTGCAATTCCATGCTGCAGTGGACTCTAATGATGCATCTTCAAGAGTCATGGCTACATCTGTGGCTTTTAGTAGAATGGCTTGGCTCAGGTGTACTAGCCTGTCACAGGATACCCAGGCTAAGGCCATGGATTTTCCTGTTTGGGTAATTCTTTGTTTGGGAGCAGACAGAGAATTACATGAAGAAAATGGATGAGTATAGGACCACTTATAGGAGTGCACAGGCCAAGGAGAGGCAAGCCACTCCTCAGAGGCAGCTTTCCAGGGGCAGGGCTTTTTACCAAGCCCAGGCCTCCTCTTCAGCTTATGCCCAGAGGGGGTTCTTCAGAGGGAGAGGCAGACTGGGTACGAGCAGGCCTGCTCCCACCCCTCAGCCTAAAGCTCCTGCCAAACAGGCACCCTGATGGGATGTCCAGGGCCGATTCTCCATTACCTGTAGGGGGCAGGCTGGCTTACTTCGTCCAGGATTGGGAGTCTTTAACATCAGACAAGTGGGTCCTGGAAGTAGTAAGCCAGGGACTGGTTCTCAGCTTCAAGAAATTTCCAAAGATGAGAACCAGATCCTTTCCACCTGCAAATCCATCAGAGGCACTTGCTTTGGAAACAGAAGTCTCAACCCTCCTGGCTCTCAGAGCTGTAGAAAGGGTTCCTCCCCTACACCAGGGCAAAGGTCTGTACTCCAGGTACTTCCTTACCCCAAAAAGACAGGAGAATGGCGGCCCATCCTGGATCTAAGATACCTAAACAAGCACCTTTTAAAACCAAAATTCAAAATGGTGACTCTGGGAATTATTTTACCTCTCTAAGGCCAGGGACTGGCTAGCGTCCCTGGACCTCAAGGATGCCTACTTCCATGTTCTCATCAGAAGCTCCCACCGAAAGTACCTCAGATTCGAACTGCCCTCAGGCCATTACCAGTTCAGTGCAATGCCCTTCGGCCTCACCTCAGCCCCAAGGGTATTCACCAAATGCCTGGCAGTAGCAGTTGCTCACTTAAGAAGGCAAAAGATTGCCATCTTTCCTTACCTGGACGACTGGCTCATAGTGGGTCAGTCTCCAGACCAAGTCAAATCACACCTTCAGGATACCCAGCAGCTACTTACATCTCTAGGTTTTCTTCTCAATCTTCCAAAGTCAGTTCTAGAGCCTGTTTAGCTACTCACCTTCATAGGTGCAGAACTGGACACAAAGCAGGCCAGAGCTTTCCTTCCTCTCGAAAGAGTAAAGACCCTGGTGGCTCTGGCCTCCTCCTTCACTCACAGGTCTCTCGACCAGCAAGGCACTTTCTACAGCTCCTTGGCCACATGGCTGCTTCCACAGCTGTAGTGCAAGGAGCAGGATTTCAGATGAGGGATATCCAGTTCCATTTGAGAGCCTTCTGGTCTCAAAGGAGAGATCCTCTAACCAAATTGGTCCCAGTAACTCGAACCCTGATCCAGGACCTGCAGTGGTGGCAGGATCAGAGCAATTTGAGACAGGGGTTCCTTTCATCCCTCAATCTCACTCCTTGACCCTTACTACAGATGCGTCCCTCTTGGGATGGGGAGCTCACATGGGCGACCTCACCACCCAGGGATTGTGGTCCCTCAGGAATCTCTGCTCCACATCAATCTGTTGGAACTCAGAGCTGTTTTTCTAGCACTCAGGTTTTTCTGCATCTGTTCAGAACAAAGTGGTACAGGTCAGAACAGACAACACCACTACAATGTGATACATCAACAAGCAAGGGGCACTCGGTCTGACCTTGTGCACGAGGCGATGAAGTTGTGGTCTCTGGCTTATTCCCTGAACACCTCCTTCATGGCAGTTCACCTCCCAGGCAAAGACAATGTCCTGGCAGATGCTTTCAGCAGGATTTCCCAGGGCCATCATGAATGGTCACTGGATCCCCTAGTACTGGGGTTAGTATTTGCCAGGTGGGGCACCCCTCAGATAGATCTTTTTGCAGCCACAGACAATCACCAACTTCCGCTTTTTTGTTACAAGCCCCCAGTGTTGGGCTCAGTCCCTCTGGATGCCTTCCTTCTCGATTGGGAAGGGAAGTTCCTCTATGCCTTTCCCCCCTTCCCTCTCTTGTTCAAGGTGCTAGTCAAAATCAGATCTCAACCTTGCAAGATGATTCTGATTGCTCCAGATTGGGCCAGACAGCCCTGGTATCCACTCTTTCTGTCCTTAGCAGTCCACCTTCCCCTGTGTCTTCCCAGGAATCACAATCTGTTAACCTGTGCCCAGGGGAGAGTTTGGTATCCGAATCTCAAATCCCTCAACCTCAAGGCCTGGCTCTTGAGGAGTTAGAGTTTGCTGACCTACACCTTTCTCAAGGTGTAGTCGATATCTTGAAAGCTTCTAGGAAGCCTTCCACCAGGGCTACTTATAATTCTAAATGGAAAAGGTTTTCCTTATGGTACTCTGGAAAGCATGTTTCCCCAGAATCTGCTGATTTGCCCACAGTCCTGGACTATATGGTCTATCTGAATACTTTGGAGCTGAGGCCAGCTACCCTGAAAGTGCATTTGGCAGCTGTCTCTGCTTTTATTTCAGCAGGAAAGCCCTCTTCTCTTTCTGCTCACCCTGTATTCTCCAAGTTTTTCAAGGGACTGCTTCACACCAACCCTCCATTCAGGGACCCTGCTCCTGCCTGGGATCTTAATGTTTGCATTGCTCAGCTAATGCAACCCCCCTTTGAGCCTTTGTCTTCAGCAGAGCTTAAGTACTTGACTTGGAAAACTGTGTTTCTAGTAGCCATCACTTCTGCCAGGCACATAAGTGAATTGCAAGCTTTGTCAGTGGAGCCTGATTTTATCTCCTTTCACAGAGATAAAGTAGTCCTCGGGACTAACAGGAAGTTCTTGCCTAAGGTGGTTTCAGATTTCCGCCTTAATCAATCTATATCTCTTCCAGTGTACTTCACTGACCATTTCTCCTCTGGCGAGAGGAGGCTGCACAGTTTAGATGTAAAGAGAGCCCTTAGTTACTACATAGAGCATACCAAGGGTCAAGGGTTTGACTCCTACAACTGTTCCTCACTTATGGTGAGGTTGGTAAGGAAACCTGCCACTAAAGATCCATTGCCAGGTGGATTGTCTCTTGTATCCAATTTTGCTATCAAAACTGGGTAAGGTTCCCCTTCAGGCCTGAGGGCTCACTCTATCAGAGGTACAGCTCGTCCCTAGCTGCTGCCAGGGACATCCCTATCTTAGAGATATGTCAAGCAGCTACCTGGAAAACAGTACACACTTTCACCAAGCATTACTCCCTGGACATCCAGGCTAGGAGTGATGCTCGGTTTGTCACAGCTGTGCTTCAGAGCCTATTTCCTAAGTAGGTTCTGTCCCTCCTCCATGGAGGTACTGCTGTGTAGTCTGCATATGTCATAATATAGCAAGACTTCATGTTGTTTGAAGAAAAAATTACTCACCTTAGTAATGTTGTTTCTTCTAATGGAGTCTTGCTATATTATGACCTCCCCTGCCTGCCCCTCTCAGAACCTCTGCTTTTGGGATGTGGGTGGGCAGTGCAGTGTTGGCACTTAATGATGCCCACCTTGTGTTTTCACCCCTTTTTTTTGGGGGGTGTTTGGGTGTTGTATTTTATTTTATTTTTTGGATCCCCTGACTAGAGTCTTTGTTTTGGGACCAGAAAAATGTGTTAATATTTTAGTTGCTAGTTGGCTAGTGTAGGTTTACAGCTTCCACACAGAACCTTAGTGAGTTTTGCTCGTAAAGATCTGACAGTTTCAGTTTGAAGATCATCAGACAGAGTTTTTTCAACCGAGCTCGCGCTCAAGATTCCATGCCTGGCATGGAAGTTAACTCTTTCACCTCCGGAGCAGTTCTAAGGCTGGGACAAACTGCATATGCCATAATATAGCAAGACTCCATTAGAAGAAACAACATTACTAAGGTGAGTAATTTTTTCTTACTGCCTGCTAGGGAAATCTTTGCTGTTTGCCCAGCCACCAATAAAATTGATTGTACAATGGGGTGAAGTGTTATGCCATTACAAAAATCTACGTATCAGAGCCACAGTGTTGTAACCAGATCATGACATGTACACCGTGAAGATATCAAGAACAGTGTGCACGTCATCACCATAGTGTACGTGTCTCTCCCCCCCCACCCAATACCACTAAGCCAATAAAAAAGAAAAGTGAAAACAAAATCAGAGCCCTATTGTATAAAACAGAAACGCGATATCCCCGCGTGTGATACCGTATATGTCACAATTGTGAACAGTGATCCCGGAAACCCTTACTCGTGGCTCCGCCACGCTCTGCCACTCATGAGCTGAGGTTACTGTCCACTCGTGATATATATGGTATCACACACCAGGACATCACATATCCCCTTGATCCCTAATTTTATAGAGTTCTTTTGGCTGGGGGGGGGGCATTAAGCCAGAATTTTGCAGAAGTTTTAAATTCCTGCATTCCATGATCAGCGAACAGTCCATCTGTTGAATTTGCAGATAGGTTCTTGACAGCTGGGGAGGGACTACTTTATACTATTTCCTTTTAACAAAACTGCTAGAGCCAAATACTCACTGCGTGCCTGTGACCTAGGGCACTTCATTTGATCTTCAAGTGCTCTAGTCCACCTGAAAACTCAAGGAGTGTCTGACCTGTTGGGTGACTGCTTTTGTATTGAGCACCTTTTTAAATAAAGAATTCTCCTCTGTGCAGAGTTACATTGTGGTGCCCTGTTTTTGGATTTATGTGCACAAGGAAGTACTGCAGGCACACGTGGTGTGTGGAGCCGGAATTTTTTTTGCAAGTGCTCTAGTCCACCCAGCTGTGGAAATGGGTAGAAGCAGGACCCCACTGAAAACAGAATGTTGCGTCTTATCTGGGCTGCCCTGGGTAAATAAATTCGTAACAAAAAAAAAAAAAAAATTTTATTTGAATTTTGATGACCGGGTGGGCCCTCTGAGACAGTCAAGTCCCTTTTTCAGTGCAACCCAGGGAATAGAGACATTCCATGAAAAGAGTTGATGCCCAGTACAACTGGTTACAAGAGACAGATATATAAAATATATATACATTTGGAAGCATGAGACAAATGTACAAGTACAAAGATATAATAAAGATAATAAATCGAAGGATTTGGTAGCAGATCGTAGATTCCTTCAGATCCATTGAAATCCATCGCTGGTAATCCTTCACTGGGATGTGGATCAAGGTACAAGAGTATGGTGTGCTTAGCCATGTAACAATTACAGAAAATACATTCACATAATACAATATATTATTTATGTACAGATGTAATAGTGGAGAAAGGTGAGGTCAAGGAGGGGGAGGTATAAAGAAAATCGTATAACCAGAAATGATGGATGAGGGAAGGAGGGGGAGGTGACGCAGGATAACAGTAGGGGAATAGGTGCAGTTACCACTACAAACTGGAGAGGGAAAGGAAGATTTCCTTGAAGCGACTCTTGAACTGGGGAAGAGACGTACATGAAAGTAAACTGTGTGGGAGGGTATTCAATTTTTGAGGTGCTATGGCTGTGAAGGACTGCTTGCCTGTGGCTAGGCGATCTTTGGGTAAGCTTAGTAAAGGGAGGTGAGAGTATCTGAGGGTCCATGGGAAGGATTTCAGTTGGAGCAGGTCAGAGAGGATGGGTGGGGAAAGAAGGTTGATGAGTTTGAAGACAGTGCATAATACAAAGAAGTCCATTTTGGGCTCAGAGGACGGCCAGCCTAGGGACTTGAGTACGTCGCGGTGGTGGGTCCGAGCTGGTGCCATGGCAGCAAAGCGATCAACTCTGTGATAAGCCTGTTTAAGTTTGGCCAGAATAGATGTCTTAACAGAGAGAAATTATGGGCGCACCATAAAATAGGCCTGGGAGAAGGGTTGCCGAGGCGATAGTCTTCCTAGCTTGCAGAGTAAGGTGGGGGGCAGTACTGTATAGGAGGCAGAGTTTCCGATTGGTAGTCTTAATAACATTGTTTGCATGCATGTCGAAGGATAGACGCTCATCTAGTGTCATGCCCAGGTATTTGAAGGAACCCACCCCTTCTAGAGGCACACCAGATGATGTATTGACAACCAGAGGAGGCTGGGGGTTAAGTTGAAGGAGGTATGACAGAACAACATGGTTTTACTTTTTTCTTAGTTCAACACCAACATGTTCTTCTTAAACCAGGCTTCCAGTTGCTGGAAGTCTTTTTCCAGGACAGATTTAATAGAGGAGATGTCTCTGCTGGATCAGTAAGGTGTGGCATCGTCTGCATAGAGCTGGATCGATGCCCCCACACCCACACCCATACACAGTTTAGCAGCAATTCCTTGATGAAGACAGAGAATAGTAAAGGCCCAAGAATTGATCCTTGGGGTACCCCATCTACAATGGAGGATAAGGAGGAGTAAGCCCCGGCCCATTTGATACACTGAAATTGGTTTGATAAGTAGTTAGAGAGAGATCCAAGAAAGAGAGTTGGAATAAAGGCCAAGGCAGTGGAGCTTGGAGATGAGGAGTAACTGGTTAACAAGGTCGAAGGCCTTTGTGAGGTCTGTGAAGATGGCCCTCGTAGAACAACCCTGATCTTCCTGGACTAAGTCTCTATCACTCATTCACAGTAGTGGGATAGCGCCGGAGGTGCTAGGACCAAGAGGGAGCCAAAAATTTTCAGAAGGGTTGGCGCCGAGACAGGACCACACATGCGCGACACCACGAGACTAGCTCGCGTCTGTGTAGGCTACCTCAGCGTCAACCCTCCAACCGCCTCAGTTCCTTTTCTCTTGCCATCGAGTGCACTTGGATGTCGACATCACTTGTCTGCCAGAGTCTTAAGTTTTCGTCTATACGACAGCAGCTTTTAGTGTTTAACATTTTAGTAGTATTAATTTCTTATTTTACAAACAAGAAAAGATTATGAAGAAGAAAAAGAAATTCTCACCTGCCATCATTGGAGTCGTCCTTAGACGGCAGCAGTGATGGTAGGAAGACTGTTTGAAAGTTGTTATGGCAGAGGGGCTGTGTCCGGTCCGCCACCCTTTGATAAATTGGGGGGTCTGATCTGGACAGTCCTGTGCTCGGGGGGGCGGGGAGACAGTCCAGCGAAGCATGAATTAGCGGTTCCGGGGATCAAGCTCCCCTTAACCTTGACCTCTTCTTCCTCGTTGGGGGAAGAAGAATCGGTGCCTCTCGAGGTTGCCCTCTGGTATATCTGCACGAGGATTGTTAGTCGGGAGGGGCGATAGGCCTGAACCTACTTCGGTGGGTTCCCCTTGGTCCCGCTCCTAATGGCCGCATTCCGGACTCCATCTTTGTCCTCGTTGGAGCTCCGGTGAGCAGTTTCACCTCTGGGCCACTCCTCTAGAGCAGGGGGTTCGACTTCTATCCAGTTTTCCTGACCACTGTGTCTGATTTCGGGGCCTCCGGGCCTCATAGCTGCTGGACTGGGGTCAGGTCGATTGGATCAGGATGAGCTCAGTGCTATCCTGTCGACCCCTCTTGCCTACCCCCTCTCTCTGTCCATGCAGGGGCCGACATGGGCATCACCTTTTTCCTTCTCCCCTTCTCAGTATTCTCCATTGGCATTCCCACAGTGGTGTTGCCCTGGTGCCGTGCCCGACGCCATGGGTGGTGGCGCTGCAGGTCCGGCGCCTTGGACACTGGTTTTGGTGTCTGTGCCGTGGGCGGCACCGCTGGTGTTGGGTCGGCACTGGGAGTCTGCGCCGTGGCTTGGCGTCATCTCTCTGTGCGTCGCTGCGGGTGCTGCTGTTGGTGCCTTTGGCTGCCGGTGCTGCTAGAGGTGCCGTGGGTGTCTCGCGGTGCCGGGCACTCATGGGTGCCATGAGTATCATGGGTGCCTCGGCTGCCATGGGTGTCATGGTGCCCTCGGGTGCCATTTTTGCCATGGGTACCTGCGGGTGCCCTTGGGTGTCACCCAGGTTGGCATAGGCACTGCTTGGTGACCGCCTGTACCTTGAGTGATGCTGGTGCTGCAGGGTGCCAGTTGGTGCTGTCCGGCAGAACTAGTGACGGGATTTCCTTCTGCAGACCTCTTCTCCGCGGAACTTGTGGCAAGATGTTTTCCACAGGATGAAGTTCTGTTCTGAGGATTATTTCTCCACACATCTTAGCGAATGGCGGTCTGTGTGGGATCTTCTGATATCCAGCAGTTCCCCGCTGATGGAACTCTTCTGTACTGTTCTGGCAGCAGAATCTCTCATTCCGCTCAGCACTTTCTTGGCTCCCTATATGGTGCCGAGCTCCTCGACATCCTTCCTGGTGGCGGACTCTCTAGTGGCTCTTACCTAGACCTCCCTTGGAGGTCCTTCTGGGGTAGAAGTGCATCTAGATGAGTCTCTCCCTGTCCTTCTGGTCAGTGATACAGTGGATGACTCATTTTATATACTGACAGGCAACGCCCTCTCTATCATCAGAATCCGTGATGGAAGATCTTTTCAGTATTTCCTCAGTGATGGGGTCCACCATTGTATTCAGACTATATCCGTGGACCATACACCTCTGCGTCTAGACTCTTTCAGTTGTCAAGACGGTTACACTCTCTGGAACATTCTAATTCAATGGTCGGGAGCCGCACAGAATCTTCCGCTCCTTTGATAGGGGTATATAGCTCCCTTCTGATACTGCCCTTTCGGGGGCTTCTTCGGCAGGTGGTTAACATCTCTTCAGCTGTGATTATTAGTCCGGTCATGATTTCAGTTATGGACGCTCAGGCTCCTCCTGCCCCTCAGAGGGATGACATCTTTGTCATTTTTCTATCAGGCAAACCTTTCGAGATAGCGTCCTGAAACCTTGTTATGCTCGAACTAATAGTTAAAAAAAAATAAATTATCACAGCACAGGACCTAGCTGAAATTACCCGATACCACACTTTTGGATCTGGTGAGGTTCCACCTCAGCCCCTGAGGCGGTCGTCTCTAAACTACGGTAAAGAGTACCTGACTTCTACCCAAGGGGGAGTCCGATCCAGCAGAGGTATGGGTCATCTCTTTTCTCCAAGAGAGATTTCTCTTATTCCGAGATATTTCTTAGACCTAGGCGACTGCCCAGTCTTTTGGTTCCCCTCTTTTTTTTTTTTTTTGAAATCAGGCTTTCTTCTCTTGATCAGAGCCTCGCAGCAACAGAAGTGACTCTTCAGCGAGTCGGAACTTAGGATCTTCCTGGATATAGTCTCCACCACTCATTCACACTAATGGGATCTACGCCAAAGGCACTAGGACCCAGCGGGAGCAAACTTTTTGCAGGAGGACCGGCACCAGAGAAGGAGACTGAGGAGGCGCAGTGAGCCTCTGCTCGTGTAGCATGACTGTCTCAGCGCCAACCTCCAACGCCTCAGTTCCTTTTTCCTCATTGCCGAGTTTGCTTCAGTGAAGATGTCGTCACTGTTAGGAGTCAAACTTCAAACTAGCAGCGTAGTTTTCAGTTTTTATTTTGTAGTATTTTAGAATAAATTACCACCTACGATAATTTATTCTTATTAAAGAAAAGTCTCAGCCTACATTGGGGAGTCGACCTTGGCGGGTCAGGTGGCGGTAGGGAGACTTTGTATAAACTGTTCAGTCAGCTGGGCTGGGTCAGTCCGCGCCTTCTCGGGAGGAGGGTGTCTGACACGGACGGTCCAGTGCCCGAGGGAAAGGGTGGTCCCCCCCGGAAGCATAAAAGAAAACGGTTGCATTCTCAGTACCGTTCGACCTCGAGCTCTTCGGCCTGTAGGTCAAAAAAGAGAAGGCATCTCTCAAGGTCGCCTTCTGATATATCTGCGTGTCATTGGGGTCAATTGCCAGTCTCCTCATTCTGAGTTGCCGGTTTCTGTTTCTGGTCACTGACCTCTTCGACATCAGAGCCCTTCCCCGCCTTCTGGTAGGGCTTCCGATGAGCAGTTTCATCAGTAGGCCGCTCTTATGGGGCTCGGAGGTTGGTCCAGCTGCTTGGCCCAGTCACTCTGGGGCCTTCGGGCTCTTCAAGAGATCGGGCAGGGCGATTGGGCCTTCCTGGTCATGCGGCTCCCTCTTCGGTGCTGTCGACTCCACGTTCAGGTGTTCAAACAACATGAAGTCTTGCTGTATTCTGACAGTAGCAGTGAGTCCCAACCTTCGAACTGCTCCGGAGATGAAAGAGTTAACTTTCCATGCCAGGCATGGAACGCTGAGCTCGAGCTCGGTTGAGACTCTGTCTGTTGCTGTTTGAGCTCAAACCGTCAGATTCTTTACTCCGCCTCACTGAACAGTCGCTCCGGAGATTTCTCCTTCTGCTCGGTTCAGTTTGTCGGTTAAAGTACCGTTTTTCTCGGTTTTCGACCGAATTTAAACTGCAACCTGTCGGTTCAGTCTCTGTCTGTGGTATTTTTGAGTACTAGATAGGTTTATATTGTTTCTATTCTGTGTGGAACTTGTAAACGGTGCATCGGTTCGGTTTGAACCGATCAAGTTGCTAAAAAAATGTTTATTTTACATTTTAGAGTGTGGTTACCGGTTCTTATCGGTTCTAAAAAAAAAAAAAAAAAAAAAAGGATTTTGTTACGTTTTTTTCCACGACCCGTGACACAGTCAGGAACCGATAAGAGGGTAAGTTTGGTTAGGACTGGCACAATGTCTGAGAAACCCAAAAGAAAAACTGGGCCCACTGGGTTTCAACACTGCAGTGTGTGTGGGGAAGTCTTTGCCAAAGCTGATCCCCACACCACCTGTGTTTATTGTCTGCGGTTTGACCACCTCAATGCAGACTGCCAGATTTGTAAAAATTTTCCTGCAGCTACCCTAGAAAAACGAGTTGGTAGGCTCATGGAAAGGGAGGCCAAAAAGTCAGCTGAACCGGATAGCCAGCCTGGTTCAGCTCAAACCGAACCAGAAGGAGTGCCCTCTGACCAGGGCGAGACTTCTTCGGGCAAAAGGAGATCCGATTCTGAGGAGTCAGTTCCAGCTAAGAAAGGAAAAATCAGCTGGTGTGGATCCAAAACTTTCTTCTCCAACCGCTGAAGAAATAGCCAAAGCAATAAAAATTGTACAGTCGCTTTCCCCGGTTCCGACCGAACCGGCACCATCAGGGAGGCGCTCGGTTCGGCCGGTTCCACTGGTTCAAGAGTATGATTTAGAGAAATTTTATGAACCGGAGGAGGAAGCGGAATATGAGGAAAGTGAATGTGGTTTTGAAAGTCTGGATGTGCCCATTGACCCGGACATCTCCCCAGACAGACCTTCAGGGGTGTCTCCTCCTAGGCTGTCTGAGTCCCCCTCCCATTTCATGTTTTATAAAAAAGTGGCTGAAACCCTCCAGCTTCCTATGGAAGAAGCTGTGGATGACCAGGAGGAGCCTGACTATGTAGAAATGATGGATATCCCAGAGTCTAGGAGGCTGTCTATTCCCTTACACAAATCTTTTGGGAAACAGACATTTAAGATTTTAAAAACTCCTAACACCATACCTCCTGTGGATAAAAGAATGGACAAGAGGTATACATTGTCAGGCTCAGATACGGAGTTCCTTACATAACAATGCAGCCATGTTGGGGTAGTGCAGGCTGCAGCCTGTGACAAGGCAAATATTCCCTTGGCTTCACACCCCCCAGACAAGGACTCCAGGAGGATTGATGCCGTGGCAAAGAAACAATACATGGCAGCATCCTTGGGATTCAGACAGGCCAATTATATGGCTTATACTGCTAGGTATCAGAAATCCAGATGGGACACTGTCATGGCTTTAGCAAAACAGGTCCCTGGCCAGCTTGCCAAGGAGCTGGAGCAGGTGGCCGCTGATGGTATTGAGGCATCCAAGGTGCAATTCCATGCTGCAGTGGACTCAAATGATGTGTCATCTAGAGTCATGGCTACATCTGTGGCACTGCGTAGAATGGCTTGGCTCAGATGTACTAGCCTGTCACAGGATACCCAGACTAAGGCCATGGATTTTCCTGTTGTGGGTAATTCTCTGTTTGGGGAGCAAACAGAGAATTACATGAAGAAAATGGACGAGTATAGAACCACCTATAGGAGTGCCCAGGCCAAGGAAAGACAGGCCACTCCTCAAAGGCAGCATCCCAGGGGCAGGGGCAGGCCTTTTCACAGGCCTTTCTACCAAGCCCAGGCCTCCTCTTCTGCCTATGCTCAGAGGGGGTTCTTTAGAGGGAGAGGCAGAAGGGGTGCAAGCAGACCTGCTTCCACCCCTCAGACAAAACCCCCTGCCAAGCAGGCACCCTGATGGGTTTGCCTGGGCCGATTCTCCACCACCTGTAGGGGGCAGGCTGGCTTACTTTGTCCAGGACTGGAAGTCTCTAACATCAGACAAGTGGGTCCTGGAAGTAGTAAGCCAGGGACTGGTTCTCAGCTTCAAAAAATCTCCAAAGCGGAGAGCCAGATCTTTTCCACCTGCAAATCCCTCAGAGGCACTTGCCTTAGAGGCAGAGGTCTCTTCCCTTCTGGCTCTCAGAGCTGTGGAACGGGTTCCACCCCTACACCAGGGCAAATGACTATACTCCAGGTACTTCCTTACCCCAAAAAAGACAGGAGAATGGCGGCCCATCCTGGATCTCAGATATTTAAACAAGCACCTTTTAAAGCCAAAATTCAAAATGGTGACTCTGGGACTAATTCTACCCTCTCTAAGGCCAGGGGACTGGCTAGTGTCCCTGGACCTCAAGGATGCCTACTTCCATATTCTTATCAGAAGCTCCCATCGAAAGTACCTCAGGTTCGAGCTGCCCTCAGGCCATTACCAGTTCAGAGCAATGCCCTTCGGACTAACCTCTGCTCCAAGGATGTTCACAAAATGTCTGGCAGTAGTAGTTGCTTCTCTGAGAAGGCAAAGGATTGCCATCTTCCCATACCTAGACGACTGGCTCATAGTAGGCCAGTCCCCAGACCAGGTCAGGTTACACTTACAGGTAACTCAGCAACTGCTCACTTCTCTAGGTTTCCTTCTGAATCTGTCAAAGTCAGTTCTAGAGCCTGTTCAGCTCCTCACCTTCATAGGTGCAGAGCTAGATACAGAAAAGTCCAGGGCCTTCCTTCCCCTGGACAGGGCAAGGACCCTTATCACTCTGGCCTCCTCTTTCACCCTACAGGTGTCTCGATCAGCAAGGCATTTTCTGCAGCTCCTGGGGCACATGGCTGCTTCTACAGCAGTGGTGCAGGGAGCAAGATTTCAGATGAGGGACATTCAGTTCCATTTGAGAGCCTTCTGGTCTCAGAAAAGGGAGCCTCTGACCAAACTGATCCCAGTGACTCGAACCTTGATCCAGGCCTTGCACTGGTGGCAGGATCTGAACAATCTGAGACATGGAGTTCCCTTTGTCACTCAGTCTCAATCTCCGTAGAGACATAGACAGGATGGAAGCTGTCCAGAGGAGGGCAACTAAAATGGTGCAGGGTCTGCACCGGAAGACATATGAAGAGAGACTTAAGGAGCTTAATATGTATAGCCTCGAGGAAAGGAGGGAGAGGGGGGACATGATAGAAACTTTCAGGTACCTCAAGGGAATCAACAAAGTCCAAGAGGGTAGCATCTTTCAAAAAAGAGTGTGCAAGAACAATGGGGCACAATTTGAAGATAGAAGAGGGACTCAGAGGTAATTTAAGGAAGTATTTTTCACAGAGAGGGTTGTGGATGTATGGAACAGCCTTCCAGAGGAGGTTGTGGAGTCAAAAACAGTGGTGGAATTCAAGCATGCATGGGACAGTCATAAGGCAATTCTAGGGGGTGGGGGTAGGAAGAAGTAGGCTGCTGGTTAACTAGGATCTGCAGCTTATCCATCAGGTAGGGAAATGGGCAGACTGGGTGGGCCAAGCGGTCCTTATCTGCCGTCAAATTCTATGTTTCTATGTTTAATCCTTACTACAGATGCCTCCCTCTTGGGGTGGGGGGCTCACTTGGGTGACCTGACCACCCAAGGGTTGTGGTCCCCTCAGGAATCTCTGCTCCACATCAATCTGTTGGAGCTCAGAGCAGTTTTTCTAGCACTTCAAGTTTTTTCCAAGTCTGTTCAGAACAAATTTATTCAGATCAGAACAGACAATACCACCACAATGTGGTACATCAACAAACAAGGAGGCACTCGGTCTATGGCCTTGTGCACAGAAGCGATGAAGTTGTGGTCCCTGGCTTATTCTCTGAACACCTCCCTCTCAGCAGTACACCTCCCAGGCAAGGACAATGTCCTGCAGATGCTCTCAGCAGGATATCTGAGGGCCATCACGAATGGTCACTGGATCCCTTGATTTTGGAGGTGATATTCTCCAGATGGGGCACCCCACAGATAGATCTTTTTGAAGCCCCAGACAATCACCAACTTCCCCTTTTTTGCTGCAGGCCCCCAGTGTTGGGCTCAGTCCCCCTGGATGCCTTAGTTCTCAATTGGGAAGGGAAGATCTTCCTGGACATAAGTCTCCACCACTCATTCACACTAGTGGGATCTGCGCCGGAAGCACCAGGACCATCGGGGAGCAAACTTTTACCGGAGAGTATTTGTGAGAGATAGCGCCCTTGTTCATCGTGGTAATGACTTATCTTGTGCGACCACTCCAACCGCTTCAGTTCCTTTTTTCCCTTGCCGAAAGTACGCTTCAGTAACGACGTCGCTCGCCTGTCGGGAGTCAAACTTCAAACTAGCGCATAGTTTTCAGTTTATTTTTTTGTAATATTATCTCGATAGTAGTATCGCTTAGATTTATTCTATTTCTATTATATTTTAAATATAATAAAGAAGTCTTGGCCTACTTGTCGGAGTCGACCATGAGCAGGTCAGGTGACGGTAGGGAGACTTATTGTAAGCTGTTCAGTCAGTCGGGCTGGGTCGGTCAGCCCCTTCTCCTCACGGGGTTCCGACAGCGGTCAGTCCGATGCGCGGGGGATGGGGCGATCCCCGCCCGGCATAAAACAAGCAGTCGCATTCTCGGCACCGTTAGTCTCGAGCTCTTCTTCGGCCCACAGGTCAAGAAAGAGAAGGCATCACTCGAGGTCGCCCTCTGATACAACTGTACGTCGACGGTCGGTTATCATGGCTAGTTGCTGGTCTCCTCCTTCGGAGTCGCCAACTTCCAGTTTCCGTCGTCTTCGACATCGGAGTCCTACCCCGCCTATAGGTAGGTCTCCAGATGAGCAGTTTCATCAGTGGGCCGCTCTTATGGAGCGATGGGCTCGGAGGTTGGGTTCTTCTGCCTGGCTCAGTTGCCCCGGAGCCTTCGGGCTCGTCGGGCGATCAGGTAGGGCGGTTGGACCTTCCTAGTCGCGTGGCGCCTCCCTCGGTGCCAGCGACTCCGTGCTTAGGTGTTTCCCCCCCTCACATGGCTGCGGCGAAGGGGGCCACACCGATGCCCTTATCTCCTGGTTTTTTCTCTTCTCATGTTTTCCAGGTTCCAGGGGTTTCCTCGGCGCCATCCGCAGGGTCTCTGCGCTTGTCGGCGCCGTTTTCGGCGCCGCGGGGCCCTTGCGGCACCGGTGGGTCTCGGCGCCCGTGTGCCTTCGTGGCGCCACCGGCAGCGCCGGGGGCACGCGCGGTGCCGCCTGCCTCTTCGGCGCCGCTCTCGACTCCGTTCGCCTCTTCGGCGCCGGGGGCCCTCTGGGACTCTCCCTTTCTATCAGTTCTTTCCTCCTCTCCTATTTTTCACTCCTTTCCTGTCCAAACAGTCCTTTCGGGACTATCAGGATATGATGTTGAGCCTGACCCAGACCTTCAGTTGGGTGATGAAGTGGAGGAAGCAGGTTCCTTCACTGCTACAGAGCCTGTGGTCGAGGACCTGTCCTTTAAGTCTCTGTTGAGGAACCTGAGTTCCACTCTTTCTCTCCAGACTACAGACATCGATCCTGGGAAAAGATTAAGACTCCAGTATCTTCATGCTTCGGAGATCCCTATGGATTTGACCCCTCCGATTCAACCTTCCTTCGAGACGCTGTCTCAAATGGTATGGAATAATCCTGCTCTTACTCCCTCGGTGGCTAAATCCATTGATAGGAAATATTCAGCCCCCAAGGATCGTCCCATTTTGGCATCTCAAGCCTTTGCGGATCCTATTGTAGTCCTGGCAGAGAATGATAAGGGCGTTTCTTCCTCAAGCTACTACAGCTCGACCTATTAACAAAGAGTCTCGTAAAATTGATACATTAGGTAAGAGAGTCTTTGCTGCCTCCACTCTAAGTATGCGTATTGCCAGCTATCAAGGCTGTTTTTCTCAGTATGAGTATATCCTGTGGCACTCTATCAAACGAATGGTTGAAGCTCTTCCAGATTCCGACTCCAAGTCAGAGCTTCTTCTAACCGTTACCAGAGGTATTGAGTCTAATACCCAACAGGTCAAAGCCTCCATGGACGCTTTCGACACTGCTTCTCGTTCAGCAGCCGCAGGTATTTGTACTCGACGTCACTCCTGACTGCGTACTTCCGGCTTTACGAATGATGCACAGCAGCAAGTAATGGCGTTGCCCTTTGATGGCTCATATCTTTTCGGTCCTCAGGTAGAGCAAGCCCTAGAGGCCACTCAGAAGACTAGGTCAGCCATTAAGCTGGCTAGACCTCCGCCTACCCCCTCTCAGGGGCATGTAGGTAAACGTCAGTTTCATAGTCGTCAGTCCTTTCGAGGCAGAGGCAGGGGAAGCTTCCATAAAGCCAACCTGCCCAACCTCAAAAGAAGACGCAGCAGAAAGCGCAGGGGCCTAAAGCCCCCAGCGCTACCTTATGAATTGCCTTCCCAAGTTCTATCCCCACTGCCCGAGGTGGAACTTTCTCCTCCGGTGGGAGGTAGTCTGACGTACTTCTACAACCAGTGGAAGTCCATAACCTCAGACAAATAGGTCCTTCGGATAATTTGCGAGGGTTATTCTCTCATTTTTCTGGAACCCCCCCCCCGAATCGTCCTCCCAAACGGCAACCCAGGTTGTCGACCTCTCAGTCAGACCTCCTCGCCGCCGGAGATCCAGGGCCTTCTGAACAACAGGGCAGTAGAACTGGTGCCCCGCATCAGCGAAACACAGGGTTCTACTCCACTACTTTCTGGTTCCAAAGAAATCTGGGGGGATGCGCCCCATTCTAGACCTCAGAAAGTTAAACAAATTCCTCCCCAGGGAGAAATTCAAAATGATTTCTCTGGGTACCCTGTTACCTTTGCTGCATCAACACGACTGGCTAGCCTCCTGGACATGCAGGGGCTTACCAGCATATCCCCATCCACCCAAGTCCCACTAAATTCCTGAGGTTTGTGGCTCTGGGTCAACACTATCAGTTCAGAGTCCTGCCCTTTGGGCTATCCTCGGCGCCGCGAGTCTTTACAAAGTGTTGTGCAGTTCTCACAGCACATCTCAGGAAGCTCGGACTCCGAGTGTTTCCCTACCTGGACGATTGGCTCCTAGCAAGCCCTTCCAGCCAAGGGACCCTGGAAACCGTTCAAACGGCCTCCCGCCTTCTTACGTCCATGGGAGTTCTGCTGAATCTGAAAAAGTCACAGCTGCAGCCCTCCCAGAGGCTCCTTTTCATAGGGACTCTTCAGGACACCTATTCCGCGAAGGCTTTCCTTCCAGAGGACAGAAGACTCGACATCTTTCAGATGGCCCGTTACATCGGGGAGAACAGATGGGTCACAGCTCTCTCGATGCAACGTATGTTGGTCTCATGGCATCCTCAGTGTTCACTGTACCCCTAGCTCGGTTACACATGAGGACCACCCAATGGATGCTCTCCGCTCAGTGGTCACCGACCTCTCACCCCCAGTCTTATCCCATCAAGGTGACAGAGCCCTTGCGAAGGTCTCTCACCTGGTGGTCTCAAGAGAGCAATCTCCTGGAAGGATTCCCCTTTGCTCCTCTGGATAATCAGAACTCCATCACCACAGACACATCGCTGATGGGATGGGGAGCCCACTGTCGCTCTCTCCACACTCAGGGTGTATGGACTCAGCTCGAGGCTCAGCTTCACATAAATGTCCTGGAGATGAGAGCAGTCCTCTATGCGATCCGAGCGTTGAAGGATATTCTTTGTCACAAGAACATTCTCCTTCAAACGGACAACAAAGCTGTGATGTATTACATCAACAAGCAAGGCGGTGCTCATTCTTACCCCCTTTGCAGGGAAGCAATGAGAGTGTGGGAGTGGTGCTTGGAGTACAAGTCTCTAATTCAAGCGGTATATCTACCAGATATACAAAACGACTTGGCAGATCACCTCAGCAGAACAGAGGCAGACCCTCACGAGTGGTCTCTCGATCCAGCCATAGCTGGATAAGCTGGTAAGCGTAACTGTTCGAAGAGTGGGGGACTCCAGACCTGGACCTTTCTGCATCCTCACTCAACGCAAAACTGCCTCTCTTCTGCTCCAGAAATCCAGGGCCTGGCATTTTCTGTCAGGATGCGTTCAGGCTGTGGTGGACAAAACGCTTTCTTTACGCCTTTCCACCACTTCCTCTAATTCAGAGAGTACTTCTCAAATTCGAGTCTCAGGGGACTAAGATGATTCTCATTGCTCCCTCCTGGCCTCGGCAACTATGGTTTCCTCTACTCAACAGTATGTCGGCAACCTCTCCAAGACCACTTCCCTTGCAAATCAGCCTTTTGACTCAGGGTTTGTTGGTCCATCCCAACCTGAGGTCACTTCACCTTCACGCTTGGCTCCTGAAGAGGTAGAAGTGAACCGGTTCAACGTCTCTCGAAGAGTCTCAGACATCCTTCTGGCTGCCCGGAAGCCAGCTACTCGAAAAACTTACACTTCTAAGTGGAAGCGTTTTTCTCTCTGGTGTGCAAAGTCCTCTTGGAATCCCTTTTCCTGTCCTCCAGACAAGGTTCTGGAGTACCTTTTGGACCTATCAAACTCAGGTCTCAGTACTCTACAGTTAAAGTTCATCTTAGTGCCATTTCAGCGTACCATGAGCGGTTTCTTCCTTGTCTCTGGCTCAGTTACCTATGGTAAAGAGATTTCTTAGGAATTCTGCATACCAGACCCCTGTAAGAGACGTCCGGTTGCAGCCTGGGACATTAACCTTGTGCTAGACATGCTCACTCGGAAGCCTTTCGAACCCCTAGCTACCTGTGAGCTAAGATTTCTTACCTGGAAGACAGCCTTGCTAGTGGCCATTACCTCAGCCCGCAGGGTCTCTGAGATACATGCCCTAGTTACGGACCCTCCGTATACTGTGTTCCATAAGGATAAAGTAGTTCTTCGTACTCATCCTAAATTTCTTCCCAAGGTTGTGTCAGAATTCCATCTAAACTAACCTCTGGTCCTTCCCTCTTACTTCGCGAACTTCCAAAATGAAGGAGAACGGTCTCTTCATTCCTTGGATGTTAAGAGAGCCTTGCGTTCTACTTAGATAGAACCAAGAATTTTCATGAAGACTCAGCAATTGTTTGTTTCCTTCAGCGAGACCGGCTGGGTCAGCCTGTCGCTATCAGATGCATCTCATCGTGGTTGGTGGCATGTCTTGACATTGCTATTCCATGGCGCAGGTTAAGTTAGAAGGTAGAGTTTACGCTCACTCTACTAGGGGATCGCATGGCATCCTAGCGGAAGTCGCAATGTTCGATTGCAGATATCTGCAATGCCCACCTGGAGCTCAGTGCATACCTTCATTAAGCATTATGCACTGGATGTTCATGCCAGGCGACATCCGCCTGGCAGAACTATCCTTAATGGACTTCTGTCCTAGACGCGTGAGCTCTGGCTCTCCTGCGCCCTTTTGGGGATTATCAACTTGGTACTCTCCGCTAGTGTGAATGAGTGGTGGAGACTTATGTCCAGGAAGATATGAAAGTGCGTACCTACCGTAATTCTTGATCTTCTTGGACGGTCTCCACCACTCATTCCTACCTCCCTCCCTCCATCCCCCGAGCTCACCGCTGTGTTGGTCTTCACTCCCTCAAATCTTTAGGCCGTGAAGACTTCTTTGTTGACCCTTCTTACACGGGTCGTCTGGACTATCTTATGTCCGTTTTTAAGGTTAGGTTTACTCTTGACGTTAGTTGCGCTGCACCTCCTTGGTAAAAAAGGTACTGAGGCGGTTGGAGGGTCGTCGCCGAGATAGTCATTACCGCGCGAGCCAGCACTCGCGGTGCCATGCCTCGCGGCGCCATCTCTCGCGCCGACCCTCCGCCAAAAAGTTTGCTCCCGATGGGTCCTGATGCCTCCGGTGCAGATCCCACTAGTGTGAATGAGTGGTGGAGACTCGTCCAAGAAGATCAAGAATTACGGTAGGTACGTAATTTTCATTTCCTGTATGCTTCCCTCTCCTGTTCAAAGTGCTAGTCAAAATCAGGTCTCAACCCTGCAAAGTGATCCTGATTGCTCCAGACTGGGCCAGACAGCCCTGTTATCCTCTCCTGTTGTCCTTATCAGTCCATCTTCCCCTGGCTCTTCCCAGGAATTACAACCTGTTAACTTGTGCTCAGGGGAGGGTTTGGTACCCGAATCTCAAATTTCTCAATTTCAAGGTCTGGCTCTTGAAGAGTTAGAGTTTGCTGATTTACACCTCTCCCAAGGTGTTATGAATATTCTGAAGGCTTCTAGGAAGCCTTCAACCAGAACCACTTATAATTCCAGTGGAAAAGATTTTCCATATGGTGCTCTGGGTAGCATATTTCCCCAGAGTCTGCTGATCTGCCCACAGTACTTGACTACATGGTTCATCTCAATAGCTTGGGTCTCAGACCAGCTACACTAAGGGTGCACCTGGCAACGGTTTCTGCTTTCATTTCAGCAGGTAAGCCCTCTTCTCTTTCAGCTCATCCTGTTTTCTCCAAGTTTTTCAAGGGACTGCTTCATACCAATCCTCCATTCAGGGATCCTGCCCCTGCTTGGGATCTTAACGTTTGCATTGCACAGCTTATGCAACCCCCCCTTTGAGCCTTTGTCCTTAGCAGAGCTTAAGTACCTGACTTAGAAAACTGTGTTTCTGGTGGCCATCACTTTTGCCAGGCGCATAAGTGAGCTGCAAGCCCTGTCAGTGGAGCCTGACTTCATTTCCTTCCATAGGGATAAGGTGGTCCTTAGGACTAACAGGAAGTTTTTGCCTAAGGTGGTTTCAGACTTCCACCTTAACCAATTTATGTCTCTTCCTGTGTACTTCACTGACCATTCCTCCTCTGGTGAGAGGAGGCTGCACAGACTAGATGTGAAAAGAGCCCTTAGCTACTATATAGAATGCACCAAGGGTCATAGGTTTGACTCCCTCCAGCTGTTCCTCACTTACGGTGAGGTAGGCAAAGGAAAACCTGCCACTAAAAGATCCATTGCCAGGTGGATTGTCTTTTGCATACAATTTTGCTATGAAAAATTAGGTAAGGTTCCACCCTCAGGCCTGAGGGCTCACTCTACCAGAGGTACAGCTGCTTCCCTGGCTGCTACCAGGGATATCCCTATTCTAGAAATATGTCAAGCAGCTACCTGGAAAACAGTTCACACTTTCACCAAGCATTACTCCCTGGACATCCAGGCTAGGAGTGATGCTCGGTTTGGCACAGCTGTGCTTCAGAGCCTATTTCCTAGGTAGGTTCTGTCCCTCCTCCATGGAGGTACTGCTTGGTAGTCTGCTACTGTCAGACTACAGCAAGACTTCATGTTGTTTGAAGAAAAAATTACTCACCTTAGTAATGTTGTTTCTTCTAATGGAGTCTTGCTGTATTCTGACCTCCCCCCTGCCTTCCCCTCTCAGAACCTTTGTTTTTTGGGATGTGGGTGGGCAGTGGCAGTGTTGGCACTCAGGAGGTGCCCCACCTTTTTTGTTATCACCATTTATTGGGTGAGTGGGTGTTATTTCATTTTTGGGTCTCCTGACTTGAGTCTTTGTTTTGAGACCAAAAATTTGTTATTATGTTAGTAGCCAGTTGGCTAGTGTAGGTTTACAGCTTCCACACAGGACCTCAGTGAGTTTAGCTCATAAAGATCTGACGGTTTGAGTTCAAACAGCAACAGACAGAGTCTCAACCGAGCTGGAGCTCAGCGTTCCATGCCTGGCATGGAAAGTTAACTCTTTCATCTCCGGGGCAGTTCGAAGGTTGAGACTCGCTGCTACTGTCAGAATACAGCTAGACTCCATTAGAAGAAACAACATTACTAAGGTGAGTAATTTTTTCTTTTCTCCCCTCACATGGCTGCGGCGTAGGGGGCCACACTGATGCCTTTATCTCCTGGTATTCTTTCTTCTTCCCCCCCCTCAAAACCGAATTTTCAGGGCCCTGGGTTGGTGTCGGCGTCGGTGGGTTGCTTGGCGCCAATGATGGTGTGGTTTTTTAGCGCAGTTGAGTTTCTTGGCGCCATGCGGCATTTCAGTGCCATGTTCTTCTTCAGCGCTGTCTGCTGTGTCAGTGTCGTGCGGCCTTTCGGCGCCATGTTCTTCTTCGGCGCTGAGGCTGGGCTTTTCATCAGCCAATCTTCAGGGCTTCTCCTCCCCGAATTCTTTTCTTTCCTCTTTTCCTGCTGATTTTCATTCCTTTCCTGTCCGTGCAGTCCCTCCTGGACTGTCAGGAGATGATATTGAACCTGACCCAAATCTTAGACTAGGTGATGATGTGGAAGGAGCAGGACCTAATCCTGTTACAGAGCCTGTGGTCGAGGACCTGTCTTTTAAGTCTCTGTTGAGAAATTTGAATTCCACTCTTTCCTCTTCAGACTATGGACATGGATCCTGGGAAGCTTTTTTTTTTGTCCCCCAGGGCCACTGATCGGCTTACCTGCCGCGTCCTGGCATTACCCGCAGGTCTGTCCGGCCCCCATCCCTTGAACTCCCACTGGCCACCTAATTAGGCCCCGCGACTACCCCTGCGGTGTACTCCCCACGGCGGGGGGGTGGGGAGCACTCCCTCCGGAGCTCAACCCGCCCTGTCCGGATCCAGTATTTGCCGCGCGCCCAGGTACCGGGAGAGTCCTGCGCGGAGACAGCCCTCATGCCGCCGCAACCAGTGCCCTCCTTTTTCCACTTTTTCACCCCTAAGCCGGCAGGCGTGCACTGACGCCAATGGCCACAAGGCATGCCAAGATCTGCCCAAGTTCTGGCCAGGCGCCTGCCTCCGGCACGCTTGTGCTCCCAGCAGCTGAAGTACCTCCGGTCTCCACCGGGGTCTCTCCTGCGCTGGATGCCCTAGATCCCCGGGAGAGAGAGCTGTCCTCACGGACGCTCGATCCCTACTCCCTCCCGACCCCCAGCACCCCGGGCTCGTTCCCGAACCCGGGTCGCTGGCGTGGCGAGAGGTGTGGCGTCCAGCGCCTCAACCCTCAGCGCCACCGGGGTGGCCCTGGGAAGCTTTTAAGACAACAATACCTTCATGTTCCAGACATCCCTATGGATTTAACTCCCCCGTTACAACCCTTCTTTGAGATGCTGTCTCAAATGGTATGGAATAATCCTGCTCTCAGTCCTTCTGTGGCTAAGTCTGTAGATAGGAAGTATGCTGCTCCCAAGGATCAACCTATTTTGTCCTCACAGGCCTTTGCGGATTCTATTGTAGTCTTGGCAGAGAATGATAAGGTCGTCCTTCCTCAGACTACTACAGCTCGACATTTAAACAAAGAATCTCATAAGATAGATACTTTAGGTAAGAGGGTCTTTGCTGCACCCACCCTGGGTATGCGTATCGCCAGCTACCAGGGCTGTTTCTCTCAATATGAATATATTCTTTGGCATTCGCTCAAACAAATGGTTTAAGCTCTACCGGACTCGGGTGCTAATTCAGAGCTTCTGCAAGCCATAACCAGGGGTATCGAGTCCAACAACCAGCTGGTTAAAGCAGCTATGGATGCCTTCGATACAGCCTCAGGAGTGGTGGCAGCGGGCATTTGTACCCGCCGCCATTCCTGGCTGCACACTTCAGGTTTCACGAATGATGCCCAGCAACAGGTCATGGCTTTGCCCTTTGATGTTGTGCATCTCTTCGGCCCTCAAGTAGAATAGGCTCTAGAGGCCACACAAAAGACTAGGTCAGCCATTAAATTGGCTCGACCTCCTCCTGCCCCCTCTCGAGGGGAAGTTAACAAACGCCAGTTTCATAACCTTCAGTCCTTTCAAGGCAAAGGCAGGGAAGATTTTAATAAAAACCAAGCCCCTCAGCCTCAAAAGAAAACGCAACAGAAGGCGCAAGGGCCCAAAGCACCCAGTGCCGCCTTCTGAGTTGTTGGCCCAAGTCCCACCTCAGCTGCCCGAGGGGGACTCTTCCTCAGCGGTGGGAGGTTGTCTGATTCAATTCTACAGTCGGTGGAAGTCCATAACATTGGACAAATGGGTCCTCCGGATAATCCGCAAGGGGTATTTTCTCAATCTTTTAGATGCCCCTCCAGATCGTCCCCCCCCCAAACGACAGCCCAGGCTGTCAGTACTTCAGTCAGAACTTCTCACCTCCGAGATACAATGCCTTCTGAACAACAGGGCGGTGGAAGTAGTTCTGCTGGATCAACGGAACACAGGGTTCTACTCCCATTACTTTCTGGTTCCAAAGAAAACCAAGGGCATGTGCCCCATTTTGGACCTCAGAAAATTAAACAAATTTCTTCCCAAAGAGAAATTCAAAATGATATCGTTAGGAACCCTGTTACCTTTGCTTCATCAGCACGACTGGTTAGCCTCCCTGGACATGCAGGATGCTTACCAACATATCCCTGTTCACCCAAGGCATCACAAATACCTAAGGTTCGTGGCTTTGGGCCAGCATTATCAGTTCAGAGTCCTGCCCTTTGGGCTGTCCTCGGCGCCGCGGGTTTTTACAAAGTGTTATGCAGTACTCGCAGTGCATCTCAGAAAAATCGGAATTCAAGTGTTCCCATACCTGGACGACAGGCCTCTAGCAAGCTCTTCCAGGTAGGGAACCCTCAACACCGTTGCCACAGCCTCAGACTTTCTCATGTCCATGGGAGTCCTGCTAAATCTCAAGAAATCACAGTTGCTGCCCTCCCAGAGGCTCCTTTTCATAGGAACTCTTCTGGACACCTCCTGTGCGAATGTTTTTCTACCAGAGGACAGAAGGAGCGATATCCTGCAGATGGCCCATTACATCAGAGAGAACAGTGATAATACAGTGCCGGCAGGAAAGAGTACCAGGTGTATGATCAGCAGAGCACAGGGAATAAACTGTCAAAAAAAGTGCTTTTTTTTTTTTTTGTAGTACTGCTGCTTTAAGTGATATAGTGAAGTAAGATGATGTTGGGTAAGGAATAAGACGTAACAGAATAGGTATTACACTTGTTTATGTTCAAGTGTTCAAATCTGTTTTTTGTTTTGAGCTATGGTTTGTTTCTAAAACTTTATTTCGTTAGTTGCTTATGTTTTGTTGTCTGCGTGCTTGGGAGCAATTTTTTTTTTTTTATTAGAACTGAGCAAGGTAGAAAGAAAAAGTTTTGGAGAGCATTTCAGTTGCTTTCTATGATCATACAAATTAGCCATCAGAAGAATGCCTTTTGGTCTGAGTCTGCTAGATTTTGGAGCCCCTGGTCTAGAAATTACAGTGGACCCCGCCCCCCTCCCTACCAACCCTAACTTTCCCCCTTCACCCTGTCCCACTCCTTCTTGAATGCCTCCCCGCCACCATCTTCAGATTGACTTTTACCTCAAATGGAAGCTCGTTCCACTCTGCCACTACCCATTCCATGAAGAAGTGTCTTGACCTTCTTGAACCTTCCCACTGCCAGTTTGTAGCAGTGCCTCTTGTGGTCCTGTTATCACTAAGATTGAAAAGGCCTCCAATATCCACTTTATTAATACTTGTCAGGCACTTGAAGGTTTCAGTCATGTCCCCCCTCTTCCTCCTTTCCTTGAGGGAGTACATACTGAGTTCTCACAGTCTGTCCTCGTATGCCTTGTAATGCTGTCCCTAAACCATCTTTGTTTCCCTCCTCTGCACACCTCAAGCTGGTTGATGTCCTTTCTTGGGTAGGGATTCTAGAATTACATGCCATATTCCAGATGCAGTCACACCAGGGATCTGTACAGCAGCAGGATAACCTCCTCTCTTCTCACGAACCCTCTAGCAGTGCAGCTGGCATTCTGTCAGTCATTCTGTGTATTTTTTTCTGGTCTCTGCTCAAGGACTGTTTTACAGAAGTATGTGAGGCGTGAAAACTCCGGGGGAGCTTTTCAGTTGCCATCTGCATATTCTGGTCTGTGCTTAGGGATTGTTCTACAGAAGTGTGTGATTTTATTTATTTATTTTATTCAATTTGATTTATTTATAACCAGATAGAACAGGTGGTGCTGGAAAGACCGTATTTATGGACAACACAGAGCAAGAATAGCAAGTAATTTCAAAGAAAATAAAATCACAAAGTACATTTATGTTAAACCAGCTACAGAGTTGAATAACTTATATAGCATGTCTGGTGATAAGGGCAGGGAAAAAAGGGGCACCAGCAAAACTGGCGAAGTCAGAAGGGTGATGGCGCACTGTCCTCCTAAGTCGTCGCCGGCATGGTCATTGATTCCTGTTGATGAAAGAGCCAACAACGAATATGAATATAATACTGACCTCGTAAGGGAGGAGGATGCGTAGAAAGAGAGAAGACTATGCTGAAGAGAGCCCCTATGGACATGCACCAGCTCCACAGTCTCCTCCTGTAGTGAGGACTCTGTAGCGAACACACCAAGACCACCTCCAGAGGATTCCTCATTCTAGGAGCGTGGATATGTAGTTCATCCACACTCTTTGGCATGTCCCTTTCCCCTTTAAATTTTGCTGGAAGTCTTCAAGCTGGCTTCTTCCACCCACCTAGGTGGTATGTACCTCGGCTCCGCCCCATGACACCAGATCTTCCTTTCCGCTGGAAGATTCAGGTTCCCTTGTGCTACTTCTGCAGTACCGTAGGCCCTGGATTCTAATCGATTGTTTTCGCCACATTTGCTTTCTTTGAAACTCGTAAGAGTTTACGATTCTGATCCGAGCACATTGGACATGGAGGACAAGTCATCCCTCGGGTTTCGCCAGCGTCCTTGCAGACAGAAAATGTCGTGCACCGATCCCCACCTCTCGTGTTTATTGCTTGGGTGTCGTGCATGACGCTACCTCTTGCACCATTTGTCTGGCCTTCCGTCCCAACGTCCTAGACGACCTCAAGGCGCGCCTAAAGCTAGGGAGACTGGAGCTTCGCAATCCACCAGTGATATCGAAGGAGACCAGGTGGGCGTTCCATGAAACGCTGTGGATCCGCCAATCAGCTTGAACAGATGGCGGCTTTCGAAGAGGAAGCTGCTCAAGCTCCGGCCAGCCGAAGCTTTTTTGTGCCACTTAACCTGGGCTTCACTTTCACTGGGTCCTTTCGGGAGCTGTGCCAGTCTCTGCCTACCAAGGGTGCGGCGCCCTCGGGCTCACACTCCTCCCGCCCTAAGAAAAGGGACAAGGACCCTAAATCATCTTCTGCCCAAAGACGACATTCCTGGGACCAAGAGCGGTCCGATTCTCAAGACCTGGTGGACTCTACCTCGGTCGAGATCACTTCCTCGGCCACCGGCTTCTCGGACTTTCCGTCAGGCCAAGGCACCGAGGCTGAGGATACAGCAGAACCTGCTGAGATTTCTCTCGAACCAATCGAGCCGTTGTTACCGACCCTGGTCGACGACTCCTTGGAGAGGACGCACATCCTTTCTTTCCCCGACAAGGAGACCCGTCCTTCGGGTATCCCGATCGAGGGACAGGATCTGGAACCTCTGTTTTCACCGAATTAGGCCTCTCCCAATCGACAGAGCCGACACCGTCTATCTCGATCGAAGACTAGGACCCCGTCAGTCGAAAACCGAAAAAGGGTCACAAACACTCCTGGAAGAGGCACCACCACTCATCCTGATCCTCCTCGGATGAGGGGAGACTTTGATGGAAGCTCCGTCGACATTATGAGGACCTCATGTGGCAACAGCTAATTCTGACCAGTCAAAAGCCGGCTACACCAGCCATTACTTGACCGCAGCCTCTTAGACCGACTCCTCCGGAACCGAAGACTCCAGCAGGACCGGCACGCATTCCTGTTCAGCCTGTTCCGGTCTCCCCACCAATTTTAGTGGAGCCACCGCCTAAGCAGCCTCAGGGAGGGGCCCCCTCAAAGGAGGATCGGACAGATACGGGCCTGCCCCGTCGTCTGTCCATCACTGTTGTCCCTGATCGCCCTCAGCGTATTGAAGAAGACATAGGCGGGAGACCCCTGTATCCCGACTCCTCGGACTCTGATACCACTGATCTTCACTCACACCCTGATGATGAGTTGTCAGTGACAGGCCTGGAGAAAGGTCCTTCCTCTTTCCAGGGCATCCTTAGACTTATTTCAGAGTCCACTGGTATGCCCTTGGAGCCTATCCAAAAGAAGGCGGAATATCCTCTCACGGATATCCTTAAGAGAGGGGCTACCCCGACAGAGGCCTTCCCAGTGGCCGAAGCCATTGTTGTCCCAGCCCTTGAGCTATGGCAGTGCCCTCCCTCTTGCCCGGCTCCGTCTGCCCGCATGGCTCACAGGTACACTGTACCCATGGGGTCCTTGGCTGGCTTCACTGAGCATCCCTCGACCGAGAGCCTTGTGACTGCCTCAGTGTTTAGATGCATGGGTAGCTCAGCGGACACTGCCTGCCCTCCGGACAAGGAGTTCAAAAATATGGACCATTTGGCCTGGAAGGTATATGCAGCCTCATCCTTGGGCCCTCGTCAGGCCAGTTCAGCAGTGATCATGGCACACTTCTCTCACTCCCTCTTGGGGTCGCTAGATGAAGTCCTCCCTAATCTCCCAGCGGACATGCAGACCACGGTTAAGCAAGTCCATGACCAGGGCCGTGCTGTTGCAAAACAGCAGCTCCAGACTGCTTTCGACACTGAAGATTCCTGTGCCCGTTCACTTGCAGCCGCAGGGCCTGGCTGAGATTATCCTCTTTTCTGGCGGATACTCAGCACAAGTGAGCTGACGTGCCCTTCCTTGGCACCGACCTCTTCGGTCCGGGAGTGGCAGGTCACCTCCAGCGCATAGAGCAGTCCAGTGCCACCTTGGATGCCACTTCTGCAAAGGGTTCTTCAGGCAAGAAGAAGCCTTTCTAGGGACATGGATATGTTGTTCATCCACACTGTCTGGCAGGTGTCCTTGCCGCTTTAAATCTTGCCGGAAGGTCTTCAAGCTGGCTTCTCCCACCCACCCGGGTGGTAAAACTCTCGGCTCCGCCCCATGATGCCAGATCTTCCTTACCGCTTGGAAGCTCAGGTTCCCTCCTTAATGCTCTGCGTATAAGACTGGTTCCTAATTCTTCGGTTTTCCGAATTTAAAGGTTTTTTGCTTAATAGACTTCGGTCTTCTATCCCTCGTGGCTGCAATGGACAAATCGACTCCCGGTTTTCAGCGGTGCCCTTGCGGGCAGAAGATGTCTCGGACGGATCCGCACTCCACGTGTGTGAATGGTTTAGGCCTCGATTACGACCTGCAGGCTTGCGACCTGTGCTCTTCCTTCTCAGCCTACGGCCTCGAAGACCGTGATGCCCGTTTACAACTGGGGCGCCCCGAGAAACATTTTCCTCCAGTAAAGTCAAAAGAGGCCCGGTCGGCGGTCCCCGCGGCGGCGGGCTCCGTGGATCAGCTAGAGCAGATGATTGCCCTCGAAGAGGAGGCGGCGCGGGCCGCATCTTCCTCGACCGCGGCATTTATCCCGCTCTCCCTGGGTTCCTCTTACACAGCTTCCTTTAAGGAGCTTTGTCTGTCCCTCTCCACTAGGGGCGGGATCAACGCTGCTGACCTTCTCTGTCCAAGAAGAAAGACAAGGTAAGTCTCTTCGTCGACGCTCTTGGGAGCGGGAAAGGTCCCTCTCCCGAGTTGTCGGCCATCAACTCGGTCGATCGCTCGCTCGCCACTGGTCTCACGGTGTCCCGTTCAGGTCAGTTGACCGAGACTTCCGTCGACGCAGTCGAGATCTTTCTCTACCGGTTGGACGGGTTGTCGACCGGCGAAGCCGAAATTCCCCTCTCCCTGGTTCCCCCGGTGGGAGTTGAGGATCCCGTGGGCTTGCCAGTGCCTCTGGTTCCGGAGCCCTTGGGTGTTCCCTCCGAGCCGAGGGAGAAGCCTGTTCCACCCGTCCCTTCCCCGCACCGTCCTCGGAAAAGCCGAGGTTCTCGGTCTCGGACTTCTTCGCGGTCCAGCCGATCCGCCGTCATAGGCCACGCGCGCCGTCCTCTTCCTCCTCCTCGGATGAAAGCCCCGGACGAGATTGCGTCCGACGATACAAGGACCTCATGTGGCAACAGCTCCTTCTGACCGAACAAGCCGATGCCGCCGCCTTCCCCGGCCATTAAGTGGCTGAAACAACCCCCCGTTTTACCCGAGGAGCCTGTTATCAGGCCAGTTGTTCGGCCAAAACCAGCTACCCCACCGATTCCGGTGGAACCTCCGCCTCCACAGCCGCGGTTTGGGGCTCCAACCAAGAACTCTCGGTCGGCTCAGGGTCTGCCCCATAGGCTGTCGGTCACCCTCACTCCCGATCGCCTCGGCAGGTGGAGGGTGGCTCAGGTCCGAGGCAGCTCTTTGCGGACTCTTCTGAGTCCGACGACGATTCCTCCTTTTTCTCCAAGCGAGTGGACTTGGAGTCCTCTGGAGGTCAGTCGCTGGACGACAGCCCTTCGTCCTTCCTGGGGTTGCTCAGACTCATCTCGGAATCCACCAGGATGCAGCTCGAGCCCGTATCCAAGCGGGCCAAGTATCCCCTCACAGAGATATTGGACCGAGGGGATTCCCCTACGGAAGCCTTCCTTGTGGCTGAGGCCATTGTGGGCCCGGCCTTGGAGCTCTGGCAGCGCCCTGCTTCCTGCCCTGCGCCTTCGGCCAGGATGGCCAGGAAGTATGCGGTCCCTACCGGTTCCCTGTCCGGTTTCTCGGAACATCCCTCGGCCGAGGGGTTAGTTACTGACAGCGTTTTCCGGCGTGCCGGAAACGCCAGGGACGTGGACAAACCTCCCGACAAGGAGTCCAAGAAATTGGACTATGCCAGGCGAAAAAGTCTATGCTGCATCCTCCCTTGGCCTTCGTCAGGCCAGCTTGGCCGCATTGATGGCACATTTTTCACGCCCTGGACGAGGTGGTCCCTCATCTCCCGGCTGACCTGCAGACCACGGTTAAGCAGGTGCGGGACCAGGGCAGGGCAGTGGCCAAGCAGCAACTTCAGACTGCTTTGGACATCGGTGATTCATGCGCCAGGTCAGTAGCAGCCACAGTGGCTATGCGCCGTCGGGCATGGCTGAGGATATCCACCTTCACAGCGGATACCCAGCACAAATTGGCGGATGTCCCCTTCCTGGGGACCGACCTCTTCGGCCCTGGAGTGGAAGGCCACCTCCAGAGGATCGAAAGTCCAATGCCACCTTGGACTCGGGTCTCATCCGCCAGAGGGACAAGGCCAGACCACAACCAAGCCCTTTCGTCCGTGCGCCCCGGCACGTCCGCCCAGCAACACCAGGGCCAGCAGGCTCGCAGCCATGCCCAAACCCAAGCCTGCGGCTTCCTCCTCCAGGAAGCAGGGAGGTAAGGCCCAGTGGTCCTCGGCCGGTCCCTCCTCAAGCCTGCACAGTGAGGGTTGAAGGGTGTCCCCCAACCTCGCCATCTCACCCCAGGTTTCCCATGGGGGCCGGCTCCAGTACTTCCTTTCTGCCTGGTCTGCTATTACACAGACAGGTGGGTGTTGGAGGTGGTAGGAAAGGGCCTGCCTCTGGAGTTTGAGCAGCCCCACCCTTCTCAGAGCCGCCGCACCTCGGGGCCTCGGGTCCAAAGCTCGCTGTCAGCTCGCTTGAGCCGGACATCACTCTTCTTCTTGAGAAGGAGGTGATAAGAGAGTGTGGACCCTCCCTCAAACCCGGGGTTCGTGTCCAGGTACTTCCTGGTTCCGAAACGGACGGGGGGCTGGCGCCTCATTCTCAACCTACACTACCTAAACAAGTTCCTAAGGTCTCGAACCTTCAGGATGGTCACTCTGGCTCAGATCATCCCATCTTTGGAACACAGCGTGTGGTTCTGCTCTCTGGACCTACAGGACGCGTTCTTTCACGTCCCTATCCGTCCATCTCATCAAAGGTTCCTTCGCTTTCGAACGGAGGGTTCCCTTTTCGAGTTCCAAGCCATGCCCTTCGGCTTATCTCCAGCTCCCAGGGTCTTCACCAAATGAATGGCAGTGGTGACAGTATTCCTGCGGCGCCGAGGTGTCCGGGTTTACCCTTACCTGGACGATTGGCTGATAGCAGCCCTCTCCAGACAGGAGGTGGAGCGGTCCAGAGATCTGGCCCTCCAGGTTTGCTCTCAGGTCCGCCTCTCATCAACAAGGCCAAGTCGGAACTCGGTCGAAGCAGGTGATTCTTTTCATCGGGGCAGAGCTCGACTCTCTTCGAGCCAGAGCATGGCTCCCAGGACAGGGCCGAGGTTCTTTCCTCCTTGCCCAGTCATTTCTGGTTGGGCAATTGCGCCCTGCCCGGGACTTCCTGCGCCTCCTGGGTCTCATGGCGGCCTGTACCAGCGTGGTCCGTTGGGCCCGCTGGAACATGCTTCCCTCTTCAGTAGAGGCTGGCCAGCCGAAGAGTGGTCCCAACGCTGCGCTCCATTGGACCAGCTAGTGACGGTGACCCAGGGATGTGGAACACCTCCAGTGGTGACCATTCCATTCATCTGCAGGAGGGCATCTCCGTTTGTCCGCCCAGCCGTATCGGTCTCTATCGACCGATGCCTCTCTGATGGGTTGGGGTGCCCATCTGGGGAACACTGAGCGACGGCCTCTGGTCCCGTGGTAGTCCCGATGCCACATCAACCTGCTGGAGCTCCGGTGGTCCGCCTCGCTCTCACCGCCTTGCTCCGTTTCTTGGGGTCAAGTGGTCCGGTCGCAGACGGACAATACCACGACCATGTACTTATCTAAACCGCCAGGGAGGAGACAGCGCTCCATGCTTCTATGCAAGGAAGCTCTCGCATCTAGTCTGTCACTCTGCGCGGCACGGGAGGCGGATCTCTTAGCCATTTCATGTGGCAGGAGCCTCCAACACCCTGGCCGATACCCTAAGCCGGATGGGGCTGCGTCCCACGAGTAGTCTCTCTTGCCGGAGGTAGTTGAAGATCTATTCTCCCATTGGGGCACACCTCAGGTGGACCTGTTTGCCTCCAGGAGAATGCGGGTTGAGGCTGTTCCATGCCCGCCTCAGCAGGGCCTCTGCAGGATGCCTTCGAGGCCGTGGACCCCGGGCCTCTTCTACGCCTTTCCCCTGCTCCCCTTGATGCACAAGGTGCTGCTCAAAGCAAGAGGACAAGGCGAGGTGATTCTGATAGCCCCAGACTGGCCCCGCCAGTACTGGTACCCAGATCTCCTCAGCCTCAGCTCCAGGCTTCCGAGGCAGCTTCCAGCTCGCCGGACCTGCTCTCAAGTCAATCAGGGAAGGTATTCCATCCGACCTTCAATCCCAGCACCTGACCGGCCTGGTTCCTGAGCTGGCCAGAGTTCCAGGCCTTGGGTCTTTCAGGACGAGGTCCTCAACGTAGTTGAGGCGTCCCGTAAGGAGTCGACCAGAAAATGCTACGCCTTCAAATTGAAAAGGTTTTCCATTTGGTGTCAGGGCAAGGGCCTGGACCCTTCCTCCTGTTCCTTGGCGAGCATATTGGACTACCTGTGGTCCCTTTCTCAGCAAGGGCTTAGGTCGACGACCCTTAAGATGCACCTGGCAGCCATCTCTGCTTACCGGGCGCGGGCCGGGAAGCAGTCGGTGACGCAGGAGAAGGTCTGCGTTTTCTCAAAGGCCTTGATCACATTCCCTCCGTGTGAGAACCTCCACCTCCGTGGATCTACTGCTGGTACTGGCAAAGCTCATGGGCAAGTATTCGAACCAATGCACAGGTGTGAACTCTCTCACCTGTCGTGGAAGACCGCTTCTTGGTGGACATCACGTCAGCCAGAAGGATGGGAGAGCTCCAGGCGCCTTGAGTCTCCTTACCTGGTCTTCCACAGGGACAGGTTGTCCTGGCCCCGACCGAAATTCCTTCCAAGGTGGTGTCGGAGTTTCACCTTAACCCAGGTGTTGACTCTGCCGTGTTCTACCCCAGTCACACCCGAGGCCAATATAGGCTTCATACTTTGACCTTTAGAAGGGCTCGCTTACTATAAGGGCGACGGCTGAAATTGGGAGAGGTTCACCAGCTGTTTGTCACCTACGCTGAAGCCGCACCTGGCAGACCTGCAGCACAGATGATAGGCAGGTGGGTCACCTCCTGCATAGATCTCTGCTATAAGTTGGCGGGCATGGAGCCTCCCAGAGGATAAGAGCTCATTCCACCCGCCATACTGTTGTCAGTGGCTGCTTCCAGGGATGTCCCTATCCAGGAAATCTGCAGGCTGCTACCTGGAAGTCAGCACACACCTTCATCACCCATTACCACATCGACCTTGGTCACTCCGGGATGCTGGGTTTTGGGCCTCGGTTCTCCAGTCTCTTTCCCAAGTAAGTATCGGGGTGTGCGCCTTCGCCCCTCCTCCCGGAGAACTGCTAGAGTCTGCCAGACAGTGTGGATGAACAACATATCCATGTCCCTAGAAACAGGTTACTCACCTGTAACAGGAGTTCTAGGAATGGTATATGTTGTTCATCCACCACGCATCCACCATGACCTCCCTGGCCCGGCACAAGAACCTGAGCTTCCAGGGGCCAGATCTGGCGCCATGGGCGAGTGAGGTTTACCACCCGGGTGGGTGGGAGGAGCCAGCTTGAAGACCTTCCGGCAAGATTTACAGCGGCAAGGATACCTGCCAGACAGTGTGGATGAACAACATATACCATTCCTAGAACTCCTGTTACAGGTGAGTAACCTGTATTTTCGGCACTCTTTTGCTGCGGTTAGACAGCCCCCCCTCCCCTTCCAGGGAGGTCAGCAGCAACAGCAGGCTCAAGCTTGGCTCTCTAGGCCCAAGCAGGGTTCCAAACAGCCCCGCAAAGGAGACCGAGGTGCCGGTCCAGGAGCCTCCTCCTCCACTAAGACTGCACAGTGATGGGTCGGGGATGGCCACCCCTTCTCCTGTCACATCAGTTTTGGGTCCTCCCGTGGGGGGCCGGCTCCGCCACTTTCTTTCCGCCTGGTCTGGTATCACTTCGGACAGGTGGGTCCTGGAAGTGGTCAGCTGGGGACTGCCTCTAGAGTTTGAGCAGTACCCTCCTTGCTGAGTCCGTGCCCCGTGGGAGGAAATGATCTTAGTTGGCAGTCAGTCGACCCTTCGGGACAACATTGCTCAGCTCCTCCACAAGGAGGCGGTAGCTCCAGTGCCAGATCCTCCTACAGACCCTGGCTCTGTGTCCTGGTAGTTCCTGATGCCCAAGCGGATGGGGGATTGGCGCCCCATCCTAGATCTCCACGGCCTGCATCAATATGTCAGGTCTCGCACCTTCCGGATGGTAACTCTGAACCAGATCATACCATCTCTGGAGAGAAACATGTAGTTCTGTTCAGTGGATCTACCGACGCTGCTCTTTTCCATGTCCCAATCCATTCGGCCCACCAGCTGTTCCTCCACTCTCAGGGTCGGCGGGACCACACGAAGTTCCGAGCCATGCCATTCAGCCTGTCATCAGCTCTCAGGTCTTCACCAAATGCATTGCAGTGGTGGCAGCCCATTTACGGCGTCAAGGGGTTCGGATATACCCCTACCTCGACGATTGGCTCCTGGCAGGTTGCTCCCTGCAGGAGGTGGAGAGGTCCAGGGTCCTGGCCCTCCGAACCTGTTCCCAATAAGGCCTCCTGATCAAGGAGGCCAAGTCGGAACTCGTGCCCTCTCAGGTGATGGGCTTTATTGGGGAAGAGCTCGACTTTCGTCAAGCCAGAGCTCGGCTTCCGGCGGACAGGGTGGAGGTTCTTTCCTCCTTTGCCGAATCATTTCAGGTTGGCCACTTGCGCCCTGCCCGGGACTTCCTGCACCTTCTGGGTTACATAGCGGTGTGCACCTCAGTGGTCCACTGGGCCAGATTGCACATGCGCCCCTCCAGTGATCTGGCCGCCAGTGGACTCAGCGTCAGGGTCTTTTCGACCAGCTGGTCACTGTCGCCCAGAAAATGTGGGATGCTCTCCAATGGTGGACCGTCCCAAGTTGTCTGCAGGAAGGGATCCCGTTTATCCACCCCGAGCCGATAGTCGTCCTCACGACCGATGCCTCTCTCATGGGCTGTGGAGCCCACATGGGGGACGACAGAGCCCATGGGTTCTGGACCCCCGAAGAGTCCTGTTGCCACATCAACCTGCTAGAGCTCAGAGCAGTCAGACCGGTACTGTCAGCTTTCGCTCCTCAGCTCCAGGGTCAAGTGGTTCAAGTCCAGACTGACAGTACCATGACCATGTACTACCTCAACAAACGGGGCGGCACGCACTCCCGTCTGCTATGCAAGGAGGCGCTCCGGATCTGGACCTTCGCCAGACTGTTGGAAGTGGATCTCCTTGCCATCTATGTGGCAGGAGTCTCGAACCAACTGGCGGATGCTCTCAGCCACATAGGCCAGGCATCCCACAAGTGGTCTCTCAATCCAGAGGTAGTTACAGTCTGTTTCTCCCATTGGGGCAAACTGTTGGTGGACCTGTTTGCCTCCAGGGAGAACACCAAGCTGAAGCTGTACCATACGCCCGCCTCAGGAGGGCTAGCTGCAGGGGATACTTTCTCGAGGTCGTGGACCCCAGGCCTCCTCTATGCCTTCCCTCCATTTCCCTTGATCCACAAGGTGTTACTCAAGGTGAGGAGGGACAAGGCAAAGGTGATCCTGGTAGCCCCAGATTCGCCCTGCCAGTTCTGGTATCCAGATCTCCTCAGCCTCAGCTGCAGGGCCCCGGAGCGGCTTTGTACACGCCCGGACTTGATAGCATTGAACCAAGGGAAGGTATTCCACCCAGACCTTCATTTCCTGCACCTCACAACCTGGTACCTGAGCGGCTAGGGTTCCAGGCATTGGGTCATTCCTAGGATGTCTACACCGTGGTGGAGGCATCTCGTAAGGAATCGACCAGGAAATGTTATGCCTTCAAATGGAAAGGGTTTTCCATTTGGTGTCATAGTAAGAGTCTGGACCCTTTATCCTGCTCTGTGGCTCACATTTTAGACTGCCTTTGGTCTCTCTCCAAAGGGGGTCTTCGGTCATCGACCCTTAGGGTGCATCTGACAGCCACCTCTGCTTACCGGGCGTGGGCCAGTCAGTCGACATTGGCACAGGAGACAGTGGTCGGGTGCTTTTTCAAAGGCCTGGATCACATATTCCCTCTGGTGTGTGAACCTCCACCTCCATGGGATCTTCTGCTGGTTTTGGCAAAGCTCATGGGCAAGCCATTCGAACCCATGCACAAATGTGAGCTCTCACACTTGTGGAAGACTGCCTTCTGGTGGCTACTACATCAGCCAGAAGGACAGGGAGCCCAGGTGCTTTCGTGACTCCCTTATCTGGTCTTCACAGGGACAAGTTGTCCTGCCCCCCACCAAATTCCTTCCGAAGGTGGTGTCCGTTTCACCTTAACCAGGTGTTGACTCTGCCGGTATATTACCCTAACTACACCTCGGACGCAGAGTACAGGCTCCATACCCTGGACCTTAGACATGCTCTCTCCTACTACAAGGAGAGGACGGCGGAAATTTGGGGAGAGGTTCGCCAGCTGTTTGTCACCTACGCTGAAGCTGCTTCTGGCAGACCTGCATCCAAATGGACCATTGCAAGATGGATTACATCATGCATAGGTCTGTGCTATGAGATGGCGGGCAAGGAGCCTCCCAGAGGGATAAGAGCTCATTCTCCCCGCCATACTGCTGCATCGGTGGCTGCTTCCAGGGACATCCCTATCCAGGAAATCTGTCGGGCTGCTACTTGGAAGTCTGCAAACACCTTCATTACCCATTACCATATCGACCTTGAGTCACGCGGGATGCTGGTTTTGGGGCCTTGGTTCTCCATTCTCTGTTTCCCAAGTAGGGGTGTGCCTTGCCTCCCTCCTCCCGGAGAACTGCTAGAGTTCCTTAAAGGTGTGGATGAACATACATATCGCTCCTAGAAAACAGGTTACTTACCTGTAACAGTAGTTCTAGGAGTGGTGTATGTTGTTCATCTACACGCACCCACCCGACCTCCCCAGCTTTAGGCGCATCACCTTGCTTCCAGCGGGCTAAGATCTGGCGTCATGTGGCGGAGCCGAGGTATATAGCACCCGAGTGGGTGACAGGAGCCAGCTTGAAGACTTCCGGCAAGATTTAAAGCGGAAAGGGACGTGCCAAAGAGTATGGATGAACATATACCACTTCTAGAACTATTGTTTGGGGACATGGATATGTTGTTCATCACACTGTCTAACGGGTTCTTACGCGCTTTAAATCTGCGGCCAAGCTGACTCCTCTACCCACCTGGGTGGCGAGTAAAACTCGGCTCCGCCCCATGACGCCAGATCTTCCTTACCGCTTAAGCTCAGGTTCCCTCCTTAACGCTCTGCGTATAGACTGGATCCTAATTCTTCGGTTCGCCCGAAACTAATTCTTAAGTTTTCAAGACTTCGGTCTAATTACTCCCTCGCAGCTGTGATGGACAAATCGACTCCCGGATTTCGGCGGTGCCCATATGGGCAGAAAATGTCCAGGACGGACCCGCACTCCACGTGCATCTACTGCCTCGGCCTAGATCATGACCCGCAGGCCTGCGAGTTATGTCATTCGTTTTCAGCCAACGTCCTGGAAGACCGCGTTGCCCGGTTACAACTTGGGCGCCCCGAGAAGTGCTACCCGCCGGTGAAGTCCAAGGAGGCCCGTTGGGCGGTATCTGCGGCGGCTGGCTCGGCTGAGCAACTCTAGCAGATGATCGCCCTTTAGGAGGAGGCGGCCCAGGCTTCATCTTCCTCGGTTGCGGCATTTATCCTGCTCTCTCTGGGATCCTCCTACACAGCTTCTTTCAAGGAGCTTTGCCAGTCCCTTTCCACGAAGGGAGAGGGGCCATCGGGACACTCTTCTGGTCCAAAGAAGGACTCGAAGAGTAAGTCCCACTGCTGGTGGTGGGGAGTGGGAGGTCCCTTCCCGAACAGCTGACACTCTACGCCTTGAGTCGAGGCGCAGCTGGCTTCACGGTGTCCCCGTCAGGTCAGCCGGCTAAGACACCCGTCGGCACGGTCGAGATTTTTCTTGACCCGTCGGACGGGCTGTCGACTGGTGAAGCCGACAACCCTTCTTCACCAGTTCCCCCGGTGGAGACTAAGGACTTTCCTGTGCTGGAGTCCCCGGTCAACGCTCCAGAGCCGAGGGAAGAGCGGGTGTCCCCTGCCCCTTCCCAGACCCGCTCTTGGAAACACCGAGGGTTTCGGTCTCGGACCTCGTCTCGGTCCAGCTGATCCCTTGACATCATCGGTTCCGGTCTCAGCACCGAAGTAAGCGGCGGTGCTGCTCATCCTCGTCTTCCTCCCCGGAAGAGGAGAGGCTTTGGTGTAAATTGCGTCGACGTTACAAGGACCTAATGTGTCAGCAGTTACTTCTGTCCGGGAACAAACCGACACCGTCGCCTTCTCCGGCCATCAAGTGGCTGTCACCTGAACGGCGAAACAACCCCTCGCGATGAGTCGGTGCCCAAGCCTGGGCCGGTTGTTCGGCCGAAGCCAGCTGCCCCACCGATTGTGGTGGAACCTCCGCCTGCAAAACCGAAATCGGGGGCACCGACCTAGGACTTTCGGTCAGGTCATGGTCTGCCCCACAGGTTGTCAGTCACCCTCACTCCCTACCGTCCTCGGCAGGTGGAAGGTGTCTCAGGCCCCAGACAGCTCTTCGCAGACTCCTCGGAGTCCGACGACTACTCCTCCCTGTTTTCCAGGCCCCTTGACCTGGAATCCTCCGGAGGGCAGTCAGTGGACGAGAGCCCATCGTCTTTCATGGGTTTGCTTCGGCTCATCTTGGAGTCCACCGGGATGCAGCCCAAGTCCGTATCCAAACAGGCTAAGTATCCCCTGACAGAGATACTGGACCGAGGGGATTCGCCCACGGAGGCCTTTCCAGTGGCTGAAGCCATTGTCTGAGCTTTGGTAGAGGCCGGCTTCCTGTCCTGTGCCTTCGGCCAGGATGGCCAGGAAGCATGCTGTCCCTACTGGCTCTTTGTCCGGTTTTTCAGAGCACCCCTCTGCGGAGGGGTTGGTCACCGATAGTGTTTTCCGGCATTCCGGGAACGCTAGGGATGTGATAAGGCCCCCCCCCCAACAAGGAGTCCAAAAAGTTGGACTATGCCGGTCGCAAGGTGTACGCTGCATCCTCCCTCGGCCTCCACCAGGCCAGCTCGGCCGTGCTGATGGCACACTTCTCCCACGCCCTCATGGGCTCCCTGGATGAGGTGATCCCTCATCTCCCGGCTGACCTGCAGACCACGGTCAAGCAGGTGCGGGATCAGGGAAAGGCACTGGCAAAGCAGCAGCTCCAAACAGCTCTGGACATTGGAGACTCCCGTGCCAGATCATTTGTGGCCGCAGTGGCCATGTGCCGCAGGGCATGGCTGAGGATATCCACCTTCACGGCGAATACCCAGCATAAACTGGTGGATGTCCCCTTCCTGGGGACTGACCTCTACAGCCCTGGAGTGGAAGGCCACCTCCAAAGGATCGAAAAGTCCAATGCTACCCTGGACTCTGTCACCTCCGCCCAGAAGGACAAAGGCCGTCGTCAACAACATAAGTCCTTTCGCCCTTCTGCACCTGCGGCACGTCCGCCTTAACAGCACCAGCATCAGGGCCAGCAGGCTCACACTTGGCATCCCAAGCCAAGCCTGCGGCTTCCTCTAAGAGGAAGCAGGGAGGAAAAAGCCCAGGAGGTCCCTCGGCCGGTCCCTCCTCCAAGCCTGCACAGTGACAGGTTGAGGGGTGTCACCCCCAGCCTCGTCACGCCCCCCGGGTTCCCCCTGTGGGGTGACGGCTCCGCCGCCTGGTCCGCTATCACCATGGACCGCTGGGTGTTGGAGGTGGTAGGAAAGGGCCTGCCCCTGGAGTTCGATCAGGCCCCGCCCCTCTGAGCCGCAGCCTCTCTGTCGTCTCGCTGAGCCGACATTGCCCTGCTCCTCGAAAAAGAGGTGATCAGGAAGGTGGCGGATCCTCCACCAGACCTGGCGTTTGTGTCCAGGTACTTCCTGGTCCCGAAACGGACGGGGGGGGGCTGGCACCCCATTCTAGACCTGCACAACCTGAACAGGTTCCTAAGGTCTCGAACCTTCAGGATGGTCATTCTGGCTCAGATAATTCCATCCTTGGAACGAGGCGTGTGGTTCTGTTCTCTGGACCTCCAGGACGCTTTCTTTCACGTCCCAATCCGTCCGTCCCACCAATCTCCACTTCAGGGCAGAGGGATCCTTCTGCACATTCCAGGCCATGTCCTTCGGCCTTTCCCTAGCTCCCAGGGTCTTCACCAAATGCATGGCAGTGGTGACAGCATTCCTGTGGCGCCGAAAGGTCCGGGTGTACCCCTACCTGGACGACTGGCTGATTGCAGCCTTCCAGGCTTGCTCTCAGGTTGGCCTCCTCATCAGTGAGGCCAAGTCGGAACTCATGCCAAAGCAAGTGATATAATTCATCGGGGCAGAGCTTGACTCTCTACGAGCCAGAGCACGGCTCCCGGTGGACAGGACCGAGGTTCTTTCCTCCTTTGCCCAGTCATTTCAGGTTGGGCAATTGCGCCCTGCCCGGGACTTCCTGTGCCTCCTGGGCCTCATGGCGGCCTGCACCAGCGTGGTCCGTTGGGCCCGTTGGTACATGCGTCCCCTTCAATGGGGGCTGGCCAGTCAGTGGTCACAGCACTCCGATCCCTTTAATCAGCTAGTGACAGTGACCCAGGGGATGTGGAATGCCCTCCAGTGGTGGACCGTTCCAGCACATCTACAGGAGGGCATCCCGTTCGTCCGCCCCAAGCCGACGGTCTCTCTATCAACCGATGCCTCTCTGATGGGTTGGGGTGCCCATCTGGGGGAGCACAGAGCACCCGGCCTCTGGTCCCTTCGGGAGTCCCGATGTCACATCAACCTGCTGGAGCTTCAAGCGGTTCGTCTAGCCCTCACTGCCTTCGCACTGTTTCTACGGGGTCAAGTGGTCCAGGTCCAGACGGACAATACCACGACCATGTACTACCTAAACCGCCAGGGCGAGACACGTTCCATGCCTCTGTGCAGGGAAGCTCTCTGCATTTGGTCCCTCGTGCGCAGCCTGGAGGCGGATCTCCTTGCCATCCATGTGGCAGGAGCCTCCAACATTTTGGCCGATGCCCTAAGCTGGATAGGGGCTGCGTCCCACGAGTGGTCCCTCCTGCCGGAGGTAGTACAAGATCTCTTCTCCCACTGGGGGATGCCTCAGTTGGACCTGTTTGCCTCCAGGGAGAATGCGAAGCTGAGACTGTTTCATGCCCGCCCCCCTCAGCAGGGCTCGCTGCAGGGGGATGCCTTCTTGAGGCCATGGCCCCGGGCCTCTTCTACACCTTTCCCCCATTTCCCTTGATCCACAAGGTGCTTCTCAAGTTGAGGAGGAACAAGGCACAGGTGATTCAAACAACATGAAGTCTTGCTATATTATGACAATTGCAGTTTGTCCCACCATTAGAACTGCTCCGGAGGTGAAAGGGTTAACTACCATTCTAAGAATGGAGTTTAGAGCACGAGCTCGGTTAGAGAAGCTCTGTCTGGATAATTTCAAACTGAAACTGTCAGATTTTTACTCCGCCTCACTGAACAGTCGCTCGAATTTCTCCTACTGCTCGGTTCATTTCTCGGTTTAAACAGTATTTTCTCGTTAAATTCAACCCTGAGTATTATTATTTTTAACCGCAAACCGATCGGTTCAAGCTCTGTCTGTGATATTGTAAGTAATAGACAGGTTTTTATTTCGTATGGAACTTGTAAATGTTATCGGTTCGGTTCGAACTGATCAGGTTAGTTAAAACTTTAAAGTTTAAGCATTTTAAAGCTTTTAGAGTGCGGTTCAGTTCTTATAGGTTCTAAAAAGCGGATTTCATTATGGTTTTTTCCACGACCCGTAACAGGGTTGGGAACCGATAAGGGTGTCTTGCCTGGCACTGCCGTTAAAAGGGCAAGTTTGTTGATTAGGCTGGCATCATGTCTGAGAAACCCAAAGGAAAAACCGGGCCCACTGGGTTTCAACACTGTAGTGTCTGTGGGGAAGCCTTTGCCAAGGCTGACCCACACACTACATGTGTTTATTGTCTGGGATTTGACCACCTCAATTCAAACTGCCAGATTTGTAAAAATTTCCCTGCAGCCACCCTGGATAAGAGAGTGGGCAGGCTCAGGGAACGAGAGGCCAAAAAGTCCGCTGACCCGGATGGCCAGCCCGGTTCGGTGCCAACCGGAGGGAGTGCCCTCTGACCAGGGCGAGACTTCCTTGGGCAAACGTAAAGCTGGCTCTGAGGAGCCAGTTCCAGCAAAGAAAACTAAATAATCAGCAGGTATGGAGTCCAAAATTCCTTCTCCAACTGCTGCAGAAATAGCAAAAGCTATACAAATTGTACAGTCACTTTCTCCGGTTCCGTCCGAACCGCCACTGTCTGGTAGGAGGTCGGTTCGGTCGGTTCCACCGGTTCAAGAATATGATATTGAGATTTTTATGAACCAAAGGAGGGAGGAGGATTATGAACAGTGTGAATGTGACTTTGAGAGTCTGGATGTCCCATTGAACGGACATCTCCCCAGACAGACCTTTAGAATCTCCCCTATGCTTTCTGGTCCCTTCTCATTTTTGCTTTATATAAAGGTTGCTGAAACCTCCAGCTCCCATTAGAGGAAGCTGTGGATGAGCAAGAGGAACCTGATTTTGTAGGAAATGATGGATATCCCAGAGTCAAGGAGATTATCTATCCCTTACATAAGTCTTTTAGGAAGCAAACAATAAAATTCTAAAGCCCCTAATTCTGTGCCTCCTGTTGACAAAAGATGGACAGGAGGTACACTTTGTCAGTCCTGATACAGACTTTCTTTCACAGCAATGCAGTCATGTTGGGGTAGTTCAGGTTGCAGCCTGTGATAAAGCTAACATTCCCCTGGCTTCACATCCTACTGACAAGGACTCCAGGAAGATTGATGCCATGGCTAAAAAACAATACATGGCAGCGTCCTTGGGACTCAGACAAGCAAATTACATGGCTTATGTGGCAAGATACCAAAAATCTAGATGGGACACTGTCATGGCTTTGGCTAAACAGGCCCGTGGCCAGCTTGCCAAGGAGCTGGAGCAGGTGGCTTCTGATGGTATTGAGGCTTCCAAGGTGCAATTCCATGCTGTTGTGGATTCTAATGATGTATCCTCTAGAGTCATGGCTACATCTGTGGCCTTTCGTAGGTTAGCTTGGCTCAGGTGTACTAACTTGTCACAGGATACCCAGTCTAAGGCTATGGATTTTCCTGTGGTGGGAATTCTCTGTTTGGGGAGCAAACAGAGAATTACATGAAGAAAATGGATGAATACAGAACAACATAGGAGTGCACAAGCCAAGGAGCGGCAAGCCACTCCTCAGAAGCAGACCCCAAGGGTAGAGGTAGGCCCTTTCACAGGCCTTTTACAAACCCAGGCTTCTTCTGCTTATGCTCAGAGGGTTCTTCAGAGGCAGAGGCAGGCCGGGGTGCAAGTAGGTCTGCTCCACCCTCAGACTAAAGCCCCTGCCAAACAGGCACCCTGATGGGGTGCCCGGGCGATTCTCCACTACCTGTAGGGGCAGGCTGGCTTATACGCCCAGGACTGGGAGTCTCTAACTTCAGACAAATGGGTCCTGGAAGTAGTAAGCCAGGGTCTGGTTCTCAGCTTCAAAACATTTCCAAAGATGAGAGCCAGATTTTTCCACCTGCAAACCCTCTAGAGACTTTTACCTTAGAAACAGAAGTCTCAACCCTCCTAGCTCTCAGAGCTGTAGAAAGGGTTTCCCCTACACCAGGGCAAGGGTCTGTACTCCAGATATTTCATTACCCCAAAAAGACAGGAGAATGGCGGCCCATTTAGACCTAAGATATCTGAACAAGCACCTTTTAAACCAAAGTTCAAAATGGTGACTCTGGCAATGATTTTACCTTCTCTAAGGCCAGGGGACTGTCTAGCTTCCCTGGACCTCAAGGATGCCTATTTCCATGTTCTAATTAGAAGCTCACACCGAAAGTACCTCAGATTCGAACTGCCCTCAGGTCACTACCAGTTCAGAGCAATGCCCTTCGGCCTCTCCTCTGCCCCAAGGGTATTCACAAAATGTCTGGCAGTAGCAGTTGCTCAAAGGATTGCTGTTTTTCCCTATCTAGACGACTGGCTCATTGTAGGCCAGTCTCCAGAACAGGTCAAATCACACCTGCAAGTTACCCAGCAGCTGCTCACCTCTCTGGGCTTCTTGCTCAATCTTCCAAAGTCAGTTCTGGAACCTGTTCAGGTACTCACCTTCATAGGTGCAGAATTGGACACAAAGCAGGCCAGAGCTTTCCTACCCTTAGAGAGGGTAAGGAACCTGGTGGCCCTGGCCTCCTCCTTCACTCTGCAGGTCTCTCGACCAGCAAGGCACTGCTTACAGCTCCTAGGGCACATGGCTGCTTCCACAGCTGTAGTGCAAGGAGCAAGATTTCAGATGAGGGACATTCAGTTTCACTTGAGAGCCTTTGGTCTCAGAGAAAGATCCCTTTCCAAGTTGGTCCCAGTGACTGAACCCTGATCCAGGCCCTTCAGTGGTGGTAGGATCAGAGCAGTTTAAGACTGGGGTCTCCTTCATCCCTCTGTGCATTCCTTGATCCTCACTACGGATGCATCCCTTCTGGAATGGGGAGCTCACATGGGCGGCCTCTCCACTCAGGGAGTGTGGTCCCCTCAGGAATCTCTGCTCCACATCAATTTGCTGGAACTCAGAGCTGTCTTTCTAGCACTTCAAGTGTTTTCTGCATCTGTTCAGAACAAAGTGGTACAAGTCAGAACAGACAACACCACCACAATGTGGTACATCAACAAACAAGGGGGCACTCGGTCCTCGGCCTTGTGCACCAAAGCAATGAAGTTATGGTCTCTGGCTTATTCCCTGAACACTTCCCTCATAGCAGTTCACCTCCCAGGAAAGGACAATGTCCTGGCAGATGCTCTCAGCAGGATTTCCCAGGGCCATCATGAATGGTCACTGGATCCCCAAGTACTGGGGATAGTTTTTGCCAGATGGGGCACCCCTCAGATAGATCTTTTCGCAGCCCCAGACAATCACCAACTTCCACTGTTTTGTTGCAGGCCCCCAGTGATGGGCTCAGTCCCTCTGGATGCCTTTCTCCTAGATTGGGAAGGGAAGTTTCTATGCTTTTCCTCCCTTCCCTCTCCTATTCAAGGTGCTAGTCAAAATCAGATCCCAGCCTTGCAGGATGATTCTAATTGCTCCAGATTGGGCCAGGCAGCCCTGGTACCCACTCCTTCTGTCCTTAACAGTCCATCTTCCCTGTGCCTCCCCAGGAGACACAATCTGTTATCTTGTGCCCAGGGGAGGGTTTGGTATCCAAATCTCAAATCCTCAACTTCAAGGCTTGGCTCTTGAGGAGTTAGAGTTTGCTGACCTACACCTTTCTCAAGGTGTTCTCGACATCCTGAAGGCTTCCAGGAAGCCTTCCACTAGGCCACTTATAATTCTAAATGGAAAAGGTTTTCCATCTGGTGCTCGGGAAGCATATTTCCCGAATCTGCTGATTTGCCCATTGTTCTGGACTATATGGTCCATCTTAATTCTCTGGGCCTGAGACCAGCTACCTGAAAGTTCATTTGGCAGCTGTCTCTGCTTTTATTTCAGCAGGAAAGCCCTCTTCTTTCCACTCACCCTGTTTTTTCCAAGTTTTCAAGGGATTACTTCATACTAATCCACCTTTCAGGGAACCGGCCCCTGCCTGGGATCTTAATGTTTGCATTGCTCAGTTGATGCAACCTGCCTTTGAGCCTCTGTCTTCTGCAGAGCTCAAGTATTTGACTTGGAAAAGTGTTTTTCTAGTAGCCATCACTTCTGCCAGGCGCATAAGTGAGTTACAAGCCTTGTCAGTGGCGACTGACTTTATTTCCTTTCACAGGGATAAAGTAGTCCTTAGGACTAACAGGAAGTTTTTGCCTAAGGTGGTTTCAGACTTCCATCTTAACTAATCTATCTTCCTTCCAGTGTTCTTTACTGACCATTCCTCCTCTGGTGAGAGGAGGCTGCACAGTTTAGATGTTAAGAGGGCCCTTAGTTACTATATAGAGCGTACCAAGGGTCATAGGTTCGAATCCCTCCAACTTTTCTCACTTTTGGTGAGGTTGGAAAAGGTAAACCTGCCACTAAGAGATCCATTGCCAGGTGGATTGTCTCTTGTATCCAATTTTGTTATCAAAAACTGGGAAAGGTTCCCCCTTCAGGCCTGAGGGCTCACTCTACCAGAGGTACAGCTGAGTCTATAGCTGCTGCCAGAGACATCCCAATTTTAGAGATATGTCAAGCAGCTACCTGGAAAACGATACACACTTTCACCAAGCATTACTCCTTGGATATCCAGGCCAGGAGAGATGCTAGATTTGGCACAGCCGTGCTTCAGAGCCTATTCCCTAAGTAGGTCCTGTTCCTCCTCCATGGAGGTACTGCTGTGTATTCTGCAATTGTCATAATATAGCAAGACTTCATGTTGTTTGAAGAAAAAATTAACTCACCTTAGTAATGTTGTTTCTTCTAATGGAGTCTTGCTATATTATGACCTCCCACCCAGCCTACCCCTCTCAGAACTTCTACTTGGGTGTGGGGTGGGCAGTCCAGTATGGGCACCGGTTATGCCCATTATATGTTTTTCACCCCTTTTGGGGTGTGGTGTTTTATTCTACCTTATTTTATTATTTTCTGGTTCCCTGACTAGAGTCTTTGTGTTGGGACCAGGAATATGTGTTAATATTTAGGTAGCCAGTTGGCTAGTGTAGGTTACGGCTTCCACACAGAACCTTAGTGAGTTTTTGCTCGTAAAGATCTGACAGTTTCAGTTTGAAATTATCCAGACAGAGCTTCTCTAACCGAGCTCGCACTCTAAACTCCATTCTTAGAATGGTAGTTAACCCTTTCACCTCCAGAGCAGTTCTAATGGTGGAACAAACTGCAATGGTCATAATATAGCAAGACTCCATTAGAAGAAACAACATTACTAAGGTGAGTAATTTTTTCTTCTGGTAGCCCCAGACTGGCCCCGCCAGTTCTGGTATCCAGATCTCCTCAGTCTCAGCTCCAGGCTCCCGAGGCGGCTTCCAGCCTGCCCGGACCTGATCTCAGTCAGTCGGGAAGGTATTCCATCTGGACCTTTAATCCCTGCACCTGACGGCCTGGTTCCTGAGTGGTTAGAGTTCCAGGCCTTGGGTCTTTCCGACAAGGTCCTCAACGTTGTTGAGGCGTCCCGTAAGGAGTCGACCAGAAAATGCTATGCCTTCAAATGGAAGGGATTCTCCCTTTGGTGTCAGGGCAAGGGCCTGGACCCTTCCTCCTGTTCCTTGGCAAGCATTCTGGACTACATGTGGTCCCTTTCTCAGCAAGGGCTTCGGTCGATGACCCTCAAGGTGCACCTGGCAGCCATCTCTGCTTACCGGGCGCGGGCCGGGAAGCAGTCAGTGGCACAGGAAATGGTGGTCGGGCGCTTTTTCAAAGGCCTTGATCACATTTCCCCTCTGGTGTGAGAACCTCCACCTCCGTGGGATCTACTGCTGGTATTGGCTAAGCTCATGGGAAAGCCATTCGAACCGATGCACAAGTGTGACATCTCTCACCTGTCGTGGAAGACCGCCTTGTTGGTGGCTATCACGTCATCCAGAAGAATGGGAGAGCTCCAGCTTTCCATCGAGTCTCCTTATCTGGTCTTCCACAGGACAAGGTTGTCCGGCGCCCCAACCCGAAATTCCTTCCGAAGGTGGTGTCGGAGTTTCACCTTAACCAGGTGTTGACTCTGCTGGTGTTCTACCCCAATCACACCTCTTGAGGCCGAATATAGGCTCTATACTTTGGACCCTTGAAGAGCGCTCACTTATTACAAGGAGCGGATGGCTGAGGTTCGGGGAGAGGTTCGCCAGCTGTTTGTCACTTACGCTGAAGCAGCACCTGGCAGACCTGCAGCCAAGCGGACGATAGGCAGATGGGTCACCTCCTGCATAGATGTCTGCAATAGATTGGCGGGCATGGAGCCTCCCAGAGGGATAAGAGCTCATTGTACCCACCATACCGCTGCATCGGTGGCTGCTTCCTGGGATGTCCCTATCCAGGAAATCTGCAGGGCTGCTACCTGGAAGTCAGCACACACCTTCATCACCCACTACCACAACGACCTTGAGTCACGCCGGGATGCTGGTTTTGGGGCCTCGGTTCTCCAGTCTTTATTTCCTAAGTAGGGGGTGTGCCCATTGTCTCCCTCCTCCCAGAGAACTACTAGGAGTCTGCCAGACAGTGTGGATGAACAATATACCCATGTCCCTAGAAATGCAGGCTACTCACCTGTAACAGGAGTTCTAGGAATGGTATATGTTGTTCATCCACACGACCCACCCGGCCTCAACGCACAGCCTGGCTTCCAGCGGGCTAGATCTGGCGTCATGGGGTGGAGCCGAGAGTTTTACCACCCGGGTGGGAGGAGCCAGCTTGAAGACCTTCCGGCAAGATTTAAAGCGGCAAGGAACCTGCCAGACAGTGTGGATGAACAACATATACCATTCCTAGAACTCCTGTTTCAGGTGAGTAATCTGTATTTACAGGTGAGTAACCTGTTTTTTTTTTTGTTTGTTTGTTTTTTCCACCATGATGCAGCAAATGCAGGCTGTCATGGGCTTCACCTTAGAGGAGCAGGATTCTACCAAGAAGAACCTGCCCGGAGTTTCTGGAGATGCGTGAATCTCCTGCTGCTGCTGTTCAGCCTGTTTCCAGCTTTGGAGCATGCTACTTAGGCAGCCTGGTATAGACCAAACACACCAGCTTTGCCCAGAAAGGCAGACAAAATGTAATCTTATCTGTGTCAGTCTTCACCATTCATCACTGGTGGGTTGTGGCCGGAGGATCAGGACCTTTTTTTTTTTTGTTAAGGGGAGGAGCCGACTTTGAGACTACACCGCCCTCAAGGCTGACGCACTGCATGGCACTTGCAGATTGGCCAGTAACTGACGTTGACTCATCCTCAGTCCCAGTTCTGCCTCTCCCACCGGCGAGTGAACACGACCTCGTGTGGAGCGAATTTACTGCGTTAGCGGCCTAGTCCATTCTATCGTCTTAGTTCTGTATAACTGCGTTTCTCGGCGTGGTCGACTGGTAAGATCTTTCCTTTTCGTTTTCGACACCCAAGTACTGTTTTTATCATTTTCCGTCCAGTCATGTCTCGTTCGGGGGGACAAGAAGAAGCTTTCCAAGGCGGGCCGGCCTCCTATGCAGCGGTGTCCCTGTGGCCGGCTTTACAACGTCTCGAACCAGCATGACCAGTGCTTGACCTGTTTGGGCCCAAACCACGATATGGACTGTTGCGATGCCTGTTTTTTCCATGGACCATTGAGTTTTGGAAGTTCGCACGTTTAAAGTTGGACGTATGCTGCATATCTTCCAACAAACGAACCGTGCACAAGGATTTAGCGGTGCATCTAGCCAAATGAACAAACTTGTTTAAAACAAGCTAAAGCACACGCTTACCCACTAAAATTCAGACACGGAGCAACTTTTAAAATCCATTTATTGAACACCAAGATGCGCTTGACGCGTTTCGGACAAAATCCTTTCTCAAAAGCTGCATCCTAGAAAACTCACAGAACTTAGATACAAAAGCCAAATGACATCACAATTACTAAAACAATTCCATTGGTGAACCAATAAAATAGAAAAATTAACCCTTTTAAACATGCAGTGCTACAAAACACATATAAAAACTTTCATTATAAATATCACATTATTATTGCACTACAAATTTTATCTATATTCCAAATAAGGTTTTAATTCCAAATGAGCATTTAAACCTGGTTTCTGATATCTTTTAACCTTAAAATCCATTCATTTTCCTTTTAAAATTTTATTCGAAAATTTCCACCTCTGGGTCCATTATATATTTTCTATGCCCAAAAACTTAAACTCATGGTTCTCCTCATCATTTCTATTTTCATTAATATGTACGAGAGTTGCATATGTTAAATCATTTTTATTTATTGCTGTTATGTGTTCTAACACCCTATTATAAAAGCTCTCTCCGTTTTACCTATATAGAAGGCCCCACAGTTACATATAGCTAAGTATATCACACCTTGCGTATTGCAAGTGATAAGATGTCTAATTTCAAACTTCTTATCACATCTGTTAACACTAAATTCTTTACTTTTCTTTATATGTTGACAAGCATTACAATTTTTGCATTGGTTACAGCCAACAGGTTCTCCTAGCCAATTGTTGGTGTGTCTCACTGGAGTAGTAAAATGGCTGTGAACCAACGAATCCTTTAAAGTTGGGGCATGTCTATAGGTCATAATAGGTGGTTTTTTCATTACATCCTGCAGGCCTATCTCACATGATAATACATGCCAATGTTTCTTAATAATTCTGCTAACTTCATAACTTTGGGCACTGTAAGTAGTATCGAAATAAAAACCATTCTCTTTATTATTGACCTCATTTAATGGTTGATAAAAATGAGGTCAATAATAAAGAGAATGGTTTTTATTATATTGTAATGCTTGTCAACATATAAAGAAAAGTAAAGAATTTAGTGTTGTTAACAGATGTGATAAGAAGTTTGAAATTAGACATCTTATCACTTGCAATACGCAAGGTGTGATATCCTTAGCTATACGTAACTGTGGGGCTTTCTATATAGGTAAAACGGAGAGAGCTTTTAAGATAAGGGTGTTAGAACACATAAGAGCAATAAATAAAATGATTTAACATATGCAACTTCGTACATATTAATGAAAATAGAAATGATGAGGAGAACCATGAGTTTAAGTTTTTGGGCATAGAGAAAATATATAATGGACCCAGAGGTGGAAATTTTCATAATAAAATTTTAAAAAGGAAAATGAATGGATTTTAAGGTTAAAGCATATCAGAAACCAGGTTTAAATGCTCATTTGGAATTAAAACCTTATTTGGAATATAGATAAAATTTTGTAGTGCAATAATAATGTGATATTTATAATGAAAGTTTTTATATGTGTTTTGTAGCACTGCATGTTTAAAAGGGTTAATTTTTCTATTTTTCTATTTTATTGGTTCACCAATGGAATTGTTTTAGTAATTGTGATGTCATTTGGCTTTTGTATCTAAGTTCTGTGTGTTTTCTAGGATGCAGCTTTTGAGAAAGGATTTTGTCCGAAGCGCGTCAAGCGCATCTTGGTGTTCAATAAATGGATTTTAAAAGTTGCTCTGTGTCTGAATTTTAGTGGGTAAGCGTGTGCTTTAGCTTGTTTTAAACACGTATGCTGCATACTTTCGGTGGACAGGCGCACACCATGGACACCAAGTGTAGGTCTCTTGACCCTTCCCCCGGGTCCCCTCCCGGTTCTGTACGGACTGAGGAGGAGGGGGCTTCTGTCTCTTCCAGCCTTGCCTTGACGGAAGCCCCTATTATGGTGCAGGAGGACTGGTCTGATTCCTCCGGGAGTTGGGCAGGAGGCAACATCGTGGCAGTCAACTCCTCGGAGGCAAAGGCTCCCCCAGCGTCACAGCCTAGGCCCTCCGGGCCTGGCGGCACTCTGTGGGCTGTGTGAAGCCGGTTCTGGATGCAATCTCTGATCCTGGTGCCGGAGATCATGGCAGCACCTTGGGCAGTGCAGGGCCACCTCGCAGTGCCGGAGGCAGAGGAGCTCGTGGAGTGGTCCGGGTCCGTGCCTTCTCTGGGGAGGATGATGATTCCGAGGCAGACCTGGACTGGCTTCCAGATTCTTAGGAGTCCTCCAGCTTCTCTTTGCCCAGCTCAATGACTACTGTTCAAACCCCCCACCCCCTTTTCGGATTTGATAGTTGATACCAGTGTCGGTGATCCCAACCAGTCTTGTGGTGCTGAGGGTGGCACCGGAGGATCTTCCGGAACCGGTGGTTCTCCTAGTCTTATAAGGGGTGTACCCCCAGCTACGAGTGCTCAGGCTGGGCCCATTTCTGTGTTGGCTAGGGCGCCTGGTACAGGGGAGGGTGCTGTTGCGTCTGCCGTCTCACAGGAGTCTGCTGCTGTGATTGCGCTACCTAGGTTGACTCTGAGGAAGAGGCCCCTCTCCGAGTCTGAGGGGACAGAATCAGGGGCAGTGTCCCCCCCTTTGTAGTCCATGGGGGTTCGGGTAGGAGTCGCAGTGCCGGTCCTGTCTTTTCCTCTGAAGTCTCCCCAGGAGGAATTTCATCTTTAGAGGCTCCAGTCCAGTTGAACGGCCTTTGACTGCTTCGACCGACAGATCTCCTCGAGCTTTAAGGTCACCTGTTCGGTTTCCCAGCCCTGGCAGAGGTTGTCCTCCTCCTCTGAGGTATTTGGCCTCTCTACCTCTGCCAACGCCTCCCTCTCTCCCAGGTCACTCCGGTCCTGCAGAATCCCGGACCTGGGAACGGTTCAGATCCACGGCTTCCCTATTCCATGCCTATTATAGGTCCATGGATGAAGAGGTGTTCCACCATTCTCCTGTGCTGCCAGTGCCTGACTCTGTGGACTCATCAGCCTCCTCATCTTCCTCACTTGAGGGAGAGGATCCCTCTGTCCACCTGTCCCCAGCTGCTGACCTGTCCAGTCACCAGCGCTTCCTTTCAGGGTTGGTCTACGAGCTCCACATTTCTAGGCTAGGAAGTCACAATCCTGAGCAGGGCAGCGCACGCCTTTTTTTGGCGAGTTAAGTGCGGCCAATCTGGTGGTTACCGCCTGGCCCTCCCCCTTCAGGGAGGCATCATGCTACACCTGGAGAAGTCCTTCAGCCCCCTCTCCAACCCCGAGGGACTGCCAGTGCAGGTACTGTGCAGCCCTAGGGTCTCCAGGAGCCTTAGGTCACCCTCCTTCGGGCATGACACTCCTAGACACTCCTTCTGGGCACAGACACCAGAGACGTGATGGACTCTGCTGAGTTTGACTTTTGGGGGAGGAGAGTGTTCTCTTTGGCACGTCTCTCTCTATCCCTTTCAGCACATCAAGCCCATCATGCTGCCTATAACAGGCACTTATAGTCCTTACTAGGACGAATTCTAGTATCTTTGCCTGATTCTGAGGTGACCAGACTAGCCATTGCCCTCTCCGCACAAGGCCTGGAGCTTGCGAGGCACCAAGCAAGGGCATCGTATGACGCCAGTGAGGTGGCTACCAGGCTGGCAGGCACAGCGATATGCATGAGGTGGACGCATGGCTTTGTCTATCCCGGTTATCACCTGTGACCTGGCAAAGGGTGACTGCCTCCTCTTTCTGGGGAACCCACCTTTTATCCCCAGCAGGGTGAGGTGGGAACTTCAGGGGCGACTTCCTTCCCCTGGCTAGGGAGACCCTGTGATGAATGGTGAAGATTGACACAGATAAGAGATGAAAATTACATACTTACCGTAATTCTTGATCTTTCTGTGTATCTTTACCATTCGTCACTGCTTCCCGCCCTCCTTCCCTTCTTGGGCCTTAGTCTCTGTGCAATGTCTCCTGCCTGTTTTTCTCCAGATTGTGACTGTTTGGGTCCTTCTTCTGTTACCTCTTGGCTCGCTCCTCTTTTGGGGGTGTCTTGGGGAAGACAAGCAGGGAGGCAACCTTCTCTTTAGAGTTCACCAGGGTTCCTTACTGTCCTGACGGGATCCTCCTTCCTTGGTTGGAGCCATCCTTGGCTCTTCTCTCTGGTTTAATTAAAACCTGGGGGTTCTCTTAGGGTAGTGTTGGTAGGGCTCTGGGGATCCCTTCCCTTTTTTCTAACCCCTATTTAAGCGGTCTCCCCTTGCAGTGTCCCTTTCTGGGGAATCTCAATTACGCCCTCTAAAATAATCCTCCCCTGGCATCATCACCCCTCCTTCGGAGGTGACGCTCCTCCAAAACCTTGGGAGGCTTATTTTTGTCAGGAGGACCCTGCTTCAGGGTGGGTTCTGTCCCCACTCCAGGATTTTCACATGACAAGAGGGGGAGACACTGACCTGCTACTCTTCTTGGACTCTGGGGAGGACACCTTGGATTGGTGCCCTATCTTCCTTATTCCTGGGCTTCAAGTCAGCCTTCCCTCTGAATGATTTCAAGTTGGAGGGTTCCTTCTCCTTTTCCTTCTTGGAGAGAAGAAATATGGCTTAAAAACAGAGGTATCTCCTCGGACAGTCCTCTGGACCCCTGCGGGTGAGGTGCAGTGTCTCCCTCCCTTTCTCTATCCGTCCCTTGCTTGTCCCAGACCCCTAGGCTTCTTCAAACAACATGAAGTCTTGCTATATTATGACATATGCAGTATAACCCCAGGTTAGAACTGCTCCAGAGGTGAAAGAGTTAACTTCCATGCATAGCATGGAATCTTGAGCTCGAGCTCGGTTGAACACTCTGTCTGTTGAAGCTCAAACTTAAACTGTCAGATTCTTTACTCCGCCTCACTGAACAGTCGCTCCAGAGATTCCTCCTGCTGGTCGGTTTGTTTGTCGGTTTTAAAGTGTAATTCTCGGTTTATTTTACAAAATTTAACATGATAATTCGGTTCAAGCTCTGTCTGTGGTATTGTAAGTAATAGATAGGCTTATTTATTATTTTTTCTCCTGTGTGGAACTTGTAAACGTCTTTTTCGGTTCGGTTTGAACCGATCAGGGGGGTTTAAAAATTACTTTCTAGCCCTTTAGAGTGCGGTTCCCGGTTCTTATCGGTTGTAAAAAAAAACAGATTTTATTATGGTTTTCCACGACCCATGAGACGGTTGGGAACCGATAAGAGAGTCTTGCTTGGTGGATTGCCATTAACTGGCAAGTTTTGGTTAGGCTGGCACTATGTCTGAGAAACCCAAAAGAAAAACCGGACCCACTGGGTTTCAGCACTATGGCCTCTGTGGGGAAGCCTTTGCCAAGGCTGACCCACACACCATTTGTGTATATTGTCTGGGGTTTGACCACCTAAATGCAGACTGCCAGATTTGTAGTAATTTTCCTGCTGCCACCGTGGAAAAAAGAGTTGGTAGGCTCAGGGAAAGGGAGGCCAAAAAGTCAGCTGACCCGGATGGCCAGCCCGGTTCGGTTCCAACCGAACCTGAGAGAGTGCCCTCTGACCAGGGCGATGCTTCCTCGGGCAAACGAAGAGCCAGCTCTGAGGAGCCGGTTCCAACTAAAAGGGCTAGAAGGTCAGCTAGTTTGGGGCCAAAAGTTCTTTCTCCAACCGCTGAGGAAATAGCCAAAGCTATCCAAATTGTTCAGTCTCTTTCCCCAGTTCCGTCCGAACCGGCACCATTGGGCAAGCGCCCGATTCGGTCGGTTCCCTCGGTTCAAGATTATGATTTTGAAGATTTTTATGAACCAGGGGAAGGGGAGGAGGGGGACGAGGAGAGTGAGTGTGATTTTGACAGTCTGGATGTGCCCATTGAACCGGACATCTCTCCAGACAGACCCTCAGGAGTATCCCTCCCAGGCTATCTGAGTCCCTTCTCATTTTTGTTTTACAAGAAAGTTGCTGACACTCTGCAACTCCCTGTTGAGGAAGCTGTTGATGATCAAGAAGAGCCTGATTTTGGGAAATGATGGATATTCCAGAGTCTAGGCGACTGTCTATTCCCTTGCATAAATCTTTTAGGAAACAGACAGTAAAAATTCTGAAAACTCCTCATTCTATCCTCCCTGTGGATAAAAGGATGGACAAGAGGTATGCTTTATCAGGCTCTGATACAGAGTTCCTATGTCAGCAGTGCAGCCATGTGGGGGTAGTGCAGGCTGCAGCCTGTGACAAGGCTAATATTCCTCTAGCCTCTCACCCTCTTGAAAAGGATTCCAGGAGGATGGATGCCATGGCAAAAAGCAGTACATGGCAGCATCTTTGGGACTCAGACAGGCAAATTATATGGCTTACGCAGCTAGGTACCAGAAATCCAGGTGGGATACTGTCCTGGCCCTAGCAAAACAGGCCCCTGAACAGCTTGCCAGGGAGCTGGAGCAGGTGGCTGCAGACGGTATTGAGGCATCCAAGGTGCAATTTCATGCTGCAGTAGACTCTAATGATGTTTCATCCAGAGTTATGGCTACATCTGTGTCTCTTCGCAGAATGGCCTGGCTCATTTGTACTGCCCTGTCACAGGATACCCAGTCTAAGGCTATGAATTTTCCTGTTGTGGGAAATTCTCTGTTTGGGGAGCAGACAGAGAATTATATGAAGAAAATGGATGAGTATAGGACCACCTATAGGAGTGCACAGGCCAAAGAAAGGCAAGTCACTCCTCAAAGGCAGCATGTCAGGGGCAGGGGCAGGACTTTTCATAGGCCGTTTTTCCAAGCCCAGGCTTCCTCCTCTTCTTATGCCCAGAGGAGGTTCTTTAGAGGAAGGGGCAGAAGGGGCTCTAGTAAGCCTGCTTCTACCCCTCAACCCAAAGCCCTGCAAAACAGGCTCCTGATGGGGTAGCAGGGCCGATTCTCCACTACGGTAGGGGGCAGGCTGGCTTACTTTGTCCAGGACTGGAAGTCTTTAACATCAGACAAGTGGGTCCTGGAAGTAGTAAGCCAGGGACTGGTTCTCAGCTTCAAAAAATTTCCGAAGATGAGAGCCAGATCTTTTCCACCTGCAAACCCATCAGAGGCACTTGCCCTGGAAGCAGAAGTTTCTGCCCTCCTGGCTCTCAGAGCTGTGGAAAGGGTTCTTCCCATACACCAGGGCAAAGGGTTGTACTCCAGGTACTTCCTTACCCCAAAAAAGACAGGAGAATGGCGGCCCATTCTGGATCTCAGGTATCTAAACAAGCACCTTTTAAAACCAAAGTTCAAAGTGGTGACCCTGGGGATTATTTTACCCTCTCTAAGGCCAGGGGACTGGCTAGCCTCCTGGACCTCAAGGATGCCTACTTCCATGTTCTCATCAGAAGCTCCCATCGAAAGTACCTCAGATTAGAACTGCCCTCAGGCCATTACCAGTTCAGAGCAATGCCCTGGCCTCTTCTCGGCTCCAAGGGTGTTCACAAAATGCCTGGCAGTAGCAGTTGCTCATTTAAGAAGGCAAAAGATTGCCATCTTTCCTTATCTGGACGACTGGCTCATTGTAGGCCAGTCTCCAGAACAGGTCAAACTTAATTTACAAGTAACCCAGCATCTGCTTACATCTCTAGGTTTCCTTCTCAATCTTCCAAAGTCAGTTCTGGAGCCTGTCCAGCTTCTCACCTTTATAGGCGCAGAACTGAACACAAAAGAAGCCAGAGCCTTCCTTCCTCTGGATAGAGCAAGGACCCTGGTGTCTCTGGCCTCCTCTTTCACCCTGCAGGTCTCTCGACCAGCAAGGCATTTTCTACAGCTCCTGGGGCACATGGCTGCTTCTACAGCAGTAGTGCAGGGAGCGAGATTTCAGATGAGGGACATTCAGTTCCATTTGAGAGCCTTTTGGTCTCAAGGGACAGATCCCCTAACCAAATTGATTCCAGTGACTCGAACCCTGATCCAGGCCCTCCAGTGGTGGCAGGATCAGAACAATCTGAGACAGGGGTTCCTCTCACTCCCCAGTCTCATTCCTTGACCTACTACGGATGCATCCCTATTGGGGTGGGGCGCTCACATGGGCGACCTTTCCACCCAAGGGCTGTGGTCCCCTCAGGAATCTCTGCTCCACATCAATTTGCTGGAGCTCAGAGCAGTTTTTCTAGCACTTCAGGTTTTCTCCACAGCTGTCCAGAACAAGGTAGTTCAGGTCAGAACAGACAATACCACTGCAATGTGGTACATCAACAAACAAGGGGGCACTCGGTCTACGGCCTTGTACACCGAAACAATGAAGTTGTGGTCTCTGGCATATTCTCTGAACGCCTCCCTCACGGCAGTCCTGATCGCTCCAGATTGGGCCAGGCAGCCCTGGTACCCACTCCTCATGTCCTTAGCAGTCCACCCTCCCCTATGCCTTCCCAGGAATCACAACCTGTTAACCTGTGCCATGGGGAGAGTTTGGTATCCGAACCTCAAATCTCTCAATCTCAAGGCTTGGCTCTTGAAGAGTTAGGGTTTGCTGACCTACACTTTTCTCAAGGTGTATTGGATATCTTGAAGGCCTCTAGGAAGCCTTCCACCAGGGCTACCTATAATTCAAAATGGAAGAGATTTTCCATATGGTGTGCTGGTAAACATATTTCCCCAGAATCTGCTGGTGTGCCCACGATCCTGGATTATTTGGTGCATTTGAATTCCTTGGGGCTGAGGCCAGCTACCCTAAAAGTGCACTTGGCAGCTGTGTCTGTCTTCTTGTCAGCAGGTAAGCCCTCTTCTTTATCAGCTCACCCTGTGTTCTCCAAGTTTTTTAAAGGATTGCTTCACACCAATCCCCCGTTCAGGGATCCTGTCCCTGCTTGGGATCTTAATATTTGCATCGCTCAGCTTATGCAGCCCCCTTTTGAGCCATTGTCTTCAGCAGAGTTGAAGTACTTGACTTGGAAAACTGTGTTTCTGGTAGCCATCACCTCTGCCAGGCGCATAAGTGAGCTACAAGCCTTGTCAGTGGAGCCTGATTTTATCTCCTTTCATAGAGATAAGGTAGTCCTCAGGACTAACAGGAAGTTTTTGCCTAAGGTGGTTTCAGACTTTCACCTTAATCAACCCATGTCTCTCCCTGTGTACTTCACTGACCATTCCTCCTCTGGTGAGAGGAGATTGCACAGTTTAGATGTCAAAAGAGCACTTAGTTACCATATAGAACGTACCAAGGGTCACAGGTTCGAATCCCTCCAATTGTTCCTCACTTATGGTGAGGTTGGTAAAGGGAAACCTGCCACTAAAAGATCCATTGCCAGGTGGATTGTCTCTTGTATCCAATTCTGTTACGAAAAACTGGGTAAGGTTCCTCCCCCAAGCCTGAGGGCTCACTGTACCAGAGGTACAGCTGCCTTCCTATCCTAGAGATATGTCAAGCAGCTACCTGGAAAGCAGTTCACACTTTTACTAAGCATTACTCCTTGGATATCCAGGCTAGGAGTGATGCTCGATTTGGCACAGCTGTGCTTCAGAGCCTATTTCCCAAGTAGGTTCTGTCCCTCCTCCATGGAGGTACTGCTGTGTAGTCTGCATACGTCATAATATAGCAAGACTTCATGTTGTTTGAAGAAAAATTACTCACCTTAGTAATGTTGTTTCTTCTAATGAGTCTTATATATTATAACCTCCCAGCCTGCCCCTCTCAGAACCTCTGTTTTTGGGATGTGGGTGGGCAGTGCAATATTGGCACTTCTTTGATGCCCACTTTATTTCACCCTTCTAGGGTGCTTAGGTGTTATGCTTAAGTTTCTTCTTGAATCCCCCGACTTGAGTCTTTGATTTGGGATCAAGATCAAAAAGGTGTTTTTGTAGTTAGTAGCCAACGGCTAGTGTAGGTTTTCGGCTTCCACACAGAACCTTAGTGAGTTTTTGCTCGTAAAAATCTGACAGTTTAAGTTTGAGCTTCAACAGACAGTGTGTTCAACTGAGCTCGCGCTCAAGATTCCATGCTCTGCATGGAAGTTAACTCTTTCACCTCCGAAGCAGTTCTAACCTGGGGTTATACTGCATATGTCATAATATAGCAAGACTCCATTAGAAGAAACAACATTACTAAGGTGAGTAATTTTTTCTTCTGTTCTGTCCTCTTGTCAGGCATGTTTCCTTCCTTGGTTTTTGTATCCTTTCCTTTTCCTGTCCCTCGGGCTCCTTTGCCTCACCCTCTCTCTCTTCTTTCCTAATTACTCTCTGGCATGCAGAACTGGGACTGAGGAGCAGTCGACGTCAGTTACTGGCCAACCTGTGAGCGCCACGCAGTTCGTCGGCCTCTAGGGCAGCGCCATCTCGACGTTGGCTCCAACCCCTTCCAAAAAAAGAAAGGCTCCTGCGGAGTCCTGATCCTCTGGCCAGAACCCACCAGTGATGAATGGTGAAGATGCACAGAAAGATCAAGAATTATGGTAAGTACGTAATTTTCATTTCTGCCTCTTCTGGATAACCCTATTATGCTAACTAGCTTCATACTGACTCTGTGGTAATTACAGCTGCTCATGATAGGTCCAGGGCACCTAGGCACCTGAGCCTCTTCCTCTTGATAGAAAATCCAGGATGCTGGATTTAGTAGGCAAATGTACTTCTGCCTCTGCCTCGCTGGGCCTGTGTATTGCCAGTTACCAGGCTCCCAAGATAAACTATCAGGACATCCTGAAGAGGAAGGCTAAGGCTGTTGCACAGGCCGTGCCTGAAGGTTCTAAACAGGAGTCGATACGAACTCTAAAATCTTACTTCGAGGGTTTCTTTTGCAGCAGGCCATACTGATAGGACTTGGCCGGCAGGCACTACAACCATACGGAAATTTTCTAGCTAGCAGTCTACCAAAGGGGGCCGCCCTCCACCGCCATCACTCACTGACGTCAGCCAACCCTATAAGAGTGTGTGGCCCCATACCCTCCTCAGTTCTTTTCCCACCATTGACCAACACACGTCGGATCTCTGGAAACCACCGCAGCAACAGTCAGTTGCCATTTTTGTGCCTTTTTCCACCACATTCCTTTGTCTTTTAATTGTCTCACCAGTGTTTCTTTTCCATTTCGATGGTTTTCTCGGTCATTTATGTCTTCTAAACTGACGTCATCTACGGAGCATGTCATTAAGTGTGCCTGCAGTCAGCAAATCCCTGTGAAGGGCAGCCACTCTGCTTCTGTCTGCTGCCTCGGCAGAGACCACGATGTCCAAGCACCGGGATAAGGACTGTGACAGACACCGGTCCTCCTCTTCCTGCTTGTGGTCGCTGCATCATCATCCTTCTGCTCCGGGGGGTTAGCCCGGATGGCCCTGCATGCCCTTTCTTCCACAGGGCTACAGGTGGTCCAGCCTCCTGCTGCTATTACGATCTCCCGCAGAGGCTTCTTGGGCTTGGTTTTATCCCCTGCCCCTCAGCCCCTGCTGCTTAGACCCCTTGTAGCATTGGGTACACAGCGTAGGCTCAGCGGCACTTCCTTAGCTCGCATGGGTTCGGTGGCTGCCAGGCTTCCACGGTCTCTTGGTATCGACTCCTCCATGAAGTCTGCCACCTCTTCCGAGGCCCAGAGGGTCGCCATCTTCTCTCGTGAGCCGAGTTCCCCTCCTTTGTCACCTGCCCAGGTTCCTCCCACACTGGCTCGCCTGTGCCTGTGGGACCATCTCTGACTTTGCCTCAAGCCTCTGTTGGGCCTATGCCCATTTACCCCCAGCCTATGCTTGCTAGTCCTTAGCTATTCTTCCCCAGCCTACACCAGTCGGGACATCGTCGGTCTATTCCCACACCGGCACTGTGGGGCCGACGCCTGTATCTCCTTACTTGGCGCCGGCTGGATCGCCACCGGTGCTGGTGGATATTCAGACACTGATTTCATCCCTTTGGGGGGGTTCTGCAGACACAAGTCCCTACGCCTCACAGGCCCGGCGACCCTTGTGCCCTAGCATCTGCCTCCAGGGCCTTCCACTCCAGCTCCTTCCAGGCTGACCCTGGAAGGCTCACACCCCATGTCGCCCACTCGACGACAGGGATGATAACCACCCAGACTTGCTTTTGTACAACGAAGGGGAAGACCCAGACTTGGGGGGACAAATGGGGACATTAGCTGGTCTCCCACCCCCTCTCAGAGGGGCAAGGGATCCCTAAGAATGTCCCAAAATACCCTCTAGATGACTTTCCTTCTCCGCTATTATGATGCACGTTCAGGAGGCGATGGGGTTCGAAACAGAGGAGCAGGACCCAGAACGATGTCGACTCGCGACCTACCTGTGCCAGCCCGAGACTCCTCCTTTGGTGGTTCACCCTCTCATTGACATCTACAAGGACGTTACAATGGCTGTTTGGCGCAGGCCTAGTTTGGTCCCAGCCAAAGCTGACAGGCTGTATCACGCCCTGGCGGGCAAAACCCTTCCTGGGAGTGCAGGCCCATGCTGACTTGGTGGTCATCAGTGCCACTCATGACTGCACTGAATGGCCAAAGAACCTGAGCTCCCTACCATGGGACAGAGACCTATCGACTGTACCTCTTCAGGAAATGGATGTTCGCCTCCTTTACTTTAACGATTCGTGCCCTCAACTATCTAGTCCACATGCTGCAGTATCAGAATGCACTGTGGGATAAAGTCGGGGATGCTGTCCAGTCCCTACGCGACGATTCAGCCAGGCAACAAGCCCTGAGGGCACTCAAGTCAGCCTCTGACATCGGTATCCACCTGCTCAGGGAAGCCTATGACACTGTGGATGAGTTGGCCTGGACATCAGTAACCAGTATATGCCTGCGCCGGTACTCTTAGCTTTGGGTATCTGAGCTTGCCCAAGATGTCCAGTTGTCCATCCTGAATGCGCTTTTCATGGGCAACCTTCTGTTTGGAGGTGATGTTGGGGATAATCTCTTTAAGTTCCAGGCCTTGGTCCGAGCCATCAGATCTGTTCACTCCTTGTATCATACACAGTCCAAATCTGGTCAGAGATCCTCCTTTCGCCCGGTCTGTCGTCAGACAGCCCTGGACGTCGGCCAAACCACAAGGCAGGTGGAGTGTGGCAGCATCTGCCCTGCCTACCCAGCCACTCCCTCTGCCTGCAAAAGCTCCAGAGGGGGCCCTGTAGCCACCACTGTAGCTGACCCCACCTTCTGACTCCTTGTCAGACCGTCTCCCTCCAGTAATGCAGAAGGTGGTCTTAGTGGGTCGCTTCTCCCTCCATCTAGAGAGGTGGAGGGACATCACTTCTGACAGTTGGGTTCTGCAGCTCATAGAGCATGGCCACTCCCTAGAACTTCTGGAGTGGCCTCCAGACCATCTCCTGGTTCAGTACTTTTACCTTCCCGGCCACATTCCTCTAATTTGGGAGGAGATCCAGTCTCTATTCCACAAAAGAGCTCATCGAACCTATCCCCAAATCCCAGCTAGGGGCAGGGGTTCTGTGCTAATGTTTTCCTGGTCCCCAAATGCACCAGGGACCACAGACCCATCCTGGACTTCAGTAAGCTAAACCTGTTCATCTAGTACAGCAGGTTCAGGATGATTACCCTTCAGGGACTGTTGCCCACTGTTACGCTAGGGGAATTGGATCTGCTGCCTAGACATGCAGGATGCATATCAGTATATCAAGGTGTGCATCTCTCACAGGCGCTTCCTCAGGTTCCATTTCCAGGGAGCCCACTTAGTTCAAGGCTCTGCCATTTGGCTTGTCCTCGGCCCCCTGGGTGTTTACCAAATGCTTGGCAGTGGTAGCAGCTGCTCTCAGACAGCAGGGGTTCTATGTGTTCCTTACCTAGATGACTGGCTGTCCCGTCCAGGGAGCGCCTGCTACAAATGAAAAAGTAAAACCAGCACTCCAGGCTTGCGGGAAAAATATTTTTTTTTTTTACTTAGAAAAGCCTAGCACTTCGAGGTTCAGGAGACCTCTTCATCACACCCCTAACGAAGAGGTCTCCTGAACCTCTAAACGCTGGGCTTGTTCGGTATGGGACCCTTGATTTTTGTATTAATAAAAGTGTGAAATTATGTCACTTGTTTTTTTTCTAAGTAAAAAAAAAAAAAAATATTTTTACCACAAACCTGGAGTGCTAGTTTTACTTTTTCGTTGGTTTATATTTTTCCAGCACCTGGTCCATGCCATGAGTGCTGGTACATTGGGACAGTGTTAGATACAGTCCAGGGGATGGTCTTTCTTTCCCAGGACGGGGTGGATCGCCTGATGGATCAGGCTTGTTTTCTGTACTCCAGCCATCATGTCCCAGCGCAGGTCTTTCTTCACTTCCTGGGACTTATGGCTGCAGCCATTGTTACAGTTTCTCTACCCAGACTGCATATGAGGGTCCCTCAGTGGGTTCTGCAGGTCCATTGGGACCAGTGTGTGGACGATCTAGAGCAGCCAGTCCTGGTCTCAGACCTGGTCAGGAGGGTGCTACTGTGGTGGATGGAGCCAAGCAGTCTCCTAAGGCCGGGGTGCCATTTTACATTCCGTCCCTGCAGCAAATCCTCTCAACAGATGCCTCAGGTCTAGGCTGGGGGACTCAGCTGGGTGCCTTCCAGACTCAGGGTCAGTGAAACTCCATAAAGGCAAGTCTCCACTTAAATGTGTTGGAGATGCAAGCGGTTCTGTATGCCCTTCAGGCCTTTCAGACATCTCTCTCTCTCTCCGGATCTGCTGCTAATTCAGACAACTCCAGCATGGTCCATTATATCAAACAACAAGGAGGCTCTCACTCTTACCCCCTGCGTCGGTAAGCGATGAGAGTCTGGTATTGGGTAATAGACCATGGCCTGGAACTGTCAGCCGTCCGTGTTCCCGGCATCCAGAACGGCTTAGAGGACAGCCTAAGTCTGTCCCTATCTCGTTCTCACAAGTGGGAACTACTGACTTCAGTGATGGAAGAGCTGTTCGACCAGTGGGGTCATCCAGAGTTGGACCTTTTTGCATCCCCACTAAACGTAAATCTGCCGTTTGTTTGCTTGCTTGCTCGCTCGCTCAAGGGCCTTGGGTTTTCTAGCGAGACGCGTTGTCCCTCTCTTGGAAAGGGAATTTCTGTATGCCTTCCTGCTTCTCCAGAAAGTCCTGATCAAACTTCAGATGGAAGGAGCATCGATGATCCTAGTTGACCTCTTCTGGTCTCATCAGATTTGGTTCCCTTTGCTTCAGCAGCTGGCAGTGGAACCTCCAGTGTCCCTCCCCCTGTGCACAGGTTTACTCTTCCAAGAGCAGGGCACCCTTGTCCATCCGGATCTCAAGTCTCCATCTTCATGCATGACTCCTGAGGACATGGCTATCGTGAGGTTCGGGGTGTTCCCTAAAGTGGCAGATGTTTGAATGGTGGCTAGGAAGCCCTCCACTAGGGCCACTTATTCTATAAAATGAAAGCACTTTGCCATATGAGCTTCATTGCACCACCTGGATCCCTTCACCTGTCTGGTAAACCAGATTCTGAGGTACTTGTTTTCCCTCTCAGACTGTGGTCTGAAGTACTCCATCAAGGTATATCTCTCTGCCATCCCTGCTTACCATGGCCGTACTGTGGCTCAACTTGATGTGTCTCGCACATTTTTGAGAGGCATTCTGCACTTGAAGCCTCCAAAGCGCAATCCGGTCCTGGCTTGGGCCTTACATTTGTGTTGGAAAAGCTCACCCTGCCTCTGTTTGAACCTCCATGAGTTGCAAACTATGCTATCTGTTGTGTGGAAAGCGTTATATTTAGTTGCTATCACTTCTGCTCAGAGGATTTCCGAGTTTCAGGCAGTTGTGTGAGCAGCCTTATTTGTTTTTTCACAAAGACAGGGCGTCTTTTTGTACCAGTCCCAAGTTTCTTCCCAAGGTTTTGTCTGAATTTACTCTGAATCAGTCCATCTACCTGCCATTTTATTTCTCTAAGCATGCAGTTCAGGGGAAGCATTGCTCCATACTTTGGATCTGCATAGAATTTTGTGTTGTTTTACACCAGACTAAGGACTGCAGGAACTCCTCACTATTAATAGTTCCAATCAAATAGTATACTACGCTCAGAACGGAGAGCAGTGCGCTGTTAGGGGCGGCCAGCCCAAAACAAGCTCAAGTTCCAAAAGTAAGTGCTACTAGACACAGCAGAGAAATGTACTCAAAACAAGTAATTCTCAAACAAAATTCACCATTTGTTCCTGTGAAATTCAGGTTACCAGTCGAGCAATTCACCCAGTGTAGAAAGCCCCTAGCTGCTCACAATTTGTTTCTTTCACCCATGGAAAAGAGGGAGTCCCAGTGGCTAAGCAGTGTTAGTCTGAATAGTTGGCTAAGTGCATTATTTTCTATTACAGGAAGTAATGTAAGGAACATTTGGGTGTGGTACATGGCCATTCCACCAGAGGCATGGCTGCCTCTGTTGCTTGCTTCCATAACATCTCTGCTGCAGAGATTTGTGTAGCAGCTCCTTGGAGATCTGTCCATACTTTTACCAAGCACTATAGTCTGGACATAACCTCTCAGCGCAGAGCCAATTTTGGGCTCTCTTAGGTCCTTTTCTCCAACCACCTAGACTGTCTTATCAGTTGTTGTGTAACTGCTTGGGACTTGTCCTCTGGTGTGGCCTGCTGCAAAAGATACCCTCAAAGTAAGATAGTACAGTTATATAAGAACTTACCGTAACAGTAGATCTTCAAGAGGATCTCTTGCAGCAGGCCTTGCTTCCCTTCCCTCCGTCCCCTTCTCTTCTGCTATTTTTTGTAGCTTTCTCTTCCTTTGGAGGGGAGCCTTCTGCTTTCCTTTTTTACGGTTAACACTGCTTCCTCCTCTGTTCTCTTAGTAGATTCTGCTTTTGGTGTCTGGCGGGAGAACTGAGGAGGGTATGGGGGCCGACCACTCTCTCAGGGTTGGCTGACGTCAGTGGTGTGGACCCACCTCTGGTAAACTGCTAGCTAGAAAGTTTCTGTGTGGTCCTAATGCCTGGCGGCTGAGTCCTACCAGTGTGGCCTGCACACTTCTCAGATTTACTGTTGTGGTAAGTTCGTACGTAACTGTACTTTCTGGTGCTGATAATGGGAAACATTTGATCAGCACAGCATATGACATATCTTACTTAGAGGGTATCTCTTGCAGAAGGCCACACCTATGGAACTACATCTGCCAGGTGCCAGGACTGCACAAAAACTTTTCTAGCTAAAAGCCTACCAGGAGGCTGCCCACTCCGTCACACGCTGATGTCTCCCTATCCTGTAAGAGTGGGCAGCCCCCGTGCCCTCGTCAGTTCTTTTCCCGCTGTCAATCATCGCACGTTTGACCTCTGAGATTCCGCTAGCTTCATTCGACTGCCATTTCTATGATTTTATTTTCTTATTTCTCGCCCTAGTGTAGTCAGCCCCTTTATTTAATTCTCCACAGAGATAGGGTGTCTGCAGACGAATCCCAAGTTCCTTTCATTGGGTCAAGGAACTTCTTGATGTGGTTCGTAGTCATTCCATGAGAGGCAGAGTCACTTCTGTGGCCTGTTTCTGGAATATTTCAGCTGCAGAGATCTGCGCTGCAGCTACTTGGAGTACTGTCCACACTTTTACCAAGCACTACAGTCTGGACATTGCCTCTAGGCATATGGCCAATTTTTGGCCTAGCTGATCTACAGGGCCTTTTTTCTTACGGCTCTTGGTTTCCGACCAGCCAGCCTGACACTTCTGATGTCGGAGCTGCTTGGGACTAATTCCATAGATGTGGTCTGCTGCAAGAGAGACCCTCAAAGTAAGACAGTACAGTTGCATAAAACCTTACCATAACAGTAGATCTTCGAGATGATCTCTTGTGACAGGCAATGCTGTCCTATCCTCCATCCCCCTGACCTTGTGGGCCTTTAGGTGTCCGTCTCCCCTTCTACTTAGTGGAGAACCCTCTGCTTTTTTTTTTTTTTTTTTTATTGTGTTTTTTTTTTATTCTTTTCAAACAACATGAAGTCTTGCTATATTATGACCTATGCAGTATAACCCCAGGTTAGAACTGCTCCGGAGGTGAAAGAGTTAACTTTCCATGCAGGGCATGGAACCTTGAGCACGAGCTCGGTTGAACACTCTGTCTGTTGTAGCTCAAACTTAAACTGTCAGATTCTTTACTCCGCCTCACTGAACAGTCGCTCCGGAGATTTCTCCTGCTGCTCGGTTCGTTTGTCGGTTAAAAAGTGTAATTCTCGGTTTATTTACCGAAATTAAACCGCAATCGGTCGGTTCAAGCTCTGTCTGTGGTTTTGTAAGTAATAGATAGGCTTATGTTTATTTTCTTCTGTGTGGAACTTGTAAACGTCTTTTTCGGTTCGGTTTGAACCGATCAGATTGGTTTTAAATTAACTTTCTAGTCCTTTAGAGTGCGGTTCCCGTTCTTATCGGTTCTAAAAAGTTTTATTACGCTTTTTCCACGACCCGTGACACGGTTGGGAACCGATAAGAGAGTCTTGCTTGGTGGATTGCCATTAACGGGCAAGTTTTGGTTAGGCTGGCACTATGTCTGAGAAACCCAAAAGAAAAACCGGACCCACTGGGTTTCAGCACTGTGGCCTCTGTGGGGAAGCCTTTGCTAAGGCTGACCCACACACCACCTGTGTATATTGTCTGGGGTTTGATCACCTCAATGCAGACTGTCAGATTTGTAAGAATTTTCCTGCTGCCACCGTGGAAAAGAGAGTTGGTAGGCTCAGGGAAAGGGAGGCCAAAAAGTCCGCTGACCCGGATGGCCAGCCCGGTTCGATTCCAACCGAACCTGAGGGAGTGCCCTCTGACCAGGGCGATACTTTCTCGGGCAAACGAAGAGCCAGCTCTGAGGAGCCGGTTCCAACTAAAAGGGCTAGAAAGTCAGCTAGTGTGGAGCCAAAAGTTCTTTCTTCAACCGCTGAGGAAATAGCCAAAGCTATTCAAATTGTCCAGTCTCTTTCCCCGGTTCCGTCCGAACCGACACCATCAGGAAAGCGCTTGGTTCGGACGGTTCCACCGGTTCAAGATTATGATTATGATTTTGAGGATTTTTATGAACCGGAGGAAGGGGAGGAGGGGTACGAGGAGAGTGAATGTGATTTTGAAGGTCTGGATGTGCCCATTGAACCGGACATCTCTCCAGACAGACCTTCAGGGTTCCCCCCCCCCAGGCTATCTGAGTCCCCTTCTCATTTTATGTTCCATAAGAAAGTTGCTGAAACTCTCCAACTTCCTGTTGAGGAAGCTGTTGATGACCAAGAAGAGCCTGATTATGTAGAAATGATGGCTATTCCAGAGTCTAGGAGACTGTCTATTCCCTTGCACAAATCCTTTAGGAAACAGACAGTAAAAACTCCTCATTCTATCCTTCCTGTTGATAAAAGGATGGACAAGAGGTATACTCTATCAGGCTCTGATACGGAGTTCCTCACTCAGCAATGCAGCCATGTGGGGGTAGTGCAGGCTGCAGCCTGTGACAAGGCTAATATTCCTCTAGCCTCTCACCCTCTTGAAAAGGATTCCAGGAGGATGGATGCCATGGCAAAGAAACAGTACATGGCAGCATCTTTAGGACTCAGACAGGCAAATTATATGGCTTATGCAGCTAAGTACCAGAAATCCAGATGGGATACTGTGCTGGCCCTAGCAAAACAGGCGCCTGACCAGCTTGCCAGGAAGCTGGAGCAGGTGCTGCTGGATGGTAATGAGGCATCCAAGGTGCAATTTCATGCTGCAGTAGACTCTAATGATGTTTCATCAAGAGTCATGGCTACATCTGTGTCTCTTAGCAGAATGGCCTGGCTCAGATGTACTGCCCTGTCACAGGATACTCAGTCTAAGGCTATGGATTTTCCTGTTGTGGGCAATTCTCTGTTTGGGGAGCAGACAGAGAATTATATGAAGAAATGGATGAGTATAGGACCACCTATAGGAGTGCACAGGCCAAAAAAGGCAAGCCACTCCTCAAAGGCAGCATGTCAGGGGCAGGGGCAGGCCTTTTCATAGGCCTTTTACCAAGCCAGGCCTCTCTTCTGCTTATGCCCAGAGGGTTCTTTAGAGGAAGAGGCAGAAGAGGTTCTAGTAAGCCTGCTTCTACCCCTCAACCCAAAGCCCCTGCGAAACAGGCTCCCTGATGGGGTGGCCAGGGCTGATTCTCCACTACCGGTAGGGGGCAGGCTGGCTTACTTTGTCCAGGACTGGAAGTCTTTAACATCAGACAAGTGGATCCTGGAAGTAGTAAGCCAGGGACTGATTCACAGCTTCAAAAAATTTCCGAAGATGAGAGCCAGGTCCTTTCCACCTGCAAATCCATCAGAGGCACTTGCCCTGGAAACAGAAGTTTCTTCCCTCCTGGCTCTCAGAGCTGTGAAAGGGTTCCACCCCTACACCAGGGCAAAGGGTTGTACTCCAGGTACTTCCTTACCCCAAAAAAGACAGGAGAATGGCGGCCCATCCTGGATCTCGGGTATCTAAACAAGCACCTTTTAAAACCAAAGTTCAAAATGGTGACTCTGGGAATTATTTTACCCTCTCTAAGGCCAGGGGACTGGCTAGCCCCTGGACCTCAAGGATGCCTACTTCCATGTTCTCATCAGAAGCTCCCATTGAAAGTACCTCAGATTCGAACTGCCTTCAGGCCGTTACCAGTTCAGAGCAATGCCCTTCGGCCTCACCTCGGCCCCGAGGGTGTTCACAAAATGCCTGGCAGTAGCAGTTGCTCACTTAAGAAGGCAAAAGATTGCCATCTTTCCTTATCTGGACGACTGGCTCATTGTAGGCCAGTCTCCAGACCAGGTCAAACTACACCTACAAGTAACTCAGCAACTGCTTACATCTCTAGGTTTCCTTCTCAGTCTTCCAAAGTCAGTTCTGGAGCCTGTCCAGCTTCTCACCTTCGTAGGCGCAGAACTGAACACAAAAGAAGCCAGAGCCTTCCTCCCTCTGGAAAGAGAAAGGACTTTGGTCTCTCTGGCCTCTTCTTTCACCCTGCAGGTCTCTCGGCCAGCAAGGCATTTTCTACAGCTCCTGGGACACATGGCTGCTTCTACAGCAATATGATGTATAATATGCAAGTTAACTTATGTATATTACTCAACTTATGCTTGTACTTGTATAGTTGCTGCCTGTAATTCCAGGTGTTTCTGTATCTCACCTGTATGTAATCCCTGTCCTAAAACCTCACTATTTGTTGTCTCCCCCCATTTTGACGAGGTACCTTTGTAAACGAGTCGCTGACTCAAAGGTTGTAAATCTGATTCTTCAATAAATAAAAAAAATAAAATACAGCAGTAGTGCAGGGAGCGAGATTTCAGATGAGGGACATCCAGTTCCATTTGAGAGCCTTTTGGTCTCAAAGGACAGATCCTCTAACCAAATTGATCCCAGTGACTCGAACCCTGATCCAGGCCCTTCAGTGGTGGCAGGACCAGAGCAATCTGAGACAGGGGGTTCCCTTCACTCCCCAGTCTCACTCCTTGACCCTTACTACAGATGCACCCCTCTTGGGGTGGGGAGCTCATATGGGTGACCTTACTACCCAGGGGTTGTGGTCCCCTCAAGGATCTCTGCTCCACATCAATTTGTTGGAACTCAGAGCTGTTTTTCTAGCACTCCAGGTTTTTTCAACATCTGTTCAGAACAAGGTTGTTCAGGTCAGAACAGACAATACCACTACAATGTGGTACATCAACAAGCAAGGGGCACCTGGTTTACGGCCTTGTGCACCGAAGCAATGAAGTTGTGGTCTCTGGCTTATTCTCTGAACGCCTTCCTTACGGCAGTTCACCTCCCAGGCAAGGACAATGTCCTAGCGGATGCTCTCAGCAGGATTTCCCAGGGCCATCATGAATGGGCACTGGATCCCCTAGTGCTGGAGGTAGTATTTGCCAGATGGTGCACCCCGCAGATAGATCTCTTTGCAGCCCCAGACAATCACCAACTTCCCCTTTTTTGCTGCAGGCCCCCAGTGTTGGGCTCAGTCCTCTGGATGCCTTCCTACTCAGTTGGGAAGGAAGTTTCTATGCTTTTCCCCTTCCTCTCCTCTTCAAGGTGCTAGTCAAAATCAGATCTCAACCCTGCAAGATGATCCTGATTGCTCCAGATTGGGCCAGGCAGCCTTGGTACCCCCCTCATGTCCTAGCAGTCCACCTTCCCCTGTGTCTTCCCAGGAATCACAACCTGTTAAACTGTGCCCAGGGGAGAGTTTGGTATCTGAACCTCAAATCTCTCAATCTCAAGGCATGGCTGTTGAAGAGTTAGAGTTCGCTGACCTACACCTTTCCCAAGGTGTATTGGATATCTTGAAGGCCTCTAGGAAGCCTTCCACCAAGGCTACTTATAATTCAAAATGGAAAAGATTTTCCATATGGTGTGCTAGTAAGCATATTTCCCAGAATCTGCTGGCGTGCCTCGATCCTGGATTATTTGGTGCATTTGAATTCTTTGGGGCTGAGACCAGCTACCCTAAAAGTGCACTTGGCAGCGTGTCTGTCTTCTTATCAGCAGGTAAGCCTTCTTTTCAGCTCACCCTGTGTTCTCCAAGTTTTTTAAAGGGTTGCTTCACACCAACCCTCCGTTTAGGGATCCTGCCCCTGCTTGGGATCTATTTGCATTGCCCAGCTTATGCAACCCCCTTTTGAGCCATTGTCTTCAGCAGAGCTTAAGTACTTGACTTGGAAAACTGTGTTTCTGGTAGCCATCACCTCTGCCAGGCGCATAAGTGAGCTGCAAGCATTGTCAGTGGAGCCTGATTTTATCTCCTTTCACAGAGATAAGGTGGTCCTCAGGACTAACAGAAAGTTTTTGCCTAAGGTGGTTTCAGACTTCCACCTTAATCAATCCATGTCTCTTCCTGTGTACTTCACTGACCATTCCTCCTCTGGTGAGAGGAGTTGCACAGTTTAGATGTCAAAAGAGCCCTTAGTTACTATATAGAACGTACCAAGGGTCACAGGTTTGAATCCTTCCAATTGTTCCTCACTTATGGTGAGGTTGGTAAAGGGAAACCTGCCACTAAAAGATCCATTGCCAGGTGGATTGTCTCTTGTATCCAATTTTGCTATGAAAAACTGGGTAAGGTTCCTCCCTCAGACCTGAGGGCTCACTCTACCAGAGGTACAGCTGCGTCTCTGGCTGCTGCCAGGGACATCCCTATCCTAGAGATATGTCAAGCAGCTACCTGGAAAACGGTTCACACTTTTACTAAGCATTACTCCCTGGATATCCAGGCTAGGAGTGATGCTTGATTTAGCACAGCTGTGCTTCAGAGCCTATTTCCTAAGTAGGTTCTGTCCCTCCTCCATGGAGTACTGCTGTGTAATCTGCATATGTCATAATATAGCAAGACTTCATGTTTGAAGAAAAATTACTCACCTTAGTAATGTTGTTTCTTCTAATGGAGTCTTGCTATGTCTAAACCTCCCAAGCCTGCCCCTCTCAGAACCTCTATTTTTGGGATGTTGGTGGGCAGTGCAATGTTGGCACTTCATAGATGCCCACTTTATTTTCACCCTTCTTAGGGTGCTTAGGTGTTATGCTTATTTTTTCTTTCTTGAATCCCCTGACTTGAGTCTTTGTTTTGGGATCAAGAACAAAAATGTGTTTTTGTAGTTAGTAGCCAGTGGGCTAGTGTAGGTTTTCGGCTTCCACACAGAACCTTAGTGAGTTTTTGCTCGTAAAGATCTGACAGTTTAAGTTTGAGCTACAACAGACAGAGTGTTCAACCAAGCTCGCGCTCAAGGTTCCATGCCCTGCATGGAAAGTTAACTCTTTCACCTCCGGAGCAGTTCTAACCTGGGGTTATACTGCATAGGTCATAATATAGCAAGACTCCATTAGAAGAAGCAACATTACTAAGGTGAGTAATTTTTTCTTTCTCCCCGTGGTCCTTGGCCAGCTACTTCAGCCGTCCCCCCGTGCCCTCACCCGAACATCGGACCTCCTCTCCTATGCCCCCATGCTCCTAATTGCTTAGAACTGCCAGATATTCCACCTATAGTTATTTCTCTTCTCCTGCCAGCCCTTGAGGATGCATTCTTGGCTGCCTGGCACAGGCCAGACATGATATCTGCCATATCAAGGAATGCAGACAAGCTGTACTAGTCCCCTCAGACGAGCCCTTTTTTGTAGGCCATCCCGTGGCAGATTCTGTGGTCTTCAGTGCAGCCCATGGCAGGTCCTGACAAGGAGTTCAGACGACTTTATGTCCTGGGTAAAATAACTTCTGCTTCAGCTTTTCTAGGACTTAGGATTGCAAATTACCAAACACACATGGTAAAATACCAGAGTATTCTTTGGAGGAAGGCTAAGGTTGCCACCCAGGCCCTTCCCTTTTTAATTCATTAAATGTCACTAATATTAGATCTTCTATTTTTTGATTTTTAGTAACAGAACTCTCAAGCCCTCCTTCATTTGGGTCATGAGGGTGGGAATGAGACAGAGCGTTAGTAACCCTTACCCCAGGTTGGGGAACATCCCTAGAGGTTTCTGTTCTTGATAGTAACCCATTTGGGATTTGATTAGTAACATACAGGGTCAAAAAAAGACTCAAAATCATTAAGAAATGAACCTTTATTAGTAATCTATGTTTCCTGTTGTACTCTTAAATCAATACTCTGTGGGATTGTCACAGCTCCTGGAACTGGCTTTACAAATTGTCTCCCTTCAACCTCACTCTTTGCACTATTTTCCAATTCTATCATATTTGAGTCAGATATACTGTGCGAGGACCCATATCTTTCAGGGCTTACTACCCCTTCAGCTGGGTAAGTCAGGTCTGACAGATGAAGATCTGGGCCAGTAAAATCAGAGGCATTAATAATTACCTCTATTTTTCCGTGGTGTTCTTGTTTTTTAATAAGGTTTATTTTTTCTATCTGATTAGATACTAGGGGTTCTTCCAAACTATGAATTCTTTGTAACAAAAAATGTGAAGAGGAATGAGTAATTTCTTGATATATCCCTGCTGGAGATGAGGTTAACTTTGAAAGGAAGTTTCTCACCACTTTATTTCCCCTAAGCTCCATATGAGAAGCTGAGGGACATAAAAACTGTTTTCTGGATACCAGCATTCTTCTTCTGCCCATTAGCTGCACTCATTTCTTTAGGCTTAGTATTTTTGTTATTCTTTCTACTACAGGTTCTAATTACACTTTTGCCCATCCTCGCTGGCATTCTGTTATTAGTAAAGCCAAAAAAAAAAAAAAAGTAGAAGTTCAACAACGGGAAGGCTAAAATGAGCAAAAGCAAAGTCCACACTTATATAGACTTATTTCGTTCTTCTTTGCTGAAGATGGAGCTTCTTATATCCAAGATGCAGATATGTCCCAGCTCACGGCAGATTATAACCGTGGAAAGTTCAAAGCCAAAAATTGAGTCTTACAGAAGCACAACCTGCACCATATAGAAGTCACAGAGAGATCAGGGATATTCAAAGGTGGCCAGTGAAATTCTCCTTCATTCTGCCTTGCAGTCGCAAATGCACATCAAGCTAGGAAATTCTGATGGAAATGTCCAGTAAGAACTCAAGTTCCACTCCTCAAGAGCACGAAATGCCAGCACTATAAAAAGAAAAACATTTCTTGGGTATCTGATTTTAAATTTGCACCACAATCTAACAGAGCATACTTAGCAAGCTCATATTTTATACTTATTAAAAGCCCCTGTGTTACAGCTGTCCTAAAAACCTAGTTCTCAGGCCCAACTGAATAAAAATAAAGGTCTCTACTTAATTCAATCCAGCAACCATAACAGGGAAAGTATTTTTAATAAAATTATTAGTACAGGTAAGAGCAGCTCATTTTCACACTAGCTATGGATTACAATATACTTAATTTAGGTTACATACTTTGCTAATTCTGGGAGATCAAATCAGGGGCTATACATATCTATAGCGTGTCGTAGCTGCCAAAAGCTGCCCAAGACTCTGCGTAGCCAAAGAATAGAAGGCAAGGGAGATAAAGCTCCAAAATAGTCTTGCGAATGGCTTCCACCAAGGTTATGCAGTAATACAGACAACAAGCCAAATCGACGACACAAGAGCATTATAAAAATACTTTATGCTCAGACCATATAAAGCAGAAAGTCGAGAGCTTAGTCTTATGCTGCCTCTGCTTCTCTCCCAGACCACAACTGCGACTGAGCTGCCAAAATGCTCGCGCATGTGCCGTTGAACCTCCATGGTCAGCAGCAAATTTGCATAAGGCAAATTTTTCAAAGAGTAAATATAAAACCAAATAAATCTCAATTTAAAATTCCCCTATAAAAATGTGTAGCATGCTCTCATCCTAAAAACTTTTCCTTCGTGCCTTTACAAAAACACAAAACATGGAGTGCTTTTACTGTATACCAACAGAAATTTAAAACAGTAAAGACAAGAAGGCAGGCTTAATTGCTCACTTTTTCAATTTTTCAGCTTCCTTTTCTTGTTCAAACACAGAAACAAATGATATAGAGAATAAAAGTGCTGGAGAGGGTTACTCTGCTTGTTTGGGTGTTGTGTTAAGTTCTGTTTATAGTTCCGTTTCTGAGTTAGCTTGCTCTGTAGTCACGAATTCTTGCGTCTCGCAGTACTTCTCCTTTTCCGATGAATGCTGTCGAGCAGGGAGCAAGGATATCAACTGCTACAGCCCCCCGGCTGCAGGAGGGACTCTACCGCACCAGATCCTCTGGCCTGCAAGATAGAGTAAGAAACAGAAACAAAATGTCCAACGTTGATGCTCAGTCACAAAAAGATTATCTGGAAAGAGAGCAGACAATAGGTAGCGGTGGCATACCTTTTAAAATCAAAAAACACGCTCTGCTCTCCTACTTCCTTACTCTTCTCCTCAGAGTAAAGGGCGCGTAGTGCATCTGACCGACTCAGTTCCTCCCTGTGTCAGAAAACCTTTGGAACATATAGCCACCAGGCACTAGGACCACACAGAAACTTTGCAGGCAGTCAGCTGAGGCCACCCACAATGACTTCAGGTGTCAGCATATAGATAAATGTGGGTGGCCCTCCTTTCGTCAGTTTTTTCTCACCATCGATCACTGGATCCACCATCAGAAGCGTCGCTGCACACAACCCCGTGGTTGTTGTTTTTATAGCTAAATAATAACTTTTATAGTGATTTTTGGCGACCTGTATGTTGTCGAAGGAACCGTGAAAACTCTTCCAGTACTGAGAGTGTGGAGAGATGATCTGCACTGGAGACTCCCACATTGTCTTTGTCTGCTGCTTAGGCCTAGACCACAATGTGAAAGCCTGCAAATTCTGCCAGGGCTTAAGTTGCGACCAGGCGATGTAGAAAGTGGGCTTTGCAGAAATGTTTACTCTAAAAAACCATAGCAAGAATCAAGAAGCAGCTTCAAGAAAAATTTGCATCGCCGGCTCCGTCAACTGATTAGCAGTCGAAATCCCGGGAAAAATCTACAGGGAGTCACAAGCACCAGGACAAGGATAAGACTTCCCTGGCTAGACTCTGGTCATGCTTGCAGTCTACAGGTATGACCTCTGCTTCAGCGTCACTGCCGACCTGCTCTCCCCGACACCAAGGTCAGGGCATGGCATGGCATAGGTACTGCTCGGCCTATCATGGGTGGTACGTTGCTGTCGGCAGGGACCCTGCCTCCACTGTTAGTCACATCTGCTAACCAAAGCGGTGCCAGTGCCCAAGCAGTACTTATCACCTTCTCGGATATGATAACGCATTTACTACCTGGTCTCCCTGTTACGAGGAGCCCATCGATGGGGATCTCCATGTCTACCTCCCTTGACACTGCTGTCTTGCCCCAGACTGTCTGACAGTTGACAGTGAATATGAATATAAGCCTGATCTGAGGAGGAGGAAGACTATGCTGAGAGCCACTATGAACCTTGCACCAGCTCCACAGTCTTCACCTGTAGTGAAGACTGTGTTGTGAAAACACCAAGGTCACCTCCAGAGGATTCCTCATTTTTATAGCTGCAGGGCAGAGCTCTACAGATGTTTTGCTAGGAAAGTAGAAATAAGGAGCTCACCATATGTCTAACAGACTTCATTTAATTGGACTTTTTATAGCAATCCCTGCGCTCAGCAGTTTGTTTACAGCACTATTCTTTCTCTGTTACTTGGCACTTCCCAGTGAGGAGTGAGGTTCAGATTTCTCAGATCAACACAGAATAAAGTTTTGTTATAGCATATCACTGCAGGAGATCTAGGCTCATAAATATGTCAAGTCACTCTGAGTTTCCCAAGCATAAAGTTTAATTGAGAGTGAGGAAGGAAGTTTTAGGATTCAGATTCTGTGTTAAAAGGCCTGAAACTGGCCTGACAGAAACTTGGGCATAACTGAGAAATCAGACCAGAGACCTACTTTCACATGAAGTGTATAGTTTTATTTTTCATCAACCAATATTCTTTATTCCAAACCAGGCAACATTTCAAGATCATAAAGACTTCTTCATAAGGGGAATTGGCTGAAATTCACATTATTATAAAATCAGTATGCAGTGTTTCACTGTTAACATACCTCACAAAATAATTCATATAATCAAATTTTTGTGTCCTTTTGGTAACTGGGTAAGGCCCACTAGGCACAAGTTCCTGTTTCCAAGGGCAACCTGGGAGCACTGGGGTGGTTAAGTGACTTGCTCATGGTCACAAAGTATGCAAGTAGAGATTGTGGGAATCAAACCCAGGTCTCCTGGATGTACCAAGCTCATTACCTCTAGTTATTCTTCCTGGCACTGGGTGTGCATGAAGGATCGCCTACATCACCAATAGCTACTATAAAATCAATGTAGCTAACATTTCTAGGCTCCTTTTCGCTACTGTGGCCAAGACATTTTGATGAATGTAACTGTATATGGCTGGCTGTCGCACCATATCTCAGCAGGCCGACACTGTCGCATCCATCAGTGTGCTTGGCCAGTTGGTGCCATGCAACGGAGCAGTTTATTTTTTTCTTTACAAAAATCATGAGCAAGCCTGCTGGAGTGTGCAAGTTCACTCTTTGCCCCTTGAGAACATATCTGTAAGTCCAGGTCCGACACCAAACAGTGGAGAACCCCAGGATGTTTGGATCACAGAGACAGGAAAGCAGCATCAGACCATGTTTATAGAGTGGCTAAAACACTGGGTGCATTTTAGCCAGTGGCTAATTTTTAGACCCTAGCATCTACTCAGCTGGCATGAAGCAGCACTGGACTAGTTGCTGGATGTAAAAGGGAAATATATTGCAGCCCTGTTACAAGTGATGTCCCAAAAATGAATAAAGTGATTAAAACAAAATCCAAGCTCGCAAATTGTAAGTAGAATCCATTGTCTGTGTGTTATTACTGTGTAGACAATGTTTGGGTTATTAATGAAACAAAAATAAAATCCCATATTGTAGTTTATTCAACATGGGTATACAGCTGGATACCATCATAGTACAGTAACCCCGTACAGTATGTCCCTATTGTGGTGTCACCACTCTGAGTAGTATATTACTTCACACATGTTCCTTTGATTGTTTTCTCCCTTGCTCAGTGCATATATGTAAGCAGTAATACCCTCCAGGGTGGGCGGTATTGGGCAATACCGGATTGCCCAGGGGTGTAATGAGGCCCGATGCCACAGGCAGAGAGGGCCTTATAGCCCCTGGAAGGTCCAATATTGCCCATACCGCCCACCCTGGAGGGTATTATTGCACTTAGAAAATGGGCACTGTTAAAAAAAAAAAAAAAAAAAATGTTAATGAATAGTTCATTTAATATCAGTTTTGTAATAAAATAGTTACTCCACCTGCATGAGCTATGGCGTTTTGTACTACTAGACACTCCAGAGTGTGGTTATCTTCCACAGTTGTCTTCAACCTCCGCCCCCCCCCCAAATCTGTTTTCTGTATGTCTAGAAGATGAGCTCTGTTTTACCGTTTTTGCCTTACTTCTCTCAAACCCAGCTACCTCCGTGGTCTGTTTACCAATTTACCGACAAGCTACCTGTGTGTTAGCCCTCACTTCCAGCTACCTCTGTGGTCTGTTTACCGTTTTTTGACATTAAACTGAAGTTTAGTCGTCACTCCCCTCAAGCCCAGCTACCTCTGTGGTAGTTTACTTTACCTTACATTTGAAGGACAGTACCGCGATCGGGCAGGGTCTTATGGCTGACTGAAACAAGGTCTGCCCTGTTTGTCAGGGAGCCCAGCAGCGAACATGGGGAAAGGGATCTAGAGCAGGTGTGTGCGCGGTCCGTCAGCAGCTTGGATTGTGTGGAACAGCCCATCAGGAACGGGAGACATTAAGCAATGCCAGCAATCCGTGCTGGTACAATTTATTTGTTAATTTTTTCTGTCCTGAATAACAAGAGTTCTTTCAGTGATGTGGAGCAATGGGGAGAGGGGGTGGAGTCAGGGTGAGCAAGATGGGAAAGTTGTCTACAGTAGCACTGCTCACTTAGAAGTACTGTAACAAGCTGCGCCCATGGATCGGAGACTCGAAAGAGCTGTGGGGAGCTGTAAGCTGCTATACAGTGTAGGGACAGAGCAGTAGCAGTTTTAATTATAACATTACAAAAACAAATCAGGACTGTTCTTTTCTTTGTGTTTAAATGCCCTATATTGGTTTGCTCGCCGAGTCCTCGAGACAGAATTTGGGGGGGGGGGTGTTAGCAGGACTGTTCTTTTGTTTGTGTATTGGGTTGCTCGCCAACTCGCTGAGACAGAGTGGGGAGGGGGGCAACCAGCAGCTGAACATATTGTTTGCTACTTGAGGGGAAAAAATTCCATTTTAATTTTTTTCACTTCGAATTTGACTTTGTGGTGGTGAACCTGGTCACTCGCTAACCAACATGAAAAAAAAAATATGGTGGCAGATTGAGATTGTGTGCCTGGTGCTTCAGTCAGTGATGAAGCAGCATGGGCACAAGGATACCTGGCTGGGCATGAGGTAGGTTTGGGCCTGGACTTTTTATTTGGTGGGCATCTATTGAAAACTAATGTACCCCTGTGGAATGGGTACCAGCCAGTCAGATGCCTCCAAATAAAAAGCCCATTTTCTAATATTACATAGAGAATGATAGCAGAAAAAGACCAAAGGTCTCTCTAGTCTGCCTAGACTTCCCTATCTGACCGGGACCTATTGTCCATACCGAGCACCCCCCTGCTCCCTTCCTTAATGCTGCTGCCCTGAGCAGCCACCAAGCCCTTCACTGCATCCCAGCCATGCCTGAAACCATTTATGGTCTTGGTACCCACCACTTCCGCTGGCAGACTGTTCTACAGCTTCAACACCCTTTCCATAAAATAGAATTTCCTCACATCCCTCTTAAACCTTCACCCCTCCAGTTTCAACTCATGACTGTTATGAGACTAACCAGGATCTGCTGTTTGCAGAGAGGATCCCCCTTTTTACAGAACTCGTGAGCAGTTGTCGGGTTCAGGAAGAATTACCAACCTTCCTTTTCCCAGTGGGAGGGTGGAAACTGTAGTTACGAGTTTCCTTGACTCTGCACTATGTTCAGTGTTTGAATCCCACCACTTTCCCTGGCTGCATTTTGCCTCAGTAGTTCTGTAGGATAGTCGAGCAGTCACTATTTTTCAAGGCACACAGTCTTTGTAAAACCCTTCTGTTAAAATGTTAGATCGCACAGTCAGACCCCAGGCAGAGTTGATAAGAAAATCATAAAAGTTTATTTAAATAAAAGCAATACAGAAAATTCTACAATTTTGGAAGATCTTTGAACTCGTAGACAATAACAAAAATAACACCGGATAGTTTGCAGAAAACGCTAGACAGAGTTTTATTTAACTCTAAAAATTGATTAGCGTTTTGCTCATAAAAGTGCTAAAACATTGTGAAAATGCATAGCACTTGCCTCACTGTGTTTAACAAACATAACACTTCTAGTAAACCTATATAAATACTTTCTGTACAGTTAGTATTGTCCCAGAAAAAAAACTGCTAATCAATTATTTAAAACCCTGCTAGACACTGTTAAACTATATCTTATTTTGATAGAGTCCAGAAAGACTAAATGTCCTTGTGGAGATAACGGTTCATTAGGCAACAGAGTTGTAGCAAGTTTGTGTTCCAGTTCTCTGGATGTCCTTTTAAAAGCCTCCAGAAACTTTCCTGGTGAAAAGTCTTGGTTTCCAAAATCTGACTTAAAATCTGAATTTTCTGTTCAGTTTGTGAAAAGTCTTAATTTCCACACACTCGGGTCTGGTTTTAGAGATTTTTCCAGGCCTACACATATACTTTCTAGTATAAAAGTATGTATCAGCTTGGTCAGGCTACCTGCCTCTAAACTAAAAACTGTTCAACTGCCCTGAGTTCAAAATGTGTGTCAGATAAATACAAGATCTTACTTTGAGAGGGTTCCGCAGTAGGTCTTCACATATAGGACTGTGCCCCGGCATCAGGACTGCACCCAAACTTGTGGATAGCATTCATCAGCGAGGACCACCCCTGGCGTCAGGGTGTCGTGGCGTCAGCCCGAATATAAAGGGGGCGGTCCCGCACCCACTCTCCAGTTCTTTCCCATCGCCTCAGTCACGTTCGGCTCGTGTCAGAACAGCAATCTAATGTCCGAGTTATGTTTATCGAAGTGTTTCTTCGCCTCTTGTAAAATTCTCAAGATTTTTCTTCAATTTGATGTCTTCTAGACAGAAGAAAAAGTCCGGCGCTCAAATCCCACATGGGGATGACCATTCCCGCTGCCTCCTCTGCCTCGGTCCAACGCACGACATCCAGGGAGTCAGTCCCTCGGTGGTGGAAAGAGGCTAGAGTACAGCTTGTGTCAGAGTTGAGACAGCCGGTGAGGGAGACACCCTCCGTCAGGGTGACCTCTCAACCGCCTCCTGCTACCAGAGCCTCTACCTCTATTGCGGTTGGCATTACTGAACCAGACCCTTCCGTTCCTAGTTGCTCCGATTCCTCTGGCACTAGTTCCAACTCTGATGTGTCGGACCCCAGATCTCCCGTGTAGGTTCCTCCGAAAGACTCCCCAAAGTCCCCTCCAGAAGATTTTTCTTTTGGAGACCTGTTAACATTCTATTCAGGCGGCTGGTGGTTGGCTGTCCAAAGAGGTTGATCCTCAAAGAAAACGTCTTGCGGAGCACCTGGATCTGACCACCTCGGACTCTATTCCCATTCCACTGTGGATGGGACCTCATGAGGACCTTGTTACCACAGTCTGGCAGCAACCGTCCTCCATTACTGCAGTCTCCTGCAAAGTTGACTGCACCTACTATCCCCGGAAGGGATTTTTCACCTGAACTCCCACCCCAGGGCTGACTCTATGGTCATCACGGCAGTTCACGACCGTTCAGCCCAGCCCAAACATCTGAGTTCTTTGTTTCCCAACAAGGACTCGCGTCAAGTCGACCAGTTTGGGCGCAAAATGTATTCTTCTAGGGACATGGATATGTTGTTCATCCACACTTATTGGCAGGTTCCTTGCCACTTTAAATTTGGCCGGAAGGTCTTCAAGCTGGCTCCTCCCACCCACCCGGGTGGCAAAACTCTCGGCTCCGCCCCATGACGCCAGATCTTCATTACCGCTTGGAAGCTCAGGTTCCCTCCTTAGCGCTCTGCGTTTTCGACTGGTTCCTGGTAATTTCAGTCTTCGAAATCAATTGGAAGTTTTCTGAAACTTCGATCCTTTCTTCTTCGCTGCGGTGATGGCTCATTCTTTTTCCAGCCCGAGAGGCGCCCGGTCAATTCCTCCAGGAGAGACCCACACTCCAAGTGCGTTTATTGCCTTGACCTGGATCATGATCCTCAGCTCTGCGAGTTTTGTTGTGCTCTTTCGACCAGCTCTCTGGAGGTCCACGCGGACCGTTTGGGGTTGGGGCGCCCGGTAATTTTTCCTGCTCCGGAAAATTCCTCGTATCGTCGGGCAGCGTCCGCGTCTGCTGTTTCTGAGCAGCTGGATCTTCTTCCCTCCGGGGAGGGGGTGGCTTCCCCTCCCTCTTCCTCGGTCGCGGCGCTTATCCCGCTCTCCTTGGGCTCTCCTTATGCAGCTTCGTTCAAGGAGCTTCGCCAGTCTCTTTCCTTGAAGAGAGAGGGACCTTTGGGACCTGCCTCTCGGCCCAAGTCTAAGGAGCCGCGAGGCTAAGTCCCTCGTCCGCTCGGAGGGGGGGAGAGAGTTCCCCTCCTGCCAGCCGACACTGGACTTGGTCGGAGGATGCGGCTTTGGCCACTGGCCTCACGGTGTCCCTGTCAGGTCAGCGGCCAGGACCCCGTTGGCGTGGCGAGCCTCTCGACCCGTCATCTGGGCTGTCTTCTGCTAGTGCCGCCATCCCTCGCGGTTCCCTGGCGGAGGCTGAGGATTGAGTTCTGCCGGTACCTTCGGGTCGGCAGTCCTCGGCCATTTCTTCTGAGCCGAAGGAGGAGCGGGCGCACTCCGCTCCTTCCCAGGCCTGCCCTCGGTTCCCCCGAGGATTCTGGTCTCGGTAAAGGTCCTCCTCTCGGTCTAGCCGCTCACGCCGACCTCGGCGTTCTCGGTCGGGGCACCGAGTCAAGTGGCATTGCCGTTCTTCCTCGTCCCCCTCCTCGGATGAGGAGTGGCTTTGATGCCGTTGGCGTCGACGTTACGAGGAGCTTATGTGACAGCAGCTGTTGTTGTCCGTGAATCAATCGACCCCGATTCATTCTCCAGCTAGTAAGCAGCCGCCGCCAGGGCGGCCGAGCAACCCGCTCCAGGCAATCAAGGTGCCCTCTCCGGGGCCGGTTGCTCATCCGATCCCTGCTGCCCCACCGTCCTCGGTGGAACCCAGGCCGAGCCATGACCTGTCCGCGGGTTATTTGTTCCCCTCACTCCCGCCCGCCCTCGTGACGAAGAAGTGACTCAGGCCTCGACGGCATTTGCAGACCCCGGGCCGATCGACTCTGCTATGTTTCCTAGCAGGGAGGACCCATGGTCTTCCACGGAACATTCTGTGGACGACAGCCCAATTGTCCTTTATGGGTCTGCTCCAGCTCATCTCAGAATTCACCAGGATGCAGCTCGAGCCCGTTTTTAAACGGACCCCTTACGGAGATTCTTGACTGAGGGGGCTCACCCTCGGAGGCCTTCCCGGTGGCTGAGGCAATCGTGGGCCCAGCCTTGGAGCTCTGGCGGCGGCCTACTTCCTGCCCTGCGCCCTCGGCCAGGGTGGCCAGGAAGTACCCTGTCCCTGTCTGTTCTCTGCCCGGTTTCTTGGATCACCCCTCGGCTGAAGGGGTAGTTACCGACAATGTTTTCCAATGTTTTGGAAATGCTAGGGATGTGGAGGGGCCCCCTGACCAGGAGTCCAAAAGGATGGACTGTGTCGGGCGCAAGGTTTACGCTGCGTCCTCCCTAGGCCTCCGACAGGTCAGCTCAGCAGCACTGATGGCACACTTCTCCCGCGCCCTTTTGGGCTCCCTGGACGAGGTCCTCCCTCATCTCCCGGCCGACCTACGGACCACGGTCCGGCGGGTGCGGGACCAGGGTAGGGCAGTGGCAGAACAGCAGCTCCAGACGGCCCTGGATCTGGGCGACTCCTGTGCCAGATCGGTGGCGGCCGCAGTGGCCATGCGCCGCAGGGCGTGGCTGAGGTTATCCTCCTTCTCTTTGGAAACCCAGCACGAGTTGGCGGACATTCCCTTCTTGGGGACTGACCTTTTCGGCCCTGGAGTGGAGGGACACCTCCAGGGGCCTGAGATGTCCGATGCCACTCCGGACTTGGTCACTCCTGCCCGGAGGGACAAGGGCAGCCGACAGCCTTTACATAAGCCCCTTTGCCCCCCCCGGCCCCTGCAGCTCGACCGGCCCAGCACGAGGGCCAGCAGGCATGCGCTGGGCGGCCTGTCGCCAGACCAGCGTCTTCCTCCAAAAGGAAGCAGGGAGGTAGGGATCTGAGAGCCCCCTCGGCCTCTTCCTCCGCCAAGCCTGCTCAGAGACGGGCTAAGGGGCGCTGTCCCCGGCCCCGTCGTCCCTGCCCGAGTTTCCCCATGGGGGGACGGCTCCGCACCTCTTCCTCTTGGGTGGTGCTTAGGGTAGGTCCTGTCGCGGGTTGCGAGCAGGTTTTTCCCCTTTTTGAGCCGTTGCCCCATGGGGATCTTGGGTCCACAGCCTCTTCGTCGGTCTGCTGAGCCGACTTGCCTGGCCCTCTAATTAGAGGTGATCAGGAAGGTGGTGGACCCTCCTTCTGACCCTGGGTTCGTGTCCAGGTATTCCTGGTCTCAAACGGACGGGGGCTTGCGCCCCATCCTTCTGCATGCCTGGATGGTCTCTCTGCCAGATATCCCATTCTCAGAACGAGGCGTGCGGCTTCTTCCTGGGTCTCCAGGATGTACTTATTCCTCGTTCCGTCCGTTTCTTGGGAGACTCCTCCCTTTCCTAAGCGGGAGATCTCCTTACGAGTTCCTGGCAGGCCCTTCGTTCTCCGCTCAGCGGTTTCTGCGTCATTGAGGGGTCCGGGCGTAACCCCACCCGGATGGCGGCCTGATTACGACCCTTCCAGGCTCAGACTGGTCTCCCTTTACCGGAGCCACGTTGGAACTCGTGTCTTAGCGGGTGATGCTTCTTCGGGACTGGGCTCGACTCTTGAGTCCGAGCTTGGCTCCTGGCGGACAGGTCTGATTGGGCAATTACGCCCTGCCGCGACCTCCTGGGCCTCATGGCAGCCGGCTCCAGCGTGGTCTGTTGACCCGCTGGTTCATGCGTTCCCCTAGTGGGGACGGGCCAGCCAGCGGTCACAGTGCTGCATTCCTCGGACCAGTTCATGACTACAGCCCAGGAGTTAGGGGAACGCTCCCCCTCGGACCGTTCCAGCTCCTGCAGGAGAACATCCTGTTTGTCCGCCGAGTTGACGGTCTTCTCCGACTGATGCTTCTCGGATGGGTGGGGGTGCCCATCTAGGGGAATACAGAGTGCTTCGCCTCTGGTCCTCTCGGGAGTCCCGATGTCCTTCCTACCCGCTGGAGCTCCAGGCGGTCCACTTAGCTTGCACTGCTCGCTCAGTTTGTGCAGGATCTAGTGGTTTAAGTCCAAGCGGACAACACCACAACCATGTGCTACCTACCCCGCCAGGTTCAGTCGAGCCCCTTGCCTCGGCGTAAGGAGGTTCTCCGCATTGGTTTTTGTTCGCGCAGTCGGAGGCGGTTCCCAGCCATTTGATGGCAGGAGCCTCCAACTCCCTGGCTGATGCCCTAAGCCGGACATAGGCTGCGCCTCTCGAGTGGTCTCCCCTGCCAGAGGTAGCACAGGATCTTCTCCCTCTTCCCTCCAGGGAGAATACGAGGCAGAGACTGTTTCATGCCCGCCCCCTCAGCAAGGTTTGCTGTAGGGGATGCCGTCGAGGCCGTGGACCCCGGCCCTTCCACGCCTCCCCCCCCCATTTCCCTTGACCTACGGGCAAGGCAAGGAGGGACTAGGCGCAGGCGATGCTGGTAGCCCCAGACTAGATTCCAGCTCTGGTATCCAGCTCTCCTCAGTCTCAGCCCCAGGCTCCTGAGGCGGCTTCCAGTCCGCCCGGTCCTGATTTTCTGTTTTCAGGGGAAGGTTTTCCATCTGGACCTTCAATCCCTGCACCTGAAGGCCTGGTCCCTGTGCAGCTAGGGGCCAGGCCTTGGGTCCTCCGGCAAGGTCCTCGACGTTTCGAGGCGTCCTGCTAGAGGTTGACCAAACATGCTCGCCTTCTCCATTTGATGATGGGATAGGGCCTGGCCCCTCTCCCGTCCGCGGGCGAGCATTCTGGACCATCTGCGGTCCATTCTTTGAACTAGGGCTTCGGCTGACGACCCTCTAGATGCTTCTGTTGATCACCCCTATCTTCCGGGCGCGGGCTGGAAGGCAGTCAGTGGCGCAGATAAGGTGGTCTGGCCCTTCTCTAGGCCTCGATCACACCTCCCCTTTGGGGGAGAGTATCCCCATTTCTGTGGGACCTGCGCTGGTATGGGCTTAGCTCACGGGCAAGCCGTTTGAACCGTTGCACAGGTGCGAGTTTCCCCCCACCTGTTGTGGAAGAACACCTTCTTGGGGCTACTCTGCCATCCAGAAGGAGGGGAGAGTTCAAGGCGCTCCTTTGAATCTCTCTATCTGGTCTTCCACAGGGACAAGTTTGTCCTGCGCCCCATCCGAAGTTCCTTCCAAAGGCGTCGGCGGAGTCTTCCCTAACCAGGTATTGTCTCTGCCGGGGTTCATCCCCATTCACACCTCTGAGGCCTCATATAGATTCCATGGGACCCTATTTAACGCTCACCTACCTAGGGAGCGCAAGGCTGAAGTTCGGGATAGGTTCGCCAGCTGTTTGTCATCTACGCTGGAGCCGCACGTGGCAGACCTGCAGCCAGGCGGACGACGAGTGGGTGGGTCACCTCCTGCATAGGTCTTTGCTATAGGTGGGCGGGTATGGAGCCTCCCAGAGGGATAAGTGCTCATTTTACCCGACCTTCCACTGCATCAGTGGCTGCTTCTGAGGATACTCCGGTCCAGGATATCCGCAGGGCTTCTGCCCGGAAGCAGGCTTACCGTTTCCCCTTCCACATCGACCTTGGGTCACGCCGGGTTGCTGGTCGGGGCCTCGGTTCTCCAGTCTTTCTACCTAAGTAGGGGGTGTGCGCCTTGCCTCCCTCCTCCCGGAGAACTGCTAGGAGTCTGCCAATAGTGTGGATGAACAACATATCCATGTCCTAAAATACAGGTTACTCACCTGTAACAGGAGTTCTAGGAATGGTATATGTTGTTCATCCTACACTACCCGACCTCCCGGCCGGCACAACCTGGCTTCCAGCGGGCTAGATCTGGCGTCATGGGGCAGAGCCGAGAGTTTTACCACCCGGGTGGGTGGGAGGAGCCAGCTTGAAGACCTTCCGGCAAGATTTAAAGCGGCAAGGAACCTGCCAATAAGTGTGAATGAACAACATATACCATTCCTAGAACTCCTGTTACAGGTGAGTAACCTGTATTTCTTGTGCAGTACGTTCCCTTAATTGCAGTTGTGGCCAAAAATATTGGGGCCCTTGCACTTTTTTCAAATAACTCACAATTTCCTCTAAACATAAAGTTGAAATTAACAACAGTATTTGGTCTCCACAATTCTTTATTTCTCTGTTAATATTACAGAACCCTTGTTTTTGATTCAGAATTTAATATATCCTTTTAAATAAGAAAATGAAAAGAAATGGCATTGGTAAAATTATTGACACCCTAGACTTAATATTTGGTAGCACAGCCTTTGGTCAAAATAACTGCAATCAACTGCTTCTTATAGCCATGGATGAGCTTCCTGCACCTCTCTACTGGCAGTTTGGCCCACTCTTCTTGTGTGCAAACTGCTCCAGTTCTCCCAGATTTGAAGGCTGCCTTCCCCCAACTGCTGTTTTCAGATCTCTCCACAGGTCTTCAATGGGATTTAGATCTGGACTCATTGCTGGCCACTTCAGAACAGTCCAGCGTCTTGTCTTGAACCATTCCTGGGTGCTTTTTGAAGTGTGTTTAGGGTTAGTGTCCTGCTGGAAGACCCATGACCTTCGACGGAGACCCAGCTTTCTGACACTGGGTTCAACATTGCGCTTCAAAATGGCCTGGTAATCTCCAGATTTCATGATGCCATGCACACGTTCAAGGCACCCAGTGCCAGAGCAGCACACAACCCCAAAACATCACTGAACCTCCTCCATGTTTGACTGTAGGGAAGGTGTTCTTTTCTTTGAAGGCTTCATTTTGTTTTCTGTAAACATAGCGATGATGTGCTTTACCAAAAGCTCTAATTTGGTCTCATCTGTCCACAGGACATTCTCCCAGAAGGATTTTGGCTTGTTCAGGTGTGTTTTGTGAAACTCCAGTCGGGCTTTCTTATGTCTCTCTCAGCAGTGGGGTTCTCCTGGGCCTCGTCCACTATAACCCCTTTCATTGAGTTGGCGACGGATGGTGCGAGTTGAAACTGTCGTACCTTGTGTCTGAAGGTCAGCTTGAATCTGTTTGGCAGTTGATCGAGGTGCTTTCTCCACCATTCGAACAATCCTGTGCTGCAATCTTCGATCAAGTTTTCTCTTGCGGCCACGTCCAGGGAGGTTGGCTACAGTGCCATGGGCCTTAAACTTCCTGATAACATTACGTACGGTGGAAACAGGAACATCAAGGTCTCTGGAGATTGATTTGTAGCCTTGAGATTGTCCATGCTTGGCTACAATCTTCTGTCTGACCTCCTCAGACAGTTCTCTGGCTTTCTTTCTTCTCTCCATGCTCATTGCGGTACACACAGTGACCCAAAACAGGAGAATGAGTCCTTTTCTCTATTCAAACTGGTTGAATGAGTGATTTTTATATTGCAGGCACCTTCAACTCACCACAGGTGAGTTCAATTCCAAAGTGAAGGAGAATCACCTGCTTGAAATCTAATTATTTCTAACTACTTCTAAAAGGTGCCAATAATTTTGTCCGGGCCATTTAAGGATTTCTGTGTGGAATAAGCTAAGACTTGGTAAATTTTTCTGCTTTTTGTGTTTTATTCCACTGCAAGCCAAAGAAATACATATGTGGATACCAAAATAGTTTTTAATTTCAACAATTTTCTGGAAGGAATGGTGCATTATTAGAAAAAACTGCAAGGGTGCCAATATTTTTGGCCACGACTGTACGTCTCGCACATGGTTGCCCTTCAGAAATCTTCTCTTTTGGATCTAGAAAGGGACCTCCAGGATGTTCAAGATGAAACTTTGAGGAAGAAGCTCTTGAATAAAGTACGGATGGGGAAATCCTCGTGTTGCCACACCCTTCGGGCTACTTATGACTTGGTGTATTCAGTGGCGAGAGCAGCTGCCACGGGGATCGGCCTCCGACACCTCTCTTGGCTCCGTATAGCGGGACTGGTGCAGGACGTGCAGTCCTCTCTGTTGGATGCCCCTTTCAGGGGTTCCACCCTCTTTGGCAGCAATGCTAAGGACATCATTACTGGGCTGCAGGAGAGCGGATGCTCCTTGCGGGACGTCCGTTCCTTATACGAGGCAGCAAGAAAAAAGCAACCCTTTCGCCACCAGAGAAGGTGGAACAAATCCCAGGCTAAGCATCGGGCAAAGAACCACACACCTGGCTCGGGAGCTCAAACCCCACAGACCAAATTTCAAAAACAGGCCTCTGAGGCAAAAGCTCCCCCTTCCCTTGGCATCCTGACTCCTTTCCCTTTCTTCCGCTACCTCCAGTACATCAGGAGGAACCAGTCGGAGGGAGGTTCAGCCTCCACCTGGAAGGCTGGAGGTCTGTCACCACAGAAAATTGGGTGCTTCAGCTCATCCAATGAGGTCACTCGATAGAATTCAGCGAAATTCCAACCCCTCAACCACCAGGACGGTTCTTCTATCCCTGGGATCAGGTCCCCATAGTCTCTCGAGATTCAGGCACTTCTCTTAAAGAAGGCCATAGGGTCTGTCCCGTTAAGCCAAATAGGAGTGGGATTCTACTCCCATTTCTTCCTGGTTCTAAAGAAGGTGGGCATCCTGGGGCTGATCCTGGACTTCAGCACACTAAACATCTTCGTTGAGTACAAGAAGTTTCATATGTTGACCCTTCAGGGACTCCTTCCCCTGCTCCATCAAAATTCTTGGCTGTGCTCCGTGGACATGCAGGATGCTTACCTGCATATCCCTATCCTCCTCGCCCACCGCTGTCTCCGCTTTGTTTTCCTGGAGAAGCATTTCCAGTTCGAGCACTCCCATTGGGTCTTTCTTGACGCCCCAGTGTTCACCAAATGACTAGTGGTGGTGGCAGCCTTTCTGTGCCGCCAGGCATTTATGTCTTCCCGTACCTGGACGACTGGCTCCTCTCAGCACCCTCCTACCAGACTGAAAGAGTCTCTCTCTCTCTCTCTCTCTCTGAGCTTGTTTGCTTTACTGGGCATAACGGTCAATTTTCCCAAGTCCCAGCTAGTACTCTCACAGAGACTCCAGTTCATTGGAGCTGTACCAGACACAGTTCAGGTCAAGTCTTTCCTGCCATCTGATCGGGCTGAGACCCTTGCTTCTCAAGCCACACTGGTGGCACAGGCCCGATGGATCCCTGCACACTCGGTGCTTCGTTTATTGGGTCTGATGGCGGCCACCATTTCGACAGTCCCTATGACCAGGCTTCACGTGAGGGTTACCCAATGGTCTCTTCGAGTCCAGTGGGACCAGAGGACGGACGACATGAACCAAAAAGTCATGATCTGCAACATCCTCCAGAGAAATCTATGCTGATGACAGGATCTCTTGAATTTGTCGAATGGGGTCCCTTTCCTTTCAGCAATTCCAACTCAAATTCTCATTACGGACACTTCAGTTCTAGGGACATGGATATGTTGTTCATCCACGCTGTCTGGCAGGTTCCTTGCCGCTTTAAATCTTGCTTGAAGATCTTCAAGCTGGCTCCTCCCACCCGCCGGGGTGGTAAAACTCTCTGCTCCGCCCCATGACTCCAGATGTTCCTTACCGCTTGGAAGCTCTGGTTCCCTCCTTAGCTCTCTGCGTTTTAGACTGGATCCTAACTCTTCAGTTCGTCCAAAACTAGTTTTGAAGTTTTCTAAACTTCTGTCTTCTTCATCCCTCGCGGCTGAGATGGACAAATCGATTCCCGGCTTTTGGAGGTGCCCTTGTGGGCAGAAAATGTCCAGGACGAATCCGCACTCCACATGCGTCTACTGCCTAAGCCTAGAGCACGACCCGCAGGCTGCGAGTTGTGCCGCTCTTTTTCGGCCACTGTCCTGGAAGATCGCGCTGCCCAATTGAAGCTCGGGCGCCCGGAGAAGCGTTACCCGCCAGTAAAATCCAAAGAGGCTCGTTGGGCAGTGTCTGCGGCGGCTGGCTCGGCTGAGCAGCTCGAGCATATGATCGCCCTCGAGGAGGAGGCGGCCCAGGCCGCATCTTCCTCCTCCTCGGCCGCAGCATTTATCCCGCTCTCTCGGAGTTCCTCGTACACGGCTTCATTCAAGGAGCTTTGTCAGTCCCTTTCCACGAAAGGAGAGGGGACTTCGGGACATTCTTCTTGGCCCAAGAAGAAGAAGGAGTTGAAGGGTAAGTCCCACCGTCTGCGTTCGTGGGAGTGGGTGAGGTCTCCTTCCCCGGACAGCAGACCGTCAACTTCGGTCGAAGTTGCGGCTCAGGCCGCTGACTTCACGGTGTCCCCGTCAGGCCAGCCGGCCGAGACTCCCATCGACGCAGTTGAGATTTTTCTCGACCCGTCGGACAGGCTGTCGACTGGTGAAGCCGACAACCCATCTTCACCGGTTCCCCCGGAGGAGACCGAGGATCTGTCTGCGCCTTCGGGGCCACAGTCCCCGGATAAAGTGCCCGAGCTGAGGGAAGAGCGGGTGTCTCCCACCCCTTCCCAGACCCGCCCTCGGTCTCGGACTTCATCTCGGTCAAGCCGTTACGGCCGACATCAGCGGTCTCGGTACCGAAGTAACCAGCGACACTGTTCCTCCTCGTCCTCTTCCTCGGATGAGGAGGAAGCTTCGGCTTACGTAAGTGTATGTCGATGTTACGAGGAGCTTATGGCAGCACTTACTGTTGTCCGGGACTAAACCGACTCCGGCTCAGCCCCCGGCCATCAAGTGGCTGTCGCCCGAACGACCGAAGCAACCGCTCGTCCCAATCGAGATACCCATTCCAGGGCCGGTTGTTCGGCCGAAACCGGCTGCTCCACCGATTGTGGTGGAACCTCCGCCTCCACAACCGAAGTCTGGGGCACCGACCAAGGATTCTCGATCGGGTCATAGCCTGCCCCACAGGTTGTCTGTCACCCTCACTCCCGACCGTCTTCGACAGGTGGAGGGTGGCTCAGGCAGCTCTTTGCAGACTCTTCGGAATCCGATGACGACTCCTCCCTGTTCTCCCGGCAGGTCGAGCTGGAGTCCTCCGGGGGCCATTGTCCTTCTTGGGTCTGCTTCGACTCATCTCGGAGTCCACCGGGATGCAGCTCGAGCCCATGTCCAAACGGGCCAAGTATCCTCTGGCGGAGATACTGGACGAGGATCCCGGAGGCCTTTCGGTGGCTGAGGCCATTTTCGCCCAGCCTTGGAGCTTTGGCAGCGGCCTGCTTCCTGTCCTGCGCCTGGCCAGGAAGTATGCGGTCCCTACCGGCTCTTTGCCCGGTTTCTCAGAGCACCCCTCTGCCGAGGGGTTAGTCACCGACAGCGTCTTGCAGCGTTCCGGAAAAGCTCGGGACGTGGATAAGCCCCCCGACAAAGAGTCCAAAAAGCTGGACTTTGCCAGGCGCAAGGTGTACGCTGCGTCCTTCCTCGGCCTCCGACAGGCCAGCTCGGCCGTGCTGATGGCACACTTCTCCACGCCCTCATGGGCCCCCTGGATGAGGTTGTCCCTCATCTCCCGGCCGACCTGCAGACCACGGTCCATCAGGTGCGGGACCAGGGTAGGGCAGTGGCAAAGCAGCAGCTTCAGACTGCTCTGGACATAGGTGATTCCTGTGCCAGGTCAGTAGTGGCGCGGTGGCTATCGCGTCGCAGGGCGTGGCTGAGGATATCCACCTTCACGGTGGATACCCAGCACAAGTTGGCGGACGTCCCCTTCTTGAGGACTGACCTCTTCGGCCCTGGAGTGGAGGGACACCTCCAGCGGATCGAAAAGTCCAATGCCACTCTGGACTCGGTCACCTCCGCCCGGAGGGACAAAGGCCGCCATCAACAACAGCATAAGTCCTTTCGTCCTTCGGCCCCTGCAGCACGACCAGCCCAACAGCACCAGCAACAGGGCCAGCAGGCTCGCGCTTGGCATCCCAAACCGAAGCCCGCGGCTTCCTCCAACAGGAAGCAAGGAGGTAAAGGCCCTGGAGGTCCCTCAGCCAGTCCCTCTTCCAAGCCTGCCCAGTGACGGGTTGAGGGATGCCGCCCCCAGCCTCGTCACTCCCCCCTGGGTTCCCCCTGTGGAGGGACCGCTCCGCCACTTCCTTTCCGCCTGGTCCGCTATACCACAGACCCTTGGTGTTGGAGGTGGTAGGAAAGGGTCTGCCTCTGGAGTTGAGCAGATCCCACCCTTCGAGCTGTCACCCTCAGGGGCCATGGGGTCTGCAGCCTCGCTGTCGCCCGCCCGAGCCGATATTGCCCTGCTCCTTGAAAAAGAGGTGATCAGGAAGGTGGTGGATCCTCCTCCAGACCCAGGGTTTGTGTCCAGGTATTTCCTGGTACCAAAACGGACGGGGGGGGGCTGGCGCCCCATCCTCGACCTGCATGACCTGAACAGGTTCCTAAGGTCTCGGACTTTCAGGATGGTCACTCTGGCTCAGATAATTCCATCCTTGGAACGAGGTGTATGGTTCTGTTCCCTGGACCTCCAGGACCCGTTCTTTCACGTCCCGATCCGTCCGTCTCATCAGAGATTTCTCCGCTTCAGAGCGGAGGGATCCTTTTATGAGTTCCGGGCCATGCCCTTCGGCCTCTCTCTAGTTCCCGGGGTCTTCACCAAATGCATGGCAGTGGTGACAGCATTCCTGCGGCGCCAAAGGGTCTGGGTGTACCCCTACCTGGGCGACTGGCTGATTGCATCCCCCTCCAGAGCGGAGGTGGAGCAGTCAGAGATCTGGCCCTCAGGTTTGCTCTCAGATTGGCCTCCTCATCAAGCGAGGCCAAGTCGGAACTCGTGCGAAGCAGGTGATACTCTTCATGGGGCAGAGCTCGGCTCTCTTGAGCGGCAGAGCTCCGGCCCGGACAGGGCGAGTTCTTTCCTCCTTTGCCCAATCATTTCTGGTTGGGCAATCGCGTCATGCCCGGGACTTCCTGCGCCTCCTGGGCCTCATGGCGGCCTGCACCAGCGTGGTCCATTGAGCCCGTTGGTACATGCGTCCCCTTCAGTGGGGACTGGCCGACTAGTGGTCTCAACGCTGCGATCCATTGGACCAGCCCGTGACAGTGACCCAGGAGATGTGGGACGCTCTCCAGTGGTGGACCGTTCCGGCACATCTGCAGGAGGGCATCCCGTTCGTGCGCCCCGAGCCGACGGTCTCTCTATCGACCGATGCATCTCTGATGGGTTGGGGTGCCCATCTGGGTGAGCGCACGGCCTCTGGTCCCCTCGGGAGTCCCGATGCCATATCAACCTGCTGGAGCTCTGAGCGGTCCGTCTAGCTCTCACCACCTTCGCTCCGTTTCTACGGGGTCAAGTAGTTCAGGTCCAGATGGACAATACCACGGCCATGTACTACCTGAACCGCCAGGCCGGGACGCGCTCCATGCTGTTGTGCAAGGAAGCTCTCCGCATTTGGTCCCTAGTGCGCAGCCTGGAGGCGGATCTCCTAGCCATTCACGTGGCAGGAGCCTCCAACACCCTGGCCGATGCCCTAAGCCAGATGGGGGCTGCGTCTCACGAGTGGTCTCTCCTGCCAGAGGTAGTACAAGATCTCTTCTTCCACTGGTGCACGCCTCAGGTGGACCTGTTTGCCTCCAGGGAGAATGCGAAGCTGGGACTGTTCCATGCTCGCCCCCCCCAACAGCAGGGCTCGCTGCAAGGAGATGCCTTCTCGAGGCCATGGACCCCGGGCCTCTTCTATGCCTTTCCCCCATTTCCCTTGATCCACAAGGTGCTTCTCAAGGCGAGGAGGGACAAGGCGCAGGTGATTCTGGTAGCCCCAGATTGGCCCCGCCAATTCTGGTATCCAGATCTCCTCAGTCTCAGCTCCAGGCTCCCGAGGCGGCTCCAAGCCCGCCCGGACCTGATCTCAGTCAACCAGGGGAAGGTATTCCATCCGGACCTTCAATCCCTGCACCTGACGGCCTGGTTCCTGAGCGGCTAGAGTTCCAGGCCTTGGGTCTTTCCAACGAGGTCCTCAGTGTCGTTGAGGCGTCCCGTAAGGAGTCGACCAGAAAATGCTATGCCTTCAAATGGAAGAGATTCTTCATTTGGTGTCAGGAGAAGGGCTTGGACCCTTCCGCCTGTCCCTTGGCAAGCATTTTGGACCACCTGTGGTCCCTTTCTCAGCAAGGACTTCGGTCGACGACCCTTAAGGTGCAGCTGGCAGCTATCTCTGCTTACCGGGCACGGGCCGGGAAGCAGTCAGTGGTGCAGGAGAAGGTGGTCTGGCGCTTTTTCAAAGGCCTTGATCACATTTCCCCTCCGGTGTGAGAACCTCCACCTCCGTGGGATCTACTGCTGGCATTGGCCAAGCTCATGGGCAAGCAATTCGAACCGATGCACAGGTGTGATATTTCCCACCTGTCTTGGAAGACTGCCTTCTTGGTGGCTGTCACGTCAGCCAGAAGGATTGGAGAGCTCCGGGCGCTCTCCATCGAGTCTCCTTATCTGGTCTTCCACAGGGACAAGGTTGTCCTGCACCCCACCTGAAGTTCCTTCCGAAGGTGGTGTTGGAGTTTCACCTAACCAGGTGTTGACTCTGCGGTGTTCTACCCCATTCACACTCGAGGCCGAATATAGGTTCCATACTTTGGACCCTAGAAGAGCGCCGCTATAAGGAGCGGACGGCTGAAGTTCGGGAGAGGTTCACCAGCTGTTTGTCACCCACGCTGAAGTCAAGACCTGGCAGACCTGCAGCAAGCGGATCGATAAGCAGGTGGGTCACCTCCTCATAGATCTCTGCTATAGGTTGGCGGGCATGGAGCCTCCCAGAGGGATAAGAGCTCATTCTACCTGCCATACAGCTGCATCGGTAGCTGCTTCCAGGGATGTCCCTATCCAGGATATCTGCAGGGCTGCTACCTGGAAGTCGGCACATACCTTCATCACCCACTACCACATCGACCTTGAGTCACGCCGGGATGCTGGTTTTGGGGCCTCGATTCTCCTGTCTCTATTTCCTAAGTAGGGGATGTGCGCCTTGCCTCCCTCCTCCCGGAGAACTGCTAGGAGTCTGCCAGACAGTGTGGATGAACAACATATCCATGTCCCTAGAAATACAGGTTACTCACCTGTAACAGGAGTTCTAGGAATGGTATATGTTGTTCATCCACATTCACCCGGCTTCGACGCACAACCCGGCTTCCAACGGCTAGATCTGGCGTCATGGGGCGGAGCCGAGAGTTTTACCACCCGGGTGGGTGGGAGGAGCCAGCTTGAAGACCTTCCAGCAAGATTTAAAGCGGCAAGGAACCTGCCAGACAGTGTGGATGAACAACATATACCATTCCTAGAACTCCTGTTACAGGTGAGTAACCTGTATATCTGGGCTGGGGTGCTCATCTGGGGTCTCACAAGACATGGGTCTTGGTCCAACCAGGAGCTGATGGTCCACATCAGTGTTCTGGAGACCAGGGTGGTTCTTTTTGCACTCCAGGCATTCTAGTCGCAGCTGGTTCCGGGATCTATCTTGGTACAGACGGACAACATGTCCACTGTCTGGTACATAAACAAACAGGGGGGAACCAGATCATACCCTCTTTGCTGAGAAGCCGTGTGGTACTGGACAATTCAGCACAGCCTTTATCTGACATCAGTTCACATTCTGGGCGTCACCAACATCCTGGCGGACAGTCTCAGTCGATCAGTGGCCAGGGCCCACAAGTGGGAGCTAAAGTCAGAGGTAGTCGAAGATCTCTTTCTTCGGTGAGGTTGGCCAGAGATGGATCTGTTCTCCTCACCATACAACGCAAAACTACCCGTCTTATGCTCGCTCGTTCCTGGGCATGGTGCTTTTTGGTGAGACGCCCTGTCTCTTTCGTGGACAAGGAGGTTTCTATACATCTTTCCTCCCTTTCCTCTAATCCAGAAGGTCCTGGTGAAACTTCAACAAGAGGGGGCCCACGCTATCCTAATTGCTCCTCTTTGGCCACGCCAAATTTGGTTCCCTCTTCTGCAGCATTTGGCACTGGAACCTCTGGTTCCTCTGCCCATTTACCATGACCTTCTGACTCAGGGGCAGGGCACTCTGGTTCATGCGAGCCTTCAGTCCCTCCACCTTCATGCATGGCACCTGTGGACATAGCGATTTCTCGCTATGGGGTCTCTTCACAGGTTGCGCACATTTCTGGTGGAGGCCAGAAAACCTTTCGTTAGATCCACTTACGCTATGAAGTGGAAGAGATTCACGATATGGGCCCAAGCAAAGAGCTGGGATCCATTTCCATTCTCAGCATCCCAGGTTCTAGAGTACCTCGCACATCTGTCTGAGGCAGGCCTTAGCTATTCTTCCATTAAGTCCACCTCTCTTCGGTGTCAGCCTACCACCTCCCAGTGGAGGGCAAAACTTTGGCTCAACTGGAGGTTGCCAAAACCTTTTTGAAAGGCATCCTTCATTTGTAACCTCTGATCCGGTATCCTTGTCCGCCCTGGGACCTGAATTTCATGCTCGAGAAGCTGACCTTACCACCATTTGAACCAGCTTCTTCTTGCGACTTGTGCTTCCTTTCCTGGAAGACCTTGTTTTTATTCGCTGTCACTTCGGCCAGAAGGGTGTCCGAATTACAGGCCTTCGTATGTAAAGAACCTTATTTGATTTTTCATAAGGACCGAGTAGTCCTTCGGACTAGCCCTCCTTTTTTGCCCAATGTTGTTTCAGAAACCACTTTGAACCAGAGCATGGAATTACCGGTATACTATCCACAGTAGTCCAACGGGGGGGGGGACACCTGCTGCACACGCTTGATGTGCACTGGATCCTGAGGTACTACATGAACAGGACTAAAGACGTTAGGAAATCTAACCAACTATTTGTAGCCTTTACCCTTCAGTGCCAGGGCAAGGCTATTTCCAAGCAGGCCATCTCCCGATGGCTTGCTAACTGCATCCATTTTTCATACACGAAATATGGAAAGTCTCTCCTGGGGGCAGTCCAAGGCCACTCCACCCGTAGCGTGACGACCTCTACTGCCTTTTTTAGGAATGTGTCCATGGCAGAGATCTGTGCTGCGGCCACCTGGGCGTCTGTTCATACCTTCACTAAGCATTACAGTCTGGACATTGCCTCTCGGCGCAGAACTGGCTTTGGTCTTGCAAGGCCTTCTGTCGTGATTACTCTTGGCGACCTCTCCTCCTCCCGGATGCACCTGTGCCTTATTTTTCTTTGGGACTGCTTGGTATTCAGTCCTATATGTGAAGACCTACTGCAGGAACCCTTTTGAAGTAAGATATAGCAGTTACATAAGAACTTACCGTAACAGTAGATCTTTGAGAGATTTTCCTAAAGTAGGTCTAGTTTCCTTCCCTCCTTCCCCTGGTTTTTGGATGCTTTACTTTCCATCCTATCTAGTCCGTCTGGACTAGAGTGGAAACAGGGCCTTTGGACTTCACTCCGGTTTTCTCCTTACCTATCTTTAGGTCTCCGTTGGAAAAGAACTGGAGAGCAGGCGCGGGACCGCCCCTTTTTTAGTCGGGCTGACATCATGACGCCCGGATGTTGGGGGTGGTCCCCGCTGATTGCCATCTGTAAGTTTGCTGTGCAGTCCTGATGCCAGGGGGCACAATCCTATATGTGAAGACCTACTGCAGGAACCTCTCTCAAAGATCTACTGTTACAGTAAGTTCTTACGTAACTGCTATTTCGTCATCTTTAAGACATACCCACCTTTTTTCCTCTCCTCTGGGATGGCAAGCAAATACAGATATTGAGGTACCACCGTTTACCTCTTCCTGCAGGTGTCACTGTCGTTCATGTAAACCCCAGTAACATCTGGTCAGTGCATTTGACTTAACCCTGACCTAGGCCATCTTCCTGACCTCTTTGGGTTATTGGAAGCTAGACACCCAGTTTCATCTAAGAGTTATGGCTTTTATAGCTTATGGTCTTTTATAGTTTATGATCTTAAGCTGGCCTCCTGCTGACCTTATCCTGCTAGTAGAGACTATATGTCTAGTTTTACCATTTGATCAAGAGTATAGTAAATCTGTCTGTTTCTTATCTAGTTGAGTACCAAACCCAAATTCACTTCTTGGAAATTCTGGCTATTTTGTATTTACTCCTAAAAGCCTTTTAAAGAGACAGTGTCTTATTCTAAAGTCCATTACAACACACACAGTAGGAACCCAAATAAAGGATGGAGGCCTATCATGCAACATCCCTCCCTCCACTGTAGCCATTTGAATCACATGGCCTGTCATACATAGAAACAGAGAAATTGACAGTAGATAATGACTGCTGTGCCCATCTAGTCTTCCCATATTTAATTATGTTCACTTTTGCTGCAAACCCAACTTGATCTACAGCACTGTCTCTTCCTCCTCCCATCCTCCAAACCAAAAGTTAATTGGTTGAACAGAATTGTAGTCTCATTACAAGTGATTTTCTAAAAATGAATTAAGAAAAAAAAAAGGTTGCAAATTGTAAAGAGCATCCTTGGCTATCTGTCATTACTGTGTAGACAGTGTCTGGGTTTTTAAAAATAAATAAAATCTCATATTGTAGCTTACTCAACATTGTTATACAGCTGGGTACCATCATAATACAGTAAATTCATATAGTATGTACCTATTATGGTGACACGACTCTTGACTAGTATATTCTTCACACATGTTCCCCTTGATTTTTTTCTCCCTTGCTCAGTGCATGTATTATTACTGATTTGATTACCATGTCTGTGTAGCATAGTACAACATGAATTCTCTGTACCAAACAATTTACAGTTTCGACATTGTGCATGTTGAGAATTTTACACTGTATCCATTTGAATCGCATAACCTGTCATACATAGAAACTGATGGCTGATGATGATCGCTGGACCCATCTAGTCTGCCCATTTTTAATTATGATTAGTTTTTTGCTGGAGACCCAACTTGATCTACAGCACTTTCTTTTCCATCCCCTTCCTTTCTCCAAGGGTTCCTTTGTGCATATTTGAAACCCACCACTGGTTTCACCACACTCCCTCCCATGGAAGGCTGTTCTAGGAATCCACCACCCTTTCTGTGAAGAAGTACTTCCTCACATCTCTCCTGAATCTACCTCCTTCCAGCTTCATATCATGACCCCTTGTTCTGCAGTAATTTTTCTCTGAAACATACCTCCCTTCTGTACCTTGTTAACCCCTGTGTGGTATTAGAAGGGGCGCCATCATATCCTAACTCTTCCTCTTCTCCTCCAGGGTGTACATATTGAACTCTTTCATAGGGCTTCTAATGCAGACCTTGCACCATTTATATCCCTCAGCTTTCTTCTTGTTGCTTTCTCCTTTCTCCAGTTGTTCCTCCTTCCTCACCTTTCTGCTTTGACTGCTCCTTTCCCCCTTCATCCTTTGTTAAACCCCTGCTTGGGATCTCCCTACTCTCTATCTCAGCCTGTGGTGGCCCACTTTCTGCCTCCCGTTTGTTCATCGCCCCGGCTACTTTAAATAGCCATCAACAACATTCTAACATTTCACATTGTAACATTTAAACTGTGCACTGAGGACTATAGTTCCCCCCCTTAATGGAAGCTGACCATCACCTCAGTATAGGCTCTTATCCTTACAGGTTGACCCTCAGTCCCCATTATAGCCATACCACTCCTCTCTGCACAGTTTCTTCTACCATAACTTGGAGGCCTCGGTGCGGAACTCCCTCTCCTTCCCCGCATAATACAAGATCTTACTTCGAGATACAGCTCTTGCAGCAGGTTACACCATTAGGACTGAAGCCGGCAGGCGCGAGGACCCCGGAGATCTTTTCTAGCTAGCTATCTTCAGCGGGGACCGCCCCCGACGTCGGTCCCGCCTCCAGCGTCAGGCATGGTACAAAGGGGCGGTCCCGCCAGAATCACCAGTTCTTTTCCGGCTGTCGAAAGTGCATGCCTTGACCCTACGGTTTTAGTCTGAGCGACACGGCCAGCGTGGTTTGAGAATTTTTGTTGTGGAAGATTTCTACAATCAGCGGTGACCTGTCTGATGTCCTCTCCGATGGCCGGCCATTCCTCTAAGTGCGCGTCACGGCAAACAAATCCGGTTAAGACCCGCACTCCGTCGTCGGTGCCTGGGCCCAGACCGCGATACTAAGGCCTGCTTCCTGTGCCAGGGGTTCAATGGCCGCACCAGGATCCGCCGGCAGAAGGCCCTTCAAGCGTACCTCCTAGAAGAACAACTGCGGGCGATGTCGTCCAAGGGGGATTCGGCGCACCAGCACGGCGAGAAGAAGAAGAAATCGAGGGATTCTGCCTGGTTGCCGGTTCGGGCCTCCGAGTCCCGGAGCTCTGGGTCTCGGTCGGACCGCTCTCCTTCCAGGGCCTCATCTCTGCCCCCTGCTGCGGTGCCCGCCACCAAGCCCGCTCAGGCCTCTGCCGCCAGGCCATCGTCTTCATCTTCTGCCCAGAAGGCCGTGGCAAAGTCGGGGGAACGCCACCACCACCACAAGTCGGGCTCCCGCTCCTTGGCCCCCAGCGCCCGTTCCTCTCTCTCCCCGGAAGACCTTGGAGCTTACTCCGTTGAGAAGCCGGTGGATCGGCGTCGGCCAGACCGTCGTCGGCGACCACCGTTCTCTGAGCCGGCGCCCGGCGTCGTCGGCCTCTTCAGCGCATCGGACGTCGGTGGGGGGCCGGCGTCCGCGCCGCCTGGCCGAGGCTCCTGAGCCTCCGGCGCCGGTCGGACAGGAGTCCCTCACGAGGAGGATCGGCCCAGCCCGATGACCAGGCGGGCGTTCCCGGCGCGAGAGTCTCCCAGGGTCCCTCGCCACCGCCCGAGGCCCGTGGAGCTGTCGCGGGACCCGGCGTCCGGCCCCTCGACCTCGGGCCGGCGTCGGGGCTGTCCTTGGCGGTGAAGGACCTTTTTACCTACTGGTGAGGATACCATCAGGAAGGCGTGGTACCCCCAGTCCTTCCTCCTCCACCTCCCCCTTCTACTCCAGCTCCAGCCCTTCACCTGTGGTTCAGCTGGCCGTTCTGTCCCAGGGGCCTGAGACTCCTCCCAGGGGCCGACATTCTAAAAGGAGACCTCCGTCCAGATCTTCGTCTCCTGGATCACCCAGCCCTAAGAGGTCCAGGAGCGCGCGTGTCGCCGTCGACGGAGGGCACGGGATCATCCTGTTCATCATCCAGATCCCCATCTCGGTCTCGCTTCCTCGCCGGACCCACGTGAGACTCAAGGTCTCCTCCGGACGATCCATCCTTCATGGATATAATAGAGACATATCCAGGAGAACATGGGTTGGGAAGCAGAGAACTTGACCCGAAGGTTACGCCTGGCAAAATACCTTGGCAGAAGACTCTAAGCCTGTGGTGGTGCCACCCTTGGTGGACACTTTACGTGGAGCGTCACCAAGGCTGCGTGGAAGCGTCCACATTCGCCCCGGCGGTGCGAAGAAGGCTGACGGTTGTACAGGCCCCTAAGGGGACCAATACCTGTCACAGCACCCTCTGGCTGACTCCTGGTGATCACAGCCTCCCATGATCGGTCCCAGAGACCGCAACATTTGAGCACCCTGCCACGGACCCGAGTCAAACAGCTGGACTCTTTGGGGAGGCGCACTACGCTTCATGACTTGCGCCCTCAGGTCCCTGAATTACCTTACCCACATGGTGCAGTTCCAGAGACGCCCTGTGGGAACAGAGACCTAGAGGCGGAGAGGCTGCCGGAAGGTGAGCAGAAGAGGAGATGCTTCAGCTTCTCTGGGCGGGGTTCAGGCAGTGGGGACCCAAGTCTTAAGAGCGCATGTGATTCAGCGGACTCGTCAGCCAGAGGCGGTTGCTTCAGGTGTTTGCCTCGAAGACACTCTTGGCTCAGTGTCTCGGTTCACCCAGACATCCGAAAAACATTATGGGCGCTCCCTTTGAAGGTGAGGTACTGTTTGGTAATCCGTCGGGCGATATAATTACCAAACTCAAAAAGCTGGAAAGCGGTCCGGACAGTCCAGGCGATGTACCGGCCGAGGCTTGGCTCCTTTCGTAGGAGCCAAGGCGGTTTCCGTGGGCGGACTCAGAGGCAGCAGCCCCGTTCCGCCACACAACAAAGGGGCTCTGGCTTTCGAAGGACCCAGGGGAAGCAGCCCGCCAGCAGGGGTCAGCGCTCTTCCAAGGCCACCCAGCCGGCGGGTCCTTCAGCCGCCACAGCATGACTCCTTTCCGGCCCCCGCCCCTCAGGATCAACGGGATGTTTCGGTCGGGAGTCGCATTGCGAACTTCCTGTTGGGATGGCAGGCGATAACCACCGACAGGTGGGTACTTCAGCTGGTCAGCAGAGGCCACTTTTTAGAGTTCGCAGAACAGCCACCCTCGAGGCCTCCTCTGCTCTCCCGGTACTCGGGTCAGCACCGCGACTTAATTTGGCAAAAGGTGATCGCACTCCTGGACAAGGGGGCGATTCAGCCTGTCCCAGGAAACCAGAGAGGACTAGGGTACTATTCTCACTTCTTCCTGGTTCCCAAAAAGACAGGGGACCTCCGTCCTATTCTGGACCTAAGCGACCTCAACTTGTCAGTCACATACAAAAGGTTCCGCATGGTGACCCTTCCGGGTCTAATTCCCATGCTAAAACAAGGCGCCTATTTAGCATCCTTAGACATGCAGGATGCCTACCTGCACATTCCCATAGCTCAAGCGCATCAGAGGTTCCTGCGCTTCGAGTTCTTAAGCCACCATTTCCAATTCGAGCTCTTCCCTTGGGCTGTCATCCGCTCCAAGGGTTTTCACCAAGTGCATGGCAGTGGTGGCAGCTGCTCCTAAGGAGGAAGGGCCACTATGTGTTCCCGTACCTCGACGATTGGCTTCTCATGGCCGTCTCCAGAGAGGCGCTTCTGCAAGCGATCCACGACACTCAGGTCCTGTTCGGATCACTTGGGATTCTGATAAACCACGAGAAGTCCGTCTTGGTACCGTCGCAGAACCTGCAGTTCATAGGTGCAGTGCTGGACACGGTCCAGGGGAGGGCTTTCCTCCCAGTCGACAGGGCGGAACGCATCAGGTCCCTCATACAGGACCTATCAGCGAATCAGACCGCTCCGGCCAGGTCGGTCCCTCGCCTGCTCGATCACATGGCTGCAGCCATTCCCACGTCCCCTCGCGCGGCTCCACATGCGCATAACGCAGTGGACGCTCAAGGCGCAGTGGGACCAGAGGCAAGACCATCTGCAGCATCCAGTCAGAATCACGAAACGAGTGGTTCAGGACTGGCAATGGTGGTTAGCCCCCGGGTCGCTCTCCAAGGGCGTCCTTTCGCAGCGCCTCGTCCCTCGAGATAACTCCTCACCACAGGCGCTTCAGGTCTCGGGTGGGGAGCTCACCTGGATGGGGTGAGGTCTCAGGTGTATGGAGTCCGCTGGAAGCTCATCTTCACATCAATGTTCTGGAGATGAGAGCGGTGCTCTATGCTCTCCAGGCTTTCCAGTCCATGATCCCACCGTGTACCATCCTGCTTCAGACGGACAACACGGCGGTGATGTACTACCTCAACAAGCAAGGAGGCGCACACTCTTACCCCCTTTGCAGGGAGGCCATGAGAGTGTGGGATTGGTGAATCGGACACGGCGCAAGCTTAGTCGCGGTACATGTTCCCGGCGTGGACAACACGATCGCGGACGGTCTGAGTCGCTCCCAGGCCAGAGTCCACGAGTGGGAACTTCTTCAGGAGGTAGCAGAGGATCTGTTCCTTGATGGGGAACTCAGAGTTAGATTTATTAGCATCCCCATCCAGCATAAAAACTGCCCAATTTTGCCGCTAGATCCAGGGCCTGGAGTTTTCTGGCGAGGCCGTTGTCCCTCTCCTGGGAGAACAGTTCCTCTCGCTTTCCTCCTTTCCCGTTGATCCAGAGAGTTCTGCTCAAACTACGTAGGGCGTCGTGTTTGATTCTGGTGGCCCCATTATGGCCCAGACAAATCTGGTTCCCGTTGCTGGCGCAGCTGTCCAGGAACCCCGCTCTCACTACCGCGCAGTTCTCACCTTCTGTCTCAGGAGCAAGGTTCGTTATTGCTTCCGGATCTGCGGTCTTTGAACCTGCATGCCTGGCTCCTAGAGACGTAGCCATCATGCGACACGGGGTCTCGCAAGAGGCGCAGAGAGTACTCTCTGCGGCCAGAAGCTTCGACTACTCACGCTACTTACGCCATGAAATGGCGCCGATTCTGTCTATGGTCACGGGCTCGTGACCTTTCTCCTTTAGGTTGCCCTGTGGGGGCAGTCTTGGACTACCTCCTCTCCCTTTTTCATTCGGGGTTAGCCTACTCCTCTATTAAGGTACACCTTTGTGCTATTTCAGCCTATCACCAGCCGGTGGGCCAGCGCACCATTGCTCAACTGGACACCTCTCGGGAGTTCCTGAGAGGGGTGCTGCACCTTAGGCCTCCTATTAAAGATCCGGTTCCTCCATGGGATCTTCTTTTTGTTTTGGAGCAACTCACGCTCCCTCCCTTTGAACCAGCCGCGGATTGCGAGCTACATTTTCTGTCTTGGAAGACGTTGTTTTTAGTTGCAGTTACTTCAGCCAGAAGGATTTCTGCGCTTCATGCCCTGATGTGTAAGGAGCCTTATTTGGTTTTTCACCGAGACAGAGTGTCTCTGAGAATGAATCCTAAGTTTTGCCTAAGGTGGTCTCAGCTCTGACCTTAAATCAGGATATCGACCCTGGTCTACTTCCCGAACTTCTCCAGTAGAGGAGGCTTTGCTCCATACTTTAGATGTTCACGCAGCCTGAGGTATTACCTCAATAGAACTAAGTCCTTTCGGGCTTCTGAGCAACTTTTCGTGTCCTTCGCACAGAGAATGAGAGGTCGGCCAGTGTCTAAGCAATCCTTATCCCGCTGGCTTGTGCAATGCATCTCTCATTGCTACCAATCCAAACAAAAGCCCCTCCCGGGTTCCATCCGGGGCCATTCCACTAGGGGCGTAGCCACTTCTTTTGCAGCTCTCAAGAATGTCTCAACCTCAGCTATTTGTGCTGCGGCCACTTGGAGCTCTGTGCATACCTTTATCAGGCATTACAGTCTGGATATCGCCTCTAGGCGAAGGGCTGGTTTCGGCCAGGCCGTGCTGCAGGGACTCCTGTCCTAAATCGGGGCCGGGTTGGTCCTCCTCAGTTTCTTCTTTTTCCTCCTCCCGGTGTGAAGGGGACAAGCTTTATTGCTTGGGAATCAGTCCTAATGGTGTAACCTGCTGCAAGAGTTGTATCTCGAAGTAAGATAGTACAGTTCGTAAGAACTTACCGTAACAGTAGATCTTCGAAACAGCTCTTACAGCAAATATCCATACCCGTGTCCCCTTGGAGAGGAAGTCTTTTAGTTAGCTGTTGCTCCTCTTAAAAAAAAAAATGAATGAGAGAGGAGTGAAGGTGAATATTCAGCCAGCCAGTCTGAATGTCCAGAGAGCAGGAAGTTATTTCCTTCCGCATGGCTGGGCGAGCGCAGGAGTCGGATATTCACCTGTAAAGTGAATGCTTTTTTCATCCTGGGGTTTTCGTACCCCTTTTTGCCTTCTGACGGTGGATCCTCGGTCTCCCCCTCTATTGCAACCTCTGGCCGGAGTCTCCAGCGGAGAACTGGGGATTCTAAGGGACCGCCTCTTTTGTACCTACACGCTTGACGCCGAGGCGGGACTGACGCTGGGCGGTCCTCAGCTGAAGATAGCTAGCTAGAAAAGATCTCCGGGGTCCTGTCGCCTGCCGGCTTCAGTCCTAATGGTGTAACCTGCTGCAAGAGCTGTTCTCGAAGATCTACTGTTACGGTAAGTTCTTACGTAACTGTACTTTGCACTCGCCGCTCGCATTTTAAACACATGGGAAACACAGGATCAACCAGGTAAATGATCTAACTTTACCGAAAATGAAATACATACACAAAGCTGCCTACAGAAATTCATTTTTACATTTCAGCGCATGAAACGCCCTTATCAAGTTAATGCATTAGCAGCCATAGTGGCTCTGACCAGAATTTGTTTACCATGGTGCAGCAGATGCAGTCTGCCATGGGCTACACTTTAGAGGAGCAGGATTCTACAGAACGAACCTGCTGGAGTTTCTGGGGATGCCAGAATCTCCCTCTGCTGTGGTTCCTCTCATTTCCAGCCTTGGAGGATGCCACCTATGCAGCCTGATGTAGGCGAAACATCATACCAGCTGTGCCCAGAAAGGCAGACAAAATGTATTCTGCCCACTTTGGGAAGTCTTTTTCTGCTACACAGCCTCAGACTAAGTGGTCTGAGCTCCCTTCCTCTGGACAAAGAATCCACGAGGTTGCATGTTTTAGGCAAACGTAGATATGCCTCTGCCTCAGTGGGCCTGTATATTGATGACTACCATGCCCACATGATGAAGTATCAGAACACCCTCTGGAGGAAGGCTAAGGCTGTCATACAGACCTTGCCTGGGGGTTTTCATAAACAGGAATTAATGAAAACTCTTACTGCTGGAGCTGATGTGGGGAAAATATTTGCTCCGCAAAGCATATGACGCTTCTGATGCCTCTACCAGGGTTGTGGCCTCTGGCATCTCTCTGGCACTATTCTTGGCTCAGAGTGGCAGGGTTTGCTACTGATGTGCAGCAAACAATTCATGCTTCTTTCAGAGAGCTGAAGTTGTTTGGCCATGAAGTAAAAGACATTTTTAAAAGATCATCAATCCTCCGAGCAAGACTCTGAAGTCAGTACACTCCACCCATCCCAGGGATATAAACAGGGGTTCCTTTCACTCAGCTGGTGTCTGGGGGCAGCACCTACCCTACAGACACAGGGCAGGGGCAAAGGTTTGTGGGCCTTGCCAATCCCCAGCACTACCCCAGGTGCCCATTCGAAAGCACCTAAAGGTGGGGGAGCCCCCACCGGCTCAGCATGACTACTTATACAGCCCCCAACCACCTTTACCTCCAGGGGTGGTTGTAGTGGGCTGCCTTTCCCTCCGTTTAGACCAATGGAGAGAGGTGACTACAGATGCAAGAAAAATGTAAAAAGAACACGGCTCAGGACCACACAGAAGGAGCCGAAATACAATTCACAGCATAGATACCAAAAGAAAAAAAACTCTTGCAGCCGAGAGTTATTTTTCTTTTGGTATCTAGACTACAGATGCATGCATCTTGGAGATCATAGAGGAGGATCATGCTCTGGAACTCCTAGACAACTCTTCTGATCATCCCCCAGTTGTGACAACATACTGTCCAGGACACTTGTCCCTGTTGTTGGAGGGAGTAAAGAATTTGCTCCCAAAAACAAGCCATAGAACCTGTACCTCTAGAACAGAGGAGCACAGGTTTTTACTCCCGATATTCCTTGTCCCAAAATGGACAGGGGACCTGGGGCCTATCCTGGATCTAGGAGATCTAAACATCTTCATAGAATTCAAGAAGTTCAGGATGATCGTTCTGGAGGGTCTCCTTCCGTTACTGCAAACGGGATTGGATATGTTCCTTGGATATGAAGGTTGTATACCTCCATATCAAGATACTGAAACCTCACAGAAAAATACCTGAGATTCCTGTTTCAAGGGGAGCATTGCCAATTCAGAGTGTTGACTTTTGGCTGGTCTTCTCTGCCACGAGTCTTTACCCGATACTTGGCAGTGGTGGCAACAGCCCTTTGCAGGGAAGGCCTGCATGTCTTTTCTTAACTGGACAATTGACTATTAAAAGCCCTCTCCAGGGACCAGCTGCTGCAGACCTTAGCTCAAACCAGACCATTTTTGATGCTCTGGGGCTGACAGATTACCCAAATCAGTCCTGACACCCTGCCTGGAGACTGTAGTACATAGGGGCAGTTCTCTGTACAACCCAGGGATTGTTTTTTCTGCCTCTGAACATAGCCGACTGCCTGATTGCCTAAGCACAGTTAGTACATGACAGCTTTATACCTTGGCAAGGACGTTTCTACGCCTTCTGGGACTGATGGCGCAGCCATTGGTGCATTGCCATTGGCCTGGCTGCACCTGCGGATTCCCCAGTTGGAGCCTACGAGTCCAGTGGGACCAGCTGACAGACGATCTAGAACACATGATTTTAGTCACGTCCCCCATGTATAAAGTGCTCAGCTGGTGGGCGGAATGCAACAACCTGCTCAATGGGGTGCCCTTCTTGATTCCTTCCCCTCGTCAGATCCTCATCACGGATGCTTCAAGATCAAGATGGGGCGCTCACTTGGGCCCTGTACAGACACAAGGTGCATCGACCCAGGTGGAGCACGCTTTGCACATCAGTGTTTTGGAAATGAAAGTAGTCCTGTATGGACTCCAGGCCTTCCAGAACCACTTGTCCCCACATATTCTCTGCTAACACAGACGGACATCATCCATGTGATACACTACATCAACAAACAAGGGGGAACTCATTCCTATCCACTGTGCAGGAAAGCCGTGAGAGATCCTAGCTTCATTTTCCAGCCCACTGTCTCACCTGATATATGGAGTGCTGGGATTTTTCCCGGTTTCCTAGAGGGAGGTCTTCTGAGCATGATCTCAGGCGGGAACTGAGGAAAGGAGGGCCCGCCCGATGTTTATAGCCGATGCCTGACATCGTGGGCAGCCCCTGACTGTGCTTGTGTCTGGTGTGAAAACCTGCTTGACTCCATTGCAGAGGTCATGACCCAACTCATGTAAGGCATCCTGGAATTTTATGATGATTTATTGCTAAGTGCTGTTCCTGTCCTCTGCAGTCCCTAAGTTCAAGGTAAAGTAAGTGCTGTCATGCTGTTTTCTGTAGCTTGAAGTGCATCTTGGTTAGAAAAAAAAAAGAACGCTTTCAGAGAATACTGGGACTTCACAAGACCTGCAACAGAACAAACTGAGATTATAACTTCTGCTGGCTTGTGCAGGTGTGCATCATAAACTCCCATGATGCCTTGAATGAATGGAGTCATGACCTTTGCAATGGAGTAAAACAGGACCTCTTTTCGAGGGGGGTCTTGCAGCATGTTACACCATAAGAACTGAAACCGGCAGGCACCAGGACCCCACAGAAAACTTCTAGCTAGCAGTTTATAGCGGGGAACCATCCCCTGACGTTGGCCTGCCCCGACGTCTGCCTATGGTATAAAAAGAGTGGTCCCCCAGCACCACCTCAGTTCTTTTCCTGACGTCGACCCGTGCAAGTTGGACCTCCACGGATGCCTTCTGCTCAAGTCGGCCACCATTTTCACCGCATTACCTGCATTTTATTTTACCGATTTTCTTCAGCTTTTGTAGAATTTGTGCATGTGTTCTTCTCCTTCCTTGTTTGTCAAACGATGGTGAATGAAGTGCACTTGTGGCAAGCAGTTGCACCACAAGGATGGCCATTTAGCATCCCTGCTTTGCCTAGGTGCAGATCACGACATTGAGGTCTGCCAGCACTGCCAGGATTTTAACTAGCGTACCCAGCTTCACCGCCAGAAGACCCTGGAATCCTTCCTGCTGCAGCAGAAGCTTTTAACGACAGAGAAGGGGCTTCAACAGAGTACCTCTTCTTCCCCGGCCTCCACTTCTTTTTCGACTAAGGATTTGAAGAAGTCTTCAGGAAAGCACAAACACCGGGAGAAGGACACAGCAAAACCCCTGGTCAGCTTCCTGCTCCAGGTCCCCACGGGAGGTCGGCCCCCTCCACTCCTTCAGCCTCTGGGCTGCCTGTGGTCAGACCACCCATTCTCTTAATTTCGGGCGGTGGTTCTTTTTGGCTTGGGCATTCGTTCTCTGCCTCTCAGCCCCTGAAGCTGAGGCCCTTTCAATACACGGGTACTCAGCCAGGTGGCTCGACCAGGTCCTCTTCGGGCAGCGAGTCTTTGCTTGTCACACTCCCAGTCAAGGTGTCTGCGAAGTCGGGGACCAACGTCGGCTTGAGGCGCTCAGGGCATGCAGTCACCTCCCCCACGAGAGTGACGCCTCTGCCCTGCTTGGGGGTCAGCTCCCGTACCCGAACTTCTCCCTCCAGGCCGGCACTAGCTACTTCACCAGACCAGCATCTGCCTACACCTGTTCCTTCAGTGCCGACCTCACCGGCACCGACCCCGGTGATGCCTTATCCATCGTCCCCACATCCCCCACAATTGCCAGTTGGACCTGTCATCGCACAGCCGACGCCAGATGGTTCCTTACCTCTGGATCCGATGCTGGTTAGCCAAATGCCAGTGAAGCTGACCCCAGAGTTACCGCAACCTGACGAACCAACACCGGGGCCTTCTAAACCTACCCCACAGATGCCAGTTCCCCCAGCCTCACCTCAAAACCCATCCGTGGAACTTAACGCACTTTTTGCAGCCTGGTAGGCATATTTTAAGGATAAGGAGGCACTGAAGGAGCCCCCATCTCCGAGGGACCCTTCACCCACTCTGTCTAAAGACCTGGTTCCTTCTAGGAAGGCTCTGATGCCGCTCGTAGGGAGCCTACCCCACAACCAGCAAGGCCGGACACTGGTCGTTCTAAGACCCATTAGCATAAGCCTTGGTGCTCACCCTCTCCCTCACCGAATTCATGCAAGTCAGGGGGATATTCCTCTTCCTCGTATGATGAATCTGGAGACTCGGATATCCTGTCAGAGCTGGAGGAGCCCAAGGATACCCCGCGGTCACCCCCAGATATAACCCAAATTTCATTGATGTGATGAGGCACATCCAGGTCCTCATGGTCTGGGACACTGAGGAAGTGGACCCCTAGCGACGTCAGCTAGCCACTTTCCTTTGGAAGAAGAAATCTTTGCCTATAGTAGTCCCCCTTTAACCGATTCCTTCAAGGATGTCAATAAGGCAGCTTGGAAGTGCCCATCCATAACACCAGTGATGTTCAAGAAAGCTGATCGCCTGTATAACACTGCAAGAAACGAATCCTTTTATAGGGAGCACCCAGAGGCTGATTCAGTCGCTATTAACACGGCCCACGACTATCCAAAACTACCTCAGCACTCCCTAAACTTTCTTGCCCACATGGTTCAGTATCCAAATGCCCTGTGGAAGAAGGCTTTCGAGGTGGCACAAGCTCTGTCAGAACTCCCCATTAAGGCTGAGCTGTTGCACCTTCTCAAGTTGGGCTCTGATGTGGGGACCCATGTTCTCTAAGCCTCCAGTGATTCTGCAGACTCTGCAGGTAGAGCTACAGCTACAGGAATTTGACTACAGTGCCACTTGTGGCTTAGGGTTTCCAGGTTTGCCCTGGATGTCCAGCCCAAAATTTTGGGCACCCCGTTTAGAGGCCCATCTTGTTTGGTGAGGACTCTCAGAATATCATCTCTCGCCTCCAAGAGTCTGGTAAGGCTATCCGTTCAGTTCTTACTCTGTATCGGTCTCAGCCTAAGTCATCCCAGCGACAGCCTTTCATCTCAACTCCAAGCAACAGTCAAGAGGTCAACAGCCCAGGGGTGCCTTTAAGAGAAAGGCTGCTTCCCAAGCCACATGAGACTCCGCGCCCAGAGCATCCAGAGGTCTCAGAACCTCACAGGCTACGTTGCCTGTCCCTGGCTCCTCTGCCTGACTCCTTACCCGAGCCCCATCCTCCAGCAGAATCCCTTGGGGAGGCAGTGAGGAGTCACTTCTCTCTCTCCCGACGGTTGGCGCAGAATAACCACTGATCAGTGGGTTCTGCAGTTAGTGGAACAGGGGCACACCCTAGAATTGTTGGAGATTTCCCCGGACAATCCTCCAGCTCCTCCCATTATCCTCAGGCCCATCTCCCCTTGATGCAAGAAGAGATCCAAGCGCTCCTGTGAAAACAAGCCATCGAACCTGTCCTGATAGCACAGCAGGGGAAGGGATTCTGCTCGCATTTCTTCCTGGTCCCAAAGAAAACGGGAGATCTGCATCCCATTCTAGACTTTAGCCACCTGAACAAGTTTATTGAGTACAAAAGGTTCAGGATGGTCACTTTTCTCGGCCTTCTCCCCTTACTTCAGGAGGATTGGCTCTGCTCCCTGGACATGCAGGATGCTTACCTTCACATCTTGGTGTTCCCACCTCACAGGAGGTTCCTTTGCTTCCGCTTCCAAGGAAACCACCACAAGTTTCGGACCCTCCCATTCGGACTGTCCTCGGTCCCACGAGTCTTCACAATGTGCCTCGCAGTTGTGGCAACTGCCTTAAAGAAGGAAGGCCACTATGTCTTCCGTTATCTAGACAACTGGCTTCTGACGGCCCCTACCAGAGAGCTACTGCTGAGAACAATGGCAGCCACTGTTTGGATCTGGGGATAACCCTCAACCTCCCCAAATCCTCCCCTTGGCCAAGTCGAAGACTTTCATACATAGGGGTCGATTTTAGACACCAGGCAAGGCCTTTCTTCCTTCAGACAGAGTAGAATACCTTCAGACTTTGGCTCAGCTGGTCTTGTCATCTTGGCAAGTTTCAGGCTGCTGGGACATATGGCATGGCTATTGCGACAGTACCCTTGGCTCGCCTGCACATGAGGGTGGTCCAGTAGAACCTTCGGGTCAAATGGGACCAGCACTAGACGACTTGGGCCTTCTTGTGTCAATATCCAACTCGGTGCGACAGACCTTTATGTGGTGGTTGGACTCCTCCAACCTCTCCAAGGGGATTCACTTCCAGTTGGAGTCACCTCGGCAAATTCTAACCATGGACATGGCCAGCCAGGGCTGGGGTGCCCATCTGGCAGACCATCAGACTCGGGGGAGGGGGGGGGGCGGATTTATCCCCATCGGAGCAACATCTCCACGTCAACGTTTTGGAAATGTGGATGATACAGTACTGTATGCTGTCCAGGCTTTTCAGATGAACCTACTCACGGGTCTTCTCTTGATCCAAATGGACAATATGTCCGTAGTCTTTTACATAAACAAACAAGGGGACACGCATTCTCACCCCCTCTGCAGAGAGGCCATGAGAGTGTGGTATTAGGCCATAGAGCATCACCTGATCCTGGCTTCTGCGCATGTTCCAGGCATTCAGAACACCTTGGCCGACAGTCTAATCCATTCCCTGTCCAAAATTCACGATTGAGAACTTCTTCCCGCAGTGGTCGAAGACCTCTTCGACAGGTGGGGCCACCCAGAGCTGGACCTGTTCACATCCCCATCCAGTGCTAAACTGTCCAGGGTCTGGTGTTTTCTGGTGAGACACATTGTCCCTCTCTTGGACAGGGAGGTTTCTGTATGCCTTCCCTCCCTTTCCATTGCTGCAGAGTGTTCTGCTTAAGTTGCAGTCAGAAGGAGCAGAGATGATTCTGATAGCCCCCTTCTGGTCACGGCAGATTTGGTTTCCACTTCTCCAGCAGCTTGCAGTGGAACTCCCGATTCCCCTGCCTCTGTGCTCTGACCTGCTCTCACAGGAGCAGGGCACCCTGGTCCATCCAGATCTAAGGTCACCGCACCTTCATGCATGGCTCCTGCAGACCTAGCTATTGCCTGCTTTGTGGTGTCTTCCCCCCCTCCCCCCAGTGGCAGGGTCCTAGTGGCTGCCAGAAAGCCCTCCACTAGCTCTGCTTATGCTATGAAGTGGAAGCGGTTCAACATATGGGCCACCGCACGTCAATTGGATCCCTTTTTCTTGTCCGGTGAATCTCATTCTAGAGTATCTTTTTTTCCTCATCCAACTTAGGCCTGAGTTACTCATCCATTAAGGTGCACCTTTCAGCCATCTCTGCATATGATGCGCCTATCGAGGGCAAGACCTATCCTGCACATTCTTTCGGGGTATTCTGCATCTGAAACCTCCCATAAGGGACCAGTTATTTATCTTATGCAAACTTAAATTGCCTCCCTCTGAGCCTACCACGAGTTGCGAGCTTCGCTTTCTGTCGTGGAAAGCATTATTTCTGCTGGAAGGATTTATGAGCTTCAGGCTCTGATGTGTAAAGAGCCGTATTTAGTTTTTCACAAGGACAGGGTATCCTTGAGAACCAATCTTAAGATCTTCTTCAAGGTACAGTTCTTGCAGCAGGTTACACCATTAGAACTGAAGCCGGCAGGCGTCAGGACTCCACGGAAAATTTTCTAGCTAGCAGTCTTCAGCGGGGACCGCCCCCGACATCAGGCTTAGTACATAAGGAGGCGGTCCCTTAGAATCCCCAAGTTCTTTCCATGATCGACTTGCATGTCTCGACCTCTTCGGTTAGTACTAGCGCGCGACGACCAGGAAATCCTTTCCGAAATCGGAAACTTTGGAAGAAATTCTTTTTCAAGACTACCTTCTTCGTCTGATGTCCTCCCCAACTTCAGTGGAGGGCCATCCTTCTAAGTGTGCCTGTGGGAAGCAGATCCCGTTTAAAGACCCTCATTCGGCCTGCGTTTGGTGCCTGGGCCAGGACCACGACACCCAGGCTTGCTCCTTCTGCCAGGGCTTTAACAGCTGGACCAGAATCCGCCAACAGAAGGCTTTCCAGGCTTTCCTCCTAGAAGAAAAGCTCAAGGCCATGGAACCTTCCTCCAGGGGGGAATCTTCGGGAAAGTCGCACAGGCACCACGAGAAGCATCGGGAGAAGGTGAGACCTAGATCCCACTCCAGGGCCTCAGACTCCCGCAGCTCCGGCTCCAGGTCGGACCGCTCCCCATCTAGAGCCCACTGTCAGCCTCCCCCGGTTGTGGTCAAATCAGCCAGCAGTTCTTCTACTCTGCGGCCTGCCAAGACGTCCAGGCCCTCTTCTTCTGCTAAGGCCTCGTCCAGGTCAGGGGAGCATCACAAGTCCTCGTCCCGGCACTTGGCCTCCGACGTCCGGTCAGTCTCCTTGCCGCCGCCACCCCAACGCAAGACCAAGGAGCTGACTCCCTTAAGCGGACGTCGGATCCGGCGATAGCCAAAAGAGTCCCACAAGCACTCCCGTGAGCCAGCGGCCGTTCGTCACTCATCGCCGGTCAGGCATTCACCCCCCTAGGACGCCAGCGGGGGGACCGGCGTCTGATACCGCAGACAGAAGAACCACACCGCCGCCTACTGACTTCGGTCAGGAGGCATTGTCGGAGGAGGAGTCCACTCAGCCCGAAGACCAGGCGGGCGACCCCGGACCCGTTGAGCTCCCACGGGAACCCTCTCCAGAACCGGAGACCCCCGGAGAGCCGACGCCCGGCCCCGATGACAGACCACCGGCACCCGGCCCGTCATCAGGCCTCAACTTGGCAGATGTGAAGGAGTTCTTCACTTTCTGGTGGGACACCATCAAAAAGGATGTGGTCACCACGCACCCTCCTCCCGCACCCGCAGCACCACCGATGCCTGCGCCCCTTCCTTCGCCAAAAGGGGCAGCAGGCCGAGCACCTCCCCAGGAGCCAGTAGCACCTCCTAGGGGCAGATCTACAGAGAAGAGAAGGCCTCCATCTAGATCTTCTTCAGGGTCACCCAGTCCCAAGAGATCCAGAAGACGTCGGTATTCGCCGTCGACGGAGGACTCCAGATCTGACATCTCTGAATGCTCCAGATCTCCTTCACCAATCAGCATCCCTTCTCCGGACCCACGCGACCTCCCTAGGTCTCCTCCGGATGATCCCTCATTCTCTGAGATAATGAGACACATCCAAGAGAACATGGGATGGGATGCGGAAGAACTCGACCCCAAAAGACTACGCCTTGCCCGCTACCTTCGGCAAAAGGATCCCAAGCCTGTGGTAGTGCCACCCTTGGTGGACACCTTCGTGGATGTCACCAAGGTAGCGTGGAAGGGTCCACATTCGACCCCGGCTATGTCGAAGAAGGCTGACCGCCTGTACAAGGCCCCAAGAGAGGACCAGTACCTGGCTAACCATCCTCTGGCCGACTCCCTGGTCATTACAGCCTCTCATGACCGGTCTCCGAGACCGCAACATCTGAGCATGCAGCCACCGGACCCGGAGTCCAAGCAACTGGACGTGCTGGGTAGGCGCACTTACACAGCCGCGACTTGCGCCATTAGATCCTTGAATTACCTGACCCACATGGTTCAGTTCCAGAACGCGCTGTGGGAACAGGGACAGGAACTGGCAAAGAAATTGCCAGATGGTGGCCAAAAGGAGGAACTTCTCCAGCTCCTCCATACGTGTTCAGACGTGGGGACTCAAGTGCTCCGAGCCGCGTACGATTCCGCGGACTCTTCAGCCAGAGCGGCAGCCTCAAGTGTATGTCTCCAGAGACACTCATGGCTCCGTGTCTCCGGGTTTACCCCCGGACGTCCAGAAAAACATTTTGGATGCCCCCTTTCATGGCGAAGTTTTGTTTGGTGAAGCATCGGAAAAAGTCATCAGCAAATTACAGGAAGCTGGGAAGGCTGTTAGATCTGTCCAGGCCATGTACAGATCTAGACTCAGTTCCTTTCGTAGGAAACAGTGTCGTTTTCGCAGCTGAACTCAGAGGCAACAACCTCGTTCCGGTCAGCAACAGAAGGGCTCCTTCTCCCGGAAAGCCCAGGTCAGAACATCCTCAGGTAGGTGCCAACGTGCTACCAAGTCGGCCCAATCCATAGGACCCTCTGCTGCCACAGCATGACTCCTTCCCGGCCCCCGCCCCTCCTCAGGATCAACGGGAAACAAAGGTCGGGGGTCGCATCGCAGACCACCTGCCAGGGTGGCGCTCGATCACCACCGACAGGTGGGTGCTACAGTTGGTCGAAAAAGGCCACTTTATAGAATTCCTAAACAAGCCCCCCACAAGGCCTCCTCTGCTCTCCTGTTACTCGGGTCAGCACGCCCTGCTCATAAAGCAGGAAGTGCTCGCACTTCTGCAGAAAGAAGCTGTGAAGCACGTTCCGGGGAACCAGATAGGAGCAGGCTATTATTCACACTACTTCCTGGTTCCAAAGAAGACAGGGGACCTCCGTCCAATCTTGGACCTCAGCGACCTCAACATATTGGCCGTTTACAAGCGCTTCCGCATGGTGACCCTCCCGGGACTAATCCCCATGCTGAAGAAGGATGCTTTCTTGGCGTCCCTAGACATGCAGATGCCTACCTGCACATCCCCATCACTCAGGCGCACAGGAGGTTCCTGCGCTTCGAGTTTCTCGGTCGCCACTACCAGTTCCGAGCACTTCCATTCGGCCTGTCATCAGCACCAAGGGTATTCACCAAGTGCATGGCAGTCGTGGCAGCGTCTCTGAGGAGACAGGGTCACTACGTGTTCCCATACCTGGACGACTGGCTTCTCATGGCGTCTTCCACGGAGGCATTGCTGCTGGCCATTCAGCACACCCAGGCTCTCTTTCAGTCTCTGGGCATCTTAATCAATTACGAGAAGTCTCTTCTGGTACTGTCCCAGAAGCTGCAGTTCATAGGCGCGGTTCTGGACACAGTCAAGGGGAAAGCCTTTTTTCCCGAAGACAGAGTGGAACGCATAAGATCCCTCATAAGGGACATGTCAGCGAAGAAAACCGTCCCGGCCAGGTCGGTCCTTCGCCTGCTCGGACACATGGCTGGCCATTCCAATGGTCCCAATGGCGAGACTCCACATGCGGATAACCCAGTGGATGTTAAGGGTGCAGTGGGACCAAAGGCAAGACCATCTGCAGCAGCCAGTCAGAATCACGAAGACCGTGGTTCGGGACTGGCAATGGTGGCTAGATCCGGGAACCCTCTCAGTGGAGGTTTCCTTCACAGCGCCGTCCCCGGTGTTAACACTCATCACATACGCCTCAGGACTGGGGTGGGGAGCGCACTTGAACGGGGTGAGGTCTCAGGGAACATGGACTACCCAGGAATCTCATCTCCATATCAGCATATTGGAGATGAGGGCGGTCCTTTATGCCCTGCAAGCCTTCCAGACAATACTGCGGTGATGTATTACCTCAACAAACAATGAGGCACACACTCTTACCCCCTTTGCAGGGAGGCCATGAGGCTGTGGGAATGGGTAATACAAAACGGCGCAAACCTCATCGCAGTTCACATTCCCGGGGTGGACAACAGTCGCGGACAGCTTGAGTTGTTCCCAGGCCAGAGTCCACGAGTGGGAACTTCTACAGGAGGTGGCAGAGGATCTGTTCCACAGATGGGGTACTACAGAATTGGATCTATTCGCCTCCCCATCCAACGCAAAACTGCCCAATTTTTGCTCACTAGATCCAGGGCCTGGTGTTTTCTGGCGAGGCGTTGTCCCTCTCCTGGGTGGGCAGATTCCTCGCCTTACCTCCTTTCCCATTGATCAGAGTCCTTCTCAAACTTCACAGGAACCTGGCGCTTATTTTGATAAGCGCCTTTTTGGCCCAGGCAAATCTGGTTCCTGCTGCTGTATCAGTTGTCCCGGGAACCTCCACTTGCTTTACCAATCCGCTCCCACCTGTTGTCTCAGGAGGAGGGTTCACTAGTCCACCCGGACTTACGTTCACTGAACCCGCATGCTTGGCTCCTAGCGACATAGCCATGTTGCGACATGGGATCTCACAAGAGGTGGCAGATGTACTTTCTGCCGCCAGAAAACCGGCGACATACGCCATGAAATGGCGCAGGTTTTGCCTGTGGTCTCAGGCACGCGGTTTCTCGCCCTTAGACTGCCCTGAGAAGCTGGTTCTGGAGTACCTGCTTTTCCTCTTTTAATCCGGGTTAGCTTACTCCTCGATCAAAGTGCACCTTTGTGCAATCTCAGCTTATCATGCCCCCATAGGCCAACGCATGGTGGCCCAGCTCGATACTACCCGGGCCTTTTTAAGAGGGGTCCTCCACCTTAGGCCGCCCATCAGGGATCCCATCCCTCTTTGAGATTTACCCTTCATCCTGGAGCAGCTACGCTGCCACTCTTTGAGCCTGCCGCAGATTGCGACTCTCGTTTTCTGTCGTGGAAGCGTTTTTGGTTACGTTACCCGGCGAAGAATCTCCAATTACATGCTCTCATGTGTAGGAGCCTTATTTATAATTTTCATCAGGACACGGTGTCCCTGAGGGCGAATCCTAAGTTCCTGCCTAAGGTGGTTTCAGCCCTTACTCTTAACCAGGACATTGATTTGCCACTGTACTTACCTAAGTACGCCAATCGAGGAGAAGCACTGCTTCACACCCTGGATGTTCACAGGTGTCTCAGATATTATTTGACCAGAACCAGACAGCACCGGAAAGCGGAGCAGCTGTTCGTTTCATTCGCTGAGAGGATGAAAGGGGCCCCAGTTTCAAAACAGACCCTTTCACGCTGGCTCATCCAATGTATTTCTTTTTGCTATGATAAGCGTCAGAAACCCTTACCAGGAGTGGTCAAGGGCCATTCCACAAGAGTAGTGGCTACCTCCTTTGTGGCACTTAAGAACGTTTCTACGTCGGCCATATGTGCCACAGCCACCTGGAGTTCGGTGCACACTTTTATCAGGCATTATAGCCTGGATATCGCCTCTAGGCGAAGAGCAGGTTTCGGCCTTGCTGTTCTTCAGGGCCTCCTGTCCTAGGCTCAGGATGGGTCTGAATCTCTGTATTGCCTCCTCCCGATGGCTTTTCAAGGCGCCATTGCTTGGGAATCAGTCCTAATGGTGTACCCTGCTGTAAGAGCTGTACCTCGAAGAAGATAGTACAGTTACGTAAGAACTTACCGTAACAGTAGATCTTCGAGAACAGCTCTTGCAGCAGGTACATTCCTGCCCACCATTCCCCCTTGGAGGAAGCAGGTTCCAGCCTTGCTATCCTTAGGATTGGAAGGTCGGTTCTTAGTCTCGACCATCTGATGGCGGGTCCTCGGTCTCCTTTTCTGATGTCATCCAGCGGAGTCTCCGGTAGGGAGAGCGCGGGGATTCTGGGCGGGACCGCCTCCTTATGTACTACGCCTGGCGTCAGGGGCGGGACCGACGTTGGAGGCGGTCCCCGCTGAAGACTGCTAGCTAGAAAATTTTCCGTGGGGTCCTGACGCCTGCCGGCTTCAGTCCTAATGGTGTAACCTGCTGCAAGAGCTGTTCTCGAAGATCTGCTGTTACAGTAAGTTCTTGCGTAACTGTACTTTCCTTCCTAGGGTGGTGTCCGAGTTCACTCTGAATCAAGACATCCACCTTCCTGTGTATTACCCAGAGTATTCCAACTCGGGGAGGCCGTACTTCATAATCTGGATGTCCACCGGGTGCTTCGTTATTATTTGGACCGCACCCGAGCCATCAGAAAAAAACAATATTATTTGTTCTTTTACCCCAAGGATAGAACGGGCTTTAATTTCTAAACAACGTTTATCCAGATGGTTAGTTAATTGCATTGTTTATTGCTGCTATAAATACAACAAGCCTGTATAGGGCTCAGTTAAAGGCCATTCTACCAGGGGTGTAGCTGTTTCGTATGCAACTTTCAGAAATGTATCCATTGCTGAATTTGTGTAGCGGCCACTTAGAGGTCTGTCCACACTTTCATCCGGCATTACAGTCTGAACATTGCCTCTAGGCACAGGGCAGGTTTTGGACTGGCTGTCCTGCAGGGCTTGCTCTTCTGAGAGTTTTACTCTCACCTGTACCTCCTCTCAGTCCTCTCACTGCTTGGGACTCGGTCCTTATGGTGTAACCTGCTGGCAGATCCCCCTCGAAGTGAGATAGTACAGTGACGTAAGGACCTACCATAGCAGTAGATCTTACTTCGAGAGGGTTCCTGCAGTAGGTCATAACATATAGGACTCCACCCCCCAGCATCAGGACCGCATGGCAAACTTTTGCCAGCAGTGTCTGGCGGGGAACCGCCCACCCGACGTCACGTGACGGAGGTCAGCGTGACCCTATATAGGTGGCAGTCCCCGTACCTGTCTTCTAGTTCTTTCCCGCCATCGACCTGCGCATGGACCTCCGTGGTGAATGTTGCACAAGTAGATCGCCATTTTGTCAAGTTTTATTCGTTATTTTCCGAATTTGTAGTCCATTTTTTCGCTTTTTTTACGTCTTCTCCACCTCCGAGTTTGAAGGCCAAGAAGAAGTGCGGCACACAGATCCCTCACAAAGACAGCCACCAGCACTATCTTTTTTGCCTAGGCTCAAACACGATACTGTGGCTTGCCCTGATTGCAAGCCCTTCAGTCAGGCCACACGCAAACGTAGAAAGCAAGCATTGGAGGCCCATCTTCTCAAGTCCATAATGGCCACCCTGGAAAAAGAGATGCAGAAACTGAGGAATTCCGTTTCTTCACCTTCCTCTGAATCGAAAAAGAAGAAAAAAGATGGAGAAGCATAGGGAACGGGAGCATTTGGAAGACCGGGGCCAGGTCTCCTCCAGCAAGGCCGTTCCCATGCCACCTGTCCTCGTGGTTGTCCAGGCCGTGACCAGGACCTCTCCAGGTACCTCTGCTTGTTTCCAGACCCTTAAAACGGGCTTCACTCAGACTTCTTCTACCAGTAAGTCGTCCGCTGGTTCCTCCAGCGAATGCCCAGATCTTCCTGGATATAAAGTTTCCACCACTCATTCACACTAATGGGATCTGCGCCGGAGGCACTAGGACCCAGCGGGAGCAAACTTTTTTGCTGGAGGGTCGGCGCCAGAGATGGAGCCGCGAGGAGCGGAACCGCGAGCCCTAGCTCGTGCGATAATAACTATCTCAGCGTCGACCCTCCAACCGCCTCAGTTCCTTTTTTCCCTGCCGGAGTGCACTTCAGTGACGATGTTGCTCGCCTGCCAGAAGTCAAACTTCAAACTAGCAGCATAGTTTTTCAGTTTTATTATTTTGTAGTAATATTTCAAATAAAGTATCGTTTAGTTTATTTATTCTTATTTAACGAAGAAGTCTCAGCCTACATTGTCGGAGTCGACCATGAGCCGGTCAAGTGACGGTAGGGAGACTTCGTATGAAAGCTGTTCAGTCAGCTGGGCTTGGTCGATCCGCCTTCTCCGGGGGTCTGACAACGGACAGTCCAGTGCCCAAGGGGTGTGCGGTCCCCTCGAAAGCATAAAAGTAAACTGTTGCATTCTTGGCACCGTTCGGCCTCGAGCTCTTTTTCGGCCCACAGGTCAAAAAGAAGGCATCACTCGAGGTCGCCCTCTGATATGTCTGCGCGTAGATGGTCAGTTATTGGGGCTAGTTGCCGGTCTCCTCCTTTGGAGTCGCCTGTTTCTGGTAGCTGACGTATTCGACATCGGAGCCCCACCCTGCCCTCTGGTAGGTGATCAGATGAGCAGTTTCATCAGTGGGCTGCTCTTATGGAGCAGTGGGCTCGGAGGTTGGTCCAGCTGCCTGGCCAGGTCACTCAGGGGCCTTTGGGCTTCTTGAGAGATCAGGTAATGCGGTTGGGCCTCCCTAGTTGCGCGGCACCGTCTTCGGTGCTGTCGACTCCGCGCTTATGTGTTTTCCCCGCTCACACGGCTGCGACGCAGGGGGCCACACCGATGCCTCTATCTCCTGGTATTCATCCTTTTTTCTCCTCAAATCCTGTTTTTCGGAGTCTTGGGATGTTTTCGACGCCCTTGGTGTCGATGGCACTCTCGGCGCCGTTGAGTTTCTCGGCACTGTGCGCCTTGTCGGCGCCATACTCGGTGCCGTGTGTCTTCTCGGCGCAGCCTCTCGGTGCAGTGCTCTTCTTTGGCGCTGAGACCTGTTAGGGCATTATCCAGTCTTCAGGGCTCCTCTTTGAATCCTTTTCCTTCCTCATTTCCTTCTGATTTTCACTCCTTTCCTGTTCATACAGTCCCTCCTGGACTGTCAGGAGATGACATTGAGCCTGACCCAGACCTTAGGCTGGGTGATGATGTGGAAGGAGCAGGATCTATTCCTGCTGCAGAGCCTAAGGTCGAGGACCTGTCATTTAAGTCTCTGCTGAAAAACTTGAATTCCATTCTTTCTCTCCAAACTACAGATATCGATCCTGGGAAACTGTTAAGACTCCAATATCTCCATGTTCTGGAGATCCCTATGGATTTGACTCCTCCAGTACAGCCCTCCTTTGAGACGCTTTCTCAAATGGTATGGAATAATCCCGCTCTTATTCCTTCTGTGGCTAAGTCCATAGATAGGAAGTATGCTGCTCCCAAGGATTGACCCATTTTGGCATCCCAAGCCTTTGCGGATCCTATTGTTGACTTGGCAGAGAATAAGGTCGTCCTTCCTCAGACTACTATAGCTCGACCTATTAACAAAGAATCTCATAAGATGGACACTTTAGGTAAGAGAGTCTTTGCTGTTTCCACCCTGGGTATGCGTATTGCCATCTACCAAGGCTATTTCTCTTAATATGAGTATATCCTTTACCATTCGCTCAAACGTATGGTTGAAGCTCTACCGGAGTCAGACACTAATTCAGAGCTTCTTCAAACCATAACCAGGGGTATCGAGTCCAACAACCAGCAGGTTAAAGCAACTATGGACTCCCTCGATACTGCCTCCCGAGCGGCGGCAGGCATTTGTACCCGCCATCATTCCTGGCTACGCACTTCAGGTTTAACGAATGATGCCCAGCAACAGTTAACGGCGTTGCCTTTCGATGGAGTGTATCTCTTCGGCCCTCAAGTAGAACCGGCTGTAGAGGCCACACAAAAGACTAGGTCAGCCATTAAATTGGTTCGACCTCCTCCCATCCCCTCTCAAGGGGAGGGGGGGTGATAAACACCAGTTTCATAGCCATCAGTCCTTTCAAGGCAAAGATAGGGGAGGTTTTAATAAAAACCAAGCCCCCCCAGCCTCAAAAGAAAACACAGCAGAAGGCGCAAGGAACCAAAGTGCCTAGTACCGCCTTCTGAGTTCTTGGCCCAAGTCCCACATCAGCTGCCCGAGGGGGACTCTTCCTCAGAAGTGGGAGGTCATCGGACTCACTTCTACAATCAATGGAAGTCCATAACCTCAGGTACTCCGCGAGGAGTATTCCCTCAGTCTTTTGGATACCCCTCAGGATCGTCCCCCCAGACGACAGCCCAGGCTGTCAGTTCTTCAGTCAGAACTTCTCGCCTCCGAGATACAAGGCCTTCTGAACAACAGGGCAGTGGAAGTAGTTCCGCTGGATCGTCGGAACACAGGGTTCTACTCCATTACTTTCTGGTTCCAAAGAAACTGAGGGCATGCCCCATTTTGGACCTCAGAAAATTAAACAAATTCCTTCCCAAAGAGAAATTCAAATATCATCACTAGGAACCCTGTTACCTTTGCTTCATCAACACGACTGGTTAGCCTCCCTGGACATGCAGGGTGCTTACCAGCACATTCCTATTCACCCAAAGCATCACAAATACCTAAGGTTCATGGCTTTGGGCCAGCATTATCAGTTCAGAGTCCTGCCCTTTGGGCTATCCTCGGCACCGCGAGTTTTTGCAAAGTGTCGTGCAATTCTCGCAGCGCATCTCAGAAAAATCGGAATACAAGTGTTCCCATATGTGGATGATTGGCTTCTAGCAAGTCCTTTCAGGCAGGGAACTCTAGATGCCGTAGCCACGGCTTCACATTTTCTCAAGTCCGTGGGAGTCCTGCTAAACCTCAAAAAATCGCAGCTGCAGCTCTCCCAGGGGCTCCTTTTCATAGGAACTCTCCTGGACACCACCTGTGCGAAAGCATTTCTTCCAGAGGATAGGAGGAGCGATATCCTTCAGATGGCCATATACATCGGAGAAAGCAGCTCGGTGACTGCTCTCTCAAAGCAATGGATGCTAGGTCTCATGGCATCCTCGGTATTCACTGTACCCCTAGCACGCCTCCACATGAGAACCTCTCAATGGATGCTCAGTACTCAGTGGTCCCCGACCACTCACCCTCAGTCCTTTCTCATCAAGGTGACAGAACCCTTGAAGAGATCACTCACCTGGTGGTCGCAAGAGGACAATCTTCTGGAAGGATACCCCTTTGCTCCTCTGGATCATCAGATTTTCATTACCACGGACGCGTCCCTGATGGGGTGGGGAGCTCACTGTCAGACTCTCCACACTCGAGGTACGTGGGCTCAGGACGAGTCCCAGCTTCACATAAATGTCTTAGAAATGAGAGCCGTCCTTTATGCAGTCCGGGCTTTGAAGGACATTCTCTGTCACAAGAACATTCTCTTTCAAACGGACAACAAAGCAGTGATGTATTACATCAACAAGCAAGGCGGGGCTCACTCTTACCCCTTATGCAGGGAAGCGATGAGAGTGTAGGAATGGTGCTTGGAACACAAGGTTCTAATTCATGTGGTCTACCTGCCGGGGGTGCAGAACGAACTGGCAGACCGTCTCAGCAGAACAGAGACAGATCCTCACGAATGGTCTCTCGACTCAGCCGTAGCTCAGTCACTATTCGCAGAGTGGGGAACTCCAGACCTGGACCTTTTTGCATCCCCACTCAACACAAAACTGCCTCTCTTCTGCTCCAGAAATCCAGGGCCTGGCATTTTCTGTCAGGATGCATACAGGCTGCGGTGGACAAAACTCTTTCTATACGCCTTTCTGCCTCTTCCTCTAATCCAGAGAGTACTTCTCAAATTCGAGTCCCAGGAGGACAAAATGATCCTCATTGCTCCCTTCTGGCCTCGACAGATATGGTTTCCACTACTCAACAGTATGTCGAAAACTCCGACGAAATCGCTTCCCCTTCAGACGAACCTTCTGATTCGGGCCTGTGGTCCATCCCAATCTGAGGTCGCTTCACCTTCACGCTTGGCTCCTGAAGAGATAGAAGTGAACAGGTTCAATGTCTCTCACAGGGTTTCAGATATTCTTCTGTCTGCACACAAGCCAGCCACCAGGAAAACTTACACAGCCAAATGGAAGTGTTTTTCGCTCTGGTGTGCAAAATGCTCTTTGAATCCTTTTTCCTGCCCACCAGACAAAGTTCTAGAGTAATTTTTAGACCTTTCAAATTCAGGTCTGCAATACTCTACAGTTAAGATTCACCTTTGTGCCATTCCAGCTTATCATGAGCCAGTACTTTCCTTGTCACTGGCTGTTACCTGTGGTTAAGAGGTTTCTTAAGGGAATTCTGCATACCTGACCTCCTATCAGACGTCCAGTTGCAGCCTGGGACATTAATCTGGTGCTAGACATGCTCACTCGAAAACCTTTCAAGCCTCTAGCTACCTGTGAGTTAAAATTTCTCACTTGGAAAACGGACTTCCTAGTTTCCATTACCTCGGCCCACAGGGTCTCTGAGATGCATGCTTTGGTCACAGACCCTCCGTATACTATGTTTCATAAAGACAAAGTAGTTCTTAGGAACCATCCTAAGTTTCTTCCTATGGTTGTTTCAGAATTCCACCTGAACCAACCTTGGTTCTTCCTACTTACTTTGTGAACTTCCAAAATGAAGGGGAGCATTCTCTTCATTCCTTGGATGTCAAAAGAGCTTTACGTTTCTATCTAGCTAGAACAAAAGACTTTCGCAAAGCTCGACAACTGTTTGCTTCCTTCAGCGAGACCCGGCTGGGTCAGCCTGTCACTATCAGATGTATTTCAGCATGGCTGGTGGCATGCCTTCGCCACTGTTATTCCATGGCGCAGGTTAAGCTGGAGGGCAGAGTGTATGCCCCCTGTACTAAAGCTGTCGCAGCATCTCTAGCGGAAATCCGCAACGTGCCCATTGCAGATATTTGCATTGCGGCCACCTGGAGCTCAGTGCATACATTCGTCAAACACTATGCCCTGGATGTCCATGCCAGACTAAATCTTTCTTTTGGCAGAACCATCCTTAATGGACTCCTGTTCTAAAACTGTGAGCTCTCTGTCTCTCCTGACGCCCTCTCGGGGGATTATTAGCTCAGTACTCTCCCATTAGTGTTATTGAGTGGTGGAGACCTCATGTCCAGGAAGATATGGAAATTACGTACCTACCGTAATTCTTGATCTTCTTGGACAAGTCTCCGCCACTCATTCACACGCCCACACACCATCCCCCGAGCTCACCTCTGTTGTTGGTCTTCACTCCCTCAATCTTTAGGCTGTGAAGACTTCTTTGTTGACCCTTCTTGTACGGGTCAGCCAGACTGTCTTATGTCCGGTTTTTGGTTAGGCTATCCTTCTAGGTTAGTTACGCTGCACCTCCTCGGAAAAAAAGGTACTGAGGCGGTTGGAGGGTCGATGCCGAGATAGTCATTACCACACGAGCTGGGCTCACGGTGCCGCTCCTTGCAGCTCCATCTCTGGTGCCGACCCTCCAGCAAAAAAGATTGCTTCCGCTGGGTCCTAGTGCCTCCGGTGCAGATCCCATTAGTGTGAATGAGTGGTGGAGACTCGTCCAAGATCATCAAGAATTAAGGTAGGTACGTAATTTCCATTTCTTGCCAGTAAGTCAGACTCCAGTTTTTCCAGAGCATGCCCAGTAGTCGCTAAGACAGATTCCTGCCAGGCGGGAACCCAGTCGGCGCCTGCCGATAAGTCAGTCATGGGTGCCCACCTCATCTGCCCAGTCCCTCTTCTGTCCGATAAGTCGATCACCAGGGCTTCTGATGACTGCCCGGACGTAGCTCACCCGCCGGGGGCTGACTCCACTTCACCCGACGCCCAGTCGAGCTCGCTGACCTCTCCCGACCAGCCGTCCTCCCAGACCCCCCCCGGTCAGGAGCCTTCCTCTCTGCATCCCCCGGTGGAACCTCCGAACCCAGACATTCCAACTGGGACAGAGGAGGAAGAGAGTCCCCTGGAAGTTTTCTTCCCCTTACCCACTTCAGTGGTTGTACCCCCGGTCACTTCCTCGGATATCCCTGGGATGCTGGCAGACCCGGCTCTACTGCCGGCTCAGGGAAATATCTCTGAATACAGCCAGGTCTGACCTTGACTCTGCCGTCAAAGTTCCTTTCGTGGACGTCCCGATCCATCACAAGAGGCTCTGCCAGGACAAACATCAGTCGTCGGGGACCTTATGTTTGCCCCTGACGCAAGCTAACCTAATGCCGGGCCCAGCGCCAGAACCCCTGACGTCGGCTATGCTGACGCCAGACAATTTTCCAGGTCCGTCCAGACCTCCAGAGGATCAGGGTCACCCACAAGGCTGTCGCCCTCATCCGGGGTTTCAGATGCTGGCCTATCCTTCGTCAGGCCCGATAAAGACTCCTTTTGCCCAGGCCTACTGTCCTGGGTATCTGGCTACCCTTATTATCAAGGGTACCCTCTTCCTCAGTACCCTGGGTTGGGCACGTATTTCTACCAGCCTCCGCCCACCCCTGCTCCGCCACCTTTCTCAGCCACAACAGAACTTTCAAACCTTGATTCAGTCCTGGAGGCAGGATGCCATATCACAGCTGGTGTCTGATCTGGAGAGAAGATGGCCGGCCCTAGTGGTTTCACCCACACCCCGCTCAATTTCACCGATCAGCTCTATTTGGTCCACTACTGTGCACATTTCTGGAGGTGCCACTCAACAGGTCACCTTACCTGAAATAGGAACCCTCGAAGGGGAGGACTTTTCTGATTCTGAGGAAGATTCCTCTGATGCCTCATCTGGGGAGCAGTCTGGAGCCACTGCAGCCAAGGGCAAGGAGTCACCCAAATCACCTCCTGAGGACCCTTCCTTTACCGAGCTACTCCGCATTGTCCAACAGACTAATGGTTGGAATGTGGAGGAACAAGACCCCAAACGAAAACGTATAGCCGAACATCTAGACTTAAAAGAGGTATCCCCCACTCCTTTTCCTCCTTGGACTGCCCCTCATGAGGACCTCACTACTACCATTTAGCAGCTGCCACATTCTGTCCCAGCCATCTCTAAGAATGCAGACCTGATCTACCACGCACCTGAGGGCATTCCCTTCTTGGATTCATATCCAAAGGCAGACTCTGTTATCATAACGGCGGCTCATGACCGTTTGGTAACTGAAACACATGAGCACCTCTCCCCCAGACAAGGAATCCAGGCAGCTTGACCAATTTGGAAAGGTTTTCGCCTCCTCTACTTGTGCGCTCCGTTCACTTAACTACATTGCACACATGGTCTCTTTTCAAAAGACCACGATGGCAAAACTTGAGGCCGCGTCCAGTCCATCGAGGACTCTGAGCTCAAGGCGGAATTAGCTAATGACTTGCACCTGTCTAAAATTTCTTGTCAACACACGCTCAGGGTCACTTATGATTCGGTGGACACAGTGTCTCGTTCCTCCGCCACAGCAGTTAGCCTAAGATGGCATGCGTGGCTGTGTATCTCCGGACTTTCCGCAGATGTTCAGGCAGCCATCCAGGACATCTCCTTTCAAGGATCAGTCCTATCTGGGGTTACTAAAGATTTCATCACGGGCATTCAGGACAGTGACCAGGCCCTGAGATCCGTGAAATCAGTGTATAGATCAGGCTTCCAGAAAAAGCAGCCGTTCCGGCACCAGCAGAAGAGACAAAACAAGCAACCCTTCTGCAAGCGTCAGAACAATAGGAGAGCACAGGGGCCAACTGTCTCCTCCTGCCTCCAAAACACAGAGGGCAGCCGGGGGACCTCTTCCCTCCCGTCCCTCTGCTTCCTGACTTGGATGATCCTCCCTTTCCTCCACCCCTAAACTGCGTGGAGCCAGTGGGAGGAAGGTTTGCCCTGCACCTGAAAGATTGGAAGGGCATAACGTGAGACGCATGGCTCCTGCAACTCATCTCAAGAGGCCATACCATAGAGTTTCTGGAGATCTCTCTAGATTCTCCTCCAGGTCATTCCTGTTATTCCCCGAACCAGACGATCTTACTTCGAGAGGGTTCCTTTAGTAGGTCATTGCATATAGGACTGGCGCCACCTGGCGTCGGGCCGCACGACAGACTTTTCTAGCAATCCCTGACGGGGGACCGCCCACCCGACATCACGTGACCGACGTCAGCATGGCTTTGTATAGTGGGCGGTCCCCAATCCCACCCTCCAGTTCTTTCCCGCCGTCGCCTTGTGTAAGTCGCATTGCAGACTTCCATACAGCGATCGTCGTGTGAGTTCTAGTGTCGGATTTCTCCTTCGCCCAAATCTTTCTCATTTTCAATCTACTACTTGATGTCTTCACCCAAGAAGAAGTGCTCGTCCTGTGGCACGCAGATCCCACATAAGGACAGTTACCTTAAGTATGTGATCTGTTTGGGCCCAGACCACCCCGTTTCCTCCTGCTCGGAGTGCCAAACCTTCAACCAGGCCACCAAAAACCGGAGACAGCAGGCTTTGGAGGCTCACCTCTTAAAGGTCCACTTAGTATATCTCGAAAAGCAAATGGACCGAATTAGAGTCCTCATCTGAAAAGTCTTTTCTTTCAAAGAAACGCCTCAAAGAGAAATCCCAGGAGCAGGAGAGCCCCACTGATGAGACCTCGCGGCCCTCGACGAGCAAGGCCCAGCCACCGCCAGAGAAGCCTTCAGACGGTAAATCTGGCAAAACTGTAGTGGGTCAGTCGCTCATCAGCCCCTCCAACGACTGCACCGCCATGGCCACTAATCTGGCCCCCGGCTCCTCCAGGGACTGCATGGCTGCTGGTAAGATGGCTCCCCAGCCTTCGGGGACCCGCCTGGCACCGACCGATAAGTCGGACGGGGGGCTTCTCCCCTGCCCGATAAGACACCAGTCGCTGATGGACGGTCAGGTGCGGTTCTCCTGTCGGGGCCTAGCGGCGCCTCACTCGACGTCCGGCAGAATCAGGGGGAGAAGGCCCCTCTCTCTCCCCCCCCACCTTCACCTTTACCCTCCCTTTCTCCAGCAGGTACCTCAGGCGAAGATTGTGCGGAACCCCTCAACATCGTCGAGTCCTCTGGGTCTGTCCCGTGCTCTCCTGACGGGGTCACGGAAAAAGAGGCTCCTCCTCGGCCATCTGGCCTTCCAATGGAGGCCCCTCCTCCTTCTGGTGGGATTCCTTCTGAGCCGGCGATCACTTCGACCCCAGTCCCACCATTGGATCCGGTGAATCCTCCTCAGATGCTGGACATCCCGACGACTGTTCCACAGCCAGGACCTAGTGGTCAGCCCCAGCTATTGGCTCTGGCGGCAGACCAGGTCCCGCCGTCTGGGCCACTTTCATCAGACTCCAGATCGGGTGGTGCCGGTCTCAACCTCGGTCCCCCTGACGCCAGCTATCCCGACACCGGACCCCCTGCCAATCTATACTACGGCAGGTCTGATGTGGGTATCCCCGCCATCAGACCTGACGATGGGAATTTACACAAGACCACAGACTGTCCCACATTACCCTTTTGGGTATCCTAGGGACCATTTCCCGACTGGTCGCCCTCCAGATTGGAGTGCTTTTGGGCAGTACTACCCTGGTTATAATCCCTACCATTACTACCGGGGTACCAGGGTTACCATTATCCCACCCCCACCCCACCCCAGCCCAACCTCCTCCTCCACCTCCTTCCGCAGCGCCGGATTTCAAGACTCTCATTCAGACTTGGTGGCAGGTGCACTTTCGGAGTTGATTTCGGACCTAGAGACGAGACTCCCTCTTCCACCGTCTCCTAGGTCTGCGTCCCCAAGAAGTTCTTCTCCGTCCGCTGTACATGTCTTGGGGGTGGCTCATCAGGACATTACTCTTCCAGACATTCGTTGCATTCCTGATGAGGAGGGCAGATGATGATGAGGGGGCTAACGAGTCGTCGGAGGATGCCCTGGAGGAACCTGAGGGTCCATCAGGCAAGGTTTCCCCCGAGTCCCCTCCAGAGGACCCTGCCTTTTCGGATCGTCTGAGGTCCATGAAGGATTTCTTCGGCTGGGAGTTAGAGGAACAAGACCCTATGGGACAGAGACTAGCCGAGGACCTCGACATTGAGTCTGTGTCTCTGGTCCCCCTTCCTCCGTGGATTGGACCTCGCGTCTACAATCTGGCAGATGCCTCATTCTCTGCTGGCTGTCCCCAAGAGGGCGGACAGGATTTACCGTTCGCCGATGGACGCTCTGATCCTAAGGCAGACTCTTTTGTCATCTCTGCTGCTCGTGACCGCTCCGCTGCACATGAGCACCTCTCTTCCAGACAGAGTCGAGGCAGATGGACCAGTTTGGTAAAAAGGTTTACGCTTCAGCCACATGCGCTCTTCGATCCCTTAACTGTGGCCCACATGGTGTCCCACCAAAAGGCTACCTTGGCCAGGTTAGAAGCTCGGGTCCAGTCTATGGAGCCCTCGAGCTTGAAAGAGGAGCTTGCCAAGGACCTTCGCCTCTCTCGTTTTTCTTGTAGGCATGCCTTGCGAGCTACATACGACTCCATCAGCTCTGTAGCTCGCACCTTGGTAACTGCCGTCGCCCTAAGATGGCATTTCTGGCTTCACCTCTGTGGCCTTGCTAACGAGGTACAGTCGTCGATTCAGGATGCCCCCTTCCGGGACTCAGTACTTTTTTGTGGGGACACCAAAGACATCATCACTGATCTCCAGGACAGAGGCCTCGCCCTCAGAACAGTGAGGTCCATGTACTGATCGGGCACTCAACAACAGCAGCCCTTTAGGAAAATGACCTGGAGGCAGGCCCCCGGCTTAACGCCAGGGCAAGCGCAAGTCCACGGGTTCCGCCACTCCTCCAGCCTCCAAGAACCAGAGACAAGCAGGAGGTCCTATCCCTGAACGTCCTGCCACTTCCTGATTCACTATTCCCTACTACTTCCTCAGTGTCCTGACGAGGAGCAGGTGGGTGGGGAGGTTTGCCCGCCGTGCGCAGTAATGGAAGGCAATAACCTCCAACGCATGGGTCCTGCAACTAGTGTCCGTCAGACACACCATAACTTCCTCCAGAATCTCTGCCAGAAAGGTCTTCCTACTCCAGGAATCGGGCTGTTCTCGTCCAAGAAGAAGTTCATAGCCTCTTGCTCAAGGAAGCAATAGAGCACGTTTACCTCCGGCAAAGGGGCAGGGGGTTTTACTCCCATTTTTTTCCTGGTTCCAAAAGAGACTGGAGATTTCAGGCCCATTTTCGACTTAAGCAACTTCAGGTAGTTTGACGAGTACAAAAAGTTTCTGATGTTGACGCTCTGGACATGCAGGATGCTTACTGCACATCCCGATCTTCCCCAGCCACCGCCGTTTCCTGTGGTTCAAATTCCAAAGGGAACACTTTCAATTTCAGGCACTCCCCTATGGTCTGTCCTCGGCACCCCGGATGTTTACCAAGTGCCTGGCAGTGGTGGCAGCTTTGCTTTCTTGTGCCACCGGGGTATTGCAGTTTTCCCTTACCTGGACGACTGGCTGATTTCGGCCCCGTCCAGGGATTCTTTACTGGAGGCTCTCTCTTTCACCTTGGACCTCTTTGGCAGACTAGGGATTATTGTCAATATCCCCAAGTCATCCATGATCCTGTCCCAGAGACTACAGTCAATTGGGGCGGTCTTGGATATGGTCCAGTACAAAGCCTTCCCTCCTCCAGACAGGGTGGAGACCCTGATCCGTCAGGCTGCCTGAGTGGTGTCATCCAGGGCCATCCCAGCTTGGGAGATCTCTGTCTTCTTGGCTTGATGGCGGCCTCCATCACTACCGTTCCCCCGGCGAGGCTCCACATAAGAGTTGCTCAGTGGTCCTTGCGAGTGCAGTGCGATCAACTCCTGGACGACGTGGACCATCCGGTCCTGGTCTCTTCAGCAGTTCAGAAAATACTGCTTTGGTGGAGGGACCCCTGCAACCTTTTCTTGGGTCTTCCTTTTCAGAACCCAGCTCCCTTGGCATCCCTAACTACAAATGCGCTGAACATTGGATGGGTGAGCACCAAGCTCAAGGACAGTGGTCCAGCTTGGAAGAATCATTACACATCAATGTTCTGGAGATGAGGGCAGTCTTGTACGCCTTACAGGCCTTCCTTCTCAAGGGATCACTGCTGGTCCAGTAGGACAACATGTCGGTAGTCTGGTACCTCAACAGACAAGGAGGGAACCCGGTCATACCTCCTGTGCAGGGAAGCGATGCGGGTGTGGAAGTGGGCGGTTTAGCACAGTCTGGCCCTTGTGGCCGTGCACATGTCAGGCGTTCTCAGTGTCCTGGTGGACAGTCTCAGCAGGTCTCGGACCCTAGCTCACGAGTTGGAACTACTTCAGGAAGTGGCAGAATCACTCTTCCTAAAATGGGGGCAACCAGAAATCGACCTGTTCGCCTCCAGATTTAACACAAAACTTCCCAGATCTTCTCTTGTCAATCTTCACCATTCATTACTTCCTGGGTGTAAGCCGGAGGCGCGCACCCGTCACGGGAGCTTTTTTTTTTTTTTTTAATTGCCTAACGCCCCCGCCCTCGAGAGCAGCGTCATGCGCGAGGGGCGGCCGTTAGTAGCGACCGACTCCTCCTCCAACTCAGTTCTGTTTCTCCCGCCGTCGAGGCAGCACCTGCTTTCGCTGGAGCATTTTCAACTGCGTAGTTTTCGGCCGACTCCTCCATTTGTATCGCACTCGACGCCATACCGGTAAGACTGTTCCTTTTCTATTTGTACGGCGTCGGGTGTGTTTTCCTACTGTGTTTTTTCCTCAATAGTTTCGCGTTATGTCCGGTTCTGGAGCGAAGCGTTTTTCGAAGACGGGCCGGGCCCCTATGCGTCGGTGCTCCTGTGGCCGGCATTTCTCCGTCTCGGACCGGCATGACGTGTGTCTTCGTTGCCTGGGACCCAACCATGATATGGATTCGTGCGACGCTTGTTTCTCGATGGACCGTCGCGTCCTCGAAGTTCGCGCATACAAGCTCGGCAAGACCCCGCCGACTTTCGGGGGACGGCGTCGCTCGCGGGAATCTCGGGCGAGATCCTTAGGCCTTTCCCCCGGGTCCCCTCCCGGGCCTATACGGTCCGAGGAGGAGGGGGTCTCCTCTCCCCTTCTTGCCGAGGAGGAGGCCCCTTCCGCGGTGTTGGGGGAGCGTCGTAGCCCCTCCCGGGGCCGCAGCGCTGACACCGCCTCGGCAGTCACCTCTTCGGAGGTGCAGGCTCCCCGTGTCGAGGCCCTTGGCTGGGCCCGGCTCGGGTGGACCCTCGGCGTCGCCTCGTGGCGCCGCTTTGTATCCCAGCGCGTTCACGGCACCGGTGTCGAGGCGGCGCCGTTGGCGATGCCGTTTGTCTCGGCGCCGTTCGTGGTGCCGATGAGCCTGGCGGCGCCACCGGCGGTGCCGCTTAGCCTCCCGGCGGCGGCGTCGGCCTTCCCCTCCTCCAGGCGGTGCGGGTCTGCCGGGCCGCTGGGGGTGTGGTTGGGCCTTCATGCTGCCGGGTGGTGAGGCGCGTCGCCTCTGTACCGGGGCCGTTCGCGGCCGGTGGCCTCGGGGACCCCTGGGGTGGCCAGCATCGAGGTCCTGCTGGTCTCGTCCTCCTCGGGAGGGCGATGGCTCAGATGTGACCCATCCTGGCACCCCCATTCTTGAATCTGGGTCCTCGGTGGCTAGGGTACCAGGCGGCAGCGGGGCCTCCCTCTGTCCCCTTGCCGTCGTCTCCTGAGGGCTTCTCGGCTGGGGTGGCCGAGAATCAGGGGAGGCAGGCGTGGGGGTGACGGAGGCTCCCCTCTCTGGAGGCCCGGTGACAGCTACCCCCCGGGGTGCTGTTACCTCCTCTAGGGTTAGGGGAACGTTGCAGTCGGGGAGGAGGGCCCTCTCGGAATCCGAGGTGTTGAGGGACAGGCGTCCTGCTGCTCGGTCTTCTTTGGCCACCTCAGGGGTGGCCAGGAGCATGGCGAGAGCCCCGCCTCCCCCAGGGTTCTAGGGTGTCCTCTGGTGGCGTTTGTGCGGACTGCCCTTCTGGATCCATGCAGTCCCAGGCGTGCACAGGGAGTTTCTCCCAGGGCTCTTCCAGGTTCCGCTTCCCCAGAGTTCCGTTCTGCGGCCTGGTTTGATATCCGGGATCCCTCCTACTAGGGCTCCCTTCCCCGGATTCCAGAGCCCTCGCAGAGAGCAGTTGCCTCTCGGAGGTGCCCCTCTCCCATCTCTCTGCCTTCACCACCCCCGCTCCCAGGCCATGTCAGTCCTACGGGTCCGTTATCCTGGGAGCAGTTCAGGGGTTCTGCAGCGGCCTTCCCCTCATATGTTAGTTACATGCATGAGCGGGTCTTTCGACTCTCCCCACCGCCGCAGGAATCCTCTGGACATTCCAGTTCCCCATCATCCTCGTCTCCCTCCTCTGAGGGAGAGGAACCCCCTGCTCATCTGTCCTCCGATGCTGATTTCACAGAATATCAGCGTTTCCTCGAGGATGGTGAGGATCTTGGATTCCTACATTCGGAGAGACAATACCCGAGCGGGTGACGCGTGGAATTCCTTGGTGAATTCAGTGCCCAGCATCTGGTGGTACCTTCCTGGCCTATCCCCTTCCAGGAGGCGTCTATCCGGTCCTGGCAGTTCCCTGCCGTTTCTTCCCCAGCCCCGGCGGACTGCCAGCGTAGGTATTGTGCCCCCTCTGAGTCTCTAGGTTCCCTTCCCAACCCGTCCTCAGGTTTGGTATACCTGGATACTCCTTCTGGGCGCCGTTGCCTGGCGCACGACCGCCCACCGGATTCGGACTCTCTCCAGTTCGACCGTTGGGGGCGAAGAGTGTTCTCTTCTTCTCGTGCGAGTGCATGTATTGCATCACATCAGGCTCACCACGCTGCCTACAACCGGCATCTGTGGTCGATGATGTCCCAGCTGCTGGCATCTATGCCTGACACGGAGCAAACCAGACAAGCCGTTGCCCTCTCCGTGGTAGGCCTGGAGCTGGCAAGACACCAAGCAAGGGCATCTTATGACGCCAATGAGGTGGCTTCCAGGCTTGCGGGGACAGCGATCTGCATCAGGCGGACGGCATGGCTTCGTCTTTCCAGGTTGTCACCCCTGGCCCGCGTGAGGGTGATGCGCTCCGCCTTCGGGACCCGTCTTTTCTCATCCAGAGCTAGGAGACTTTTACAGGGGCTCCATCCGTCTCCTCGTCCTCGGGAGGCACCTCCTAGCTCTTCTCCCACTTAGGCTTTCTGAGTAAGCCAGGTCTTCTCCTTCTGTTTCTCACCAGCAGAAGGCTGGGGTCTTGTTCCTCAGGGTATGGCCTCTTCCCCTCCTGGGAACAGGAGCTTGGTACTCACCAGGAGTGAATGAATGGTGAAGATTGACAAGGGAAGATAGGAAAATTACGTGCCTCACCGTAATTCTTGATCTTCTCTTGTATCTTCACCATTCATTACTCACCCACCACCATCTCCTCAGTGGCCTCTTCCTGTGGCTTCTCCACCTCCGTCTCCTTCCTCTCTGCATTTTCTCTTTGTTTATAAAATATAGGGAAAATTCTTAATTTTCCAAAAAATAATAAAATAAAATAAAAAAAAGTTCTTTCTTAATGGGAGGGTTCTACACCCAGAAAAATTACTTACTCTAAGATTCATGGGCCATCTAATGGATTGCATTGGCGATCAGACTGCACTACTATCTCTTGCTATTCTTCTGGCAAGATACCTCTGGGTTTTTGGTCTGGCTCAGGCTATTCAGTTTTGATCCTGCAATCCCGTGTTCAGATAGTTGCCCTGAAATCTCTCCCCCATTCTTGCCTTGCAGAGCAGAGGCGAGTACGCCTGTTCCTTTCTTCTTTTTAAAAAAAAAAAAAAAATACTGAGGAACTCTCTCCGACTGCTATAGGCATCTTGGTATCTGGGTCATGCATCTAGTCAAAAGGAGAAATCAAACAAGAAGGCAAATGAGAGGTAGGCTTTCCTTCTCGCTGTTTTGCTATTGGTTTCTCCCTTAAGTGTCCTCCTGGACAATTTTACAATAGAGCTCTGCTGACCATATCCAATCCTTACCAGCCTAAGCCTTGGCCTGCCTTAGCCAGTCAGTCTGAGTCCCATTTCTGTCTTGAAACGCCTGAAAGGCTTGCATTTCCATTTCTAAACCCCTGAGCAGCACTCTCTGCTGCTGGGGTTTTATTCTTCCCTCCTCGGTGTCCTCCAGTTAAAGGCCTCCGCGGCCAGGAGCCGAGGCTGGTGTCATGAACAATGGCATGTTGAAGATAAGGACTATGCCCTCCTGAGTCTGTCTAGTGGGTTCGGTGTAACCTTCTCTTCAGCTCTATCTCACGGGATTCTTGCTTCCCTTTAGTCGAGCCTTCAGCTACAAGCTAACTATGCTCTTGGGCATTCTGGTCCCTTCAACATCCCATCTCTCTCTTCTCTTTCTTCTTCTTCTTCTATTTTCTCATTTCTTACTCATCTCTCCTCCTAGAGTCGCCCAGGTAAGGAGGCCCTGCAGTCCCTAGATTAGGGATGTTCTTATCTCCTCTGTCCTTCCTCCATCGGCTTATTCCTTTTCAGTTCATTCTTCCTTGCTTTGCTATCCCTCGGCTATCTTGCCTCGCCATCTATATTTTCTGCTTTCTCTTTGCCTCTCCGGCTCACAGAACTGAGTTGGAGGAGGTGATCATTACTGCTTAGCGCCCCTCCAAGCATGACGTATGACGTCGCTCTCGAGGGCGGGCATTAGGCAATTTTATAAAAAGCCTCGTGGATCGGTAGCGCCCGCTTACCCAGGAAGTAATGAATGGTGAAGATACAAGAGAAGATCAAGAATTACGGTAGGTGCGTAATTTTCCTTTCTAGGGACATGGATATGTTGTTCATCCACACTCATTGGCAGGTATCCTTGCCGCTTTAAATCTTGCCGGAAGGTCTTCAAGCTTGCTCCTCCCACCCACCCGGGTGGTATAACTCTCGACTCCGCCCCATGACGCCAGATCTTCCTTACCGCTTGGAAGCTCAGGTTCCCTCCTTAACGCTCTGCGTTTGAGACTGGTTCCTATTTCTCCGTTTGCGGATTTAAAAATAAATTTTGCGAAAAAGACTTCAGTCTTCTATCCCTCGCGGCTGCGATGGACAAATCGACTCCCGGATTTCGGAGATGCCCATGCGGGCAGAAGATGTCTCGGACGGATCCGCACTCCACGTGTGTGTACTGCTTAGGCCTTGAGCACGACCCGCAGGCTTGCGACCTGTGCTCATCTTTCTCGGCCTACGTCCTCGAAGACCGTGCTGCCCGATTACAACTGGGCGTCCCGAGAGCTGCTTCTCCCGTGAAGTCCAAGGAGGCCCGGTTGGCGGTGTCCAAGGCGGCGGGCTCTCGGCGGATCAGCTCGGCGGATGGTCGCCTCGAAGAGGAGGCGCGGGTCAGATTTTCCTTGGCCGCGGCATTTATCCCGCTCTCTCTGGGTTCTTCCTGCACGGCTTCTTTTAAGGAGCTTTGTCTGTCCTCTCCACTAAGGGAGAAGGGCTCGCCTGCTGGACCTTATTCTCGGTCCAAAAGAGGACAGGTAAGTCCCTCCGTCGGCGCTCTTGGGGCGGGAAGGTCCCTCTCCCGGGCCGTCGGGCTCGGTCGACCGCGGGCTTCCCACTGGCCTCACGGTGTCCCGTCAGGTCAGTTGACCGAGACTCCCACCGATGAAGTCGAGATTTTTCTCGACCATTGAATCGGGCTGTCGCCTTAGCAGCCGAGATTCCTCTCCCCGGTTCCCCGGAGGAGTTGAGGATCCATGGGCTCGCCTGTGCCTCGGTTCGGAGCCCTCGGATGGACCATCCGAGCCGAAGGAGTGCGGTTCCGGCCGACACCTCCCGCACCGACCTCGGAAATTCCGGGACTCTCGGTCTCGGTCTCGACCTCTTCAGGGGTCCAGCCGATCCCACCGTCATAGGCGGTCTCGGTCTCGGCACTACAGTAGCGTCGCCGCTCCTCGGGTCCTCCTCCCGGATGAGGGAGGCTCTGGCGTAATTACGTCGACGGCACGAGACCTTATGTTGCAACAGCTCCTCCTGGCCGGGAGTAAGCCGGACCGTCACCTCCCTGGCCATTATGGCTGTCACCGAGCGGCCGACACAACCCCCGACTTATCCAGAGCCTATACCCAGGCCGGTTGTTCGGCTAAAACCAGCTGCTCCACTCGATTCCGTGGAACCTCCTCCACAGCCACCACATTGGGGCTCCGACCAAGGATTCTCGGTCGGCTAAGGGTCTACCCCATCGGCTGTCAGTTACCCTCACTCCCGACCGACCTCGGCAGGTGAAGGGTGGCTCAGGCCAGAGGCAGCTCTTGAGGACTCTTCCGAGTCCGAAGATGATTCCTCCTTTTCTCCAAGCGACTGGACTTGGAGTCTTCAGGAGGTCCGGTCAATGGACGATAGCCATTGCGTCCTTCCTAGGGACTGCTTCGCTCATCTCGGAGTCACGGGATGGAGCTGAACCGTTTCCAAGCGGGCCAGGTATCCCTCACGGAGATTCTGGACGAGGGATTCTCCGACGGAGGCCTTTCCGTGGCCGAGGCCATAGTGGGTCGGCACTGGAGCTTTGTAGCGCCCTGCTTCCTGCCCTCGCGCCGGCCAGGATGGCCAGGAAGTATCGGTCCTACGGTTCCTTGTCCGGTTTGGAACACCCTTCTGCTGAGGGTTGGTTCCGACAGCGTTTGCTCAAGCGCCTGCAACGCTTGGATGTGGACAAACCTCCTGACAAGGAGTCCAAGAAATTGGACTATGTCGGGCGAAAGTCTCACGCTCGTCCCTCTCGGGCTCGTTAGGCTGGTTCTTCGCCGTCCTCATGGCACATTTTCTCATGCCCTGTTGGGCTCCCCTGGATGAGTCATCCCTCATCTTCCCGCCGATCTGCAGACTACGGTTAAGCAGGTGCGGGACCAGGGCAGGGCAGTGGCCAAACAGCAGCTCCAGACTGCTTTGGCTATAGGGGACTCATGTGCCAGATCGGTGGCGGCCGCAGTGGCTATGCGTCGGCGGGCTTGGCTGAGGATATCCACCTTTACTTCGGATACCCAGCACAAGTTGGCGGATGTTCCCCTTTTGGGGACTGACCTCTTCGGCCCTGGGGTGGAAGGTCACCTGCAGAGGATCGAGAAGTCCAATGCTACCTTGGACTCGGTCTCTTCCGCTCAGAAGGACAAAGGCCGAAAACCACAGCCTAAGCCCTTTGGTCCTTTTGTGCCCCCGGCCTGGCCCAGCGTCAGGGCCAGCAGGCTCGGCCTTGGCATCCCAAACCCAAGCCACCGGGCTTCCTCTAACAGGAGGCAGGAGGAAAAGGCCCAGGAGGTCCCTCGGCGGTCCCTCCTCCAAGCCTGCCCAGTGACGGGCTGAGGGGTGTCGCCTCATTCCCGTCACCTTACCCTGGGTCCCCATGGGGGACGGCTCCGCACTTCCGTTCCGCCTGGTCCGCTGTTTCCACGGACAGGTGGGTCTTGAGGTGGTGGAAGAGGCCTGCCTCTGGAATCGAGCAGGCACCACCCTTCAGAGCTTGCCCTCGGGGGCTTCGGGATCCCAGCCTCACTGGAGGCTCGTCGAGCCGACATCGCTCTCCTCCTCCAGAAGGAGGTGATAAGAGAGGTGGTGGACCCTCCTTCAGACCCAGGGTTTGTGTCCAGGTACTTCCTGGTTCCGGGCGGACGGGGGTTGGCTCATTCACCGACCTACACGACCTAAACAAGTTCCTAAGGTCTCGAAACTTCAGGATGGTCACTCTGGCTCAGATAATACCATCCTTGGAACGCAGGCGTGGTTCTGCTCTGGACTTGGTGACATGCGTTTTCCACGTCCCTATCCGTCCGTCTCACCAGAGATTCCTTCGCTTCGAGCGGAAGGATCCTCTTCTAGTTCCAAGCCATGCCCTTGGCTTGTCTCCAGCTCCCAGGGTCTTCACCAAATGCATGGCAGTGGTGACAGCATTCTCTTGAGCGCCGAGGGTCGGGTGTACCCTTACCTGGGCGACTGGCTGATAGCAGCTCCCTCCAGGAAGGCGGAGTGGTCCAGAGATCTGGCCTCCAGGTCTGCTCTCAACTGGGCCTCCTTATCAACGAGGCCAAGTCGAACTCGAGCTCAAGCAGGTGATTCTATTCATCGAGCGCAGCTTCGACTCTCTTCGAGCCAGAGCGGCTCCGGCGGACAGGGCCGAGTTCTTTCCTCCTTTGTCCGATCATTTCTGGTTGGGCAATTGCGCCTGCCGGGACTTTCTCGCCTCCTGGGTCTCATGGCGGCCTGCACCAGGCGTGGTCCCGTTGGGCCCGCTGGAACATGCGATCCCTTCAGTGGGGACTGGCCAGCCAGTGGTCACAACGCTGCGATCCTTTGGACCAGCTTGTGTCGGTGACACAGGGTATGGGCACGCCTCCAGTGGTGGACCGTTCCAGATCATTTGCAGGAGGGCATCCTATCTGTCCGCCCGAGCGGCGGCTCTCTGTCGACCCGATGCCTCTCTGATGGGTTGAGGTGCCCATCTGGGGAACACGGGCTCATGGCCTCCTGGTCCCGCGGAGTCCCGATGCCACATCAACCTGCTGGGCTCCGGCGGTCCGCCTAGCTCTCACCGCCTTTGCTCCGTTCCTCCGGGTCAAGTGGTCCCCGAGTCCAGACGGACAATACCACGACCATGTACTATCTAAACCGCCTAGGGCGGGGCGCGCTCCATGCTTCTATGCAAGGAAGCTCTCCGCGTTGGTCACTCGTGCGCAGCCTGGGCGGATCTCCTGGCCATTCGCGTGGCAGGGCCTCCAACACCTGGCCGATGCCCTGGAGCGGATAGGGGCTGCATCCCACGAGTGGTCTCTCCTGCCGGAGGTAGTACAGCATCTGTTCTCCCATTGGGCACCTCAGGTGGACCTGTTTGCCTCCAGGAGAGGCGAAGCTGAGTCTGTTCCATGCCCGCCCCTCAGCAGGGCTCGCTGGGATGCCTTCCCGGGCAGTGGACCCGGCCTCTTTACGCCTTTTCCCCATTTCCTTGATCCACAAGGTGCTTCTCAAGGCGAGGAGGGACAAGGCGCATGTGATTCTTGATAGCCCCAGACTGGCCTCGCCAGTTCTGGTACCAGATCTCCTCAGTCTCAGCTCCAGGACTCCGCGGCAGCTTCCAGCTCGCCGGACCTGCTCTCAGTCAATCAGGAAGGGTGTTCCCATCCCGGACCTTCAATCCCTGCACCTGACGGCCTGGTTCCTGGCGCTAGAGTTCCAGGCCTTGGGTCTTTCCGACGAGGTCCTCAATGTAGTGAGGGCGTCCGTAAGGAGCTCGACCAGAAATGCTATGCCTTCAAATGGAAAAGGTTTTCCATTTGGTGCGTCAGGAGCAAGGGCTTGGACCCTTCCTCCTGTTCCTTGGCAAGCATCTTGGACTATTTATGGTCCTTTCTAGTCAAGGGGCTTGGGTCCGGCGACCCTAAGGGTGCACCCTGCAGCCATCTCTGCTTACGGTAGCGGGCCGGGAAGCTGATCGGTAAGCAGGAGAAGGTGGTCTGCGCTTTTCAAAGGCCTTGATCACATTTCCTCCAGTGCGAAACCCCCACCTCCGTGGGATCTACTGCTGGTACTGGCAAAGCTCATGGGCAAGCCATTCGAACCAATGCACAGGTGTGTCTCTCTCACCTGTCGTGGAAGACCGCCTTCTTGGTGGCTATCACGTCAGCCAGAAGGATGGGAGAGCTCCAGGCGCTTTCCATCGAGTCTCCTTACCTGGTCTTCCACAGGGACAAGGTTGTCCTGCGCCCCCACCCAAAATTCCTTCCGAAGGTGGTGTCGGAGTTTCACCTTAACCAGGTGTTGACTCTGCCAATGTTCTACCCCAATCACACCTCGGAGGCCGAATATAGGCTTCATACTCTGGACCCTAGAAGGGCGCTCGCTTATTATAAGGAGCGCACGGCTGAAATTCGGGGAGAGCTTCGCCAGCTGTTTGTCACCTACGCTGAAGCCGCTTCTGGCAGACCTGCAGCCAAGCGGACGATAAGCAGGTGGGTAACCTCCTGCATAGATCTCTGCTATAAGTTGGCGGGCATGGAGCCTCCCAGAGGGATAGAGCTCATTCTACCGCCATACTGCTGCAACGGTGGCTGCTTCCAGGGACGTCCCTATCCAGGAAATCTGCAGGGCTGCTACCTGGAAGTCGGCAAACACCTTCATTACCCATTACCACATCGACCTTGAGTCACGCCGGGATGCTGGTTTTGGGGCCTCGGTTCTCCAGTCTCTCTTTCCCAAGTAAGTATTGGGGTGTGCGTCTTGCCTCCCTCCTCCCGGAGAACTGCTAGAGTCTGCCAATGAGTGTGGATGAACAACATATCCATGTCCTAGAAATACAGGTTACTCACTGTAACAGGAGTTCTAGGAATGGTATATGTTGTTCATCCACACGACTCTATCTGACCTCCCCGGCTTCGGACGCAAGACAACCTGAGCTTCCATGGCCAGATCTGGCGTCATGGGGCGGAGCCGAGAGTTATACCACCCGGGTGGGTGGGAGGAGCAAGCTTGAAGACCTTCCGGCAAGATTTAAAGCGGCAAGGATACCTGCCAATGAGTGTGGATGAACAACATATACCATTACTAGAACTCCTGTTACAGGTGAGTAACCTGTATTTTTTGCTCTCTGGTTACAGGGCATGGTGCTTTCTGGCACGACGCGCTGTCTCTCTCCTGAACAGGGACATTTTTGTATGCCTTCCCTCCATTTCCCATTCTCCAGAGGGTCCTTCTCAAGCTTCAGGCAGAGAAGGCGAGGATGATCCTCATCGCTCCTCTCTGGCCAAGACAAATTTGGTTTCTGCTGTTAAAACAGTTATCCAGGGAACCACTGTTTCCACTTCCAATGACCCACGACCTCTTGACCCAGGATTAAGGTCGTCTAGTACATCTGGGGCTCAGGACTCTGCATCTTCATGCTTGGCTCCTGCAGACATACCGATTTCTTGCTTTGGGGTCTCCTCCCAGGTCGCTCAAGTCCTTGTAGAGGCTTGAAAACCCTCTGCTCGTTATGCCATGAAGTGGAAACGGTTTTCTAGCTGTGCGACTTCCAAGAGTTGGAACCCCTTTTCTTGTTCTGCCCCTCAAATCATGGAATACTTCCTTCATCTGTCAGACTCCGGTCTGTCATATTTCTCCTTGAAGGTCCATCTTTCCGCAATATCGGCATACCACAAGCTGGTGGATGGTAAACCCGTGACTCAGTTAGAAGTCTCTCAAACCTTTCTGAAAGTGATCCTCCATCTGAAACCCCCCCATCCGCAGCCCTGCTCCTCCTTCGGATTTGAACGTTGAGTTAGAGAAGCTCACCCTTTCCCCCATTTGAGCCGGCTATGAGCTGTGACTTGTGCTTCCTTTCCTGGAAGACATTATTTTTGGTTGCCATTACATCAGCCCGAAGGATTGCGGAGCTTCATGCTCTTGTTTGCAAAGAGCCTTATCGTATTTTCCACAAGGACCGGGCGGTCCAGTTCCTTCCCAAGGTGGTGTCAGAAGCCACATTGAACCAATCATTAGAGCTTCTGGTTTATTTTCCGTCCCCCTCTAATAGAGGTGAGGCACTCCTGCACACCAAGGACGTCCATCGGATCCTTCAGTGCTATACACACCAGACCAATAATTTCCGTAGCTGCGATCAGCTTTTTGTTTCTTTTGCCCCCAGAACTAAGGACAAACCTGTTTACAAGCAGGGCCTTTCCAAATGGCTAAGCAAGTGCATTTGATATTGTTACCAAAAGTATGAAAAACCTCTGCCGGGTCCTATCAGAGGTCCTTCTACTAGGGGCATGGCAGCTTCTGCTGCCTTCTTGCAAAACGTCTCTGCGGCTGATATCTGTGCCGCAGCCACTTGGAGTTCTGTCCATGCCTTGACCAAACACTACAGTCTGGACATTGCTTCTAGGCGGAGGGCTGGCTTCGGCCTAGCTGTCTTGCAGGGCCTTCTGTCATAGGCTGGGTCCATTCTGGTTCCCAGTTTTCTGTTGGAACTGCTTTTTCTTCCTCCCTGGTTTCTCTCCGTCTCTCTTTGGAGGGACTGCTTGGGACTGTGTCCTAAATGTAATGACCTATTGAAGGAACCCTCTCGAAGTAAGATAGTACAGTTACATAGGAACTTACCGTAACAGTAGATCTTCAAGAGAGGCTCTTTCAGTAGGTCATATTTTTCCCTCCATCCTTCCCCTCATTTTATTTCTTAACGGGGTCTCCAAATCCTGTTTGCTCCTGCTGTCAGGCCTCTTCCTGGCTCCGTTGGGAGAATTGGAGGGCGGGCGTGGGGACCACCCACTATATACAGCCACGCTGACATCGGCCACATGACGGGTGGGTGGTCCCCCATCAGGGATTGTTAGAAAAGTCTGCTGTGTGGCCCGACGCCAGGTGGCGCCAGTCCTATATGTAATGACCTACTGAAGGAACCTCTCTCGAAGATCTACTGTTGCAGTAAGTTCCTACATAACTGTACTTTTCTGGTCGTGGAGGAGATTCTGGCCGTACTGGAAAAATCTGCCATAGAGCTAGTCCCCCGGTCTCAGAGCGGAAAAGGGTTTTACTCCCATTTCTTCCTGGTCCCGAAAAAAAACAGGAGACCTCAGGCCCTTCCTGGATCTCAGCTAATTGAATCTTTTTGTAGAATACAAAAGTTTCTGCATGCTGACTGTGCAGGGTCTTCTGCCCTTACTGTAGCAAGACCATTGGCTTCATGCATTGGACATGCAAGACATCTGCTTGCACGTGCCAGTTTTATCTGGTCACTGCCAGTTCCTGCATTTTCTTTTCAAGGGGAAGCATTTCCAATTCAAAGCTCTCCCCTTTGGACTTTCTTCAGCACCCAGGGTTTTCACCAAGTGCCTAGCGATGCTGGCAGCGGCACTTGACCGTCGAGGCATTGCAGTGTTCCCTTACTTGGACAGTTGGCTCTTAGCAACACCGTCCAGAGACAGCTTGGAGGAGTCTCTGTCCTTCACACTGGACCTTTTCTCCAGATTGGGGATCACAGTCAGCTTCCCCAAGTTGTCCCTGACTGCCTCCCAATGACTTCAGTTCATTGGGGCGGTCTTGGACACGGTCCAGTGCAAAGCCTTCTTGCCCCCAGACAGAGCGGATACTCTGCGGGAGCAAGTCAATCTACTACTCTGCTCGCGGCATATTCCTGCCAGGGTGTTCTTACGCCCTCTTGGCCTCATGGCAACGACCATTTCCACAGTTCCCTTTGCCAGATTACACATGAGGGTTACTCAGTGGACCTTACGAGTCCAATGGGATCAATGCTCGGATGACCTGGATCATCCTGTACTGGTGTCCCTCGCATTCAAGAAAGACCCCTTAAGGTGGCAGGATCCTCACAATCTGTCTTGGGGGTTACCTTTCAGGGTACCCTCTCCCTCCTGGACCCTCACCACAGATGCCTCTGGTCTCGGTTGGGGAGCCCACCTGGGGGATCATCAGACACAAGGGACATGGTCCCAGCTGGAAGTATCTCTCCATATAAACATCCTGGAGATGAGGACGGTTCTTTGCGCCCTTCAGGCTTTTCAGCCCCTCCTGTTTGCGGGAACACTACTGGTACAGACAGACATGTCGGTGGTCTGGTACATCAAGAAGCAGGGAGACACCCATTCGCACCCCCTGTGCAGGGAGGTAGTGCAGATGTGGTTCCGGGCAGTCCAGCACAACCTTTTTCTCATGGCCGTGCACGTGCCAGGCGTCCACAATGTCCTGGTGGACAGTCTCAGTCGAACCTCGACACAAGCTCCATGAATGGGAACTGCATCAGGACGTGGCAGAGCTACTATCCCTTCAAAGGGGATGACCAGAAGTAGACCTCTTCACCTCCCCATTCAACGCAAAACTACCCAGTGTTTGCTTGCTCATTCCAGAGCCTGGTACTATCTGGCAAGATGCATCGTCTCTCTGCTGGACAAGGAAGTACTTGTACGCATTCCTTCCCTTTCCCATTCTATAGTGTGTCCTTCTGAAGTTTCAGAGGGGGCTCAAATGATCCTTACAGCCCCACTCTGGCCGAGGCAGATTTGGTTCCCACTCCTGCAGCAGCTGGCTGTGGAACCCCCAGTTCCCCTCCATCTTCAACACGATCTGTTGACGCAGGTTCAGGGCAGACTAGTGCATCCAGGTCTCAGGACCCTACACCTCCATGCGTGGCTCCTTCAGACGTAATTGTGTCACGTTTCGGAGTCTCTCAGAGGGTCGCTCAGGTCCCGGTGGAAGCTCGGAAGCCCTCCACCAGGTCCACCTATGCGATGAAATGGAAAAGATTTTCCATCTGGGCAGCAGCTAAGAGTTGTGACCCATTCACATGCTCGGTACCACAGGTCATGGATTACCTGTTGCACCTGTCTGACTCTAGTCTACGCTATTCCTCCTTCACAGTCCACTTGTCAGCTATTTTGGCCTACCACATCCTAGTGGATGGAAAAAACGTGGCTCAGTTGGAGATCACCAAAATCTTTCTGAAAGGAATCCTCCATTTAAAACCCCCTATCTGCAACCCCACCCCACCTTGGGATCTAAATTTTATTTTAGAAAAGCTTACACTCCCTCCTTTTGAACCAACTGTAAGCTGTGATATGCCTTACCTGTCCTGGAAAGTGCTCTTTTTGGTTGCTATTACTTCCGCTCAAAGAATTTCAGAGCTTCAGGCCCTTATGTGTAAAGATTCTTATTTGATTTTTCACAGGGACCGGGTGGTCCTGCATACAAATCCTAAGTTCTAGGGACATGGATATGTTGTTCATCCACACTTTCTGGCAGGTTCCTTGCCGCTTTAAATCTTGCCGGAAGGTCTTCAAGCTGGCTCCTCCCACTCACCCAGGTGGTAAAACTCTCGGCTCTGCCCCATGACGTCAGATCTTCCTTACCGCTTGGAAGCTCAGGTACCCTCCTTAGGCGCTTGCGTTTTCGACTGGTTCCTGATTTTTCGGTTTCTCAATTTAATTGGAAGTTTTCTAAAACTTTGGTCTTCTTCCTCTCTTCGATGGATCCTTCATTTCAGCGCGGGTAATACCTCAGGAAGGACCTGCACTCACGTGGTTTACTGCCTCGACTTGGTCCATGATCTGCACAGTTTGCGATTTTGCTGTGCCCTTTCAACCAGCGTCCTGGTGATCATGCGGGCCGTTTGGGGCTTGGGCGACCTGAAACTTTTTCCGTGCCGGAAAAATCCTTGGAGGCTCGTCGGGCGGTGTCCACGTCGGCTGTCTCGGCTGAGCAGCTTGATGTCTTTTCCTCCATGGAGGAGGCGGTGACCAAGCCTGTCTCCCAGTCGCGGCACTTGTCCCGCTCTCTTTGAGTTCTCCTCATTCAAGGAGCTTCGCCAGTCCCTTTCTTGAAGGAAGAGGGACCTTCGGGACCTGCTTCTCTGCGCAGGTCAAAGGAGTCACAGGCTAAGTCCCGTCGGGAGCGGGAGAGTTCCCCATCCCCTGTTGGCCGACTTTCGACTTCGGTCAAGGGTGCGGCTCAGGCCGCTGGCTTCACGGTGTCCCCATCAGGTCAGCCGGCCATGATTCCCGTCGACGTTGTCGAGTCTCTCAACCCGTCACCCAGGCAGTCTACTGCAGGGCCGTCAACCTCCGCGGTTTCCGGCGGAGGCGAGTTCTGCCTGCACCTTGAGCTGACAGGCCTCCAGTCTTTTTGCGAGCCGAGGAAGGCGGGTGTCCCCGCTCCTTCCCGAAACCCACCCTCGGTTCCCCGAGGATCTGGGTCTGGTCCTCTTCTCTCAAGCCGCTCCCGCCGACCTCGGCGATCTCTGTCGGGGCACCCAGTTAAGTGGCATTACAGTTCCTCCTCGGATGAGGAGTGGCTTCGATGCAGATGGCGTCGACGTTACGAGGAGTTCGTGTGGCAGCAGTTGCTATTGTCCAGGAATCAATCGACTCCGATTCATTCCCCATCTAGCAAGCAGCTGCCTCCCGAATGGCCGACTCAACCACTCGCTGCAGTCGAGGTGCCCACTTCAGGGCCGGTTGTTTGTCCGAACCTTGCTGCCCCACCGTCTTCGGTGGAACCTCGGTCGGGTCACGACCTGTCTCGCAGGTTGTCTGTTCCCCTCACTCCCGCCCGCCCTCAGTGGGTGAAGAGTGACTCAGGCCTGAGGCAGCTCTTTGCAGACCCTTCGAGTCTGGCGTTGACTCCTCCATGTTCCCCAGTCAGGAGGACCCGGGGTCCTCTCCGGGACGTTCTGTGGGCGACAGCCCATCGTCCTTTTATGGGTCTGCTTCAGCTCATCTCGGAGTTCACCGGGATGCAGCTTGATTCCGTGTCCAACGGTCTCTTATCCCGCGGAGATTCTGAACCGAGGGGTTCACCCTCAGGAGCCTTCCGGTGGCGAGGCCATTGTCGGCCCGGCCTTGGAGCTCTGGCGGCCTACTTCCTGCCCTGCACCCTCGGCCAGGATGGCCAGGAAGTACTCTGTCCTGTCGTTCTTTTGCCCGGTTTCTCGGAGCACCCCTCAGCTGAGGTTGGTTACCGATATGTCTTCCAGTGTTCTGGGGAGCGCTCGGGATGTGGATAGGCCCCCGAAAAGAGTCAAAGGATGGACTATTGTCGGTCGTAGGGTTCACGCTTCGTCCTCCCTGGGCCTCCAACAGGTCAGCTCGTCACACTGATGGCACATTTTCCACGTCCTTTTGGGCTCCTTGGATGAGTGCTCCCTCATCTCCGGCTGACCTATGGACCCGCTGTCCATGGTGGTGGGACCAGGGTAGGGCGGTGGCGAGCAGCAGCTTCAGACTGCTCTGTGACTTAGGTGATTCCTGTGCCAGGTCAGTAGCGGCCGCTGTGGCTGTTATGTGCCGCAGGGCGTGGCTGAGGTTATCCTCTTTCAACTGATACCTAGCACAAGTTGGCTGACCATCCCTTCTTGGGGTCTGACCTCTTGGCCCTGGAGTGGAGGACACCTCCAGGCGACCAGAAGTCAGTGCCACTCTGGTCGGGTCACCCCGCCCGGAGGGACATGGGCCGCCTTGTGCACGTAAGCCCTTGTCCCTCGGCCCTGCAGCTTGACCGCCCAGCATGAGGCCAGCAGGCTTGTGCTGGGCGTCCTGACCCCAAGCCAGCGGCTTCCTCTAAAGGAGCAGGGAGGTAAAGGCCCAGGGCTCCCTCGGCCAATCCCTCCTCAAGCCTGCGATGATGGGCTGAGGGCGCTGCCCGGCCCTGTCACCCTACCCAGGTTCCCCATGGGGGCGGCTCCGCCCCTCTTCCATCTGGTCCGCTTTCCCGGACCTCTGGGTATCTGAGGTGCTAGGGAAGGTCCTGCCTCCGGATTACCAGGCCCCTTCCGAGGCGTTGCCCTTGAGGGGCCATGGGTCCGCAGCCTTGCTGTCGGCCCTTGAGCCGACTCGCCTGGCCCTCGAGACAGAGGTGATCAGGAAGGTGGCGGATCCTCCCAGACCCTGGGTTCGTGTCCAGGTATTCCTGGTCCCTAACGGACGGGGGGCTTGCGCCCCATTCTTGACCCGCACAACGGGATGGTCACTCTGACTTAGATATCCCATCCTCAGAACGAGGCGTGTGGCTCTATTTCCTGGACCTCCAGGACGTACTTACACTTCGATCCGTCCGTTTCTTGGGAGACTCCTCCGTTTCTTAAGCGTGGGATCTCTTTCCAAGTTCCAGGCCATGCCCTTCGGTCTCTGCCCACAGCATTCCTGCGGCACTGAGGGGTCTGGGCGTAACCCCACCTGGATGGCGGCCTGACTGCAACCCCCCACGGAGGGGGACGGTCCAGAGTTCTGGCCCTCTAGGTTGCTCTCAGACTGGTCTCCTTTTTATTGGAGCCATGTTGGAACTTGTGTCTAAAGCGGGTGATCCTTTCTTCGGGACGAAGCTCGACTCTTGAGTCTGAGCTCGGCTCCCGGCGGACAGGGCCGAGGTTTTTTTTCCTCCCTCACCTAGTCAGGTCTGACTGGGCAATTGTGCCCTGCCCGGGACTTCCTGCACCTCCTGCGCCTTGCGGCGGCCTGCACCAGCGTGGTCTGTTTGGATCTGCCGGTTCATGCGTCCCCTTAGTGGGGGCTGGCCAGCCAGCGGTCACAACGCTGCGTTCCTTTGGACCAGTCTGTGACGACAGCCCAGGGGTTAGGGAACGCTCTCCTTCGGACCGTTCCAGCTCATTTGCAGGAGAACATCCCGGTCGTCCGCCTCGAGTCGACGGTCTTCTCCGACCGATGCATCTTGGATGGGTGGAGGTGCCCATCAAGGGGATTACGGAGTGCACCGCCTCTGGTCCTCTCGGGAGTCGATGTCTTTCCTACCTGCTGGAGCTCCAGGCGGTCCGCCTTAGCTCACCCTTCGCTCCGTCCGCACGGGTTCTAGTGGTTTTAGGTCCAGGCGGACAATACCACGACCATGTGCTACCTAACCCGCCAGGGTCGGATGAGCCCCTTGCCTCTGCGTAAGGAGGTTCTCCACATTGGGTCTTTTCGCGCAGCTGGGGGCGGTTTTCCTAGCCATTTTGATGGCAGGAGCCTCCAACTTCCTGGCCGATGCCCTAAGCCGGATAAGGGCTGTGCCTCACAAGTGGTCTCCCTGCTGGAGGTAGCACAAGATCTTCTCCCTCTAGGTCACACCTCTGGTGGACCTTTGTTTTTCCCTCCAGGGAGAATTCGAGGCCGAGACTGTCTCCTGCCCGCCCCCTCAGCACAGTTCGCTGTAGGGGATGCCTTTGAGGCCGTGGACCCCGGGCCTCTTCTACGCCTTTCCCCCATTTCCCTTGACCCACAGGCGAGGAGGGACTAGGCGCAGGTGATTCTGGTAGCCCCAGACTGGCTTTGCCAGCTCTGGTATCCAGCTCTCCTTAGTCTCAGCCCCAGGCTCCCGAGGCGGCTTCCAGCCCGCCCGGTCCTGATCTCTGTTGTTAGGGGAAGGTACTCCATCCGGACCTTCAATCCCTGCACCTGACGGCCTGGTCCCTGTGCGGCTCGTGGCCAGGCCTTGGGTCTTCCAGCAAGGTCCTCGACATTTGTGAGGCATCCTGCCAGGAGTCGACCAGATATGCTCGCCTTCAAATGGAGGAGTTCTCCATTTGGCGTTAGGATAGGGCCTGGCCCCCTCTCCTGTGCCTCGGCGAGCATTCCAGACTACCTGTGGTCCGTTCTTTTCTTGAACAAGGGCTTCGGTCGACGACCCTCTGGATGCCCCTGTTAGCCACTCCTTTCTTCCGGGCACGGGCCGGAAGGTAGTCGGTGGCGCAGGGAAGGTGGTCTGGTGCTTTCCATGGCCTTGATCACACCTCCCCTCCGGGGAGAGTATCCTCATCTCTGTGGGATCTTTTGCTGGTAAGGGCTTAGCTCACGGGCAAGCCGTTCGAACCTTTGCACAGGTGTGAGTTCCCCACCTGTTGCGGAAGAACACCTTCTTGGGAGCTACCACGCCATCCAGAAGGCCGGGAGAGTTCCAGGCGCTCCTTTGAATCTCCTTATTTGGTCTTCCACAGGGACAAGGTTGTCCTGCGCCCCACCCGAAGTTCCTTCCGTAGGCGGTGGCGGAGCCTTTCCCGAACCGGGTATTGTTTCCGCCGGGGTTCAATCCCATTCACACCTCAGGGGCCGCATATAGGATCCATTGGGACCCTAATTTAGCGCTCGCCTTCCCAGGGAGCGTAGGACTGAAGTTCGGGAGAGGTTCACCAGCTGTTTGTCATCTACGCTGAAGCCGCACCTGGCAGACCTGCAGCCAAGCGGACGATGATCGGTGGGTCACCTCCTGCATAGATCTCCGCTATAGGCAGGCGGGCATGGAGCCTCCCAGAGGGATAAGTGCTCATTTTACCCACCCTTCCGCTGCACCGGTAGCTGCTTCCGAGGATACCCCTGTCCGGGATATCCATAGGGCTCCTGCCTGGAAGCTGGCATATACCGGCCTTCCCCTTCCACATCGACCTTGGGTCACACCGGGATGTTAGTCAGGGCCTCGGTTCTCCAGTCTTTATCCCTAAGTAGGGGGTGTGTGCCTTGCCTCCCTCCTCCCGGAGAACTGCTAGGAATCTGCCAGAAAGTGTGGATGAACAACATATCCATGTCCCTAGAAATACAGGTTACTCACCTGTAACAGGAGTTCTAGGAATGGTATATGTTATTCATCTACATTCCACCGACTTTAGCGCACATCCTCGCTTCCCGCGGTCTAGATCTGGCGTCATGGGGCAGAGCCGAGAGTTTTACCACCCGGGTGGGTGGGAGGAGCCAGCTTGAAGACCTTCCGGCAAGATTTAAAGGGGCAAGGAACCTGCCAGAAAGTGTGGATGAACAACATATACCATTCCTAGAACTCCTGTTACAGGTGAGTAACCTGTATTTTCTTCCCAAGGTGGTCTCTGAGTCCACCTTAAACCAAACTGTTGAACTCCCTGTATTCTACCCCGTTCACATGAATAGGGGTGAGGCTGTCCTTCATTCATTGGATGTACATAGGGCTTTGCATTATGTCCACAGGCCCAAGGACACACGCAAGTCAAATCAACTTTTTGTTTCCTTTGCCCCCAAATCCTTGGGGTCTAAGGATGCAGTTTCTAAGCAGTGCCTCTCCAAATGGCTGGCTAACTACATCCGCTTCTGTTACCAGAAGTACAACAAACCTCTTCTGGGAGTGGTCAGAGGTCACTCTATTAGGGGTATTCCGCAGCTTTCCTAAGAAACATTTCTGCAGCAGAGATTTGTGTGGCGGCAACCTGGAGTTCTGTCCATACCTTCACAAAGCATTACAGTCTGGACATTGCCTCTAGGCGCAGGGCCGGTTTTGGCCTTGCCGTTTTGCAGGGCCTACTGTCCTAGGCCTGTTCTGGTTGTTTTCAGACTTTTCTCCTTCCCTACTTCTGTTACTCTCTCTGAGACTTACTGCTTGGGATTCAGTCCTATATGTTATGACCTACTGCAAGAACCGTCTCGAAGTCGGATAGTACAGTTACATAAGAACTTACTATAACAACAGATCTTCGAGAGGGGTTCCTGCAGAAGTTCACACTTTCCCGCCCTTCTTCCCCCCAGTCTCAGCATTTCTTACAGATCATTCTGAACTGGGCTGCAGGATATTCATCCTTTCTCCTCTTATCCTTTTTGGCTCTCCGGCAGGAGAACTGGAAGACTGGTGCGGGGACTGCCCACTATATAGGGTCATGCTGACGTCTGTCACATGACGTCAGGTAGGCGATTCCCACCAGACATTGCTGGCAAAAGTTTGCCATGCGCTCCTGATGCTGGGGGCACAGTCCTATATGTTATGATCTACTGAAGGAACCTCTCTTGAAGATCTACTGTTATGGTAAGTTCTTGTGTAACTGTGAGAAAAGCTCTTGCAGCAGGTGATGCTTTCCCTTCCTCCATCCCCCTGGTGACTGCTTCTCCATCCTTTTCAGTTTCCTCGGTTTCAGAGGAACGCCTCAACTCTCTATTTACTATGCTTGCCGGGGTCTCCAGCATGAGAACTAAGGTGGTGCTGGGGGGGACCACCCCTTTTATACCATAGACGGACATCAGGGGTGGGCTGACATCATGGAGCAGTCCCCCGCTATAGTCTGCTAGCTAGAAGTTTTCCGTGGAGTCCTGCCGCCTGCTGACTTCAGTCCTTTTGGTGTAACCTGCTGCAAGATCTCCTCTCGAAGATATACTGTTATGGTAAGTTCTTGCGTGACTGCACTTTTTCACGCCAAGGCAAACTAGAGTGAAGCAACCTAATTTATATTAGGATGAAATTAAGGGGGATGCAAGAGAGTGGATCATTGTTCATACCTACAAACTACACAGGTATACAGAAAGTAGATTGAACAGACTTTAACTGGTGATTCTCCCTTTTCTGTGGGTGCTTTGTTTGTTAGCTGATTCTGAAATTAATCTACACTCTTAATATATATATATATATATTTTTTTTACAAAGACAGTGTATTTTTCATGCCATTGTTAAATTCTGGAATTTTAACCGTTGAGAATTGTGTTACAATTATGTCTTTTAAAAAGTGTTTGAAATTATATTTGAATATAGTTTAAATGTTTGTGCATGTAATTTTTAAGTTTATGTTTTGTGTTGTGTTTTTTGCGCAATTTTGAATTAGTTTCACTTTCCTGGTCATTGAGGTAATCAGCAGTTTGTATATACCAGTTTATCAATTTAGTTAACAGCAGTGAATAAACTATTGTGTTTTGAGCTTTACATTCTTTAATACTATGCTTTGGATGGGTTATTATACTGAAGTAACTTGCTTTTTGAGCATTATACATGTAGATTAGTATAGTTCCATGTCATCAGCTCTTGACCAGCGTGGAGGAGGGAGGCTGTTGCATGGCTTTCATGACCTTCAGAACAGTCTGGACCATGGCAGCCACGTCGTTGTCCAGACCCCACTTGATAAAGATAATTAAACTGTCTTAGATGTTTAAGTCATGGTCTCGTGGCTGACTTAAGTGTTGCGGTGTGTCACAGTGCCACCTGAGTCCAGTTTTCATGTGCAATCTCAAGAATACTACACTGAAGCTGGTGTGATCCAGTGCGTTGCAGAGGTGAGGTTCCTGGCTCTCGGGAAGGGTGTGGGTCACCTATCACCATTAATGCTCTGGCCAACTACCAGACTGAAGGCAGCGCCTTACCTTCCCTCATGGATTGGTGGAATGGTGCAGTGGGATAGGAAACGGTGGGAACCAGGGGAAGAAAACTGAACAAAAAAAGAATCACTTAAAAACAGTGATCAAGTGAATCAGTAAGATACTTGATGATCTCTGTGGAGAAAGGGGTTTATTCAGAGTCTTATAATTGATTGTAGGAAGAAGCAGAAATACAAGCTGAGCTTGAACGTTTGGAGCGAGTAAGAAATCTTCACATACGTGAACTTAAAAGAATAAATAATGAAGACAATTCACAGTAAGTTAACACTATATGAACATATCTTTTAATGTCTTTTGAATTTCTTTCTGAATTTGGGCTATGCTGTGACCCCCAAATCATTGGATCATATGATCTCTGAGGGTATCTCTTGCAACAGGTCATACACTTGGGTGTCCGCCAGAGGGCGCTCTCATCAATGGTAGCTTTCACTAGCAGTGTTGAATGGGGGGGCCACCCACTGTGACGTCATGTCATGCATATGTATAAATGGGTATGCCGACCGAACAACGAAACTTCTACAGCAAAGACCATTACAGCAACAGAAATCGACAGGTTGCTGTAATGGCCCCTGCTGACACCGGCACTGCATTTCCCGGTGTTTCGCCCCCTCCCTGAGACAACTCTGACATGGAGTTGGTTATTTAAATACTGAGGGCACAGCCCCCAAAGAGAACACACTGGCGTGCTGACACTTGGCATTGTGTCTGTCAATGTCAGCAACGTTGGTGTCGCCACAGTATAGGTAAACCATATAAATACGCTATCATCGATGAGGAAAGTTCACGATTTTTCATTTTCCGTATGTCTAGTTTGGATTCCCTTTTCCACAAGTGTCGTTGTGGAAGAAATATTTACCAATACGATAACCATTCTCTCTGCGTCCACTGTCTGGGGGCTGCCTACAATGTCCGCTCCTATGCTCATTGCCAGCAATTCAACCAAGCTACACGCCGATGACTCCAGGAATTAGAAGCCTACTTCATGGAGCAGAGGATAGCTCTCCTCGAAAAGGAAATGCAATCCTGCTCCTCGTCTCTGCCACTGTCGACAAGCTCCCAGACCTCTTGATCAAAGCACCATTCTTGGAAGCACAAGCACCGAGACAAGAACAAGGCCTTGAGTGGTCATGGTAAGGACCTTCATCCGTCGAAGGCTTCCACCTCTGGTCAATCATCGACGGCCCACTCAGCTCTGTTGACAGCCTCTCTGTCGTGTTGTCGACGACCCTTACAGAGGCTTTTTCCGTCATGGCTATTAGCAGGCCCCTCCGTTGATGACTTCTCAATCTTTGTGAATGACCTATCCCTCTAACATGGGACAGGGTTTGTCGTTGACTACTGCTTTTAAGCATACGTTGACGTCTGCTTTTTCAGCCCCTACTAAATGATCCTCCAGCATGTATCCGGGTTCAGTTCTGGGGGTTTACTGCCACCATCCCAGCCCGTTTCTTACCGGGGCTCATCAGGTTCGGTATTGGACATGGCTTCCCAGGCTTAGGGCTCTCGGATCCATCCACAGCCTAGGCCCAAGCCCTCGGTCCTACCCCCAACGTGGGGTCTACAGGAGCGCCTCCTTCCGTCCTCCTCAGCCCCATTGACTGCCTTGCCGTCGACGTGGCCATCGTGGTCCAGACTATTCTGGAGGTCACGAAAGCCATGCAACGGCCGCCTCCTCCTCAGCCACGCTCCCTGCCTCACAAACGGGTTCCCTGTGAGCCTATTCCTCCTCTGTCATTTCAGCCACTGGAAGAGGAGGATCTAGATTATGTTGAGGAGGTAGAAGAGGAGAATCTAGATGATGATGATGGGAAATATACCCCTTCTAGTGACTCTTCTGTGTCCTCGCTGGGGGGGATCCCAGGCTTTATACCCCGTGCTCTCCTCCGGATGACCCCGGTTTCCTTGACCTCATGGCCCAACTGCAGTAGGTCATGGGGTTCACAACAACCGACCAGGACAGGCACCACCAAAACTTGGCAGAGTATTTGGATTTACCAGAGGACCCAGCCATTGTGGTTCCTCCCCTCATCCAGGCCTACCAGGATGCCATTTTTTGTGGCCAAGCACCGCCCTTCCACAGTCTCTCCAGTGCTTAAGAAGGCGGATCACCTGTACCAGGCTCCCACTGACCACCCCTTTTTTCACCTCTGCTCCACAGGCAGATTCGGTGGTCATCAGTGCTGCACATGATGGGACCAACACTTGGGCTCTCTGCCTCCGGACAGAGAATCCTGAAAATTGGTCTGATGGGGAACCGGGTCTATGCCTCATCCATCCTTATTATGCATATTCAGTTATATGGGGCATATGCTAAAGTACCAAACATGCTCTGGACCGCCACCCCCGAAGTGGCAACGAAGCTTACCCTATCCACTGATACTGACCAATTGATCGCTACCCTTAAGACGGGTACTAGTCTTTCCTGGCATCTCCTCCGTGCAGGTTATGACGCTGTGGATGCCTCTGCCCGTAACTCAGTGATGGATATTACCCTTCGCCGCCATGCCTGGGCCTCTGTTTCCGGCTTTCCTGGACATGCAGCAGACCATCTCAAATGCTTCCTTTAATGGGCACAAACATTTTGGTTCAGACACAGAAAGTCTTCTAAATGACATACAGGCCTCGGGCCGTACTCTCTGTACCATACACACAGTGCACCATACTCTGCCGGCTGTCTCCCAGCGGCAGCCATACCAGTCTTTTCAATTTCTGCGAGCTTCTCATCAGTGGGGTACAGCCCATCGGTCCTCAAGAGGCTAAGAGCAACCCCAGCCGCTTGGCCATACCTCTGCCCCAAAGGTGCTCCGCCCGTCGCGGTGGCCTGCAACCCCCCCAAAGTCCTTTTGACTTCTCCAACAGTTTTCCCTGTCCTCCTCTGCCAGCCTCAGAGGTAGTGGGTGGTCGCTTCTCCCTACATTTGGAGGCCTGGCAATGGATTAAATCAGACAAATGGGTCCTGCAGATTATTTTCTCGGGCCATACTCTGGAACCTACGGCCCCCCACCTGCCTCAGCTCCTGTCCTGTACTGCAGACCATGTTCCAGTGCTACCAAAGAAACTCCTTTCTTTGGTTCAGAAGCAGGCGATCCGCCTTGTGCCTCCCGACGATCTGGGCAAGGGCACTACTCCCATTTCTTGTGCCCAAACACATTGGTGATCTCTGTCCTTTCCTGGACCTCAGAGACCTCAACTGGTTCATCCAGTACAAAAGATTTTGAATAGTCACCTTGACAACAGTCCTACCTCTTTTAAATCAAAGGAACTGGCTCTCTGCCCTCAACATGAAGGAGGCCTACCTTCATATCCAGATCCATCCGGCCCATCACCAGTACCTCCTCTTTCAGCTCCTGGGCTTCCATTACCAGTTCCACTCCCTGCCCTTCATCCTATCCTCAGCGCCACAGGTCTTCACAAAGTGCCAGGCGGTCATGGCCACCACCATTCGTCGCCAGGGCCACTACGTGTTCCTGTACTTGGACGACTGGATCATCAAAGCTTCATCTCGAGAAGAGTTGCTACACTCGCTCTCGCATGCACCATCAAGCTCTTCAGGAATGTTGGCATCACTGTAAATGTTGCCAGATCACGCATGAAGCCATCCCAACACCTCCAGTACATCGACTCAGTCTTGGATACGGCCCAATCCGGGCCTTTCTCCCGGTAGACAGGTGTCAAATGCTCATCTCCCTGGCACGGCAGTGTCAAGTGGCTCAGCAGATCACCGCACACCGGTACATGCGCCTCCTCAGTGACATGGCTGCAGATATCTCCACCATGCTGTACGCTTGCTTACACATGCATCCGATCCAGTGGGCCCTGCGCCGCCAATTGCACCAAAAGACGGGGGACTTCAGCGACTCCATCCGAGTGACCCCTGCCCTTCGACTGGCCCTTTCCTGGTGGCTCGATCCGACACACCTGCAAATGGCATGCCATTTAGCTCTACTCACCCCACCCCCCCAAATCCTCACAGCAGACGCCTCCACCCTGGATTGGTGCACCCATCTGGGTCCACATGAAACACAGGGACTCTGGGGTCCCAACGCCACGTCTCTTCACGTATAAGCCCTTTAGAGATGTGGGCCGTTCGTCTGGCTCTTCAGGCCTTCCAACTGTTCTTTGTCCCTGGACCCCTGCTGGTTCAAACGGACAATACTTGTGTGGTATACTACATCAGCAAGCAACTGGGCACAAAATCACAAGCTCTGTGCTACGAAGCCATGCAAGTTTGGAATCTGGCTCTAGCTCTCCCAACTTCACCTGCTGGCAGGCCACATTCCTGGAGCCCAGAACATCGCTACTGATCACCTTGGCTCTGGAGGTATTCCACGACATGCTCCTTCTGTGGAGCACTCGGGACGTCGATTTATTTGCCTCTCCAGACACACAGACTTCCCTGTTGCTTCTAAATCATTCTTGACTCACAAGACCAATCCCTGGATGCCCTGTCCTTCCCCTGGAACGGGCACTTCTTATATGCCTTCTCACCCATTCCCCTCCTTCAGCGAGTACTACTCAAACTCCAGCTATAACGAGCCTCCATGATTTTTATCGCCCCATTTTGGCCCTGGCAAATCTGGTTCCCTCTCCTACAGCAGCCGTTGGTCATGGATCCCTGCCTCTTCCACTCTGACTGGATCTCCTCATGCAAAACCGAGGAACCCTTGTCCACCCCAATCTCCGGTCCTTTTGTCTTCATGCTTGGCTCCTGAGGACGTCTTTATAGCTTGGCAACACGTCTCTGCCTCTGTAGCCACCATTCTGCTGGCATCTAGGAAGGTGTCAACCAGAAAGATATATGCTGCCAAATGGAAGTGTTTTGCCATCTGGACGGCCAACAGACTCTTGAATACATGCTCCTTCCTGTTACCTACAATCCTGGAGTATCTTTCCACCCCTCTCCAGTCAAAGTCTAAGCTGCTCCTCCATCAAAGTCCATTTAGCCGCAGTGTCGACTTTCCATGAAACCCATTGGGGACCGGCAAGTCACTCAGATGGACCTCGCCAAGATCTTTCTCAAGGGCATTCTCCATCTCAGGCCCCCTATCCGGAATTACAATGCACCCTGAGACCTCAATTTCATCTTAGAAAAATTTACCCTTGAACCGTTTGAACAGGCATCTACCTGTGACCTGCACTTCCTGGCCTGGAAGGCCCTTTTCCCGGTGGCTGTCACATCGGCCAGGCACATTTTGGAACTTAAAGCCCTCATGTGCCATGAACCGTATCTGGTCTTCCATAAAGACAGTCTCACTCCAAGCAAATCCCACGTTCCTTCTGAACATGGTTTTGGACTTCACATTCAACCAATCCATTAATTTGCCTGTCCTTCATCCTGCTCATTCTAACCCACACTTTGGACGTACACCACATCCTGTGTTGTTATCTCGCTTGTACAAAGTCCTCTTGTAAATCAAGCAACTCTTTGTTGCCTTCTCTCCTGGCAGGGAAAGACGCCCTGTCACGAAGCAAACCATCCAGTTGGTTAGCCCATTGTATCACCTATTGCTACAATAAATACAACAAGCCTCTTCCTGGAGCTGTGCACAACACACTCCACCAGGGCTCTTTTTGACCTCTTCTGCCTGCTTCAGGGGCATCTCAGTCACTGCTGTCTATGACGCCACCACTTGTTCTACCATTCATACATTTACTAAGCACTGTAGTCTTGATTTGGCCTCCAGGCGCCGCACCTCCTTTGACTGTGCCGTCCTGCAGGGCCTCCTGTTCTAACCGCCCTTTCTGTTTGACTGCTTGGGAACCATCCCAAGTGTATGACCTGCTATAAGAGATAACCTTGAAAAACATAGTACAGTTTTGTACTTACCATAATGGTAGTTTGAGAGGATCTCTTGCAGCAGGTCACGTTTTTGTCTTCTTTCCCCCTCCTCCTCTGTGAGAGCTGTCTTCTACTTCTATAATCATCATCCTAAAAGGTGATGTCTCCGACCTCCTGGGTTCCATTCGGTGTCCTGCTCCACGAGCCGGTCTTCAGTTAGGAACTGAGGTGGCTAGGGCCTGCCCACATATTTGTACTTGTACATGACATGACGTCACAGTGGGTGGCCCCCACTCAACACTACTGGTGAAATCTACCGTCAACGAGCGTGCCCTCTGGAGGACACCCAAGTGTATGACCTGCTGCAAGAGATCCTCTCGAAGATCTACCATTACGGTACGTATGAAACTGTACATCGTACTTCGCAGGGGCTCTTGCAGCAGGTCACCCCTTTAGGACTGAAGCCGGCAAGCACCAGAACACCATGGAAAACTTCCAGCTAACAGTATACAGTGGGGGACTGTCCCTGACATCGGCCGGCCCCCTGTGTTACGTATGGTATACTGTAATAGGAGTGGTCCCCCAGCAGGACATTCCCAGTTCCTTTCCTGCCCGCCAACCGCACAAGTCAGACCTCCACGGATGCCTTCAGCTAGTCTATCAACATTTTGCATCGCGCTTACCCGTGTTTTGTTATTTTCTTCAGATATTCATCTTGCATGTCTTTTTCTCCATCTTCCTCAGTCGAGGGGTGAGTATCAGAGTGTGCATGCAGCAAGCAGATCCCTCACAAGGATGGTCATTCTGCTTGCCTTTTCTGCGTAGGCCCGGACCACAGCATAGAGGCCTGCCAGCATTGTCAAGATTTTAACCAGCGTACTCTGCTCTGCCGTCAGAAGACCCTTGAAGCTTTCTTGCTTTCCAAAAAGCCATCCCAGATGGAGAAGGAGCTTCACTGGGAGTTCTTTCTCTTCCCCAGCCTGCTGGGTCTCTACTTCCTCTTCTCATAAGGAGAGGAAATTGAGTGGCAAACCTCGGCACCAGGAGAACTCTGTTGGGTCTCTCCCCAGTCAGCTCCTTCTGCTGCGACTGCCCTTTATCTCTCCGGGCTCCCGGTGGCAAAAATTCACTCCCTTATAACTGTTGCAGGAGAGGGTTCTGAGGGGCATGGGACCTCATCCCCCGCTTGTCAAGCTTAAGTCCATAGTCCGAGCGGGCTCTAAGCAGAGTGGCTCGGCCTCTCAACCTGATCCCCAGGGACCACCACCAGATAAGCCTCCCATTTCTCCCACCCCCACCAAGGGGGGGGTCACTTCAACGCTGTATGGGAGTGATACTCTCCTTCCTAAAGAATGGCCATGCAGGCATCCCTGTTTGCCTTTCCCCCTCACTGGATTCAGGGGTCTCGGATGGTTACTCCTCCTTCTCTTCAGGCCGTGAGGACTCTGACCTTCTTTCAGAGCCCGATGCAACAAGGACATCCCTCGCTTCCTACCTGATGACCTATCGTTCATGGATGTAATGCGACACATCCAGCAGCTAAAAGGCTGGGACACAGAGGAGCTGGTTCCAGAGCGTTATTGGTCGGCCACCTTCCTTGGGAGGAAAGACACCCAACCCATGGTGGTCCCTCCGCTGAGTTCTATAAGGATGTCCACAGAGCGGCCTGGAAGCGCCCCTTTTCTATGCCAGCTGTCTCCAAAAAGTCAGATCGGCTTTATTGCGCTCCACGAGAGGATCTCTTCTATGTGGCACACCCAGAGGCAGACTCTGTCATAATCAGTGCTGCCTGTTACCACTCCAGGTGCCCTTGGCACCGGAATACACAACTTCCTGACAAAAACTCCAAGCAGTTTGACCAGCTGGCCGGAAAGGTTTACTCCTCGGCCATGTGTGCTATAAGGTCTCAGAATTGTCTTGCTCACATGGTGCAATACCAGAACACCTTGTGGGACGAGGCGGCTCAAGCCATACCAGATTGCCCAGGTAAGGCAGAGTTGATGGCCATTTTGAAGTCTGGCTCGGATGTGGGCAGCCACTTCCTCCGAGCCTCTTATGATAGATACAGTGGCATCCGCGTGCAGGGGCCATGGCCTCCGCTGTCTGTATCTAGCATTATTCTTGGTTGCACATGACCGGCTTTGCTCCGGACGTGCAGTCTAAAATCATGGATGCACCTTTCAGGGTCCCAATTTTGTTCAGCGAGGATTCGCAGAATATAACTCCTCGCCTGCAAGAATCTGGGAAGGCTATCCAACAATCTGTACACACTATGTACGAATCCCAGCCGAAGCAGCATCCTCAGCAGTCCTTTCTGAGGAACACCAGTCAGCAACCCAGAGATGAGCAGCAGAGAGCGGGCTTTAAGCGCAAAGCTTCCACTCCTGCTTCCAGCGGTTCTGCCCCTCGGGGGCCCCAAGAACTTCTCAGGCCACGCTGCCCCTCCCCGGGTCCTCCGCCTGACACGTTGCCCGACTTCCTTCCCCCAGCCGAGGTCTTAGGGGAGGCGGTGGTGAGTCGACTCTTTTTGTACATAAAAGGTTGGCGTCGGATAACCACAGATCAGTGGGTCCTGCAACTCGTCGAAAAGGGGAACACACTGGAGTTCAGAGAGATACCCCTGACAACCCACTGGTCCCCTCCCATTATTCTCAGGCTCACAGTGCTCTCATTGCAGAGGAGATCTGGGCCCTCCTGCAAAAGCAGGCCATAGAGCCAGTCTCTCTGGCAGAACAGGAGAAAGGGTTTTATTCCCACTTCTTCCTAGTGCCAAAGAATACCAAGGATCTGCGCCCTATCCTCGACCTCAGCCACCTGAATCAGTACATCGGGTACAAACGATTCCGGATGGTGACCCTGCTCGGTCTAATACCTCTACTTCATTGGAGAGATTGGTTATGCTACCTGGACATGCAGGATGCATACTTCATATTCTGATTTTTCAACCGCACTGGAGGTTCCTTCACTTTTGCTTCCAGGGAAGTCACTACCAGTTTTGGGCTCTGCCCTTCAGCCTGTCCTTGGCCCCCAGAGTTTTCACCTAATGCCTCACAGTGGTGGCTGCAGCTCTAAGGAGACAGGGACATTAGGTCTTCCCTTACCTGGACGACTGGCTGCTAACCACTTCAATCTGGGACTGGCTACTCCACACCGTGCAGGCCCCCTTTTCTGTTTCAGGACCTAGGGGTTACCTTGAACCTCCCCAAGTCCTCTCCTTGGTCAAGCCAGCAGCTGCAATACATAGGGGCAATCCTGGACACAGCGCAAGACAAAGCCTGCCTGCCTCACGACAGAGCACACACTCTTTTTGGAGACAGCTGGCATAGAAAAGGGGCGCTTCCAGGCCGCTCTGTGGACATCCTTATAGAACTCAGCGGAGGGACCACCATGGGTTGGGTGTCTTCAGACACACACTCTGCAGATCTCCTCCTCTCGCCAAGTCCCGGCTAGGTCTGTCCTAAGACTCTTGGGACACATGGCAGCTGCCATCGCTACAACCCCCGTGGCCAGGCTATACATGAGTGCTCCAGTGGAACCTGAGAGTTCAATGGGACCAGCATTTAGACAACCTAGAGCAACTTGTCTTGGTGTCCAACCCCGTGCAACAGACTTCGGCATGGTGGTTGAATTCTGCCAACCTTTCCAAAGGGGTTTGTCTGTGGAAGGACTCTCCCAGCCAGATCCTAGCCACAGAAGCAGCGGGCCAGGGCTGGGGAGCACACCTGGGAAGCTGCCAGATACAGGGGACCTGGTCTCAACAAGAGCTACATCTCCACATCAGTGTCCTTGAAATGAGTGCGATTCCGTATGCCTTGCAGGCTTTCCAGACAGTCCTGCTATCTGGCCCTCTGTTGATACAGATGGACAACATGTCGGTGGTCTTTTACATAAACAAGTAGGGGGGACTCGTTCTTATCTTCTCTGCAGGGAGGCCATGAGAATATGGTCATGGGCAGTGGACCATCAGCTGAACTTGACAGCAGTCCATGTGCCAGGAGTGCAAAACACCCTGGCCGACAGCCTAAGCCGGTCTTGGTCATGGGCTCACGAGTGGGAACTTCACCCCTCGGTGACAGAAGACCACTTTGACAGATGTTGACATTCAGAACTGGATCTATGTGCCTCCCCATCCAACGCAAAACTGCCCAGTTTTTGCTCGCTTGGTCCAGGGCCTGGTGTTTTCTGGCGAGACGTGTTGTCCCTCTTGGGGAAGTTCCTTTATGCGTTTCCTCCTTTTCCTCTACTGCAGCGAATTCTTCTCAAGCTGCAGTCAGAAGGAGCAGAAAGGATTCTGGTGGCACCTTTCTGGCCATGCCAGATTTGGTTTCCGCTGTTCCAGCAACTTGCAGAGGATCCTCCAGTCCTCTTGCCCCTCTGCTCGGACTTGCTCTCCCAGGAGCAGGGAACCCTGGTCCATCCAGGTTCAGGGTATCCCCAAGGGTAGCCGATGTCCTGGTAGCTGCTAGGAAACCTTCCACTAGGGTCACCTACGCTGTGAAATGGAAGCGGTTTTGCATCTGGGCCACCGCTCGGCAGTTGGATTGCTTCATCTGCTAGGTAAATTTGGTCCTGGAGTATCTCTTCTACCTGTCTGACTCTGGACTGAGCTACTCCTCACTTAAGGTGCTCCTGTCTGCCGTTTCGGCCTATCACACACCCGCTGCAGGCAAAACTCTTACCCAGCTGGATCTTCCCCGTACCTTTTTGCAGGGCATTCTGCATATGAGGCCTCCCATTAGGGACCCAGTCCCACCATGGGGTCTTTTGTTTGTTCTAGAAAAGCTCACTTTGCTTCCCTTTGAACCAGCCGCAGGTTGCGAGCTGCACTTTCTGTCATGGAAAACATTATTTCTTGGAGCGTGGATATGTTGTTCATCCACGCTCTTTGGCATGTCCTTTTCCCCTTTAAATCTTGCCAGAAGTCTTCAAGCTGGCTCCTCCAACCCACCCGGGTGGTATATACCCCAGTTCCGCCCCATGACTCCAGATCTTCCTTTCGCCTGGAAGATTCAGGTTCCCTTGTGCTACTTTTACAAGTACCGTAGGCCCTGGAGTCTAATCGATGGTTTTCACTGCATTTGCTTTCTTTAAAACTCGTAAGAGTTTACGAATCCGATCCGAGCGCATCAGACATGGAGGGCAAGTCGTCCCCCAGTTTTCGCTCTGGTGTCCTTGCGGACAAAAAATGTCTCACACCGATCCCCACCTCTCGTGTGTTTATTGCTTGGGTGCCGTGCATGACACCACTGCTTGCACTATCTATCTGGCCTTCCATCCCAACATCCTGGACAATCGCAAGGCGTGCCTACAGCTAGGGAGACCGGAGCTTCACAATCCACTGGTGAAATCGAAGGAGGCCAGTTGGGCGGTTTCCGTGGCCACGGGATCCGCCGAGCAGCTCGAACAGATGGTGGCTTTCGAAGAGGAAGCTGCCCAAGCTTCCGCCAGCTGAAGTTTTTTCGTGCCGCTTAACCTGGGCTCCACCTTTACTGGGTCCTTTCAGGAGCTGTGCCAGTCTCTCCCTACCAAGGGTGAGGCGCCCTCGGGCTCGCACTCCTCCCACCCCAAGGAAAGGGACAAGGACCCCAAATCATCTTCTTCTGGCCAAAGAAGATGTTCCTGGGACCGAGTGCGGTCGGATTCACAGGACCAGGCAGCCTCGGTCGAGATTGCTTCCTCGGCCGCCGGCTTCTCGGACCTTCCGTCAGGCCAAGGCACCGAGGCCGAGGATACGGCAGAACTGGCCGAGATTTCTCTCGACCCGATCGAGCCACTGTCACCAACCCTGCTCGCCGACTCTTTGGAAAAGACACCAATCCTTTCTTTCCCTGAGGAGGAGACCCGTCCTGCGGGCATCCCGATCGAGGGACAGGAGCCAGATCCTTGGTTTTCGCCGACACCGTAGGGCTTGATCGAGGAGTAGGACCCTGGTGGTCGAGAAACCAAAAAAGGGTCATAAACACTCCTGGAAGAGGTGCTGCCGCCATTCCTCATCCTCCTCCTCGGATGAGGAGAGACTTGGACGGAAGAACCGTCGACGTTATGAGGACCTCATGTGGCAACAGCTAATTCTGACCGGTCAGAAGCTGGCTACTCTGGCTACACCGGCCATTACTTGGCCCTAGCCTCTTCAGCCGACACCAACTTCTCTGGTACTGAGGACTCCGATACTCTCTCCTGCAGGACTGGCACGCATTCCTGCTCGGCCTGTTCCAATCTCCCCACCAATTCTGGTGGAACCACCGCCTAAGCAACCTCAGGAAGGGGCTTCCTCAAAGGAGGATTGGACAGATACGGGCTTGCCCCGTCGTCTGTCCATCACTGTAGATCTTACTTTGAGACACAGCTCTTGCAGCAGGTTACACCATTAGGACTGAAGCCGGCAGGCATCAGGACCCCACGGAAAAATTCTAGCTAGCTATCTTCAGCGGGGACCGCCCCCGACGTCGGTCCCGCCTCGTCGCCAGGCAAGCATAGTACATAAGGGGCTGTCCTACCAGATTCTCCAGTTCTTTCCGCTCCGACTTGCATGTCTCGACCCTTCGGTTCAGTTTCTAGCGCGCATGCGTGGTAAAGTGTTTTCCTCACGGAAATTTGTTTTCTTGTTCAGTTTCTTCTCTGATGTCCTCTCCACCTCCTCGGTCACTCGTGCAAGCGCCTGTGGGAAGGATCCCATTCAAGGATCCCAGATCTGCCTGTGTCCGGTGCCTAGGCCCAGACCACGACACCCGGTCCTGCACCTTTTGCCAGGGTTTCAACAGCAGAACCCAGATCCGTCCGCCAGAAGGCCTACAGGCATTCCTGCTCGGGAGACAACTCAAGACCATGGCTACTAAGGGGGATTCTTCACAGAAGGCCTGCAAGCATGCTGAGAAGCATAGGGAGAAGGCCCCTTCCAGGTCCCTGTCTAGGGCCTCCGACTCGCGCAGCTCCGGCTCCAGGTCCGACCGCTCTCCTTTCCGGGCCAGCTCTCAGCCTCCCCCCGCTGCGGTGAGAAAGTCTTCAGGTTCCTCTTCTCAGGCCAAGACTCCCAGGCCTTCCTCCTCCTCCAAGGCCGTGGCTAAGTCGGGGGATCGTCACCATCACCACAAGTCGGGTTCCCACCATTCTGAACCCGACGTCAGGTCTGCTTCCTTGCCTCCTCCTCCCCAACGGAAGACCAAGGAGCTCACCTCACTTAAGAGGCCGTTGGACCCGATGCCGGTTCGCCCGACATCGGCCTCTCACCCCAGAGCCGGCGCCCATCAGAAGACCGTCGCCGGCCAGGCCAACTCATCACCGGACGCCGGTAGGAGGACTGGCGCCCTCTCCAATCGAGAAGAGGACCCCGACGCCTCCGACCGACGTCGGTCAGGAGACCATCACGGAGGAGGAGTTGACTCAGCCCGAGGACCAGACGGGCGACCCCGGTCCTGTTGAGACTCCCAGGGAACCCTCGCCGCAACCCGAGCACCCTGTGGAGCTGACGCCGGGACCCGACGACCGACCACCGGCGCCCGGGCTGTCGTCGGGTCTTTCTTTTTCATAGGTGAAGGAGCTTTTCACTTACTGGTGGGATACCATCAAAAAGGACATGGTCCCCACTCCACCTCCGCTTCCTCCTCCTCCTACACCGGTTGCTCCTCCGGTCCCTGCGCCCCTTTCTCCATCTGGGTCTGCAGGCCGGTTACCTCCTCTCCGGGAGCCCAGGACCCCTCCAAGGGGGAGACCAGACAAAAGGAGACCTCCATCCAGATCCTCTTCTAGGTCACCCAGTCCTAAGAGACCCAGAAGACGCTGCCGTTCACCTTCGACGGAGGACACAGGATCAGAGTTTTCAACATCCAGATCCCCATCTCCCCTCTCCATCCCTTCTCCAGACCCACGTGAGCTGCCAAAGTCTTCTCCGGATGACCCTTCATTCTTAGGTATCATGAGACACATCCAGGAGAACATGGGATGGGATGCGGAAGAGTTAGACCCCGAAGGCTACGCCTTGCGAAGTATCTTCAGCAGAAGGACCCCAAGCCTGTGGTAGTGCCACCCATGGTAGACACTTTCGTGGACGTCACCAAGGCAGCGTGGAAGCGTCCACATTCACTCCTGGCGATGCCGAAGAAAGCTGACCGCTTGTACAAGGCTCCAAGAGAAGACCAGTACTTGACTCAGCGTCCTCAGACCAACTCTCTGGTCATAACAGCCTCTCATGACTGGTCCCAGAGACCGCAACATTTGAGCACCCTGCCACCGGACCCAGAGTCCAAGCAGCTGGACGCCATGGGTAGGCGCACGTACGCTTCCGCTACCTGCGCCATCAGATCTCTGAATTATTTGACCCACATGGTGCAGTTCCAAAATGCCCTGTGGGAGCAGGGTCTGGATGCGGCTGAGAAATTGCCAGAAGGTGAGCAGAAGGAGGAGATGTTGCAGCTCCTCCGCATTGGTTCGGACGTGGGAACCCATGCTATGAGCGCAGACGACCTGGTGGACTCCTTGGACCGAGCAGCAGCTTCAGGTGTATGCCTCCGGAGGCACTCTTGGCTCCGTGTCTCTGGTTTTTACCCCGGACGTCCAGAAAAACATCATGGACGCCCCATTCGAGGGAGAAGTTTTGTTTGGTAAACCCTCAGAGAAGATAATTACCAAACTCCAAGAGGCCGGGAAGGCGGTGAGGTCGGTTCAGGCCATGTACCGACCCAAGCTTAGTTCCTTTCGTAGGAACCAAAGCCGATTTCGTGGACGGACGCAGAGACAACAGTCCCGCCCCGTTCCACAACAGAGGGGCTCCGGTTTTCGCAGAGCCCAGGGGAAACAACCCGCAGGTCGAAGCCAGCGCACTCCTAAGCCGGTCCAGCCAGCGGGACCCTCAGCCGCCACAGCCTGACACCTTCCCGGCCCCCGCCCCTCAGGATCAACGGGATGTCATGGTCGGGGGTCGCATTGCGAATTTCCTGCCAGGATGGCAGACTATAGCCACCGACAGGTGGGTTCTACAGATGGTTGGAAGAGGCCACTTTATAGAATTCGCGGAAAAGCCACCCTCGAGGCCTCCTTTGCTCTCCCGGTACCCGGGTCAGCACAAGTTATTGATCAGACAAGAAGTACTTGCGCTCCTGCAAAAGGGAGCGATAGAGTACGTCCCAGAGAACCAGAGAGGACACGGATACTATTCCCACTTTTTCCTGGTTCCAAAGAAGACAGGAGACCTCCGTCCGATTCTGGACCTCAGCGACCTCAATTTGTCGGTCGCCTACAAAAGATTCCACATGGTAACTCTTCCGGGTCTTATTCCCATGCTGAAGCAGGACGCCTTTTTAACGTCTCTAGATATGCAGGACACTTACCTGCACATCCCTATAGCTCAAACGCGCAAGAGGTTCCTGCGCTTCAAGTTTCTCGGCCATCATCTTCAGTTCCGAGCCCTTCCATTCGGGCTGTCATCGGTACCCAGGGTCTTTACCAAATGCATGGCAGTCATAGCAGCGTCTCTGAGGAGACAGGGCCATTATGTGTTCCCATACCTGGACGATTGGCTTCTCATGGCCGCCTCCAGAGAGGCGTTGTTACGGGCGATCCAGAGTACCCAGGACCTGTTTCAATCTCTGGGTATCCTAATCAACCACGAGAAGTCTCTCCTGGTTCCGTCGCAGAAGCTGCAGTTCATAGGCGCGATACTGGACACCGTTCAGGGAAGAGCATTTCTTCCAGACGACAGAGCGGAGCGCATCAGATCCCTCATCAGGGAGCTTTCGTCGAACAAGACCGTCCCAGCCAGGTCGGTCCTTCACTTGCCCGGACACATGGCTGCGGCCATTCCTACTGTCCCTTTCGCAAGGCTCCACATGTGGGTAACTCAGTGGATGCTCAAGGTGCAATGGGACCAAAGGCAAGACCACATGCAGCATCCGGTCAGAATCACGAACACCGTGATTTGAGACTGGCAGTGGTGGCTAGACCCAGGGACACTCTCTATGGGCATCCCGTTTATAGCACCGTCCCCGGAGGTAATCCTCACCACAGACGCCTAAGGTCTAGGGTGGGGAGCACACCTGGACGGGGTGAAGTCCCAGGGAACGTGAACCCCTCAGGAGGCCCACCTCCATATCAGTGTCCTAGAGATGAGGGCGGTCCTTTATGCCCTGCAGGCATTTCAGTCAGAGATCCCGCCGAGTACTCTCCTGCTTCAGACAGACAACACGGCGGTGATGTATTACCTCAACAAACAAGGAGGCGCACACTCTTACCCCCTTTGCAGGGAGGCCATGAGGGTGTGGGATTGGGTAATCCGACACGGCGCGAACCTGATCGCAGTACATGTTCCCGGGGTGGACAACACAATTGCAGATGGCCTGAGTCGCTCCCAGGCCAGAGTCCACGAGTGGGACTTCTTCAGGAGGTAGCAGAGGATCTGTTTCTTCGATGGGGAACGCCAGAATTGGACTTGTTCGCTTCCCCATCCGACACAAAACTGCCCAATTTTTGCTCGCTAGATCCAGGGCCTGGTGTTTTCTGGTGAGACGCGTTGTCCCTCTCCTGGGCGGACAGATTCCTCTACGCTTTCCCTCCTTTCCTGTTGATCCAGAGAGTTCTGCTCAAACTGCGCAGGGAGCATGCAACAATGATCCTGGTGGCCCCTTTCTGGCCCAGACAGATCTGGTTCCCTTTGCTAATACAGCTATCCCGGGAACCTCCGCTCCCGTTGCCATTCAGCTCCCATCTCTTGTCTCAGGAGGAGGGTCACTGGTCCACCCGACTTGCTCACTGAACCTGCATGCATGGCTCCTAGAGACGTAGCCATCTTGAGTCCACAGGGTCTCGCAAGAGGTTGCGGAGTTCTTTCTGCAGCCAGAAAGCCGGCCGCGCGATGCAACGCACGCCATGAAATGGCGCCATTTTGTCTGTGGGTCTAGCACGCGGCCTTTCCCTTTAGGTTGTCCGTGAAGCGGTGTTAGAGTACCTGCTCTCCTTTCCGCTCGGGTCTCGCCTCTACCTCTATTAAGGTGCACCTCTGTGCCATTTCAGCTTATCACCTCCGGTGACAGCGTACAGTGGCACAATTAGATGCCTTCGAGAATTCTTGAGAGGAGTGTTACATCTTAGGCCACCCATTAAGGACCCAGTGCCTCCATGGGACTTGCTCTTTGTCCTGGAGCAACTCATGCTCCCCCCCCTTGAGCCTGCCACGGATTGCGAGCTGCGTTTTCTGTCATGGAAAACGTTGTTTTTGTTGCTTTTACTGCCAGCAGAAGAGTTTCTGAGCTTTATGCTCTCATGTGCAAAGAGCCTTATTTAATTTTCCACCGGGACAGAGTATCCCTGAGGACTAATCCTAAATTCTTGCCTAAGGTGGTTTCCACACTCACTCTCAATCAGGATATTGACCTGCCGGTCTACTTCCCTAATTATTCTAACAGAGGAGAGGCGCTGCTCCACACCCGGGATGTTCACCGCAGCTTGAGGTACTACCTGAACAGAACTAAGCAGCTTCGTAAATCGGAGCAACTTTTCGTTTCGTTTACTGAAAGGATGATGGGCCAACTAGTATCCAGACAGTCCCTGTCTCGCTGGCTTGTCCAGTGCATCTCATACTGTTATGATATCAAACAAAAGCCCTTCCCGGGATCAGTCCGGGGCCATTCCACTAGGGGTGTGGCCACCTCCTTTGCAGCACTTCGAAACGTCTCCACTTCTGCCATTTGTGCTGCAGCCACGTGGAGCTCTGTACATACCTTTATCAGGCATTATAGCCTGGACATCGCTCACGGCTCAAGAGCAGGCTTCGGCGGCTCGTGCTACAGGGTCTCCTGTCCTAGATTCAGGACCTGAATGTTCTTTCTAGTTTCCTCCTCCCAGAGCGTTTGCAAGCGCTACTGCTTGGGAATCAGTCCTAATGGTGTAACCTGCTGCAAGAGCTGTGTCTCAAAGTAAGATAGTACAGTTACGTAAGAACTTACCGTAACAGTAGATCTTCGAGAACAGCTCTTGCAGCAGGTACCTTCCCCCTTGGAGGAGGCATGGCTTAAGCCTTTGTTAACAGGGAATTTTACCCTTTGGTCTTCTGACGGTGGATCCTTGGTCTCCCATTTCGATGTCAGCCTGCGGCCGGAAGTCTCCGCCGGGAGAACTGGGGAATCTGGCAGGACTGCCCCCTTATGTTCTACGCCTGACGTCGGAGGCGGGACCGACATCGGGGGCGGTCCCCGCTGAAGATAGCTAGCTAGAATTTTTCCGTGGGGTCCTGATGCCTGCCGGCTTCAGTACTAATGGTGTAACCTGCTGCAAGAGCTGTTCTCGAAGATCTACTGTTACAGTAAGTTCTTAAGTAACTGTACTTTCCTGATCGCCCTAGGCGCATTGAAGGGGACCTAGGTGGGAGACCCCTGTATCCTGACTCCTCAGACTCGGATACCACTGGTCTTCACTCACACCCTGATGATGAGTTGTCAGTGACCGGCCTGGAGGAAGGTCCTTCTTCCTTCCAAGGCATCCTTCAACTCATTTCTGAGTCCACGGGTATGCCATTGCAGCCTGTCCAAAGGAAGGCGGAATATCCTCTCACGGATATCCTTAAGAGGGGGTTATACCCCGACAGAGGCCTTCCCAGTGGCTGAAGCCATTGTTGGCCCCGCCCTTGAGCTATGTCAGCACCCTGCCTTCTGCCCGGCTCCGTCTGCCCGCATGGCTTGCAAATACACTGTACCCATGGGGTACTTGGTGGGCTTCACTGAGCATCCCTCGGCCGAGAGCCTTGTGACTACCTAAGTGTTTCGGAGCACGGGTAGCTCAGCGGATACTGACCGCCCTCCGGACAAGGAGTCCAAAAATATGGACTGTTCTGCCTGGAAAATGTACGCAGCCTCGTCCTTGGGCCTTCATCAGGCCAGCTCGGCTGTAATCATGGCACACTTCTCTCATGCCCTCTTGGGGTCACTAGATGAAGTCCTCCTTCATCTCCCAGCGGACATGCAGACCACGGTTAAGCAGGGCCGTGCTGTTGCAGAAATAGCAGCTCCAGATGGCCCTGGACATTGGAGATTCCTGTGCCCGCTCCTTAGCAGCCGCAGTGGCCACGCGCCGCAGGGCATGGCTAAAGTTATCCTCTTTTCCAGCGGATACTCAGCATAAATTAGCTGAGCGGCCTTTCCTTAGCACCGACCTCTTCGGTCCTGGAGTGGCAGGTCACCTCCAGCGCATAGAGCAGTCCAATGCCACCTTGGATGCTACTTCTGCAAAAGATTCTTCGGGCAAGAACCAGCAGAAGCTCAAGAAGAAGCCCTTTCGGCACTTTTCCCCTGCGGTTAGACAGCCCTCCTGTCAGGGAGGCCAGCAGCAACAGCAGGCTCAAGCTTGGCGCCCTAGGCCCAAGCAGGGTCCCCAACAGCCCCACAAAGGAGGCCGAGATGCCGGTCCAGGAGCCTCCTCCTCCTCTAAGCCTGCGCAATGACGGATCGGGGATGGCCAACCCTACTCCCGTCACGCCAGTTCTGGGTCCTCCCATGGGGGGCCCACTCCACCACTTTCTTTCCATCTGGTCCGGTATCACTTTGGACAGGTGGGTCATGGAAGTGGTCGGTTGGGGACTGCCTGTAGAGTTCGAGCAGTACCCTCCTTGCAGATACCGTGCCCCACGGGAGGAAAGGATCTCAGTTGGCGCTCAGTCGGCCCTTCGGGACGACATTGCTCAGCTCCTTCGCAAGGAGGCTGTAGCTCCAGTGCTGGATCCTCCTGCGGACCCAGGCTTCGTGTCCAGGTACTTCCTGGTGTCCAAGCGGACGGGGTGTTGGCGCCCCATCTTAGATCTCCACAACCTGAATCAGTATCTCGGGTCTCGCACCTTCCAGATGGTAACTCTGAACCAGATCATACCATACCATCTCTGTAGCAAAACATCTGGTTCTGTTCACTGGATCTACAGGACGCGTTCTTTCACTTCCCAATCCGTCCGTCCCACCAGCGGTTCCTCCGCTTCAGGGTCGAAGGGACCCTTTACGAGTTCCGAGCCATGCCGTTCGGCCTGTCATCGGCCCCTCGGGTCTTCACCAAATGCATTGCAGTGGTGGCAGCCCATCTATGGCATCAAGGGGTTCGCATATACCCCTACCTCGATGATTGGCTCCTGGCGGGTTCCTCCCTGCAGGAGGTAGAGAGGTCCAGGGACCTGGTCCTCAGAACCTGTTCCCGATTAGACCTCTTGATCAACGAGGCCAAGTCGGAACTCCTGCCCTCTCAGGTGATGGGCTTTATCAGGGCAGAGCTAAACTCTCATCAAGCCAGAGCTCGGCTTCCGGTGGACAGGGCGGAGGTTCTTTCCTCCTTTGCCCAATCATTTCTGGTTGGGCGCTTGCGCCCTGCCCGGGACTTCTGCACCTTCTGGGTTACATGACGGCGTGCACCTCAGTGGTCCGTTGGGCCAGGTGGCACATGCGTCCTCTTCAGTGGGCGCTGGCCGCTCAGTGGACTCAGCATCAGGGTCTTTTCGACCAGCTGGCTACTGTCACCCGGAAGATGTGGGACACTCTCCACTGGTGGACCGTCCCATGTCATCTGCAGGAAGGGATTCCATTCGTCTGCCCCCGAACCGATGGTCGTCCTTACGACCGATGCCTCTCTTGGGCTGGGGAGCCCACATGGGGGACCACAGAACCCACGGGTTCTGGACCCCTCGAGGAGTCCCGTTGCCACATCAACCTGTTAGAGCTCAGAGCAGTCAGACTGGCACTGTCAGCTTTCGCACCCCAGCTCCGGGGTCAAGTGGTTCAAGTCCAGACGAACAATACCACGACCGTGTACTACCTCAGCAAACAGGGTGGCACGCACTCCCGTCTGCTATGCAAGGAGATGCTCCGGATCTGGACCTTCGTCAGCCGGTTGGAAACGGATCTCCTTGCCATCCATGTGGCAGGAGTCTCGAACCAACTGGCGGATGCTCTCAGCCGCATAGGCCAGACATCCCACGAGTGGTCTCTCCATCCAGAGGTAGCTTACAATCTGTTCTCCCAATGGGGCAAACCGTTGGTGGACCTGTTTGCCTCCAGAGAGAACACCAAGCTGAGGCTGTACCATGCCGGCCCCCCCAGCAGGGCTCGCTGCAGGGGGATGCCTTCTCGAGGCCGTGGACCCCAGGCCTCCTCTTCGCCTTCCCTCCATTACCCTTGATCCAAAAGGTGTTACTCAAGGTGAGGAGGGACAAGGCGAAGGTGATCCTGGTAGCCCCAGATTGGCCCCACCAGTTCTGGTATCCAGATCTCCTCAGCTGCATGGCACTGGAGCAGCTTTGTACACGCCCGGACCTGATATCGTTGGACCAGGGGAAGGTATTCCATCCGGACCTTCAATCCTTACACCTCACAGCCTGGTATCTGAGTGGCTAGAGTTCCAGGCTGTGGGTCTTTCCAAGGATGTCTACACCATGGTGGAAGCATCTCGTAAGGAATCGATCAGGAAATGTTATGCTTCAAATGGAAAAGGTTTTCCATTTGGTGTCATGGTAAGAGTCTGGACCCCTTATCCTGCTCTGTGGCTAACATTTTAGACTACCTTTGGTCTCTCTCCAAAGGGGGTCTGCGGTCATCGACCCTTAGGGTGCACCTGGCATCCATTTCCTCTTACGGGCGTGGGCGGTCAGTTGGCTGATAGCACAGGAGACAGTGGTTGGGCGCTTGTCAAAGGCTGGATCACATATCCTCCGGGCAGTGAACCTCCACCTCCGTGGGATCTTCTGCTGGTTTTGGCAAAGCTCATGGGCAAGCCATTCGAACCCATGCACAAATGTGAGCTTTCACACTTGTCGTGGAAGACTGCCTTCCTGGTGTCTATCACGTCAGCCAGAAGGACAGGGGAGCTCCAGGCACTCTCGGTGGACTCCCCTTATCTGGTCTTTCACAGGGATAAAGTTGTCCTGCGCCCCCACCCGAAATTCCTTCCGAAGGTGGTGTCAGAGTTTCACCTTAACCAGGTGTTGACTCTGCCGATATATTACCCTAACTACACCTCGGACGCCGAGTACAGGCCCCATACCCTGGACCTTAGACGTGCTCTCCCCTACTACAAGGAGAGGATGACGGAAATTCGGGGAGAGGTTCGCCAGCTGTTTGTCGCCTACGGTGAAGCCGCTTCTGGCAGACCTGCAGCCAAACGGACTATTGTAAGATGGATTACATCATATAGAGGTCTGTGCTATGAGTTGGCGGGCAAGGAGCCTCCCAGAGGGATAAGAGCTCATTCTACCCGCCATACTGCTGCATCAGTGGCTGCCTCCAGGGACATCCCTATCCAGAAAATCTGTCGGACTGCTACCTGGAAGTCAGCAAACACCTTCATTACCCATTACCACGTCGACCTTGAGTCACGTTGGGATGCTGGTTTGGGGGCCTCTGTTCTCCAATCTGTTTCCTAAGTAGGGAGAGTGCGCCTTACCTCCCTCCCTCCTCCCGGAGAACAGCTTGGAGTCTGCCAAATAGTGTGGATGAACAACATATCCACGCTCCTAGAAAAACAGGTTACTCACTTGTAACAGTAGTTCTAGGAGTAGTATATGTTGTTCATCCACACGCACCCACCCGACCTCCCCGGCTTTAGCGCACCACCTTGCTTCCAGCGGGCTAAGGTCTGGCATCATGGGGCAGAGCCGAGGTATATACCACCCGGGTGGGTGGGAGGAGCCAGCTTGAAGACTTCCAGCAAGATTTAAAGGTGAAAGGGACATGGCAAAGAGTGTGGATGAACGACATATACCACTCCTAGAACTACTGTTACAGGTGAGTAACCTGTTTATCTTCCCTTGTCAGTCTTCACCATTCATTATTGCTGGGTGTAAGCAGGAGACGTGCACCTATATGGGAGCTTTCTTTTTTTTTGTTTGTTTTTTTGGGCGGTAGCGCCAACAGCTCTGCCCACAAGGCAGATACATTGTGTGGTGCACGAGGGTTGGTTGTTAGGCACCACAAACAACGCCTCCACCCCAGTTCTGTTTCTCCCACCGTAGAGGTCGCACCTGCTGCACGAGTTTTCAGAAAAGTTTCTTCGGCATCACTAGGCCTTCACCATTCGATGCAATTTCCTGCCTTCTCTGTCCCAATTCTGAATCACCTGACGCCGTTGGAAACCGGTAAACCCGTTCCTTTTATTTCTGCCAACTGCACTGGGTCCTTTCTCTGTGTAAGTTTTATAAATTTATTTTGCGTTATGTCTGGTTTGGGGGCTAAGAGAAAATCCAAAGCAGGCTGTGCCCCCATGCATCTGTGCCCCTGTGGCTGGCATTTTTCTGTTACGGACTGACATAATTGTCTGCGTTGCCTGGGGCCCAACCACGATATGGACAACTGCGATGCCTGTTTCTCCATGGAGCGCCACGTTCTTGAGATCCGCACGTTTAAAGTAGACAGGGCCCCACCGACTTTAGTGGATAGCAGTATCGGGGGACCTGGGGTGGCAGTCTCAACCTTGAGGACCGGGACAGCTGCCATTCTTGGTACTGCTGCTGTGGCCTCTTTGCTGGGTATGGGGACCCACTCTTCTTCGTCCCCCTCGGGGGGGGGGGTCTGGGAGTCTCCTTGTCACTGGGTTCGAGGAAGAGGGCGGCCTCGGAGTCCGAGGGGTTGAGAGGCCGGGGTGAGGTGCAGAGGCCTTCTTCCACTACCCTGCGGCGGGAGGGGAGGAGCCACAGTGCTGAGCCCCACTTCTCCTGTGAGACTTCAGGGCTGCCCTTCTGGAGCCATGCAACCTCACTCATACCACAGGGGAGATTCTCCCTCAGGGCTCATCCAGGATTCGTTTTCACATTTGCAGCATCCGCTGACTGGATCGACCCCCGGATCCCCCCGCGTGGGAGGATCTGATGTGGGATCTCAGAGGCCGGGCAGTTTCGGTGAGGTGCCCTTCCCTAATCCCTCTGCAGACACCTCCCCCTCTCCCAGGCCATGTGGGCCCAACAGGACCTTTAACCTGGGAGATGTTCAGAGCCGCCGCAGCGGCTTTTCCCTAGGTATGTTAGAGCTATGTACGAGCAGGTCTTTCGCCTGTCTCCCCCCGCCGCAGGAGGACTCCAAACATCCAAGCTCCTCTACTTCCTCGGCTTCTTCATCTGAGGAAGAGGAACATTCTGTCCACCTCTCCTCCGACACTGATTTCACCAAAAACAGCGATTCCTTTCGAGGTTAGTTCAGGAGCTCCACATCTCCCATGTGGTAAGATGCAAAACCGAGCTGAGACACGCTCTTTTCTGAGTGAGTTCAGTGCCAATCACCTGTTGGTGCCTTTCTGGCCTGTTCCCTTCCAGAAAGCGCCTATCCGCACCTGACATTCTCCAGCCGCCTCATCCCCAGCCCCAGCGGACTGCAGGAGGAGGTATTGCGCTCCTCGGGAGTCTCTTGGTTCTCTGCACATTCATTACTGCAGGGTGAATACCAAGCCCCCCCAGAGGGGACCTGGCACTGCCCTGAGGGAACAGATTCTCTCATCCTCCTGCGGTGGAGATGCAGGAGGGAGACACCTTTCTGCCATACTAGGTCAACATAGCCTAAGGCTGGTCAGGTCGAGGAGGTGTTCCCTGTGGCCGGGAAATGCCACCGAAGGTTCCTCCTCGCCCTGCAAGAGAAAAGATGGCACACCCCAGAAAGCGGAGGAAATCATCCTAATCCAGGCAATGGGTGACGATCTAGACAGGTAAAGCCATACAGGTCACCTGATGCAGATCGCTGTCCCTGCTAGTCTGGAAGCCACCTCATTGGCATCATACGATGCCTTTGCTTGGTGCCTTGCAAGCTCCATACTCTGTGTAGAGAGGGCAATGGCTTGCCTAGATTCCTCTGAATCAGGCAAGGACGCTAGAACCCACGCCAGCATCAACCACAGATGTCTGTTGTAGGCAACATGGTGAGCCAGATGTGAGCTGATGCAGAGTAACGCATAAGCTGAAGAGAATACTGTTCTACCCCAGTGGTCGAATTCCTCGGAATCTGGAGGTCGGTCGTGCACTGGGTGTTGAAGCCCAGATGGACTGTCTAAAGCAGTCAGCCCTGAAGGTGGTGAAGATTGACAAGGGAAGAAGATTCAAAACAGAGGTTGCACATGGAACAAAGATGCAGGGATAAAGACAAGCAGAGATACAAAAAAAAAATCCCGCACTCAAAAAACGGAATAAAAGGACTGCTTCACCAATATCTGAAAGTGCTTCATTTTATTATAAGTGCCATATGCCAAGCCCTGGCACGTTTCGGAACCAATTTCCTTTCTCAAAGGGTCTAATGTAACACTAAAGCCACTACCTTATATACCATACCCCCTTGCATATATTCTATCTTTCTCTCTTTCTCCTGTGCTGCTGCCCAAGGGTTCGGGCCCTATGGCCAGGGCCCCTACTTTTCTGCGGCACAGTGGGGCCAAGTTCTGCGGCAAGACTACTATTTGCCGCAGAACTTCTGCAGCGGTGGTTTGTAATTTCTGCGGAAGTTCAGCGGCACTAACAAACTACCACATCACAGTAACAGCTTGTCATCCTGACTTCACTTTCGTGGCAGTTTTTATAGCAATCAGGATGGTGGAAAGCACAGTAACACTAGTTCAAAAAATAACAGGATTATAAAAATAGTTTTATGCCTAAAAAGGCAAAACAGATGTCTCTCCCTTAAGGTCCTAGCCCGTTAAATAAATGGCATATGCAGAGGGGATCTTATGTGATAAATAAGGTATTTCTATATGCATGCTATCTATCCCACTAATGAGGTTTCCACTGTCTGTCACTTATATATTTGTATGTGCTTTCTGCACCACTCATGAGGTTCCCACTGTGTATCACTTATATATTTATATGCAATCTGTAACATTCATACAAATGTGTGTGTAGTGAGAGAGACAGATACTGTATATGTGTGTGTGTGTGTGTGTGTGTATGTATGTAGGTGTATATATATATATATTTTTTATTTCCATGAACTTGCATCCTCATTCATACAGGTCCCATTAGGAATGGAATAGAGGAGTTATTGCAAAACTCATTTTTGATGTCAACCTGCTTTCCCTAACACACTGCGTAACACCATCAGACCATGACATGCATATGAACCGATTGTGAGATAGAGCTCTCCAGACCAGCACAATGTGTCCACCATGTGACAGAACACTGCACCATACCTTCCTAGACTCCGAGCAGTCGTGTGTTCCACCAATCCTTGTGCTGCCCAGCCAGCTCCCAGAGCTAATCTCTGAACCAGAGTTGCCAGCACGGAAACTCAGCATGCTACCCTCTGGCCCAACAGCTGTCCCTGCACACAACTTTTCTCCATAACTTTTAGGTGATTCTATCAACCAATGACAATATGTAATCAATAACGCTGGCAAAAATGTGTACAGTGCAATTATTTATTTAACAGGTCTAGTCTTTCAACAGGTCTACACATTATTATTTTCCACTTTTCTGGGCATAATTACTTTATTTTTCTTAAAAATGACAGTTAAATTCATTTTACCAGTTATTCATTTCAGATGGCATCTCTATACCTTAAAGACACAAATAGGTTTGTACAAAGTGAGGTATGGACTTAACAGATCTATGCTATTGACAAGGTTTTGTTTAAGTTGGCCCAAGTACAATAACGCAAGACTGAAAATTGTATTAGGCTGTAGTGTAGGTTGAGCAAATATCACCATGCCTGATGTGCTGTGCTACCGTCTCTGGCAGTGGAAGCTGTGGTAGATAAGTGACTGTTCATTTCTGTTGCAGATTGCAGCCATTTCATTAGCTAATGTATGATGTTATAGCAATGATAATATCACATTCTGAGCATATCGGGGGTTTAGGATATAAAAAGAGGAGAAGGGAACCAGATTATATGGAAAAACAGAAATATTAATAAAAAATCAACAAGAAGATTGAGTTCTACGGTAGATTGCAAGTTCTGCGCAAAATTCTGCGGCTGCGGAATTCTAGGGGCCTTGCCTATGGCTTCGTAGTGAAAAAGTCCAGTCCCTCTGTCCTCTGGTCAGCTTGTTCCTTTTTTGGTTTATGTCATTTCCTTTTCCCATCCCTTGGCTCCCTTGCCTCACCTTGATTTTCACTATCCCCCTTTGTTTCATCCTCTCCGACCAGAACAGCACTGGGGTGGAGAAGGAGTCTGTAGCACCTGACTGCCAATCCTTGTGCGCCACACAATGCATCTTGCTCGTGGGTGGCACGTCAGCACCGACCCCCAACAAAAAAAAAAAAACCTGTTGTACAGGTGCGCGCCTCCAGCTTACACCCCGCAGTAATGAATGGTGAAAATACAGAGAAGATCAAGAATTATGGTAGGTACGTAATTTTCATTTTTATTTGCCATTACTTCTGCCGGAAGGATTTCCGAGCTTCAGGTCCTGATTTGTAAGAAGACTTATTTGGTTTTCCAGAAGGACGGGGTGCCCCTGCAGACTAATCCAAAGTTTCTTCCCAAGGTGGTGTCAGAGTTTACTTTGAATCAGGACATTCACCTTCCTGTCTACTATCCGAAGTACTCAGATTCAGGGGGGATTCATTACTTCATACTCTGGACATTCACAGGGTGCTTCGTTATTACTTGGAGCCACCCAAGTCACTAGAAATTCTGACCAGTTGTTCGTATCTTTCACCCCACGAATGCTAGGGGCTTCTGTTTCTAAGCAATGTTTATCCAAATTGTTGGTTCACTACATTGTTTTCTGCTATAACAGGTATGAACTACCAGGGGTATGGCTGCTTCGTTTGCCTCCTTGAAGAACGTGTTGGCTGCTGATATTTGTGAAGCCGCTACTTGGAGTTCTGTCCACACCTTTGTCAAGCACTACAGTTTGGAATTGCATCTCAACACAGAGCAAGCTGTGGACTAGCAGTCCTCCAGGGCCTCCTCTCTTAATCCTCTTTGGGAGACTTCTGCCTCCACCCAGTTGACTGGGGTCTCTCCTTACTGCTTGGGACTTAGTCCTAAAGGTGTTACCTGCTGCAAGAGTCCCCTGGAAGTAAGCTAGTACAGTCATGTAAGAACTTACCATAACAGTAGATCTTCGAGAGGAGCTCTTGCCGCAGGTACTATTTTTCCCACCCACCTTTCCCCCAGTAACTGCCTCTCCATCAAGGATACCTTTGACTTTTCTCAGTCAGAGGAACATCCTCAGTTCTCAGTTTTTATGTACTTGCCGGGGTCTCCGGCAGGAGAACTGGGGATGGGCTTGGGGACCGCCCCTTTTATACCATACGTGACGTGTGGTGTGGGCCGACGTCAGTGGGCAGTCCCCCGCTGTATACTGCTAGCTGGAAGTTTTCCGTGGGGTCTTGGTGCCTGCCTGCTTTAGTCCTAAAGGTATTACATGTTGCAAGAACTCCTCTCGAAGATCTAGTGTTACGGTAAGTTCTTACGTAACTGTACTTTTTGGTTCTCCTTGCCCCATGACTGAGATACAGATGTGGTGCATTGATGAGTCCTAACAAGGATGCTTTACAGCTTGTTTGTGAAGCCTTTTGGCATCCTTCAGTCCTGCACAAATGAGCTGGCCTTAATTCCTTCATAGTGATTTACGTGTGCCCTATGTTGCTTTGCATTAGTGTGGTATGTGTAATTTTGTGTTTTAATGAACATGTGTGTTTTTGAATATTAATCTGTAATTGCACCAGAGAAGAGTAGCATTTTCCTCTCCTTACTGTATCAGTAACATGTAATCACTTCAGTAATTCTGTCATTTAATGCCCAAAATAATCAATGTGTAATAACTGCTTGCAGGGCAGCAGACTGACACAAAGCGTCATCTGACCTAGCATTTTGTGCCCGAAGTATGTGCTTCATCAAGAGTTTTTTTTTTTTTTCTTCTTTTGTTAATGTAAATCTGTAATTGTATTTTCTAAATGGCTTGGATAGAAACATAGAATTTGATGGCAGATAAGGACTGCGTGGCCCACCTAGTCTACCCATTTCCCTACCTAATGAATAAATTGCAGATCCTAGTTAACCAACAACCTACTTCCTCCTACCCCCACAGAATTGCCTTATGTCTGTACCATGCATTCTTGAATTCCCCCACTGTTTTTGACTCCACGACCTCCCGAGGAAGGCTGTTCCATGCATCTACAACTATCTCCGTGAAAAAAATACTTCCTCACATTACCTCTGAGCCCCCTCCCATCTTCAAATTGTGCCCCCTTGTTCTTGCACATCTCTTTTTCTGAAAGATGCTACCCTCTTGGACTTTGTTGATTCCCTTGAGGATAAATGGAACTTTCTAATTGGCTAATGAGTATTAGTAAACATAATGCAACAGATTTACTGGTCAGAGTTCTGTAACCTCATAACCAGCCTTAGCATTAGAGTATCTGGTTAATTTGAATATAAATGGAACTGCTTATGAAAAGTATATCCAGCTCCAAAAATATCTTTTCAATTTGGATGCTTCTTAAAAGTACCTATTTACCATAAGTACAGTTTGTTTTCCAAACAAACAGGGTTAAATTCCCTGGAAGGTTACATTTTTTCTTTCTTATTACAATTTGTGTTTATAATTCTTTGCAGTGACTAATACTGCACCTGCATATCCTTCCCATCCAGATTAATCTTCTTTGACTCCATCTCCTCCATTGAGCCCCACAGGAATCAAAACTGTTGGGGCTGGCACCTGCCGCACACATTGCATTGTATTTCTTTACATCTGCACCATGACATGTCATTGATGACAGCAGGACTGGCATCAGTGCTGATAGCACTACCTTGGTTCTGAGATCGTACCAATGTAGGAGGACTTATACATCTGTCAAAACTACACCGCATTCTTGCAGCAAGCCCCCTCACTGGTACTAACCACAGATGCATCCCTCCTGGGTTGGGGCACACATCTGGGGGATCACACAGCACATGACACATGAACAAGGCAGGAATCACTCCTGCACATCAACTTGTTGGAACTCAGAGCAGTACTCCTGTGTATCCAGTCATTCGCCAACCTAGTAAAGGGCAAGGTGGTTCAGGTCAGAACAGACAATACAACCAATATGTACTACAGAAACAAGCAAGGAGGGCACAAAGTCAACTCCACTGTGCACAGAGACAATGAAAATTTGGACCTTGGCATATTCTTTGGCAGTCTCTCTCAGCTGTCCATCTCCCAGGAAGGGACAATGTACTAGCAGATGCTCTCAGCAGAATCGATCAAAATCACCACGAGTGGTCACTGAACAAGCAGGTCCTAGAGGCAGTCTTCAGGAGAATGGGGCACGCCAGAAATGGACTTGTTTGCAGCTCCAGGCAGTCGTCCGCTACCACAGTTATGTCGTAGACCCCCTATCAAGGGCACAATCCCCTCTGGACGCAGTTAATGCTGGATTGAACAGGGAGGTTTGTGTATGCTTTCCCCTCCCTTCCCCTTGCTGCTAAGGGTGCTGAACAGACTCAGAGCCCAGCCAGTAATAGTGGTTCTCATTGCCCCAGACTGGGCCAGACAGCCTTGGTACTCCATGATTTTATCAATGTCAGTAACCAAACCAATCGGCCTTCCCAGGAGGTACAACCTACTGTCATCTTCTCAGGGCAGGATCATGTACCCCAACCTGCAATCCCTCAGGCTCGAGGTCTGGCTCTTGAAGACTTAGAATATGCAGACTTGCATTTGTCAGAAGGGGTCATGGAAATACTCAGGGTTTCAAGAAAGTCTTCCACTAGAAAGACTTATTTTTCGAAGTGGAAAAGATTCTCCATTTGGTGCCAAGGCAAGGGCCTGGATCACAACCAAGCCACTTTACCTATAGTTCGGATTATTTAGCACATTTCCATTCTTCTGGCTTAAAAGCCTCTACTCTGAGAGTGCACTTGGCAGCTGTCTCGGCTTATTTATCTGCAGGTAAGAGGTTTTACCTAGCCTCTAACCCAGTATTTAGGACATTTTTTCAAGGGATTGCTGCATTTGCATCCTCCACATAGGGAACCAACCCCTATGTAGGACCTCAACATTTGCATTGCCCAGCTCATGCAGCCTCCCTTTGAACCTATGTCTTCAGCAGACCTCAAGTATGTGACTTGGAAGACAGTATTCTTAGTGGCCATGACTTCTGCCAGAAGGATCAGTCAGCTTCAGGCCTTGTCTACAGAGCCTGGTTACATTGCTGTCCATAGAGACAAAAGTTGTCCTGAGGACTAATAGAAAATTCCTGTCTAAGGTGGTATCAGAGTTCCACCTTAACCAGTCTATCACGCTAGCTGTCTTTTTCACTGATCATTCCACTCCAGGTGAACGCAGATTGCATAGCCTAGATGTAAAAAGAGCAATTAGCTATTACCTTGACCACACACAGATGCATAGACAGGATCAAACTCAGCTCTTCCTCACCTATAGAGAGGTGGGAAAAGGGAAACCAGCCGCAAAAAGATCTGTTGCTAGATGGATTGTGGCTTGCATTCAGTTCTGTTACAAAAAGGTGGGTAAGCAGCCCCTGCAGACCTCAATGCCCATTTAACTAGAGGCACAGCAGCCTCTTTAACAGCTGCTAGGGACATCCCCCTAACTGTTATATGTAAAGCAACAACTTGGAAAACAGTACATACCTTCACCAAGCATTATTGTTTGGATGTCTAGGCCAGATGGGGATGCCAGGTTTGGCGTAGCAGTCCTGCAGAGCTTGTTTCCTAGGTAGGTTCTAGCCCACCTCCAAAGGTACTGTTTGGGTAGTCAACATAAGTCAGGATACAGTAAGATTTCCTTTGGGTTGAAGAAAATATTTACTCACCATAGTAATCTTGTTCCTTCCAAGGGAATCATACTGTTTTCTGAGCACCCTCCCTTCCTCCTCTTCTAATAACCTAGGGTCACAGCGCTCCAGCTGTACTAGTATGTTGCAAACCTGTGGGTATGTTTTTTTTCTCTTGGGCATCTGTGACGAGTCTTAGGGGTGCCAGTTCAAATTTGTTAAGGGTACTAAAAATGTTTGTTTATTAAAGAGAGGGTTAATAGTAGTGCTTAGATAAATTTTGGTGCATGCGTCGTAAGAATCTTAATGGTTTAGAACTGTTTACCAGGGACAGTGGTTTGAAAACCAAGCTCAAGCTCAGCATTCCATCATTTGCGTAGGTTCTATTAACCATTTTGGCTCTGGGGCAGTTCTATGGTGAGACCATACTGCATAAATCAGAATACAATAAGATTCCTTTGGAAGAAACAAGATCACTGTGGTGAGTAATTTTTTCTTTTGTTGTGTGATGCATTGGTGTATAAAATATCTACATTTTTACAATTTTAAGTAGTTCATTGCATGATACTATTTTTTTTTTCTCTCCTGGAAAAAAAAATGGTACTGGTTGTGACCGGTGCTACTATTTATACCATTGGCTTTTTTGGCACCAAGTGTATGGCGCTCACAAGCCCCATAAATTCTGGTTCGCAAGAGTTCCTAGGGCCTTTTGCCTAAGACAGAGTGTTACTTTATGGTGGAGATACTCTAGAAGAGTTGCAGGTTAATAGCTTGTATTTCTTTCTTAGCTGCAGAATTTGCAGTTTAAGAAAGAAAAAAAGAAAATGACTGAAGGAGGCTCAAGCTAGCCAGCTGACCTGATGGCTCTACTTCTAAAGCACAGGTACAGTTTCTAGGGAGGTGGATATGGTTCACATATCCATACATTGGCATTTCTTCCTTAAAAGCTGATTGACTGGAACATTTTTAAGTAAAGCTTCTCCCACCAGCTGGGTGGTATGTCCCTTGGCTCCATCCCATGATATCAGATCTTCCTTTTGGCTAGAAGAATTCTGTCTTTTCTCCTTTAAAGCCCACACATTGTAGAGCCTAGTAAGTGCACCATTGGCAAACTTAGTAACATTTCTCTTTTTTTTTTTTTTTTTTTTTAAACCGTTTCATATATTCCTCGGTCCCGCTCTCATCCTCCAATCGTCAACATGTAACATAAGGAAGGGAAGCGTGGACCTGGCTTCAGACAGTGCATCACGTGTCAACAAGAAGTCGCGGACAGACCCACATGTGTCATTCCTGTACTGGGTGGGAACGACGCATGAAGTTGCTGGCTGCGGTCCCTGCCAGCCAATGCTATCGTCCTTTCTTGAAGATAGGAAGGCTCGCTTTCTTCTCAGCTAGCTGTGTGATTGAGACCCAAAATTGTGGGCCAAGAGTGGCCACAAGGCAGGCTCCACTGTAGCGGTGTTCACAGCGCAACTAGCAGCAGTGGAAGAGGCAGCAACTAAGGCCACAGCGGGCACCTGGGTAGTTCTCATGATATGTATCATGCGCTCAGAACCTCCGGGGAGGACCCTGCCTGACACAGGAAAAGCACAAGAGTAAGAAACACTGTTGTCTGTTACGGGACCAGGAGAAGATCACGTTCCTCCTGCTCCCTCAACTCCCCAGCCGCTCGATGGTTGTCGAATGCTCGGCTTTTGCGAGCCTCTGTTGGACAGGGACCAGGTTGCTAGCTCCACGATACCCATGTCGGGCTTGCTGATCTCAACACAGGTTAGACAGTCAAGGTTTTTCTCGACCCCGTTAATGTGTTGTCAGAGGGGGTTGACAATGAGTCGATCTCCAAGACCCAGGTCATCCCGGTCCTGTCCCAGGAGAACATGAAGCAGTCCTTTTCCTCGTCCATCTGTGCTTGGGATCAACCTTCACCAGAGATCGTGCAGACTGATCCCTGTGCAGCCAGTGTATTACACTGCACACCTGGTTGCGTCTCCTCAACATTGGCCCTCTGGTCAAGGTAAAGTTGCTCCTCGATTTCTCGATTCTGGCCAACATCACCATTGATGCTTCTGGTCCACGAAGGGAGGTTCCACCTGCAATGGCACTATGAGGAGCACCATTGGCAGTAATGGACCTTGGTGGGGCCGGATAGGGCTTTATCCTGACCCCTTTGGTCAGCTGGCCGGTGCCAGTGAAGCCCACGCCGGTCCAACCAAGACAGCTGTCCCTGGCACACGTGTCTCCACCATTTTGGGTGGAACCATCACCACAGTAGCCCGTGTGGAGGGCTCCTACGAAGGACTCCCATTGGGGCACCAGCTTGCCAGGCTGGTTATCCATGGAAGTTACCCACTCTGATTCCAGGGTGGTCCGTGGTGGTTAGCAGCCATGGGCTGTCTTTATACTTCAAGCAATAACCATCTTCTACACTAGCAGGTTATGTAATCCCATATTCGGTAAGGAGATGTTGATCCAGCCTCCTTTTGAAACTTGCAAAAATGTTAGCTTCTACTACATATCTCAGAAGGCCATTCCATAGAGGAATTATTTGCTGGGTAAAAAAAAAATACCTCCTTAGGTTCCATTTTGGATATGTCGGCATCAGTTGGTAACAATGGCTTCTAAGTGCAGTTCCCCTACTGTTTATTTTAATTTTGAGATTATTCATTAATTCAGTATCCCTACTGATTTTATACATCTGGAGAAGATCTCCCCTGATGTGCCTTAGTTCAAGTGGATACATCTTCATTTCCCTTAACCTATCATCACAAGTCAAATTCCCCAGGCCGTCAATTAACTTAGTCACCCGTCTCTGCACTCTCTCAAGTCCATTAATGTCTCTCCTAAGAAATGGGCTCCACAATGGAATGGCGTAGTCCAGGTGTGGCCTAACGATTGATCTATATTAGGGGATAATACAAGCTCTGTTTCTGCTAGAAAATGCCTTAATGATGCAGCCAATAATTTTATTTGTCTTTTTAATAACTTTGCTGCCTTGCTTACTGAGGTTAAGGTCACTGGTAATGATCACCCTAAGGTCCTTCTCATTTTCCTCCGTTTAAAGTTGCATACCATTTAATGTAAAGGTATATCCCTGATTTCCTTCCCCAAAGTGCATGACAACATACTTGTCCAAATTGAAGGACATACCATTTTTGCTGGCCCATTCCTCAGTCTGTTTCAGATTCTTTCTTAATGTGAGTACTTGCAATATTGTCTCTACATTAGCTCCTGTTTTTGTGTCATCGACAAATTTAACACAGAAACTATTTGCATTTATTGTCATATCCAAAATGAATAGGGTAAACAACACAGGGCCCAACACCAAGTCTTGGGGCACCCCACTCGTCACCAACCCCGTGCCTGACAGCTGGCCTCTGACCCGTACCTGTTGAGTTCTCTCCGTTAATCAAGAACATACCCATTTTACTAGTGTTTGATCTATTCCCATGGTATCCCATTTTATTTATGTGTTTAAAATACAGAACTTTATCAAAGGCCTTTTTCAGATCCAGGTAGAGTACATCAACAGGAATTTTACTATCCGTTAGCCTGCTTACTTTCTCATGTAACACAAGGTTGTTGGTCAGGCATGATCTGTGCTGTTTAAATCCATGTTGTGTTTTATCCTCATGCCCACTGATACATATCTTATTCTGAATACTGTTTTTGATTAATGCCTCCAGCAACTTCCTCACAATAGAGGTTAGGCTTATTGGCCTGTAATTACTCCCGTTCTCCTTATCTCCCTTCTTATAAATCGGCACGATCATAGCCCTTCTCCAATCCTGCGGGACCTCCCCAGTAATCAAGGACATGTTGAAAAATTTATGTAGTGACTTAGTCTGCCAGGTGCCAGTTTCCTTCAGAAGTCTAGGATGAAGACCATCCAGTCCTGCTGATTTAGAAGTATTAATGGCTTTTAAATTGTCGATTATTTCATCTTTTGTTATTCTAACATCAGTGACTGTTGGACCGGTTGAGTCTAAGATACCCCAGTTATTGTACACTGATCTCCCTTATTATAGACCACACAGAAATACTCATTAAATTTGTGTGCTTGTTTTACTGGGTCCATTGTCCCATCATCACCTTTAATTAAAGGGCCAATTGTCCCGTCAACTGCCTTATTATTGACATAGGCAAAGAAAAATTTGCCGCCATCCTTAGTATGGGCTAGTTTAAAGTGTCTTTTTTTCCCATTCTGATAGCACTCTTGCAATCCTTCATCAGCTGTTTGTATCTATATGTGTTATATGGGTTATTGTCCTTTTTAGAGCCCTATATGCCCTTTTTTTCTTTTGAATCAGGTGTTTAACCCTGTTGGTATACCTAAGGGGACTTTACCTTTCTTATTGTAAAGGATCCTATCTGGGATGGATTTGTTTTCCAACTCTGTTTTTGTTTTGATTTTGTGCCATAGATACTCGGTTGAAGGTGGTCCCTCATCCCATTTCCAGTCACTCAATTCTTGCCTAATTTTATTATAAATCACCCTGGTTATAGTTTTTTGTTTTTGTGATGCCAATTATTTCTTGCATTGTTGTGTTTATTTTGAGTGTAACAACATTGTGGCCACAGTTTGAGTGGTTTTAGGAGTCTTATTTCCTTTATTTCTGCTGGTTTGTTGGTTAAGGCTAGGTCGAGTACGTTGTTCCTTGTGGGTACGTTCACCATTTGCTGTAACCCCTGCTTAGTGCACATTTCAAGTAATAGTTGTTCTTACCTAGTTGATATGGTTACCTTATCCCAGTCAATACCAGGAGCATTAAAGTCCCCGAGCAACAGGACCTTGTTTTCAGCAGTATGATTGTTTATATAGTCCATCAGCTCAGTACGGTCATGGATATCTATATCTGGTACCCTGTAGCGGACTTCCACCCTATGTTTCATGTAGTTAACCTCGTAATATTTCAACCCATAATATTTTCTTTCCTATACTTTCTTCTATTGACATATTCCTACACTGTATGTTATCTTTGACGTACAAGGCAACTCCACCACCTTTCCTTTTAGTTCTATCCTTATGGAAAACTTGGTGACCTGGAACATTTTTATTCCATATAGTGGTATCAGACCACCAAGTTTCGGTTATCGCCGCAACATCTGCCTGTTTGTCCTGCATGATTAATTCGAGTTCAGATGTTTTAATGGCATTTAAGCTCCTAGCGTTGGTAAGTAGCACCGTTAGTTCTGTCTTACTTCTATACCCAGATTTATTGAACTTAACATTAGCTGGTAGACCTGCCATATACTCCCCTTCGCACTCAGTTTGTTGGATTATGTGTTGTTCCATAGATTGCATTATAGAACATATTCCTCAGTAATCTTGACCCTTTATTTACATGAAGACCATCCTTACTGTACAATTCATGTCTATCCACAAACTCTTCCCAAGATCTTACACATGTAACTTCATTAGTAAGATAGAATTTTCTTAACCAGTTGTTAAAGTTCTTAATTCTGTTTGTCCCTGCACTGCCTGCCCTAGGTACAGGGAGAATTATTGACAGGATGATTTTGGCATCTGATTTTGTAATAGTACAAGCATTCTCTATGTATCTAATAGCATTTTCCAAGCTATGTGTTCCTATATCATTTGCAACAGCGTGCAATAATACTGTTTCTAGGGACATGGATATGTTGTTCATCCACACTCATTGGCAGTATCCTTGCCGCTTTAAATCTTGCCGGAAGGTCTTCAAGCTTGCTCCTCCCACCCACCCGGGTGGTATAACTCTCGGCTCCGCCCCATGACGCCAGATCTTCCTTACCGCTTGGAAGCTCAGGTTCCTCCTTAACGCTCTGCGTTTGTGACTGATTCCTATTTCTCCGTTTGCGGTTTAAAAATAATATTTATAAAAGACTTCAGTCTTACCCATCTCATGGCTGCGGCGGATAAATCGACTCCCGATTTCGAGATGCCCATGCGGCAGAAGATGCTCCGGACGGATCCACACTCACGTGTGTCTACTGCTTAGGCCTTGAGCACGCACCCGCAGGCTTGCGACCTGTGCTCATCTTTCTCGCCTCGCCCTCGAAGACCGTGCTGCCCGATTGCAACTGGGCCGTCCGAGCGTTTCCTCGGTGAAGTCAAGGAGGCCCGGTTGGCGTGTGTCCGCGCGGCGGTTTCGGCGGATCAGTTCGAGCGGATGGTCGCCTCAAGAGGAGGCGGCGCTGGTCAGATCTTCCTCGGCCACGGCATTTATCCCGCCTCTCTCTGGGTTCTTCCTACACGGCTTCCTTTAGGAGCTTTGTCTGTCCCTCTCCACTAAGGAGAAGGGCCTCGTCTGCTGGACCTTTTCTCGGTCCAAAAGAGGACAAGGTAGAATCCCTCCGTCGGCGCTCTTGGGAGGCGGAAGGTCCCTCTCCCCGGGCGTCGACCGTCGGCTTCGGTCGACCGCTCGGCTTCGGCCACTGGCCTCACGGTGTCCCCGTCAGGTCAGTTGACCGAGACTCCCACTGATGAAGTCGAGATTTTTCTCGACCCATTGGACGGGCTGTCGCCTTTAGCAGCCGAGATTCCCCTCTCCCCGGTTCCCCCGGGAGGAGTTGAGGATCCCGTGGGCTCGCCTGTGCCTCCGGTTCCGGAGCCCTCGGATGGACCTTCCGAGCCGAAGGGAGTGTCGGTTCCGGCCGACACCTCCCTGCACCGACCCCGGAAATTCCGGGACTCTCGGTCTCGGTCTCGGACCTCTTCGCGGTCCAGCCGTTCCCACCGTCAGGCGGTCTCGGTCTCGCACCAGCTGGCGTTGCGCCCCTCGCCCTCCTCCTCGATGAGGGAGGCTTCGCGTAAATTACGCCGACGATACGAGGACCTTATGTTGCAACAGCTCTCCTGGCCGGAATAAGCCGACCCGCGCCTTCCCCGCCATTATGGTTGTCACCGAACGCCGACACAACCCCTCGACTTGCCCGAGGAGCCTATACCCAGGCCGGTTGTTCGGCCAAAACCAGCTGCTCCACCGATTGCGGTGGAACCTCCGCCTCCACAGCCACCAATTGGGGCTCCGACCAAGGATTCTCGGTCGGCTAAGGGTTTACCCCATCGGCTGTCAGTTACCCTCACTCCCGACCGACCTCGGCAGGTGAAGGGTGGCTCAGGCCAGAGCAGCTCTTCGAGGACTCTTCCGAGTCGAAGATGATTCCTCCTTCTTCTCCAGCGACTGGACTTGGAGTCTTCAGGAGGTCAGCCAATGGGCGATAGCCGTCGTCCTTCCTAGGACTGCTCGGCTCATCTCGAGTCTACCGGGATGGAGCTCGAACCCGTTCCAAGCGGGCCAGGTATCCCCTCACGGAGATTCTGGACCGAGGGGATTCTCCGACGGAGGCCTTTCCGGTGGCCGAGGCCATAGTGGGTCCGGCACTGGAACTTTGGCAGCGCCCTGCTTCCTGCCCTGCGCCTTCGGCCAGGATGGCCAGGAAGTATGCGGTCCCTACCGGTTCCTTGTCCGGTTTTTCGGAACACCCCTCTGCTGAGGGGTTGGTTACCGACAGCGTTTTCCGGCGCGCCGGCAACGCCAGGGATGTGGACAAACCTCCTGACAAGGAGTCCAAGAAATTGGACTATGTCGGGCGAAAAGTCTACGCTGCGTCCTCTCTCGGCCTTCGTCAGGCCAGTTCGGCCGTCCTCATGGCACATTTTTCTCATGCCCTGTTGGGCTCCCTGGATGAGGTCATCCCTCATCTTCCCGCCGATCTGCAGACTACGGTTAAGCAGGTGCGGGACCAGGGCAGGGCAGTGGCCAAACAGCAGCTCCAGACTGCTTTGGATGTAGGGGACTCATGTGCCAGATCGGTGGCGGCCGCAGTGGCTATTTGCGTCGGCGGGCTTGGCTGAGGATATCCACCTTTACTTCGGATACCCAGCACAAGTTGGCGGATGTTCCCTTGGGGACTGACCTCTTGACCCTGGGGTGGAAGGTCACCTGCAGAGGATCGAGAAGTCCAATGCCACCTTGGACTCGGTCTCTTCCGCTCAGAAGGACAAAGGCCGCCGAAACCACAGCCTAAGCCCTTTCGTCCTTCTGTGCCCCGGTAGCGCCCGGCCCAGCAGCGTCAGGGCCAGCAGGCTCGGCCTTGGCATCCCAAACCCAAGCCGCGGCTTCCTCTAACAGGAGGCAGGGAGGAAAGGCCCAGGAGGTCCCTCGGCGGTCCCTCCTCCAAGCCTGCCCAGTGGCAGGCTGAGGGTGTCGCCCCCATCCCGTCTGCCACACCCTGGGTCCCCGTGGAAGGCGGCTCCGCACTTCCGTTCCGCCTGGTCGCTGTTACCACGGACAGGTGGGTCTTGGAAGGTGGTGGAAGAGCCTGCCTCTGGAATTCGAGCAGGCACCACCCTTCAGAGCCGTCGCCCCTCGGGAGCAGGGATCCCAGCCTCACTGGCGGCTCGTCGACCGACATCACTCTCCTCCTCCAGAAGGAGGTGGTAAGAAGGTGGTGGACCCTCCTTCAGACCCAGGGTTTGTGTCCAGGTACTTCCTGGTTCGAAGCGGACGGGGCTGGCGCCCATTCTCGACCTACGACCTAAACAAGTTCCTAAGGTCTCGAACCTTCAGGATGGTCACTCTGGCTCAGATAATACCATCCTTGGAAGCGGGCGTGTGGTTCTGCTCTCTGGACTTGCAGGGCGCTGCGTTTTTTCACGTCCCTATCCGTCTGTCTCACCAGAGATTCCTTCGCTTCGAGCGGAAGGATCTCTCTTAGATTCCAAGCCATGCCCTTCGGCTTGTCTCCAGCTCCCAGGGTCTTCACCAAATGCATGGCAGTGGTGACAGCATTCCTGCTTGGCGCCGAGGTCCGGTGTACCCTTACCTGGACGACTGGCTGATAGCAGCTCCCTCCAGGAAGGGGCGGAGTGGTCCAGAGATCTGGCCCTCCAGGTCTGCTCTCAACTGGGCCTCCTTATCAAGCAGGCCAGTCGGAACTTCGAGGAAGCAGGTGATTTTATTCATCAGGCGCAGCTCGACTCTCTTCGAGCCAGAGCGGCTCCCGGCGGACAGGGCGAGGTTCTTTCCTCCTTTGCCCGATCATTTCTGGTTGGGCACTGCGCCTGCCGGGACTTCCTGCGCCTCCTGGGTCTCATGGCGGCCTGTGCCAGCGTGGTCCGTTGGGCCCGCTGGAACATGCGTCCCCTTCAGTGGGGACTGGCCAGCCAGTGGTCACAACGCTGCGATCCCTTGGACCAGCTTGTGTCGGTGACACAGGGGATGTGGAATGCTCTCCAGTGGTGGACCGTTCCAGATCATTTGCAGGAGGGCATCCCGTTCGTCCGCCCGAGCGGCGGTCTCTCTGTCGACCGATGCCTCTCTGATGGGTTGGGGTGCCCATCTGGGGAACACCGGGCTCATGGCCTCTGGTCCCGCGGAGTCGATGCCACATCAACCTGCTGGAGCTCCGGCGGTCCGCCTAGCTCTCACCGCCTGCTCCGTTCCTCCGGGGTCAAGTGGTCCAGTCCAGGCGGACAATACCACGACCATGTACTATCTAAACCGCCAGGCGGGGCCGCGCTCCATGCTTCTATGCAAGGAAGCTCTCGCATTTGGTCACTCGTGCGCAGCCTGGGCGGATCTCCTAGCCATTCACGTGGCAGGAGCCTCCAACACCCTGGCCGATGCCCTGAGCCGGATAGGGGCTGCATCCCACAGGTGGTCTCTCCTGCGGAGGTAGTACAGCATCTGTTCTCCTTTGGGGCACACCTCAGGTGGACCTGTTTGCCTCCATGGAGAGCGAGCTGAGTCTGTTCCATGCCCGCCCCCTCAGCAGGGCTCGCTGCAGGGGATGCCTTCTCGAGGCAATGGACCCCGGGCCTCTTTACGCCTTTCCCCATTTCCCTTGATCCACAAGGTGCTTCTCAAGGCGAGGAGGGACAAGGCGCAGGTGATTCTGATAGCCCCAGACTGGCCTCGCCAGTTCTGGTACCAGATCTCCTCAGTCTCAGCTCCAGGACTCCGGCAGCTTCCAGCTCGCCGGACCTGCTCTCAGTCAATCAGGGAAGGTGTTCCATCCGGACCTTCAATCCCTGCACCTGACGGCCTGGTTCCTGGCGGCTAGAGTTCCAGGCTTTGGGTCTTTCCGACGAGGTCCTCAATGTAGTTGGGCGTCCCGTGAGAGTCGACCAGAAAATGCTATGCCTTCAAATGGAAAGGTTTTCCATTTGGTGTCAGGACAAGGGCTTGGACCCTTCCTCCTGTTCCTTGGCAAGCATCTTGGACTATTTATGGTCCCTTTCTAGTCAAGAGCTTAGGTCGGCGACCCTAAGGGTGCACCTGGCAGCCATCTCTGCTTACCGGGCGCGGGCGGGAAGCAGTGATGGCAGGAGAAGGTGGTCTGGCGCTTTTCAAGGCCTTGATCACATTCCCCTCCAGTCGGGAACCCCCACCTCCGTGGGATCTACTGCTGGTACTGGCAAAGCTCATGGGCAAGCCATTGACCTATGCAAGGTGTGCTCTCTCTCACCTGTCGTGGAAGACCGCCTTCTTGGTGGCTATCACGTCAGCCAGAAGGATGGGAGAGCTCCAGGCGCTTCCCATCGAGTCTCCTTACCTGGTCTTCCACAGGGACAAGGTTGTCCTGCGCCCCACCGAAATTCCTTCCGAAGGTGGTGCGGAGTTTCACCTTAACCAGGTGTTGACTCTGCGGTGTTCTACCCCAATCACACCTCGGAGGCGAATATAGGCTCCATACTCTGGACCCTAGAGGGCGCTCGCTTATTATAAGGAGCGCACGGCTGAAATTGGGAGAGTTCGCCAGCTGTTTGTCACCCACGCTAGTCATGATCTGGCAGACCTGCAGCCAAGCGGACGATAAGCAGGTGGGTAACCTCCTGCATAGATCTCTGCATAGTTAGCGGGCATGGAGCCTCCCAGAGGGATAGAGCTCATTCTACCGCCATACTGCTGAACGGTGGCTGCTTCAGGGACGTCCCTATCCAGGAAATCTGCAGGGCTGCTACCTGGAAGTCAGCAAACACCTTTATTACCCATTACCACATCGACCCTGAGTCACGCCGGGATGCTGGTTTTGGGGCCTCGGTTCTCAGTCTCTCTTTCCCAAGTAAGTATTGGGGGTGTGCGTCTTGCCTCCCTCCTCCCGGAGAACTGCTAGAGTCTGCCAATGAGTGTGGATGAACAACATATCCATGTCCCTAGAAATACAAGGTTACTCACCTGTAACAGGAGTTCTAGGAATGGTATATGTTGTTCATCCTACCATTCCTAAACCTCCCCGGCTTCGACGCACAACCTGAGCTTCCAGCGGGCCAGATCTGGCGTCATGGGGCGGAGCCGAGAGTTATACCACCCGGGTGGGTGGGAGGAGCAAGCTTGAAGACCTTCCGGCAAGATTTAAAGCGGCAAGGATACTGCCAATGAGTGTGGATGAACAACATATACCATTCCTAGAACTCCTGTTACAGGTGAGTAACCTGTATTTTAGGGTTGCTGATTCCTTCAGTTATTTTTTGGTATCATTGAAGTAATGTCCTTAATTGTAGCCCCACTGTAGCTGCAACTCGGAATATTTTCTTTGTTACCCCTTGTCGAAGCCCTAGCTGTATACTTAGTTACTGAGTCTCCTAAAATATCTGCTCAGCATGCTAGTTTGATATAGGTGCTGTCTTGTACTTCCATATTATCCTCGGGGCACACTATGTTCGTATTGGGCCCTGGAGTCTCTTGCACATTCGGTTCTGGGGTAACCACTTGGTTTTCCTTTGTATATATTCTCTCATTTGTTCTCTCTCTAGTAAGTGTATGCACTTCTTGGTTAACATTCTGGGACTCATTGCTTTGTATAGTGCCACTAGGGGTAGCTCCCTGCTACTCGTTAATGTTAACTGTCTCTACTTGTCTCAATGGTGGGGGTGTGTTCTACTGCAGGGGTGTTCTGGGAAGCATTGCTATAATCAGTATTGGCAAGGTCCATTATTTCCTGGGTTTGAGCTTCAACTGACTGTCAGATCCATTAATGGAGAGCATCTGTTACATAACAATAAGCTATTCCCCAACACTGTCTCCCGTTCTTTATTCTTTTATTATTTACTAGGCTCCATTCATGAGTCTCTTCATCTCCCTCAGCGTCTGCCAGTCTGGGCCTCTTTATGCTTACACCTTCACGGTTAATAGTTACTTATTTTTACTAGCTTGCTAGCCTCCAGTTGTTCTATTAAGAGCTTAATTTCCCCCCTCTACATCAGTTTATTTCATAGTGTTTTTAATTCACTATAGTTTTTGCACACATAGATTTCAAACAGGGACTCGTGGTCAAGACTGAACATCCCACATCGATTACATTTAAATCTAATTTCACGAGTTGTTAGAGTAACCACTTTTAGCTCCATGATACCGGTGAATCAATCTAATATACGCCAACCTTATCACAAGTGATTCCTACAAGTATTTATTTATTTAGCTTTTGTTGACCAGGTAAGTACACTAGACAAGTTATATGCCTGTTTTCAGGTGCAACCCGGGAGTAGTAGGCCCGCTGTCCCAGCAGACATTCACAGAGACACGTGTGTTTCTGCGTGCAGTGCTGGGCGCTTGCCCCACTTGCTCAGGGTGCTCAATTAAATATCGGAGGACTGGAAGTATCTCCAGTTACTTCTGGTACCTCAGGACAGGCTCACAAGAAAACTCAAGCTCCCTAAATACCTTTTATACCGCCACCTTATTCGGTGGACTTCAAGGGCTAAAACGTGTGCTGCCTACCTCCTTGGCAGTTAAAATCACTCCCGTTCTGGTGTCCTTGTCAGTGGAGCTAGATTACCCTCCACAGTTCCACGATGCACTACTGCCTGACACTGCTTCCTGGTTTTGGTTACCAGGCAATGGCCTGAAACCTCCCTCTCGCCAGAGGGGCGCACAGAGTCCTCAGACTTTTTTTTTTGTAACTTTAAGAGTCTTTGGACGACTCCAAAGCATCCTCCATGCAGTCTTGAAGGACGCATACACTTGACCAGGAATCTGCGAGGAACTGACCACCGAACATGGGCCATTGTCTTTTGGATGCCCCCCAACTCTTAGAAACATAGAAAGGTGCTGGCAGAAGAAGATCAAAGGTCTGCCTATGAGATCCCGGGGCCTAGCTTATACGTTTCCTAGCGGATTTAATTTTGGCATATTCTTTATCCCAACCACCTTTGAATGCAGATACGGTCCTAGTCCCTACCATATCTGCCAGTAGTCTGTTCCATGGCTCAACTATCCTTTCCGAGAAGTAATGTTTCCTAAGATCCCCCTGAACTTCCCATCCCTCAGTTTCCATCCATGCCCCCTCATATTGGAGCTGGGAGCCCTGGTAAATATTTCAGAGTAGGGTACTGCATTTAATCCCCTCATGTACTTGAAGGTTTTAATCGTATACCCCCTTTCCCTCCTTATTTCTAGTGAGTACATGTTTAATGCCTCCAGTCGCCCTTTGTATGGTAGCACCTGTATCATTTTGGTTGCCCTTCTCTGAATGGTTTCTATCCTGTCCTTGTCCTTTTTAGGGTGTGATCTCCAAAACTGTACAACAGTACTCTAGGTGGGGTCTTGCCATGATCTATACAGTGGTGGTATCACCTCCCCCTCTGTCTACTACTGTCCAAATCCTCTCCCTATACACCCAGGCATTTTGTTGGCCCTACTATATGCTGCATTGCATTGGCTGGATTGTTTTAGGGTGTCACTTATGATCACTCCTAGATCCCTTTCCTCAAGTGAGGCATTGAGTATGACCCGGCTGAGCCAGTAGGTCGTCCTTGGGTTATTTTTGCCTATATGTATTACTTTGCACTTCTTGGCATTGAATTTCAGCTGCCAGATACTACACCATTTTTCTAACTTTTTTCAGATCTTTTTGTAGGTTCTCAACTGCTGCTTTGCTCTCCGCCCTAGCTTAGCATCATTCGCAAACAATGCTATCTTGCCCTGGATACCTACTCCTGTGTCGCTGATAAGCACATTGAATAGGACTAGTCCTAAGACCGAGCCCTGTTGGAGTCCATGAATGTTCCTTTGGAGCCAGTTCACAAGAGGACTAAGTACCCCTTCACTGACATCCTGAATAACAAGAATCCCTGGGGCTTGCCTTTCCTATAGCAGAAGCCATTCTGGGACCAGCTCTAGAGCTTTGGCAGCATCCAGCCTCCTGCACAACATCCTCTGTCCATATGGTCTGCAAGTATGCAGTCCCTACTGGCTGTTTGCCTTGATTTTTCTGACCACCCCTCAGCCAAGGGTCTGGTCTCAGATTCCATTTTCCTGAAGTACGGCAGTACTGGGGACATGGACAAGGCCCCCAACAAGGAGTCAACGAAGCTTGACCACATGGCCAAGAAAGACTATGCTGCATCCTCCCTTGGTCTCCATCAGGCGAGCTACACCTTGATGATGGCCCACTTTGGTCACTCCCTAGTGGGAGTGCTCGACAGCATCCTCCCTTACCTACCTGTTGACAAGCAGCTCCCGGTAAAGGTCATCTGAAACCAAGGTCAAGTGATGGCTAAGCACCCGCTCCAGACAGCCTTGAACATTAGTGACTCCTGTGCCCATGCCATGACAGCAGCCATCACGATGCGTGTCAGGGCCTGGCTGAGGATCTCCACCTTCACAGTGGACACTCTGCACAAGTTGGACAATGTCCTTTCCTTGGGCATTGACTTCTTAGCCAAGGGGTAGATAGGCATGTCACAAGATTGAGAAGTCCAGCGCCACCCTTGATTGGTTTTGTCCCAGAAGGACCGGAAAGGCTATAAACAAAAGAAGTCCTTTCCATTTCTGCCACAGTAGTCTGTACAGTAACAGTCCCACCCAGGGCATTTCCAAGCCTGGTGCCCCTCCAGCTTCAGTGGCCAGTGCCCCTCCAAAACTGCCAAGTGATGTGTTGGGGTGGGGGTGTGTTCACCTCCTGCCTGTCCAGTCCCTGAATTTGCTCCCAGTGGGATGTTGGCTTTGCCACTTCTGGCCTCACTGTTCTGTCATTACTGTGCACATGTGGATTCTCGAGGTGGTCGGCAGAGGGTGTCTCTGAATTTCAAGACCCTTCTGCCCTACCAATCCCATGCTCCTAGAGAGTCCTCGGTGTGTGTGTCTAGGTACTTCTTGATCCCGAAACAGATGGGGGTCTTGTGCCCAGTACCAATCTTCACAATCTGAACCAATTTCTAGGGAAGCGCAAGTTCAGGATGGTCACGCTGAAACAGATGATACCATCTCTGGGGCAGGAAATGTGGTTCTGCTCCCTGGACCTTCAGGATGCATTCTTTCACTTCCCAGTCCATCCCTCCCACTGGTGGTACCTCTGGTTCCACACCGAAGGGGTGCTCTATCAGTTCCTGAGCATGCCATTCAACTTCTCCACAGTGCCCAGGGTCTTCACCATGTGCATTTCAGTAGTGGCAGCATTCCTGCAATGCCAGGGCGTCAGGGTTTATCCCTGCCTGGATGTCTGGCTGATAGCCGGGTCATCCAGAGAGGCAGTGGAGCAGTCTAGGGACCTGGTCCTCAAGACCTGCGGAGACTTGGACCTCTTGGTCAGCCTGGCAAAGTCTGAACTGATCCCCCCGCTGCAGGCGATTCACTTCATCGGGGCTGAGCTGAACTTCCTGCAAGCTAAAGTCCACCTACCAGTGGAGCAAGCATCTGATCTTACCTCTGTTGCCTGATGATTTCAGGTTGTGTGCTTGCGCCCTTCCCAGGACTTCCTGAGTTGCTGGGGACATGGCATCTTGCACCAGCATGGTCAGGTGGACTCACAGGTGGATGCACACTTGCAGTGGGAGTTGGGGTATCAGTGGTCCCAACGCCTAGGACACCTGGATCAGACAGTCACAGTGACCCAACCAATGTAGGATTCCATCCAGTGATGGCTGCTTGACCCTTAAGGCGCACCTGGCAGCCATCTCTGCATACCAGACATGGGCTGGAATGCCGATGATGGTGCATGAGAAGGTCACTAGTCCCCACTGGTGCGTGAGCCACCACCGCCTCTGACTTATTGCTGGTACTGCCAGTGCTCATGGGCAAGGCTTTTGGGCCTATGCACAGGTGTGAGATGTCACACCTGTCATGGAAGACTGCCTTCTTGATGGCCATCACATCAGCCAGAAGGATTAGTGAGCTCCAGATGCTCTCAATGGAACCTCCTGATCTGGTCTGCCACAGGGACAAGGTAGCACCCCCCTCCAAAATTCCTCCAAAAGATTTTCTCGGGGTCCACCTTAACTAGGTGATGAACCTTCCAGTTTACTTTACCAACTCATCTTCGGAGGCCGAATGCAGGCTTCACTCTCTGTCTGCAGCGGGTGCTCTACTATGTGGAGCGTATGGCTGGAGTTTGGAGTGAGGCTCACCAGCTCTTTATCACCCATGCAGAAGCTGCACCTGGCAGACCGGCAGCTAAGTGGACAACTGGCAGGTGGATTACATCCTGCATCGACCTCTGCTATATGTCTGCTGGTAGGGAGCCTCCTGTAGGGCCCAGTGCTCATTCCACCAGACATACCATACTGTCTTAATGGCTGCTTTTAGGGACATCTTTATTCAGGAGATCTGCAGGGCTGCCACCTGAAAGTCAGGGCACGCCTTCATCTTCCACTACTGTCTTCGGGATGCTGCTTTTGGGGCTTCGGTTCTCCAATCTCTGTTTGCCAAGTATGTATGTATGTATTTATTTATTTATTTAAAGGTTTAGCCAGGAAAGACATACTGAGCTGAGAACAGCTTGTTTCCAGATGCATCCTGGGGGAAAGGTGAGAAGGAGATAGCTAAACAATAAACTGATGAAAATAAGTCGGTAACAGTAATATAGTAATACATGAAGCATAAATATAAATAATTGGTGGCAAATTAATAGTGAATGCAAGTAGAAAATAAAACATTCTCTTAGATGTATAAAGAAAGTGAATATGAAGAGGAGATGGTCATAGACAGCTGCAGGTAGGAAAACAAAAGTCATAAAGTAGAGACTTTAGGGAGGAAGGAAAGGCAGAAGTATGGGTGTGCACCTTTCGCACGCACACACACACACACACACACACCACCCCCGAGGACTGCGGGAAGTCTGCCAGTGTGGATAAGTAAACCATATCCACATCCCTAGAAAAATAGGTTCTAGGGGGCATTGATATGGTGAGTTGTCCACACTCTGGCAGTCTTCCTTTCCCCCTTTAAATCTGCTGGACGTCTTCAAGCTAAGCTCTTTCTATATGTCATGTGATATGCTCCTCATCTTCGCCCTGTGAGGTCAGACCTTCCTTTCAGTTGGAAGAGTCAGGTCTTCTCCTTTGCAGCTCCGTGCGTGGTGTAGGCCTATTCTAAGTGTGCTATTGGCAAACTTGTTTTCTGGCTACTTTGTAAGTGTACTTCTTGATTCCAGTTCTTCATTGACGCTGCTGTGGACTTCCTAAAAGTCCCCAGATGTTATACCTCAAAAAGTACTGGTGCTTTCAGACATATGGCTCCTCAGTTCTGGAATACGCTTCCCCCTGAGCTTAGGCAGACTGGGTCCCATCTACACTTTAAGACTGTGCTTTGGCGATAATCTTCTGCATGCCGAACCTTGTACTTGTTTTGACCTACTTTAACTGACTTGGAGGCTCTCCTACCTCACTGCCCCTTGCTCCTCTGCCCCGGCACTTGTTGCAACCTTACTTAATGGATCTTGTAGGATCACCATGACCGCAAAAGCCCAGACTGCTCCTCCTACCGTCCTCTTTCCTTTTTTCTATATGTAAGTTTTAAGTTTCCTTTAGCCACTCTCTCCTGTATGTAGTTTCTCCTCTTGCCTTCCTATCCTCTCTACCTTCCCCGTCTTCATCCTCATCTACTTTTCACAGCTTAAAAACTGCTGTACCTGCCCTACCCCACTGCGCTACCTTTCTGTATTCTTCCTGCCTAACTCCTTCCACCTCTTATATTTCCAAATCTTGCAGCTGTAAAGTTGCTCCCTGTATCTCCCACTACTGTATTTCGCTTGTATTTTTGTATGACTTTCCTATATGATTTGATTTTTATTTGTATACGGGTACGCACACTGGGATACAATCACTTTTGCAGGTACAACCCGTGGTCAATGAGATGCATACAAAAACTACATCAGACAGATTATACTTAATACAAACATAATTAAATAGGAATACAAATTCCACGTCTAAGTAAAATCACAGGTAAGTGTAAGTTTAAAAAACCCTAATAGATTTTAAACTGTTATACAAATCCATGTCACAAGGGCCGTGGCTCCATAGCTAATATATACATTCAGTAAGTAATCTAGAAAACAGCTACACTTAGACAAATTCATGAAGTGTTTTTTCAAGGCTGCTGTAAATGACCCATAACTACCCATACCTCTAGTATGTACTGGAATATTGTTCCATATTGTAGGTGCACAGTATGCAAACGATCGCTGTCCTCTTGAAGTGTGCATAAATGGGATTCTTAACATAGTTGGGTCCCCTGATAATTTAGTATGTAATCTAGAACTAGAAATCTCAAGTTGTATTTTTAGTTTTAAAGGTACCCCTGTTTATTGTGTTTTATTGTAGTTGTCATATAACTTAATATGCTAGCTGTGTTCTTGTCTACTGTTATGTTTCCAGTTCTCCTTATGATGTATCATTGTTAAGCTGTCAATACCTCTGAAAGTGTAATGCTGCCCTGTGCTTTTCTGCTGATTGTTTTACCATTTAACTCTCTGCATCAATGTTCAATGTATTGCCATCTAAATAAGGTTTGTTTCATGTTCCGTTTGAAATATTCTGTACTTGTTTCACCATGTTCTGTACTCTCCCGGGTTGTGCCTGAAAATAGTCATATTGTTAGCTAGTGCACTTACCCGGTAAACAAAGACTAAATAAATAAAAGGCCAGGTGGTTCAAATTCAAACAGATAACACCACTGCAGCATTTTACATAAACAAGCAGGGTGGTACCAAATCAGGAATACTCTGATCGGAAGCTCTGGTCTCTAGCCTTCTTCCTGGGAGTCAGCTTCTCAGCTATTCACCACCTAGGCAAGCACAATACCCTGGCAGATGCTCTGAGTTGCATCAAGTCAAGGCCAGAGCGAATGGATCCTGAGCAAGCAAGTACTAGACAGTGTTCAGGCAGTGGGGTACACCAGAAGTGGATCTGTTTGCCTCGCCCCTCAATTTTCAGATTCCTCAGTACTGTTGCAGGCCCCCAGTCCCAGGAACGCGTCCTCTGGATGCCCTGATCCTGGACTGATCAGAGAGGTTCCTATACGCTCTCCCTTCTTTTCCTGATACTCAGGGTTTTGCTGAAACTCAGACAACATCCTGCATCAATGATCCTGGTGGCTCTGGATTGGCCCAGGCAAGCCTGGTACCCTCTCCTTCTCTCAGTGTCCTGCAGCAGGCCCATTTGCCTGCCTCCAACTCACTCCCTGCTGACCCTTCCTCAGTCAGGAGTGCAGTATCCAGACATACACTCTCTTCACCTCAAGGCCTGGTTCTTGAGGAGTTAAGAGTTTCTATCCTCACAGTATTCTGAACAGGTCCTTAAGGTACCGACGATGGCTAAAAAAAACAAACACTAAGAAGACTTATGCAACTAAATGGAAAAGGCTTTCCCTCTGGTGCAAGAACAAAGAGGTTGAACCCCTTTCAGCTTCAGACCCTCAGCTGCTAGATTACCTGGTACACTTACAGGTGTCGGGCTTGAAACCATCTTCCCTCAAGCTACACCTGGTGGCAATTTTGGCCTACCTTTCGGTGGGAAAGAAAAAAATCAGTTTTTTTCCCCACACTATTTTTAAAGTTTTTCAAAGGCCTCTTTCACCTCCAGCCTCCAATTAGGGAGTTCCTCCTTGGAGCCTGAACCTTTGCATAGACAGGCTCATGAATCCACCCTTCGAGCCTATGTCCACTGCCCACATCAAGCTTGTAACTTGGAAGACAGTCTTCCTGGTAGCCATTACCTCTACTAGGAGGATTTCAGAGCCACAGGCCCTGTGCACTGTGCACTGAGCTAAATTGCATCATCCCTCACAACAATAAAGTTGAGCTCAGAACAAATAGGACATTTCTGCCAGAGGTGGTTTCAGAGTTTCACTTGAACCAATCCATTACTCTGCCGGTCTCCTTTACTGAGCAATCCACTTCTGGCGAGCAGAAGCTGCACAGCTTGGATGTCAAAAAAGCCATCTTTCACTACCTAGAGCATACTAGACAGTCCAGAGGCTCTTCCACTCAGTTGTTTCTCACCTACGGGGATGTAGCCAGAGGAAAACCAGCTACCAAGAGAACTATATCTTCCTTGTCCATCTTCACCATTCATTACTGCTTGGGGTTGTGCAGGCGCACCACTGATAGCACTATGGGAGGTTTTGTTTTTTGGGAGTCTACTCAAACTGCACACGCCCCAAGAGCGACGCACCGCGTCATGCGCAAGTGGCGGCCGTTAAGTGCCACAGACTCCTCCTCCATTTCAGTTCTGTTTTTCCGGCCGTCGAGGCTGCACCTGATACCGCGTGTGTGAGATTGTTGAACTGCGACATAGGCCTTCCTGTGACGACTCCTCCAGTTCCTCCCAACGCTGTTTAACCGTTTTCAGTCTGGTAAGACCATTCCTTATTTCTACAGCGCCAGGAGCCTTTTTTCTGTGTTTTATATTGTTTTCGCATCATGTCCGGTTCGGGATCAAAGCATAAGTCGAAAGCGGGCTGCTCCCCTATGCATCGGTGCTCCTGTTGCCAGCATTTTTCCGTTACAGACCGGGATGATGTTTGCCTTCACTGCCTGGGACCCAACCATGATATGGATATGCAACGCCTGTTTCTCGATGGACCTTAGCATCCTAGAAGTCTGCGCATTCAAGATTGGCAAGGCTCCGCCAACTTTCAGGGGACGGCGTCGCTCCAGGGCTTCCCAGGTAAGATCTCTAGACCCTTCCTCCGGGTCCCCTCCCAGGCCTATAAGGTCTAGAAAGGAGGAGGCCTCCTCATCTCCTAGTCTTGCCGAGGAGGAGGCCTCTTTCGCGTTGTCTGAGGCGCCTGGTCCTCCAGGGGCACGGTGGAACACCGCCTCGGAAGTCACCTCTTGAGGTGCAGGCTCCCCAGTGTTGAGGCCCAGGTCTGCTGGGCCCGGCATCGATGGACCCTCAATGCCGTCTTCGGCGCCGCTCCTGATCCAGGCCGTTCGCGCCCAGTGCTGTGGGGTGCCGTGTTGGCTCTTAGCGGCGCCGTGGACCAGTGCGACTCTTCTGGAGCCTCCAAGTCGGGTCCCAGCACCCAGGGCGGTGCTGCGGGTCTGACCGGCACCATTGGGGAGTCGGGGCCAGGTGTGGGCATTGCAAGTGGTCCGAGATCGTCCGGCACTGCCAGTTACACCAGCGCCGTTCACGGTGCCATTTCTCTGGAGACCCCTGGGGTGGCCAGTATTGAGGTCCAGCTGGTCTCTTCCTCCTTGGAGGATGATTCAGACGTGGACCCGTCCTGGCACCCTGCCTCTTCTGAGTCAGGGTCTCCAATGAGACGAGGTGCTAGGCAGCCAAGCACGCCTTTTCCTCTGTCTCCTCTCCTGAGGCCTCCCAGGCTAGGGGTGGTCTGGGGTCCCTGGAGGGGGATAGTGTGGAGGCAAGGGAAGGGGCTCATCCTCTTGAGCAGGTTGCGGTAGCTGCCGATCCCGGTGCTGCTGCTGCACCTGCTCGGGGTGGATTGTCGTTGGGGTCGAGGAGGAAAGTGTTCTCAGAGTCCAGGGGGTTGAGAGACCGGGTTGAGGCGCCTCGGTCTTCACGTGCCACCCCTAGGGGTGTGGGTAGGAGCTGTAGCGCTGGGCCCCGTCTTTCCCTCTCCGGCTCCTGGGACCCCTCCAGTGGCGTTGCTGTGGGCTGCCCTTCTGGACCCATGCAGCCCCAGGTTCGTCCCGGGAGGATCCCCTACTAGGCTCTTCCAGGCTTCACATCCCCAGGGTTCCGTTCTGCGACCTGGTTTGTTGTCCGGGATCCTGCCAGCTCGGGCTCCGTTTTCCGGATTTCAGAGCCTCAGCAGAGGACAGTTGCCTCGTCGTAGGTGTCCCTCTCCCATTCCTCTGCAGCCACTCCCCTCTCTCCCAGGCCATGTCGGTCCTACGGGCCCGTTATCCTGGGAGATGTTCAGAGGCTCTGCGCGGCCTTCCTCTCATACATTAGATATGAGCGGGTGTTTCGTCTATCCCCACCACCGCAGGAGTCCTCTGGATATTCGAGCTCCCCATCATCCTCATCTCCCTCCTCTGAGGGAGAGGAACCCCCTGCTCATCTCTTCTCAGATGCTGATTTCACTGAATATCAGCGATTTCTTTCAAGGATGGTGAGGGATCTTTGTATCTCCTTTGTTAGGTGAGACAATACCAAATGGGAGACACGTGTATTCTTCAGTGAATTCAGTGCCCAGCATTTTGGTGGTACTGTCCTGGCCTGTTCCTTTCCAGGAGGTGTCTATCCGTTCCTGGCAGTCGCCAGCCGTCCCTGTTCCAGCCCCGGCAGACTGCAGGAGAAGGTATTCTGCCCCATTGGAGTCTCTAGGTTCTCTTCCTAACGCGCCTTTGGGATTGGCATTCCTAGAAACTCCCTCCAGGTGCCACCGCCTGGCGCACGACCGCCCACCGGATTCAGATTCCTTACAGTTTGACCGGTGGGGGAGAAGGGTGTTCTCTTCTTCTCGTACGATGCTGTGCATTGCCTCACATCAGGCCTACAATAGGCATTTATGGTCGATGCTATCCCAGCTTCTAGCATCAATGCCTGATTCGGAACAATCTAGACCGGCCATTGCCCTCTCTGCTGTAGGCCTGGAGCTGGCAAGACACCAAGCAAGGGCATCTTACGACACCAGTGAGGTGGCTTCCAGGCTTGCAGGGACAGCAATCTGCATTAGACGGATGGCATGGCTGTCTTTTATCACACCTGGCCAGCGTAGGGTGGTTCGCTCTGCTTTCCAGGGGACCAGTCTTTTTTCCTCCAGAGCTAGGAGACTTCTGCAGGGGCTCCCTCCGTCTCCCCGTCCCCGGGGGACACCTCCTAGCTGTCCTCCGCCATAGGCTTCTCGTCTGATTAGCCCAGGGTCTTCCCCTCTTGTTTCCCACCAGCAGGAGGCTGAGGGTCTTGTTCCCTCAGGGTTTCTATTATCTCCCCCTTGGAGGCAGGGAGCTTGGTACTCATCCAAGCAGTAATGAATGGTGAAGATTGACAAGGGAAGATATGAAAATGACGTGCCTACCGTAATTGTTGATCTTCTCTTGTATCTTCACCATTCATTACTGATACCCGCCCACCTTCCCCTCAGTGGCCTCCTACTGCGGCGTCTCCCCCTCCCTACTTGTTCCTCTCCCTTCCTCATTGGCCTTTAAGCCAAAAAAAAAAATATATCCAAACATGATCTTCAGAAGGTGAGGCACACCAGAAAATAGGTCTGTTTGCCTCTCACCTCAACCATCAACGTCCTCTATACTGCTGCAGGTCCCCAGCACTAGAGATTCTTCCAGCAGATGCTTTTAACTCTGGACTGGACAGTTAAGTTTCTGTACGCCTTTCTTCCAGTCCCCCTGATTCACAGAGTGTTGCTGAAACTGAGGGCCCAATCAGCAACAATGATCCTAGTGGCACCAGATTGGCCAAGGCAACCTTGGTATCCTCTTCTAGTTAGCCCTGTTGCGCAACAAGCCAATTCGGCTTCCCCTCAGTCACTCTCTCCTGACTCTACTTCAGCTAGGAGTGTCCTATCCAAATCTACAATCTCTTCACCTCAAAGCTTGGCTCTTGAGGAGTTGGAGTACCCAGATACTCAGTATTCTGAATAGGTCCTTAACATTTTGAGGATGACCAAAAACCTGGTACAAAGAAAACATATGCAGCTAAATGGAAAAGATTTTCTTTCTGGTGCAAGAGGAAGCACATCAGTTCTCTCAAAGCCTCACTCCCCAGTCTTTTAGACTATCTGGTTCGTTTGTAGACCTCAGGCCTAAAGGCCTTATCCTTGAAACTTCACTTGGCTGCAATTTCTGCTTACCTGTTTATAGGTAAGGACAAGTCAATCATTTCATTGCCTGTTTACAAAAAGTGTTAGTCCTCCTCCATCTTCAGCCCCCAATTAGGGAACTTGTGTTCCCTTGGGATCTCAACCTGTGCATTGCCAAGCTCGTGGAGCCACTCTTCGAGCCCATGGCTACATCCCACCTAAAATATGTCACCTGGAAGACCGTCTTCTAGTCACCATCACCTCTGCGAGGAGAATTTCAGAGTTGCAGGCACTCTGTACTGAACCTAACTACACTATCCCTCACAAGGATAAGGTAGAGCTCAAAACAAACAGAAAATTTCTGCCTATGGTGGTTTCTGAATTCCACCTGAACCAGTCTATTACCTTTCCTGTGTATTTTTCACTGAGAAATTCATTCCAGGAGAACAAAAGCTACATAGTTTTTAGATGTAAAGAGAGCCCTATCTTACTACTTGGAACATACCAAGCAATATAGGGGCTCTACTACTCAGCTTTTCCTCAGCTATGGGGAGGTAGGCAGAGAAAGGCCAGCCACTACGAGAACTATCTCTCATTGGATAGTTTCTTGCATTCAGTTTTGTTACAACAAGGCTGGTAAACAGCCCCCTGAGAGCCTCTGGGCCCATTCTACCAGGAGCACTGCTGCCACAGTGGCAGCTGCAAGGGATATTCCCTTACTTGATGTCTGCAAAGCAGCCACATGGAAGACCGTACACACATTCACAAAGCATTACTGCCTGGCTGTACAGTCCAGATCTGATGCCAGATTTGGCAGGGCGGTCCCTCAGAGCCTCTTCCCTAAGGAGGTTCTGTACCCACCTCCCAACTGCACTACTTTGTAGTCTGCTATTGTTACTGATGCTAAAGGACCCCTGGGGTGAGAAGAAAAAAATTGCTCACCATAGTAGTATTGTTTCTTCCAAGGTGTCCTTTAGTTAGCATCAGTAAGCTCCAACCCTTCCTCCCCTATAACCTATTTGAGAGGGACTCTGCTCCTTATTGTTATCAAGTTTGTACCTAATCTTTTCAGTTACATTTAAAGCAAAGTTATATGTTTTTTAATTGTGCATTCTTCATGCTGTTGCATGATTTTTCTATTAAATCCTGTTGGTTCACCAACATAAGGGGCATGTTCCCATTCTTCCTTCAAACAAATTCTGGTGCCCTCTGGGCAGGCTGCACTCGGCACAATCTCTAGCTCTTCTCTGATTGGCTAATTCTTTATATTCATTACCATAATCTCCACCTCAGAGACAGCTCAATCCACCCAGTTTACTGCTATTGTTACTGATGCTGAAGGACACCTTGGAAGAAACAGTATTACTACAGTAAAATTTTTTTCTTACCATTTTCCCTTAAAGACCAGTGCATCCATCTTCTTCTTGGCTGGCTGAACAGGACTCTTGGGTTCGCTCCAGGGGTGCCCACAGGGTGATCTCCATGACTGCAGGATCAGAGGCCCAGCTTTCAGCAGTGGAAGAGGTGATGGCTCAGGCTGCGATGGGTCTCAGCACTGCTCCTGGCTGAGGCCAGTGTTGGGTCGTCGTTATCCGGAATGTTCTGTGACATGTGTAAGTCCCTTCAGACCTTCGGGGGAGAGCCCCTTCCACCACAGCAGCAAGAAGAATGCAAAGACATTCTGCTGTCGGTTGTGGGACCAGGAATGAGCATGCTCTTCTCACTTCTGCAGTTCCCTCAACCGCTCGATGGCTGTCAAGCATTCAGCTTCAGCCGAGCTTGTTTTAGTTGAGGATAAGATTCATACTAAGATTTTAAGACAACAAAAAGGCATAAGCCCATAAGAGTTGACCCCACTACTTAGTGGAGGCAACCAAAATTGCCAACTGGTAGATAATGATCCAACCTAGCCATGAAAACTTCCAAGACTATTTGACTGCACTATATCCTCTGGTAGCCTATTCCACAATCTAGTGGTTCTGGGAATAAAGCAATTCTTCCTAATGTCAGTTCTATACTTCTCCTCCACTGTTTTTGTATTTCTTCTCAGGAAGTAATTTGAGTCTTTAAATGCAAGTCCCATGTCCTCCCTCAACCCATCATCCTTAAGGATTTTATAAAGTAAAAAGAGATCACCCCTGATACGATGTAATTCAAGTGGTCATAAGCCTAATGTATTCAGCCTGTCCTTGTATAAATCCTGGAGTCCTGTTATTACTTTGGTTAACACTCTTTGTGGTCTTTCTACTATTCTAATATCTGACTTCAAGAATGGATTCCACACTGGTGTACAATAGTCCAGGTGTGGCTGTACATAGGTTTTGAATACTGGTAATAATATACATTCTCTTCTATTGAAGAAGGTTCTGCGAATGCAGCTAATCAGATACATTGCCTTACCAGCCACATTTGATTTCCAATTGTTTAACCAGGTGAAACACACTAAGCTGAAAGCTTGTTTACAGGTGCAACCTGGGAGCACAGGGAAATTAAGTGACTTGCTCAGTGTCACCTAGTATGCAAGTGGGGGCTGTGGGATTCAAACCCAGATCTCCAGATTTGCAGCTGAGAGCCTTAAACCACTGCCTCACATTTAAATTGTGTGCCCCGCTTTTCAAGTTATTCCCTATAAGAACACCCAGATCTTTTTCAGCTTTTGATTCCTTAATCTTTACTTGTTGCAAGTAATAGTCCTGGCATATGTTGTTCCAGCCCATATGCATGATAGAACATTTGTTCAAATTAAAATTCATTCTGTTCCTTTTGGCCCATTCATCAATTGTTAATATATCCTGTCCCAGAATTTATCTATCTTCAAAGGTGTTGTCCACCCCTCCCACCTGTAGATCATCTGCGAACTTCACCAGTTTATTTCCACTAGTAATGCTTAAATCACTAATAAATACATTAAACAACACGGGGCTCCAGCACCGCTTTCATGGAACTCCAGTGTGAGACCTCACTCATCTGACCTGTATCCCCGCACCCTTACTGCCTGTGTTCTTTTTGTCAGCCACTGATCTATCCATTTTATTAGAAGGTGATCAACACCCATTTTTATTTGTCAGTAACCCATGGGACACAGTATCAAATGCCTTACTAAAATCAAACATGACCACATCTACCACTGATCCCTGATCCACATGCTTACCCACATAATCATAGAAGCCAGTCAGGTTTGTCTGGCAAGATATATTCTTTGTGAAGCCATGTTGCTGCCTATCCACTAAATTATTTTCACTTAAGATGGTTTTAATTTCATCAGAAATGATTCCTTCAATCATCTTCCCCACCACCGATGTCAAACTAACCGGTCTGCAATTAACCACATCATCCCTTCTCCCCTTTTTATAGATAGGCATAACCATAGCTGTTCTCCAGTCTCTTGGCACCAAACACTCTCTCTCTCTCTCTCTCTCACTGATTTATTACCAATTAATGCTATAACCGGGGCAAATTCTTTCCCTAATTCCTCAGTTAATCGTGGATGAAGTCCATCCGGGCCAGCTGCCTTATCAATTTTAAGATTCTATATTTTACTATATACCTTTTTTCTGTAATGTAATCCTTTTCCAAGGAATATCCTATATTTAGCACATCTTTTGTTATATTAGGATTATCAGCATGGAAAACCTTGTTAAATGCGTTATTGAATTCTTCTGCCATATATTCCGGTTCTGACACTATAACTCCGTCAATATTTAATGGGCTTATACTTCTATTCACCCCCTTTTTTTCATTAACATAGGAATAGAAACTCTTCATATCCATTTTTGTGGTTGCCAATTTAAATTCCAGTTGTTTCTTTGCCTTCCTTATTTCCATTTTCAATAGTCTCAATGTACTCCTAAACTTGTTTCTACTCTCACCTGTTTTCATTTTATTAAATCTTCTAAATTGTATCTGCTTTTTTTTAATAAACTGGGTAATCCTCTTCATCCAGATATTAGGGTTGTCAGAACTAGTTCGGTAAAGATTCGAACCCTGGTGTTCGAGTTCTAACTTAGAACTCGAACACTAAGCGAACCATAAGGGTTGAATCACCGGCGAGCGAGAGATGTCTGTTGCACTTAGCATTACCTCGTGCCGGTCGGGTGGGGTCGAAGCTGTCTGCGAGCCACGTGATCTGTGGGGTATTTAGGGAGATGCCGCGAGGAGGAACGCCATTTGCAGAGGATCGGAGCGGAGGCAGCAGCAGCCTAGCTAAACTGTAGCGTTAGCGGTTAGCATACTGCTACTCTTGTCCAATGGCAACTTCCATCATCCATTTTCCTGTGAGACCGAGAACAAGAGAAAGGCTGAAAAAAGCTCAAAATCGGGTGGGAGTGGGACTAGGGGGAGGTTCAGGACAGGTGGAGGGATTAATCAAGAATTGGGAAGGGACTGGGGAATAGGGAGAGATCGAGACCAAGATCAATCAATATCAGGACTGGAGGAGGACTCAGGAGTACTCGGAGAGAGAATAAAAAAAAAATAAGAAGTGAAGAACCTTTGTGAAATGTGATTATTTGAAACTGCAGCACTGCTCAGTCAGTGATGCACACTGCACACTCAGCAGCTGCCAGCAACAAGCATACAAGGGGGGCAAAAAAAGGCAAATAAATCTGAACCCTTCCCAGTGTAGTGTGTGTGTCACAGAGAGAAGCCCAGTGTGTGCCCTTGACTGCACTGTACCCGTGTGTGTGTACAGAGAGAAGCCCAGTGGCCAGTTGTGTGGTGGCATTAACCTTACATGACAGAAATGTAGAAATATAATTCTCATTCCCTGGGTTGTGTATGTGACTCCGTCTCCTCTGGTCAGCCCATCAACCTGCTGCTGTGTGCCCCTTGACTGCACTGTACCCTACCCAGTGTGTGTGTTACAGAGAGAAGCCCAATGGCCAGCTGTGTGGTGGCATTAACCTTACATGACAGAAATGTAGAAATATAATTCTCATTCCCTGGGTTGCGTATGTGACTCCGTCTCCTGTGGTCAGCCCATCACCCTGCTGCTGTGTGCCCCTTGACTGCACTGTACCCTACCCAGTGTGTGTTACAGAGAGAAGCCCAGTGGCCAGTTGTGTGGTGGCATTAACCTTACATGACAGAAACGTAGAAATATAATTCTCATTCCCTGGGTTGCGTATGTGACTCTGTCTCTTGTGGTCAGCCCATCACCCTGCTACTCTGTGCCCCTTGACTGCACTGTACCCTACCCAGTGTGTGTTACAGAGAGAAGCCCAGTGGCCAGTTGTGTGGTGGCATTAACCTTACATGACAGAAACGTAGAAGTATAATTCTCATTCCCTGGGTTGCATATGTGACTCCGTCTCCTGTGGTCAGCCCATCACCCTGCTGCTGTGTGCCCCTTGACTGCACTGTACCCTACCCAGTGTGTGTTACAGAGAAGCCCAGTGGCCAGTTGTGTGGTGGCATTAACCTTACATGACAGAAACGTAGAAATATAATTCTCATTCCCTGGGTTGCGTATGTGACTCCGTCTCCTGTGGTCAGCCCATCACCCTGCTGCTGTGTGCCCCTTGACTGCACTGTACCCTACCCAGTGTGTGTTACAGAGAGAAGCCCAGTGGCCAGTTGTGTGGTGGCATTAACCTCATGACAGAAGCGTAGAAATATAATTCTCATTCCCTGGGTTGCGTATGTGACTCTGTCTCTTGTGGTCAGCCCATCACCCTGCTACTCTGTGCCCTTGACTGCACTGTACCCTACCCAGTGTGTTACAGAGAGAAGCCCAGTGGCCAGTTGTGTGGTGGCATTAACCTTACATGACAGAAAGCATTAAGTATAATTCTCATTCCCTGGGTTGCGTATGTGACTCCGTCTCCTGTGGTCAGCCCATCACCCTGCTGCTGTGTGCCCCTTGACTGCACTGTACCCTACCCAGTGTGTGTTACAGAGAGAAGCCCAGTGGCCAGTTGTGTGGTGGCATTAACCTTACATGACAGAAACGTAGAAATATAATTCTCATTCCCTGGGTTGCGTATGTGACTCCGTCTCCTGTGGTCAGCCCATCACCCTGCTGCTGTGTGCCCCTTGACTGCACTGTACCCTACCCAGTGTGTGTTACAGAGAGAAGCCCAGTGGCCAGTTGTGTGGTGGCATTAACCTTACATGACAGAAACGTAGAAATATAATTCTCATTCCCTGGGTTGCGTATGTGACTCCGTCTCCTGTGGTCAGCCCATCACCCTGCTGCTGTGCACCCCTTGATTGCTATGTGTATGCCTATGCCCAGCAGCCCAATCATTCTGTAAGCCTTGAACCTGGGATCCTTTAGTTGCAAACTGTCATATTCTTCAATTACTTTCAGTCCACGGTATCACAGTGTCACACAACCAAAATAAAATTTTGGAGTTGTAGCCAGCGATCACAGATCACATTGCTTTGTTACACAGGAATTGTTTGGGTGTGGGTGTGTTCACCGCAGTATACTGGTAGTACTGGTACTTACTGTCTGTTATGGCTGACAGCAACATAGATGAAGCATCTAGTGCTGGTGTTGGAGCAGGTGTTGGTGGTAGTGGTAATCCTGGTGCTAACAGAAATAACCAAAATGTTTCACGTGATAAAAATTCAACAAACAGCAAAAGAGCAACAGTGAAGTGTGGTAAAGGGGGACCTTTTAAGAAAACCTGTACAGCTGCTGGGGTCACACGGAGAGGCACCATAAGGTATGCCATTCATGCTATTAAGATCCCTGTGACTAGCAGCAATAATGCAAGTGACAGTGAGTCCCTCTGTGACTCACAGTAGCTCTTTGTCTCAGTCCGACACTGTTGTGTCTCGCGACAAATCATTACTTCCTCAACAAAGTGAAATGAGCAAGTCTGCTGACAATGAATCAGGTAGTGCACTTGCAAATACATCCAGCACTGTTGGCAATGAAAAGGACATATCCATTGAATCCACCACTTCTGTGTTGGCCAGCAATGAAAATCCATCAGAGTCTTCTGCCCACTCTTCTAGCACCAAGGAGCATGTCCCAGGTTCTGTTAGGACAGGTGAAAAGACACAAACAGTCTTTAGCTATCTTCCTAGCACTCGAACAAAATCTGTCACATCTGAGGTGTGGAATTATTTCTCTGTCAGTAAAACTGATCCATGCAGAGCAATTTGTTCCTAATGTAAACAAATGTAAGCCGTGGTAAAGTTGTGTCATGCCTTGCACTACAGCTCTTAACGCCATCTGAAAAAGCATTCAGTTTTGCTTGATCATCCAAAACCATGTCCTCCATCTTCCAGACCGCATGTGAGAAGGGTCAGGAATCTGAAATGGATACTGAATTGTCTGAACTTGATGCGGGCAGAACCACTGCCAGCCTAGGATCACTGTTACCACCAATGCCAGCACCATTAGTACCAGTTGCACATCCAGTGATGGCACTGAATGTATAAGTCCTAGTCCACCATCTCTGCGTCCATCTGCCCATCGAAGCACGGTGTATAATAAACCAGCAGGGACATGTTGCAAACAGCTAACACTGTCTCAGGCATTTGAAAGGAAGAATACCCTTTACTAGAAATCATCCAAAGACCCTTCATCTTAATCACCGAATTGGTGAACTACTGTTAGCCGGAGGCCTTCTCCCATACTCTTTGGTAGATCATGAGGATTTTAGGGAGCTCATGACATTAGCAGAGCCTCGTTACAATGTTCCTCATCGAAGGTACTTTTCCTATGTTGAAATACCAAACATTTATCAGGCTTTAAAAGCGACAGTGATGCTTGCACTTAAAACTGCAGAGGGTGGGGTTATTCATGTCACAACAGATATGTGGACCAGCACTCAAAACATAGATTACATGTCCTTACCGCTCATTGGGTCACGTTTTCTTGTGCTTCTTCAAAAACAAAGACACCCCAAAAGATGGCGCTGCTGCATATAAAAAGTTTGGGCAAAGTCATACTGCTGCAAACATCTTGCAGGAACTAAATGACCTCCTTGGCCGAATGGGTTTATTCTCACGGTCTAAAATGTGGCTTCATAGTAAGTGACAATGGAGCCAACATCTTAAAAGCAGTACAGGATGGAGGATTTCTGCATGCTTCTTGCTTTGCACATTGCTTACACTTAATTGTCACGGGATTTCTCAGCAATGAAACACAAGTGGATGGTATGATTGCTGTTTGCAAAAATTGTGACTCACTTTTCACATTCAACCAAGGCTATCCGGACATTGTCGAACTGCAAAAAACACAAGCTGCCCCAGCAAAAGCTGATTCAAAATGTTTCCACTCGTTGGAACTCAACGCTTTATATGCTGCAGCACCTCTTGGAGCAAAAGCAAGCTGTACATGAGTACTGCTCCAGTTACATTATTGGAGATGGCATTATGCTGTCTGCTGCAGTGGAAATTAATGGAGACAGTGTGCTGTATCCTAGCTCCTTTTGAGACAGCTACAAGGGACATGTCTTCTGAAGGTGCATCTGTGAGTCAGGTTATCCCACTCATAATGCTCATTTCACATCATCTTAGTGTTCTAAATCTACAAATAGAAAAAGACAGCTCTGAAGCGCAGACAACATGTCGCCTGTATCATGGGAATCTCGTAAAGAGAATGAAGGCGCTTCAAAACCAATGACAAATTAGTTGCAATGGCGAAATCAAGACACTACATCCTTGCAACTCTCTTAGATCCCAGGTTCAAGGCTATACATCTTCCAAAACAGATGATATAGAGCAGTACAAATATATGTTGCTAGATGAGCTGCAGCACTCACAGGAGTCAAACACAGAACACGCACAGTACCCTCAGGTTGTCATCACCACAACATGCAGGTTCATCTTCACAAAGGGATACAGAACTGGAAAAGTCACCAAACATTAACAGTAGTTGTTCCACAACTGCCACTTCTTCAGCCCTTAGTAGCAAGCTAAATCTGTGGCAAAACCTTTCCCAAATTGCTGCCATACCAGCTGCTTCTGCTGATTCCTCTTCTGAGCGGTCTCTGTCCAACATGGTAGACAGTTACCTGCAAGAACTGCCTATTCCTATTGATACATGCCCTTTTGAATACTGGAGATCAAAAAAGTCAATTTGGACAGAGCTGTATGATGAAGCCTGTAAATATCTTGGTTGTCCTGCAACAAGTGTCTCTTCAGAACGCATGTTTAGTACAGCTGGCAATATTGTGACAGACACCAGAAACAGGTTGCTGCCAGAAAATGTACACACGTTAACTTTTATTAAAGTTAATAAGTCAAGATTTTCGTATCCCTAAAAGAGTATACAAACTGATCTGAAGTGACTGATGTTGTGGATGTTGATGGTGATGACAACTCAGATGGTGGTGGCTGGTAAATACTGTATGGGACGGAGTCTCTCTGCACCAAAAAGGAAACTTTTACAGACTGTGATGACTTTGGTTGTCGTCTCTCTCCTTTCTCGATCTACTACCTTGGACTATATACTCCCCAAAACTTTCACCATTTCATGGCAAACTGCTTTGTAGCTAGGGTCTAAACTAAAGTCAGCAAGTTTTATATACAGGGCAGTTTTAACATCAGTGGGAACAGGCCCAAATTTGGCATAAAAGGAACACTGTCACATCAATCCTTTCTGTATCATATTATTTATAGTTAAAGTGAAAACATATATTTTTGGATTTACCTTCTGTGACTTTGTGGTGCATCAGTATGGGCTGGGACAGGAGACGGTCTATTTTTCAATTTTAAAGAGGACAAAACAATGAGTTCTAATTGGTAGCTGTTTATTATTTTTTCAATTACAGAAATGTTAGCCATAAACGAAAAATGGATGCTAGTACATGGGTGAGGGTTGTGGGTTGGTTTTAACATGGGTGTAAGGGTGGCATGGGTGCTACTGCACAGATGAGGGTGGTGGAAGAAAAGTGGAATGGGTGATGAGGTGAAAGGTGGGTGTTGTTTAGTTCTTTCATTTACAAATTCGTGATCAGCTGGGAATGGTGAGGAAAAAATGATGACAGACCAACCTACTGTACACATAATATATATTCTTATTAAATACATTGCAAACTGCTGCCACCTAGCACAATTGTCCTGTCCCTTTAAAAAAGAATAAAGGAATCAGAAATAAAAGAAAATCTGCATCAGCAGTTTTCACAGAATGTGACATATCATAAAGTGTTTTGCTTTACAAGTAGTGATAATTTGATACATAATGGGGTTGACAGGCGCTGTCCTTAAACATCTCATGCCAACTGCTGCAGCTATATTAAATGTTCCTTAGTATGTGGTGAAACCACTTTTTTTATTTATGTGACTGAAATACAGATTTTATTGAAGCATCAGCTGCAAAAATGCATCATCTTAGAAAGTTGTAAGTATTACTTCAATTTGCCAACAAAAATGTTGGTATATATATGCATTACCTTAGAAAATTGCCTGCATTTTTGCCAGCAACAATGACTGGCATATTTTTTTTTATTCAAATGTCTTGACTGACTACGTTATGACATAATATGTTTTGCAACAGTTCCACATGCTGCTGTTGTAGTATTTGGCTTAACTTTGTTATAAAAGCTATCTTTTAAACATAGCAACTTTTGATTTACTCATTTAAAACAGAAAGCAGCAAATAGCTGAAATTAGGTAATATCAGTTATTTTTTCTCATAATTCATGACGATGAGTATATATAGCTGAGTACATAAATGGCTAATGTGCCTCTTTCTTTCACTGAGGAACTATGATGCAGCTGCAGCAGGAAAACTTTTAACATATGGGTGGGTGGGTGGGCCTGTTACGTATTAAGTTGCTGGCTTTAGCAAACAGAAGAAACCATAGATAAACCTAATTGTATTCCTATCAGTGTCACACAAGATAATTTCTCTCCCCATTATATTGAACAGTTTTTCCTTTACATGTATTTTATTACTATCTTCGTTACTGGCAGCACAATAAAAAAAATAGGGTTCGAGTTCTAAAAAAGATTAGAACCCTAGAACTTTTTCAAAAGTTCTAGACTAGAACTAGAACCCAGAACTTCAGAGGGTTCTGACAACCCTACCAGATATGTTTTTCCCTCACTTATTGTACACTGATCTAACTGGAATGTACTTCTCTTGTAATTAATAATTCCTCCAACAGGTTCCAGCTCTTATCTATAGACAATCCATCTAACAACCATTCCTATTTTATTACTACTGACTCATCCCTCATTGCTGAGTAATTGGCTCTATTGTATATTCTGTGCTTTGTTTTGCCTTTTACAACTTTACTTGGTCTATTGATTCTAAAAGAAACAGTATCGTGATCACTTGTACCTAATGGCGCTGAGACCCCAATATTTTGTGTGGCCTCCGGTACATTAGTTAAGATGGCATCTAATAAGTTGTCGCCCTTGTTGGTTTATTCATACACTGTACTAGGCCAGATGCCATTAATTCTCTCTGCACCCTGGCTGCTACTGAATTATTTTCTGCTGGTAATTCCCAGTTTATTGTTGGGAGATTTAAATCCCCTATTATTATACTATCGGATGCTTTGGCCCCTGCTCTGATGTGTTTAGAAGAGATTCAGTGTCATTTACAGTTGCATGCGGTGGTCTCTTAAAAAATTATCAACTGGATCTTCTTCCCTTGAGTTCCAATCAAGTCCATACTTACTATCTCAATACTACCATAATTGTCTGATCTGCTGTTTATACACTCAATATCTTCAGCCACATATATTGCAACACCTCCTCCTGTCCTTTCCTCTCTATTATTCTGAATTACGTTATAACCAGCTATTTGCGTATTCCATTTAATTTCTGAATCCCACCAGGTTTCCGCTATACCTATAACATCCAGCTTGTCCTTATGTGCCTTAACAACTAACTCATCCATCTTATCCCGATGTAAACTCCTAGCATTTGAGTAGAGTACATTTATATACATTCTCTTCCTACCTGTATTTTCTGTAGATTTTGTCCCTAATTTACTACCTCTACCCCATTACCCCTCGTCCCCCGGCCTCTTCGTTTAAACATTTGTCAATTTCGTTCTTAACCCTTAGGCTGCCGTCGACAAGATGTCTTGTCTTAAAAACCTATGCGTTCTAAGTCTTCCATCAGCCTAAGGGTTATTACGCATCCCCAATATTCTACTCCCCCTGAAGTTCAAATGAAGGCCTTCTCTGCAAAACAAATTTTCTTTATTATGAAAAGTTTCCCAATGCTTAATAAAGCTGTACCCATTCTCAATAGACCACTTTCTCAACCAAGCATTCAGTAATGTAATTTTTTTCTGTTTATATGCTGATGCCCTTGGTTCTGGGAGTATTTCAGAGATCAGGATTACACTCCCCTTTCCCTGCAGTTTCTGCCCTAGGTTAATGAAATCTTTCTTAATTTCTACTAACGATGACATACTCAGATCAATTCCAACATATACCACGGCTGTTGGATTTAAACCAGCTCCCTTAAAGTTGTTGTCTGCCATGCCACCGAGATCCTGAGACCCCACTCCTGAAAAGCTGCTCACCATTATGTTTTCTTTATCATCCCTGCATATATACTTGTCTCTACGTTTAATGATAGTCTCCAATCACTGTGGTCTGTCTATGTACATTCTCCTGATTACTTTCTTGCATTTCTATAACAGTATCTACCCCCATTCCATCCCCCTGTAATTCTTGAGTCTCTAAAAACACCCAGAACATATTAGATAGGTGTACAACATGCTCGCTGCTTGCTGTTTCTAATAGTACCTCAATTATTTCCCCTTCTTTACTGTTTAGATCTTATCTGTGTCAATCTTCACCATTCATCACTGGGGGTATAGCGTCGAGACTAGGACCCGCGGAGACTCCCATGGGTGGAGTCAGCAGAGCGGCGCCACCCTCGAGGCTGGCGTTCCACATGGCACTCAAGGGTTGGCTATTATCTGTTGTCGACTCCACCCCAGCCCCATTTCTTCCTCTCCCGCTGTCGAGTGTAGACCTTGTGTGGAGACTCTCCTAGCAAAACTGCTTATGCAGCCTAGTCCATCAGCCTTGTGTGTGTTTCTCTGTTCTGTTTCACCCTGCTCGACGTTGCTTCTGCCGGTAAGATCATTTCATTACTTTTAAGTGGCGTTGAGTACTGTTTTTTGTTATTGTTTGCCATATGGTCATGTCTCATTCCAGGGGCAAGAAATCATCGAAAGCGGGGTGGCCTCCTATGTGTCTGTGCCCCTGGGCCGCCTTTATTCCGTAACGGACCAGCATGACTGTTGCCTCTCCTGCCTCGGCCCGGCCCATGACATGAACAACTGCAACACTTGTTTCTTGACCTTCATGTTCCTGAGATACACGCGTTTAAAGTCGGATGTGCACCAATGACTTTCAGGGGACGGCTCACAGTTGACAGGCCAAGGTGAGGATTCTCAGCCCTTCCTCTGGGTCCCCTACCAGTCCTATACGGCCCGTGGAGGAGGGGGCCTCTGCCTCTTTCAGCCTTGCCACGGCAGGAGGCCCAGTCTGTCCCTCCTGGGGGACTGACGGGAGGCAACACTATGGCAGTCACCTCTTCGGAGGTGAAGGCCCTCTGTGTCGTGTTCTGGGTCCGGATCGGCACTGTCCTCAGCGTTGTCTGGCGGCGCCTCCCTTAGTCCCAGTGCCATGCATGGCAAGCTTGGAGGGTGGCTTTGGGCCATCTCTCAGTGCTACTGTTCATGGCACCGAGGATGTCGGCGGAGCTGGGGGTAGTGGTTTGCCGTTTTTTAGGTCTGTTTCTGTTTCTGGCACCGTTCGCACCGCCAGGGATGGGGTCGGTGCTGACCTTGGCTCCGGCGCCACTTGCGGCACTGGAGGAGAGCATGTCACCACGCTCGGTGTCACGTCAGACTCCGGTGCCAGGGAAGGTGGCGGCGTCAGGCACGGTGCTGTGCTCGACTCCAGTGCCATCTGGAGTGGAGGGTAATCCGACTCGTGGTCCAGGAACTGAGGAGGATCGAGGGGTAATTTGGCATCGGACCTCTGAGTCTACCTCCTCGAAGGGGGCTCTGGGTCTGATCCAGATTCTTCGGAATCCTCTGATCCCTTAGTTTCCAGCACCTCGGCCCCCACTCTGCCTCCCTCTGGGGGGGTCAGTTGTTGCCGGTAGGCTCTAGGGTGAGTGGTACTGACCAGCCAGCAGTGGTCCCCGTGGTGACTGCCGTGCAACGTGGGGCCACAGTCACATCTGCTCCCCCGGTTGAGGCACCCCATTTCCTGGTATGTCTGGACAGTCCAAGTTTGGGACAGCCTGGGGCATGCCAGGAAGGGGAGGGGAGAGTACTGTTCCATGGGTGGACTCCTCAGAGGCTGCCCGGAGTTGTCAGCTGCCTAGGCTGGTGGCTATGAGGACAATGTCCCTCTCCGACTCTGTAGGGTTGAGGAGTAAGGGTGTGGTGCAGAGCGCCTTTACCGGAGCCCTGCCAGGTTTTGGGAGGAGCAGCAGTGCAGACGATCGCTCTTCCCTGGATCGGTCCTCGAGAGGGACTTCAACCTCGGAGGTCAGGGACCGTCCATCTGGACACACATGGTCCCGGTCACCTCACGGGGGATTTCTTCCCATGGGCACAGCTCTGACCATTCCAATCTGGTTGAATGTGACTGACCCCCAAACTAACTCTGCGGACTTAGATTTTTGAGGGAGAAGGGTTTTCTGTTCGGCACGGATCCTTCTTTCTATTGCTTCTCATCAGCCCCACTTTGCTTCCTACGATAGGTTCTTGTGGTCCAGGCTAGGACAACTCCTAGCCTCAATACCTGATATGGAGGAAACCAGGCAAGCCATTGCCCTCTCTGCTCGGGGCCTACAGCTAGCAAGGCACCAAGCAAGGGCATCTTATGACGCAAATGAGGTAGTTTCCAGAGTGATAGGGACAGCGATCTGCATTAGGCGGACGGCATGGCTGCACTTATCCCGTTTGTTACCCCTGGCCCAGCGAAGGGCAATCTCCTCCGCATACCGGAGAACCCATCTCTTCTCCCGCAGGGTAAGGCGGTGACTTTCGTGGCACCTTCCCTCCCCCACTGGGGGCTCCCTGTCTCACCCGGACCAGTCTCAGGCCTCCCGAGGCCTGTAAGGGTTCTCTCTTCCAGTGTCTCACCCACTGGAGGCTAAGGGACTTAGTCCCTTAGGGAAGCTTAGGGCCCCCTTTGGGGGGCTCGGTACTCACCCACTGGTGATGAATGGTGAAGATTGACATAGACAAGATAAGAAAATTACATACCTACTGTAATTGTTGATCTTTCTGTGTATCTTCACCATTCATCACTAAATCCTGCCCTTCTTCCCCCTGGGGCCTCAGTCTCTGGGCTCCCCCCTGTGTGTGTGTCTGTTTTTCTCCTTGCTGTCCTCTCCCTCGTAGTTAGGAGGAAGAGGACCCTGGAGACACACAGGGAGCAATTTTCTCCTGTAGGGGGTATTATTGGGGTGGGGGTCTCTCTCCCTGTCTGTCTTCTCCCTCACTTCTTGGGAGTGAGCCAAGATTGCCCCAGTTTGTTCTTTATGAACTTAGAACTGTTGGGTTAATTTCCTTGAGTTGGATTCCTTTAATGCTCTCCTGGCAGTTTGTGTTTCCCCTATTTCAGGAGGGAGGAGAATGCAGACACCGCCCCCATTCCTGACCCCCTCTTAAGGTTGGCCCTCCCGGACGAATGCTGCTTAATAGTTCAGGCTTTGCTTCCCGGCAGCTGTTATCCTTGGTAGTCCAGATTATGGTCCATTGTTCTTGTCAAAATCCTAGGATTCAGGATTGTCTCAAGGGGTGTGGTCCTCTCTTTCCTCCTGCTCCCTCCCTTTCTTTCTCCTTCCAGAGATTGGGGCCCCTTCCCTTTCCCCAATTTCCCATATCTGGTTTCTCCCTTCTGTCTCCTCTGTCGTTTATTTCTCCTTTTAGTTTATATATATCCTTTCCTTTCCTTTTATCTATCCCTTGGGCTCCCTTGCCCCACCCCACCTCCCTTTCCTTACACACTCCGGTGTCTCAGAACTGGGGCTGGGGCAGAGTCTGTGACAGACAGCGGCCAACCCGCGAGCGCCATGTGGAACGTCAGCTTCGAGGGCGGCACCGGCCTTGCATCAACTCCGCCCATGGGGGAAAAAAGTATCCCGCGGGGTCCTAGCTCCGGCGCTATACCCACTAGTGATGAATGGTGAAGATACACAGAAAGATCAACAATTATGGTAGGTACATAATTTCCATTTCTGCTGTTCCCCCTCCTGCACTTTCTGCTTCGGATTCCCTCCTTGGTTGAATCAGTGGACTCCTTCCCCTTCGCTTCCTTTAGACTTCATTGATTGTACACCATTCTTTGGTTTTGTCTGCCTCAGGCCTTGTGCTGCCTGACAAGGCCTTCCTCTTTGCCTGCCCCTGTGGTTCATCCACATTTTGTTTATTGATGCTAGTTAGTATGCTCAGCCTTCGTCATCATCTTTTGGCTCCCTTCTACATGTAGTAATCTATCTAATATTTTGTCTATGTTCCTCTCTAACTTGTCAATGTGCACACATTTCCCACATTTATAACTCTCACAGCATGTTCCCACATCTACCATTTTGTACATTTCACAGGTGCTGCACCTCACATACAGATCCCCATCTTTTGTTAAAAATTAATCCGTCATATTTACAGTTGTGGCCAAAAATATTGGGGCCCTTGCACTTTTTCAAATAAGTCACAATTTCCTTTAAACATAAGTTGAAATTAACAACAGTACAGTATTTGGTCTCCACAATTCTTTATTTCTCTGTTAATATTACAGAACCTTTGTTTTTGATTCAGAATTTAATATATCATTTTAAATCAGAAAATGAAAAGAAATACATTGACAAAATTATTGACACCCTAGACTTAATATTTGGTAGCACAGCCTTTGGTCAAAATAACTGCAATCAACCGCTTCCTGTAGCCATTGATGAGCTTCCTGCACCTCTCTACTGGCAGTTTGGCCCACTCTTCTTGTGCAAACTGCTCCAGTTCTTCCAGATTTGAGGGTGCCTTCTCCCAACTGCTGTTTTCAGATCTCTCCACAGGTTTTCAATGGGATTTAGATCTGGACTCATTGCTGGCCACTTCAGAACAGTCCAGCGTCTTATCTTGAACCATTCCTGGGTGCTCTTTGAAGTGTGTATGGGGTCATTGTCCTGCTGGAAGACCCATGACCTACGACGGAGACCCAGCTTTCTGACACTGGGTTCAACATTGTGCTCCAAAATGGCCTGGTAATCTCCATATTTCACGATGCCATGCACACGTTCAAGGCACCCAGTGACAGAGACAGCATAGCAACCCCAAAACATCACTGAACCTCCTCCATGTTTGACTGTAGGGAAGGTGTTCTTTTCTTTGAAGGCTTCATTTTGTTTTCTGTAAACATAGAGATGATGTGCTTTACCAAAAAGCTCTAATTTGGTCTCATCTGTCCATAGCACATTCTCCCAGAAGGATTTTGTCTTGTTCAGGTGTGTTTTGTCAAACCCCAGTCGGGTTTTCTTATGTCTCTCTCTCAGCAGTGGGGTCCTCCTGGGCCTCCTACCATATAACCCCCTTTCATTGAGTTGGCGACGGATGGTGCAAGTTGAAACTGTCGTACCTTGTGTCTGAAGGTCAGCTTGAATCTGTTTGGCAGTTGATTAAGGTGCTTTCTCCACCATTCGAACAATCCTGCGCTGCAGTCTTCGATCAAGTTTTCTCTTGCGGCCACGTCCAGGGAGGTTGGCTACAGTGCCATGGGCCTTAAACATCCTGATAACATTATGTACGGTGGAAACAGGAACATCAAGGTCTCTGGGGATTGATTTGTAGCCTTGAGATTGTCCATGCTTGGCTACAATCTTCTGTCTGACCTCCTCAGACAATGCTCTGGCTGTCTTTCTTTTCTCCATGCTCATTGCGGTACACACAGTGACACAAAACAGGAGAATGAGTCCTTTTCTCTATTCAAACTGGTTGAATGAGTAATTTTTATATTGCAGGTACCTGCAACTCACCACAGGTGAGTTCAGTTCCAAAGTGAAGGAGAATCATCTGCTTGAAATCTAATTATTTCTAACTACTTCTAAAAGGTGCCAATAATTTTGTCCGGGCCATTTAAGGATTTCTGTGTGGAATAAGCTAAGACTTAGTAAATTTTTCAGCTTTTTGTGTTTTATTCCACTGCAAACCAAAGAAATTCATATGTGGATACCAAAATATTTTTTAATTTCAACAATTTTCTGGAAGGAATGGTGCATTATTAGAAAAAAACTGCAAGGGTGCCAATATTTTTGGCCACGACTGTATTACTACTTTTTCAATGCCCTCAGCACTTATTTTTCTCAGAACAGTGTTTAATCTGCTACAGTCAAATTACCTTCTATCTGTTTCCATTCCCCGTTAACACATGCTGATGCACGTGTCTCTGTGTGTGTGTGTGTGTGTCCACGCACCACTTGCAGAGCGTGTGTATTTGAGCACCCCCCTCAACCCGGAAGTGTCTGAAGGGCCGCGCTACTGCCTTATTCTAAAACAATCCCAAATGAGCAGTCATATACACTGATAAGCACTACTGGTGCTTCTACACTGCCTAGGATTCAAGAGTTGATTTTAAAACTAATAAAGCCCTTGTGTTCTCCTGTACTTCTCTGCAGTATCGTTTGGAACTATAGCCCCCAAATGTCTTTGGTTCACTGACTCACCTACAGAGCCACAGCTGCTAGCTCCATGGGAACCCGTCAACCAATTGTCTGCAAGGGTCAAGGATAACTCCATCTAGGACCGTGGTCTTTTTAACTCTCTCTTTCTCTCTGAGGAGGATCAGGGCAGTCGCTGGACCCAGCTGTCTCTTCCCAGTAACTACCTCTCTCCAGCATCGTACAGCAGGAGTGGGTTCGTGTGATCTACACAGCCCCTTCACCTGCTTCTCCTCCTTGTCGACGACCAAGTCTTTGGTCAAGGTCTTGGTTGAGATAGTGGTCGAGGGGCTCCCTGTACTCTGTCTCGTTCATCTGGGAGGCCCTGCCACAGGCATTTCTCTTTGTCGACCAACGAAGAGTGGCTCTGTTGCAGGTGTGATGGTGCTATGAGGACCTGCTGTGGTAGCAGTGGGCCTTGGTTGGGCAGCGTAGGGCCCTACCCTCAACCCCGGCAATTCCTCAGTCACCTCTGGTCCAGCTCTTTCCAGTCCTTCTAAGACTGGTGTCACCAAAACCTGCCTGTCATGCCAGCCTGCCATCGCAGTGGTTGGATTTCCTATTTGACCCTACCCTGCAACCTGTTTTGGGGGAGCTAATCCTTAAGCAGTGGCAGGTGGATGCCAACAGGCACCAGTCTTTAAGGGAAGTCTTGAACTGGCGGTGAGTGTTTATCGTGCGCAGTTCAGTGGGCAGCTTGTTCCATAGTGTGGCGGCTGCTACAGACAGGGTTCTAGCATCCATATTCGTGCCTACCCTGGGGATTTTCAGGGAGAGAATACTGGAGGAGCGTAGGCAGTGGTGAGGTTTGGGCGCTGAGAAGGGGTGCAAGAGGGGATTTCTGGCCAATACGGATGGCAGAATCAATAACACTGTACAGTGCAAGGTCAAAGCGGGCTTGTAGTGGGAGCCTCCCCAGTGTAGTGTAAAGTGTACAGTGGTGTGTGGAGAAAGGGGCCAGCAGGGAGAAGCGGCAGGCACTGTTGTATGCTACTGATAGTTTTGCCATGATGGATACAGAGGTCCTGGAGTAGATGGGAGAGCAGTAGTCCAGGATAGGTAGCAGATTTCCCTGGATGATGGTATGGTGGGCCTACGGGGGGAGGTATTGCCAGTATCCGTAGGCAGACCCTAGTTTTTGGTAAAATCTTAGAACCAAGGAGTTTATGTGCGCTGTAAAGGAAAGGGAGGGGTCACGCACAACTCCTAGATATTTGAAGTGTTTGACGTCCTCTAGGACATGGCCATCAGGGGATGTGATGATTAGGGGTGGGTTAGATTTGCATTTAGTTAGGAAGTGCTTAGATCCAAACAACATTGTTTTTGTTTTTTTTGGCAGTGACCAGAAGGAGGTTGTCAAAGAACCAGTTGTGGGCTGTGGTGTAGTTTTGTGAGAGGGCTGCAGAGATGAGGGTAGGAGACATTCCGCTGGAGAAGACCACGAGGTCGTCTGCGTAAAGGACTGAGTGACAGTTGAGACTATCCCCTGGAAGGGAGTTAATAAATAAGGAGAAAAGGAGGTATCCCAGGATAGAGCCTTGGGGGACCACATTATAGACAGGCAGGGTGGGCGAGTGGGGCCGGACCAATGCACACAAACTGGGAGCGCCCTGTAAGGTAGCTTCCGAACCAGGTGGTGATCTCTGGAGAGCAGCCAAGGTGATGCAATTTGGAGAGGAGGAGCGAGTGATTGATCAGGTCAGAGGCTTTGGAGAGGTCAACAAAGACTGTGCCAGTTGCATTTCCAAGTTCCATGTTTGTGAGGATGTGGTCAGTTAGGAGTGCGAGGGCAGTGGTGGTGGAGTGATTCTTGTGGAAGCCATGTTGTTAGCTACATAGTAGGTCATATTTACCTATGTAGTCAGCAAGTTGGTGGTGGACTGCTTTTTCAAGTAGCTTTCTTAGGTGAGGAAGGATGGAGATTGGGTGATAGTTGTCTATGGATTGTGGGTCCCCTGCTTTATGAATGGGAATGACCTTCACAGGTTTCCATGTATCGGCATGGAGGAAGTGGGCAGAGTGAGGTTGAAAATGAATGTTAAGGGGGCAATGATGGCAGGGGAGATAAGTCTAAGGAAGACCAGGGATAATCTGTCTACTCCAGGGGAGCTGTGGTTTGGGGGGCTCTTTAGGAGTTTAGCTATGTCAGCGTGTGAGAGTATTTTGAAGTAAAAGGGGGGAGGTGGAGGTTGATAGGTAAGCCCGTCGGGTGATGTCTTGGGGGCGTGCAGGGGGACAGGGTTTTTTTGCATGCCATTTGTGAGTTTGCACAGGTACATAGTAAGGTCAGAGAATTTGTCGTTGAAGGCCATGGCTACTTTTTGGGCATCGGTAATGATGCCAGCAGTAGTGTGTAGCTGTGGGATAGGCTTATTGGAGAGGGAGTTTAGTAATGAGCCAGTGGATGCCCAGAATTGTTTAGGGTCCCTGAGGTTAGTTTGCTGGAGATTGCGAAAATGTGTCTGTTTGAGAGCTTTGGCCAGGTGTTTGCAAAGGTTCCTCCGATGCCTGTAATCATCCCGTAGGGTCGAGGTTGGGGATGCTTTATAGGTTGACCAGGCACGGTCCCTGTCTTTCATGAGGGTAAGGAGGTCTTTTGTGACCCATCGTGAGTAGCCACCCCCACCCTTCTGATGGTGACTGGAAAATGCTTGTCCTGTAGAGTCAGGAGAGCTTTAGTGAACATGGGTGCTGTCTGGGTCGCATTTGATTCTGAGAAAACGGCAGACCAGTCCAGTGCCCGTGCCTCAGAGAGAGAAGGATGGGGGTGTTTGGACTTCTGAAGTTACGGCAAGATAGGTATTTGGGCAGGGGCCGTCTAAGTTTGGATGACCACAGAAGGTACATAGGGGAGTGATCGCTAATTGAGTCAGCCGTGGTACCAGCGTGCAGGACTCAGTCCTCCTGGTTAGTTACAGTCCAATCCAGGAGTGGGTGTATGCCCTTGCGAGGGTTCTGCCTTGTGGGAAGAAATAGTTTGGGCCAGGTTGTATTGTTTTAGGAGGACGGCATAGTCAGGCTGGTGGGAACTGAGCCAGTTTAGATTGAGATCACCAAAGAGAATTGAGTCTCTGTGGGGATATGGAGCTCAGACCAGAGAGGAAGCTGTTTAAGCCTTCAGTTCCAGCTGTAGGGGGATTGTAGCAGCACCCAATGTAGAGTTTTTTGCTACTTCCCAGGGTGAGTTCAGTGATAAACCATTTACTGGGAGAGATTGGGTCAGAGCAGAGAACTGTGTTGGCTGATAGGGGTTCCTTGACGAACAGAGCTACTCCAGCCCCCCCCCTTTTTTTTTTTTTTTTGCCAGGTCTATCCAGGTGATGGGAGGAGTACCTAGGTAGTTGGTAGGTGGCATCAGTGATGTGAGGTTTTAGCCATGTCTCGGAGAGTTCCAGGACGTGGGGTTTGTATATCTCAACTCATGCTTCCATGTCCTGGTATTTGGAGGGGAGACTGCATACATTTATATGGGCGATTTTTAGCCCTGGGGCATTTGTTCAGGTGTTGTCGGAGGGGGCTGTGTGGGAATTAGGGAGGCCGGGGCTGCTGTCATTGTTTCCTGCACAGAGTGTAGGGATTGGAATGGGATGCAGGTGCAGGAGGGAACGGTAGTAGAGCAGGATATGGAGGCCAGGTAGTAACCAAGTAAGCGACGTTCCATGTTTGAGGAAGGAGAGGGTGATGTGACCTGCGTAGGAGAGTTCCCATGAGGGGAGGCGTGTAGGGTGTACTAGTGGGCGGCAGGATTCTGAGAGGTAGACAAGGTACATTTGGTCCTTGGCCAGTGCTAAGGCAAGTACGTCCGTCAGCACCAGGGCAGATGCTAGGGAGATCGCAAACAGTGTGAGCTGGGGCAGGTTCATGGTGACAGCGGACATTGGTAGAGAGGAGGTGAAAAATTTGGAGTCCAACACACAGGTCTAGGACACTTTTGCGTGAGCAGTGCTGGGTGAGATAGGGACGAATCCCTGGGGGTCGCCTTCCCATTTGCCGATGCTGTCCTGGGACCGGCTCTGAAGCTTTGGCAGTATCCAGCCTCCTGTGCATCACCGTCCGCCTTTATGGTCTGTAAGTATGCAGTCCCTACCAGCGCTTTGTCCAGTTTCTCGGACTACCACTCAGCTGAGGGATTGGTGGCCAACTCCATCTTCAAGAAGGCCGGCATCATTGGGGATGTGGACAAACCCCCTGAGGAGTCCAAAAAGCTTGACCACACAGCAAAGAAGGTGTATGCTGTGTCCTCCTGCTTTGATGGTGGCCAACTTTGATCACTCACTGATGGAAATCCTCAAACATGTTCTCCCTTACCTTTCAGCTGATCTGCAAACATGTTAAGATGGTCAGATACTAGGGTCAAGCACTGCCAGAACACCATCTCCAGACAGCCTTGGACATCGGTGACTCTTGCACCTGTTCCATGGCAGCGGCTGTCGCAATGCATTGCAGGGCCTAGCTGCGGATTTCCACCTTCGCAGTGGACACCCGCATAAATTGGCTGATGTCCCCCTCTGGTCACCGACTTCTTTGGCCCAGGGGTGGAGGAGCATCTCATTGGGATTGAGAAGTCCATTACCACCTTGGATTTTGTGACCTCCTGACAGAAGGAGCAGAAAGGGAAGAAGCCGAAAAAGAAGCCATTTCAGTTTCTGCCCTTTGAGTCGAAGCAGCCCAGTCAGGGGCTGTCTCAGACTTGGTGCCCCAAACCCACGTTTGCTGGTCAGGGCTCCAGAAAGAGCGGGGGTAGTGTTGGTGGTGCCCCTCTGGTAGCAGGCGCCAATGTCCCTGCCAAATCTACCCAGTGACAGGTTGGGTGTGTTTGCCCTTCCACCTGCCATCTCTCTGGCCCACTCCTTATGGGGGGGTCGGCTTCACCATTTCTGACACATCTGGTCCCTCATTACCTTGGACAAATGGATGTTGGAAGTGGTGGGCAGAGGGTTGCGTCTCAACTTGAAGGCTCTCCCGCTGTACCGACCCCACGCCCCAAGAGAGTCCGTGGTGTCACAGGACGTACTGTCCACCCTCATGGAGGATGTTGCTCTGCTTCTCGAGAAAGGAGTCTTTCCCAGATGATATGGCAGGGCAAGGTTTCATGTCCAGGTACTTCCTGGTCCCAAAACAGATGGGGGCTGGTGCCTCATACTGTATCTTCATGATCTGAACCAGTTCCTGAAGAAGCACAAGTTCAGGATGGTCACTGTGAACCAGATAACATCCATGGAGCAGGGCATGTGATTCTGCTCCCTGGACCTCCAGGACGCCTTCTTCCATATTCCAGTCCATCCGTCCCACTGGTGATACCTTCGGTTTCACACAGAAGGGGTTCTGTACAAGTTCTAGGTCATATCTTTCAGCCTCTCTTCGGTGCTCAGGGTCTTCACCAAGTACACGGCAGTGGTGGCGGCATTCCTCAGACCTCAGGGGAGCAGAATATGCCTTAACCTGGACAACTGGCTGATAGCCGGATTATCCACGGAGGCTGTGGGGTGATTCAGGGACCTGACCCTACAGACCTGCAGAAATTTGGGCCTTCTGGTCAACCCAGCCAAGTCCGAACAAAACCCTTGCAGGTGATTCACTTCATCAGGGCAGCAGTAGACTCCCTCTGGGCCAAGACCTCAATCCCTGCAGAAGGGGCATTGGATCTTACCTCCTTTGCCCAATCAGTTCAGATTGGGAGCTCACACTCTGCCTGGGACTTCCTGTGGGTGCTCGGTAACATGGCATCCTGCAGTAGCGTGGTCAGATGGGCCTGCTGGCGTATGCGACACCTGCAGTGGGAGCTGGCTGCCAGTGGTATTAGCGCCTAGGTCACTTGGACCAGCTAGTAACAGTGACACAGCCGATGTGGAATGCCATCCAGTAGTGGCTTATCTCAGAACAGCTGGAGGAAGGAGTCCCATTTTTCTACCGAGTTGACAGTCACCCTGACAGTTGATATGTCTCTAGTGGGAGGGGGAGCACATCTGAGGAACCACAGGACCCATGGGTTCTGACCCCCAAGGGAGTCCTGTCACCACATCAACCTGCTGGAACTCCCTGCAGTGCACCTTGCTTTGACTGAATTCGCTCCATTTGTACAGGGTCAGGTAATGCAGGTTCAGACGGACAATATCACAACCATGCACTACCAGAACAAGCAGTGTGGTATGCACACCCTTCTCCTATGTTGGGAGGCTCTTCACACTTGGACTGTCGTGTGTAACTTGGATGCGGATCTCCTGGTCATCCATGTAGCAGGAGCCTCCAACCAACTAGCAAATGTTGTCAACCAGGTGGGCGAGGCATCTCAGGAGTGGTTTATGCATCAGTAGGTGGTAAACCACCTAATCTACCACTCATTCACACTAATGGGAGTACGCTGGAGGTGCTAGGACCCAGCGAGAGCAAACTTTTTCAGGAGGGCCGGTACCGAGATGGAGCTGTGAGGAAGCGGCACCACAAGCCAGGCGCGTGCAGTATAGACCATCTCGGCATCGACCCTCCAACTGCCTCAGTTCCTTTTTTACTGCCGGGAGTCAAACTTCAAACTAGCAGCTTAGTTTTCAGTTTTATTATCTTGCATTTTATCTCGAAAAGTACAGATCACATTTTTAATAAACTACTTACTTACAAGAAAGAAGTCTTCAGCCCTCCATTGACGGAGTCGACCATGAGTGGGGCAGGTGACGGTAGGGAGACTTTGGATGAAAGCTGTTCAGTCAGCCGGGCCAGGTCTGGTCCACCACCCTCTCCGGGAAGGGGGGGGTCCTGACAACAAACTGTCCAGTGCTGGGGGGAGGATGGGTGGCCTTCCGGCAGGCATAAAAATAAACTGTCCTGTTCTTGGCACCGGTCAAAGAGGAAACTGCATCACTCGAGGTCACCCTCTGGTACGTCTGCGCGTAGACGGTTGGTTATTAGGGTCAGGAACAGGTCTCTGCCTCTTGCAGAATCGCCAGTTTGTCTCTGGTAGCCGACCTCTTCGACATCAGAGCCCCTCTCTGCCTATTAGACGGGCTTCCAGTGAGCGGTTTCACTATTGGGCCACTCTTATGGAGCAGTGGGCTCGGAGTTTGTCCCGACTCCCCGAGCCAGACAGTCTGTCGCTGGGGCCTTGGTCTGTCGGTTTGGATCGGACGGCGAGCAGTTAGATTCTCTAGTCGCTACAGCTTTCTTCTCGGTGCCATCGACCGCTGCCCAGTGTCTATCCCCTTCACAATGGCTGCGCGCAGGGGTCACACAGATGCCTTTATCTCCTGCCATTTTTCATTCTTTGCCTTCCAGTCGCAGTTTTCAAACTTCTACAATGGTGCTGTTGCCGGTTTCACCGGCGCCGAGGTCCTTTTTGGTGCCGCGGGAGATGTCGGCGCTGTCTGACCTGTCAGCGCCATTTGCAGCACCACGGGGTGCTGGCACCATGCTCCTCGCTGGGGTTGGCGTCGGTGCCATGTGTGGCACTGCGCTCCCTGTCTTTGCCATGCATGGCACCATTTTCTTTGTCGGCGCCGTCTCTGTTCTCAGGGCAGTTTTCTTCTGCGGCACTAGGTACCTGTACGGCGCTACATAGTTCCAAGAGGTTTTTGACTCCGATTTTTCTCTCCTCCTCCTCTTCCTCCTGGTTTTCATTCCTTTCCTGTCCATACAGTCCCCTCTGGACTGTCAGGAGATGATTTTGAGCCCCGATCTGGATCTTCGGCTCAGTGATGATATTGATGCTGATTCTGACCTGGGGGCAGGGCTCAATCTTCCTGCAGAGCCTGTTGTTGAAGACCTTTCCTTAAGTCTTTGCTTAAGAATTAAAATTCGAGGCCGGCCCGTCGGCGCAGCAGTTAGTTCCGTATCGACACGGTGACCCGGGTTCGGGAACGGACTAGGGTCGCCGGAAGGCCGGCCGGGGGGAGAAGGATGGAGCGTCCGGGGACAGCTCTCCTTCTCCAGGGAGGGTGGGGATGCGCACCGACGCATGCTGACTCCTGACGGAGGCTGGGAGCACAGCAGTGACGCCTGGGTCCGGTGCTCAAGGGGAGTGACAGACTTCGGCATATGCCTTGACGTCACTCCCCACAGAAAACCAGGAAAAATGCTTCCTGGCTGGCTGGATGACGGTCTCTCTGTCCTCCGCTGCCACCGATCCCATGACCGTCACACCTCAGCAGTACCCCGGGCCAATGAAATAGTGCGCTGGCCACCCCACCGGTGCCTTACCCCTCGAAGGAGGGAGACCCGCCCAGCGAAGGGATACACCGGTTAACCGGGGACTGCTATATGAGGTTGGTAGCCAGTGTGGGAGTCGGGCAGGCAGTTGAGGCAAGGAGACCAAGGAGGGCAGCCAGGAAGAAGGAAGTAAAAAATTTTTCAATTTTAAATTTACTCTTTCTCTCCAGACCACGGAAATCGATCCTGGGAAGCTTCTGCGTCTCCCAGTATCATCCTGTTCCGGAGATCCCTATGGATTTAACCCCTCCGGTACAGCCCTCTTTCAGAACTGTTTCCCAGATGGTATGGAAGAATTCGGCTCTTATTACCTCTGTGACCAAGTCCATAGATAGGAAATATGCCACTCCCAAGAATCGCCCCATCTTGGCCTCACAAGCCTTGCAGATGTCATAGTGGTCCTGGCAGAGAATGATAAGGCTGTTCTCCCTCAGGAATCTACAGCCCATTCTATAAACAAGGAATCTCACAAGATAGACACCTTGGGTAAGAGGGTCTTTGCTGCCTCAACCCTGGGTATACGTATTGCCAGCTACCAGGGATATTTTTCTCAATATGAGTCTGTTCTTTGGCATTCTCTCAAAGCAACGGTAGAAGCTCTGCCTGAATCGGAGGTCAACTCAGAGCTACTACAGATCATAACTAGAGGTATTGAGTCCAGTGATCAGCAGATTAAAGCTGCAATGGACGCTTTTGATTCTGCTTTCCGGGTGGCGGCTGGCATTTGCACCCGTCGCCATTTCTGGCTGTGTACTTTGGACTTTACGAGTGATGCCCAACAAAAAAGTCATGGCCTTACCTTTCGAAGGTATGTATCTGTTTGGACCTCAGGTGTAACAAGCACTAGAGGCCACACAGAAGACTAGGTCTGCCATTAAGACCACTAGACCTCCGCCTGCTCCCTCTCGAGGAGGTGGGAACAAGCGTCAGTTTCACAACCATCAGGCCTTTCGTGGTAGACAGAGGAGGTTTTAATAGAAACCAAAACCCTCAGCCGCAAAAGAAAACGCAGGAGAAAGCACAAGGCCCCAAAGCACCCAGTGCCACCTTCTGAGTTCCTGGCCCAGGTCCCGCCTTAACTGCCCGAGGGGGACTCTTCTTCGGTAGTGGGAGGACATCTGGCTCAGTTCTACCAACAGTGGAAATCTATAACGTCAGACAAATGGGTCCTCAGGATAATCCGAGATGGGTACTCTCTCAATTTGTAGGGGGGACCCCCCCCCAATCATCCTCTCAAAGCGACAGCCCAGACTGCGACACAGTCAGACTTTCTTGCTTCCGAGGTATAAGGCCTTCTGAACAATAGGGCAGTAGAAGTAGTTCCGCTGGATCAACGAAACACAGGTTTCTACTTCCATTAATTTCTGGTTCCAAAGAAAATTGGCGGCATGCGCCCTATTCTGGATCTCAGAAAATTAAACAGATTCCTTAACCAGGAAAAGTTCAAGATGATATCACTCGGTACCCTGTTACCTTTGATTCATCATCACGATTGGCTAGCCTCCCTGGACATGCAGGACGCCTACGAGCACATCCTCATACACCCAAATCACCACAAATACCTAAGGTTCGTGGCGCTGGGTCAGCACTATCAATTCAGAGTCCTGCCCTTTGAATTATCCTCGGCGCCTCAAGTCTTTACAAAGTGCTTTGCAGTTCTCACGGCGCACTTAAGGAAAATCGGAGTCCAAGTATTCCCATATCTGACCTCAGACTTCCTCACGTCCATGAGAGTCTTACTGAATCTCAGAAAGTCACAGTTACAGCCCTCCCAGAAACTCTTTTTTATAGGAACCCTTCTGGACACTTCCTGTGCAAAAGCCTTTCTTCCGGAGGACAGAAGGAACAATATTCGGCAGATGGCCCAATTCATCAGAGAACACAGCTCAGTTCGAGCTCTCTCGATGCAACGGATGCTGGGTCTCATGGCATCATCTGTGTTCACTGTACCATTGGCTCATCTCCACATGAGAACCTCTCAGTGGATGCTCAGTACTCAGTGGTCCCCAACCACTCACCCTCAGTCCTTTCTCATCAAGGTTACTAGCCTTGCTTGTAGAGCAGAAAGCAACTAACTAAAAGAAGCTACATTTTCTTTTTAATTTAACACTTATATCTCAGCAGGAGTCAGGGTCTGTTGAGATTAAGCAGACAGATAACTTTATTAGAAGTAGAAGGGGTCTTATTTAGGGTTAAAAAAAGAAAGAAAAGAAAGGGTCTGTGTGTTCTGTGCTGTGAAGAGTACTGTATCAACTTACTTTGCTAAACCAGTAGGAGGAGGGGGAGAGAGCGCTTAATTGAGAGTGTGGCTTAGACACTATAAAAGCAGGTGACTCAAAGTACAACTTCCTGTTTTCTTACTAATTGCCCTCCATCCCACCCACCCTAAGCCAGTTCTACTTTTATAGCCACTGGATTTGACTGTCAACAGGAACTTCCTGTTTGGCAGTAGGAAGGGAAGGATCATGGAGAAACATTGGTTTTCTCAACCCTGTGTGGTACCATTTGCTTGTAACTGACTCTTCAGTGAATAGCAGAGCATTGTAGGAACCTGGAGGACTAGCAGTAGGCTTGTATACCTCCTACCTCAAAACAACATCTCTCTGTTAAAAGCACTATTGCTTGGTGGTTTTCTTGCCCATTTAAGGGCTTGTAAACCTTCAACTCACAGAATCTTGCTGAATTTAAGTAAATATTGTTATTTTTACTTCGCGCCGAAACCGGAAGTGAACGGACACTTACTTCTGTTTTTTAGGCTTAAAACCTGACCCTCTAGCGAGCGGGGCATTTAATAGTGGCATTGCTACTGATACAGCGAACCTCTGGTGGGGAGGTGGAGTAGTGCAGTGCACCAATATACTTTGATATACCATTAATATATTTGTTTTAACTGTTGCTTATTGTGTGGTACCATTTGCTTGTAACTGACTTCAGTGAATAGCAGAGCATTATGGGAACCTGGAGGACTAGCAATAGGCTAGTATACCTCCTACCCCAAAACAACATCTCTCTGTTAAAAGCACTGTTGCCTGGTGGTTCTCTTGCCCTTTTAAGGGCTTGTAAACCTTCAACCCACAGAATCTTACTGAATTTAAGTAAATATTGTTATTTTTACTTAGCGCCGAAACCAGAAGTGAACGGATGCTTACTTCCGGTTTTTCGACTTAAAACCTACCCCTCTAGCGAGCGGGGCGAGCATGCGTGGGGCCATACGGAGAGACACACGCGTTTGCACGTGTCTGCTGTGTCCGTTGGGCACACTGAAAATGCTGGCATTAGACAAACTTGAATAAGATAATTTTAGCATATCCTCTATTTAGTAAATATACACCTTTAATAATGGAAAAAGAACTTAGTAAGTGTATGCAATGTTTGCTGTATAGTGAAGGAAAGTATGGGAGCGAGTATGTATGTGTTAATTGACATCTGATTACTACTCTTGAAGCAGAGATAGCGTTTCTGCATAATATTAAACCAGTTTCTACTGATATTAGGGAACTGGAAAGTTACATTGTTCTATGGACACAAAACTTCATTCTAATGAACAATTTCCTTCACATTTAGGTAGCATTTCTATGCCTCCTGATAAGGAGACAATTGTAACGACTAGTACTATTATACCTGTTGCAGCTGCCCCCTCTTATAAGGTGGATGATTATCGGCCCTCTTCTCATGATAATGATGACTGGACCATTGTCACAAAGCCTCTTAAAAAAAGGAGGGGCAGTCAAATACACAATAGTGCCCCTATTGAAACTCGTAATAGGTTTGAGCAATTGACTGTATCAAATAATGAAGTGCTACATCCTGTGCATCGCCCTCTGTTGATAATAATGGTTTAAAAACGCTTTCAATCAGGAGTTAATGCCCATGAATATTTGTCCTAGTAAGTCTCAAGCTACCAAATCAATACCTATTAAGTTAATCACTCCAGAGTGTGTTAAACAATCACCTGTTTCAGATCCCTGCTGTCTCAAAACAAGTGTTAGTCCTGGGAGATTCAATCATTAAGCACATTGACAGGGCGGTATGCAGTAGTGACAAGAGCAACCGCACTTGTTCTAGCTTCCGTGGGGCCAGGGTATCTGACATTACCTCCATGATGCCTAAAATTTTACAAAATGTGGGGGAAAATCCACTGGTTATCATGCATGCCGGTATTAATGATATAAACAACACCCCATTAATCAGTTACAACAGGACTATGTGGCGTTATGTAACCTGTTACTTGATAGGGGATGCTGTGTATGTATATCTGAAATTCTACCTGTCCCGAGAGCAACATCTACCATCATGCAGAAAATCAAAGCCCTAAATGAATGGCTGAGAAAGTGGTGTTTTAAGCAGGATATACCCTGTATTACCCACTGGGAATCATTTTCAGATCGTTCTTCCTTGTTTTGCTGGGACGGTTTACATCTCAGTCGTAGGGATAGTACACTTATGGGGAAAAGTATCACTAAAATCATAAGTCATTGTTTAAACTAAAAACAATGGGGGAGAATGGGTCTATTCCCAAGTCTCTGAATACTTACCAAAATATTATTACAACTAAATGTACTGTAAATTCCTAGCTTTGAATGCAAGATCTTTAAACCAACTCAAATTAGCAGAACTCTAAGCCAAATGTAAAACTTTAAATACAGGTGTGGTGGGAGTAACTGAAACTTGGTGGGACGCATCCTCAATTTGGTCCAGAGAAATTCCAGGTTACAAGTTATATCATAAAAACAGATTAGATAAGCAAGGCGGTGGAGTTTGTATGTACATACGAAATGATATTCCTTCTTTTGAAGTGTGTTCTCCTTTCCTTTGGAAAGTATATGGGTTAAAATCTTATTGAAGGAGCAGTCCTATATAACTGTTGGTAACATCTATCAACCTCCGTCTGCAAATTCAGATTTCACAACTGATATGTTTAAAGAAATTACATATTTTTCAGAATCTCAAGATACTGTAATATTTGGTGACTTTAATCTCCCTCATATTAACTAGGACTCATTCTCTGCACAGTCCTATGCCGAGAAAGGACTAACAGATGTGGTAGTTGGTACTGGATTACAACAACTTGTTACTGAACCCACTTGCAGTCCTAATATTTTGGATCTATTATTTACTAACATAGATCAACAAATAAGCAATTTACAAATTTGGGATCCACTTGGGACCAGTGATCATTCGTCTATTCTTTTTGAAATTCAACAGTTTAAAACTACATCAAGGAAGTTATATTGTATAAAAAATAATAATAAAGCAAATTTTTCTAAAATCAATGAATACTTACAAAACATAAACTGGGAATCTAATCTTCTTAATTGTACAATACAACAAGCTTGGGACTTTTTGAAAAACATTGTACATTATTTGGAAAATACCTGTATTCCATCTAAGAGGAAATTTAATAATAAAGGAAAAATTCAACAAAGACAATTAAAATCAGATTAAAATAAAACTAAACTTTTGAGAAACTTAAGAATAGTTCTGATCTTACTCGAGAGGGCTCTTGCAGTAGGTAGTATATGATTGGCGTCGGCGGGCGGCAACCTGGAAAAATTTCTGGCTAGCGGACTGCCCCAAGTCAGGTGACGGCGTCAGGAGGCGTCTGTATAAAGGCGGTCCTGGCGCCCGCCTTCCAGTTCTTTCCACCGTTAGCTTGTACAGCGCCTCGCGAGAAAGTTCTTGCTGTCCAGCCCAACCTTCTATCGGTTTTACCCGAAGTAAATGTTTTTTTTTTTTCAACTAACGTCATGTACATCATCGGTGTATGTCGTCCCCTACATCCTCCCAGCACAAAAATAAATGTGATTCGTGCGGCGCCCAACTGCCGCACAAGGACGGCCATTCTCTGTGCCTGTTCTGCCTAGGCCCCGATCACCCAGTCGAGAAGTGCCAGCACTGCCTCAGCTTCAACGTGGCTACCCGGAAAAGGCGGCAGCAATCCCTGGAAGCCCATATTTTAAAGAAAAAGATGAGTTCGATGGAGAAGGAGCTCAAAAAACTGAGGCAGGCATCCATTTCCCCCGAAGGCCATCGGAAGAAGAAGGATAAGGAGAGGCACCGGGACAAGGGCTCCTCTACCGCGTCTCCCTCGGGAGCTGCCGAGTCACAGGTAACATTCCCTCAGGGACCGCTCCTCGACCGCCCGGAATTTCTAGGGGCGTCTGCCCGCCCGTCTGGCTCGCACTTTCGGGCCTTCCAGGCAGTGGTGGCCTCGCCCCGGTTCGCGCCAGGCTCGCGGCCTACTGTCTTGGCGACTCCAGTAAGTCAGGCGTCGGCCCCTCTGACGTCCGCGCAGAGAAGGCCGGTAAGACGCACGACCCTTCGGGGCGGCACGCAGCCTCTCTTCCATCGGACCAGGCCGATCCTTCTCCTCGGTCTGCCTCCGGTGAAGGCTCCCATAAGCCGGACGCCAGCTCCTCTGGCGCTCGCCGTTAAGCCGCACGTCGGTTCGTCAGACACCCGGTCGGCGACGGAACCGACGACGGACCCCCCTACATCTGTCGTTCCTGGTTCTCCGCAGCCTTCACTGCCATCCGGGACCCAGAGTCCCCCAGCCAACCCGGAATTTTCCCCTCCATCTCCAGGCGGCGCTGGGGACCTTCCTCCGTCAGACCATCCCCTGTAGGTCGTCAGATCTGGCGTCGGTACCTCACACCGGGGCCCCGGCGCGGGTTCTACTGACTCCGGCCGACATCCCGCTTCCGGATGTCCCCCCACCGCCGGGCCCTCCAACGTGGATCCGCCCATGAGGCCGCTGGCCGGGCCGTCTGCTCCGGCAGCTCCCCTGGCTCCCTGGTACCCTCCGTCCTATCCGACGCAGATGTACCCAGGACCACAGTATCCAGCGCCGCAGTACCCGACGCCGGGCTTTCCGCAGCCAGTTTTTGGATACTCTTCATACAGGTACAACCCGTATCCTTATCCCCCGCCTCCTCTTCCTCCACCACCCCCACAGCCACCGGTGGACTTGCAGGAGACTCTGGCCTCCTGGTGGGCTGAGGCCAAGGCTCAGCTCACCAGGGAGATCGAGAGCTGCCTACCGACAACGGTGCCGTCTGAGGCGGCACACTCCCTCACCACCTCCGGGCTCCAGGGCTCTTCCGTCTGGGCCAGAGAGAGGACAGGACACGCTTCCCTGGGAGCTTCCCAAGGGGTTCGTTCCTCCCCCTGGTCGGGAAAGGGAGTCTTTTTCCTCTTCCTCCTCCTCTTCGGATTCCTCTGACGGTTGCTCCAAAAGGGATGACGAGCCACGCTCTCCGTCGAAGCCCAGGCCAAGGATTCCTCCGAAGTCTCCTCCGGAAGAGCCTTCTTTTACAGAGTTGCTAAGGAAAATTCAGGAGGTTTATCAGTGGCACTCCTTGGAACCAGATCCTCAGCGTCTGAAACTCACTGAACATCTGGATCTGCCCGTGACATCTCCTACCTTGGTGCCACCCTGGCTAGAGCCTCATGCCGACCTCGTCACCACGATATGGAAACAGCCATCGGCTTTAGCCCCACTTCAAGGAAGTCGAATAGGCTATATCAGGCTCCCGAGGGCGTTGATTTCCTAGATTCTCACCCTCATGCCGACTTGGTCGTGATTAAGCGCCCGCTCACAGCCGGTCGGCCAACCCAAAACACCTCAGCTCATCGCCACCTGACAAAGAATCCCGCCTTCTGGACCAGTGTGGGAAGAAGATCTTTGCTTCCTCCATACTGGGGATTAGGGCCCTGAATTATGTTGGCCATATGGAGGACTACCAGAACGCCATTCTGACCCAGGTGGAAGCCAAATTGGACTCCCTGCCAGACTCCCAAGTCAAGCAGGAGTTGGCTGATCTTGTCCGCTCTGCACGTTCGGCCAGTCGACGCATGCTTCGTGCGTCATACGATGCAGTGGACACTGCTGGACGGAGCTCAGCTTTCTCTGTAGGCTTACGTCGTCGTGCTTGGCTCCACGTGTCAGGGTTGGTCCCGGAAGTGCAATCCGCTATCCAGGAAGCGCCCTTCCGGGGGGTGGTACTTTTCAGCGGTGATGTCAAGGATATCATCACCGATTTGCAGGAGAAGGGGATGGCACTGAAGTCTGTCGACTCCATGTACCACCCCCATCAGCAGCAGCTCTGTCCCTTTCACAGGCGGAATCTGCTCAAGGCGAAACCCCAGGGAAGGCGGGCCACAAAACGCCAGGCCCCCACAGCTGCTAAGCCCCTCCCGCCCAAAAAAGCAGCAGGTGCTTCAACTGCGGCGCTACCCCACACCACCTGACTCCTCTCCTTCCCACAGCCTCCGGACTCCCCGGAGGAATCAGTAGGAAGGAGGTTTTCCCTCCACCTTCCGGGCTGGGAGAGGATAACATCAGATTCTTGGGTGCTTCAGCTCATCGCAGAAGGACACTCGATAGAGTTTCCTCAGAAACCACCTTGCCACCCCCCTCTAAAGTCGTCGTATTCAAGGGAACACCTTCTCTTGGTCCAGGAGGAAATTTCAGCCCTCCTGCTGAAACAAGCAATAGAACCCGTCCCCCTTCATCTGCAAGGGATGGGTTACTATTCCCATTTCTTCCTGGTCCCAAAGAAGACGGGAGCCCTCAGACCAATTCTGGACCTCAGTTCCCTGAATCTCTTTGTGGAATACAAAAGGTTCAGGATGCTCTCTTTGCAGAGCCTTCTGCCCCTCCTCTGGCCGGGTCAATGGCTGTGTGCCCTGGATATGCAGGATGCTTACCTGCACATTTCCATTCGCCTGTCTCACCGCAGATACCTTGATTTTGCGTTTCAGGGGAACCACTACCAATTCAAGGCACTTCCGTTTGGCCTATCCTCGATGCCCAGAGTATTTACCAAATGCCTGGCAGTGGTGGCGGCCCACCTGCGTACCAGGGGGGTGCAGGTTTTCCAGTACCTGGATGATTGGCTCCTGGCGGCCTCATCCAGGGAGGAACTCCTGCTCTGCCTCTCCTTTACCCAGCAGGTTTTTTGCTGCCTGGGAATTACCATCAACCATTCCAGGTCTCACCTGATCCATCCCAGAGACTACAGTTTATTGGGGCTATTCTCGATACGACCACGGGCAGGGCCCTCCTGCCACCGGACAGGGCGTCCACCCTCCAGACTCAGATAAGTCTGCTGTCTGGCCGCAAGCGGGTCTCTGCAAGGTCGGTCCTTCGCCTTCTCGGGCTCATGGCAGCTGCCATCCCGACAGTTCCTCACGCTCGACTCCACATGAGAGTCTCTCAGTAGACTCTACGCTCCCAATGGGATCAATTAGTGGATGACCTAGATCACCCAGTTCTGGTCTCCTCGCCGATGCTTCGAGACTTGCAATGGTAGATGGTTCGAGAGAACCTGTTTCGGGGAGTTCCTTTCCTTTGTCCTCCCCCCTCCCAGACTCTAACCACAGACGCCACGGGCGAAGGTTGGGGAGCCCATCTAGGCCCTCATCAGACCCAGGGCTCCTGGTCAAGCTCAACAAACTCTCCATCAGTGTGCTCGAGGCTGCCGCAGTGTTGTACGCTCTCCAAGCCCTTCACCAATACATCCTTCCCGGCCACCTAGCCATCAGGACGGACAACATATAGTGGTTTGGTACATCAACAAACAGAGAGGGACTCAGTCCTACCCTCTTTGCAGGGAGGCAGTGAGGGTTTGTGATTGGGCAACACAACACGACCTTCACCTCACGGCAGTTCACGTTCCGGGAGTCGACAACACCCTGGCAGACAAGCTAAGTCACTCTTCTGCTCTGACTCACGAGTGGGAACTGGACCCAAGGGTTCCTAGACAATATCTTCCGACTTTGGGGAACACCACAGGTCAACCTGTTCGCATCCCCTCTAAACGCAGAGCTTCCCGTCTTCTGCTCGCTCGTTGCAGAGCAAGGTGCTTTCTGGGGAGAGACTCTGTCTCTAGACTGGAAGGACAGATTCGTCTGTGCCTTTCCCCCAGTTCCACTTATCCCACGAATCTTGCAGAAACTAGCTTCAGAAGGAGCACGAATGATTCTGAGTGCTCCTTTCTGGCCCAGGCAAGTTTGGTTCTCTCTTCTACAACAATACTCAGAGGATCATCCTCTTCCTCTTCCTCTATCTCGAGGTTTACTGACCCAGGATCAGGGGACCCTGGTCCATCCAGGCCTCAAATCCTTCAGCCGCATGCATGGCTCCTGCAGACTTAGCTCAATCCCATTTTGGGGCGTCTCCCCAAATGGCGGAGATTTTGGTGGAGGCCAGAAAACCCTCCACTAGATCCACTTACGCCATGAAGTGGAAATGATTCACTATCTGGGCCGCTTCCAAGAATGCGGAACCTTTCTCCTGTTCAGCGGGGCTTCTGCTGGAGTATCTACGTCATCTGTTTGACCTGGGTCTCAGTCATTCTTCTCTGAAGGTACATGCATGCCATCTCGGCTATCATGTCCCCTTTGCAGACAAAACTTTTGCTCAGTTGGAGGTCTCTAAGACCTTTCTCAGAGGTTCTCCATCTGAGACCCCTATCTGTACTCCTGCTCCCTTGGGACTTGAACTTTGTTCTTGAAAACTTACTCTGCCTCCCTTCGAACCTGCAGCTTCTGCGGATTTGAAGTTCCTTTCGTGGAAGACTCTCTTCCTGGTGGCCATTACTTCCGCTCGGAGAATTTCCGAGCTCCAGGCCCTGAAGTGTAAAATTCCATACTTGATTTTTCACAAGGAACGTGTTGCTCTTCGCACGAACCCTAAGATCTTACTTCGAGACACAGCTCTTGCAGCAGGTTACACCATTAGGACTGAAGCCGGAAGGCGTCAGGACCCCATGGAAAAATTCTAGCTAGCTATCTTCAACGGGTCCCGCCTCCGACGTCAGACGTAGTACATAAGGGGGCGGTCCCACCCGATTCCCCAGTTCTTTCCCGCCGTCGACTTGCATGTCTCGACCCTTCGGTTCAGTCTCTAGCGCGCGACGCGTGGTTAAGTTTTTCCCTACGGGAAATTCAATTCTCTACAATCAAGTTTTTCTCTGATGTCCTCTCCGACCTCCGGTCACTCCTCGAAGTGTGCTTGTGGGAAGCAGATCCTTCAGGACCCTCACTGGCCCTGCGTCGGTGCCTAGGCCCAGACCACGACACCTGGGCCTGCTCCTTTTGCCAGGGGTTTAATAGCAGAACCGGATCCGTCTCCAGAAGACCCTTCATGGCATTTTTGCTGGAAGAAAAACTCAAGACCATGTCTTCCAAGGGGGACTCTTCGAAGAAGGCCCACAAGCACACTGAGAAACGTAGGGAGAAGGCCCCTTCCAGGTCCCTGTCTAGGGCATCAGACTCGCGCAGCTCTGGTTCCAGGTCCGACCGCTCCCCTTCCCGGGCCAGCTCTCAGCCTCCCCCTGCTGCAGTCAAGAAGTCCATCCTCTTCTCAGGCCAAGACTGCCAGACCTTCCTCGTCCTCCAGGGCCCTGGTCAAGTCTGGGGATCGCCACCATCACCATAAGTCGGGTTCCGCCTTTCTGAACCCGACGTCAGGTCGGCTTCCTTGCCTCCTCGCAAGACTTTGGAGCTTATCTCTGAAGAGGCTGCAGGACCCGACGCCGGTGCGCCCGTCGTCATCCTCTTGCCACAGATCCCCGGAGCCGCCGTCGGCCAGACGACCGTCACCAGCCAGGCCAACGCATCATCGGACACGGTAGGGACCGGCGCCCGCTCCGATGAGAGGACGGCCCGACTCCGACCGACGTCTGTCAGGAGACCATCACCGAGGAGGAATTGACTCAGCGGAGGACCAGGACAGGCGACCCGGGTCCTGTTGAGAGCCCAGGGAACCTCGCCATTACCGAGCCCCTGTGAAGCCCGGACGGACCCGGCGACCGTCCAACCATGCCGGACCATCGTCAGGCCTTTCCATGGTAGAAGTGAAGGAGCTGTTCACTTACTGGTGGACACTATAAAGAAGGACATGGTTCCCTCCACCTCCTCTTCCTCCTACACTTACTCCTCCGGTTCCTGCTTCCCTGTCCGCCGGGGTGGCCAGGCCGACCTACCTCTCCTGGGAGCAAGAACACCTCCAAGGGGAGACCAGACAAGCGAGACCTCCGTTCAAATCCTCTTCCAGGTCACCCAGCCCTAAGAAACCCAGAAGCACGACTGATCACCTTGACAGAGGACACGGGATCAGAGTTCTCAACATCCAGATCCCCATCTCCCTCTCCATTCCTTCTCTGGATCCACGGAGATGCCAAGAGTCTCCTCCGGATGACCCTTCATTCTCGGATATTATAAGACACATCCAAGAGAACATGGGATGGGATGCGAAGAGCTAGACCCGAAAGGCTACGCTTGCAGTATCTTCGAGCAGAAGGACCCCAAGCCTGTAGTGGTGCCACCCTTGGTGACATACTTTTGTGGGCGTCCGCAAGCCAGTGTGGAGCGTCCACATTCGCTCCCGGCGATGCCAAAAAGCTGATCGGCTTGCACAAGGCTCCCAGGAAGACCAGCACTGACTCAACATCCTCAGGCCGACTCTCTGGTCATAACAGCCTCACATGACCGGTCCCAGAGACGCAACATATGAGCACCCTGCCACGGACCCAGAGTCAAACAGCTGGAGCCGCTATGGTGGCGCCGACGTGTCTACCGCTACCTCGCCATCAGATCCTAATTACTTGACCCACATGGTGCAGTTCAAAATGCCTTGTGAAGAACAGAGTCTGGATGCGGCTGAGAAACTACCCGGAAGGTGAGCAGAAGGAGGAGATGCTTCAGCTCCTTCATACGGGTTTGGACGTGGGAACCCAAGTGCTATGAGCCGCGTATGACTCTGCGGACTCCTCGGCCCGAGCAGCAGCTTCAGGCGTATGCATTCGGAGACACTCTTGGTTATGCATCTCCGGTTTTACCCCGGACGTCCAGAAGAATATCATGGACGCCCCATTCGAGGGAGAAGTCTTGTTTGGTAAGCCCTCAGAGAACATTATTACCAAACTCCAAGAGGCCGGGAAGGCGGTGAGGTCGGTTCAGGCCATGTACCGACCCAAGCTTAGTTCCTTTCGTAGGAACCAAAGCCGATTTCGTGGACGGACACAGAGGCAACAGTCCCACCCCGCTCCACAACAGAGGGGCTCCGGCTTTCGCAGAGCCCAGGGGAAACAACACGCAGGCCGTAGCCAGCGTACTTCCAAGCCAGTCCAGCCAGCGGGACCCTCAGCCGCCACAGCCTGACTCCTTTCCGGCCACCGCCCCTCAGGATCAGCAGGAAATCATGGTGGGGAATCGCGCTACCCAAACTTCCTGCCAGGATGTGAGCTATAACTCCTGAACCCAGGTGGGTTCTTCAGTTGGTCAGAAAAGGCCACTTATAGAATTGCAGAAAAGCCACCCTCGAGGCCTCCTTTGCTCTCCGGTGACGGGTCACTGAAATCACTGATCTGGCAAGAAATACTCGCGTCTTGCAAAAGGAGCGATAAGTACGATCCCGGAGAGACCAGAAGGACAAGGATACTATTCCCACTTCTTCCTGGTTCCAAAGAAAACAGGGACCTCCGTCCGATTCTGAACCTCAGCGACCTCAACGTGTCGGTCACATACAAGAGATCCGCATGGTGACTCTTCCGGGTCTCATTCCCATGCTGAAGCAAGACGCCTTCTTAGCGCTCCTAGACATGCAGGGCAGCATACCTGCATCCCTATAGCTCAGGCGCACAAGAGGTTTCCTGCGCTTGAGTTTCTCGACCACCTTCAGTTCGAGCCCTTCCATTAGGACTGTCATCCGCACCAGGGTCTTTACCAAATGCATGGCAGTCGTGGCGTCTCTAAGAACAGGGCCATTATGTGTTCCGTACCTGGACGTTGGCTTCTCGCAGCGCCTCCGGAGAAAGGCGTTATTCTGGCGATCCAGGTATCAGGACCTGTTCGATCTCTGGGCATCAATCAACCATAAGAAGTCTCTCCTGGGTACCGTCAGCAAGCTGCAATTTATAGGCGAGTACTGGACACCCGCTCAGGGAAGAGCACTTCTTCCAGACGACAGAGCGGAGCGCATGAGATCCCCTCATCAGGGTTTTCAATAACAAGACCGTCCCTGCTAGGTCGGTCCTTCGCTGCTTCGGACACATAGCTGCGTGCCATTCCCACCGGCCCCTCGCAGGGCTCCACCACGCGGGTAACTCCAGTGGATGCTCAAGGTGCAATGGGATCAAAGGCAAGACCATGCAGCATCCGGTCAGAATCATGAACACCGTGATTCGAGACTGGCAGTGGTGGCTAGACCCAGGGTCACTCTCCACTGGGCGTCCCGCTTATAGCGCCGTCCCAGGAGGTAATCCTCACCACAGACGCCTCAGGTCTAGGGTGGGAGCACACCTGAACAGGTGAAGTCCCAGGTACGATGGACCCCTCTGAGGCTCATCTCCACATCAGTGTCCTAGAGGTGAGGGCGGTCCTTATGCCCTGCAGGCCCTTTCAGTCAGAAATCCCGACCGGTACCTCCTGCTTCAGACAGACAACACGGCGGTGATGTATTACCTCAACAAACAAGGAGGCGCACACTCTACCCCTTTGCAGGAGGCCATGAGGGTGGGATTGATAATCCGACACGCACGAATCTGATCACAGTACATGTTCCCGGGTGGACAACACGATTGCAGATGGCCTGAGTCGCCTCCCAGGCCAGAGTCCACGAGTGGGAACTTCTTCAAGAGGTAGCAGAGGATCTGTTTCTTCGATGGGGAACTCCAGAGTTGGACTTGTTCGCATCCCCATCCAACGCAAAACTGCCCAATTTTTGCTCGCTAGATCCAGGGCCTGGTGTTTTCTGGCGAGACGCGTTGTCCCTCTCCTGGGCGGACAGATTCCTCTACGCTTTCCCTCCCTTCCCGTTAATCCAGAGAGTTCTTCTCAAACTGCGCAGGGAGCAAGCAGCCATGATCCTTGTGGCCCCCTTTTGGCCCAGACAGATATGGTTCCCTTTACTGATTCAACTATCCCGGGAACCTCCGCTCCCGTTGCCATTCAGCTCCCATCTCTTGTCTCAGGAGGAAGGTTCACTGGTCAACCTGGACTTAAGCTCACTGAACCTGCATGCATGGCTCCTAGAGACATAGTCATCTTAAATCACAGGGTCTCGCAAGAGGTTGCGGAAGTTCTTTCTGCAGCCAGAAAGCCGGCAACGCATGCGACGTACGCCATGAAATGGCGCCATTTTTGTTTGTGGTCGCGAGCACGCGATTTTTCCCCTTTAGGTTGCCCGGTGAGAGTGGTGTTGGACTGCCTGCTCTCCCTTTTCTGTTCGGGCGTAGCCTACTCCTCTATCAAGGTGCACCTCTGTGCCATCTCTGCCTACCACCTTCCGGTGGGACATTGCACAGTGGCACAATTAGACGCCTCTCGGGAATTTTTGAGAGGGGTGTTATATCTAGGCCACCCAACGTGGACCCAGTGCCTCAATGGGATTTGCTCTTTGTCCTGGAACAACTCACGCATCCCTTCGAACCTTGCCGCTGATTGCAAGCTGCCGTCGTGGAAACGCTGTTTTGGTTGCTGTTACTTCAGCGAGAAGAGTTTTGAGCTTCACGCCTCATGTGCAAAGAGCCTTATTTAGTTTTCCACGGGACAGAGTATCCCTGAGGACGAATCCTAAATTTTTGCCTGAGGTGGTTTCTCACTCACTCTCAATCAGGATATTGACCTGCCGGTCTACTTCCAAATTACTCTAATAGAGGAGGCACTGCTCCACACACCCTGGATGTTCACCGCAGCTTGAGGTATTACCTCAACAGAACTAAACAACTTCGTAGTTTAGAGCAGCTTTTCGTTTCCTTTTCTGAAAGGATGATGAGCCAACCAGTATCCAAACAGTCCCTGTCTCGCTGGCTTGTCCAGTTTATTTCATACTGTTATGATATCAAACAAAAGCCCCTCGGGAACAGTCCGGGGTCATTCCACTAAGGGGTGTGGCCACCTCCTTTGCAGCACTCGAAGCGTCTCCACCTCTGCCATATATTGCTGCAGCCACTTGGAGCTCTGTGCATACATTATTATCAGGCATTATAGCCTGGACATCGCTCTCGCGAAGAGCCGGCTTCAGGCCTCGGCGGTGCTACAGGGTCTCTGTCCTAGATTCAGGACCTGGAATGTAATTCCTAGTTTCCTCCTCCCAGAATGTTGGCAGCGTTACTGCTTGGGGATCAGTCCTAATGGTGTTTGCCAAGAGCTGTGTCTCAAGTAAGATAGTACAGTTAATGTGAAGAACTTACCATAACAGTAGATCTTCGAGAACAGCTTCCAGCAGGTACCTTCCTACCACCTTCCCCTTGGAGGAGGTATGGCTTAGGTCTCTTCTATCAGGATTTTTCCCTTTGACTTCTGACGGTGGATCCTCGGTCTCCCATTTCAATGTCAGCCTGCGGCCGGAAGTCTCCGGTGGAGAACTGGGGAATCGGGACCGCCCCTTATGTACCACGCCTGATCCCGAGGCGGGACCGACGTCGGGGTGGTCTCGAAGATAGCTAGCTAGAATTTTTCCTCGCGGGTCCTGATGCCCGCCGGCTTTCTGTCCCAATTGGTGTAACCTGCTGCAAGAGCTGTTCTCGAAGATCTACTGTTACGTAAGTTCTACGCAACTGTACTTTTTCCCTAAAGTAGTAGCAGAGTCTATTAAATCAGTCCATAGAGTTACCCACCTTTTCACGCAGTACTCTAATCAAGGGGAGTATTTTCCATACTATGGATGTTCACCGGATTCTGAGATACTACACCAACAAGACGAAGGATCTCAGAAAGACTAATCAATTGTTCTTCTCTTTTGCTCATAAAAGGGAAGGCAATGCTATTTCTAAGCAATGCCTATCTAAGTGGTTGGCTCATTGCATCACTTTCTGTTGTGACAAATAGAACAAGACCCTCCCTGGTCAGGTAAGAGGCCACTCCACCAGAGGAGTAGCTGCCTCAGCGGCTTGTTTCAAAAATGTGTCTGCGGCAGACATCTGCACTGCCGCCACCTGGACTTCCGTTCATACCTTTACTGAACACTATAGTTTGGATGTTGCCTCTCGACGTAGAGTAGGCTTCGGGCTGGCTGTTCTGCAGGGCCTCTTATCTTTAGGCTTGCACAGCTAGAACTGCTTCTTGGAGTAGTTTTCCTCCTCCCAGTGCCTCTTTGTTCCAGACTGCTTGGGATTCAGTCCTATATGTAATTACCTACTACAAGAGCCCTCTCGAAGTAAGATAGTACAGTTATGTAAGAACTTACCGTAACAGTAGATCTTCGAGAGAGGCTCTTGCAGTAAGTAATACCTTCCTGCCCTCCATCCCCCTAGGCTTTTTCAGCTCCTTTTCCAGTGATGGAAATATCCGCTTCTCTCTCATCCGGCCTTTCTGGCCTGTGGCAGGAAAGAACTGGAAGGCGGGCATCAGGGACCGCCACTTTATACCGACGTCTCCTGACGCCGGTCACCTGACGTGGGGATGGTCTCTCGCCAGGGACTGCTAGCTAGAAATCTTTCCGTGGGGTCCTGCTGCCTGCCAACATCAGTCCTGTATGTAATTACCTACTGCAAGAGCCTCTCTCGAAGATCTGCTGTTACGGTAAGTTCTTACATAACTGTACTTTCCATTTAAAACTACTGTATTACATAAATACAGACTATCTGTGAAAAACTGAAAAAAATTCTATTAAATTGGCAAAAAATAAGCTAGAATTTAAACTAGCTCACACAAAAGACTGTCACAAATCTACTTTCTCCTATATAAATAGTAAAAAAGGTGTATCAAGGACTGTTGGTCCCATTATAACCAGTGGCTCTTCTCTATCTGATATAGAACCCTTGAATCTCTTTAATAAGTACTTTTGTTCTGTCTTCTCTCAAAAATCACCTATTAGTACATTTAAAGTTCACCACGTATATTGTCTTAGCCTGTATAACGTCAGTTGGGTAGAACCTATCAAAAACAAACAAAAAAATACTAGTCCGGCCCAGACGGTATTCATCCATGGTTTCTAATCAAAACCTCATAAATATTTCTATACCTTTGTCAATTATCTTCAACAAATCCTTACAAGAAAGCATTGTACCAAATGATTGGCATTCAGCAGTAGTTACTCCCGTATTTAAAAAAGGCAATAGAGGTTCTGTGCAAAATTATCATCCAATTAGCCTGACCTCAGTGGCTGGTAAATTAATGGAACGAGTAATGAAGTCTCTAATAGATCAAGATTGTAAAAAATTAGGAATTAATGATTCAAATCACCATGGGTTTACTCCCAAGTATTCCTGCACCACCAATCTGATATCTTTTTACAATAATATAAGTACTCTACTAGATGTGGGTATCCCTACTGATGTAATTCTTTTGGACTTTAATAGAGCTTTCGATAAAGTCTCACATGAAAAACTCATTACTAAAATGCACAGTCTAGGTTTGTCACCTGATATTGTCAACTGGACTTTAAACTGGTTGACAAATTGTTCTCAGAGAGTCAGAATTAATGCTATCTTGTCTGATTACGCTAGTGTGGCAAGTGGTGTACCACAGGGGTTGGTCTTGGGACCAACATTGTTTAATCTATCACTGATTTACAAACACGGCCAAATAACTTCACGGTTAAATTTGCAGACGATACTAAATTGGGGGGCAAGGTTAATAATCAAGAAAATATTTCTGCATTAAAGAAGGATTTGGAAAAATTAACACTTTGGGTAAATGAAAATCATATGCAGTTTAATCAAGTCAGATGTTTAGTAGTGCATTTCGGTGTAAATAATCCAAAAACAATCTATTATATAAACGGACTACCACTTCACTCATCAAATTGTGAAAAAGATTTGGGGATATATGTTAATAATAAACTTGCATCAAATGATCACTGTGTTAGAACTGCTTGCATGACCAACAGACTTTTGAGGCAAATAAAACACACTTTTGTTAATTGCGCTGAACAATGCCTTATTCCATTGTATAGGGCATACATTAGACCGTATCTAGACTATGGCTCCCCTTTCTGGAATCCAAACCAAAAAAAGACATAGCAATTCTTGAACAGGTTCAAAGGAGAGTAACTAGAATGATTCCAAGATTAACAAACTTGGATTATCAGAACAGATTTAAAGCTACTGGTCTCTTCTCTCTTCAAACTAGAAGATTAAGAGGTGATATGCTTATGGTTTTTAATTTAATAAATTCACCAGATCTAATGGAAAAATGTGGTCTAACACTCTCCAAAAGGAGACATGTTCCGAGACTGCATAATAAACAGCTTGAAGTAAAAACTTATAAAACCAGCAAAAGGGGAAACTTTTTTCCAATAAGAGCATCCATTATACGGAACATCTTGCCACAAGAATTGGTAGAGGCAGCTAGTGCCACTGTCTTTAAAACAAATTAGATGTTTGGTTGAGGGATAATAGATAAATAATGTCACACATAGTGTGGGGAACAGTCTTGATGGGCTCTGGCCTTCTTCTGTTCTTTCATACCAAGTAAAGGTGATGGAACCGCTGAAGAGGTCACTCACCTGGTGGGCTCAGGAGGACAATCTTCTGAAAGGATATCCCTTTGCCTCTCTGGTTCATCAGATAACCATTACCATGGATGTATCCCTGATGGGTTGGGGAGCTCGCTGCCGGGATCTCCACACCCAGGGTACGTGGACTCGGGACGAGTCTCAACTTCACATAAACGTCTTGGAGATGAGAGCCATTCTCTATGCAGTCCGGGCTTTGAAGGACATACTCTGTCACAAGAACATTCTCCTTAGAATGGAAAACAAGGCAGTGATGTATTACATCAACAAACAGAGGCGGTGCTCACTCTACCCATTATGCAGGGAAGCAATGAAAGTATGGGAATGGTACCTAGAGCACAAGGGCTCTGATTCCAGGTGGGTTTACCTGCCAGGAGTACAAACCAAGCTGGCACACCATCTCAGCAAAATGGAGACAGAGCATCATGAGTGGTGTCTCGACTTAACAGTAGTTCAGTCACTCTTCAGAGAGTGGGGAACTCCAGACCTGGACCTTTTTGCGTCCCCACTCAACGCAATACTGCCTCTCTTCTGTTCCAGAAACCAAGGACCTGGCGTTTTTTGTCATGATGCATTCAGGCTGCAGTGGACAAAAAGCTTTCTATACGCATTTCCTTCTCTTCCCCTAATTCAGACGGTACTGCTCAAATTGGAGGCAGGGGGTCAGAATGATTCTCATTGCCCCGTTCTGGCCTCGTCAGATCTGGTTTCCTTTAATCAACAGACTATCGGAAACCTCCCCCAAACCGCTTCCCCTTCAGATGAACCTCCTGACCCAGGGTCCTGTAGTACATCCCAACCTGAGGTCACATCACCGTCGGCTCCCGAGGAGATAGAGGTGAATAGGTTAAATGTTACTCGTAGAGTTTCAGATATTCTTTTGGCTGCACGCAAGTCGACCACCAGAAAAACCTACACAGCTAAATGGAAGCATTTCTCTATCTGGCGTGCAAAATCCTCTAGGAATCCCTTTTCCTGCCCACCGAATAAGGTCTTGGAGTATCTCTTAGACCTCTCAAACATGGGTCTGCAATACTCCACAGCCAAAGTTCATCTTTGTGCAGTCTCGGCATATATCATGAGCCAGTACTTTCTATATTGCTAGCTCAACTTCCTGTAGTTAAGAAGGTTTCTTAAGGGCATTCTGCATACCAGGCCTCCTATAGACATTCAGTTGCAGCCTGAGACATTAACCTTGTGCTAGATATGCCCGCTCATAAACCTTTTGAGCATCTAGGTACTTGCAAGTTGAAATTCCTCACTTGGAAGACTGCCTTCCTGGTGACCATTACTTCTGCTCCTGTTAGGTACAGTATCGGAAATACACGCCTTGGTCACAGACCCCCACCCCAATATACTGTATTTCACAAGGACAAAGTAGTTCTTAGGACTCATCCTAAGTTCCTTCCCTAGGTCGTCTCAGAATTCCATCTGAATCAGCCCTTAGTCCTTCCTACCTACTTTGTAGACTTCCAGAATGAAGGAGAGCGTATCCTTCATTCTCTAGATGTAAAGAGAGCCTCGCAGTATTATCTGGATAGAACGAAGGAAATTCGCAAAGCTCAACAGCTGTTTGTTACCTTCAGTACGACCCAGCTGGGTCAACCTGTTGCTGTCAGATGCATTTTGGCGTGGCTGGTGGCATGCTTACGCCACTGCTATTCCATTGCACAGGTCAAGCTAGAAGGCAAGAATACACGCTCACTCTACCAAAGCAGTTGCGGCATCTCTGGCGGAAATCCGTAATGTCCCCATTGCAGATATTTGCAATGTGGCTACCAGGAGCTCCGTGCATACATTTGTTATGCACTAAGCCTTGGATGTGCATGCCAGATGACATCAGTCATTTGGCAGGACAATTCTTAACGGACTTCTGTCCTAAAAAGTGAGCTTCTTTCTGTCCTGCCGCCCATCTCGGGGGGGTATTATTTAGCTCAGTACTCTCCCATTAGTGTGAATGAGTGGTGGAGCCTTTATGTCCAGGAAGATATGGAAATTACGTATCTACCGTAATTCTTGATCTCCACCACTCATTCTCATGCCCACCCACCATCCCCCGAGCTCATTTCACTGTTTCTGGTCTTCACTGTATCAATGGCTGGGCTGTGAAGACTTTGTTGTTGACCCTTCTTACATGAGTCATTCGGACTATCTTATGTCCAATTTTAGGGTTAGTCCTCTCTAGGTTAGTTACCCTGAACCCTTTTGTGAAAAAAGGTACTGAGGCGGTTGGAGGGTCGATGCCGATATGGTCTATACCGCACGCGCCTGGCTTGCGGTGCCGCTTCCTCACAGTTCCATCTTGTTGCCGGCCCTCCTGAAAAAGTTTGTTCCCACTGGGTCCTAGCGCCTCCTGCGTAGTCCCATTAGTGTGAATGAGTGGTAGAGACTTCATTTAAGAAGATCAAGAATTACGGTAGGTACATCATTTTCATTTCTCCCTGTAGGGGCACTCCTCTCGTGGACCTCTTTGCCTCCTGGGAGAATGCCAAGCTGAGCTTGTTGTGTGCCTGCCCCCCACAGTGCAGGATACTGATGGGGGATGCCTTTGCGAGGCCCTGGCCCCCAGGCCTCCTCTATGCCTTCCCTCCCTTCCCCTTTTCCACAAGGTATTGGTCAAGGTGTGGAGGGGCAAGACGTGTATGATCCTGGTAGCCACAGACTGGCCACGATAGTTTTGGTACCAAGATTTCCTTAGCCTCTGCAGCAGACCTCCGTAGTGGTTAGCCCTGTTCTCAGATCTGCTCTTGTCACAAGGGAAGGTGCATCCAGACCTGACAGCCTAGTTCCTGAGCCGACTAGAGTTCCAAGCATTGGGTCTTTTGGAAGATATGCTCTACATTGTGGAGGCTTCCCAGAGAGCGACACCTCAGTGCTTTGTGTAACAGGGTAGAATAGGGCTATCCCAATTGTTATGGAGAAAGTGTTTAAATGCAAGGATCTGATCTTCCTGGACTAAGTCTCCATCACTCATTCACACTAGTGGGATAGCGCCAGAAGCTAGGATAGCGAACCTAACATTTTCAGAAGGTTCGGCGAGACAGGACCATGCATGCGGCACTGTGGAGACTAGCTTGTGCCTGTGTAGGCTATCTCGGCGTCAACCCTCCAACCGCCTCAGTTCCTTTTCTCCCGCTGTAGAGTGCGCTTGGATGTCGATGTCGCTCGTCTGTCGGAAAGTTTACGTCTATACAACAGCAGCTTTTAGCGTTTAATTTAATATTTTAAGTAGTAATTTCTTATTTTACGAACAAGAAAAAAAGATTATGAAGAAGAAAAAGAAATTCTTTCCTGCCGTCAACGGAGTCGTCCTTAGACGGTAGCGGTGACGGTAGGAGGACTTCATTTGAAACTTTTTATGGCAGAAGAGCTGTGTCCGGTCCGCTGCCCTTAACGGGGGTGGGGGTCCGACTACAGACAGTCCTGTACTCGGGGGTGGGGGGGACAGTCCACCAAAGCACAAATCTAGCAGTTCCGGGGATCCTGCTCCACTTAACCTATAGCTCTTCTTCCTCGTTGGGTGAAGAAGAATCTGTGCCGCTTGAGGTTTCCTGTTGGTACGTCTGCACAAGGACTGTTCGTCGGGAGGGGCGATGGGCCTGAACCGACTTTGGTGGGTTCCCCTTGGCCGTGCTCCTAACAGCTGCTTTCTCGACTCTGAGCTCCGGTGAGTAGTTTCACTTCTGGGCCGTTCCTGTGGAGCAGGGGGTCTGACTTTCCAGTTTTCCTGGCTCTGTTCCTGATTTCGGGGCCTCTGAGCCGTTGGACTGGAGCCGGGTCGATTGGATCACGATGGGCAAGGTGCCCTCTTGGTGCCTTTGCCATCGTGTCAACCCCTCGTGCCTACCCCCCTCTCCCTTTTCCATGCAGGGGCCGGCATGGGCACCATCTTTTTCTTTCTCCGCTTCTCAGGATTTCCATTGGCATTTTCCTTCGGTGCCGTGGCTCGGTACCTTAGTCGGCGCCATCGCTCTGTGCAGCGCCTTGGGTGCTGTTGCTGCCGTTGGTTGTCGGCGCCGCCAGTTATGCTGCGGGTGTCTAGGAAGTGCCGAGCACCTGTGGGTCCCATGGGTGGTGCCAGAGGCACCCATGGGTGGCACTGTGGGCGCCTATGGGTTGCGCCGGGGGCACCCATGGGTGCAGCGGGTGGCACTGCCAGTGCCCATGGCTGCCACTGGTGCCCTTGGGTGCCATTCTTGCCATGGGTGTCGGGGGTGCCCTCGGGTGTCATTTCTACATGGGTGCCGAGGGTGCTGCCACGGGTGCCCTCGGGTATTGCCCAGGTTGGCATAGGCACTGCTTGGTGCCCTCCTGTGCCATGAGTGATGCTGGTGCTAGTGGGTGCTGTATGGCAGAATTAGTGACACATTTTTCCTTTTCGGATTTCTTTTCCACAGAACTTGTGGCAGGACTTTCAGAATGAAGTGTTGTTTCCTGTCTTGGATCTTATGTCATGGTTTCTATTGATGGAACTCTGCTGTACTACCAACCCCATGGATCTCATTCTGCTCACACTTCCGCATTCCTACGTGGTACCAAATACCTCGACATCCTTCACATGTGAGTCTCTAGTGACTCTGACGTAGGCCTCTTAGAGGTCCTTCTGGGGTAGAAGTGCATCTAGATGGGTCTTTCCTATTCATCTGGTTGTAATATAGCAGATGACTGTCTATATACTGAAGGGCCCATCCTCTCTATCATCAGAGTCCGTGATAGAAAATCTTTTCAGTAGTTCCTCAGTAATGGGGTCCACTATAATAATTCATACTGCTTCCGTGGACCATGCACTTCTGCGTCTAGATTTTTTCAGTCGTCAAGACAGTTTACACTCTGTGGAACATTCTAATTTAATGTGGGGAGCTCAGGCTCTTCCACTCCTTTGATAGGGTATATAGCCCCTTGTGATATCGCCCTTTTGGTGGCTTCTTCGGCACAGGTGGTTAACATCTCTCAGCTGTGATTATGAGTCGGTTATGATGTCATTATGGACCTCAGGCTCCTTCTGCACTCAGATGGAGAACATCTTAGATCATTTTGTAACAAGGCGATCCTTGCGAAATAGCAGCCTAGAAAGCCTCGTTAGGCTTGGACTAAAAAAAATGTTTTATAGCACAGGGCCTAGCAGAAATTACCGAGTACCCCGTTTTTGGATCTGGGTCGAGGTTCTGCTTCAGCTCCTCGGCGCTCATCTCAGAATACAGTAAAAAGTACCTGACTCTTCTTCCCTGAAGTCCGATCCAGCGACCGAATGTGTCATCTCTTTCTCTGACGATTTCTCTCATTCAGAGACATTTCCTAGACCTAGGCAACTGCCCAGTCTGTTAATTCCCCTCTGTTTTTATCAGACTTTCTTCTCCAGAGCAGAGCCTTGCTGTAGCAGAACCGACTATCCACCGGTCAGAGACTCAAGTTCCTACTTCCTTGCTTGCTTAACTTAACAGGCAATATACTCCTCCTTGACAGAAGGTCCGTGGGTCTTTTTCTGAAGTAGCTTCTCAAATATTCACACCTTACGGTTCCTGCACTGGTTCCATGCCAACTCCTCGAACTATCCTCTCCAAGTCGCGTGATGGAGTTGTGATGTTTGTTTTCAGCAAACAAACTAGAATCCTTTCTTTTACTCCTTCAGGAGGCCAGAGTGAGTAGTGCCTCACCGCATTGGAGTCACTGCCTCTTTCAGTCACTTTCAGCAAATGGGTTAGCCCTAACTTGGTCCTGCTGTCCCTCCTTGATGCACACATCTGCCTCTGTTTGCCTTGAAAACCAGCCCTATTTTTTCTGTCAGAATGCTTTTTTCCATGGACATATCTTCCTGTACACTTTCCCTTTCTTCCCGAGTTCAGAGACTGGCTACTACAGTTGACACACACACACACAGGCAGGATGGTTCCTTTTTGGAATATGCAGTAGATAGGATCTGGTTATACTGGACCACCACAAAGAGGCTTCTAAGTCATGCCTTCCATCAGAATAGTTCCAGTGACTAAGTGGAGACTATTCTCCTTGATGGGCTAACCCCACCTGGACCCCTTTGCTCACCAAGTAAGGGGTTCAGTAGCTTCTGGACCTGTTGTTTACAGGTCCAACCATACTGGATAGTGGGTGTTTCCATCTGCACTTTCCGGTCTACCCTGAACCAGTAGACTTTACCTCCGACTCTTCAGTTCCTGAGGTCCCTTTCACGTTACATTAGTACATGTCTTTGACACAATTAATTTTGGTCCTAGATCAAATTGAGGAAGGCCAGTTCTTGCCGCCTCCTAGAGTGGTTGCAGCTGCCTGGCAGACTTTCATTTTGTGCCCATTGCAGTCGTCGTGACAAGGTGGCGGAAGTTAAAACTTCGGCAGCTTATCTTGTAGGCACTATGTTCTAGATGTCTTACAAGACAGCTCTTTTTATTAACAGGACGTCCTTGACTGTCCTTTCTAGTGAAACCCATCTCCTACCACCTATTCGGGGTTGTTGGTTTTAGATTGGTACTCTCCCACTAGTGTGAATGAGTGATGGAGACTTGGTCAGGAAGAGATGGAAATGCACTACTTATCATGGTGTTGATCTTCTGTGGACAGTCTCCATCACTCATTCATCTACCCTACCATCCCCTGGGTTCACTCAAGTTCAAGTTTATTGCAGGAAAACTCCATTCAGCAAAAGCTCATTCACAAGGAGGTCCTGTGACATATAGGCTTACACAACATGCATAAATAGTTAATAAACGATATATACATAAATGCAAGCATCACATAATACAAGCAAGATTATACATACAATGGCACCACATGGGGTGACCGCTGGTGGTAATAACTAAGTAATACAGGGTGGCGCTTATAGATAGCATACTGAGACTTGAAGCATGGTACTGGTGTTTGCAATAAATACATTATGGCAGATGGGACAAACACAGAATAACATGGATAGGGAAGGTAGGAATGGTTTGATAGTGTGAACAGAGGAGTATATACGTAGACAGAGCCAGGAGTAGGGAAGGATAGCAGGAGTTGGATTGTTGCAGCAGGGTAGTAGATATGAGTCAGGAGCTGGTGGGTGGAGTTGTTACTTAGTATGGATGAAGTGCAAACAATAAGTAGTAATATACATGAAGCAATTTATGGTCTTACCCCAGGATGCACATAGCACACATGGAGAGGAAAGAGCTTAATGACAGTTGCAGGTATCTTTTTATTTTAGCTGCACAAAGCACTTTATAGAAGTTAATTGAAATTATGCTAGTTAGTTTCAGTATGGTCGGTAATTGGTTCCAAATAGAGGGAAGGGCATGCGAATAGCACGCTATAAAAGAGGTTCATGTCCTCGGAATATCAAACATAATAAAGTCAGATTTTCTTAGTGAGTATGCACTATGTGAAATACTAATGAGAGATGAAAGATAGCACGCGTAATTTGTGCAGGAGCAGTTTAACAGTCCATAGACCAGCATGGAGCAAACATCTAGTAGTGAGATGTCCATCCAGCAGCTGCATATAGGTCACAATGATGCGAACGGTAAGGGAGTTGGTAATGAACCATAATGCACGGTGGTAAAGGATGTCTAGTTTACTTAGATTTGCGAGGTGGTAGAGGAGTAGATTACATCACCATAGTCAAGAAGGGGAGAAAGTGCCCGGGACGACTTATTTCTTAATTTCAAGGGGAAGAGGGGCCTCATTTCTAACGAAGAAACCTAATCTGGCTTTTAGCCTTCTAGAGGACATCTTCGATATGGTCATTGAAGAGAGTTTGTTGTCAATCCAGATGCCTAGGTATTTGAATTTGTAACAACTTCCAGAGGCTCATTTAGCATGGTAACAATGAAATCTTGGGGCAGGTATTGAGGGTACCTGTGGCAGCAGTGGAAAATATCATTGCTTTAGTCTTCTTGGCATTAAGCAGAAGCTGCCTTTTATAAGATTATGCTCAAGTGCGAAAGTCCACTTGAAGCACTCCCTTGACTTCAGAAAGCTATGAGCCAGAGGTATACAGCACGTATCATCTGTGAAAAGTGCAGATTGGACAGATATGTTGGAATCAAGATCATTAATATATAATGAGAACAAATGGGGCCTAGGATGGATCCTTGGGGAACACCTCTAACAACTGGCAAGGCAGCAGAAAAACAGCCCTCTGCTTTTACTTTTGGGATCTCCTAGATAAGTAACTAGAGAACCACTGAGAAGTATGGTATATGGCACCCAACTTTGCAAGACAAGGACTAGTAGATTGTGATCAACAGTATCAAAAGCTTTACTTAGATCCAAAAGACTGCTCGTTACCTTCTTTGCATCTATAGCAGAGATCCAGTCATTGGTTACTTTTGCTAATGCAGAAATTGTGTTGTGATTCCCGCCTCAGTCGGATTGGGCAGGCTTAATGAGAGAGAAGGCTCAAGGAGATTTTAACTGATTGTGGATCAGTTTTCAAGAACTTTATGTAACCCCTGCAAATGGGGGTTCCCAAAAGACTTCCAGGAGCTTGCTTGAATGCTCCAAGCCTGAATGGTGTTTGCGTTTAAGCCATTTATCAGTGAGTGTTTTAGAGCCTCTGATACTGTTCTTTAAGAGCTGTCTGCTTGCAGACATAATTAGTTTGTATGGGGGGACTGTGTGTTCTCTGTTTGAGTACCATTCAACTGCTGCTAATTCACTCCATTTTGCAGTCACTAGAGTACAAAGGGAACCTATCTGAAAGATGTAACTGTTTGCCAGAAATCATTTACAGTAATAATGAAATTACAGTTTGTCTAACCTGCTTTCTTTGCAGTCAGAACTGTGTCTGCCTAGTTCCCATTCTGGTTTTGAACTGCTGAACTGGACCAATCAGTGTGGGGTAAGCTAGCTCTAAAATGGTGCCTTGGACGAATCAGAACTTGGACTCATAATCTGAGCCAGCCACAAGAGGATTGTATGGGCAGTGACTCTGGGAGATGAAGTTTAGACTTCGGCGCCTTTTGGACCAACAGCAGCAGTCTATTGTGAGTGACAGCCAATCCAGTCAAGAACTGGGAGGAACTCAAAGGAAGTGCCCGGTTTTGTCTGTTGGAGTTTCAGTTTAGATCTGGCAGTGAAGGGAAAGAAACCCTGTGCTCCTTCAGTACAGTTTCAGTCAAAAACGTGTGTAAGGCCCAGAGTTCCGGTCTGCAGCTTGTGTAACTGCTTGTTAGGACTGAACCGTCCTGTGAAAAGAATCAAAGGATCTCTGAAGAGTAGAAACCAGGTTCACCCTGTAGAAGACTGGAGAAATTGTTGAATTGCACTCGGTCTGTCAGGAACTGAATCTGCTCAGTGTTCTCCGGTATTGTGCAGTAATTGCGATCGGATAGGAAGCAGTCATGCCTGGTATAGTACTTTCTTTTTTACCATATAAATGTGTGAGGAGTCTCTTGAGCTCAAGAGTAGCCCTGCTGACGTTGAAGGACCCTATCTTGTTTGGAGGTCGTGAGTACTAATTCAGGGTCGCCTCCCTGTTGAATTGCCACATTAAATCCAAATGGAATCACTGTACTGCTGACTGTTTAAACTAATTTTTCTTTTCACTGTGTGAAAGGGCCCCTACCAGCTGCCACGGTTTGGACTCAGCCACTAGGCTTGGGTACCCAGGACAGTAACTGGTAGGGATAGGCCTGTGCACAGAGCCATAGGTAGATAGTAAAGTGATAAGCTAATTAACCTGATTTCCCTTGTCCTTGTTATATCCCTAAATAAATCAGAGCTGCTTGTTTCAGCAAAGTTATACTTCCTGAGGTATTTGTCTATGTTAAAGTACTGTACTGTGATTGTTGCACTGTATCTTATTTCACAGGAGGTCCCAGTGCGGAACTAGTCCTGGGGGTAAGTGTATACTGTGAAGGTAATTCTGATATATTGTGTGGCCACTAGTGGAAGAAAGGGGTTGCAGTGTCCCAGAGGCTGTGACCAAGTAAGTTTAACTATTGCAAACCCTGACCTCTGGGTGGAGGCACCCGCCATTGGATCCAGGCCCTCAACCTGTTAGTGGCAAATCAGGCAGGGGTAGTAGCCCTGGATAGCGCCATCTAGGGTTACATTAGAAAGGATAGGCAATATGGAGATAGGCCTGTAGTTGTTTACATCGCATCTGGGTCGCCAGTTTTGAACAGAGGGAGGATATATGCTGATTTCCAGCAGGATGGCACAGTAGCAGATGTAATGGAAAGATTGAAGATGTGGAGAATTGGGGCAGCGAGATGGGCATGTCCTAGCCTGAGGAAAAAGGGTTCCAAGCCATCATCCCCTGCACTTTTTTTAGTGTCTAAATTAAGGAGAGAATCTTCTACTTCTTTAAAAGTTATCTCACGCAATTGGAAAGGGCTAGATACGGAACTAAGTTTTGGGGGGGGGTAATGTGGTTCACCGCAGAAGCAGCATAAGGTGAAGAATCGAAAGCTAGCCCAGCTGTGGCAAAGTGGGAGTTAAGTTCCTCAAGGATTAAGGACTTGTTTTCCACTATCTTATCTCTTACAACTAATTTTGTTGGGACAGAAGGGGCCGTGAGCCGCCCTTCTATAGATTTAATTGTTCTCCATATTTTGCAAGTGTTACCTTTTGCTTGTTCTAGGGTAGAGATATAATAGTTAGCTTTAGCAGAACGTATACTTTTCACACAGGTATTTCTGGCTGCTCTAAAGGCCTGCCAATCCAAGATTTCTTAGAATGCCTAGCTTTTGCCCAGAGCTTATCCCGGCTATGAGAGCTGCTCTAAGATCTGGGGAAACCAAGGTTAGAGTTGTTCTGTACCTTTACTTTGATGAAGGCGTGCATTATTTATCAATCTAGTAAGATTGTCATTGAGGGTGTAAGCTGCCTCATCAACATCTTTGGCTAGGTAGAGGTCTTGCCAACTGATCATGCCCAGGTCAGAGAGGACGTTTACTGCACTGAACTTGCGAAAGGACCGTTTTGTTATAAAGATGGGCTGAGGTCGGGCCTTAATTTGAGATCTTATGCAAGCAACAATCCCATGATCACTCATGTCATTGTGAAACACTGCTGTATGAGATATTTTATGTGGGTGGGTAGTTAGCACCACATCTAGGATGGAGCTGTTGGCAGTATTTAGAATGTTATTCCTAGTGGGTTCGTTGACTAGTTGCCCAAGACCTAGCTCGTCGCAAAGGGATTTGAGGCAGTGTGATTTAGGTGTTAGCCAATCCGTATTTAGATCCCCTAAGAATATTGTTTCAGTTTTTGCATCTGTGAACATGGATTTTAGAAAATTAAGGACTTCATCGCCACCAGACGGAGGTCTGTAGCCACCTATAATGGTAATGCATTCAGAAGAGGGGAGATGAAGGTTCAGAGAAACGATATCAAATTCCTTAGCTAGGGATTTGCAGCTAATATTAGTGACCGAGTACTTAGATTTGGCATAAATAACCACACCCCTGCCTCTAGAGTCTCTGTCTGCTCTAAATAGTTTGTAGTCCTGTAGTGAAATTTGTTGGTCAGTATTTGTCTTTTTTAACCACGACTCAGTAATTATGGATTCAGGATTGATATGCGCAGCCCAGGCTTGCAGTTGTACAAGCTTTTTGGGCAGGCTTAGAATATTGACCAACATCATCTTGAGACCTGTGGCCTCAGCAAAGTCAATAGGCGAGGTAAGTTGTGGGGGGACAGGATTTATCTCACATTACCTGAGCAAAGGAGAAGCAGTAATATGATTTTCTTTAACGATCTGAAGGAGCAACGCATGACTTGAGTGCTCCTTTCTGCCCAGGCAAGTTTGGTTCTCTCTTCACAACAATACTCAGAGGATCATCCTCCTCCTCTTCCTCTATCTCGAGGTTTTCGAGACCCAGGATCAGGGGACCCTGGTCCATCCAGGCCTCAAACCTTCAGCCGCATGCATGGCTCCTGCAGACTTAGCTCAATCCCATTTTGGGGCGCCCTCAAATGGCGGAGGATTTGTGGAGGCCAGAAAACCTCCACTAGATCCACTTACGCCATGAAGTGGAAATGATTCACTATCTGGGCCGCCTCAGAATGTGAACCTTTCTCCTGTTCAGCGGGCTTCTGCTGGAGTATCACGCCATCTGTTTGATCTGGGTCTCAGTCATTCTTCTCTGAAGGCGGTACACATGGCGGCCATCTCGGCTTATCATGTCCTTTGCAGACAAAACTTTTGCTCAGTTGGGAGGTCTCTAAGACCTTTCTCAGAGGGGTTCTCCATCTGAGACCCCTATCTGTACTCCTGCCCCTTGGGACTTGAACTTTGTTCTTGAGAAACTTACTCTGCCCCTTCGAACTGCAGCTTCTATGATTTGAAGTTCCTTTCGTGGAAGACTCTCTTCTGGTGGCCATTACTCCGCTGGAGAATTTCCGAGCTCCAGGCCCTGAAGTGTAAAAATTCCATACTTGATTTTCTCACAAGGAACGTGTTGCTCGATTTAACCCTAAGATCTTACTCGAGAGACACAGCTCTTGCAGCAGGTTACACCATTAGGACTGGAAGTCAGCAGGCGCCAGGACCCCATGGAAAAAATTCTAGCTAGTTATCTTCAACGGGTCCTTACTCCTGATCGTCCGGATTTAGTACATAAGGCGGTCCCCCATTCCCCAGATCTCTCGCCGCCGACTACTGTGTATGTCTCGACCCTTCGGTTCAGTCCCTAGCGCACGACGTGGTGGTAAGTTTTTCCCACGGGAAATTCGATTCTACAATCAAGTTTTTCTCTGATGTCCTCTCCGACCTCCGGTCACCCTCAAGTGTGCTTGTGGGAAGCAGATCCTCTCATGATTCTCACTGCTCTGGGTCCGGTGCCTAGGCTCAGACTGATTTACACCTTGGCCTGCTCCTTTGCCAGGGGTTTAATTAGCAGAACCCGGATCCGTCACCAGAAGACCCTTCATGGCATTTTTGCTGGAAGAAAAACTCAAGACCATGTCTTCCAAGGGGACTCTTCAAGAAGGCCCACAAGCACACTGAGAAACGTGAGGGAGAAGGCCCTTCCAGTCCCTGTCTAGGCATCAGACTCAGCTGCAGCTCTGGTTCCAGGTCCCACCGCCTTCCTCCGGGCCAGCTCTCAGCCTCCCCTGCTGCAGTCAAGAAGTCCATCCTCTTCTCAGGCTAAGACTGCCAGACCTCCTCGCCCTCCAGGGCCCTGGTCAAGTCTGGGATCGCCACCATCACCATAAGTCGGGTTCCGCCTTTCTGAACCCGGACGTCAGGTCGGCTTCCTTGCCTCCTCGCAAGACTTTGGAGCTTATCTCTGAAGAGGTTGTAGGACCCGACGCCGTGCGCCTCGCCGTCATCCCTTTGCCACAGATCCTCGGAGCCGCCTGGCGTCGCCAGACCTACTCGTCACCAGCCAGGCCAACGATCATCGGACACCGTGGGACCGCGCCTGCCCTATTGAGAAGAGGGACCCCGACGCCCCGACCGACGCCTGTCGGAGACCATCACCGAGGAGGAATTGACTCAGCGGAGGACCAGACGGGCGACCCGGGTCCTGTTGAGACGCCCAGGGAACCTCGCCATTACCCGAGCCCCTGTGGAAGCTGGGACGCTGACCCGACGACTGGCCCACCATGTTCGGACCATCGCCAGGCCTTTCCATGGTAGATGGAAGGAGCTGTTCACTTACTGGTGGGACACTATAAAGAAGGACATGGTTCCCACTCCACCTCCTCTTCCTCCTACACTGACATTCCTCCGGTTCCTGCGCCCTGTCCATCGGGGTCGGCAGGCCGACTACCTCCTCCCTGGGAGCACAGAACACCTCCAAGGGGGAGACCAGACAAACGGAGACCTCCGTTCAAATCCTCTTCCAGGTCACCCAGCCCTAAGAAACCCAGAAGACGCCGACGATCACCTTCGACAGAGGACACGGGATCAGAGTTCTCAACATCCGATCCCCATCTCCTCTCCATTCCTTCTCTGGATCCACGCGAGATGCCAAAGTCTCCTCCGGATGACCCTTCATTCTCGGATATTATAAGACACATCCAAGAGAACATGGGATGGGATGCGAAGAGCTAGGACCCAAAGGCCACGCCTTGCAAGTATCTTCGGCAGAAGGACCCCAAGCCTGTGATGGTGCCACCTTGGTAGACACTTTTGTGGACGCCACTAAGCGCAGTGTGGAAGCGTCCACATTCGCTCCCGGGCGATGCTACAAGAAAGCTGATCGCTGTGCAAGGCTCCCAGGAAGACCAGCACTTGACTCAGCATCCTCAGGCCGACCTCTGGTCATAATAGTTTCACATGACCGGTCCCAGAGACCGCAACATATGAGCACCCTGCCACCGGACCCAGAGTCCAAACAGCTGGACGCTATGGGTAGGCGCAGCGTGACAAGCCCGCTACCTGCGCCATCAGATCCTGGAATTACTTGACCCACATGGTGCAGTTCAAAATGCTCTAGGGAACAGGGTCTGGATGCGGCTGAGAAACTGCCGGAAGGTGAGCAGAAGGAGGAGTGCTTCAGCTCCTTCATACGGGTTTGGACGTGGGAACCCAAGTGCTATGAGTCAGTGATGACTCTGCGGACTCCTCGGCCCGAGCAGCAGCTTCAGGCGATGCATTCGGAGACACTCTTGGTTATGCATCTGTTTTACCCCGACGCCCAGAAGAATATCATGGACTTCATTCGAGGGAGAAGTCTTGTTTGCAAGCCCTCAGAGAACATTATTACCAAACTCCAAGAGGCTGGAAGGTGTGAGGTCGGTTCAGGCCATGTATCACCCAAGCTTAGTTCCTTTCAGTAGGAACCAAAGCCGATTTCGTGGACGGACACAGAGGCAACAGTCCCACCGCCTCCACAAGCCAGGGGCTCTGCCGAGAGCCCAGGGGAAACAACACGCAGGCCGTGAGCCTGTTTACTCCAAGCCAGTCCAGCCAGCGGGACCCTCAGCCGCCACAGCCTGACTCCTTTCCGCCACCGCCTCAGGATCAACGGGAAATCATGGTCGGGGTCGTGAGTAAAACTTCCTGCCAGGATGGCAGGCTATAACCACAGACAGGTGGGTTCTTCAGTTGGTCAGAAAAGGCCACTTTTAGAATTGCAGAAAAGCCACCCTCGAGGCCCTCCTTTGCTCTCCTGCACCCGGGTCAGCACAAGTCACTGATCTGGCAAGAAATACTCAAGGCTCTTGCAAAAGGGAGCGATAGAGTACGCCCGGAGAGAACCAGAGAGACAAGGATACTATTCCCACTTCTTCCTGGTTCCAAAGAAAACAGGGGACCTCCGTCCGATTCTGACCTCAGCGACCTCAACGTGGTCGCTTACAAGAGATTCCGCATGGTGACTCTTCCGGGTCTCATTCCCATGCTGAAGCAAGGCGCCTTCTTAGCGTCTCTAGACATGCAGGACGCATACCTGCACATCCCTATAGCTCAGGCGCACAAGAGGTTTCTGCGCTTCGAGTTTCTCGACCACCACCTTCAGTTCCGAGCCCTTCCATTCGGACTGTCATCCGCACCCAGGGTCTTTACCAAATGCATGGCAGTCGTGGCAGCGTCTCTAAGGAGACAGGGCCATTATGTGTTCCGTACCTGGACGTTGGCTTCTGGCAGCGCCTCCGGAGAAAGGCGTTGTTACTGGCGATCCAGAGTATCCAGGACCTGTTCCGATCTCTGGGCATCCTAATCAACCATAGAAGTCTCTCCTGGTACCGTCAGAAGCTGCAATTTATAGGCGAGTACTGGACACCGCTCAGGGAAGAGCATTTCTTCCAGACGACAGAGCGGAGCGCATGAGATCCCTTCATCAGGGAGTTTTGCTCTAACAAGACCGTCTCCCTGCTGGGTCAGTCCTTCGCTGCTCGGCACATAGCTGCGTGCCATTCCTACCGTCCCTTCGCAGGGCTCCGCCATGCGGGTAACTCCAGTGGATGCTCAAGGTGCACTGGGATCAAAGGCAAGACCACATGCAGCATCCGGTCAGAATCATGAACACCGTGATTCGAGACTGGCAGTGGTGGCTAGACCCAGGGTCACTCTCCACGGGCGTCCCGTTTATAGCGCCGTCCCCGGAGGTAATCCTCACCACAGACGTCTCAGGTCTAGGGTGGGGAGCACACCTGAACGGGGTGAAGTCCCAGGGTACGTGGACCCCTCTGGAGGCTCATCTCCATATCAGTGTCCTAGAGGTGAGGGCGGTCCTTTATGCCCTGCAGGCCTTTCAGTCAGAAATCCCGCCGAGTACTCTCCTGCTTCAGACAGACAACACGGCGGTGATGTATTACCTCAACAAACAAGGAGGCGCACACTCTTACCCCTTTGCAGGAGGCCATGAGTGTGGGATTGATAATCCGACACGCACGAATCTGATCACAGTACATGTTCCCGGGTGACAACACGATTGCAGACGGCCTGAGTCGCTCCCAGGCCAGAGTCCACGAGTGGGAACTTCTTCAAGAGGTAGCAGAGGATCTGTTTCTTCGATGGGGAACTCCAGAGTTGGACTTGTTCTCATCCCCATCCAACGCAAAACTGCCCAATTTTTGCTCGCTAGATCCAGGGCCTGGTGTTTTCTGGCGAGACGCGTTGTCCCTCTCCTGGGCGGACAGATTCCTCTACGCTTTCCCTCCCTTCCCGTTAATCCAGAGAGTTCTTCTCAAACTGCGCAGGGAGCAAGCAGCCATGATCCTTGTGGCCCCCTTTTGGCCCAGACAGATATGGTTCCCTTTACTGATTCAACTATCCCGGGAACCTCCGCTCCCGTTGCCATTCAGCTCCCATCTCTTGTCTCAGGAGGAAGGTTCACTGGTCAACCTGGACTTAAGCTCACTGAACCTGCATGCATGGCTCCTAGAGACATAGCCATCTTGCGTCACGGGGTCTCGCAAGAGGTTGCGGAAGTTCTTTCTGCAGCCAGAAAGCCGGCAACGCATGCGACGTACGCCATGAAATGGCGCCATTTTTGTTTGTGGTCGCGAGCACGCGATTTTTCCCCTTAGGTTGCCCGGTGAGAGTGGTGTTGGACTGCCTGCTCTCCCTTTTCTGTTCGGGCGTAGCCTACTCCTCTATCAAGGTGCACCTCTGTGCCATCTCTGCCTACCACCTTCCGTGGACATTGCACAGTGGCACATTAGACGCCTCGGGAATTTTTGAGAGGGGTGTTACATCTAGGCCACCCATCATGACCCAGTGCCCAATGGGATTTGCTTTGTCCTGGAACAACTCCGCATGCCTTCGAACCTGCCGCTGATTGCAAGCTGCTTCGTCGTGGAAAACGCTGTTTTTGGTTGCTGTTACTTTGCGAGAAGAGTTTTGAGCTTCACGCCTCATGTGCAAAGAGCCTTATTTAGTTTTCCACCGGACAGAGTATCCCTGAGGACGAATCCTAAATTTTTGCCTGAGGTGGTTTCCTACACTCTCAATCAGGATATTGACCTGCCGGTCTACTTCCCAAATTACTCTAATAGAGGAGAGGCACTGCTCCACACCCTGGATGTTCACCGCAGCTTGAGGTATTACCTCAACAGAACTAAACAACTTCGTAGTTTAGAGCAGCTTTTCGTTTCCTTTTCTGAAAGGATGATGAGCCAACCAGTATCCAAACAGTCCCTGTCTCGCTGGCTTGTCCAGTTTATTTCATACTGTTATGATATCAAACAAAAGCCCCTCCAGGAACAGTCCGGGGTCATTCCACTAAGGGTGTGGCCACCTCTTTGCAGCACTCAAACGTCTCCACCTCTGCCATATGTGCTGCAGCCACTTGGAGCTCTAGCATACATTTATTATCAGGCATTATAGCCTGGACATCGCCTCGCGTAAGAGCCGGCTTCAGGCTCGGCGGTGCTACAGGGTCTCTGTCCTAGATTCAGGACCTGGAATGTAATTCCTAGTTTCCTCCTCCCAGAATGTTGGCAGCGCATTGCTTGGGGATCAGTCCTATTGGTGGTTTGCCAAGAGCTGTGTCTCAAGTAAGATAGTACAGTTAATGTGAAGAACTTACCATAACAGTAGATCTTCGAGAACAGCTTCCAGCAGGTACCTTCCTACCACCTTCCCCTTGGAGGAGGTATGGCTTAGGTCTTTTACTATCAGGATTTCCCTTTGACTTGACGGTGGATCCCGGTCTCCCATTTCAATGTCAGCCTGCGGTCGGAAGTCTCCGTGGAGAACTGGGGAATCGGACCGCCCCTTATGTACCACGCCTGACGTCGGAGGCGGGACCGACGTCGGGGTGGTCTCGAAGATAGCTAGCTAGAATTTTTCCTCGCGGGTCCTGATGCCCGCCGGCTTTCTGTCCCACTTGGTGTAACCTGCTGCAAGAGCTGTTCTCGAAGATCTACTGTTACGGTAAGTTCTTACGCAACTGTACTTTTTTCCCTAAAGTAGTAGCAGAGTCTACTCTAAATCAGTCCATAGAGTTACCCACCTTTTTCACGCAGTACTCTAATCAAGGGGAGTATTTACTCCATACTATGGATGTTCACCGGATTCTGAGATACTACACCAACAAGACGAAGGATCTCAGAAAGACTAATCAATTGTTCTTCTCTTTTGCTCATAAAAGGGAAGGCAATGCTATTTCTAAGCAATGCCTATCTAAGTGGTTGGCTCATTGCATCACTTTCTGTTGTGACAAATAGAACAAGACCCTCCCTGGTCAGGTAAGAGGCCACTCCACCAGAGGAGTAGCTGCCTCAGCGGCTTGTTTCAAAATGTGTCTGCGCAGACATCTGCACTGCCGCCACCTGGACTTCCGTTCATACCTTACTGAACACTATAGTTTGATGTTGCCCTCAGAGTAGGCTTCTGGCTGGCTGTTCTGCAGGCCTCTTATTCTTTAGGCTTGCACAGCTAGAACTGCTTCTGGAGTAGTTTTCCTCCTCCCAGTGCCTCTTTGTTCCAGACTGCTTGGGATTCAGTCCTATATGTAATTACCTACTACAAGAGCCCTCTCGAAGTAAGATAGTACAGTTATGTAAGAACTTACCGTAACAGTAGATCTTCGAGAGAGGCTCTTGCAGTAGGTAATACCTTCCTGCCCTCCATCCCCTAGGCTTTTTCAGCTCCTTTTCCACTGATGGAAATATCCGCTTCTCTCTCATCCGGCCTTTCTGGCCTGTGGCAGGAAAGAACTGGAAGGCGGGCATCAGGGACCGCCACTTTATACCGACGTCTCCTGACGCCGGTCACCTGACGTGGGGATGGTCTCTCGCCAGGGACTGCTAGCTAGAAATCTTTCCGTGGGGTCCTGCTGCCTGCCAACATCAGTCCTGTATGTAATTACCTACTGCAAGAGCCTCTCTAAGATCTGCTGTTACGGTAAGTTCTTACATAACTGTACTTTCCATTTAAAACTACTGTATTACATAAATACAGACTATCTGTGAAAAACTGAAAAAAATTCTATTAAATTGGCAAAAAATAAGCTAGAATTTAAACTAGCTCACACAAAAGACTGTCACAAATCTACTTTCTCCTATATAAATAGTAAAAAAGGTGTATCAAGGACTGTTGGTCCCATTATAACCAGTGGCTCTTCTCTATCTGATATAGAACCCTTGAATCTCTTTAATAAGTACTTTTGTTCTGTCTTCTCTCAAAAATCACCTATTAGTACATTTAAAGTTCACCACGTATATTGTCTTAGCCTGTATAACGTCAGTTGGGTAGAACCTATCAAAAAAACAAACAAAAAAAATACTAGTCCGGGCCCAGACGGTATTCATCCATGGTTTCTAATCAAAACCTCATAAATATTTCTATACCTTTGTCAATTATCTTCAACAAATCCTTACAAGAAAGCATTGTACCAAATGATTGGCATTCAGCAGTAGTTACTCCCGTATTTAAAAAAGGCAATAGAGGTTCTGTGCAAAATTATCGTCCAATTAGCCTGACCTCAGTGGCTGGTAAATTAATGGAACGAGTAATGAAGTCTCTAATAGATCAAGATTGTAAAAAATTAGGAATTAATGATTCAAATCACCATGGGTTTACTCCCAAGTATTCCTGCACCACCAATCTGATATCTTTTTACAATAATATAAGTACTCTACTAGATGTGGGTATCCCTACTGATGTAATTCTTTTGGACTTTAATAGAGCTTTCGATAAAGTCTCACATGAAAACTCATTACTAAAATGCACAGTCTAGGTTTGTCACCTGATATTGTCAACTGGACTTTAAACTGGTTGACAAATTGTTCTCAGAGAGTCAGAATTAATGCTATCTTGTCTGATTCGGCTAGTGTGGCAAGTGGTGTACCACAGGGGTTGGTCTTGGGACCAACATTGTTTAATCTATCACTGATTTACAAACACGGCCAAATAACTTCACGGTTAAATTTGCAGACGATACTAAATTGGGGGGCAAGGTTAATAATCAAGAAAATATTTCTGCATTAAAGAAGGATTTGGAAAAATTAACACTTTGGGTAAATGAAAATCATATGCAGTTTAATCAAGTCAGATGTTTAGTAGTGCATTTCGTGTAAATAATCCAAAACAATCTATTATATAAACGGACTACCACTTCACTCATCAAATTGTGAAAAGATTTGGGGATATATGTTAATAATAAACTTGCATCAAATGATCACTGTGTTAGAACTGCTTGCATGACCAACAGACTTTTGAGGCAAATAAAACACACTTTGTTAATTAAGCTGAACAATGCCTTATTCCATTGTATAGGGACATTAGACCAGTATCTAGACTATGGTTCCCCTTTCTGGAATCCAAACCAAAAAAAAAGACATAGCAATTCTTGAACAGGTTCAAAGGAGAGTAACTAGAATGATTCCAAGATTAACAAACTTGGATTATCAGAACAGATTTAAAGCTACTGGTCTCTTCTCTCTTCAAACTAGAAGATTAAGAGGTGATATGCTTATGGTTTTTAATTTAATAAATTCACCAGATCTAATGGAAAAATGTGGTCTAACACTCTCCAAAAGGAGACATGTTCCGAGACTGCATAATAAACAGCTTGAAGTAAAAACTTATAAAACCAGCAAAAGGGGAAACTTTTTTCCAATAAGAGCATCCATTATACGGAACATCTTGCCACAAGAATTGGTAGAGGCAGCTAGTGCCACTGTCTTTAAAAACAAATTAGATGTTTGGTTGAGGGATAATAGATAAATAATGTCACACATAGTGTGGGGAACAGTCTTGATGGGCTCTGGCCTTCTTCTGTTCTTTCATACCAAGTAAAGGTGATGGAACCGCTGAAGAGGTCACTCACCTGGTGGGCTCAGGAGGACAATCTTCTGAAAGGATATCCCTTTGCCTCTCTGGTTCATCAGATAACCATTACCATGGATGTATCCCTGATGGGTTGGGGAGCTCGCTGCCGGGATCTCCACACCCAGGGTACGTGGACTCGGGACGAGTCTCAACTTCACATAAACGTCTTGGAGATGAGAGCCATTCTCTATGCAGTCCGGGCTTTGAAGGACATACTCTGTCACAAGAACATTCTCCTTAGAATGGAAAACAAGGCAGTGATGTATTACATCAACAAACAGGGCGGTGCTCACTCTTACCCATTATGCAGGGAAGCAATGAAAGTATGGGAATGGTACCTAGAGCACAAGGCTCTGATTCAGGTGGTTTACCTGCCAGGAGTACAAACCAAGCTGGCACACCATCTCAGCAAAATGGAGACAGAGCATCATGAGTGGTGTCTCGACTTAACAGTAGTTCAGTCACTCTTCAGAGAGTGGGGAACTCCAGACCTGGACCTTTTTGCGTCCCCACTCAACGCAATACTGCCTCTCTTCTGTTCCAGAAACCAAGGACCTGGCGTTTTTTGTCATGATGCATTCAGGCTGCAGTGGACAAAAAGCTTTCTATACGCATTTCCTTCTCTTCCCCTAATTCAGACGGTACTGCTCAAATTGGAGGCACGGGGTCAGAATGATTCTCATTGCCCGTGCTCTGGCCTCGTCAAGATCTGGTTTCCTTTAATCAACAGACTATCGGAAACCTCCCCAAACCGCTTCCCCTTCAGATGAACCTCCTGACCCAGGGTCCTGTAGTACATCCCAACCTGAGGTCACATCACCGTCGGCTCCGAGGAGATAGAGGTGAATAGGTTAAATGTTACTACCGTAGAGTTTCAGATATTCTTTTGGCTGCAAATCGACCACCAGAAAAACCTACACAGCTAAATGGAAGCATTTCTCTATCTGGCGTGCAAAATCCTCTAGGAATCCCTTTTCCTGCCCACCGAATAAGGTCTTGGAGTATCTCTTAGACCTCTCAAACATGGGTCTGCAATACTCCACAGCCAAAGTTCATCTTTGTGCAGTCTCGGCATATATCATGAGCCAGTACTTTCTATGTCGCTGGCTCAACTTCCTGTGGTTAAGAGGTTTCTTAAGGGCATTCTGCATACCAGGCCTCCTATTAGACATTCAGTTGCAGCCTGAGACATTAACCTTGTGCTAGATATGCCCGCTCATAAACCTTTTGAGCATCTAGGTACTTGCAAGTTGAAATTCCTCACTTGGAAGACTGCCTTCCTGGTGACCATTACTTCTGCTCCTGTTCGTACAGTATCGGAAATACACGCCTTGGTCACAGACCCCCACCCCAATATACTGTATTTCACAAGGACAAAGTAGTTCTTAGGACTCATCCTAAGTTCCTTCCCTAGGTCGTCTCAGAATTCCATCTGAATCAGCCCTTAGTCCTTCCTACCTACTTTGTAGACTTCCAGAATGAAGGAGGCGTATCCTTCCATTCTCTAGATGTAAAGAGAGCTACCGCATGACATTATCTGGATAGAGCAGAAGGAAATTATAAGCTCAACAGCTGTTTGTTACCTTCAGTACGACCCAGCTGGGTCAACCTGTTGCTGTCAGATGCATTTTGGCGTGGCTGGTGGCATGCTTACGCCACTGCTATTCCATTGCACAGGTCAAGCTAGAAGGCAAGAATACACGCTCACTCTACCAAAGCAGTTGCGGCATCTCTGGCGGAAATCCATAATGTCCCCATTGCAGATATTTGCAATGTGGCTACCAGGAGCTCCGTGCATACATTTGTTATGCACTAAGCCTTGGATGTGCATGCCAGATGACATCAGTCATTTGGCAGGACAATTCTAACGGACTTCTGTCCAAAAAGTGAGCTTCTTTCTGTCCTGCCGCCCATCTCGGGGGTATTATTTAGCTCAGTCTCTCCCATTAGTGTGAATGAGTGGTGAGCCTTTATGTCCAGGAAGATATGGAATTACGTATTACCGTAATTCTTGATCTCCACCACTCATTCTCATGCCCACCCACCATCCCCGAGCTCATTTCACTGTTTCTGGTCTTCACTGTATCAATGGCTGGGCTGTGAAGACTTTGTTGTTGACCCTTCTTACATGAGTCATTCGGACTATCTTATGTCCAATTTTAGGGTTAGTCCTCTCTAGGTTAGTTACCCTGAACCCTTTTGTGAAAAAAGGTACTGAGGCGGTTGGAGGGTCGATGCCGATATGGTCTATACCGCACGCGCCTGGCTTGCGGTGCCGCTTCCTCACAGTTCCATCTTGGTGCCGGCCCTCCTGAAAAAGTTTGTTCCCACTGGGTCCTAGCGCCTCCTGCGTAGTCCCATTAGTGTGAATGAGTGGTAGAGACTTCATTTAAGAAGATCAAGAATTACGGTAGGTACATCATTTTCATTTCTCCCTGTAGGGGCACTCCTCTCGTGGACCTCTTTGCCTCCTGGGAGAATGCCAAGCTGAGCTTGTTGTGTGCCTGCCCCCCACAGTGCAGGATACTGATGGGGGATGCCTTTGCGAGGCCCTGGCCCCCAGGCCTCCTCTATGCCTTCCCTCCCTTCCCCTTTTCCACAAGGTATTGGTCAAGGTGTGGAGGGGCAAGACGTGTATGATCCTGGTAGCCACAGACTGGCCACGATAGTTTTGGTACCAAGATTTCCTTAGCCTCTGCAGCAGACCTCCGTAGTGGTTAGCCCTGTTCTCAGATCTGCTCTTGTCACAAGGGGAAGGTCTTGCATCCAGACCTGACAGCCTAGTTCCTGAGCGACTAGAGTTCCAAGCATTGGGTCTTTTGGAAGATATGCTCTACATTGTGGAGGCTTCCCAGAGAGAGTCGACACCTCAGTGCTTTGTGTAACAGGGTAGAATAGGACGCTATCCCAATTGTTATGGAGAAAGTGTTTAAATGCAAGGATCTGATCTTCCTGGACTAAGTCTCCATCACTCATTCACACTAGTGGGATAGCGCCAGAGGCGCTAGGACCAAGCGGAAGCCTAACATTTTCAGAAGGGTCGGCGCCGAGACAGGACCATGCATGCACGGCACTGTGAGACTAGCTTGTGCCTGTGTAGGCTATCTCGGCGTCAACCCTCCAACCGCCTCAGTTCCTTTTCTCCCGCTGTAGAGTGCGCTTGGATGTCGATGTCGCTCGTCTGTCGGAAAGTTTACGTCTATACAACAGCAGCTTTTAGCGTTTAATTTAATATTTTAAGTAGTAATTTCTTATTTTACGAACAAGAAAAAAAGATTATGAAGAAGAAAAAGAAATTCTTTCCTGCCGTCAACGGAGTCGTCCTTAGACGGTAGCGGTGACGGTAGGAGGACTTCATTTGAAACTTTTTATGGCAGAAGAGCTGTGTCCGGTCCGCTGCCCTTAATGGTGGGGTCCGACTACAGACAGTCCTGTACTGGGGTGGGGGACAGTCCACCAGCACAAATCTAGCAGTTCCGGGGATCCTGCTCCACTTAACCTATAGCTTCTTCCTCGTTGGGTGAAGAAGAATCTGTGCGCTTGAGGTTTCCTGTTGGTACGTCTGCACAAGGACTGTTCGTCGGGAGGGGCGATGGGCCTGAACCGACTTTGGTGGGTTCCCCTTGGCCGTGCTCCTAACAGCTGCTTTCTCGACTCTGAGCTCCGGTGAGTAGTTTCACTTCTGGGCCGTTCCTGTGGAGCAGGGGGTCTGACTTTCCAGTTTTCCTGGCTCTGTTCCTGATTTCGGGGCCTCTGAGCCGTTGGACTGGAGCCGGGTCGATTGGATCACGATGGGCAAGGTGCCCTCTTGGTGCCTTTGCCATCGTGTCAACCCCTCGTGCCTACCCCCCTCTCCCTTTTCCATGCAGGGGCCGGCATGGGCACCATCTTTTCTTTCTCCGGCTTCTCAGGATTTCCATTGGCATTTTCGCCCGATTGCGGTGGCTCGGTTCTTTAGTCGGCATCATCGCTCTGTGCAGCGCCTTGGGTGCTGTGCTGCCGTTGGTTGTCGGCCGCCGCCAGTTATGCTGCGGTGTCTAGGGAAGTGCCGAGCACCTGTGGGTCCCATGGGTGGTGCCAGAGGCACCCATGGGTGGCACTGTGAGCGCCTATGGGTTCGCGCGGGGCACCCATGGGTGCAGTAGGGTGGCACTGCCAGTGCCCATGGCTGCCACTGGTGCCCTTGGGTGCCATTCTTGCCATGGGTGTCGGGGGTGCCCTCGGGTGTCATTTCTACATGGGTGCCGAGGGTGCTGCCACGGGTGCCCTCGGGTATTGCCCAGGTTGGCATAGGCACTGCTTGGTGCCCTCCTGTGCCATGAGTGATGCTGGTGCTAGTGGGTGCTGTATGGCAGAATTAGTGACACATTTTTCCTTTTCGGATTTCTTTTCCACAGAACTTGTGGCGGGATGTTTTCTGCAGAATGAAGTCCTGTTCTGCAGATTATTTTTTCCACACATCTTGGTGAGTGGTGGGATCTTATGTCATCCAGCAGTTTTCTGTTGATGGAACTCTGCTGTACTGCTCTGCCCATGGAATCTCTCATTCTGCTCAGCACTTTCTCGGCTTCCTACGTGGTACCAAGCTCCTCGACATCCTTCCTGATGGCGGAGTCTCTAGTGACTCTGACGTAGGCCTCTCTTAGAGGTCCTTCTGGGGTAGAAGTGCATCTAGATGGGTCTTTCCCTATTCATCTGGTTAGTAATATAGCAGATGACTCATTTTATATACTGAAGGGCCCATCCTCTCTATCATCAGAGTCCGTGATAGAAAATCTTTTCAGTAGTTCCTCAGTAATGGGGTCCACTATAATAATTCATACTGCTTCCGTGGACCATGCACTTCTGCGTCTAGATTTTTTCAGTCGTCAAGACAGTTACACTCTGTGGAACATTCTAATTTAATGGTCGGAAGCCGCTCAGGCTCTTCCACTCCTTTGATAGGGGTATATAGCCCCCTTGTGATATCGCCCTTTTGGTGGCTTCTTCGGCACAGGTGGTTAACATCTCTCCAGCTGTGATTATTAGTCCGGTTATGATGTCATTATGGACACTCAGGCTCCTTCTGCACTCAGATGGAGAACATCTTCGTCATTTTGTAACAAGACGATCCTTGCGAAATAGCAGCCTGAAAGCCTCGTTAGGCTTGGACTAAAAAAAAAAATGTTTTTATCGCAGCACAGGGCCTAGCAGAAATTACCCGATACCCCGGTTTTTTGGATCTGGTCAGGTTCTGCTTCAGCTCCTGAGGCGCTCATCTCCAGAATACAGTAAAGAGTACCTGACTTCTTCTTCCCTTGGGGGGGTCCGATCCAGCGGCGGAATGTGTCATCTCTTTCTCTGAGCGATTTCTCTCATTCAGAGACATTTCCTAGACCTAGGCAACTGCCCAGTCTGTTAATTCCCCTCTGTTTTTATCAGACTTTCTTCTCTTGAGCAGAGCCTTGCTGTAGCAGAACCGACTATCCACCGAGTCAGAACTCAGGTTCCTACTTCCTTGCTTGCTTTAACTTAACAGGCAATATACTCCTCCTTGACAGAAGGTCAAGTAGGTCTTTTTTTCTGAAGTAGCTTCTCAAATATTCACACCTTCGGTTCCTGCGCACTGGTTCCATGCCAGTCACTCACGAAGCTATCCTCTCCAAGTGCGTGATGGAGTTGTGATGTTTGTTTTTCAGCAAACAAACTAGAATCCTTTCTTTTACTCCCTTCAGGGAGGCCAGAGTGAGTAGTGCCTCACCGCATTGAGTCACTGCCTCTTTCAGTCACTTTCAGCAAATGGGTTAGCCCTAACTTGGTCCTGCTGTGTCCCTCCTTGATGCACATCTGCCTCTATTTGCCTTAGAAAACCAGCCCCTGTTTTTTTCTGTCAGAATGCTTTTTTCCGCAATGGACATGTCTTCCTGTACACTTTTCCTTTCTTCCCCGAGTTCAGAGACGGCTACTACAGTTGTACACACACACACAGGCAGGATGGTTCCTTTTTGGAATATGCAGTAGATAGGATCTGGTTATACTGGACCACCACAAGAGGCTTCTAAGTCATGCCTTCCATCAGGAATGTTCCAGTGACTAAGTGGAGACTATTCTCCTTGATGGGCTAACCCCACCTGGACCCCCTTTGCTCACCAAGTAAGGGGTTCAAGTGCTTCTGGACCTGTTGTTTACAGGTCAACCATACTGGATAGTGGGTGTTTCCATCTGCACTTTCCGGTCTACCCTGAACCAGTAGACTTTACCTCCGACTCTTTCAGTTCCTGAGGTCCCTTTACGTTACATTAGTACATGTCTTTGACACAATTAATTTTGGTCCTAGATCAAATTGTGAGGCCAGGTTCTTGCCGCTCTCCTAGAGTGGTTGCAGCTGCCTGGCAGACTTTCATTTTGTGCCCATTGCAGTCGTCGGCAAGGTGACGAGTTAAAACTCGAGCGCTTATCTTGTAGGCACTATGTTCTAGATGCTCTTACAAGACAGCTCTTTTTATTAACAGGACAGTCCTTGACTGTCCTTTCTGAGTGAACCCTATCTCCTACCACCCTATTCAGGGTTGTTGGTTTTAGATTGGTACTCTCCCACTAGTGTGAATGAGTGATGGAGACTTAGTCCAGGAAGAGATGGAAATTACGTACTTATCGTAATTATTGATCTTCTTGGACAGTCTCCATCACTCATTCACATGCCCACCCACCATCCCCTGGGTTCACTCAAGTTCAAGTTTATTGCAGGAAAACTCCATTCAGCAAGCTCATTCACAAGGAGGTCCTGTGACATATAGGCTTACACAACATGCATAAATAGTTAATAAACGATATATACATAAATGCAAGCATCACATAATACAAGCAAGATTATACATACAATGGCACCACATGGGGTGACCGCTGGTGGTAATAACTAAAGTAATACAGGGTGGCGCCTTATAGATAGCATACTGAGACTTGAAGCATGGTACTGGTGTTTGCAATAAATACATTATGGCAGATGGGACAAACACAGAATAACATGGATAGGGAAGGTAGGAATGGTTTGATAGTGTGAACAGAGGAGTATATACGTAGACAGAGCCAGGAGTAGGGAGGGAAGGGATAGCAGGAGTTGGATTGTTGCAGCAGGGTAGTAGATATGAGTCAGGAGCTGGTGGGTGGAGTTGTTACTTAGTATGGATGAAGTGCAAACAATAAGTAGTAATATACATGAAGCAATTTATGGTCTTACCCCAGGATGCACATGGCACACATGGAGGGAAAGAGGCTTAATGACAGTTGCAGGTATCTTTTATTTTAGCTGCACAAAGCACTTTATAGAAGTTAATTGAAATTATGCTAGTTAGTTTCAGTATGGTCGGTAATTGGTTCCAAATAGAGGGAAGGGCATGCGCAATAGCACGTTTAGCAAAAGAGGTTCATGTCCTCGGAATATCAAGCATAATAAAGTCAGATTTTCTTAGTGAGTATGCACTATGTGAAATACTAATGAGAGATGAAAGATAGCACGGTAATTTGTGCAGGAGCAGTTTAACAGTCCATAGACCAGCATGGAGCAAACATCTAGTAGTGAGAGATGTCCATCCAGCAGCTGCATATAGGTCACAATGATGCGAACGGTAAGGGGAGTTGGTAATGAACCATAATGCACGGTGGTAAAGGATGTCTAGTTTACTTAGATTTGCGAGGGTGGTAGAGGAGTAGATTACATCACCATAGTCAAGAAGGGGGAGAAAGGTGGCCTGGACGAGCTTATTTCGAATTTCAAGGGGGAAGAGGGGCCTATTTCTAACGAAGAAACCTAATCTGGCTTTTAGCCTTCTAGAGACATCTTCGATATGGTCATTGAAAGAGAGTTTGTTGTCAATCCAGATGCCTAGGTATTTGAATTTGGTAACAACTTCCAGAGGCTCATTTAGCATGGTAACAATGAAATCTTGGGGCAGGGTATTGAGGGTACCTGTGGCAGCAGTACGGGAAAATATCATTGCTTTAGTCTTCTTGGCATTAAGCAGAAGCTTTGCCTTTATAAGATTATGCTCAAGTTGGCAAAGTCCACTTGAAGCACTCCTTGACTTCAGAAAGATGAGCCAGAGGTATACAGCACGTATCATCTGTGAAAAGTGCAGATTGGACGATATGTTGGAATCAAGATCATTAATATATAATGAGAACAAAATGGGGCCTAGGATGGATCCTTGGGGAACACCTCTAACAACTGGCAAGGCAGCAGAAAAACAGCCCTCTGCTTTTACTTTTTGGGATCTCCCAGATAAGTAACTAGAGAACCACTGAGAAGTATGGTATATGGCACCCAACTTTGCAAGACAAGTGACTAGTAGATTGTGATCAACAGTATCAAAAGCTTTACTTAGATCCAAAAAGACTGCTCTCGTTACCTTCTTTGCATCTATAGCAGAGATCCAGTCATTGGTTACTTTTGCTAATGCAGAAATTGTGCTGTGATTCGCCCGGAAGCCGGATTGGGCAGGGTTAATGAGAGAGAAGGTTTCCAAGTGAGATTTTAACTGATTGTGGATCAGTTTTTCAAGAACTTTAGTGTAACCCCCCTGCAAATGGGGGTTCCCAAAAGACTTCCAGGAGCTTGCTTGAATGCTCCAAGCCTGAATGGTGTTTGGCGTTTAAGCCATTTATCAGTGAGTGTTTTAGAGCCTCTGATACTGTCTCTTTAAGAGCTGTCTGCTTGCAGACATAATTAGTTTGTATGGGGGGACTGTGTGTTTCTCTGTTTGAGTACCACTTAACTGCTGCCTAATTCACTCCATTTTGCAGTCACTAGGAGTACAAAGGAACCTATCTGAAAGATGTAACTGTTTGCCAGAAATCATTTACAGTAATAATGAAATTACAGTTTGTCTAACCTGCTTTCTTTGCAGTCAGAACTGTGTCTGCCTAGTTCCCATTCTGGTTTTGAACTGCTGAACTGGACCAATCAGTGTGGGTAAGCTAGCTCTAAAATGGTGCCTTGGACGAATCAGAACTTGGACTCATAATCTGAGCCAGCCACAAGAGGATTGTGATGGCAGTGACTCTGGGAGATGTAGTTTAGACTTCGCGCCTTTTGGACCAACAGCAGCAGTCTATTGTGAGTGACAGCCAATCCAGTCAAGAACTGGGAGGAACTCAAAGGAAGTGCCCGTTTGTCTGTTGGAGTTTCAGTTTAGATCTGGCAGTGAAGGGAAAGAAACCCTGTGCTCCTTCAGTACAGTTTCAGTCAAAAACGTGTGTAAGGCCCAGAGTTCGGTCTGCAGCTTGTGTAACTGCTTGTTAGGACTGAACTGCTCCTGTGAAAAGAATCAAAGGATCTCTGAAGAGTAGAAACCAGGTTCACCCTGTAGAAGACTGGAGAAATTGTTGAATTGCACGGTCTGTCAGGAACTGAATCTTGTCAGTGTTCTCCCGGTATTGTGCAGTAATTGCGATCGGATAGGAAGCAGCATGCCTGGTATAGTACTTTTCTTTTTTACCATATAAATGTGTGAGGAGTCTCTTGGAGCTCAAGAGTAGCCCTGCTGACGTTGAAGGACCCTATCTTGTTTGGAGGTCGAGTACTAATTCAGGGTCGCCTCCCTGTTGAATTGCCATACATTAAATCCAAATGGAATCACTGTACTGCTGACTGTTTAAACTAATTTTTCTTTTCACTGTGTGAAAGGGCCCCTACCAGCTGCCACGGTTTGACTAGCCACTAGGCTTGGGTACCCAGGACAGTAACTGGTAGGGATAGGCCTTGCACAGAGCCATAGGTAGATAGTAAAGTGATAAGCTAATTAACCTGATTTCCCTTGTCCTTGTTATATCCCCTAAATAAATCAGAGCTGCTTGTTTCAGCAAAGTTATACTTCCTGAGGTATTTGTCTATGTTAAAGTACTGTACTGTGATTGTTGCACTGTATCTTATTTCACAGGAGGTCCCAGTGCCGGAACTAGTCCTGGGGGTAAGTGTATACTGTGAAGGTAATTCTGATATATTGTGTGGCCACTAGTGGGAAGAAAGGGGGTTGCAGTGTCCCAGAGGCTGTGACCAAGTAAGTTTAACTATTGCAAACCCTGACCTCTGGGTGAGGCACCCGCCATTGATCCAGGCCCCTCAACCTGTTAGTGGCAAATCAGGCAGGGGTAGTAGCCCCTGGGATAGCGCCATCTAGGGGTTACATTAGAAAGGATAGGCAATATGGAGATAGGCCTGTAGTTGTTTACATCGCACGGGTCGCCAGTTTTGAACAGAGGGAGGATATATGCTGATTTCCAGCAGGATGGCACAGTAGCAGATGTAATGGAAAGATTGAAGATGTGGAGAATTGGGGCAGCGAGATGGGCATGTCCTAGCCTGAGGAAAAAGGGTTCCAAGCCATCATCCCCTGCACTTTTTTTAGTGTCTAAATTAAGGAGAGAATCTTCTACTTCTTTAAAAGTTATCTCTCACTGAATTGAAAGGGCTAGATACGGAACTAAGTTTTGGGGGTAATGGGTTCACCGTATAGGCTGCATAAGGTGAAGAATCAAAGCTAGCCCAGCTGTGGCAAAGTGGGAGTTAAGTTTCTCAAGGATTAAGGACTTGTTTTCCACTATCTTATCTCTTACAACTAATTTTGTTGGGACAGAAGGGGCCGTGACTGCCCTTCTATAGATTTAATTGTTCTCCATATTTTGCAAGTGTTACCTTTGCTTGTTCTAGGGTAGAGATATAATAGTTAGCTTTAGCAGAACGTATACTTTTCACACAGGTATTTCTGGCTGCTCTAAAGGCCTGCCAATCCGAAGATTTCTTAGAATGCCTAGCTTTTGCCCAGAGCTTATCCCGGGCTATGAGAGCTGCTCTAAGATCTGGGGTAAACCAAGGGTTAGAGTTGTTCTGTACCTTTACTTTGATGAAGGGGGCGTGCTTATTTATCAATCTAGTAAGATTGTCATTGAGGGTGTAAGCTGCCTCATCAACATCTTTGGCTAGGTAGAGGTCTTGCCAACTGATCATGCCCAGGTCAGAGAGGACGTTTACTGCACTGAACTTGCGAAAGGACCGTTTTGTTATAAAGATGGGCTGAGGTCGGGCCTTAATTTGAGATCTTATGCAAGCAATAATCCATGATCACTCATGTCATTGTGAAACACTGCTGTATGAGATATTTTATGTGGGTGGGTAGTTAGCACCACATCTAGGATGGAGCTGTTGGCAGTATTTAGAATGTTATTCCTAGTGGGTTCGTTGACTAGTTGCCCAAGACCTAGCTCAGTTGCAGAGGGATTTGAGGCAGTGTGATTTAGGTGTTAGCCAATCCGTATTTAGATCCCTCAAGAATATTGTTTCAGTTTTTGCATTCATGAACATGGATTTTAGAAAATTAAGGACTTATCGCCACCAGACGGAGGTCTGTAGCCACCTATAAGTAAGCGTATTCAGAAGAGGGAGATGAAGGTTCAGAGAAACGATATCAAATTCCTTAGCTAGGGATTTGCAGCTAATATTAGTGACCGAGTACTTAGATTTGGCATAAATAACCACACCCCTGCCTCTAGAGTCTCTGTCTGCTCTAAATAGTTTGTAGTCCTGTAGTGAAATTTGTTGGTCAGTATTTGTCTTTTTTAACCACGACTCAGTAATTATGGATTCAGGATTGATATGCGCAGCCCAGGCTTGCAGTTGTACAAGTTTTTTGGGCAGGCTTAGAATATTGACCAACATCATCTTGAGACCTGTGGCCTCAGCAAAGTCAATAGGCGAGGTAAGTTGTGGGGGTACAGGATTTATCTCCACATTACCTGAGCAAAGGAGAAGCAGTAATATGATTTTCTTTAACGATCTTATAAGGATGTGGACGGCTTTTTTATTTCTTCGAGATTGTCCATAACGCACAGTACAGGAGGTAGCACCATTGTAGTTACAGTTTAACGTGATCAACATGAGTGCTCGAATAGACATAGGCGAGGGCAGCAGTAGGGGAAGGGTGGTAAACCGGGGAGAATAGGCTAGGAGAGGGGAGGAGGATGAAGTGACGGCTGCACAACAGCCCGTTATGACATGAGGTATTGATAATGTATATTGGAGCACTGGTTTGCATAGAGGTATCTGGGTTGCACTGTATTGTTAGTACTCTGTACATTAGGAATACAAATAACACAGTAAGGAAAGCCAATAGTGCCAGGATGGGTGGCTTACAATTGTTATTGGGCAGTGTTTTCCTAGGCAGATAGTTGGCCCACCTAGGTTCTCACTTAAACCCAAAGTAAGATTTACAACAGAAAGGGGAACAAGAAAAACAGGAGCAGATCAGTTTGATGGCTACAGTTCAGAAACTAATTGCACAGGGGCAGACTTATTGGCCACACTCAGCTGCCAAGCATAGATTGACAGCATACAATACTAGGCCAGTGAAACAGCAAAGAGATAGACAAAGGCGGAGCGTAAGTGTATTTAAAGGAGGCCTGGGAGGGGGTGGTGGGGGCGGAAGAAAAATTCAAGTAAGAGCTAGAGCTCAGACGAGCAGGGAAGTCTGTAAAAGTCTATGGAAAAGGCGCTTCAATCAGAGCGAAGCAGGCAGGCGGGCGGACCAATCACAATCCCCCTAGGGCAGCGCAGCGCCAATCAAGGGCGCCCAGGCGTGCTGGCTCTCAGAGAAGGATCCAGCGGTTTTACACTGTTCAGTGATCCATGCCCGATACCTTACGAAGTGGTAAGTGCTGCTGGAGGGAGTCGATGGTGGCGGCGGCCATAGGAGCGGCTGTTGCTGCCCGCTTTTTTCACCGGCGCGCCTTCAGGCGCAAAATCTAAGGACAAAAAAAGAGCTGGATCAATATTTATAGGGACAGACAATGCTTCAGGGGCGGGAAAGCAGGGAAGCTGGCGGCAGTTCGTCAGGACAAAGATGGCTCGACGGTTAGGAGAGGAAGCTGGGGGGGGGTGTACTGTCTTGAGGAGAGGGAGGCGGCCGCCGAAAGCACAGCAAATTGCAGTAGTTTAAGGTGGGGGTACAGCAGGTCAGTGCTAGAATTGAGAAAAGATTAGAAAACAGTGGGTTTTAGAGGACAGGGCGAAAGTTTACACAGTGAAATAAAAGCAGAGGAGTTCAGAGGACAGAACGAGAGCTTACACTATAGGATACAAGAAGGGGAGAGCACAACTGACTCACTAGCCATACACTGCCTGAGTTTACAATATGGTAAAAGGCTATGCTAGGCAGGACACAGTAATAACTTGACCTTAACAAAATCCAACTTTACATACAGTTTCAGCTTTTTAGGTACAAAATTCAAGTAAGAGCTAGAGCTCAGAAGAGCAGGGAAGTCTGTAAAGGTTTATGGAAAAGGCGTTCCAATCAGAGCAAAGCAGGCAGGCGGGCGGACCAATCACGACCCCCCTAGGGCAGCGCCGCGCCAATCAAGGGCACCCAGGCGTGCTGGCTCTCAGAGAAGGATTCAGCGGTTACTACCTGTGTGGCGATCCATTGCCCGATGCCTACAAGCGGTAAGGAGCTGCTGGAAGGAGTCGGTGGTGGCCGGGGCGGCGTGGGAAGCGGCTGTTGCTGGCCGCTTTTGCCGGCGTGCCTTCAGGCGCAAAATCTGTTCAGCGATCCGTGCCCCGATGCCCTTACAGCGGTAAGGGCTGCTGGAGAGAGTCGGGGAGTCATTTTCTTTCCTGGTCTTCATGGTCCTATGGGTCAGACTGTGAAGACATTGTTCTTTGACCTTTCTTGCAGAGGCCATCTGGGACCTCTCAGGCCCAGAAACTCAGGATGAGTTATTCTCATTAGTTACGTTGTCCTCCTCGGTCGAAAAGGTACTGAGGCGGTTGGAGGATCGATGCCGAGATAGTCTACACAGGCGCAAGCTAGTCTCACGGTGCCACACATGCGTGGTCCTGTCTCGGCGCCGGCCCTTCAGAAATTTTTAGGCTCCTGCTTGGTCCTAGTGCCTCCGGCGCTATCCCACTAGTGTGAATGAGTGATGGAGGCTGTCCAAGATCAATAATTACAGTAAGTACATAATTTCCCATTTCTATTCCTTTCCTGTCTATTTGTCTGTCTGGTTGCGTAACCAAATTTTCCTGTGAGACTTCAGACTTGATCCCCCGGCAGTCTCGTAGTTCTTTACCTCTTACTGTCTGTTTTCCCTTGCTGTTTGTTTTTCCTCCTTACATATCTGCTGATATAAAAATATATGCAAATCATTGTATGAAAATGTAACTGATAATGGGATCGCTTTTGTTTAGAAAATATATAGTGTTACTGTTGAAAAATATACATACATGCACAATTATATTTTGAGATGATTGTAACAAGCTATTATAAACTTTAGAGGTTACTTGAGAGCAAATCTTCCAGCCTTTTGCAAAAGGGGGCCTCTCCGCTCAAGCACACTGTGTTCTAGCAGCCCTGCCTGATATTTACAAGGACAGGATGTTTGCTAAGAATGTGGGTTGAAAAAGCTTATATAAGAGCTAAGTTGCAACTGCTCCTGGTGTTTCCTGTGCTTCCTGACCTGTGCCTTGATGACACTGTGCCTTCAGATGAAAAAGATTTTCCATCTGGTGCCAGGGCAGGGAGCTAGACCCCCTTACCTGCCCTTTGACTAGCATTCTAGACTACCTCTGGTCCATTTCTCAGTGAGGACTGAGGTCGTCAACCTTCAGGGTGCACATGGCAGCCATCTCTGCATATCAGGTGCAGGCTAGTATGCCGACTGTGGTGCAGGAGAAGGTGGTCATTCATTTCTTAAGACTTTAACCACCTGTCCCCACCAGTGCATGAACCACCACCTCGGGACATGTTGCTGGTGTTGGCATTGCTCATAGGCAAGCCGTTTGAACCAGTGCACAGTTGAGATGTCACACCTGTGGTGGAAGACCACCTTCTTGGTGGCTGCCATCTCCACCAGGAGGATCAGTGAGCTTGAGGTGCTCTTGTTGGAGTCTCCCTTCCTGGTCTTCCACAAGACCAAGTTCATCCTCAGCCCCCACCCGAAATTCCTCCCAAAGGTTGTGTTGGAGTTTCACCTTAATCAGGTGATTAACCTCCCGGTGTACTTCACCAATTCCACCTCAGAGCCTGAACACAGGCTCCACTTGTGCTCACTTACTACAAGGAGCGCACAGCTGGTGTTTGGGAAGAGGTTCACCAGCTATTTGTGACTTACTCTGAACCCACACCTGACAGACCGGCAGCTAAGCAGACAGTCGTCAGATGGATTGTCTCTTGCATCAAGCTCTGCTGTAGAGTGGCTGGTAGGGAGCCTCCCATAGAACTAAAGGCTTATTCCAACAGACATACTGCTGTCTCAGTGACTGCTTCCAGGGGCGTCCCTATCCAGGAAATCTGCAGGGCTGCTACCTGGAAGTCGGCACACACTTTCATTTCTCATCACCATATTTACCTTGGGTCAAGCCAGGATGTTGATTTTGGGACCTCTGTTCTCTAGTCCGTGTTTGCCAAGTAGGGGTGTGCACCTTGCCCTCTCCTTCTGGAGAATTGCTAGGAGTCTGCCAGAGTGTGGATAAGTGCACCATATCCACACCCCTAGAAATGAGGGTTACTCACCTGTAACTAGTTTTAGGAGTGGTATATGGTGTTCATCCACCCAACCTCCCCTGGCAAGTAGCACATGGATCCCTGCTTTCAGCATGCAACATATGACATCACGGGGCAGAGCCAAGGGATATACCACTTGGGTGGTGGGAGGAGCTTTACGTAGACATTCTGATGAATCATCTCTTAATGAAGAGCTGCCAATGTGTGGATGTGAAACATACACCAACCCTAGAACTACGGTTACAGGTAAGTAATCTATTTATTCTGAGTGTCTGTGTTAAATTTCCACTTAGGTTACATTGTTTTCATTATAAAGTCAAAAACACTGTGAAGTTAGCACTAGGAAGTGGTGCTACCATACTAAAACTTATATTAGTAAAAAAAATTTTGAGAAAGGATGTGTTTGGCATCCGAAACGCGTCAGGTTGGTGACATTTGCTAATAAAATGTACTTTTAATAGACCTGTGCCCTTGTATCAATGAGGTGTGTGTGCTCTACTTTGTTGTTTTCATTATAATTTGTGTTTTAACATATTAGCCACAAGTACACAACTGTTCTTCTGTTTTTTGTCTTTTATTTAAAGGTTTAAAGACCATCCCACATTAAATGATCGTTATTTATTGCTACACCTGCTAGGACGTGGTGGCTTTAGTGAAGTGTACAAGGTAATTCTAATGTTTCATTTTGCATTGCTATATAAACAAAGTATTTGTTAGTCACCATGTAGTCCCAAAAAATAATATCCTTGTCTGGCAAACATCAGTATACCCATTTTTCATTCATTGCTTTTAGTTCTGAGCTAAGATAGTGCCATGCCTCCCATGAAAAAATTTAATATCTTGGTTTTGTGTTGTGCTGTTTTCCATCAGAAACATGCAGCACCATCCTAATACAGCTTCAGTATGAATCTTGTATATGCATTCAACAGATAATCTCAAGGACTTTGCTTGGTATTTGAACAGCCCCATGTCAAATTCATACATTTTTGCCCAGTACATGATGGTCATCTAAACATTTAAAATCCACAGCAAAAACCGTGGGTTGCCATACTTGTTTTTAAGTTATGTGGTGAGACTTGATCCCTCTTTATGGAAAAAAAATCTGTAAGGAGTCAGATTGTTCGTTTTATGTAATCAGTGATCTTCCCTTGTCAATCTTCACCATTCATTACCGCTTAGGTTAAGCCGGATGCGCGCCATCACGGAGTTTTTTTTTGAGTTGGCTCTAGCAGGCGCCGTCCCTCGAGGCGGCCCCCTCTGCGTCATCTTGGAGGACAGCTGTTAGGAGCCGAGACGACTCCTCCATCTCAGTTCTGTTTCTCCCGCGTCGAGGCCGCACCTGCTAAGCGCGGTAGTGTATAGTGTTCGTTCTGGTTCGTCCCGACTCCCTCATCTCGTGTTCTCAGACTTCCACTCGACACGTATACCCGGTAAGACCGTTCCTTTATTTCTATCTACAGCGAGTGTTTTCCTACTTTTTTCCTCAGTTAGTTCACATCATGTCCGGTTCTGGAGCAAGGCGTGAAGTCAAGGCGGGCCGCACCCTATGCGCCGGTGCTCCTGTGGCGGCATTTTCCGTCTTGGACCGGCATGATGTCTGTCTCCGTTGCCTGGGACCCAACCACGACATGGGCCAGCGTGCGGCTTGTTTTCTCCATGGACCGTCGTGCAATCGCAAAGTCATGCGCGTTCAAGCTCGGCAGGCTCCGCGCCGATCTTTGGGGGGCGGGCGTCGCTCAGGATTCCAAGTAAGGTCTCTAGGCCTTCCCGGGTCCCCTCCGGGCCTATACAATCCGTGGAGGAGGGGGCTTCCTCCTCTTCTCTTGCCGAGAGGAAGCTTCTTCATGGTGTTAGGGGACGTCAGTCGTCCCGAGGCCGTGATGGTGACACGCCTCGGCAGTCACCTCCTCCGAGGTGCAGGCTCCCCAGTGTCGAGGCCCATGATTTCTGGGCCGGCACCGTGGACCTCGACACCGCCCTCCGGCGCCCGTTTTGAAGCGGCGCGGTGATCGAGCACGGCGCCGCCCTGGCCCCCGGTGCCACTCGCGGCACCATGGGCCCGGTCTCTTCTCCTGGCGGCACCGAGTCAGGTTCAGACACCGGGAGCGGCGCCGTGGGCCTGGCTGGTACCGCAGGGGAGGTAGGGCCGGGCCTGGCTGTCACGGGTGGGCGGGGGTCGTCCGGCGCCACCCCTGGCACCGGCACCGTTCGCGGTGCCGTTGCCCCGGGGATTCCCGGAGTTGCCAGCATTGAGGTTCTGCTAGTCTCGTCTTCTTCGGAGGCCGATGACTCGGATATGGACCCATCCTGGCACCCTGACTCGTCGGGGTCCCAGGCAGCGCAGCGGGCCCCTTCCATTGTCCCCTCTCCTGTCCTCCCCTGAGGGGTCTCGGGCTGGGGGTGGCCCTGGGTCCCAGGGGGTGATGTGGTGGGAACTGAGGAGGCTCCCCTCCTAGGGACCTGTGGCTGCCCTCCGGGTGCTGTTGCCTCCTCTGGACGTGGGGCGCTGCAGTCGAGGAGGAGGGCTCTTTGAGTCGAGGGTTATGGGGCAGGGGACAGGGGCCCGGTCTCTGTCGGCCGCCTCTGGTGGGTGGCTAGGAGTCAGACACGCGAACCCCGCCCTTCCCTCCTGGGCTCTAGGGTGCCCTCCGGTGGCGTTGCTGTGGACTGCCCTTCTGGAACCATGCAGTCCTGGGTTCGTCACAGGGGAGGTTCTCCCCCTGGGCTCTTCCAGGCATCGCTTTCTCAGGGTTCCGTCTTGCGGCCTGGTTTGTTGTCCGGGATCCCGCCAGCTCGGGCTCCGTTCCCCGGATTTCAGAGTCCTGGCAGAGGTCAGTTGCCTCTTCGTAGATGCCCTTCTCCAGTACCTCTGCTTCCACCCCGCGCGCTTCCAGGCCATGTCGGTCCTACAGGTCCGTTATCCTGGGAGCAGTTCAGGGGTTCTGCGTCGGCCTTCCCCTCTTACGTTAGGTGTATGCATGAGCGGGTCTTTCGACTCTCCCCACTGCCGCAGGAATCCTCTGGACATTCGAGCTCTCCATCATCCTCGTCTTCCTCCTCTGAGGGAGAGGAACCCCTTGCTCATCTTTCTTCCGACGCTGATTTCACTGAATATCAGCGTTCCTCGAGGATGGTAGAGGACCTTCAATCTCTTATGTAAGGAGAGACAATACCGAGCAGGAGACGCGTGTGAACCTTGGAGAATTCAGTGCCCAACACCTGGTGGTACCTTCCTGGCCTATCCCTTCCAGGAGGCGTCTATCCGTTCCTGGCAGTAGCCAGCGCCTTTCTCCAGCCCGGCTGACTGCCGTCGTTGGTATTGTGCCCCCTCGGAATCTCTGGGTACTCTTCCCAACCCGCCCTGGGCTTGGTGTACCTAGAGACTCCTTCCGGGCGCCGCTGCCTGGCGCACGACCGCCCACCAGATTCGGATTCTCTACAGTTCGACCAGTGGGGGCTCAGAGTGTTCTCTTCTTCTTGTGCGGTGGCTTGTATTGCATCACATCAGGCTCACCACGCTGCCTACAATCGGCATCTGTGGTCGATGCTCTCCCAGCTCCTAGCATCAATGCCTGATACGGAGCAAACCAGACAAGCTATTGCCCTCTCCGCTGTAGGCCTGGAGCTGGCAGAGCACCAAGCAAGGGCATCTTACTGACGCCAGTGAGGTGGCTTCCAGGCTTAGGGGACAGCGATCTGCATGGGGCGGACGGCATGGCTTCGGCTTATCAAGGTTGTCACCTCTGGCCCGGCGTGAGGGTGATGCGCCCGCCTGGGACCTCCGCTTTTCTCTCCAGAGCTAGAGACTTTGCAGGCTTCCTCCGTCTCCCGTCCTCGGAGGCACCTCTAGCTCTTCTCCACATAGGCTTCTCTCTGTACTCAGCAGGTCTTCCCTTCTGTTTCTCACCAACAGGAGGCTGGGGTCTTGTTCCTCAGGGTTCTACCTCCCTTTAAGGGGAGGGCTAGGTACTTTCTATAGTATGAATGGTGAAGATTGACAAGGGAAGATATGAAAATTACGCACTCACCGTAATTGCTGATCTCTCTTGTATCTTCACCATTCATTACTGATACCCACCCACCTTCCCTCAGTGGCCTCCTTCTGTATGCCTCCCGCCTGCTCCTCTTACTCCTTGGTCTTTATGCCAAAAAACAACTTTTCTTTTTTCCCATTCTTGGTGAATGGATCCCAGGATTTACTTCACTCTAAGATCGATTAGGCTTTGCTCATAAAAGTGCTGAGTCGTTGGGGAGATGCATGGCTCTTGCCTCGCCGTGTTTGGCAGGCGCAGCACTTCTAGGGACTCTGTGTAAATACTGTCTGTACAGTTAGTATAGTCCCAAGAAAGGGGAAAAAAAAAAAAAAAACACTGCTAATCAATTATTCAAAACCCTGGACCCCCTTTTTTCCTCAAGGTAAAGAGGAACGAGTACGGTTACAAATTTCTTTAATTTTGAGGGAACTTTTTCTGACTGCCCTACGGTGCAATTCCTTGCCTCCTCAGGTCATGTTGTTCCACAGCCTGGTGGCCATGCCCTGTCTGGGAACCTTCAACTTAGGATCCCCTTGGCAGGCATTGTTTTTCAAAAAGCTTTACAGCTGCTGGCTGACCTTGTCAGCTTCAAGCCTCTGTCTGCCTTGTCATGGCAAGTCTGATTGAGTCCCTCTCTATTTTTCTTACAAACTGCCTTCGAGAAGGCTTAGTTTTTCCATTCTCTTCTGTGGTAGCACTTATCAAGGTGCTAGGAACTTAGTCCTCTTCCTGGATGGGCGCTTCCGAACAGGTTCTGCTCAGTCAGTCCAGGAGCCCTCAACTGGGATGAAGAGCTTGGCATGTTGAGAGTCCTGAGACTCTGCCTCTCTTGGTCTGTTTAGCAGGTTGGTGGAACCTTTCCTCAGCCCTACCAATGGGGATTCTTGCTCCCTCATTAATTTCGAGCTCATAAGCCTCTCAACCAACACTGCTCGTGGGCACTGTTCTCCTTCTCAACATGCCCTCTCTCTCTTTCTTCTTCCTTCATTCCTCTCTCTTTCTCCTTCCCTCTCTCTCTCTCTGTTCCTGTCCTAGAGCCGCCTCGAAAGGAGGCCCCATGGGTCCCTTAGGTAGAATTCTCTCTCTTGTCTATTCTCCTTTGGCTTATTCCTTTTCAGTTTATTTCTTCCTTTTTCTATCCCTTGGCTCTTTGCCTGCTTCTTTTTCTCACACTTTATTTTGCCTCTCGCTAACAGAACTGAGATGGAGGGAGTCCGCTGCTCCTAACGGCCGTCCTCGCATGACGAGGCGCCACGAGACGGCAACTAGAGCCACAACTCAAAAAAAAATCCTCCCAGAAGGGCAGCGCACTCCGCTTAACCCAAGCAGTAATGAATGGTGAAGATACAAGAGAAGATCAAGAATTACGGTAGGTACGTAATTTTCATTTTTAGGTGTTTATATGAGGGTAAAAGAAGTAAAACAATGACACATAGCCGGCCCGGTGGCACTGAGGGTTGAGGCGCTGGTCGCCACACCTTGCGCTACGCCGGCGACCCGGGTTCGGGAACAACCTCGGGTGGGGGTGGGCAGAGCAGGATCGAGCATGCCAGTGGGCAGCTCTCCTCTCCAGAGGGTGGTGAGGGTGGGTTGGCGCCTCCCGTAACTCCGCTCCCACCAAGTGGAGGTCCAGTGGGTAGCATAGGCAGAGAGGGAGTGGCAGTCAGTTACAGGAGGTGGAAGGGGCTGAGCTGGCACCGCGTGGGGTGCGTAGCGTGCCTCCACACGCTCGGGGGATCGGGGACAAAAATTGTAAAATGCCTATGTGTCCCTGTCGCCAGTTGACGGGAGGAGGCGACAGGGACCAAATAGCTAAATAAAAAAAACAATGGCACATCCTTTGTCACAGTGTTTGCTTCATTTTTTTCACAAATACAAAAAAAAGTGAATTACCAATACTGTGATACCTTCTTGAATAACCCCCAAAATGGTGTAAATATTTATATGTTTTTATGTATAAAACCATTTCAGTCCCATGTCACTTTACTAAAAGTTTTTTGATAGATGTAGAATATGGCTGTGAATATAGCAAAAGAAAGAAATATAGGGTTTGCAATGCTTCTTTTGATGTTATCTGCTCCAAAGTTGCAGTTTTAGAGGTGGTCAGCTCAGGACAAAAATAATTGAAAAATCCTAGTAAACAAATTGCCAGAAAGCTATTCAAACAGTTAAATGTACATGCAGCATGACAAGGACTTTAAAAGAACGGAGTACCAAAGACAGACAGACATGTACGTAAAGTGCCTTGAATGATGCCAGCGGCTACAATTTTAGAACTCATTTCCTCGCTGCTATCCTATGTATTCTTAGCTGGACATGACATGATAGGATTGATCGTTATTCTAGTAATGTTTCCATATATTTAAGAATGTACTTCTGCCAGTAAACAGCCTTGAAGCTTTTTCAGGTGCAACAGGGAAGAATGGCAGTTTGAAACACCTGGGAACATCTTTAATAGAAGAGATTTTTAAAAGTTGTGAATGGGGGCCATCTTTAAACACTTGGGACATTAATTACAAAATTAACTATAAAAGCTGAAAAATATTTGAAAAGAAAAACTAAAAATGCATTCAGGATTCATCTTAGGATGTCAAACACATTTGTGCAAAAAAAAAAAAAAAAAATTGCCAACTAACAAATACTACTGCTTTAACAGATTTTCTTGTCAGAATTTATTTACTAAGAAATATTAAACTACATTTGGCAATGCTCCAGATAAGATTTTCCAATGTGAGTATTGTACTACTCATTTTCAAAGTGAGGTGAGTAAATCAAAATTTGGATGTGTATAAAGACATAATCCTTAGATTGAGGATTGTTTTTGTTAGTTTTTTTTTTGTAAATATGTTTATTCAACATTTTTCACATAACATTACAGGCACATAAACTGCTGTTACAATTGAAGAAGTAAGGACACAGTTCACATCTGTATACAGATTAGAAACCAAAAATGACATAGAAGGGAGTATTGCACAGTATTAGTTTATGCAGGTTTGGGGAACAAAAAACGACCTCTCGCTGATAATATAGAGCACACATATATACCTAGCAACCCGAATTTGGGATCCTTCCACCATTGAATTGATGGAATCATTTCGGACAGTCATTTTTTTTGTGATGGCCTTTCTTGCTACTGTAAGCAAACATCCAGTAACATATGGATCATTGAACTGCAAAAACCCACGTGGGTGTCTAAACAGAAAATAATACAGCTCGTTCAATGAGAGTTATAGAATCCCAAAAAATGTCCCACTGCTTTTCTCTAAGCTATTCCCAAAAGAGCAACAGGTGAGAACATTGCCAAAAAATGTGTGCATGAGTTGCTCCTATTGTCGCCAATCCCCTCCAACAATCTGCTTCCCTGTGTGGCAAAATAGTTTATTTGATTATCTGGCATACAGAAGGAACATATCAAGTTTTCAGTGAAAATTCCTGCCCAGTATGGAAGGTAGCTGCACAGTGGATATTTGTCAAGTATTTGTCCCAGTGCTGGGATGTAATTTGTATTCCCAAATCAAGTTCCCATTTTATTCATACATTGTCAATAGATTTCTGGGACAGCTGAGTGGTTGCTTCATATAATTGGGGAAAGTTAATAAACAAGGTTGCATGTACATTCTTATGCCACAGTTGTAGTTCAGATTTAATAAAATCCCTTGCCTGTGGGCAGCAGAAATCATCTAGTGACGCAGCCCACATTTAGTTTGGATGTCTTCAAATGCTATAAAAGTCCTTCAGTGAAGAAACTGGTAAGACTAGTGCTGACCTACCTGTTCCCCTTTTTGCAAAAAGGGATGTAACTTAGCTGGAACAAACACTTGTTTAGAGCAGTGTATGACGGAACTTTTATAAGCTCTGATCAGGTGTTTGTCAGTCCCGCTGCTTTCCCAGGGCTGTGTACAGTCCTCTGTGACCGAACTTAGCCCATGGAGGACGGGGACCAATAAACAAACGATCAGAGCTTATAAAAAACTCTTATGCACTGCAAGCTATGGAATCTCCCACTGCTGCAGCTCTCCTCTAATGTCAGCTACAGATGGTTCTGGGATTTGTAGTCACCAATCAGCTTGCAAGTCAGCAGAACCAGTCTGAAACAATCTACTATACTGCAGTAAATGGGAAGTGAAAGGAAAAAAAATGTGTTTTTGCACACAAAGTGCAAATTGGAACCAGACCCTCACTTGTGTGTGGAGCTCTTGGTGCAGACTGTTCCCCTTTAATGCCTGAGTTGTGCCCAATCCAAATTCAGTGGGAAATCATTCTGCTCCATTTTCTAATTGGTGTATTTTTTTAATGAAATAACGCAACAATAATTCACTGGTGTCATTTGCCTCTGTCATTTACAGGAAGCTTCAGGTGGGCATCAAAACCACTGTAATTTAACACCCCCATACACACACATGCACTTGCAGCAGCTTTCCTGTAATATCTGCCAGAGTCCTAGCATGCAAACCCCACACCCCCCAGCAGAAATCTCAAGGTCAGGCAGCCTGCCCACACACACACACACATTTTTTTTCCCCCCAGTTCTTTTACATTATGTCGTCGTGTGTGTGTGTGTGTGTGTGTGTGTGCTGGTCCAACACATTAAAAAAATATATGGAGAATTTATGAATTACTGTGCAGATACCCTCAGACCTTATACTTTGTCACCTTAGTAATACACACAAGTCACACGTGACTAACTTGTATAGAAAGAAAGCATTGTATGACCAGACTCACCTTGTCACATGATTGCCTATGATTGTCTTCCCGTTCAGCCAACTTCAGGTCATTTTTAATTGAATCTGAAAAAGTAACTGCCATCACATTCTGCACACACAATCCATCCCATCCCAGCATTTGCTGTTGCCTACAGTGGTCACAAGTACACTCAACAACGACTCTTTCATGTGGTTGCTTCCCGCTGCCTCTGCAAAACATTGTATGCTGACTCTACACGCATGCTCCCACTGCTTCTGCACAGCACACTAGCTGTTGTTAACGTCCTTAGCACCCATGTAGCGCCCCTCCCCCCACACACACACACACAGAATAGAATGTTGTCTGCTCCTTTTAGTACATGCTTGCCACTACTAACCACCCACGGCAGGCACAGTTCCAGAATGGTCGAACACATGCATGGATAGCAGCAGCAACACTAAGTTTGCCCCCATGGCTCCTTTCACTGCCTGCTTACTTACTGCAGCTTCTGGGATCATGCCTGCTCCTCTGTGTGTCCGCACATGTGTAGGCTTCTGGGTCCTACAGCCTTCCAACAGCACTCACTAGGTCCCTTGAGTTCTAATACCACTTATCTCATATACAGTACTTGATGTGCAAAGTATTCCAAAAAAGGTTTATAGATGCCTGTTTTGGAAACATAAATAGGGCATGTACACAACTTACCTGGAGCACTGACACTAGGTTTGGACTGTGGCAAGTGTGCTTTTTGTATTTACCTTAGCAAATATTTAGCACTGTGTGAGTTATAGAAAATTATGTAATATTTGTTAATTGCCTTTGTATGTCAGTAAAGGTCAACTAGCCTTATAAAAATGCATACATGGGAGAAAATAGACATACTTTTCTTTTACCCGAGAAAAACTAGGCATTGTAAAGCTGTTCACATAAAGCTGTAGGCACTGGTTCCCAGTATTTTTAATATCTGTTGAATACATGTTTTGTTTTTAGGCATTTGATCTATTTGAACAGAGATATGCTGCTGTGAAGATTCACCAACTTAATAAAAACTGGAGAGAAGAGAAGAAGGAGAACTACCACAAGTAATTTTATTAAATGTTTTTTTGTTAGTGATTGAATGGTGAACAGTTTTTTTTAGTATGGAAAGTAATTAAAGTTTAAAATATTTTTCTTCAGACATGCCTGTAGAGAGTATCGAATACACAAAGAACTGGATCATCCCAGGATTGTTAAGCTGTACGACTATTTCTCTCTGGACACAGATACGTAAGTGTGCTGAACCAAAACGTTTAGGCAAGCTCATCATTTTAAGTATTGCAGTTTATTTATCTTTTACTGGGTTAAGTGCACTAGACACAGGAGTGACTATTTTTCAGACACAACCTGGGAGGTTACAAAGCAGTGTAACAAAATACAAGACAGGAATCTGAACAATACAATACAGAACGTTGACAATGCTCAGCAAAACAGAATAAATGAATGATACAATCAGTAAAGCTGCAAAAGAAGTAAATCTGTAGTACGGTGGGTGGAGTAGAACAGCATAATAGAGTAAAGCTAGGCAGCACACATGAGCTACATGTTTGACAATACAAGTGCTGTCATAACATTCTTCAATAGTACATCTCAGAGGTCATCATTTCAAAGCAGGTAGATCAAGGGAGTCTAGAGATGTAGGTGGTAGAAAGACAAGATATTTAGGGGGGATTGAAACACTTGCATTGGGCATTGGAGGTGAGAAGAGAACGATGTTTCAGTTAATGTGAATGTAGAGCGAGTCATGTTTATAAATGGAAATTTTCATTAACAAAATAGTTGAAGTAATATCTAAGTCAGTGTAACAATTTGCTATAAGAGCGGAAAATGGTTGCTTTCACCTAGTTAACATGAAATATTGCAGAAATCTGATAGCTATCAAGGTAATGTATACAGCCACTGGCACAGTCAAAACGTACCAAATAGGTATCTTTTCTTTTTAATATAGATTTGTAGTGGCAGTAATTCTTATTTATTTCAAATTTGGTCACCCGGAAAGGTATGCTAAGCCAAGCAAGGCTCGTTTCCAGGAGTGACCCAGGGAAGGGTATAAGGGAGAGGAAAAAGTCAACAAAAAAAAGCCAGATTATCAGCAAATGCTGAGTACAACAGAAGGAAGGAAGAAACAAATAATTTTTATTATGTTATGTTTGTGTATATTCTGTCTGATTCAACATGAACAACTTTTTCTTTCTTTTCTAAAGATTTTGTACTGTGTTAGAATTTTGTGAAGGCAACGACTTAGATTTCTACTTGAAGCAACACAAACTAATGTCTGAGAAGGAAGCCCGGTCCATTGTAATGCAGATAGTAAATGCACTACGTTACCTTAATGAGATCAAGCCTCCTATAATACACTATGATCTTAAACCTGGTAAGTGCATAGCTTTAAAACTTAGTCATATGTAATATGCCTTCACTATTCATTTTATTATTCAGTAATGTCTATCCACCCAGCCAAAATAGGACGGTGCAGCCACACCCCAAAAACTTGAATGGCAGGAGCCTATCCATTTAACTTTGTATAGGGTCTGGTGTTCTGACCAGAACTTGTTTGTTCTGCCTTGGAGAATATTAGACAGACCCTCTCAGAAATGACATCTGCCTTTAGGGCTGCCTTGTAGTCCATTGCCAATGCACAGCTCAGGTTTCTTCATTGAAAGCAGGCTGCAGAGCCAGCTTGTCAGTGCAGCGGTAGCACTATCATGTACATTGCTGGTGACCTGAGTTCAGGAACGAGCTCGGGTCATTGGGTGCTGGCCGGATGAAGGGGGATCAGGCATCTCAGAGGACGCTATCCTCCTCTGGGGAGAGAGGACTCCGTTCCGCACCACAGTACTGCCACCTGGGCGAGTACAGGTGACAGTGTAACTGGATAGGGAAGGGGGTGTCACAGATGTTGGTGTGCGAATGCACGATATCGCAGTAATGGCATGCCTTTGACACCATTGCAGCCAACACGTCCCCAGTGGCTGAAAACCAGGGAAAATACACACCCCAGCACCTCCAAGGATAATGGCCCGGTAAACCTGAGTCCCCGCCTTCCAAGTGCAGCACCACCTGACAAGACAAGAAGTTTGGTGTGTCTCTTCCCCAAACCCTGCATTGGGGGCTTAAACCAAGGCTCTGTGGAGATCCTGGGGTGGGTGGAGGGTCTGGAGATCAGGGCCAAAAACAGAAAGTTATGAAAAAGAGAAAAAAAGCAGGCTGCAGTTGGAGATTACTGTGGTTTTTATTAGCTGTACTTGAGGCCACTAGAGGGATTTGCTCTGCTCTCTTCCAAGCTGTTTTGCATTTCCCATTTGGCCAGTAGAGTTCTTTTCACAAGAAGATGAGTGTCAGTCACAAAACCACCTGAATGCCCTCCGCATAAGAAATGGAAGGCAGAAATCGTGACGTTCTTGAGGATATCATATACTGGAAGGGTAACTGGTTCAGTTTAATAAAATATGGAACCCATGGCTGGAATTGTTAGGCCATACCCAGTATACAACCTAGGGGAAGCCAAAGTTAGAGTGGTCTACATCTGTTTATTAGGCTCTCATCCCAATACCATGCCCCCCATTCTTCTACTTATCTCCTTTCACCTAGCTAATCACTGTAACATTTGCAACACACTTGGCCAGCTTAAAGTTTTAATCTTTTTACCATGCTTACTTAAAATTGAGATACTGTTTTCACCCTATCAAATGGCATGCTTGCTCACACTATTACATTGAAAACCGCCAGTGCAAGAAATTAAGAGTTGGCCTTGGCCAGTCATTTTTTTCTTATCGTTAAGAAAAGTTACCTGATGAGTTACCTGGCTCGTATGTGAATGACAGAAAATCTGTCCCCTTCCCCTCAACATCCTGATGAACCCAGTGCCCACCTGCCAGAGAATCAAAAATAAATAAATCAGCTCCTCTCCCCCAAACGACATGAAGGGGCCGGTGCCCAACCGCAGTCTGCCAAGGAGTATAAAAAGTCCCCCTCTGCTGTGCGCTGCGAATACCACCAGTGAGTTTGGACCTCTCCATCACTTCAGGCCTCCAGCCCACCAGCTTTGGGGGGGGTCTGACTTGACAGCACACACTTCTGAGGCTGTAATCCTAAATACATTTAATCCTGGCTCTACCACTTGACTCTCCCTCTCTCACTGTCTTTCCTGCTTTTGGTACACAGTCTCCGCTCTGCACCCTGTCAGGAATTAAAAAAATAATTCTAGGAGCGTGGATATATTGTTCATGCACACTTCTTGGCATGTCCCTTTCCCCTTTAAATCTTGCCGGAAAGTCTTCAAGCTGGCTCCTCCCACCCACCCGGGTGGTAAATACCTTGGCTCCGCCCCATGACACCAAATCTTCCTTTCCACTGGAAGATACAGGTTCCCTAGTGCTCTTGCAGCAATTCGTAGGCCCTGATTCAGCTACCGGTTTTACCGAAACTTACTTTAAAACTCGTTCAAGTTAATGATTCCGATTGTAGCGCATCGAACATGGAGGAAAATTCTTCCCCCGGATTTCGCCGGTGTACTTGCGGCCAGATGTCACGCACAGATCCCCACCTAACGTGCGTTTCTAGGGACATGGATATGTTGTTCATCCACACTTATTGGCAGGTTCCTTGCCGCTTTAAATCTTGCCGGAAGGTCTTCAAGCTGACTCCTCCCACCCACCCGGGTGGTAAAACTCTCGGCTCCGCCCCATGACGCCAGATCTTCCTTACCGCTTGGAAGCTCAGGTTCCTTCCTTAACGCTCTGCGATTAAGACTGGTTCTAATTCTTAAGTTGAGAAATCAAAAGTTTTGCTAAAAGACTTGGTCTTCTTTCTCCTCGCGGCTACGATGGACAAATCGACTCCAGTTTCGGAGGTGCCCTGCGGGCAGAAGATGTCTAGGACGGATCCGCTCCACGTCGTCTACTGCCTGGGCCTTGAGCACGCACCAGCAGGTCTGCGACTTGTGCTCTTCTTTCGCCTACGCCCTTGAAGACCGTGGGCTGCCCGACTACAACTGGGGCGCCTTGAGAAAAGAATTCCACCAGTGAAATCTAAAGAGGCCCGATTAGCGGTGTCCGCGGGCCGGCGGCTTGGCCGGATCAGCTCGAGCAGATGATCGCCCTCGAAGAGGAGGTAGCGTGGACGCTTCTACTCGGCTGCGGCATTTGTCCCGCCTCTCGGTGCCTCGTGCTTGGCTTCTTTTAAGGAGCTTTGTCCTGACCCTCTCGACGAAAGGTGAGGGTCCAACTTCTTCGGGACCTTTTCCAGGTCCAAAAGAGCAAAGGTAGTCTCTCCGCCGACTCTTGGGAGCGGAAAGATCCCCTTGTCGACAGTCGACTTCAGTCGACCCTCAGCTTGGCCACTGGCTTCACGGTGTCCCTGTCAGGCCAGTTGACTGAGACTCCCGACGACGCGGTCGAGATTTTTCTCGACCCATTAGACGGGTTGTTGGCTGGAGAAGCTGAGAATCCCCTTTCCCCGGTTCCCCGGTGGGAATTGAGGATCCCGTCTGCTCGTCTGTGCCTCCGGTTCCGGGCCGGTGGGATCGTCCGGGCGAGAAGTGCGATTTCCCGACGCTTCTCCTCGCCTTCCTCGGCCCTAGTCAGACTCTCGAGGTCTCGGACATCTCGCGATCAACCTGATCCCGCGCCATGGCGGTCTCGGCATCCTGGACAAGCGGCGCCGCTGCTCTTCCCTCGGACTAGGGGAGGCTTCGGCGCAAGTTGCATCAGAAGTACGAGGAACTCATGTGGCAACAGCTCCTTTTGACCGGGACTAGGCTGACCCAGTCGGCTTCCCCGTCCATTAAGTGGCTGTCACCGGAGCGGCCGAAACAACCCCTCGTTGTAGCCGTGGAGCCTGTTCCCAGGCCGGTTGTTCGGCTAATTCCAGCTGCCCCACCGATTCTGGTGGAACCTCCACCTCCACAGCCATTAGTTGGGGCTCCGACCAAAAATTCTCGGTCGGCCTTGGGTTTGCCCATAGGCTGTCTGTCACCCTCACTCCGATAAACCTCGGCGGGTGGAGGTGGCTCAGGCCGAGGCAGCTCTTTGAGGACTCTTGAGTCGATGATGGTTCCTCCCTCTTCTCCAAGCGCTGGACTTGAGTCCTCGGGAGGGCAGTCAGTGGACGATAGCCCGCCGTCCTTCTTAGGGTTGCCTGACTCATCTCGGAGTCCACCAGGATGAAGCTCGAACCCGTTTCAAGCGGGCCAGGTATCCCTCACGGAGATTCTGGACGAAGGGATTCTCCTCCGGAGGCCTTTCCGTGGCCGAAGCCATAGTGGGTCCGGCCTTGGAACTCTGGCAGCGTCCTGCTTCCTGCCCTGCGCCTTTGGCCAGGAAGTATGCGGTCCCTACCGGTTCCCTGTCTGGTTTTTCGGAACACCCCTCGGCCGAGGGGTTGGTTACCGACAGAGTTTTCCGGCATGCCGGGAACGCCAGGGATGTGGACAAACCTCCTGACAAGGAATCCAAGAAATTGGATTATGCCGGGCGAAAAGTCTATGCTGCGTCCTCTCTCTGCCTTCGTCAGGCCAGTTCGGCCGTCCTCATGGCACATTTTTCTCACGCCCTGTTGGGCTCCCTGGATGAGGTTGTCCCTCATCTTCCCGCAGATCTGCAGACTACGGTCAGGCAGGTGCGGGACCAGGGCAGGGCAGTGGCCAAACAGCAGCTTCAGACTGCGTTAGACATCGGGGACTCATGTGCCAGGTCTGTGGCGGCCGCAGTGTCCATGCGTCGTCGGGCTTGACTGAGGATATCCACCTTTACCTCGGATACCCAGCACAAGTTGGCAGATGTTCCCTTTTTGGGGACTGACCTCTTCGGCCCTGGGGTGGAAGGTCACCTGCAGAGGATCGAGAAGTCCAATGCTACCTTGAACTCTGTCTCTTCCGCTCAGAAGGACGAAGGCCGCAAGTCACAGCCTAAGCCCTTTCGTCCTTCTGCGCCCGCGGTGCGCCCGGCCCAGCAACGTCTTGGTCAGCAGGCTCGAGCTTGGCATCCCAAACCCAAGCCGTCGGCTTCCTCCAACAGGAAGCAGGGAGGTAAAGGCCCAGGAGGTCCCTCGGCCGGTCCCTCCTCAAGCCTGCCCAGTGACGGGCTGAGGGGTGTCGCCCCCATCCCTGTCACCTCACCCCTGGTTCCCCACGTGGGGGGACGGCTCCGACACTTCCTTTCCGCCTAATCCACTGTTACCACGGACAGGTGGGTACTGGAGGTGGTGGGAAAAGGCCTACCTCTAGAATTTGAGCAGGCTTCAGAGCCGTCGCACCTCGGGGGGCCTCGGGGTCCGCAGCCTCACTGGCGGCTCGTCGAGCCGACATCGCTCTCCTCCTCCAAAAGGAGGTGATCACGGAGGTAGAGGACCCCCTTTAGACCCAGGGTTCGTGTCCAGGTATTTCCTGGTTCCGAAACGGACGGGGGGCTGGCGCTCCATTCTCGACCTACACGACCTGAACAAGTTCCTAAGGTCTCGGACCTTCAGAATGGTCACTCTGGCGCAGATAATACCATCTCTGGAACACCGGTGTGGTTCTGCTCTCTCTGGACCTACAGGGCCGCGTTCTTTCATGTCCCTATCCGTCCGTCCTTGAGGAGATTCCTCCGGCTTTCAGCGGAGGATCCTTACTTCGAGCCATGCCCTTGACTTATCTCAGCTCCCAGGATCTTCACCAAATGCATGGCAGTGGTGACAGCATTCCTCTTGGCGTGAGGTCCGAGTGTACCCACCTGCAGACGATTGGCTGATAGCAGCCCCCTCCAGATGGGAGGTAGTGCGGTCAGAGATCTGGCCCTCTAGGTTTGCTCTCAAGTGGCCTTCTCATCAACGAGGCCAAGTCGGAACTGGGCGAAGCAGGTGATCCTGTTCATCGGGGCAGAGCTCGACTCTCTTGGCGCCGAGCACAGCTCCCGGCGGACAGGGCCGAGTTCTTACCTCCTTTGCCCAATCATTTCTGGTTGGGCAATCAGCGCCTAGCCGGACTTCCTCGCCTCCTGGGTCTCATGGCGGCCTGTATCAGTGTGGTCCGTTGGGCACGCTGGCACATGCGCCCCCTTCAGTGGGGACTGGCCAGCCAGTGGTCACAATGCTGCGATCCTTTGGACCAGCTAGTGATAGTGACCCAGGAGATGTGGAACGCTCTCCAGTGGTGGACCGTTCCATCCCATCTGCAGGAGGGCATCCCGTTTGTCCGCCCCGAGCCGATGGTCTCTCTATCGACCGATGCCTCTCTGATGGGTTGGATTGCCCATCTGGGGGAACACCGAGTGCACGGCCTCTGGTCCCCGCGGGAGTCCCGATGCCACATCAACCTGCTGGAGCTCCGAGCGGTCCGCCTAGCTCACCCGCTTTGCTCCGTTCTCCAGGGTCAAGTGGTCCAGTCCAGACGGACAATACCGACCGTGTACTACCTGAACCGCCAGGGCGGGACATGCTCCATGCTTCTATGCAAGGAAGCTCTCCGCATTTGGTCACTCGTGCGCAGCCTGGAGGCGGATCTCCTAGCCATTCATGTGGCAGGAGCCTCCAACACCCTGGCCGATGCCCTGAGCCGGATAGGGGCTGCATCTCACGAGTGGTCTCTCCTGCCGGAGGTAGTACAAGATCTGTTCTCCCACAGGGGCACACCTCAGGTGGACCTGTTTGCCTCCAGGGAGAATGCGAAGCTGAGGCTGTTTCATGCCCGCCCCCTTCAGCAGGGCTCGCTGCAGGGGGATGCCTTCTCGAGGCTGTGGACCCCGGGCCTCTTTTACGCCTTTCCCCCATTTCCCTTGAATCACAAGGTGCTTCTCAAGACAAGGAGGGACAAGGCGCAGGTGATTCTGATAGCCCCAGACTGGCCCCACCAGTTCTGGTACCCAGATCTCCTCAGCCTCAGCTCCAGGCTCCCGAGGCAGCTTCCAGCTCGCCCGGACCTGCTCTCAGTCAATCAGGGGAAGGTGTTCCATCCGGACCTTCAATCCCTGCACCTGACGCCTGGTTCCTGAGCGGCTAGAGTTCCAGGCCTTGGGTCTTTCCGGCGAGGTCCTCAATGTTGTTGAGGCGTCCCGTAGAGTCGACCAGGAAATGCTATGCCTTCAAATGGAAGAGGTTTTCCATTTGGTGTCAGGAGTAAGGGCTTGGACCCTTCCTCCTGTTCCTTGGCAAGCATTTTGGACTATTTATGGTCCCTTTCTAGTCAGGGCTTGAGGTCGACGATCCTAAAGGTGCACCTGGCAGCCATCTCTGCCCCGAGTGAGCCGAGGGAGCAGTCAGTGGCGCAGGAGAAGGTGGTCTAGCGCTTTTTCAAATGCCTTGATCACATTTCCCCTCCGGTGCGAGAACCTCCACCTCCGTGGGATTTACTGCTGGTACTGGCAAAGCTCATGGGCAAGCCATTCGAACCAGTGCACAGGTGTGAACTCTCTCACCTGTCGTGGAAGACCACCTTCAAACAACATGAAGTCTTGCTATATTATGACAAGTTGCAGTTTGTCCCACCACTAGAACTGCTCTGGAGGTGAAATAGTTAAATCCATTCCATGAATGGAACTTTGAGCATGAGCTCTAAGATAGCTCTGTCTGTGTAGTTTCAAACCTGAACTGTCAGATTCTTTACTCCGCCTCACTGAACAGTCGCTCCGGAGATTTCTCCTACTGCTCGGTTCATTTCTCGGTTTAAACAGTGTTTTCTCGGTTCGATTCAACGAGAATAGTTTTATTTAAACATAAAACCGTTCGGTTCAAGCTCTGTCTGTGGTATCCTAAGTAATTTAAAATTGTATTTTCTGTGTGGAACTTGTAAGTTTATCGGTTCGGTTTTGAACGATCAGCTGGAATTAAAAGCTTAAAATTTTAAAGCTTGTCATTTGAAGTCGCGGTTCCAGTTCTTATCGGTTCTAAAAAGCGGATTTATTTCGTTTTTTCCAATACCGTGACACGGTTAGGAACCGATATGGGTGTCTTGCCTGGCACTGCCGCTCAAAGGCAAGTTTTCTGGTTAGGCTGGCATTATGTCTGAGAAACCCAAAGAAAAAAACCGGCCCACTGGGTTTCAACACTGTGATGTCTGTGGAAGTCTTTGCCAAGGCTGACCCACACCACATGTGTTTATTGTCTGGGTTTGACCACCTCCAGTCAGACTGCCAGATTTGTAAGAATTTCCCTGCAGCCACCCTGGAAAAGAGATTGGGCAGGCTCAGGGAACGAGAGGCCAAAAAGTCCGCTGACCCGGATGGCCAGCCCGGTTCGGTGCCAACAGAATCGGAGGGAGTGCCCTCTGACCAGGGCGAGACTTCCTCGGGCAAAAGAAAAGCTGGTTCGGAGGAACCAGTTCCAGTAAAGAGAACAAGGAAGTCAGCAGGTTTGGAGTCCAAATCTTTCTCCAACTGCTGCAGAGATAGCAAGAGCTATTCAAATTGTCCAGTCATGTCTCGGTCCCGTCCGAACCGCCACTATCTGGTAAAAGGTCGGTTCGTCGGTTCCATCGGTTCAAGAATATGAGGTTGAGGAGTTTATGAACCAGAGGAGGGAGGATGATTATGAACAGTATGAATGTGGCTGGGAGGGTCTGGGTGTGCCCATTGAACCGGACATTTCCCCAGACAGACCTTTAGAATCTCCCCCTATGCTTTCTGAGTCCCCCTCTCATTTTATGTTTTACAAGAAAGTTGCTGAAACCCTCCAGCTTCCTTTGGAAGAAGCTGTGGATGAGCAAGAGGAGCCTGATTTTGTAGAAATGATGGATATTCCAGAGTCTAGGAGATTGTCTATTCCTTTGCATAAGTCTTTTAGGAAACAAACAATAAAAATCTTAAAACTCCTAATTCTGTGCCTCCTGTAGATAAAAAGATGGACAGAAGGTACACATTGTCAGGTCCTGATACAGAATTCCTTTCTCAGCAATGCAGTCATGTTGAGGTAGTTCAGGCTGCAGCCTGTGATAAAGCTAATTTTCCCTGGCTCACATCCTCCTGACAAGGATTCCAGGAAGATTGATGCCATGGCAAAAAAACAGTACATGGCAGCATCCTTGGGACTCAGGCAAGCAAATTATATGGCTTATGTAGAAGGTATCAGAAATCTAGATGGGATACTGTTATGGAATTACTAAACAAGCCATGGCCAGCTTGCTATGAGCTGGAACAGGTGGCTGCCGATGGCATTGAGGCTTCTAAGGTGCAGTTTCATGCTGCTGTGGATGTTAATGATGTCTCCTCTAGAGTCATGGCCACATCTGTAGCTTTTAGATGGGTTGGCTTGGCTCAGGTGTACTAGCCTCTCACAGGATACCCAGACTAAGGCTATGGATTTTCCTGTGGTGGGAAATTCTCTGTTTGGGGAGCAGACAGAGAATTATATGAAAAAGATGGATGAATATAGGACTACTTACAAAAGTGCCCAAGCTAAGGAGCGGCAAGCCACTCCCCAGAGGCACACCCCCAGGGGTAGGCCTTTCTACCAAACTCAGGCCTCCTTTGCTTATGCTCAGAGGGGGTTCTTCAGAGGCAAAGGCAGACGGGGTGTGGGCAGGCCTGCTCCCACCCCTCAGCCTAAAGCTCCTGCCAAGCAGGCACCCTGATGGGGTGCCCAGGGCCGATTCTCCTTTACCAGTAGGGGGCAGGTTGGCTTACTTCAGTCAGAACTAGGTGTCTTTAACCTCAGACAAATGGGTTCTGGAAGTAGTAAGCCAGGGTCTGGTTCTCAGCTCAAAAGTTCCCCAAGACGAGAGCAAGGCCTTTCTCACCTGCAAGTTCTTTAGAGACCCTTGCTCTAGAAGCAGAGGTCTCAACCCTGTTGGCTCTCAGAGCAGTAGAAAGGGTTCCTCCCACACTAGGGCAGGGGTCTGTATTCCAGATACTTCCTTACCCCAAAAGACAGGAGAATGGCGGCCATCTTAGACCTCAGATATCTGAACAAGCATCTTTTGAAACCAAAGTTCAGAATGGTAACTCTGGCAATGATTTTACCTTCTCTAAGGCCAGGGAACTGGCTAGCTTCCCTGGACCTCAAGGATGCCTATTTTCACGTCCTAATCAGAAGCTCCCACCGAAAGTACCTCAGATTCGAACTGCCTCAGGTCATTACCAGTTCAGAGCAATGCCCTTCGGCTTGACCTCTGCCCCAAGGGTATTCACAAAATGTCTGGCAGTAGCAGTGGCTCACTTAAGGAGGCAAAGATTGCTGTTTTTCCCTATCTGGACGATTGGCTCATTGTAGGCCAGTCCCCAGCACAGGTAAATCTCACCTGCAAGTCACCCAGCAGCTTCTCACCTCCCTGGGCTTCCTGCTAAATCTACCAAAGTCGGTTCTGGAACCAGTCCAGGTACTCACATTTATAGGTGCAGAATTGGACACAAACCGGGCCAGAGCTTTTCTTCCCTTAGAAAGGGTAAGGAACTTGGTGGCTCTGGCCTCCTTCACTCTGTGGGTCTCTCGACCAGCAAGACACTTTTTGCAGCTCCTGGGTCACATGGCTGCATCCACAGCTGTAGTGCAGGGAGCAAGATTTCAGATGAGACATTCAGTTTCACTTGAGAACCTATTGGTCTCAGAGAGAGACCCTTCCAAGTTGGTCCCAGTGACTCGAACCTTGATCCAGGCCCTCCAGTGGTGGCAGGATCAGAGCAATTTAAGATTGGGGGCCCTTCATTCCCCTGCTCACATTGACTCTCACTACAGATGCTTCCTCCTGGGGTGGGAGCCACATGGGCGACCTCTCCACTCAGGGAGTGTGGTCTCCCAGGAATCTCTGTTCCACATCAATTTGCTGGAACTCAGAGCTGTCTTTTAGCACTTCAAGTGTTTTCTGCATCTGTTCAGAACAAAGTGGTACAAGTCAGAACAGACAACACCACAACAATGTGGTACATCAACAAGCAGGGGGCACTCTGTCTTCGGCCTTGTGCACCGAGGCAATGAAGTTGTGGTCTCTGGCCTATTCCCTGAATACTTCCTCATAGCAGTTCACCTTCCAGGAAAGGACAATGTTCTAGCAGATGCTCTCAGCAGGATTTCTCAGGGCCATCATGAATGGTCCCTGGATCCTCAAGTACTGGGGATAGTCTTTGCCAGATGGGGCACCCCTCAGATAGATCTTTTTGCAGCCCCAGACAATCACCAACTTCCACTGTTCTACTGCAGGCCTCCAGTGTTGGGCTCAGTCCCCCTGGACGTCCTACTTCTGGATTGGGAAGGGAAGTTACTTTATGCTTTTCCCCCCTTCCCTCTCCTATTCAAAGTGTTAGTCAAAATCAGATCCCAGCCTTGCAGGGTGATTCTGATTGCCCCGGATTGGGCCAGGCAGCCCTGGTACCCACTCCTTCTGTCCCTGACAGTCAGTCTTCCCCTGTGTCTCCCCAGGAATCACAACCTATTATCCTGTGCCATGGGGAGAGTTTGGTATCCGAACCTCAATTCCCTCAACCTCAAGGCCTGGCTCTTGAGGAGTTAGAATTTGCTGACTTACACCTCTCTCAGGGTGTTCTTGAAATTCTGAAGGCTTCTAGGAAGCCTTCCACTAGGGCTACTTAGAATTCTAAATGGAAAAGGTTTTCCATTTGGTGTTCTGGGAAGCATATTTCCCCAGAATCTGCTGATTTGCCCATTGTGTTAGATTACATGGTCCATCTTAATTCCTTGGGCCTCAGACCAGCTACCCTGAGAGTTCATTTGGCAGCTGTCGCTGCTTTTGTTTCAGCAGGAAAGTCATCCTCTCTTTCCGCTCACCCTGTGTTTTCCAAGTTTTTAAGGGATTACTCCATACTAATCCACCTTTTCGATCCATCTCCTGCCTGGGACCTTAATGTTTGCATTGCCCAGTTAATGCAACCCCTTTGAACCTCTGTTTTCTGCAGAGCTGAAGTATCTAACTTGGAAAATGTTTTCCTAGTGGCTATCACTTCTGCTAGGCGATAAGTGAGTTGCAAGCCTTGTCAGTAGAAACTGCCTTTATTTCTTTCCACAGGGATAAGGTAGTCCCTCAGGACTAACAGGAAGTTTTGCCTAAGGTGGTTTCAGATTTCCATCTTAACCAATCTATCTCCTTCCAGTATTCTTCACTGAACACTCCTCTTCTGGTGAGAGGAGATTGCACAGTTTGGATGTTAAGAGGGCCCTTAGTTACTATTTAGAACGTACCAAGGGTCACAGGTTCGAATCCCTCCAACTTTTCCTCACTTATGGTGAGGTTGGGAAAGGGAAACCTGCCACTAAGAGATCAATTGCCAGGTGGATTGTCTCTTGTATCCAGTTTTGTTATCAGAAACTGGGCAGAGATCCCCCCTCTGGCTTGAGGGCTCATTCTACCAGAGGTACAGCCGCATCTCTAGCTGCTGCCAGAGACATCCCTATATTGGAGATATGCCAGACTGCTACTTGGAAAACGGTACACACTTTCACCAAGCATTACTCCCTGGATGTCCAGGCTAGGAGAGATGCTCAGTTTGGCACAGCTGTGCTTCAGAGCCTATTCCCTAAGTAGGTTCTGTCCCTCCTCCATGGAGGTACTGCTGTGTAGTCTGCAACTTGTCATAACATAGCAAGACTTCATGTTGTTTTGAAGAAAACATTACTCACCTTAATAATGTTGTTTCTTCTAATGGAGTCGTGCTATATTATGACCTCCCCCCCCAGCCTGCCTCTCTCAGAACTTCTACTTGGGTATGGTGTGGGCAACCTAGTGTGGGCACTATTTTATGCCCTTTTTAGACGTTTCACCCCTTTTTGGGGTTTGGGGTGTGGTGTTTATTATTCTCTTGTGTTATTTCTCATATTGTTAAATTATATTATTAATTCTGGTCCCCTGACTTGAGTCTTTGGTGTTGGGACCAGCAATGGGTGTTATTATTTAGGTAGCCAGTTGGCTAGTGTAGGTTACAGCTTCCACACAGACCTTAGTGAGTTTTTGCTCGTAAAGATCTGACAGTTCAGGTTTGAAACTACACAGACAGAGCTTCTATCTTAGAGCTCGTGCTCAAAGTTCCATTCATGGAATGGATTTAACTATTTCACCTCCGGAGCAGTTCTAGTGGTGGGACAAACTGCAACTTGTCATAATATAGCAAGACTCCATTAGAAGAAACAACATTACTAAGGTGAGTAATTTTTTCTTCTTGGTGGCTATCACGTCAGCCAGAAGGATGGGAGAACTCCAGGCATTCTGCATTGAGTCTCCTTATCTGGTCTTCCACAGGGACAAGGTTGTCCTGCGCCCCCACCCGAAATTCCTTCCGAAGGTGGTGTCGGAGTTTCACCTTAACCAGGTGTTGACTCTGCCGGTGTTCTACCCCAATCACACCTCGGAGGCCGAATACAGGCTCCATACTTTGGACCCTAGAAGGGCGCTCGCTTATTATAAGGAGCGCACGGCTGAAATTTGGGGAGAGGTTCACCAGCTGTTTGTCACCTACGCTGAAGCCGCACCTGGCAGACCTGCAGCCTAGCGGACGATAGGCAGGTGGGTCACCTCCTGCATAGATCTCTGCTACAAGTTGGTGGGCATGGAGCCTCCCAGAGGGATAAGAGCTCATTCTACCCGCCATACTGCTGCATCGGTGGCTGCTTCCAGGGACGTCCCTATCCAGGAAATCGGCAGGGCTGCTACCTGGAAGTCAGCACACACCTTTATTACCCATTACCACATCGACCTTGAGTCACGCCGGGATGCTGGTTTTGGGGCCTCGGTTCTCCAGTCTTTATTTCCTAAGTAGGGGGTCTGCGCCTTGCCTCCCTCCTCCCGGAGAACTGCTAGGAGTCTGCCAATAAGTGTGGATGAACAACATATCCATGTCCCTAGAAATACAGGTTACTCACCTGTAACAGGAGTTCTAAGAATGGTATATGTTGTTCATCCACGACCCTCCAGACCTCCCTGGCTTCGACGCACAACCTGAGCTTCCAGCGGGCCAGATCTGGCGTCATGGGGCGGAGCCGAGAGTTTTACCACCCGGGTGGGTGGGAGGAGCCAGCTTGAAGACCTTCCGGCAAGATTTAAAGCGGCAAGGAACCTGCCAGACAGTGTGGATGAACAACATATACCATTCCTAGAACTCCTGTTACAGGTGAGTAACCTGTATTTATTGCTTAGGTGTCAGACATGACACATCGTCTTGCACTTTTTGCCTGGTCTTCCATCCCAGTGTCCTGTATGACCGCAAGGCACACCTAAAACTTGGGAGACCGGAGAGAAGGAACCCGCCGGTGAAATCGTAGGAGGCGAAGTGGGCGGTTTCCGCGGCCGCGGGATCCTCCAAGCAGCTGGAGCAAATGAAGGCATTCAAGGAGGAAGCAGCTCAAGCTCCGGCCAATCGAAGCTTTTTTGTTCCGCTTAACCTTGGTTCCTCCTTTACGGGATCCTTTAAGGAGTTGTGCCAGTCTCTCCCCACCAGGGGTGAGGTGCCCTCGGGCTCACATTCCTCCCGCCCTCGGAAGAGGGATAAGGACCCTAAGTCTTTGACCAAGAGAAGACGTTCTTGGGACTGACAAAGGTACGAGTCCCAGGAACACGCTGTCTCGGTCGAGATCACATCCTTGGCCGCCGGGTTCACAGATCTTCTGTCTGGCCAAAGGACCGAGGAAGTGGCCGATGAGGTGGAGATTTCTCTCGACCCTCTGTCGCCAACCCCAGTCGACGATTGTTTGGAAAGGACTCCGGTCCTTGTCTTCCCGGATGAGGAGACCCATCCTGCTGGAGTCCCAATCCAGGACCCGGTTCCGGACCCTCCCGACCCCGGTGTCTCCCGATCAAACGGGTCAGCATCCCCAATCTTGATCAAGGTCCAGAACCCCCTCAGCCGAACGGCTGAGAAAGAGTCATAAGCACTCTAAAAAGAGGCGTTGCCATAGATCTTCATCCTCCTTGGGCGAGGAGAGCTTTTGGCTGAATCGACAATATGAAGACTTAATATGGCAGAAGCCAGCCGCCGTCTACCCCGGCCATCACTTGGCTCCCGCCTCCTAGGCCGACCCCTCCGGAACCGGAGTCTTCGGTTACTCTGCCCGTGGGGCCGGCCCGTATCCCGGTTTGGCCTCCCTCGGTCTCTCCACTGATTCTGGTGGAACCACCGCCTAAGCAGCCTCAAGGAGGGGCTCCCTCAAAAGAGGACCGAGCAGACACCAGGTTTCCCTGACGTCTGTCGATAACGGTCGTCCCTGATCGCCCTCGGCATATCGAGGGAGACCTAGGCAGGAGGCCATTGTATCCCGACTCTTCGGACTCTTGACGCCACCGGATTGCACACCTATCCTGGGGATGATGAGTCGTCCATGGCAGGTTTGGAGGAAGGCCCTTCCTCCTTTCAGGGCATTCTCCGCCTGCTCTCCGAATCCACCAGAATGCCCCTGGAGTCCATCCAGAAGAAGGAGGAGTACCCCCTTACGGATATCCTCAAAAGGGGGGATACCCCGACGGAAGCCTTTCCAGTGGCCGAAGCCATTGTTGGCCTGGCACTTGAGCTTTGGCAGTGCCCGGCTTTCTGCCCAGCACCGTCTGCTTGCATGGCCCACAAGTACACGGTGCCCATGAGGTCCCTGGCGGGGTTCACAGAACATCCTTCGGCCAAGAGCCTGGTGACTGCTTCTGTGTTCGGGCGCACTGGTAGCTCAACCGACACTGACCGACCCCCGGACAAGGAGTCCAAAAATATGGACCACTCTGCCAATAAGGTCTATGCGGCCTCTTCCTTAGGCCTTCGTCAGGCCAGCTCAGCTGTTATAATGGCACACTTCTCTCATGCCCTCCTAGGGTCATTAGACGAAGTCCTCCCTCATCTCCCGGCGGACATGCAGACCACAGTGAAGCAAGTCCATGATCAGGGCCGTGCTGTTGCAAAACAGCAGCTCCCGACAGCCCTGGACATCGGGGATTCCTGTGCCCGCTCCTTAGCAGCTGCAGTGGCCACTCGCCGCAAGGCTTGGCTGAGGCTTTCCTCCTTTCCGGCGGATACTCAGCACAAGTGTCACACAGTGTCAGTGGCTCAGTAGGTAGCACACTCGCCTCTGAGGCCGGGAGATGAGGGCTGTGGGTTCAGTTCCCACATCTGACACTTGGGTTAATATCCCAATACTGACACTGTAGTGCAGCATGAGAGGGGTGCTGCACTTCTGTGGTGCCGTCTTTCGGATGAGACGTTAAACCGAGGTCCCATCTGCCTGGATTGGTGGTAGTTCAAGTGGATATTAAAGATCCCATGGCACTTATCGAAAAGAGTAGGGGAATTTCTTCGGTGTCCTGGCCTAATTTCCCTCATTCACTAAAAATACCACCAACAGCTTAATCTGGCTCAAGGTCATTTGGCATTCATCTGTATCCCTATCCCCCGGGTCGTGCCTGAAAATAGGCAGGATTTGTCTAGTGCACTTACCCGGTCAACAAAAAAAAACTAAAGTTAGCTGACGTGCCTTTCCTAGGCACTGACCTGTTCGGTCCAGGAGTGGCCGGTCACCTTCAGCACATAGAGCAGTCCAGTGCCACCTTGGATGCTACTTCTGCAAAAGGTTCTTCGGGCAAGAACCAGCAGAAGCGAAAGAAGAAGCCTTTTCAGCATTCTTCCCCTGCGGTCAGGCAACCCTCCTATCAAGGAGGTCAGCAGCAGCAGACTCAAGCTTGGCGCCCCAGCAGGGTCCACAACAGCCCTGTAAAGGAGTTTGAGGCGCAGGTCCAGGAGCCTCCTCCTCCTCTAAGCCTGCTCAGTGACGGATTACGGGTTTCCACCCCCTACATCCGCCACGCCAGCTCTGGGTCCTCCCGTGGGGGGCCGGCTCCACCACTTTCTTTCTGGCCCAATATTTATTTATTTAAAAGTTTTACCAGGAAAGGCTTTCTGAGCAGACTACCGCTCGATTCCAGATGCGTCCTGGGGGTTGTAGGGGATGGGATGATACATATCAAATACAGAGATGCAAAATACAGAATATCGAGATTTCACAGCTTGCATACGAAAGATATATACAAGAATATAAACAGTATGTACACAGCAAGCAACAGAAAAATCTAAGTAGAAAAGGCAGCAATTGGTAAAAAAAGTGCAGTGACAACTAACTGGGTCAGGGCTAAACATTTAGAGTAAACCACAGTTGGTCACCTCGGACAGGTGGGTTCTCGAAGTGGTCAGTCAAGGACTACCTCTAGAATTCGAGCAGTACCTTCCCAGCTGAGCCTGCGCCCCTCAGGAGGAAAGGATCTCGGCTTGCACCCAGTCGGCTCTCCGAGACGACATAGCTCAGCTCCTCTGCAAGGAGGCGGTGGCCCCAGTGCCGAATTCTCCTACAGACCCAGGCTTCGTGTCCAGGTACTTCCTGGTGCCCAAGCAGATGGGGCGTTGGCGCTCCATCCTAGATCTCCATGACCTGGATCAATGTCTCAGGTCTCGCACCTTCCAGATGGTAACTCTGAACCAGATCATACCATCCCTGGAGCGAAACGTGGTTCTGTACGACGCGTTCCTTCACGTCCCAATCTGTCCATCCCATCAGCGGTTCCTCTGCTTCAGGGTCGAGGGTACCCTGTACAAATTCCGAGCCACGCTATTCGGCCTGTCATCAGCCCCACAGGTCTTTACCAAGTGCATTGTAGTGGTGGCAGCCCATCTTTGAAGAAGAAGAAGTAGAATCAGCATTTATATAGTGCTTTTCATACATCCAAAGCGCTTTACAAGCAATGCTAGACTGGTAGTTAAGTGACTCAGTGTGTGGTGGCGGCCATATTGCACATCATCACCCACACACAGCCTGGATAATTGCATGAATCGGTTTACGGGAAAGGGAATGTTGGCCAGGACACCGGGAATGTTCCCTACTCTTTGCGAAGAGTGCCCTGGGTTCTTTTACTTCCACCTGGACACCCACCAGGACAACACTAGGATGGGCAGAAGGGACCTCGGTTTAACGTCTCATCCGAAGGACGGTACACCCCAGCAGTACAGCACTCCCCAATACTGCACTCAGATGCCAGCGATTTTTAGGTGCAAGTCCAATCCCGGTGTGGGACAAGATCCCACGACCTTCTGGTCCAGAGGCGGATGTGCTACCAACTGAGCCACGCTGACACTTTGGCATAGAGGAGTACGAATCTACCCTTATCTCGACGACTGGCCCTTGGCAGGTTCCTCCCTTCAGGAGGTGGAGAGGTCCAGGGATCTGGCTCTCTGAACCTGCTCCCAACTCGGCCTTCTGATCAACGAGGTCAAGTCAGAACTCGTGCCCTCTCAGGTGATGGGCTTCATCGGGGCAGAGCTCGACTCTTGACAAGCCAGAGCTCGGCTTCCAGTGGACAGGGCGGAGGTTCTCTCCTCCTTTGCCCAATCATTTCTGGTTGGGCACTTGCGCCCTGTGCGGGACTTCCTGCATCTTCTGGTTTACATGGCGGTGTGCACCTCACTGGTCCATTGGGCCAGGTGGCACATGCGCCCCCTCCAATGGGAGCTGGCCGCCCAGTGGACTCAACGCCACAGTCATTTCGACCAGCTGATCACTGTAACCCAGAAGATGTGGGACGTTCTCCAATGGTGGACCGCCCCTAGAGCGAGTTGCAGGAAAGGATCCCGTTTGTCCGCCCCGAGCCAACGGTCGTCCCTACGACCAATGCTTCTCTCATGGCTGGGGAGCCCACATGGGGGACTACAGGGCCCATGGGTTCTGGACCCCCGAGGAGTCCCGATGCCACATCAACCTGCTGGAGCTCAGAGCAGTCAGACTGGCACTGTCAGCTTTTGCTCCTCAGCTCCAGGGTCAAGTGGTTCAAGTCCAGACGGACAATACCATGACCATGTACTACCTCAACAGACAGGGCGGCACACACTCCCATCTGCTGTGCAAGGAGGCGCTCTGCATCTGGACCCTCGTCGTAAAGTCAGTTGGAGGCGGATGCTGTCAGACGCATAGGCCAGACATCCCACGAGTGGTCTCTCCATCCAGAGGTAGCTTACAGTCTGTTCTCCCGTTGGGGCAAACCATTGGTGGACCTGTTTGCCTCCAGGAAAAACACTAAGCTGAGGCTGTACCATGCCGGCCCCCCCTCAGCATGGCTTGCTGCAGGGGGATGCCTTCTCGAGGCTGTGGACCCCAGGCCTCCTCTGCGCCTTCCCTCCATTTCCCTTGATCCACAAGGTGTTACTCAAGGTGAGGAGGGACAAGACGAAGGTGATCCTGGTAACCCCAGATTGGCTGCGACAGTTCTGGTACCCAGATCTCCTCAGCCTCAGCTGCAGGCCCCCGGAGCGGCTTTGTACACACCCGGACCTGGTATCATTGAACCAGGGGAAGGTATTCCATCCGGACCTTCAGTCCCTGCACCTCACAGCCTGGTACCTAAGCAGCTAGAGTTCCAGGCTCTGGGTCTTTCCGAGGATGTCTACACCATGGTGGAGGCATCTCGTAGGGAATCGACCAGGAAATGTTATGCCTTCAAATAGAAAAGGTTTTCCATTTGGTGCCAGGGTAAGAGTCTGGACCCCTTATCCTGCTCCGTGGCTAACATTCTCGACTGCCTTTGGTCTCTCTCCAAATGGGGTCTACGGTCATCAACCCTTGGGGTGCACCTGGCAGCCATTTATGCTTACTAGGCGCGGGCCGGTCAGCTTATTACTGGGCGCAGGAGACAGTGGTCGGGCGCTCCTTCAAAGGCCTGAATCACACATCACCTCTGGTGCGTGAACCTCCATTTCCGTGGGATCTGGTGCTGGTTTTGGCAAAGCTCCTGGGCAAGCCATTCGAACCCATGCACAAGTGTGAGCTCTCACATTTGTCGTGGAAGACGGCCTTCCTGGTGGCTATCACATCAGCCAGAAGGACAGGGGAGCTCCAGGCGCTTTTGGTGGACTCCCCTTATGTGGTCTGTCACAGGGACAAAGTTGTCCTGCGCCCCAACCCGAAATTCCTTCCAAAGGTGGTGTCAGAGTTTCACCTTAACCAGGTGTTGATTCTGCCGGTTTACTACCCTAACTACACCTCGGACGCCAAGTACAGGCTGCATACTTTGGACCTGAGACAAGCTCTCTCCTATTATAAGGAGAGAACGGCGGAAATTCATGGAGAGGTTCGCCAGCTGTTTGTCACCTACGCTGAAGCCGCTTCTGGCCGACCTGCAGCCAAACGGACCATTGCAAAGTGGATTACGTCATGCCTAGGTCTGTGCTATGAGTTGGCAGGCAAGGAGCCTCCCAGAGGGATAAGAGCTCAATCTACCCGCCATACTGCTGCATCGGTGGCTGCTTCCAGGGACATCCCTATCCAGGAAATCTGTGGGGCTGCTACCTGGAAGTCAGCAAACGCCTTCATTACCCACTACCACATCGACCTTGAGTCACGCCGGGATGCTGGTTTTGGGACCTCGGTTCTCCAGTCTTTATTTCCCAAGTAGTGGGTGTGCGCCTTGCCTCCCTCCTCCCGGAGAACTGCTTGGAGTCTGCCAAGAAGTGTGGATGAACAACATATCCACACTCCTAGAAGAACAGGTTACTCACCTGTAACAGTAGTTCTAGGAGTGGTATATGTTGTTCATCCACACGCACCCACCTGACCTCCCTGGCTTTAGGCGCACAACCTTGCTTCCAGGATGCTAAGATCTGGCGTCATGGGGCGGAGCTGAGGTATTTACCACCCGGTTGGGTGGGAGGAGCCAGCTTGAAGACTTTCCGGCAAGATTTAAAGGGGAAAGGGACATGCCAAGAAGTGTGCATGAACAATGTATACCACTCCTAGAACTACTGTTACAGGTGAGTAACCTGTTCATCCCCCCCAACCCACCTACCTAACTACTGAAAGGTTCGGTGCCGTGCCCTGCCCTACCCAGCCTAGCCTGTCAGGAAATAAAACAAATCAGTCCCCATCCTTCAACAACTTGACAGATCCTGTACCCAACCTGACCCATCAGGGAATTAAGGGAAACAAATCTCCTCCAACTACCTTTCTGGTCTAAAACCTAACCCTGCCCATCAGAGAATAATAATGATTTAAAAAAAAAAAAAGGTCATTTTCTCCCAAACTAGTTGATGGGGTCTAGTATAAAATCCAGCCTGTCAGGGAATTGAAAATGATATCTCCCCAACAACCTGATGGGTCCAGTGCCCAGTGAGGCCTTTCAAGGAATAAGAAAAAACTGTCCCTCACCTAAACTGCCTGGCGAGACCAGTGTCCAACTTGGTCCTTCAGAGCATTAAAAGTCTTCTCCCCACAAAAAAAAACCTAAAAGGTCCGGTGCCCACTATCCCACTTCCCCAACAACATGATAGGTTTGGTGTTCAACTCGCCCATTAAGAAATAAAAAAATATATATATAAAATTTGACCCTTCTACAACAGCCTGACAGGTCTGGTACCCAGCTGTGCCTGTCATAGATGTAAAAAAAGGACAGTTACGTGCTTACCATAACAGTAGATCTTCAAGAGAGTCTCTTTCATCAGGCCACACCTGTGGAACTAGAGCCATCAGGCACTAGGACCACACAGAAACCTTTTGCAAGCAGTCCACTAGGGGCCACCCACGACAACATCCTATGTCTGCTCTTCCTATATAAACATGGCAGCCCCTTCCCTCCTCCATTCCCCGCCGGAGATCATGCTTGGAAGACCTCTCTATAGGGAGTCAGGAGTGAACCCATGGCTCTGTTGAACAGGCGAGCCAGAGAACAGCTGGTAAAGCCCTGTGTAGAAGATGCCTCCAGGATGTTGGTGGATGGAAGGGTGGGAGGGCATGGCCTGATGAAAGGGATTCTTTTTAGGATCTACTGTTATGGTAAGTACGTTTTTTAATTCCCTGAAAGACCAGGTTGGGTACTGGTCCTGTCAGGCAGATCTTTCTGGACTAAGTCTCCATCACTCATTCACACTAGTGGGATAGCGCCAGAGGCGCTAGGACCAAGCGGGAGCCAAAAATTTTCTGAAGGGTCGGCGCCAAGACAGGACCACGCATGCACGGCGCCACGAGACTAGCTCGCGTCTGTGTGGGCTATCTCGGCGTCGACCCTCCAACCGCCTCAGTTCCTTTTCTCCCACCGTCAAGTGTGCTTGAATGTCGACGTTGCTCGTCTCCCGGAGTCTGTTTTCGTCTATACGACAGCAGCTTTAACATTTAATTTAATATTTTAAGTAGTAATTTCTTATTTTACGAACAAGAAAAGAAGATTATGAAGAAGAAAAAGAAATTACTTCCTGCCATCAGTGGAGTCGTCCTTAGATAGTAGCAGTGACGGTAGGAGGACTTTGTTTGAAAGTTTTTATGGCAGAGGGGCTGTGTCCGTCCGCTGCCCTTAATTAACAGGAGGGGTGTCTGACTACAGACAGTCCTGTGCTCTCGAGGGCAGTCCTCCAAAGCACAAATCTAGCGGTTATGGGTATCCGGCTCCGCTTACCTCGAGCTCCTCTTCCTCACTGGGGGAAGAAGAATCTGTGCCGCTTGAGGTTGCCCATTGGTACGTCTGCATGAGGATTGTTCGGGAGGGACGATGGGCCTGAACCGACTTTGGTGGTTTCCTCTTGGCCCTGCTCCTAACGGCTGCATTCTTGACCCCAAGCTCCATCTCTGTCCTCATCGGAACTCCAGTGGGGCAGTTTCACCTCTGGGCCGCTCCTGTGGAGCAGGGGGTTTGACTTTCCAGTTTTTCTGGGTTCTGTTCCTGATTTCGGGACCTCCGGGCCTCGGAGCTGTTGGACCGGAGCCAGGTCGATTGGATCACGATGGGCAAGGTGCCCTCTTGGTGCCATTGCCATCGTGTCGACCCCTCGTGCCTACTCCCCTCTCCCTTTTCCATGCAGAGGCTGGCACGGGCACCACCTTTTTCCTTCTCCCCTTCTCAGGATTTCCATTGGCATTTTCCTTTGGCACTGTGGTTCGACGCCGTGACTCTGTGCCTCAGTCGGCGCCGTGCCTTAGCGCCATGGGTCGGCATCATCGCTCTATGCGGTGCCATGGATGCTCTTGTTGCTGCCATTGGTTATTGGCACCGTCTGTGGTGCCACGGGCCCGCGGGTGGCGCCAGGCATGCTATGGGTGGCGCCGTGAGCGGCCATGGGTGCCACAGGTACCAGGGTGCCACTGGTGCCATGAGTACTGGGGTGGCACAGTGGGACACCCCATGGGTGCCACGGGTGGCACCACAGGCACCCATGGGTGCCACTGGTGCCCTCGGGTGCCATTTTTGCCCTTGGTAGCATGGTACCATGGGTGTCGGGGGTGCCCTTGGGTGCCATTGCTACATGGGTGCCTGCGGGTACTGCCGCGGCTGCCCTCGGGTATCTCCCAGGTTGACATAAGCACTGCTTGGTGCCCTCCTGTGCCACGAGTGATGCTGGTGCCACACAGGTGCTAGTGGTTGCTGTATGGCAGAATTAGTGACACATTTTTCCTTTTCGTACTTCCTTTCCACAGAACTTGTGGCGGGATGTTTATCGCAGAATGAACTCCTGTTCTGCAAATTATTTTTTCCACACATCTTAGTGAGTGGCGGTCTATGTGGTATCTTGTGTCATCCAGCAGTTTTCTGCTGATGGAACTCTGCTGTGCTGCTCTGCCAGTGGAATCTCATTCTGCTCAGCACTTTATCGGCTCCCTACGTGGTACCAAGCTCCTCGACATCCTTCCCGATGGCGGAGTCTCTAGTGGTTCTTTCCTAGACCTCTCTTGGTGGTCCAACTAGGGTAGAAGTGCATCTAGATGGGTCTTTCCCTGTCCTTCTGGTCAGTAATACAGCGGACGACTTATTTTATATACTGAAGGGCACGTCCTCTCTATTATCAGAGTCCATGATGGAAAATCTTTTCAGTAGGTCCACTGTAGTATTTCACATTGCGTCTGTGGACCATACACTTCTACGTCTAGATTTTCTCAATCGTCAAGACAGTTACACTCTGTGGAACATTCTGATTTAATGGTCGGGAGCCGCTCTGACTCTTCCACTCCTTTGATAGGGGTATATAGCCCCCTTGTGATATTGCCCCTTCGGTGGCTTCTTCGGCACAGGTGATTAACTTCTCTCCAGCTGTGATTATTAGTCCAGTCATGATTTCAGTATGGACGCTCAGGCTCCTTCTGCACTCAGATGGAGAACATCTTCGGCATTTTGTATCGAGACAACCCTTGCGAAATAGCAGCCTGAAAGCCTTGTTAGGCTCGGACTAAAAAAAAAATGTTTTTTTTGATCATGGCACAGGGCCTAGCCGAAATTACCCGATAACCCCCTTTTTGGATCTGGTCAGGTTCCGCCTCAGCCCCTGAGGTGCTCTTCTCCAGAGTACGGTAAAGAGTACCTGACTTCTTCCCCCAGGGAGTCTGATCCGTGGGCGGTATGGGTCATCTCTTTCTCCGAGAGATTTCTCTCATTCAGAGACATTTCCTAGACCTAGGCGACTGCCCAGTCTGTTAATTCCCCTTTCTGTTTATCAGGCTTTCTTCTCTTGAGCAAAGCCTTGCAGCAGCAGAAGCGACTCTCCACCGAGTCGGAACTCAGGTTCCTACTTCCTTGCTTGCTTAACTTAACAGGCGATTTTCTCCTTCTTGGCAGAAGGTCAAGTAGGTCTTTTTTCTGAGGTAGCTTCTCAAATATTCACACCTTCGGTTCCTGCGCACTGGTCCATGCCAGTCACTCACGAAGCTATCCTCTTCAAGTGCGTGATGGAGTTATGATGTTTGTTTATCAGCAAACAAACAAGAATCTTTTCCTACTCCGTTCAGGGAGGCCAGAGTGGGTAGTGCCTCGCCGCATTGAGTCACTGCCTTTTTCAGTCACTTCAACAAATGGGTTAGCCCTGACTTGGTCCTGCTGTGTCCTTCCTCGATGCACATCTGCCTCTATTTGCCTTAGAAATCCAGCCCATTTTTTTTCTGTCGGAATGTTTTTTTTCCGCAGTGGACACGTCCTCCTGTACACTTTTTCCTTTCTTCCCTGAGTTCAGAGACTGCTGCTACAGTTGTACACACAGGGGCAGGATGATTCCTTTGGAATATGCAGTGGGTAGGATCTGGTTCTACTAGACCACCACGAGAGGCTTCTAAGTCGTTCTTGGCCTTCCATCAGGAAGGTTCCTGTGACTAAGTGGAGACCATTCTCCTTGATGGGCTAACTCCACCAGGACCTACTTGCTCACCAAGTAAGGGGTTCAAGTGCTCCTGGACCTGTTGTTTACAGGTCAGCCATACTTCATAGTGGAGGTTTCCATCTGCACTTTCCAGTCTACCCTAAACCAGTAGACTTTACCTCCGACTCTCAGTTCCTGAGGTCCCTTTACATTACATTAGTACATGTCTTTGACACTATTAATTTTGGTCCTACACCAAATTGTGAGGCCAGGTTCTTGCCACTCTCCTAGAGTGGTTGCGGCTTCCCTGCATACTTTCATTTTGTGTCCATTGCAGTCGTCTGCAAAGTGTTGAGTTACAACTCAAGCGCTTATCTTGTAGGCACTATGTTCTAGTTGCTCTTTACAAGACAGCTGTTTTTATTAGCAGGACAGTCCTTGGCTGTCCTTTCTGAGTGAACCCTATCTCCTACCACCCTACTCAGGGTTGTTGGTTTTAGCTCGGTACTCTCCCACTAGTGTGAATGAGTGATGGAGACTTAGTCCAGGAAGATATGGAAATTTTGTATTTACCATAATTATTGATCTTCTTGGACAGTCTCCATCACTCATTCACGCGACCACCGACCATCCCCTGGGTTCACTCAATTTCTTTCCTGGTCTTCACAGTCCTATGGCTCAGACTGTGAGGACATTATTCTTTGACCTTTCTTGCAAAGGCCATCTGGGCCCTCTCAGGCCCAGAAACTCAGGATGAGTTATTCTCATTGGTTATGCTGCACCACCTCAGTCGAAAAGGTACTGAGGCGGTTGGAAGGTCGACGCCGAGATAGCCTACACAGGCGCGAGCTAGTCTCATGACACCCTGCATGCGTGGTCCTCTCTCGGCACTGACCCTAAAGAAAATTTTAGGCTAGCGCCTCTGGTGCTATCCCACTAGTGTGAATGAGTGATGGAGACTGTCCAAGAAGATCAATAATTACGGTAATTACGTAATTTCCATTTTTTGGGGGGGGAGACAGGATTTTTTATTCCGTGAGAGGGGAAATAGGATTGAAACATACAAGTTCCTGAGAGGAATAAATAAGATGCCATCCTCTGTCCTTTTCAACAGAGTCTCTGACTCTTAACACTAGAAAGCACAAGTGGAAGTTGGGGGAGGGGGAGCTCAGGAAACACTATTTTACAGAAAGAGACGTGGAGCCATGGAATAAACTGCCAGCTGAGGTAGTGACAGCAAAGTCTGTGACATCATTCAAGCTGGGTGGGACAAGGCTAAAGCATGATCAAAAGCAACCGGAGCAGTAGGAGGTATTAGGCAGAAGAGTGGGGTTAGGTCATGGGATCTGAGAAGGTCCAATGAACACATGGGCAGACTAGATGAACCCTTGGTCTCCTTCTGCCGTCTTTTTTTCTGTGTTTCTAAGTATGTAACTGTTCTGTCTTCTTTGAGGATATCTCTTTCATCAGGCCGTACTTATGGAACAAGTACCAAGCAGTACTGACAGAGAAACAGTCTGGGTGGCTGGAGCCTACACTCCTAAGAAAGTAGGCCTTGAAATACAGCTAGGCCAAAGCTTGCCCTTTTTCTTGAGGCAGTGTCCAGACTGTAATGTTTAGTGAAGGTGTAGACAGTACTCCAAATGGCAGCTGCACAGATCTCAGCAGCAGACACAGGCAAGAAATGAAAATTACGTACCTACTGTAATTTTTGATCTTCTCTTGTATCTTCACCATTCATTACTTCCTGGGTGTAAGCCGGAGGCGCGCACCCACCACAGGAGCTTTTTTTTTTTTTTTTAAAGCTAGCTCTAACGGCACCGCCCGAGACCGACGCCATGCGCTGGCGCGCAGGGGCGGCTGCGCAGAAGTTACTCCCTCCAACTCAGTTCTGTGAGCCGAGAGGCAAAAATTATATTGTGGAAAAAGAGAAAGCGAGGCAAGATAGCCATGGATAGCAAAGGAAGGAAAATAAACTGAAAAGGAATAAGCCGATGGAGAATAGACAGAGGAGAGAGTATTCCTGCCCTAAGGGATCGCAGGGCCTCCTTACCGGGGCGACTCTAGGAGGAACAGATAGAGAGAAAAGGGAAGGAGAAAGAATGAAGTAGAGAGAGAAGAAGAAGAAAATGGGATGTTGAGGAGACAATAATGCCCAACGAGCATAGTTAGCTGAGAGGCTTAAGGCTCGACTTAACAAGGGAGCAAGAATCCCCATTGGTAGTGCTGAAGAGAAGGTTCACCGAACCCGCTAGACAGACTAAGGAGGGCATAGTCTTTGACCTCAACATGCCATGGTCCTTAATCCTAGCTGAGGGCCCCTGGCCTGATTGAGCAGGCCTTCGTTCTGGAAGAGCGCCCGGCTAGGAAAAGGTTGATTCCCAGGCAGCATGTAAGAGCTGCTCAAAAGGGTATAGAAAGAAACTTAGCCTTTCAAAGGCGGTTTGTAAGAAATATAACGGAACTCAATCGGACTTGCTATGTCAAGGCAGGTAGAGACTTGAAACTGGCAAGATCCGGCCAAGGTTGGCACTGCTTTTCCTGCAGCACTGTTCGCAGAAGGGCCCTTGAAAAAAGGGGTCAGAACAGAGCATGACTCACAGGCTTATGAGGAAAAACATGACCTGAGAAGCAAGGGATTGCCTTCAAAGCAGTCGGAGAATTCTCTCAGTTTAAGAGAGAGATTGTATAACCGCATTCTCCTCTTACTCTGCAAAAGGTTGATTTTAGGGCTTAGCAATTGATTAGGAGAATATTCCGGGACCAACACTGCACAGACAGAGTCAGGCAAGTCCCTAGGAGTGCCTCGCCTGAAAACATGGCGGTGAGATAGTCGTGCTGCTTCCTCACGACCCAGCACTCCTGCAACAAAAGCCCATGAATCTTAGAGTAAATAATTTCTTGGAACCTTTAAGGAAAAAGGCAAGGATAGAGATGTTTTTTTTTTTTTTTTTTTTAAAGATTTTTTTTTTGCATAAGGGTCAGTAAGAGGGAGGAACGAGATGGGAGGGGGAGACGCCACAGAAGGAGGCCACTGAGGGGAAGGTGGGAGTGGTCAGTAATGAATGGTGAAGATACAAGAGAAGATCAAGAATTACGGTAGGTACGTAATTTTCATATCTTCCCTTGTCAATCTTCACCATTCATTACTTCCTGGGTGAGTACCAAGCCCCTCTTCCCCCAGAAGGGGAAAGGGGTAAAGACCCTGAGGGAACAAGACCCCCAGCCTCCTGTTGGTGAGAAACAGAAGGGGAAGACCCTGGCTAATTCACAGAAAGCCTAAGTGGGAGAAGAGCAAGGAGGTGCCTCCCGAGGACGTGGAGACGGAGATAGCCCCTGCAAAAGTCTCCTAGCTCTGGAGGAAAAGAGACGGTTCCCCCGGAAGGCAGAGCGCATCATCCTACGCCGGGCCAGGGGTGACAACCTTGAAAGACAAAGCCATGCCGTCCGCCTAATACAGATCGCTGTCCCCGCAAGCCTGGAAGCTACCTCGTTGGCGTCATAAGATGCCCTTGCCTGGTGTCTTGCCAGCTCCAGGCCTATAGCGGAGAGGGCAACAGCTTGTCTGGTTTGCTCCGTATCAGGCATCGACGCTAGAAGTTGAGAAAGCATCGACCACAGGTGCCGATTGTAGGCAGCGTGGTTAGCCTGATGTGATGCTATACAAGCAGCCGCATGAGAAGAAGAGAACACTCTTCGCCCCCAACGGTCGAACTGAAGAGAGTCCGGGTCCGTGGTGGTCGGTGCGCCAGGCAGCGCGCCGGAGGGAGTGTCAAGGTAGACCAAGCCAGAAGGGTTGGGAGAGTACCTAGAGACTCCGAGGGGCACAATACCTACGCTGACAGTCAGCCGGGGCTGGAGAAGGAGCGGCTGGTGACTGCCAGGAACGGATAGACGCCTCCTGGAAGGGGATAGGCCAGGAAGGTACCACCAGGCGTTGGGCACTGAATTCCCCAAGGAATTCACGCTCCTGCTCGGTATTGTCTCTTCAAATGTAGGAGATCCGAAGGTCCCTCACCATCCTCGAAAGGAATCGCTGATATTCAGTGAAATCAGCATCGGAGGAGAGATGAGCAGGGGGTTCCTCCCCCTCAGAGGAGGGAGACGAGGATGATGGAGAGTTGGAATGCTCAGAGGACTCCTGCGGCGGTGGGGAGAGTCGAAAGACCCGCTCATGCTGCATACATCTAACGTATGAGGGGAAGGCCGCTGCAGAACTTCTGAACTGCTCCCAGGATAACGGACCCATAGGACCGACATGGCCCGGGAGCGGGGGTGGTGGAGGCAGAGAGATGGGAGAGGGGCACCTACGAGGAGGCAATTGACCTCTGCCAGGGCTCTGGAATCCGGGAACGGAGCCCGAGCTGGCGGGGTCCCGGACAACAAACCAGGCCGCAAGACGGAACCCTGAGGAAGCGGAGCCTGGAAGAGCCCAGGGGGAGAACCTCCCCTGCGACGAAGTCGGGACTGCATGGATCCAGAAGGGCAGCCCACAACAACGCCACCGGAGGGCACCTTAGAGCCCCGGAGGAAAGGGCGGGGTTCAGCGCTACGACTCCTGGCCACCCCCGCTGAGGTGGCCAGAGAAGACCGAGGTCCTTTCCCCCTGCCCCTCAACCCCTCGGACTCCGAGAGAGCCCTCCTCCTCGACCACAGCGTTCCCACCCCAGAGGGAGCAACAGCACCCGGGAGGGCTGCTGTCACTGGTCCCCCGAGAGGGGGAGCCTCCCCCTTAGTCACCCCCTGGGACTCAAGGCCACCCCAGCTGGAGAGCCTCAGGGGAGAACGGAAGGGGGGACAGAGGGAGGGGCCGGCTGTTCCACCTGGTACCTCGTGCCACAGGAGACCCAGACCCCAAAGAGTGGGGGTGCCAGGATGGGTCCACGTCTGAATCGTCAGCCTCCGAGGAGGACGAGACCAGCAGGACCTCAATACTGGCTACCCCGGGGGTCCCCGAGGCAACGGCGCCGTGGATGGCACCGGTACCAGAGGCGGCGCCGCCTGACCCCCGAACATCAGCAACAGCCAGGCCCGGTCCCAGCCCCCATTCGGCACCAGCGGGGCCAACGGCACCGCTCCCGGCGTCGGAAACCGAGCCGGCACCGCGAGGAGGAGAAACCAGGCAACGGCGCTTTCGCTCACCGGCACCGCAAGCGGCGCGATCTGAATGGCGCTGCCGATCACCGCACCGCGAACAGCGCTGATCTGAAACGGCGCGCCGAGGGTCCGCTGGTGTCCGCCCAGAAATCATGGGCCTCAACACTGGGGAGCCTGCACTCCGAGGAGGTGACTGCCGAGGCGGTGTCGACGTCGCGGCCCCGGAGGGGACCGCTACACTCCCCAACACCGTGGAAGGAGCTTCCTCTTCGGCAAGATAAGATGAGGAAGCCCCCTCCTCCGCGGACCGTATAGGCCCGGGAGGGGACCCGGGGGAAGGGCCTAAAGACCTTACCTGGGAGTCCCGTGAACGACGCCGTCCCCCGAAAGTCGGCGGGGCCTTGTCGAGCTTGAACGCGCGGACTTCGAGGACGCGACGGTCCATGGAGAAGCAGGCGTCGCACGAATCCATGTCATGGTTGGGTCCCAGGCATCGAAGACACACGTCATGCCGGTCCGAGACGGAGAAATGCCGGCCACAGGAGCACCGACGCATCGGGGCGCGGCCCGTCTTAGAAAAACACTTCGCTCCAGAACCAGACATAACGCGAAACAATTAAGGTAAAAAACAGTAGGAAAACACCCGATGCCGTACAGATGGAAAAAAGAACAGTCTTACCGTGGTATGGCGTCGAGTGCGAACGAAAGAGGAGTCGGCCGAAACTATTGCGCACTTATCACGAACTTCTCCACGTAGCAGGTGCTGCCTCGACGGCGGGAGAAACAGAACTGAGTTGGAGGAGGAGTCGGTATGCATTAACGGCCGCGCTGCTCAAGGCAGGCGCTTGATTAGAGCTAGCTTTTAAAAAAAGCTCCTGTGGTTGGAGGCGCCTCCGGCTTACACCCAGGAAGTAATGAATGGTGAAGATTGACAAGGGAAGATTAGTAGCCATGCCTGTAGTCGAGTGGCCAAGAACAACCCCAGTAAGTTCTTTACCATATTTCCTATAACAGAAAGTAATACAGTTGGCCAGTCATTTTGGATAAGCACTGTTTAGAAACGGAGGGACGCCCTTTTTCCCATGGGTGAAGGAAACAAAAAGCTGCGAGGACTTCCTAGTCATTTGTATGGTGTGTATATAGTACCTGAATATTCAATATACATCTAAAGTATGGAGAATGCTTCCTCTGGATTGTCATGCTCACAAAAATAAACTGGCAGGTGGATGGTTTGAGTCAAAGTAAACTCAAACACCTCCTTTGGTAGAAACTTAGGATTGATACGCAAAGACGCTCTGTCTTTGTGAAAAATCAAATAAGGAGGCTCATACATTAGAGCTGAAGCTCTGAAATTCTTTGAGCCGAAGTAATAACCAAGAAATAGTGCTTTCCATGACCAAAACCGTAGGTCGCAAATCACAGCTGGCTCAAAAGGAGTCAAAGTAAGCTTCTCTAACACAAAATTCAGGTCCTAAGCCAGGGCAGGATTGTTGATAGGAGGCTTCAAGTGCAGAATGCCTCTCAAAAACGTATCTGCCACCTCCAACTGAGCAACCGTATGACCATCAATAAGCACGTGGAAGGCTAAAATGGCAGCCAGAAGTGCACCATAATAGAAGAGTATTGTAGATCTGTATCTGATAAGGACAGCAAATACTCTAGAACCTGGTTTACTGGACAGGTAAAGGGGTCCAGCTGGTGAGAAGCGGCCCACAAAGCAAACTGCTTCCACTTCATGGAGTAAGTGGCTTTGGTGGAAGGCTTTCTGGCAGCCACCAAGACATCAGCCACCTTTTGGGACGCTCGAAACATGGCAATGGCTGTGTCTTCAGGAGCCATGCATGAAGGTGGAGTGACTTGTGGTCTGGATGGGCCATAGTTCCCTGTTCCTGTGACAGAAGACTGTGGCATAATGGCAGGGGTACTGGAGGTTCCACTGTCAGCTGTTGCAGTGAAGCCACAGTGGGGCAATGAGCATCAGAGTTGCCTCCTCCATTTGAAGCTTGATTAGTACTCTGGATTAGAAGGAAGGGGAGGAAAAGCATATAGGAACCTCCCTTTCCAAGAGAGGAACAATGCATCTTGCCAAAAAAACCTCCAGGCCCTGGAGGGAGTGAGCGTGCAGAAAAGTATTAGTTTTGCATTGTGTGGGGACACAAAAAGGTCCAACTCTGGACAACCACATCTGTCGAACAGGTCTTGTACGACCGAGGTTAGCAGCCCTCACTTTTGCATCTTTGGACTGTGACCGGCTTTGTCTGTTGAGACGTTTTGGGACCCTGGAACATACACTGCTGGTAGTTCTAGACCATGTTACAGAGCTCAGTACCAAACTCTCATTGCCTCCCTGCATAGGGGATAGAAATGAATCCATCCTTGCGTGTTGATATAGTGCATCACACTTAAGTTGTCCGTCTGAATTAACAGAGGACCTGGGGAGAGATGGGACTGTAAAAACCTGAAGGCCATATAGAACAGCTCTCATTTCTTAGACGTTTATGTGGGCTCCACTGTTGTCCAAGTTCCCTGTGTCTGATGAGGCCCTAGATGTGCCCGCTAGCCCATCCCCAAGGCATCTGTGGTGAGAATCTGATGAGGGTAAGGGATCAGGAAGGGAACCCCCTTAAGCAAGTTGGTGGGTTCCATCTACCACTGAAGTACTTTTCTGACAGGAGAGGTTGCTAGAATTTTTTGATCTAGGTCATCTGTGCGTTGGTCCCACTGGATTCACTGTCCTCTGTGGGATCCTCATGTGTAGCCTTGCCAATGGTAGTGTGATAATGGCCCTGCCATCAGGCCTAGGAGTCCCACGAATGTTCTGGCTGTGACATACCTGTTGTAGACCATCTGGGCCTGTGCCATCAGACGCTCGGCCTTGTGCTATGGCAGGAAGGCTAGACCTTGGGCAATGTCCAAGACTGCCCCTATCTACTGCAGATGTTGGCAAGGGGTCAGGACTGACTTTGGTACATTTATAGTAATCCCTAGAGCATTGAACGGGTACCTGGTGCTGTCTAGTGTGTAGAAAAGCTGCACCTTGGAGTGAACTTTGAGATGCCAGTTGCCCAGGTATGGGAAGACATAAAGGCTGTCTCTGCACAGGGCTTCTGCCACCACTGCTAAACTTTTAGTAAATATCCATGGTGCAGATGATAAACCAAAGGGCAGTACTCTGAAATGGTAGTGTTCTCCCTGAAACAGGAATCTTAAATATTTCCTGTGTGAGTTGCAGATCTTGATGTGCAAGTAAGCAGCCTGCATATCTATTGAGCAAATCCCGTCCCTTGCTTGCAGCAGTGGAAGCAGGCCTTGATGTGTGTCCATTTTGAACTTCTTCTATTCTATAAAAAAGTTCAGATCCCTTAGATCTAGAATGGGTCTCAGGTCTCTTGTCCATTTTTGTAGTCAGAAGTAAAAAGAATAGAACCCTGTGTTCCTTTGCTCCAAGGAGGCAGGTTCTATTGCAGTTTTTTGAAGCAGGGTGTGAATTTCCTCCATGAGCAATGGAATGTGTTCTGGAGGATAATGGGAACGCACTAGTGGATGGTCTAGAGGTAGTTCCAGAAGCTCCAGCACATGGCCTTGTGTTATTACGTGCAAGACCCAAGCATCTGAAGTTATCTTCCTCCACTGGTCCAAGTGAGGAAAAGGCGACCCCCGATCACCACCCAATTGAGGCATAGGTGGTGGAGGGTGCAAGGAGGAGTCAGGCAGAGCCGGTTGCTGCAGCTGCTGCCGCAGTGCCGCCTCTAGAGGCTTTTAAGTGGGCACCTGGGGTGCAGCATGGTGGGGATAAGGTTGCTTCTGCTCTAACCTTGCCCTGCTATCTAGTTGCAGATTTTTGTCTAGTAGTGGCTGGATGAAAGGGCACCTTCTGTCTAGTCCTAGGCTGAGTATGACGCATGAAGTGTACTGATTTCAGAGTTCTGCCTGAAATGTGCAAGTTGGAGAGAATGTCTTGCACATCTGTTCCAAATAGCTTATAGTCCCTGTATGGTGCACTGAGGATAGATTGCTGGACATCATTAGCAAAGCCAGCCACTCTGAGCCAGGAGTGCCTTCTGAGATAAATAGCAGAGGTGGCTGCCCTGGCAGAAGCATCAGAAATATCATAGATGGATTGTAGGAGATGTTTACATATGTTGGCAGCATCAGACAGGGCATTCAGTATCTCCTGTTTAGCAGTGCTCTCTGGGAGGGCCTGAGCGGCAGCTTTGGCCTTCCTCCAAAGAATACTCTGGTATTTTACATGTGTGTTAGGTAATTTGCAATCGTAAGTCCTAGAAAAGCTGAAGCAGAAGTTATTTTGCCCAGGACATAGTCTTCTGGACTCCTTGTCAGGACCTGCCATGGGCTGCACTGAAGACCACAGAATCTGCCACGGGCTGGCCTACAAAAAATGGCTTGCCTGAGGGCACTAGTACAGCTTATCTGCATTCCTTGATATGGCAGATGATATGTTTGGCCTGTGCCAGGCAGCCAAGAATGCATCCTCAAGGGCTGGCAGGAGAAGAGAAATAACTAATAGATGGAATATCAGGCAGTTCTAAGCAGTTAGGAGCAAAAATTTTAAGTATGCCATGACAAAACATTTTGAAGAAGCCGGCCATGGCACCGCAGCATCTATAACACGTGGGGTTGGAAGCAGTAAAACCACCAGAAAGAGGCGGAAACATGAAAGACCTGTTATTACAAAAAGAAGCGTTCTGGATCCATGAAATGGAAACAGTGTGGCCCAAAGGGCTAAATGAGGACAGTGGATACAGTAGTTACTGTGAAACTAAGACCTTGAATCTCAAGTAATAGCATCGTTTGGTTCATTTTTAATATTGTGGCTATAGATCTAAATAGAGATAAGAATGTCTTACATAGCGGTCCTTGAATTTTCCCTCATGGTAAACAACATAGTTTTAAATGGTTTCACATCTAAAATTTGTAATTTAAATAAAAAAATCGCTTTTATGGTCGGAAGAATGCAAGTATTTTTTAACAAAATTTCAAGGCTCCGGTAACCGGGGCCAGTTTATTAAGGTTATAAAATGATTGTTTATTTCACAGTGATGCACGTAGAACTAAAAAGTGCAACAAAGCATTAGAAAAGTAAAATGTTTCTATGGGAGGTCACAAAGGTTAACCCCCCAGTCTTTAAGGTGAAATGCGCACACAAATAGTAGTGGTAGGTGCAGTACCACCACTTCAGCTCTGAAGATGGAGTTGGTTTGAACTCCGAAACATCAGCACACCTTGTGACACACACCGCACCAGAGGGAAGGTGTAGTCAGGAAGGCGGCAGCAGCATATAAAGAAAGAAGCTAACAAGTACATGGCAGTGGCCACCTGAGTAGTGTTTTTCATCACAAATAACTTCTTCTAAACCTTCGGAGTCCACTCGAGGAGAGTACCAGAAGGTCAGCAATCCTTTATGGAGATGGATTTAGGCAAGTGAGCCATGAAAAAATTGTTGAGAATAACACAGGACTTGAGACTGAATTCACCACTAAAGGCCATCAGTAGCCAGATAAGTACTTTGTTTTTTCAGTCACATGCTAAAAATGCACTATTTTGTTCCTTGCAGACGCAAATGAACTCCTGTCAATGAAATGAATATATTTTGATATAGTTTTACAGTTTGGAATTCCGTTTTTGCAAAGACCTCATAAAAACGCTGGTTTAAACATGTACCAAAGTGTTTAGTGCATCAGCTTTTGACTGATTATTTAAAGACAGTCTGTACAGGGTGCACACTAAATTAGTACTGCTTTAGGGCAGTCCTCACACTGCTCTCCTTAGTGATATCCTGCTCTCTGCATCAAACCACATTACAGATTGAAGTTCCTGCATCATTGTTATAAAGGAGGGGTCTTCATGGGGAGACATGAGGGTATAAACCACTGAGTCTTCACTCCTAGTAGAGACTGTGGAACTGGTTCTACCATGGGTGTCCACAAATTCCTCTCCTCCTCATCCAGAATAAACTCTGAATTATATTCCTGGTCCTCATCAACATGGTCTAGAGGACGCAGTGGTGGAGCTGAAGGCGCCATCGACTGCCTGGACGGGATCTGGTGAGTCGACTTGGCAGTCATTGCCGGGGTTTGTTGTGTGGACCCCGTCGACGGAAAGCTCATCGATGGAGGGGGAGGAGGTAACAGGCATTTGAGAAAATCCACAAAGAATGTGAGAACCACCTGAATATCAGCACTCATGGTCAACAGGAACACCGGCAGATGTCGACAGGAGAAGCAAGGGCCCCAACATTGACTGTGACACACCAGCCATGATAAATCTGGAAGCGCTAGAGGTAGACAGTGGTCCAGAGGAGGTCATACCTTAGCAAATGGGCAACCTAGAATGCACAGAGGAGGTCCTTTTCTTTCTGTCTCTCCCTCTGCTTGTGGTGGTGAGACCTAGGCATCTTCTTCCGAGACTTGGATCCCTTCAGTCCTGAGGAGAGCCAACATAAGACGACATCGTGGGCGGACCCTAGTGGACTGCTTGTAAAAAGTTTGTGTGGTCCTAGTGCTTGATGGCTTTAGTTCCATAGGTGTGGCCTGATGAAAGATCGTTGAAGAATAATAACCCCCCCCCCCCCCAAAAAAAACTATCTTATCAGTCCAGTGCCCAGCCTGACTCATCAGGGGGTAAAACAGTTTCTTCTTGCCTCAGACTGCCTGATGGGTCAGATGCCCAACTCAGCCTGTGTATTAAGCAAAACTGAGAAGGAGCAGCAGAAGGTGGAATAGGCTGGGTACTAAAACATACTCTTACAACCCATCCACTCCGGTCACAGTGAAGGGCTTAACCACTGCGTAGGATGTTTGGAGCTGCTGCCCTACTGTTGCTACCAATCTGTTAAGGCATCTCCGCTTCCTCCAGCCCACAGTGCACTAGCATAGGAGAATGGACGTGGGGGGCGCGGGGACCAATGGCACACATTTCTGAGGCTGTAAGCCCAAGTGCCAGTGATCCTGGCTTCACCACCTGACACTCACTCTATGGCTCTTTCCTTCCCTTGGTGCTCAGTCTCTGCTTTGAACTCTTTCCAGAACACAAATAGGGACCAGGTTGCCATGCATGCTCAAACCCAGCCTGCTGGGCAGCAGAACAGTATGACACCCAACCTGGCCTGTCAGGGGGACCCTCCTGCAAACTACCTGATGGGTCCATTGCCCAACCCAGCTGATTAGGAAATAAAATCTGGCCGCCCCTTTTTCCAGCTGCCCAGCAGGTACAGCGCACAACACGATCTGTTAAAGAATGAAAAAATACATTCCTCCTCCACCCAACTACCTTTTGAGTCCAGGGCCTAACCTGTACATTCAGTGAGTAAAGAAAAAATCTGTTCCCCTCCCATCAACAACCTGACCAATCCCAAGCCCACCCTGGCCTGTCTGGGGATAAAAAAAGAATCTGTCTGCCTTCCTCAAACTTTCTGACGGGTCTGATACCCAATCTGACCCATCAGGGAATAAAAAAAACATCTGTCCCTCTCCGCTAAGTATCTGACAGGTGTGGTATCCAACCGCGACCATCAAGGAATAAAATTAAATCCAGTGCCCCCCCAGCTACTTGATGGGCCCAGTCTCCAGGCTGGACCTTTAGAGAATATTAAAAATGGTGATCTGAAGGGAGGGCTTTAAGTGAGTTTGATGCTGCAGGGATGAAACTAGTAGCCTGGTGTTGGGTGAAATTGAACTACTGTGTACAGTGTAGGGAGTATTTCTGAAAGGCAGTACCACTGTGTCAGAGTCCTCCGTGTGGGCACTGTGCACAAAAAAAAAGTCTTTAAAACAGACATTGGAAGTGGTTTTAATATAACTGCAGTTACAACAGTGAGACTGGTTAGACATGAAGGGCAAGATAACAACATCAGAAGAAAGCAAGACCAGCCTTGTTGGTACCAGCAAATCCTCAATATATATTTGTTGAATGTGTACTTTTGATTATGCAGTAATCGTCAGATAGCTTAAAACTATGATGAGCCATGGTTTTCATTTATTTCTTCATTTTGTATTAAAGGGGTCTGGTATTCTTAACTCTGTCAATCCCTAAGTCTTCCAGTAACTAGAACAGATTTGAACAATTATAAAATGTTCTAGTGTGTATTCTATTAAAAAAATATTTTTTTGAATGAAACTTTTCAAAAGATTAGTTATAATTTGTGATGAGGAGGGCACACCCAACTTGAGAGCTCTTTTCCAGGTACTTTCGGAGGGAGGGAGGGAGGACATAACAGAGGTAGTGCTTACTACACAAGAATACATAGTACACAACAGACTATGCACAGAGTTTTGATAAGAAGTACATTGTTCCAGTGAGTTGTGGACATACCAGAAAGTAAGCGCCACAAGTGCAAGGGTGGGCTTTCATGCATACGTCTGAAGCAGTTACACCGGGCAGTGGTAAGCTCACTTAACTAGCCTTTGGAACAGAGCTGGAAATGAACACATGGAGTAAGAAGGATGCAGGCACTGGTCATAGCAGACACAGAGGTAATTGAAGGTGTAGGGATGGAACTGAAAACCAGTTGGTTAACCCTGAACAAGCACTGAACGTTGTCAAAATCCTGTTGGACTGAGAATACTAGACAAGCGGCATTAGGGTCACAGCTTTAACATGGTAGTACTTTATTGCTGTTGTAGTTCACAAAAATAATACATTGAAAGATAAAATTATATTGACCAAGAAGAAACCTCCGATGAGAAGCAATTCTTGATACCACCTGCAACTTTTTGTTGTTATTATTGAGCCCAGGTGGGTTAGCAGTATCCCTGTAATATATGTTTGTTTTAGAGGATCTTCCAAGAATCAGTCTTCACCATTGATTCCCTTTAGTGGGTCTTGGCAAGAGGGGCTAGGACCCAGCAGGAGCCACAACGTTTCAAAGGGCTGGTGCTGCTGCTGTTGGCAGCAAGCATGCGCAACGTCAGGCATCAGCGCACATAACCGCTTTCCTGCCTTGGCCCACAACTGCCTGAGTTCTTTTTTTTTCCCCACCGTCAAGTGCGTATCAGTGAGGAAGTCACTCTCCTGCTGGGAGTTGGAACTTCACCGTCTGTATGACAGCAGCATTCAGTTCTTCAGAGTTTGTGTTTAGAGTTTATTTTTTGTGTCAGTTTAGTCTGGTTACCTAAAATAACTTTCTGTTCTAAGGTCGTGGATATAGTTCATTAAACCACACTCAGGCTGTTCCACTGGATGTGCTGATTCATTGAATGTCTTTAAGCTAAGCTCCTCCCACCACATGGGTGTTATACCCTCCGGCTCTGCCCTGTGACATCCGATCTTTCTGCTGGAAGGGACAGGTCTCCTTTGCAGCTCTGCAGTGTTCATGGTTTACCATAACACTTTGGTGATATTCTCTTCAACAAACTTCGAGATTGAATTCTTCCAATTCAGTACTACACCTCTTTGTTTCGGCTGTGTTTCATCAATGGAAGATTGGACGTGGAGGAAACAAAGCCATCCCATGGCTTCATGATCTTCCCTTGTCAGTCTTCACCATTCATTACTTCCTGGGTGTAAGCGGGCGTGCACCACCCGCGGCTCTTTTTTTTTAAAGCTAGCTCTAACGGCGCCCCTCGAGACCGGCGTCTTCGCGTCATGCATGCGGTGGCGGTAGTAACTACCGACTCCTCCTCCAACTCCAGTTTCTGTTTCTCCGGCCGTCGAGGCAGCACCTGCTTGCGCGAGGCGAGTAATTAGTACTGCGTAGTCTAGGCCGACTCCTGTTTTCGTTCGCACTCGACGCCATACCACGGTAAGACTGTTCCTTTTTCTATTTGTACGGCGTCGGGTGCTTTCCTACTGTGTTTTTACCTCATTTGTTTCGCGTTATGTCCGGTTCTGGAGCGAAGCGTTTTTCTAAGACAGGCCGCGCCCCTATGCGTCGGTGCTCCTGTGGCTGGCATTTCTCCGTCTCGGACCGGCATGACGTGTGTCTTCGATGCCTGGGACCCAACCATGATATGGATTCGTGCGATGCCTGCTTCTCCATGGACCGTCGCGTCCTCGAAGTCCGCGCGTTCAAGCTCGGCAAGGCCCCGCCGACTTTCGGGGGACGGCATCGTTCGCGGGACTCCCAGGTAAGGTCTCTAGGCCCTTCCCGGTTCCCTCCAGGGCCTATACGGTCCGCGGAGGAGGGGCTCATCTTCTTCTTGCGAGAGGCCCTTCCGCGGTGTCGGGGATCGTTCGCGGTCCCTCCGGGGCGCGACATCGACACCGCCTCGGCAGATCACCTCCTCGGTGGTGCAGGCTCCCCAGTGTCGAGGCCCTTGATTTCTGGGCGGACACCGGCAGACCCTCGACGCCACCTTGGCGCTGTTTCGGATCGGCGCGTTCGCGGTGCCGGTGATCGGGCGGCGCCGTTTGAATCCGGTGCTGTTCGCAGTGCCGGTGATCATGACGGTGCCGCTTTGGCCCCCGGCGCCGTTGGCCTGGTTTCTCCTCCTCGCGGCGCCGGCTCGATTTCCGACGCCAGGAGCGGTGCCGTTGGCCCCGCTGGTGCCGCGGAGGAGCTGGGATCGGGCCTTGCTGTAGCTAATGTTCGGGGGCGGGCGGCGCCGCCTCTGGTACCAGTGCCGTTCGCGGCGCCGTTGCCTCAGGGACCCCTGGGGTAGCCAGCATTGAGGTCCTGCTGATCTCGTCCTCCTCAGAGGGCGATGATTCAGACGTGGACCCATCCTGGCACCCCCACTCTTCGGGGTCTGGGTCCCCTGTGGCACAAGGTACCAGGCGGCACAGCGGGCCCCTCCCTCTGTCCCCCCTTCCGTCCTCTCCTGAGGGCTCACCGGCTGGGGGTGGCCTTGAGACCCAGGAGGGAGGCGTGGGGGTGACTGGGAGGCTCCCCTCCGGGGACGGTGACAGCTACCTCGGGTGCTGTTGCTCCCTCTGGGGGTGGGAGCGCTGCAGTCGGGAGGAGGCTCTCTCGGGTCAGGGGTTGAGGGGGCAGGGGACAGGCCCTCGGGTCTTCTTTGGCCACCGGGGGGTGGCCAGAGCGGAGTGCTGAACCCGCCCTTCCCTTCAGGGCTCTAGGGTGCCCTCCGGTGGCGTTGTTGTGGGCTGCCCTTCTGGATCCATGCAGTCCCGACTTCGTCGCAGGGGAGGTTCTCCCCCTGGGCTCTTCCAGGCTCCACTTCCTCAGGGTTCCGTCTTGCGGCCTGGTTTGTTGTCCGGGATCCCGCCAGCTCGGGCTCCGTTCCCCGGATTCCAGAGCCCTGGCAGAGATCAGTGCCTCCTCGTAGGTGCCCCTCTCCCATCTCTCTGCCTCCACCACCCCCGCTCCCGGGCCATGTTGGTCCTACGGGTCTGTTATCCTGGGAGCAGTTCAGAGGTTCTGCAGCAGCCTTCCCTTCATATGTTAGATGTATGCATGAGCGGGTCTTTCGACTCTCCCCACTGTCGCAGGAGTCCTCTGGGCATTCCAGTTCCCCATCATCCTCGTCTCCCACCTCTGAGGGGGAGGAACCCCCTGCTCATCTCTCCTCCGATGCTGATTTCACTGAATATCAGCGATTCCTATCGAGGATGGTGAGGGACCTTCGGATCTCCTTTATTCTAAGAGACAATACCGAACGGAGGAGCGTGAATTCCTTGGGGAATTCAGTGCCCAGCACTTGGTGGTACCTTCCTGGCCAATCCCCTTCCAGGAGGCGTCTATCCGATCCTGGCAGTCGCCAGCCACTTCTTCTCCAGCCCGGCTGACTGTCAGCGTGGTATTGTGCCCCTCGGAGTCTCTAGGTACCCTTCCCAACCCCCCTTCTGGTTTGGTCTACCTTGACACTCCCTCGGGCGCCGCTGCCTGGCGCACGACCGCCCACCGGACCCGGACTCACTTCAGTTCGACCGTTGGGGGCGAAGAGTGTTCTCTTCTTCTCGTGCGGCTGCTTGTATAGCATCACATCAGGCTCACCACGCTGCCTGCAATCGGCACCTGTGGTCGATGCTTTCTCAACTCCTAGCGTCGATGCCTGATACGGAGCAAACCAGACAAGCTGTTGCCCTCTCCGCTGTAGGCCTGGAGCTGGCAAGACACCAGGCAAGGGCATCTTATGATGCCAATGAGGTGGCTTCCAGGCTTTCGGGGACAGCGATCTGCATTAGGCGGACGGCATGGCTTTGTCTTTCAAGGTTGTCACCCCTGGCCCGGCGTAGGGTGATTCGCTCCGCCTTCAGGGGACCCGTCTCTTTTCCTCTAGAGCTAGGAGACTTTTGCAGGGGCTTTCTCCGTCTCCTCGTCCTCTGGAGGCACCTCCTAGCTCTTCTCTCACTTAGGCTTCTGTGAATTAGCCAGGGTCTTCCCCTTCTGTTTCTCACCAACAGGAGGCTGGGGGTCTTGTTCCCTCAGGGTCTTTACCCCTTCTGGGGGAAGAGGAGCTTGGTACTCACCCAGGAAGTAATGAATGGTGAAGATTGACAAGGGAAGATATGAAAATTATGTACCTACCGTAATTGTTGATCTTCTCTTGTATCTTCACCATTCATTACTGACCCCTCCCACCTTCCCCTCAGTGGCCTCCTTCTGTGGCGTCTCCCCTTCCCGTCTCGTTCCTCCCTCTTGCTGAACCAAAAAAAAAAAAATTCTTTAAAAAAAAAAAAAAAAAAAAATCTCTCTGTCCTTTCCTGTTTCCTTAGACATTTCAGGAAAATTATTTACTCTAAGATTAAGTGGGCTTTTGTTGCAGAGTGCTGGGTCATGAGTAAGCTACAGGACTATCTCTCCATCATGTTCTCTGGCGAGGCACTCCTAGGGACCTTGCCTGACTCTGTCTGTGCAGTTTGATCCAGCAATATTCTGCTAATCAATTACTGAGCCTAGAATCAACCCCTTTTCTTTTCTTGCAGAGCAGGAGGCAGATGCAGTTATTTCCCTTCTCTCTTAAAACTGAGGAACTCTCTCCGACTGCTTGAAGGCAGCCCTGGCTTCTCAGGTCATGTTTTTCCTCATAAGCCTGCGAGTCATGCTCTGTCTTGAAATTCCCCCTTTTTCAAGGGGCCTTCTGCAGACAGTGTTGCAGGAAAAGCAGTGCCAACCATGACCGGTTCTTGCCAGTTTCAAGTCTCTCCTGCCTTGCCATAGCAAGTCCGATTGAGTTCCGTTATATTACCTACAAACCGCCTGGAAAGGCTAAAATTTTCTTCCTAAACCCTTGAGCAGCTCTTACATGCTGCCTGGGAATTATCCTTTTCCTAGCTGGGTGTCCTCCAGACGAAAGGCCTGCTCTCAGGCCAGGAGCCCGCAGCTAGGATCAAGGACCATGGCATGTTGAGGTCAGAGACTATGCCCTCCTTAGTCTGTCTAGTGGGTTTGGTGAACCTTCTCTTCAGCACTACCAGTGGGGATTCTTGCTCCCTTATTAAATCGAGCCTTAAGCCTCTCAGCTAACTATGCTCGCTGGGCATTCTGGTCTCCTCAACATCCCATCTTTCTTCTTCTTCTCTCTTCTTCATTCTTTCTCCTTCCCTTTTCTCTCTATCTGTTCCTCCTAGAGTCGCCCCAGTAAGGAGGCCCTGCAATCCCTAGGGCAGGAATACTCTCTCCTCTGTCTATTCTCCATCGGCTTATTCCTTTCTCAGTTCATTTTTCCTTACTTAGCTATCCCTTGGCTATCTTGCCTCGCTTTCTCTTTTTTCCATAATTTGATTTTTTGCCCTCCGGCTCACAGAACTGAGGAGGGTGGGTAACTACTAGCGCCCCTCGCGCGTGGCGCAAGGCGTCGGTCTCGAGGCGGCGCCCGTTAAACAGCTTTAAAATAAAAAGCTCCCGTGGCAGGTGCGCACCTCTGGCTTACACCCAGGAAGTAATGAATGGTGAAGATACAAGAGAAGATCAAGAATTACGGTAGGTACGTAATTTTCATTTTTGTGTCGTGTACTAACAAAAGATGTTGAACACTGAACCCCATGTGTCCTTCACCTACCGCCTTGGATCGCCATACAATGTGGAGGGATGTGGGCTTTGAGGCAGTGCTTCCAGTATCACTAGAAAATTGCATGGCCAGGCTCCTCCTAGATCAACTGGCCAACAGGGACCCCAAACAATGACCTAAAATCTGCAAGAAGGCCTTGGCTGCGGACGAGTAGGCAGCACAACTGGTGGCTGTAGAGTAGAGGAAGAGGCAGCAGCTACCGCAGTGAGGACTTAATGAGCCTTGGCGCTGCTCCCGGTAGGGGCCAGTATCAGAAGGCCCTTCTTGGATGGGTTCCAAGATATGTGCCGGGCCCTGGGTAGAGTCCTGCTTACCATGGCAAGAAGCACAAGCACCGCCGGCACTGGTCATAGGATCAGGAGAGATTGTGGTACTCCTGCTCTCTTGACTCCACTGATAACTTGACTTATGTTGACTGATTGACATTGGTTGAGGACTTGGTTGACTGCTCCTCAGTGGCCCCGTTGGACTTGTCAGCCTCGACTGTAGTGTAGCAGGCTGTCGAGATCTTTCTTGAGCCTGTCAGCCAGTTGGAGATCGATGAGTCGATTTCCCAGTCCTCACCCAGGAAGACATGGCCCCGTCAGTGTCCCCAACCGGTTCCACTCGGGACCAGCCTCCACTGGTGGTCATACTTCTTAAACCGATGCTTGTCATTATGGCTTGGCACGTGGTTTATGCTGACTCTCTGGAGGCTTCTCGACATCTGCCCTCGGGTCAAGTCGCCATTCGCGCTCTCGATCTCGCTTGACCGGGGGGGGGGGTGTTGCCATCAACCTCCTTGTCCTCGGGCAAGTAGAGAGACCACCACAGGATGTGGCGGCACTACAAGGAGCTCCTCTGGCAGCGGTGGACTATTGCAGGGGTGTTGTAGGTCTCCACCCTCTGGACCTTTGGTTACCTAGCAGCCTTCAGTGATGTCCAGGCTGGTCCACCCTCAGCACATGTCTCAGGCATCTGCCTTTCCACCCTTGTGGGTGAAACTGCCTCCCCAGCAATCCTTGGTGAGAATGTCAGCTAAGGACTCCCATGCTGCTACCAGCTTGCCAGGTTGGTTGTCGGTGGAAATCATCCAGTCAGAAGACAGTCAGGTGGTCCACGGTGGCAAATGGTTGTGGGCAATTTTCAGAGTCCTTGGATGACTCTAGATAGATCATCCATGTTGTCTTCAATGATCTACATCTTCGACCGGGCTTTATTTTTTTTTTTTATTTATTTGTGAAATCAGTTTACAACCTTTGAGCCAGAAGCTCGTTTCCAAAGGTATCTCGTCACATTAAAGACATACATAGAGTTTTAGGTTACATAGCACAGGTTTGCTAAAAATAGGCGTTCATCAGAGGCGCCACGTCACACTGAGGTCAGACAAAATACATTTAGGTTACAAGGTACAAGTAATTGAGAACAGGTGTTACACAAGTTGGTATAAAAAATTGAGCAATCTAATAGGCATACCATGAAACAGCTGGCACTGGCCAGGTTAGACATAGGTACAGTGTACCGGGAAGAGGTGGTGGGGAGGGCTAGGTGGAGAGCCGCCTGGTGGGCGTTGTCATGAGAAGTCGAGGGAGCTGCCTTCAGAGACAGGAGCAGCTACGAGTGTTGAAGAGTTGGTTTGAAGGGTGGTTTTGAACTTGGAGATGGTGGTGGCATTGGTGATGGGGGGCAGGAGAGAGTTAAACCAGGATGGGCTCTGTAGCAGAAGGACCTCTGGCTCGGCTGGTTCTTGATCTGGGGACCATTAGAGTAGTCTTGTTGGATGACCGTGTTGCAATAGTGGGTGGGATCCGGTGGATGGATGCTGTCACCCCAGGAGGGAGAGCCGAGTAGGGTTTTGTGAGAGACAGGTTTGATATCGAGCCGTTCATCCAGGAGTAAGGAGTTTAGCCTCGTCATACAGCTGACAGGTGTGTGTGAGCCTGGGGGCACCAGTAATCAATCTGCAGGCTTTATTCAGGGTTAAGTGAATTTTTTTGAGTGCAGTCGTGTCGGCAGCACCATAGACTGGTAGACCATAGTCTACAAGGGACAATACGGAAGACATAACAGCGAGGCGGAGCGCATTTGGGGGAAGGCAGGTTCTATGTCGGAAGAGGATGCCAAGCCGTGTGTTAGTGGCGGATGTTAGGGCATCTATGTGGTTGTGAAATGTGAGGGCTGAGTCGAAGGTAACCCCAAGGTATTTGTAGGAGCAGACTTGTTCCAGTGGCTGTTTGGTACTAGGAAGGATATAGAGTGGGTGGTTGCTAGCTTTGTTTGGGGTGGGAAAAGAGCATAGCTTTGGTTTTAAGATTGATGGCGAGTCTGCGCTCCTTAAACCAGGCCGGCATTATTGAAAGACTGCTGTAGGGTGTCCTGAAGGGAGGCGGGATTGTGGTGGGTGGCAAAAATGACAGCATCATCTGCATACAGGAGAATTTTGCCAGGGCATGCACTGGGCAGGGTGTTCAGATAGAGTGAGAAGAGAAGGGGCAGGATGGAGCCTTGGGGACCCCAGAGTGAATGGGACGGGTATCAGAAGTATCCCATTGATTTTAACACACTGTGATTGGGCTAGATAGCTCGTGCACCATGCTAGGGGCCAGCCGAGAGACCAGTGTGGCAGAGAGCATTCAGCAGAAGAGGGTGGGAGACTGTGTCGAAAGCCTTTGAGAGGTCGATGAACACTGCACCAGCTAGGGAGCTGGTATCCAGGGAGGAGTGTAGGAAGTTGGAGAATTCAATTAGTGCAGTGCTGGTACTGTGACCAGCACGGAAGCCATGTTGCTCTGGGCATAAGATGTTATGCCTAGCCAGATATTCAGTGATTTGAATGGCCACCACTTTCTCCAGGGCTTTGGTGGGGGAGGATGTAGATTGGCCGGTAGTTGTTGGCCGACGACCTGTCGCCCTCTTTATGAATGGGCGTGATTATGGCTGTTTTCCAAGCCGTGGGAAATTGTCCCAGGCAGAGCGATCAGTTAATTAGGCTGGTGAGTGGGGCAAGGACTTCATCTAGCACCAGCCTGAGGATACTGGGGTCCAGTGAGTCACTGCCGGGAATGTTGCTATTCAAAGCTTTGATTTAGGATGGGTCTGGCTTCCCGGGCAGAAATCTTGCGCAGGTGGAAGCTGGGGTGCTGGAGGACAGGGGGAGGTTGGTTGGGGGGAGGGTCAAAGAAATTACTAGGGAGGACTGAGCTAAGGTCAGTGAAAGCGGTGTTGAGCCAGTTAGCTATGGTGGCAGGCTCGGTGGAGGTAGTGCCATTGCTAGTGAGCTGGGATGGAGCAGGGGCGTGATTTTCCATTTAGTTCTTTAATATTATCCCAAAGTCCGGGCCCAAACCCCAGGAGGAGGTAATGTGGCCTGGTAATGGTCGACCTTAGCTTTCCGGACGGCCCAAGAGCACTTGTCCGGGCTGCATTGTAAGCCTGCCTATCAGACAACCGACCTGTTTCAGTGGCAAGGTGCCAGAGGTTATCCCAATTTCTTAGTAATTGTAGAAGGGCAGGGCTAACCCAGGATGCATTCTGCTTTTTGGATCGGATTTTGGTGAAGGGTGCAAAGAGATCACAGGCCATGTTGAAGGTGTGTGAGAAGAAGGCGAGGGCAGTGTCAATGTCGGTTACACGATGAATGGGGGACCAGTTTATCTGGGTGAGGAATAGTTTAAGTTTTTGCAGCCCACCAGGGCGGAGGCGCCTGCGGAGGGTGGTCTGGGCTTTGGGTTTGGGATTGGGGACTGCCCAATGAAATAGGATAGGGGAGTGGTCACTTAGGGAATCTGGTAGGACCTGGATGTTTTGGATTTTTTGGGGTCGGTTGGTGATAATTACATCCAGAAGGGTGCTGGTTCCTCTCTTAGGGTTTATTCTAGTGGGCTGGGTGATGAGTTGCGTCAGGTCTTGGGCGGCAAATGAGTCTCTGATCGTGGAAGAGGAGGTGCTGAGCCAATTTACGTTAAGGTCCCCAACTAGGATTTGTTCCGCCTTATGGTGGAGGGAGGCCAGATAGTCAGTTAAAGATACCAGGGCCAGGTGCTGGTTCTTTGGGGGAACATAGGCAGTGGTGAGATAGAGAGGGCCCCTAGAGGGGTCCGGGGTGAGTTTGAGGGTAAGAGCCTGGGCCCCATTTACAAGGGCAGGGGTGGGGAGCGTGTGTCCAAATATTGTGTCCCTAGTGTAGATTGCACAGCCTCCCCCTCGTTTGCCTACTCGGTCCTCCCGGTATAAGGTATAGCCTGGGAGGGAGACAAATGAGTCGGGGTGGATTTGGACAGCCAGGTTTCAACCAGGGCTATGATGTCTGGTTGATGAGCCATGGCCCAGCACTGTAGGGCGTCAAATTTTTTCAGCAGGCTGCATATGTTCATGGAGGCTATTTGGAGACCAGTGGGCCGAGTGGGTGGGTGGGAGGGGCAGGGCCTGGGTTGGGATGTATGTTCCCGTCAAGAGCAGAAGGAGGAGAACTGCTCTGGTCAGAGGGTGGCAGAAGGAGAGTTTCGCCAGGAGGCGATAGGAAGAAGGGGTTTAGTAGCACAGGGGTGGGTAGGCAGCACAGGCAGAGAAGGCTTGGTGATCAGATGCCCAAAGGAGAGGGGAGGAAAGGTAATGTCTGGATGGGGGTGAGGTGGAGGAGCATATGGGGTGTGTGGAGGAGGGAGGAGGAGCAGTGGTATAGGAGGAGGGAGGGTAGGTGGGAGCACTAGAGTAGTGAGGCTGAGGGTTAACAGGGACAATAGGGTTGGTGGAAGGCAAAGGAGGAGGAGGAGAAGAGAGGCAGGTGGGCAGGAGGTGCACATGCATAATTGGTAAGGGTGAGAGCTGAAGTGAAGAAAGATGGGAACTAGGATGATAGAGGGGAGATAGTGGTGAGGTCACCTCTAAGTGTAGTTGCCACTTTGGTACAGTGCAGAGCTGGTGCCTGAGGTGCACAGGGCACTAGGTTCAAGACTTGCCTAGGGTAGCAGGAAGGACCCCAGACAGTGGCTGTAGCAGCAGGAGCTGGGCTCAAGGTCTGCAGAAACAATCAGACAACAATTGTTGAGGGTTAGAGGGTTTTAGAGTTTGAAATCCTGCACAAATAATGAACAGGTGTGCTAGCTGGTGGTGGAACTGCTGACTAAAACAGTGAGGTGCAGGGTTCAAAGCCTGCAAAGGCAGCAGAGAGAAGTGGTAAAACTTTATATTTTGGCAGGTTTGGGGGTAAGATACTAAAAGTCCTAGGAAGTAGGAATAAAATAGCTAGACAAAGTGGTTAAGAGAGGTAGAGCTGTTACTCTGATGGCAAGAGTACTGGGTTTGAGTACAGCTACGGACAGAGTGTAGAAAGTTTTTTAATTCAGAAAAGGAGGGAGGAAGGGTTAAGAGTTTGAAAGTAGAGGAAGATGTTGGCCTGGTTCGTTGGCTTAGTGGTTAGGCAGTAGACTTTGGAATAAAGGGTACCAGGTTTGAGGCTGCCGGGTGCTTAGTGGTAGGCTGATGGGAGGAGTGAGGAAAGTAGATGATAGAATGGATTCAAAGGGAACTGCAGGGACCTCTAGTGGGTAGGGTTTGCAAACAGTTGCTAGGAAGGGGTGGAGAGTTGAAAGAGGAGCTAGAGTGGAGAGTGCAGCAACCCCTTGTGGTTGGTGTCTATAAGCTGCAAATGGGAAAGTGGACACTTGGTAAAATGAAGGGTAGGTCAGTGATGTGACACGTAACCTGCCAGCAGCAATAAATGAGCCTTGACCGGGGTGGGGGTGGTGGTTAGTACGGGCGGTCGGGAAGTACCACACAACAGTCAGGCTGTAGTGCAGGACGCTTTACCTCTTACAGGCTCTGGCAATCCCAGAGTTCAGGCTCCGCTGCTGGGCAGAGTAGTTGAGGAACTGTCTGCAAACCATGGGCTGGTGTCATTTGGGGCTCTCCTCCACCTTAATATCAGAGTGCATGAATGTGTCGTTGGAGCCAGTCCGGAGATGGGCTAAATACCCCTTTACTGATATTGAGGACAAGGATGATTCCCCGAAGGTTGTTTTTCCCCATGGCTGAGACCATTTTGGGTCTGGCCGTGGAGCACTGGCAGCATCCTACAGGATCCCTTTTGGGGTTCAGGGACCACCCCCAAGGCTGAGGGGTTGGTCTCTGACTCTGTCTTCCAGAGGGTCAAGGGGAGGTGGACAAGCCCGCCCCGACAAGGAGTCAAAGAAACTTGCCTATGTCTACATCACATCGTCTTTGGGGCTGCATTAGTCATGCTGTGCTGTCCTTAAGGCCAACTTTGGTCACTCTTTGTTGGGAGTGCTGGATGAAATCCTCTCTGCTGACAAACAGTTGTTGATGAAGTTGGTGAAGGACCAGGGTCAAGCGCTGACTAAACACTAGCTCCAGATGGTCTTCGACATAGGTGAATCCTGCACCTGTGTCATGGCAGCGGCCTTCATGATGCGTCACAGAGCTTAGCTGAGGCTCTCCACCTTCATGGTGGAGACTCACCTCAAGCTGGCTGATGTCTCCCTCTTGGGCACCAACCTCTTTGATCCAGGGGTGGAAGGACATCTCACCAGGACAGAGAAGTCCATATTGCCACCCTGGGTCCTGTAGCCTCATCCCAGAAGAACCCTACTAGGCTCAAAAGCCAAAAAAAGAAGAGTCTCCAGTATCGGTTCTTTCAGCCCCAGCAGGGGTAATACCAAGCCTGGCACCCCAAGGCCAAGTTCAGTGGTGTGGCCAAGGGCTGAAAAGAGGCGGGGCAGGGGAAGTAGTATCCCTTTGGCCCCAGTGGTAGGTGCCCTCTCCAAAGCTGCCCAGTGACAGGTCAGGGGAGGTGTCATCCTCCTGCCTGTCCAGTCTGTAGCCCAGCTCCCAGTGGGGGGTCAGCTACACCACTTCTGGCTACATTGGTCTGTCATTACTACGGACAAGTGGGCGCTGGAGGTGGTAGACAGAGGGTTGCTTCTAGACTTTGAAGCTGTCCCTCAACAACTCCACACCCCTCAGGAGTCCTTGGTGTTGGCTCCCTGATTCTTCCGAATCAGAGTCCTCTCTGGGATGCGGTGTCAAGCGGCCCAGCACTCCCATTCCTGAATCTCCACAGCGGTCTTCCTCTGAGGACTCCCAGGCTGGGGGTGGCCTGGAGTTCATGGGGGGAGGGTGGCTTGGGGATAGAGGGGACTGTCGCCCCCCCCCCGATGGGGCCGCTGCAGCTGCCACCCTTGGTGCTGCTGCGCCTCCTCGGGGGGGATTGGGAGTCCTGTCTTTGGGGGCCTCCCTCGGGAGGCCTCTGGATCGAGGGACCCCTTTGCAGAGGTCAAGGAGGAGGAGGGCATCCTCTGAGTCTGAGGGGCTGAGAGGTCGAGGTGAGGGGCGTTGGCACTCCCCTGCCCCCCCTCTGGGTGCAGGGAGGAGCCGTAGCGTCGAACCCCGTCTCTCCTTCTTAGGTTCAGGGGGTCCCTTCCAGTGGCACCACCGTGGGTTGCCCTTCTGGACTCATGCAACCCCAGGTGCGTCACGGGAGATTCCCCGTTTGGGCTCTTCCGGAGTTTGCATTCCCAGGGTTCCGTCATGCGACCCAGTTTGATTCGTTCCCTGGATTTCAGAGCCCTGGCAGAGGACAGTTGCTTCCTTGTAGGTGCCTCTCTCCCATTCCTCTGCAGCCAGCCCCCTCTCTTCCAGGCCACGGGATCCTACGGGACCATTATCCTGGGAGACGTTCAGAAGCACTCTTCTCGTGTGATGTTGTGCATTGCGTCACATCAGACACATCATGCTGCCTAAAACAGGCACTTGTGATAGATGCTGGCTCAGATGCTAGCGTCGATGCCTGATATGGAGCAGTCTCGAAAGGCCATTGCCCTCTCCGCTATAGGCCTGGAACTGGCAAGGCACCAAGCAAGGGCATCTTACAACGCCAGTGAGGTGGCTTCCAGGCGTGTGGGGACGGCGATCTGCATCAGGCGGAAGGCATGGTTTCGTCTATCAAGATTATAACCCCTGGCATGACGTAGGGTGATTCGCTCCACCTACAGAGAGACCCGCTTCTTTTCCACCATGGCTAGGAGGCTGCTTCATTGGCTTCCTCCGTCCCCTTGTCTTCATGGGACACCTTCTAGCTCTTCTCAGCCTTAGGCTTCCAGTCTAGTACGGCAAGGGTCTCTCCTTTCTGTTTCTCACCAACAGGAGGCTGAGGGTCTTGTTCCCTCAGGGTTATGTTAGTCCCCCTCTAAGGGGGGCTTGGTACTCACCCAGCAGTAACGAATGGTGAAGATTGACAAGGGAAGATATTAAAATTACCTACCTACTGTAATTCCTGATCTTCTCTTGTATCTTCACCATTCATTACTGAATCCCACCCACCTTCCCCTCATGGGCCTCCTTCTGGGGCGTCCCCTCCGCCCTGCTCGCTCTCCCTCCCCTCTTCCTTTCGTGGCCTTTAGAGCCTAAATTCCCCTAGCCTTCAGGTCTCCGTTCTTCTCTAAGAAGAAGGTATCATAAATCTGGAGAGGGAGGAGAGCGAGTAGAGCCTCATCTTTCTCCTGAGGGAACTCTTTCTGATTACCCTTGAAGGTGTTCCTTCTGGCACCTTTTTTCTTAGGCCAAGTTAGTTCAATCACCAGTTAACAGGAAAAGTTCTTGAACGATCCCGTTCCTTTGGTTCTCAGACCTCGCTGGTATCTCTGGATCTTGTCCTGTGTTCACCAGTCTGGAGCTAGTCAAAGTCTGCCTTCTGGAACTGGGGATCTGATTCTTTGGCCTCTGCCTCTCAGGGAGTTGGAATGAGTTTCCTTCTCTGTCTCTGTCCATATTCCCAAGGGGTGCCTTTAGGGCTTCAAATCCCTTCTCTCCCCACCCCCCCACCATTAACACATGGCAATGTGCTAGTAGGGTCCGTTTTTCCCCTTTCTTAGTTGGGCGCTCTCCCTCCGGAACAGATTGTTTGCCTTGGCAATCTGTGAGCTCTCGGCTTGAGTGATGGGTTTCAGGATGGCGGGAGGTGTAGGAAATCTGCTTTTTGTGTATCAAGCTGTGCAAAAGTTCGGTCGAACCTTTTAGGTCAGTTTTGTCTGAAGGGATCCTTTCTTCCTTGCTCTTTGGTTCCGAGCTAATAAGCCTTTAACATAGAAACATAGAGGTTGACGGCAGATAAGAACCGTAAGGCCCATCCAGTCTGCCCATTTCTTTTTCTACCTTATAAATGTGCCATCGGCCTTTGCTCTGTCAGTGGCCTATCTATTCATACTCATCTGTATTGCTCCCTTATGCCTATCCCGTGCCTGTTTGAAGCCCTGAACTGTATTCATAGCCACCACTTCCAGGCCGTTCCATGCATCCACCACTCTTTCTGTGAAAAAGAATTTCCTCACATTCCCCTTTAATCAGCCTCCCTCTAATCTCATGCTGTGTCCTCTTGTCCTGCTATTTTTCTTATATTTAAACATGTTAGACACTTTCACCTTGTTTAAAGCCCTTAAGGTGTTTGAATGTTTCGATCATATCACCTCTCTCCCTCCTTTGCTCAAGAGTATACACATTGAGCTCCATTAATCTGTCCTCATATGTCTTCTGATGCAGTCCCTGCACCATTTTGGTTGCCCTTCTCTGGACTGCCTCAATTTGGTTAATGTCCTTGTGAAGGTGTGGCCTCCAGTACTGCACACAGTACTCCAGGTGGAGCCTAACCAGTGTCTTGTAAAGAGGGATTATTACCTCCCTCCTATGACTTGTGATACCCCTACTAATACACCCTAACATCTCCCTAGCCTTACCTGCTGCTTTAGAGGTCTGCTTGGATGATTTCAGGTCATCGGTGATGATGATGCCCAAGTCCCTTTCTTTCTTAGTGACTGCCAGCAACTCCCCTCACAGCCTATAGGTGGCTTCAGGGCTTCTCTTCCCTATGTGTATGATCTTGCACTTCTTTGCATTAAATCCCAGTTGCCACTCTTCTGACCATTTTGCTAGTTTATCCAGATCTCTTCTCATTCTGCCCATTTAAGCCAATTTAACTCACAATTTGGCAGAATTTTTCCCTCCTCCCAACGTCCCCCTCTCTTCTTCTTCCTCTTCCTTCTTCCTCCTCTTCCTTATCTGTTTCTCCCTCGGAGCCACCCCAGGAGTGAGGCCTTGCGGTCCCTTAGGGTAGGGTTCTCCTCTTTTCTGTCCTCTATCAGCTTATTCCTTTTTCAGTTTGTTTCCTTTCCTTTTACTATCCCTAGGCTCTCTTGCCTCGCTCTTATTCTTCTATTCGACTTTCCAGCTTACAGAACTGGGACGGAGGAGGAGTCTGCGGCACCTAACTGCTGCCCCTCGCACACCTCTTGGTGCGTCACTCTCCCTCGGGGGGGGGGGGGAACTCCCGTAGCGGGTGCTCACTTCCGGCTTACACCCAGCAGTAATGAATGGTGAAGATACAAGGGAAGATCAGGAATTATGGTAGGTGCTGTACGTCATTTTAATTTCATGAAGTATTCACAGTTGTTTATGGCACTGTGCATATGGCTTCATTTTGGCTTAGAAAGGCCCAGGATGCAGTGTTAAGGATATAGAGGTCAGAAGGTGTGGAACTCTTGAGAGCTGCAGTGGAGTGGGTGAATTAATGTTTTTTTTTTTTTTTTTACTGTATTTTTCTCACCTCCTTTCGTGTGGCTGTGTCTCGGCCCTGGCCCTGCCTTGGAAGGGCTCGATCTCCTGCCCCAACATCCCAGCACCAGTCCTACCGCGGCAGTTTCCCCCAAGGGTTGCACTGCCGCTGCCACCCCACCCCCTGTGGCAGGGCCAGGGTGAGGAGCGTCGACTTGCTCCCCTCCCCCTGAACACATATCTAGAATCCGGGGAGGTTGATGCGGGCTCAGCCGGGTCATCATGGAGCCTGCCAGCTCCAGTTTCACGTTTTGTTCCCCTCCCCTGGTGCTGTCGCTCGAGAGCGTGTGGAGGCACACAGCGATCCACAGCACCCTCCCTACTCTAGCCACTCTCTGTCTGCACTATCCTCTGGCTTCTGCCCTGGGGCAGCCCGGCAGCGGGAGTGACCGAAACCCTCCCCGGGAGAGGAGAGCTGCCTTGCGGCTGCTCAGTCAGGCTCCTACCCTCCCTACATACCCAATATGACCTCCAGCAACCCAGACTTATTACTGAACCGGGGTTGGCGCAGTGCAAGGTGTGGCGTCCAGCACCTCAACCCTCAGCACCACCAGGCCAGCTGTTGGTGAGTTAAATTGGAAGACGGTGTACATGCCTACTGCACCGGACGGTCGCCCCATCCCTGGCAGAGATACACTCTTCGCCTATTGGAGAAATTTGCAGAGCTGCAGCTTCGAGAGCAATGCACACTTTTGCTAAGCACTGTACCCTGGATACCCATGACAAGCAGGACGCCACCTTTGGCAGAACAGTCCTAAATGGATTAACATCCTGAGTGAGCCCTTGGCTCCTGCCGCACTAGTTGGGAGGGAAGGGGGGCTTATTCTGAGCTTGTGCTGTGACCCACTGTAGGGAATAGTTCCATATACCAGAATTTTTTTTTTTTTTAAGTCTGTTGCAACAGCACTCCTTGCTCTCTTCCCTACTTTCTGTCCTTTATATATTTATATAGGTTGGCCACCTATATAACCTTCTTTCAAGCTTCCTTCTTCTAACAAGTCTGGTATGTGAAGCCCCCAGTTTTGTCTTAAGTCCTTGACAAGCGTTTAAACGGAGAAACAATACCAAAGAAAGCCCTTTAATCTCAAGTTTTGGTTAACTCACATTATTATTAGTTCAAAAGTCAATCGCTAGTGTAGTTCTAGCTAACGTTTCCTCTAATAGCTGTAAAGTCATTAAAAATCTCTGTTATGGTATGCTTTTACTATAAAGACACCTCTGTGTATGTAAAAAGCACTCGCATGTTGTCACTTTAAATCCGGGAGGTTTTGCACTCTGTACCGTACAACATGCGAGCAGTTACCCCTGCATTCCCCACTTTATATACTTCGTAAAAATACTGCAGAGTATGTAATTTTACCTTACTGCATAGCGTAGAATATCTGCAGCTTTTTTGTAAGGTTAGGATTTAAGCCTCCCTCCCTCGAGAACGTAGCTGTTCTGCTACCTCTGTATAGTTCGTTTGCTTCACTTCCTAGCTGGCGTTCTCCTGTAAACAAATCGCCCTCTCTACTGTGTGTTAGCGTCAGGCTCTCTTTTGAAGCTGCCTTTTTGAAAGTAGCGCTTTTATTTCAGAACGCTAACCCAACATAATTATGTGTGCATAATATTTACTGGTAGCTTGTTTAAGCGCCTTGTAAATCTGCTGAGTTCGTAAAGTTTAGTGTTTAGTTTTGCTGCACTGTACAATGTTGTACCAATGCAAGAAGACTGGAACCCTCCCTTTTGAAACCCAATTCATATATTTTAAGCAGTGCTATTATCATGTTTATTTCATTAAGTTTACCTTATTATTTTGGACCCTCCATTCTGGTCCTTGAGTTGTTAAAATAGCCCTTCCTTTAGAGCTGGCCGGCTGGATCCTTGCCCTGTTTAAAGGTGTATACCAGGGGGTGGAGTTCTGTTGGGACACTTGAGGTTATTTTTGTTAAAATAATTCCATTTTTGAGAATTTGGTCCAGGGGTATGATTTATAATTCAAAAAAGTGTAATGACAAATTGTTATGTAACAAAAATATTGTTCCTTTCTAAAAAATATGTTTAATTTAAACAAAGAGGGAGGAGCTATTGTGTCACATGGTTGAAAGCCTATATAAAGAATTTCTTATTCTCATTTGGGTAGATAGTCTGGTGAGGTGCAGACTTGTCCTGACCTCACAGTGTGCATTACACTAGTAGATTCTGGTGTTTGTGTTCAGCCTTGTATTATACAATTTTATTTTCCTTTCTGTTTCGCCAAAAGTTCAGCTTTATTTTATTTTATTCTCGTAAATAAAAATATTGGTGCACCTTCTATTGTGACAAGACGTCCTCCTTATTAAATCCCACACCTCACACGTGGTGGCAGTCATGGGATTCCTTGTGATACTGCCCTAAGTATCGAAAGGGGGTCGTGGATGTCCCAGAAGGTACCTGCTGGTGTGCTGACCAGAACCATGGCAGAAAAACTTGGGCAACCCTTGATGACTGGAGTACCTGATGTTAAATGTAAAACCATGAAGCCGGAGGAAGATGGTGATGTGGCTGATGAAGAGAAGGTGGAGTTGGAGAAGGGGTCCCCTACTGGAGATTCACAGGATCTGTTACAGTGGTTGTGTATGCAACAGATAGCCATGGCAAAACAGAGAGAAAGAGATATGCAAAGGAACGAGGACAGGTGGGCGACACCTTGAGAGCTATACAAGCACTCGGTGTTGGTAGGCTACCCCACCTGCAGGGGATAATCAAAAGATATTAAATTGACTAAATTATGTGAGGACTGATGATATGAAACCACTTAACCACATTTGAGCGTATTGCGGGCCTGTCAGTGGCCTAGGGACCAGTGGGTGATCGTCTGGCTCCTTACCTGACGGGAAAAGCGCAACTGGCCTACGGTAATGTGGACAGTGCTATGAGTGAGAACTATGATACTGTCAAGGAAACCATTCTCAAGCGTTATGATATTTGTCTGGAAACATATAGGCAGAGGTTCCGAACTTTGCAGTTCCAGACGTCTGACACTCCACAAGAAGCCTATACTAGGCTAAAAGATCGGTGTACTAAGTGGTTACAGCCTGCCACTAACACTAAAGAACAGATGTTAGAAACTGTTGTTTTTGGAACAGTTCATTCGCATTCTACCACAGGATGTTCAGATGTGGGTACGGGAACATCGCCCAGAGACATCTAAAAAAGCTGTACAGTTGGCCGAAGATTACTTAACTGCCCAACCAAATAGGACTAAAGGACACCCTGGAGTTAACATAACCCAGTCTACGGAAAGAACTTATACGTCTCCTTCACAAGTCTCTAGTGGTACTGTTAAACCATTAAATGTGCCCAAAACGCCTTATGCTGAAGTAATCTGCCATTATTGTCAAGGAAAAGGTCTTATCGCAAGATTTTGTCCTAAAAAGAAATCTACTTCTACACATCTAGTGTTGGCCAATTGGGGGCAGTATATAACTCCTGTTAAAATAAATGGTAAACAGACGGTTGGCCTGTTAGACTCTGGCAGTAGACAAACATTAATCAAAGCCTGTATGTTACCTGCAGTCTCTGAAGTAGCTACACAAACGAAAGTAACATGTATTCATGGGGACACACATATGTATCCAGTGCAACAGGTTGAGGTACAGGTACAAACAAGTACCCGAAATATGGAAGTTGGGGTGGTTCCACAACTACCAGTACCAGTTATTTTGGGACACGACCACACAGATTTTGCACAGCTACTCTCTAGTGCTACTAATTTTGGGGCAGTGACTGCCAGGGCACAAGAAAGATTAAATACAGAACTACAACGATCTTTTCCATTTGAGGATGAACTGTTTGGGCTCCCTGGGAAGACAAGAAGGGAAAAGCACCAGGAGAAGCGGGTGTGGCAACATACCCAGAAGGACACTAAAGGCACTAATGACTTTAAGTTACAGGACTTTAAGGACTTAAGTTCTCAATCAGAGTTTAGAACAGTACAATTACAGGATGTTTCTTTAAAGCCTTTATTTTTGCAAATAGGTACTGAACAAAATCCTGAACAGAAGTATGTATTGCATAAAGGTTTGTTATATCGGAAATGTTTTAATGTAAAAAAGGAGAAACTGTGTTACAGTTGTTAGTACCTACTGTTTATAGGGAGCAGTTATTGAACCTTGCTCATGACTTGCCGATAGCCGGTCACCTGGGTAGAGAACGCACATTACAGAGACTACTGTACAGATTTTTCTGGCCAGGAATACATGATCAAGTGACCGAGTATTGCAAGTCATGTGTGCAATGTCAACAAGTAAGGCCTACGCTACAAAAAGAAAAGGTACCCCTACAGCCTTTACCTTTAGTGGATACCCCGTTTTCCAATGGACATAGTTGGTCCTTTACCCAAAAGTGCCAAAGGGAACCGGTTTATTCTAGTCATATGTGATTACTTTACAAAATACCCTGAGGCAATTCCCTTACGAACAGTCACAGCTGATAAAATAGCTGAGGAATTGATCAAAATATTTTCTAGAATGGGTATACCTAAAGAAATTCTGACGGACAGAGGCAGCAATTTTTGTTCTCAAGTTTTGAAATGTCTCTATCAGGCCTTGGGGGTACATTCCATTCTTACCTCACCATATCATCCACAATCAGATGGCTTGGTGGAACGCTTTAATAAAACATTGAAACAAATGTTAAAAAAATTTATTTCTGATGAGGGTAAATATTGGGACAGGTATTTTACCTTATTTAATGTTTGCTTACCGTGAGGTTCCCCATGCATCCGCTGGTTATTCGCCCTTTGAATTACTCTTTGGGAAAAATCCAGGAGGGGTGTTGGATATTATAAAGGAAAAATGGGAAGGGTCCAAAGTAGATACTAGCCCTGTATCCACATTAGAGTATGTCACTACATTACACCAAAGATTGGCGAAATATGCAAAAGCAGCTCAACAGTGTAATAGAGAACACCAGACAGCTCAGGAACAATACTATGATCAGAAAGTCGGAATCAAAACATTCCAGCCAGTTGATAGAGTTCTCTTATTGTTACCATGTACCAAGAACAAACTATTAATGAAATGGCAGGGACCCTATACCGTACACAGACAAGTAGGACCGGTGAACTACGAAATCATTTGTCCTGAAAAGAAACAACTAGAGATTTATCATGCTAATTTGTTGAAAACATGGCATGATAGAAGTTCACCTAGAAACAGAGAAACATAGAAGTTGTCGGCAGATAAGGACCGCAAGGCCCACCCAGTCTGCCAATTTCTTTTTCTACCTTATAAATGTGCCATCGGCCTTCGCTCTCAGTGGTTTATCTATTCATAGTCATTTGTATTGCTCCCTTATGCTTATCCCATGCCTGTTTGAAGCCCTGCACTGTATTCATAGCCACCACTTCTTGTGGTAAGCCATTCCATGCATCCACCACCCTTTCTGTGAAAAAGAATTTCCTCACATTCCCCCTTAATTGGCCCCACTCTAATCTCATGCTGTGTCCTCTTGTCCTGCTATTTTTCTTATATTTAAACATGTTAGACTCTTTCACCTTGTTAATGCCCTTAAGGTGTTTGAATGCCTCGATCATATCACCTCTCTCCCTCCTTTGCGCAAGGGTATACATATAGAACTCTGTTAATCTGTCTTCATATGTCTTCTGATGCAGTCCCTGCACCATTTTGGTTGCCCTTCTCTGGACTGCCTCAATTTGGTTAATGTCCTTGTGAAGGTGTGGCCTCCAATACTGCCGCAGTACTCCAGATGGGGCCTAACCAGTGTCTTGTAAAGAGGGATTATTACCTCCCTCTTACGACTGTGATACCCCTACTAATACACCCTAACACCCCCCTAGCCTTACCTACTGCTTTAGAGGTCTGCTTGGATGATTTCAGGTCATCAGTGATGATGATGCCCAAGTATCTTTCTTCCTTTGTGACTGCTAGCAACTCCCCTCCCAGCCACCTGTTATATTCGTACACCCTGAGATAGCTGAACGTGAGCTAGACCTTGCCTATGAACGATTAGAAGGTCAAGGCAATATAAACGAGGTAACTGTAAATGATAAACTAAGTATCAAACAAAGGAAAGAAGTGCAAGACATAATACATACTTTCCAGGGGATATTTACAACAGTCCCTGGGAAAGTAGAGGGACTTGAACATCATATAGGGGTGACCAATAATAAACCTATCAGACATAAATCTTATAGAATCCCTGAGAGTTTAAGGGAAGAAGTAAGTAAAGAACTATTAAAAATGCAACAGCTAGGGGTTATTGTCCCTTCCAAAAGCCCGTGGAGTTTCCCCATGGTTGTTGTGAACAAAAAGGAAGGAGGTGTATGGGTTTGCCTAGATTTTCGAAAAACTGAATGAAATATCTAGGTTCGATGGATACCCAATGCCACGTATCGATGACATTATAGACAGACTAGGCAATGCCCAATACATCAGTACGTTGGATCTTTCCAAGGGATATTGGTAAATTCCCCTAGATGCTCTCAGGATAAGACGGCCTTTAGTACCCCAATAGGCTTATTTCAGTTTACAAAAATGCCATTTGGTCTACATGGGGCACCAGCAACTTTCCAGAGATGTATGGATCAATTATTCTAGGAGCGTGGATATGTTGTTCATCCACACTGTCTGGCATTGTCCCTTTCCCCTTTAAATCTTGCCGGAAGTCTTCAAGCTGGCTCCTCCCACCCACTCGGGTGGTAAATACCCTCGACTCCCCCCATGGCGCCAGATCTTCCCTTTCCGCTGAAAGATACAGGTTCCCTCGTGCTTTTGCAGCGATTGAGGCCCTGGAGTCTAATCGATGGTTTTCACCGCATCTTCTCGCTTTGAAACGCGTAAGAGTATATGACTCGGATCCGAACCTTTCGGACATGGATGACAAGTCGTCCCCCGGGTTTCGCCGGTGTCCTTGTGGACAAAAAATGTTGTGCACTGACCCCCACCTCTCGTGCGTTGATTGCCCCAGTACAGTACATGATACCTCGCAGTGCACTATTTGTGCTGCCTTCCATCCTGCCGTTCTGGAGGACTGTCAGGCGTGCCTGAAGCTGGGGAGACTGGAGCTTCGCAATCCACCGGTGAAATCGAAGGAGGCCAGGTGGGCGGTTTCCGCGGCTGCGGGATCCGCCGAGCAGCTCGAGCAGGTGGCGGCTTTCGAGGAAGAAGCTGCCCAAGCTTCATGCCGCTCAACTTGAGCTGCACCTTCACAGGATCCTTTCGGGATTTGTGTCAGTCTCTCCCTACAAAGGGTGAGGCGCCCTCGGGCTCGCACTCCTCCCGATCCAAAAAGAAGAATCCTAAACCGTCTTCTTCGAGACGAAGAAGACGCTCCTGGGACCGAGAGCGGTCCGACTTCCAGGAGCAAGGGGTCTCGACTACTGTTGAGATCGCCTCCTCGGCTGCCGGTTTTTCAGACCTCCCGTCTGGACAAGGCACTGAAGTGGGGAGACGGCTGAACCAGTCGAGATCTCTCGACCCGATCGAGCCCGTTGTCAGCGACTCTCTGGAAGAAACGCCTATTCTCTCTTTCCTGAGGAGAACCCGTCCAGGGTATCGATCGAGGGCCGGAGCGGAACCTCGGTTTTCACCGAGCCCGGCTTCCCTGGACCCACAGAGCCAGTGCCGTCGGTCTCGATCGAGGAGTAACTCCTCTTCGGTCGGTAGACCCAAGAAAGGACACAAACACTCCCAGAAGAGGCGCCGCCACCGTTTCTCATCCTCCTCTGATGAGGAGAGGCCTCGACGGAAACTCCGTTGACGCTATGAGGATCTTATGTGGCAGCAACTTCTGCTAACAGGCCAGAAACCGGCTACCCAGCAGTTCGGCTATCACTTAGCCTCAGCCTTTTGGCGACACCGTCATCTTGACCTCAGGGCTCCAGTTCCTCGGTGGCCCCTGTCGCTTCGGCTCGGCGGTTACAGGCTCCCCACCAATTTTGGTGGAACCTCCACAAAAACAGCCCCTGGGAGGGGTTCCCTCTAAGGAGGACCGACGGTCTTCGGGTCTCCCTCATAGACTGTCGATTACGGTCACCCCTGATCGCCCCAGGCGTATCGAGGGAGATTTAGGAGGGAAGCCTCTGTATCTGGATTCCTCAGATTCGGATAATACGGCCTTCATTCCCATGACAAGCTGTCGGTGTCAGGCTTGGAAGAAGGGCCTTCTTCCTTTCAGGGCATCCTTCGACTCATTTCAGAGTCCACAGGAATGCCTTTGCAGCCTCTTCAGAAAAAGGCAGAATATCTCTTCACGGATACTCTTAAAAGGGGGGATACCCTGACGGAGGCCTTTCCAGTAGCCGAAGCCATAGTTGGCCCGGCTCTGGAACTCTGGCAGCATCCAGCTTCCTGCCCGCATGGCCGCCCAAATGCAGCGGTGCCACAGGGTCCTGCGAGGTTTACAGGCACCCTCGGCAGAAAGCCTTGTGACTGCCGCCGGTATTCGAAGCGAGCAGGCAGCTCTGCGGATACGTGACGCCATCCGGACAAGGAGTCCAAACTTATGGACCACTTCGGCCTGGAAAGTCTCTGGCGGCATCATCCTTGGGCGCCGTCAGGCAAGCTCAGCAGTGATCATGGCACACTTCTCTCGTGCCCTTTTGGGGTCGCTGGATGAAGTTCTTCCTCACCTTCCAGCAGACATGCAGACCACGGTCAAGCAGGTCCGGGACCAGGGCCGGGCTGTTGCCAAACAACAGCTCCAGACAGCTCTGGACATTGGGGATTCCTGTGCCTGTTCACTAGCGGCAGCGGTCGCCTCTCGCCGCAGGGCTTGGCTGAGGTTATCTTCCTTTCCCGTGGATACTCAGCACAAGCTAGCTGACGTGCCCTTCCTTGGCACCAACCTCTTCGGTCCGGGAGTGGCAGGTCATCTTCAGCGCATTGAGCAGTCTAATGCCACCTTAGATGCCACCTCTGCTAAGGGTTCTTCGGGCAAGAACCAGCAGAAGCGCAAGAAGAAGCCTTTTCAGCATTCTTCCCCTGCGGTCAGACAGCCCTCCTTCCAGGGAGGTTAACAACAGCAGCAGACTCAAGCTTGGCGCCTAGGCCCAAGCAAGGTCTCAGCAGCCCCGCAAGAGGCCAAGGTGCTGGTCCAGCTGCCTCCTCCTCCTCTAAGCCTGCACAGTGGCCGGGTTGGGGTGGCCTCCCCACCACCCGTCACATCAGTCTCAGGGTCCTCCCGTGAGGTCGGCTCCGCCACTTCCTTTCCGCCTGGTCCGGGTATCGCCGGACAGGTGGGTTCTGGAAAGTGGTGGGGCAGAGCTGCCCCTAGAGTTCGAGCAGTACCCTCCCAGCCAAGCCCGTGCCCACGGAGAAAGGATCGTCTCAGTTGGCACCAGTCTGCCCCCGGGAAGACATTGTGCAACTCCCCCTCAAAGAGGCGGTTGCCCCGGTGCCGGATCCTCCTTCAGACCCAGGCTTCGTCTCCAGGTACTTTCTGGTGCCCAAGCGGACGGGGGGTTGGCCACTAGCGCCCCATTCTAGATCTCCATGGCCTGAATCGGTATCTCAGGTCTCGCACCTTCCGGATGGTAACTCTGAACCAGATCATATCATCCCTGAAGTGAAACATGTGGTTCTGTACACTGGATCTTCAGGACACTTTTTACCACGTCCCAATCCGTCCGTCCCACCAGCGGTTCCTCGGCTTCAGAGTCGAAGGGACCCTCTACGAGTTCAGAGCCATGCCGTTCGGCCTGTCATCAACCCCAAGGGTCTTCACCAAATGCATCGCAGTGGTGGCAGCCCATCTACGGCGTCTAGGGGTCCGTATTTACCCCTATCTAGATGACTGGCTCCTCCCTTCAGAAGGTGGAGAAGTCCAGGGACCTGACCCTCCGAACCTGCTCTGACTTGGGCCTTCTGATCAACGAGGCCAAATCAGAACTCGTACCTTCTCAGGTGATGGGCTTCATCGGGGCAGAGCTAGACTCTTGTCAAGCCAGAGCTCGGCTCCCGGCGGACAGGGCGGAGGTTCTCTCCTCCTTTGCCCAATCATTTCTGGTTGGGCACTTGCGCCCTGCCAGGGACTTTCTGCGCCTCCTGGGTTACATGGCGGCGTGCACCTCAGTGGTCCGTTGGGCGAGACTGCACATGCTCCCCCTTCAATGGGAACTGACTGCCCAGTGGTCTCAGCGTCAGGGTCTCTTCAACCAGCTGATCACAGTCACTCAGAGGATGTGGGACGCTCTCCAATGGTGGACCGTCCCGAGTCATTTGCAGGAAGGAGTCCCGTTTGTTCGCCCGAGCCAGCGGTCGTTCTGACGAAGCGCCTCTCATGGGCTGGGGGCCCACGCTGGGGACAACAGGGCCCGGGTTCTGGACCCCGAGGAGTCCCGATGCCACATCAACCTGCTGGAGCTCAGAGCAGTCAGACTGGCCCTGTCAGCTTTCACTCCTCAGCTCCAGGGTCAAGTGGTTCAAGTCCAGACGGACAATACCACGACCATGTACTACCTCAACAAACAGGGGACGCACTCCTGTCTGCTGTGCAGGACGCTCGGATCTGGACCTTCATCAGCCGGCTGGCGGCGGATCTTCTAGCCATCCATGTGGCAGGAGTCGCGAACCAACTGGCGGATGCTCTCAGACGCATAGGCCAGACATCCCACGAGTGGTCTCTCCATCCAGAGGTAGCTTACAACCTGTTCTCCCATTGGGGCAAACCGTTGGTGGACCTGTTTGCCTCCAGGAAGAACACCAAGGCTGTACCATGCCCACCCCCCTCAGGTGGGGTTCGCTTCAGGGGGATGCCTTCTCGAGGCCGTGGACCCCAGGCCTCTTCTACGCCTTCCCTCCATTTCCCTTGATCCACAAGGTGTTACTCAGGGTGAGGAGGGACAAGGCGAAGGTGATTCTGGTAGCCCCAGATTGGCCACGCCAGTTCTGGTATCCAGATCTCCTCAGCCTCAGCTGCAGGAGCCGGGCTCGGCTGTGTACACGCCCAGACCTGATATCGCTGAACCATGGGAAGGTCTTCCACTCAGACCTTCAATCCCTGCACCTCACAGCCTGGTTCCTGAGCGGCTAGAGTTCCAGGCTTTGGGTCTTTCTGAGGATGTCTACACTGTGGTGGAGGCATCTCGAAAAGAATCGACCAGGAAATGTTATGCCTTCAGGTGGAAAAATTTTTCCATTTGGTGTCATGGAAAAGGCCTGGACCCCTTATCCTGCTCTGTGGCTAACATTCTAGACTACCTTTGGTCCCTCTCCAAAGGGGGTCTTCGGTCATCGACCCTTAGGGTGCACCTGGCAGCCATCTCTGCTTACCGGGCACAGGCCGGTCAGGAGACGGTGATCGGGCGCTTCTTCAAAGGCCTGGATCACATATCCTCTCCGTTGCGTGAACCTCCACCTCCATGGGATCTTTTGCTGGTTTTGGCAAAGCTTGTGGGCAAGCCATTCGAACCCATGCACAAGTGTGAGCTCTCGCACTTGTTGTGGAAGACTGCCTTCTTCGTGGCTATCACGTCAGCCAGAAGGACAGGGGAGCTCCAGGCGCTTTTGGTGGACTCCCCTTATGTGGTCTGTCACAGGGACAAAGTTGTCCTGCGCCCCCACCTGAAATTCCTTCCAAAGGTGGTGTCAGAGTTTCACCTCAACCAGGTGTTGACTCTGCCGGTATACTACCCTAACTACACCTCAGATGCCAAGTACAGGCTCCATACTCTGGACCTCAGGCGTGCTCTCTCCTACTATAAGGAGAGGATGGCGGAAATTCGGGGAGAGGTTCGCCAGCTGTTTGTCACCTGTGCTGAAGCCGCTTCTGGCAGACCTGCAGCCAAACGGACTATTGCAAGATGGATTACATCATGCATAAGTCTGTGCTATGAGTTGGAGGGCAAGGAGCCTCCCAGAGGGATAAGAGCTCATTCTACCCGCTATACTGCTGCTTCGGTGGCTGCTTCCAGGGACATCCCTATCCAGGAAATCTGTCGGGCTGCTACCTGGAAGTCAGCAAACACCTTTATTACCCATTACCACATCGACCTAGAGTCACGGCGTGATGCTGGTTTTGGGGCCTTGGTTCTCCAATCTCTGTTTCCTAAGTAGGGGGTGTGCGCCTTGCCTCCCTCCTCCCAGAGAACTGCTAGGAGTCTGCCAGATAGTGTGGATGAATAACATATCCACGCTCCTAGAAGAACAGGTTACTCACCTGTAACAGTAGTTCTAGGAGTGGTATATGTTGTTCATCCACATGCACCCACCCGACCTCCCCATCTTAAGCCGCACAACCTGGCTTCCAGCGGGCTAGATCTGGCGTCATGGGGCAGAGCTGAGGCATTTACCAATCGGGTGGGTGGGAGGAGCCAGCTTGAAGACTTCCGGCAAGATTTAAAGGGGAAAGGGACGATGCCAGACAGAGTGGATGAACAACATATACCACTCCTAGAACTACTGTTACAGGTGAGTAACCTGTTCTTACATCCATACCTGGACTACAATGCAGCGTATTTAGATGATGTCATCATCTTTAACGCATCTTGGGAGGAACATGTAAACCATCTTCATAATATTTTGGCAGTGATAGCTAAGGCAGGATTAACCATAAATCCTGGAAAGTGTTCCGTAGGCATGCAGGAGACCAAATATCTAGGTTTCGTAATAGGAAATGGGAAGGTGAAGCCCGTAATAGGCAAAATAGATGCTATTGCTAATAGCCCACGGCCACAAACAAAGAAACAGGTATGTTCATTTTTAGGTCTGGATAGTTATTACCGTCGGTTTGTATGTAAGTTTGCAGATATCGCTAGCCCTTTAATTGATTTAACAAAGAAGAATAAACCTGAAAAAGTCCAGTGGACCGAACAATGTGAGGAGGCTTGTACAACACTAAAGGCCAAGATATGTTCATACCCTGTATTGTATAGTCCCAATTTTCAAGAATCTTTCATAGTGCAAACAGACGCTTCTGAACAAGGCATTGGGGCTGTTCTCTCTCGGATTGATGGAGAAGAGGAACATCCGATCATATTTATTAGCAGAAAGCTACATCAGAGGGAGACTAAATACGCAACTATTGAAAAGGAATGCTTAGCCATTCATTGGGCAATAAATGCATTGAAATTTTATTTATGGGGTAGGCCCTTTACAATTATAACGGATCATAACCCGTTATGTTGGTTACAAACTATGAAAGATAAATCCCTCGCATTATGCGGTGGTATTTAGCTCTCCAACTGTATAAATTTGTAATACAACATAGAGCAGGAAAAATGCATATTAATGCAGACTATCTCTCTCGTTATGATGCAGGTATTAGTACCCTATTACAGACTCTAGAGTGAAAGAAATTAAGGTTTGAATGCCTTAAGAGAGAAGATTTTTAAGAAAGTGATTAATTAATTGTGGGACTCCGGAGTGGAGCTTTGGAAGTGGGCGGGCTGAAGCTCCATCTCCCCTGTTTTCTTTGATTCAGTTTCTTTAAAGCAAACCAATGTGAGTTAATATTACGTAACACATTGGTTTCCTTTTAAGGGGGGAGGAGTGTAGGGAATAGTTCCGTATACCAGAATTTTTTTTTTTTTTTTTAAGTCTGTTGCAACAGCACTCCTTGCTCTCTTCCCTACTTTCTGTCCTTTCTATATTTATATAGGCTGGCCACCTATATAACCTTCTTCTAAGTTTCCTTCTTCTAACAAGTCTGGTATGTGAAGCCCCCCCCCCAGTTTTGTCTAAGTTCTTGACAAACGTTTAAAATGGAGAAACAATACCAAAGAAAGCCCTTTAATCTCAAGTTTTGGTAAACTCCCATTATTATTAGTTCCAAAAGTCAATCGCTAGTGTAGTTCTAGCTAACGTTTCCTCTAATAGCTGTAAAGTTATTAAAAATCTCTGTTATGGTATGCTTTTACTATAAAGACACCTCTGTGTATGTAAAAAGCACTCGCATGTTGTCACTTTAAATCCGGGAGGTTTTTGCACTCTGTGCGAACATGCGAGTAGTTACCTCCCTGCATTTCCCACTTTATATACTTCGTAAAAATACTGCAGAGTATGTAATTTTACCTTACTGCATAGCGTAGAATATCTGCAGCCTTTTTGTAAGGTTAGGATTTAAGCCTCCCTCCCTCGAGAACGTAGCTGTTCTGCTAGCTCTGTATAGTTTGTTTCACTGCTGGCGTTCTCCTGTAAACAAAAACGCCTTTCTGTTGTGCGTTAGCATTCGGCTCTCTTTTTGAAAACACTGCCTTTTTGAAAGTAGCACTTTTATTCCGGAACGCTAACAAACATAATTATGTGTGCATAATATTTTCTTGTAGCTGTTTAAGTGCCTTGTAAATATGCTGAGTTCATAAAGTTTAGAGTTTAGTTTTTGCTGCACTGTACAATGTTGTAACCAATGCAAGAAGACTGGAACCCTCCCTTTTGAAACCCAATTCATATATTTTAAGCAGTGCTATTATCATGTTTATTTCATTAAGTTTGTTTACCTTATTATTTTGGACCCTCCATTCTGGACCTTGAGTTGTTAAAATAGCCCTTCCTTTAGAGCTGGCCAGCTGGATCCTTGCCCTGTTTAAATGTGTATACCAGGGGGTGGAGTTCTGTTGGGACACTTGAGGTTATTTTTGTTAAAATAATTCCATTTTTGAGGATTTGGTCCAGGGGTATGATTTATAATTCAAAAAGGTGTAATGACAAATTGTTATGTAACAAAAATATTGTTCCTTTCTAAACAAATATGTTTAATTTAAACAAAGAGGGAGGAGCTATTGTGTCACATGGTTGAAAGCCTATATAAAGAATTTCTTATTCTCATTTGGGTAGATAGTCTGGTGAGGTGCAGACTTGTACTGACCTCACAGTGTGCATTACACTAGTAGATTCTGGTGTTTGTGTTTAGCCTTGTATTATACAATTTTATTTTCCTTTCTGTTTCGCCTGAAGTTCGGCTTTATTTTATTTTATTCTCGTAAATAAAAATATTGGTGCACCTTCTATTGTGACAAGACGTCCTCCTTATTAAATCCCACACCTCACACCCACTTGTGGGAATCAGTGGTGAAGACTGATTCTTGGAAGATATTAAAATTATGTACTCACCATAATTCTTGCTCTTCTAAGAATATCATCACCATTGATTCACAACGAGCCCATCACTGAGACTTACTCCAGTATGGTTGTGTTGGTCTTCGCCCCTTTATGTTATGTTTGGATTGTAAAGACACACTAATATTTGATGGCCCTTCTTATACGGGCCACTAGGGCTGTTTTATGCCATCCACATCGTGCATGCATGCTACCTACTGTGGCACGGTCCCTCTTAAAAGTTCTGGGTCCGAGCCCCTCTGGCTGACACCCACTCCTGTGAATCAGTGGTGAAGATATTCTTAGAAGATTAAGTAGTGCAGCGAGTACATGATTTTAAAAAAAAAAAACTTAGTTAAGCTTCATTAGAGTTTGCAAATTGTGGTAATTTGATGACAACTATGGTCTGTTATGTTTCAACCAAGGAGAAGAGATTTGGAACAGATCTGGGCTCCCAGTCTTCAGGTTGTGGTAGGCATGAGTGCAGTGTGGAGGTGATGTGCTCAGTCTGTGACACACAGGCACCCTCTACTGCCCTGGCAATAGAATGGTATTGGAATATGCAGCAGAGGAACCTGCTTTGTTCACCCTCCCAGTTATGAGATGACAAGATCAGATGGTTGACAACAAGAAAGGGGATATGGGGCATTTTAACAATAAAAAAAACTTGGCCAATCCATAGGTGCAGCGTTAGTGCTACTACTTATGACATCAGTGACCAGACTTCAGGAGGAAGCTTGGGCCATCGAGGGTCAGACAGGCGGAGGAAGACTGAGCATCTTAGATGATGCTGTCTTCCTCCAGGGAGGGCTGCTGCTGCTGCTCTGCTGCTACCTGACTGTATTAAAGTAGTAGGCACTGCATGTGGAAGACAGCCATCTCTGAAGCTTGCATGAAGCAGGCTTGCTAGTCTCCGATTAAACCTCCACATGTGCCAGCACCCTAGGGGTGGGACTAAGAGAAAAATGCCTGCTTTGAGCAGCATTACCCTGGCACGCTTGAGCCCCAACTTCAGCTCCTGGCCACTTCAGGAACCCTGGGGAACACCTGCCTTTGCAAGCTGGAGGGGGCAGGAAGTTACACCCAGCACAGCTGACCCCACGGTTGTGGGGGGGCATGGTGACAAGCCAATTCTGCTGAAATCCTTGTGGTAAGTACCAGGAATGCTGGGAAGTGGGGCTCGGCTCAATCGGATGAGGGGAAAGCTAGAGTAAGAGAAATGAATTTAAAGGAAAAAAAATTAGTAATTTAAGGTTGGAAGAGACTCTTTAAGTCTTCGTAAGCAGGGATAAAATAAGTATGCTATGCTAACACATACCACTTTATAGCCATTTCGTACCCACTGTACTGCACAGTATGCGCCGTAATTCCCTTGGTTAGCAGCAATGTGTCCAGGCTTTCCCTAAAGACCTGTACATTTCACTACCTTCTAAGGAAAAAAAGCTGTCTCCTGTTACCTCTGAATTTGCCATCCATGGGTTTCAGGGCATTCTCCACATCCTGCTGCAGGACACCATATCAAACCTCTGCCGACTGCTCAGTCTCGTTGATAATTAAGTATGTGAAAGACTGAGGTCATGCCCCCCGCCACCTCCTTTCTCCAGCGTGAACATGTTCAGGGCTTCCAGCCTCTCATCTTAGCCTTTGTCCTGCATATTGCTGATCATTTTGGTGGCCCTGCTTTGCACCCTCTCAACTGCCTCTGTGTCCTTTTTGTACTAAGGAGACTAGAACTGCACACAGTACTTCGGGTGGGGCCGGACCAGAAGTGGCAAGAATACTTCCCCTGCTCTGTTGGTTAACCCCTTTGGAATCACCCCAAAATTCCGCTTGCTGTCTTGACAACAGCTATGCACCGTTTGTCCTACTTCAGTCCCTTGTCTGTTATAACTCCCAGGTCCTTTCCCTCCTCGTCGGCAGATGAGTCCCACTCAGTGTGTAGGTCCTTCCTCTGTTTTCCTCTCCAAGTGCAGTACCTGGCATTTGGCTACGTTGAATCTGAGGCTTCACGAGTCCGACTAATCGCCCAGCTTGTTCAGATCCTCCAGAAGTTTGTCTCAGTGATCCTCATGGGAATTCACTTAGCCAATGTCGTGCAGCTACAAACATAAGCAACTTAATGGAGACCCCAGCTTCCAGATTGTATACGAAGATGTGTAACTGCAGTATGGCCCCGTCACCAATCCCATCTCTGCTCCCTAGTGTCTGTCCACCTCCACTCTCTCTGCCTGTTGCCCCTTTATTATCTTTTCATGTTCTTAAAAATTAAATATTTGCTGTTTTTGTTAGGTAACATTCTACTTGTAGATGGAACAGCATGTGGAGAAATAAAAATCACTGATTTTGGCTTGTCTAAAATTATGGATGATGACAGTTACGGTGTGGATGGAATGGATCTGACGTCACAAGGGGCAGGGACTTACTGGTAAGTTAAAAAAGCCAAAAAAAAAATGGATGTTTTATGTACAGTAATTCACAAAAATAAATGAAGCATCAGTGTAGTAATATGTTGGATTACACTTTTGTTGCTTAACTACACTGTAGTCATAGTGTAAATACGCTGTAACTGCGTTGCAGTTGCAGTGTAGTTGCATGCAACAAACGTGTAACTGTAGTGTAATGTTTATATTCTTTGTTTGCCGCCTTTGATTACCTAGCTGTTCTTGCATGAGGGTGAAACATTAATTGATTAATCTTCACCAGATGTATTATATTGACCAGTGATATCAGTGTATTTATGGGATATTAAGAAGGGTTTGTAAAGACTGTCCAGAACGCTTCTTTCAAAAACAAATTGGTTCAGCAGGTTTGGAGCATGTAACTTGCATACCTTTGTACAACACATTTAAACGGAGCTAATTTTTCTGTTGGGCTGAGGGAATTAAAGAAAAATAATTGTGGTGAAAAGGACGAGATGGGATTATTTGGTAAATTTTATTTGATGCTGAAGATCTCCAACAGTTGACAGCACTATAATTTGAAGTCCTGCTGAGGTTTGCCTAGATTTTTGATGCAGTCAATTGAGGACAGCAAGATTTCTCCAAGCAGAGGAATTTGCTTCAGAACAACGAACCAAAAACCCGAGAACTTCCTAGAATCTGTCTTCTCCATTGAGTCCCACTTAATGTTCTCACCAGAGGCACTAGGACCCAGGTGGAGTAAATTTTTTGGCTAGGGGGCTGGCAGTGGCTCTTGCCACAGTGCCTGCGCTACACCACATGGTGCCACACACCTACCAATAACCATTGCCGTCCCCTTACCTAACTCAGATCTTCTTTGAGGGGATATCTTTCATCAGGCCACACCTTTGGAACTATACCCACGTCAGCACTAGGACCACATGGAAACTTTTGCAAGCCAGGGGCTGCCCATGACAACGTCGTGCATCAGCATCTACATAAACATAGGTGGCCCCATATCTCCTCAGATCTTCTGGGATATTTCTTGCAGCAAGCCACACATAGAAACATAGAATCTGATGGTAGATAAGGACTGCTTTGCCCACCTAGTTTGCCCATTTCCCTACCTAACGGATAAGCTGCAGATCCTAGTTAATCAACAACCTACTTCCTTCTACCCCCCCACTAGAATTGCCTTATGTCTGTCCCATGCATTCTTGAATTCCCCCACCGTTTGTGACTCTACAGCCTCCTCGGGCAGGCTGTTCCATGCATCTACAACTCTCTCTCTCTCTCTCTCTCTCTGAAGAAATACTTCCTCGTATTACCTCTGAGCCGTCCCCCCTCTATCTTCAAATTGTGCCCCCTTGTTCTTGCACATCTTTTTCTGAAAGATGCTACCCTCTTGGACTTTGTTGATTCCCTTGAGGTATTTGAAAGTTTCTATCATGTCCCCCCTCTCCCTCCTTTCCTCGAGGCTATACATCTTAAGTACCTTTAGTCTTTCTTCATATGTCTTCTGGTGCAGACCCCGCACCATTTTGGTTGCCCTCCTCTGGACAGCCTCCATCCTGTCTATGTCTTTGCAGAGATGGGCTATGCAGAACTGTAAGAAGTACTCTAGATGTGGTCTTACCAACTGTCTGTACAGAAGGACAACAACTTCCTGTTTTCTACTGGTGATGCCTCTCTCTATGCATTCCAGTATTTTTTGAACTATAGCCATCAGGCACTAGGACCACACAGAAACTTTCTAACTAGCAGTCTACTGGGGCTGCCCATGATGACTACATCAGCCAACATCACCACTCCTGTATATACATAGGTGGCCCACGCCTACCCACCACGCCAGTATTGAACACCACGGAGACATCACTTCTTCAGTCGATGGCCACATTTTTATTTCTTCTTTTATTTGAAATCACTTTGTTTTTTATTGATTTTCATCATTGCTGTTTGGTTCTTTGAATCGCTGTATCGTCTGCTTCCTCAGAGAGCGGTGGATTCTTCTGAGACCTACGACCGTTAGGCCTGTCTTTCAGCCTGATCTTCAAGCAGATCTCCCAGCTACTTCAGTGACCAGCTTCCAGCATTCTTCTGCCTCTTGTGCTGGGAGCCCCCTCCCCCCTTCCCCCCACCCAGCAGAGTGATCTTCAAGCAAGCTTCTGTGTCACCGGTCCTCTCACGGGGCCCCCCAGGTCCTCTGGTGCTTGCTGGATGGTTTTAGGCTCTCCTTCCCCCAAGTGGAGGACCGCCTCCCTGCTGGTCGCTGCTCCTCACAGTGCCGACTGCGGCTATGGCGTCGTCCAGTTTGGTGGTGATGCTCCCTGCCATCCAGCAACTTCTTCACAAGGTAAGGCTGTAGCAAGGCTTTCCGTCAGTCCTCCCACAGCTGGGGTTGGGGGGTGGGTAGTTGCTGCTTCTCTTGGCATCGTCCGCTTCAGCGGTGACACCTCCTGCCATACAGCACCTTCATTTCCACAAGGTATGGCTCTGGAAGTTTCGTCCATGGGCATTCCATGATGAGGGCCCCGTCAACACTGGGATTATGGACTCTCCCATCGTGCAGCACATTCTTCAGTGCTTTGCACCAGACCTTTCTCACCATTGGCCCTCCTCTACCTCTCTGAGACTGGGAGAGCATTCTGTCGGCCTTCCCTTAAGGACGGCAATAGCTATCAGCACAGTGGCTGCTGCCAGTCCCCATCACCGTCTGCAGCTCCTGCCACCGTGCCCTCTGCTTTTCTGTGTCAGCCAGCAATGAGTTCCGCCCCTCTTCTGTGGTACGGCGTAGGCCCATTGACACCAGGGCCAAAGCCCCCCCCAGTCGACGTTGTGGCTTCTCATGCTCAGTCCTACTTACTCTTACTATCAGCTGGCAGAGAGTACTGTTGTCCTTGCTAGTGATAGCACTGTCCTTTCGACACGGGCCGCTGCTTCCCCCGTTGACACTGCGGATCCGGTCTTCCCCACCTCCATACTTCTTGGTTGGCTGGCACCCACCACTGCGGTCCTTTTGTGGGCCGTCGCAGCCTTTCAACTTTGGGGCTGTTTTTCCCTCACCGATGCTACGGAACTTGCCGCCCAGACCTCTGTACTCTGATCGGCTGGCAGTGGCGTCTGCCCACCCTCGGCGAGGGCCCGTCAATGCGGAGACTGCCATCCCCCGTCGTCACTGTACACACCGCTGCCTCGGTTCTGACACTGGGTGAGCAGTGCATCCTCCCGCCCCTCCTTGGGACAGCGTGGGCCGTCACCATCAGAGCTACTTTTCCTCCCGGCGACGTCACTCAGCGCCTCGGTTGTGCCATCGGCTGTTTAGGCAGTGGCGTCTCCTGCGGATCTGCCCTCGGATACCTCAGGGTCTGGCCTGGCAGTGTGCTCAGTCGGCCCCCTCATCACAGCCTGCACAGACCTGTCATATCGGAATGGCACATACCTCCATCGCCACTCCAGCCACCCCGCCCTCTTACCCTCCCAGTCAGCTGGCAGTGTTTCCCCCAGGGACCACCTGCACTTGACAACTGTTACTATCCCAGGGGTTCCTTCCCTTTGCGGGGCTCATATGATTGACATCTGACACTCCACTGCCAGCGATTTTCTGCCTAATGTCCGTTGCCACGCCCTGGACTTTCCAAGGGCATCACTGTATTCCTTGCTTAGGACCTTTACAGGCCATTGATTTGAGATACTAGAGCGCTTCCCTGTCCTTCTTTCCCAGGTGGTTGAGGCTATGGGGGCATCTGGGCTGGGCAGCCCATCTGCCAGGTTTGGTTCCGTATCTTCTCTAACGGGCCCTCCCTCTTTTCTCATGCCCCCAGCTCCTCTTCTGTAAGCGGCAGCCTCTTTCTACTGCAGCGTCAGGGTCATCTTTGGGGACTTTTGGTGGATGGCTTTGGAGCCAGAAGTTCTCCACCATTCCTCCTCTTTCCTCTGTTGCCTACATTAGAGGATGCCACCTGGCTCTCTCGTAGATTCCTCTCACTTCTCTCCCTTACCCAGTCAGGCACACAAGTGGTTCTGCCTTTCACCGTATCAGCCATTTTACCACAGGCCACCTGGGAACTTCTTAGACTTGGTTGCCGGCATATGTTGGTCTTCAAGTGCCTCTCTTACTCTGCTCGGCTCACAACTGTTGTTTGGGCCCTGCAGCCCTTGGGACAAGGCCATATTTTGCTACTTCCGGAGCGGCCTCCAGATCTGCACTCAGTTCCTACCAGCCTCCCTCTGGTCCACATTCCAGGGCCGCTGAAGGACATTTGGACGCGGCTGCATGACAGGATCGTGGAGCCAGTTCTGGCAGATCACTAGAGCAGAGGGTTCTATTCCCAGCTCTCAATTCTTCCCCAGTTCTTAGGAACTTGGTGACCAATCGTGATCCTTGGAACTCTGAATTCCTACAGGCAGTGCAGGAAGTTCAGGATGGTCACTCTCCATGGCCTGCTGCTGCTTCTACACCAGGGAGAGTGGTTATGCTGCCGACATGCAGGAGGTAAACCTGCATATTGAGCGTTGTGACCCCCCCCAACCGGCAGTACCTCAGGCTCCAGTTGCCGGGTGAGCACTACCAGTTCAGGGCATTGCCCTTTGGCTTGTCATCTGCATCATGGGCCTTTACCAAATGCTTGTCGGTGGTAGCAGCAGCCCTCCCTTGGGCAAGACTTGTACGTCTTCCCTTACCTAGATGACTGGTTGCCCAAAGAGCAGTCCAGGGGTTAACTGCTTTGCACCCTAACGCATCCCAGACAACTGTTCCATGCCTTAGGGATCATGATCATTCTGCCCAAGTCAATCTTAACCCCTTGTCCATGAGCTTCGATTTATTGGAGGAGGTACTGGCCGTTAAGCAGGATTTGCTTTCTTACGAAGGAGCGGATTGGACCATCAGGGCTCAGGCTAACTTGCTTTACAATGGGCACATAAACGACTGCTGTAGAACCTCCCCACCCTGGGGCCCGATGCCTGCAGCTATTGTTATGATACCTCTACTGAGGCAGCACAGGAGATTCCCACAGTGGGCATTGAGGGTACAGTGAGATCAACGCACCGATGACCTCGAACAGCCAGTTCTAGGGACATGGATATGTTGTTCATCCACACTTATTGGCAGGTATCCTTGCCGCGATAAATCTTGCCGGAAGGTCTTCAAGCTGGCTCCTCCCACCCACCCGGGTGGTAAAACTCTCGGCTCCGCCCCATGACGCCAGATCTTCCTTACCGCTTGGAAGCTCAGGTTCCTCTCCTCACTCTGCGTATAAGACTGGTTCCTAATTCTTGGTTTCCAATTTAAAAGTTTTTGCATTATAGACTTGGTCTTCTATCCCCCACAGCTACGGTGGACCATCGACTCGGTTTTCGGGTGCCCTTGCGGGCAGAAGATGTCTCGGACAGATCCGCACTCCACGTGTGTCTACTGTTTAGGCCTTGAGCACGACCCGCAGGCTTGCGACCTGTGCTCTTCCTTCTCAGCCTACGTCCTCGAAGACCGTGCTGCCCGTTTACAACTGGGGCGCCCCGAGAAACGTTTTCCTCCGGTGAAGTCTAAAGAGGCCCGGTCGGCGGTTTCAGCGGCGGCGGGCTCGGCGGATCAGCTAGAGCAGATGATCGCCCTCGAAGAGGAGGCGGCGCGGGCCGCATCTTCCTCGACCGCGGCATTTATCCCGCTCTCCCTGGGTTCCTCTTACACAGCTTCCTTTAAGGAGCTTTGTCTGTCCCTCTCCACTAGAGGAGAGGGACCAACGTCTGCTGGACCTTCTTCTCGGTCCAAGAAGAAAGACAAGGGTAAGTCCCTCCATCGACGCTCTTGGGAGCGGGAAAGGTCCCTCTCCCCGAGTTGTCGGCCATCGACTTCGGTCGATCGTTCGGCTTCGGCCACTGGTCTCACGGTGTCCCATCAGGTCAGCTGGCCGAGACTCCCGTCGGCATGTCGAGATCTTTCTCGACCCGTTGGACGGGTTGTCGACGAGTGACGAAAATCCCTCTCCCGGTTCCCCGGTGGGAGTTGAGGATCCAGCGGGCTTGCCAGTGCCTCCGGTTCGGAGCCCTTGGGTGTTCCCTCCGAGCGAGGGAGGGCGGTTCCACCTGTCCCTCCCGCGCGTCCTCGGGAAGGCGAGGGTTCTCGGTCTCGGACTTCTTCGGCGGTCCAGCCGATCCCGCGTCATAGGCGGTCTCTTTCTCGCGATGGCGGCGCGCCGCTCGTCCTCGTCCTTCTTCCTCGGATGAGGGAAGCAGCGCAAGTTACGTCGGCGATCCCGAGGACCTCATGTAGCAACAGCTCCTTCTGACGAGGAACAAGCCGGCGCCGTTGCTCCCGGCCATTAAGTGGCTGTCACGGGCCGGCGAAACAACCCCCGTTTACCGAGGAGCCTGTTCCCAGGCGGTTGTTCGGCCAAAACCAGCTGCCCACCGATTCCGGTGGAACCTCCGCCTCCACAGCCGCTGTTTGGGGCTCCGACCAAGAACTCTCGGTCGGCTCAGGGTCTGCCCATAGGCTGTTGTTACCCTCACTCCGATCGCCCTCGGCAGGTGGAGGGTGGCTCAGGCCGAGGCAGCTCTTTGCAGACTCTTCTGAGTCGGGCGATTCCTCCCTTTTCTCCAAGCGAGTGGACTTGGAGTCCTCTGGAGGTCAGTCCTGGGCGATAGCCCTTCGTCCTTCCTGGGTTTGCTCAGGCTCATCTCGAGTCCACCGGGATGCAGCTCGAGCCCGTATCCAAGTGGGCCAGTATCCCTCACGGAGATATTGGACCAAGGGGATTCCCTCACGGAGGCCTTTCCTGGCCCAGGCCCGCGTGAGGCCCGGCCTTGGAGCTCTGGCAGCGCCCTGCTTCCTGCCCTGCGCCTGCCAGGATGGCCAGGAAGTATCACGGTCCCCGGTTCCCTGTCCGGTTTCTCGGAACATCCCTCAGCGCCGAGGGTTAGTTACCGACAGCGTTTTCCGGCGTGCCGGAAACGCTAGGGACGTGGACAAACCTCCCGACAAGGAGTCCAAGAAATTGGACTATGCCGGGCGAAAAGTCTACGCTGCGTCCTCCCTTGGCCTTCGTCAGGCAAGCTCGGCCGTGCTGATGGCACATTTCTCCCATGCCTTGTTGGGCTCCCTGGACGAGGTAGTCCCTCATCTCCCGGCTGACCTGCAGACCACGGTTAGGCAGGTGCGGGACCAGGGCAGGGCAGTGGCCAAGCAGCAACTTCAGACTGCTCTGGACATTGGAGACTCATGCGCCAGGTCAGTCGCGGCCGCAGTGGCTATGCGCCGTCGGGCATGGCTGAGGATATCCACCTTCACAGCGGATACCCAGCACAAATTGGCGGATGTCCCCTTCCTGGGGACCGACCTCTTCGGCCCTGGAGTGGAAGGCCACCTCCAGAGGATCGAAAAGTCCAATGCCACCTTGGACTCGGTCTCATCCGCTCAGAGGGACAAGGGCCGCAGACCACAACCCAAGCCCTTTCGTCCGTCTGCGCCCACGGCACGTCCGGCCCAGCAACACCAGGGCCAGCAGGCTCGCGCTTGGCATCCCAAACCCAAGCCCGTGGCTTCCTCCTCCAGGAAGCAGGGAGGTAAAGGCCCAGGTGGTCCCTCGGCCGGTCCCTCCTCCAAGCCTGCACAGTGACGGGTTGAGGGGTGTCGCCCCCAACCTCGTCACCTCACCCCAGGTTCCCCCCGTGGGAGGGCTCCAGTTCTTCCTTTCCGCCTGGTCTGCTATTACCACAGACAGGTGGGTGTTGGAAGTGGTAGGAAAGGGCCTGCCTCTGGAGTTCGAGCAGGCCCCACCCTTCAGAGCCGTCGCACCTCGGGGCCCGAAGCCTCGCTGTCAGTTCGTCGAGCCGACATCGCTCTCCTCCTCGAGAAGGAGGTGATAAGAGAGGTGGCGGACCCTCCCTCAAACCCGGGGTTCGTGTCCAGGTACTTCCTGGTTCCGAAACGGACCAGGGGGCTGGCGCCCCATTCTCGACCTACACGACCTAAACAAGTTCCTAAGGTCTCGAACCTTCAGGATGGTCACTCTGGCTCAGATAATACCATCCTTGGAACACGGCGTGTGGTTCTGCTCTCTGGACCTACAGGACGCGTTCTTTCACGTCCCTATCCAGTCCGTCCCATCAAAGGTTCCTTAAGCTTTCGGTGGAGGATCCCTTCGATTCCAAGCCATGCCCTTGACTTATCTCCAGCTCCCAGGGTCTTCACCAAATGCATGGCAGTGGTGACAGCATTCCTCTCGGCGCGAGGGTCCGGGTTTACCCTTACCTGGACGATTGGCTGATAGCAGCCCCCTCCAGACAGGAGGTGGAGCGGTCCAGAGATCTGGCCCTCCAGGTTTGCTCTCAGGTCGGCCTCCTCATCAACGAGGCCAAGTCGGAACTCGAGCCGAAGCAGGTGATTCTTTTCATCGGGGCAGAGCTCGACTCTCTTCGAGCCAGAGCACGGCTCCCGGCGGACAGGGTCGAGGTTCTTTCCTCCTTTGCCCAATCATTTCTGGTTGGGCAATTGCGCCCTGCCCGGGACTTCCTGCGCCTCCTGGGTCTCATGGCGGCCTGTACCAGCGTGGTCCGTTGGGCCCGCTGGAACATGCGCCCCCTTCAGTGGGGACTGGCCAGCCAGTGGTCCCAACGCTGCGATCCATTGGACCAGCTAGTGACGGTGACCCAGGGGATGTGGAACGCTCTCCAGTGGTGGACCGTTCCAGTTCATCTGCAGGAGGGCATCCCGTTTGTCCGCCCGAGCCGCGGTCTCTCTATCGACCGATGCCTCTCTGATGGGTTGGGTGCCCATCTGGGGAACACTGGCGCCAGGCCTCTGGTCCCGAGGGAGTCCTGATGCCACATCAACCTGCTGGAGCTCGGCGGTCCGCCTAGCTCTCACCGCCTTTGCTCCGTTTCTTCGGGGTCAAGTGGTCCGGGTCCAGACGGACAACACCACGACCATGTACTATCTAAACCGCCAGGGCGGGTGCGCTCCATGCTTCTATGCAAGGAAGCTCTCCGCATCTGGTCACTCGTGCGCAGCCTGGAGGCGGATCTCCTAGCCATTCATGTGGCAGGAGCCTCCAACACCCTGGCCGATGCCCTAAGCCGGATAGGGGCTGCGTCCCACGAGTGGTCTCTCCTGCCGGAGGTAGTACAAGATCTATTCTCCCATTGGGGCACACCTCAGGTGGACCTGTTTGCCTCAGGAGAATGCAAGCTAAGCTGTTCCATGCCCCCCCCTCAGCAGAGGCTCGCTGCAGGGGATGCCTTCTCGAGGCCGTGGACCCCGGGCCTCTTCCTTTCCCCGTTCCCTTGATGCACAAGGTGCTGCTCAAAGCAAGGAGGGACAAGGCAGCAGGTGATTCTGATAGCCCCAGACTGGCCCGTCATGCTGGTACCCAGATCTCCTCAGCCTCAGCTCCAGGCTCCGAGGCAGCTTCCAGCTCGCCCGGACCTGCTCTCAGTCAATCAGGGAAGGTATTCCATCCGGACCTTCAATCCCTGCACCTGACGCCTGGTTCCTGGGCTAGAGTTCCAGGCCTTGGGTCTTTCCGACGAGGTCCTCAACGTAGTTGAGGCGTCCCGTAAGGAGTCGACCAGAAAATGCTATGCCTTCAAATGGAAAAGATTTTCCATTTGGTGTCAGGGCAAGGGCCTGGACCCTTCCTCCTGTTCCTTGGCAAGCATATTGGACTACCTTTGGTCCCTTTCTCAGCAAGGGCTTAGGTCGACCCTTAAGGTGCACCTGGCAGCCATCTCTGCTTACCGGGCGCGGGCCGGGAAGCAGTCGGTGGCGCAGGAGAAGGTGGTCTGGCGCTTTTTCAAAGGCCTTGATCACATTTCCCCTCCGGTGCGAGAACCTCCACCTCCGTGGGATCTACTGCTGGTACTGGCAAAGCTCATGGGCAAGCCATTCAAACCAAAGCACAGGTGTGAACTCTCTCACCTGTCGTGGAAGACCGCCTTCTTGGTGGCTATCACGTCAGCCAGAGGGATGGGAGAGCTCCAGGCGCTCTGCATCGAGTCTCCTTACCTGGTCTTCCACAGGGACAAGGTTGTCCTGTGCCCCCACCCGAAATTCCTTCCGAAGGTGGTGTCGGAGTTTCACCTTATCCAGGTGTTGACTCTGCCGGTGTTCTACCCCAGTCACACCTCGGAGGCCGAATATAGGCTCCATACTCTGGACCCTAGAAGGGCACTCGCCTACTATAAGGAGCGCACGGCTGAAATTCGGGAGAGGTTCGCCAGCTGTTTGTCACCCACGCTGAAGCCGCACCTGGCAGACCTGCAGCCAAGCAGGCGATAGGCAGGTGGGTCACCTCCTGCATAGATCTCTGCTATAAGTTGCGGGCATGGAGCCTCCCAGAGGATAAGAGCTCATTCTACCGCCATACTGCTGCATCGGTGGCTGCTTCCAGGGATGTCCCTATCCAGGAAATCTGCAGGGCTGCTACCTGGAAGTCAGCACACACCTTCATTACCCACTACCACATCGACCTTGAGTCACGCCGGGATGCTGGTTTTGGGGCCTCGGTTCTCCAGTCTTTATTTCCCAAGTAAGTATCGGGGTTGTGCGCCTTGCCTCCCTCCTCCCGGAGAACTGCTAGGAGTCTGCCAATAAGTGTGGATGAACAACATATCCATGTCCCTAGAAATACAGGTTACTCACCTGTAACAGGAGTTCTAGGAATGGTATATATTGTTCATCCACACGACCCCTCGACCTCCCGGGCCTGGACGCTTCAACCTGAGCTTCCAGCGGGCCAGATCTGGCGTCATGGGGCGGAGCCGAGAGTTTTACCACCCGGGTGGGTGGGAGGAGCCAGCTTGAAGACCTTCCGGCAAGATTTAAAGCGGCAAGGATACCTGCCAATAAGTGTGGATGAACAACATACACCATTCCTAGAACTCCTGTTACAGGTGAGTAACCTGTATTTTCTAGTCTCCTCCCCGTTCATAAGTGTGCTGCAGTGGTGGAGGGAACCCAGCAGCCTGTTGAAAGGGGTTTCTTTCCTCCTTCCCTCCCCTCAGCAGATCCTCACGACGGACGCCTCGGGTTGGGCTGGGGGGGTCTCATCAGACTCCAGGGAGATGCCCCCCCAGTGGAGGTTACCCTTCACATCAACATCTTGGAGATGACAGCCGTTCTGTATGCCCTTCAGGCCTACTGGACCCTCTTGTCACTGGGACTCCTGCTGGCCCAGACAGATAACACCAACGCAGTCCATTACATCAGTAAACAAGGGGGGAGTCGCTTGTACCCTCTGTACTGGGAAGCGAAGCGGGTCTGGTATTGAGCTCTGGAGCATGGTCTTGAATTATCAGCTGGCCATCTTCCAGGCGTCCAAAATGTCCTGACAGACAGTCTCAGCCACTCACAACCCAGGGATACTCAAGTGGGAGCTGCTTCCCTTGGTCACAGAAGACCTGTTTGTCAGGTGAGGCCGAACAGAGTTGCACCTTTTTGTAGCCCCACTCAGCGCTAAACTGCCACTTTTCTGCTTGCTCACTCCAGAGCCTGGAGTTTTCTGGGGAGATGTGTTGTTCCTCTCTTGGAAAAAGGAGGTTCCTCTACACTTTTCCTCCCTTCCCGCTGATTCAGAGGGTGCTGATCTAGCTTTAGTTGGAAGGAGCAACTACAGTCCTCGTTGCTTCCTCCTGGCCTCGTCAGTTTTGGTGCCTCTTACTGCAGCAGTTGGTGGTGGAACCTCAAGTACCTCTGTCCCTGTGCAAAGGCTTGCTCTCCCAGGATCAGGGCACCCTGGCCTATCTGGACCTCAAGCCACTACACCTTCATGCATGGCTCCTGAGGACATAGCCATGGCTAGGTTTGGGGTATCCCAAAAGGTGGCTGAAGTCCTGTTGGCTGCTGGGAAGATTTCCACCAGGGCCACTTATTCCATGAAGTGGAAGCACCTTGCTCTGTGGGTGGCTTCCCTCCACTTGGATCCTTTCACTTGTCCAGTGAGAGAGATTCTGGAGTCCTGGCTGTCTCTGCTCAGATACTGGCCTGTAATACTCCTCCATCAACCTGCCCTTGGCTACTGTTTTAGCCATATGGTGGCGCAACTGGAGGTATCCCATACATTTTTGAGAGACCTTCTTCATCTGACGTCTCCCATCCGCAATCCAGTCCCACCTTGGGACTTAAATTTTGTGTTAGAGAAATTTGCTTTGGCTCCCTTGAGCTAGCCATGACAAGCGAGCTACGCTTTTTGTCATGGAAAGCATCAAGGTATCTTTGTGTACCAGTTCTACGTTTCTGCCTAAGGTGGTGTCTGAGTTTACTTTAAATCAATCCCAAAGTCCACCTACCAGTGTATTTTCAAGGGATGCCTTCCTCCATACATTAGATGAACATAGAGTATTCAGGTATTACGTTCACCGTACAAAGGACGTTAGGAAGCTGTTTGTTTCTTTCTCCCCTGTGAACGATAGTGTTCTAGTTTCAGTGCATTGCTCTTCCAAATGGTAGGCCAACTGCATTACCTCTTGGTATAGGAAGTATGGTAAGGAGCTTCCTGATTCTTTGTGTGGCCACTCTGCTTGAGGCATGGCCACTTCTGCTGCATGTTTCAGCCACTGAGATTTGCACAGCTGCTACCTGGAGTACTGTCCACACCTTCACTAGACATGACAGTCTAGACGTTGCTTCTAGAAGAAGGGCAGACTTCGGCCTAACTGTGCTACAAGGCTTCTTTCCTTAGGCCTGTTGTTTCCAGCCACCCAAACTGCTTCTCTCTCTCTCTCTCTCTCTCTCACTCAGTACTGCTTGGAACTCATTCCAAATTTGTGGCTTCCTGCAAGAGATATCCTCAAAGATAGAATAGTTGCATAAGAACTTATCGTAACAGTAGATCTTACTTCATGGGTGCTTTTGCAGTAGGCAACATCGGTAGGACTTAGCCACCAGGCACTAGGACCACATGGAAAACTTCTAGTTAGCGGACTACAGGGAACAATCCTTCTCTGCACTCCCATTACCCTCAAGCCCACGTTGCCCTCAACCAGGAGGAGAGCCAGACACTTCTGCACAAAAAGGCCATAAAACCTGTCCCGCCAGCACAAAGAGGGAAAGGGTTCTACTCCCACTTCTTTCTAGTCTCAAGACCAGGGATCTGAAACCAATTCTAGATCTCAGCCACCTGAACGTTTATATAGAGTACAAGCACTTCAGAATGGTCACCCTTCATGGCCTGATACCCCTCCTCCACCAAGGAGACTGGCTCTGTTCACTGGACATGCAGGATGCCTATCTCCATATCCTGGTTTTCCTTCCCCACTGTCGGTTCCTCCATTTTTATTTTCAGAGGGACCATTTACAGTTTTGGGCACTCCCCTTTGGTCTTTACCAAGTGCCTGGCGGTGGTAGCTGCAGCCCTTCCCAGTCAGGGGCATTACGTCTTTCTTTACCTGGACGACTGGCTGTTAGCGGCCCCCTCCAGGGCACAGTTGATTTGGACTCTGGATGTCACTTTCCACTAGTTCCAGACTCTGGGGGTTACTATCAACCTTCCCAAGTCTTGTCTTTCGTCGAGCCAACGACTCCAGTACATAGGGCAGTCCTGGGCTCGGCAGAGGAAAGAGCTTTCTTGCCCCAAGATAGGGCGGAGCGTCTAGTGGCGCAGGCTCATTTGGTTTCTTCCTTTCGTCAGGTTCTAGTCAGGTCTGTCCTGCGGCTGCTATAGCCATGGTCCACCTGGCCCGCCTTCACATGATGGTGACCCAGTGGACCCTTCAAGCCCAATGGGACTAACACTCCCGACAACTTGGACCAACAGGTTTTGGTCTCCGATCTGGTGAGGCAGACCCTGGAATGGTAGCAGAACCCCTCCAGTCTCCTCAGGGGGGTTCCATTCAGAACAGAGTTTTCGCAGCAGATTCTTTGACGGACACTTTGGGCCTGGGCTGGGGTGACCATTTGGCTGACCATCAGCCGGGGAATTGGTCAGAGTGTGAGCAGCATCTCCACATCAGTGTTCTGGAGATGCAGGCAGGCCTTTCCTGGTTCAGACGGGCAATATGTCTGTCGTCTTCTACATCAACAAGCAAGGAGGAACTCATTCCTACCCTCTTTGCAGGGAAGCCATCAGAGTTTGGCATTGGGCCATACAGCACAACCTGGAGCTAGTCGCAGTACATGTTCCAAGTGTCCAAAACGTCCTGGCTAACAGCCTAAGCTGGTCCAGGTCGAGAGCTCATTGAGGGAGCTCCTACCCTCCGTGGTAGAGAGACCTCTTGAAAGGTGGGGGATCCAGAGCTGACCTTGCATCACCACTCAACACAAAACTGTCCAATTTCTGCTCACTTGATCCAGGGCCTGGTGTTTTCTGGTATGACACGTTGTCTCCTCTCCTGGACAGGAAGGTTTCTGCACACCTTTCCGCTTATGCAGAGGGTTCTTCTCAAGCTACAGTCAGAGGGAGCAGAGATGATTCTAATAGCTCCCTACTGGCCGCGACAGATATGGTTTCCGCTACTGCAACAACTGGTAGTGGAACCTCTCCAGTCCTCTTGCCCCTGTGCTCTGACTTGCTCTCCATGGAGCAGGGCCCTGTGGTCCATCCGGACCTCAAGTCACTACATCTTCATGAATGGCTCCTGCAGACTTGACTATTGCCCGCTTTGGAGTTTCTTCCCAGGTGGCGGATGTTTTAGTGGCTGCTAGGAAACCTTGCACTAGAGCCACTTATGCCATGACGAGGAAGCGCTTATTTGGGCCACTGCTCAACACTTAGAATACCTTTCATCTGTCCAGTGAAGCTCATCCTAGAGTATCTCCTTTCGCACTCGGACTCCGGTCTGGGTTACTCCTCACTTAAGATGCACTTTTCCACTATCTCTGCACCATGCACCTGTTGAGGGCAAAACTACTGCCCAGCTGGATCTTTCCCTCACTTTCCAGTGGGATATTCTAAATTTGAAGCCTCACCATTAAAAGATCCTTGTCCCGCCATGGAATCTTTTGTTTATTTTAGAGAACCTTATTTTACCTCCCTTTGAGCTAGCGTAAGTCAAGCAGCTACGCTTCCTTTATTGAAAGTGCCTTATTTTTGGTCGCCATTACTTCTGCTTGAAGGATTTTTGAGTTACAGGCTCTGATGTGTAAAGAGCCTTATTTAGTTTTTCATAAAGACAGGGTGTCTTTGCGTACAAATCCTGCCTTTTTGCCGAAGGTGATGTCTGAGTTTACACTGAATCAAGCCACCACCTGCCTGTTTATTATCCTGAGTATTACAGTCAGGGGGAGGCCTTACCTCGTACTCTGAATGTTCATCGGGTGCTCCATTACTATTTGGATCGTACCCATTCCATTAAAAAATCTGATCATTCGTTTGTTTTGTTTGCCGCCAGGAGAGAAGGGGCTCCTGTTTCCAAACAGTGATTGTCTAACTGGTTAGCTAACTGTATCGTTTATTGCTACAATAAGCCTTTGCCAGGACCAGTTAAAGGTCATTCTAACAGAGGCATGTCTGCCTCAGTTGTTTTCTTCAGGAATGTGTCCGCTGCAGACATTTGTGCAGCCACCACTTGGAGTTCTGTCCATATCTTTATCAGGCATTACAGTTTGGATATTGCCTCTAGGCGCAGGGCAGGCCTCAGACTTGCAGTCCTTTAGGGCCTCCTTTCCTGACCACCTTCAGCTTGTTGCTTCTCCTCCCTTCTGATTGGGGCACTTCCACCACTGATTGGGACTCAGTCCTACTGGTGTTGCCTGCTGCAAGAGCCCCCTCGAAACAGGATAGTACAGTTATGTAAGAACGTACCCCAACAGTAGATCTTTGAGAGGAGCTCTTGCAGCAGGTGCTGCTTTCCCTCCTTCCTGCCTCCTGATTGCTGTCTTTCCTTCTTTGCTACTTTGCTTTCCTCAGCTTCAAGTAACCACCTCAGTTCTCCATTTTCTACCTGTGCCGGGGTCTCCGGTAGGAGAACTGAGGTTGGGTTGGCAGACTGCCTCTTTTATATCCTAGGCAGATGTCAGCATGCCAACACTCCATTTTAGACTGCTAGCTAGAAGTTTTCCATGTGGTCCTAGCACCTGGCTGCTACAAGAGCTCCTCTTAAAGATCTACTGTTATGGTAAATTCTTACGTAACTGTACTATCTTTGAGAGAATCTCTTGCAGCGAGCCATGCAGTCCCTCCCTCCATCCCCCTTGCTTTTCAATGATTTTCTCCTGTGCCAGGATGCGTGCTTGCTGTCTCTCATTTTTTTATGGCGAGAATCTGTGCCCTGCCTTGGTTCCCCCAGTGGACATCCTTTATGTCTGATCTCTGGTGGGAGAACTGAGGAGGGCACAGAGATACCCATGTGTATATATAGAAGTGGTGATGTTGGCTGGTGTCATTGTGGGCGGCCCCAGTAGACTGCTAGCTAGAAAGTTTCCATGTGGTCCTAGTGCCTGGCTGCCTGTTACAGTTCCAAAGACGTGGCTTGCTGCAAGAAATTCTCTCAAAGATCCACTGTTACAGTAAGTTCTTATGTAACTGTTCTTTCTGGGGACATGGATGTGATCTATCCACACTATCTGGCAGTGTCCTTTCCCTTTAAGGCTTGCTGGAAAGTCTTCAAGCTGATTTCTCCCGCCCACCCAGGTGTAACTCCCTTGGCTCTGCCCCTGGATGCCAGATATTCCTTTCCGCTGGAAGAAGCAGGTTCCATCCTTACCGCTCCCGCATTCAGTAGGCCCTCATGCTTAAATCTTCAGATTTACTTCCTAAAACTTAAAATCTTACGAGTTTATCTTCAGTTTGTCGAGGCACAGGTCAGGAAGCATAGGAAAAACCAGAAGCAGTTGTAAAATTCACAAGAGTTTTATTTGTACTAGCAGTTACATAAAAAAAAATATTGTTCAGTATAACTGTTTACAAAGGCCAAATAAACAGAAAAAGTCCATCTGAGTTTTTCTTCAATCTCTGTGTCCATTTAACATGCAATTGCAGCTCAGCTCTCTAAGTCCTTCCAACCCCCATTCTTAACAAGCCTCCTGTTTCTTCCAAAGTGTTCTTGTATGTTTTAGGCAGGTGCTGGCAGGAACACAGTGTCCCTGAGCTGAGGCCCCTTTTTCACAGTTCTTCTGCAAAAGGCTTAAAAAATTGCACTCGGGTAATCTCTTGAGTTTCCAGTAGCTTTTTGCAGTCATCTTAAACCACAATTATATACATTTCAAAAATTAACACTATATAATTTCTAAACAGAAGGATCGCACTATCAGTTACATTCTCACATAATGATTTCCATATATTTTTAATATCAGCAGATATGCAAGGGAGGAAAAAGAACAGCAAGGAAGACTGAGAGATAGTGAGAGGCAGAGAATTGCGAGACTGTCAGGGTGATCAAATCCTAGGTCTCATAGGAAAATTTGGTGCGCAACCAGACAGACAAGAGACAGGAAAGGAATAGAACAGATCCTTGCATTCAAACTGTTTCTCCATAACAATTGGGACAGGGTCCTATTCCACCCTGTCACATACACCCTCTCCTTAAGAGGGAACCTGTTTTATTAAACAGGTTTCCAAAACGTTCTATTAATTCTCTAATATTCGCTTCGAAGTTTCAGAAATTAAGCACATGTGCATTATCCATTTTTTCTATAATAGTACAGCAAACAGTAAAGTTCAAACCACCCATACATTTGATTTTCAACCTTCAGAACCCTCAATTCCTGATCCATATCCTGACAGAAAATCAGCATTGCTATTCTCTTTACCAGATTTGTGTATCACATTGAATTTAAATGGCTGTAGTGCCAGGTACCACCTTGTGATTCTGGAATTTTTATCTTTCATCTGATTAAGCCAACAGAGAGGATTGTGATGTGTTACAAGTACAACGTCAGTTCCTAGCAAATAAAACTTAAGGGACTCCATGGCCCACTTTGCTGCTAAACATTCCTTTTCAATGGTGGAGTACCTTTTCTCTCTGTCATGCAACTTCCTACTTATGTACAGAATAGGATGTTCAAACAACATGAAGTCTTGCTGTATTCTGACAATTGCAGTGATTCCCAACCTTTAAACTGCCCCGGAGAACAGAGTTAGCTTTCTATGCAGGGCATAGAATGCTGAGCTTGAGCTCGGTTGAAGTCTCTGTCTGGAGTGTTTTGAATTTAAACCATCAGATTCTTTACTCCACCTCACTGAACGGTCGCTCCAGATATTTCTCCTTCAGCTCGGTTCGAAAGTCGGTTAAAGTTTTCAGTTTTTGTCGGTTTTTAAACCGAAAAAAGTATCCACATAGTCAGTTCAGTCTCTGTCTGTGGTGCCGTGAGTACTAGATAGGAATTGTTCTGTTTTTCTGTGTGGAACTTGTAAAAGTGCGGCTCTGTTCGGCTGAACCAGCCATTTGTTAGTGAAATTTGTTTGCTTACTTAGTGTGTGGTTACTGGTTCTTATCGGTTCTAAAAAAAAAGTGTTTTGAACAGTTTTTTTCCCAATACCCGTGACACGGTTAGGAACCAATAAGGGAGTCTTGCCTGGTGGTTGCTGGAAAAAGGGTAAGTTTGGTTAGGTTGGCCATGTCTGAGAAACTCAAGAAAAAAAGGCCCACTGGGTTTCAACACTGCAGTGAGTGTGGGGAGGTCTTTGCTAAGGCCGATCCCCACACCACCTGTGTTTATTGTCTGGGGTTTGACCACCTCGATTCAGACTGCCAAATATGTAAAAACTTTCCCAAATCTACCCTTGAGAAGAGATTAGGAAGACTGAGGGAAAAGGAGGCCAAGAAGTCCGCTGACCGGATGGCCAGCCGGGTTCGGTTTCGACCGAACCAGAAGGAGTGCTCTCTGACCAGGGCGATACTTCTTCAGGCAAAAGGAGAGATGATTCTGAGGGATCGGTTCCAACAAAAAGAAAATGCAAAGATAAATCGACCGGTTCGGATCCAGAGGTTCATGTTCCGACCGCCAAAGAGATAGCCAGGGCGATTCAGATTTTGGAATCACTCCATCCGGTTCCAACTGATCCGGCTCCTCTGGCAGGGGTTCAGTTCATTTGGTTCCCCGGTTCAAGAGTATACCCTTAAAGATTTTTATAAACCGAATTTGAAGAGGAAGGGAATTTGAGGATGATGATTAGTGAAGGTCTGGATGTGCCTGTGGAACCGGACATCTCCCCAAACAGACCTTCAGATGTTTCCCCTCCTAGGCTTTCTGAGTCCCTTTCTCACTTTATGTTTTACAGAAAGGTGGCTGAAACCCACCAACTTCCTATGGATGAGGCTGTGGAAGATCAAGAGGAGCCTGATTATGTAGAGATGATGGACATCCCAGAGTCCAGGAGACTGTCTATTCCCCTCCATAAATCTTTTGGGAAACTGACACAAAAAATCTTAGTCTCCTAACATTATCCCTCCTGTGGATAGAAGAATGGACAAAGGATGCACTTTCAGGCTCAGACACGGAGTTCTTATATCAACAATGCAGCCATGTTGGGGTAGTGCAAGCTGCTGCCTGTGACAAGGCAAATATTCCCTTGGCTTCACACACCCCTGACAAGGACTCCAGGAAGATTGATGCCATGGCAAAGAAGCAGTACATGGCATCTTCTTTTGGACTCAGACAGGCGAATTACATGGCCAGGTACCAGACGTCCAGGTGGGACACTGTACTGGCACTGGCTAAACAGGCCTTCCCCCAGCTAGCCAAGGAGCTGGAGGCAGTGGCTGCAGATGGGATTGAGGCATCTAAGGTTCAGTTTCATGCTGCTGTGGACTCTAATGATGTGTCATCAAGAGTCATGGCTACATCTGTGGCTCTTCGGAAGATGGCTTGGCTCAGATGTACTAGCCTCTCGCAGGACACCCAGGCTAAGGCCATGGATTTTCCTGTAGTGGGTAATTCTCTGTTTGGGGAGCAGACAGAGAATTACATGAAGAAAATGGATGAGTACAGGACCACTTACAGGAGTGCTCAGGCCAAGGAAAGGCAGGCAACTCCTCAAAGGCAGCAGTCTAGGGGCGGGGGCAGGCCTTTTCAAAGGCCTTTTTACCAAGCACAGGCCTCTTCTTCCTTTTCTCAGAGAGGGTTCTTCAGAGGGAGAGGCAGAAGGGGGATGAGCAGGGCTGCATCCACTCCTCAGCCTAAAGCCCCTGCCAAGCAGACACCCTGATGGGCCTGCTCACGCCGACTCTCCTATTCCAGTAGGGGCAGGCTTGTTACTTTGTCCAGGACTGGATGTCTGTTACATCAGACAAGTGGGTCCTGGAAGTAGTAAGCCAGGACTGGTTCTCGGCTTCAAAAATTTCCAAAGATGAGAGCCAGATCTTTTCCACCTGCAAATCTCTCGGAAACCCTTGCCCTAGAGGCAGAGGTTTCTTCTCTCCTAGCTTTAAGAGCTAGAGAGAGTACCTACCCTACACTGGGGCAAGGGACTGTACTCCAGGTACTTTCTGACCCCCAAAAAGACAGGGAGTGGCGACCCATCCTAGACCTAAGATATCTAAACAAACATCTTTTAAAACCAAAGTTCAAGATGATAACTCTGGGAATAATCCTTCCCTCTCTAAGCCAGGGGACTGGCTAGCCTCCCTGACCTCAAAGATGCCTACTTACATTCCCATCAGGTGCTCCCACAGAAAGTACCTCTGGTTCGAGTTGCCCTCAGGCCATTATCAGTTCAGAGCAATGCCCTTTGGCTCAACCTCAGCCCCAAGAGTTTTCACAAAGTGCTGATAGTAATAGTTGCCTTTCTAAGAAGGCAAAGATTTCGATTTTTCCATCTGGACGATTGCACATAGTGGGTCAGTCTCCAGACCAAGTCAAGTCTCACCTGCAAGTGACCCAGCAAGTGCTCACTTCTAGGATTTCTTCTCAACCTTCCCAAGTTCTAGAACCAGTCCAGCTTCTTACCTTTATAGGGGCAGAACTAGACACACTCAGAGCAAGAGTCTTTCTTCCCTAGAAAGGGCAAGGGCTTTTATGGAACTAGCTTCTTCCTTCAGCCTTCAGGTATCTCGACCAGCAAGGCATTTCCTCCAGCTCTTGGGCCACATGGCAGCTTCAACAGCAGTGGTCCAAGGGGCAAGATTCCAGATGAGGGCTATTCAGTTCCACCTGAGAGCTTTTCTGGTCTCAGGGAAAGGATTCCCTTACCAAACTGATCCCAGTGACTCTGACCTTGATCCAAGCCCTCCAGTGGTGGCAGGATCAGGACAATTTAAGACAAGGTGTTCCTTTTGTTGCTCAGCCTTGTTCAGTGGTCCTTACCATGGATGCTTCTCTCCTGGGCTGGGGAGCCCACCTGGGGTCCCTTACTGCCCAGGGGCTGTGGTCCCCCCAAGAGTCCCTTCTCCACATCAATCTTCTTGAGCTCAGGGCAGTTTTTCTGGCTCTGAAAGCGTTCTCACAGTCAGTACAGAACAAGGTGGTTCAAGTCAGAACAGACAACACCACCACCATGTGGTAAATCAACAAGCAAGGAGGCACTCGGTCCATGGCCTTGTGCACAGAAGCCATGAAGTTGTGATCCCTGGCTTATTGCCTGCAAACCCTCTTGTAGCAGTTCACCTCCCAGGCAAGGACAATGTGCTAGCAGATGCACTGAGCAGGATTTCTCAGGGCCATCACGAATGGTCCCTGGATCCTCTGGTGTTGAAAGTGATTTTTTCAAGGTGGGGCATTCCAGAGATAGATCTCTTTGCAGCCCCACACAATCACCAACTCCCTCTCTTTTGTTGCAGACCTCCAGTCCTGGGCTCAGTCCTCTGGACGCCTGATCCTGAATTGGGAGGGAAGTTTCTGTATGCCTTTCCCCTTCCCACCCTGTTCAAAGTTTTGGTAAAAATAAGGTCTCAACCTTGCAAGGTGATTCTGATTGCTCCAGATTGGGCCAGACAGCCTGCTAGTCCCCTGTTGCTGTCCGTAGCAGTCCATCTTCCCCTGTCTTTTCCCAGGAATTACAAGCTGTTAACATCCTCTCAGGGAAGGATTTGGTACCCCAGTCTTCAGTCTCTCAATCTCAAAGCATGGCTTTTGAAGAGTTAGTTTGCAGATCTGCATCTTTCCCAAGGGTTCTGGATATCCTCAAGGCTTCTCGAAAGCCCTCCACCAGAAAGACTTACAACTCCAAATGGAAAAGATTTGGTGTTCTAAGAAGCATGTTTCTCCAGACACTGCTGAATTGCCTACGGTTCTGGATTATATGGTCCATCTTAATGGCCTAGGCCTCAGACCAGCTACTCTCAAGGTACACTTGTCAGCTGTCTCTGTGTTTTTTCTGTGGGAAGTCTTCCTCACTATTTTCTTATCCTGTGTTCTGTAAATTTTTAAAGGATTGCTTCACACCAATCCTCATTTTAGAGACCCTGCCCCTGCCTGGGATTTGAGTGTTTGCATTGCTCAACTTATGCAACCCCTTTTGAGCCTATGTCTTCAGCAGAGCTTAAGTACTTGACTTGGAAAACTGTGATCTTCCTGGACTAAGTCTCCATCACTCATTCACACTAGTGGGATAGCGCCAGAGGCACTAGGACTAGCGGAGCCTAAAGTTTTCAGAAGAGGTGAGAGGAGGACCCCGCATGCGCAGCACCATGAGACTAGCTCGCGCCTGTGTAGAGCTATCTCGGCGTCTGACCCTCCAACCGCCTCAGTTCCTTTCTTTCTCCCTACGAGGTAAGCTTGGATGTCACGCTGTTCGCCTGGGTCGAGTCGAAGTTTTCGCCTATACAACAGCCTTAATGTTTTAATATTTTAAAGTAATAATTTATTATTTTACTAACAAGAAGAAGATTATGAAGAAGAAGAAAGAAATTCTTTCCTGCTCATCAACGGAGTCGTCCTTGACGGTAGCGGTGAGTAGGAGGACTTGTCTGAAAATTTTGGCAGAGGGTCTGTCCGGGTCCGCCTTTAATTAACGGGAGTCTGACTACGGACAGTCCTATGCTCGGGGAGGACAGTCCTCCAAGTACAGATCTAACGGTTCCAGTGATCCGGATCCGCTTGACCTCGAGGTTGCTCCGTGTGTGTCTGCACGAGGGTTGTTCGCGCTGGAGGCGATGGGCGAACCAACTTTAGTGGGTTCCTCTTGGCCCCGCTCCTAACGGCTGCTTTCTCGACTCCGAGCTCCATCTCTGTCCTTGCTGGAGCTCCGGTGGGCAGTTTCACTCTGGTCGCTCCTATGGAGCAGGGGGTTCGACTTTCCAGTTTTCCTGGCTCTGTTCTGATTTGGACCTCTGGGCCTCGGGCCGTTGGACCGGGCCGGGTGCGATTGGATCACGTATGGCGGTGCCTCTGGGTGCCTTTACCGCCGTGTCGACCCCTCATGCCTACCCTTCTCCCTTTTCCATGCAGGTGCCCGGCGCAGGCACCACCTTTTTCCTTCTCCCTTCAGGATTTCCATTGGCATTTTCCTTTGGTCAGCGCTCGTGGCTTGGTACTTGGTCGGCCAGCCCGGAGCCGTAGCTACTTGGTCGGCACCATGGGTTGGCACCATCACTCTGTGCGCACCATGGGTGCCCTTTGCTGCCACTGGTTGTCGGGCGGGTGCCGGGTTCCTGGGATGCCAGGGGTGGTGTCGGGAGCACCCATGGGTGCCATGGGTGACGCCAAGGCTCTTGGGTTCCATTGGTGCCTTTGGGCACCGTGGGGTGACACTTGGTGCCACGGGTGGCACCGCAGGTGCCCATGGATGCCACTGATGCCCTCAGGTGCCACTGGTGTCCTCGGGTGCCATTCTTGCCATGGGTGCCATGGTGCCCAGGGGCGTCGGAGGTGCCATTGCTACATGGGTGCCAGGAGTACCTGCGGATACTGCCATGGCTGCCATCTGGTATCGCCCAGGTTGGAATAGGCACTGCTTGGTGCCCTCCTGTGCCACGAGTGGTGCTGATGCCACACGGGTGGTAGTCGGTACTGTATGGCAGAATTAGTGACACATTTTTCCTTTCGGACTCCTTTCCACAGAACTTGGTGGCGGGTTGTTTATCGCAGAATGAACTCCTGTTCTGCGGATTATTTTTTCCACACATTTTAGTGAGTGGTGGTCTATGTGGGATCTTGTCATCCAGCGTTTTTCTGCTATGGAACTCTGCTGTACCGTTCTGCCAGCGGAATCTCATTCTGCTCAAAACTTTCTCTGCTCCCTACGTGGTACCAAGCTCCTCGACATCCTTCCTGATGGCGGAGTCTCTAGTTGCTCTGACCTAGACCCCTCTTGGAGGTCCTTCTGGGGTAGAAGTTCATCTAGATGGGTCTTTCCCTGTCCTTCTGGTCAGTAACACAGTGGACGGCTCATTTTATATACTGGCAGGCACGTCCTCTCTATCATCAGAGTCCGTGATGGAAAATCCTTTCAGTAGTTCTTCAGTAATGGGGTCCACTATAGTATTTCACACTGCGTCCGTGGACCATACTCTTCTGTGTCTAGACTTTTTCAATCGTCAAGACAGTTACACTCTGTGGAACATTTTAATTTAATGGTCGGGAGACGCTCTGACTCTTCCACTCCTTTGATAGGGGTATATAGCCCCCTTGTGATATTGCCTCTTCAGTGGCTTCTTCGGCACAGGTGGTTAACTTCTCTCCAGCTGTGATTGTTAGTCCAGTCATGATTTCAGTATGGACGCTCAGACTCCTTCTGCACTCAGATGGAGAACATCTTCATCTTTTTGTATCAAGACAATCCTCAAAATAGCAGCCTGAAGGCCTTTTTAGGCTTGGACTAAAAAAAAAAAAAAATATATCAATATAGTTTTATCACAGCACAGGGCCTAGCCGAGTACCAGTACCCCCCCTCCTTTTCTTTTTTTTTTTTTGGATCTGGTATATTCCTCCTCAGCCCCTGAGGCGCTCGTCTCGGGATACGGTAAAGAGTACCTGATTTCTTCTTCTCTATGGGGAGTCCAATCCAGCGACTATATGGGTCATCCTTTTTCTGAGAGATTTTCTCATTCAGAGACATTTCTAGACCTAGGCGACTGCCCAGTCTGTTAATTGCTTTTCTTTTTATCAGGCTTACTCTTGAACAGAGCCTTACAGCAGCAGAGCGACTTCTCCACTGAGTCGAACTCGGGTTCCTGCTTCCTTGCTTGCTTAATTTAACAGGCGATTTTCTCCTTCTTGATGGATGGTCAAGTAGGTCCTTTTTTCTGAGGAAGCTTCTCAAATATTCACACCTTCGGTTCCTGCGCTGTGGTCCATGCCAGTCGCTCACGAAGCTATCCTCTTCAAGTGCGAGAGGGAGTGGTGATGTTTCTTTTTCAGCAAACAAACTAGAATCCTTTCCTACTCCTTTCAGGAAAGCCGGAGTGGGTGGTGCCTCACTGCATTGAGTCACTGCCTCTTTGTCACTTCAACAAATGGGTTAGCCCTAACTTGGTCCTGCTGTGTCCCTCCTCGACGCACATCTGCCTCTATTGACCTTAGAAATCCAGCCCTTGTTTTGTTTTTTCTGTCGGAATGTTTTTTTCCGCAGTGGACACGTCCTCCTATACACCTTTTTCCTTCCTTCCCTGAGTTCAGAGACTGCTGCTACAGTTGTACACACAGGGGGCAGGATTATTCCTCTTTGAATATGCAGTGGGTAGGATCTGGTTTTACTAGACCACCACGAGAGGCTTTTAAGTCGTGCTTGGCCTTCCATCAGGAAGATCCTGTGACTAAGTGGAGACCATTCTCCTTGATGGGCTAACCCCACCTGGACCCCCTTGCTCACTAAGTAAGGGGTTCAAGTGCTTCTGGACCTGTTGTTTACAGGTCAGCCATACTGGATAGTGGGGGTTTCCATCTGCACTTTCCGGTCTACCCTGAACCAGTAGACTTTACCTCAGACTCTTTCAGTTCCTGAGGTCCCTTTACGTTACATTAGTACATGTCTTTGACACTATTAATTTTGGTCCCTAGATAAAATTGTGAGGCCAGGTTCTTGCCGCTCTCCTAGAGTGGTTGCAGCTGTCTGGCATACTTTCATTTTGTGCCCATTGCAGTCGTCGGCAAGGTGACGAGTTACAACTCGAAGCGCTTATCTTGTAGGCACTATGTTCTAGATGCTCTTACAAGACAGCTCTTTTTATTAACAGGACAGTTCTTGACTGTCCTTTCTGAGTGAACCCTATCTCCTACCACCCTATTCAGGGTTGTTGGTTTTAGCTTGGTACTCTCCCACTAGTGTGAATGAGTGATGGAGACTTAGTCCAGGAAGATATAGAAATTACGTACTTACTGTAATTATTGATCTTCTTGGACAGTCTCCATCACTCATTCACACGCCCACCCACCATCCCCTGGGTTCACTCATTTTCTTTCCTGGTCTTCACGGTCCTATGATTCAGACTGTGAGGACATTATTCTTTGGCCTTTCTTGCAAAGGCCATCTGGGCCCTCTCAGGCCCAGAAACTCAGGATGAGTTATTCTCATTAGTTACGCTGCACCTCCTCGGTCGAAAAGGTACTGAAGCGGTTGGAGGGTCGACGCCGAGATAGCCTACACAGGCGCAAGCTAGTCTCGCGGTGCCGCGCATGCGTGGTCCTCTCTCGACACCAACCCTTCTGAAAACTTTAGGCTCCCGCTTGGTCCTAGCGCCTCCGGTGCTATCCCACTAGTGTGAATGAGTGATGGAGACTGTCCAAAGAAGATCAATAATTACGGTAAGTACATAATTTCCATTTCTTGGTAGCCATTACCTCTGCCAGGCGTATCAGTGAATTGCAAGCCCTGTCAGTGGAACCTGATTTTATTTCATTTCACAGGGATAAGGTGGTCCTTAGAACCAATAGAAGGTTCTTGCCCAAAGTGGTTTCAGACTTCCATTTAAACCAGTCTATGTCTCTCCCTGTTTTCTTCATTGATCATTCTTCCTCAGGAGAGAGGAGGCTACATAGTTTAGATGTCAAAAGAGCCCTTCGTTACTACATAGAGTGTACCAAGGGTCACAGGTTTGACTCCCTCCAGGTGTTCCTCACTTATGGGGAAGTGGGGAAGGGCAAGCCTGCCACCAAAAGATCTATTGCCAGGTGGATTGTGTCTTGTATACAATTCTGCTATGAAAAGCTGGGGAAAACTCCACCCTCAGGCCTGAGGGCTTATTCCACAAGAGGTACAGCTGCTTCGCTGACTGCTGCCAGGGGTATCCCTCTCTTAGAAATTTGTCAAGCAGCCACCTGGAAAACAGTCCATACCTTTCCCAAGCATTACTCTCTGGATATCCAGGCTAGGAGTGATGCTCGGTTTGGCACAGCAGTACTTCAGAGCCTATTCCCAAAGTAGGTTTTGTCCCTCCTCCTTGGAGGTACTGCTTGGTAGTCTGCAATTGTCAAAATACAGCAAGACTTCATGTTGTTTGAAGTAAAAATTACTCACCTTAGTAATTATGTTTCTTCTAATGGAGTCTTGCTGTATTCTGACCTCCCTCCCTGCCTCTCCTCTCAGAACCTGTTTTTGGGAAGTGGGTGGGCAGGTGCAGTGTTGCACCCCAGGGGTGTTTTTGGCTGCACCCTCCTCCTTTTTGTTTGGGTGCTTATTTATTATTATTTTTAGTACATTGGGTTTTATTTTGGGGTTTCCTGACTTGAGTCTTCCTTGGGAATCCAAAACTTTTTTTTAGCCAGTTGGCTAGTAAGAATTTTTACAATTTCCAGATAGAATTTTTAGTTTAGTTGGGCTCGTAAGAATCTGACGGTTTAAGTTCAAAACACTCCAGAGACTTCAACCGAGCTCGAGCTCAGCATTGTATGCCCTACATAGAAAGTTAACTTTGTTCTCCGGGGCAGTTCAAAGGTTGGGAATCACTGCAATTGTCAGAATACAGCAAGATTCCATTAGAAGAAACATAATTACTAAGGTGAGTAATTTTTTCTTCCTTCCCACCATCCCCGCTGGAGGTAGATTCTGGTTCCAACATCCTTCTCCTAGGATAAGGCGTTCACAGCCTTTTTTTCTGTTTGCCATTTGATGGCGGATCCTCAGTCTCCTCTTCTGATGTCATCCAGCGGCCGGGAGTCTCCGTTGGGGGAACTGGGGATTCTGGGGGACCGCCTCCTTTTGTACTACGCCTGACGTCGGGGCGGGACCGACATCGGAGGTGGTCCCCGCTGTATACTGCTAGTTAGAAAATTTCCGTGGGGTCCTGGCGCCTGCCGGCTTTAGTCCTAATGGTGTAACCTGCTGCAAGAGCTGTTCTCGAAGATCTACTGTTACGGTAAGTTCTTACGTAACTGTACCTTCTAAGTGGAAGAGGTTCTCCATATGGTGTGCAGGTAAGGGTATGGACCCCTCCAGGGCTGACTTGGCTATTCTCCTGGATTGGTACAGCAAAACTCAGCAGTCCTCAACTTGGCGTCAAACAGAGCATGTTTTATTAAATTAAACAAAAGTAGACACCACAATCAGCCAAAGGGCTCAAACAAAAGGTAATCCCGACCGGTTTCGTACAATCAGCACATCATCAGGGGTCCACTGGGCTTCAGTCTCTGCTTATCTGTCAGCTGGTAAAGAGAGATCCATGGCCTCTCATTCAGTATTCAGAAAATATTTTAAAGGCCTTAACCTTCTGCACCCTTCCCCTGAGGGAACCAGTCCCGGCCTGGAATTTAAGTATCTGTATTGCTATTTATTTATGTATTTTATTTAGTTTTTGTTGACCGGGTGAGTGCACTAGACAAATCCTGCCTATTTTCAGGCACGACCCGGGGGAGGGGGATACAGATGAATGGCAACTGATCTTGAACCAGATTAAGCTGTTAGTGGTACTTTTAGTGAATGAGGGAAATTTGGCCAGGACACCGGGGAAATTCCCCTACTCTTTTCGATAAGTGCCATGGGATCTTTAACATCCACCTGAACTACCACCAATCCAGACAGATGGGACCTCGGTTTAACATCTCATCCGAAAGACTAAGCTCATGGATGCACCATTCAAACCTATGGCAACCACAGATTTGAAGTATATCACTTGGAAAACTGTATTTCTGGTTGCTATTACATAGCCAGAAGGATCAGTGAATTACAAGCCCTGTGCACAGATGTGGACTACATCTCCTTCCACAGGGATAAAGTGGTCCTCAGGACCAATAGAAAATTCTTTCCTAAAGTGGTATCTGACTTTCAGTTAAATCAGTCTGTCACTCTGCCTGTCTTATTTTTTTTTACAGAAAACTCCAATTCTCCAGAAAGGAGGCTGCACTCCCTTGATGTCAAAAGGGCACTTAGCCACTACATTGACAGACCCAAATCTTATAGATCAAGTCAGACACAGCTCTTTCTCACCTATGGTGAAGTTGGCAAGGGCAGAGCTTCCACAAAACATACAGTTGCTCGCTGGATAGTGGCATGTATACAGTTTTGTTATAGTAAGGTGGGTAAACAGGCACCTCTGGGCCTGAGAGCACACTCCACCAGGGCACAGCAGCTTCAGTGGCAGCTTCAAGAGACATTCCACTACTGGAAATCTGCAAAGCAGCTACATGGAAAACAGTGCACACCTTCACCAAAGCATTACAGCCTGGATTTGCACTCTAGAGGTGATGCTAGGTTTGGTACAGCAGTACTGCAGATCCTGTTTCCAAAATAGGTTCTCTGCCCAACCTCTAAAGGTACTGCTTGGTAGTCTGCGTCAGTTTAATCATAATGGGAGGGCCTTAAGCCCGTAGTTCGATGGTCGGAGCAACTAGATCACTCCCCCATTGAGCTTAAAAGGTCACTACATCCTGGGCTTTGCCAGGATTCTTTTTTGTTTCAGCTGGAGGCTCTGTTGGCTGTCCCATGTCTCAGCCCTCCCTCCTTGTTATGCTGCTTTCGGCCTCTCCTTACCTCAACACCTTCATAGCCTGCTTCAGTTCTGTATTCCACTTGGCTCTGCTTTGAGCATTTTTGACCTCAGGAGTGCCATGGCTTGTAAGCTCTCTGCTTTTCCTGACCTGTACTCTGCTCGTTTTCTATTGCCTCTCCGTTCCTTGCCAGTGTCCAACTGCTGGCCCCCTTCTGATTTCTGCTTTCCTCTGCTGAGCACCCCTCCTCAACCAAATGGAACTCTGTCCGGTACCTGACCTTCCCCTTTCAGTGCCGGCTGCCATTTTTGTTTTCCTGCCCCTTTTGGGCTTTGTGCATGTCTGTATTCTGCTTCCTTTCCCCACACATCGGGAGCAGTCATGAGGGCCAGGTTGTGGGAAGCGCACTATATATAAAATGCTGCTCTCGAGGCATCTTCCACTTCATTATTGGCTGCCAGTCCCTATCAACTGCCTGCCCTCTTCCGGGCGAAGTTTTGGCCCCCTTGCCCTGCTCATCGGGGCTGCTGCTCTGGGCTTTCTCGCTGCTGCTGGAGTTTCAATTGGGGTGGTCAGCCCCCTGCCTCTCCTCTGCTGTGTCTGTCATTCGGAACGCAATTGTGTGTTTGTAAGACGTGTGTTCCTGGACTCTCGCCCGGGCTTGAGCAATCCAACCCACTGCAGTGCTTATGTGCCATGTGCACGTTGGCCAGTGTCTGCAGCCCATCAATTTTATCATTGTTCGTTCTCCGGTGATGCTCATGGCTAGGTCTTCCTTTAAATTCCTCCTGTAGACACCCCTGTCACCCGCTTCTTCGTTCCAGACCCTTTCATGAATGGTGAGCAATCCAGTTGTGTTCGTTAAGCACTGTCTGCCTTTCTGAAATTCCTGATGTTATTTTACTTGTCTATCCATGTGTACTTTCCTAGTAGTCCAGGAATTCATCTTCACTGTCAGAACTAAAACAAATTAAAAAAAGGGGTCCGTTTTTGCCACGTCAAAGGTGGCAACCCTAGGAATGTTGTCTTGGAGGCCTGTCGGCTGTAACACTTTCTTTTGCTCTCCGGCCTGTGTCTCCCTTCATTATTTCGCTAACTCTTTGTCTGCGGATTGTGGTCCCATTTTCATTGGTCGTGTGCCCTGTTTCTGTCCACTTCACTCCCTGCTTTTGTTGAATATGTCCAGCGTTTCTTCCAGCCCGTGCACCTTCCCTCATTCCTCCCTTTCGTGGGTGCTTGCCTTCCTTCCTCGTCCTGTACTTTCTTTTGGGGTTTCCCTTATCCTGCATTGCCCCTATCCTGCACCATCTTCCCTATTCGTATCCTCCTCTTACCCTAGTCCATCTGGCCATGTCTACTCTCCTTACTCCCTCCTTCAGGTCCTGCTATCTCAGAACTACACAAGGCTAGGCCCCTTGTATCGTGTGGTCTTCCTCTCTGCTCTTCTCAGTCAGTATGCCTTGGCATGGTTCGCTGCTGGGTCTGATGTATTCCCTTGCTCTGTCGAAGACCACTCAGTATGCCTCAGCAGGCTCTGTCTGGCGTGCTCTCGATATTTCTTTTTGGCATACCTATCTTGGGTCATATGCCACCATATCTATCATGGATCATATACCACCTAATCCGACTCACCCCCCATGTAGTTCCATCCTGTACCGGCCGGGTCCTGTGCTACCATTTTGACCTCCCTATCATCCTTCGTCCTTTCCTGCCTCGCTTTCCAGTACCTGCCTTAATGACTTCAAGCCCTCATTGTACCTCGTCCGTTTCCTACTTTAGCCTTCTTTGTCCTACCGTCTTTTTGGTACCAGCCATTATGGCTGCACTTCTCTCTTAGCTTAACTCCTCGTCTTACATTGTCCAATTTTGATCCTCGATCACTCAACTTGAGTTGCCTCTGGTTCCAGATTTCCCTTCTTGGCCTCGGTATCTACCTCCTTTCAAGGAGCCTACTTCATTTTACTTCCTGTGTACAGGTTCATTCCAAGTTCATTCCTTTGTCCTCCTCTTCCATTTCCGTACCAGCCATCCAGGATTCCTTCCACTCGTGGCCTGTTATCGATATTCTTTTTGGGCATACCTACCATAACTCCTGTGCCACCTATTAACCGTGGCCATCCTGCCGCAGGTATCGAGTTCATATCTCCAGTCATTCACTCAGCATTACCTCAAGGTTTATCTATTTACATCGCTTATTCGAACATTCCTTTCCTTGAATTCCATACTACCTCAGGGTCTAATCATGCAGAGTCTAATCGTTTTCATCGTATAATCAAGCTTGCCTCTTCAACCTCAGTGTCTGCTCATGTTCCTTATTTCTCTGTGCTTCTTTGGGGGTTTTCCCTATTCCAACATCATCCTCCCTACTTATCCCTCATCTATGAACCATTCTTTTTACTGACATTTGTCCTCAAATCAAGCTTCATCAGCCTGGAGGGAAGGCAACCTAGGCCTTGGATCCCCAGAGGTTTCCTCTTTACAGGGTTTTTTCCTCTCCTCCGTGCCAATGGTCATAATATTAGTTGGAGTTGGTGCTTTCTTCTTATTAGTTAGTTAGGTTTCGCTGTTGGATGGAGGCGGATGGTGGCCCCAGCTTTCCCCTCTCTCCTTAGGAAGTTAGCTCTTCTCTTCACAGAAACTATTCATCATCCACGCCTCTTCGATGCTTGACATCTTTAGGTATTCTTTTTGGGCTTCTTCCTACCCAACCTTTAGCCGACTCATTCATTCACGGCACCTGTAGGGGGAACCTTCCTCTAGGGTTCCTTGCGTCGTACTCCTACAGGGTGGTATATCCCACGGATAGAGAGGCTGAAAGCCCCAAAGAAAACTCACGTTACACAAGCATTATCTAATATTTCATTCAGTTGCGTGAGCGCATCGAATGAGCGATTCCTGGGGTTAGAAGAAAAAATGACTCACCATAGTAATCTTGTTTCTTCAAAGGGATCACTCATTATGATTAAAGACCCTCCCTGCCTCCCCTACTAGAGCCTGTAGAAGTTGCTCTGCATCAAGGTTTTTTCCCCCTATGTAGGTTAAGGTAGAGACTCACTTTGTTTAACCAGTTGGTGTCCAGGTGATCTTGAGTTTCTTAAGGATGTTTGACCTGAAAGGACAAAAATATTATTTTAAATGTTATTAGTTTTAGCTAGTGGGTCTTATACCCAGTTAGGCTCTGTAAGAATCTGAAGCACTCAGAGTGCAGCAGTTGCTAGGGCAGCAGTTTGAAAGTGGCATGAGCCAATTGAGAGTTCCATCATTTGCATATAATTCCATCTCTACAGGCAGTTCAACACAAGAGGCTGACTGCATCAGTTTAATCATAATGAGTGATCCCTTTGAAGAAACAAGATTACTATGGTGAGTCATTTTTTCTTTTGGTACTGCTTGGGACTCGTTCTAAAGGTGTGGCCCGATGAAAGAGAGATCCTCAAAGAAGATAGAACAGTTATGTACATACCATAACAGTAGATCTTCGACTCTCTCATCAGACTATGCCGACCCACACTCCTTACCCTTCAGGGGTATGAAGCCAGACTTCCTGCATCAAGTCATTCTGTCACTGCCTTTTCCATCACCCGTTGTTGCCTGGTATGCTGGTGCTGCCCCTATCTCCTGGATCTTACTTCGAGATACAGCACTTGCAGCAGGTTACCCCATTAGGACTGAAGCCGGCAGGCGCCAGGACCCCACGGAAATTTCCTAGCTAGCAGTCTTCAGCGGGGACCGCCTCCGACGTCAGTCCCGCCCCCGATGTCGGTCGTAGTACATAAGGAGGCGGTCCTTCCATGATCCTCAGTTCTTTCCCCACTGTCGACTCGCCAGTATCTGCCTCTTGGTCTCCTTTTCTAGCGCGCAACGACCATAGAACTACGACGATTTTCGTCTTAATTTTGAATTTGAACAACTGATGTCCTCTCCAACTACATCTTTAGAGGTCACCACCACGGAAGTGTACCTCGGCAAACAGATCCCCTTCAAGGATCCCCATTCGGCCTGTGTGCGCTGCCTAGGCCCGGACCACGACACCAAGGCCTGCTCCTTCTGCCAGGGCTTCAACAGCCGCACCAGGATCCGCCGCCAGAAGGCACTTCCAGCGTTTCTTCTGGAAGAGAAACTCAGAAGCATGGACCAGCAACCAGGGAGAGCCTTCGAGCAAAGCCCACAAGCACCGGGACAAGCACCAGGAAAAGGCGAGGTCCAGGTCTCCTGCAAAGGCCTCGGACTCCCGAAGCTCCAGCTCCAAATCGGACTGCCCTCCCTCCAGGGCTCAGTCGCAACCTCCCCCGGTCCAGGTCAGGTCATCCAGTGGTTCCTTCTCTCTCCAGCCTCTGAAGACTTTGAGGCCCTCGGCCTCCTCTACTCCTTCCAAGGCCTTGTCGAAGTCGGGTGAGCGCCATAAATATTCCTCCCGCCGCTGGGACACCGACGCCAAGTCAGTCTCCCAGCCACCTTGAGGTTCGGATCCAGCGCCCCGCAAAACCAAAGACCTGACGTCCCTCAAACGGATGTCGGACCCGACGTCGGCCAGACATCACCGGTGCTCACAGGAGCCGACGACACTCAGACACCCGTCGCCGGCCAGGCATTCGCCTCCGAAGACGTCGGCCAGGGGACCGACGTCAGCTGCCCCGGAGAAGAGGACCGCACCCCCGTCGCCGGTGGACGCTGGTCAGAGGGACTCCACCGAGGAGGACGCCACACAGCCCAAGGACCAGGCGGACGACATCAGAGACGCCGGGCTCCCAAGGGAACCTTCCCTGGAGCGGGAGACCCCTGGGGACCCGACGCCAGGCCTGTCGTCGGGAATGAATCTTGTGGAGGTAAAGGAGCTTTTTACCTTCTGGTGGGACACCATCAAGAAAGATGTGGTCCCTGCACGTCCTCCTCCTACTACACCTGCTACTCCGCCTCCACCTACTCCTTCACCGCCTACACCCCCCCACCTAAGGGGCCCGTAAGATGACCTCCATCCCCCAAGGAGCAGACGCCACCTCCTAGGGGTAGATCTTCGGAAAGGAGAAGGCCTCCCTCCAAATCCCCCTCAGGGTCACCCAGCCCCAAGAGACCCAGACGACACTGGTACACTCCGTCGGGGGAGGATTTCAGGTCGGACACTTCAGAGTGTTCCAGATCACCTTCTCCTCTCAGCATTCCCTCTCCTGACCCACACGACCTACCCAGGTCTCTTCCAGATGATCCCTTCTTCGCTGAGATCATGAGGCACATCCAGGAGAACATGGGGTAGGATGCTGAGGAGCTTGACCCCGAGCAACAACACCTTGCCCGCTACCTTCGGCAAAAAGACCTGAAGCCTGTGGTAGTGCTGCCCTTGGTGGATACCTTCGCGGACGTCACCAAGGCTGCCTGGAAATGTCCGCATTCCACTCCCACGGTGCCGAAGAAGGCTGACCGCCTATACTAGGCCCCTAGGGAGGACCAGTATTTGGCGAACCATCCTCTGGCTGATTCCCTGGTCATCACTGCTTCGCATGACCGGTCTCAGAGGCCTCAGCATTTGAGCACCCAGCCACCGGACCAGGAATCCAAGCAATTGGACATCCTGGGAAGGCGCACGTACGCGGCTGCTACTTGCACCATCAGGTCACTGAACTATCTGACCCACATGGTTCAGTTCCAGAATGCCCTGTGGGAACAGGGTCAAGACCTGGTTGAGAAGATGCCCGATGGCGAACACGAGGAGCTCTTGAACCTCCTTCGCACGAGTTCAGATGTGGGGACCCAAGTGCTCAGAACCGCATATGATTCTGCGGACTCTTCAGCCAGAGCTGCAGCCTCAGGCGTTTGTCTCCGGAGACACTCTTGGCTCCGTGTCTAGGATTAACCCCGGACGTCCAGAAAAACATCCTAGACGTCCCTTATAACGGCGAGGTCTTTTTTGGTAAAGCCTCTGAAAGAGTAATCACTAAACTCCAGGACGTAGGGAAGGCAGTCCGATCTGTACAAGCTATGTACAGGTCTCAGCCTAGTTCCTTTCGTAGGAACCAGAGCCGTTTTCGTGGTCGGCTACAAAGGCAACAGTAACGTTCCGGTCAGCAGCAGAGGGGCACTTTCACACACAAGGCCCAGGCCTAGTCATCCCGAGGCAGAGGCCAACGATTTTGCAAGTCGGCCCAGCCTGCAGGGTCAAACGCTGCCACAGCATGACTCCTTCCCGGCCCCTGCCCTTCCCCAGGATCAACGGGAAAAGAAAGTCGGGGGTCGCATCGCGCGCCACTTTCCAGGGTGACAGTCGATCACCACCGACAGGTGGGTTCTGCAGCTGGTCAAAAAAGGCCATTATATAGAGTTTGTAGGCAGCCCACCTACAAGATCTCCCCTGCTTTCCCGTTATTCTGGTCAGCATGCCCTGCTCATACAGCAGGATGTGCTCGCGCTTCTGGAAAAGGAAGCCTTAGAGCACGTTCCAGAGAACCAGAGAGGATTAGGGTACTATTCTCACTTCTTCCTGGTTCCAAAGAAAACAGGGGACCTCCGTCCAATACTGGACCTCAGCGACCCCAACCTTCGTGTCAAGATAAATGCTTCCTGCGATGGTGACCCTTCCGGCCTAATTCCCATGTTGAAGCAGGACGCCTTTCTGAGCTTTGGACATGCAGGACGCCTACCTGCACATTCCTATTGCTCAGGCGCACTGGAGGTTCCTGCGCTCCGAGTTTCAGAGCCGCCGTTATCAGTTCCGAGCTCTTCCCTTCGGGCTGTCATCGGCACCTCGCGTGTTCACTAAGTGCATGGCGGTCGTAGCCGCATCTCTGAGGAGACAGGGCCACTACATGTTCCCATACCTGGATGACTGGCTTCTCATGGCGCCCTCCAGGGAGGCCTTGATGACTGCTATTCACTGCACCCAGTCTCTGTTTCAATCCCTGGGTATTCTCATCAATTACGAGAAGTCACACCTGGTTCCGTCCCAGAAGCTGCAGTTTATTGGAGCAGTTCTGGACACCGTCAGAGGGAAAGCTTTCCTTCCCATGGACAGAGCGGAACACATCAGATCCCTCATCAGGGAGTTGTTGGCGAAGAAGACCGTCCCAGCCAGACTGGTTCTTTGCCTACTCGGACACATGGCTGCGGGCATTGCAACAGTCCCGCTAGCCCGTCTCCACATGCGGGTAACCCAGTGGATGTTACGGGTACAGTTTGACCAAAGGCAAGACCATCTGTAGCATCCAATCCGAATCACGAAAACCGTAATTCGAGATTGGCAATGGTGGCTACATCCAGGGAACCTCTCTGCGGGAGTTCCCTTTGCAGCGCCGTCCCCGACTGTGACTCCTCCATAGACGCCTCAGGGCTCGGGTGGGGAGCACACCTCGATGGTGTTCGGTCTCAGGGCCTGTGGACAGCCCAGGAGTCTCATCTCCACATCAGTATCCTAGAAATGAGGGCAGTTCTTTACGCTCTGCAGGCCTTCCAGTCATAGGTTCCACCGGGTACACTTCTGTTACAAACAGACAATTCCGCGGTGATGTATTACCTCAACAAACAAGGAGGCACTCACTCCTACCCGCTTTGCAGGGAGGCCATGAGAGTGTGGGAGTGGGAATTGCAACACGGCGCAAACCTAATTGCAGTTCATGTCCCTGGAGTGGACAAAATCATCGCTGACAGCCTGAGCCGCTCTCAGGCCAGAGTCCACGAATGGGAACTTCTGCAGGAGGTGGCAGAGGATCTGTTTCACAGATGGGGTACTCCAGAATTAGACCTTTTCGCATCCCCATCCAGTGCAAAACTGCCCAATTTTTGCTCGCTAGATCCAGGGCCTGGTGTTTTCTGGTGAGACGCGTTGTCCCTCTTCTGGGCGGGCAGATTCCTCTATGCCTTTCCTCTTTTCCCGTTAATCCAGACAGTTCTCTTAAAACTTCGCAGGGAGCAAGCGATGCTCATTCTGATCGCACCCTTCTGGCCGAGGCAGATCTGGTTCCCTCTCTTGCACTAGCTATCCTGGGAACCTCCAGTGCCTTTGCCAATCAGCTCCCATCTATTGTCTCAGCAGGATGGTTCCTTGGTCCATCCGGACCTACGTTCATTGAACCTGCACGCTTGGCTCCTAGAGATATAGCCATGATGCGATACAGGGTCTCGCAAGAAGTGGCAGATGTGCTCTCTGCTGCCAGAAAACCGGCTACCCACGCTACTTGCGCCATGAAATGGTGTAGATTCTGTTTGTGGACTCAAGCGCGCGGCTTTCCGCTGTTAGACTGTCCAGAAAAGCTGGTGCTGGACTACCTGCTTTCCCTTTTCCACTCCGGACTGGCTTACTCCTCGATTAAAGTGCACCTTTGTGCCATTTCAGCTTACCATGCCCCCGTAGGCCATCAGACGGTGGCCCAGCTGGACACTACTCATGCCTTTTAAAGGGGCGTCCTCCACCTTAGGCCTCCCATTAAAGATCCAATCCCTCCATGGGACTTACCTTTTGTCCTGGAGCAGCTCACGCTGCCACCCTTTGAACCAGCCGCGGATTACGAGCTACGTTTTCTCTCTTGGAAAATGTTATTTTTAGTTGCAGTTACTTCTGCTAGAAGAATTTCGGAAATGCACGCTCTTACGTGCAAAGAGCCTAATTTGTTTTTTCCACCAGGACAGGGTATCCCTAAGGACAAACCCAAAGTTTTTGCCTAAGGTGTTCTCGGCTCTTACCCTTAAACAGGATATTGATCTACCAGTGTATTTTCCAAAGTACTCTAATCGAGGAGAAATCCTTCTGCACACCCTAGACTTGCACAGGTGCCTCAGATACTACCTGACCAGAACCAAACAGCACCGAAAGTCGGACCAACTTTTCGTCTCCTTTGCCCACAGGATGAAGGGAGCTCCTGTCTCTAAACAGTCATTTTCTAGGTGGCTCATCCAGTGCATTACTTTTTGTTATGAGAAGCGCAATAAACCCTTACCGGGCGCGGTCAAGGGTCATTCCACAAGAGGGGTGGCTACTTCCTTTGTGGCATTAAAGAACGTCTCCACCTCAGCTATTTGTGCTGCAGCTACTTGGAGCTCTGTGCATACCTTTATTAGGCATAACAGTCTGGACATTGCATCGAGGCGAAGAGCGGGGTTCGGTCTAGCTGTCCTTCAGGGACTTCTGTCCTAGGCTCGAGTTACCTCAAGGTCTCTACCTTTCCTCCTTCCAATGGTGTATGATTGCCACTACTGCTTGGTAATCAGTCCTAATGGTGTAACCTGCTGCAAGAGCTGTATCTCGAAGTAAGATAGTACAGTTACGTAAGAACTTACCATAACAGGAGATCTTCGAGAACAGCTCTTGCAGCAGGTACTTTCAAACAACATGAAGTCTTGCTATATTATGACATATGCAGTGCGTCCCAACCTTCGAACTGCTCCGGAGGTGAAAGAGTTAACTTTCCATGCCAGGCATGGAACGCTGAGCTCGAGCTTGGTTGAAAACTCTTGTCTGTTGTTCTTCAAACTCAAACCGTCAGATTCTTTACTCTGCCTCACTGAACAGTCGCCCGGAGATTTCTCCTTCTGCTCGGTTCATTTTGTCAGTTAAAGTATTGTTTTTCTCGGTTTTCTACCGAATTTAAACTGCAACCGGTCGGTTCAGACTCTGTCTGTGGTATTTGTGAGTACTAGATAGGTTTTACATTTATTTCTATTCTGTGTGGAACTTGTAAATGGTTTATCGGTTCGGTTTGAACCGATCAAGTTGTTTAAAATATCTAAATCTGTCTTTTAGTGTGTGGTTACCAGTTCTTATTGGTTCTAAAAAAAACAGATTTTATTACGTTTTCTTCCACGACCCGTGACACGGTTGGGAACCGATAAGAGGGTCTTGCCTGGCGGATTGCCATAAACGGGTAAGATTGGTTAGGACTGGCACTATGTCTGAGAAACCCAAAAGAAAAACCGGGCCCACTGGGTTTCAACACTGCAGTGTGTGTGGGGAAGTCTTTGCCAAGGCTGATCCCCACACCACCTGTGTTTATTGTCTGGGGTTTGACCACCTCAATGCAGACTGCCAGATTTGTAAAAGTTTTCCTGCAGCTACCCTGGAAAAGAGAGTTGGTAGGCTCAGGGAAAGGGAGGCCAAAAAGTCCGCTGAACCGGATGGCCAGCCCGGTTCGGTTCCAACCGAACCGGAGGGAGTGCCCTCTGACCAGGGTGAGACTTCCTCGGCCAAAAGGAGATCCGACTCTGAGGAGCCGGGTCCAGCAACAAGGACTAGAAAATCAGCTGATGTGGAGCCAAAACTTTCCTCTCCAACCGCTGAAGAAATAGCCAAAGCAATAAAAATTGTCCAGTCGCTTTCCCCGGTTCCGATCGAACCGGCACCATCGGTAAGCGCCCTGTCTGGCCGGGTTCCACCGGGTTCAAGAGTATGATTTAGAGGAGTATTAGAACCGGAGGAGGGGAAGAGGAGTATGAGGAGAGTGAATGTGGATTTGAAAGTCTGGATGTGCCCATTAACCCGGACATCTCCCCAGACAGACCTTCAGGAGTGTCTCCTCCTAGGCTTTCTGAGTCCCCTTCTCATTTTATGTTTTATAAAAAAGTGGCTGAAACCCTCCAGCTCCCTATGGAGGAAGCTGTGGATGATCAAGAGGAGCCTGACTATGTCGAAATGATGGATATCCCAGAGTCTAGGAGGTTGAGGTTGTGGAGTCAAAATCAGTGGTGGAATTCAAGCATGCATGGGATAGTCATAAGGCAATTCTGGGGGTTGGGGGTAGGAAGAAGTAGGCTGCTGGTTAACTAGGATCTGCAGCTTATCCAGTAGGTAGGGAAATGGGCAGACTGGGTGGGCCAAGCGGTCCTTATCTGCCGTCACGTCCTATGTACTGTCTATTCCCTTGCATAAATCTTTTGGGAAACAGACTTTTAAAATCTTAAAAGCTCCTCACACTATACCTCCTGTCGATAAGAGAATGGACAAGAGGTACACATTGTCAGGCTCTAATACAGAGTTCCTCACACAACAATGCAACCATGTTGGGGTAGTGCAGGCTGCAGCCTGTGACAAAGCTAATATTCCCTTGGCTTCACACACCCCGGATAAGGACTCCAGGAGGATTGATGCAATGGCAAAGAAACAGTACATGGCAGCATCCTTGGGATTCAGACAGGCAAATTATATGGCTTATGTTGCCAGATACCAGAAATCCAGATGGGATACTGTTATGGCTGTTGCAAAACAGGTCCCTGGCCAGCTTGCCAAGGAGCTGGAGCAGGTGGCTGCTGATGGTATTGAGGCATCCAAGGTGCAATTCCATGCTGCAGTGGGCTCTAATGATGTGTCATCAAGAGTCATGGCTACATCTGTGGCACTTCGCAGAATGGCTTGGCTCAGATGTACTAGCCTGTCACAGGATACCCAGACTAAGGCCATGGATTTTCCTGTTGTGGGTAATTCTCTGTTTGGGGAGCAGACAGAGAATTACATGAAGAAAATGGGTGAGTATAGGACCACCTACAGGAGTGCACAGGCCAAAGAAAGGCAGGCCACTCCTCAAAGGCAGCCTTCCAGGGGCAGGGACAGGCCTTTTCATAGGCCTTTTTACCAAGCCCAGGCCTCCTCTTCTGCCTATGCCCAGAGGGGGTTCTTTAGAGGGAGAGGCAGACGGGGTACAAGCAGGCCTGCTTCCACCCTTCAGCCCAAAGCCCCACAAACAGGCACCCTGATGGTTGCCAGGGCCGATTCTCGGCTACTGTGGGGCAGGCTGGCTTACTTTGTCCAGGACTGGAAGTCTCTGACATCAGACAAGTGGGTCCTGAGTAGTAAGCCAGGGACTGGTTCTGCTTCAAAAATTTCCAAAGATGAGAACCAGATCCTTTCCACCTGCAAATCCACCAGAGGCTCTTGCCTTAGAGGCAGAGGTCTCTTCCTCCTAGCTCTCAGAGCTGTGGAAAGGGTCCACCCTCACACCAGGGCAAAGGCTTGTACTCCAGGTACTTCCTTACCCCAAAAAAGACAGGAGAATGGCAGCCCATCCTGGATCTCAGATACCTAAACAAGCACCTTTTAAAACCAAAATTCAAAATGGTGACTCTGGGAATTATTCTACCCTCTCTAAGGCCAGGGGACTGGCTAGCGTCCCTGGACCTCAAGGATGCCTATTTCCATATTCTCATCAGAAGCTCCCATCGAAAGTACCTCAGGTTCGAGCTGCCCTCAGGCTATTACCAATTCAGAGCAATGCCCTTTGGCCTCACCTCTGCTCCAAGGGTATTCACAAAATGCCTGGCAGTAGCAGTCACCCACCTAAGAAGGCAAAAAATTGCCATCTTCCCTTACCTGGACGACTGGCTCATAGTAGGCCAGTCTCCAGACCAAGTCAAGTTACATCTACAGATAACTCAGCAACTGCTCACTTCTCTAGGTTTCCTTCTGAATCTTTCAAAGTCAGTTCTAGAGCCTGTCCAGCTCCTCACCTTCATAGGCGCAGAGCTGAACACAGAGAAGGCCAGAGCCTTCCTCCCTTTGGACAGGGCAAGGACCCTGGTCTCTCTGGCCTCCTCATTCACCCTGCAGGTCTCTCGACCAGCAAGGCACTTTCTACAGCTCCTGGGGCACATGGCTGCTTCTACAGCAGTAGTGCAGGGAGCAAGATTTCAGATGAGGGACATCCAGTTCCATTTGAGAGCCTTTTGGTCTCAAAGGAAAGACCCTCTAACCAAATTGATCCCAGTGACTCGAACCCTGATCCAGGCCCTGCAGTGGTGGCAGGACCAGAGCAATCTGAGACAGGGGTTCCTTTTTGCCTCAGTCTCACTCCTAATCCTTACTACAGATGCATCCTCTGGGGTGGGAGCTCACATGGGCGACTCACTACCCAGGGATTGTGGTCCCTCAGGAATCTCTGCTCCACATCAGTCTGTTGGAACTCAGAGCAGTTTTTCTAGCACTTCAAGCTTTTTCCAGATCTGTTCAGAACAAAGTTATACAGGTCAGAACAGACAACACCACCACAATGTGGTACATCAGCAAGCAAGGGGCACTCGGTCCACGGCCTTGTGCAACAAGCAATGAAGTTGTGGTCTCTGGCTTACTCCCTGAACACCTCCCTTTATGGCAGTTCACCTCCCAGGCAAGGGACAATGTCCTGGCAGATGCTCTCAGCAGGATTTCCCAGGGCCATCACTAATGGTCACTGGACCCTCTGGTCTTGGAGGTGGTATTTGCCAGATGGGGCACCCCGCAGATAGATCTTTTTGCAGCCCCAGACAATCACCAACTTCCCCTTTTTTGCTGCAGGCCCCCACTGTTGGGCTCAGTCCCTCTGGATGCCTTCCTTCTCAGTTGGGAAGGGAAGTTTCTCTATGCTTTTCCCCCCTTCCCTCTCCTGTTCAAAGTGCTTGTCAAAATCCGATCTCAACCCTGCAAGATGAACCTGATTGCTCCAGACTGGGCCAGACAGCCTTGGTACCCACTCCTACTGTCCTTAGCAGTCCACCTTCCCCTGTGTCTTCCCAGGAATCACAACCTGTTAACCTGTGCTCAGAGGAGAGTTTGATACCCGAACCTCAAATCTCTCAATCTCAAGGCCTGGCTCTTGAAGAGTTAGAGTTTGCTGGCCTACACCTCTCTCAAGGTGTGATGGATATCCTGAAGGCTTCTAGGAAGCCTTCCACCAGGGCTACTTATAATTCCAAATGGAAGAGGTTTTCCATATGGTGCTCTGGAAAGCATATTTCCCCAGAATCTGCTGACTTACTCACAGTCCTGGATTATATGGTCCACTTAAATACCTTGGGGCTGAGACCAGCTACCCTAAAAGTACATCTGGCAGCTGTGTCTGCTTTCTTATCAGCAGGTAAGCCCTCTTCTCTTTCAGCTCACCCTGTATTCTCCAAGTTTTTCAAAGGATTGCTTCACACCAACCCTCCATTCAGGGACCCTGCCCCTGCCTGGGATCTTAATGTTTGCATTGTTCAACTTATGCAACCCCCCTTTGAGCCTTTGTCTTCAGCAGAGCTTAAGTACTTGACTTGGAAAACTGTGTTTCTAGTAGCCATCACTTCTGCCAGACGCATAAGTGAATTAGAAGCCTTGTCAGTGGAGCCTGATTTTATTTCCTTTCTTAGAGATAAGGTGGTCCTCAGGACTAACAGGAAGTTCTTGCCTAAGGTGGTTTCAGATTTCCACCTTAATCAATCTATATCTCGTCCAGTGTACTTCACTGACCTTTCCTCCTCTGGCAAGAGGAGGCTGCACAGCTTAGATGTGAAGAGAGCTCTTAGTTACTATATAGAGCGTACCAAGAGTCACAGGTTTGACTCCCTCCAACTGTTCCTCACTTAGGGTGAGGTTGGTAAAGGGAAACCTGCCACTAAAAGATCCATTGCCAGGTGGATTGTCTCTTGTATCCAATTCTGTTATAAAAAGCTGGGTAAGGTTCCTCCCTTAGGCCTGAGGGCTCACTCTACCAGAGGTACAGCTGCTTCCCTGGCTGCTGCCAGGGACATCCCTATTCTAGACATATGTCAAGCAGCTACCTGGAAAACAGTTCACACCTTTACCAAGCATTACTCCCTGGACATCTAGGCTAGGAGTGATGCTCGGTTTGGCACAGCTGTGCTTCAGAGCCTATTTCCTAAGTAGGTTCTGTCCCTCCTCCATGGAGGTACTGTGTGTAGTCTCAGAGAAATATAATATAGCAAGACTTCATGTTGTTTGAAGAAATTACTCACCTTAGTAATGTTGTTTCTTCTAATGGAGTCTTGCTATATTATGACCTCCCTCCTGCCTGCCCTCTTAGAACCTCTGTTTTTGGGATGTGGGTGGCAGTGCAGTGTTGGCACTTAGTAGATGCCCACCTTGTTGTTTTCACCCTCCTTTTTGGGGTGACTTGGTGTTGTGTTTTCATTTTTGGGTCTCCTGACTTGAGTCTTTGTTTTGGGACCAAGTATGTGTTCTTATGTTTAGTAGCCAGTTGGCTAGTGTAGGTTTACAACTTCCACACAGGACCTCAGTGAGTTTAGCTCGTAAAGATCTGACGGTTTGAGTTTGAAGAACAACAGACAGAGTTTCCAGCTGAGCTCGAGCTCAGCGTCCATGCCTGGCATGAAAGTTAACTCTTTCACCTCCGGAGCAGTTAAGGTTGGGACTCTCTGCATATGTCATAATATAGCAAAACTCCATTAGAAGAAACAACATTACTAAGGTGAGTAATTTTTTCTTCCCTCCCATCATCCCTGCTGGAGGTAGGTCGGAGTCAAGCACCCATCTTATTAGATGGGACATTCCTATTTACTTGTTTTGCCACCTGGTGGCGGATCCTCGGTCTCCTCTTCTGATGTCATCCAGCGGCCGAGAGTCTCCGGCAGGAGAACTGAGGATCATAGGGGGACTGCCTCCTTATGTACTACGCCCGACATCGGGGCCGGGACTGACGCTGAGGATAACCTCACGAAGACTGCTAGCTAGAAAATTTCCGTGGGGTCCTGGCGCCTGCCAGCTTCAATCCTAATGGTGTAACCTGCTGCAAGAGCTGTTCTCGAAGATCTACTGTTACGGTAAGTTCTTACGTAACTGTACTTTCCCCGTAGAGTGGTCTTCTGAGCATAATCTCTGGTGGGAAACTGAGAAAAGATGGGGCTGCCCACATATATGTGGATGTGGCCACATGCTGTTGTGGCTGCTTGCCATCGTCGTGCACAGTCCCTGGCTTGCACGTTTCCGTGTGATGCTAGCGCTGACGTGGATATAGTTCCAAAGATATGGTCTGATGAAACAGAAGATTTGCTGTTATGGTAAGTATGTAACTGTGGTCCCTGCAACAGGAGGTGGTGAACCACCTGTCCTTCTTGTGGGGCACCAGTCTAGTGGTTCTGTTTGCCTCGAAGAACATAAAACAGGCTGTTTTGTACTCTTCCCTCCACAGGCCGGGACACTGTTGGGAATGCCTTCACGAGACCCTGAATCACAGGCCTCATGTATACCTTCCCTTTGATCGACAGCGTCGTGGTCAAGACCCGGAAGGACAAGGTGTGGATGATCCTGTTAGCTTGAGACCAGGCAAGGCAGTTCTGGTACCCTGATCTCCTCAGCCTCAGATGCAGACCTCCATGGTGACTGCCTCTCCACTCAGATATGCTGACCAGACAGGGGGCGGTCATACTCTCAGACCTGCAGTCTCTACACCTCACGACCTGGTTCCTGAGTAGCTAGAGTTCTAGGCCTTGGGTCTCTCGGATGGGGTGTTCCATGTTGTGGAGGCCTCCCTAAAGGGAGTCGACCCATAGATGCTATGCCTTGAAGTGGAAGAAATTTTCCATTTAGTGTCAGGACAAGGATCTTGATCCCCCTGTCTGCCTGTGGCTAGCACTCTGGACTGCCGATGGTCTTTTTCCTAGTTGGGGCTATGGGTGATGACCCTTAAGGTGCACTTGGCAGCCATCTCTGCTTACAGGTGGGGGCTGGTAAGCTGACAGTGGCCCAGGAAAAAGTGCTTGGGTGCTTTTTCAGGGGCCTGGACCACCTGTCCCCTCTGGTACACGAATACCCTCCACTGTGGAACCTACTCCTGGTATTGGCTCTGCTCACAGGCAAGCCTTTCGAGCCAGTGCACAGATGTGAGATGTCACACCTGTCAGAAGACGGCCTTTCTGTTGTCCATCACGTCAGCCAGAAGAATTGGGCAGCTCCAGGCACTATCAGGGGAGTCTTCCTACTTAGTCTTCCACAGGGACAAAGTCGACCTTCACCCCAGCCTGAAGTTCCTCCCGAAGGTGGCATCAGAGTTTTATCTGAACCAGATGATTAACTTACCAGTATACTTTACTAACCCTTCTTTGGTGGCCAACCACAGGTTCCATACCCTGGACCTGCAGAGAACACTCTCTTGTTATATAGAGTGCATGCCTGGAGTTAAGGGGCAGGCTCAACAGCTGTTTGTCACTTACACTGAAGCCATGCCTGGCAGACCGTCAGCAAAGTGGATGATTGGCAGGTGGATCACATCCTGCATCGACTTCTACTATTGCTTGGCTGATAGGGAGCCTCTTGTAGAGCTTAGGGCTCATTCCACCAGACATACCGCTGCCTTGGTGGCTGCTTCCAGGGACGTCCCTGTCCAGGAAATGTGCAGGGCTGCTACCTGCAAGTCAGCACACAGCTTCATTTCCCACTACCGCATTGACCTTGAGTCACGCCAGGATGCTGGTTTTGGAACTGCGGTTCTCCAGTCTGTGTTTACCAAGTAGTGGTGCATACCTTGCCCCCTCCTCCCAGAGAACTGCTAGGAGTCTGACAAAGTGTGGCTGGTGAACCATATCCGTGCCTCCAGAAAACTGTTACTCGACTGTAACTGTAGTTCTAGGAGTGGTATATGGTATACATCCACACAACTCACCCAACCTCCCCTGGCAACTGGCACATGGATCCCTGCTGCCAGCATGCAAAGAAACTGCATCATGGGGTGGAATCGGAATATTCCACCCATTTGGTGGGAGGAGCTTAGCTTAAAGACATCTGGTCAATCAAACTATTCCAGTGAAGCTGCCATAATGTGGATGTGAACCATATATCACTCCTAGAACTACAGTTACAGGTGAGTAACCTGTTTTGTTTTTTTTTTGTTTTTTTGTTGTTACAGTCCTCCATTTACTGTTTTCCACAAGAATAGTGTGGTTCTTCGTACACATCTTAAGATCTTCATTGGGGGTATCTCAGTCACCAGGTCACACTGTAGGAACTTCACAGTCGATGAAGCAGAATCCACACGAAAGATTTTCCAGCACTACAACTGGGGCCACCCACGCCGGCGTCACCTGCTGACGTCATCAACCCTATAAAGGAGTGAGCGGCCCCACTCCCTCCTCCGTTCTTTTCTGTCTATCGACTCCACTCGCATGGGTCTCTGTGGAAGCTCAGTTTCAGTTCGCACCATTTAAACAAGAGATTCCTTTACCTCATTTATGTCAAGAGTTTCTCCTTCCCCATCTCTCTTCTGTTGCTGCCGCTGCAGAAAGAAGCTTGCTTCTTCAAGCGACCACAACCTCTGTGTCTGCTGTCTTGGGCCTGACCATGAGCTCTGCCAGAAATTCAATCTCACAACCCTTGGGCAGTGCAAAAAGGCTTTGAAGAAATTCCTCATGGAGCAGCAGGTATTCAGTTCTGGGTGGAGGTTCTCCGGGGTTCCTCCTTTCCAGTTGCCAGTGGGTTTGTCGAACTCAAAGGCCTCGAAGGCCTGAGACATGTCCTTGGGAAAAAGTCACAAAAAAGACTGTGAACGGAACCACTCCCCCAGTGGTGCTCCCAATCCCCGATGGCTTCTTCTTCCTCCATGGGTACTCCCATTGGCTGCAGCTGCTCCGATGCCTTCTGCTGTCCAAGCCTCTGCTTCTCCTAGGCTCATACCTATGGCACCTCCTCCCACTTCTCAGGGAGGCTGGCCATTCGCGCCCTTGTTGACCCGGATTGTCAAACCAGCCCCTCTGCAGCCTGACACTTCCCCAGGCCCTCGATGTCGGGCCCTTGGGCTTTCATGACACGATGGATGGCTCGTTGCACCCTGTGCTGGCGACCCCCTCTCCTGTCGGCCGCAGCCTTCTCCTGCCCACCGACCTCGGCACTATTTTAGACCCAGATAACTATGGCCCTGGTGCACCAGTTGGGCATGTACAGACCTGTGTTGCGTCGACCACCCCGTCTATCGATAATTCCATTTGGCCTTCTGTGTGCTACTCCATAGCGACGCCATCGTATCTCGCTCATCAGACCTTGAATTAGAACAGGTTGACATTGAAGAGGAGTACTGTCCTGACCTCATTCTCCCTGAGGAACAGGAGGAGGAAGAACCTTTTTTCCTCAGATATGTCCACTGCTTCTTCAGTGAGCGAGGACGCTGTTTAACATACTCTCGGGTCCCCTCCTGAAAATCCTACCTTTTTTAATGTCATGAAGCAGCTGTCCATAGCCATGGGCTTCCATACTGAGGAAGAGGATGCCACCAGGAGAGACCTTGTGGACTTCTTGGAGATCCCAGAATCTCCTCCAAGATCATTCCTCTTATTCTACTGGCTTTAAGGAATGCCACCACAGCGGTTTACCATCACCTAGACATGGTTCATGCCTTGCAGGGCAGACCAACTCTTTCATGCCCCTCAGGGCCTGCTTTATTGTGCTGTCAAACCTGAGACTGACTCTGTGGTCATCAGAGCAGCTCATGATGGGTCCAAGGTGCCCAAGCACCTTAGCTCCCTCTCTCCGACAGGGAATCCAAATGGATCAACCTTTGAGATAAGAGGGTTTATGCCTCCTCCACCTTGAGTCTTCGGATTGCCAATTAATTATCCCATATGGTTATGTAGCAGAACACCATCTGGAGGAAGGGCAGGGCGGCTGCCTGAACCCTCCCAGAGGGTTCCCAGAAACAGAAGCTTCTCAAATTCTTGCAAGCCGCTGAGGATATTAGTAAACCTCTCCTCAGGGCCTTGTATGACCTTTCTGATACTGGTGTCAGGGCTGCAGCCACAGATATTTGCCTTTGTAGGCACGCCTGGCTGAGGATCTCTGGCTTTGCAGCAGATGTCCAACAGAAGGTGCTGAATGCCCCTTCAGTGGCTCAAAGCTGTTTGGGCCAGATGTCCAGGACATCATTAATGATTTGCAGGTATCATGTAGGACTATTAAGTCTGTCCATTTACTCTACCATACCCAGCCCAGGAGCAAACAGTGCCCGTCCTTTCGTAAGATGCCCCACAAGTCTAGTGTGGGCTCCTGTCCCCAGGGTAAAGGGAAGGCCAGCTCTGCCTTGCCTACCCCTCTCCTCCACAGGTGCTGCTGCGAAGCGTCCCAGAGGCAATGGATCAGCCCTGGTGGCCTGATTGTCTCTGCCTGTCTCCTTGACAGACCCCCTTCTTCCGGTCCCTGACCAAGAGTTGGTGGTCTAAGGTCTGTTCTCCCTCCATTTCAACCAGTGGAGAACCATAACTTCAGATTGCCTGGATTCTTCAGATTATAGAAAGGGGTCACACTCCGGAGCTTGTGGAACAGCCCCCAGAGACTCCTCCAATGCCCTCCACCTACTCCTCTGGCCCATATAATGGTTCTTCAGGAGGAGTTACAGTTCCCTGTGTGGAAAAACGCCATCAAGCCAGTACCAAGGTGGCAGAAGAACAGTGGATTCTATTTCAGGTTCTTCTTGGTCCCCAAAAGAACCGAAGATCTGTGGCCTATTCTAGTACTCAAGGACCTCTGTTTTTATATCCAGTACAAAACATTACGCATGGTCACTCTCCCAGGCCTGCTGCCTCTTCTCAACCAGGGTGATTGGCTATGCAAGAAGCTTACCTGCATACCTCTGTTTGTCCTCTGCACAGTCGGTTTCTCCGGTTTCTGTTTTGGGGCAAACATTACCAATTCAGAGTCTTGCCCTTTGGCTTATCCTCTGCACCACAGGTCTTTACGAAATGCTTAGCGGCAGTAGCTGCTGCCCTTCGTAGAGAAGGCCTGTACGTCTTCCCCCACCTGGACAACTCACTTCTCAAAGCTCCATCCAGAGATCGGCTCCTCTGGACCCTGGAGAAGACCCTCCACTTACTTAATTCCTTAGGCATTACTATCGATCTGCCCAAGTCCATATTGATTCCATCCCAGAGACTGCAGTATATAGGGGTTGTCCTGGACTCGGCACAGGGCAGGGCCTTCCTACTCCAAAGCAGGGCGGAGTGCCTCATTTGCCAGGCTCTGGAAGTGCGAGGGTGTACTTGAGGCTGTTAGGTCTCATGGCTGCAGCCATCGCTACAGTCCCCTTGGCCAGACTGTACATGCGGGAGCTCTAGTGTGCCTTCCGGGTGCAGTGGGACCAACACACGGTCAACCTGGAACAGCTAGTGCTGGTCTCCTCTACAGTCCGCAAGGCCCTCCAGTGGTGGATGGACCCCCAGAACTTGTTATGAGGGGTCCCATTCCTTATCTCCACTCCCCAGCAGAGTCTCGCTATGAATGCCTCCAGCTTGGGTTGAGGTGTGCACCGGGGTCCCTTTCAAACTCGAGGGACATGGTCCCAGATAGAGACCTGCCTTCATATCAGTGTCCTCGAGATGCGGGTGGTCCTGTATGCTGTGCCCGCTTTTCAGGATCACCTCCTACCAGGTCAGTTGTTGATCCATTCAGGCAATCTCGGTGTTGTCTACTACGCCAAAAAGCAGAGGGGAATGCATTTGTATTCCCTGTGCAGGGAGGCCATGAGAGTCTGGTACTGGACCATGGCCTGGACCTCTCAGCACTCCATGTCCCAGACGTACTGTGAACACCCTGGCAGATAACCTCAGCCGAACTCGGTCCAGAATGCACGAATGGGAACTTCTCTCATCCATCACAGAAGATCTTTTAAACAGATGGGTCATCCAGAGTTGGACCTTTTTGCGTCCCCGCTCAACGCAAAACTGCCCAGTTCTAGGAGCGTGGATATGTTGTTCATCCACACTGTCTGGCATTGTCCCTTTCCCTTTTAAATCTTGCCAGAAGTCTTCAAGCTGACTCCTCCCACCCACTCGGGTGGTAAATACCTCGGCTCCGCCCCATGACGCCAGATCTTCCTTTCCGCTGGAAGATACAGGTTCCCTCGTGCTACTTTGCAGTACCATAGGCCTGAGTCAAATAGACGGTTTTCGCCACACTTACTCGCCTTAAAACTCGTCAGAGTTTACGATTCGGATCCGAACACTTCAGATATGTAGGACAAGTCGTCCCCCGGGTTTCGCTGGTGTCCTTGTGGACAAAAATGTCTCGCACCGATCCACACCCTCTCGTCAAGGCTCACTGCCCAGGCGCCCGTGCATGATACTCGCTTGCACCATCTGTTCTGCCTTCTATCCCACCGTTCTGGAGGACCGCAAGGCGCGCCATAAGTTAGGGAGACCGGAGCTTCGCAATCCACCGGTGAAATCGAAGGAGGCCAGGTGGGCGGTTTCCACGGCTGCAGGATCCGCCGAGCAGATGGCGGCCTTCAAAGAGGAAGCTGCCCAAGCTTCGGCCAACCGAAGCTTCTTCGTGCCGCTCAACCTGGGCTCCACCTTCACAGGATCCTTCCGGGAGTTGTGCCAGTCTCTCCCTACTAAGGGTGAGGCACCTTCGGGCTCGCACTCCTCCTGATTCAAGAAGGAGGATAAGGATCCAAAATCATCTTCTTCTATCCGAAGAAGATGCTCCTGGGACCGAGAGCAGTCTGACACTCAGGAGCAAGCGGTCTCTGCCACGGTTGAGATCGCTTCCTCGGCTGCCGGCTTTTCGGACCTTCCATCAGGCCAGGGCACGGAAGCCTTGGATACAGCAGAACAGGCCAAGATTTCTCTCGACCCGATCGAGCCGTTGTCGCCGACGCCTGTCAACTCCTTGGAGAGGACTCCCATTCTCTCCTTCTCCGACGAGGTGACCCGTCCTTCGGGCATCCCAATCGAGGGACAAGAGCCGGAACCTCTGTTCTTACCGAATCCAGCTTCTCCCGACCGACAGAGCCGATGCCATCGGTCTCGATCGAGGAGTAGGACCCAGTCGGTCGGTAAACCGAAGAAGGGTCACAAACACTCCCGGAAGAGGCGCCGCCACCGTTCCTCATCCTCCTCAGACGAGGAGAGACTTAGACGGCAGCTCCGTCGACGTTATGAGGACCTCATGTGGCTGCAACTTCTTTTGACTGGTCAAAAGCCGTCTGCTCCGGCTGTACCGGCCATTACTTGGCCCCAGCCTCTTCGGCCGACACCGACTCCCTCGGTTCCAAGGACTCCGCTGGGACGGTTGCGTATTTCGGCTCGGCCTGTTACGGGCTCCCAACCAATTTTGGTGGAACCACCACCAAAACAGCCTCAGGGAGGGGCTCCCTCTAAGGAGGACCGACCAACTACGGGCCTGCCCCATAGGTTGTCCATTACGGTCACTCCTGATCACTCTAGGCGCATTGAGGGGGACTTAGGTGGGAGACCCTTGTATCCGGATTCCTCGGATTCAGATACTACCGGCCTTCACTCACATGATGAGCTGTCAGTGACAGGCCTGGAGGAAGGGCCTTCTTCCTTTCAGGGCATACTTCGACTCATTTCGGAGTCCACAGGTATGCCTTTGCAGCCTATTCAAAAGAAGTCGGAATATCCTCTCACGGATATTCTCAAGAGGGGGGATACCCCGCCGGAGGCCTTCCCAGTGGCCGAAGCCATGGTTGGCCGGGCACTGGAACTTTGGCAGCGTCCTGCCTCTTGCCTGGCTCCATCTGCCCGCATGGCCCGCAAGTACGCGGTGCCCATGGGGTCCTTGGCGGGCTTCACTGAGCATCCTTCGGCAGAAAGCCTTGTGACTGCCTCAGTGTTTAGGCGCACGGGCTGCTCTGCGGATACTGACCGCCCTCCAGACAAGGAGTCCAAAAATATGGACCACTCGGCCCGGAAGGTTTATGCGGCATCATCCCTAGGCTTTCGTCAGGCTAGCTCAGCAGTGATCATGGCACACTTCTCTCACGTCCTATTGGGGTCATTTGATGAAATCCTCCCTCATCTCCCAGCAGACATGCAGACCACGGTCAAGCAGGTCCGTTACCAGGGCTGTGGTGTTGCTAAACAACAGCTTCAGACGGCTCTGGACATTGGTAATTCCTGTGCCCGTTCACTAGCTGCCGCAGTAGCCACTCGCCGCAGGGCTTGGCTGAGGTTATCCTCCTTTCCCGCGGATACTCAGCACAAGCTAGCTGACGTGCCCTTCCTTGGCACCGACCTCTTCGGTCCGGGAGTGGCAGGTCATCTACAGCGCATTGAGCAGTCTAATGCCACCTTTGATGCCACCTCTGCTAAAGGTTCTTCGGGCAAGAACCAGCAGAAGCGCAAGAAGTCCTTTCGGCATTCTTCCCTGCGGTTAGACAGCCCTCCTTCCAGGGAGGTCAGCAACAGCAGCAGGCTCCAGCTTGGCGCCCTAGGCCCAAGATAGGTCCCCAACAGCCCCGCAAAGGAGGCCGAGGTGCTGTTCCAGGTGCCTCCTCCTCCTCCAAGCCTGCACAGTAATGGGTCGGGGGTGGCCTCCCCTGCACCCGTCACACCAGTTCTGGGTCCTCCCGTGGTGGGCCGGCTCTGCCACTTTCTTTCCGCCTGGTCCGGTATCACTTCGGACAGGTGGGTTCTGGAAGTGGTCGGGCAGGGACTGCCTCTAGAGTTCGAGCAGTACCCCCCCAGCCAGGTCCGTGCCCCACGGAAGGAAAGGATCTCAGTTGGCGCTCAGTCGGCCTTTCGGGATGACATTGCTCAACTCCTCCTCAAGGAGGCGGTAGCTCCAGTGCCGGATCCTCTTTCAGACCCAGGCTTCGTCTCCAGGTATTTCCTGGTGCCCAAGCGGACGGGGGGTTGGCGCCCCATCCTAGATCTCCATGACCTGAATCAGTATCTCAGGTCTCGCACCTTCTGGATGGTAACTCTGAACCAGATCATACCTTCTCTGGAGTGAAATGTGTGGTTCTGTACACTGGATCTTCAGGATGCATTCTACCACGTCCCAATCCGTCTGTCCCATCAGCAGTTCCTCCACTTCAGGGTCGAAGAGACCCTGTACGAGTTCAGAGCCATGCCGTTCAGCCTGTCATCAGCCCCAAGGGTCTTCACCAAATGCATCGCAGTGGTGGCAGCCCATCTACGGCGTCAAGGGGTTCGCATTTACCCCTATCTAGACAATTGGCTCCTGGCGGGTTCCTCCCTACAGGAGGTGGAGAAGTCCAGGGACCTGACCCTCCAAACCTGCTCCCAACTCTGCCTCCTGATCAACGAGGCCCACTCGGAAGTCGTGCCCTCTCAAGTGATGGGCTTCATCGGGGCAGAGCTAGACTCTTGTCAAGCCAGAGCTCAGCTCCCGGCGGAGAGGGTGGAGGTTCTTTCCTCCTTTGCCCAATCATTTCTGGTTGGACACTTGCGTCCTGCCCGCTTCCTGGGTTACATGGCGGCATGCACCTCAGTGGTCCATTGGGCCAGATTGCACATGTGCCCCCTTCAGTGGGAGCTGGCCGCCCAGTGGTGTCAGCGTCAGGGTCTCTTCGACCAGTTGGTCACACTCACCCAGAGGATGTGGGACGCTCTCCAGTGGTGGACCGTCCCAAGTAATTTGCGGGAAGGTATCCCGTTTGTCCGCCCTGAGCCGACGGTCATCCTTACGACCGATGCCTCTCTCATGGGCTGGGGAGCCCACATGGGGGACAACAGAGCTCATGGGTTCTGGACCCCCGAGGAATCCCGATGCCACATCAACCTGTTGGAGCTCAGAGCAGTCAGACTGGCACTGTCAGCTTTCACTCCTCCGCTCCGGGGTCAAGTGGTTCAAGTCCAGACGGACAATACCACGACCATGTACTACCTCAACAAACAGGGCGGCACACACTCCCGTCTGCTATGCAAGGAGGCGCTCCGGATCTGGACCCTCGTCAACCGGCTGGAGGCGGATCTCCTAGCCATTCATGTGGCAGGAGTCTCGAACCAACTGGCGGATGCTCTCGGCCGCATAGGCCAGACATCCCACGAGTGGTCTCTCCATCCAGAGGTAGCTTACGATCTGTTCTCCTGTTGAGGCAAACCGTTGGTGGACCTGTTCGCCTCCAGGGAGAACACCAAGCTGAGGCTGTTCCATGCCCGCCCCCCTCAGCAAGGCTCGCTGCAGGGGGATAGCTTCTCGAGGCCGTGGACCCTAGGCCTCCTCTGCGCCTTCCCTCCATTTCCCTTGATCCACAAGGTGTTACTCAAGGTGAGGAGGAACAGGCGAGTGATCCTAAGTAGCCCCAGATTGGCCACCATTTCTGGTATCCAGATCTCCTCAGCCTCAGCTGCAGGGCCCTCGAGCGGCTTTGTACACGCCGGACCTGATATCGTTGGAACCAGGGGAAGGTCTTCCACTGACCTTCAATCCCTGCACCTCACAGCCTGGTTCCTGAGCGGCTAGAGTTCCAGGCTCTGGGTCTTTCCGAGGATGTCTACACTGTGGTGGAAGCATCTCGAAAGGAATCGACCAGGAAATGTTATCCCTTCAAATGGAAAAGGTTTTCCATTTGGTGTCAGGGAAAGAGCCTGGACCCCTTATCCTGCTCTGTGGCTAACATTCTAGACTACCTTTGGTCTCTCTCCAAAGGGGGTCTTCGGTCATCGACCCTTAGGGTGCACCTGGCAGCCATTTCTGCTTACCGGGCGCAAGGCGGTCAGCCAACATTGGCACAGGAGACAGTGGTCGGGCGCTTTTTCAAAGGCCTGGATCACATATCCCCTCTGGTGCGTGAACCTCCGTGGGATGTCTTGCTGGTTTTGGCAAAGCTGATGGGCAAGCCATTCAAACCCATGCACAAGTGTGAGCTTTCGCATTTGTCGTGGAAGACTGCCTTCCTGGTGGCTATCACGTCAGCCAGAAGGACAAGGGAGCTCCAGGTGCTTTCGGTGGACTCCCCTTATCTGGTCTTTCACAGGGACAAAGTTGTCCTGCGCCCCCACCCGAAATTCCTTCCGAAGGTGGTGTCAGAGTTTCTCCTTAACCAGGTATTGACTCTGCCGGTATATTACCCTAACTACACCTCGGATGCCGAATACAGGCTCCATACTCTGGACCTCAGATGTGTTCTCTCCTACTATAAGGAGAGGACGGCAGAAATTCGGGGAGAGGTTCGCCAGCTGTTTGTCACCTACGCTGAAGTCACTTCTGGCAGACCTGCAGCCAAGCGGACTATTGCAAGATAGAGCACATCTTGCATAAGTCTCTGTTATGAATTGGTGGGCAAGGAGCCTCCCAGAGGGATAAGAGCTCATTCTGCCCGCCATACTGCTGCTTCGGTGGCTGCTTCCAGGGACATCCCTATCCAGGAAATCTGTTGGGCTGCTACCTTGAAGTCGGCGAACACCTTTATTACCCATTACCACATCGACCTTGAGTCTCGACGTGATGCTCATTTTGGGACCTTGGTTCTCCAGTCTCTTTTTCCTAAGTAGGGGGTGTGCGCCTTGCCTCCCTCCTCCCGGAGAACTGCTAGGAGTCTGCCAGACAGTGTGGATGAACAACATATCCACGCTCGTAGAAAAACAGGTTACTCACCTGTAACAGTAGTTCTAGGAGTGGTATATGTTGTTCATCCACATCCTACCCACGACCTCCCGGCCCAAGGCGCTGTAGCTACTTCCAGCGGGCTAGTTCTGGCGTCATGGGGCGGAGCCAAGGTATTTACCACCCGGGTGGGTGGGAGGAGCCAGCTTGAAGACTTCCGGCAAGATTTAAAGGGGAAAGGGACAATGCCAGCAGTGTGGATGAACAACATATACCACTCCTAGAACTACTGTTACAGGTGAGTAACCTGTTTTTTCTGCTCATAGGATTTCCAAGCTTCAGGCGCTCTGTTGTGAGGAGCCTTATTTTATTTTTCACAAAGACAGTGTGTCTGTGCATGAACCCTTAAGTTCTAGGGACGTGGATATGATGTTCTATCCACACTTCTGGCTGTTGCTTTTCCCTTTAAGACTTGGTCAGAAATGTCTTCAAGCTGGCTCCTCCCACCCACCCAGGTGCTAACTCCCTCGGCTCTGCCCCATAACAACAGCTCTTCCTTTCCACTGGAAGAAGCAGGTTCCCTCCCTACCGCTTTCACACTGAATAGGCCCTTTGCCGCAAAATCTTCGAATTTACTTCAAAATTTAAATTTAAAGTTTGTCTTCAACACGAACCTCAGTCGCGACTGCAATGGACAAGTCCCCTCCCAGGTTCCACCAGTGCCTTTACGGGCAGAAGATGTCCTGAACGGATCTGCACTCCATGTGCGTCTACTGCCTGAGGCATGAGCACGATCCCCAGGCCTGTGACTTCTGTTGCTCGTTTCACCCGAACATTCTCGAGGACCACCTCACCTGACTCAAGATAGGGCACCCGGGCCAACGGAACACACCGGACAAGGCGAAGGATGCCCGTTGGGTGATCTCTGCAGCTGTGGTGTCCGCTGAACAGCTTGCGGCATTTGAGGAGGAGGCGGCCCAGGCCACATCTCACTCCTCCTCAGCTTCTGCCTTCATCCCGCTCCAGCTGGGCTTGACTTTCACGGAATCCTTCAAGGCTTTGTCAGTCACTGCAGACCTCGGTTAGGGACCCTCTGCGGCACAATTGTAAGTCTAAAAAAGAAAGGACTTGACGTCGTTCATGGGATCAGGAGCGCTCTCGGTCGAGAGCTGCTGATTCCCACGCTTCTCTGGATCCTTTAGTTGAATCTTCTGCCTTGGCCACCGGCTCTGTAGTAACCCCGTTGGGCCAGTTGGCCGAGACACTGGTTGAAGTCCCAGCTGAGATTTTTCTTGAAGTGACCAACGAGTAGTTTACTGAAGAGGCCGGCACTTCTTTGTCCAGGACTCCGGTCCTGAGTCAGACCGTTGGAGGGACAGATCCGTCCACTGACCTGCCATCTCTGGTCTCCGAACAAGACCCAGAGGAGCCTCTGTATTCTCCAACTCCCTCCGGGACCTGTTGAGATCCTACTCCCGTGGGTCGAAAGGCTCCCACCAACTTCAGCGCTCCCACTCTCGGCACCGTGGTAAGCGGTGCTGCCTCTACTCTTTGTCCTTATCCTCCTCTGGTGAGGAGAGGCTTCGACGCTAATCGCGTTGACGTTACAAGGACCTCATGTGGCAACAGCTGGTGTTCACCGGTATGAAGCCGGCCCCGGTTTATACACCAGCCATCACTTGGCTTTCGCCCCACAGTCTGAACGCCTTCTCCGCCTAAGGAGCCGACCAAGATGGTCCCAGCTCAGCTGACCCTGCGTCTCCATCAATTCCCATGGAGCCTCCGCCTAACTAGCCAACAGCCAGCCCTCCAACTAAGGAATCTCGACCAGCCAAGGGGCTTCCCCATCAGCTGTCGGTCACTGTCACCCCGACTATCCTCGGAGGGTCAGTGGGACTGTAGTGGCTGACCACTTTTCAGTGACTCTTCGGAGTCCGAGGGTTCCTCTTTGCACTCCCGTCTGATCAATGAGGAGTCAGTGGGGGATCTCTCGACCGAAGAAGGCCCTACTTCCTTTATGGGTCTTCTTCGGCTGATCTCTGAGTCCATGGGTCTTAAAATGGAGCCCGTCCAGAAACTGGCCCGTTACCGGCTGCCCGAGATCCTTGACCAGGGGGATTCTCCTACAGAGGCATTCCCAGTGGCAGAGGCCATTCTTGGCCCTGCCCTGGAGCTCTGGCAGCGCCCAACTTCTTTCCCTGCACCTTCTTCCTGGATGGCCTACAAGTACGCAGTACCTACCGGTTCCCTGTCAGGATTCACTGAACACCCCTCGGCTGAGGGACTGGTGGCTGACTCAGTGTTCAGGCGCTCAGGCAATACTAGGGACATTAACAAGCCACCTGACAGAGTCCAAAACGTTGGACTACACTACCTCCTCGCTTCGTCTTCGCCAGGAGAGCTCAGCCTTTCTTCTGGCCCACTTCTCCCATGCCCTGCTGGACACCCTGGATGAGGTGCTTCCTTATCTGCCAGTGGACCTCTAGACCACGGTCAAGCAGGTCTGGGACTAGGGCTGGGCTGTAGCAAAGCAACAGCCCCAGACTGCCATGGACATTGGGAACTCCTGTGGTGGCCTCAGTGGCCATGCGCCGCAGGGCTTGGCTGAGGATCTCTACCATCATGGAGGACACTCAGCACAAGCTGGCAGATGATCTCTTCCTGGGCACCGACCTGTTCGGGCCAGGGGTCGAGGGACACGTCACCTGCATCGAGAAATCCAGTGCCACCGTGAACTCTGTGACATCTGCCCAGAGGGACACCAAGGGCTCTAAGCAGCAGCAGAAAAGGAAGCCCTTTCAGTCCACTTCTACTCCTGCGGCCAAACCAGCCCCAGGCTGGTCAGCAGGCCCAAGCGTGGCGACCTCAACCAAATTCAGTGGCCTCGGTCATCCATAAACCTGAGGGGAGAGGCTCCAGTGGCTCCTCAGCCTTGCCCTCCTTCTCCTCCAAGCATACCAGGTTACGGGATGAGGGTGCCTACCTCATGCCCATTATGCCTTCCCTGGGTCGTCTCGTGGGGGCCCGGCTCTGCCACTTCCTTTCCGCCTGATCCACTGTCACCACAGACAGGTGGGTCCTCGAGGTGGTGTCAGGGTATGTCTCTGGAATTTGAGCAGTACCCTCCTTGCCAAGCCCCACACCCCTTGGGAGGATTTGATATCCGCAGACATTCTGTCAGCTCTCAGAAATGACATAGTCCAGTTCCTCCACAAGGAGGTCATGGTTCCAGTCACGTATCCTCCAGGAACATCCAAGGTTTGTTTCCAGGTGCTTCCTGGTGCCAAAACGAACGCCATTCTAGATCTGCATGACCTGAACAAGTTTCTCCAGTCGTACACCTAAGCCAGCCCGGTGGTGCTGAGGGTTGAGGTGCTGGACACCACATCGGGAGCCCGGGTTCGGGAACGGACTCTGGTTGGGAGGGGTGGATTGAGCGTCCGGAGGACTGATCTCCTCTCCTGGGGAGGATTAGGGGCTCAGCTCGTTGCACTGGCAGTGATCAGCAGGCCGACAGTTAGGGTCTGGGAGCAGCGAACGTCCTGCGAGCGCACACGGGAGCATGCACGCTGGACTTCATTGCACGTCCGCTTCCTGGGGAACCACGCCACAGAAAATACCTCTCCATATCAGCATGAAGCCGCCAACAGATGACTAGGTCCTGCGCCAGTCAATGCCCGACAGTTGGGGCAGGGCTCCCAGGATGATCACGGTTTCCTTTCGGTTAACCCCTCACGGAGGGTCCTCCACGGGTGAGCTCAGTCCTCCCCTCTCTAGCGGTCAAGGCAGAGGCTGGTGTCGGGACCAGTTGTGCGCGTGGGTAACTGGTTGAAGGAGTAAGTAAGTAAGTAAGTACCCACCTGTAGACAGAGCCTAAATAGAGTCTACAAAAAAAAGTCACGCACCTTCAGGATGGGAACCTCTCTCTCAGATCATACCATCTCTAGAGCAGAACATGTGGTTTTGCTCCCTAGATCTTCAGGATGCATTCTTCCATGTCCCGATCCATCTGTCACACCAAAGGTTCCTCCGCTTCCGAGCTAAGGGAACTCTCTATGAGTTCCAGGCCATGCCATTCGGCCTCTCCTTGGCCCCCAGGGTCTTCACCAAGTGCATTGCAGTGGTGGCTGCTTACCTGAGGCACCAAGGGGTCCGGGTTTTCCCCTACCTGGACGACTGACTGATCACAGGTCCCTCTAGGCAGGAGGTAGAGCAGTCCAGGGACGTGGCCCTCCAGACCTGCATTGACCTTGGCCTCCTGGTCAACCCGGCCAAGTCGGAACTCTTGCCTTCACAAGTGATCAACTTCCATCGGGGCAGAGCTCGACTCCTGCAGAGCCAGAGCCCAGCTCCCAGCAGATAGGGCAGAGGTTCTCTCCTCCTTTGTCCAATCATTTTGGGTTGGGCAGTTGCGCCCTGCCTGCACCTGCTGGGTTACGTGGTGGCCTGCACCAGCTTGGTCCAGTGGGCTCGCTGGGGAATTCGCTCTCTGCAGTGGGAGCTGGCCAGCACAAGGGTCACTTTGACCAGCTGATCACTGTGACCCAGCGGATGTGGGACGCCCTCCAGTGGTGGTTAGTCCCAGAGTATCTGCCCAGAGCCGACGGTCATCCTGACGACCGATGCCTCTCTCATGGGCTTGGGAGCTCACCTGGGGGAACACAGAGTCCACGGGCTCTGGACCCCCCCGAGGAGTCCCGATGCCACATCAACCTGCTGGAGCTCCGGACAGTTCGGCTGGCACTAACTGCATTCGCTCTTCACATCCTGGGTCAGGTGGTTCAGGTCCAGATGGACAGCACCACGACCATGTACTGCCTCAACAAACAGGAAGGGACGCACTCCCTGCCTCTGTGCAAGGAAGCTCTCCATGTGTGGACCCTCATGTGCAGCCTGGAGGCCAACCTCCTTGCCATTCATGTGGCAGGAGCCTCCAACCAGCTGGCGGACACCCCCACTTGTGTGGGCGAGGCGTCTTACAAGTGGTCTCTCCACCAGAGGTAGTACACAGTCTGTTCTCCCAGTGGGGCACCCCTTAAGTGGACCTCTTCGCCTCCAGGGAGAATGCGGAGCTGAGGGTGATTTGTGCCTACTCCCTTCAGCAGGGAACGCTGTAGGGGGATGTCTTCTCGAGGCCCTGGACCACAGGCCTCTTCTATGCCTTCCCTCCATTTCCGTTGATACACAAGGTGCTCCTCAAGGCCAAGAGGGACAAGGCACAGGTGATTCTGGTGGCTCCGGACTGGTCATGCCAGTTTTGGTACCCCGATCTCCTCAACCTCAGCAACAGGCTTCCGAGGCATCTTCCTCTACACCCGGACCTGCTCTCCATCAATCAGGGGAAGTTCTCCATCTGGACCTTCAATCCCTGCACCTGACAGCCTGGTTCCTGAGCGGCTAGAGTTCCAGTCTTTTGGTTTCTCTGAAGATGTTCTCACTGTCTTGGAGGCATCTCAAAAGGAGTTGACCAGGAAATGCTATGCCTTCAAATGGAAGAGATTTTCCATTTGGTGTAGGAGCAAGGGGATGGACCTTTTGTCCTGTCCAGTGGCTAGCATCCTTGATTACCTATGGTCCCTCTTTAAGTTGGGCCTTCGGTTGACAACCCTTAAGGTGCACCTGGCATCCATCTCTGCTTACTAAGTGCGCGCCGGTCAGCAGTTGGTGGCACAGAAGAACATGGTCTGGCGCCTTTTTAAAGGCCTTGACCATATTTCCCTTCCGGTGCGTGAACCATCGCCATCTTGGGATTTGCTGCTGGTTTTGGCAAAGCTCATGGGCAAGCCATTTGAACTTATGCACAGGTGTTTCATGCCTCACCTGTCGTGGAAGACTGCCTTCTTGGTGGCTATCATGTCATCCAAAAGGATCCGTGAGCTCCAGGCGCTTTTGGTGGAGTCTCCTTGCCTGGTTTTCCACAGGGACAAGGTTGTCCTGCGCCCCAACCTGAAGTTCCTTCCAAAGGTTGTGTCAGATTTTCATCTTAACCAGGTGATTAATCTGCCAGTGTATTTAACCAACTACACCTCGGAGGCTGAGCACAGGATCCATACTCTGGACCTGAGGGGAGCACTCGCTTATTACAAGGAGCGCACTGCTGGAGTTCTGGGAGAGGGTCCCCAACTGTTTGTCACCTACGCTGAAGCCACACCTGGCAGACCTGCAGCCAAGCGGACGATTGGCAGGTGGCTCACATCCTCCATTGATCTCTGCTATAGGTTGGTGCCTAGCGAGCCTCCCGTAGAGGTAAGGGCTCATTCCACCTGCCATACCGCTGCATTGGTGGCTGCTTTCAGGGACGTCCCTATCCAGGAAGTCTGCAGGGCTGCTACTTGGAGGCCAGCACACACACCTTCATTTCCCATTACCACATTGACCTCGAGTCACCCCAGGATGCTGGTTTTGGGGCCTCAGTTCTCCAGTATCTGTTCCCGAAGTAGGGATGTGCACGTTGCCTCCCTCCTCCTGGAGAACTGCTAGGAGTTTGCCAGAAGTGTGTATAGAACATCATATCCACGTCCCTAGAAAAAAACAGTTACTCACCTGTAACAGTAGCTCTTCCACGGGGGGTAATCTCTTCTAGCAGGTAATACATTTGGGTCGTCACCAAAGGGCACTCCTGTGCACGGCAGCTTTCTTCTAATAGTCTTTTCCTAGAGGCCGCCCACACATGACATTATCATCCTGCACCTATATGAGTGGGTGACCCCAGGCATCCTCGGTTCACTTTCACGCCGTCGTCCGCTCACATGCAGCAGCTTAACGCTTGTGAAGCAGTCGATAACCAGAAACTTAAGCTGAGAACGGATTTGTCCTCCATTTCCGATCTTCATCAATGAATGTCCAAAGAATCTACAAGCAAGTCATCACTTTTTCGGTCATGTCATTGCAGTAGGAAAATCTACCGCTACGACAACCATACTGTTTGTGTTAGGTGTCTGGGTGCAACACGTCGACGACGACGGCAGGAAATCGAATCTCATCTAATGGAGCAGAAATTGTCTCTCTTAGAGAAGGGGCCCGTCCCAAGGAGACCTCCACTACAGCTTCACACAAGCAGCATAGATGGGATAAAGAAAAATCGTCCTTATCCTCAGGCAGACACTCATCAATGGCCACCATTACTGGTGCTCCACCATCGACGATACACTCTAGAACTGCTGGGAGTTTATACCGTTTCGTCAACTGCACTTTCTGGCGCCCTCTCAGCAGTTTCTACAGAACCTTATGTTAATTCTGGAGACTCCCCATCGACGGTAGTTTGTTTACCATCGACAACTGCTTTTAAGCACTCTTACTACCTCCGCCTTTACTGCCCTGTCGATGACGGGTCAGATATTCATGGGGAGGACTACAGGATTTTCCATGTCCACAGCCCTTCCTCCTTTACAATCACTCTTTCACAGGGGCCAGCCAGATAGGGACTGAGACCCTGGTATTTATCACCAAGGGGCCAGACCTGTTTACACATCATGCCCAATCACTTCCACAATTCCTCTGGTTTCCCAGAGGCAACCTGCTCCACCCTCCACTACTGCTTCAGTGGGCATGGCAGCCATGGTGCAAACAGTTTTGGATGTGATGAGGTGTTCTCAACCTTCCACTCCAGGAGAGAGAGATGGGTTGCCCTTCCCATTCTCCCACTCCTCCACTTAAACGCTTTCAAGGTGATAGATAGCCTTCTCCTGCTTGGTGCCCCCAGTCCTCTGAGGAAGAATACTTCTCAGAAGATGCAGAATTTCCTGAAGGTTTTCCAGGAGATCTTGTAGATTTTGAGCCCCAGGACCTTGACTCCCATCCTCTGTCTCGACTATCTCCCCCATACATGAGGATGCCTCCCATCAGGCAGCTGCCTCTCCTCCTGATGACCCATCCTTCCATGAGATGATGGTCCGAATAAAAAAAAAATCATGGGGTTTTCAACTACGAAACATGATAAGGAAAGGACATGGCAGACTATCTTGAACTACCTGAGAAGCCTTTTGTAGTGGTACCCCAACTTATACAAACTTATCAAAATGCAGTGCTGGCTGCTTGGAATCTGCCCTCAGCTGTTCCGGCAATTCCTAGAAAGGCGGATCGCCTTTACCAGGCTCCTCTCGACCATCCTTTCCTTTCTACTACCCCCTGAAGCTGATTCGGTAGTAATCACAGCAGCTCATGATCGTACCAAACGTCCAAAGCACATGAGCACCTTACACCCTGATAAGGAGTCTCGTCATCTTGATTACCTCGGGAAGAAGGTATTCCAGGCGGGTACGATGAATCTCAGAATTTTAAACAATATGAGACACATGGTTAAATACAAATGTGCCCTCTGTTCCTCTGCTATAGAACTAGTCAGTGAACTCCCCCCTTCCCAGGAAAAGCACCAATTATTGTTAACAATTTCAACTGGCAACTCCATCTCTCAACATCTGCTCCGTTCAGGGTACGATGCGGTGGATACCTCTGCCCGGATATCGGCCACAGGTGTTACCCTTAGACGGCATGCCTGGTTAGCATGTCGGGATTTACACCGGATGTGCAGCACAAAGTGGTAAATGCCCCCTTTAATGGATCCAGACTCTTTGGTCCCGGCACCCAGACACTTCTGGATGATCTCCAGGCTTCAGGTCGGACTTTACATACGATACATGGCGTGTATCATTTCACACAGCCGTCTTACCAGTACTGCTCACAATCCTTTTTTCAATCAAAGAGAGGCAGCAAACATTGAGGTGGATTTCGTGGTCAACTCAGCCAGCATCCAGGACCACCACTCCTACCTCCAAGGGCTCCCGTTCCCACCCCTCGGGTGGAGACTGTCAGCCCACTTCCCAGTGACCAAGTGGGGCATTGCCCAGGCTTCCTCGACCAAGCCCCGGAAGCTGTGGGCAGTCACTTTGCCCTCCATTTAGAGGCCTGGCAAGCGATAACATCAAACGAGTGGGTGCTTCAGATCATCCAGATGGGGCATATGCTGGAACTCACCTCAATGCCTCCCACTCATCCTCCCCACTCTGTCTCTTACCCACCCGACCAAATCCCCATTTTTCAAGAGGAACTCAAGGCACTTCTTCACAAGAATGCTGTCTATCTGGTTCGTCCTTTGGAGTGCCATCAGGGATTTTACTCCCACTTTTTTCTGGTACCCAAACACACTGGGGATCTCAGACCTATACTAGACCTCAGAAAACTGAACCTACACATTAGGTACAAGAGGTTCCGAATGGTCACTTTAACATCCATCATGCCAGTGTTAAAACAAGGAGAATGGCTTTGCGCATTAGACATGGAAGATGCCTACCTACATATCTCCATACACCCCACCCACCAACCTGTTCCTTTGCTTCTACCTGCTAGGGCAACACTTACCAATTTTGGGCAGTCCTGTTTGGCCTCTCATCCACCCCGAGGGTCTTTACCAAGTGTCTAGTGGTGGTGGCGGCAGCCCTGAGACTGGACAGACATTTCATCTTCCCATACTTAGACGATTGGCTCATAAGAGCAGACTCCAGAACCTCTCTGCTTCTGTCCCTCCAGGTAACCCTCACTCTGTTCCAGTCCCTAGGAATTACCGTCACCTGGCCCAAATCCAACAGCTCCAGTACATAGGAGCCGTTCTAGACACCACCTCTGCCAGGGCTTACCTCCCTGCCGACAGGCAAGAGAGACTTCTGTCTCTGGCCTCCCAGATTCAAAATCAGCAATTTATCATAGCCAGATGCCTGTTATGCCTTTTGGGACATATGGCTGCAGCCATCCGTACGGTGGCCTTTGCCCGTCTACACATGAGACCAATAAAGTGGAGGCATAAAACAGGATCCGCTCGACCCTCGACTGGTGGACCCATCGTGCCACCCTATCTCAGGGCATGCCCTTCCAGTCCCCTCCTCCCCAGCAGACTTTGACCACGGATGCTTGCTCCGATAGCTTGGGGGGGGGCACCTGGGTCCCTACAGGATATGGGGCAGGTGGCCCCTGTACTCCATCCCTCCTCATATAAATCTACTGGAAATGAGTGTGGTCTGCCTCGCCCATCGGGCTTTTCATCCTCACCTCGCTCCGGGGCCTGTCCTGATCCACTCAGGCAACACCTCAGCTGTATATTACCTGAACAAACAGGGAGGTACCAAATCCTGCGCTCTCTGCAGGGAGGCGATGGCAGTTTGGCAAGACACCATACTTCAACATCTGCCGTTAACTGACGTCCATCTACCAGGACGCCACAGTACCTTGGCCGACATTCTCAGTTGCCAGACCTCCATGCATGAATGGACACTTCATCACAAAGTTCTTCAGATGGTCTTTCGGATGTGGGGGACCCCGCACCTTGACCTCTTTGCCTCCCCCGACAATCACCACCTCCTCAGATTCTATTCCGTTATCCCGAACAGAAAGGGACTGTCTATCGATGCCCTTTCCCAACTATGGACAGGACTCTTCTTATATGCAACCCCCTTCGTCCCACTCCTGCAACAAACTCTGCTGAAATTAAAGCTGTAAGCTGACACCTTGATTCTCAAAGCCCCTCTGTGGCCTAGGCAGGTGTGATTTCCCCTGCTTCAGCAGTTATCAGTAGCGGACCCAGTCCTATTTCCCATCAGGCCAGACCTGTTGACACAGGATCAGGAACCTCCTTCACCCCAACCTGAAGTCACTACACCTTCACGCTTTGCTCCTGAGGACGCTTTCATAGCCCGCTTTCAAGTCTCCTCACCAGTGGCCAACATTCTTTTGGCCTCCGGTAAACCATCCATCAGGCAAACCTATAATGCCAAATGGAAATGCTTCTCCCTATGAGCCGCTTCCTGGTCTTTGGACCCTTACTCATGTCCATTGACTAAGGTGTTGGATTACTTGGCTTCGCTCGCCATGACGTACTATGGCTACTCCTTTATTAAAGTCCATCTGGTCTCTATCTCAGCCTTTCATGAAGCTTTAGAAGGGAGACTACTTTATCAACACCACCTTGCCAAGATGTCTCTAAGAGGTATGTTACACCTCAAACCTCCTATTAGACGGCCCACCCCACCATGAGACTTGAATTTCCTGTTTGAAAAGCTGACCCTCGACCCCTTCGAGTCTGCGGCTACTTGCCACCCCTGCTTCTTAGCCTGAAAGACCTTATTCTTAGTAGCTGTTACTTCAGCTCGACGTATTTCTGGACTTCATGCCCTAATGTGTAGGGAACCTTACTTAATTTTCCAAAAAGACAAAGTGACCCTCCGTACCAATCCCTCCTTTTTACCCAAGATGGTCTCAGAGCACATCTTATATCAGTTTATAGAACTGCCAGTCTGCTTCCCGGAGCATTCTAATTCAGGAGAATACCTTCTACACACTTTAGATGATAATCGCATTTTGAGATGATATATAAATCATACCAAATCTTTCAGGAAGACTCCTCAGATTTTGTTACCTTTGCCCCAACCAGGGAAGGCTTTCCAGTTGCTAAGCAGACCCTCTTCAACTGGTTGGACCATTGTATAACCTCTTGTTATAAGAAATATAACAAACCATTACCAGGACCTGTTCAAGCCCATTCTACCCAAGCCATGGCCACTACAGCGGCCTGCTTCAAGGGGGCATCTGTCATGGATATCTGCAGTGCAGCTACATGGTCCACAATACATACCTTCACGAAGCACTACAATTTAGATTTTGCTTCTTGCCGTAGGACGGCCTTTTGCTGCGCTGTCCTACAAGGCCTTCCATCATAACTTTTGCCACCCTTCCTGGGTTTACTGCTTGGGAGTCATCCTAAGTGTATTACCTGCTGCAAGAGATTACCCCCATGGAAGATGGTACAGTTGCGTACTTAGCGTAACGGTAGATCTTCGAGGGGTATCTCTTGCAGCAGGTACAGTCCCTCCCTCCATCCCCCTCCTTCTCTAACAGAACAACTTCTGATCCAAATATATACACACACACATGAGGGGATACCTAAGGTATCTCTGCTCTCCCTCGGTCCTTGCTTAGCGAACTGAATCCGGTCGGGAACTGAGGATGCCTGGGGCTGCCCACTCTTACATAGGTGCAGGATGATGATGTCATGTGTGGGCCGTCCCTAGAAAAGACTGCTAGTAGAAGGCTGCCATGCACAACTGCACCCTCTGGCAACGACCCAAGTGTATTACCTGCTGCAAGAGATACCCCTCAAAGATCTACCATTATGGTAAGAACACAACTGTACTTTCTAGGAGTGGTATATGTTGTTCATCCTCACAGACCCATCCGACCTCCTCTGGCAGTGACGCACAGGTATGCGTCCAACGGGCAAGACCTGGCATCACAGGGCGGTGCTAGGGGAGTTACCACCCGGGTGGGTGGGAGGAACCTGCTTGAAGACTTTACGGCACATCTTAAAGGGAAAGGACACTGCCAGAGTGTGTGGATGAACAACATATACTACTCCTAGAACTACTGTTACAGGTGAGTAACCTGTTTTTACTTTACTCTTACGATCGTTTCACTGCTGTTATTCCTTCCACATTGACAGCAACTGACTCAACCTCCCTGATGATTAGCCTTCAGGTGGGGTACATCTGGCAGCCCATCTTTTCCCTTGATACTTTTTATGAAAGACCTGAGGCATGGAGGGACATGGGTGTGTGAAGAATGGGAGAAGCTGAAGCTCTCGACAGTGGGCCTTCAGAGAACTTTGCACTTGCTCAGTATACTGCACAGGTGTGACTGTAAAAGCAATGCCAGTAGTGAAACAGTCACAGTTCAGTACATTTGTGTTTTTCTTCCAACAGTTACATAATTGTGCTTTGTTTTCCTAATGCAAGCCTAGAAAACATACATGTGGTTTACACCATTTGTCAGTGTATAATAGCTTTGTTGTAGTTATATGAGCAAATTCCACTTGAACGAAGTAAACAGTTAAGTTTTAAAGTTTTTGCTAGTGATTTAATAGTTAATAGTAGTATTGATACCTTTAAATGGAAACTTGATGCTTACATGGATGGGGGTTACATAAAAGATAATTGTTCTTAATCAAGAGGCAGTGTTGATACTACCAAGTATTAACTCCAAGATTTTTACAAACCATTTTAATTAACAGGTACTTACCTCCCGAGTGCTTTGTAGTTGGCAAAGAACCGCCAAAGATTTCTAACAAAGTTGATGTATGGTCAGTAGGAGTGATTTTCTTCCAGTGTCTCTATGGACGAAAGGTAATTTTCAGTTAATGGCATTTTTGTGTGTTTTGGATTTTATTAAGTTTGTGTTGTACGTATTTATAATAAATTTGTCTTTCTTTGTTAGCCATTTGGTCACAACCAGTCACAACAGGACATCTTACAAGAAAATACGATACTTAAAGCTACAGATGTCCAGTTTCCTGTTAAGCCTGTTGTGAGCAATGAGGCAAAGGTAATGTGCACAGCAGTCTAATTACGTAATAGTACAATTGCATAACAGAGCACATTTGAAAAATGTAAGGTCATTAGCTCAGCTTCTTAGATTTTCATTTCATTCACAGCAGTTTTTGTATCTGTTAAACAAAGATCCCTTCTTCCCATCTCTGGTGGCTGCCCAGGATTAAGTTAAACATTGGAGACAGTGTAGCCTAGAGGTTAGAGAAATGAGCTGTGAACCTGAGTTTAAATCACACAACCCCCACTTGCATACTGTGTGACCCTGAGCAAGTTACTTAATCTCCCTGTGCTCCCAGGTCGCACCTGGAAACGAGCTTTAGCTCAGTGTACTTTTTCTGGCAAAACTTCTAAAAGAAAATCCTGTGACACTTCTAGAAAGAGATGGGGAATTTTTTATTGAAAAAATCTTGTAATGTGAGATCAAAGCACAGTTATATCAATAATCAGTAGTATCACATAATGAGTTTAATCCAAAATAGTACAGCCAGGACTAATTCATAAAATATTGCACACCCCCTGGACCATTCTTCCTGCCAGATCAGAAAACCAGTTTGCATACAAAAAAGTGCTCTGGTCTAGCTTGCCACATTTCTATCACTTTATTTAACCAGATTTTATAGATCTTCCTGGACTAAGTCTCCATCACTCATTCACACTAGTGGGATAGCGCCAGAGGTGCTATGACCAAGTGGGAGCCTAAACTTTTCAGAAGGGTCAGCGCCGAGACAAGACCACGCATGCGTGGCACCACGAGACTAGCTTGCACCTGTGTAGGCTATCTCAGCGTCGACCCTCCAAGCGCCTCAGTTCCTTTTCTTCCGCCGTCGAGTGCGCTTGGATGTCGACGTCGCTCGTTTGCCGGAGTCAAAGTTTTCATCTATACGACAGCAGCTTTTAGTGTTTAATATTTTAGTAGTAATTTCTTATTTTACGAACAAGAAAAGAAGATTATGAAGAAAAAGAAATTATTTCCTGCCCCATCAACAGAGTCGTCCTTAGACGGTAGCGGTAGTGGTAGGAGGACTTCGTTTGAAAGTTTTATGGCAGAAGGGCTGTGTCCGGTCCGCCACCCTTAATAAACGGGGGTTCAACTACGGACAGTCCTGTGCTGGGGGGGAGGGGGACAGTCCAAAGCACAAATCTAGCGGTTCCGGGGGTCCGGCTCCACTTAACCTCGAGCTCTTCCTCCTCGTTGGGGGAAGAAGAATCGGTGCCACTCGAGGTTGCCCTTTGGTACGTCTGCACGAGGAATGTTCGTCAGGAGGGGCGATAGGCCTGAACCGACTTTGGTGGGTTCCCCTTGGCCCCGCTCCTAGTGGCTGCATTCTCGACTCCAAACTCCATCTCTGTCCTTGTTGGAGCTCCATTGAGCAGTTTCACCTCTGGGCTGCTCCTGTGGAGCAGGGGGTTTGACTTCTCCAGTTTTCCTGGCTGTGTTCCTGATTTTGAGGCCTCTGAGCCATTGGACCGGAGGCGGGTCGATTGGATCAGGATGAGCGCGGTGCCTTCGCCATCGTGTCAGCCCCTCGTGCCGGTCGGTGCCGTGGGTTGGCTCCATTGCTCTGTGTGACGCAGTGGGTGCTGTTGTTGCTGCCATTGGTTGTTGGCGCTGCTAGTGTGCCGCGGGTGGCTAGGTGGCGCCGAGCACCCGCAGGTGGCGTCGTGCACCTGTGGGCGGCACAGAGCACCCCTGGGCAGTGCCACAGGCACCCATGGGTACTACGGGTGGCACCGGGGCACCCATGGGTGGCGCTGTGGGTGCCACTGGTGCCCTCGGGTGCCATTCTTGCCATGGGTGTCATGGTACAATGGGTGTTGGGGTGCCCTTGGGTGCCATTGCTGAATGGGTGCCAGAGGGTGCCTACGAATACTGACACTGGTGCCCTCGGGTATCGCCCAAGTTGGCATAGGCATTGCTTGGTGCCCTCCTGTGCCACAAGTGATTCTGGTGCCGCGGGGGTGCTAATGAGTGCTGTCTGGCAGAATTAGTGACACATTTATCCTTTTCGGACTTTTTCCCCACAGAACTTGTGGCGGGATGTTTCCGCAGAATGAAGTCCTGTTCTGCGGATTGTTTTTTTCCACACATCTTAGTGAGTGGCAGTCTATGTGGGATCTTGTGTCATCCATTGGTTTTCTGCTGATGGAACTCTGCTGTACTGTTCTGCCAGTGGAATCTCTCATTCCGCTCAGCACTTTCTCGGCTCCCTACGTGGTACCAGGCTCCTCTACATCCTTCCTGGTGGCGGAGTCTCTAGTGGCTCTGACCTAGACCTCCCTTAGAGGTCCTTCTGGAGTGGAAGTGCATCTAGATGGGTCTTACCCTGTCCTTCTGGTCAGTAATACAGCAAACTACTCATTTTATATCCTCTCTATCATCAGAGTCCATGATGGAAGATCTTTTCAGTAGTTCTTCAGTAATGGGGTCCACTATAGTATTTCAGACTGCGTCCGTGGTCCATACACTTCTGCGTCTAGACTTTTTCGGTCATCAAAACAATTACACTCTGTGGAACTTCTAATTTAATGGTCAGGAGCCGCCCAGGCTCTTCGCTCCTTTGATAGGGGTATATAGCCCCCTTGTGATATTGCCCCTTCAGTGGCTTCTTCGGCACAGGTGGATAACATCTCTCCAGCTGTGATTATTAGTCCGTCATGATTTCAGTATGGACGCTCAGGCTCCTCCTGCAGTCAGATGGAGAACATCTTCGTCATTTTGTATCGAGACAATCCACTAAATAGCAGCCTGAAAACCTTGTTAGGCTCAGACTAAAAAAAAATGTGTTTTGATCACAGCACAGGGCCTAGCGGAAATTACCCGATACCCCCCTTTGGATCTGGTCAGGTTCCACCTCAGCCCTTGAGGCGCTCATCTCCAGAGTATGGTAAAGAGTACCTGACGACTTCTTCCCCTAGGGGGAGTCCGATCCAGCAGCAGTATGGGTCATCTCTTTCTCCAAGAGAGATTTCTGTCATTCAGAGACATTTCCTAGACCTAGGTGACTGCCCAGTCTGTTAATTCCCCTTTCTTTTTATCAGGCTTTCTTCTCTTGAGCAGAGTCTCGCAGCAACAGAAGCGAGACTCCGAGTCAGAACTCAGGTTCCAACTTCCTTGCTTGCTTTAACTTAACAGGCGATATACTCCTTCTTGACCGAAGGTCAAGTAGGTCTTTTTCCTGAGGTAGCTTCTCAAATATTTACACCTTCGGTTCCTGCGCACTGGTTCCATGCCAGTTGCTCACGAAGCTATCCTCTCCAAGTGCTGACGGAGTTGTGATGTTTGTTTTTCAGCAAATAAACTAGAATCCTTTCCAACTCCCTTCAGGGAGGCCAGAGTGAGTAGTGCCTTACCACATTGAGTCACTTCCGCTTTCAGTCTCTTTCAACGTATGGGGTTATCCCTAACTTGCTCCTGCTGCATCCCTCCTCGACGCACATCTGCCTTTATTTGCCTTAAAAAATCCAGCCCGTTTTTTTTTTCTGTCAGAATGTTTTTCTGCCTCCTTGATGGGCTAACCTCACCTGCACCTTCTTGCTCACCAAGTAAGGGGTTCAAGTGCGTCGGGTCCTGTTGTTTGTTTTCATCTGCACTTTTTGGTCTACCCTTAACTAGTAGGCTTTACCTCTGGCTTTTTCAGCTCCTAACGTCCTTTACGTCAGATTAGTACATCTTTGACACTATTAATTTTGGTCCTATACCAGATTGTGAGACCGGGTTCTCACCGCTCTCCCAGAGTGGTTGCGGCTTCCTGGCAGAGTTCATTTTTGTGTCCGTTACAGTCGTCTGTAAAGTGGTGTTACAACTCAAGCACTTAGCTTGTGAGCACTATATTCTAGATGCTCTTTACAAGACAGCTCCTTTTATTAGCAGGACAGTCCTTGGCCATCCTTTCTGAAGTTCACCCTGTCTCCTCCACCCTACTCAGGGTTGTTGGTTTTAGCTCGGTACTCTCCCACTAGTTTGAATGAGTGATGGAGACTTAGTCCAGGAAGATATGGAAATTACGTACTTACCGTAATTATTGATCTTCTTGGATAGTCTCCATCACTCATTCACATGCCCACCCACCAGCCCCTGGGTTCACTCATTCTCTTTCCTGGTCTTCATGATCCTGTGGCTCTGGCTGAGAAGACATTATTCTTGACCCTTCTTGCAAGGGCCATCTGGGCCCTCTCAGGCCCAGAAACTCAGGATAAGTTATTTTCATTAGTTATGCTGTACCTCCTCTGTCGAAAAGGCACTGAGGCGGTTGGAGGCTCGACACCAAGCTAGTCTTGCGGTGCCGCGCATGCATGGTCCTGTCTCGGCACCGACCCTTCTGAAGATTTTAGGCTCCCGCTTCGTCCTGGCGCCTCCAGCACTATCCCACTAGTGTGAATGAGTGATGGAGAATGTCCAAGAAGATCAATAATTATGGTAAGTACGTAATTTCGATTTTTTTTGTAGCAGATTCAGCAGTTTATATAGCCAAGTTTTCTCCTAGCCCTACCTCATTTGATGACTTTTGAAAACCATTATGGCAGATAGGCAGCTAATATGGCAAGTTGCTCCAGCAACGAGGTTGTATCTGACCACCTGCAATTTTGCAACCAAGAGGGGGAGGGCAGACTGTCATAGTCACAAAAAGAAACTGTCCTTGCACTGCTCACACTCCGCATCAGGTTCAGGGACTGCTCAGCCTGTACCTCATCCTTGCATAAAAAGTGAAAACAGGCTCAGGTCCAGTTCTCTTCATTCTGCCCTGAGGCAGCTGTCTCACTTGAGTGCGGGAGTTCCTTTGTCCCCTTTTTTATCATCATTGATAAGGGATGATATCACTCCAGAAAAATGAAGTCTTTACGCTGCACAGAAAGAGGTAGGATGCAAGCCAAGGCAGCCAAGTCGTGTTCAGAAAATCCAAGAGGGACTGCACTCCAAAATACACAAGCAAAATTGCTGCAAAATGTCAATTTAATTCCAAAATTCCCTGAGGAAGACCTAACAGTTGAAGCGCAGTGGATTCTGGCTGAGGTATTCTGTACCTGTGTTGTATTCCAGTTTGGGAATTAAATTGAAATTTTGCTTGTGCATGTGTATTTTGCAGTGCAGTCCCTCTTGGACTTTGTCACACCAGTCTTCTTTCTGCCCTCGGGACTGATTCCTCTGTCTGTCTTCTGGGGGTGCTATGTATTCTCTGCACAATGTACCACTGTGCTTGTAGTGCTATTAAAGGTGCCGGAAACTTTCTTGGAGTTGGTACTTCCTTCCGTGCCAAGACCTTCCTCAGTGCAGCTTCCCCTGAGATGCTGCTACCGGCACTGGATCCAGCTTCAGTTCCCGGCAGGGAATGCCCATTGGATCTACTGGATCTTTACCCCTTATTTGAGTGTGATCAAGAATTCAATCCAGATTTTTAATTTTTTATTTTTTTATTTAGTTGTTTTACCAGGTATAGCACACTAAGCTGGAAGCTTTTTTACAGGAGCGACCTGGGAGCACAAGGAGGTTAAGTGACTTGCTCAGGGTCACACAGTATGCAAGTGGAAGCTGTGGGATTCAAACCCAGGTCTAGTCTGCTGGATGTAACCAGATTTGCAGCTCAGAGCCTTAGACCACTGCGCTATACTGCCTCATTATCATTATCATTATAATTATTATTGATAGATTATCATTGAAGATGAGAGATGATTTTGAAGAGTATCCTTCAGACCGTGAGAATAGATTCTGCCTGCTCACATGGTAAAAACTCCCCAAGAGAAGCTCTGTCTTTTCAGTCACTACTGAAGAATGTGCCTGAACTCTAAAGTTTGAGACAGTGGCTAGGGTCAAAGCTAAGAAGTCAGTATCAGGCAGAAAATGTTGGAGAACCCTCCTGCTCCTGTGCCACAAGAGACCCTTCCTGGCCCTGGATAGTTTTAGGTCTTACCAGACCTGTAAGGAGACCCTGCCCTCAGATGTTCTTTTCCACACAGAGGGCGGACGATATCTGTTACCCTCAGGGTGAGCCAGGTCCTTCCTTAGAAAAAGAGACGGCTTGGTGCTGGGACCCATAAATAGGAACCAGTGGTGAAGGCTGATTTTTGGAAGATACGAAAATTATGTACTTCCAGGGACGTGGATATGTTGTTCATCCACACTTCTTGGCATGTCCCTTTTCCCTTTAATTCTTGCCGGAAGGTCTTAAAGCGTGCTCTTCCCACCCACCTGGGTGGTATAATCTTCGGCTCTACCCCATGATGCCAGATCTTCCTTTTCGCTGGTAGATTCAGGTTGCCTCCTCTCCGCTTCCACGTTTTGTAGGCCCTGGCCTCGTTTCTTTAGGACTCTCTGAAGATTAAGCTTCTACGAGCTAGCGATTGCGAATTTTGCTATTCGATCATGAACGATAAATCTTCCATCGGTGCCCGTGCGGCCAGAAAATGTTGCGCACAGACCCGCATGCCACTTACGTTCACTGTCTGGGTGTCAGCCATAACACTCAGGCCTGCAAGATTTATCTCGCGTTTCACCCGAACGTTCTCGCACGTCTCAAGCTGGGCAGGCCCGAAAAACGGAATCCTCTGGTGATTTCGAAGGAGGCCTGGTGGGCGGTCTCCGCGGCTGCGGGGTCCGCTGAGCAGTTAGAGCAAATGCAGGCCTTCAAGGAAGAGGCAGTACGGGCTGCAGAGCTCTCCTCTCAGACGATATTTGTTCCACTTAATCTGGACTCCACTTTCTCGGGCTCTTTTTGGGAGGTGTGACAATCTCTTCCCCACAAAGGGCGAAGGGCCTTCGGGCGCGCATGTCTCCCTGTCCTGTAAAAAGGACAAGGAACCGAGAGAGTCTTCGTCTCGGCAAAGACGTTCTTGGGATCGAGAGCGATCTCGGTCCCAGGAATCTCTGGTCTCGACTTCGGTTGAGACTGCTACTTTCTCTGCTGGCTTCTCAGCTCTGCTGACTGGTCAGCCGGTCAAAGGCTTGATCGAAGACACAGTGGAGATCTCTGTCAACCAGGTCGATCTATTGTCGCCCGACGAGGCTGACAACTCTCTTACTAGGACTCCAGTCCTGCCTCTTCCTGATGAGGAGACGCAGCCAGCTAGTAATACCGTCGAGGAAACTGTCCCTGATCCGGGAAAATCACCAGTTCCCCGGTGTCTCCCGAGCAGCCTAGTTGGCCAGTCCGATAGGCAGAGGAAGGCGCATAAGCGCTCAAAGAAAAGGCGACGCCGACACTCATCTTCATTGTCCTCAGATGAGGAGTGGCTTCGACAGAATCTCCGACGCTACAAAGATCTTATGTGGCAACAGCTGATATTGTCTGGCCAGAAACCGGCTTCGATTTCCACACCGGCCATTACCTGGCTTTTGCCTTCTTGGCCGAAGCCAGCTCCATGGGCACCGATTATCTCGGTTCCTCTGCCCGCGGAGCCGGCAAAATCTGCCCCAGTTCGGCCAGAATCAACCTCTCCACCGATTGTGGTGGAGCTGCCGCCTGAACAGCCCATGGGAGGTGCTCCTTCGAAGGAAGTTCGGAATGTTCCAGGCCTTCCCCGCAGGTTATCGGTCACCCTCACACCTGGCCGGCCGATTTATCCGGATACTTCGGATTCTGGCGACGCCAACCTTCACTCTCATCCATTAGACGATTAGTCGGTGGGTAGTCTGTCGAAGGAGGAAGGTCCTTCGTCCTTCCTAGGGATTCTCCGCCTCATCTCCAAATCCACAGATATGCCCTTGGAGCCCTTCCAGAAACGGGCGGAGTACCCCATTATGGATATCCTAAAAAGGGGCGGAGTACCCTCTTACACATACCCTGATGGAAGCCTTCCCAGTGGTTGAGGCCATTGTTGGTCCGGCTTAAGAGCTATCGCAGTACCCTGCCTCCTGTCCAGCGCCGTCGGCCCAGATTGCCCATAAGTATGCAGTGCCCATTTGGTCCCTCTCGGGGTTCGCAGAACACCCCTCTTCGGAGGGGTTGGTGACCGCTTCTATGTTCAGGCGCACAGGAAGCTCAGCAGACATGGATAGACCTCCAGATAAGAAGTCCAAAAAATTGGACCACTCTGCCAGGAAGGTCTATGCCGCCTTTTCCCTAGACCTCCATCAGGCAAGCTCGGCCGTATTCATGGCGCATTTTTCTCATGCCCTGCTGAGCTCCTTGAATGAGGTTCTCCAGCAGGTCTGTGACTAGGGTTGGGCCTTTGCCAAACAACTCCAGACAGCCCTGGATCTCGTGGGGCTCATGCGCACGTTCGGTGGCAACCACAGGGCCTAGCTGAGATTATCCATCTTCACAGCTGATACGCAGCACAAACTCACTGATGTTCCTTTCCTGGGCACTAATCTCTTCGGCCCAGGTGTGGATGGTCACCTTCAGCGAATCGAGCAGTCCAGTGCCACCTTGGACTCTGCTGCTTCTGCTCAGAAAGAAGCCCTTGGCTCCAAGAAACAGCAGAAGAAGAAGAAGCCATTTCAGCACCCTGCTACTGCGACCGAGCAGCCCTTCTTCCAGGGTGGGCAGTAACAGCAGGCACAGGCTTTTCGCCGTCTGCCCAAGTTTGGGCCTCCAGTGGCCCACAGACAGGGAGGTCGGGGTTCAGGTAATTTCCAGTCTGGACCCTTTTCCTCCAAGCCTGCCCAGTGACGGGATAGGGGCTGCCACACCTATTCCCATCACTCGAGCTCTGAGTCCTCCCATGGGGACGGCTCCGCCACTTTCTTTCCGCCTGGTCCGCTGTTACCACAGACAGGTGGGTTCTAGAAGTGGTCTGCCAGGGTCTGCGTCTGGAATTCAAGCAGTACCCTCCCAGTCGAGCCCGCACCTCACGGGAGGAAGGGGTATCAGTCCACACTGAGTCGGCTCTGAGAGATGACATAGCCCAGCTCCTCCTCTAGGAGGCGGTGGCCCGAGTGACTGATCCCCCAGTCAACCCAAGGTTCGTTTCCAGGTACTTCCTGGTCCCGAAGTGGACGGGGGGGGCTGGCGCCCCATTCTAGATCTGCACGACCTGAACCAGTTTCTCGGGCCACGCACCTTCAGAATGGTAACTCTGCCCCAGATCATACCATCCCTGGAGCAGAACATGTGGTTCTGCTCACTGGATCTCCAGGACGTGTTTTTTCACATCCCAATCTGTCCATCTCACCGGCGTTTCTTCTGCTTCAGAGCAGAAGGAACCCTCTATGAGTTCCGAGCCATGCCATTCGGCCTGTCATCGGCCCCATGGATCTTCACCAAATGCATTGCAGTGGTGGCAGCCCACCTCCAGCGACGAGGGTCAGAGTTTATCTGTACCTCGATGATTGGCTCTTAGCAGGTTCCACCCAGCAAGAGGTGGAGAGGTCCAGGGATCTGGCCCTCCAAACCTGCTCTCAGCTTGGCCTACTGATCAATGAAGCCAAGTCGGAGCTCATGCCTTCACAGGTGATATGCTTCATCGAGGCAGAGCTCGACTCCTGCTGAACCAGAGCCCGGCTACCGGTGCACAGGGCAGAGGTTCTCTCCTCCTTTGCCCAATCATTTCTGGTTGGGCACTTGCGCCCTGCCCGGAACTTTCTGCACCTTCACGGGTACATGGCAGCTTGCACCACCGTGGTCCGATGGGCCCGCTGGCTTATGCATCCCCTTCAGTGGGAGCTGGCTGTCCTGTGGACTCAGTGCCAAGGTCATTTCGACCAGCTGATCACTGTAACCCAGAAGATTTGGGATGCTCTCCAATGGTGGACCGTCCTGGATCATCTGCAGGAAGGGATCCCATTTTTCCGCCCTGAGCCGACAGTCGTCCTCACAACCGATGCCTCTCTCATGGGCTGGGGAGCCCACATGGGGAACAACACGGCCTACGGGTTCAGGACCCCCCGAGGAATCCCAATATCATATCAACCTTCTAGAGCTCAGAGCGGTTAGAATGGCACTGTCAGCTTTTGCTCAGCAGCTCCGGGGTCAAGTGGTTCAAGTCCAGACGGACAATACCACAACCATGTACTACCTCAACAAACAGGGTGGCACGCACTCCTGGCTGCTGTGCAGGGGAGCACTCCGCATCTGGACACTCATGAGCTGACTGGAGGCAGATCTCTTAGCCATCCATGTGGCAGGAGCCTCAAACCAACTGGCGGATGCTCTCAGCCACATAGGCGAGACATCCCACAAGTGGTCTCTCCATCCAGAGGTAGCTCACAGCCTGTTCTCCCACTGGGGCAAACCACTGGTGGACCTGTTTGCCTCCAGGGAAAATATCAAGCTGAGGCTGCAGGGCTCGCTGCAGGGGGATGCCTTCTCGAGGCCGTGGACCCCAGGCCTTTTCTGCCTCTTCCCTCCATTTCCCTTGATCCACAGGGTGCTTCTCAAGGTGAGGAGGGACAAGGCGCAGGTGATTCTGGTAGCCCCAGACTGGCCCCACCAGTTCTGGTGTCCTGATCTCCTCAGCCTCAGCTGCAGGCCCCTGGAGCGGCTTTGTACACGCCCAGACCTGATATCTCTCAACCAGGGAAGGGTCTTCCATCCGGATCTTCAATCCCTGCACCTCACAGCCTGGTACCTGAGCGGCTCGAGTTCCAGGCTTTGGGTCTTTCCAAAGATGTCTGCACCGTGGTGGAGGCATCTAGAAAGGAATCGACCAGGAAATGTTTTGCCTTCAAATGAAAAAAGGTTCTCCATTTGGTGTCAGGGAAAGGGTCTGGAGCCCTTGTCCTGTTCTGTGGCTGACATTCTCGACTACCTTTGGTCTCTCTCCATAGGGGGTCTACGGTCATCGACCCTTAGGGTGCACCTGGCAGCCATTTCTGCTTACTGGGCGCAGGGCCGGTCAGCCAACTTTGGAACAGGAGACAGTGGTTGGGCACTTTTTCAAAGGCCTGGATCACATATTCCCTCCGGTGCGTGAACCTTCACCTCCGTGGGATCTGTTGCTGGTTTTGGCAGAGCTCATGGGCAAGCCATTCGAACCCGTGCACAAATGTGAACTGTCACACTTGTCATGGAAAACTGCCTTCCTGGTGGCTATCACATCTGCCAGTAGGACAGGGGAGCTCCAGGCGCTTTCAGTGGACTCCCCTTATCTGGCCTTTCACAGGGACAAAGTTGTCCTGCGCCCCCACCCGAAATTCCTTCCGATGGTGGTGCCAGAGTTTCACCTTAACCAGGTGTTGACTCTTCCGGTTTACTACCCTAATTACACCTTGGACATCGAGTACAGGCTCCATACCTCGGACCTTGAGATGTGCTCTCTCCCACTACAAGGAGAGGTTCGCCAGCTGTTTGTCACCTACGCTGAAGCTGCTTCTGGCAGACCTGCAGCCAAATGGACCATAGCAAAGTGGATTACATCATGCATATGCCTGTGCTATGAGTTGGCGGGCAAGGAGCCTCCAAGAGGGATAAGAGCTCATTCTACCCGCCATACTGCTGCATCGGTGGCTGCTTCCAGTGACATCCCTATCCATGAAATCTGTGGGGCTGCTACCTGGAAATCAGCAAGCACCTTTATTACCCACTACCACATCGACCTTGAGTCACGCAGGGGTGCTGGTTTTGGGGCCTCGATTCTCCAGTCTTTATTTCCTAAGCAGGCGGTGTGCGCCTTGCCTCCCTCCTCCCAGAGAACTGCTTGGAGTCTGCCAAGAAGTGTGGATGAACATATCCACGATCCTAGAAGAACAGGTTACTCACCTGTAACAGTAGTTCTAGGAGTGGTATATGTTGTTCATCCACACACACACACACCCAGCCTCCCCGGCTTCGTGCGCACACCCTTGTTCCAGCGTGCTAAGATGTGGTGTCATGGGCCGGAGCCGAGGTATATACCACCCAGGTGGGTGGGAGGAACCAGCTTAAAGACTTCCGACAAGATTTAAAGTGGAAGGGGACATGCCAAGGAAGTGTGGATGAACAACATATACCACTCCTAGAACTACTGTTACAGGTGAGTAACCTGTTCTTCTAGGAATGGTATGTATTGTTCATCCACACTGACACTCAACCTGGCTTCCAGCGAGCTTAGATCTGGCGTCATGGGGCGGAGCAGAGGATTATACTACCTGGGTGGGTGGGAGGAGCCAGCTTTAAGACCTTCCAGCAAGAATTAAAAGGGAAAGGGACATGCCAAGAAGTGTGGATGAACAACATATACCACTCCTAGAACTACTGTTACAGGTGAGTAACCTGTTTTTATTGTAATTGTTGATATTGCAGAATACCTTCACCATTTATTACCTTACCACCCACCATTGCCCCATCAAGCAGAGCCAGGGCCTCTGGAGTGCTCACCCTTTAGTGCTGGTCGGCACCACAAGTACATGGGCATCTCCCCAGTTGCACTTCCTTGGCTTGGCCTTCAGAAAATATACACAAGGGGGTTGGGACTCATTTTTGGGTCCTCTCACCCATCAAAAAAATAACTTAAAGCTGTGATGAAGGTCTTTCTAGGGCCCTCATGCCAACCCGGAAAAAAGTATAAAAAATAGGGGATGGTAGCTCCCTTTCTTCCTTCCTTTTCTTCTGTCCTCTTTCCTCCGTCCCTGTAGTATATCCCCTTGTTTGGATATATCCCTATTACTTGCTGCAATCTATGCTTCTGGGCACTATCCAGTCTATCTCCACTTGGCCGTTGCACTGCCTTTAGGAGGTGCTATGCGCTGGACTAGAGCATGTACACTAGCTCTTTCACAGGGTACATCCCTGTTCCAGGAGAAGCAAGTAATGTCCTCTCGTATATTTTTCTGACTATGTGAGACAGTCTTTGGTTGGTATGCCCCTTTGTTTCCCTTATGCCAGCTGATCTGCTAGCTCACTATCCTTTAGGGATGCCTGGGGAAACCAGCACATTTTGTCACATAGTCCTACATCTCCACATCAAGCTGGAATCCTCTTTTTTTTTTTCCTAGCAAGGGGAAAAGGAACATTTCAACTGACTAGCCAGTCAGTCCTCTATCTGGTAGTGAGAGGTCCCCCCCCCCAGGAGTCCCATCTGTGTCATTCCTAATCTTATCTGTGTCAATCTTCACCATTCATCACAGGTGGGTACTGGCTGGAGATCAGGACCCGGGGCCTTTTTTTTTAGAAAGGATAGGCGGGCGGCTGGCGTCGGCGCCGTCCCTCGAACCCGACGTGACTCGTGGCGCTCAAGGATTAGCCGTTAGGCTGCATACGACTCCGCCTGCCTACCAGTTCTTCGTCTCCCGCCGTCGAGGGTCGCCTCGTGGGAAGCCTAAGCGAGAATTCAAATTTTGAGCCTTCAAGCCTGCGTGTTTAGCTCTACTAGTTCTCTGTCTGCTCCACTCGGCGTCGCCGGTAAGATCTTTCCTGTTGTTTCTGTTTCAGCGACGTCAGTCTGTTTTTTTGGTTTTTTCCGTAGGTCATATACCGCGTCAGAGGGCAAGAAATCGCTGAAGGCAGGCGGCCCCTATGCGTCGGTGCCCGTGCGGCCGCAAGTACTCCGTCACCGACCAACATGACCGGTGCCTTTCGTGCCTTGGCCCGTTACACGACATGGACTCGTGCGACGCCTGCTTCTCGATGGACCGCCGCGTTTTGGAACAGCGCGCGTTTAAGGTCGGGCGAGCTCCGCCGACTTTCGGAGGTAGGCCGCACTCGTCGGGCCAAGCCGCGTTCTCTCGGCCCTTCCTCCGGGTCCCTTCCCGGTTCTATACGGACCGCGGAGGAGGAGCCTCGGCTTCTTTAACCTAGCACGTGGCGAGGCTCCTCCCATGGCGCGGGAGGCCCGTCCGCTTCCCCGGGAAGGGCGGGAGAGCGCTGCCCTGGCAATCACCCCTCCGGTGAAGAGCTCCCAGTGTCTCTCCGCGGTCCGTTAGGCCCAGGTCAACGCGTCCTCGGCGCGTGCAGCCGTGGCGCGACCAGCAGTGCCGTGGGTCCCTATCGGCGCCGACCTGATTAGCGCCGTGGGGGCTTGTCGGCACCGTTCAGCAGTGCGAACTTCTCTCGGCTGCGATGGAACCGCCTTGGCGTCGTCATCCATCCATGTCTTGCAAGCTCGGCACCGTGAGGGGCCGCCGGTGTCGTCTGTCGGCGCCGACGTCGGCGCCGTTAGGACTTTCCGGTGCGCTTTCACGGCGCCGAAGCGATCCGGCACACGTCGTCTGAGCCGGAGTCCTTCAGGGTCGTTGGCGCCGCGCTGGCCCCTCGCGCTGCTCGGCGGTCGGCGGCCTGGTCGATGTGATCGGCTCGAGGCTAGAGGTTTCCGTCGGTGCCGTCTCCATCCGGGTGCCCTCCCAGGCACGGCGGACCTGATGGTGCCCGCGGCTGGCCCTGAGCCAAGGACTGCTGGCCCAAGCTGCCTTGCCACCTTCCGCTGGCACCGCTCGCGGTGCTGTGGAAGCGGCGGGGGTTGCTTGACTTCTGGGCCTCTGGAAAGGTATCCCTCCTGGCCCCCTACCGTTTGGCTTAGGGCCTCGGACTCTTCCTCTTGAGTCCGGCTCGAGTCGGATGGGCAGTCACACCCGCCGGGGTTGCCTGCAGGGAGGACCGAGCTGGCGGTTTCCTCGTCGGGTCTCGGCCAGCCCCCCTCCGAGGTGAGTTGGGTTCCCTCTAAGGCTAGGGTCAGTGGCGCTGACCAGCGGGCTGTGGTGCGTGCCACCATTGCCTTGCAGCCTGGCCTTGGAGGGTTCCTTGACCCCTCGGCAGTGGTACCCCTTACTGTGACATCTCTCGGTCGCCCAACTTCGGGGCCTATCGAGAGTGCCACGAAAGGGGAGGGTGCTCTTTCCGGGATGGCCCCCTCGGGGGCGACCCTGGCTACTGAGCTGCCTAGGCTGGCCGCCGGGGACCAGGACCCTTCGGTTCCGAAGGGTCGGGGGTATGGGTTGTCGCGCGGCCCTTCTCTGGGACCCACCCGGGCCCCGGACCGGAGCCGGAGTGCGGACTTCCACCCTTCCCCTCGGGTTCCTTGAGAGGGTCCCATTCTTTCGAGAGCAGGGGACCGTCCTTGCCCCGGACCTTACGGCCCAGTCGCCTCACTTGGGGTTCTTTTGGGAGCAGTCTAGGCAATACCGAAGCAGTTGTGCAGCTGTGGGACTTGGGTCTTCCAGGACTCCCCGTGGGAGTCTGTGGTCCGCTCCTGTAGCCCTGGCAGAGGTCAGCCGACTTCTTCTCTGGCTCTGTCCACCCCCTCTGCCGCCTTCTCCTGGTTCCCAGGTATCCTTGGTCCTTCTGGACCCCTCACCTGGGAACAGTTCCAGCTGAGTGGCTGCTCGTTTCCCTGCTACGTTAGGGCTTTGGACAGTCAGGTTTTCAACCTCCCCGAGCAGCCACCCTCTGAGCTTATGGTGACCTCCAGCTCCTCATCCCCCTCTTCTGGGGGAGAGGAACCTTCTGTCCACATCTCTCCTGCTGCTGATCTCTCTGAGTATCAGCGTTTCCTCGTGAGGATGATGGAGGACCTTCACCTTTCTCCCTCTTCTATTAGCAATCCAGAGCATGCGGCGCACGCCTTTCTAGGCGATTTTGGGTCAGCCACCCTCGTGGTGCCGCCTTGGCCCGCTCCCTTTCGGGAGGCATCCTTGCGTTTCTGGCAGAGGCCCTTCTCCGGAGTTCCTGCCCCTAGGGACCTTTGCCAGAGGTATTGCGCTCCCCAGGATTCTCCAGGTTCCTTGCCTCATCCGCGATCGGTTGATGCACCTGGACACTCCTGATGGGCTGCGCCCTCCACGTGACCGGCCCCGGTTAAGACTCCTCGGTTTTGATTTCTGGGGAGGAGGACTTTCTACGCCGCGGCTCCTTCTCTCCATTTCTGCATCAGGCCCTCGCTGCCTATAACAGGTACTTGTGGTCAGCGCTAGGTCAAGTCCTAGCCGCCCTGCCTGACTCGGAGCAAACCAGGCAAGCCATTGCTTTCTCTGCACGTGGCCTGGAGCTAGCAAAGCACCAAGCAAGGGCATCTTACGACACCAATGAGGTAGCTACCAGGGTCGTAGGGACAGCGATCTGCACCAGAAGATCGGCATGGCTTCGCCTATCCCGGTTGTCACCCTTGGCCCGGCATAGGGTGATTTGCTCCGCTCACCAGGGAACCTATCTCTTTTCCTGTAGAGCGAGATGGCGTTTGTCGAGGCAAATTCCTTCCCCCTCCGGGGAACCCGTCTCGCTTTTCCCACTCTCGGGCCTCCTCAGACCCAGAAGGTTCCCCCCCTTAGTGTGTCACCCACTGAGGGCTAAGGCACGCTGTCCCTTAGGGTGCAATCAGTCAACCCCCTTCGGGAGGCTTGATACTCACCCACCTGTGATGAATGGTGAAGATTGACACAGATAAGATATGAAAATTACGTACTTACCGTAATTATGATCTTTCTGTGTATCTTCACCATTCATCACAATCCCTCCCTCCATCCCCCTTGGGGCTCCAGTCTCTGGATCCTCCTCCCTCTGTGCCTTCCCTCTCTTCTCGGTTAGGTGCCGAGTCCTCTGGGGCAAACAGGGGCAGTTCCCCTCCACTGGTTTAGTGGAACTATGTGGGGAAGTGTCTTCTCATTCCTAGTCCCCTCAACTTTGCCATCTTTGGCACCTTGCTTGAGTGAGATTAGTGGGGGCGCTTGAGAGGACAGTCCCTAAAGGGTACAGTTTAAGTGCCTCTCCTTCTTTCTACATATCTTCACCCTTAGGTGCGAACTGGGGTTGCCCTCCTGCTGTTATCCATCTATTTAAAAAAGGGGAATCTCCTCCCTTTTTCACCAAATATCTCTTTAGAGTGCATACTGGGTCCCTGTACCCTGTCCTTCTCCAGAATAGCCGACTTGCTTTTGGGGTATTGCCAGTTATTCTGTGCCTTGAATTCTGGCAGAGAGCTTTGCTAACTCCTTGCAGTTTCTATACTCTCTGGTGACGGACAAGGGTCCTGATCCTTGTTACCTCTCACTCTCTCAAAATTCTCCCCTTCCCTCCCTTCTCCGTTTCCAGAGATTGGGGCCCCTACCCAATCCCCTTAGTCTTACTTCTTCCATGCTGTCCTCTCAGTCGTTATTTCTCCTTTTAGTTCAGTTTTCTCTTCCTTTTTCTGTCCCTTGGACTCTCTTGTCCCACCCTCATCCCTTCCTCTTACCTCTCTGGCGACTCAGAACTGGTAGGCAGGCAGAGTCGATGCAGCCCCAACGGCCTAATCCTCGGCCACGTGTACATTGGCCCGAGACGGGCGCCCGATGCTGCGCGTCGGCTCCTCCTATCCTTCTTAATTAAAAAAAAAAAAAGGCTCCCGCGGGGTCCTGATCTCTGGCCAGTACCCACCTGTGATGAATGGTGAAGATACACAGAAAGATCATAATTACGGTAAGTACGTAATTTTCATTTTTGGCAGTCCTCTCAGTTACCAGGGGGGGAGGGTCCTCTGTTCTTCTGCCAGAGACACATGCTTAAGGGCTGCTGCCTTTAAGATCACTGTGCACCTCCTGTCAGGCTAGTGGTAGAAGGCTCTGACTCCATACCCAACTACCCATTTGTGCCACCTACTGTGCCCTATTTCTCTCTATAAAAGTTGGTAGTCGGGGATTTATTTTTCCATTTATTTATATTCCTGTATCCTTTCCCTGTCCCTTTGAGCTAGGAAAATTTGTAGCCCTCTCTGTCTCTCTCTCTCGCTTCCTTCGTTTCTCTCCTGGCAAACAGAACTGAGATGCGTAAGGGGGCCGGCAACAGTTATTGACTGGCACGCGACACCACGTGGGATTTGCAGGCGCCATGCTCTGTAGCTGACAGCAGCTCCCTCACTACAAAAAAAATTAAAAAAATTCTCACACAGGGTCCTAATGCCTTCTACCCCAGATCCGAAAGTGGTAATCAGTGATGAAGGTTAATTCTTGGAAGATCAACACACATCTCCCGCATATGGATGTGGGGATGCATTTCTGATGAGTCCCAAACACATTGCTTCTGGAGACATTAGCGCAGTGGGCTTCCCACTCCAGCAGGCAGGCATCCAAGCTGAGTCATCTCTGGCTCCGTTGGGGAGAAGGGGAAGCCCTGGAAAAGGTTGTCATCAACAGTCAACAATTACGTTCAGTACATAATTTTCACTTTTGGCCCTTATCCCCAGTGCTGACCCTTTCTAGAGCCAGCACCTCATCTCCAACCACGTCTTCCTCAGAAGACTATGAATCACCTATCCACCTGGCCTCATCTGCTTAGTATACCCTATACCATCAGTTCTTGATGGAAGATGCTCCATACACTTGAGCTACAGGCCTACACAAGCTGCAAGCTGGCAATCCTGCTTTTGGGACTCCTAGGAGTTCCTAATCCTGACTCTTGTCATTCTCTATGGCCTAGAACAATGGAAGAGGCAGCCAGGGCCATATGAAGGCATCCCTCTTCCATCACTGCCATCCCCAGGGACTGCAGGAGATGTACCTCACCCTACATCAGGGATTCAGGGAACCGCCTTCCTGAGGAGGTTGTGGGGTCAAAAACAATGGTGGAATTCAAGAATGCACAGGACAGACATAAGGCGATTATAATGGGGGCAGGAGGAAGTAGGCTATTGGTTAACTAGAATCTGCAGCTTCTAGGATCGTAGATATGTTCTGTCCACACTGTTTGGCATGTCCTTTCCCTTTAAGAATCTTGCCAGAAGGTCTTGAAGCTGGCTCCTCCCACCTACCCAGGTGGTATAACCCTCAGCTCCGCCCTATGATGCCAGATCTTCCTTTACGCTGGAAGATACAGGTTCCCTCCTTACCACTATCCTGTTCAGTAGGCCCTGGCTTCAAAATCCTCAGATTTGCTTAAACTTAAACTCGTCAGAGTTAATAAAAATCACTTTGCGATCTCGACCGTTATGGAAGCTAAATCTTCTCCCGGTTTCTGCCGCTGCCGGTCCGGGCAAAAGATGTCTCGCACAGACCCGCATGCCACGTGCTTGAATTGCCTGGGTGTCAGCCATGACATCCAGGCCTGTGAGATGTGTTGCGCATTTCACCCGAACGTCTTGGACGATCATCTCGCATGGCTAAAATTGGGCAGACTGGAGAAACGGAATCTGCCAGTCAACTCTAAGGCATCCTGATGGGCTGTCTCCGTGGCTGTGGGGTCCGCCGAGCAACTCAAACAAATGAAGGCCTTCAAGGAAGAGGCACCTCGGGCCACGGATCGGTCCTCAAAGTCCTTTTTTGTACCGCTCAACTTGGGCTCCACTTTCTCCGGATCCTTTCGGGAGATGAGCCAGTCCCTTCCCACCAAGGGCGAGGGGCCTTCGGGCACACATGTCTCTCGGTCCGTTAAAAAGGACAAGGAACCAAGAGAATCTTCATCTCACCGACAACATTCCTGGGATCGTGAGAGATCTCGGTCCCAAGAATCACATGTCTCGACTTTGGTCGAGGTTGCAGCCTCGGCCGCTGGTTTCACGGTCCCACCGTCAGGCCAGCCCACCCAGACATGGACGATGATCCGGTTGAGATCATCCTCGACCCAGTCGACCAGTTGTCACCCGACGAGGCCGACCGCTCCTTATTCAGGACCCCAGTCCTGCCTCTCCCCGATGAGGAGACCCAACCCTCTAGGAAACCCATCGGAGAACCGGTCCCCGACCAAGAACAACCACCAGTCCTCCCCGGTGCCTTCTGATGGTGTCCAGTGATATTAGCGCGGCAATAGCGCTTGAATTTATAATGCCAAAGACAAAAGAGCGCCCGGTTATGGAAAAGCGTGACTAACAGTATTGTTATCTTTCAGTAAATGCTACATTTTGGTTTCATTTCACTCAGTTCCAGTACCTGTGTGTCATTGAAGAGAACTGCTACATTTCGGGTTGCTGTGTTTGTCAATTGCTTCATTCAGTTTAGGTGTCATGCTGACGTATACTCCACTAATTAACGTTACCTCATTACAGTACCTGCAGTAACTGTTTAGTGTGTCGCAGTAGTTGGTTGACAATGGAAGTACGATACCTGAAAAGCCATAAAGGAGGAGATCTTGCATTGTGGCAGGGGTTTCTATACCGCAGAGAGTGCATTTGCGGGGAGAAATCTTATTGGAAATGCCTGCAGTATGCAGTAGGACACTGTGCAGCAAGGGTCCATATTATTGATGACCGAGTGGTGAAATGTATGGGGGAACATAACCACGTCCCTGATCCCGCCTCAGTGATGCATAAAGAGGCTGTTGCTGAAATTAAATGTAAGGCAGCAGCGACCACAGAAACCACCCACTAGATCGTGGTTGCTGGCCTTTCACAACTATTGCACCGTGTCCGCACAGCCTCCAGCTGTGCCATTGCTGAAAAGAACAGTCAGGAGGACAAGGCGAGTTGCCACAAGGCCTCCGCCTGAGCCAGCGGATGCTGTTTCTTTGGTATTGCCCCCCTGAATACTGCGTGACAGATAATGGGGAGAAGTTCCTATGTTTTGATTCAGGACCGGTCAGTGACCATTTCCTGATATTTGCAACAACTGACGATCTTGAAACACTGAAGGCAAGTAATCTTCTGTTTGCTGATGGCACATTTAACAGTTGTCCATCAATATTTGGCCAGTTACACACTATACATGCTATCAAACTTTGCACTGTAATTCCACTTTTGTATGTGCTAATGACAACATGCACAGCAGCAACTTATAATAAGGTGCTTACTGAAATAAATAACTTTGTTCAACACTCAGTCCGGAAACTGTGCTTATCGACTTTGAACAGGAAGCAGTAAAATCTTTCAGACGGTCTTTTCCCCCAAACATTGTTGCAAGGCTGTTTCTTTCATTTGTGCCAGTCAGTATGGCGTAAAGTGCAGGAGCATACTGAAATATGTAGCTGGTATAAGTCGGACCCAGTATTTACCCTGCACATAAGATGCTTGCCTGCATTGGCCTATATTCAAAAGCTGATGTTATGGCAGCATTTGTTGACTTACTGACACAAGAATTTTTACAAGCAATGCAAACATACTGGTACCACTCTTGAGATTGCTACTAAGATATGGGCTGGGTCGACCGCTTGGCAGAGGTGGGAGGCAGAGACCAGTGTTCCCGATCGATTTATGGAACTGCTATGATTCAGTGCTGTCTAAACTGCTGAGAACCATCAACACGGTGAAAGCCTGGCAGCGCAAATTCAACTTCTTTGTGGGTATGTATCACCCATCAATCTGGCGGGTCCTAGAATTTGTCAAGTCTGAGCAGTGGTACAATACCGCTTTGCTGGAGCAAGTTATTGCCGGTTCTTCAGTGGCAGGTGCAAGGAAAAAGTACAAAGATACTGCCAAGTGAATTGAAGGGATTGTCTCCCAGTATGGCTCCAGGTCCATATATGAATACATAAAGGGAATTGCTTACAATTTCCAGTTGCAAGTCTAGTGTGTCTTTGGCTGTTAAAAGTTCGCAGACTTCCTTTTTGAGTATTTACTTGCTGTACTGGGTATTGATGTGAAGTTTTTTTTTGTTTGTTTTTTAGCATAAAAAGCAACTCTTGATTAAGGATCGGATTAAAAATTGGATGAGGAGTGCTGTGTTAATGTTTTTTTTTAATTTTGTACTTTACTGGGTATTAGTGATGCCGTTTCTTTTTTGCAAGTAATTAATTATGAATTACTTTTATTATTTAATTGTGTGCTGTGCTTTTTTGTATCAATAAATTTTTGGGATTCGTATAGAATATTGTTGTTTGTTATACCTTCTGCCACGCTATAATTGTTGAGCGCTAAACTGTATACGCGCTCTGAAAAGCCTGCAACATTATGAACATGCTTCCATGGTTAGCACTATTTTAACTTTGTTCCCTTTCTGATAGACTCCATCGGTCACCCCAGTGATCTAGGTCTCGGACCCCTTCGATTGACAAGATAAAGGCGTCCAAGTGCTCTAAGAAGAGGCGTCATCGACATTCTTCTTTGTCCTTCTCAGATGAGGAGAGGCTTCATTGGAAACTCCGTCAACACTACGAAGATCTAATGTGGCAACAGCTGATCTTGTCCGGTCAAAAGCAGATTCTGGCTTCCACCCCGGCCATTACTTGGCTATTGCCTCCCAGGCCGAAGCAGACTCCTCTGGAGCTAGCCTGCACAGTTTCTCCTCCCACGGAGCTGGTCAAAACTGTTTAGGTTCAGCCAGAATCGATCTCACCACCAATCTTGGTGGAGCCGCCACCTAAACAGCCCCCGGTGGGGGTGCCTGCCAAAGAGTTTCAGCCTGTTCCGGGCCTCCCACGCAGGCTTTGTTACCCTCACGCCTGACCATCCTAAGCAGATGGAGGGAGACTGAAGTGGCCAGCTGATTTATCCAGACTCCTCGGAGTCTGAGGACTCTGACCTTCACTCCCGTCCCTTGGACGAGGAATCGGTCGGCAGTCTCTCAAAGGAGGAAGGCCCCTCTTCCTTTATGGGCATCCTCCATCTTATCTCCGAATCCACGAAGATGCCTCTTGAACCTGTCCAGAAATGGGCTGAATATCCCCTCATGGATATTCTCAAACGGGGTGGGATTCACCGACGGAAGCTTTTCCTGTGGCCAAGGCCATTGTTGGTCCAGCTTCGGAGCTATGGCAGCATCCTGTCTCCTGCCCTGCGCCGTCTGCCCATATGGCCAGCAAATATGCGATGCCCATTGGGTCCCTTTCAGGTTCACAGAGCACCCCTCTGCGGAAGGTCTGGTGACCAAATCTGTGTTCAGACGCTCTGGTAGTTCGGCAGATACTGATAGATCTCCGGACAAGGAGTCCAAAAAACTGGACCATTCTGCCCGTAAAGTCTATGCCACCACTACGCTGGTCTTCTGTCAGGCAAGCTCAGCTGTCATCATGGTGCATTTCTCTCACACTCTTCTGGGCTTCCTTGATGAGGTCCTTCTCACCTCCCTGCAGACCTCCAGACCACGGTCAAGCAGGTCTGGGACCAGGGTTGGGCTGTTGCAAAGCAGCAACTCCAGACGGCTCTGGACCATGGGGATTCATGTGCCCGTTCGGTTGCAGCCGTGGTTTCCATGCACCGCAGGGCTTGGTTAAGGGTCTCCATCTTCTCGGCGGACACCCAACACAAGCTAACGGACGTCCCTTTCCTGAGTACCGACCTTTTCGGCTCAGGTGCGGACGGTCGCCTCCAATGCATTGAGAAGTCCAGTTCCACCTTGGACTCCGTAATTTCTGCACAGACTGAATCTCAGGGTTCCAAAAAGCAGATGAAAAAGCCATCCTAGGAGCATGGATATGTTATTCATCCATACTTCTTGGCACGTCCCCTTCCACTTTAAATCTTGCCGGAAGTCTTCAAGCTGGATCCTCCCACCCACCTGGGTGGTATAAACCTCGGCTCCACCCCATGATACCAGATCTTCCTTTCCACTGGAAGATGCAGGTTCCCTCGTGCTCTCAGCATTTCGTAGGCCCTGGATTCTAACAGTCGGTTTTTACTGAAAATTAAACTCGTTCGAGTTAGCTATTGCGCTTTCGTCGCATCTACCATGGAGGAAAAATATTCCCCCGGTTTTCACCGGTGCCCCTGCAGCCAGAAGATGTTGCGCACTCATGCTCACCTCACGTGCATTTACTGCCTGGGTGTCAGCCATGACACCTCATTGTGCAGTTTTTGCCTGGCTTTCCATCCAACGTCCTGGACGGCTGCAAGGCACGCTTGAAGCTGGGGAGACCAGAGAAAATGAACCCACTGGTGAAATCGAAAGAGACGAGGTGGGCAGTTTCCGTGGCTGCAGGATCCGCCGAACAGCTGGAACAGATGAAGGCGTTCGAGGAGGAAGCAGCTCGCGCTTCGGCCAGTCAGAGCTTTTTTGTTCCACTGAACCTTGGCTCCACCTACGAGCTCCTTCAAGGAGTTGTGCCATTCTCTCCACTCAGAGTGGAGCGCTCTGGCTCAGACTCTCCTGCTCTCGAAAGAGAGATAAGGACCCTGTGTCTTCATCTCGGCTAAGACATTCTTGGGACCGAGAGAGGTCCGAGTCCCAGGAATACGCGGTCTCGACTTCAGTCAAGATCGCATCCTCGGCCGGCTTCACAGATCTTCCATCTGGCCAGGGGACCGAGGAAGTGGCCGACAAGGTCGAAATTATCCTCAACCCGATCGACCCCTTGTCGCTGGCTAATCCCGACTCCTTGGAAAGGACTCTGGTCCTTGTATTTCCTGATGAGGAGACCCAGCCTGCTGGTGTCCCCATTAAGGACCCGGTTCTGGACCCTCTGTTTTCACCGACCCCGATGTCTCCTGATCGATCTAGTTGGCTTCCCCGATCTCGGTCGAGGTCCAGAACCCTCTCAGCTGAACGACCAAGAAAGAGTCACAATCGCTCTATAAAGAGGCGATGCCACAGGTCTTCATCCTCCTCGGACGAGGAGAGGCTTCGGCAGAAGCTCTGTCGGTGCTATGAAGATCTCATGTGGCAGCAGTTTATCCTGACCGGGCAGAAGCCAGCTCCGCCACCTACCCCGGCCATAACTTGGCTCCCACCTCATAGGCCGACACCAACCCCTCCAGAACCAAAGCCACCGGTTCCTCTGCCTGTGGGGCCAGTCCGTCTGCCAGTTCATCCTATCCCATTCTCTCCACCGATTTGGGTGGAACCACCACCTAAACAGCCTGAGGGAGTGGCACCCTCGAAAGAGGACCGACAAGATACTGGGCTTCCCCAACGTCTGTCGATAAGTCACCCTGGACCGCCCTCGGCATATCTAGGGTAACTTGGGCAATAGACCGCTCTATCACGACTCTTCGGACTCTGACGTCACCAGCTTGCACTCACATTCCGGGAATGATGAGGCATCGGGAGGCGCAGAAATGGAGGAAGGCCCTTCCTCCTGCCAGGGCATTCTCCGCCTCATCTCCGATTCAACCGGAATGCCCCTGGAGCCCATCCAGAAAAAGGCGGAGTACCCTCTCACTGACATACTCAAGAGAGGGGGATACCCTGATGGAGGCCTTTCCAGTGACTGAGGCCATTGTGGGCCCGGCCCTTGAACTTTGGCAGCGTCCTGCCTCCTGCGCAGCACTATCTGCCCGCATGGTCCGCAAGTACGTGGTGCCCATGGGGTCCTTCCCGGGTTCACAGAGCTCCCTTCGGCTGAGAGCCTGTTGACCTCCTCTGTGTTCAGGCGTACTGGTAGATCTTACTTCAAGTGGGAGTTCTTACAGCAGGTTATCACAATAAGGACTATGCCGCAGGCACTAGGAACCACCGGAAAACTTCTCAGCCAGCAGTACCCAGCAGGGACTGCCCCCGACGTCGGTTCCACCCTGACGTTAGCCCTGGTACAAAAGTGGGTGGACCCAGTTCCACCCCAGTTCTTTTCCCGCTGCATCCTGCGCACATGAAGAGTTCATCAGTCTTGGCTTGCCAGTACCAGCCAAAAAACTTCGGGTTTTTCAGCCTTTTTCACAATTTCTTCAACTTTTTCGATGGTTTTTAGTCACCGACGTATGTCTTCACCGTCCTCGGTCTCCTCGTTGGGACCCCACGTCAGTAAGTGCGGTTGCGGCTGCCAGATACCTTCCAAGGATGGCCACAAGAAGTGCGTCTTTTGCCTGGGACCTAAGCACGACACCTCGGCTTGTTCGTCCTGCCAGAAATTTACCAGCCGGACAGAGAAAGATGGATCTGCATGCCTCAGGGGAGAAGGTGAAACGCAAGGATAAAACCGAGCGGTCCTGCGACAAAGACCGTAGTCTGTCCCGGCACCGATCCAGGTCACGGTCTCGCTCCTGCTCGTGGCCCTCTCCCAAGAAAGCCTGTGGTTCAATGGACTCAGATGAGCGTCCATAATCCAAGGATCAGGCTAAGGCTGGGTCTTCGGGGAGAGGCCAGCAAAGCCTAAGGTGACTCCGCTAAGGGTCACCGTTAAGTCCTCGGAGGTGCAAGCTTCGGCCCCGCCTTCCAAGGCCTCGGCGCCCATCGGCGGTACCCCGTTGTCTGTCCCCTTACTGATGCCGGGTGATGGGGCGACGGATCTAGGCGCAGCCGACAAAGAGGCTGCATCTCCATCCCCCAAGTCCCCAACCCCGGGGCTCTACAGGGGGCTCTCCTTCCAGGGCCGACGTTCCGGATATTCCATTTCCAGGGAAGGCGGCCTCCGTCTTTTCGAAGGACAAGGTCCAGGATCTTTTTTCCTTCTGGTGGGGACAGGTCCAGAAGCGCCCCCTCCCCCCGGAAGCCGGCCCTGTTGCCAGTTCTGGAGCCTTCGGGTGAACCACAGCCAGGAGGTGCATCTTCGCCGAGGAAGACCCCCGAAGTGCGCCCCCTACACCTCCTCTCAAGACTCGTTCCCGGTCCGTAGACCGACACCGGTGCTCTACCAGATCTGGTAGCTGACGCCGGGTCAGGCCTCACACCAGGCGCCGTTCCCGTTCTGTTAGGCGGGACCACTCCCGACATCGGTCTCCACTCTGCCGTCTGTCCCGTGACCATCATCGGTTTGGTGAGTCACCGACATTCAAGTGGGGCAAGTCACAGGGGTAGGTCTGGCTACTCAACACCTAGTAGCCCTTCCTCTTCCATCTCTGGGATTGGGGGTTCCCCAGGAGAGAAGGACCAGCCCCGTTAGCCTCCTGATGACCCTACCTTCATGGACGTCATGAGGCACATCCAGGCCTCCAGTGAGTGAGATACGGAGAACCTGGCAATGGAATGCCGGCGATTGGCTAAATACCTGAGGCAAAAGGAGCCTAAACCCTTGGTGGTGCCTCCTTTGGTGGACACATTCCAGGACCTCACCCGGATTACCTGGAAGCGTCCGGCTTCAGTCCCAGCAGTTCCAAAGAAATCGGACAGGCTGTACAGAGTCCCAAGGGATGAACTATTTCTGGACGAACACCCTCAGGCAGACTGTTCAGTGATTACAGCTGCTCATGATAAATCTAAGCAGCCCAAACACCTCAGCTCACAGCCTCCCGATCCGGAGTCTCGTTATTTGGACCAAGTGGGCAAGGTGGTGTATTCTGCCTCCACCTGTTCAATTAGATCTCTGAACTTCCTAATGCATATGGTCCAGTACCAGAATGTGCTCTGGGAGCGGGGACAAGTGCTGGTAAATGCCTTGCCAGACTCCAAGAAGAAGACAGAGATTCTGGAAGTTCTAAAATCGGGCTGAGACGTAGGCACACATGTTTTGCATGCCTTGTACGACACAGCGGATACGGCAGCCAGAGCAGCAGCATTGGGTGTCTGCCTCAGGCGCCATGCCTGGTTGAGGGTCTCTGGCTTTCATCAGGATCTGCAGTCCGGCATCTGGTACTTGCCATTCCAGGGTACCGTTTTGTTGGGGCAGGAGACGGAGTCTCTCATCTCTCGCCTCCAAGAGTCTGGCAAATCCATCTGATCTGTCCGCCAAATGTACCGTGGAGACCAGCGGAGACAGTGTAAGCGGCCATTTCAGAAGCCCTCAGGTGGTCAAGCCTGTGGCAATCAGCAGGGCCAGAGAGGTGGCTTTCGGAGGGGAGTCGGCAACCAGCAGCCTGGAGGCACTCCTTGTGGCCCCAAGGCCTCCCAGGCCTCTCTACCCACACCTGGCTGTGCCCAGTGACTCCCTTCCGCCCCCCCACCTCCTCCGGCGGAGGTTCCAGGGGAGGTGGTAGGGGCTCGCTTCTCCCTTTACCATTACCTTCAAGGATGGAGCTTGATCACTGCAGACAAATGGGTCCTAGACATCATAAGGAGAGGACACACTCTAGAGTTCACAGAGATTCCTCCAGACACTCCACCAAGGTTCTCCAGATATCCTCCTTCTCATATCCCCCTCATAGAAGGAGAGATACAGGCCCTCTTGCAAAAAAGGGCAATAGAACCAGTCCCCTTATGGCAGCGAGGAAAGGGGTATTATTCCCACTTCTTCCTGGTCCCAAAAAAGACTCAGGACCTTTGTCCCATTCTGGACCTCAGCTCTCTCAATCTTTATATAGAGTACAAAAGGTTCCAGATGGTGACCCTTCCAGGACTTCTTCCTCTGCTGCAGCAAGGGGACTGGCTCTGCTCCCTAGACATGCAAGATGCGTACATGCATATCTGGGTCTTTCCCCCTCACAGGAAGTTCCTGAGGTTCCACTTCCAGGAGGAACATTATCAGTTTTGAGTTCTTCCATTCCGCCTCTCCTCCACTCCTAGAGTCTTCATGAAAAGCTTGGCAGTAGTGGCTGCGGCTCTAAGGCATCAGGGGCATTATGTCTTCCCTTATCTGGACGATTGGCTGCTCGCAGGCCCGTCAAGGTCATGCCTGCTTCAAGCTCTCGGAGACACCTATACTCTGTTCCAAGACCTGGGGAGCACCCTGAATCTTCCAAAGTCTCCCCCAGAACCCAGCCAAAGACTCGTCTTCATCAGAGCAGTCCTGGATTTGGTCCAGGGCATGGCTTTCCTACCCCCAGAGTGGGGCGATCGCTTTCGGGAGATAAATGGATCAGTCCTAATAACTCCTTAAGTCCCAGCAAGGACCTTCCTCAGACTTCTGGGGCACATGGCAACGGCCATTCCAGTCACTCCTCTGGCCCGCCTCCACATGAGAATCCCACAGTGGATGCTCAGGGTGCAGTGGGATCAGTGCTCCGACGACCTAGACCACATGGTCAGAGCCAGTAAGGAGAACACTTCTTTGGTAGAGGGATCCACTCAGTTTGGAAAAAGGGGTTCTCTTCCGTCCGGAGCCCACGAATGAGACCTTTTCAACGAATGCCTCGGATTTGGGGTGGGGAGCGCACCTGGGGGCCCACCAAACGCAGGGCATTTGGACCCCCGAGGAGCGCAAACTCCACATCAGTGTCCTGGAGATGCAAGCGGTGGTCGTCTTCTGTATCAACAAGCAAGGGGGTGCTCATTCTTACCCCCTGTGCGGGGAGGCGATGAGAATCTGGTATTGGGCACTGGGACGGCACATCAGTCTCTCCGCGGTGCATGTTCCAGGTGTCCTAAACGACTTGGCCGACAGTCTCAGCAAATCTCAGACCAAGGCGCACGAGTGGGAGCTACTGCAGTCAGTAGTGGATCAGCTGTTCAGCACATAGGGTCGTCCAGAGCTGGACCTGTTTGTGTCACCACACAATGCCAAACTGCCAGTTTTCTGCTCGCGAGAGCCTGCACCTGGTGTTTTCTGGCCAAACGCATTGTCCCTTTGTTGGGCAGGGAGGTTTCTTTACGCCTTTCCTCTCATCCATTGAGTTCTGTTGAAGTTGCAGACCGAGGGGGCTCAAATGATTCTGATTGTCCCGCTGTGGCCTCAGCAGATTTGGTTCCCACTTCTTCAGCGGCTATCCATGGAACCTCCAGTCCTGCTGCCAATATGCTCGCAGTTGCTGTCCCAGGATCAGGGCTCGCTGGTCTATCCCGATCTCCGATCCTTACACCTTCATGCTTGGCTCCTTCGTACGTAGCAAAATACAGTTATATGGTATCCCCAGATGTGGCAGATGTTCCTGCGTCGGCGAGGAAGCCCTCCATGCACTCCACTTATGCTATGAAATGGCAGCAGTTCTGCTTGTGGGCCTCGTCTCTCCATCTGGATTCCATTACCTGTCCAGTGAACTCAGCTCTACAGTATCTCCTCTCCTTATACCAGCAAGGCTTGAGCTATTCCATAAAGGTGCACATGTGGGCTGTCTCGGCTTATCACGCCCTTTCAGGGGACAGGGCCTTAGCCCAGTTGGATGTGGCCTGCACCTTTTTACGAGGGATTCTTCACATGAGACCTCCCATTCGGGATTCCATCCCACCCTGGTACCTCCTTTTTGTGTTGGAGAAGCTTACTCTTCCCCTGTTTGAACCTGCAGCAGACTGTGAGCTGCGATATCTTTCCTGAAAGGTTTACTTTTTAGTTGCCATTACGTCAGCTCAAAGAGTGTCCGAACTTCAGGCTCTGATGTGTAAAGAGCCGTATTTAATTTTTCACAGGGAAAGGGTTTCCCTGAGGATGAACTCTTAAGTTTCTTCCAAAAGTGGTCACGGAATTGACCCTCAACTAGTCTGTTGACTTTCCAGTTTATTTCCCTTCTCCCTCTAATGGGGGGAAGCTCTCCTTCACACTTTGGACGTCCACAGGATGCTAAGGTTTTACCTTAAGCAAACGGCTTCTCACCGTCAATCAGAGCAACTGTTTGTGGCATTCGCACCACAACACTGGGGTAAACCGGTGTCCAAGCAGACCATTTCTAAATGGATTATCCACTGTGTTTCTTTCTGTTATGAGAAGCACAACAAGCCCCTTCCGGGCCCGGTTAGGGGTCACTTCACCAGAAGTGTCTGCTTCGCCGCCCGCGATCTGCAAACGTCCCAATCAGGGACATATCGCGGCCGCTACCTGGAATTCAGTGCATACTTTTGTAAAGCACTACAGCTTGGACATTGCCTCCAGATGCTGTGCCGGGTTCGGCCTGGCAGTCCTTCAGGGACTCCTGTCTTGAGCTTCTGTGTTCAGCTTCCTCTCTTCCACCTTCCGGGGTCGATTACCTCCTTGGTGAGGGACTGCTTGTGATTCAGTCCTTATTGTGATAGCCTGTTGCAAGAGGTCCCACTCGAAGTAAGACAGTACAGTTATGTAAGAACTTACCGTAGCAGTAGATCTTCGAGAGGAGCTCTTGCAGCAGGCATTACTTTCCCACCCTCTGTCCCCCTTTTGAGGTGTGCAGAGCATCATCTTCGAGCTTCGCCTTGTTCTCCTGTCAGGACTCGTTCACAGGCCTTGGCAGGGGAACTGGGGTGGAGCTGGGTACTGCTGGCTGAGAAGTTTTCCGGTGGGTCCTAGTGCCTGCGGCATAGTCCTTATTGTGATAGCCTGCTGCAAGAGCTCCTCTCGAAGATCTACTGTTACGGTAAGTTCTTACGTAACTTTACTTTTGTGGAGGTCATGCGCTATATCCAAGCAAATATGGGATGGGACACAGAGGACCTTGACCCGGAGAAAAGGCCTCTAGATAAGTACCTGCGCCAGAAAGATCCTAAACCAGTGGTAGTGCCCTCACTGGTGGACACATTCCAGGACGTAACTAAGGCGGCTTGGAAGCACCCGTCTACGTCCTCAGCTGTACCCAAAAAGTTGGATCGCCTATATAGGACCCCCACGGATGAACCCTTCCTAGGTGAACAACCTGTGTCTGACTCTGTGGTGATCACTTCTGCCCATGACAGGTCTCGGCAACCAAGACATTTGAGCTCACAGCCCCCAAATAAGAAGTCTAAGCAATTGGACAACTTGTGCAGGAAAATCTACTCCTCTGCTACCTGCACCATTCATTCTCTCAACTTCCTGACACACGTGGCGCAGTTTCACAGTGCCCTTTGGGAACAGGGCAGGGAGCTGGCTCAAGCCCTTCTGGACTGCCCCCAGAAGGCCAAGCTGCAGACTTTCCTGAAGACGGGCTCAGACGTAGGCACGCATGTTCTCAGATCAGCCTTCGACTGTACAGATATGACAGCCAGGGCTGCTGCCACTGGAATGTGCCTCAGACGGCATTCCTGGCTCCCAAGTCTTCAGATTCGCCTAGGACATTCAAGCGGGCATCATAGAGGCACCATTCAAGGGTTCCGTACTCTTCAGAGAAGAGTCGGAGAGAATCATCACTAGGCTGCAAGACTCTGGCAAAGCAGTTTGGTCGGTCCAGACCATGTACAAACCAAACCAAAAGCCATTTCGGAGACCGCATTTCAAACAACATGAAGTCTTGCTGTATTCTGTCTATTGCAGTTGGCCCCAGCCTTTAAACTGCCCCGGAGAACAAAGGGTTAACTTTCTGTGCAGAGCATAGAATGCTGAGCTGGAGCTCGGTTGAGGTCTCTGTCTGCAGCCCTTTGAAATCCAACCGTCCGATTCTTTACTCCGCCTCACTGAACAGTCGCTCTGGAGATTTCTCCTTCAGCTCGGTTCGAAAGTCGGTTAAAGTGTCTGTGAAAGTTGTTGGCTTTAAGCCGAATTTGTTCCACTTAATCGGTTCAGCCTCTGTCTGCGGTACCGTGAGTACTAGATAGGTTTTTTTTTTCCTATTCTGTGTGGAAATTGTAAACTTGTTTGATCGGTTCGGCTGAACTGATCACTTTTAGTGAATTTCCTGTTCTTTATTTAGAGTGTGGTTACCAGTCCTTATTGGTTCTAAAAAAAAAAAAAAAAAAACCTGTGTTTTAAACGTTTTTTTCCAACACCCGTGACACGGTTAGGAACCGATAAGGGAGTCTTGCCTGGCGGTTGCCATAAAAAGGGTAAGTTTGGTTAGGTTGGCCATGTCTGAGAAAACCGGGCCCACTGGGTTTCAACACTGCAGTGAATGTGGGGAGATCTTCGCTAGGGCCGATCCCCACACCACCTGTGTTTATTGTCTGGGGTTTGAACACCTTGATACAGACTGCCAAATCTGTAAAAATTTTCCTAAATCTACTCTTGAAAAGAGATTAGGTAGACTGAGGGAAAAGGAGGCCGAGAAGTCCGCTGACCCAGATGGCCAGCCCGGTTTGGTTCCGACCGAACCAGGAGTGCCCTCTGACCAGGGCGATACTTCCTCAGGCAAGAGGAGAGCCGATCCAGAGGGATTGGTTCCTACAAAAAGGAAACTCCAAGAGAAATCGGCCGGTTCGGATCCAGAGGTTCATGTTCCGACCGCCGAAGAAATAGCCAGAGCGATTCGGATTGTGGAATCACTTCACCCGATTCCAACCGATCCGGCACCATTTGAAAGGGGTTCGGTCAGTTCCCCCAGGTCAAGATTATACCCCTAAAGATTTTTATGAACCGGAGTTTGAGGAGGAGAGGGAGTTCGAGGATGATGGTGACAATGGTGAAAGTCTGGATGTGCCTGTGGAACCGGACATCTCCCCAGACAGACCTTCTGGTGTTTCCCCTCCTAGGCTTTCTGAGTCCCCTCCCCACTTTCTGTTTTACAGAAAGATGGCTGAAACCCTCCAGCTTCCTATGGAGGAGGCCATGGAGTATCAAGAGGAGCCTGATTATGTGGAAATGATGGACATCCCAGAGTCCAGGAAACTGTCTATTCCCCTCCACAAATCCTTAGGGAAACAGACACTTAAAATCTTACTCTCCCAATACTGTACCTCCTATTGACAGAAGGATGGACAAGAGGTATACACTATCAGGCTCAAATACAGTGTTTTTATACCAACAGTGCAGCCATGTTGGGGTAGTGCAGGCTGCTGCCTGTGACAAGGCAAATATTCTCTTTGCTTCACACCTCCAAGACAGACTCCAGGAAGACCGATGCCATGGCAAAAAAGCAGTACATGGCATCTTCTTTGGGACTCAGGCAGGCGAACTACATGGCCTATACAGCCAGGTACCAGAAGTCCAGGTGGGACACTGTACTGGCACTGGATAAACAGGCCTCCCCCCAGCTAGCCAAGGAGCTGGAGGAGGTGGCTGCTGATGGGATTGAGGCATCAAAAGTACAGTTTCATGCTGCTGTGGACTCCAGTGATGTGTCATCAGGAGTCATGGCTACATCTGTGGCTCTTCGGAGAATGGCTTGGCTCAGATGTACTAGCCTCTCACAGGATACCCATGCTAAGGCCATGGATTTTCCTGTAGTGGGTAATTCTCTGATTGGGGAACAGACACAGAATTACATGAAGAAAATGGACGAGTACAGGACCACTTTTAGGAGTGTTCAGGCCAAGGAGAGGCAGGCACCTCCTCAAAGGCAGCAGTCTAGGGGCAGTGGCAGGCTTTTTCATAGGCCTTTTTACCAAGCACAGGCCTCTTCTCCCTTATCACAGAGGGGGTTCTTCAGAGGGAGAGGCAGAAGTGGGATGAGCAGGGCTGCATCCACTCCTCCGCCTAAGGCCCCTGCCAAGCAGACACCCTGTTGGGTCTGCCCGGGTCGAGACTCCTATTCCAGTAGGGGCAGGCTGGCTTACTTTGTCCAGGACTGAATGTCTGTTACCTCAGACAAGTGGGTCCTGGAAGTAGTAAGCCAGGGACTGGTTCTCAGCTTCAAAAAATTTTCGAAGATGGGAGCCAGATCTTTTCCACCTGCAGGTCTTTCAGAAACCCTTGCCCTAGAGACAGAGGTTTCATTTCTTCTGGCCTTAAGAGCCATAGAGAGTGTTCCTATCCTACACTGGGGCAAAGGTCTGTACTCCAGGTACTTCCTTACTCCAAAAAAGACAGGGGAGTGGCGACCCATCCTAGACCTAAGATACCTGAACAAACATCTTCTAAAACCAAAGTTCAAGATGGTAACTGGGAACAATCCTTCCCTCTCTAAGGCCGGGGAACTGGCTAGTCTCCCTGGACCTCAAAGATGCCTATTTTCACATTCCCATCAGGTGCTCCCACAGAAAGTACCTCAGGTTCGAGTTGCCCTCATGCCACTGTCAGTTCAAAGCAATGCCCTTTGGTCTAACATCAGCCCCAAGGGTTTTCGCAAAGTGCCTGGCAGTAGTAGTAGCCTTTCCAAGAAGGCAAAAGATTTTCATTTTTCCATATCTGGACGACTGGCTCATAGTGGGCCAGTCTCCAGACCAAGTCAGGTCAGACCTGCAAGTGACCCAGCAAGTCCTCACTTCTCTAGGATTTCTTCTCAACCTTCCCAAGTCAGTTCTCGAGCCAGTGCAGCTCCTTACCTTTATAGGGGCAGAGCTGGATACTGTCAAAGCAAGAGCCTTTCTTACCCTGGAAAGGGCGAGAGTTCTTATAGAACTGGCTTCTTCCTTCAGCCTTCAGGTCTCCCAACCAGCAAGGCATTTCCTTCAGCTCTTGGGACATGGCAGCTTCTACAGTAATGGTCCAAGGGGCAAGATTCCAGATGAGGGACATTCAGTTCCATCTGATGGCCTTTTGGTCCCAAAGGATGGATCCCCTTACCAAACTTATTCCAGTGACTCGGACTCTGATCCAAAACCTTCAGTGGTGGCAGGATCAGGACAATTAAAGGCAAGGGGTCCCGTTTGTCACTCAGTCTCATTCAGTGGTCCTTACCACGGTTGCTTCCCTTCTGGGTTGGGGAGCCCATCTGGGGGCCCTCACTGCCCAGGGACTGTGATCCCCTCAGGAATCCCTTCTCCATATCAATCTCCTAGAACTCAGGGCAGTTTTTCTGGCCCTGCAAGCTTTCTCTGTCAGTGCAGAACAAGGTGGTTCAGGTCAGAACAGACAACACCACCACCAGTGGTACATCAACAAGCAGGGAGGCACTCGGTCTACGGCCTTGTGCACAGAAGCCATGAAGTTGTGGTCCCTGGCTTATTCCCTGCAAACCTCTCTGATAGCAGTCCACCTTCCAGGGAAGGACAATATGCTAGCAGATGCACTGAGCAGGATCTCACAGGGCCATCACGAATGGTCCCTGGACCCTCTGGTGTTGAAGGTGATTTTTTTCAAAGTGGGGCACTCCAGAGATAGATTTCTTTTGCAGCCCCAGACAATCACCAACTTCCTCTGTTTTATTGCAGACCCCCAGTCTTGGGCTCAGTCCCTCTGGATGCTCTGATTTTGAACTGGGAAGGGACATTTCTTTATGCCTTCCCTCTACTGTTCAAGGTTCTAGTCAAGGTAAGGTCACAGTCTTGCAAAGTGATTCTGATTGCTCCAGATTGGGCCAGGCAACCTTGGTACCCCCTGTTACTGTCCTAGCAGTCCATCTTCCCCTGTCTCTTCCCAGGAATTACAACCTGTTAACCTCCTCTCAGGGAAGGATTTGGTACCCCAGTCTTCAGTCTCTCGATCTCAAGGCATGGCTCTTGAAGAGTTAAGAGTATGCAGATTTACATCTGTCTCAAGGGGTTCTGTATATCCTCAAAGCCTCTCGAAAGCCCGCCACTAGAAAAACCTATAACTCCATATGGAAGAGATTCAGCATTTGGTGTTCCAAGCAACATATTTCCCCAGACACTGCTGAATTGCCTACAGTTCTGGATTACATGATCCATTTGAATGGCTTATGCCTCAGACCAGCTACTCTCAAGGTACACTTGTCTGCTGTTTCTGCTTTTCTGTCAGTGGGGAAGTCTTCCTCACTATCATCTCATCCTGTGTTCTGTAAATTTGTTAAGGGATTGCTTCATACCAATCCTCCCTTTAGAGACCCTGCCCCTGTCTGGGACTTAAATGTTTGCATTGCTCAACTTATGCAACCTCCCTTTGAACCTATGTCCTCAGCAGAGCTTAAGTACTTGACTTGGAAAACTGTGTTTTTAGCAGCCATTACCTCTGCCAGACGTATCAGTGAATTGCAAGCCCTGTCAGTGGAACCTGATTTTGTCTCCTTTCATAGGGATAAAGTGGTCCTTAGAAGCAATAGAAGGTTCTTGCCCAACGTCGTTTCAGATTTCCACTTGAATCAGTCTGTCTCTTCCTGTCTTCTTCACTGACCATTCTTCTTCAGGAGAGAGGAGGATACACAGTTTAGATGTTAAAAGGGCACTTAGCTACTACATAGAGCGTACCAAGGGTCACGTGTTTGATTCCCTTCAGTTGTTCCTTACTTACAGAGAAGTGGGAAAGGGCAAACCTGCCACCAAGAGAACTATTGCTAGGTGGATTGTGTCTTGTATACAATTCTGCTATGAGAAACTAGGAAGGATTTCACCTTCAGACCTGAGGGCTCACTCCACCAAAGGTACAGCTGCTTCCATGGCTGCTGCTAGGGATATCCCTCTCTTAGAAATTTGTCAAGCAGCCACCTGGAAAACAGTCCATACCTTTACCAAGCATTACTCTCTGGATATCCAGGCTAGGAGTGATGCTCAGTTTGGCACAGCAGTACTTCAGAGCCTATTCCCAAAGTAGGTTCTGTCCCTCCTCCATGGAGCTACTGCTTGGTAGTCTGCAATAGTCAGAATACAGCAAGACTTCATGTTGTTTGAAGAAAAAATGACTCACCTTAGTAATTATGTTTCTTCTAATGGAGTCTTGCTGTATTCTGACCTCCTTCCCTGCCTCCCCTCTCAGAACCTATTTTTGGGAAGTGGGTGGGCAGGTGCAGTGTTGCACTTCAGGGGTGCTTCTTTTACACCTCCCTTTTTGTTTGGGTGTTGTTTTATTGTTATTTGGATTGGTTTTTGGTTTTGGGTTTCCTGACTTGAGTCTTCCTTGGGAATTCAAAACTCTTGTTGCCAGTTGGCTAGTAAAAATTTTACAATTTCCACATAGGATAGTTAGTGAGTTTTTGCCACGTAAGAATCTGACGGTTGGATTTCAAAGGGCTGCAGACAGAGACTTCAACCGAGCTCGAGCTCAGCATTCTGTGCTCTGCATAGAAAGTTAGCCCTTTGTTCTCCGGGGCAGTTTAAAGGCTGGGGCTAACTGCAATAGTCAGAATACAGCAAGACTCCATTAGAAGAAACATAATTACTAAGGTGAGTAATTTTTTTCTTTCAGCACACCTCAGGTCAGCTGCCCCGTAACCAGCAGCAACAGCAGCGAGAGGGTTAAGCGCAGGTTCCTTTCCCAGCACTCCAGAGGCTCCAGCCCTAGAGCCGCTAAGTCCTCCCAGGCTGCCCTGCCCACCCCCACCAATGTCTGACTTCTTGTCGAACCCCCCTCCTCCTGCAGAGCTGTCAGTGGAGGTGGTGGGGGTCCCTTTATATATAGAGGGCTAGAGAAAAGTCACTTCTAACCAATGGGTTCTGCAATTGATCGAAAAGGGGCACTTGATAAGAGTTCCTGGAGGTACCACTGGACAACCCTCCAGTACACACTCACTATTCCCCATCTCACGCAGCACTGATTGAAGAGGAGATCCAGGTTCTACTGGACAAACGCGCTGTAGAGCCAGTTCCTCCCTCTCAGAAGGCAAAGTCATACTATTCCCACTTCTCAGTGCCCAAGAAAACACGGAATTTGCGATCCATCCTGGACCTCAGTGACCTGAACAGGTTTGTGGAGTACAAGGAAAGGAGGGAGAGGGGGGACATGATAGAAACTTTAAAGTACCTCAAGGGAATCAACAAAGTCCAAGAGGGTAGCATCTTTCAAAAAAAGAGGTGTGCAAGAACAAGAGGGCACAATTTGAAGATTGGGTGGGGCTCAGAGGTAATTTAAGGAAGTATTTTTCACAGAGAGGGTTGTGGATGCATGGAACGGCCTTCCGGAGGAGGTTGTGGAGTCAGAATCAGTGGTGGAATTCAAGCATGCATGGGACAGTCATAAGGCAATTCTAGGGTGTGGGGGTAAGAAGAAGTAGGCTGCTGGTTAACTAGGATCTGCAGCTTATCCAGTAGGTAGGAAAATGGGCAGACTGGGTGGGCCAAGCGGTCCTTATCTGCCGTCAAATTCTGTGTTTCTATGTAAGCGCTTCTGGATGGTGATCCTCTAGGGTTTGATACCCCTTCTCCATCCTGGAGACTGGCTGTCATCTCTGGACATGCAGGATGTGTATCTACACATCCTTACAGCCAAGCCCCATCGAAGATTCCTGAGATTTGACTTCCAGGGGCGACACTACCAGTTCAGAGCTCTGCTCTTCGGCCTTTCTTCGACCCCTCAGGTCTTTACCAGGTGCCTGGCAGTAGTGGCAGTGGCCCTAAGGAGAAAGGGCCACTATGTCTTCCCATACCTCCACAACTGACTTCTTACAGCTCCATCCAGGGAAAGACTGCTCCACACCATGAAAGACGCCTTTTCTCTCTTCCAAGAGTTAGGGGTCATGCTGAACCTTTAGAAGTCCTCCCCTGGCCCAGCCAGAGACTTCAGTTCATAGGAGCCCTTCTGGACACCGTCCAAGGCAAAGCCTTTCTTCCGGCGGACAGGGCAGATCGACATCAGGATCTTGCCCGAAACATCTCCGCCCATCTGGCCCCCGCCAGATCAGTCTTCAGATTCCTGGGCCACATGGCAGCAGCAATCGCTACCATGCCATTGGCTCGTCTCCACATGAAGTTGATTCAGTGGAACTTGAGGGTCCAGTGGGACCAGCGTTCGAACCAGCCACAGACGCAGGACCGGTTTCGGACTTGCTGTCCTCCAAGGCCTGGTGTCTTAAGACTTCTGTGTCTTTCAGCCTCCACCTGGAGCACTGTATCTCTCCTTGACTGCTTTGGACTCAGTCCTAATGGTTATAGCCTGCTGCAAGAGCTCCAACTCGAAGAAAGATAGTACAGTTACATAAGAACTTACCATAACAGTAGACCTTTGAGAAGGGCTCTTGCAGCAGGCACTGCTTTCCCCTCCCACCTTCCCCTTGGTATTCTTTCTGCATGGTTTAAACCTCCTCGGTTTCTCCTTCCTCTTTAGGGCCGGGTCTCCAGCGGGAGAACTGAGGTGGGGCTGGGGACCGCCCCTTTTACACCATTGGCTGACTTCGGGGTGGGCCGACGTCAGGGGTGGTCCCCACTGAAGACTGCTAGCTAGTTTACCATGGGGTCCTAGTGCCTGGTGGCATAGTCCTAATGGTTATAGCCTGCTGCAAGTGCTTTTCTCGAAGATCTGCTGTTACGGTAAGTTCTTGGGTATCTGTACTTCCCTTCTTCCATTGCTGCCTCTGCGGAAAGAAGATTGCTTTAACAGACACTCATGATCCTTGTGTCTGCTGCTGTGGGCCTAGCTACAATGCCCTTGCCTGCACGCTCTGTCTAAAGTTCAACCTTACTGCCTGGTGACGCCCAAAAAAAAAGCCCTGCAGATCTTCCTGATAGAGCAGCAAGCAGCCAGGTCAGAGCTGGGATCATTGGGTGCTCTCTTTGGCGGGCTCTCGGGCAACCAAGGCATGGGATAAGTCTTCGGGGAAACACTCACCGAGACAAGGAACACTTCAAGGACTGTCTCTCTCCCCCCCCCCCCCAAGCAGTACGCCCGGTCCCTGCAGGCTTCCTCCTCCTTATCTGAGTTAGCACTGTCCCCAGATTTGGCTACCTCCTTTCCTGCTGTGCCCAGGCCTTCCCCGGCAGCGAGTTCTCCCAGGCCATAGTTGACTGCTGAAGGCCCGTCGACCCTCGATCGCCACCCCACTGCAGTGACCTCCTGCACAGCAAGTTCTTCAGGTGCTGGACTCCTTTGGCTCTGCTGTGTCAGGCACTGAGTTGACGTCCTATCCCCCTCTGTTTCCACTTACGAAGCACTGGCTTTGGTTCCTGGCCATGTGGGATGCTGACATGCATTCCCCAGTCTGCCTCTTTGCAGCTGGTTCCCCTGGTTTCAGTGCCATGGGAGCACCACCAGTTCAGGAATTTACCCCTTGGCGTGTCGCCTAGGCCAAGGGTATTTACCGAGTGTTTAACAGTGATGGCTGCAGCCTTCGGGAGGGAGGGCCTCTCCGTCCTTTCCTACCCTCATTTCTGGTTGCTTAAAGCTCTGTCCACGGGGCAGCTGCCTCGGACCTTGGCATGTACCAGGCAGTGCTTCATGACCCAAGGATCACTTTTAGCCTGACAAAGTGGGTATTGACCCCTTCTCAGCACTTGTGGTATATAGGGGCAGTTTTGAACACATCCCCAGGGCAGAACGCCTCATAGCTTCAGCCCAGTTTGAGTCTCAGAGCGGGCGTGTGACAGCCATGATGTTCCTGCAGCTATGGGGCCTGCTGGCAGCAGCCACTGATCTTACCTGTGTCAGTCTTCACCATTCATCACTATTGGGGTACATGGCGGGAGGTCCATGACCCCTTGAGGCCCTTTTTTTGGGTAGGTGGAGCTGGCCTTTCATCAGCTTTTTTACCGCCCTCAAGGCCGACACATTGTGTGGCGCTCGAGTTAGCCGTAAGGCTCTGTCGACTCCACCTGCCTGCCAGTTCTTCATCTCCCGCCATAGAGGTCACCTCGTGGGAAGTCAGATCTGATTTGAGGCCTACCACCTACACAGTTCGTTCTCCAGCTATTCTCCAGCTATTTCTCGTGCCGCAGTCCGTTGGTGCCGTGTCCTGCCAGTTCTAGTTGCCTTACTCGACGTCGCTGGTAAGATCTTTCCATATATTTTATTCTTGGCGATGTCGAGTCTGTTTTTGGTGTTTTTTTCTTTGTAGGTCATGTCTGGGTCAGTGAGCAGGAAGGCTTCGAAGACGGGATGGCCCCCCATGTGACGGTGTCCTTGTGGCTGTAAATGTTCTGTCACCGACCAGCACGATCGTTGCCTTACGTGTCTTGGCCCACTTCACAACATGGATTTGTGCGACGCCTGTTTCTCCATGGACCGCCAGGTCATCGAACAACGCGCATGGAAAGTGGGGCGAGCTCCGCCGACTTTCGGGGGTTGGGTGCGCACTTGTCAGGCCAAGCCACTTACTCTCGGCCTTTCCTCTGGGTCCCCTCCTAGTTCTGCATGGACCAAGGAGGAGGGAGCCTCGGCTACTAGTAGCCTGGCCGTTGCCAAGGCTCCTTCTGCGGTACAGGAGGTCCGTCCCACTCCTTTCAGGGAGGTGGGCGGGAGGCGCCACCACGGCAATCACCCATTCGGGGGTGAAGGGTCCCCCGGTGTCGGACCCGTGGTTCACAAGGCCTGGACCTGCGCCATCCTCAACGCTGTCGGTCAGCGCGTTGGGCCTCAGCCGTGACCCCTGACTGAACAGTCGTTGGCACCAGTTTGTCGCCGCCGCGCCATGGCTGTCCGCCTTTCACGGTGCTGATACTGCTAGTGGCGCCGTGGGGAGTTTCTTACAGTGCCGCCTTTGTCTGCGTCTGCCCACGGCTGAACTTCCAGGCACAGCGCTGTGTCCCGCTCGGAACTTCGGCGCCCTGGGGGCACGGATTCCACTGTCGGCGCCGTCGTCGGCACCGCCTCTACCCTCCGGCGCCGATACCGTGGAGCGGTTGGTGCCGTCCTCTGCGCCGCTTCGTACCGTCCGGGCTGTTGCTGGCGCCGTCTTCACCCCGGCACCATTAGCAGCGTGTCGTGTCAGTTGCGCCGTGGCTGGTCGATTCTGGAGCTGTGGTTCGGGCTGGGTCCATGCCCTCTGTGGACTCCGCTCGCGGTGCTGTAGGGGGCACTGGCACTGGCTGGGACATGGTTTCAGTTCCTGGCACCCCCTTTTGCAGGGATAGCACCGGGCGCCCTCCTACAGTCTGGCACAGGGCCTCTGCCTCTACCTCCTCAGAGGCGGGCTCTGAGTCAGACAGTCTGACTCCTTGGGGTTGACTGTTGGGGTGGGCAGCCCTGTAGTATCCTCGACAAGCCGGAGTCAGCCCCTTTCTGAGGTGGAGTCGGTGGCTGCCGAGACTGGGGTTAGGGGTGCTGACCAGCAGGCAGTGGTGCAGGCTACCATTGCTCTGCAGCCCGGTCTTGGTGGGTTCACTGACCCCTTAGCAGTGGTACCCCCGGATGTGGTTTGCCTGGATTGCCCAACTTTGGTACCGATCAGAGCACCAACGGGAGGGAAGGGTGCTGTGTCCTGGATAGCTCCTTTGGGTGCTGGCCAGGGCTGTCGGCTACCTAGGCTGGCCCTCTTGAGGAGGGCGGCTCTTTTGGACTCCGCGGGGTCGAGGGGCTTGGGGTCTCCACTGCGACCTTTTTCTGGGGCCCACCCGGGCTGTGGAAGAAGCCGTAGTGAGGATCTCCGCTCTTCCTCCTTGGTGTCTTTGAGGGAGCCCCATTCTTTTGAGGTAGGGGACCGTCCTTCTGGACCTATACAGCCCCGGTCGCCTCACATGGGGGATTCTTCCGGGCGCAGCCAAGGCAGTACCGAAATGGTTTCTCAGCTGTTGGCTGTGGAGTCTTCCAGAGCACCTTCTTCTTGCATCTCACCCCTGCCACTATAAGCAATCCAGAGCACTTGGCACACGCCTTTCTAGGCGAGTTCAGCGAGACCACCCTTGTGGTGCCTCCCTGGCCAACTTCCTTTTGGGAGGCTTTGTTGCGCTTCTGGCAGAGACCCTTCTCAGAGTTCCTGCCCTAGGGATCTCTGCCAGCGGATGCATCTCCCCGGTAGTCTCCAGGTTCCATGCCTCCTCCGCAGTCAGATTGACGCAGTTGGACACTCCTGATGGGCTTTGTGCCCTTCACCGTGACCGGCCCCCAGATCAAGATTCCTCGGATTTTGACTTCTGGGGTAGGAGGGCTTTCTACTCGGCACGGTTGTTGCTTTCCATTTCTGCACATCAGGCCCAATATGCAGCCTATGACAGGTTCTTGTGGTCCAGGCTAGGTCAACTCGTTTCCTGACACGGAGCAAACCAGACAAGCCATTGCAGTCTCTGCGCGTGGCCTGGAGCTAGGAAGGCACCAAGCGAGGGCATCCTGTGATGCCAGCGAGGTAGCTACCAGGGTCATAGGGACAGCAGTCTGCACTAGGCGGACTGACGTAACTGCTTGCGTCTTTCCCAGTTGTCACCCTTGGCCGGCGTAGGGTGATTAACTCCGCTCACCAGAGAACCTGTCTCTTCTCCCGTAGAGCGAGACAGCGTTTGTCGGGGCAACTTCCTTTCCCCTCCAGGGGGTCCCTGTCTCACTTTATCCACTCTAGGACCTCTCCAGGCCCTGAAGGTTCTCCCTCTTAGTGTGTCACCCAGTGAGAGCAAAGGGACTTTGTCCCTTAGGGTGTAAAAGAAAACCCCTCTTCGGGTGGGGGAGGGGGCTCGGCACTCACCCAATGGTGATGAATGGTGAAGGCTGACACAGATAAGATATGAAAGTGCATTACCTACCATAATTCTGATCTTTCTGTGCATCTTCACCATTCATCCGACCCTCCATCCCCTGAAGTTACTCAGTCTCTAAGGTCCACCTCCTCTCTGTGCCCATCCTCGCCCCCCTTCTTTGTTGGGAGTGGGAGTGGCAGGCACATAGGGGACTGTGTTCTGGGTAAGTGGTCAGCATGAGGCACTTCTTCTCTGTGCGTTTGCTCCACCCCCGTGGGGTGGGAGTTGGTAGTTGCCCTCCATTCTCTCCTCCTCCTCGTCCCGTCCATCTTATTTTTCTTCGTCCTTAGAACTATCCTTTATTACACACACACAAAAAAACTCCTTTTCCTTTTTCACTAAAATCTTTCCTTGAGAGGGTGTTAATTCTCTGTGCCCTATCCTTCTTCCAGAATAGCCGATTCTGCTCAGATGGACTTTTTGACAGCCATTCTGTTACTTGAATTCTGGCAAGAAGCCTCTTGCTGCTCCTTGCAGTTCCTATACAATCTGGAGACGGACCAGGGTCTGGGATGTGTTAACCTTCTCCCCTCTCTTCCTACCTTCTAAATTCTTTGTCCCACCCTACCTCCCTCCTCTATTTCCAGAGATTGGGGCCCCTCCCAATCCCTTTAGTTTCCGACTTCCTCTTTCTGTCCTCTGTCGTTATTTCTCCTTTTAGTTTTATATCTTTTCCTTTTTCCTGTCCCTTGGACTTCCTTGTCCCACTTTCCATTCCCTTCCTCTTACCTCTCTGGCGACTCAGAACTGGCAGGCAGGCGGAGTCAACAGTGCCTAACGGCCAACCCGCAAAGCGCCACGCAATGCGTTGGCCTAGAGGGCAGCGCCGATGGTGCGTTGGCTCTGCCTACCTTAAAAAAAAAAAAAAAAAAGCTCCCATGGGGTCATGACCTCCGGCCATGTACCCCAATTGTGATGAATGGTGAAGATACACAGAAAGATCAGAATTACAGTAGGTACGTAATTTTCATTTTCCGTATCCCTGGCCAGGCAGCACATGCGGATCCCCCAGTGGACCCTGGAGGGTACAGTGGGTTCAGCATAACGACTGTCTAGCACATCAGGTTTTAGTGTCTTCCCTTGTCCGCAAGGTGCTCCAGTGCTTTGCAGGTTCAACAGGATCAACATCTCAATGATTTAGAACAGAAGGTGCATATGGGCCCTTTCCAGACCCAGGTGGACATGGACTGCAGTGGCATCTTCTCTCCATCTCTGTTTTAGAGCAGAGAGCTGTCCTGTTCGGCCTGCAGGCCTTCCTGAACCACCTGTGCCTGGGCCCCCTGCTGGCACAGGCTGACAACATCAGTGTGGTGCACTACATAAACAGTGGAGCATGGCCTGGACCTGTCTGCCATCCCTTTTCCAGGTGTCCAAAATGTCCTGGCAGACGGGTTAAGCTGGTCCGCAGTCCGGAATGCCCGAGTAGGAGTTGCTCACCTCAGCGGTCTAAGTCCTGTTTGACGGGTGCGGTTGTCCAGAGTTGGGCCTTTTTGCATCCCCACACAGCGCCAGACAGTAGCTTTTTTGCTTGCTCGATCCACAGACCGGAGTTTTCTGGCGGTCCCTCTCTTGGAAATGGAGACTCCTTTACGCCTTTCCTCTGATTCACAGGGTACTAATCATGCTCCACATGGAGGGAGCCACTGAGATTCAGGTGGTCTCTTTTTGGCCTCGTCGGGTATGGTTTCCCATACTGCAACAATTAGCAGTGGTGCCTCCAGCGCCCCTGCCTCTGTGCAAGAGCTTACTGTCACAGGACCGGGGAACCCTGACCCTCCTTGGCCTCAGGTCGCTTCATCTTCATGCCTGGCTACTGAAGTCGTAGCCAACACAAGGTTCTGGGTATGCCCTAAAGTGGCAGATGTCCTGGTGGCTGCTGAGAAACCTCCCACTAGGGATACTTATTCTATGCAGTAGAAGCACGTTACACTTTGGGCCACTCCACATCACCTGGATCCCTTCCCTTGTCTGGTGAACAAGATCCTGGGGTATTTCCTGTCCTTGCCAGATGCAGGACTGTCCTTTTCTTCTATTAGGACTGCAGTTCTCTTCCATTGTGGTGCACTTGTCCACTATATCAGCCTTTCATGTGCTCATTGATGGTCATACTGTGGCCCATACCTTTCTTGAAGGCTTTCTGTATCTATAGCCTTTTATTCGTGCTCCTGTCCCAGCTCAGGACTTGATTTTCATTTTAGAGAAGCCTCCTTTGGCTCCTCTTGAGCTAGTCACTCCTTGTGAACTTCGCTTTCTGTCATGGAAAGCATTCATTTTGGTTGCTGTTACTTCTGCTTGAAGGACTTCTCAGCTGCAGGCTCTCATGTGTGGGCAGCCTTATTTGCTTTTCTACAAAGACGGGAGTGTCTTGACCCACATTCCCTAAGATTCTCCCTAAGATAGTTTCTGATCTTACCTTACATCAGATTATCCACTTGCCTGTTTATTATCCGGAGCATGCCAATCCAGTGGAAGCATTGCTCCATGCCTTAGATGTACATAGAATACTTAGGTACTATACACACCTTGCAAAGGACTGCAGGAAGGCCTTGTTGCCGTTGGACCCACAAAGTCCATAGAGGGACCCCCACAGCATGTTGCTGTGGTCCATCTCCCACTGGAGCACCTTGCGGACAAGGGAGGACACTAAAACCTGATGTGCTAGACAGGCAGTACTCTGAATCCTGTAACCCCGGGTCACGGGGATCTACATACAGCCTGGCCGAGATATGGAAACAGGGCTGCTGCAGCAGTTTCTTTCCCCCCATGAAAGGAGGTGCTCCAGTTTTCTAAACGGTACCTGTGCAAATGGTTGGCCACCTATATTACTTTTTGTTGCAGGAAGTATGGTAAGGAACTTCCTGGGGCTGTCCATGGCCACTTCTATCGCCTGTCTCAGAAATGTTTCAGCTGCAGAAATTGGTCCTGCTGGAACTTGGAGTACTGTCCACATTTTATCATACTATCATATTCTGGACATTGCCTCTAGCAGGAAGGCAGGCTTAGGCCTACCTGTGCTTCAAGGCCTTCTTTCTTACGCCTCTGGCGTCCTACCACCTAGACTGTCTCATTTGTACTGCTTGAGACTTGTTCCATAGGTGTGACCTGATGAGACATATCCCCGAAGAAGATTGAAAAGTTACGCAAGAACTTAAACCATAACAGTAGATCTTCGAGGAAATCTTTTTCATCCAGTCACACCACCCTGCCCTCCATCCCACTTTTTCTGGGCTTCCTGGTTCCTGCCATTTTCTCCAGGATGGCCTGCCTGTTGCTCCAGCCTTTCTCGTAGCTGAGCACCTCATCTCTCTCTCTCCTTAGTTCCCTACAGGAAGGCCTAGCGAGCATGGCCTCCGGTGGGGAACTGTGCCTTTTACAACTCTGGGTGTTTGATCTGGTCCTTCCACGGGACATCCCAGGGGCCTTTCCGGCCTCTCCTAGCGGCTGGTTCCTTGCTTTTCCTCCTTCCCTCCTAATGGGGGCCTTTTCAGCGTGCCTCTTTTTGGCCCTTAGGGCCATTCAGCTGATGTCCTCTGCCTCTCTGGGCCTTCCCTAGTTTTCCCTCCGAGCCAAGGAGATGATCTTGCTCTCCCTCTTGTAGTCTTATAGAGGGAGGTCTTTGGGACTTGAACCGTTTCAGGATGTTAGGGATAGATCTCCTTGGCCCTTTTCTTCCAAGGGGCCTTCCAGTACGGTTGTGCCTGGGCTTCTCAGTAGATTCTAATCCTTTCTTCCTGGTTCCCTTCAGGGAGGTTCTCTGAGCTTGATCTTTGGTGGGGGGAACTGAGGAGGGTCAGGGGACACCCACCCTTATGTATGTCAGATAACAGATGTTCTTGTGGGTGGCCCCCTGGTAGTACTGCTTGGCAAAAAGTTCCCGTGTGGTCCTAGAGCCTGACGGCTAATGTTCCATAGGTGTGACCTGATGAGAGATTCCCTTGAAGATCTACTGTTACGGTCCGTTCTTGCGTAACTGTTCTGTCTTAATCCTGTGTTACCATATTTATTTATAATTGGACTGAACTTATCACAAATAGTTAGGATAACTTGCTTAAATTCCAGTCACATTTTGTCAGCATTTTTATTTTTGAATACCATTTTTCACTTTATGTCCAGGAGTGTTGGTTTAATTGCCTTTATATTGGCTTCATTGTAAAGAAATAGAAAAGGGTGTTGGACAGATGTAACAGCTTGCTGAAAGAAATTGCTGAGGCAGTGATTGTGCAGGGTTTCAAGAGGTGGTGGAGCAGGTATATAGAGTGTTGCTTTGGGGGTCACAGCTACAAATCTGACCAGGCTACTAGTAAGGAGCACTGTCTAGAGTCCACCCAGCAGTAGGCTGGAGGGAAAGTAGGTAGGATCAGAGCAGACTGGATGGACTTTTGGATCTTTTTCTGCAATAAATGTTTCTATGTCTGTGTAAGGGGAGACCACTACTACAGACATGTGTATTTTGCTAATTCAAGACAGTTGCTCCCTAGAAGTGGTGGAGCAGCCTCCAGACCATCCCCCAGGGAATCTGCACCAGCTGAGAGGCCCTATGGCAGATCTTTCCATGGAGATGGTGGGGCTCCTTTGAAACGGGCAGTAGAGAGCGTACCAACTCAGGCTGGGGCAATGGCTTCTACTTTAGGTACTTCCTCATTCCTAGAAAGACTAGCAACATTCACCTAATCTTAGACCTCAGACCTGTGAACAGGTACATGAGGCTCAAGAAATTCGGGATGGTATTACTGGGATCTCTTCTGCTGTGTCTTGAGACACCAGGATTTACTTCCATGTCCCACGCTGACACCAGGTCAAAGGACTTATGGGTGAGCATATCCAACACCAGATTGAGATCCCAATATGTGATAGGTTTCTTGATTGAGGGAGACTTTTCAGAAATTGTCTGAAGAGAGGGAGTTGAGCTAAGGGAAAAATCCCCACTAGCTTGTGTTAAGCCGAGATGGCCAACAGTTTTCTTGAGGAATACTAAAGGCCAGACTTTGAAAGGTCCAAGAGACTGTCAAGAACTCTTTCAAGAGGCAGAGGAAAGGATTTCTGGAGTTCTTAGAACACCGAATCTAAAAGCACTTCTTCACACCATAAAGGTTTAGTGTGGAAGGTTTTTAGGTTGCCAGAACAACTTGGGAAATCTGATGGGATACTTGACACCTACACACTCCTATCTTCTCAGGAGCCATGCATGGAGATGTAGGGATCAAAGATTCTGACACTGGAACTGTACATAGTGACTGTTGATATATTTGATTGTTGTGAATAATGTTTCTACACCGCCCCCCATCCCACATATCACTTAACTCCCAACTAACTCTTGATGTAAGTTACCTTTGACTTGTTTGAACTGTCATTTTACTATGTTGGTGACTCATTTATAGACAGGTTTTGTATGAAGAATACTGCTTTCTATAAAAAATATAAGTACTTTGTGTGAGGAATGAATGGCACATGTAATTAGTTTTTGCATAGTAAATTTTTTTAATTTTTTTTTTAGGCTTTCATAAGACGCTGCTTGGCATACCGTAAAGAAGATCGATTTGATGTACATCAACTGGGCAGTGATGCCTATCTGCTTCCTCACATGAGGAGATCAAATTCTTCAGGAAATTTGCATGTATCTGGGACTACCACGCCTCCTATATCTCCTGCTTCAGGCATCATTTCTTACTGAAACTTCTGTAAACTCAAGCCTGGTGTGATATCTCTTTATTAGTTTTCAGAAGCAAAGTGTAGTGTGAGAAGTTTGGGAATCTGCAAGTGATGTGTTTGAAGAAAGCTGCTTGTTATCCGAGTTTGGTGTCCTAGTTTGTACAACAGGCAGGTCACGGACTGTGGTTGTGGAAAAACCTTATGACTGTGAAGAAGTATGGAGCTCCAATTACACAGAGTAACTTCTTTGGTTGGTTAAAAGTTAGAGGAGTTTGAGTTAACTTGTGTTTGGGGGAACATTGTAAATAATAGCCCTGGTCTCTTTTGTAACTGTTTCTAATACTTCAGTATGATCTTTGGTTTACCCTGGAGTCCTTTGGAAAGGGTAGAACATTCTGTTCTGCAGTTCAAAGGCAGAATGCAACAGCATATTTAAAAATTGTAAATGCAGACGGAAATGCACACTGCCTGGACATAAAGATTTGATACACAGCTGAGTAGTTGTTTACGTTACTGACAGCAAGGGGTGGTGGAAGTAATTCAAGTAACATTATAAACCCAGTTTTTGTGTCGTCCTAAATATTTTTGTGGAGGGCGTTGTCATTATTCTAGTACTACATAAGCATTTGAAGTTAATACAATTTGTTTGTTTTGGTGTTCATGTTCACTTTCTGTTTGATAAATATTGCTGCGACATAAAACTGTTCATCTGGAAACTATAAAATGTAATTGTGCTATTTTAGTTACTGGGAACATTCTGGAACATTTTAGATAGTACTGATGCCTCAAATTGAGGCATGTCAGAATGGATCTGTGTACATAGTAGCTTTATATATGTGGAGTCCTTAAAAAAAAAAAAAAAAAGTTACTGTAAAAGAGCTACTGTGTTTAATCATTTGTGTCCAGGCAGTCGAGTGAACTGTAAAATGCACAGAAAGTAACCAAATACAGACAAAAGGTCATATGAAGTGTTCTATGCAGGCTAATGATAAATTCCCTACTAATAGATTTGCTGTATATTGTTGTACAGATGTCCTTCTGCTATTCTTTTAATTTCAGCAGCGTATTCCTGTACAAATTGTTTAAAATATCTGGCATTTTCTAATTGAAAATTGTATTTTTTTTATCTCTTTGAAGGCGCTTTAATTTGCTGCTAAACAGTGTTGCTTTTACCTTTGCTATGGTGGAATGCTCTCTGCACACTGCAAATTGACTTAAATTACTCAGATTTTACAAGCTGGAGAATTAAAAGCAGTCGAAGCTCGTAAAAGCAATGTTAGAAGCAATCACATTGTTATGTCACCTATGGTTGTGCTAAGAATCTCCGGACTGTTTTGATGCCAGTTCTAGAACTTGTTCATGGTAGTTCTGTATCATTGGCGGTTCCTGTCTGCAAGGTAGAAGAATATTTCTGTAAACTAGATTTTAATACTTAAAAAACATTTTCTTGTAGACTATAAATATATATATAAAATATATATATATAAAACGTGAATGATATTTTTCTCAACTGCCTTGCTCGATGGAAACTGTTACATTTTCCAGTATATTTTAAGGATCTCTCATTGTACATTTGTTTTTCATTCTGCCACATTCATGATGTTGAAAGCCTGTGTGCAATGTGTTCTCCATTTCAAGAAAATTATTTCCTATTGTGCTGTTACTGTTGCTGACGTTTCCAGTGTTGCAGGCTATATTGTTTTTCATTGTACATACAGATACATTAATTGTCTCTTTAAGGTGCTGCTGAGATTGTAGAGAATGTAGCCAAACAGTAAAAAAAAAGACATTAATAATTTGGATTTCAACCGTTTGAAGTGCTTAAACATATGTGGAGAGTAAAAAATTTCTTAGCATTCTGATCATTATTATACACTTTATATGGATATTGGCTGAGACAGTAGCCAGTATAAAATATATATGTCTTCTCCATGGAGTCCCACTAACTAGTCTTAAGTCGGTGGCACTTGGACACCGCAGTGGCAAAACTGTAAGCCAGGGGGCTAGCTACGGTGCCTGCATGGAGTTGCATACCTACCAGTTACCATTGCCAGCTCCCTCACCACCCTCCGATCTTACAGGAATCCATCTTCTCTTCATTTCCACTTTACGAGTCTAGGCTGTAGGCACTAGGACCTAGTGGGAGTGAACTTTTTTGCAGCCTAGGGGGCCAACACTGGTGCTGGCACCGCTCTTGAGGCAAAGGTAATGACATTGTGCTCATGGGTTGGACAGTAATCAATGCCGGCTCACTACCTTTCTCAGTTCTGTTTTTCCTGCCATCAAGTGTGCACCGTGGGAGCCTCGTTGCCAAAACCGCATCATTCTCTTCCTTAGTTCGTCACTGCCTTAGTTCAGTGTCATTTTTCTCTGAATCATTTTTCTCAGTGCTGTTTATTATTTTAACATTTAGTCTTCATTCTAGTCTGGCATAGAGCTGTGTTCTTTACTTGTTTTCACTGATCTTTGTGACAGGGTTGAATAAGGCCCTGCCGCATTTGTTATGCAGAAAGAGGTTAAATGCAAGTACCTGTTCTGTCCTTTTCTTTTCTGTCTCTTGTCTGGTTGCGCCACCAGATTTTCTTGTGATACCTAGGAACTGATCACGCCGATGGTTTTGCAATTCTCCGCCTCTCGCTATCTCTCTGCTTTCCCTTGCTATTTATGTTTTTTCTCCTCCATTGCATATCTGCTGGTATAAAAATATATGTGAATCATTGTGTGGAAATGTAACTGATACTGAAATCCCTTTGTTTAAAAATGAATATAGTTATACTGTTGGAAACCTACAAGAACACTGTGTGAGAAGTACAATGTTCTCTTAATGAGCTCCCTGCAAAGATTGTTATAAAAAAAATCTGCAGTGTTTTGCAAGAGGGAAAGATGGAGACTGAGATTGGAAATTGTGAAGGAAAAACTCAGGACGACTCTGCTCAATGTTTGTACTGCCTTCGTAAATATACTGAACAATTGTTGTTTTTCTGTTATTGATAAAAAAAAAACAACACTATTTGCAAATTTTGAATCTGATCCTGGTTTTCCTATGCTTCCTGACCTGTGCCTTGACTACAGATGGTGTCAGACTAAGTGGGATTTATGCCATGCATACTCTAAACCAGGAGTTCTGTGTATGGGTACTAGACCTGGTACCAGGGAAGCATAGAAGATAGGTGTGGATTCTGCAGCAGCAAACCCAGGAGTGGTTACCAGGAGAACGGCAGCCAAACTAGCAGAGACAGAAGTCCAAGCTGAGACTGTACAGCCAGCACCAGTGATGGAAAAAAAGAGAACAGGCAGTGACAGAACCTGAAAGCCTGACTGCCTCTTCTAAATGACTATACAACAAACAGAGACGGAGACACAGAGAAAAGAAAAATTGCAACAACTCAAGAAGCAGAGAAAAGAGATGCAGCGACAGGAGCAGCGAAGAAGAGAAGGGATGCAGCTATTGATGAATGCCTTCCAAGCTATCAAAGCTGGAGGATCTGGCACTGGTCCAGCAGAGCAACAAAACACAAGCAGCTTAAGACATTAAACTTACAAAGCTGTGTCCCTCGGATGATAGCAAAGCCTACTTGACAACTTTTGAAGGGTTGCTACAGCTTGTCAGTGGACAAAGCAGCAGTGGGCAGTCAGATTGGTACCTTACCTGATGGGGAAAGCCCAACTTGCCTACAGCAATATGAACACTGCACAGTTAGAAAACTATGACCTAGTGAAAAGCGAAATCCTGAAAAGGTATGACATCTTAGGAGAGACATACAGGCAAAGATTCCAGTCCCTGAAATATAAATCTTAATTCGAGAGGGCACTTGCAGTAGGTAATTACATATAAGACTGACACCGGCCGGCGGCAGGACCCCACGGAAAAATTTCTAGCTAGCAGTCCCTGGCGAGGGACCGCCCCCAGGTCAGGTGACCGGCGTCATGCGACGTCGGTATAAAGGGGCGGTCCCGGATGCCCGCCTTCCAGTTCTTTCCCGCCGTTAGCTCGTGCAGCGCCTCGCGGTAAAGTTCGTGCTTAGTCAGCCCTGTTCTTTCATCGGTTTTACCGAGAATGTCAGTATTTTTTCTTCTTATCGTCGGTGTATGTTGTCCCCTACACCTTCCGAGCACAAAAACAAGTGCGACTCATGTGGCGCCCAACTGCCACACAAGGACGGCCATTCCCTCTGCCTCTTCTGCCTAGGCCCTGACCACCCGGTCAACAAGTGCCCACATTGCCTTCACTTCAGTGCGGCTACCCGCAGACAACGCCAACAGTCCCTGGATGCCCATCTTCTAAAGAAAAAGATGTCTTCGATGGAAAAAGAATTGAAGAAGCTCAGGCAGGCGTCGACTTCTTCAGGAGGGCATCGTAAAAAGTGGGACAAGGAGAGGCAGTGGGAGAAAGCCTCCGAGTCGCGGCCCAGGAAACATCCCCTCCGGGGGACCGTCCGACGGCAGCCTCCAAGGCTTTGGAGGAGCAGCCGGCCCTCGCCGGGCTCACGCCTGGCCTAGTGGCGCCCGGGCCAAAGGGAGGCCTCCGCCCCAGTTCCACCGCAGGCTTGCGCCTAGTGGTGCGGGCGACTTCCATAAGTCGGACATCGGCTCCTCCGACATCCGCTGGGAAAAGGTCGATAAGATGCCCGACCCTTTGAGGCGGCACACAACCTCGTCCCCCTCGGACCGGGCCGCCCCTACCTGGCCTCGACGAGGGACCCATAAGAGGGACGCCGCTCCCTTCCGCGCCCGCCGAACTAGCCCCCTGCCGCATGTCTGCCCCTTCGACGTGCAACGGAACCTACGACGGACCCTCCAACCCCCGTCGTCGTACCAGTTCCCCGCAGCCTTCGCTGCCGTCCGGGGAGCCCGAGTCACCCCAGCCTAACCCTGGGGACTTTTCCCCCCTGTCCCCGGGCGATGTGGGGGATATTCCACCTCCATCAGACCCTCTTCCTAGGGAACCAGATCTGACGCTGGTCCCGACGCCGCCGGGGGATATTCCCCTTCCGTCGGGCCCTGCCCCACCCGGGCCTCTCACTGTTGACCCGCCCGTGGGGCCACCTTCCGGGCCGTCTGCTCCAGCAGCTCCTCCAGCGCCCGGGTATCCGCCGTCGTACCCGGGACCGCAGTATCCAGCGCCACAGTACCCGACGTGAGTTCCTCCGACGCCGCAGTACCTGACTCCTCGATACCCGGCACCGGTTTTCCCGCAGCCGGGCTTCGGATACTCGCCTTATGGATACAACCCATATTCTTATCCCCCTCCTCCTCCACCTCCACCACCCCCTCAGCCGCCGGTGGATCTGCAGGAGACTCTGGCTTCCTGGTGGGCTGAGGCCAAGGCTCAGCTCACCAAGGAAGTAGAGAGCCGCCTTCGGGCGACGGTGCCGCCCCCGTACGCCCGAGACGGCACACTCCCTCACCGCCTCCGGACTCTAGAGCCCTTCCCTCTGGATCCCGAGAGGGGTAGGACACGCGTCCAGGGATCCCCCCCAAGGAACCCGTTCCTCCCCCTAGCCGGGTTAGGGAGTCTTATTCTGCTTCTGATTCTTCTTTTTCGCTCTCGGATTCTTAGGACGGATGCTCCGAGAGAGACGATGAGCATCGCTCTCCGTCCAAGCCCCGGCTGAGGACTCCTCAGAAGTCTCCTCCGGAGGACCCTTTCTTCACGGAGTTGCTCAGAAAAATCCAGGAAGTACATCAGTGGCGCTCATTGGAACCAGATCCTCAGCGGGTCAAACTCGCCGAACATCTAGACCTGCCCCTGACGGCTCTTACATTAGTGCCACCCTGGATCGAGCCTCACGCCCACCTTGTTTCCACTATTTGGAAACAACCGTCGGCTTTAGCCCTGCTTCCTAGGAAGTCTAACAAGCTATACCAGGCTCCTGAGGGTGTAGATTTCTTGGACTCACCCTCGTGCAGAATCAGTCGTGATTAACGCCGCTCATGGCCGGTCAGCACATCCCAAACATCTCAGCTCGTCTCCTCCAGATAAGGAATCTCGCCTCCTGGACCAGTATGGAAGAAAGATATACGCCTCTTCCACACTGGGAATTCGGGCCCTGAATTATGTTGCTCATATGGGGATTACCAGAAGGCCATCCTTACCCAGGCGGAATCCAAGATTGACTCTTTACCTGACTCTCAAGTCAAGCAGGAGTTAGCTGACTTAGTCCGTTCTGCTCGTTCGGCCAGTCGTCACATTCTGCGGACGACATACGATGCAGTGGACACTGCCGGGCAGAGCTCCGCTTTCGCCATAAGTCTTCGGCGTCATGCCTGGCTCCACGTGTCAGGTTTGGTCCCGGAGGTGCAGTCAGCGATCCAGGAAGCACCTTTCAGGGGTTCGGTTCTTTTCGGCGGTGATGTCAAGGACATCATCACCGACTTGCAGGAGAAGGGACGGCTCTGAAATCCGTGGATTCCAAGTACCGCCCCCATCCCCACAGCGCCCGTCCTTTTACGCAGACACAGTCGGCCATGGCTAAAACCTCAAGGAAGGCGGGCCACTAAACATCGGGCCCTCAAGAGCTGCCAGGCCCCCGCCCAAAGCAGCGGGTGCCCCAGCGGCGGCGCTTGCCCCACACCACCTGACTCCTCCCTCTCCCACCGCCTCCCGACACACCGGAGGAACCGGTAGGAGGGAGATTCTCCCTCCACTTTCCGGGTTGGGAGAGGATAACAACGGATTCATGGGTGCTTCAGATTATAGCGGAAGGGCACTCTATAGAGTTTCTACAGAAACCACCCCGCCACCCCCCTCTGAAGTCGTCCTATGCAAGGGACCATCTTCCTTTGGTCCGGGAAGAAATCTCTGCCCTTCTTGCAAAGCGGGCCATATAACCCGTTCCCCCTCACCTTCAAGGGACAGGTTACTATTCTCATTTCTTCCTGGTCCCAAAGAAGACTGGAGATCTCAGACCCATTCTCGATCTCAGCTCTTTGAACCTTTACGTGGAATACAAAAGGTTCAGGATGCTCTCCCTACAGACCCTTCTGCCTTCTTGGCCGGGTCAATGGCTATGTGCGCTGCATATGCAGGATGCATATCTGCACGTCCCCATTCGTCCTCTCGCCATCGAAGTACCTTCGGGTTTGCTTGCCAGGGGGACCATTACCAGTTCCGGGCACTCCCGTTTGGTCTTTCCTCGCACCACGAGTTTTACCAAATGCCTGGCTGTGGTAGCGGCCCACCTGCATACTATGGGAGTTCAGGTGTTCCTTACCTGGATGACTGGCTACTGGCCCTCGTCCAGGAGGAGCTCCGCATTTTCTCCTCACCCAGCAGGTTTTCACTTGCCTGGGTATTACCATCAACCATTCCAAGTCTCATCTGGATCCCTCCCAGAGACTACAGTTTATCGGGGCTATCCTCGATACGACAGTGAGCAAGGCCTTCCTGCCTCTGGACAGGGCGGCCTCTCTTCAGTCACAGATTTCCCTGCTATCAGAACGCAGGAAGGTTCCGGCGAGGTTGGTTCTCCGTCTCTTGGGGCTTATGGCGGCCGCCATCCCGACAGTTCCCCGCTCTCAGCTCCACAGGAGGATCTCTCGGTGGAATCTTCGCTCACAGTGGGATCAACTTGTAGACAACCTAGATCATCTAGTTCTGATCTCCTCGCCGGTGGCACGAGACTTGCAATGGTGGATGGTTCGAGAGAACCTGTTTCGGGGGGTCCCCTTCTGTCATCTTCCCCCCCTCCCAGACTCTGACCACAGACGCATCAGGCAAAGGTTGGGGAGCCCATCTGGGTCCTCACCGAACCCAGGGGTTATGGTCCAGATTGGAACTAGCTCTCCACATCAATGTGCTCGAGCTTCGCGCAGTACTATATGCTCTCCAAGCCCTTCACCAATACATTCTTTCCGGTCACCTAGCCATCCAGATGGACAACATGTTCGTGGTGTGGTACATCAACAAACAGGAAGGGACTCGATCCTACCCTCTATGCAGGGAAGCAGTGAGGGTTTGGGACTGAACAACTCTTCACAACCTTCACCTCACTGCGATTCATGTTCCAGGAGTCGACAGTACCCTGGCAGACAAGCTAAGCTGCTCCTCTGCCCTGCCACACTAGTGGGAATTGGACCAAAAGGTGCTAGAAGACATCTTCCAGCTTTGGGGGACTCCACAAGTAGACCTGTTAGCCTCTTCCCAAAGCATAAAACTTCCCACCTTTTGCTCGCTTACTCCAGAGCGAGGCGCTTTCTGGAGCGATGCTGTGTCTCTATACTGGAAGGGCAGATTCGTCTATGCTTTTCCCCCAATTCCTCTGGTCCCTCGTGTATTGCAGAAACTAACAGAAGGAGCGAGAATGATTCTGATCGCTCCTTTCTGGCCCAGGCAAATCTAATTCTCTGTTCTACAACAATACTCAGAGGTTCCTCCTCTTCCGCTTCCTTTATCTCGAGGTTTGCTGACCCAGGATCAGGGGACCCTGGTCCATCCGGGCCTCAAGTCCCTACAACTTCTTGCATGGCTCCTGCAGACCTAGGTCAGTCTCGCTTTGATGTCTCTCCAAAGGTGGCCGAGATTCTGGTGGAGGCTAGAAAACCCTCCACTAGGTCCACTTATGCCATGAAATGGAAGAGATTTTCTATTTGGGCTGCTTCTAGGAACGTAGAGCCTTTCCCCTGTTCAGTGGCCATTCTGCTTGAATATTTACGTCATCTCTTTGACCTGGGTCTCAGTCATTCCTCCTTGAAAGTGCACATGGCCGCTATTTCAGCGTACCATGTTCCTTTCGCTGATAAAGCCTTTGCCCAGTTAGAGGTGTCCAAGACTTTTCTTAGAGGGGTCCTTCATCTGAGGCCCCCCGTCCGGACTCCTGCTCTCCCTTGGGACTTGAACTTTGTTCTCGAGAAACTTACCCTTCCTCCCTTCGAACCTGCAGCATCCGCAGATCTGAAGTTTCTTTTGTGGAAGACACTCTTCTTGGTGGCCATTACTTCCGCTCGAAGAATTTCCGAGCTCCAGGCCCTTATGTGTAAAATCCCCTATTTGATTTTTCACAAAGAACGAGTGGCTCTTCGCACGAACCCTAAGTTTCTGCCTAAAGTGGTAGCAGAGTCTACCTTAAATCAGTCTATAGAGTTACCTGCCTTTTTCATGCAGTACTCCAACCAAGGAGAATATTTACTCCATACCATGGATGTTCACGGATTCTGAGATACTACACTGATAGGACAAAGGATCTCAGAAAAACTGGCCAGTTCATCTCTTTTGCTCACAAAAGGGAAGGCAGTGCTGTTTCCAAGCAATGCCTGTCGAAGTGGTTGGCTCATTGCATCACTTTCTGTTATGACAAGTACAACAAGACCCTTCGGGTCAAGTCAGGAGTCACTCACTTTCGTGGAAGTAGCGGCCCCTCTCGCGGCTTGTTCAGAATGTGTCTGCAGCAGACATATGCGCTGCTGCCACCTGGACTTCCATCCATACCTTTCTGAAACATTACAGTTGGACATTTGCCTCTACGCCGTGAGAGCAGGCCAGGCTGAGCTGTTTTGCAAGGCCTCCTGTCTTGGGCCTGCAAGGCTACTACTTTCAGGAGTAGTTTCCTCCTCCGGTGCCTTTTATTTGTTCCAGACTGCTTGGGATTCAGTCTTATATGTAATTACCTACTGCAAGAGCCCTCTCGAAGTAAGACAGTACAGTTACGTAAGAACTTACCGTAACAGTAGATCTTCGAGAGAGGCTCTTGCAGTAGGTAATACCTTCCCGCCCTCCATCCCCCTAGGCTTTTTCAGCTCTTCTTCCAGGAATGGAAACATCTGCTCTCTCTCTTCTGGGCCTGTGGCAGAAAGAACTGGAAGGGCGGGTGTCTGGGACGCCTTTATACCCGGCGTCGCGTGGCGCCAGTCGATCTGGCGTGAGGCGGTCCCTCGCCTCTTTCTTCTTTCAGTCGACAGTGGTGAAGCCTTCACCCAACTCTGAGAACTCCTTATGAAATGGCTCCAACCAGCGGACAAAACACTCCCACAGATCATCGGTACACTTGCAATAGAGCAATTAATCAACATCATGCCTACAGCTATACAGCTTTGGGTAAAAAGTACACCAACCAAAAAGTGGGAAAAAGGCTGATCTTATTTGTGTCAGTCTTCACCATTCATTACCTTTGGGTACTGGGCCGGAGGTCATGACCCGTGGGAGATTTTTTTTGGATGGGCAGAGTCGACGCACCATTGGCGCCGCCCTCTACGGCAATGCACTGCGTGGCGCTCGCAGTTTGGCTGTCAAGTGTTGTCGACTCCACCCTTCCACCAGTTCTTCATCTCCTGCCGTCGAGGTCACCTCATGGGACGCTTGCAGCGAAGAAGTTTAAGGCCTACCTTTTGCGCAGTTGATTTCTTGACTCCGTCTCGACTGTTTATTGACTCCGTGACGCAGTCCGTCGGCTCCCTATCTCCTGCCGGTTCTGTTCGCTTACTCGACATCACCGGTAAGATTGTTCCATTATTTTATTTTGTCTTGGTGATATCGAGTCTAGTTTGGTGTTTCTTTTTCGTAGGTCATGTCTAGGTTGGAGGGCAAGAAGACTTCCGAGACGGGAAGGCCCCCCAAGCGACGGTGCCCTTGTGGCCATAAGTACTCCGTCACCAACCAGCACGACCATTGCCTCGTGTGTCTTGGCCCGCTTCATGACATGGATTTGTGCAACGCCTGTTTCTTCATGGACTGCCGGATCATAGAGCAAAGCGTATGAAAAGTAGGGTGAGCTCCGCCGACTTTCAGGGGTCGGGCACACAGACGTCGGGCCAAGCCACGGTCTTTTGGCCTTTCCTCCGGGTCCCCTCCCGGTTCTATACAGACCGAGCAGGAGGGGGCTTCTGCATCTTCCAGCCTAGCCATGGCAGAGGCCCCTCCCATGGTGTAGGAGGCCCGGTCTGCCCCCAATTAGCGAAGGCTCCTGGTGTCACACCCATGGCTCGGAAGGCCTGGCTCGGCATCATCTTGGGCCTCTGCGCCGTCACAGCCATGGTCCTGATGGCGTCGCCAGTATCGGCGTCTGTCTGTTGCTTCGGTGCCATTGCTGCTGTCGGCACTGTTCGACGGTGCCGATGGGGCTACCGGCACCATAGGAGGCTATGCGGCGTCATCCTGTTTCTCACCACAGCGTCGTGGTTGAGCACAGCGCCGTGTCAGTTCTGGAGGGTTCTCGGCTCGAACATGGACACAGCATATGGGGTTCGGACCTTGGCCTTGAGCACTGTCGGTGCTGTCGTTGGCGCCCGTCTCTGTCATGGCACCACTCATGGGACCCGTGGGACAGGTCAGCGCCGTGGGGTCTCGACCTCGAGGCGCCCGAGAAGCGTATGGGAGCCATCGTGGCGCCGTTGCCGGGATGGTGCCATGACAGGCTCTGGCTCCGAGGCTGCCACGTTTGGGACCGTGTCCTCTTCTGGCACCATTCGCGGTGCGGAGGGGGGCACCAGCGTCGACTCTGGTGCAGTCTCTGGTCCTGGTGCCCTGTTCATTAGGGATGGCAGCGGGTGTCCGTGCATTGTTTGGCACAGGGCTTCGATTTCCAGCTCTTCAGAGGAGGAGTCAGACAGGCAGTCTGGCTCCCTGGTTTGGCAGCTGGCGTGGACACCCTGGTAGTGTTCTCGACAGGCTGGAGTCGGGCCCCCTCTGAGGAGCGGACAGTGACTTCCAGGGCCAGGGTCGGGGTTCTGACCAGTAGGCAGTGGTACAGGCCACCATTGCCCTGCATCCTGGCCTTGGAGGGTTCTATGACCCCTCAGCAGTGATACCCCCTCATGTCGTGTGCCTCAATCACCCAACTTTGGGGCTGATCAGAGCACCTACTGACGGGGAGGGTGATGTTCCCTGGATAGCCCCTTCGGAGGCCGACCAGGGCTGTCAGCTGCCTAGGCTGGCTCTCTCGAGGAGGAGGGCGCTCTCTGATTCCGAGGGATCGAGGAGCATGGGGTCTGTGCGGCAGCCTTTTTCTGGAACCCACCCAGGCTCTGGGAGAAGCCATAGTGCAGATCTCCACACTTCCCCCTCGGTTTCCTTGAGAGGGCCCTGTTCTTTGGAGGTAGAGGACCGTCCTTCTGGACCTACACGGCCCCAGTCACCTCACAGGGGGGATTCTTCAGGGCGCAGCCTAGGCAGTACCAGTTTGGTTGTTCAGCTGTCGGCTATGGAGTCTTCCGGATCGCCTTCTTCCCCTAGGGCTCCTGGTGCGCTCCCTAGCCTAGGCGGAGGTCAACCGATCCCCGTTGTCAGTTCTGCCCCTATTCCTCTGCCACATTCTCCTGCGCTCCCAGGCATTCATGGTCCTAGCGGGCCTCTTTCCTGGGAGCAGTTCAGAGCTCAGGCTGCTCAGTTTCTCTCTTACGTTAGGGCAATGGACAGACAGGTTTTTCAACCTCCCCCTGAGTAGACAGCTTCTGAATCTTTGAGGTCCTCTGACTCTTCATCCCCCTTTGGGGGAGAGGAGCCATCTGTCCACATCTCTCCAGCTGCTGATCTTGCTGAGTATCAGTGATTCCTCGTGAGGATGGTAGAGGACCTGCACATTACCCCTCCCATTCAACACAATCCAGAGCTGTCTGTGCACGCCTTTCTAGGCGATTTAAGTGAGGACACCCTTGTGGTGCCCCCCTAGCCTGCTCCCTTTCAGGAGGCGTTGTTGCGTTCCTAGCACAGACCCTTTTCCAGAGTTCCTGCCCCTAGGGATCTCTGCCAGCGGTGTTATGCTCCCCCCGGAGTCTCCAGGTTCCATGCCTCATCCTCAGTCAGGATTGACACAACTGGACACTCCTAGTGGGCTTTGCGCCCTGCACCATGACCGGCCACCAGATCAAGATTCCTCAGATTTTGACTTCTGGGGGAGGAGGACCTTGTATTCTGCATGGTTGCTGCTCTCTATTGCAGCACATCAGGCCCACTATGCAACTTATGACAGGTTCTTGTGGTCCAGGCTGGGTCAGCTCCTAGCCTCCATGCCTGACATGGAGCAAACCAGACAAGCCATTGCACTCTCTGCACGTGGCCTGGAGCTAGCAAGGCACCAAGCAAGGGCATCGTATGATGCCAGTGAGTTAGCTACCAGGGCGTAGGGACAATGATCTGCACTAGGCGGATGGCATGGCTGTGTCTTTCCCGGTTGTCACCCTTGGCCTGCCGTAGGGTGATTAACTCTGCCCACCAGAGAACCTATTTCTTGTCCCATAGAGTGAGGCGGCGTCTGTCGGGGCAACTTACAACCCCCTCTTGGGGGGGGGGCCCTGTCTCATTCTTCCCACACTCTGGCCTCTCCAGGCCCTGAAGGGTCTCCCTCTTAGTGTGTCACCCACTGAGAGCTAAGGGACTCAGTCCTTTAGGGTTTAAGACCCTCTTTGAGGGGGCTCGACGCTCACCCAAAGGTGATGAATGGTGAAGATTGACACAGATAAGATATGGAAATTACGTACCTACTGTAATTCTGATCTTTCTGTATCTTCACCATTCATCACAATCCCACCCTCCATCCCCCTGGGGCATCAGTCTCTGGGTCCCCCTTCCTCTCTTGCCCCCCTCCTTTCTGTGAGTCAGGGGCGGGGTAAACTGGAGCACATAGGGGATAGTTTTTCTTTAGGGGTAGAGTGGTCAGGAGTTGGTGCACTCCTCCTCCAGTGCTTCGGCTCCACCCCTATGGGGTGGGAGTTGGCAGTTGTCCCCTTTTCTTTCCTTCTCCGCTACTCCCAGTCATTCCTTGATTTTCTCCGATTTCCTTGCCTATGGACATAACCTCAATTAATGTAAGAAACTAGGTTTCTTGCACCAAACCTCCTTGGGGGGAGAGATATCCCTGTTTTCCTGCCTTTTCTTCCAGAATAGCAGATTCTGCTTTTAGAAGTTTGCCAGTAATTATGTGTCTGCAGTTCTGGCAGTTAGCCTCTTGGCTACTCCTTCACAGTTCCTATATACACTGGAGACAGGTCAAGGTTGCAGGGTATGTCTCTCCTGTCTCTCCCCCCCTCTAAATTTCTCCTTACTTATACAAACCTTAACCCTCCCTTCTACTTCCAGAGATTGGGGCCCCTACCCAATCCCACTTAGCCTTCGAACTTCTGTCCTCTATTGTTTATTTCTCCTTTTAGTTTTATATCTTTTCCTTTGTCTGTCCTTTGGACTTTCTTGTCTCAGCCTCCCAACCCTTTTCTAACCTCTATGGCGACTCAGAACTGCCGGGAGAGTGGAGTCGACAGCACCTAACAGCCAACCCACGAGCGCCACGCAGTGCGTCGGCCTCAAGGGTGGCACCGATGGTGCGTCGACTCCGCCCATCAAAAAAAAAAGCTCCCGCGGGGTCATGACTTCTGGCCAAGTACCCAAAAGTGATGAATGGTGAAGATACACTGAAAGATCAGAATTACGGTAGGTACGTAATTTCCATTTTCTTTGGCTGAAGACTACCAAATGGCCAGACAGACACCACAGCAGCAAGGTAACAGCTAAGCATCGGTAAGACATTCTCTTTCCCATTTAAACTTCAAGTCTGATGAGAACTCTGGTGAGGGTAACAAATCTGCACCCAAAGACTTGTATTTGCTATAACTGTAATAAGACAGGTCATATTGCAAGAAATTGCCATAGTAAGAAGACTGACACTGGAGCAGATTTGTCCTTAGCAAATTGGGGCAAGTACTTAACAGATGTGAAGGTGGGAGATAAGACTGTGAAGGGACTTGTAGATTCGGTAAGCAGACAGACCCTAGTGCATATTGAAGTGCTGGGAAAACAGTGTCCCAAAGGACCGGGTACAGGTGTCATCTGTATCCATGGGGACACTCGATACTATCCCACCACCCAAGTGACTCTGACTATTAATAGGTGTCGCACCCAATGAAAGTGGGGTAGTACTCAAGTTACCTATTCCCGTGATTACTGGAAATGACTGTCCAGGGTTTACTGAGTTAATCCCTGACTAAATCCTGATGGTTCAGCAGCTGTGGTGACAAGAGCACAGGCAAAGAAAATCTCATATGGTGGAGACACTTCCTTTCGCTGATTTTGATTCGGGCTTGTTTGAGCAGAGCTCCAAGATCCAGAAGTCCAGGAAAGAAAGACTATGCCTGAAGAAACAGACTGACGGACATAAGGGGTTAACATATGAAAATGCTGTAACTAAATTGATCACTGATTGTGATTTTCTTTCAGAACAGGCTAACAGTGTTTCTCTCCAGGGTTATTTTAAGCAGCTGCGGTGAAACCAAAACAGGAGTGAACCTTTGTTTAAAGTATGTAATGGGCTACTGTACAGAGTTTGGTTTAAACCTCAGACACGGGACTAGATAGAACAATTGGTTGTACCACAAAGGTGTTGATCTTAGTTGTTACAGATAGCACATGATAGTCCTATGGCTGGTCATTCGGGGAGGGATAGCACGCTTGCCAGATTGCTGTACAGATTTTACTGGCCTGGAATTCATGAAGATATTGCTGCCTATTGCAGATCTTATCTGTGTTAGTCTTCACCACTCATCACCTTTGGGGTACTTGGCTGGAGGTCATGACCCTGCGGGAGCTTTTTTTTTTTGGATGGGCAGAGTCAATGCACCATTGGCGCCGCACTCGAGGCCGATGCACTGCGTGGCGCTCGCGGGTTGGCCGTTAGGTGTTGTCGACTCCGCCCTCCTACCAGTTCGTCTCCCACCATCGAGGTCTCCTCATGGGTAGCTGAGAGAGAAAAACTTGAGAGGCCTACTTCTGTCTTGCAGCCTTCGACTCCGTGTCGCAGTTCGTTGACCCCAAATTTATCCTGCCAGTTCTGTTCGCTCCACTCAACGTCGCCTGGTAAGCCTGTTCCTTAATTTATGCGACGTCGGGTCTTGTTTGGTGTTCTTTTTCATAGGTCATGTCTCGGTCGGGGGGGCAAGAAAACTTTGAAGAAGGGATGGCTCCCCCATGCGGCCCGTAAGTTCTCCGTCACCGACCAGCATGACTGTTGCCTCGCTTGTCTTGGCCCGCAACACGACATGAATTCGTGTGACGCCTGCTTCTCCATGGACTGTCGTGTCATCGAACAATGCGTGGAAAGTTGGGCGAGCTCCGCCGACTTTGGAAACAAAGCGTGCACTTTCGTTGGGCCAAGCGCGTTCTCGACCTTTCCTCGGGTCCTCTCGGTTCTGTACAACAGAGGAAGGGGGCTTCTGCCTCTCATAGCAGCGTGGCAGAAGCCGCTTCCGCGGTGCAGGAGGCCCGCGGGGGAGGCACTGCCTTGTGTCGCCCCATTCGGGCGAAGGCTCCCCGTGTAAATGCGCTCAGCTCGGGAAGGCCTGGGTCAGCACTGTAGTCCAGCTGGTTCGGTAAACTTGGCGCCCGTTGCTGCTGTCAGCTCCATTCGCGGTGCTGATGGTGCCAGCAGCACCGTGGTAGGCTCTGCAGCGCCATCCCTGACTGTGTCTCGCCCTGGCGCCATGGGCGAGGACACGGCACCATAGGGGTTTCGGAGCACGGCGCTGAGAGCGCAGTCAGGGCCGTCTTCTTCGCCATATCTGTTCTTGGCGCCGTGGGGGGTTCCGAGCTCAGCGCCAAGAGCGCAGCCGTCGGCACCATCTCTAGTCTCGGCAGTGCCGTGGGCTGGGACAACGCCATGACAGTCTCCGGCTCCAAGGCTGCTGCCATCATTGGAGCTGTGTCTTCTTCTGGCACCATTCGCAGTGCGGCTGGGGACATCGCCAACGACTCTGGTGCAGTCTCTGGTTCTGGTACCCTTTTCAGTCGGGATGGTAGTAGGCATCCACACACTGTTTGGCACAGAACTTCGATCTCCACCTCTTCAGAGGGGAAATCTGACTCTGAGTCAGACAGGCAGTCTGCATCTTTGGAGTTGGCTGCTCATGTGGACACCTTGGTAGTGTCCTCGACAGGCCGGGACCAGCCCCCCCTTTGAGGAGCGGACAGTGACTCCTGGGACCAGGGTCAGGGGTGCTGACCAGCAGACAGTGGTTCAGGCTACCATTGCTCTGCAGCCTGGTCTCGGAGGGTTCTCTGACCCCTCGGTGGTACCCCCTCATGTGGTATGCCTGGATCACCCAACTTTGGGGCCGATCGGAGCACCCACAGGAGGGGAGGGTGCTGCTCCCTGGATAGCTACTTAAGGGGCCAGCCAGGGCTGCTAGCTGCCTAGGCTGGCTCTCAATGAGGAGGGCACTCTTGGATTCCGAGGGGTATGGGGTCTGTGTGGTGGCCTTTTTCCGGGGCCCACCCGGGCTCTGGGAGAAGCCTTAACGTGGATATCCGCCTCCTTCCCTTTCAATTTCCTCGAAAGGGCCCCGTTCTTTGGAGGTAGGGGACCGTCCTTCTGGACTTTCAGGCCCTGATCACCTCACGGGGGGGGGGGATTCATAAGGGCGCAGCCTAAGCAGTTCCAGTTTGGTTGATCAGCTGTCGGCTGTGGAGTTTTCTGGAGCTCCTTCTTCCCTTAGGGCTCCTGGTGCACTCTCTAGCCCAGGTGGAGGTCAGCCGATTTCTGTCAGCTCTGTCCCCACTCCTCTTCCACATTCTCTTGCGCTCCCAGGTATTCTTGTTCCTAGCGGTCCTCTCTCCTGGGAGCAGTTCAGAGCAGTGGCTGCTCAATTTCCCTCTTATGTTAGGGCTATGGACAGTCAGGTTTTTCAATCTCCCCCTGAGCAGCCAGCTTCTGAACTCTAGAGGTCCTCTAACTCCTCATCCCCCTCTTCTGGGGGAGGGGAGCAGTCTGTCCTCATCTCTCCAGCTGCTGATCTCACAGAGTATCAGCGATTCCTTGTGAGAATGTTGGAGGACCTGCACATTACCCCACCCGCTCAACACAATCCAGTGCACTCGACACGTGCCTTCCTAGATGATTTCAGTGTGGACACCCTTGTGGTGCCCCGATCTGCTTCCTTTCAGGAGGCGTCATTGCATTCCTGGCAGAGACCCTTTTCCGGTCCCAGCCCTAGGGATCTCTGCCAGCGGTATTGCTGTCTTCGCCCAGTATCCAGGTTCCATGCCTCATCCTAGCTCAGGATTGGCGCGGTTGGATACTCCCAAAGGCTTCATGCCCTGCACCATGACTGGCTCCCAGATCAAGATTCCTTGGATTTTGACTTCTGGGGGAGGAGCACATTCTACTCTGCATGATTGCTGCTTTCTGTTGCAGCACATCTGGTCCACTGTACAACCTATGACGGGTTCCTGTGGTCCAGGCTAGGTCAACTCCTAGCTTCGATGCCCAGCATGGAGGAAACCAGCCAAACCATTGCACTCTCTGCACATGGCCTGGAGCTAGCAAGGCACCAAGCAAGGGCATCGTATGACGCCAGTGAGGTAGCTACCAGGATCGTAGGGACAGCTATTTGCACTAGGCGGACGGCATCTCAGCGTCTCTCCCTGTTATCACCCTTGGCCCAGCGTAGGGTGATAACTCTGCTCACCAGAGAACCTATCTTTTCTCCCATAGGATGAGACAGCGTCTGTCGGGGCAACTTCCTACCCTATCCGGGAGGTTCCCCGTCTCAGTCTCCCCACTCTCGAGCCTCTCCAGGCCTGTAAAGGTTCCCTCCCTCTTAGTGTGTCACCCACTGAGAGCTAAGGGACTCAGTCCCTTAGGGTTAAAACCCCCTTCTCAGCACTCACCCAGAGGTGCTGAATGGTGAAGATTGACACAGATAAGATATGGAAATTACATACCTACCGTAATTCTGATCTTTCTGTGTATCTTCACCATTCATCACAATCTTTCCCTCCATCCCCCTGGGGCCTCAGTCTCTGGGTCCCCCTTCCTCTCTGTGCCCATTCCTCATCCCCTCCTTTCTGTTAGTCAGGAGCGGGGATAATTTTCTTAGGGGCAGTGTGGTCAGGATGGGGGGCACTCCCATCTTCAGTGCTTCAGCTGCACCCCTGTGGGGTGGGGGTTGGCAGTTGCGCTCTTTTCTTTCCTTTTCCCCTTTGATTTTCTTGTACTGTGGACATAACCTCAATTAATTTAAGAAACTAGGTTTCTTACACCAAAATTTCCTTTTGAGAGGCGGGAAATATCCCTGTATCCTGTCTGTCTTCCAGAATAGCCGATTCTGCTTTTGTTGGAGTTATTGCCAGTGTTTCTGTGCCTTGAATGCTGGCAGTTAGCCTCTTGGCTACTCCTTCGCAGTTCCTATGCAATCTGGAGACCGGTCAAGGTTCCAAGGTATGTTTTTCCTATTCCCCGCCCCTCACTCTTATTCTTATTTCTAAAATCCTTTACCCACCCTCCATCCTCCTTTTCTACTTCCAGAGATTGGGGCCCCTACCCAATCCCCTTAGTCTTTCAAACTTGTTCTGTCCTCGAAGTGGTTTCTATAGCTTTTCCTTTGTCCCTTGGACTTCCTTGTCCCACCCTCCCAACCCTTTTTTTCACCTCGGCATGGCTCGAGCAGGCGGAGTTGACAGCACCCTATTAAGCCAACCCGCCAAGCACCGCGCAGTGCGTCTGCCTCAACAGCGGCACCAATGGTGCATCGACTCCATCCATCCAAAAAAAAAACTCCCGCAGAGTGATGACCTCCGGCCAAGTACCCCAAAGGTGATGAATGGTGAAGATACACAGAAAGATCAGAATTACGGTAGATACATAATTTCCATTTCTTGTGTGTGCCGAGTGTCAGAAAGTAGCCCCTACCCTTCACAGATGTGCCTTTTGAGAGAATTGCAAGGGATGTGATTGGCCCCTTAGGGAAAAGTAAAAAGGATAATCTAGTCATTCTGGTAGTATACGACTATGCTACTCGATACCAAGAAGCTGTTCTAATGCGTACTGTCACAGCCCCAAAAGTGGCAGCAGAGCTTGCCAACATTTTCAGCAGAGTGGGCTTACCTAAAGAGATTATTGCTGATAAGGGTAGTAATTTTGGTGCTGCATTACTGAAGGAGCTGTACCGACTACTAGGTATCACTGCCATAAGAACCTCCCCTTATCATCCTCAAATGGTGTTGTGGAATGTTTCAAACACTAAAATGCATGTTAAAAAGGTTTGTAAAGGAAGGACTGGGACTAATACTTGCCTGCTTTTTGCTTACAGAGAAGTGCCACAGGCATCAACAGATCTTACTTCAAGAGGGCTCTTGCAGTAAGTAATTACATATAGGACTGCAGGCGGCAGGGCCCCACGGAAAAATTTCTAGCTAGCAGTCCCTGGCGAGGGACCGCCCCCACGTCAGGTGACCGGCATCAGGAGACATCGGTATAAAGGGGCGGTCCCTGACACCCACCTTCCAGTTCTTTCCCACCGTTAGCTTGTGCAGCGCCTCACGGAAAAGTTTGTTGCTTCGTCAGCCTCCTTTTGTCGGTTTTTACCGAGTTATTCTGATTTTTTTTCGACATCGTCGGTGTATGTCATCCCCTACACCCTCCGAGCACAAAAATAAGTGCGACTTGTGCGGCGCCCAAATCCCGCACAAGGACGGCCATTCCCTGTGCCTGTTCTGTCTAGGCCCCGATCACCCAGTCGAGAAGTGCCAGCACTGCCTCAGCTTCAATGCGGCTACCTGGAAAAGGCAGCAGCAATCCCTGGAAGCCCACATTTTGAAGAAAAAGATGTGTTTGATGGAGAAGGAGCTCAAAAAACTGAGGCAGGCGTCCACTTCCCTCAAAGTCCATCGGAAGAAGAAAGACAAGGAGAGGCACTGGGACAAGGGCTCATCTACTGCGTCTCCGGGAGTCACCGGGTCTCAGGTAACGTCCCCTCCGGGGGACCGCTCCTCGACGGCCGTTTCGGAGGGGGCGTCGACCTACATCTGGCTCGCGCTCGGGCCTTTCAGGAGCCTCCGGGCAGTGGAGGCCTCCGCTTCAGTTCGACTGCAGCCCGGCCTGCTGGCACAGGCGACTCCAGTAAGCCGGGCGTCGGCTCCTCCCACGTCCGCGGAGTAAGTTGCAAGGCGCTACGCCCCTCCCGCCGGACCAGGCCAATCCTTCTTCTCAGTCTGCCTCCGGTGAAGGCTCCCTGAAGTCGGACGCCGGCTCCTCCAGCGCCCGCCTGGAGCTCGCTGTAAAATCACACGGCGGTTCGTCTGACGTCTGGTCGGCGACGGAACCGACGGACCTACCCACGTCCGTCGTCCCCGGTTCTCCACAGCCTTCGCTGCCATCCGGGGACCCAAGTCCCCCAGCCCAACCCGTGACTTTTTCCCTCCATCCCCGGGCGACGCTGGGGATCTTCCTCCATCGGACTGTCCTCCTATAGGTGCGCCGGATCTGATGGCTCCCCTGATGCCAGGGCCCCCGACGCCGGTTTTACCAACTCCGGCCGACATCCTGCTTCCAGATGTCGCCCCACTGCCAGGCCCTCCAACTTGGATCCTCCCGTGAGGCCGCTGGCTGGGTCGTCTGCTCCAGCAGCTCCTCCAGCTCCCGGGTACTCTTCGTCCTATCCGGCGCAGCAGTACCCAATGCCTGTCTTTCCAACGCCACAATACCCAACGCCGGGTTTTGGATACTCTCCATATGGGTACAACCCATATCCTTATCCCCCTTCACCGCTCCCACATCCGCCGGTGGACTTGCAGGAGACTCTGGCCTCCTGGTGGGCTGAGGCCAAGGCTCAGCTCACCAGAGAGGTCGAGAGCCGCCTACCGACGACAGTGCAGTCTCAGGTTCCCATACGTCCGAGACAGCACATTCTGTCACCACCTCCGGACTCCAGGGCTCTCCCGGCTGGGTCCAGAGAGGGGCAGGATACGCTTCCCCGGGGTCTTCCCAAGGGGTCCGTTCCTCCCCCGGGTCAGGAAAGGGAGTCTTTTTCCTCTTCCTCTTCTCCCTCGGATTCCTCCAGTGGTTGCTTTGAAAGGGACGACGAGCCATGCTCTCCTTCGAAGCCCAGGCCAAGGACTCCTCCGGAAGATCCTTATTTTACAGAGTTGCTAAGGAAAATCCAGGAGGTTCGTCAGTGGCACTCTTTGGAACCAGACCCTCAGCGTTTGAAACTCACTGAGCATCTAGATCTGTCCGTGACAGCTCCTACTTTGGTGCCACCCTGGATAGAGCCTCATGCCGACCTTGTCACCACCATCTGGAAACAGCCATTGGCTCTAGCCCCACTTCCACGGAAGTCGAATAGGCTATACCAGGCTCCCAAGGGTGTTGATTTTTTAGATTCTCACCCTCGTGCTGACTCTGTCGTGATTGGCGCCGCTCACGGCCGGTCGGCCAACCCAAAACATCTTAGCTCACCGCCACCTGACTAAGAATCCCGTCTACTGGACCAGTATGGAAAGAAGATCTTTGCTTCCTGAACTATGTCGGCCATATGGGGGACTACCAGAAGGCCATTCTTACTCCGGTGGAAGCCAAACTGGACTCCCTGCCAGACTCCCAAGTCAAGCAGGAGTTGGCTGATCTTGTCCGCTCTGCACGTTCGGCCAGTTGACACATGCTTTGTGCGACCTACGATGCAGTGGACGCTGCTGGACGGAGCTCAGCTTTCGCCATAGGCTTACGTCGTCATGTTTGGCTCCGCGTGTCAGGGTTGGTCCCAGATGTGCAATCCGCTATCCAGGAAGCGCCTTTCTGGGGGTCGGTGCTTTTCGGGCGTGATGTCAAGGACATCATCACCGATTTGCAGGAGAAGGAGACGGCACTGAAGTCTGTTGACTTCATGTATCGCCCCCACCAGCCACAGCGCCGTCCCTTTCGCAGACAGAATCGGCCCAAGGCAAAACCCCAGGGAAGTCGGGGCCCCCACAACTGCTAAGCCCCCCGCCCAAAAAAGTGGGTGCTTCAGCTGCAGCGCTGCCCCACACCACCTGACTCCTAACCTCTCCCACAGCCTCAGGACTCCCCGGAGTAACCGGTAGGAGGGAGGTTTTCCCTCCACCTTCTGGGATGGGAGAGGATAACATCAGATTCTAGGGACATGGATATGTTGTTCATCCACACTGTCTGGCAGGTTCCTTGCCGCTTTAAATCTTGCCAGAAGGTCTTCAAGCTGGCTCCTCCCACCCACCCGGGTGGTAAAACTCTCGGCTCCGCCCCATGACGCCAGATCTTCCTTACCACTTGGACGCTCAGGTTCCTCCTTAACGCTCTGCGTATAAGACTGAGTTCCTAATTCTTGAATTTTCGAAATTAAAAAGTTTTGCTAAAAGACTTGGTCTTCTCTCCCTCGCGGCTCACGATGGACAAATCGACTCGGTTTCGAGATGCCCTTATGGGCAGAAGATGTCTCGGACGGATCCGCACTCCACGTGCGTCTATTGCTTGGGCCTTGAGCACGACCCGCAGGCCTGCGACCTGTGCTCTTCCTTTTTGGCCTACGTCCTCGAAGACCGTGCTGCCCGTTTACAACTGGGGCATCCCGAGAAGCGATTTCCTCTGGTAAAGTCAAAAGAGGCCCGGTCGGCGGCGGCGGGCTCGGCAGATCAGCTCAAGCAGATGATCGCCCTCGAAGAGGAGGCGGCGCGAACCGCTTCTACCTCGGCTGCGGCATTTGTCCCGCTCTCTCTTGGTGCCTCTTATTCAGCTTCTTTTAAGGAGCTTTGTCTGACCCTCTCGACTAAAGGTGAGGGTCCAACTTCTTCTGGACCGTTTTCTCGGTCCAAAAAGAGAGACAAGGGTAAGTCTCACCGTCGACGCTCTTGGGAGCGGGAAAGATCCCTCTCCCCGAGTTGTCGGCCGTCGACTTCGGTCGACTTCTCGGCTTCGGCCACTGGTTTCACGGTGTCCCCATCAGGCCAGTTGACCGAGACTCCTGTCGACGTGGTCGAGATTTTTCTCGAACCGTTGGACGGGTTGTCGGCTGGAGAAGCCGAGAATCCCCTCTCCCCGGTTCCCCCGGTGGGAGTTGAGGACTCCGTCGGCTCGTCTGTGCCTCCGGTTCTGGCAACTGGTTGAATCTTCGAACCGAGGGGGTGCGGTTCCGCGACACCTCCCGCACTGTCCTCGGCAAAGCCAAGGTTCGGTCTCAGACTTCTTGGCGGTCCAGCCGACATGGCGGTCTCGGCACCACGGCAAGCGGCGCGCGCTGGTCGTCCTCCTCGGACGAGGGCAGCTTCGCGCAAGTTGCGTCGAAGATATGAGGAACTCGTGGCAACAGCTCCTTCTGACCGGGAATAAGCCGACGCCGTCGTCTTCCCCGGCCATTAAGTGGCTGTCACCGGAGCAGCCGAAACAACCCCTCGTTTTATTCGAGGAGCCTGTTCCCAGGCCGGTTGTTCGGCCAAAACCAGCTGCCCCACCGATTCCGGTGGAACCTCCGCCTCCACAGCCATTAGTTGGGGCTCCGACCAAAAATTCTCGGTCGGCTCAGGGACTGCCCCATAGGCTGTCTGTCACCCTCATTTCCGATCGACCTTGGCAAGTGGAGGGTGGCTCAGGCCCGAGGCAGCTCTTTGAGGACTCTTCCAAGTCCGAAGACGATTCCTCCCTTTTCTCCAAGTGAATGGACTTGGAGTCCTCAGGAGGACAGTCGGTGGACGATAGCCCTTCGTCCTTCCTGGGATTGCTTCGGCTCATCTCGGAGTCCACCGGGATGAAGCTCGAACCCGTTTCTAAGCGGGCCAGGTATCCCCTCATGGAGATTCTGGACTGAGGGGATTCCCCTACGGAGGCCTTTCCGGTGGCTGAGGCCATAGTGGGCCCGGCCTTGGAGCTCTGGCAGCGCCCTGCTTCCTGTCCTGCGCCTTTGGCCAGGATGGCCAGGAAGTATGCGGTCCCTACCGGTTCCCTGTCCGGTTTTTCGGAACACCCCTCGGCCGAGGGGTTAGTTACCGACAGCGTTTTCCGGCGTGCCGGGAACGCCAGGGATGTGGACAAACCTCCCGACAAGGAGTCAAAGAAATTGGACTATGCCGGGCGAAAAGTCTATGCTGCATCCTCCCTCGGCCTTTGCCAGGCCAGTTCGGCCGTCCTCATGGCACATTTCTCTCATACCCTGTTGGGCTCCCTGGATGAGGTCGCCCTTCATCTCCCCGCGGATCTGCAGACCACGGTCAGGCAGGTGCGGGACCAGGGCAGTGGCCAAACAGCAGCTCCAGACTGCTTTAGACATTGGGGACTCATGTGCCAGGTCTGTGGCGGCCGCAGTGGCTATGCGTCGTCGGGCTTGGCTTAGGATATCCACCTTTACTTCAGATACCCAGCACAAGTTGGCGGATGTTCCCTTTTTGGGGACTGACCTCTTCGGCCCTGGGGTGGAAGGTCACCTGCAGAGGATCGAGAAGTCCAGTTCTACCTTGGACTCTGCCTCTTCCGCTCAGAAGGACAAAGGCCGCAAACCACAGCCTAAGCCCTTTCGTCCTTCTGCGCCCGCTGTGCGTCCGGCCCAGCAACGTCAGGGCCAGCAGGCTTGGGCTTGGCATCCCAAACCCAAGCCCAGGGCTTCCTCCAACAGGAAGCAGGGAGGTAAAGGCCCAGGAGGTCCCTTGGCCGGTCCCTCCTCCAAGCCTGCCCAGTGACGGGCTGAGGGGTGTCGCCCCCAACCCCGTCACCTCACCCCAGGTTCCCCCCGTGGGGGGACGGCTCCGGCACTTCCTTTCCGCCTGGTCCGTTATTACCACGGACAGGTGGGTGCTGGAGGTGGTGGGAAAAGGCCTGCCTCTAGAATTCGAGCAGGCCCCACCCTTCAGAGCCGTCGCGCCTCGGGGGGTTCGCAGCCTCACTGTCAGCTTGTCAGGCCGACATCGCTCTCCTCCTCCAAAAGGAGGTGATCAGGGAGGTGGCGGACCTTCCCTCAGACCCGGGGTTTGTGTCCAGGTGCTTCCTGGTTCCGAAACGGACGGGGCTAGCGCCCCATTCTCGACCTACACAACCTGAACAAGTTCCTAAGGTCTCGAACCTTCAGGATGGTCACTCTGGCTCAGATAATACCATCCCTGGAACACGGCGTGTGGTTCTGCTCTCTGGACCTGCAGGACGCGTTCTTTCACATTCCTATCCGTCCGTGACATCGGAGATTCCTTCGCTTTCGAGCGGAGGGATCCCTTTTCGAGTTCCGAGCCATGCCCTTCGGCCTGTCTCCAGCTCCCAGGGTCTTCACCAAATGCATAGCAGTGGTGACAGCTTTCCTGCGGCGCCGAGGGTTCCGGGTGTACCCTTACCTGAACGATTGGCTGATAGCAGCCCCCTCCAGACAGGAGGTGGAGCAGTCCAGAGATCTGGCCCTCCAGGTTTGCTCTCAACTCGGCCTTCTCATCGACGAGGCCAAGTCGGAACTCGAGACGAAGCAGGTGATTCTGTTTATCGGGGCAGAGCTCGACTCTCTTCGAGCCAGAGCACGGCTCCCGGCGGACAGGGCCGAGGTTCTTACCTCGTTTGCCCAATCATTTCTGGTTGGGCAATCGCGCCCTGCCCGGGACTTCCTGCGCCTCCTGGGTCTCGTGGCGGCCTGTACCAGCGTGGTCCGTTGGGCATGCTGGCACATGCGCCCCCTTCAGTGGGGACTGGCCAGCCAGTGGTCACAACGCTGCGATCCATTGGACCAGTTAGTGATGGTGACCCAGGAGATGTGGAACGCTCTCCGGTGGTGGACCGTTCCATCTCATCTGCAGGAGGGCATCCCGTTTGTCCGCCCCGAGCCGACGGTCTCTCTTATCGACCGATGCCTCTCTCTGATGGGTTGGGGTGCCCATCTGGGGAACACGGGCGCATGGCCTCTGGTCCCCGCGGAGTCCCGATGCCACATCAACCTGCTGGAGCTCAAGCGTCCACCTAGCTCTCACCGCCTTTGCTCCGCTTCTCCGGGTCAAGTGGTCCGGAGTCCAGACGGACAACACCACGACCATGTACTACCTAAACCGCCAGGGCAGGACGCGCTCCATGCTTCTATGCAAGGAAGCTCTCCGCATTTGGTCACTCGTCGCAGCCTGGAGGTGGATCTCCAGCCATTCATGTGGCAGGAGCCTCCAACACCCTGGCCGATGCCCTGAGCTGGATAGGGCTGCATCTCACAAGTGGTCTCTCCTGCCGGAGGTAGTACAAGATCTGTTCTCCCATTGGGGCACACCTCAGGTGGACCTGTTTGCCTCAGGAGAACCGGGTTGAGGCTGTTTCATGCCCGCCTCAGCAGGGCTCGCTGCAGGGGGATGCCTTCTCGAGGCTGTGGACCCCGGGCCTCTTCTACGCCTTTCCCCCATTTCCCTTGATTCACAAGGTGCTTCTCAAAGCAAGGAGGGACAAGGCGCAGGTGATTCTGATAGCCCCAGACTGGCCCCGCCAGTTCTGGTACCCAGATCTCCTCAGCCTCAGCTCCAGGCTCCCGAGGCAGCTTCCAGCTCGCCTGGACCTGCTCTCAGTCAATCAGGGGAAGGTGTTCCATCCGGACCTTCAATCCCTGCACCTGACGGCCTGGTTCCTGAGCGGCTAGAGTTCCAGGCCTTGGGTCTTTCCGACGAGGTCCTCAATGTTGTTGAGGCGTCCCGTAAGGAGTCAACCAGAAATGCTATGCCTTCAAATGGAAGAGATTTTCCATTTGGTGTCAGGCAAGGGCTTGGACCCTTCCTCCTGTCCTTTGGCAAGCATCTTGGACTATTTATGGTCCCTTTCTAGTCAAGGGCTTAGGTCGACGACCTAAGGTGCACCTGGCAGCCATCTCTGCTTACCGGCGCGGGCCGGGAGCAGTTGGCGCAGGAGAAGGTGGTCTGGCTTTCAAAGGCCTTGATCACATTTCCTCCGTGCGAAACCTCCACCTCCGTGATTTACTGCTGGTACTGGCAAAGCTCATGGGCAAGCCATTCGAACCAATGCACAGGTGTGAATCTCTCACCTGTCGTGGAAGACCGCGCTCTTGGTGGCTATCACGTCAGCCAGAAGGATGGGAGAACTCCAGGCGCTCTGCATCGAGTCTCCTTACCTGGTCTTTAACAGGGACAAGGTTGTCCTGCGCCCCCACCCGAAATTCCTTCCGAAGGTGGTGTCAGAGTTTCACCCTAACCAGGTGTTGACTCTGCCGGTGTTCTACCCCAATCACACCTCGGAGGCCGAATACAGGCTCCATACTTTGGTCCCTAGAAGGGCGCTCGCTTATTATAAGGAGCGCACGGCTGAAATTCGGGGAGAGGTTCGCCAGCTGTTTGTCACCTACGCTGAAGCCGCACCTGGCAGACCTGCAGCCAAGCGGACGATAAGCAGGTGGGTCACCTCCTGCATAGATCTCTGCTACAAGTTGGTGGGCATGGAGCCTCCCAGAGGGATAAGAGCTCATTCTACCCGCCATACTGCTGCATCGGTGGCTGCTTCCAGGGATGTCCCTATCCAGGAAATCTGCAGGGCTGCTACCTGGAAGTCAGCACACACCTTCATTACCACATCGACCTTGAGTCATGCCGGGATGCTGGTTTTGGGGCCTCTGTTCTCCAGTCTTTATTCCCTAAGTAGGGAGTGTGCGCCTTGCCTCCTCCTCCCGGAGAACTGCTAGGAGTCTGCCAGATAGTGTGGATGAACAACATATCCATGTCCTTAGAAATACAGGTTACTCACTGTAGCAGGAGTTCTAGGAATGGTATATGTTGTTCATCCACACGACTCCACCCGACTCCCTCCCCCGGCTACGCACAACCTGAGCTTCCAGCGGGCCAGATCTGGCATCATGGGGCGGAGCCGAGAGTTTTACCACCCGGGTGGGTGGGAGGAGCCAGCTTGAAGACCTTCCGGCAAGATTTAAAGCGGCAAGGAACCTGCCAGACAGTGTGGATGAACAACATATACCATTCCTAGAACTCCTGTTACAGGTGAGTAACCTGTATTTTCTCCCTAAGGTAGTAGCGGCGTCTACTCTAAATCAGTCCATAGAGTTACCCACCTTTTTCATGCAGTACTCTAATCAGGACGAGTATTTACTCCATACTATGGATGTTCACTGGATTCTGAGATACTACACCAACAGGACGAAGGATCTCAGAAAGACTGATCAATTGTTTGTCTCTCTTGCTCATAAACGGGAAGGCAATGCTGTTTCTAAGCAATGCCTATCTAAGTGGTTGGCTCATTGCATCACTTTCTGTTATGACAAATGCAACAAGACCCTGCCGGGTCAAGTAAGAGGCCACGCCACAAGAGGTGTAGCTGCCTCAGCGGTTTGTTTCAAGAATGTGTCAGCAGCAGATATCTGTGCTGCTGCCACCTGGACTTCCCTCCATACCTTTACTAAACACTACAGTTTGGATATTGCCTCTCGCCGTAGAGCAGGCTTCGGGCTGGCTGTTCTGCAAGGCCTCTTATCTTGAAGCTTGCACAGCTAGAACTGCTTCTTGGAGTAGTTTTCCTCTTCCCGGTGCCTCTCTTTGTTCCAGACTGCTTGGGATTCAGTCCTATATGTAATTACCTACTGCAAGAGCCCTCTCGAAGTAAGATAGTACAGTTACGTAAGAACTTACCGTAACAGTAAATCTTTGAGAGAGGCTCTTGCAGTAGGTAGCACCTTCCCTCCCTCCATCCCCCTAGGCTTTTTCAACTCCTTTTCCAGTGACGGACATATCCACTCCTCTCTCGTCCGGCCTCTTTGGCCTGTGGCGGGAAAGAACTGGAAGGCGGGCATCAGAGACCACCCCTTTATACCGAAGTCTCCTGATGCCAGTCACCTGACGTGGGGGGTGGTCCCTCACCAGGGACTGCTAGCTAGAAATTTTTCTGTGGGGTCCTGCTGCCTACCAACATCAGTCCTATATGTAATTACCTACTGCAAGAGCCTCTCTCGAAGATCTACTGTTACGGTAAGTTCTTACGTAACTGTACTGTTTTTAACCATTTGAAATGCTGTGTGGTAGACGCAACCTAGAGGACCACTAGATGTCATAAAAGAAACCTGGAAGGAAACCCCAGTCAGAAACAGTCTATTACATCGTATATGTGCACTCTGAGAAAGGAGCTGGCAAAATATGTTTAAATCGCCCATAGTAATCAGGAAGCGGCCCACAACTAGCAGAAGGTGTATTATGAACATGGAGTAAAAGAAAAAGATCTTCCTGGACATAAGTCTCCACCACTCATTCACACTATTGGGATCTGCGCTGGAGGCACTAGGACCCATCGTGAGCAAACTTTTTGCTGGGGAGTCGACGCCAGAGATGGCGCCGAGGAACGGTGCCATGAGCCCTAGCTCTGCGCGGGTAATGACTGTCTCGCCGACTTCAACTGTCTTCAGTTCCTTTTTCCCTCACTGCTGAGTGCGCTTCAGTGACGTATGTCGCTACGTGTCGGAGTCAAACTTCAAACTAGCAGCATAGTTTTCAGTTTTTATTATTTTGTAGTATTATCTCGATACAGTATCGCTTAAGTTATTCTTATTTTTAAATAAAAACATTAAAGAAGTCTCAGCCTACATTGACGGAGTCGACCATTAGCAGGTCAGGTGACGGTAGGGAGACTTCGTATGAAAGCTGTTCAGCCAGTCAGGCTGGGTCCGGTCCGCCGCCTTCTCCAGAAGGAGGGTCTGACAACGGTCAGTCCAATGCCTGGGGGGATGGGCAGTCCCCGCGGAAGCATAAAGCCAAACGGTCGCTTTCTCGGAACCGTTCGGCCTCGAGCTCTTCGGCCCACAGGTCCAAAAAGAGAAGGCATCACTTGAGGTCGCCCTCTGATACGTCTGCGCGTAGACGCTCGGTTATCGAGGCTAGTTGCCGGTCTCCTCCTCCAGAGTCACCAACAGCAGCTTCTGGTAACCGAAGTCTTCGACATCAGAGTCCTACCCCGCCCACAGGTAGGTCTTCAGATGAGCAGTTTCATCAGTGGGCCGCTCTTTTGGAGCAGTGGGCTCGGAGGTTGGTTCGGCTGCCTGGTTCGGTGGTTCGTGGGCCTTCGGCTCTCTGGGCGACCAGGTAGGGCAGTTGGACTTTCCTGGTCGGCGGTACCTCCTTGGTGCCGCCGACTGCGTTCTAGGTGTTCCCCCACATGGCTTTGGGCGAGGGGCCACACCAATGCCCTTATCTCCTGCTCTTTTCCTTCCAGACCTGTTTTTGGTCTCTGGGGCGCCTTTGGCGCCACGTGCGGCCTTGCGGCGCCCGTCCTCGGGTCGCCAGCATTGCTTAGGCCGCTCGCGCCGGCTTTCATGGGCGTCAGTTCCTTGGCGCCGGGGCTCCCGGAGATTTTCCTTTGTCTCTTTCCTCCTTCTCTTCTGGCTTTCATCCCTTTCCTGTCCATACAGTCCCTCCTGGACTGTCAGGAGATGACGTTGAGCCTGACCCAGACCTTCGGCTGGGCGATGAGGTGGACAAAGCAGGATCTTTTACTGCTGCAGAGCCTGTGGTCGAGGACCTGTCTTTTAAGTCTCTGCTGAAAAATATGATTTCCACACTTTCTCTCCAGACTACAGACATCGATCCTGGGAAATTGCTAAGACTCCAGTACCTTCATGCCTCGGAGATCCCTACGGATTTGACTCCTCCGATTCAGCCTTCCTTCGAGACGTCTCAAATGGTATGGAATAATCCTGCTCTCTCATCGGTGGCTAAATCCATTGATAGAAAATATTCAGTCCCCAAGGATCGTCCCATTTTGGCATCCCAAGCTTTTGCGGATCCTATTGTAGTCCAGGCAGAGAATGATAAGGTCGTCCTTCCTCAAACCACTACAGCTCGACCTATTAACAAGGAATCTCGTAAGACAGGCACCTTAGGTAAGAGAGTTTTTGATGCTTCTACCCTAAGTATGCGTATTGCCAGTTATCAGGGCTATTTTTCTCAGTACGAGTATATCCTGTGGCACTCTCTCAAGCAAATGGTTGAAGCTCTTCCGGACACTGATTCAAAACCAGAGCTTCTCCAAACCATTACCAGGGTTATTGAATCTAACAACCAACAGGTTAAAGCAGCCATGGATGCTTTCAACTCCGCTTCCCGTTCAGCAGCTGCTGGTATTTGCACCCGCCGCCATTCCTGGCTGCGCACTTCAGGCTTCACCAATGATGCGCAACAGCAGGTAATGGCATTGCCCTTTGATGGTGCATATCTTTTTGGTCCTCAGGTCGAGCAAGCTCTAGAAGCTACACAAAAGACTAGGTCAGCCATTAAGTTGGCTAGACCCCCCTTCTGCCCCCTCTAGAGGGCATGCCAGTAGACGTCAGTTTCATAACCGTCAGTCCTTTCAAGGCAGGGGTAGTTTCCACAAGAACCAACCTCAAAAGAAGGCACAGCAGAAAGCACAAGGACCCAAAACGCCCAGCGCTACTTTATGAAGTGCTGGCCCAAGTCCCACCTCAACTGCCCGAGGTGGACTTTTCCTCCCCGGTGGGAGACCGGCTGATGCATTTCTACAGTCAGTGGAAATCCATAACTTCAGACAAATGGGTCCTTCGGATAATCCGTGAGGGGTACTCTCTCAATTTTGTGGAAACTCCTCCGGATTGTCCTCCCAAACGGCAGCCCAGGCTGTCGGCCCTTCAGTCAGACCTTCTCACTGCCGAGATTCAGGGCCTTCTAAACAACAGGGCAGTAGAACTTGTGCTGCTGCATCAACGAAACACGGGGTTCTACTCTCATTACTTTCTGGTTCCAAAGAAGTCTGGCGGAATGCGCCCCATTCTGGATCTCAGAAAGCTAAACAAATTTCTCCCCAAGGAGACATTCAAAATGATTTCTCTAGGGACCTGTTACCCTTGCTTCGTCAGCACGACTGGTTAGCTTCCCTAGACATGCAGGATGCTTACCAGCACATTCCCATTCACCCGAAACATCACAAATTCCTGAGGTTTGTGGCTCTGGGACAACATTATCAGTTCAGAGTCCTGCCCTTTGGGCTATCCTCGGCGCCGTGAGTTTTTACAAAATGTGCAGTTCTTGCAGCGCACCTCAGAAAACTCGGAATACAGGTGTTCCCTTATCTGGACAATTGGCTTCTGGCAACTCCTTCCAGGCAAGGGACTCTGGACGCCGTAGAGACGGCCTCTCAACTTCTTACGTCCATGGGAGTCCTGCTGAACCTCAAGAAATCACAGCTACAGCCCTCCCAGAGGCTCCTTTTCAAAGGGACCCTTCTGGACACATCCTGTGCGAAGGCTTTTCTTCCAGAGGACAGAAGGAACGATATCCTTCTGATGGCCCGTTACATCGGAGAGAACAGGTCAGTTACAGCGCTCTCAATGCAACGGATGCTGGGCCTCATGGCATCCTCAGTGTTCACTGTGCCTCTGGCCCGTCTGCACATGAGAACCACCCAGTGGATGCTCAGTACTCAGTGGTCTCCGACCACTCACCCGCAGTCCTACCTCATCAAGGTGACAGAACCCCTACGGAGGTCTCTCACCTGGTGGTTTCAAGAGGACAATCTCCTGCAGGGATATCCCTTTGCCCCTCTGGACCATCAGATCTCCATTACCACAGATGTCTCACTTATGGGATGGGGAGCTCACTGTCAGGCTCTCCACACTCAGGGTGTGTGGACTCAACTCGAGTCTCAGCTTCACATAAATGTCCTAGAAATGAGAGCCGTCCTTTATGCGGTCCGAGCTTTGAAGGACATTCTTTGTCACAAGAATATTCTCCTCCAAACGGACAACAAAGCAGTGATGTATTACATCAACAAGCAGGGCGGTGCTCATTCTTACCCCTATGCAGAGAAGCGATGAGGGTCTGGGAATGGTGCTTGGAGCACAAGGCTCTAATTCAAGCAATCTACCTGCCAGGCGTTCAGAACGACCTGGCAGACCATCTCAGCAGAACAGAGACAGATCCTCATGAGTGATCTCTCGACTCAACCATAGTTCAGTCACTATTCGAAGAGTGGGGAACTCCGGACCTGGACCTTTTTGCGTCCCCACTCAACGCAAAACTGCCTCTCTTCTGCTCCAGAAATCCAGGGCCTGGCATTTTTTGTCAGGATGCGTTCAGGCTGCGGTGGACAAAACGTTTTCTTTACGCTTTTCTGCCTCTTCCTCTAATTCAGAGAGTACTCTTCCAGTTCGAGTCTCGGAGACAAGATGATTTTCATTGCTCCCTTTTGGCCTCGACAACTGTGGTTTCCACTTCTCAACAGTATGTTGGCAGTTCCTCCGAGACCACTTCCCCTGCAGATGAACCTTCTAACTCAGGGACCGGTGGTCCATCCCAATCTGAGATCTCTTCACCTTCACGCTTGGCTCCTGAAGAGGTAGAAGTAAATCGGTTCAATGTCTCTCGAAGAGTTTCAGATATCCTTCTGGCTGCGCGGAAACCAGCCACTCGGAAAACTTACACAGCTAAGTGGAAGCGTTTTTCCCTCTGGTGTGCAAAGTCCACTTTGAATCCTTTCTCCTGCCCTCCGGATAAAGTCTTAGAGTACCTTTTGGACCTCTCAAACTCAGGTCTCCAGTACTCTACAGTTAAGGTTCACCTTAGTGCCATTTCAGCATATCATGAGCCGTTTTTTTCTCTTTCACTGGCTCAGTTACCTCTGGTTAAGAGATTTTTTAAGGGCATTCTGCACACCAGACCCACTACAAGATGTCCGGTTGCAGCCTGGGACATTAATCTTGTGCTAGACATGCTTACCCGGAAACCCTTTGAGCCTCTAGCTACCTGTGAACTAAAGTTCCTCACCTGGAAGACTGCCTTCCTAGTGGCCATTACCTCAGCCCGTAGGGTCTCTGAGATACATGCTCTGGTCACAGACCCTCCGTATACTGTGTTCCATAAGGACAAAGTAGTCCTTCGCACTCATCCTAAATTTCTTCCTAAGGCTGTGTCAGAATTTCATCTTAACCAACCTTTGGTCCTTCCCTCTTATTTTGCGGACTTCCAAAATGAAGGGGAACACTCCCTTCACTCTCTGGATGTTAAGAGGGCCTTGCGTTTCTATTTAGATAGAACCAAGGACTTTCGTAAAGCCCAGCAACTGTTCGTTTCCTTCAGTGAGGCCCGGCTGGGTCAACCTGTCACTATTAGATGTATCTCAACATGGCTGGTGGCGTGCCTTCATCACTGCTGTTCCATGGCGCAGGTTAAGTTGGAGGGTAGAGTTTACGCTCACTCTACCAGAGCGGTAGCGGCATCCCTAGCGGAAATCCGCAACGTGCCCATTGCAGACATCTGCAATGCAGCCACCTGGAGCTCAGTGCATACTTTCGTTAAGCATTATGCGCTCGATGTCCATGCCAGACAACATTCTTCCTTTGGCAGAGCCATCCGTAATGGACTTCTGTCTTAAGAAACGTGAGCGCTTGGCTTTCTCCTGCCGCCCTCTCGGGGGATTACTAGCTCGGTACTCTCCCAATAGTGTGAATGAGTGGTGGAGACTTATGTCCAGGAAGATATGAAAATTACGTACCTACCGTAATTCTTGATCTTCTTGGACGAGTCTCCACCACTCATTCACATGCCCACCCTCCATCCCCCGAGCTCACCTCTCTTGTTGGTCTTCACTCCTTCACATTCTAGGCCTTGACTTCTTTGTTGACCCTTCTTACACGGGTCGTCCGGACTATCTTATGTCCGTTTTTTTTAAGTTAGGCTACCCTTCTAGGTTAGTTACGCTGTACCTCCTTGGTAAAAAAGGTACTGTGGCGGTTGGGGAGTCGACGCCGAGATAGTCATTGCCGTGCCATCTCTGGCGTCGACTCCCCAGCAAAAAGTTTGCTCCCGATGGGTCCTAGTGCCTCCGGCGCAGATCCCAGTAGTGTGAATGAGTGGTGGAGACTCGTCCAAGAAGATCAAGAATTACGGTAGGTACGTAATTTTCATTTTTTGAGCCAGGTGAAAAGGTCTTGCTACTGTTACCCACTACAGAAAATAAACTATTAATGAAATGGTAAGGGCCTTATAAGGTGCTTAGACGTACTTTCATAGTTAACTACGAAATTGAGACCCTTGATAGAAAAAATACTACCAAAATATACCATGCTAACCTCCTCAAGAAATGGGTTGAAAAAACACCAAAAGCTGTTTTGCTAGCTTTACTAGAAACTGATAAAGATATTGATGCCGGCTTATGACAGACTGAAACAAGCTGCTGATGCTGTAAAGGTGGATGTTTCCTTAAGCTCCAAACAATCTGCAGAAATGTGTAACTTGCTAAAGACGTTTAACAGTACTTTCACCACAGTACCAGGCCCCACAAAAGGGGTCAGGCACGTAATAGTGACAAGGAATGCTTGTCCTGTTAGAATACATACAGATTACCAGAGCGGTTAAGAGCAGACGTGGTTAAGGAAATACAAAAAACTAAGTATTATAGAAGAGTCTAGTGCTTTGTCATAACCAGTGGTGATTGTAAACAAAAAAGAAAGGGGTGTAAGAATCTACCTTGATTTTAGGAAGCTTAATCAAGTGTCAGAATTTGACAATTATCCTATGCCCAGAATAGATGATTTGGTGGACAGACTGGGGAGTGCCAAGTATATCACAGTACCCTCGATCTCACCAAGGATTACTGGCAAATCCCCCTAGCTAAAGAATCCAGAGACAAAACTGTGTTTGCCACTCCTATAGGATTCTGTCACTTCACCACCATGCCGTTTGGTTTACATGGCACACCTGCTAGATTCCAGCAGTTCATGGGTGTGATTTTATCCCCTCGCACTCGTTATTGTGCTGCGTACCTGGATGATGTGGTGTACAGTCCAGACTGGAAAAGCCACCTGGAACGCATACGAGCAGTTATGCAATCAAAAAGGCATATCTGACAATCCTACCAAGTGTGCATTGGATATGCAGGAAACCAAATATTTGGGATATGTTTTGGGAAATGGAGAAGTCAAGTCAGATGTTTCCAAGATAGAAGCTCTAGCTAACAGCTTTGTCTCTAGAATGAAGAAGCATGTCAGGTCATTTTTAGGGCTAGCTGGTTATTATTGGAGATTTGTTCCCAGCTTTGCCAAGTTGGCTTCTCCCCTCACTGAACTCACAAAGAAACTGTGCCCAAATACTGTGAAATGGACCCCAGAGTGTGATGAGGCTTTTCAAGCCATTATGGCTGCATTATGTTCAGCCTGTTTTAAGAAGCCCAGACTTTGAGAAACAGTTTTTGTTACGGACAGATGCATTGGAGGTAGGCCTAGGTGCAGTCTTGAGTCAGCACATAGATGGGAAAGAACATCCTATTCTATACATATGTAGGAAATTGCACGATTGAGAAAAAAGGTATTGCACCATTGAAAAGGTGTGCCTTGCGGCAAAGTGGGCCATGGAGTCTCTAAGTTTTACTTACTAGGATCTGACTTTGTAGTTGAAACAGATCACAATCCTCTCTGTTGGCTTAACCAAATGAAGGATAAAAATTCTAGAATCACACAATGGTACCTGGCACTACAGTCATTTAAATTTAAAGTGGTGCACAAATCTGGGAAAGAGAATGTCAATGCTGATTTTCTGTCAAGATATGGATCAGGAATTGAGAATTCTGAAGGTTGAAAAAATGTGAGTTGAAACTTCGGTGTTTGCTGTGCTGCATATGCACTGAACTCTAAAGGTTATAAGTTAATGTTAGATGTAAATTTAATAGAACGTTTTGGAAACCTGTTTTTGTAAAACAGGTTCCCTCTTAAAGAGGGGGTATGTGACAGGGTTGAATAAGCCCTGGCCCCTTTTGTTATGCAAAAAGAAGTTAAATGCAAGGATCTGTTCTGTCCTTTCCTTTTCTGTCTCTTGTCTGGTTGCACAGCCAAATTTTCTTGCGATACCTAGGAACTGATCACGCCAATAGTTTTGCAATTCTCTGCCTCTCACTATCTCTGTGCCTTCCCTTGCTGTTTCTGTCTTTTCACCTCCCTTGCATATCTGCTGGTATAAAAATATATGTGAATCATAATGTGGAAATGTAACTGATACTGAGATCCCTTTGTTTAAAAATGTATATAGTTATACTGTTAAAATGATTGCAGAAAGCTATTTGGAACTCAAGGGGTTAACCTAAGAAGCTGGTTTGCTAGCTCTCTGAGATGCTGTAAACAAGAGGCCAGGTCTGGGTCATTTTGTTCTTTTTGCTGCACCTGCAAGAACATTGGAAACTTGCAAGAACACTGTGAGAAGCATGTTCTCTTAACGAGCTCCCTGCATAGACTTGTTATAGAAAGAGCTGCAATGTTTTGCAAGAGGGAGAGACAGAGACTGGAAATTGAGAAGAAAAATTCAGAAGAGGGACTCTGCTTTCTATATTTGTGCTGCCTTTGAAAATGTTTATATTGAACAATTTCTTTTTTTATTTTTCTGTTAATAAAACGCTATTGCGAATTTTGAAACTGCTCCTGGTTTTCCTATGCTTCCTTACCTGTGCCTCGATGACAGTCTTCCAGGACTCCGTCTTCGCCGTTGATTCACACTAATGGATTCTGAGCCAGAGGCACTAGGACCTCATGGGAGCCAGAACTTTTCAGGAGGGTTGGTGCCAAGATAGGCAGCGCATACATTCGACACCGCAAGACTGACTCATGCTGCAGGGCTTACCTCAGCACCAGCCCTCGACTGCCTCAGTTCCTTTTTTTTTTTTTTTCCAGCCGTCTTGTTCGCTTCAGTTACGTCGCTCGCCTGCTGGAGTCAGAACTTCAAGACTATATGTCAAAAACATTCAGTTCTCAGTTTCTGCTATGTTAGCTTAGGTTTTGTTGTTTTTGTATCGGGTTAGTGATTTAAATAAAAACAAAAAAAATGGTTTCTTTAGCCTGTCAGCCCTGCTGCGTGAACGGTCAGCAGCCATGGACGGTGATGGTAGTGAGCCTCCTCAGGCAAGCTGCGAGGGGGGGGTTGCATCTGGTCCATCTCCCTCCTGGGGAGGATTCTGGCGACGGGCGGTCCTGTGTTTGGGAGGGAGGACAGCCATCCCGTAGACACAAAAAGAAGCAGGCCCATTTGCTGTCAGGGTCACGGCATCACTTGGCCTTGAGTTCTTATTCTTACTGTAGGAAGGGGGAGAAATAGTACCACTCGAGGTAATCCTCTGTGAGGTCTAGTACAAGGTCTTTGACGTCCTGGAATGGAAGCCCTTCACCTGAACCATCAGCGTCTCTGACGGCTTCTACTTATGAGAGGTCAAGGTCTCGGGGACCAGAGTCCCTCCCTGTCTACCTGCGGGGACTCCAGTGGGCAGTTCCACCACTGTGCAGCTCTTATGGAACAGTGAGTCCAGCATCTGGCTCATTCACCTCTGCCCACAGAGCCTGTCCCAGGCCCTTCAGGGCTGGGGCCCTGCAGCCACAAGCAGAGCCTTCAAGCCATGTAGAGTGTTTGGTTCCGTCAGCAGTCACAGTACCCTTTCTGGTAACTGCGCCTTTGACTCCTGTACCACTGGCTGCACCTCCATTCAGTGTCGCTGCTTTAGGACTGGCCAGGGTACCTTTGCCGATCGCTTTGGTGCTGGTCTAGGCTTTTCTGGGTCTGGCTTGGTGCCAACCTCACTACCGTTCTTAGCACTGGATTCGGTCCTGGTCATGGCGCTACCTCCGGCACCAGCAACTCGTTTTTTTGGGGCCAGTGTTGCCTCACGCCACAGTCCAGGTTGGGGGATTCTTTGATTCATCCCCTATCCAGATCCCTTTTCCGGGGGGGGGGGGATATGGAGGGAGATGAGTCTTGCCCCGAACTCATTATTTCTGAGGTGTTGGCATTGACTTTTCTTTCTCCTAAGCTGACCTTCTGGCTTCATACAAATGGGCTGTACCTCCTGATGCAAATATGCAGGCAGGAACTAAGCTCTGCTGCTGGGGATATCCAGCCCTCCACTTCCTGTTTCCATCAGTTTACTTCCTGCCTTCCATCTAGCAGGTACTCTGCACATAGCTATCACCATGTGTCGGAGCTGAAGACCTCAGACTGTAAGTCACAAAATGTAATTCCTTATTGGGATTGCTGAAGAAACTCTGCACTTTAGAACACTCCTGAGTGGGTCCCAGTCTCAGCCTTGCAAGCTGCACAGACTGGCCCCACTTTACGCAGAGTTTTTTCCTGCAATACTGGGCTCAACCCTATGTTTATTTTACCTTGGAGTACGTCAACTGGTGGATTTCATCGATGGGGACCATTTTTGCACCGATTGGACATTAACAGCACCTCAGTGCTCTGAGAGGATTCTTTCCTCATCGACGACAGTACTGTTTTTCTGCTATCGACAGCTGGCTGCCTGACTCAGCCGCTCATCGATGGTCCAGTGCTGTCTCGACGATCGCGGCAGTTCGTCAGGAGTGCTGCTCAGGACATAATGGAGCTTTTCACCCATGCTGCAGGTTACCCCCCTCCAGGCACTCAGGGAGCAAGAATGAAATAATCAGGACGAAGGCAGCAGTTTAAACAGCTCAGCTTTTTGCCCTTAAAGGGCCAGCAGCAGTGTTCCATCGAAGCTTTCAGCATTCTTCTGGACAGCCTCCTGTTTTATCAGGAATCCTCTTGGGGGGGGGGTACGCTGAATCAAAGGGGATTAGAGCCATTTTCAGTCATGGCTTCAGACAAGCCTGCCGGGGCAGAAAATGCCAGTGTTGCAATTCCCCTCTTCTAATCACCTCTGCAGGTTCGCTGTGCCTAAAATGTGTCTGCAACTGGGAAGGATATGGCAGAGACCTGCCATGCCTCAACTCAGACTGATAGCCAGCAGATAGACAGGTCTGAGCGAGTAGCAGCCACTAGGTCTGAGAGAGTAGCGGCCACCAGGGAAACTCAGCAGTCTGCAACTCCTTCTCTGGCCCCAGACCTCATAGACAAGCTAAGTAGGGCGTTTGCACTGGACCCTGCATGGTTCGACTGGCAGCTTCAGGGGTCGCAAGATGTGCGACCTCCCAAGAAGGTGACAAGAAAGAGGACTCTGTCCCTGTCTTTATCTGAAGAAGGACAGCAGTTCTCACATCACTTTGATAAAAGAAATAAATCCCCATACAGAGTAGATCCTCAGACAAGGAGGATCAGCATTCCTCACAACACAAGAGGAAGAAAAGATCTCATTCTTGGAGCAGATCTAGGAGCACTCACAAGGGGAAGCATCGCAGGGACTGTTCCCTGGGCTCCTCAGACTCCAGTTCTTCTCCAGAAGAGGTGGAGCTAGTGCTTCTCGGACTCTGATGACTTCCAGTCCAGAAACTTTGACCTAGAGAACTTAGACTTTTTCATTAAGAAGATCATAGCTGAAATTCATCTTGATTCTTCCCCAGTGGCGCCAGCACAGCCGAAATGGGCCTTTTGCCTGGCATCTGCCGCCAAACCGGCCACAGCCTTCCCTGTTCCTCCAGCCATAGAGGACTTGCTAAAGGAGGAATGGCAGCGTCCAGCACACACACATCCAGTGCCCCGGCAGATCTCTGAGCTTCTCAAGTTTGATAAGAAACAATCTGAAAAGTGGCGAGAGTGGCCCAGAATCGACCCTGTGATTTCGAACCTCACCTAGAAGAAGACGACTGTCATCCCAGCCGAGGGAGGGGCATCACCCAAAGACCCTGTGGACAGGAAAGTGGATGCCTCACTCAAGAAGGCCTTCCAAGCATCAGCGGCGTCTCTCAAGGTGGCAACTGCCATTCTTTTTTTTTTTGCCCGAGCCACTCTCCTGGGCCTCAGAATTAGCTTTTCAATTCGCTGAGGACCCAGAGAAGAACAAGGATATTATTCAACAGCTGCAATAATGGGTTTGGCATCAGTTTATGCAGCGGACGTTATCAGAGGAGGCAGTCGGGTGCACCGCTTGGACCATGTTTTATCACACTTCGGCTCACCGTAACCTCTGGCTTTGGGCCCGACATGCAGACACCTCTTTGAAGAGCCATTTGGTAAACTGCCCCTATGAAGGTAATCTCCTGTTTGGCTCAGCTCTGAAGGAGATGGTGAAGGAATCTGGGGAGACAGCTAAGGTGCATATGCCTCAGTCATAGCGGGGGCAAATCTTGGTCCTCAGATCCCAGATGCAGTTTTCGTGACTGAGGTTACAACAAGGGTCAAAACTTTTAATTTCTCCAGAAAGAGAACATGGTTCTCCTCGCATAACCAGCGTAACTTCAGAGGAGGTGATTCTGGTGGTACCAGAAACACCAGGAACAGCAACAAGAAGTTGCAATGAAGCTATCCGGGCCCATCCTCGAGTAGGGGGCAGATTTTAATTTTTTCCTTGAGGAATGGGTCCCAACCATGTCAGACAGATGAGTCCTAGACATTATTAGCAAGGGTTACCTAATAGAATTTGAATCCAAGCCCCACTACCTCATGTGGTGCCCTCCCCTATCTCAGGCAACCCATACAAAAGACAGGCTATGTTACAGGCCATTACAGATCTTCAAGCAAGGGCCATCAAGCAAGTTCCCCCCACAGAGATCAATTGAGGGGGTCTACTCCCTGTTCTTCATCATGCTAAAATGCACAGAGGAATTCAGGCTAGTTCTAGACCTCAAATTCCTGAATTATTTTGTCCACAGCAGACCCTTCAAGATGGAAACCTTGTCATCAGTCGTCGGGGAGTTGCATCAAGGGGATTTTCTGGCATCCATCGATCTGCAGAAGCCTATCTGCATATTCCCATCTAGGAACTACACAGGCAATATCTCGGGTTCAAGATGGGGGAGAAGCACTTCCAATTCAAAACACAGCCATTCGGGCTTTCTTCAGACCCAAGGACATTCTCCAAGGTGCTAGTAGCGGTCCTAGCTCACCTTCGGAACACAACTTTTCCCTTATTTGGACGATATTCTTATCAAGGCCCCACAGCTTGACCGAGCCATACAGGCAGTGGCAGAGGTAGTCCGGTGCCTGTTGGCACATGGATTTGTCATCAACTGGAAAAAGAGTTCTCTAACTCCAAGACAGACCTTGAACCACCTGGGGACAGACTTCGTGACACAAGCCAACAAGTTCTTTTCCCCGGAAGCGAAATTCAGGGACCTGCTGAAGTTCAAGAAGTTTCATACAGTTCCTCAGCTGGCGGCTCACTTTTTCATGTAGCTAATTGGGACTCTAGTATCACTGGCAGATTCAGTACCTTGGGCCCTAGTCCACATGTGGCCCATTCAAGCACACTTGCTCAAGCTGTGGTCCCAGTCTAGACACAGCCAGCACCAAGTGATCACAGTTTCTCAGCAGATAAAAATTTCCTTCCAGTGGTGGACTCAGAGGTCAAATGTCATGAGGGGTCGCAAGTTGGGCCATCCACACAAAATCTGAATCATGACCAATGCCAGGCTGGGGGGCTCACTTGCATCAGCTGTCCGCTCAGGGCAAGTGGTCATTATTAGAAACAATGTGTACACCATAAACATCCTTGAGATGAGAGCAGTATGCCTAGCCCTGATACACTTCCATCGGCAAGTCCTCAATCAGAACATACTGATTCTAACAGACACTCGAACAACAATGGCATACATCAACCATCAGGGCGGAACAAGAAGCTCAAATATGCTATGGGAGGCCTTTCTTCTCTTTCAGTGGGCCGAGCACCACCTGCCAAGCATAAGGGCAGTGTACATTCCAGGACAGGAAAATGTCACAGCAGACTGGCTCAGTCACCAATATGTTCTACCAGGGGAATGGGAGCTGAAGGACAGTGCCTTCCACATCCTAACAGAACAGTGGGGCAATCCTCAGATAGATCTTTTCACCTGCTGGCGAAACTCCAAGGTAAAGTAATTATACTCCCTGGCCAAGGATGAACTAGTGGTGGCTCAGGACGCCTTTTCCCTAGACTGGAGTCAGAAGAGCTAGGCTACACTGCTCCTGTTATTGAAATAATGGTGAACTCACATCGCCCCTCTTCCTCTAAAGTGTATTACAGAATTTGGAGGAAATTCTTGTTCTGGCTCCAATCCAAACACATACAATGGGGAAGGAGGAAGGATCTCGGAGTTAGAAGTGGGTAGCCATCTGGGAACAAGTGACCACCAAACAGTGTGGTTCACAATAAACACAGCCATAGAGTCAAGTCATACAAAAACAAGAGTACTGGACTTTAGGAGGGCCGACTTTGGGAAAATGAGAGAGTGCCTCAGAAAAGCACTAGCAAACGGGCAAGAAGGGGAGTGAAGGAACAATGGGGAATAATCAAAACAGCCATCACAGAGGCAACAAGCCGTTGTGTGAAGCAAATCAACAAAACAAAAATAAGGGAAAAAAAAACTATGGTTCTCAAAAGAGGTGGAAGGGAAGGTTAAGGAGAAAACGATAGTCTTCAGGAAATATAAGGAAACACAGAAGGCGCAGGACAGAGAACTTTATCAGTTAAAGCAGAAGGAGGCAGGGAAGGCAGTCAGAATAGCAAAGGTACAAACTGAGGAAAAGATAGCCAACTTTGTTAAGAAGGGGGATAAAACCTTTAATAGGTACATTAGAGAGCGAAGAAAGACCAAGGGAAGGATACAGAGACTTAATAAAGGGGAAGGAACGTGGGCAGAGGGTGACAGTGAAAAAGCAGGGATACTGAACGAATATTCTAGGAGCGTGGATATGTTGTTCATCCACACTGTTTGGCATGTCCCCTTCCACTTTAAATCTTGCCAGAAGTCTTCAAGCTGGCTCCTCCCACCCAGGTGGTATATACCTCGGCTCCGCCCCATGATGCCAGATCTTCCTTTCCCTTGGAAGATGCAGGCTCCCTCATGCTCTCAGCATTTCGTAGGCTCTGGCTTTCAAATTGTCAATTTTACCGAAAATCAAACTCGCTCGAGTTAGCGATCACGCTTCCGTCGCATCGACTATGGAGGAACAATCTTCCCCAGGATTTCGCTGGTGCCCCTGCGGCCAGAAGATATCATGCACCGATCCCCACCTCATGTGCGTTTACTGCCTAGGTGTCTGACATGACACCTCGTCATCCGGTTTTTGCTTGGCCTTCCATCCCAGCGTCCTGGACAGCCGCGAAACACAGCAAACTCGGCGAACCGGAAAAAAGTCCACCGTGAAATTGAAGGAGGCTACATGGGCTGCTTCTGGGAGCTATGGTTCCGCCTGAAATGTTGGAACAGATGAAGGCATTCAGGAAGGAAGCAGCTTGGCGCTTCGCCAATCAAAGCTGCTTCGTCCTGCTGAACCTAGGCTCTACTTTTACGGGCTCCTTCAGGGAGATGTGCCAGTCTCTCCCCACTCGGGATGAGGCACCCCCGGGCTAGCACTCCTCCTGCTCTTGGAAGAGGGAGAAGGACCCAGTGTCTTCGTCTCAACAGAGACGCTCTTGGGACCGGGAGAGGTCCAAGTCCCAAGTACACGTGGGCTTGACCTCAGTCGAGATCGCATCTTTGTCCGCTGGCTTTTCAGACCTTCCATCTGGCCAAGGGACCGACGGAGTGGCCGACGAGGTTGAAATTATCCTTGACCCCTTGTCGCGGCTGTGCCCAACGACTCGTTAGAAAGGACTCCGGTTCTGGGCTTTCTAGATGAGGAGACCCAGCCTGCTGGTGTCACCATCAAGGACCCGGTCCCGGACCCCCGTATTTCACCGATCCCTGTGTCTCCTGATCGACTGAGTTGGCCTCTCCGGTCTCTGTCCAGGATCCCCTCGGACGATCGACCGAGGAAGAGCCATAAGCACTCAAAAAAGAGACAACACTACAGGTTCTCATCCTCCTCGGATGAGGAGAGGCTCCAGCAGAAACTCCGTTGGCGCTATGAAGACCTTATGTGGCAGCTGCTGATCTTGACCGGGCAGAAGCCGGCTCCGCCGCCTAGGCTGAAGCCGACCCCTACCGAACCGAAGCCCTCGGTTCCTCCACCCTTGTGGCCGGACCATCTCCCGGTTAGGCCTACTCCAGTCTCTCCACTGATTTGGGTGGAGCCACCACCTAAACGGCCTGAGAGAGGGGCGCCCTCGAAAGAGGACCGACAGGACACCGGGCTTCCCCGATGTCTGTCAATAACAGTCACCCCGGACCACACTCGGCAGATCGAGGATGTCTTAGGCGGTAGACCGCTGTATCACGACACTTCAAATTTGGACGTCACTGGCTTGTCGTTGGTGCAGGGATGGAGGAAGGCCCTTCCTCTTTCCATGGCATTCTCCTTAGCCTCAACTGTAGGCCCCCAGGTTGGCTTTGTACATGCCTGGACCTGATATCTCTGAACCAGGGGAAGGTATTCCATCTGGACCTTCAATCCCTGCACCTCACAGCCTGGTACCTGAGCGGCTAGAGTTCCAGGCTTTGGGTCATTCCGAAGAAGTCCTCACTGTTTTGGAGGCATCTCAAAAGGAATCGACTAGGAAATGTTACGCCTTCAAATGGAAACGGTTTTCCATTTGGTGTCCAAGTAAGAGTCTGGACCCCTTATCCTGTCCTGTGGCTAACGTTGTCAACTACCTTTTGGTCACTCTCCAAAGGGGGTCTACGGTCATTGACCCTTAGGGTGCACCTGGCAGCCATTTCTGCTTACTGGGCACGGTACGGTCAGCTGACACTGGCACAGGAGACAGTGGTCGGGTGCTTCTTCATAGGCCTGGATCTCATCTCCCCTCCAGTGCATGAACCTCCACCTTCGTGGGATCTGTTGCTGGTTTTTGGCAAAGCTCATGGGCAAGCCATTCGAACTCATGCACAAATGTGAGCTCTCACACTTGTGGAAGACGGCCTTCCTGGTGGCTGTCACGTCAGCCAGAAGGACAGGGGAGCTCCAGGCGCTTTCAGTGGACTCCCCTTACCTGGTCTTTCACAGGGACAAAGTTGTCCTGCTTCCCCACGCGAAATTCCTTCCGAAGATGGTGTCAAGAGTTTCACCTTAACCAGGTGTTGACTCTACCGTTATACTACCCGAATTACACCTCTGATGCCGAGTACAGGCTCCATACCTTGGACCTGAGACGTGTTCTCTCTTACTACAAGGAGAGGATGGAGGAATTCATGGAGAGGTTCGCCAGCTGTTTGTCACCTACACTGAAGCTGCTTCTGGCAGACCTGCAGCCAAACGGACCATAGCAAGATGGATTACATCATGCATAGGTCTATGCTATGAGTTGGTGGGCAAGGAACCTCCCAGAGGGATAAGATATTCTACCTGCCATACTGCTGCATCAGTGGCTGCTTCCAGGGACATCCCTATCCAGGAAATCTGTTGGGCTGCTACCTGGAAGTCAGCAAACACCTTTATCACTCACTACCACATCGACCTTGAGTCACGCCGGGATGCTGGTTTTTGGGGCCTCGGTTCTCCAATCTCTGTTTCCTAAGTAGGGGGTGTGCGCCTTGCCTCCCTCCTCCCGGAGAACTGCTTGGAGTCTGCCAAACAGTGTGGATGAACAACATATCCACGCTCCTAGAATAATAGGTTACTCACCTTTAACAGCAGTTCTAGGAGTGGTATATGTTCATCCACACGCACCCAGCCGACCTCCCCAGCTTCGGGCACACAACCTTGTTTCCAGCGGGCTAAGATCTGGTGTCATGGGGCGGAACCGAGGTATATACCACCCGGGTGGGTGGGAGGAGCCAGCTAGAAGACTTCTGGCAAGATTTAAAGTGGACGGGGACATGCCAAACAGTGTGTATGAACAACATATACCACTCCGAGAACTACTGTTACAGGTGAGTAACCTGTTCTTTCTGCTCAGTATTCACAACAGAAGAGGTACCTAAACCAAACAAGAAAAACACTGAATAGGGGTGTCAATACCAGTCCATTCACAAAAGAAAGGGTTTTGAAAGAACTCTTGAAACTGAGGGTGGACAAAGCAATGGGGCCTGATGGGATTCACCCCAAAATTCTAAAAGAACTAGGGGTAGAACTAGTAATGCCACTGACTACTCTCTTTAACAAATTATGGGAGGATGAGGTGGTATCTGAGGACTGGAGGAGGGCAGATGTGATTCCACTTCACAAAAGTGGGAGCAGGGCAGAGGCAGGAAACTACAGACCAATTAGTTTGACCTCAGTGGTAGGGAAAATGATGGAATCACTTCTGAAGGAAATAATTGTTGAGTACCTAGAGGCCAGTGGGGCACAGGACCCAAGGCAGCATGGTTTCACAGAAGGAAGGTCATGTCAGACGAACCTAATAGATTTCTTTGACTGGGTGACCAAAGTAGTAGACCAGGGAGGGGCTGTGGATATGGCCTACCTATATTTTAGCAAGGCATTTGACACAGTCTCACATAAAAGATTAATATGCAAGTTAGCCAGCCTTGGAGTGGGTCCCAAGGTGGTAGCCTGGATAAAAAACTGGCTGGACAACAGGACGCAAAGGGTAATAGTAAACGGAGCCCACAGTGAAGAAAGGAGGGTAACTAGCGGGGTACCATAGGGTTCGGTACTGGGAGCGGTTCTCTTTAATGTCTTTATAAGTGACATAGCTGCAATTGGAGGAAAAGGCTTCAGGTGCAGCTCATGTAGTTCTAGCCACTGTGGGTTGGATTTAAAGATTGGGACAGAGGAGCTTAGGGAGTTATATACTTCCCCTAAAAGTTTACTGTGTAGTACTGCACCTAGTAACAGGGGTACCTGTTCACTGTAGGGCTGTATCTAGGATTAGTGGTGTATCTTGGACTAGTGGGGAACCTGGTGGTTCACCCAAGGAAACCTACTTGGAGGGGGATGAGACCATATGTCACTAGGGCCAGCATCTTTGGGAGGGTGGTGGGGTGGTCATGATACTGGACTGGGCTTGGAAGTTCGGTGGTTGCCCAGTGTGCTAGCAGCTGGCACATCTTAGGGAGGAGGTTGAGGGGATTAGGAGACAGGTGGAGGGAGAGGGGAGGTATGATTGGGGAATAGGGCAGGGGCTCTCCCACGGGGTTGCACAAAGCACTAGGGGTGCGGCATAGGGAAAGGAGTGCAGGAGAGTACTCTGGGGTCACATAGGGACCCGGACGGGGGGGCTCAAAAGGAGGACATTACCAAGGAAGCAGGCAGGTATCTGGGAACCCTCACAGAGGGGAGCCAAAGGGAGGACATTCTCGGGGAAGTAGGCAGATGGCTGGGGCTGGACAGAAAGAAGCAATGGGGGATTCTCTTCTGCTTGAGGATGAGGGGGGTGATGTAGCCATGACAGGAGCAGTTAGAGATGGAGGTCGAGTGGATAGCAGGAAGAACGGGGGAACTTGGAATGGGGGAGTGGGGGATCAGAGCAGGAGGAGGAGGGGGTAGAGGGAGGAAAGCGCAAGGAGAAGGACCAGTTGGGAGAAAAGGGCAAGGAGAAGGACCAGAAATACAAGGAGGATACAGCAAAGGGAGCTGAGGGTTTACGCCAGGGGAGCACGACAGGCAAGGAGGGACTGAACAGAGATGGGAAAGAAGGGAGGATGAGCCAGGCAAGTATAGCAGATGGTGGAGAAAGATCAGTCATGAGCAATGAAAGGGGGGATAGCGGGGTACAGAAGGATACTCTGGAGGAGGAGAGGCATAGGATCGGATGGGAGGGGGTGGCAGGTGGCACCCAGATAGGGGGAGGAGCAAGGAGCCAGCTTGGGGGGGGCTGGTAGAAAGGATGAAGGACATGAAAGGGGAGGAAAAGGGGCGGTCAGAGTGCTCCTGTTGGGGGATTCCATGATCAGAGATATCAAATGGGATAGGGAGGGGGAAGCCTGCCCAGTTAGAACAAAATGCTTACCTGGACTAACGGTGCACAGGGCCAAGCATGAGGTATATCAGCTGGCAAAGGATTGTGGAGGTTCCCCGGACATACTGGTCCACCTGGGTACCAATGACATTGAGGGAAATAGTGAGCTAGAGATACAGGCAAGGCTCAGGGAGCTTGCCAGGGTCTGCCATGACACAGGATGCACGATTTCCTTCTCAGAAATCCTGCCGGTGCCAGGAGCTAGTATGGAACATAAGAGAGAGATTAAGGAGATAAACCAGTGGCTCAGGGAGTGGTGTGGGGCCAGATGGTATGGGTTGATGGGGAATTAGGGGGAAGACCTGGTAGGATAAGGGGCTATATGCTAGAGATAGGCTTCATCTCAGTTTGGAAGGGAGGGAAATCCTTAAGTTGAAAATAGAGGGGTTTGTTTGGTGAAAGGTGGGGTTTAAACTTGTGAAGGGGGGAGGGATGGGAGAAAGGGCTGTCGGGGGTACAATAAAGGAGGGAATCTGTCGCCACCCCCTTGGGGAGCTGGAGGAATGTGGAAAGAGGCCGACTGGTAAGGTGCTGTCTGGGGGAAGACAATCCCCATGGGAACATGAGCAGGGGAAATGGAGGTATATGGAAAGGTTGGAACATAGTCCCGCTAAATGCCAGGAGCTTGGGCAATAAAATGCCTGAGCTCCAGGCGATGCTAATGGAGGGAGAGGTGGATGTGGCAGAGGTCACTGAGACCTGGGCCACTGCAGGGCATAACTGGGACCTGAACCTGGAGTGTTACACCATGTTCAGGAAGGACAGGGAAGGGGAGGAGGGGTAGCAATAATAGTCGAAAACTACATTGGCATAGGAGGCGGAGGGAACTGTGAAGGCGATTTGGGTCACCTTGATAATGGGGGGGACAAGAGAGTAAAAAGGGGAGCGGTGTATAGACCACCCACACTGGTGGAGGAGCTGGAGGCAGATGTGAGGAGACACTGCAGTTTGGGCAGGGAAGGGTGGTGGTGTTGGAGGACTTAAACATGCCAGGAATGGACTGGGAGACTATGACATCCTCCGTAGCCAGAGAACAGAGGTTGTTGGATGCTTTTCAGGACACGTTCGTAACTCTGCAGGTGGAACCGACCAGGGAGGTGCGGATACTGGATGTGGTCCTAGCAGACAGGGACCAGATTGGGGGCCTGGAGGTAAGGGACCCATTGGTGGGGAGTGACCATGCCATGGTCTGGTTCTGCCTGGACCTAGGAGGGGTAGAAGGCTGCACAAAGACGGGGGTAACTGACTTCAGGGGGGTGGATTTCAAGGAAATGGGAAGGATTCTTAAGAAGCATTTGGATGGGATTTGGCCAGACATGGACGCTGACAGTAGGTGGGAAATCATCAGGAGGGGGGTGCAGGATGCTACCAGCACCTGTAGAAGAGTAAGACGAAATTGCGGTAGGACCCGTAAACCCTGCTGGTGGACCAGGGCGGTTCAGGAGGTGGTGAGGAGAAAGAAGGTTGGTTATAGACATTTCAACTGCTCAAGGAGTGAAAGGGATCGAGGGGAGTATGAGCTGATGGGCAGAAGGGCCACTAGGGTGGTAAGGGCGGCTAAGGCAAGGAAGGAGCAGAACCTGGCCAGGGAAATTAGGAATGGGAACAAGGGGTTCTTTAGATACATTGGAGAAAAGCGGAGGGTGAAGGGGCAGGTTAGCAGGATTAAAACAGCTGATGGATGTGCACAAGACCCTGGGAAGCAGGCTGAGGTACTAAATGAGTATTTTGCCTCAGTTTTCATGAAGTAAAATGGGGCTGCATCATACATGGGAGGAGATGATGAAACTGAGGAGGAGGGGGACCCTTATCGACCGCCGGGTCTGGGGAGAGTGGGGGCCATCACTGGCAGGAGGGGGGGAGGCAAAGCAGGGGGACGAGGTAGCGGAGGTGAAAATCACGGCAGAGAGAGTGAGAGAGGCCCTCCTGTCCCTTAAGACAGAGAAAGCACTGGGGCCAGATAAATTACATCACAGAGTGCTGAAGGAACTGCCGGATGTCCTGGCAAAAACCTTGGCCGAGCTTTTCAGCATCTGTGTGAGGACAGGGTGGGTGCCCCAGGACTGGAAGGTGGCGCATATAGTGCCTGTCCACAAGGGGGAATCAAGGGAGGTGGCAGGGAACTACAGGCCCATCAGCCTGACATCGGTGGTGGACAAGGTGATGGAGGGCATTGTCAAGGAGAGGCTGGGAGGGACCTGGAAAAGTCGGGGTGCTTGGACGATAGGCTGCATGGATTCTTCCCAGGGAAGTCATGTCAGACAAACCTTGTAGAGTTCTATGACTGGGTGACAGGTGCCGTGGACCTGGGTAGACCGGTGGACGTCCTCTTTCTCGACTTCAGCAAGGCATTTGACTCTGTTCCTCATGGGGGCCTGTTGGATAAGCTGCTAGAAATGGGGGTAGGGAACCAGATGATCAGATGGATAGGAAATTGGCTCCAGGACTGGGCCCAGAGGGTCATGGTTGGGGATAGTCTCCCCAAGTAGGGTCATTAGTGGGGTCCCTCGAGGATCAATCCTTGGGCCCCTCCTGTTCAACATCTACGTCTCTGACATAAGGAAGGGTATCAGGAGTGAGAAGAGTCTCTTTGCGGATGACTCAAAACTGGGGAGGGTGACCCTACAGGGGGACCTGGAGGCTCTGGAAAGGTGATCTAGAAAGTGGAAGCTGAGGTTCAATGCAGGGAAATGCAAGGTACCGCACCTGAGAGCCAGACACCAGGGCCAAGTGTACACCTTGGGGGGGGGAATGCTACAAGTCTCAATGGCTGAGAGGGACCTGGGGGGAGTGGATGTCAAGATGGACAACTCTGAGACTTGTAGGAGGGCAGTGGCCAAGGCCAACAGGATGCCTGGATGCATTGCTAGGGGGAATCACCTCCAGAAGGAGGGAAGTGATACCCCCTCTGTATAACTGCTTGGTGAGGCCGCACTTCGAGTACTACGTGCAGTTTTGGAGGCCACACTTAAAGAGGGACATCAAACTCCTGGAGAGGGTCCAGAGGAGGACAACCAAAATGATCTGGGGCTTGGGGGACAGGACTTATGGGAAGAGGCTCGAAGAGCTAAATGTGTACACATTGGAAGAGAGAAGGGACCGGGGGGACATGATAGAGGTCTTCAGGTACATGAATGAGGTAAATAAGGGAGGAGCAGTCGGGGTGCTCCAAAGGAAGGGGGCACAACTAGAGGGCATGGGTGGCAGCTGGAGGGCGGGGAGATTCAGGGGAAAAAGGAGGAGGTGCTACTTCACTGAGAGGGTGGTGGAGCCATGGAATGCGCTGCCCAGGGGGATGGTGGAGGGGTTCAAGAGAGGTTGGGACAGGGGAAGGATTCTGGAAGCAAAGTCCTGTGCAGCGAGAATATCCGGACTGGAAGGGAGAAACTAGAGAGGCAAGGGGACTGACTAAACAAGCAGACACGAAAGACCATTAGGCCTATTCTGCTGGCATTTTAGTATGTTAGTACATTGGAGAGCACCTGGAAGGAAAAGTATGCCTCTTTGCAGATGACACAAAGATCAGCAACAGGGTTGATGCACAAGGTGGGGTGGAAAGGATGAAAAGGGACTTGGCAAGGTTGGAGAAATGTTCAAATATGTGGCAGCTCAGATTCAATGCAAAGAAGTGCAAAGTAATCCATCTGGGAAAAAAACCCAGGGAAAGAGGTCACAATGGGGGTGGGGTGAGATAAAAATCATAAAAGACCTAGGAGTAATTATGTCAGATGACATAAAGGTGGGCAAGCAATGTGAGAAGGCAGTAAGGAGGGCTGGGGGAGGGATACTGGAATGCATAGGGAGAGGCATAAAACGTAGAAAGCAGGAAGTCGTTATCCCTCTGTACAGACAGTTGGTGAGACCCCATCTAGAGTACTGCGTGCAATTCTGGAGACCCCATCTCCGCAAAGACATAGAGTGGAGGCTGTTCAGAGGAGGGCAACCAAAATGATAATATGTATACCCTTGAGGAAGGGGGGGTTCATGATAGAAACTTTAAAGTATCTCAAGGGAATTAAAGTTCAAGAGGGTAGTATCTTTCAGAAAGAGATGTGCAAGAACAAGGGGGCACAATTTGAAGATAGAGGGGAGACGGCTCAGAGGTAATGTTAGAAAGTATTTTTTCACAGAGAGGGTTGTGGTTGCACGGAACAGCCTTCCTGAGGAGGTTGTGGAGTCAGGAACAGTGGTAGAATTCAAGAATGCATGGGACAGACATTAAGGCAGTTCTAGTGGAGGGTAGGAGGAAGTAAGCTGTTGATTATCTAGAATCTGCAGCTTATCCATCAGGTAGGGAAATGGGCAGACTGGGTGGGCCAAGTGGTCTTTTATCTGCCATCAAATTCTCTGTTTCTATACAGAGCCAGCCGTATCATTGCCGATACTACTGCAGTTTCTTCAGGATGGATTTGATAAAGGACTGCAACCAGCCACCTAACAGGTTCAGGTTTCCGCACTAGGGGTGCTCTTGTTAGTGGATTCAGGAGTCATTGGATTCACATCCCCATGTCATGAGGTTTCTAAGGGCAGCAACATTAAGGTGCCCTCCAATCAAGCCAATGGTACCACCTTGGAGGCTTAATTTGGTTCTCAAAGTTTTGACCAATTTTCCTTTTGAGCCTCTCAATGAGATATCCCTCATGCATCTTACAGTGAAGGTCGCTTTTCTCATAGGTATTCAGCCAGGAGAATCCATGAGCTAGGAGCCTTATCCACCAAAGAGCCATATGCTGTTTCATCAGGACTCTGGTGCTCCGAACAGATCCAGGTTTTTTACCAAAAGTTGTCTCCATTCCTTTGCATCCAGGAGTTGATTCTGCCTTCCTTCTGCCCACACCCAAAACATGAAAAGGTAAGGGAATTTTATTTATTTAAAATTTTACCAGGAAGGCAAACTAAGACATGAAAAGGTAAGGGAATTTTATTTATTTAAAATTTTACCAGGAAGGCACACTAAGCAGAGTACTGCTCGATTCCAGGTGCATCCTGGGGATGGAGATAGTGGATATATATGTACAATTTACAATCTGGATGATAATAAAAGGAACTGAACAATTACGTTCGATACATCATTAATACATGGATATTGAGACAGCAATAGGCAGAGTAACAAAGAATCAAATCTTCCAGCAGGATAGTGGATAAGACACTTAAACATGTCATGAATTTAGCAGTGTCTGCATACATTCAGCCTAGCCATTTGCCACAAGTGCAGGTGGAGGAGAAATGTGCTTTAATGAGAGGGTTGAGGTGTTGGGTTGGGGGCATGAGCTGGATGTCAGCGGGGAGGGAGTTCCACAGTTTGGGCATACAATGTCTGAAGGCTGCCTGACCAGCCGTGGAGGACATGCATGGCACATCCAGGAGACGGGTGTCAAAGTTTCTGAGATGGTACGCAGGAGGGGGCTGGGCAGTTAGGGCAGTAGCGAGGTATAGTGGCAAGGACTGGGACCAGAACTTGGCTGTGAGACTAGCACAGAGGAACTGTCTACGATCCTGGAGTGAGGGGAGGTTGAGAGTGCGCCAGAGAGTGCAGTGGTGTGTAGCTGCAGGGCAATCAAGAACCAAGCAGCAGAAAGAGTGAAAGAGGGTGTCTAGGGGATCCAAGAAGAGCAGTGAAAATGTATATTAAACTAACGGATTTCAGTAGAAAAACTTCCAGTTTGTTCATCATAACTACAGGTCAAAATATGGGTAAAAAAGCTCCGAAGGACTCTATAGCCAGATGGATCCATTCTGTCATCACCACTGCTTATGATCAGGCTGGAGTAACCTTGCCTGGGCCAGTGAGAGCCCATTCTACCCGGGCTATGATCACTTAGTGGGCAGACTTCAGAGAAACATCTCCAGCAGACCTATGCAAGGCGGCCACTTGGTCATCTATTCACACGTTCACAAAATTTTACAAACTGGATGTGACGTCCTCGGTGGAGATGTCCTTTGGCCGCTGAGTTCTTCAGGTGGTGGGGGACCCTTAAGGGCGCTTACATTCTTCCCACCCTGGATATCTGTGGATGTACTGCTTTTGTGTATATCCTATTTGTATGGAAGCCCGGCGACCAGCTTAGGAGAGAGAAAACAATTTAAATACCTGTACATTTTCTTTCTCCGACAGCTGGTCTCCAGGCTTCTGCTTCCCTCCCAGAATGTATAAAGTTGGCCATGGATGGCTTAATTTTTTTGATTTTTGTTTCCAAGTTCATGTAGTATTGCCACATGTGGACTGCTTTCGGAAGAACTGATGGAAACAAGAAGTGGAGGACTGGATATCCCCAGCTGCAGAGCTTAGATCTTATCTGTGTCGGTCTTCACCATTCATCATTAGTGGGTATAGCGTGCCGGAGCTAGGACCCTGTGGGAGACTTTTTTTTTTTATCATCATGGGCGGAGTCAACGCAGAGCCGGCGCTGCCCTAGAGGCCGACGCTCCACGTGGCGCCCAAGGGTTGGCTGTTAGTTACTCCACTCGCCCCAGCTCGTTTCTTTCTCTCCGTCGTCATGTGGTACCTCGTGAGAGACTGATAGTTTTGTGGTCTAGTTCATCGATCCTTCTAGCGTAGTATATTTACAGTTGCCTCGGTTCTGCTCGCCTGCTCGATGTTGCTTCAAGTTACCGGTAAGACCTTTCCTTTTATAGGAGGCAGTATAGCGTAGTGGTTTAAGGCTCTGAGCTGGAAACCTAGAGACCTGGGTTTGAATCCCACAGCCCCCACTTGCATACTGTGTGACCCTGAGCAAGTCACTAAACTTCTTTGTGCTCCCAGGTCACACCTGGAAACAAGCTTCAGCTTAGTATGCCTTTCCTGGTTAAACAATTTCCCCTTTATTAAGTGGCGTCGAGTACTGTTTTTATTTTATTTTCCGTTCGGTCATGTCTCATCCAGGGGGCAAGAAGACGTTGAAAGCAGGGCGGCCCCCTGTGCATCGGTGCCCCTGTGGCCACCTTTATTCCGTGACGGACCAGAATGACTGCTGTCTTTCCTGCCTCTGCCCCAACCACGATATGGATAACTGCGACATTTGCTTCTCGATAGACCGCTGTGTAATTGAGAACCGCGCATTGAAGGTCAGACGTACGTCGCTGACTTTTGGAGGACGAATGTGCAGTCACCGGGCCAAGGCGAGGATTCTCGGCCCTTCCTCTGGGTCCCCTCCCAATCTTATACGGCCCGTGGAGGAAGGAACCTCCACCTCTTTTAGCCCTGCCACGGCGGGGATTTCTTCCATGGTTCAGGAGGCCCAGGTTGGCCCCCTTGGGGATCAGTCGAGAGGCATCGCATCAGCAGTCACCTCTTCGGTGGCAAAGGCTCCCTCAGTGTCATGTTCCAGGCCCTTCGGGGCCAGGCCGGTGCCATCTCGTGGCGCCGCTCTTGGCCCTGGCACAGTTTGGTGCTGTGGGCTTTGAGCATGGCGCCGCGATCGGTGTTGGGCCTTCTCTCAGCACCACCATCTCTTCTGATGCTGCTCGTGGCGTCGGAGTTCTTGGCAGCACTGGAGGGGTGGTTTGGATGGTTCTGATCCCGGGGCAGGAGCCGACACTGTCCTTGTCCTCTGCGCCACTCATGGCACTGGGGATGGGGTCAGCGCCATGGTTGGGCTGACCGCCGCAGTGTTATGTGGCGCCACGTTAGGGGCTGCGCCTGACTTGGTGTCCGGATCGAGCGCGGTGCAGTGGAGTTGGCGGTGCCGGTGGGAGTGGAGCCGCTACCAGGGTTGTGCCTGACTCGTGCCATTCGCGCGCTGGGGTGGGTGTCATGGGAGCTGTGTCTTCTCTGGTGGTGTTGGCAGCACCGAATCTCAGGTGCCCTGCTTCGGGGTCCAGGAACTGGAAGGGCTCGGGGAGTTGTCTGGCATCAGATCTCGGAGTCTGCCTCTTCGGAGGCGGATTCTGAGTCTGATCCAGACTGGCTCCCAGGTTCTTCGGAATCTTCGAACCCCGTCTGTTTCCTGCTTGGGGCTTGAAATTGGCAATCTCAAGATTGATCAAGTATCTTGGTCCGATCATTGTACGGTGCAGTTCATGTTTGGGGCTGCCGCCGGATGCCCCCTCCCTACTGAGATGATGAGTTGTCGCCCTTTACAGAGATTGACCCCTGAGGATTTTCTGGCGGCAGCTCATCTATCTAGTGTGGGTGATGCATGCGTCGGAGGCATTGGTGCTGGGGTTGATACCTGTAATAAGATGTTATCCGACACCATTGACTCCCTCGCACCTGTCAGTGTATGACCCAAATCTTCTTACCTGAGGTCCCTGTGGTATGATGGGGCTCTCAGGGAAATGAAGAGGAAGGGTCGGAGGTTAGAGTGCTGCTGGAGGAGATCTGGCCTGGAGAGGGACAAACTGGCCCTGCATGTGCATTATAATGCATACCAGGGAGCAATCAACCATAAGAAGGCAGTGTTCCTGTCCAGGGAGATTGCTGCTGGGAAGAACCGACCAGCTATACTTTTTTGGATTATGGACAGGCTACTTTGTCCTACCTGTCTACAGACCAAGAAGGTTTTTTCTAATACTGAGTGTGAAGAGTTTGCTCGTTTTTTCTCAGACAGTGTCCGGTATCTGGCAGGTCATTTCTTCTGCCAGCAGTGTCATAGCTGGCAGTGGTCACCTAAAGTGTTCTGAGTGCACTCCACCTAGTTGGGGAGAGTTTAGACCGGTGGAGGTAAGTGAGGTCATTGAGGTGGCAACCAACTTGAAGCACACCTTTTGTGAACTGGACCCGGTGCTGACGCATTTCTTAAGGAGATGCATTGACGCCTTTGGCTTGGTGTTTGTTCTGATTGTCCGGTGTTCCTTATCCGAGGGGGTCTTCCCTGATGCCTTGAAGGAGGCACTAGTGAGACCCCTCTTAAAGAAACCATCTTTGGACCTGGAGGTCAGGGCAAATTACCGACCTATATCCAACCTTCCCTTTTTGGCAAAGGTAGTTGAGAAGGTGGTGGCACTTCAGTTGGAAGAGCACCTCGTGGCTCATGAGTTATACGAACCTTTCCAGTCGGGATTTCTGGCTAGACATAGCACAGAAACCGTGCTTGTTCGGGTGCAGAATTATGTCCTCAGGGCGAGAGATCGTGGGGACAAGACAATTCTTGTTCTCCTCGATCTCTCCTCAGCATTTGACACTGTGGATTATTGTGTATTGCTTGACCGCCTTAGGAAGCTCTGCGGACTCACCGGCATTGTTATTCACTGATTTGAGTCCTTCCTTTCCAACAGGAGGCAACGGGTTGTGATGGGGAATTTTTCCTCCACTCCCAGCCTCCTATCTTGCGGAGTTCCTCAAGGGTCGGTATTGGCCCCAGTGTTGTTCACAGTGTACATGCTACCCCTGGGAGGGATCATTAGGAAGTATGGCCTGGGTTTTCATTGTTATGCCAATGTTACCCAGCTATATCTTTCCTTTGCCCCAGGAACATCCAATGCGATGGATGTGCTAAACATCTGCTTCCTGAGATCGATTGGATGGCCTCCAGCTGGTTGTGACTGAACCCCGATAAGACGGAGGTATTGACGGTGGAGTCGAACAGAGTGTGATAGGATGGCCTCTGATTCAGCAACTGGAATTGTTCTGGGAGCTATTTCATTGAAGGCCTCCCCTTGGATGTGAAACCTTGGTGGTGTTCTGGACAGGAATTTGACTATGGAGGCGCAAATATCCTCCACGGTCTACTCCTGTTTTTTCCATCTCAGAAATATCGCCAGAATAAAGCCCCTTATGCCGCCTCTGGACCTCACTACCTTGATACATGCCTTAGTTACATCACGGCTTGACTACTGCAATGCACTCTACCTCGGGGTCTCAGGAAGATCTCTCCGCAGGCTGCAGCTGGTGCAAAATGCAGCTGTCCGGTTACTTACTGGGCAGCAAAAATTTTGCCACATTACACCTGTGCTGCATGAATTGCACTGGCTGCCGGTAAGGTGGAGGATCCTCTTTAAGGTGGGTCTTCTCACCTATAAGGCCCTACACGGGCAGGGCTGTGGTTATCTGTTAGACCTTGCACCTGCTCTCTTTGTCGGCCCCCTCCGCTCTTCCAGTAGGGGCCTCCTGGCAATTCCCAGAACGAGGCTGAGATCTGCTGGTGATAGAGCTTTCAGTGTTGCAGCTCCCGTTCTGTGGAATTCGCTGCCTTTCGGGGTTAGGGAGGCCCCTACTGTAGATATCTTTAAGGCCCACCTGAAGGTCCTACTATTTTTGCAAGCTTTTTGGGATTAATTATGTAATTTAGTAGAATATGATTAATTACATGATAGGCCAAAAATGTTATCTTGTGTATATAAATATGTGATGTATTATATTTTTGATGTTGTATTTATTTATTTGTACAGTGCCCAGAGCCTCCTGGGTTGGGCATTTTTAAATAAAATTTGCCTTGCCTCGCCTGCACCTCAGCCCCCACTCAGCCTCCCTCTGGGGGTCGGTTGTCACCAGTGGACCTTAGGGTCGGGGGATCTGACCAGCCAGCGATGGTCCCCATGACTACTGCTCTGCAACCTGGGGTCACTGGCGTTGCTGTTCCTCCAGTTGTGGCACCCCCCTCCTTGGTGTGTTTGGACAGCCCAAGTTTGGGGGAGGATACGGTTCCCTGGGTGGAGTCCTGGGAGGCTGCCCGGAGTTGCCAGCTACCTAGGCTGGTGGCTACGAGGTTGAGGCCCCTCTCTGATTCCGAAGGGTTGAGAGGTAAAGGTGTGGTGTGGCGCGCCCTCCCCAGAGCCCCACCGGGTTCTGGGAGGAGTCGGATCGCAGGCCCTCGCCTTTCCCTGGAGGAGTCCCCGAGAGAGACTTTAACTTCTGATGTCAAGGGCCATCCTTCTGGACTCACACGGTCCCATTTACCTCATGGTGGGATTTCTTCCTTTGGGCACAGCTCTGACCGTTCCAACCCGGTTGAACGGCTGTTAGCTGCGGCGGCCTTCGGGTCCCCCACCCTGTGAATGGTTTCCTGTTGGCCCTCCTGCCCTGACAGAGACAGTTCTCCTGTTGCCAGGAGCCTGTCTCCCAAGCCTCTGTCCCCATCCCCGGTTGTCCCAGGTATTCCTGGTCCTCGCAGTCCTCTCACCTGGGAATAGTTCAGAGGTTCTGCCGCACATTTTCCCACCTACCTCCATGCCCTGGACCAGCAGGTGTTTCACCACGCTCCCTTGTAGCCGGACCCTGAACCTGGGAGCTTTTCTTCATTCTCTTCTCCCTCTACAGACGGAGAGGAACCTTTGGTCCACATCTCCCCTGCATCTGATCTGTCCTATCAGCGCATCCTTGGAAGGATGTTAGACTAGCTTCACCTTAGCCTAGTCCCAGTCAGCAATCCTGAGCATGTGACACGCGCCTTCTTAGGCGAGTACAGTGTGGCCTACCTGATGGCTCCCGCCTGGCCTATTCCTTTTCAGGAGGCATCACATCAGCTCTGGATACGTCCCTTCTCCACCTTTCCAGCCCCAAGGGACCTATGCCAGTGGTATTGCGCTCCCCCTGGATCTCCAGGTTATCCGCCTCATCCATCTTCGGTCTTGACCTCCCTGGACACCCCCTCTGGGCCTCGCACCCCTTACCATAACCGCCCCCCGGACTCTGCGGATTTCAATTCCTGGGGTAGACAAGTGTTCTACCCAGCATGGATCTCTCTTTCTATTGCAACCTACAACAGGTTCTTAAGGTCTAGGCTAGGTCAGCTCCTAGACTCAGTGCCTGACTCGGAGAAAACCAGGCAAGCCATTGCCCTCTCTGCGCAGGGCCTGGAGCTAGCAAGGCACCTAGCAAAGGCATCATATGACTTCAATGAGGTGGCATCCAGAGTGGTAGGGACAGTGATCTGCCTTCGGTGGATGACATGGCTTCACCTATCCCGGTTATCACCCCGGCCCAGCATAGGGTGATTTACTCCACATACCGAACCCATCTTTTCTCCAGAAGGGTGAGATGGAGGCTTTCAGGGTCCCCTCTTTCCCCCACTGGGGGATCCTTGTCTCAACCAGTCCCAGGCCAGTAAGGGTTCTCCCCTTCAGTGTCTCACCCACTGGAGGCCTAAGGGACCCTAGTTCCTTAGGGTGTTCGGGCCCCCTTGGGGCATGGTACTCACCCACTAGTGATGAATGATGAAGACTGACACAGATAAGATATGAAAATTGCATACCTACCATAATTCTTGCTCTTTCTGTGTATCTTCACCATTCATCACTAAGTCCCACCCTCCTTCCCCCTGTGGGCCTCAGTCTCTGGACTTCCTCCTCCCTACCCCCTGTGTGTCTTCTCTTTCTGCGCTCTCCTCTCCCTTGCAAATAGGTGGGAGGGGACTGTGGAGACACATGGGTGAATTCCTTGGGGGTTTTATGGAGATCTTGGGGGAGCCCTCTTTTCTCTTCTCCCTCATTCTGGGAGTTCAAGCTGGGGACCCCTCCTCTCTCTCCCCTTTCCTCAGTATATATTTTATTTAGAGACTTAATTTGAGCTCTTCCCACCATGCCTTTGGCTGTTTAAAATGTCCCTTTTTGGGAGGGAAGGGGCAGAGCTTGAGACACACCCGCAGCCTGCACCCTCTTATTCTCTGGTCTTCTAGACCTTGGCTGCTTGCAACTTCTGCTTGCCTCCTGCAGCTGAACTCTATAGTCCAGGGCTGGACTGTAGTCATCTAAAAATGTCAGTGTGCATTTCGATCCTGGGGGTGTGCTACTCCCCCCCCCCACCTCTCCTTCTCCTTCCAGAGATTGGGGCCCCTTCTCCCCAATTTCCTGTTTAATCTCTTCTTCTGTCCCCTCAGTCACTTATTTCTCCTTTTAGTTTATTATTCCTTTCCTTTTATCTATCCCTTAGGCTCTCTTGCCTCAACCCACCCTCCCTTACACTCTCCGACATGTCAGAACTGGGGCTGGAGTGGAGTTGACGGCAACTAACGGCCAACCCTCAAGCGCCACGTGGAACATCAGCATCGAGGGCAGCGCCGGCTCTGCATCGACTCCGCCCGTGATGGAAAAAAAAAAGAGTCTCCCGCGGGGTCCCAGCTCTGGTACGCTATACCCACTAGTGATGAATAGTGAAGATACACAGAAAGATCAAGAATTACGGTAGGTACGCAATTTTCATTTCCTGCCTGCATATCTGGATCAGGAGGTACAGTCCATTTGTATGGAATCCCGGAGACCAGTTATCGGAGAAAGAAAATTTACAAGTGTTTAAATTTCATTTTTCTATAGCTTGGACTCTTCGGATTCATGTCTTCCTCCTGTTCCTTGGGAGGATATTTCTTTTCAGGCCTTTCTCTACAGTACGTATTCTACACTTGCTTTTGAGCCTTCAGCTATTGACCCTGGTAAACGTCGTCTTTTAAAGTGGCTGAGTGTTTTCATCATGCCAGTCAGTCTTATTCCCTCACATTTAAAACTCTCTCAGATGCAGTATAGAATAGGCCTGCTTCTATTCTCTCTGCCTCCAGGCAGATATATTGTAAGTACACTGCCTCAAGGACAGACCAATTTATATTTCTCAATCTATTGCTGACACAGTTGTCATCCTTGCTGAGAATAACAAGGCTATTCTCCCTCAGGAGGTCACTGCGCACCCCAATAATGAGTTGTGCAGGATAGACAGTGTGGGCAGGCGGGCATTTTCTGCAACTACCCAGAGCATCGAGAATTGCCAACTACCAAGGGCATTTTCCTAAGCATGAGTGTGCCCTTTGGACCTCTCAAAAGTCCCTAGCAGAATCTCTTCCAGATTTCTACACTAAACGGAAGATTCTGCAGACCATCACTAGTGGCATTGAGTCTTAACAGGCACCAGCTCAAGGCAGCTGTGGATGCCTTTGATACTGCCTCTCGCTCAGCTGCAGCAGCAGCCTATATCAGAAGACACTCCTGGCTTTGAACTTTTGGTCTTACCCAAAACAGTCTTCACCATTCTTCACAATATGGGTCTCAGCCAGAGGCGCAAAACCCCCGCAGGAGCTTTAGCTTTGAGTTTTGGAGTGGGGGAGCCGACGTCGGAGATGTGGCCGCCCACGAGGTGGACGTACTATGTGGTGCTTGTGGACTGGCCAATAACCAACGCTGGCTCTCCCTCCTCCTCAGTTCTGTTTTTCCCCGACGTTGAGGCAGCATCTTATCGTGGGAGTAGCACTGAAGAGGCCTACTGCTACGCAGTTCTGTCTGCCGCCATTCTCACGTGACACTGTACAGTCAGTCTGTGGTTAGTTTTCGACACTGTTTTTTCGCCCCTATTATTGTTTTCGTGTGTGCAGTGTCGAGTGCATTGTCCATTTTGTTCCATCAGTGGCAGTGTCCGGTTCGGGACCTAAAAATTCCAGCAGAATGGCGGGGATTGCCCCTATGTGTCTGTGCCCCTTTGGCAACCCTGTGACCATGACGAACCTGGCACGACCACAGTTTTACCTGCCTGAGTCCTCAACATGATATGGATATGTGTGATGCTAGCTTTTTGATGGCCTACCGCACTCTCGAGATCCACGCAACAAAGTTGGGGCGGAGGTCCCACCAACTTTTGGAGGGCAGCATTGCACCCAGGATGCCAGAGTCAAGTCTCTGGGCTCTTCCCATGAACCACTCCCCAGTTCTGTATGGACTGAGGGAGAGCAGACCCCCATTTCTTGTCTCGCCGAGTCAGGGTGTCTGCTCGAGGAGTCTTTGGGGACAGTCTGCCCCTTCTGGGGGGTTGGCTGTACACCCCTCATTGTCCGGTGTCTCTTCGGAGGCCTGGATGTTCCCAGAAACAGTGTCGCAGGTACACGCTCCACCTGCACTGGCGGACCCCTCGGCAGTGCAGCCCAGTGCTGCCTTGGCTCTTGACACCACCCCCGGTGTTGGTGAGCAGGGCAGTGCCAACCATGCAGCTGGGTCCCCTTCCAACACTGCTTGCAGTGCCAGTAGAGGTAGAGTCTGAGGGGTTGCTAGTCTTGCGATCTCTCTGACCTTGCCCTCCAGCTCGGAGACTGTCAATCTGGATGATCCCAAATGGCTCCTTGGCTCCAATGAGCCCTTGGACTCTTCCCAGGCCAGCCTGGGGCTGTTTTTGTTTCAAAGCCTGAAGATCATCCCCTTCCTGGTGCCAGCTGTGGCACCGCCTCCCCAGCATCCCTCTGTGCTGGGGATGCTTCTGGTGTGGACTGTGACACCAGTGGGATAGGTGGCACCAATTTGGGAGCCGGGGCCGACTCCACTTCTGCTGCTGGGACTTGCCACTGAGGCAGACTCTGGTGCCAAGGATGGCGTCAAGGGGGATCCCATTGTTCACAATGCTGGACAGACTCCCCTCCTTTTTGTGAGTCCCGATTCAGGTTCCAGGCCCCTTCCAAGGGGCAGATCTCTCTCTGGTGGGGTGGGGGTTTGACCAATCGGTCTCAGAACTGTGGCCCATCCCTACAGCTTCGCATGGCTTAGGAAAAGTTGTAGTGCGGACTCTGGTCTGTTTCCACCCCTCATCGGGAGGGGTATGCAGTTGTTGGGGATAGGGGCTCCCCGTTGGGTTCAGCATGGCTCCGTTCACTTCATCTGGGGATTTACCGCAAGAGCACCACCCTGCTTGCTCAGGAGTTGTTGAGTGGGCTTCGGTGGGCAGGTTTGGCAGGCCCCCCCCGTTCGGGAGGGATCCTTTGCATGTTCTAGCAGCCCTTGCATAGAACCTTCAGTGGTCTGTCAGGAACCCTCTCCCTCCTATCCTCTGCCTCCTCCCCCCTGCAGGGCCTTTGACCTGGGAACAATTCGGGGCCCCAGCAGCTGCATTCTCCAGATACCTGAGAGCATTGGATGAGGTCATCTTCAGACCTGCAACCCCTGCTCTGCCTCCTCCAGAATCCAGCTCCTCTGGGTGTTCAACTTCCTCCTTGGGGAAAGGGATTCCCCCATCCACTGTTACTGATTTCTCCAGATATCAGCGCTTCCTTTTGGAGATATTGGATGAGCTGCACATCTCCAGGCTGGGTGGATGCAATCCTGTGTGTACTACGCTGTCATTTCTGGGGGAGTACAATGCTGACTACCTAGTCCTAGCTCCCTGGCCTCGACCATTCATGGAGGCTACACACAGTGTCTGGCAGCATCCCTGTACCTCTGATCCAGCTCCTAGGGACTGCCAGCACAGGTACTGCACACCCGCAAGGTCTCCAGGTGCCATGCCCCACCCCATGTCGGGAGTGGAGCTTCTGGACATACCTTCTAGGCATCATCGCCCACGGCACAACCACCCCCAGAGTCCAGTTCAGCTGAGTTTGACCACTGGTGTAGAAGGGTGTTATCGGCGGTGCGCCTTCCCCTGTGATTACTGCACACCAGGCCCACTAGGCTGCCTATGCCAGGCACCTGTGGTCTGTGCTGGGACAGCTTCTGGCATCAGTGCCTGATTGTGAGGCAACCCGCCAAGCCATTAGCCTTTCCATGCTTGTGCTAGAGCTGGCCAGGCACCAAGCAAGGGCATCTTACGATGCCAGCCAGTTAGCAGGGGCATCTTCCTTCTCCTAGGGCTCAAGAGGATCTGCCTGGCCCTGACCAGTCTCGGGTCTCGCCAGACATCTAAGGGGTCTCCACCTCTTGCGTCTTCCCTACAAGAGGCTGTTGGAACTTCTCTCAGCATTTGTTGTCACCACTGCAGGTGGTGGCTTGGCACTCTGACCCTTATTGTGATGAGTGGTGAAGACTGATTTGGGTAAAATAGGAAAATTACCTACTCGCCATAATTCTTGATCTTCACAAATATCTTCGCACTTCATCACAACTTCCCACCCATCTTCCCCTCATGGCCAGGCCCTGGGTACTGCATCCTCCCTTTCAGTTATTCCCCCCTTTTTTGGTTTCATAAACGAACAAAAAAACAAAAGGGAACCGTTGAGGAAAAAGGGTGGAGTTGCTAATCGGCAAACCCTGTTTTCAGGCTTCTGCCCTTCTGGTGTAGGTAGGGAGCTGGGTACAGGATGAGTTTCAAGCTTGCTCCCTGGCCTTGGGCCCCTCCCTGCTGGGGAGGATGATCCTTACCTCCAAAAAAAAAAAAGGGTACCAACTGTCAATTGGGTGAGCAAGTCTAGAGTCCTCCCTGGCACATATTGTCTTCTGACGAGCTAGAACTCTGTGGAGAGGCTCCCTGCTTTCCTCAGAGAGGGAGAGAGAGCGAAAACAATTTTCCTGGACACAAAGCCTCCACCACTCATTCACACTAATGGGAGCATGCCAGAGGCGCTAGGCTCCAGCGGGAGCAAACATTTTCAGGACTGCTAGCACCAAGATGGAGCCACGAGAAAAGGGCACCCCAAGCCAGGTGCGTGCGGTATAGACCATCTCAGTGTCGACCCTCCAACCGCCTCAGTTCCTTTTTTCATGCCAAGTGCACTTCAATGACGACGTTGCTTGCCTGCCGGGAGTCAAACTTCAAACTAGCAGCTTAGTTTTCAGATTTATTTTTTATTTTATCTTGAAAAGTACCAATTACATTTTTAATAAAACTACTTACTTGTACAAGCAAGACGTCATCAGCCTTCCATTGACTGAGTCAACCACGAGTGGGGCAGGTGACGGTAGGCAGACTTCGGATGAAAGCTGTTCAGTCAGCCGGGATGGGCCACCGCCCTCTCCGGAGGGGGTTCTGACAATGGACAGTCCAGTGCTGGGGGGGCTGGGCAGTCTCCCCTGAAAGCATAAAAAGAAACTGTCCCATTCTCGGCACCATTCGGCCTAGAGTTCTTTGGCCCACTGGTCGAAGGAGAAACGGCATCACTCGAGATCATCCTCTGGTACATCTGCGCATAGGCGGTTGGTTATTAGGGTCAGGATCCAGTCTCCGCCTCTTGGGGAATCGCCGGTTTCTGTCTCTGGTAGGTGGCCTCAACACCAGACCCCCTCTCCGCCTATTAGAGGGGCTTCCTATGAGCAGTTTCATCATTGGGCCACTATTATGGAGCAGTGGGCTGGGAGGTTGTCCCGACTGCCCGAGCCAGCCAGTCCGTCGACAGGGCCTTCGGGTCTGTCGGTTTCGGATTGGCCAGTGCGGCAGTTAGGACTTCCTAGTCACGCGGTGCTTTCTTCAGTACCATCAACTCCATGCTTCGGTGTCTATCCCCCTCAAATGGCTGCGGCGTAGAGATCCACACCGATGCCTTTATCTCCTGCCATTTTTCATCCTTTGCCTTCCAATCGCAGTTTTCAGACTTCTGCACAGTGCCGTCGCTGCTGGTGCTGTCTTCCCTAGCGCCAAGATCCTTTTTGGCGCAGCAGGTGGTGTCGGTGCCATCTGACTTGGCATCATTTGTGGCGCTACGGGGGGTGTCAGCACCATGCTACCCACCGGTGCCATCCTCAGTGCCAGAGTTGGCGTTGGCGCCACGTGTGGTGCCGCACTCCCTGAGGGCACCATGCGTGGCTCCATTTTCTGTGTTGGCACCATCTCTGTTCTCTGCGCTATTTTCTTCTGCAGTGCCGGGGACGTGTACGGTGCCACATAGTTCCGAGCGGTTTTCGAGACTGATTTTTTTCTCCTCCTCTTCTTCCTCCTGGTTTTCATTCCTTTCTTGTCCATACAGTCCCCTCTGGGCTGTCAGGAGATGATTTTGAGCCCGATCGAGATCTTCGGCTGGGTGATGATATTGATATTGATGCTGATTCTGCCCTGGGGGCAGGGATCAGTCCTCCTGCAGAGCCTGTTGTTGAAGACCTTTCCTTTAAGTCTCTGCTTAATAATTTAAATTCTACTCTTTCTCTCCAGACCACGGAAATCAATCCTGGGAAGCTTCTGCGTCTCCAATATCTTCATGTTCCGGAGATCTCTATGAATGTAACCCCTCCAGTGCAGTCCTCTTTCGAGACTCTTTCCCAGATGTTGTGGAAGAATCCGGCTCTTATTCCCTCTGTGACCAAGTCCATAGACAGGAAATATGCTATTCCCAAGGATCACCCCATCTTGGCCTCACAAGTCTTTGCAGATGCCATAGTGGTCTTGGCAGAGAATAAGGCTGTCCTCCTTCAGGAATCTACAGCCCATCCTATAAACAAGGAATCTCACAAGATAGACACCTTGGGTAAAAGAGTCTCTGCTGCCTCAACCCTGGGTATGCATATTGCCAGCTACCAGGGATATTTTTCTCAATACAAGTATGTTCTTTGGCATTCTCTCAAAGCAACTGTAGAAGCTCTGCCCGAATCAGAGGTCAACTCAGTTACTACAGACCATAACTAGAGATGTTGAGTCCAATAATCAACAAATTAAAGCTGCAGTGGACGCTTTCAATACTGCTTCCCGGTTGGCGGCTGGCATTTGCACCTGTTGCCATTCCTGGCTGCGTACTTCGGGCTTTACGAATGATGCCCAACAAAAAGTCATGGCCTTACCTTTTGATGGTATGTATCTGTTTGGACCTCAGGTGGAACAAGCATTAGAGGCCACACAGAAGACTAGGTCTGCCATTAAGACAGCTAGACCTCCGCCCACTCCCTCTCGAGGAGGTGGGAACAAGTGTCAGTTTCACAGCCGTCAGTCCTTTCATGTTAAAGGCAGAGGAGGTTTTAACAGAAACCAAAACCCTCGGTCGCAAAGGAAAATGCAGCAGAAAGCACAAGGTCCCAAAGCGCCCAGTGCCACCTTCTGAGTTCCTGGCCCAGGTCCCACCTCAACTGCCCGAGGGGGAATCTTCCTCAGCAATGGGAGGACATCTGACTCAGTTCTACCATCAGTGGAAATCTGTAACATCAGACAAATGGGTCCTTGGGATAATCCACGAGGGGTACTCTCTGTTTGTCAGGAACCCCCTCCCCCGGATCATCCTCCCCAGCGACAGCCCAGACTGTCTGCGGCACAGTCAGACCTTCTTGCTTCCAAGGTACAAGGCCTTCTGAACAACAGGACAGTAGAAGTAGATCTTATCTGTGTCAGTCTTTACCATTCATCACCTGTGGGTATGTGGCCGGAGGTCACGACCCCATGGGAGCTTCTTTTTTTTTTTTTTTTGATGGGCGGAGTTGATGCACTGTCTGCTCCGCCCTCAAGGCTGATGCACTGCGTGGCACTCGTGGGTTGGCCGTTAGGTGTCGTCGACTCTGCCCTCCCATCAGTTCTTCATGTCCCGCCCTAGAGGTTGCACCTGGTGAGGAGCTACTGTGCAAGAGGCCTAGTGTTTCTACCTTGTCGACGCCGAAAGTTTCTTCAACGCTGTGTTATTCTTCCGCTGGTTCCATTTTTGCCACCACTCGATGCAGCTGTGGTAAGACTGTTTCTTTATTTGTCAACGACGTTGAGTCTTTTGTTTAACTTTTTTTGGTCGGGGGGCAAGAAATTGTTGAAGACGGGGCGGCCCCCTATGCAACGGTGTCCGTGTGGCCACAAGTACTCCATCACCGACCAGCATGACCGTTGCCTCGCATGTCTTGGCCCGCTTCATGACATGGATTAGTGCGACGCCTGCTTCTCCGTGGACCATCATGTCATCAAGCAACACCTGTGGAAAGTTGGATGAGCTCCACTGACTTTTGGGGGACAGGGACGCGCATTCTTCGTGCCAAGCTGCGGTCTCTTGGCCTTTCCTCCATGTCCCCTCCCGGTTCTATACAGACCGTGGAGGAGGGGGCCTTCTGCTCCTAGTAGCCTCACCATTGCAGAAGCCCCTTCCACGGTGCAGGAGGCCCAGTCCATCCGTCCCTGGGGGTGGGCGGGAGGCATCACACTGGCAATCACCCCTTCGGGGGCAACGGCTCCCCTGGTGTTGTTTCCTTGGGCTGGGAAGCCTGTGTCAGCACCATCTGCAACACCGTCCATCGGTGCCATCTCTGATGGTGCCGTGGTCGGTGCCGATCTGTCGTTTGGCGCTGTCTCCGCTGTCAATGCCATTTGCGGCACCGATGGAGCTGATGGCACTATGGGAGGTTCTATGGTGCGGTCTTCAACTGTTTCTCACCTCTGTGCCATTCACGGCGCCAAGACTGGGGATGGCGCCATTTCTAGCTCTGGTGCCGCTTGCAGCAGCAAGCAATGACACAGTGCCGTGGGCGCTGCTCGCAGTGCCGAGAGAGCTGTAGGTGACATCGTCGGCATCGTCCCTGACTTCAGAGCAACTCGCTATGCCATGGGTCGGGACTGCGGCGTGGCAGACCTCGACTCCACTTCTGCTACTGCCCTCAGTGCCGTGTCTTCTTCGGGCACCATTCGCAGTGCAGTTGGAGACTTCGGCGCTGGCTCTGGTGCAGACACCCGGACTGGTACCCCTTTCATTTGGGATGGCAGCGGGCGTCCGTGTACTGTCTGACATCAGACTTCGGTCTCTACCTCCTCGGAGACGGAGTCGAAGTCTGATTTGGACAGGCTGTCTGACTCTTTGGAGTTGGCGGCCCACGTGGACACCCTGGTAGTTTCCTCTGCTGACTAGAGTCAGCCCCCCTCTGAGGGGCAGGCAGTTGCCCCCATGTCCAGGGTCAGGTGTGCTGACCAGCAAGCAGTGGTGCAGGCCACTATTGCTCTGCAGCCTGGGCTCGGAGGGTTTCTGCCCCTCAGTTGTGGTAACCCCTCAGGTGGTGTGCCTGGATCACCCAACTTTAGGGCCGATCAGTGCACCCACAGGAGGGAAGGGTGCTACTCCCTGGGTGGTCCCTTCGGTGACTGACCAGGGTTGCTAGCTGCCTAGGCTGGTCTGTGCAAGGAGGAGGGCTCTTTCAGACTCCGAGGGGTCGGGGTTTGATGCGGTGACCCTTTTCCAGGACCCACCTGGGTTCAGGAAGGAGTTGTAGCGTGGACCCCCATCCTTCTCTCTAGTCTCCTCGAGAGGGCCCTGGTCTTTGAGGGTAGGGACCGTCCTTTTGGAATTCCACGGTCCTGGTCACCCCACAGGGGGACTCTTCAGGGCAAAGCCTAGGCAGTTCTAGTGTGGCTGATCAGCTGTAGGGTTTTCTGGACCCCTTCTACCCTTGGGGCCCCTGGTACGCTCTCTTGCCTGGACAGAGGACTGTCACCTTCTGCCGTTGGCCTTGTCTCCACTCCTTTGTCACCTACTGTGCTCCCAAGCATCCTTGGTCCTAGGGGACCTCTCTCCTGGGAGCAATTCAGGGGTGTGGCTGCTCACTTCCCTTCATATGTCAGGGCCATGGACAGACAGGTGTTTCACAGTCATCCTGAGCAGCCAGTCTCTGGATCTCCAAGGTCCTGCACTTCTTCATCCCCTTCATCAGGGGGAGAGGAGCCCTCTGTCCACATCTCTCCTGCTGCTGATCTCACAGAGTATCAGCATTTTCTCGTGAGGATGATGGAGGACCTGCATGTCACCCCATCCACTCAGCACAATCCGGAGCACTCGATGTACGCCTTCCTAGGCGATTTCAGTGTGGACACCCTTGTGGTGCCTGCCTGACCTGCTCCTTTTCAAGAGGCGTTGTTGCGATTCTGGCAAAGATCCTTTTCAGGAGTCCCAGCCCCTAGGGATGTGAGCCAGAGGTATTGTGCTCCCCCAGAGTCTCCAGGTTGTGTGCCTCATCCTCAGTCAGGACTGATGCAGCTGGACACTCCCGATGGGCTTCGCGCCCCCCACCGTGACCGGCTCCCAGATCAAGATTCTATGGATTTTGACTTCTGGTGGAGGATGAATTTCTAATCTGCACGGTTGCTTCTTTCAATTTCTGCATATCAGGCCCACTATGCTACCTATGATAGCTTTCTGTGGTCCAGGCTAGGTCAACTCCTAGCCTCTATGCCTGATACAGAGGTAGCCAGACAAGCCATTGCGCACTCTGCATGTGGCCTGGAGCTAGCCAGGCACCAAGTGAGGGCATCGTACGATGCCAACGAGGTAGCTACCAGGGTCGTAGGGACAGCAATCTTCACTAGGTGATCAGCATGGCTGTGTCTTTCCTGATTGTCACCCTTGGCCCAGCGTAGGGTGATTGCTTCCCCTTACCAGAGAACACATCTTTTCTCCCATAGGGTGAGGCGGCATCTGTCAGGGCAACTTCCTGCCCCCTCTGGGAGGTCGCCGTCTCACTCTCCCCACTCTCAGGCCTCGCCAGACCCATAAAGGTTCTCCCTCTCTGTGTCTCACCCACTGAGGGCTAAGGGACTTTGTGCTTTAGGGTCCCCTTCGGGGGGGCTCAGTACTCATCCACGTGATGAATGGTGAAGACTGACACAGATAAGATATGAAAATTACATACCTACCATAATTCATGATCTTTCTGTGTATCTTCACCATTCATCACAATCCCATCCTCGGTCCCCCTCCCTCTCTTCCCCCCCTTCCTTTCCACGGTTTAGGAGTGGGGTGACCTTGCGCACACAGGAGAACTTTTACTCCCTGTCAGGAGGGGAGAGGGATTGGGGGGGGTCACCTTCTCCTTATCAGCTGGCTCACCCCATTGGGGTGGAGTTGGTTGCCTCTCTTCTTTTCTCTCTCCTCCTCTATCCTACTCCATCCTTGTCCTTAGGGACTTCTCCCTCAAATTATTTTAAAACCTTTTTCTCACCTCCAGATAGGTGGTTTTAGGAGGTGTACAGCCCTGTATCCTGTCTTTTCTCACAGAATAGTCGCTTCTGCTCATGTCGGAGTTCATTGCCAGTTGTTCTGTGCCTTGAATCCTGGCAGTTCAGTCTTCTGGCTACTCTTTCGCAGTTCCTATACAATCTGGAGACAGGTCTAAGGTTCAGGGTATGTCCTCCCCCTCCCTATTTCTAATTTTCCCTTCTCTCCTTTTTCTGCTTCCAGAGATTGGGGCCCCTTCCCAATCCCATTAGATTTCGAACTCTCCTTCTGTCCTCGCCGTCATTTATTTCTCCTTTTAGTTTGTATATCTTTTCCTTTGTCTCTCCCTTGGACTTCCTTGTCCCTCCCTCCCAACCATTTCTTACTCTACGGTGACTCAGAACTGGCGGGAAGGTGGAGTCAACGACACCTAATGGCCAACCCACGAGCACCATGCAGTGCGTCGGCCTTGAGGGCGGTGCCAACAGTGCATCAACTCCGCCCATCCAAAAAAAGAACAACCTTCAGCCACATACCCACAGGTGATGAATGGTGAAGATTCACAGAAAGATCAGGAATTACGGTAGGTATGTTAATTTTCATTTCTGCTGGATCAATGAAACATGGGTTTCTACTCCCATTACTTTCTGGTTCCAAAGAAAACTGGCGACATGCGCCCTATTCTGGATCTCAGAAAGTAAAACAAATTCCTTCACAAGGAAAAGTTCAAGATATCACTCGGTACCCTGTTGCCTTTGATTCATCAACACGATTGGCTAGCCTCCCTGGACATGCAGGATGCCTACCAGCATGTTCTCGTACACCCAAATCACCACAAATACCTAAGGTTCGTGGTGTTGGGTCAGCACTATCAATTCAGAGTCCTGCCCTTTGGGCTGTCCTCGGTGCCTTGAGTCTTTATAAGTTCTGTGCAGTTCTCGCAGCACACCTAAGGAAAGTCAGAATCCAAGTATTCTCATATCTGGATGAGTGGCTTCTAGCAAGCCCCTCAAGCAAGAGACTCTGGAGGCCATGGGCACGGCTAAGACTTCCTCACGTCCATGGGAGTCTAGCTGTATCTCAAAAAGTCACAGTTTCAGCCCTCCCAGAAACTCCTTTATATAGGAGCCCTTCTGGACACTTCCTGTGTGAAAGCCTTTCTTCCAGAGGACAGAAGGAACGATATCCTGCAGATGGCCTGATTCATCAGAGAACACAGCTTGGTACGAGATCTCTTGATGCAACGGATGCTGGGTCTCATGGCATCCTCGGTGTTCACTGTACCTTTGGCTCATCTCCACATGAGAACCTTTCAGTGGATGCTCAGTACTCAGTGGTCTCCAACCACTCGCACTCAGTCCTTTCTCATCAAGGTGACGGAACCTTTGAATAGGTCACTCACCTGGTGGTCTCAGGAAGACAATCTTCTGAAAGGATATTCCTTCACACCCCTCCTGGATCATCAGATAACCAATTCCACGGATGCATCCCTGAAGGGTTGGGGAGCTCACTGCTGGGATCTCCACACCCAGGGTACATGGACTCAGGACGAGTCTCAACTTCACATAAACATCCTGGAGATGAGAGACATTCTCCATGCAGTCCGGGCTTTGAAGGATATACTCTGTCATAACATTCTCCTTCAAACAGACAACAAGGCAGTGATGTATTACATCAACAAACAGGGTGGTGCTCACTCTTACCCATTATGCAGGGAAGCAATGAGAGTGTGGAAATGGTGCCTAGAGGACAACGCTCTGATTCAGGTGGTTTACCTGATAGGAGTACAAAACGAGCTGGCAGACCGTCTCAGCAGAACGGAGACAGATCCTCACAAGTAGTCTCTCGACTTAACCATCGTTCAGTCACTCTTTGAAGAGTGGAGAACTCCAGACCTGGACCTTTTTGCGTCCCCACTCAATGCAAAATTGCCTCTCTTCTGCTCCAGAAATCCAGAACCTGCCATTTTTTGTCAGGATGCATTCAGGCTGCACTGGACAAAACGCTTTTTATATACATTTCCTCCCATTCCCTTAATTCAGAGGGTACTACTCAAACTGGGAGCACGGGGGGGCAGAATGATTTTCATTGCTGTGTTCTGGCCCCATCAGATCTGGTTTCCTCTAATCAACAGACTATCGGAAACCTCCCCGAAACTACTTCCCCTTCAGATGAACCTTCTGACCCAGGACCCTGTAGTCCTTCCCAACCTGAGGTCGCTTCACCTTCATGCATGGCTCCTGAGAAGATAGAGATGAATAGGTTTAATGTTTCTCATAGAGTTTTAGATATTCTTTTGGCTGCGTGTAAGTCGGCCACCAGAAAAACCTACACAGTTAATGTAAGCGTTTCTCTATCTGGTGTGCAAAATACTCTTGGAATCCCTTTTTCTGCCCACCAAATAAGGTCTAGGAGTATCTCTTGCACCTCTCAAACATTGGTCTGCACTACTCCAGAGTCAAAGTTCATCATTGTGCAACCTCAGCATATGAGCCAGTACTCTCTATGTCGCTGGCTGAACTTCCTGTGGTTGAGGTTTCTTAAGGACATTCTGCATACCAGGCCTCCTATTAGATGTCCAGTTGCAGCCTGGGACATTAACCTTATGCTAGGCATGCTCACTCGTAAACCTTTCAAGCCTCTAGCTACTTGCGAGTTGAAATTCCTCACTTGGAAGACAGCCTTCCTGGTGGCCATTACTTCTGCTCATAGGGTATCGGAAATGCACGCCTTGGTCACAGACCCCTTGTATACTGTATTTCACAAGGACAAAGTAGTTCTTTGGATTCATCCTAAGTTCCTTCCTAAGGTCGTCTCACAATTCCTTCTGAATCAACTCTTAGTCCTTCCTACCTATTTTGCAGACTTCCAGAATGAAGGAGAGCGTACCCTTCATCCTCTAGACATGAAAAGAGCCTTGCAGTTTTATCTGGATAGAATGAAGGAAATTCGCAAAGCTCAACAACTGTTTGTTTCTTCAGTACGACCCAGCTGGGTCAACCTGTTGCTATCAGATGCATTTCGATGTGGCTGGTGGCATGCCTTTGCCACTGCTATTCCATGGCACAGGTCAAGCTGGAAGGCAGAGTGTATGCTCACTCTACCAGAGCAGTCGCGGCATCTCTGGCAGAAATCCATAATGTCCCCATTACAGATATTTGCAGTGCGGCTACCTGGAGCTCCATGCATACGTTTAAGCACTATGCCTTGGATGTCCATGCCAGACAACATCAGTCATTTAGCAAGACAATTCTTAACGGACTTCTGTCCTAAAAAGTAAGCTCCTTTCTCTCCTGCTGCCCATCTCGGGGGATTATTTAGCTTGGTACTCTCCCATTAGTGTGAATGAGTGTTGGAGACTATGTCCAGGAAGATATGGAAATTACGTACCTACCGTAATCCTTGATCTTCTTGGACAAAGTCTCCACCACTCATTCACACACCCACCCACCATCCCCCGAGCTCACTTCTCTTTTTCTGGTCTTCACTCCCTCAATGGCTGGGCCGCGAAGACTTTGTTGTTGACCCTTCTTAAACGGGTCATTCGGACTATCTTATGTCCGGTTTTTAGGTTAGTTCTCCTTGGTTTGTTATGCTGCATCTCCTCGGGGAGATACTGAGGAGATTGGAGGGTCGACACCGGGATGGTCTATGCTGCATGCGCCTGGCTCACAGTGCTGCTTCCTCGCGGCTCCATCTCAGTGCCGGACCTCCTAAGAAAGTTCTCTCCCGCTGGGTCCTAGCACCGCTGGCGTATTCCCATTAGTGTGAATGAGTGGTGGAGACTTTGTCCAAGAAGATCAAGAATTACGGTAGGTACATAATTTCTATTTCTAAGGGGTCATCCATTGTTCAGGTTTTATACCTGGATGGATCTACTCCATTGCTCCTTACCTCTCCTTTCTGCAAGGAGAAGGCTTTGCCCTTCATAGCTCCTCTCGGTGGAGGTGATATATCGACAAATTAAAAAAAGATTTCTGGCAATGGGGTATCTCTGTCTGCCTCAGCAACCCAGAACCCCATCCCCAACCACAAGGTGACTTCACTCATCTGAGTTTCATCTTGCATTGTCAAACTCCAATATTTGCCACCCTGGATGACTCCCCCTTAGACATAGTCAAATCTTTCAAATACCTTGGGGTCTGGCTGGACAGCAATCTGGATTTCTCGTTCCATATTGACTCCATCTGCACCAAACTTCACTCTAAACTTGGAGCCCTCTACCGCCACAAGGACTGCATCTCTCTGCCAACCCACCGAGTCTTTGTTACAAAAACTATTCTACTTGTAATGGATTATGCCAACATTGTCTGTGGCTCTGTCCCGCAACTTCCCTCTCAAAACTCAATGCTTTCCTTAACTCATTTTGCCACCTCATCCCCCCCACTCACCACTGTCTTCTCTATTCCTCCCTCTGCCTAATGCCTCTTATCTGTAAGACGTGAGGCCCATAGCCTCTCCTTCATTGCCAAATTCTGGTTTGGGACACTTCCTACCTCTCCTCCTGCCTATTGCCAGCAAGCACTTTCATGTATTCCCTTTGCTCCAGGGACTCTCAAACATTTTTCCTCCCCCATCCGTGCACTAGTACAGGTCATGAAGCATTCCTCTTATCGTCTCTCTCACCTCTGGGATCAACTTCCCTGGGACACTCGCCACTCCACTACATTCACTGCCCTCAGATCCCTGCTCCGATCTCTACCTAGCACAAATTGCTCATGACATTCCCCATCCTCTGTCCCCGTCATTTCTGGTTGGGCATTTGAGCCCTGCCCAGGACTTCCTGCGACTTCTGTGCTACATGGTGGCCTGCACCTGCGTAGTCCAGTAGGCCTGGTGGCATATGCTCCCCCTTCTTTTTTTTATCCCGATATTGTTTATTGCCACCTCTGAGGACCTAGCAGGAGCAACAACCCCCCCTCGGAGGGGTACGTCCTCCTGCCCATCGGGGCCTTCATGGGTCCTGCCGGGTCCTGGTGTTTTTCCTCATATTTTTCTTGCCCGTGCAATGGGTGCAGCAGCTGTCTCCACCTCCACGAAGGTAGCCAAGCACCCTGAGTGCAGGCTGAACCCTTCTTGTGTTGACACAAGCATCACAAGCCCCCCTCCCTGATGACAAAGAGCAGTCCTCCGGACGCTCAATCCTTACCTCCCCGGCTGACCCCTGAATGACCCAAGTCCATTCCCGAACCTGGGTTGCTGGCATGGCGTGAGGTGTGGCGTCCAGCACCTCAACCCCTCAGCACCACTGGGACGGCAATATGCTCCCCATTCAATGGGAGCTGGTCAGCCAGTGAACTCAGCAACTAGGTCATTTTGACCAGCTGGTCACAGTGACCCAGAAGATGTGGGACACACTCCAATGTTGGACCATCCTGGAGCATCTGGGAAAAGGGATCCTGTTTGTCCACCCCAAGCCGATGGTCATCCTGATGACCGACGTGCCTCTCACAGGCTGGGGTGCCCACAGGCTCTGGACCCCCAAGGACTCCCAATGTTACATCAACCTGCTGGAGCTCTGAGCAGTTTGGCTGACTCTGACTGCCTTCACTCTGTACCTTCAGGGTCAAGTGGTTCAGGTCCAGATGGACAACACCACAACTATGTACTATCTCAACAAATGGGGCAGCATGCACACCTGGCCTCTGTGCAAGGAAGCTCTCCACATCTGGACACTCCTGAGCCGACTGGAGGTGGATCTTCTGGCCATTCATGTAGCAGGAGCCTCAAATCAACTGGCAGACACCCTCAGCTGAGTGGGCGAGGCATCCCATGAGTGGTCGCTCCATCCAGCGGTAGTACACAGCTTGTTTTCCCAGAGGGGCACCCCTCAGATGGACCTGTTCAACTCCAGGAAGAACACACAGCTGAGGCTGTTTTGTACCCACCCCCCTCAGCAGGGCTTGCTGCAGGGGGATGCCTTCTCTAGGCCGTGGACCCTAGGCCTCTTTTATGCCTTCCCTCGGTTCACAAGGTGCTCCTCAAGGTCAGGAGGGACAAGGCACAGGTGATCCTGGTGGCTCTGGACTGGTTCTGCCAGTTTTGGTACCCTGATCTCCCCAGCCTCAGCATCAGACTCCCGAGGCATCTTCCAGCATGCCTGGACCTGCTCTCCATCAATCAGGGGAAGGTACTCCACCTGGACCTTCAATCTCTGCACCTGACAGCCTGGTTCCTGAGCGGCTAGAGTTCCAGGCTTTGGATTTCTCTGAAGATGTACTCACTATAGTTGAGGCATCTAAGAAGGAATCAACCAGGAAGTGTTGTGCTTTCAAGTGGAAGAGATTCTTCATCTGGTGTCAGGGCAAGTGGTTGGCACCTTTGTCCTGTCCAATGGCTAGCATCCTTGACTACCTGTGGTCCCTCTCCAAAGAGGGACTTCAGTCAATGACCCTTAAGGTGCACCTGGCAGCCATCTCTGCTTACCGGGCACAGGCAGGTCAGCAGATGGTGGCACAGGAGAAGGTGGTCTGACGCTTTTTCAAAAGCCTCAATCACATATCCCCTCCGGTGTGTGAGCCACCACCACCACTGTGGGATTTACTGCTGGTACTGGCAAAGCTCTTGGGCAAGCCATTCGAACTGATGCACAAGTGCGAGATGTTGCACTTGTGAAAGACCGCCTTCTTGGTGGCTAACAGATCAGCCAGAAGGATTGGGGAGCTCCAGGCGCTCTCTGTTGAGTCTTCTTAGTCTTCTTATCTGATCTTCCACAGGGACACAGTTGTCCTGTGCCCAACCCAAAGTTCCCTCCGAAGGTTGTGTCAGAGTTTCACCTGAACTAGGTGATGACTCTGCCGGTGTTCTACTCCAGTCACAACTTGGATGCTGAATACAGGCTCCATACTTTGGAGCTGAGACGAGCGCTTGCATACAATAAGGTGTGCACGGCTGACATTCGGGGAGAGGTTTGCCAGCTGTTTGTCACATTGAAGCAGCACCTGGCAAACCTGCAGCCAAGTGGATGATTGACAGATGGATTACATCCTGCATTGATCTCTGCTACAGGTTGGCAGGTAGGGAGCCTCCCGGAGGACTAAGGGGTCATTCCACCTGCCACACTGCTGTGTTGGTGGCTGCTTCTAGGGACGTCCCTATCGAGGAAATCTGCAGGGCTGCTATCTGAAGTAAGCAGACATCTTCATTTCCCACTGCCACATCGACCTAGAGTCATGCCGCGATGCTGGTTTTGGGGCCTCAGTTCTCCAAGCCCTTTTTCCTAAGTAGGGGATGTGTGCCTTGCCTCCTTCCTTCCGGAGAACTGCTAGGAGTCTGCCAAGACATGGATAAGAGCAGCATATCCACATCCCTCAAAACACAGGTTACTCACCTGTAACAGATTTCCTGGACATAAAAGTCTCCACCACTCATTCACACTAATGGGACTATGCTGGAGGTGCTAGGAGCCAGCGGGAGCCAAAAATCTTCAGGAGTGCCACGAGAAAGTAGCACCATGTGCCTGGCTCTCTCCGTATAGGCTACCTTGGTGTCAACTCTCCAACCACCTCCATTCCTTTTTTCCCTGCCGTTGAATGCGCTTCAGTGACGATGACGCTCACCTCCGGGAGTCAAATCTTCACATCTATACAACCGCAACTATAGTCGTTCAGTATTGATTAGTTTTGTTCATTTTAGTAATTCGGTTTAAAAAAAAAAAAAAAAAAGTCAATTTTTGTCAACGAAGTAGTCTTCAGCCCGCCTTCAACGGAGTCTACCATGAACGGGGTCGGTGATGGTAGGGAGACTTCCCATGAAATCTGTGATCTTATCTGTGTCAGTCTTCATCATTCATCACCTTTGGGTAAATGGCCGGAGGTCATGACCCCGCGGGATCTTTTTTTTTGGATAGGTGGAGTTGACGCAGCATCGGCGCCACCCTCAAGACCGACTCACTGCGTAGTGCTCACGGGTTGGCCGTTATGTGCTGTCGGGGCCGCCCTCCCGCCAGTTCTTCATCTCCCGCCATCGAGGTCACCTCGTGGGACACTTTCAGAAGAAATCGGTTGAGGCCTACCTGCTTCGCAGCGAAATTATTTTCGAGTAAGTTTGTTTCCTCGGTGCCGAAGTCTGTCGGCTCCCTTCCTGCCGGTTCTGTTCGCCACACTCGACGTCGCCCAGTAAGATCTTTCCAGTTATTTCTTTATTCTGCGACGTTGAGTCTTTTTTGGTGTTTTTTCCCCCGTAGGTCATGTCTCTGTCAGAGGGCAAGAAAACTTCCAAGACGGGACGGCCCCCCCATGCGACGGTGCCCATGCGGCCGAAAGTACTCCGTCACCGACCAGCACGACCATTGCCTTATGTGTTTTGGCCTGCTTTACAACATGGATTCGTGTGATGCCTGTTTCTCCATGGACCACCAGGTCATCGAGCAACACGTGTGGAAATTGGGGCGAGCTCCGTCGACTTTTGGGGGTCGGGTGCGCACTCATCGGGCCAAGCCGCGTTCTCTCGGCCTTTCCTCCGGGTCCCCTCCCGGTTCTATACGGACCAAGGAGGAGGGAGCCTCGGCTTTTCCTAGCCTTGCCATGGCCAAGGCTTCTTCCATGGTGCAGAAGGCCCAACCTGTCCCCTCCGTGGGACAGGCGGGAGGCACCACATTGGCAGTCGCCCCTTCAGGGGTGAAGGCTCCCCATGGCTTGGAAGGCCTGGGTTGGTGCCGTCTTCAACGCTGTCGGTCGGTGCCGTTTTGGGCCTCGGCGTCGTGAACTCTGATGGCGCCGTCGGCAGTGATCTCGGCGCCAGTCCATCGCTCTGCGCCATGGCTGCTGTAGCGCCGATGGTGCTAGCAGTGCCATGGGAGGTTCTATGGTGCAGTCTTCAATTTTTTTTCCTCACCTCGGCACCGTTTGTGGCGCCGTGTCTGCCTCTGGGGCCATTCACGGCTCCGAGCATGGACACAGCACCATGGGGCTTCCAGATCTCGGCACCATTCAAGGTGCTGAGACCACTGTCGGCGCCGTCATCGGTGCTGTCTCTGTTCTCAACACTGCTTGCACCACCATGGGGCCAGGCAGTGCCGTTCACGGTGCTGATGGTACTATTGGGGCTGTTGGCGCCATCTCCGTCCTCAGTGCCGCTCGTGGCACCATGGGGCTGGACGGCGCCATGTCAGGCTCTGGCACTGAGGCTGCTGCCCTTCTTGGAGCCTTGTCTCCTTCTGTCACTGTTCGTGGTGCTGAGGGGGACACTGGTACCAACTCAGATGCGGTCTCTGTTTCTGGTGCCCTATTTTGTCAGGATGGCAGCGAGTGTTCGCCCAATGTCTGGCACAGAACTTCGGTCTCCACCTCCTTGGAGGAGTCAGACTCTGAGTTGGACAGGCAGTCTGGCTTTCAGGAGCTAGCTGCCCAGATGGACATTCTGGTAGTGTCCTTGACAGGCTGCAGCCAGCCCCCCTCTGAGGACTGGATAGGGACTACCGTGGCCAGGATCAGGGGTGCTGACCAGTAGGCAGTGGTGCAGGCCACCATTGCTCTGCAGCCTGGCCTCAGAGGGTTCTCTGACCCCTCAGTGGCGGTACCCTCTCAAGTGGTGTGCCTGGATTGCCCAACTTTGGGACCGATCAGAGCACCCATAGGAGGGGAGGGTGCTGCTCCTTGGATAGCCTCTTCGGGGGCTGACTAGGGTTGCCAGCTGCCTAGGCTAGCTCTCTCTCGAGGAGGGCTCTCTCGGATTCTGAGGGGTTGAGGGGTGTGGCTTCTGTTTGGTGGCCCTTTTCCGGAACCCACTCGGGCTCTGGGAGGAGCCGTAGTATGGATCTCCACTCTTCCCCTTCAGTTTCATTGAGAGGGCCCTGTTCTTTTGAGGTTGCAGGCCATCCTTCTGGATCTACATGGCCCCGGTCACCTCACGGGGGGGAATCTTCCAGACGCAGCCAAGGCAGTTCCGATATGGTTCTTCAGCTGTCTGCTGTGGAGTCTTCCAGAGCTTCTTCATCTTCTGGAGCTCTTGGTGCGCTCCCTAGCCCAGGTGGAGGTCAGTCGACTTCTTTTCTCGGCTCTGTCCCTATCCCTCTGTCACATTCTCCTGCGCTCCCAGGCATTCTTGGTCCTAGCGGACCTCTCTCCTGGGAGCAGTTCAGAGCTGTGGCTGCTCGGTTCCCCGGTTACGTCAGGGCCATGGACAGACAGGTTTTTCAACCTCCCCCTGAGCAGCCGTGCTCCGAACAGCCAAGGTCCTCTGACTCCTCATCCCCCTCTTCTGGAGGAGAGGAAACATCTGTCCACATTTCTCTAGCTGCTGATCTCACGGATTATCAGCGATTCCTCGTGAGAATGTTGGAGGACCTGCACATCACCCCTCCTACTCAAAGCAATCCAGAGCACTCGGTGCACGCCTTTCTAGGTGATTTCATTGAGGACACCCTTGTGGTGCACCCCTGGCCTGCTCCCTTTTGGGAGGCGTCATTGCATTGCTGGCAGAGACCCTTTTCCGGAGTTCCTGCCCCCAGGGATCTCTGCCAGCAGTATTGTGCCCCGCCGGAGTCTCCAAGTTCCATGCCTCATTCTCAGTCAGGATTGATGCAGCTGGACACTCCCAATGGGCTTCACGCCTTTCACCGTGACTGGCCCCCAGATCAAGACTCTTCGAATTTTGACTTCTGGGGGAGGAGGACTTTCTACTCAGCACAGTTGCTGCTCTCTATCACAGCACATCAGGCCCACTATGCATCCTATGACAGGTTCTTGTGGTTCAGCCTGGGTCTGCTCCTAGCCTCTATGCCTGACATGGATCAAACCAGACAAGCCATTGATTGCACTCTTTGCACGTGGCCTGGAGCTAGCAAGGCACCAAGCGAGGGCATCGTACGATGCCACGAGGTAGCTACCAGGGTCGTTGGGACAGCGATCTGCACTAGGCAGATGGCATGGCTGTGTCTTTCCTGGTTGTCACCCTTGGCCCAACATAGGGTGATTAACTTGGCTCACCAGAGAACCTATCTCTTCTCCCATAAAGTGAGATGACGTTTGTTGGCGTAACTTCCTTCCCTCTCCGGGGGGGCCCCCATCTCACTCTCCCCACTCTTGGGCCTCTCCAGGCCCTGAAGGTTCTCCCTCTTAGTGTGTCACCCACTGAGAGCTAAGGGACTCTGTTCTTTAGGGTTAAAATCCCTTTCGGGGGGGGGCTCTGCACTCACCCAAAATTGATGAATGGTGAAGATTGACACAGATAAGTTATGAAAATTACGTACCTACCGTAATTATGATCTTTCTGTGTATCTTCACCATTCATCACAATCCCGCCCATCATCCCCCGAGGCCTCAGTCTCTGGGTTACCCTCCCTCTCTGTGCCCATCTTCACTCCCCTCCTTCCTTTGTCAGGAGTGGGGTAGACAAGGGCACATAGGGGGATAATCTTTCTAAGGGGAGAGTGGTCAGCATGGGGGGCACTCCTTCTCCAGTGCTCTAGCTCCACCCCTGTGGGGTGGAAGTTGGCAGTTGCCCTCCATTCTCTCCTCCCCCTTTTTTCCTGTCAATCTTAATTTTCTTTGTCCATTGGGCATATCTTTAAAAAAAAAAACTATGTTTTCTTTCTCCAAAAATCTTTTCCCCTGAGAGGGGGAACATTCCCTGTGTCCTGTCTTTCTTCCAGAATAGCCATTTTCTGCTTGTGGAGTTATTGCCAGTGATTCTGTGCCTTGAATTGTGTCAGTGAGCCTTTGGCTCACAGCTGGATGAAGATAGGGAGGCATACCAAACTGCCTTAAAGGAAGCAGGGAAGGCAGTAAGGCAGGCAAAGTCCCAAACTGAGGAAACACTAGCACGAACAGTAAGAGAAGGTGACAAGACTTTCTATAGATACATTAGTGAAAGGAGAAAATCCAGAGGGGGTATTGCTAAGCTCAAAGGAGAAAAGGAGGCATGTGAGCAGGAAGACCCTGTAAAAGCATCTATCCTAAATAGATACTTTGCTCAGTATTTACTGAAGAGAAGGTAGGGCAGGGCCCACAGCTCAGCACCATGGACACATGGGGGAGGGAGGTGAGCACTACTCCCTTCACAAAAGAAAGGGTCCTACAAGAGCTCACTAAGCTCAGGGTGGACAAGGCAATGGGACCTGATGGCATACATCCCAGGGTACTTAAGGAGCTAAGGTTGGAACTAGCAGAGCCATTAGCAGAACTGTTTAGTGAGTCTCTGAGCACAGGAGAGGTCCCAGAAGACTGGAGAAGAGCTTCATGTGATCCCGCTCCACAAGAGTGGTAGCAGGGAGGAGGCAGGGAACTACAGACCAGTCAGTCTTACCTCAGTAGTGGGAAGATTATGGAGGCACTCCTTAAGGAAAGGATAATGCAACACCTGGAATCCATAGGGGCACAGGATCCAAGACAGCATGGGTTTACAAAGGGAAGGTCCTGTCAAACTAATCTCATAGATTTCTTTGACTGGGTAACCAGAGTGGTGGACCAAGGCGGAGCAGTTGATGTCACCTACCTTGACTTAAGCAAAGCTTTTGACACTGTTCCACATAGAAGATTGATAAATAAGCTGGGTAGGCTCAGGGTGGGTCAGAAGTTGGTCAACTGGGTGTCAAACTAGTTGACTGACAGAAAACAGAGAGTGGTGGTAAATGGTATACAGTTAGAAGAGATGCAAGTCACAAGTGGGGTACCTCATGGATCAGTCCTGGGGCTAGTCCTCTTCAACATCTTCATTAGTGACATTGAAGATGGACTAGAGGGTAAGGCTTGTCTGTTTGCAGATGACACCAAGATCTGCAACAGAGTAGATGATCTGGATAAACTAGCAAAATGATCAGAAGAGTGGCAACTGGGATTTAATGCAAAGAAGTGCAAGATCATACACATAGGGAAGAGAAACCCTGAAGCCACCTATAGGCTGGGAGGGGAGTTACTGGCAGTCACAAAGGAAGAAAGAGACTTGGGCATCATCATCGATGACCCGAAATCATCCAATCAGACCTCTAAAGCAGTAGGTAAGGCTAGGGGGATGTTAGGGTGTATTAGTAGGGGTATCACAAGTTGTAAGAGGGCGGTAATAATCCATCTTTACAAGACACTGGTTAGGCCCCATCTGGAGTACACCTTCACAAGGACATTAACCAAATTGAGACAGTCCAGAGAAGGGCAACAAAAATGGTGCAAGGACTGCATCAGAAGACATATGAGGACAGATTAATGGAGCTCAATATGTGTACCCTTGAGCAAAGGAGGGAGATAGGTGATATGATTGAAACATTCAAACACCTTAAGGGCATTAACAAGGTGAAAGAGTCTAACATGTTTAAATATTAGAAAAACAGCAGGACAAGAGGACACAGCATGAGACTAGGAGGAGGCAGATTAAGGGGGAGTGTGAGGAAATTCTTTTTCACAGAAAGAGTGGTGGATGCATGGAATGGCCTACCTCAGGAAGTGGTGGCTATGAATACAGTGCAGGGCTTCAAACAGGCTTGGGATAGGCATAAGGAAGCAATACAGATGAATATGGATAGATAGGTCATTGACAGTGTAAAGGTGTGTGGCACATTCATAAGGTAGAAAAACTGGGCAGACTGGATGGGCGTTGCAGTCCTTATCTGCCGTCAACCTCTGTTTCCTTGCAGTTCCTATGCAATCTGGAGACAAGTCAAGGTTCCAGGGTATGGTTGTACCTTTCTCCTCCCCCTCTCAAACTTATTTTAAATCCTTCTTCTCTCCTTTTTCCTATTTCCAGAGATTGGGGCCCCTACCCAATCCCCTTAGACTTCTTCTTCTGTCCCCTCAGTCGTTTATTTCTCCTTTATGTTTTATATCTTTTCCTTTGTCTGTCCCTTGGACTTCCTTGTCCCACCCTCCCAACCCTTTTCCTCACCTCTCCAGCAACTCAGAACTGGCGGGGAGGCAGAGTCGACAACACCTAACGGCCAACCTGTGAGCACTACGCAGTGCGTCGACTCCACTCATCCAAAAAAAAAGCTCCCAAGGGGTCATGACCTCTGGCCATATACCCAAAGGTGATGAATGGTGAAGATACACAGAAAGATCATAATTACAGTAGGTATGTAATTTTCATTTTTCAGCAGGGCTGGGTCTGTTCCACCACCCTCTACGGTGGGAGTGGGTCTAACTACAGGTAGTCTGGTGCTCAAGGGGGATGGGCGGTCTTCCCGAAAGCACAAAAAGATGTTGTCTCATTCTCGATCTTCATCGAGGACTTGGCACTGCTCAACCTAGAGTTCTTCAACCTCCCGGTCGAAGAAGAAACGGTACTGCTTAAGGTCGCCCTCTGGTATGTCTATGCGTTGATCGTTGGTAGAGTGGAGCAGGGGTCTGACTCCTCTGGGGTCCCCTACGGCCTCTGTTCCTAGTGACTGACATCCTTGACTCTGGAGTCCCTCCCTGCCCCCTGGGGCATCTTCTGGTGAGCAGTTTCATCATTGGGCTGCTCTTATGGAGCAGTGGGTTCAGCGGTTGTCCTGCCTGTCTGAGCCTGCGGGTCCATCTCTGGGGCCTTTGGGCTTAACGGTTTTGAACCTATGAGTAGGGCAGTTTGGACTTCCTAGTTGTGCGGCACCGTCTCTTGTGCTGTCGACGTCGCACTCTGGTGCTTTCCCCCTCATATGGCTGTGGCGCAGGGGCCAGCACAGGTACCATTTTCTCCTGTTAATATTCTCAGATCTTCCTCCTTGACTCCGAGAATTGGGTTGGGGCCAGCTGGTGTTTCTGCGGTGCGCCTTCGACTCCTGTCTTGTCAGCGCTCTCTGGGCTGGCGCCATCTTCTCTTTTGGCACCGTACCCTGGACTGGTGCATTCTGCGCCGCCTAGGGCGCCCGGGTTTTCGACTCCGATTCATGGCACGCCCCCTCCTCTTTTTCCTCATTTTTCTATATATACTGTCCCTCCGGGGCTAGTAGGAAATGATATTGAGCCTGATCCTGATCTTCAATTAGGAGATGACTTTGACGATGATACTTCTCTCGGAGTGGCAAATAAACCTTCTTCTTCAGCAGAGCCTCTGGTCGAGGACCGTTCCTTTAAGTTTCTGCTAAAAAACATGAATTCCACTCTCCCCAGACTTCAGAGATTGATCCGGGGAAATTGCTGCGTCTGCAGTATCTGCACGTTCCGGATATTCCTGTGAATTTGACTCCTTCAGTGTAGCCCTCTTTTGAGACGCTCTCACAAATGGTGTGGCATAATCCGGCGCTTATTCTTCTGTGGCTAAGTCCATAGACAGAAAATATGCCCCCTCAAAGGATTGACCTATCTTGGCCTCTGAAGCCTTTACTGATGCCATAGTTGTCTTAGCAGAGAATGACAAAGCCGTCCTTCCTCAGGAATCTACAGTTCATCCAGTAAACAAAGAATCTTGTAAGAGTAACACCTTCTGGAAGCGAGTTTTCACTGCCTGTACCCTGGGTATGCGAATTGCTAGCTACCAAGGTTATTTCTGTCAGTATGAGTATGCCCTCTGGCATTCGCTCACGGCCACTGTAGAAGCTCTTCCAGAGTCAGACGTAGTGCAGAGCTTCTCCAGGCCATTGCTAGAGGCATTGAATCCAACAATCAGCAGCTTAAAGCTGCTATGGACGCCTTTGACACTGCTTCCAGGGCAACAGCAGCGGGTATATGCACCTGACGCCACTCATGGTTACGAACATCGGGATTCACAAATGATGCCCAACAGAGAGTTATGAGTTTACCATTTGATGGAACGTATCTGTTTGGCCCTCAGGTCAAGCAGGCAGTAGAGGCCACACAGAAAACTAGAACAGCTATCATAATGGCCAGGCCACCATCTGCAGCTCCTCAAGGGGCCGGGAATCGGTGACAGTTTTCATAACCATTGGTCCTTTCGTGGCAGAGGGGGCTTCAACAGAAATCAAGCCCCCCCAGCCACAAAAGAAAACGCAGCAGAAGGCACAGGGCCAAAAAGTGCCTAGTGCCATCCTTTGAGATTCTGGCCAAGTCCCACCTCAGCTAGCCGAGGGGGACTCACCCTCAGCAGTAGGAGGGCATCTGACTCAGTTTTACAACCAGTGGAAGTCTGTCACATCAGACAAATGGGTGCTCAGGATAATCCGTGTGGGTTACTCTCTAGATCTTTCAGAAACCCCTCTGGATCATCCACCCAAATGACAGTCCAAGCTGTCTGTCTCTGTCAGACCTTCTTGCTTCTGAGGTTCAAGGCCTTCTGAACAACAGGGCAGTAGAAGTAGTTCCTCTGGATCAATGGAACACAGGCCTCTACTCCCATTACTTCCTAGTTCCAAAGAAAACAGGGGGCATGCGCCCTATTCTCAATCTAAGAAAGTTAAACAATTCCTTTACAAGGAGAAATTCAAGATGATATCACTCAGCACTTTTACCTGTGATTCATCAAAATGATTGGTTGGACATGCAGAACGCCTACCAACATGTCCCTATACACCCAAACCACCACAAGTATCTCCAATTTGTGGCATTGGGTCAGCACTACCAATTCAGGGTGCTGCCCTTTGGGCTATCCTCGGCGCCTCAAGTCTTTACTAAGTGCTTTGCAGTTCTTGCAGCGCGTCTCAGAAAACTTGAAATTCAAGTGTTCCCATATCTGGACGACTGGCTACTAGCAAGTCCTTCCAGACAAAAGACACAGGAAGCCATGGCTACCAAGTTTCTCACATCCATGGGAGTTCTGTTGAATCTAGGAAAATTGCAACTACAGCCCTCCCAACAGCTCCTCTTCATAGGAGCTCTTCTAGATACCTGCAGCGTGAAAGCCTTTCTTCCAGGAGACAGGAGGAATGGCATCCTTCAGATGGCCCATTTCATCAGAGGGAACGACTCAGTTTGAACCCTCTCGATGCAGTGGATGCTGGGTCTCATGGCATCCTTAGTGTTCACTGTGCCTCTGGCTCGTCTTCAGATGAGGACTTCTCGGTGGATGCTCAGGGAGGGTAAAAGAGGAGGAGGAGGAGTAGCTCTCTCTGTAAAGGAAGGGATCAAAGCAACAGAACTAAAGAATAAACAGGGAGCAAAAGAGGCACTCTAGGTCACCCTGGAGACAGGAAATGGCACCACAATCCACATGGGGGTTGTATACAGACCCCCATCTCAGGGGGAGGGAATGGACAAGGAAATGATAGAAGGCTTCCTCAGAATGGCAGAAAAAGGGGAGATATTATTGATGGGGGACCTGAATATGCCAGATGTTAACTGGAGCACCTTGGCTACAGGCACATCCAAGAGCAGGGTCATTCTTGATGCCCTACAGGGAGCATGCCTCAGACAAGTAGTATTGGAACCCACTCAGGAAGAAGCAATCTTAGACCTGGTACTCTCAAATGGGGATGGAGAAAGAATCTCAGATTTAGAAGTGGGTAGCCATCTGGGAACAAGTGACCACCAAACAGTGTGGTTCACGATAAAGACAGCCGTACAATCAAGCCATACAAAAGGAAAAGTATTGGACTTTAGGAGGGCTGACTTTGGGAAAATGAGAGTGTGCCTCAGAAAAGCACTAGCAAACAGGCAGGAAGGAGGGGATGGAGGAACAATGGGGAGTAATAAAAACAGCCATCACAGAGGCAACAAGCCTTTGTGTAAAGCAAATCAACAAAACACAATGAGGGAAAAAAACACTATGGTTCTCAAAAGAGTTGGCAGGGAAGGTTAAGGAGAAAAGGATAGCATTCAGGAAATATAAGGAAATACAGAAGGACAGGACAGAGAACCTTATCAGTTAAAGCAGAAAGAGGCTAGGAAGGCAGTCAGAATAGCAAAGGCCCAAACTGAGGAAAGGATAGCCAATTCTGTTAAGAAGGGGGATAAGACCTTTTATAGGTACATTAGGGAGCAAAGAAAGACCAAAGGAGGGATACTGAAGCTTAATAAAGAGGAGGAAATGTGGGTAGAGGGTGACAGTGAAAAAGCAGAGATACTGAGCAAGTATTTCTGCTCAGTATTCACAAAGGAAGAGGAGAGGGAGGTACCTAAACCAAACAAGAGAAACACTCTGAAGACGGGGGGTTGATACCAGTCCATTTACAGAAGAAAGGGTTCTGAAAGAACTAATAAAATTGAAGGTGGACAAAGCAATGAGGCCTGATGCAATTCACCCAAGAATTCTAAAAGAACTAAGGGTAGAACTAGTGACACCACTGACTACTCTTTCACAAATCATGGGAGGATGGTGTGGTACCTGAGGACTGGAGGAGGGCAGATGTGATTCCTCTTCACAAAAGTGGGAGTAGGACAGAGGCAGGAAACTACAGACCAGTTAGTTTGACCTCAGTGGTAGGGAAAATGATGGAATCACTTCTAAAGGAAAGAATTGTTGAGTACCTAGAGGCCAGTGGGGCACAGGACCAAAGGCAGCATGGATTCACGATGGGAAGGTCTTGTCAGACGAATCTAATAGATTTCTTTGACTGGGTGACCAAAGTAGATCAGGGAGGGGCTGTGGACATGGCCTACCTAGATTTTAGCAAGGCATTTGATATGGTCCCACACAAAAGATTAATACACACGTTAGCCAGCCTTGGAGTGGGTCCCAAGGTGGTAGCCTGGATAAATAATTGGCTAGACAACAGGATGCAAAGGGTAGTAGTTGGAGTCCACAGTGAAGAAAGGAGGGTTTCTAACAGGGTACCGCAGGGTTCAGTACTGGGACCGGTCCTTTTTAATGTCTTTATAAGTGACATTGCAGAGGAATTGGAAGGAAAAGTTTGTCTCTTTGCAGACACAAAGATCTGCAACAGGGTTGATACACAAGATGGAGTAGAAAGGATAAGAAGGGACTTGGCAAGGTTGGAGGACTGGTCAAATGTATGGCAGCTCAGAGTCAATGCAAAGAAGTGCAAGATAATGCACCTGGGAAACAAAAACCAAGGGGAAGAGTACACAACGAGGGGTGAGATACTGACAACAGTAGAAATGGAAAGGGACCTGGGGTTAATTATATCAGATGTCCTAAGGTGGGCAAGCAATGTAGGAAGGCTGGGGGGATACTGGGATGCATAGGGAGAGGGATCAATAGTAGAAAACAGGAAGTTGTTATCCCTCTGTACAGACAGTTGGTGAGACCGCCATCTGGAGTACTGTGTGCATTTCTGGAGACCCCATCTCTGCAAAGACATAGACAGAGTGGAGGCTGTCCTGAGGAGGGCAACCAAAATGGTGCAGGGTCTGCACCAGAAGACATACGAAGAAAGACTAAAGGAGCTTAATATGTATACCCTTGAGGAAAGAAAGGAGAGAGGGGACATGATAGAAACTTTCAAGTGCCTCAGGGGAATCAACAAAGTCCAAGAGGGTAGCATCTTTCAGAAAAAGAGATGTGCAAGAACAAGGTGGCACAATTTGAAGATAGAGGGGGGACAGCTCAGAAGTAATGTGAGGAAGTATTTTTTCTCAGATAGGGTTGTGGATGCATGGAACAGCCTACCTGAGGAGGTCGTGGAGTCGGTAGGAGGAAGTAAGCTGCTGGTTAACTAGGATCTGCAGCTTATCTGTTAGGTAGGAAAATGGGCATACTAGATGGGCCAAGCGGTCCTTATCTGCCATCAAATTCTATGTTTCAGTACTCAGTGGTCCCTGACCACACATGTCTAGTCCTTTCACATCAGAGTGACAGAACCTCTAGAACAGTCACTCATCTGGTGGACTCAAGAGGACAACCTTCTGAAAGAGTTTCCCTTTGCTCCACTGGAATCTCAGATCTCCATCACCATGGATGCATCCCTACTCGGATAGGGAGCTCACTGTCCAGATCTCCACACCCAAGGTAGATGTAATCAGGACGAGTCTCAACTCCACATAAATATCCTAGAAATGAGAGCTGTCCTTTACGCAGTCCGTGCTCTGAAGGACATTCTCTGTCACAAGATCATTCTCCTTTAAAAGAACAACAAAGCAATGACGTACTACATCAAAAAACAGGGTGGAGCACACTCTTACCCCCTGTGCAGGGAAGCAATGAGAGTGTGGGAATGGTGCCTGGAGCACAAGTCCTTGATCCAAGTGGTTTACCTTCTGGGAGTGCAGAACAATCTAGCAGACCATTTCAGCAGAATAGAAACGGTTCCTCACGAGTGGTCTCTCGTCACAAACGTCGTGCAGTCGCTCTTCGAAGAGTGGGGAACACCGGACCTTTTTGCATCCCCACTCAATGCAAAACTGCCTCTACTCTGCTCCAGAAATCCAGAACCTGGTGTTTTCTGTCAGGATGCATTCAGACTGCAGTGGACAAGATGCTTTTCTGTACGCATTTCCTCCTCTTCCCTTAGTTCAGAGGGTACTGCTCAAGCTTGAGGCACAAGAGGGCAGAATGATCCTCATCGCCCCATTCTGGCCTTGTCAGATTTGGTTTCCATTAGTCAACAGATTATTGGAAACTTCACTGAGACAGCATCCACCTCAAATGGACCTGCTGACCCAGGGCCCAGTGGTTCCTGCCAATTTAAGATCCCTTCACTTTCACGCTTGGCTCCTGAGGAGATGGAAGTGTGTAGGCTTGACATTTCATGTAGGTTCTCAGACATTCTCCTAGCAGCACACAAGCTGGCTACTAGGAAAACGTATATGGCAAAGTAGAAACAGTTCTCTATCTAGTGTGCAAAGTCCTCCCTGGACCCCTTCTCCTGCCCACCTAACAGAGTCCTGGAGTATCTTCTACACCTGTCAAATACAGGACTACAATACTCAGCCGTGAAGGTTCACCTCTGCACAATCTCAGCATACCACGAGCCTGTACACTCCACGTCTTTGGCTCAGTTACCTTTGATTAAGAGGTTCCTTAAAAGATATAGTTTAAACTAGGCCACCAGTCAGAAAACCGGTAGCCGCTTGGGACATTAAACTTGTGCTAGACATGCTCACCTGTAAACCTTTCGAGCGCCAAGCAACTTGTGAGCTGAAATTCTTGACCTGAAGACCACTTTCCTGGTAGCCATTACCTCCACTCTCAGAGTGTCTGAAATACATGCATTGGTCACAGATCCCCCGTATACTGTATTTCACAAAGACAAGGTAGTTCTTCAAACTCGCCCTAAGTTTCTCCCCAGAGTAGTCCCAAAATTCCATTTGAACCAGCCCTTGGTTCTTCCGACCTGCTTCGCGAACTTCCAGAATGAGGGGGAGTGGCCTGCATTCTCTGAATATTAAAAAGGTTTTGCAGTTCTACATAGAACCAAAGAGATCCACAAATCTAAACTATTTGTCTCTTTCAGCATGGCCTGGCTGGGTCAGCCTGTTGCTATCAGATGTATTTTGGCATGGCTAGTGGCATGTCTTCACTAATGCTACTACATGGCACAGGTTGAAGTGGAAGGCAGAGTATAAGCTCATTCTACCAGGACAGTCACGGCATCTCTGGCAGAAATTCGAAACTTACCCATTGCAGACATCTGCAATGCAGCTACTTGGAGCTCTGTGCACACTTTTGTGAAGCACTATGCTTTGGACGTCCATGCCAGACAGCATCAATCTTTGGCAGGACAATCCTTAATGGACTCTTGTCCTAAGTGAGCTCCTCTCTCCTGTCACCCTTCTCGGGAGATTATTTCAGCTTGGTACTCTCCCATTAGTGTGAATGAGTGGTGGAGACTTTATGTCCAGGAAGATACGAAAATTACATACCTACTGTAATTCTTGATCTTCTTGGACAAAGTCTCCACCACTCATTCACACGCCCACCCTCCATCCCCCGAGCTCACTTATCTGTTTTTGGTCTTCACTCCCTCGATGGCTGGGCTGTGAAGACTCTGTTGTGTTGACCCTTCTTATATGGGTCATTCAGACTATCTTATGTCTGCCATAGGTTAGTTTCACTAAGTTAGTTTACGCTGCACCTTCTCAGTTAAAAAGGTACTGAGGCCGTTATGGGGTCGACGTCGAGGTAGTCTATATGGAGCGATCCAGGCTTGAGGTGCTGCTTCCTCACGGGCCCTATCTAGGCACTAGCTCTCCTGAAGATTTTTGGCTCCCGCTGGGTCCTAGCACCTCTGGTGTAGTCCCATTAGTGTGAATGAGCGGTAGAGACTTCATCCAAGATGATCAAGAATTACGGTAAGTATGTAATTTTCATTTCTAGGGGTGGTATATGTTGTTCATCCACACCGACCCGCCCAGCCTCCCCGGCTTTGATGCATAACCACTGCTTACAGCGGGCAAGATCTGGTGTCAAGGGGTGGAGCCGAGGGATATACCACCCCGGTGGGAGGGAGGAGCCAGCTTAGACTTCTGGCTGATCTTAAAGAGAAAGGCAACTGCCAAAACATGTGGATGAACAACATATACCACTCCTAGAACTACTGTTACAGAGGTGTAACCTGTGTTGCTGTGGCTCACATCTAGTAGGCTCAATCTCGGCAACCATACCATCTCCTGTGGGTGTTAAGCACCCTCGTCGAAGGGGAGAGAGAGGGACAGTGGTGAGTGTTTCACTCAGAATTGCTGCAATGTAGTTATTTACAGTATGTCTGTCTCTCTTTCCTCTCTCTCTCTCTCTGTTAGTGAGGCAGAAATCAGCAAGACAGCCCCTCCACTGGGATATGGCATGTTTTCCTTTCTAATGGCACTCTCCAATCTCCCTGTCATTTCTGCAATGAGTGCCTGCAATACTGAGCATTGGGGAGAGAGCGGGGGTGTGCATCACCCTGTGGTAGAAGTGGGACTGCTTTGTCTGGGGGAAGGATACATCCCAAAATTCAGACTTTTTATCATTTTAAGTAACTTTCCTTTTGTTTGCTGACACTGGGGTTACCCCATGTTATAAGCGCAATAACCCACTCCAGGGTGTGCCATTATTAGAGATTAACGCACACCCAGGTGCTGTGAGGGCACTCAGCCTGCGACCTTGTGCCTCACAACACACCAGGGTGTACGTCAATTACAACACACCCTGTTGTGGGTTGTTGCTTACTTCGCCCTCTCCTGGTGGACAGAACTGAGGAAGAGGGTGGGCCAGAGTCAGTTACTGGCTACTCCATGACCACCATGTAGTATATCCGCCACGTGGGCAACGCCATCTCTGACGATGGTTCCTCCACTCCAGAACTCCTTTTTTTTTTTTTTTTAAATTTAATTCTGTTTATCTGGGGAGCCCCGGCTGTCTTCAGCTTCACTGCCTCCCTTATCCATGTCAACCAGGCCATCACTGTGGGGCACCCCTCCAGCCGTCGGGGCCCACAAGGCTTCTCTCCCTCCGCACCACTGCACTCAGGATCTAACTATGCAACATGAAGGGGGCCCACCGTGGCCAGGCGTGCAGGGTGGAGGAGCTGACGTCATTCACCTGGCTCTCCCAGATGTTTTACCCCTAATCCCACCCTGTAGGCTGTGGACGTGCTGGGATGTCAATGCAGTGTGCACGTGCACCCCACACGCACGCCTTAGATGTCTTTAATATATTTTCTTCTTTTACCTCGTACTCTGCGTCATCCCTCCACTCTTGTCACGGAGCCCGGCCACGGATACCGCCGACTCCGCGGTTATCCCTTGGCTTACCCCCAGAGAGTGTGCCGCGTTCCGACTTCTATATCGGACCGCGGAACTGTAACTGGTTGGGGAACGGCCCGTGGCCAATCCGGCATTCCTGGGGCAGAGCGTCATCTAGACGCTAGGCGTGATTTTACTCCCATTTTACCTCCCCGAGGAGGCGGGGACGTGCAATGGCGCCAGCGTCCGCCCGCCTCCCCATTTTGAGCGTCGGCAGTGTGAGTTCTCCCGGCCTCCGCCAGGAGTCCCCAATGCTCCGGATGTTGCCGGCACCCTCCCCCCCGGAGAAGGAGAGCTGCCCATCGGACGCTCAATCCTTCTCCCCCCGGCCGGCCCTCCGATGATCCGGGTCCGTTCCCGAACCCGGGTCGCCGGCATCGCAAGCGGAAATCCCACCGCTGTGCCGGAGGGCCGGCCTACGCCTTAGATGTCTGCTGATGGCCCATTCAGTCTCCATGTGGTTCTGGCCTGGTGCATGCCCAGCCTCCGCTGGGTGGCTCTTGACCACAGTGGAACCACCTGACCTCCGGACTTGCTCCAGAACCAAGGTTGTCCGCCTCGCAAGCCCGTAGCACTACCACTGCCATGGGGGTACTGCGCCTCCGGCTGAGACCCATATTGTGATGAATGGTGAAGATATTGGGAAGATCGAGAATTACGGTGAGTACGTAATTTTAATTTTTTTCTCATGATGTCCAGCAACAGGTAATAAATGAACGATCTTCGAGGATCTCGCTTCCCTTTGGCCACACCTTTGAAACTATACCCACTTCAGCGCTAGGACTACTCAGAAACTTTTAACTGGTGGACTCCCACAGTGATGTCACACATCGGCATCTGCATAAATGTGGGCAGCACCAACTCTCCTCACTTCTTTTCCCACCATCGACTGTACTCATTGGACCTCCTGTGGAAACGAATACACCTAGCCATTGCCATTTATTTTCTTATAATCACTAATAATTTAGTGATACCGCTGACTATGCATGCTGTTGAAACCAACAACTTTGTTCTGGTGCTGCGAGTACAGAGAAACAATCTACAAGGACGACACACACAAAGTGTGTGTCTGCTGTTTAGGCCTCTCTCACAATATCAAGACTTGTGAGATTTGCCAGAGCTTCAATCAGGCAACAAGGTGACACAGAAAAAAGGCTCTGGAGAAGTTTCTGTTAGAAAAAAACTCTAGCAGCCATGCAAAAAGCCCAGGGTTAGAAGGCAGCATTGCCAGCCCCATCAACCGAGTCATTGTCGAAGTCGAAAGACAGGTCTTTGTCTGGACATAAGCACAAACTTAAGGATACATCTTTGAGAAATCAATCTTCACCATTCATTACTGGTTGGTCTTTGCCAGAGGTGCCAGGACCCCAGTGGAGCACACCACTTTAAAACTTTCGAGCTAGGGGATGTTAGTAATGGCGCCGCCCATGAGTCCCACATATGACTTGCTCATGAGCTTGCCAGTCACAGACACTGTCCTCAATTTTGTTCTTCCAGCTGTCTCTCTAGATGACACTCCATGGGAGCGTTCGCCATTTACAGCTGCGTAGTACTGAGTAGTTCTGTTCATCGCTGATTGCTCGATACCGTGACCCTTCTTTTCTATATTTTCTGTTGTTGCTTTCCTTCCTGTCCCTTTTTGTGGTGCTGAGCTCTGCGTTTGCTTATTTTCCGTAGTCAGGCATGTCTGAAGATGGAGTGTCTCCCCCCCCCTGCATCGATGCCGAAACATGTCCATCCAAGACCAGCATGACCACTGCTGGACCTGCCTTGGAATGGAATATGATATGGACCACTGCGATGCCTGCTTCTCAATGGAGTTCCGCACATTAGAGAGCCGCACAATGAAGTGGGGTGGTCGCCCCCATTTTTGGAGGCAGACTTCACACACGGGACTCTAAGGTGTAAGGTCTCTGAGCCCCTTCCCAGTACTCTACGTACTGTGGGAGAGCAGTCCAGTTCTTATCCTTGTCTCATCGAGATGGAGAACCTAAGGGAAGGGTCTGTGGGACAGCCGGCAACCTCCAAGGGACTACTTGCGCACCCCTCGCAGTCCAGCACCCCCTCAGGGATCTGGACCCCGCCCAGTGGCAAGGTTATGTTAGAGCTATATACTAGGCCTACACTGGTAGGCTTCTTGGGACCATGGCCCAACGCTGCTTCAGCTCCTGTCACTGAGGCCAGTGCCGGTGAGTGGCGCCACCCATGAGACCGGATCCCCTCCTGATGCTGCTTCCGGGACTAGGAGAAGAAAGGTTTCTGGAGTCAGTGGCCTGGTGGAGATCTTCTGGGTCTCGTCCCTGGAGTGTTCAGATTACCAGAGGTATGGGGACCAGAATGATCCTGACTGGCTTCTGGGCTCTAGCAAAGAAGCAAGCCTTTTTGGGCCTAGTCCTAGGCCTTTTATGTCCTCAGTGTCATCCCTGGGTGTTTCTCAGCCCGGTGCTGGCTTTGGTGCCACCTCTCTTCTGTCTCATGGCACCACTCGCAGCACTGGGGACAGTCCCAGTGCTGATTATGGTGCTGGGAGAGGGGCCAGTGCTGTCCCCGGTGCCAGGTCATGTTCCAGCACCGCCCTCGGTGCCGGGTAGCATTCTGGCACTGCCCCAGTACTGAATCTGGCTCTGGCATCCTTCACAGTGCCAAGGTGCATTCTGTTGCTGCTTGTGGCACTGGCTTCCCTTTAGCTCAGGTTGTCAACCTTGGTTCTGTCCTTAGGCCTAGCCCAAGGGGCAGAGCCCATTCCAGTGAGGTGGGGGCTGGTAGGCCCCAGCCGGCACTCCACTCCCAGAGTTGCTGGTGGCTCCGGCAGGAGTCAGGAGTGCTGACTCTGGTCCTTTCACCTCCCTGGAACCATCAGGGACCACTGTAGGTGGGGATAGATGCCACCCTGTGCCACTGATCTCCCCATTTGGAGATCCCCCCCCCCAGGGGACTACCTGGATCACCCCTCTATGGTTAGGCGTTCACAGGTGGACGAGTTGCTTAGGCCCTCCCCTCGGGCGAGGTCCCCTGTACGCTCTTGTAGCCCTGGCAGAGGATGGTCTGGTCCATCATGATCCTCCTCTGCCTACCCCTCCTGCTCTCCCAGACATTTCAGGTCCTGCGGGGCTGTTGACCAGGGACCAATTCAGGGCTTCAGTGAGTGCCTTCCCAGCTTACCTGAGGGCACTAGATCAAGCTGTTTTCCAGCCTGAGATCACAGCACCGCTGCCCCTAGTCTATCTTCATCTTCCTCCTCTAAGGAAGAGGACTCTTCCCTCCATCTATCCTCTGATGCTGAGTACTACTGTTACCAGTAGTTCTTTTCAGAGATGATGAGGGAGCTACCACAATCTCACTTCTCATGGCTCAGTCCTGCACATCTGATGCTGTCCTTCCTTGGGGTGTACAGTTATGACTATAGAGTCATACATCCGAGACCTAATCCTTTTTGAGGAGGCATCGAGGCATCTGGCTTTGTCCCTCTGCCCCCTCTCCAGCCCTGAGGTACACCCAACGCAGGTATTGTGCACCCCTGGGGTCTCCTGGAGCCATGTCACACACCATTTCTGAGGTCCAGTTCCTGGACACCCAGTCTGGGCATAGGCGTCCAGTGCGTGATCATCCCCCAGAGTCGGACTCAGCTGAGTTTGATGCTTGGGGTCGAAGAGTCGTCTTGGCATCATGCACCATGTTGTACATCTCTGCACACCAGGCATCCTGTATCTGGCACCTGTGGGCTACACTGGGACAGCTTCTGAAGCAAACCAGACAAGCCATACGTCTTTCAGCACAGGGCCTGGAGCTGGCAAGACACCAGGCAAGGGCATCCTACAACACCAGTGAGGTAGTCTCCAGGTTAGTGGGAACTGCAGTCTGCATTAGGCGGATGGCATGGCTGCATCTGTCCAGGTTGTCACTCTTGGCCCGGCATAAGGTGATTGCCTCACACTTCCAGGGGGCCCACTTTGTCTCCCGCAGGGCAAGGTGTAAGCTTGAGAGGTGCATTCCTGCTCCCAGACCACAGGAGCCTCCACCTACCCCTAACCAGTCTTAGGTCTCACCTCCCTTTGTATTTTCCCCACAGAAGACTGAGGGAACAACCATTTCTAGGGACATGGATATGGTGTACTATCCACACTTCTGGCAGAATTTCTTTCCCCTTTAAATCTGTCCAGAAGGTCTTCAAGCTAGTATCTCCCACCCACCCAGGTGGTATCCTCCTCAACACCACCCCGTGACATCAGATCTTCCTTTCCACTGGAAGCATTAAGTTCTCTCCATCGCAGCTCTGCGCTAGGTGTAGGCCCTATCTTTTCTAAAATGTTTTTGGCCTCAAGCTTTTCAACTTCTCTGCTTGTATTGTGGAATTGGGCAACCTGAAATCCAGACTCTGTTTTAAGTGGTGCTCTTGCTGCCAGAAAATGTTGTGCACCGACCTGCACACCACATGTTTACTGCCTGGGTACACACCATGACCTTGCAGGCTTGTGGTCTGTGCTGTAGCCTTCATCCCTCCACCTTGGAGGATCGCCACACACACCTCCTCCTGAGCCATCTGGATGAATGGGACCCTCTCATTAAATCCAAGGAGGCCATAAGGCGGTTTCTGTGGCTGCAGGCTCGGCTGAGCAACTTCTTGCCTTTGAGGAGGCAACAAGTGCTTTGTCTGTGTCTGACCTGGTTCCGGTGGGCATGGGTGTCTCATTTACTGGGGTGTTCCGGGACTTGTCAGTCCCTTCCAACTCTCAGGGAGGGCTCCTTCTGGGGGTTGGAATCTTCTAAACGGGACTCCAAAAGTAAGAAGTCTTGTTGCAAGTCTTGGAACCACAAGCACGCTTGGGTCTCCGGATCCCTCGCTTCTACTAGCTCAACAGCTTTCGGCTTTGACCAATGCTGCTGCCCCCATGGTGTCCTCATCGGGCTTGCCAGACAAGACAACAGGCCGACTAGTTGGTCAAGATTTTTCTCAACCTGGTCAACCTGTTGTCACCAGATGAGGGGGAGGATTCCCTCTCCAGGACCCTGGTCCTGCCTGATCTCTCCCAGGGTGGTCCAGATCAGCACGCTGAGTTGCACCCTTCTCCCCAGGAGACCAACCTTTCAGGGGATCCCAGGCATCCTTTGCCTGTCCCCACTTCCCCATGCCATTCAGATTGCTGGTGATTGAGGGCCAGTTCGAGGTCAGGTGGCTACCACTCTTGATACTCGGCCAAGAGACACTGCTGGTACTCCTCTTTTTCTTCCTCCTTGGGGAGGGATTGACTCCGCCGTAAGATGCAGCGTTGTTACAAGAAGTTCATGTGGCAACAGTTTCTTCTTGGCTCCGGCAACAGGCCACTGCCTGTTTCTCAGCCTCCTCTGGCACTCCCATGGCCCTGCAACCCCAACCCGAGCCGCCCCCCAACTAGGCTGACACCGGCCTCTCTACCCATTAGGATGGAGCCCCTGCCTCCACAGCCCAAGGAGGGGCCTCCTCCTAAGTCTGCACACTGTGCCACCGGGCTTCCCTGTCAGCTGTCAGGCATGGTGACTCAAACTGACAAACCCTGCATTGTCAGTGGGACTATGGGGGCTCAGCCAGTGTTCAAGGAGTCCTCTGATTCCTCAATGCATTCACACCGGACCCCGGGCTTCGACCATGAGTCTGGGGAGAATCTTTCTGTGGAGCAGGTGCCTACTTCCTTTAGGGCCCTACTCCACTTGATCTCTGAGTCTATGGGGACCCCAGAAGCAGGCAAAATACCCCTTGACAGAGATCTTCAAAAGGGATGACTCCCCTGAGGTCGCCTTCCCTGTTGAGGAGGCCATTCTTGGCCCTGCTCTGGAGCTGTGGCAGCATCCTGCCTCCTGCCCTATGCCTTCGGCCCATGCGGTCTGCAAATATGTGGTCCCCACTGGGTCTCTGTCCGGGTTTACTGACCACCCTTCAGCCGAAGGGTTCGTCACCGACTCAGTCTTTTGGCACATGAGTAATGTTGGGGATGTTGACAAACCTCCCAACAAGGAGTTTAAGAAACTGGACCATGCAGCCAAGAAGGCCTATGTGGCCACAGCTTACGACAGGCTAGTTCGGCCGTTATGATGGCCAACTTTGCCCATGCCTTATTGGGTACCCTGGATCAAGCTATCCCTCAGTTCTCTGCTGACCTGCCGGTCAAGCTGGTCCGTGATCAAGGCCTCGCTGTTGCTAAACATCAGCTCCAGACAGCTCTGGACATTGGCGACTTGCCTGCCAGGTCAGTGACCTCAGCAGTGGCTATGCACCACAGGGCGTGGCTGTGGATTTCGACTTTTACAGCCGATACCCAGCACAAATTGGCAGATGTCCCCTTTTTGGGCACCAACTTGTTCGACCCCAGTGTGGCCATCATACCTGCATTAAGAAGTCCATAAGATGTCACCCTGGATTCCGTCACATCCTCGCAGAAGGCTGTTAAGGGCCAGAAAACTAAGAAAAAACCCTTTCAGTTTCAGCCCTACTCTGCCCCTGCAGCCAGGCCACCTCAGCCCCATGCAGGGCACCAGCAGGCCTGGCAGCCTTGCCCAAAGCAAACCTCTTCCTCCGCCAAGAAGTCTGGAGGGTGAGAGTCTGCTGCTTCCTCAGCTAGGCCTGCACAGTGACAGGTTGGGGGTTGCCTTCCTCCCACCTGTCCTGTCCTTCCCCAGGACCTCCCTTGGGGTGCCGGCTCCACCACTTCACTTACTCCTGGTCCCTTATTACCTCAGATAGGTGGGTGCTCGAGGTGATCGGCCAGGGTCTGCCTCTGGCATTCGATGCTCCCCCATCCAGCCGATCCCACGCCCTACGGGAGGACGCGGTGTCTTTTGACATGTTGTCTGCCCTTCAGGAGAACATCGCCCAGCTCCTCCAGAAGGAGGCAGTGTTGCATGTCCAGGATGCCATGGCTGTTCTGGAGTTTGTCTCCAGATACTTTCTGGTTCCAAAATGGAAAGGGGGCTGGTGCCCCATACTGGGTCTGCACAACCTCAGCCAGTTTCTTCGGTAGTGCAAATTCCGGATGGTCACTCTTTTTTTTTTTTTTCTTTTAACATGGCACTCTTTCTCTCTCCTTCAGCGGAGTGGATGGCGAGTCATCCTGCACCCGTACCCCCAGATCTGGTCTGGCCGATGATGCACTCTCCTCCACGCAGAGTTCTCCCCCTTGGGGACCTGGATCCTGATACCTGGGGGGCACACCTCTCATGACTGGGGGTGCAGCACATGGCCATCAGCTACCACAACCGTCCTGCAATTTTCTGCCATTTTTCTTCTCTCTGAGCCGGTCATGCAATTGCGTCTGCGCATTTGCTTGCCACCACCCACCGCGCTCCAGCTCTCAAATGTACACATTACCAGCAGTGCCCCCTGGCCTCCACCAGTTGCTGCTGCAGAGCGCTGCAATCCCTTTGCCCACCCCAGAGAAAGGAGAGCAGTTGCAGGCCACTCAATCCTTCCCCTCCCCTGCCGACCTGACGGCCCGTGTCCGCTCCTGAACCCAGGTCGCCGGCTTGGCATGAGATGTGACATTCAGCACCTCAACCCTCAGCGCCACTGGGCCGGCTCCAGATGGTCACTCTGAATCAGATCATTCCGTCTCTGGAGCAGGACATGTGGTTCTGGTCCCTGAACCTTCAGGACACCTTCCTTCATGTCCCCATCGGGCCGTCCCACCAGCGGTTCTGCTCATAAGGGGATCTGTATGCATTCCAGGCCATGCCATTTGGTTTCTCCTCTGCCCCCAAAGTCTTCACCAAGTGCATTGTAGTGGTGGCAGCATTCCTGCAGCACCGAGGAGTCCAGGTGTACCTGTACCTAGACAACTGGCTGGTCGTTGGTTCCTCCAGAGCGGAGGTGGAGCAGTCCAGGGATCTGGCCCTCCAGGACCAGCTTAGCCCTCTACCTCCAAGTCAACGAGGCCACGTCAGAACTCAGGAACTCAGTCCTTCGCAGGTGGTTCAGTTCATCAGGGTGGAGCTTGGCCCTTACTCCCAGTGGACAGGGCAGAGGATCTTACCTCCTTTGCCAGATCATTTTGGATTGGGCAATTGAGCCCTGTCAGGGACTTCCTGCCCTCCTAGGATACATGGCAGTTTGCACCAGCATGATCCATTGGGCCCACTGGAGGAAGTGCTCCCTGCAGTGGGGGCTGACCTGGCACTGGTCTCAGTGCCACGGTCACCTCAACCGGCTGATCATGCTGACACGTCAGCTGTGGGACGCCATCTAGTGGTGGCTAGTCCCAGATCATCTCCTGGAAGGAGTTCCGTTTGTCTGCCCAGATCCAACGGTCACTCTTATGACAGACACCTCTCTACTGGGCTGGGGTGCCCACCTGGGAGACCAGAGTCCACAGGCTCTGGACTCCCAAGGAGTTCCAATATCACATCAACTTGTTGTAGCTTCTTGCAGTACATCTGGCTCTGACGGCATTCACTCCGCATGTTGAGGGTCAGGTTGTCCAGGTCCAGACAGACAACACTAGAACCATGTGCTACCTCAACAAGCAGTGCAGGATGCATCCGCATCTGGACTCTCATTCACAGCCTGAATGCCGACCTTTTGGCGATTTATGTGGCCGGCATGTCCAACCAACTGGGTGATGCCCTCAGCCAAGTGGGCGAGGTGTCTCACAAGTGGTGTCTTCTCCAGGAGGTAGTTGACCACCTGTTCTCCCAATGGGGCACTCCCCAGGTTGACCTGTTTGCCTCCATGAAGAATGCAAAGCTGAGGCTGTTTTGTGCCTGCTCCCATCAGTGTGGGACACTGTTTGGGGGGGGGGAGCCCTTACGAGGCCTTGGAACCTGGGCTTCATGTATGCCTTCCCTCCCTTTCATCTGATCCACAAGGTGCAGTGGGATGAGGCACAGGTAATCCTGGTAGCTCTGGACTGGCTGCGCCAGTTCTGGTACCCTGATCGCCTCTGTGGCATCTGCGTCTCCAACCAGACCTGCTTTCATGCTCTGAGGGGAAGGTCCTCCATCCAGACCTTTAATCCATGCATCTCACAGCCTGGTTCCTGAGTGGCTAGAGTTCCAGGTTTTGGGTCTCTCCAACAAGGTCTTCCATGTTGTTGAGACCTCTTGAAAGGAGTTGACCCACCAGTGCTATGCCTTCAAATGGAAGAGATTTTTCCATTTGGTGTTAGGGCAAGGAGCTGGACCCCTTATCCTGCCCGGTGGCTAGTATTCTGGACTTTCTGTGGTCCCTATCTGTTGGGCGTCTGGTCAACAACCATCAATGTGTATCTGGCAGCCATCTCTGCATACCTGGTGCAGGCCGGCATACTGACAGTGGCACAGGAAAAGGTGGTCGGGTGCTTTTTCAAAGGTCTTGACCACTTGTCCCCACCGGTGCTTGAGCCACCACCACCTTGGGACTTGCTGCTGGTGTTGGCAGTACTCATGGGCAAGCCATTTGAACCAGTTCACAGGTGTGACATCTCTCACCTGTCATGGAAGACTGCCTTCTTGGTGACTATCAACTCCGCCAGATGGATCAATGAGCTCCAGGTGCTCTCAGTAGGGTCTCCTTATTTGGTCTTGCACATGGATGGGGTTTTCCTTTGCCCCAACCCAAAGGTGTCTTGGAGTTTCACCTTAACCAGGTGATTAACATATCTGTGTGCTTCACCAGTCCAGCCTCGGAAGCTGTGCACAGGCTTCATTCATTGAACCTGAGGCGAGCACTCACTTATTACAAAGAACGTATGGCTGGAGGTTCGCCAGCTGTTTGTGACCTACACTGAAGCCACACCTGGCAGACCGGCAGCTTAGTCGACAATTGGCAGGTGGATAGTCTCCTGCATTAAACTCTGCTATAGGTTGGCTGGTAGGGAGCCTCCCATAGGGCTTAAGGCTCATTCTATCAGACATACTGCTGCCTTGGTGGCTGCATCCAGGGACGTCCCTATCTAGGAGATCTGCAGGGCTGCTACCTGGAAGTCTGCACACACCTTCATCTTGCATTACCACATTGACATTGAGTCACACCAGGATGCTGGTTTTGGGGCCTCAGTTCTCCAGTCTTTTTTCCCTAAATAGGGGTTGTGCACCTTTCCCTCATCTCCCGTAGAACTGCTAGGAGTCTGCCAGAAGTGTTGATAGTACACCATATCAACAACCCTGCAAATGAGTTACTCACCTGTAACCATAGTTGTAGGAGCAGTATATGGTGTACATCCACACAACCCACCTGACCTCCCCCGGCAAGTGGCCACCAATCTTGGCTTCCAGCATGTAAGATCTGATGTCATGGGGCAGTGCCAAGGAGGATACTACCTGGGTGGGAGGGAGGGAGGAGCCAGCCTGAAGACCTTCCAGCTAGATTTACGGGGGTAAGGAATTCTGCCAGAAGTGTGGATGTACAGACATACACCACTCCTACAACTACGGTTACAGGTGAGTAGCCCTCATGTCCCTCAGGGTTAACCAACACCACCCTTGGTGGTATGCTTGGCACTCAAACCCACCAGTAATGAATGGTGAAGGTTGATTCTTGGAAGATATAAAAATTACGTGCTCACTGTAATTCTTTTCTGCAATATCTTCACCATTCATTACTGCAACCTGACCACCTTCCCCCTCAATGACCAGGCTTCTAGGCAGTCTTTTTCTTTCCTCTCACTTCTGCCTCCCTTGTTAGGTGTTCTACTCTAGTTAAAAAAAAAAAAAAAAAGTGTTTTCTTATCCCCTCCTCCAACTGTGAACCGTGAATCACGGAACAAGGACGGTACAGGTAAGGGGCAGCTAGACCAAAGCAACAAGGAAGTCAGAAAGTACCTGCACACTGAGACAACCACAACACCAGCTTTACAGTGACTTTTAAGTGCTTTATTGCAAAATAAAACAAAGCAGGTGGACAGATGTTTCCACTGGACAGTGCTAATCCCGGTGCTTCATGTGTGAACCCTTCGTCAAGGGTGTGGTTAGCAGGAGAGAAATTGTTATTTTTATGTACAGACATCTTATGAATAAACATGGAATGAATTATAGTTAATTTGCATATATACATACAGTACATCACTAAGTGCTCGAAATATCAGATATCTGTGGATGAAAACGTAGTATCCCATAGCGTGAAGAATGTCATCCAGATAAATAATCAACTAATATTGAAGTCAAGTTAATTTTCAACATTTTGCAAAGTTATAATTCATTCTGACTGGAGACATACTGGCTATTGAGCAGAAAGAAAGGTAAGTGTAACCAGGCTGTTGCAATCTGGCATCCCCAGTGCAGTCAACAATTGCCATTTTCTACACAAGGTAGGGATAGATAGAATGTTGTCATCTGTAAGAGAACAGAAAAAAAGATTTATTATAATGACCCATAAATTTTGTATATAAAAGAAAAATAGGTTATACAAAAAGCATGGTGACCGTATAGATGTATTCAGCTAGATGCATAGAGTTGTGCATTTCTAACAGACCCCACAGAACAAAATAAATATCACAAGTACAGGGTGAATAACTCCTATTAAAACCATTCCTTCTAGGTGAATTAAATAAAATGTCAGCAACAAAGTAAATGCATTTATCATGTTGTAGGGTTGTAAATTCCTACACTCACTTGTTAAATAAGGTTTGAAATCCTATTGGTCATTGAGACCAGAGGGTTTCACACTTCTCAGCATAAATATCCACTAGCTTTCTCGATCTTCCTGGACATAGTCTCCACCACTCATTCACACTAATGGGACTACACCGGAGGCACTAGGACCAAGAGGGAGCCAAAAATATTCAGGAGGGCTGGGGTAGGACCACGCATGTGTGGCGCTGCGAGACTGGCTTGCGCCATATAGGCTACCTCAGCATCAACCCTCAAACTGCCTCAGTTCCTTTTTTCCCCACCAAGTGCACTTCAGCGATGTCGCTTGCCCGCCGGGAGTCAAATCTTCTCTTCTATATGACAGCAGTTTAGTCGTTCAGTATTTGATTAAGTTTTAGTATATTTATTTGTTTATTCTTTTAAAAAAAAAAAAGTTTTTTTTTCTTTTTCTTTCTTCAATGAAAGAGCAGAGAAGTCTTCTTCAGCCCGCCTTTGACGGAGTCGACCATGAACGGGGCCGGTGACGGTAGGGAGACTTCATATTAAAGCTGTTTTAGCAGCAGGGCTGGGTCCGTTCTGCTGCTCTCTACCAAGGGGGGATCTGACTATGGGCAATCCGGTGCTCAGGAGGAAGGGCTGTCCTCCCGAAAGCACAAAAAGAAGCGGGCCCGTTCCTGATGTTCATCGGGAACCTGGCAGCACTCAGCCTCGCCTTCGTCCCACCGGTTGAAGAGGAAACAGTACCGCTTGAGGTCACCCTCTGGTACATCTGCTGGATGATCATCGGTAGCGGGGGACAGGAGGCCAACTCTGACACAGTCGGGGTCGCCTGCAGCCTATGTTCCTGGTGGCCAACATCATCAACTCTGTAGTCCCTCCCTGTCCTCAAGGAGGGGGGGGGTCCTCCAGTGAACAGTTTCATCATTAGGCCGCTCTTATGAAGCAGTGGGTTCGGCGGTTGTCCCGACTTCTCCAGCCTGCAGAGCCGACCCCCGGAGCCTTTGGGCCTGGGTGCTTCGAACCTGCGGGCAGGGCAGTTGGGTCAGACTAGTCATGCGGCACCTTCTTCAGTGCCATTGAAGCCATGCTCTTGTGCTTTTCCCTCCTCACATGGCTGTGGCACAGGGGCCAGCACAGGTACTACCTTCTCCTACTCATGTTTTCAGATCTTCATCCTTTGGTGCCCCGGGGTTTGGGTTGGGGTTTTCAGGCGCTCGCATGGCGCCGCCTTTGACTCCAGTCTTGGCGGTGCCACATCTGGCCCCGCTGCAGGTCCCGTGATTTTTGACTCCAAATTCTAAGAGCTCCTCCTCCTGCTCTCTTTCCTGTATATACTACCTTCCTGGCTAGTAGGATATAATATTGAGCCTGATCCTGATCTATGATTAGGAGACAACTTCATTGAAGAGTCATCCTTTGGAGTAGAAAGTAAGCCCTCTACATCAGCAGAGCCTTTGTTCGAGGACCTATCCTTTAAATCTCTACTGTAGAATATGAATTCCACCCCCTCTCACTCCAGACTTCGGAAGTTGACCTGGGGATGCTGTTGCACCTTCAATATCTGCATGTCCCAGAAATCCCTGTGGATTTGACACCTCCAGTACAGCTTTCTTTCGAGACTCTTTCACAGATAGTGTGGGACAATCTGGTGCTTATTCCTTCTATGGCCAAGTCCATAGACAGAAAGTGTGCTTCCCCTAAGGATCGACCAGTCCTGGCCTCTCAAGCCTTTGCAGATGCCATAGTGGTCTTGGCAGAAAATGATAAAGCCATTCTCCCTCAGGAGTCTATGGCTCGTCCAGTAAATAAAAGAATCCCATAAGACTGACACCTTGGGGAAGCGAATCTTCGCCGCTGCTACCCTAGGTATGCATACTGCTAGCTACCAGTGCTATTTCTCACAACATGCGTATACCCTCTGGCAATCGTTAACAACCTCAGTGGAAGCTCTTCCGGAGTCGGACATTAGTTCGGAGCGTCTCCAGACTATTGGAGGCATTGAATACAATAATCTGCAACTTAAGGCTGCTATGGACACCTTTATTATTATTATTATTTTTTTTTTAACCAGGTGAGGCACACTAAGCTGAAAGCTTGTTTCCAGGTGTGACCTGGGAGCACAGGGAAGTTAAGTGACTTGCTCAGGGTCAAACAGTATGCAAGCGGGGGCTGTGGGATTCAAACCCAGGTCTCCAGATTTTCAGCTCAGAGCCTTAAACCACTGTACTATACTCAGGGCCCCTATTTTTCTGTGGCACAGTGGGACCAAGTTCTGTGGCAAGACTACCATTTGCCGTAGAACTTCTGCGGCAGTGGTTTGTAATTTCTGCAGAAGTTCTGTGGCACTAACAAACTACCACATAACAGTGTCAGCTTGTCATCCTGACTTCACTTTCATGGCAGTGGTTATAGCAATCAGGATGGTGGAAAGCATAGTAACACTAGTTCAAAAATAACCGACTTATAAAAATAATTTTATGCCTAAAAAAGCAAAACAAATGTCTCTCCCTTAAGGTCCTAGCCTGTTGCATAAATGACATATGCAGAGGGTGTCTTATGTGATAAATAAGGTATTTCTATATGCATGCTATCTATCCCACTAATGAGGTTTCCACTGTCTATCACTTATATACAGTATTTGTATGTGCTTTCTACACCACTCATGAGGTTTCCACTGTGTATCACTTACATATTTATATGCAATCTGTAACATACATACAAATATATGTGTGTGTGGTGAGAGAGACAGAGATACTGTGTGTATGTATATGTGTGTATATACTCTATATATATTTTTTTTAATTTCCATTAACTTGCATCCTCATTCATACAGGTCCCATTGGAAATGGAATAGAGGAGTTATCGCAAAACTAATTTTTCATGTCAACCTGCTTTCCCTGACACACTGCGTAACACCATCAGACCATGACATGCATGTGAATCGATTGTGAGATAGAGCTCTCCAGCCCATCACAATATGTCCACCATGTGACAGAACGCTGCACCATACCTTCCCAGGCTCCGAGCAGTGATGTGTTCCACCAATCCTTGTGCTGCCCAGCCAGCTCCCAGAGCTCGTCTCTGAACCCGAGTTGCTGGCATGGAAACACAGCATGCTACCATCTGGCAAAAACAGCTGTCCCTGCACACAACATTTCTCCATAACTTTTAGGTGATTCAATCAACCAATGACAATATGTAATCAATAACCCTGGCAAAAATGCGTACAATACAATTATTTATTTAACAGGTCTATTCTTTCAACAGGTCTACACATTATTATATTCCACTTTTCTGGGCATAATTACTTTATTTTTCTTAAAAATGACAGTTAAATTCATTTTACCAGTTAATTTCAGATGGCATCTCTATACCTTAAAGGCACAAATAGGTTTGTACAAAGTGAGGTATGTGCTTAACAGGTCTGTGCTATTGACAAGGTTTTGTTTAAGTTGGCCCTAGTGCAATAATGTAAGACTGAAAATTATATTAGGCTGTAGTGCAGGTTGAGCAAATGTCACCATGCATGATGTGCTGTGCCACCGTCTCTTGTAGTGGGAGCTGTGGTAGATAAGTGACTGTTCATTTCTGTTGCAGAATGCAGTCATTTCATTAGCTAATGTATGATGTTACAACAATGATAACATCACAGTCTGAGCATATGGGGGGGTTTTGGATATAAAAAGAGGGGAAGGGAACCAGATTCTATGGATAAACAGAAATATTAATAAAAAAATCACCGAGAAGAGTGAATTTCTGCGGCGCCGCAGAGATTCTGTGGCAGATTGAAAGTTCTGCACAAAATTCTGTGGCTGCAGAATTCTAGGGGCCTTGACTATACTGCCTCCTTTGACACTGCCTTGAGGGCAGCGGCAGCAAGGATATGCACCTGACACCACTCATGGTTACGGACTTCGGAGTTTACAAATGATGCTCAGTAGAGAGTCACGAATTTGCCATTTGATGGAGTTTATCTGTTTGGTCCATGGGTGGAGCAGGCACTGGAGGCCACACAGAAAACTAAGACTGCCATTAAAACGGCCAGACCGCCTCCTGCTGCCCCTCAACGGGGCAGAAACTGCCAGCAGTTTCATAACCATCAGTCCTTTCATTGTAAAGGTAGAGGGGGCTTCAACAAGAATCAAGCCTCCAGCCGCAAAAGAAAATGCAGCAGGAGGCACAGGGTCCAAAGGCACCTAGAGCCACCCTCTGAAATTTCGGCCCAGGTCCCACCTCAGCTATCCGAGGGGGACTCGACTCTGGCAGTAGGGGGGCTTCTGACTCAGTTTTACAACCAGTGGAACTCAGTCACATCAGACAATTGGTTTTTGGGATAATTCTTGAGGGTTACTCTCTGAGTTTTTCAGATACCCTCTGGACCATCCACCCAAACTCAGACCTCCTTACTTCCGAGATTCAAGGCCTTCTGAACAACAGGGCAGTTTAAGTAGTTCCGCAGGAGGAACGGGACACAGGATTCTACTCCCATTACTTCCTAGTTCCAAAGAAAATGGGCAGTATGCACCCTATTCTAGACCTAAGGAAGTTAAACAAATTCCTCTTTAAGGAGAAATTCAAGATGATATCGCTTGGTACGCTTCTATCTCTGATTCATCAACACGATTGGTTAGCCTCCCTGGACATGCAGGACACCTACCAGCATGTTCCCATGCACCCAAGCCACCACAAGTATCTCCACTTTGTGGCCCTGGGTTAGCACTACCAATTCAGAGTCCTGCCTTTTTACAACGTGTTTTGCAGTACTCGCAGCACATCTCAGGAAACTCAGAATTCAAGTTTTCCCTTATCTGGAGGACTGGCTACTAGCAAGCCCCTCCAGACAAGGGACACAGGAAGCAGTGGTCATGGCTTCCAAGTTTCTCACATCCATGGGAGTCCTGTTGAATCTTGAGAAATCGCAGCTGCAGCCCTCCCAACAACTCCTCTTCATAGGAGACCTCCTGAACACTTCCTAGGCAAGGGCCTTTCTTCCGGAGGACATGAGAAATGATATCCTCCAGATGGCTCGCTTCATCAAAGAGAACAACTTAGTTCGAGCTGTCTTGATGCAGCGGATGCTGGGTCTCATGGCGTCATCTGTGTTCATGGTGCCTCTGGCTCATCTTCACATGAGAACCACTCAGTGGCTGTTCAGTACTCGGTGGTCCCTGACTACACATACACATTCCTTTCACATCAAGGTGACAACCTCTAAGGTGGTTGCTCACCTGGTGTACTCAAGAGGACAACCTTCTTCAAGGCCTTCCCTTTGTCCCGCTGGAGGCACAGATCACCATCACCACAAATGCATCTCTAATCGGCTGGGGAGCTCACTGTCAGAATCCCCATACCCAGCGTCTGTGGAATCAGGACAAGTCTCAGCTACACATAAATGTCCTGGAAATGAGAACTGTCCTGTATGCTATCCGAGCCCTGAAGGACATATTCTGTCGCAAAGCAATTCTCCTTCAGACAGACAACAAAGCAGTGATGTATTACATCAACAAGCAGGGTGGAGCACACTCTTACCCTCAGTGCAGGGAAGCGATTAGAGTGTGGGAATGGTGCCTGGAACATGAAGCCCTGATCGAGGCAGTCTACCTGCCTGGAGTCCAGAATGATCTAGCAGATCGCATCAGCAGAATGGAGGCGGATCCACATGAGTGGTCTCTCAACACACACATTGTGCAATTGCTCTTCGAAGAGTGGGGCAGCCTGGATCTTTTTGCATCCCCACTCGACACAAAACTGCCTCTATTCTGCTCTAGAAATCCAGAACCTGGTGTTTTCTGTCAGGATGCATTCAGACTGCGATGGACAGAACACTTTCTGTATGCATTTCCTCCTCTTCCTTTAATTCAGATGGTACTGCTCAAGCTGGAGGCACGGGGATGGGGGCAGAATGATCCTCATCGCCTCATACTGGCCTCATCAGATTTGGTTTCTGTTAATCAACAAATTATCAGAAGTTCCACTGAGACAACTACCACTTCAAATGGACCTTCTGACCCAGGGTCCAGTGGTCCATCCCAACCTGAGGTCCATTCATCTACTCTCCTGACTCCTGAGGAGATAGAAATGGGTAGATTTGCCATCTCCCATAGAGTCTCAGACATTCTTATAGTGGCGCGTAAGCCATCCACTAGGAAAACTTACACGGCAAAGTGGAAACGATTCTCCATCTGGTGCGCAAAGTCCTCCTTGGACCCCTTTTCTTGCCCACCAAAGTCTTAGAGTATGTGCTAGATCTGTCAAATACAGGGCTGCAATACTCAACAGTGAAGGTACATCTCTGCACGATTTCAGCTTATCATGAGCCTATCCACAATATGTCGAGGCTCAGCTGCCCTTGGTCAAGAGGTTTCTTAAGGGTATCCTTCACACTGGACCACCAGTCAGGAGACTGGTAGCCTCTCGGGTTATCAGCCTTGTGATAGACATGCTCACTCTTAAACTTTCTAGCCTCTAGCAACCTGCGAGTTGGAGTTCCTGACCTGGAAGGCTGCCTTCCTTGTAGCCATTACTTCCGCTCACAGTGTGTCTGAAATACAAGCCCTGGTCACAGACCCTCCTTATACAGTATTTCACAAGGGCAAGTTGGTTCTCAGAACTCACCCTAAATTTCTTCCCAAAGTAGTCTTGGAACTCCACCTGAACCAACCCTTGGTCCTTCCGATCTACTTTGCGAACTTCCAGAATGAAGGGGAACATACACTACATTCTCTGGATGTAAAGAGTTTTGCGGTTCTACATCAATGGAATGAAAGACATCTGCAAGACCCAGCAACTCTTTGTCTCATTCAGCATAGCCCAGCTGGGTCAGCCTGTTGCCATCAGGTGTATTTCGGAGTGGCTAGTAGCATGTCTCCACCATTGTTACTCGATGGCACAGGTCAAGCTGGAAGGCAGGGTGTACACCCATTCTACCAGAACAGTCTCGGCATCTCTGGTAGTAATACAGAATGTGCCCATTGCAGACATCTGCAGTGCAGCTACTTGGAGCTCTGGGCACACCTTTGTGAAGCACTACACCTTGGATGTCCATGCCAGACAGCATCTATCTTTGGCAGGACAATCCTTAATGGACTTCTGTCCTGAGTGAGCTCCTCTCTTCTGCCGCCCTTCTTGGTGGGGATTATTTTAACTTGGGTACTGTCCCATTAGTGTGAATGAGTTGTGGAGACTTTATGTCCAGGAAGATATGAAAATTAAATACCTACCGTAATTCTTGATCTTCTTGGATGAAGTCTCCACCACTCATTCAAATGCCCACCCTCCATCCCCTGAGCTCACTTATCTTGTTTTGGTCTTCTCTCCCTTGATGGCTGAGCCGTGAAGACTCTGTTGTGTTGACCCTTCTTATACGGGTCATTCGGACTATCTTATGTCCGACGTGGGTAAGTTTCACTAGGTTAGTTTGTTCTGCACCTCTTTGGTAAAAAAGGTACTGAGGTGGTTGGAGGGTTGATGCCGAGGTAGCCTATATGGCGCGAGCCAGTCTCACAACGCTGCACATGCATGGTCTTACCCCGGCGCCATTCCTCCTGAAGATTTTTGGCTCCCAATCAGTCCTAACGCATCCAGTGTAGTCCCATTAGTGTGACCATGAAGATCAAGAATTACAGTAGGTACATAATTTTCATTTTTAGTAGCAAATTAATTCTATGCCCACCTCTTTTAGGTGTGGGCATATGCTCAATCCCTGAAAATCTTAGATGTTCAGCAGAGAATCCATGATTTGAAAAGAAATGAATACCAACTGGGGTGTCCTGCCTACCATTTAGTATGGATCTCACGTGCTCCTGCAACTGTCCCATCCTTACAAGTGACATCAATGTAAACAGAGCAGTAGGGATTAAATCCAGTTTCTTTCAGTAGAGCATCTAACATGACCCTGAGATTCAAACTGGCAAAATGTGGCTTCTAAAAAGAGCTGTAGGCTTCTGTAAGTGTTTATGCTGTAACATCTGCAAACATGCCTCCCCAGGCAGTTTTAGCATCTTTCTGATCCTGATATCAAGGTTAAAATTCAGGAGTGCACTGCATGCAATACACCCTTTACAGTATACATGCTATGGTGCCTCTGCAACCTCCTTCATGTTGGATGTACTCTGAATTTAATCCCTACTTCTCTGATTACATTGATGTCACTTGTAAGGATGAGCTAGTTTTTATGGATTACATTTCCTACCCTGCTTGCCAGACCGTTAAATACTGTAACAAAGGTTATAGGGTTGACTTCCCCTCTGAGATGTCCTTCTTAGTTCTGCTCTGTTTTTACTTTAGCTGTTTCCAAGAGTTCTTATCATACCCCCTCTGTAAAAACCTTTTTTCTAGCTCTGCCGCTTGCTGCAAAAAGGTTTCATCCTGGCTGCAGTTCCTTCGTAGCTGCAGCATTTGGCTGTAAGCGATGGACTGTTTGAATTTTGAGGGTGGGTCGGCACTGTCTGCTCTTAATACAGAGTTCGTGGCAATGTGTTTTGTAAAGTAACTGGTTGTAACCACCTCTCCAGGTCTGCTTGAAAATTCAAGGTCTAAGTATTCTAATTTAACCTTACTGGCAGTATATGTACATTTAAAGTTTAATTAATTCACACCCAGCCAGCTCATAAATTCAGGAATCCCACATTGACCCCTTTTTTGGTGTCCACGTGACAAGGTTCTGGAGTATTTATTGGACCTATCTGATGCTGGTCTGCGGTACTTCACGGTCAAAGTCCATTTGTATGCTGTTCCGGAATACCACAAGCCCATCAGTACCCTCTGCTTGGCTCACCTGCCACTCTTCAAGAGGTTCTTCAAAGGCATCCTACACACAAGGCCTCTGGTCAGGAAACCTGTTGCCTTGGATATCAGCCTTGTGTTGGACATGCTCACCCATAGGCCTTTTGAGTACTTGACAACTTGTGAGCTGAAGTTTTTAACTTGGAGAACTGCTTTTCTAGTGGCCATCACTTCTGCTGTCAGAGTTTCTGAAATTCATGCTTTGGTCACAAATCCTCTGTATACTGTTTTCCACAAAGACGAGGTAGTCCTCTACACATCGCCCAAGTTCTTACCCAAAGTGGTGTCAGAGTTTCACTTAAATCAGCCTCTTGTGCTGCCTACCTATTTTCCTGACTTCCTGAATGAGGAGAGTGCATTCTCTGACAGGCAGCCAGTACAGAGCTCGCAGGACTGGGGTCACATGGCTGGACCTAGACAGGCCCATCTGCAACTTAGCCACTGCATTCTGCACTAGCTGCAGCCGGCGGAGGGTCCTTCTAGAGACCCCAAAGTATAGAGCATTGCAGTAGTCAAGCCTGGACGTGACAAAGGCATGTACTAGTGATGGCAGGTCTTCAGGCAAAACTAGGGGCTTAATCCTGGCAATATTCCTTAAGTGGTCAAATCCACTTTGGACCACAGATGACACCTGAGCTTCAAGTGTCAAACTGCTATCCAGGATAACTCCATGATCCCACAACCTAGGAGAGGCCATCAACAGAGTGGATCCCAGGAACAATCCTGTAACTGCTCTGGAGGCACTCCCATCATGCCCGCAACAGGGCTCTATAGCCAGAACCTCTGTCTTATCTGGGTTCAGTCGCAACCAATTGGAGGACATACAGTCATTGATCTCAACCAGGCAGTTGTTAAGCACTTCCACAGCGTTATGTATTCCCAGGGCAAAGGACATACACAGTTGGGTATCATCTGCATAGCAGTGAAAATCCACACTGTAACACCTAATGAGCTCTCCCAGGGCCAGCAGGTACACCGTGAATAACATTGGTGACAAGATCAAGCCCTGAGGCACTCCACATGTCAGGAGCTTCAACGAGGAGTAGAAATTCTCCATTACCACTCATTGCTTCCTGCCTGCAAGATAGGACTCAAACCAGTTGATGATGGTACCACATGTCAGGAGATTTGAGGAGGAGTAGAAATTCTCCATTACTACCTGTTGCTTCCTGCTTGCAAGATAGGACTTAAACCAGTTGATGATGGTACTGGTGAGTCCACAATATTCTCGAAGGCAATCAAGCAGCACAATGTGATCCATGATATCAAATGCTAATTAGAGATGGAGGAGTACAAGAACTGACCTGCCTCCTCTGTCTCTAGCCCTGAGGAGGTCATTTTGCACCCTAACACTGTTTTGGTGCTATGCCTGGCCCTGAAACCAGACTGGAATGGCTCGTAGATGTCACAGGACATGAGGTGCTCCTCGAGCTGCTGTGCCACTGTTTTCTCAACAACCTTACCTAAATATGGTAGGTTGGAGATTGATTGGTAATTCTCGAGAACATCAGGGTCAAGAGAGCCCTGAAGTTCTACCTGGACAGAACTAGACTTCAGGCAGTCTAAAGAGCACTTTGTCTCATTTGATCCTAATCGGAAGGACAGCCCATTACAATCAAGTACATTTCTGCTTGGATTGTCAATTGCCTTCGCCACTGCTATGGTACAGATCAAGTTGGAAGGCCAGGTACATGCCCACACCACCAGAGCGCTTACTACATCCCTGGTAGAGATTCGCTCTGTTCCTATCAGGGATATTTGCAGAGCTGCAACTTGGAACACAGTGCACACTTTTGTCAAGCACTATGCCCTGGATCTCTCTGCCAGGCAGCATGCCTCCTTTGGCAGGACCATCCTGAATGGACTTCTGTCCTGGGTGAGACTCGTCTCCTACCACCCTAGTCTGGGAAATTTTTGTCTCCGCTTGGTACTCTGACCTAGTAGTGTGAATCAGTGGTGAAGATTGATTTCCTGGAAGGTGTGAAAATTGCGTACTCACTGTAAATCTTGATCTTACTTCGAGATTCACTCGGTAACACCTTTAGGACAGAAGCCGGCAGGTGCCAGGACCCCACAGAAACTTTCTAGCTAGCAATGCCCAGCGGGGAACTGCCCCCTATGTCAGCCCACCCCTGATGTCACATATGGCATAAAAGGGGCAGTCCCCCAGCCCATCCCCAGTTCTTTTCGCGCTGTCGACTGCACAAGTCGGACCCCCGTGGATGCCTTCAGCTAGTTGACTGCCATCTTGACCGTGATTTCAATGCCTTTTCACCATTTTGTAGGCTGCTGTACTGCTACCCTGGCACTGTTATTCCTTAGAGAATACTGCAATGGCAATACTGTCATCCCTCCATGGCCCTGGATGTTTACAGAGGAGTCCAGAAATGTCTGGCTGCATCCCTTTGTCCCCTCTCCAGCCCCTAAGGATGTCCAGTGCAGGTACTGCACTCCTTTGAGGTCTCCAGGCTCTATCCCTCATTCCATCCTGGGGATTTTGGTGCTGCAGACACCCTCTGTGCCTAGGCACTTGGTGCATGACCACCACCACCACTCCCTTCCCCCGCCACACACGCACACACACCAACTCTGCGGAGATTGGTGCTTGTGGCATGCGGAGATCTTCATCTGGGTTATCTCAGTCATCAGGTCACACCATAGGAACTTCACTTCAGTGAAGGGGAATCCACATGGAAGATTTTCAGAAGTACAGCTGGGGCCGCCCACTCAGTCAGTGTCACCAACTCTTTAAAGGCATAAGTGGCCCCGTTCCCTCCTCAGTTCTTTCCCACCATCAACTCGCTCAAATGGGTCTCCATGAAAGCTCCAATGCAGTATTCGTGCCTTTTTTCTGCCTATGACTATCAATATTTTTTCTAAATCTCTTTTTTTGAAGAGATTCCTCCAACTTATTTATGTCAAGAGTTAATCCTTCTACTTCTCTCTTCTGTTGCTGCTGCTGCGGAAAGAAGATTGCCTCCACAGATTAACATTCCCTCTGTGTCTGCTGTCTTGGGCCTGAACATGAAGTTTCTGACTGTGAGCTCTGCCAGAGGTTTAACCAAACAACCCTCTAGGTGATGCAAAAAGGCTCTTAAACATTTCCTGATGGATCAAAAGGTAGCCAGCTCTGGGCAAGGGTTCTCTACGGTCCCGGCCTCTCAGTTGCCAACCAGATCGTTGAGCTCCTAGGCCCGAGACAAAACATCGGGGAAAAGTAATAAAAAAAACAGAGATTGTGACCACTTCCCCCAGCAGCGATCTCGTTCCCCGACAGTGTCTTCTCCTTCCTCTGGGGGATCCTTGTCGGCTGTGCCGACATGGAGAACTGTTGTCCAGGTCTCTGTGCCCACCAAACCCATACCGACAGCTCCTCTGCCTGATTCTCAGGGTGGCAGGCTGTTGACCTCCAGGTTGTCAGCCCCTGCTTCGTCGACTCTCCCATTGAAGCCTGCCCCTTCTCCCTCCAGGGCTACAGGCTCTTTGGGTTCTCAGGACCCAGCACAGCAGTCATTAAAACCTGTGCCATTGAACCCCCCCTCCGTCGACGACCACTGTCGACTTGAACAAAGTCCTGCTTAAATTCACTAATGTGCTGGGCACCTTTAGGCCTCCCTCACTGATGCCATCAATGGCAGCTTCGTCATCGCTGCCTACTCATCCACCATGGGAAGCTCCCCGTGAGCCATTTCCGGCACATCTGACACCAGACCTAGAAGTGGAAGAGGTCAACATCAAGGAGGAGTACCATCCAGACCTCATTCTTCCCAAGGATGAGATGGAAGACTGGGAAGAAATCCTGGTCTCTGACAGGTTCACTGCTTCCTCTGTCAGTGAGGATTCAGTAAAGCATATTCCTAGATCTCCTCCTGAGGACCCCACATTTATCAATGTGATGAAGCAGCTATCCTCAGCTATGGGCTTCCACACTGAGGAAGAGGATGCCACCAGGAAAGAGTTGGTGGACTTCCTGGAGATCCCTGAATCTCCCCCAAAAATAATTCATCTAATCCTTCCTGCTCTGAGGAATGCAGCCACAGCAGCCTGGCACTGACCTGACACAGTGCCAGCTATGCCTCGCAGGGCTGATAAACTTTATCATGCCCTCCAGGGTCTCCCTGCTATCAGGCCCAGCATCAGCACCCGGGCAATTGCTTGTGGCCCTGACACCAGAGGGGAGCCCACAAGGGGCCTAAAAGGGTCACCAACAACAACTTCTGACTTTGCCCTAGCTCCGTCCATGACTACGTGCAAGCCCTAGTGCTTGTTGACCTGACCGGCATGACACTGGCTGGCAGGACCCCGCCCCTGATCCATTAGAGCATTCTGTGGGCCGGGGTGTGTGCCTGTGCTGTGTCTGTGTGGCATTATCATATACAGGCTGGCCAATCACTCACTGGAGGAGAGTGTGGAGGGGCGGGCCCCTAAGCAACCTGGCCAGTCAGTGCGCAGCGGCAGCCTGTTTGTGATTGATGACATCATCGGTCTTCTGACGTTGCCATGGTGATGGCAAGCGCACGCAAGGTGCAAAGGCACCAAAGACGGGACAGATGGCATCACGGCCAGGAGTTCAAAAAGTTGGATTGGGTGCGACGGTGTGTGCAGTGCAGGAGTCCAGGACGTGGAAGATTGTGTTGGTCATCCGTGGTACCGTGGTGGCAGAGCAAAGACAGCATGGGCCCAGGACACTGGCATCGGGACTGAATAGAGTGGCGATCGATGTTAGTACCTCCGCCGTGACCGTGTCAGCCAGTCGAAATCACCCAGGTGTGGATAAATAAAGCTGCATGGACTGATGCTGCACCACACAATATAGGACAAGTGAAGTCAACCAGCTGAGCCAGTTACCGGTAGCCCATGGGAAGGACTGGAGGAGGGAGGGGACAGTGGGGAGGCTTAGGGCTTAGGCTGCATTAGGCCCAGCCCATCCATTGCACTGACTGTACCAGTTCCAAATTTATTATCTGTCTTTGCTGCAGCCTACTGCTATGCATGCTACGTGACTGTGTGGACTGTGGACTGCCTAGAGTCAGAGAGGGTTGGGTTGGTGATGATGGCAACTTGGCAAGCTGGATGGTGGTGTTTTTTGATTGTCTGATTTTTTTTGTTAGCAGACTGATGGGTCTGAAGGCTGGGAGGGGGCGCCTTCTAGAGGTCCATTGCCTGGGGCCCAGAAAAAGCTGACGCCGGCCCTGCCTGCTATGCTGCCCAGCCCGAGACAAACTCAGTGGTCATCTAGGCTGCTCATGACAGGTCTATGGCACTAAAGCACCTTAGTTCCCTTCCCCCAGAAAAATAGTCTCTCAGAATCGACCTCTAAGGAAACAGGATGTATGCTTCCTCCACTCAGGGTTTGAGGATTGCAAACTACCTGTCTCACATGGTGAAGTACTAAAATGCCAGTTGGAAAAAGGGCAGGGCCACGTCACAGGCCCTTCCAGATGTCACACAAAAGCAAGAGTTGCTTCAGTGCCTCCAAGCCGCTGAGGATATTAGTCAGCACCTCCTCAGGGCCCTCTACCATATGGCTTATACCAGTGCCAGGGTGGCCTCCACGGGCATATGCCTGCGCAGGCACTCTTGACTGAGAGTATCCAGGTTTGCCTCTGATGTTCAGCAGAAAGTGCTCAGTGCCCCCTTTAATGGCACTAAGCTGCTTGTCCCTGATGTCCAGGATATTGTTAATGACCTGCAAACCTCAGGAAGGGCTCTCAAGTTAGTCCACTCCCTCTACCATGCAAATCAGTCAAGAGGCAGAGGATGCCCTCCCTTTCACAGAGCACCCAATAGGCCTAGTACGGGCCCCCAGCCCCAAGGGAAACGTGGGCCCCGGCTGCCCTTCCCGCCCCCACCAGCACTGGAGTTGTGGCCAAGTGTCCCAAGAATGATGGACCAGTCCAAGCAGCTGGCTCCACCACCACTTGACTCCTTGCCGAACCCCCCCTCTTCTGGTCCCGGACCAGGAGGCAGTGGTCAGAGGACGGTTCTCTATCTTTTCTCCTCACAGAAAGTTTCTCTGTTTTGCCTTTCAGGGCAAGCATCATCAGTTCAAGGTGCTGCCCTTTGGCTTGTCCTCTGTGCCGTGAGTCTTTACCAAGTGCTTAGCAGTGGTCACAGTAACTCTCAGGGAGTGTCTGTATGTTTTTCCTTATCTGAACGATTGGCTCCTAAAGGCCCTATCCAGGGAACAGCTTTTCAAACCCCAGGAAATCTTACTGTATTCTGCCTTATGCAGTATGGTCTCACCATAGGACTGCCGCGGAGCTGAAATGGTTAATAGAACCTATGCAAATGATGGAATGCTAAGCTCGATTTTCAAACCACTTGTCCCTAGTAAACAACTCCTAACCGTCAGATTCTTTACTTCGCTTGCCTCAGTAAGACGTCTCCGGAGAGCTCTCCATCTCTTGAAGAAACTTTATTTTCTCAGTTTATACTTCAGTAAATTTATTTTATTTGGTATTCTTAAGACTGTCCTTGGTTTTCAGGTAGTAATTGTTTAGATTTTAGTTTGTAAGGGGGTAAGTAGTTGTTTTTCTCCCCGGTTCCTTAACCAAGGGGAAACCAACAGTTCCCTTATTTTATTTTAATATATGTTTCAGTTTGTTTGAAATTGTTCCGACACGGTATAGTCGGTTAGCTAGTTTTAAAACTTATACTGGAGTAATTACCGGTTAGTGGGTCCCTTTTTTCAACAGGGGTATCTCCTGGATCTATATCTCTAAACCTGGTTTCATTTTTTATGGTGTAACAACTGACAAAAAAAAAAAATTGTATTTGGCTTTTCATCTTATTTTTGCTTATGTCACAGAAACCAAAAAAAGAGAACAGGACCCACAGGTTTCCAGCACTGCACAGAGTGCGGGGAACTGTTTGCAAAGGCTGATCCTCATTTGATTTGCTTGTTCTGTCTGGGGTTTGACCACCTTCAGACAGACACTGAAATCTGTGCTAATTTCCCTCAGTCCACCCTTGAAAGGCAGTTGAGAGGCTAAGGGAAAAAATGACTGATAAGGCTGTTAACCCGGCCACTGAACAGTCCATTGAACTGGAGGGACTGCCCTGTGACAGGGGCAATAGTTCCACAAAGAAAAGAACCGCGGATAAGGCTGCTGAACCATCCATTGCGGTTAAGGAAAAACGAAAAAAAGAAAGCACCAGGAATTGCAACCGGTACCAACAATGGTTCCTTCTGCTGAAGATATCGCGAACGTGATCAAGATTATTCAGTCCTTGCAGTCTCCGGTTCCGGTTCAAAACCAGCCGGTTCCACAAACTCCCAGTTCACAAGTCCCCAGTTTAACACACCAAGGTGGGGAACAGTTTGAGGATCCTGGTCTTGGTGAAGAACCAGAAGAGGATTGTGGCGACGATGATTACGATGAGCCTATAGAGCCAGACATCTCTCCCCTGATCCCCACAGGCCTGATTCCCCTAATAAGGGAAATTAAGATTTTTCTTTATACTTTGCTTTTATGAAGCAAGTGGCCCAGTCTCCGGACCTCCCATCCCAGGAATCTCTGGTAGATGAGAAGGAGGAAGACTATAAATAAATGATGGACATCCCTCCATCAAAAAGGCTGCTTCTCCCTTTACACAAGTCCTTGAGGAGGCAGACCATGAAAATATTAGAGAACCCCACTTCTGTCCCTCCTACTGATGAGAAAGTGGACAGGAAGTAATGGGTGGATAAGTCTGGGGCTGAATTGTTGTTTGGGCACCCCAGTCATGAAGGTGTAGTACAGGCTGCAGCTTTTGACAAAGCTGGCATCCCTGTGGCATCCCACCCTCCTGAGAAAGATTCCAGGAGAATGGAATCAATAGCCAAGAAGGTTTATTTAGGATCCTCCCTAGCCATTAGGCAGGCATCCTATATGGCATATCAAGCCAGATATCAAACATCTGTGTGGTCCACTGTACTGGAAATTGCCAAGTCAGTTCCCCCTCCAATGGCTGCTGACCTGTAAGAAGCGGTTAAGAGGGGCATTGAAGCATCTAAGACCCAATTTAGGATGACAGTGGATGCAAATGATGCTGCATCCAGGCAGATGGCTTCAGCAGTGTCTCTGAGAAGATCTGCATGGCTTAGAACCACTAACCTCTCACAGGACACACAAAACAAGGCCTTGGATTTTCCCTGTGACCCCGTGTCTCTGTTTGGAGAACTAACAGAGGCATACATGAAAAAAATGGATGACTACAAAGCTGCTTACAAAAGTTTAGCAGTAAAGGAGAGAACTGCCAACCCCCAGAGACTCCACTCTAGGGGTGGCAGGGGCAGAACTCCTTACAGGCCTTATTTTCAGCCCCAAGTCTTTCCCCAGTATCAGCCTAGGGGATACTTTAGGGGAAGGGGCAGGAGGGGCACTGGCCCCACTGTCCAGCCAGTAGCTCAGTCAAAGCAGACTCCCTGAGCAGAATGTCCGGGTCACCTCCCCATTACCAGTAGGGGGGCAGACTGGCCCACTACTTCCAGGAATGGAAAAACATCACCACAGACAAGTGGGTTCTCAAAGTAGTGGGCCAGGGTCTGGTCATCCGATTCAAAACCAGGCCAAAGCTGAGGTCAAGGACCTTCAAGCCCTCTTCCCCATCAGGAACAACCCTACTGGAAAAGGAAGTAGTATCTCTTCTAGTGGGACCAGTCTCTGCCATTCAGAAAGGCAAGGGTCACTGGCCCGGTGGCGCTGAGGGTTGAGGTGCTGGATGCCTTACCTCGTGCCATGCTGGCGACCTGTGTTCAGGTATGAGCACGGGCCACCGGAGGTCAGTGGGGGGGGCGCGGAGCTGGTAGGAGCGGCCAAAAGGCAGCTCTCCTCTCCGGGGTGGTGGGGTTGCACAAGCCAGAGGGGTGCAACAGGGCTAGGCCAATGGGTGAGCAGAAAGGGCTGTTGCCGTAGCTGTAGAGCGCATGCATCTCTACTCGTGGAGCCCCAGGTAATGGGGAGAAAAATGGAGGAGAAGAACACCCGGCAGGCAGGATGATGCCTGACCCTCCGCAGGCACTGCTCCCGGGTTGGGCATAAGGTAAGCCCCAGTAATTCCGGGTGTCAGAGCTAGGGGGGCCGGTCAGGCTGAATGGGGCATGCTGGCGGCGATATTAGTGACATGTTAAAAAAAAAGGCAAGGGTCTATACTCAAGATACTTCCTTACCTTAAAGAAAACAGGGGAGTGGTGTCCCATTCTGGATCTCAGATACCTGAACAAGCACCTAGCAAAACCAAAATTCAAGATGGTCAGTCTATTTACCATATTACCTACCCTAAGGTAGGGAGACTGGCTAGCATCCCTGGACCTAAAAGATGCTTACTTCCAAATCCCAATCAGAAGGTCACACAGAAAGTACCTCAGATTCAGATTGCCATAGGGCAATGCCCTTCGGACTAACATCTGCTCCAAGGGTATTCGCTAAATGCCTAGCTGTCGTGGTGGCATATCCAAGGTGGCTAGGAGTATCAATGTTCCCCTATCTGGATGACTAGCTCATGGTAGGCCAGTCACAGCAGCAAGTAATAGAGGCTCTGTCACTCAGAACACCTTGTCCTCCCTGGGATTCTTAGTAACTCCAAAGAAGTCTGTCCTAGAACCGGTGCAGTTGCTCAAGTTCATAGGGGCAGAATTGGATACAAAGACAGGAATGGCCTATTTTCCTCAGGACAGGTGGACAGCCTTATTCAAGTGGCCAGGACTTTTTCACTGCATATTCCCAGACCAGCAAGGCATTTCCTGCAATTGCTAGGTCACATGGCAGCCTCCACTGTAACTGTCCCAGGAACCAGGTTTCAGATGAGAGACATCCAGTTTCATCTCAGGGAATACTGGTCGCAAAAGAAAGACCCTCTGTCAAAGCTGGTCACAGTCACAGCCACCTTTATTCAAGCTCTGCAGTGGTGGCTGGTAAGGGAACATCTCAGACGAGGGGTACCTTTCCTACAGCAGGCCCCTTCTCTGATACTTACCACAGATGCTTCCCTCCTAGGGTGGGGGAGCAAATTTGGGGGATCACACTGCTCACGGCACATGGGGAAAGCAGAAATCCCTCCTGCACATCAATCTATTAGAGCTCAGAGCAGTTCTTTTAGCCCTTCAGTCTTGTGCCACTTAGGTGGTAGGGAAGGTGGTGCAGGTCAGAACAGACAATACAACCACCATGTACTACATAAACAAGCAAGGGGGCACAAGTTCAACCCCTCTTTGCACAGAAGCTATGAAACGTTGGGCATTGGCATACTCTCTAAAGGTGTCCCATTCAGCTGTTCATCTCCCGGGCAAGGACAATGCCGTAGCAGATGCCCTCAGCAGGATAAACCACAATCACCATGAATGGTCACTGAACAGACAGGTCTTGCAGACCGTTTTCAGGAGATGGGGCACCCCAGAAGTGGATCTGTTTGCAGCCCCAGACAATTACCAGCTCCTAGAATATTGTTGCAGACCCCCCATCAGGGGCACAATTCCTTTGGATGCACTACTGTTAGATTGGACAGGGATGTTCCTGTATGCTTTCCCTCCATTCCCTCTACTGCTGAAAGTATTGAATAAGCTCAGGCTTCAACCAGCCTCAATGATTCTCATTGCCCCAGATTGGGCCAGACAGCTCTGGTACTCCATACTCCTATCAGTGTCAGTAGCCAAGCCAATCCGTCTTCCCAGGAGGTACAGCCTATTGATCTCCTCTCAGGACAGAATCATGTACCCCAGCTTACTATCCCTCCGACTCAAAGCATAGCTCTTGAGGACCTAGAGTATGCGGACTTGCATCTTTCAGAAGAGGTTATGGATATACTGAGAGTTTCCAGAAAGCCCTCCACTAAGAAAACATATGCCTCCAAATGGAAAAGGTTTTCCTTTTGGTGCCAGGACAGAGGCCTGTATCATTTCCAAGCTAACATTTCTGTTGTCTTGGACTGTATGGCTCATTTGCACTTCACGGGTTTAACTATTTCCACCCTGAGGGTGCATTTGGCAGCTGTTTCAGCTCATTTATCAGCAGGAAAAGCTTCTTCCTCCTCTTTGGCTTCAAAGCCAGTGTTCAAAAAATTATTTAAAGGGCTGTTACATTTACACCCACCACACAGGGAGTCCACTCCCATGTGGGACCTAAATATTTGCATTGTTCAGTTCATGCAACCCCCATTTGAACCCATGTCATCAGCAGATCTCAAATATGTGACTTGGAAAACTATTTCTGGTTGCCATTACCTCTGCCAGGAGGATCAGTGAACTCCAGGCACTATCCACAGAGCCTGGGTTTATCGCAGTTCATAGGGACAAGATAGTTCTGAGAACTAACAGAAAGTTTTTGCCTAAGCTGGTATCAGATTTCCACCTAAACCAGTCTATTACCTTGCCAGTCTTCTTTACAGACCATTCCACTTCAGGTGAACGTAGGTTGCACAGCCTGGATGCAAAAAGGGTAGTCTGCTACTATCTTGACCACACAAAGGGTCACAGACAGGATCGAACACAGCTCTTCCTTACCTTTGGAGAGGTGGGAAAAGGAAAACCTGCCACAAATTGATCCATTGCCAGATGAATTGTAGCTTGTATCCAGTTCTGTTATAGCAAGGTAGGTAAGGAACCACCTGCAGGCCTCAGGGCCCATTCAACTAGGGGTACTGCAGCCTCTCAAACAGCTGCTAGAGATGTCCCCTAGTAGATATCTGCAAAGCTGCAACTTGGAAGACAGTCCGCATATTCACAAAGTATTATTGTTTGGACGTCCAGGCCAGAGATGATGCCAGGTTTGGCACAGTAGTCCTGCAGAGCTTGTTTCCTAAATAGGTTATAGGCCTGCCTCCAAAGGCACTGCTTGGTGATCTGCATAAGTCAAAATACAGTAAGATTTCCTGGGGTTTGAAGAAAAAACTACCCACCTTAGTAATCTTGTTCCTTCTAAGGGAATCTTACTGTATTCTGCGCTCCCTTCCTCCCCTGCTAGAACCTATGGTCACTGCATTACAGCTGTGCTAAAGATCTTCCTGGACATAAAGTCTCCATCACTCATTCACACTAATGGGAGTTCACTGGAGGCGTTAGAATTCAGTGGGAGCAAACTTTTTTAAGGGAGTCGGCGCGCCTGAGATGGAACCGCAAGGGAGTAGGCAACCACAGAGCGTCAGCTCTTGCGGTAATGACTTTCTCGGCGTCAACCATCCAGCTGCCTCAGTTCCTTTTTTTCCTGCCATTGAGTGCGCTTCAGTGATGACGTTGCTCGCCCGCCGGGAGTAAAATTTCACTAGCAGCATCAGTTTATTGTTTTGTAGAATTATTTTGAATAAGTACTGATTATATATTTTAAATTGTATAACAGAAGTTTCCAGCCCTCCACTGATGGAGTCAACCATGAGCGGGTCAAGTGACAATAGGGAGACTTCGCCGGCCTACCTAGAGGGGGGTCTGACAACGGATGGTCCAGTGCTCAGGTGGACGGGTGGTCCCCCCAAAAGCATAAAAGGAAACGGTCCCGTTCTTGGTGCCGTTCAGCCTCGAGTTCTTCTTAGAAAAGGCATCACTCGAGGTCACCCTCTGATATGTCTGCGCGTAGACGGTCGGTTAATGGGGCCAGGCACCAGTCTCCACCTCTGTCAGAGTCGCCGTTTTCTGTATCTGCTAGCCGACCTCCTCGACACCGGAGCTCCTCTCTGCCTATTGGAGGAGCTTTCGATGAGCAGTTTCACCAGTGGGCTGCTGTTATGGAGCAGTGGGCTCGGAGGTTGGTCCAGTTGCCCGAGCTGGTCTCTCCGATGCCGGGGCCTTCAGGCCACTCTGCTCCAGATGGATGGGTATGGTGGTTGGGCCTTCCTAGTCGCATGGCACCTTCTTCGGTGCTGTCGACTCCATGCTCCGGTGTTTATCCCCCTCACATGGCTGCGGTGCAGGGGTCCACACCGATGCCTCTATCTCCTGACATTTTTCCCTCTTTTACCTCAAATCACAGTTTTCTGACCTGTGGGACACTCTCAGCACAGTCCACAGCACCACAGGCTCTGTTAGCACTGTCTGCGGTGCGGTCAGTGGCATACACGGCACTGGGGGCTCTGTCGGTTCCGGGGGGGCACTGCCATCTCTGGGGTGGCACCGCATCGGCTGGCACCTCCCTCCTTGTTCTCAGTGCTGGGAGCTGGTGCCACACCAACCAGTCTTCAGGGATTCTCAACTCTGATTCTTTGTTCTTCTCTTCTTCCTCCTGATTTTCACTCCTTTCCTATACACACAGTCCCCCCTGGACTGCCAGGAGATGATTTTGAGCCTATGCCAGATCTTCGTCTGGGTGATGATGTTGATAACAATGCCTTGGGAGCAGGGATTAATCCTTCTGCAGACCCTGTGGTTGAAGACCTTTCCTTTAAGTCTCTGCTCAAAAATCTAAATTCTTCTCTTTCTCTCCAGACTACAGAAAACGATCCTAGGAGGTTTTTGCGACTCCAATATCTTCATGTCCCGGAGATCTCTATGGATTTAACCCCTCTGGTACAGCCCTCTTTTGAGACCCTCTCACAGATGGTGTGGAAGAATCTGGCTCTCATTCCTTCCGTGGCCAAGTCCATAGGTAGGAAGTATGCCCCTCCCAAGGATCACCCTATTTTGGCCTCACAAGCCTTTGCTGATGCCACTGTGGTCTTGGCAGAGAATGATAAGGCTGTCCTTCCTCAAGGATCTACAGCCTGACCAATAAACAAAGAATCTCGCAAGATAGACACCTTAGGTAAGAGAGTCTTTGCTGCCTCAACCCTGGGTATGCATATTGCCAGCTACTGGGGTTATTTTCCTGAATATGAGTATGTACTTTGGCATTCCCTCAAAGAAATGGTGGAAATTCTGCCCAAATCAGAAGCTAGTTCAGAGCTACTTCACACCATAACTAGGGGTATTGAATCCAATAACCAACAGCTTAAAGCTGCAATGGATGCCTTCGATACCACCTCCCAAATGGCAGAGGCTGGCATCTGCACCCGCCGCCACTCTTGGCTACGTACTTCGGGCTTCACAAATGATGCCCAGCAGCAGGTCATGGTCTTCCCTTTGATGGTATGTATCTGTTCGGGCCTCAGGTGGAGCAAGCTTTGGAGGCCACACAGAAGACTAGGTCTGCCATTAAGATGGCTAGACCTGCACCCGCTCGCTCCCGAGGGGGTGTGAACAAGCGTTAGTTTCACAACCATCAGTCCTTTTGGGGCAGAGGCGGTTTTAACAAAAACCGCAGCCCTTAGCCACAAAAGAAAGCGCAGCAGAAGGCACAAGGGCCGAAAGCGCCCAGTGCCACCTTCTGAGTTTCTGGCCCAGGTCCCACCTCAGCTGTCCAAGGAGGACTCTTCCTCATTGGTGGAAGGACATCTGACTGACTCAGTTCTACAGTCAGTGGAAATCTATAACATCAGACAAATGGGTCCTCCAGATAATCTGCGAGGAGTACTCTGCCAATCTTTCGGAAACCCCTCCAGATCATCCTCCCAAATGACAGCCCAGGCTGTCAGCAGTACAGTCAGACCTTCTTGCCTCCCTTCTGAACAACAGGGCAGTAGAAGTAATTCCGCTTGATCAACGAAACACAGGTTTCTACTTCCATTACTTTCTGATCCCAAAGAAAACTGGCGGCAAGCGCCCCATTCTGGAACTCAGAAAGTTAAACAAGTTCCTTCACAAGGAGATGTTCAGTAGGTACCCTGCTACCTTTACTTCATCGACACGATTGACTAGCCTCCCTGGACATGCAGGATGCCTACCAACATATTCCCATACATCCAAACCACCACAAATACCTAAGGTTTGTGGCATTGGGTCAACACCATCAATTCACAGTCCTGCCCTTTGGGCTATCCTCAGCGCCTCAAGTTTTTACAAAGTGTTGTGCAATTCTCATGGTGCACCTCAGGAAAATCAGAATTCAAGTGTTCCCATAACTGGACGACTGGCTCCTTGCAAGTCCATCCAGGCAAGAGACTCTGGAGGCCGTGGCCACAGCCTCAGAATTCCTCACGTCATGGGAGTCCTGCTAAATCTCAACAAGTCACAGTTAGAGCCCTCCCAGAAGCTCCTCTTCATAGGAACTCTTCTGGACACCTCCTGTGTGAAGGCTTTTCTTCCAGAGGACAGAAGGAGCAATATCTTACAGACGACATGATACATCAGAGAACATAGCTCGGTTCAAGCTATCTCGATGCAACGGATGCTGGGCCTCATGGCATCCTCTGTGTTAACTGTACCCTTAGCTCGTCTCCACATGAGAACCTTCCGGTGGATGCTTAGTACTCAGTGGTCCCCAACCACTCATCCTCAGTCCTTTCTCATCAAGGTGACAGAACCTCTGAAGAGGTTGCTCGCTTGGGGGTCACAGGAGGACAATCTTCTGGAAGGATATCCCTTTGTCCCTCTGGATCATCAGATCTCAATTACCATGGACACGTCTCTGATGGGTTGGGGAGCCCACTGCCAGGATCTCCACACCCAGGATACATAGACACAGGACGCGTCCCAACTCCACATGAACATCCTGGAAATAAGAGCTGTCCTCTATGCAGTCCGAGCCTTGAAGGACATACCCTGTCACGAGAACATTCTCCTTTAAACGGACAACAAAACAGTGATGTACTACATCAACAAAGAGGTCGGCGCATACTCTTACCCGTTATGCAGGGAAGCAATTAGAGTATGGGAGTGGTTCCTGGAACACAAGGCTCTGATTCAGGTGGTTTGCCTGCCAGAAGTACAAAACAAGCTGACAGACCATCTCAGCAGAACGGAGACAGATCCTCACAAGTGGTCTCTCGACTTAACCATCATTCAGTCACTCTTCAAAGAGTGGGGAACTCCAGACCTGGACCTTTTTTGTGTCCCCACTCAACGCAAAGCTGCCTCTTTTCTGCTCCAGAAATCCAGGACCTTGTGTTTTTTGTCAGGATGCATTTAGGCTGCGGTGGACAAGATGCTTTCTATAGCCTTTCCTCCTCTTCTCTTAATTCAGAGGGTACTTCTCAAATTGGAGTCTCGGGGGCAGAATGATTCTCATTACCCCTTCTGGCCTTGGCAGATATGGTTTCCGCTGCTCAACAGTCTATCGGAAGCCCCCCCGAAGATGCTTCCCCTTCAGACGAACCTTCTGACCTAGGGTCCTGTGGTCCATCCCAACCTGAGGTTGCTTCATCTTCACGCTTGGCTCCGAGGAGATAGAGGTGAATAGGTTCAATGTTTCTCATAGAGTTTTGGATATTCTTTTGGCTGTGTGTAAGCCAGCCACTAGAAAAACCTACACAGCCGAATGGAAGCGTTTCTCTATCTGGTGTGGAAAATCCTCTTGGAACCCCTTTTTCTGCCCACTGAATAAAGTCTTAGAGTATCTTTTAGACCTCTCAAATACAGGTCTACAGTACTCCACAATCAAAGTTCATCTTTGTGCCATTTCAACATATCATGAGCTGGTACTTTCCATGTCACTGGCTCAGTTTCCTGTAGTTAAGAGGTTTCTTAGGAGGTTTAGTATGCAGAATACCCCTATCCGATGCCCAGTCGCAGCCTGGGACATTAACCTTGTGCTAGACGTGCTCACTTGTAAACCTTTCGAGCCTCTAGCTACTTGTAACTTGAAGTTCCTCACTTGGAAAATGACCTTTCTGGTAGCCATCACTTCGGCCTGTAGAGTTTCTGAAATACATGCACTGGTCACAGACCCCCCCGTACACTGTATTTCACAAGGAGAAAGTAGTTCTTAGGACTCATCCTAAGTTTCTCCCTAAGGTTGTCTCAGAATTCCATCTAAACCAACCTTTAGTCCTTCCTACCTACTTTGGGAACTTCCAGAATGAAGGGGAGCATACCTTTCATTCACTGGATGTTAACAGAACGCTGCGGTTCTATCTACATAGAACAAAAAAAATTTGCAAGGCTCAGCAACTGTTTGTTTCCTTCAGCGAGACCTGGCTGGGTCAACCTGTCGCTATTAGATGTATTTCAGCATGGCTGGTGGCATGCCTTCGCCAGTGCTCTTCTATGGCACAGGTCAAGCTGGAAGGCAGAGTATACACTCACTCTACCAGAGCAGTCTCTGCATCTCTGGCAGAAATCCGCAACGTACCCATTGCAGATATTTGCAATTTGGCTACTTGGAGCTCTGTGCATACTTTCGTTAAGCACTACGCCTTTGATGTTCATGCCAGACGACAGCTGTTGTTTGGCAGGACCATTCTTAATGGACTTCTGTCCTAAGTGTGTGAGCTCTTTATCTCCTGCCGCCCATCTCAGGGGATTATTTAGCTTGGTACTCTCCCATTAATGTGAATGAGTGGTGGAGACTTTATGTCCAGGAAGATATGAAAATTACGTACCTACTGTAATTCTTGATCTTCTTGGACGAAGTTTCCACCATTCATTCACATGCCTACCCACCATCCCCCGAGCTCATTCTCTGTTTTTGGTCTTCACTCCCTCAGTGGCTGAGCTGTGAAGACTTTACTGTTGACCCTTCTTACACGGGTCATTCGGACTATCTTGTGTCCAATTCTTAGGTTAGTTATGCTGTACCTCCTTGGGGGGGAAAAGGTACTAAGGCAGTCGGAGGGTCGACGCTGAGATAGTCATCGCACGAGCTGACAGTCGTGGTGCCGCTCCTTGTGGCTCCATCTCAGGCGCTGGCCCTCTTGAAAAAGTTTGCTCCCTCCAGGTCCTAGCAACTCTGGCATACTCCCATTAGTGTGAATGAGTGGTGAAGACTTTGTCCAAGAAGATCAAGAATTACGGTAGGTATGTAATTTTCATTTGTTGCAAACCTGGGGAGTGTATACTGTTTTTATATTGGGCATCTGTGACTTGAGTCTTCAAGGATACCAGGTTTTTGGAGTATTTGCAAGAAGGGTAATTCCCTAATATTTTTTCTCCTGCCATTTCTGGTTTAGGGAGGGTTCTATGGTTGTTACTATTATTAGCATCATTATCCTTCCGTTAGTTAGAAACTGCTTAGTGCATGCTTCGTAAGAATCTGATGGTTAGGTGTTATTTACTAGGGTCAGTGGTTTGAAAACTGAGCTCGAGCCTAGCATTCCACCATTTGCATAGGTTCTGTTAACCATTTCGGCTCTGGGGTAGTCCAATGGTGAGACCATGCTGCATAAGTCAGAACACAGTAAGATTTCCTCAGAAGAAACAAGATTACTAAGGTGAGTAATCTTTTCTTACTGACGCTGGAACAGACTCTCCAGCTCTTCCATTCCCCTGGGCATCACGGTCAGTCTGCCCAAGTTGGTTCTGGTACCGTCCCAAAGGCTGCAATGTTTAGGGACAGTCCTGGACTAGGCACTATTTTTTATTTATTTAGTTTTTTGTTGACCGGTTAAGTGCACTAGATAAATTCTGCCTATTTTCAGCACAACCTTGGGGAGGGGGATACAGATAAATGCCAACTGACCTTGAACCAGATTAAGCTGTTGGTGGTATTTTTAGTGAATGGGGGAAATTTGGCCAGGACACCGGGGAAATTCCCCTAGAAACCAGTAGTGGAGTTTTGGTCCGTCTGCCAAAATGGCCACTCCAGTGGATCCAGGAGGAAGGTTGGGTGCTGCAGCGGCAGGGGAGACTGCCTCCTCCCCTGCCCTTTCTCCACTAGAGGCTGAACAAATAGAGACACCTGAATGAGCTATGATGGAGCTACTTGAAGCATCTTTTGATTCGGATATGGATTGGTCACAGTTGGAAAAGGATAAAGATGGGCTTCCACAGGTACAGTCTAAATCACAAAATATGTCTGCTGTAATTTTAGAAAAAGAATGCAAGTTACAGAAATTAACTGAGACTGAGCAGTGTGTAAAGCAACATGCTGCGCTACAAGCAGAACTGTCAGCACTACAGTCTGCTTCACAGACAGCAAGTTTGCAAGAGTCAACAGAGCATCAAAGTTGTGATGGGGCAGGGCCTCAAACAGCTGACAGACAATGCAGAAACATCCAGGAATGTGGCTGGCAGCTCAAAACAACTTACGGTTGTGTGCCTAAAGCAGTTGCAGTCCCCACATAGGAAATATCTTCCCCACGGCCCGAGTCGCTGGCTTGGCGTCTCACACTCACCTGGCCCAGTTATTTCACAAAAATCATCCCAGAAGAACAATGCAAAAACAGAAAAAGTAGCGGTTAAAGAAAAACATACCAAAAGCGGGGTAACAGGTACTGCGCATGCAGGAGTTCCACAGATTGCTGACTCGGACATTCCTCGTCATACTCCCGCTACAGAGGATGCTTGATCTCCTTCTCAGGCCTTCGAAGGAGCATGGTGGAGGCAAACAAATCGGGTAATGGACCCCAATGACTCAAAGGTGCAACGGTACCAGTCGTAAACCATACAAAACCACATACCTGATGTTGATTTACTGGTGAATGAAACGCTAATAGCCACTGTGATTCAGGGAAAATCAACTAGTAATTTGGAGCAAACCGATCTGAATATGGGCCCCACCGAAAGTGCACTTGAGAATTCGGACACTTCACAGGTGTCTACATCTGATGACATACCAAGGAACTTGAATGGGACTGAAAATCTATTAGGACCCTCTGATTCAGCATTACAAAATCCTTCCAGAAGGGCATGGCTCAACCCTATGTTTAGACTAGCAGATTTATTCCAGAATAAGGGTGAGCCAGCCCCAAGGAAAAAAATGCACTTCGCTTGATTTTTAAAGGAGGCCTTGAAATCCCTCTAGACAGATTGTACATTGCAAAGAACTTGTTAAAAGGGCCAATGCAGGTTTTTTCCAGCCGAAATCTTTGCACTGATTCACATAGGTATTGGTAATTACGATGTCCGCTTTAAAACTGTTTCCAGCACGGCCTGTTGGCGCAGTGGTTGGATTTCTGCTTATAATGCCGACGACCCGGGTTTGGGAACAGACCTGGGTCATTGGAGAGCCGGCAGGTGAAAGAAGGATCTAACATCCCACAGACTGTTCTTTGGGGGAGGAAGAAGATATGGTGTGTCACCAGTGCTTAGGGGACCCCTGGCTGAGGCTGGGGCACCACAGCAGCCAGCACCAATGACAGTCCGAGAGGGCGGATGAACGCTACGCCATTGCACATTCTAACCCCCACTTATGAGGGGGAGAGCCTGCCCACTGCCTTGATGAAGCCCCCCCTGGCTGCAGTCTGCTCCTCAGGCTGACCCTGCCTCTATCTCGTTGTAACTGTGGCACCCTTTAGAGGGCTGGGTGCTACCACCCTGCCCTGGGGAGGCAAACCAGGGGTACTGGGAGAATGACTAATGTGGGGATGCCGCAGCTGAGGGGTCCATGACCAGATGGATGGTCCTGGCAGTGGGTGGGCACCAAAAATCGTAAATAAAAAAAAAACAAACTGTTTTCAGCTTAGATGGATCCTGGATACAATATCAAACATTGAAAAATACCCCCATTTGGATCCCTTTTATGGCTGTTCCCCTCACAAAACCTGCCATAAAACACATTACTGTCATGTTCTGTAATGAAGGGGTAAATGTAGAAGATATTTTATTTTGGCTCAGATAAAGATGCTAAGTGTTAGACGGACCAAATCCTATTTTAGACAGAGAGCAGATTTGGAATGGTGGGTGGCAGATTAAAGTCAAGCTATACTCTACCAGCAATGGCCCCATTCATCTACCTAGCACCTTCTATTTAGGAAAAGTCAGAGGGATTTTGTTTTACATTGGCCAACCCAAATCCTGCTTTAAGTGTGGATCCAGGACACATTTGAGCACAGCTAGCGATACACCAAGGTGTAATCACTGTCTTGAATATGGGCATTCCTCTTCAAATTGTGTAAACCTGTTTAAGTGCAATCTTTATGAGAGGACTGGACACAGCTGTGGCAAATGCCCATGGGCCTCGCCTAACCGTGACGATTGCTCCTCAGATGAGGGGTTAATAAACATGGCCCAGCAGATTCAAGCACGGAAAATAGGGGACCTGGCTACCTCTGCATCAGTTGAAAATTATCCTGCCCCCCCGCAGTTAATGACGATCAGGCAGAGCATGTTCACCCCCCCCCCCCGGTCAGATCAGTCTGACACTGGCCCGACTGTGGCGGCCTCACAGGAAACCCCCACACCTGTAGTACAGACAGAGATATTGGCAGAGATTTCTGTGTGGGGAGATACTACTGAGGTGGATGCACTTAACTATGTGGCAGAAATGGCCCCCCCTTCCCTCCGAACCAAGACCAGCCGTTTAAAAAGGTCATAGCTAAAAAAAGAAATAGGGGAGGCAAGACGATAGCTGGGAAAAATACAAATAGAGACAACATGGCAGGGACATGGAAAGCGGAGAATAAATATGCTTCCTTACTCTCGGATAGACAGAAGGAGAAGTCGGAAGGGGATGATTCAGACACCTCTTCCAGAACTTCTACCACCCCTGATGTTACCTCAGATATGGAAGGGGAACGAGGAGAGGAGAGTATTGCCCAAAGAACCAGGTGCAGAAGAATTGTGAAAACTTTTTAACAATAGTTTGGTATGAAAAAATGCTTTTTCTTTCTCTTCCACTAAATAAGCTCCCTCACGATAACTACCATCAATGCGAATAGCATTAAGTGACAGAAAAAATTGATTACAGTTATGGGGGCCTCGTATAATGAGAAAAGTGATATGATCTGCTTACAAGATACTAGACTTAAGACACAATTCAAACTCTTGCAAGCTTCCAAAAACCTGTAATAGAGGTCCTTCTTTCTGGTCCATAGGGGAATAACTTTTGATGGGGTGGGTGTTCTAGTTACCAACCCAAATATCACTGTGTCTAGGTTAGTGGACATTGCCCCAGGTTGGGCTGTCCTTTTGGATATATCCTTACACATGAAAAGATTTCGGGTGGACTTTCGGTTCCGGCATGATCAATTAAACAACGTGGTTACAGAGCCCTCCGTATTCCACAACAAATATTGGTCACCTAAATTGACTAAAACAACTAAAATTATACAGAATCAGACTAACCTGGTGTCCTACAGCTTTAGATGCCAATCATTCATAAAAATCGCTTCCAGACCATAGCAGATGCAGTTGAAATGGTGGACCTATGCTCGGACGATCCAAAGCCTCACACATGGCCCAGCCAGGGATCCTCAAGGAAACTATCTTCTGCGCCCACAGCAACCAAAACTAAAAAAATATCAGAGGGCAATATTGACACTATACTATCAGCAATAGCCGATTTCCTTAGTGAGGTCCGAGAAGCAATGACGGACATCAGATCGGAACTAGGCACGCTGCAAACCCGACTGAATGAAGCCAATCACAGCAAATACTGATAAGCTAGAAGAACTTGAAACCTCTATAAAAATCTTGGCAACAGAACAGCTGACTATGGCATCTAGACAGAAGGATGCGGAGAATCAGGGCAGGCGCCGAAACATCCGGATATTTGGCATTCCGGAAAATGAGGAAGGCAATGACACACTTGTGTTTGCGGACTACCTCCTCAGGCTGGTGCTAGAGCTCGACCCCAATCTCCAGTTGGACATAGAGCTTTAGGCCCCAAGCCCACTCGTCCTGATGCCAGGCCCCTCTCGTTCGTAATCAGAATGCTTATTTACCAAAACAAGGAGCTCGTACTGAGGAAACATAGACATAGAAAAATAGAAGTTGACAGCAGATAAGGACCGCAAGGCCCATCCAGTCTGCCCGTTTCTTTTTCTACCTTATAAATGTGCCATCGGCCTTTGCTCTGTCAGTGACCTATCTATTCATAGTCATTTGTATTGCTCCCTTATGCCTATCCAATGCCTGTTTGAAGCCCTGCACTGTATTCATAGCCACCACTTCTTGTGGTAAGCCATTCCATGCATCTACCAACTCTTTCTGTGGAAAAAGAATTTCCTCACATACCCCTTAATCGGCCTCCCTCTAATCTCATGCTGTGTCCTCTTGTCCTGCTATTTTTCTTATATTTAAACATGTTAGACTCTTTCACCTTGTTTATGCCCTTAAGGTGTTTAAATGTCTCGATCATATCACCTCTCTCCTCCTTTGCTCAAGGGTATACATATTGAGCTCCGTTAATCTGTCCTCATATGTCTTCTGATGCAGTCCCTGCACCATTTTGGTTGCCCTTCTCTGGACTGCCTCAATTTGGTTAATGTCCTTGTGAAGGTGTGGCCTCCAATACTGCACACAGTACTCCAGATGGGGCCTAACCAATGTCTTGTACAGAGGGATTATTACCTCCCTCTTACGACTTGAGAAGGAAAGCCTGGCAGAAAGTTAGGGTGATGCTGGACCAACAGTGCCTACTGTTTGACAATGATTACGCACCCTACACACAATGCCAAAGAAGATGCTATGCCCCATTGTTCCCAGCACTCAGATCCCAGAAGATCCAATTCCGAACCCCGTACCCAGCCAAACTCACGGTCTACTTACCATCGGGTCAACATACATACTTCACAGTGCTCAAGGCAGCAGAAGACCTGGCAACACGGGGAATCATTCCCAACAAAATCCTAGAGACAGTGAAATCACTTCTCGATCAGATCTCATGACAATCCCCAGAGGGACAACAAAGTATGTAGTTAACAGAAATCCTTAAGCACCTGAATCAGTATCATAACCCATCTTTGGGTACATGAGGTATGATTGCAGAGACTAAGTTTTCCTTATTTGCAAATGTTGCGATCCTCTCCCTTTTCCTGGTCAGGGTGGGAGGAGCGACCATGGGGGAGGGGGGAGCAGTCGGGTCTAGGTGGATGGGGGGTACTTCCAAAGGTCCAGACGATGACTAAAAAATGGATAAATTTGGGCAAGGTTGTCAATGGGACCACGTCTGCTCCCGGATGGTGGGGTTTTACCCAGGCTAGGGAGTAATGAACTAGGAGGCTATTGTCCCGCTTTCCCTGTCTGGGCCTGATGCAGCCTTTCTCTCTTGGCAGTCCCTTCTCCCTTCAACTGTCTCATGTGAGGGCAGTGGTGTCCGGTAATGGGGGGAGAGCCGATTCATGGACAAGAAAACATTTAAAGCCTCCACCATATGGTCGGCACTAAAATCAAACCAGTCCTGACTCCTAGACTTACAACAAGGGGGACATCAGAGAATAATGACCAGGATCTAACCTGAAATATGGTCAATAACTGGAGCCACAATGTCAGACATCAGTCAGAGAAGCATCGGGTCTTCTGCCGGGACCCCAGCTGGAACTGATTCCCCCTGGCCTTTTGGGATCCAGACGGGAGAATACTGGCGATGTTTCACCATCTGTATAATGAAAGCCTCTCACAATTAACAAGTACAATACTCAGACTTACTATTACAGCAAAACATAATTTTCGGGCCAAACTCTCTTACTCTGACTTGATTGGACATGGGACGGTATGTCTGGGTTTGCGCATGATGGAACACAGAAATAATAAATAAGCACTTTCCAGCCTGCTTGGCTCTCGATTTTGAATCTGAAGAGAGACGGTACCATAAAGAAACTGAGTCTAATACTTAAAAGATGGGGTACATCTTGATATGGATTCTGATCTTGGCAGGAGTGGACTGGACCCCTCCCCGTTTGTGCCCTCGTGTGGGGCTTGAGGAAATAATGGGGAAGGAGGGGGCAAGCTGATCAACGAATGAAAGATTTCATAGGAACTCTATTACTTCAGTAGTAAGGGGACAACCAGTACTGAATCATCTCATTACTACCCTACCGTTGTATTCTGGGACAGGGGCTTAGTCCCTCCCTTCAGTGCCCAATGGGTTGGCGACCAAGAGATTAGACCTTGGTGACAGGGGCATGGGGCCACCACAGTCAAACGGAGGAACCCAAAGATGGTGATACATCCCACCCAAAACTAAATCAAGGAATGACCCTAACAACAAATAATTTCAGTGGGGTCATGGAACTGGGGTCCGCTTGACTGGGTGGCATCCCCTCCCTTCCCCCATACTATGGTGGTAAATCGCCTGCCCTCATGAAAAGTAGCACTTAGAATCTTAGAGAGGTGTATAGATACTAGGATTTATATACCTGAAACACCTTTTCAGACCCAGAAATTATCAAGCTATTGTGGCAGTATAGCCCCATAATTGGGATTTGGAATCCTTGGGACAGACTTACTTTCTTCCCCCTTTCCCTTTCTCCCTCTATCAAACTCTGCTGCAGCAGTCTCTTACTTTCGCTATCTTTCCTTTTCCCGCACTGTAATGGAATGGCCACCCATTATAGTGTGTCTTTCTACACTTTCCTTTGCATCTGCTCTCCCTGTCTCAAGAAACCCTGAAGTAAAAGAAAAAAGAATGTGCGAGACGCCCGGCGTTTATAATGGTGATAGTCATGTTGTCCAAATAGGTTATAATAATGAAAGATAAGTACATGAGCCATTTCTCCTGTTATGATGTAAACGAGTCTTCCCACAAGAATGCTAGCACGAACGCTGATACAGGTACGGCTTTATGAGTTGAAGCCATGGGTATCTGTGAATGCTGGTCGGGAATTTTAGATTACAAGGGGTCTTTTCTTTTCCCTGGTTTAAGTCTAGTGAGCCGTTTTAGCTGCAAGAGCAAGTCTTGGTAAGATAAAAACAGCATTTCATGCCTGCCTCTCACACTGGGTCTGTGCCGCTGTGTTCGGTCACTTGTTACAGCGAGAGTGGGTAGCTGTGCGAGTAGAGAGCAGCAAACTCCTCCTTCCCTGTACTCCCTACTAACATAAGAGACCTCCAAAAAGGGTTTAGTCTGTCTGTTTGACAAATATATGAGTTATGTTTTTCCTTGTTGGTCATATGTTAACTGCAAATGTAAGAAATAAACAGCTGTATTAGACAGCAAATGAATGTTAAGCCTTTACAGGTTACCTGAAAGCTGTCATTAGTAAGCCCTCCTAAAGGGACTGGTGGCCCAGAATGAAGCACCTTTGTAGAAGGACAAGAACCGCGTGACATCACAATGCAGGCGAAACTATGAGTTGATTTAGGTAATTAGAGCTGAAAACTGTTGAAATTTTATTTTTTAAACCTTCTTTGGAGAATGTAGTATATGAAATACCTGATATGTAAAACAGAATATTGATTTTTGTCACTGTAGTCCTCCATATATGTGTATTAGTTCAGATTGAAGTTTAATTATTAGATTAGGGGACAGACTACAGTGACCATTTGATTGATTATGCCCTGTGAATACCTATAAATAGGAGAATGGTAGAGATAGTAGTCAGATAGCAGTGGAAGGGAGTAGATAAAACTCTGTTCCAGAAACATAGAAGATAGTGGGAAGCAGGACTAAAACCACTTCCACTCTATGTTAAACTTAAAAGAGTAACCTTAGGCTCTTGGTGAGCTAGGAATTGATTTGTAACCAGTTTTCAGTATTTTATTTTATTTTTTCTTCTCCTTGGTTACATCGTCTGAGATTTAATTTGGATTATCACATCTTTTGCCAAATAAAAGGCACCCAAGGCGTTCTTGTGTGTCACAACCTACTTCTGGTCTCTACCTGTGTTTCAGTTGTCTGCCACCCACACCCTATGACAAAGTGGTGTCAGAAGTGGAATCTACTGGTTGTCTAAGGCATATTGGGAGAAACCAGTAAGGGACCTGACCAGGGTTCCAGGCAACTGAGAGTAGAGATGGCATCCGGTGAAGAGAAGAAGAAATCGGGAATGGTAACCAAGACTCAGATGGCTTTGACAGGAGACCCCTTGCATCCGGGTTTGGGTCCAGATGTCAGGAGAAAGGATCCCATGGTGAAAGAGGAAACATACAGTGAGGAGGAGTCCGAGGAGGAGTTGCAGAAGAAGCCCTTCAGGGAGGAACCACCTGAGGACCTAGCAAGTTTACTTTGTTGGCTGTCGATTCGACAGAGTGGGATGGAGAGACAGCGGGAGATAGATGCCCAAGAAAGGAGATGAGAACTACGGCAATAAGAAATCAGGTGGGCTGAGACTGTGAAAGTACTACAATCAATTGGGTCTAATACTGGAAATAGTGGAGATAGTAGTACCTCCAACCCGAAAGACATCAAACTAACTAAAATGACTAACTCTGATGATATAGAAGCCTACCTAACAATGTTTGAGAGAGTGGCTAAGGCTTGTAATTGGCCACAAACTCAGTGGGTAGTACGATTGGCCCCTATTTGTCTGGGAGGGCCCAATTGGCTTATAGTCACATGGACTCTAGGGATGCTGAAAATTATGACCCAGTAAAAACTGAAATACTGAAAAGGTATGATATCAGCTCCAAAACATATAGGCAAAGGTTTCGTACCTTAAAGTACCATCCCCAAGACAATCCTAGAGAGACATTTACACATCTGTGGGAACTGTGTTGGAAGTGGATACAACCAGAAGAAAAGTCAGTAACTGCAATTATGGAGGCCTTTATAGTAGAACAATTTTTACAAATCTTCTCCCATGAGGTAAAAATTTGGGTAAAAGAACATAAGCCAGAAACAGTGGAAAAAGCCATCTCCTTGGCTGAGGACTTTTTAACAGCCTATCAAACATATCGGAAAGGGGCTTCACGTCCCCAAGAAATGGTAACTGGGAGGACTATTTTGGGAACAAGGACTAGTGTTACAACCACCAGAGACTTGAAGAAGGACAATAAAACTGATATTAAAAGACGTTCCTTTCCAGCAGACTTTTTTTTTGTAGAAACTGTCAAGGGCTAGGCCATATAGCCAGATATTGCCCCAAAATATGTGGGGGTACTGCTCATTTAGCTCTATTAGGTGCTGGACATTTTATTACTATGGTAAAGTTGGGTAATCAAAATGTAGTAGGATTGATAGATTCAGGTAGCAAAAATATTTTAGTAAGACCTGAATTACTTGACACACAGAGTAGTAAGAGCAAAGGACCTGATATGCATGTCATATGTGTTCATGGTGATTCTCATCAATATCCCACAGGGCAGATATGTATAAATGTTGATGTAAAAAGTTCTGAGGTAACTGCAGGGATAGTTCCCAATCTACCAGTACCTATTCTAATTGGCCATGACTACCCTGATTTCCAGGCACTAATACAAAACAAGAGAACCTTGACTGCAGTAACCACTAGAGCTCAGAGTAAACTGCCACAACAATTGGGGGATGTATTTCCATTTCAGGACGATCTGTATGATCCACCAGGGAAAATGGAGGTTTCTAAAAATGCTAAAAGATGTCTCCAAAGAAGGTGGATTGAAAGGAAAAAGGGGTTACCTGAATCATTATCCTCCGTTTTTGCAAAAAGTAACTTAGCTGAAGAACAAACTAGTGATTCTACCTTACAATCTCTGTTTCAGCAAGTAGATAAAGTAATAGTCCCTGGTGTCCCTAATATCATCTTGCAGCATAACATATTGCATCGAGTATGCACTAAAGAAGATACAGGAGAACAGGTAGAGCAATTGATAGTTCTCACCCAGTATAGATGCAATTTGATTTATTTAGCCCATGATATCCCATTGGCAGGACATGCAGGATGGGATAGAACTTAGGAGGATCTTCAAAGGTTCTATTGGCCAGGTATTCACGAGGACGAGCTAAATACTGCCAAAGTTGCAGTGAATGCCAAAAAGTAAGTCAGGTAGGACGAAAAGAGATTGCATCCTTGGTACCACTCCCCCTAGTGATGACCCATTTTGAACAAATAGGAATAGATATAGTTGGCCCTTTGACTAAGAGTTCCAGTGGGAACCGTTTCATACTAGTCATCTGTGATTACGGAACTAAATACCCTGAGGCCATCCCCTTACGTACTGTCACTACCCAGAAAATAGCGGAAGAACTAGTAAAAGTATTTAGTAGAGTGGGTATTCCGAAAGAGATTTTATCTGCTCGGGGGAGTAATTTTAATGCCTCTTTATTGAAAGAACTTTACAGATTGTTGGGTATTGTGGCAGTATGAACTTCCCCGTATCATCCCCAGACAGATGGATTCGTAGAACGTTTCAATCAAACTTTGAAATGGATGCTGATGAAATTTGTCCATGAGGAAGGGAAAAACTGGGATAAATATTTACCCTACTTGTTGTTTGCATATCGTGAGGTACCCCAGGCCTCTACTGGCTATTCCCTTTTTTCTCTTTTATATGACAGAAATCCTTGGGGATGATTAGATGTGATAAAGGAATTCTGGGAGGAAGGGAAGGAGATGAAGCAAAAAGGAATTGTTGAGTATATGAAAACACTGAGGCAGAAGTTAGTGAGATACGTAAACAAAGCATGTGAATCTAGTGTCTGGGCCCAAAAGATACAGAAGTTGTCGTATGATCAAGGAACAAGTAAGAAACAGTTCTAGAATGGGAATCAGGTGCTATTGTTGTTACCCTCCTCTAGTAACAAGCTACTCATGAAGTGGCAGGGTCCTTATCAGGTTTTGAGACAGATGGGTCCAGTTAACTATGAAATAGCTACACATGATATTCAACCTGGAAAAAAGGTGCATCATGTACATTTGTTAAAAAAATGGTATGAGAGAGCAAATGATGAAATCAATCTCACAGTAATGCCTGATGAGGGAGAGACAGATTTTGAAGTAGCTTATGGGCGACTGGAGGATAGGATAGGAAAGGACCCCAAGACATATGTGTGAACCCCAATTTAGAACAGAAACAAAGAGAGGAACTAAATACTCTGATCCAGTCTTTTGCCACAACTTTCACAAGTATGCCTGGTAGGGCCAAGAATGTGGAACACCGGATAAAAACCCATGCAGGCCCAGTTAGGAAAAGACCCTATAGACTCCCTGAGAGGGTTCGAAAAGAGGTTCAAGATGAAATCAGCAAATTGCTAGCCTTAGGAATTATTGAACCCTCAAAGAGTGCATGGGGTTCTCCAGTTGTGGTAGTGCCAAAAAAGGAAGGCGGTATCAGATTGTGCCTCGACTTCAGAAACCTTAATCAAGTTTTACAATTCGATGCGTACTCTATGCCTCGAATAGATGATATTATAGATAAAATTGTGAATGCTAGATACATATCCACATTAGATCTTACCAAAGGATATTGGCAGATCCCTTTGGCAAGCGCAGATAAAGAAAAAACAGCTTTTAGTACCCCTACGGGCTTTCTCCAGTTCTGTACTATGCCATTTGGGCTCCATGGTGCACCAGCCACTTTTCAGTGGTATATGGATCAAATTTTAACACCATACACTACATTTTGTGCTGCATACTTGGACGATGTGGTTGTGTTCAGTAAAGACTGGGACTCTCATTTGACACATCTCCGAGCTATAATAAATGCAATCAAAATGGCAGGTATGACCATAAATCCAAGCAAATGTGCATTGGCTATGAATGAGACCAAATATTTGGGATTTGTACTTGGTAATGGGCTCATTAAACCGCAAATGGATAAAGTAGAGGTGGTAGCTAACAGTGCCAGACCAACCACAAAGAAACAAATCCGATCATTTTTAGGACTAGCTGGGTATTACAGGCATTTTATCCCCAACTTCTCTACAATTGCTGCTCCACTAACTGATCTTACAAGAAAGAAATATGGGAATGAAATACAGTGGTCACAAGAATGTGAACAAGCCTTTAATACCATAAAGGCGGCACTTTGTTCTTCCCCTGTGTTGAGGAGCCCTGATTTTGATTATCCATTTGAAGTCCACACAGATGCCTCTGGGACGGGTTTGGGAGCCATACCTAATCAGACAATAGATGTGGAAGAACATCCTATAGTATCCATCTCCCGTAAGTTACATGATAGAGAAAGAAAATATAGTACGGTGGAATTGGAGTGTTTAGCAGCAAAATGGGCAATTGAATCATTACGATTCTATTTATGGGGAGCCCCTTTTACCCTAGTAAGACCATAATCCCCTTTGTTTTCTGTCCCAGATGAAAGTTACAAACAACAGAATCATGAGGTGGTACCTGTCGTTATAGCCTTTTACATTTACTGTACAACATCGAGCAGGTACCTCGCATGCAAATGCTGATTATTTATCCCGACAAACAAGATAACCTTTGCATGTTAAAATACTAGTTTGATGTAATACTATTTTGAATATGGAGATTGATATTTGTAAAGACACCCCAGGGTAGTGTTAGATTAGATTGGGTTGAATTATGGGAAATAAAACAATAGAATTAATTAAGGGACCCTGGGGTGAAGCTCTATGGTGAGGGAGGGCCGGAACTCCATCCTACCTGAGTTTAAAGGGTAGGTTGTCTTGAAAACCTAGATAGGTTTTCGCTTAAGTATGGGAGTGTGTGGCAGTATAGCCCCATAATTGGGATTTGGAATCCTTGGGACAGACTTTCTTTCTTTCTCCCCCCCCCTCTCCCTTTCTCCCTCTATCAAACTCTGTTGCAGCAGTCTCTTACTTTCGCTATCTTTCCTTTTCCCGCACTGTAATGGAGTGGCCACCCATTATTATCCTTTGCATCTGTTCTCTCTGTCTCAAGAATCCCTGAAGTAAAAGAAAAAAGAATGTGCGAGATGCCTGACGTCTATAATGGCGACAGTCGTGTTGTCCGAATAGGTTATAATAATGAAAGATAAGTACATGAGCCATTTCCCCTGTTATGATGTAAACGAGTCTTCCCACAAGAATGCTAGTGCTAGCGCTGATACAGGTACGCTTTATGAGTTGAAGCCGTGGGTATCTGCGAACATTGACTGGGAATTTTAGATTACAAGGGGTCTTTTATTTTCCCTGGTTTAAGTCTAGTGAGCTGTTTTAGCTGCAAGAAAAAGTCTTGGTAAGATAAAAACAGCATTTCATGCCTGCCTCTCGCACTGGGTCTGTGCTGCTGTGTGCGGTCACTTGTTACAGCGAGAGCGGGTAGCCGTGCGAGTACAAAACAACAAACAACTCCTTCCCTGTACTCGCTACTAACATAAGAGACCTCCAAAAAAGGATTTAGTCTGTCTGTTTGGCAAATATATGAGTTATGCTTTTCCTTGTTGGTCATATGTTAACTGCAAATGTAAGAAATAAAGAAACAGCTGTATTAGGCAACAAATGAATTTTAAGCCTTTACAGGTTACCTGAAAGCCGTCATTAATAAGCTCTCCTACAGGGACTGGTGGCCCAGAATGAAGCACCGTTGTAGGAGGACAAGAACTGTGTGACATCACAATGTAGGCGGAGCTATGAGTTGATTTAGGTAATTAGAGCTGAAAACTGTTGAAATGTTCTTTTAAACCTTCTTTGGAGAATGTAGTATATGAAATACCTGATATGTAAAACAGAATATCGATTTTTGTCACTGTAGTCCCCCATATATGTGTATTAGTTCAGATTGAAGTTTAATTATTAGATTAGGGGACGGACTACAGTGACCACATGATTGATTATACTCTGTGAATACCTATAAATAGGAGAATGGTAGAGATAGTAGTCAGATAGCAGTGGAAAGGAGTAGGTGAAACTCTGTTCCAGAAACATAGAAGATAGTGGGAAGCTGGACTAAAACCACTTCCACTCTATGTTAAACTTAAAAGAGTAACCTTAGGCTCTTGGTGAGCTAGGAATTGATTTGTAACCAGTTTTCAGTATTTTATTTTATTATTTTTTTCTCCTTGGTTACATCATCTGAGATTTAATTTGGATTATCCTATCTTTTGTCAAATAAAAGGCACCCAAGGTGTTCTTGTGTGTCACAACCTACTTCTGGTCTCTACCTGTGTTTCAGTTATCTGCCACCCACACCCTACGACAGCTATGCAACTGACTATCAAGAAGATGGAAAGGAGGGCCCTACAGTATGGGTCATTATTTTCCCCCTTTCCTTTTGGTCAAGCCTGACCCAATACTGGGTGAGGTAGTGTTCCCCCTCACCCTTATAGGGGTGTTATCTCTGCCCCAGAGGTTCTCCTCCTTCTTGGACAAACAGATGATCCTCACCTCCTCTCCTATCTTTCTGGAGGTTCAGGACAGAAGCTATTCAAGAGTGTTTTTTCCAAGCACCTCCCTGTTGGGAGTCTATATGTATATAAGTTGCAGTCTGATCCTTTGGAGTGACGGCCACTGTACGTTCTGAAGCCATCCACCATGGGATCTGTATATACTGTAGGTTCAGGGGTTGTAAGGGGAGGGGTTTATAAGTTTAAAAAATTGGGAGGGAAGGGGCACAAACTGTTTGGGCTTGTCATGTTCATTGGTTATAACAGGAATGTTTGGGAAAAAAGGAAATATAAAATGCACACAAAGATTTATTATCCAAGTTTATTGACTTCTGAACAACACAAATGTATTTATTTATTTATTTAAACAGCAGTTTGGAAAACCTTTGAGCCATAGGCTCATTTACAAAGGTACCTTGTCACAGTAAGACAAACGAAAATACACAGTATAACAGTACAACACAGTATAACAGTAACTTAAGACATAGATACAAACAAGCTGTAAGAGGAGTTATCTTCATGCTGGCTGCTTGCCCTTTTGGAGGTGGAGAGTGATCGGGTTGAATCCAAACTCCAGACATCTAAGAACAAAAAAGAAGAATAAAATTAGTAAAAAAACTTAATAATGGCAACTAATCCAATACAAATCTATTCTCAAAGTATAAATGAACTCCACGACCCAATAAAAAGATATCGAATTATGCAACAGATTAAAAACCAAAAAGCATGCCTTTATCTCCTACAGGAAACTCACCTTTCTGATTCAGAGCATCAGAAGTTGTGTTGAGGGAAAAGATATAGGGTCTTTGCTTCATCCCACCCTAGGGGCAATAAGAGAGGAGTAGCCATCTTGGCTTCCAGTGACACACCCTTAGAAATTACTAAAACCTGGATAGACACACAGGGCAGATTTATAATATTACAAGGCATATTATATGGCCAAGTCACAATAGCAAATGTATATTTTCCTCCACAAACGCCCCTTCAGACATTGAGGAGGATTACCTCCCTCCTTCTAAATCATCTACAGGGGCAACTTATAATGGGGGTGACCTAAATATGACCCTCTCCCCACATTTGGACTGTTCACACCCACATCAACATAGGTACAATAATATGGTCAAACATTTTGAAACAACTTTGAACCATCTAGGCATCATAGATGTGTAACGTTGCACTTTTCCATCAACCCCAGGGTATACATATCATTCCCCTAGATACCACACTTACTCCCGCCTAGCTAATTTTTTTACAACATGTGAGCACTTTTACAAAGTGCAGGACATATCCATAGGCCCCAAATTAATAGCAGACCATCACCCCTTAATTTTAAAATTGGATATGGGACGGGTGCCGAAGAGAACACTTTGGAGAATGAACCCAATATTGCTACAAGACAAAGAATTTCAGGAAATCATTACAAAATGAATTCCACAATTTTTTTAGAAGAAAATGCTAGCCCCACACTAACAGAAGCAATTTTATGGGAAGCACTAAAAGCCACAATAAGGGGGGAAACAATAGCACACACCTCTAGAAAAAAAAAAAAGAGAAAGGGAAGCTAGATATAAACAACTTATGGAAGAACTCCTGAACTACCAAATGCTATATAGAGATGGTGACTAGGAGCTCAATAGTAAAATTAGGGACACAAAGGCATCCCTACAAAAAAATTTAGACAACAAGACACAACTGGCATTGACCTACCTCCAACATACCAACCATGAAGAGGGACCCCAAGGAGCAAAGAAATTGGCATAGAAATTACGTTCAAGAAAACAGACCTCCACGATTGTAAAAATCAGGGACCCAACTACAGGGCAGATGGGCCACATGGATTCTCATATAACCCAAACTTTTTCCAAATTTTTCAAGGAGTTGTACTCAGAGGGAGAAGAAATTACTGAATCAGAGAGAAGGACCTTTCTGTCCCATTTGAGACTCCCCAATCTGGAAGAAACACAGATAAAATCTTTAGAGGAACCAATCTCTAGCAAAGAAATCATGGAGGTGATTAAAACCCTTAAGAATGGCTGACGCCCAGGCCCTGATGGATATATATCCAAATGGTACAAAACATTTTCACAAATTCTCTTCCCGAGTCTACAGCCTTTGTATAATGAAATAGCAAAGGGCGATTCCCCACCTTCCCCTTTGTGGATCTTAGCTACATTAACCCCAGTACTTAAACCACATAAAGACCCGATGACACCCATAACCTACCGTCCTATTTCCATTCTAAACAATGACTACAAGATCTTCACCAGTATCTGGGTTGCCAGAATTAAAAGATTCCTCCCATAAATCATAAACCCAGATCAATCAGGATTTATCCTAGGGAGGACCACCTCGGATAATATCCGAAAAACATTAATCCTCCAGGAGTATGTTCTAAAATGACAAATTCCAACAGTCTTCATCAGCCTAGATGCTGAAAAAGCTTTCGACAGGGTGTCCTGGTTGTTTTTATGGGACACTCTGAGAACTTTTCAATTCCCAACCTCATTCATAAAATGCCTTCAAAACCTATATACTTCTCCACAGGCCTATATGTGAACTAATGGAGGAATTTAATCTCCAATACAAATAAAATGAGGCACCCGCCAGGGATGCCCTCTTTCTCCAAGTTTATTTGCTCTGTACATGGAGCCATTGGCCTAGGTTTTACATATGGCAAGGGAAGTAGAGGGCATACCAATAGCCCAACAAGAGTACAAAACAAGCCTATTTGCAGATAACATACTTTTATCCCTGACTTCACCAGAAACCTCCATACCCGAGGCCTGGAAGATTCTAAAACAATATGAGGGATTAGCTGGTTTCAAACTAAATTACTCAAAAACAGAAATTTTAACCTGTAACTTTACCCCCTCCAAAACTTTGAAGAGAACTTTTCCATTCAGATGGCTCACAACAAAAATAAAATATCTAGGTATTAATATCCCACAGAATCCAGAGGTCTTGGAGTTAGTGAACCATGAACCACCGACAGTCAAAATCCAATCAGACCTAGCTAAATGGTTGCCACTACTTTTTACCTTTCATCAAAGAATAGACACTATTAAAATTAACATATTACCCAGACTACTTTATCTAATCCAAAACATAACTAACTTTCCCTCAGCATTTTATTTTAAATCCTGTGACAACATTATTTCATCTTTTATTTGGGGTCATGGGTGTCTGAGAATAAGTCTATCAATGCTGAAACTATCTTTAGCACGGGGGGGGGGTCAGCCTACCGGACTTCGCTTTATACACAAGGGCAACAGTCCTTCGTACAATACTGATGTGGTTGGCTGCTGATTATAAATCACCTTGTAAACTGTTAGAATTTAATCTAAATTATTTATTTGATATAACCAAGATACTGTTCTCCTCTGACGGATGATCCTTTCCCTCCAGGGATTTCCTAGGAATCACGGCCAACACATATCATATATGGAGGAAGTTGAGAAGAAAGAGTGATATCCGTATAGCTTATGAAAATTGTAAGCTGATATTGGAAGACAAATCTTTTCTTCCAACAACATCGGACCTCTCCTTTAGAGGATGGCGGTGACTAGGTTTATCTCACTTCTTCTAATTTCTATCACCACAGGGCATAAGCCCATTTGATCTACTGAAGTCAAAATTTAGCCTTAGACACTCAGATCAGTTCTGCTATTTTCAAGTTCAGAACCATATCTTAAGAAGCACATATATACAACCTATCCTATTGACTCCTGCACCAGGATTGTTGACATTTTTTATAACAGCCTTACAAGGGACATTTGAGGGCCATCTGACTGGAAACTTGTACGAGGTCCTTAGGGAGGGGATACCGAAAACTACAACATCAGTAATAACTGAGTGTAATAAAGATCTTGACTTGGAAATTCCATGGGAATCCTGGTTGGAAACAAACTTGATAACAGTTAAGCTAATTTCATCCCCTATGTGGTGGGAATTTGCGTGGAAGTGCAGGATTAGGTATTTCCGTTCCCCCCCAGGTCCTCAGTAACTATTTACCGGAGAGGTATGGCATGTGCTGACATAATTGTGGTTGTTGATGCACCTCATTGGGTCATATCTTCTGGTCTTGCCCATATTTAATTCCATTTTGGTTGGCACTTCAGACTGAACTCTTGAGGTGTCTAACTGAAACTATTGAATTAACAGCAGAACAGGTATTATTGGATGTTTACCCCGATCACTCTCCACCCTGGAAACACACCCTTATTCCAGTGTTCTACTTAGCAGCCAAGAAAGCTATCACCAGACGTTGGATGACTAATATAATACCATCTATTACAGACTGGAGACTAATTATGAAACAAATATATTATGCAGAAACTATCAACTCTAAAATCCAACACAGGGGACCAAATCACATGAGAAAATGGCAAATTTGGACATTATACCAAGCCTCAATTGATCCAGATTTCTCCCCCTAAATTAAGGAAGAACCAAAAGAGAACAGTAAATAAGGCTGGGGAAGGGGAGGGAAATTTCTAGCTCCCCTCTACTTGTTCTGTGGATTGGGGGGTCAAAACAACAATCAGGAAAATAAAATTGTAATAGGATCTCTGTGGAATGGGATTCATGGAGCTGAAGACATTCAAATAGTAAAGGTAATTGTAAGTAACCTGACTGACCACAAATAAGTACTTTTTGACTCCAATATGGTAAGAAATATGTTTCAGAATTAAGTATACTCACTCTTTCGAAAAGTATTGTTTTAAAAAAAAGTAAAATTGTTTAAGTCAATGGACAACAAAAGTATATATATGAACAGTATGGAGAAATGTGTGCAAAAACTAAGAATAAAAAAATAAAAAAAGAAAGATTTTGGGTGATAAACATATACGCCCCTCAGACTAAAGCACACAGGGTCTCTTTGTTCAAATTAATCCAGCCTTATTTACATACATCTAGTCTAGTGCTTTGGGCAGGGGATTTTAACTGTGGCACTGATAGGACAAATAGGGGAGGCAAAACAGACAAAACTTTTTGTGACTCAGTAGCTCTCAAAGATATTACATCCACAGCTAATTTGAAAGATGCAGATAGACAGTTTCATCCATCTGGAGGTAACACTTTCTTTAAGGGCCCACTTTCCACATGAATAGACTTTATATTCGTCTCTTGTATTTTAAATCTTACAAATAAAAAATTACAGGCCGGAGAATTCTCTGATCATAGATCATTAATGGTTAGCATACATTGAACACAAGCTCCAAGGAGCATAAAAAATTCCATGGAGGTTAAATAGCTCCCTAATAACAGATGAAAAACAGAATGGCAAGCTAGACTTTCAGTAGTGGAAATGTACAATGATGCTGCCACCTGGTGGGATGACACTAAATTAGGATGGAAAACCTTTTTTCAGGCTAAACTAGACAGAATGCTTATAAAGAATATCTTTCATATCTACAGCTCAGACATCAGCTCCAGAAACTAATCCCCCTTTCTGAAACAGATAAAATGGATTACACACCTCAGATTTCAGTAATTAAAAAGCAAATGTTAGATGCCCAATACAACAGAGCCAAATCACTGGAACAAGAATGAGATTTGGATCTACTGTGAAAAAAAGGGTCAATGGATCCCTTCAGGAAATGTAAAAATAGAATAGACCATAGAGTAATAACAAAACTAAACACAGACTCTGGGCATTCTGCTTCCTCACCAGAGGGCATTTTAGAACAAATAGAAGAGTATTTGACATCCTTAGTAGGGATGACCCTGAAAATTGTTCAGGAAATGTTTTGGAACTTGAATCTACCCCAAATACACATAGAGGATAGGACCTTTTTGGCTTCTTCAATCTCTATTGCTGAAGTCAACCAAGATATCTCTAGTCTCAAATCTGAGACGGCTCCTGGCACTGATGGGATTGGAGCTGAGCTTTATAAAACCTTTATACAGGATTTGGCACCAGCTTTAGAAAAAGTTTTTAATAGTATGCTGCATAATGAAGGCCTTTCTCAAAAAATGTATCAGGTTTATTTAATTTTATTATATAAGAAAGGGGCAAAGGAGGATCTCCAAAATTGGAGACTCAAACTTACTAAACACAGATTTGAAAATGTTAAGATTATGTTAAATAGGTTAGCTCAGGTAGCAGATTACTTGATTAGCCCCCTTCAGACTTGTGCACTACCTAAAAGACACCAGAGCGATAATCTCATTATGCTGCGGGAAATATTTTACAAAGCCTCAGAAGAAGATTTACAGGGTTACATTCTAGGGATAGATCAGGAAAAAGGCTTTTGATAAACTAGCCCATGACTTTCTTTTTCAAACTCTGAATGCCTTTGGTATTCCTAGTGTTTTCATTACTTGGATACAATTAATGTATAAAAATGCTGTTTGTATTCTGAATAGTAATGGGTTACTTGGGAAGGAAGTGAGTATTCGAAGAGGGGTGAGACAAGGGTGCCCACTTAGCTCTCTGCTCTACATGTTTTGTATAGACATCCAATTAAAGAAAATAGACAAAATGACCTAATACATGGTATTATAGTTTGCCCCAATTCTAGACCTATAAAAGCACTGGCTTAAGCTGATTTGGTGCTATGCTTGACCCCATCCATGAATGTGGATGCCCTGCTAGGTACATGTGTAAATTTTGCCTTATGCTCTGGCTCCAAAATTAATTATGGGAAAAGCTCTGGGGTGGTATTAGGAAACACCCCCTTACCAGATTGAAGTACTGTATGTAATATTACTGTTAAAAGGGGAACAATCACAATCTTGGGGATAGAATTTGGAGAAGAAGTGACAAGAATGCTAAACTGGAATAAATGTATACAGAGAGCCAGTAGGTTAGTAGGTAGTTGGAAAAGGCAAATATTATAAAAAAGAAGAGGGTACTTATTATCAAAACATTGTTAATACCAGTGCTCCTTTATGTAAGTTATGTTTTCCTTCCCCCACATCCCTTGTTTGTTTCTCTGTATAGTGTCTTCTTTCAAGCACTATGGGGGAGCTGTTTAAACCCCATAAAAAGGCAGATCTCTTACACAAAAATCCAGTAAGGAGGTTTATATATGATATACCCAGTGGCTTTCTTTTGCAGTATTCACTAATTTACAATTATGGTAATTCATTGAAGCCAGGATTCAAGCTATGGAAGGAATGTGTACAAGGGTGGTTGATCCCTTGTTTTGAAGCATGGGAAAAATCCAAACCTGTTTGGTTGCATAAAATCCCTTCCACGCCAGGGTATGGCAGGGAACAGATAAAATGCATGATGAGATGGGAAATCACAGTACAACAAATACAAACCTTAGACAGAAAAAGTGTATATAAGCAGATCATTATGAAAGAAACAGTACAATTTCTAGAGTGTCCTCAAAACAAGATAATGCACAATATTAATATGTTAAGCCTTAAAAGATTACTAGATTTTGCCTGGGACACTGGCTAGGTTTATATGGCAGATTAAATGTCAGAAGTAATAATAAACACAAGCAGATACAGGATAGGTATTGCTTGAGACAAATGTGTCCAGATATTAGAAACTCAAGAGCATTTATATTTAGAATGCAGTTCTGTGCGAGCATTTTGGAATTATATAGCAACTGCATGGAAAGAACCTTTGTTTGTAGGATTAACATACCCAAAATTAATGTATGGAATTCTTGAAGGTGGATGGGAAAAGTACAATGCTGACACCTTGTATATTGCATTGACAATCATCAGATATTATTTATGGCACTCTAGATGTGAGTGGACCATTCAGCAAAGACATGTGGGTTATACAGAAATTCTTAAGAACATTCAAATAGCACTTCAAAAAGTGTGGGGTTCTGATTGTAAAAGATTTAGGAATGAAAAAGTGAAATTGCTATGGGTTAATTTTGATCATTGGAATAACCCACCGTGATTACATGTTACGTTCTTTCTCTTGTTAAAATACTCAGAGGTCATTTATGTAAAGAAGAGTGAAATTAATTTTTTGATTATTTTGATTATGTATTGTTTGAAGCCCTAACTTAATAAAAATTCCCCAGCTCTTTTCAAAAAGTGTCATGGGAGCTTTAACATCCACCTGAATTACCACCAGAACAGGCAGATGGGACCTCGATTTAACATCTCATCCGAAAGATCGCACCTTAGGAGTGGGGGACCCCCACATGCTGCACTTCAGTGTCAGTATTGGGATTTAACTCAAGTGCCTGGTGTGGGGCTAGAACCCATAGCCTTCTGATCTCCCGGTCTCAATTGAAGGCCTTCTTGCCCAAAACAGTGCAGAGTGTCTTATAGCCCAAGCTCAGGAAGTTGCTCAAAGTCACTACATTCCTGCCAGAGTGTACCTCAGATTACTGGGTGTCGTTGAGGTACAGGTTAAGAAGCTTAGGAAAAAACAGGAGCAGTTGTAAAATTCACAACAAGAGTTTTATTATGAATACCAATAAAATAAAAAAATGTTAATGTTCAGAATAACTATTTTATAAAGGCCGAATACACAGAGAAGATCCATCTGAGTTTTCCTTCAATCTCTATGTCCCTCACAAGCAATTGCAGCTCCTTTTTCTTCTAAGTCTTTGCAATCCCCCTTCTTAACAAGCATCCTGTTTTTATCTAAAATGTTCTTGTGTATAGCAGGCAGGTGCAGCTAGAACACAATGTCCCAGAACTGAGACCCCTTTTCCACAGCTTCTGCAAAAGGCTTAAAAATTGCATTTCAGGTTAACCCCTTGAGTTCCCAATAACTTTTTGCAACCATCTCAGATTGTAATTATATACATTTCAACAGTAACACAATATAATTTCTAAACAAAGGGATGCCAATATCAGTTACATTTCCACATGATGATTTGCATATATTTTTATACAAGCATATATGCAAGGAAGGAAAAGACAGAATAGCAGGACTTCCGGTTCCGGTATGAACGAGTAAACACTCGTGACGAGAGGCTCCTGTCTACTATAACTAAAAGAGGCATTTAAAACAAAAAAAAAGGCTTAATCAGGACAAGGAACATTTGTACACTGTACCTGAGTGCCTCAACATGCGAGACGGTGAAGCAAAATCGAAATCGCTACCTCCCCTTAGCAGATCTAAGCGATTAAGACGAACGCTCCACGGAGGATCCAGAACAGAGAAACGAGCCTCAAATACGGCCCGAATTAAAAAAATCAACCCCTGCGGCCACTCCATCTAAAATGAAGGGCAAAAATAAAAGTGCAGCTATAGAAGGAAATCTAGACACAATTCTATAAGCAATAATGGAATTCTGGGGGAGAAGTGCGCAAATCACTGCAAGGGATCAGGTCAGAGTTGGGCACAGTGCAGACCCGCATGTCAGAAGCTGATGCACAGATCTCATACAATACTTCCAGGCTGGATAACCTGGAGGAAACAGTACGTTCTTTGGCCGCTGAGCAGCTGGCATCATCTTTTCAGCAAGAAGACACAGAAAACCGCAGGCACAGGAGGAACATAAGAATTTTTGGCCTACCCGAGGGAGAGGAGGAGAATGACGCTCTTGCTTACACAGATCACTTATTTAGGCTAATGTTAGATCTTGAGCCAGATCTCCATATAGACATTGAAAGGGCCCATTGAGCTCTGGGTCCACGACCAACTCGCCCTAAAGCCCGGCCACGATCATTCGTCATTAGATTTCTAAGTTTCCAGATGAAGGAACTTTTGCTTCGTAAGGCATGGCAGAGAGGAAAAGTGCTAATGGGTCAAAATCAATTAATCTTTGATAATGACTATGCCCCATGTACGCAGAGGCAATGAAGGGAATATGCTTTACTATTCCCAGCTTTAAGATCACAAAAACTTTGATTCCGTACACCATACCCAGCTAAGCTAACGGTATTGTATCCAGCCAGCCAGAAGACATACCAATCAGCATTAGAAGCAGCAAACGACATGCTACAGAAGGGTATCATCATGGAAAAAATGATGGAAGCATTAAGATCAAGGATAAGACAAGCAAACCAGGTAGAACACCAAGACCAGAAAATGTCACAGCTGCAATTAGGAGAAATTCTCAAACGGCTACAACAATACAGAAATCCATCACTAACAACTTGAGAGTTGAGGTAGAGGCAGTTAATTTTCTCTCCTTTGGCATTATTCCCCTTTCTAGGGAGTTCTGACTCTGGTGCTCAGCCTTGGGAATTGGGAGGTGGGGTTGGACTGGGGAGATTGAGGAGGGACGCCTTCTCTGGGTCCAGGCAACTGATAAATTATATAGGTTTTTCTTTCCAAATCCTCAGAATTATTCGACCAGGGCTGCCATCTGGTCCCTTTGAGCTCACTATTGGCGGGAAACCTCCAGGCCGGAGGGCTCTCCTTGAGGTAACTTTGCCCTCTCCCTTGTTTCTTCTGCTGGGCTGATGCTCCCCCGCTCCAAGACGGGCTCCTGTGGGACCTTTCCCTTCTGGGCCCCCCCTCACGGGGGATTGAGTCACCTTCCAATGGAAAAGGGGTGCCTATTTAACATAAGCCTCTGGATTGAACGTTTCATTATGGTAAAGGGGGGAAAGGGGGTTATAGTGAAATTCAACAAGGAATCAAAGAACTTTATTCTGTATACAAAATGCACATCCCCGAAGTCAAGAGTGAAAAGGGGGAAAACACCGAGATGTACAATATTTGACTGGAACTTTTGACACTGAATTCTACAAAAATAAATGCTATCAAAAGGACTGCTATCAAAAATAATTCTTAACCCAGAACTGACAAAAGAAATATGATGGGTAGAGGAGAGTAGCGATAGAATACAAAGGGAAAAGAGAAATGTAAAGCTGGCCTAATAAGGTGAAAGCTAGAGCCACATAGTTAAAATGAGGAGATGGGTTGACCTCTCATACGGAACCTTTGACATAAGGGTTGGGTAATGCCTGTTCCAAAAAGAGATGGATTGTTTCTCATCCCTCTTGGGGTTGTAGTACTAACACTAGGGGACTTTTGCCCCGGGGTTGGATTTTCAGCTCCACCCTCCCTCCTGTCTCTGCTTTCGTACCAGGAAAGAGGGTCTTGGAGGTCGCTCCTTTTAAGCACCCCTCCCCCCGGGAAGTCACAGTGTACAAAGTTATAGTTATAGTTATGTACAAGAAATTAGATTTTTATTTACATACTGTTGATCTGCATGTTTTGCGGCATTTATATAGTACAGTTAAATTTAAGGGTTAGTAATGGGGGGGAGGGAAAAGTTTCAAATATTGGGATAAGATTTAACATATCAGGGGTAGTTAAGGAAAAAAACACACACACGTGGAAAAACCTTGAAGGCATATATTTTACTAAAACGCAGACAGCCATGAACGGATTGAATTGAGAATGTTGTTTGAGAGACTATTTACTGCTGTGGGAATAGCCCTCACAAATGTAGGTTCTGTCTTTGGTCTTGAAAGTATTGGGGAAAGGTCTCCCACTCTGGACAAAGGGGGATTGGTCCGGATAAAAATTGTAGAAATTCTCCTAAAGGGGGAAAAAACAAACAAATAAAAAATGTCAAGCTTCTCCAATACGAATTCTCTCATACAATATTAATGGCTTGCATAATCCTATTAAACGTTCCAGATTTATACAAAGTATTTGAAAACAGGGAGCAGACATTAATATGATCAAAGAGACCCACCTCTCACAATCAGAGCATCTGAAACTAAGATGGGGGCAGAGATACGAGGTTTTCACTTCATCACACTCTAGTGAGCGTCGCAGGGGAGTGGCGATTATGATACCAGTATCTACTCCCTTTGAAATAACCCAGTCCCATTTTGATGTCCAGGGACGTTACGTTATCCTGCAGGGACATTTATATGGCCAGGAGGTGACACTGGTAGATGTGTATCTCCCCCTGCAGACAAATACCCCAGCAATAAGACACCTTTTTTCTAAAATCTTAGAATTACATAAGGGACAGTTAATAATAGATTTAAATATAACATTATCACCGAATAAGGACTGCTCCCACCCTTTAAAATATAGACAAACAAATGCTACTAAATACATAAAAAAATGTTAGACCATTTGGGATTGGTGGACATATGGCATTCAGTATTCCCATCAGATCCAGGATATACACACTACTCAACCAGACACCATTCTTACTCTAGATTAGACTATTTCATAACCACATGTGAACACTTAACTTTAATACAAGACATAGAAATAGGTCCTAAAATACTATCGGATCACCATCCTCTTATTTTAAAACTTGACTTAGGCAAAACTGAAAAACAAACAATGTGGCACCTAAACCCGTTCATTCTAAAAGATCCACAGCTAATGGACATAATGAAAAAAAGAATCCCATAATTTCTATTAGAAAACTCATCCCCAGATATTTCGGAAGCCATAACTTGGGACTCTCTAAAAGCTACACTTAGGGGAGAAATAATAGCTTATTCAGTTAAAAATAAAAGAGATCTAGATAATGAATACTCTGAACTGATGTACTATATTCAACAATACCAACTATTGTATAGGGATGGGGATAAAGTATTAGCACAAAAAATTAAAGATGCGAAAGCTTCCTTGCAAAAAATAATGGACGCCAGAATTCAACAAGCCCTGCTATGTCTTAAACTGAACAACTATTTGGGAGGTGCTCGGGGATCGCGTTGGTTGGCCCAAAAAATAAGAACACAGAAACACTCGTTCACCATAATTAAGGCCAAAAATGCCACAACAGGCTTGCTAACTTACAGGGATGAAGAAATTAGATGAATATTCACTGAATACTTTACCACTCTAGATCAGCAAAAGGGAAAAGATAGCCCAACCATTAGAAAATAATTTTTAAAAGATCTACCCCTTTTACAATTAACGGAAAATCATAAAACAATACTAACAGCCCCAATTAAAGCAGAGGAAATTCAGAAAGGAATCAAGAACCTTAAACATAACCATTGTCCGGGACCTGATGGATACACCTCTGAGTGGTATAAGCAATTTAGAGAAGAGATCACACCACAAATGCTGCGGGTATACGCAGGGATTGTAGGGCCGTCCTCCTCCCTCTTGGGATTACGCGATGTTGTCACCCATCCCAAAACCAAATAAGGATTCCTCAATGCCATCCATGTGTAGATCTATTTCTATTTCAAATAATGACTATAAAATTTTTATGATGATATGGTCGGCAAGGCTGGAAACAATTATGCCTTACATCATACACCAAGATCAGACAGGATTCATAAAAAAGAGAAATACAACAGATAATATTCAGAGAACTTTTATTCTGATTGAATATATTCAGAGTAGAGGGATCCCAGCGGCCCTGCTAAGCCTAGATGCGGAGAAGGCTTTCGTCAGGGTGTCCTGGGACTTTTTATGGGACACCCTGTCGAAATTCCAACTCCCAGACTCCTTTGTGAGATGGCTGAAGAATATATATAACACCCTCTGAGCATATGTTCGTATTAATGGGGGCTTGTCCCCTCCTTTTCCCTTATCTTGTGGCACGCGACAAGGGTGCCCATTATCACCCCTGCTATTTGTTATCTATATGGAACCCTTGGCATCGGCACTCCGTGAGGCCAGGGAGGTAGAGGGAATTCCACTGGGCCAGAGGGAATACAAACGTAACTTATTCGCAGATGATATCTTGTTGACCTTGTTGTCTCCGGAAACTTCCATACTGTCAGTATGGCACATACTTAATAAATTTGAAATAGCAGCGGGATTTAAACTTAATATAAACAAAACTGAAGTGTTACTTCTAAATTTTTGTCCTAACAATTCACTACATCGGACTTACCCTCTAAAATGGAATTCCACTAAAATTAAGTATCTTGGAGTACATCTTTCCTCAAATTTGGAGGTAATAGAGACAATAAATTACGAACCCCTGACTCAAAAAATTATGCTAGACCTTAAAAAATGGTCTGCCCTGCATCTGTCCTTCTTTCAGTGAACAGAACTACTATGGATGAAAATACTACCCCAACTTTTATATCTATTTCAAAACATCCCCTTTTTCCCCTTCCAGATTTTATTTTAAGTCTTGGGGGAAAAAACCTTCTCTGGTTTCATATGGGGTAACCAGAGACCCAGGATATGCTTTTCAATCCTAGCATTATCATTGGCCCAAGGAGGTATTAACCTCCCTAATTTAGAATTATATGCCATATCAGCCTTTCTTAAAACACTGATTTTATGGATGTCTGGGAAATTTTCGGCTCCATGGAACACATTAGAGTTCCATATTAACGATATGCATGATATCCACAGGCTTCTTTTTTCCTTCAAGGGAAAAAACTCCTCCACTTAGGAATTTTACTAAGATCACATCCAATGCACTAAAAGTATGGTACAGGTTAAGAGAAGGACCATATCTGGATCAGGTTTATACTTACTGTAAAATATTTTCTCTGGATGAATTATTTACTCCATCCCATTCAGACCAAACCTTTATGAGGTGAAGTTTCTAGATGAGAAGGGAATACGTCCATTTGAGGAGATGAGAATAAATTATGGCCTAAGAAGGAATGACTTCTTTAGATATTTGCAAGTTCGAAATTATGTGCTGAGAAAAAGGAACATAGAAGTCAAAATACCAACCCCTGTGACCCCAAACCTAAAATTATTTATAGACACCATAAAGGGACACCTGGGAGAACACCTGATACTGAATACTTATAAAAGCCTCAGAGACCTAACCCAGGAATCGACAATATCTATTTTAGAGAAGTGGAATGCAGATTTGGGCCTTTCTATTTTCCCTTCCCTCTGGTCACAAACAACATTGCAAGCCATTAAGATTACCTCCTCCACCTTCTGGAGAGAATATGCATGGAAATGTAGAGCTCATTATTTCCGTCCACCAGCTTTATTGGCCAAATACTTACCTAAATCATATGGCCACCGCTGGAGAGGTTTGCGGGTGCACCCTGGCCAACCTAGGACATATAATGCGGTTCTGTCCGATGCTGATGCCATTCTGGTGCTCTCTCCAGGAGGAATTAACAAATTGCCTAGGCAACACGATAGAATTAACAGCCGAGATGGTTTTACTATCAATATATCCAGACCGGTCCCCCTCTTGGGTAAAAATATTAATGCCAGTTTTCTTACTTGCAGCCAAAAAAGTGTTGACTAGAAAATGGATGAAAAAAGTAATACCTACACTAGAAGAATGGAGGGAAATGAGATAACAATATACAAAATGGAAGGTTTGTCAGCAAAATTACAAGATAGAATGACAAGCTTCCAGAACAAATGAAGAGGCTGGTCTCTATACCAAGCTCGTATAGATGTGGAATTTGTTCCCTGAAGGGAAGAGAGAGAGAGGAAGGGGGTGGGTGAAGAGAAGAAGGGAGGAAAAGGGATCAAAGAATACCCCCCTTTTTTTCTCTCTCCTCTATACATTGGAACAAGGATGAAAATATCCTATTTATCAAAGTAATGCTAAAAATGTAAACTAAATAAGGGTAGGCTGTAACTGTCATAAAATGTACATTCAATGTGTGTGACTTGAAAAACCTTTTAATAAAAATCATATTCAAAAAAAAAAAGAAAAGACAGAATAGCAAGGGAAGACTGAGAGACAGTGAGAGGCAGATAATTGCGAGAATGTTGGAAGTGGTTAAATCCTAGGTCTCATGGGAAAATTTGGTTGCGCAACCAGACAGACAAGAGACAGGAAAGGACAGAACAGATCCCTGTATTTCAACTCTCCATAACAACTGGGACAGGGTCCTATTCTATCCTGTCACATACACCCCACTCCTTAATAGGGAACTTGTTTTATTAAACAGGTTTCAAAAACTTTCAATTCATTCTCTAATAATATTAGCTTCTAACTTTCAGAAATTAAGCACATGTGCAGTATCCTTTTTTCTATAACAGTACAGTAAACAGTAAAGTTTGAACTCATACATTTGTTTTTCAACCTTCAGAACCCTCAATTCCTGATCCATACCGTGACAGAAAATCAGCATTGCTATTCTCTTTACCAGATTTGTGTATCACGTTGAATTTAAGTGGCTGTAGTGCCAGGTACCACCTTCTTTTTTTCTCTTTTCATTTCTATTTATCGCCTACCTTCCAGGGCATCTCTCGGGCTGTTCTCACTCAACCTGCAGTCCCTAACCGCCCACCTGAACCACTCACCTCGACAGTAGCATTGGTATCAGGATTTCCATCTCTCCCAGGCTCCTTAGAGAGGCCAAAGATCCTCAGGGGTAGAGTCGAGGATTGTGGCTGGTGATGGACGTGTGGAGCCTTGGTTCCTGGAGATGGCCGTCACCTCACCCGGCTGGTAGGGTTTTTTTTTTTCCTTGCTTGGTTGTTGTCCCTCCTGGAGCTCAGACATGCAGTGATGTCTCCCGACATCCGCCACAGCTCTGCACCCTCTACTGTAGCCCAAAGCATATGCAGTGCCTCCAGCTTCCACCAGGGACCACTGCTGTGCCGGGCGAACCCTGGATCCCTCCCCAGAGAGAGGAGAGCTGTCCTCCAGATGCTCAATCCTTTCTCTCCCCTACCAACCCCCAGTGGCCCAGGCTCATTCCCAAACCCATGTCGCCAGCATGACGTGAGATGCGGCGTTCAGTGCTTCAACACTCAGCGCCACTGGGCTAGCTCACTAGGTACCACCTTATGATTCTGGAATTTTTATCTTTCATTTTGTTAAGCCAACAGAGAGGATTGTGATCTGTTATAAATACAAAGTCAGTTCCTAGCAAATAAAATGTAAGGGACTCCATGGCCCACTTTGCTGCTAAACATTTCTTTTCAATGGTGGAGTACCTTTTCTCTCTGTCATGCAACTTCCTACTTATGTACAGAATAGGATGTTCCTTCCCATCTATATTTTGACTCAGTACTGTACCAAGGCCTACCTCTGATGCATCTGTTTGTAACAAAAATGGTTTCTCAAAATCTGAGTTTCTTAAAACAGGGTCTGAACATAATGCAGCCTTAATGGCTTGAAAAACTTCATCATGCTCTGGGGTCCATTTCACATTATTTGAGTACCGTTTTTTTCTGAGTTCAGTGAGGGGAGTAGCTAACTCAGCAAAGTTGGGAACAAATCTCTGATTATAACCAGTCAGACCTAAAAATGAACTGACGTTTCTTTGTTTTAGGGACAGGGCTGTTAGCTACAGCTTCTATTTTAGAAGTTTCTGGCTTAACTTCTCAATTTCCCAACACATAGCTCAAATATCTGGTTTCCTGCATGCCCAAAGCACATTTGGTAGTATCAATAGTCAGACGATGCATTTTTGATAGCTTGGATAACTGCTTGTAGATGTTCCAGATGGCTTTTTCCAGTCTGGACTGTACACCATGACATCATCCAGGTATGCAGCACAATAACCAGTGTGAGAGGATAAAATTACATCCATGTACCACTGGAATATAGCTGGCGCACCATGTAAACCAAATGGCATGGTGGTGAACTGATAGAATCCAACAGGAATGGCAAATGCAGTTTTGTCTCTGGATTCTTTAGCTAAAGGGATTTGCCAGTAACCCTTGGTGAGATCAAGGGTACTGATATACTTTGCACTCCCCAGTCTGTCCACCAAATCATCTATTCTGGGTATAGGATAACTATCAAATTCGGTCACTTGATTAAGTTTCCTAAAATCAAGGCAGATTTTAACACCCCTTTCTTTTTTGTTTACAGTTACCATTGGAGATGACCAAGCACTCCTCAATTCCTCTGTGATACCCAATTCTTTCATTTTTTGTATTTACTTAACCACGTCAGCTCTTAACCGCTCTGGTAACCTGTATGTCTTTTGCCTAGTAGGGTGAGCATTCCTTGTCACTATTGTGTGCTCAGCCTGGTACTGTGGTAAAAGTACTGTTAAATGTATTTAACACATTACAAATTTCTGCAGTTTGCTCTGAGGTTAAGGAAATATTTATCTTTACAGCATCAGCAGATCTTACTTAGAGAGGAAGCTCTTGCAGCAGGTAACACGTATAGGACAGTAGCCAGCTGGTGACAGGACCCCATGGCAAACTTCTTTCTAGCAGTACCAAGCGGGGACCGCCCCCGACCTCAGCCCACTCCCGATGTCCCACATGGTATAAGAGGCAGCGGTCCCCAGCATGACCCAGTTCTTTTCTTGCCATCGATGTGTGCTCAACAGCATCGCAGCCCGACTCATGCCAGTTCAACCACAGTTTTTTTGCCGTTTTTGAAAAATTGTCATTCGTTGTTTCTTTCGTCATCCATTGTTCTTACATGTCTTCTGTAGGAAACAGATCCCCGCCAAGGATGACCACATGGCCTGTTTCTTCTGTCTAGGCCCGGACCACAACCCACATGCTAGGCCTTCAATAACTGGACTTGCATCCCTCACCAGAAGTCCCTCCAGGCCTTTCTCACACAGCAGCAGTTGGCAGTCATGCAGAGGGGTTCCTCCTCTGAAAGGGAATCTTCTGATCATCCTCACAAAAGCTCTGAGAAACATCGCTCCTCAAAGTCCAAGGAGAAGCGCAGGGAGAAGGAAAGAGAAAGGGAGAAGTTCCACTCCAGGTTACGATCCTCCGGATCTCTTACTGCCTCCAGGTCCAAGTCATCAGGCCATGATTCCTGGCTGACAGTAGTCAAAGCCCCGGCCACTTCTGGTGGTTCAGGCGTGAAAGAGAAGACACCGGGGTCCTCTGGCATGACGCTCCAACCGATCAAGATCTGGCCTTCATCTCTGACTTCTGGCTGATCATCGGACCCAGGTAAGGTCCATTCTGCCCCCCCGGTCGACCTCTGTATGTGGTGCTGACTCCCAGGAGAAGGCTAAGTCCTCACGTAAGTTGACAGGGAGGTCCTCCTCCCGCTCGCCTAAACAGGCCTCTAAATCAGAAGAGAAATGCCCTATTCCACCGTCGGACAGGCACCATTCTGAAAAACCTTCAAAGTCTACGTCGGACCCTCACTGACATCAGTCTGTGGATGGCGCTTCTAAGGCCATTCAAACACCTCTTCCTCTGGCTAGATCTCTCCTTCACCCCCAGCATCCTCACCCCGATTAGACATTAGGGCAGATGACACACCACCACCAGAGGACCTGACACCGGTTCATGGAGTCCCTTCTGGACCCGGCGACGGTCACAATACCCTGTCATCACCTCCAGTTTATCCACCGACACCAGACCAGACTGACATCGGTACCAGCGCCGGAGCACCCGGCCTGTCATTGGACCCGGCTCCAGGTTCCCTGAAACTGAACCTGAGCCAGGTGAAGGACCTTTTCTCCCACTGGTGGGATACTATCAAGGCTGACATCCTTCCACTGAAACCTCCTCTGGTTACGCTGGTGGAACTGGATCTGGCCCCGAACCTGAACGGGTGTACCCAACCCGCGGACGATGTGATCCCCCAAACTCACTCAGACGAGGATGGGGGCAAGCAGCCTATCTGCCCTGAAAGGCCACGCAAGAGGCTAGCCAAAAGAAAAGGCCACAGATCCAGGTTGAGGAGCTCCAGTTCCTCCAGTTCTCCAGTCAGGCATCGTCATAAACGCAGGAGGCACTGCTCTCCTTCAGTCTCCTCCTCCTCCAGTTCCTATCACCCGTCAGACACCTCCATCTCGTCCTTCCAGGAGCCACCTTCAGGGGAGCCTGAGGGTACACCCAAGTCCCCACCAGATGACTCATCTTTCATGGAGGTAATGCAGCAGATTCAGGCTAACATGGACTGGGACACAGAGGATCTGGACCCTAGGCATATGAGGCTTGCCAAATACCTCAGACAAAAGGATCCTAAGCCGGTAGATCTTCCTGGACATAAAGTTTCCACCACTCATTTACACTAATGGGAGTTCACCGGAGGCACCAGGACCCAGCGGGAGCAAATTTTTTCAGGAGGGCTGGTAGCTGAGATGGAGCCGTGAGGAAGCAGCACCGCGAGCCCCGGCTCATGCGGTAATGACTATCTCGGCGTTGACTCTCCAACCGCCTCTGTTCCTTTTTTCCTGCTGTCGAGTGCGCTTCAGTGTCAACGTCGCTCGCCGGCCGGGAGTTAAACTTCACTAGTAGTAATAGTTCAGTTTATTGTTTTGTAGAATATTTAGAATCGGTACTGATTATATTACTAATTTCAACAGTTGTACAAGAGAAGTCTTCAGCCCTCCATTGACGGAGTCGACCATGAGCGGGTCAGGTGACGGTAGGGAGACTTCTTATGAAAGCTGTTCAGTCAGCCGGGCTGGGTCCAGTCCACCGCCCTCCCTGGAGGGGGGGTCTGACAACAGACGGTCCAATGCTCAGGGAGATGGGCAGTCCCCCCAAAAGTATAAAAGGAAATGGTCCCATTCTCAGCACCATTCGGCCTCGGGTTCTTCTTCGACACATAGGTTGAAGAAGAAACAGCATCACTCGAGGTCACCCTCTGTTACGTCTGCGCAGAGATGGTCAGTTATTAGGGCCAGGCACTGGTCTTCACCTCTGTCAGAGTCACCGGTTTCTGTCTCTGGTGGCTGACCTCTTAGACACTGGAGCTCCTCTCCGCCTATTGGAGGAGCTTCCGATGAGCAGTTTCACCAGTGGGCTGCTCTTATGGAGCAGTGGGCTTGGAGGTTGGTCCAGTTGCCCGAGCAGGTCGGTTCGACACTGGGACCTTTGAGCCATTCAGTTTCAGAAGGATAGGTGGGGCAATTGGGTCTTCCTAGTCACGCGGCTCCTTCGGTGCCGTCGATTCCATGCTCGGGTGTTTTTCTCCCTCACATGGCTGCGGCGCAGGGGTCCACACCAATGCCTCTATCTCCTGACATTTTTCCATCTTTTACTTCAAATCACAGTTTTCAGACCCCTGTGACACTCTTGGTGCTGCAGGCTCTGTCGGTGTTGGGGGCTCTCTTTGCGACATTTTCCATGATGGCACCAGGGATGAGTGCGGCGCCGTCCGGCCTTCAGGGTTTTTTGACTACGATTCTTTCTTCTTCTATTCTTCCTCCTGATTTTCACTCCTTTCCTGTCTATACAGTCCCCAGTAGGCTGTCAGGAGATGATTTTGAGCCTGATCCAGATCTTCACCTGGGTGATGATGTTGATGACACTGCCCTGGGAGCAGGGATCAATCTTCCTGCAGTCTGTTGTTGAAGACCTTTCCTTTAAGTCTCTGCTCAAGAATTTAAATTCTGCTCTTTCTCTCCAGACTACAGAAATTGATCCTGGGAAACTTTTGTGTCTCTAATATCTTCATGTCCTGGAAATCCCTATGGATTTAACCCCTCCGGTACAGCCCTCTTTCGAGACCCTTTCACAGATGGTGTGGAAGAATCTGGCTCTCATTCCTTCCGTGGCCAAGTCCATAGATAGGAAATATGCTCCTCCCAAGGATTGACCCATTTTGGCCTCACAAGCCTTTGCTGATGCCATAGTGGTCCTGGCAGAGAATGATAAGGCTGTCCTACCTCGGGGATCTACAGCCCTGCCTATAAACAAAGAATCTCACAAGATAGAAACCTTAGGTAAGAGAGTCTTTGCCACCTCAATGCTGGGTATGCACATTGCCAGCTACCGGGGCTATTTTTCTCAACATGAGTATGTCCTTTGGCATTCACTCAAAGCAATGGTAGAAACTCTGCCCAAATCAGAGGTTAGCTCAGAGTTACTTCAAACCATAACAAGGGGTATCGAGTCCAATAACCAACAGGTTAAAGCTGCAATGGACTTCTTCGATACCACTTCCCGGGTGGCGGTGGCTGGCATCTGCATCCATTGCCACTCTTGGCTGCGTACTTCAGGCTTCACGAATGATGCCCAGCAGCAAGTCATGGCCTTAACTTTCAGTGGTAGGTATATGTTCGGACCTCAGGTGGAGCAAGCACTGGAGGCCACACAGAAGACTAGGTCTGCCATTAAGACAGCCAGACCTGTGCCTGCCCCCTCCCAAGGGGGTGGCAACAAGCGGCAGTTTCACAACTGTCAGTTCTTTCAGGGCAGAGACAGAAGAGGTTTTAACAAAAAACAGAACTCTCAGCTGCAAAAGAAATCACAGCAGAAGGCACAAGGGCCCAAAGTGCCGAGTGCCACCTTCTGAGTTTCTGACCCCAGTCCCACCTCAGCTGTCTGAGGGGGACTCCTCCTCAGTAGTGGGAGGACATCTGACTCAGTTCTACATCCAGTGGAAATCTATAACATCAGACAAATGGGCCCTCTGGATAATCCGCGAGGGGTAGTCTCTCAATCTTTCAGAAACCCCTCCAGATCATTCTTCCAAACAACAGCCCAGGCTGTCAGCAGTACAGTCAGACCTTCTTGCTTCCGAGGTACAAGGCCTTCTGAACAACAGGGCAGTAGAAGTAGTTCCTCTGGATCAACAAAACACAGGTTTCTATTCCCATTACTTTCTGGTCCTAAAGAAAACCGGCGGCATGCACCCCATTCTGGATCTCAGAAAGTTAAACAAGTTCCTTCACAAGGAGAAGTTCAAGATGATATCACTTGGTACCCTGCTACCTTTGATTCATCGACATGATTGACTAGCCTCCCTGGACATGCAGGATGCCTACCAACACATTCTCATACACCCAAAGCACCACAAATACCTAAGGTTCCTGGCATTGGGTCAACACCATCAGTTCAGAGTCCTGCCCTTTGGGCTGTCCTCGGTGCCTTGCGTTTTTACAAAGTGCTGTGCAGTTCTCGCAGCACGTCTAAGGAAAATCGGAATCCAAGTCTTCCCATATCTGGACGAATGGCTTCTAGCAAGCTTCTCCAGGCAAGAGACGCTGGAGGCCTTGGCTCTGACCTCAGACTTCCTCATGTCCATGGGAGTCCTGCTGAACCTCAAAAAGTCATAGTTGTAGCCCTCCTAGAAGCTCCTCTCCATAGGAACCCTTCTGGATACTTCCTGTGCAAAAGCTTTTCTTCCAGAGGACAGAAGGAGCTATATCCTACAGAGCTTAGTTCGAGCTCTCTCAGTGCAGTGAATGATGGGTCTTATGGCATCCTCAGTGTTCTTTGTACCTTTGGCTCATCTCCACATGAGAACCACTCAGTGGATGCTCAGTACTCAGTGGTCCCTCACCACTCACCCTCAGTCCTTTCTCATCAAAGTGACAGAACCCCTAAAGAGGTCCCTCACCTGGTGGTCTCTGGAGGACAACCTTCTGGAAGGATATCCCTTCTCCCCTCTGGATCATCAGATCTCCATTACCACGGATGCGTCCCTGATGGGTCAGGGAGCTCACTGCCAGGATCTGCGCACCCAGGGCACGTAGACTCAGGACGAGTCTCAACTCCACATAAACATTCTGGAAATGAAGGCCTTCTATGCAGTCCAGGCTTTGAAGGACATACTGTGTCCTTCAAATGGACAACAAGGCAGTGATGTATTACATCAACAAAAAGGGTGGTGCACACTCTTATCCACTATGCAGGAAAGCTATGAGAGTGTGGGAATGGTGCCTAGAGCACAAGGCTCTGATTCAGGTGGTCTGTCTGCCAGGAGTACAAAAGGAACTGGCAGACTGTCTCAGCAGAATGGAGGTAGATCCTCACGAGTGGTCTCTCAATTTAACTGTTTTTCAGTCACTCTTCAAAGAATGGGGAACTCTGGACCTGGACCTTTTTGTGTCTCCACACAACGTAAAACTACCTCTCTTCTGCTCCAGAAATCCAAGACCTGGCATTTTTTGTCAGGATGCATTCAGGCTGCAGTGGACAAAATGCTTTCTGTACACATTTCCTCCTCTTCCCCTAATTCAGAGAGTACTGCTTAAATTGGAGGCACATGAGGGCAGAATGATTCTCATTGCCCCGTTCTAGCCTCATCAGATTTGGTTTCCTCTGATCAACAGGTTATCAGAAACCTCTCCGAAACTGCCTCCCCTTCAGATGAACCTTCTGAGACAAGGCCTGGTAGTTCATCCCACCCTGAGGTCTCTTCACCTCCACGCCTGGCTCCTGAGGAGATAGAGGTGAACAAGTTTAATGTTTCTCGTAGAGTTTCAGATATTCTTTTAGCTGCAGGCAAGCTAGCTACCAGAAAAACCTACACAGCTAAATGGAAGAATTTCTCTATCTGGTGTGCAAAATCCTCTTGGAATCCTTTTTCATGCCTACCGAATAAAGACTTGGAGTATCTCTTAGACCTCTCAAACACAGGTATGCAATACTCCAAAGTTCATCTTTGTGCAATTTCGGCATATCATGAGCGAGTACTTTCTATGTCTCTGGCTTAGCTTCCTGTAGTTAAGAGGTTTCTTAAGGGCATTCTGCATACCAGACCTCCTATTAGACGTCCAGTTGCAGCCTGGGACATTAACCTTGAGCTAGACATGTTCACTTTTAAACCTTTTGAGCCTCTAGCTACTTGCGAGTTAAAATTCCTCACTTGGAAGATGGCCTTCTTGGTGGCCATTACTTCTGCTTGTAGGGTATCAGAAATACACGCCTTGGTCACAGACCCCTTCCCCCCTGTATACTGTATTTCACAAAGACAAAGTAGTTCTTAGGAATCATCCTAAGTTCCTTCCTAAAGTTATCTCAGAATTTCATCTGAATCAACCTCTAGTCCTTCCTGCCTACTTTGATAACTTCCAGCATGAGGGAGAGCGCACCCTTCATTCTCTGGATGTAAAGAGAGCTTTGCGCTTCTATCTGGACAGAACAAAAGAAATTAACAAGGCTCAGCAACTGTTTGTCTCCTTCAGCATGACCTGGCTGGGTCATCCTGTTGCTGTCAGGTGCATTTCAGAGTGGTTGGTGGCATGCGTTCTCCACTGTTACTCCATGGCACAGGTCAAGCTGGAAGGCAGAGTGTACGCTCACTCTACCAGAGCAGTCGCGGCATCTCTGGCAGAAATTCGTAATGTACCCATTGCAAACATTTGCAATGCAGCTACCTGGAGCTCCATGCACTTTTCTTAAGCACTATACCTTGGACGTCCATGCCAGACAGCATCAGTCCTTTGGCAGGACAATTCTTAATGGACTTCTGTCCTAAAAAAGTTAGTTTCTCTCTCTCCCACCGCCCATCTCAGGGGATTGTTTTAGCTCGGTACTCTCCCATTAGTGTGAATGAGTGGTGGAGACTTTATGTCCAGCAAGGCATGGAAATGACGTACCTACCGTAATTCTTGATCTTCTTGGACGAAGTCTCCACCACTCATTCACACGCCTGCCTGCCATCCCCCGAGCTCACTTCTCTGTTTATGGTCTTCACTCCTTCAATCTTTGAGCTGTGAAGACTTGGTCATTTGACCCTGCTTACATGGGTCATTCGGACTATCTTGTATCTGATTTTTAGGTTAGTCCTCTCTAGGTTAGTTACGCTGCACCTCCTCGGGGGAAAAAGGTACTGAGGTGGTTGGAGGGTCGATACTGAGATAATCTATACTGAGCGAGCCTGGCTTGTAGTGCCGCTCCCTCGCAGCTCCACCTCAGTGCCATCCCTCCTGAAAAAGTTTGGCTCCCGCTGGGTCCTAGCGCCTCCGGCGTACTCCCATTAGTGTGAATGAGTGGTGGAGATTTCATCCAAGAAGATCAAGAATTACGGTAGGTACATCATTTCCATTTCCTGGTCCCGAAGAAGTCAGGAGACTTGAGGCCCATCCTCAACCTCAGCAACCTGAATTGGTCGGTCAAGTACAAACACTTCAGGATGGTTTCTATTTAGAGCCTGCTCCCCATGGTCCATCAGGGAGACTGGTTAGCATCTCTGGATATGCAAGATGCCTACCTTCACATGCTGCTAGCCAAATGTCACAGGAAATACCTCCAGTTTGCTTTCCAGGGCAGGCATTTCCAGGTCAGGGTGTTGCCCTTTGGCCTCTCATCAGCTCCCAGGGTATTCACGAGGTGCCTGGTAGTGGTGGCCGCAGTGCTTTGGAGGAGGGGACACTGTGCATTTCCATACCTGGATGATTAACTTCTCTTGGCCCAGTCCAGTGAACACCTTCAGTGTGTTATTCAGGATACTTGCACTCTCATTTGGAGCCTGGGGATCACCATCAACTCAGCAAAGTCATCCCTGATCCCTTCACAGTTCCTTCCATTCATAGGGGCCTTCCTAGACACAGTCAAAGGAAGGGATTTTCTGCCACGGGACAGGGCAGTGCACATTTGGGCTCTAGCCAGTCAGATCTATTCAGCATCCACTGTGCCAGCCAGACCTGCTCTGGTTGTTGGATCACATGGCAGCGTCCATCATCACAGTCCCTTTCACGAGACTCTGGATGAGGACAATCCAGTGTCATAGGACCAGTTCGCTTGGAACTACTCTGGTGGATGACGTCACCCGTCCTGCGGGAAGGTACTCCCTTTCGGAGGGCAATTCCCAACCAGGTCCTTACTATGGACACTTCAAATTCAGGATGGGGTGCACTTGGACATACACAAGACTCAGGGATCCTGGTCCTTGACTGAGGTGTCCCTCCATATCAACATCCTAGAGATGAGAGCTATTCTCTATGCTCTCCAAGCCTTGGACACGGTGGGTGTTCAAGCCTGGACACCTCCTCATTCAGACGAACAACATGTCAGTGTTTTTGTTTTACCTCAACAAGCAAGGAGACACACACTTGTATCCCCCTGTTCAGGGAAGCTATGAGGGTGTGGGATTGGGCCATAGCCCATCAGATAACTATCTCACTGGTCCAAGTACCCAGTGTTCAAAACACACTAGCAGATGCCCTCAGCAGAACAAGGTCACTTGTGCATGAATGGTTGGTTCTCCACTCAGTGGTTGATGACCTATTTGTCACGTGGGGGACACCAGAATTTGACCTTTTCGCTTCTGCCACCAACGCAAAACTGCCCAGTTTTTGCTTGCTAGATCCTGAGCCTGGTGCTTTCTGGCATGACGCATTGTCCCTCTCCTGGAAGGGGAGATTCCTGTATGCCTTCCTCCCTTCAGAGAGTTCCTCTCAAGGTGCGACGGAGGGGACAATGATGATTCTGATAGCCCCGCTGTGGCCCTGTTAAATTTGGTTTCCACTGTTGCAGCATTGGCTGTGGTTGTATCAGTCTCACTTCCACTGAGCAATCACTTAATATCTCGGGACAATGGGACCTTGGTTCATCCGAACTTGCGATCCCTGCATCTTCATGCATGGCTCCTGAAGACCTAGTCAAACTTTACTTCAGAGTTTTGGACAAAGTAGCCAAAGTCCTGGTGAAGGCTAGAAAACCCTCCATGAGAGTTACATATGCCATGAAATGGAAGGGGTTCTGTCTTTGTGCCATGGCACACCACCTGGATCCCATGGCCTGTCCCGTTAACATCATGCTGGAATACCTGTTATCCCTGTCGGAGTCAGGGTTGAGTTGCTCCTCCATAAAGGTACACCTGGCCACCCTTCTGCCTATCACACCCCTGTTCAGGGCTGAACGGTGGCCCAATTGGAGGTGACCCACACTTTTCTCAGAGGTATACTCCACATAAAGCCCCCTATCTGGGATCCTGCTCCCCCTTGGGATCTTCTGTTTGTTTTGGAGAAGCTGACCCTTCCCCCATTTGAACCCGCTATGGATTGTGAGCTACATTTCCTGTCCTGTAAAACATTGATCTTCATGGACATAGTCTCCACCACTCATTCACACTGATGAGATCTACTCCAGAGGCGCTAGGCTCCAGCGGGAGCCAAATATTTTATGAAGGGCCGGCGCCGTGGTAGGAACCACAAAGAAGAGGCGCCATGAGCTAGGCTCATGCCGTATAGACTACCTCGGCATCGACCATCCAACTGCCTCAGATCCTTTTTTCCCCTCCGTCGATTGTGCTTCAGTGACGATGTCGCTCGCCCACCGGGAGTCAAAACTTCAAGCAGCTTTTCAGTGTCATTTAGTTTATCTTAGCTTTATTGTTTTGTACAGAAATAAAGTAAAAGAATTAATTTAGTTAATTTTCATTAAGAGATGTCTTCAGCTGTTCTTCATTGGAGTCAAACATGAGTCGAACAGGTGACGGTAAGGAGACTTCACATGAAAGCTGTTCAGTCAGCCGGGCTGGGTCTGGTCCACTGCCCTCTCCAAAGGGGGGGGGGTCTGACTACAGGCAGTCCAGTGCTCGGAGGGAAGGGCAGTCTCCTCGAAAGCACAAAAAGAAGTGGTCGCACTCTTGGCACCGCTTGGCCTCGAGCTCTTCTTCAGCCTCTCGGTCAAAGAAACGTCACCGCTCGAGGTTGCCTTCTGGTGTGTCTGTGCATTGGTTATCGAGGATGGGGACCACTCTCCGGTTTCTGTTCCCAATGCCCGGGATCCTCAACTCCGAAGTCCCTCCCTGCCCGCGGGGGGGGGGTCCTCCGGTAAGCAGTTTCACCATTGGGCCGCTCTATTGAACAGTGCGTGAGGAGGTTGGCCCGGCTACCTGAGTTGGCTAGTCCATCGCCGGGGCCTTCGGGCCTCTTGGCCTCTGATGGGCAGGTTTGGTGGTTGGGACTTCCTAGTCATGCAGCATCTTCTTTGGTGCCATCAACACTGCACCCTGGTGTCTATCCCCCTCACATGGCTGCGCTCAGGGGTCCTCATCGGTGTTTTTATCTCCTGCTGATTTTCTTCTCTTCTCCTCTCGGAGGTTGGAAGCTTCTGCAGTGGTGCTGCTGTCTGTGGTGCTGGCCTCCCCAGTGCCGGTGCTGCGCTCGGTGCCAATGACCCCGGTGTTGGCACCATGCTTGGTGCTGGGTTCAGTGCCAGGCTCCCCAGCACTGTCCTCAGTGCCAGGTTCCCCAGCACCGCCCTCAGCACCACATCTGGTGATGCCCTCAGCACTGTGTCTGGCGCTGCCCCCTGCACCATGGCTGGTGCCATCCTGGGCACCACATCTGGTGCCACCCTGGGCACTGCATCTGGTGCCACCTTGGGTGCCACATCTGGTGCTGCTCAAGGCATCGCTACCCATGCTGGTGCCACCTCTCTTCATCGGGGGCATTCGGGGTGTTGCATGGGGGGCAGAGGTTTTCGACACTGATTTTTCTCTTCTCTCCCTCCTCCTTCTTTTCAGCCCTCTCCTATCTATACAGTCCCTCCTGGACTGGCAGGGGATGATGTTGAACCCGATCCTGACCTTCAATTGGGGGATGACTTCAATTATGATTCTGCCTTTGGGGCAGAGAACAAACCTTCTGCAGAGCCTTTGGTTGAAGTCCTTTCATTTAAGTCTCTTCTCAGAAATTTAAATTCCACTCTTTCTCTCCAGACTTTAGATATCGATCCTGGGAGGTTGCTATGCCTGCAGTATCTGCACGCTCCAGATAGTCCTGTGGAATTAACCCCTCTGGTGCAGCCCTATTTTGAGAGACTCTCACAGATGGTGTGGGATAATCCGGCACTTATTCCCTCTGTGGCCAAGTCCATAGAAATATGCCCCTCCTAAGGATCGACCTAATCTGGCCTCTCAAGCCTTTGCTGATGTCATCGTGGTCCTGGCAGAAACTGACAAGGCTGTTATTCTGCAAGAATCGACAGCACATCCAATAAACAAAGAAACTTGCAAGATTGATACCTTGGGTAAGCGGGTCTTTGCTGCATCCACTATGCATGCACATTGCTAGCTACCTGGGCTTCTTCTCTCAGTATAAGTATGCACTCTGGCACTCACTCAAGTCTATGGTAGAAGCTTTTCCTGACTCAGAAATTAACTCAGAGCTTCTTCAAACCATCACTAGAGGTACTGAATCCAATAATCAACAGCTTAACCCTGCTATGGATGCCTTTAACTCTGCCTCCAGAGCTGCAGCAGATGGTATCTGCTCCTGGCAGCACTCCTGGTTGCGCACTTTGGGTTTCATGACTGATGCCTAACAAAGAGTCATAGCCTTGCCTTTCGATGGTGTATATCTGTTTGGCCATCAGGTTGAGCAAGCGAGAAGGCACAGGGTCCCAAAGCCCCTAGTGCCACTCCCTGAGATTTCGGCCCAGATCCCACATTAGCTGTCCGAGGGGGATTCTTCATACACAGTAGGATGATGTCTGACTCAGTTTTACGACTAGTAGAACCTGATCACATCGGACACGATTGGCTAGCCTCCCTGGCATTCTTGCACATCCAAACCACCACGAATACCTCAGATATGTGGTGTTAGGTCAACACTTCCAATTCTGAGTCCTGCCCTTTGGGCTATCCTTGGCACCTTGACATTTTACAAAGAGCTTTGCAGTTCTCACGGAGCACCCAAGGAAACTCGGGATTCAAGTATTTCCATATCTGGATGACTGGCTTCTTGCGAGCCCCTCCAGACAACTGACTATGGAACCTGCATCCACGATTTCAAAATTCCTCACATCCATGGGAGTCCTGCTGAGTCTGGGAAAGTTACAGCTACAGTCATCCCAAATGCTTCTCTTCATAGGAACCCTTCTGGATACCTCTAGTGCAAAAGCCTTCCTCCCAGAGGACAGAAGGAGCGACATCCTACTGATTGCCCACTCAATCAGAAAAATCAGCTCAGTTTGGGCTCTGTCAATGCTGCAGATGCTGGGTCTTATGGCAGCCTCAGTGTTTACTGTTCCTCTGGCTCAGCATCACATGAGAACTACTCCGTGGATGCTCAGTGCTCAGTGGTCACTGGTCACCAACCACACACCTTCAGTCCTCTCGCATTCGGGTGACGGAACCATTGAAATGGTCACTCTCCTGGTAGTCTCAGGAGGACAACCTTTGGGTAAGGTACCCTTTGCCCCTCCAGATCCTGAGATCTCCATCACCCCGGATACATCCTTGTTGGGATGGGGAGTTCATTATGAGGGTCTCCACACACAGGGTCATTGGAGTCAGGACGAATCTCAGCTTCACATAAATTTTCTGGAAATGAGAGCCATCCTTTACGCTGTTAGGACCCTGGAAGATATACTCTGTCATAAGATCATTCTCCTCCAGATGGACAACAAAGCTGTGATGTACTACATCAACAAGCAGGGTGGGACACACTCTTGCCCCTTGTGCAGGGAAGTGATGAGAGTGTAGGAATGGTGCCTAGAGCACAAAGCTGTGATCCAAGCGGTCTACCTGCCAGAAGTCCAGAATGACCTAGTGGACTGTCTCAGCAGAATGGAAGAAAGATCCTCATGAGTCGCTTTTTGATGCAATCATGCAATCACTCTTCGATGAAGGGGGAACCCCAGACCTGGATCTTTTTGCATCCCCACTCAACGCAAAACTGCCTCTCTTCTGCTCCAGAAATCCAGAACCTGGTGTTTTTGTCAGGATGCATTCAGACTGAGGTGGACAAAATGCTTTCTGTATGCATTTCCTCCTCTTCCCTTAGTTCAGAGGGTGCTGCTCAAATTGGAGGCTTGGGAAGGCAGAATGATTCTCATTGCCCTGTTCTGGCCTCCTCAGACCTGGTTTCCATTGATCAACATATTTTGGAACCCCCCGTCCCCCCAAAACCACTTCCACTTCAGATGAACCTACTGACCCAGGGTCCTGTACTCCATCCCATCCCGAAGTCTCTTCACCTCCATGCCTGGCTCCTGAAGAGATAGAGGTGAACAGGTTTAATGTGCCTTGTAGGATCCCTGATATCCTATTAGCGGCATGCAAGCCAGCTACTCAGCAACCTACACAGCTAAGTTGAAGCGTTTTTCCATCTGGTGTGCAAAATCCTCCTGAACCCCTTTTCCTGCACACCAGACAAGGTGCTAGAGTATCTCCTAGACCTCTCAAACACAGGCCTACAATACTCCACTGTTAAGGTTCACCTTTGCGCTATCTGAGCTTACCATGAGCCTGTATACTCCATGTCCATGGGTCAGCTCCCTGTGGTTAAGAGGATTTTTAAGGGCATACTGCATACCAGGCCACCAGTCAGATGACTGGTACCAGCCTGGGACATTAAGCTTGTACTAGATATGCTCACCTGTAAACCTTTCAAACCTCTAGCTACATGTGACCTGAAATCCCTGACTTGGAAGATGGCCTTCCTAGTGGCCATTACTTCCACTCACAGAGTGTCGGAAATACATGCCTTGGTCATGAACCTTCTGTGTACGGCATTTCATAGGACAAGGTGGTTCTCAGAACCCACTCCAAGTTCCTTCCCAAGGTTGTCTCCGAATTCCATGTGAATCAGCCATTGGTCCTTCCTACCTATTCTGCAAACTTCCAGAATGAGGGAGAGCATACCCTACATTCCCTGGATGTGTAAAGGGCCTTGCAGTTTTACTTGGATAGAACTAAGAACATCTGCACTTCTAAGTAACTGTCTCCTTTAGCGTGGCCCAGCTGGGCCAGCCTGTTGCCATCCGGTGTATTTCAGCATGGATAGTAGCATGCCTTCACCACTGCTACTCAATGTAACAGGTCAACTTAGAAGGCAGACTATATGCTTATTCTTCCAGAGCAGTTGCAGCCTCTCTGGTAGAAATCCGTAATGTTCCCATTGCAGACATTTGCAATGCAGCCACCTGGAGCTCCGTGCACACTTCATCAAGCACTATGCCTTGGACATCCATGCCATACAGCATCAGTCCTTTGGCAGAACAATCCTTTATGGACTTCTGTCCTAAGTAAGCTCCTCTTTCTCTCCGTCCACCCATCTTGGGGGATTTTTTAGCTCAGTACTCTCCCATCAGTGTGAATGAATGGTGGAGACTTTATGTCCAGGAAGATATGTAAATAATGTACCTACCTAATTCTTGATCTTCTTGGACAAAGTCTCCACCACTCATTCATACACACACACACCCGCCTTCCCTCGAGCTCACTTATCTGTTTCTTGAGTCTTCACTCCCTTGATGCCTGGGTGGTGAAGACCTTATTGTGTTGATCCTTCTTACACAGGTTATTCGGACTATCGTATGTCTGACATAGGTTAGTTTTCACTAGGTTAGTTTACGCTGCACCTCCTCTGAAAAAAGGTACTGAGGTGGTTGGAGGGTCGACGCTGAGGTAGTCTATACAGTGCGAGCCTCGCTCATGGTGCCTCTTCCTCATGTCTCACCCCCTCGGCACCAGCCCTTCTGAAAAATTGGCTCTGGGTCCTAGCACCTCCGGCATAGATCCCATCAGTGTGAATGAGTGGTGGAGACTTCGTCCAAGAAGATCAAGAATTACGGTAGGTACGTCATTTACGTTTTTTAGTTGCAGTTACTTCTGCTCAAAGGATTTCCGAGCTCCATGCCCTGATGTGTAAGGAGCCTTATTTGGTGTTCCACAAAGACAGGGTAGCATTGCATACCAATCCAAAGTTTCTCCCAAAAGTTATTTTTAGAAATGACATTGAGCCAAGATGTTCAGCTACCTGTCTACTACCCTAGCCACTCCAATCGGGGGAGAGGCGTTTCTCCATACCTTGGGATGTTCATTGCATATTGTGATATTATTTATCCAGAACTAGGGGGATCAGAAATTCTGATCAGTTGTTTGTATCTTTTCTTCTGCTGTCCTCAGGTAGCCCAGTATTAAAGCAGACTCTCTCCAGGTGGCTGGTGCATTGCATCACTTTCTGTTACCAGAAGCATGACAAACCCCTATCGGGTCCGGTAAGGGGTCATTCCACGAGAGGCGTTGCTGGCTCTTTTGCAGCCCTCAAAAAGGTCTCTGCTTTTGACATTTGTGCAGCAGCCACGTGGCACACGGTCCACAGCTTCATCAAACACTACAGTCTGGACATTGCCTCAAGATGCAGAGCCGGCTTCAGCCTGGCCATCCTGCAGGGTCTGATCTCTTAAGGGTTCCCCTTCCTTCCTTTTTTCCTCTCCTACCTCTCAATTAGTTGTCTTCAGCTTATACTGCTTGGGACTCAGTCTTATATGTCTTACCTGCTGTAAGAGCTTCCTCTCGAAGTAAGATAGTACATAACATAAGAACTTACCATAACAGTAGATCTTCGAGAGAAGCTCTTGCAGCAGGTAGACTTCCCACCCTCCTTCCCTCTGGAGGTCTCCTGCTGCATGTGTCTAGTGCATTCTGCCTATCTGCCGGACAAGAAATTGCTCCTTGTTTTTCCTGTAGGGTTCTCAGGTGATTCGATTGCTGGTGTCCCCGGCGGTGCAAGAACTGGGGACTGCCACCTCTTATACCATGTGGTGATGTCGGGGTTGGGCCGATGTTGGGGGGCGGTCCCCGCTTGGTACTGCTGGAAAGAAGTTTGCCATGTGGTCCTGTCACCAGCTGGTTACAGTCCAATATGTGTTACCTCTGCAAGAGCTTCTCTCGAAGATCTACTGTTACGGTAAGTTCTTACATAACTGTACTTTACAGTTTGTTCCAGTCTGTCATAAGCTACATCAGTATCTTTATCAGTTTGTGTAAAATTAGCAAAGCAGCTTTTGGTGTTTTTTCACCCCATTTCTTGAGGAGGTTAGCATGGTATATCTTTGTAGGATTTTTCCTGTCAGGGGTCTCAATCTCGTAGTTAACGGTGCCAGTACGTCTAAGCACTTTATAAGGTCCTTGCCACTTCATTAACAGTTTATCTTCTGCTGTGGGTAACAGTAGCAAAACTTTTCACCTGACTCAAAAATGTTTTCTTTTGCCCCATGGTCATAATATACCTTCTGCTGGTTTTGAGTCTCTTCCTGATTACTATGGGCAATTTCAACATATTTTGCCAGCTTCTTTCTTAGGGCACACATATAAGACGTTATAGATTGTTTCTGAATGAGGTTATCTTCCCACTTTTTTTTATTACATCCAGTGGCCCTCTTGGCTGCCTACCATACAGCATTTCAAATGGTGAAAACCCTGTTGATGCCTGTGGCACTTCTCTGTAAGCAAAAAAAAGGTAAGGCAAGTATTGGTCCCAATCTTTCCCTTCCCCTTTTACAAACCTTTTTAACATGCGTTTTAGGGTTTGGTTAAAATGCTCAATAAGACCATCTGTCTGAGGTTGATAGGGGGAGGTTCTTATGGCAGTGATACCTAGTAGTCTGTATAGCTCCTTAAGTAATGCAACACCAAAATTACTACCCTGATCAGTAATAATTTCTTTAGGTATGCCCACTCTGCTGAAACTTTTTGCAAGCTCTGCTGCCACTTTTGAAGCTGTGACAGTATGCATTGGAACTGCTTCTGGGTATCGAGTAGCATAGTCGCATACTACCAGGATAAATCTATTACCCTTTTTACTTTTGTCTAATGGACCAACCACATCCATTGCAATTCTTTCAAAAGGCACATCTATCAGGGGTAGGGGCACCAGGGGCACCTTGTCTTTTCTAGTGATTGGGGCTACTTTCTGACACCCGGCACAGGAATTACAATAGGTAGCAACATCTTCATGAATTCCAGGCCAGTAAAATCTATACAGCAGTCTGGCAAAGGTGCGATCCCTCCCTGAGTGACCAGCCATTGAACTATCATGTGCTATCTGTAACAACTCTGTTCTGTACTTCTGTGGTATAACCAATTGTTCTGTCTGGCTCTATGTCTGAGGCTTAACCCATATTCTGTACAGTAACCCATTACAGTTTTTAAACATAGGTTCACCCTGTTTTGGTTTCACCCCCAGCTGCTTAAAATCACCCTGGAGAGAAACATCATTAGCTTGCTCTGAAAGAAAATCACAATCAGTTAGCTTAGTTTCAGCATTTTTTTATCATTAACCCCTTATGTCCATCAGTCATTTGTTGCCACAGTTTCTTCAGGCATCGTCTTTCTTTCCTGGATTTCCGAATCTTGGAGCTGTGCTCAAACAAGTCCGAATCAAAATCGTCGAAAGGAAAAGTGTCCCCACCATCTGAAATTTTCTTTGCCTGAGCTCTTGTCACCACAGCTGCTGAAACATCAGGATTTACTCCCTCTTTGATTAACTCAGTAAATCCTGGAAAGTCATTTCCAATAATCACAGGAACAGATAACTTAGGTACTACCCCCACTTTTATTTGGTGTGACACACCTTTAATGGTCAGAGTCACTTAGGTGGTGGGATAGTACCGAGTGTCTCCGTGGATGCAGATGACACCAGTACCTCTTACTTTTGGACATTGTTTACCCAGCACTTCAATATGCACTAGGATCTGCCTGCTTCCCGAATCTACAAGTCCCTTCACAGTCTTATCTCCCACCTTCACATCTGTTAAGTACTTGCCCCAATTTGCTAAGGACAAATCTGCTCCAGTGTCACTCTTATGGCAATTTCTTGCAGTATGACTTGGCTTATTACAGTTATAACAAATAACATCTTTGGGCACAGATTTTTTAACCCCACCAGAGTTCTTATCAGACTTGGAGTTTAAATGGGAAAAAGAGTGGCTTGACTGTTACCTCGCTGTTGTAGCATCTGTCTGGCCATTTGATAGTTCTCGGCCAAAGACACAGCCTTTTCCCCACTTTCTGGTGGATGTTCCTTTACCCAAAGCTGCACATCAGTAGGCAGGATGTTAATGAATTGCTCCATTGCAAATGTGTTGATGATCTGTGGGACTGTTTTGCCCTCTGATTGGAGCCATTTTATCAGGAGTTCTCTGAGTCAGGTGAAGGTTTCTTGAGGATTGTAGACTGAGTTGTATTTCAGAGATCAAAATCTCTGCCTGTAGGTCTCTCCTGAGATGTCATACCTTTTCAGGATTTCACTTTTCACCAGGTCATAGTTTTTTGACTGTGCAGTGTCCATATTGCTCTAGGCAAGTTGGGCTTTCCTTGTCAGGTAGGGTACCAGGCTGATTGTGTATTGCTGCTTTGGCCATTGGCAGGCTGTAGCAACTCTCAGATGTTGTCAGGTATGCCTTGATATCATCCAAGGGACAAAACTTTGTAAGTTTAATGGCTTTTAAGTTGTACACACTGTAAGCAGAACACTCAAACACATGAAAGAACAAGGACACCAGTCTCACAATAAAATAAAATAAATATTTATTTCACGAAGGCATCGGCCTGATGCTTTTCAGATAACCCATCCTTTTTCAAAGGCCTTTGAAAAAGGATGGTTATCTGAAACGTGTCAGGCTGATGCCTTCATGAAATAAATATTTATTTTATTTTATTGTGAGACTGGTGCCCTTGTTCTTTCATGGGTTTGAGTGTTCTGCTTCGAGTGTGTACTTTTCAAGTTTTTAAAGCATAGAAGCACCTATTCCATGTGCCCTCTCTGTAAAAGTTTTGTAAAAAAAGGCTTTTAAGTTGCTTGTGTTTTGTTACTCATCTGGGTCTGTGCCAGATCCTCTGCCTTTGATAGCTTGCAAGGCATCCATCCATCGCCGTATCTCTTTTCTCCTCTGCTGCTCCTGTCGCTGCATCTCTTCTCTCCTCTGTGCTTCTAAATGTTGAATCACTTTTTCTCTCTGCTTCTCCGTTTCTTTTTGTTCTATAGCACACCATTTGAAACAGTCCATCAGGCTTTCATGTTCTGTCACTGCCTATTCTTTTTCGATAACTTGTGCTGGTTGTACACTCTCAGGCTGGACTTCTGTCGCTGCTAGTTTGGCTGCCATTCTCCTGGTAACCACTCCTGAACTGGCTGCTGCAGAATCCATACTTTTTTCTATGCTTCCCTGGTACTAATTCCAGTAGCCATGCACAAAACTCCTGGCTTAGAGTATGCGCGGCGTAAATCCCACCTAGGCTGACACCATCTGTCATCGAGGCACAGGTCATGAAGCATAGGAAAAACCAGGAGTAGTTGTAAAATTCACAACAAGAGTTTTATTATGAATACCAATAAAATAAAATTGTTCAGAATAATTAGTTTACAAAGGCTGAATAAACAGAGAAGATCCATCTGCGTTTTCCTCCAATCTCTGTGTCCCTCACAAGCAATTGCAGCTCTCTCTTCTTATAATTCTTTGCGACCCCCTTCTTAACAAGCATCCTGTTTTTTTCTAAAATGTTCTTGTATATATCAGGCAGGTGCAGCTAGAACACAATGTCCCAGAACTGAGGCCCCTTTTCCACAGCTTCTGCAAAAGCCTTAAAAATTGCATTTCAGGTTAACCCCTTGGGTTCCCAATAGCTTTTTGCAATAATCTCAAACCATAATTATATATATTTCAACAGTAACACTATATAATTTTTAAACAAAGGGATCCCAATATCAGTTACATTTCCACATAATGATTTGCATATATTTTTATACCAGCAGATATGCAAGGGAGGAAAAGACAGAATTTATTTATTTATTAAATTTTGTCAACCGGGTAAGCCCACTGGGCCCCGAAAGTCCCTTTTTTCAGGATAGCATAGGAATAGAATAGCATAGAATAGCAAAGGAAGACTGAGAGACAGTAAGAGGCAAATAATTGTGAGACTTTTGGGGTGATCAAATCCTAGGTCTCACAGGAAAATTTGAATGCTCAACCAGACAGACAAGAGACAGGAAAGGACAGAACAGATCCCTGCATTCAAACTCTCCATAACAACTGGGACATGGTCCTATTCTACCCTGTCACACTGGGCCTGATAGCGGCTGCATACCCACTGTTCCACTGGCACAACTTCATATGCGTACTCTCCAATGGACCTTCCAGGTACTGTGGGACCAGTGCACAGATGAGTTAGATTGCCCAGTCCTGATCTCTTCTCCAGTCTGCAAGATACTACAGTGGTGGATGGACCCCCTGAACCTGCTTCAGGGCATCCCATTCCAGGTCTCCTTCCCACAACAGATCCTAACCATGGATGCCTCAAGTCTGGGCTGGGGAGCACACCTGGGTCCCTTCCAGACTCAGGGCTCTTGGTCCCAGCTGGAACCCTTCCTGCATATCAATGTCCTGGAGATTAGGGCAGTGCTCTATGCCATGCAGGCTTTTCAGGACCACCTTGCTCCGGGTCAGCTGCTGGTGCAGTCAGACAATGTTCTTTTTATGTGTGAACTTTCTTCACTGGTGACCTGGGAACTTTCTCAGGCTAACCCCATACTCCACTGCTGTTCTTCCACCCACCTGAAGCACACCCTCTGGGAAATGGAAAAGACACCCCCACCTACCTCAGACTGATGGACCCCCTGGCTCTGAGCCCCCCGAGACAGGGCCGCTGTCCACTCCCAGCACTCTATCTAGAATCCAGTGTGTCAGCCCAAGGCAAGGCGGAGGGTTGGGAGAGCCAGATAGATGAGCCTGGGATTGGGTGTGTGGCAGTGGGACACTGGAGGCAGCCATCACCTATCCCAGGGCATTTCTAGTGTAAGTTTCCCCTGGAGCATGGACATGCAATGACGTCTGCACAGGCATGCTGCTGACGTCTGCCACAGCTCCACCCCTGTATAGCGTCAGCACCTGTAGTGTCCCCGATCCCCATCGGAGGTCATTGAGGTGCCGAGCAAGCCCCGAAACCCTCCCAGGGAGAGAGAAGAGCAGTGCTATGGATGCTCATCCTCTCCATACCCCCAGCACCTGAATCTGTTCCTGAACCCGTGGTGTGAGGTGTGGCGTCCAGGCCTCAACCCTCAGCACCTCCGGGCCAGCTCACAGTCAGACAATTTTAGTGTAGTTTACTATACCTACAAGTTGGGGGGGACTCATTCATACCCCCTATGCAGGGAGGCCAAGGGAGTGTGGTATTGGGCACTGGATCACAGTCTGACACTCTCAGCAGTCCATGTGCCAGGCATATAAAACACTCTGGCAGACAGTCCCAGCAGGACTCATTCCAGCATTCATGAATGGGAGCTTCTCTCATCCACCGCAGAACACTTGTTTGACAGATGGGGTTATCCAGAGTTGGACCTTTTTGCATCCCCACTCAATGCAAAACTGCTCAGTGTGTGCTCACTAGATCCAGGGCCTGGAGTTTTCTGGTGAGACGCGTTGTCCCTCCCTTGGAGTGGGAGGTTTCTTTATGCATTCCCTCCATTTCATCTGATCCAGAGGTTGCTAATCAAGTTGCAGATGGTGGGGGTCAGCATGATCCTAGTAGCTGCCGTTGCCTCAGAGGTTGCCAAGAAAGAGGAGCGGTTGGACCACAGTGGGCTCAGAGAGGGTGAGGGTGGTGGAGCAGAGGCGCATCCCTCCAGTTGTACCTCTCCACAATTCCTATGCCATTCTGGCAAAGTGTGGCTCCTCTATGGAGGCACCCACAGTGGAGACCAAGGAGGATGCTGGGAACCTCCACAAGGAGACCCACAGGAGGTGGCAGGGGACCCTGCAGGAAGAAACAACTCCTGGTGGGGACTCCATTGTTAGGAAGGTAGAACTGGGGAGGAAGGAGAGGAGGTGGTGCCTGCCTGGCGCCATGGCTTGGAGGGACAGGAGGCGAATCCTCAGGATTGCGGAGCAGCTGCACAGGGAGGGAGCTGGATGTCATTGTCCACCTAGGGACAAATGACCTGCCAAGAAAGGATTAGAGAAGTGCAGGAAGAGTTTGTGGAATTGGGAGGGGCCTTAGTCAAGTAGCATGCACGGTAACCTTCTTGGAGGTGCTACCCATCTGTGGCATAGGAGAAGCTAGGGTGTTCCGCATCATGGGATTCAATCAGTGGTTGAAAAACTGGTGTGGAGCTCATGGATTTGGCTTCATTGGGGACTGGTGGTCCACCTGGAGTGATCCAAGCCTATACTGGCATGATGGGCTGCATCTGTCCGGGAGGGGAACCAGGATCCTAGGTGATAAGTCTAAATGCTTCATTGGCAAGCTTTTAAACTAGCCAAGGGGGAGGCACTGGAAAGGAGCAGGAAAATCCTAGCCCCCCCAAATAATCACGGTAGTAAGTGCGGCAAACACCAACATAGAGGTGTCGATAGGGAGAAGGGCAGGGGTAAATGGAGAAAGTGACAAAGGCAAGAAGGACAGGGATGGGGCAAAAGGGAGCAAGGCCATCAGGAAATGGAGGGTAATGAGTACCAATGCCCGTAGTCTGGGCAACAAGCTCCCTGAGCTGATGGCCTTAATGGAAGAAGGATGCCTGGATATTGTAGGAGTCACAGAAACTTGGTACACAGAGAACCATGACTGGGATGTTAACATACCAGGGTACATAACCTACAGGAGAGACAGGCAGGGGAGAAGAGGGGGAGGAGTAGCTCTCTATGTAAAGGAAGGGATAAAAGCAACTGAACAAAAGAGTAAACAGGGAGGAGAGGAGGCACTGTGGGTCACCTTGGAGACTGGAAAGTGCACCACAATCCGCACAGGGGTTGTGTACAGACCCCCATGTCAGGGGAAGGAATGGACAAGGATATGATAGAAGGCATTCTTAGAATGGCAGAGAAAGGGTAGATACTGTTGATGGGAGACCTGAATATGCCAGATGTTAACTGGAGCACATTTGCTGCAGCCACATCCAAGAGCAGGGCCATTCTTGATGCCCTACAGGTGGCAGGCATTAGACAGCTAGTTTCGGAACCCACTCATGAGGAGCAATCTTAGACCTCGTGCTCTCAAGCGGGGGCAGGTGAGAGGATCTCAGATCTAGAAGTGGGTTGCCATCTGGGGACAAGTGACCATCAAACAGTGTGGTTCACGTTAAACTCAGCTACAGAGTCAAGCCATACAAAAGTGAGGGTACTGGACTTTAGGAGGGCTGACTTTGGCAAGATGGGAGAGTGTCTCAGAAAAGCACTAGCAAACAGGCTAGAAGGAGGTGTGGAGCAACAATGGGGAATTATCAAAACTGCCATCACAGAGGCAACAATCTTTTGTGTGAAGCAAATAAACAAATCAAAACGAAAGAAAAAGCCACTATGGTTCTCAAAAGAGGTGGCTGTGAAAGTCAGGAAGAAAAAGATAGCATTCCGGAAGTATAAGGAAACACAGAAGGAGCAGGACAGACAGCTGTACCAGTTAAGGCAGAAGGAAGCAGGGAGGGAAGTCAGAATAGCAAAGGCCCAAACTGAGGAAAAGATAGCCAACTCAGTTAAGAAGGGGATAAAACCTTTTATAGGTACATCAGCGTAGAAAGACAAAGGGAGGATAGTGAGGCTGAATAGAATGAACGGTGGGTGGGCAGAGGGGACAGTGAAAAAGCAGGAATACTGAACGAATATTTCTGCTCAGTATTCACAAAAGAGGAGGGGAAGTGCCTAATCCAATTAACAGAAGCACTCTTGATAGGGGTCGATCCAGTCCTTTCACAGAAGAAAGGGTTCTGCAAGAACTCCTAAAACTGAAGGTGGACAAAGCAATGGGTCCTGATGGAATTCACCCAGAATTCTAAAAGAATTAAGGAGGAACTAGTGAAACCACTGGCTACTCTTTTAATAAATCATGGGAGGATGGTGTGGTACCCAAGGACTGGAGGAAGGTGGATGTGATTCCCTTCACAAAGTGGGACCAAGACAGAGCAGGAAACTACAGACCTGTCAGTCTGACCTCTGTGGTAGGGAAAGTGATGGAGTCACTTCTGGAAGAAAGAATAGTTGAGTACCTAGAGGCCAGTGGAGCACAGGACCCAAGGCAGCATGGATTCACAGCGGAAGGTCATGTCAGATGAATCTAATAGATTTCTTTGACTGGGTGACCAAAGTAGTAGAGCCAGGGAGGGACTGTGGACATGGCCTACCTAGACTTAACAAGGCATTTGACACAGTCCCACAAAGATTAATAGTCAAATTAACCAGCCTGGGAGTGGGACCCAGGGTGGTAGCCTGGGTAAAACATTGGCTGGACAACAGGACACAGAAGGTAATTGTAAATGGAGTCCACTCTGAAGAAAGGGGGTTACTAGTGGGTACCGCAGGGTTCAGTATTGGGTTCAGCCCTTTTAATGTCTTCATCAGTGGCATTGCAGAGGACTGGAAGGAAAAGATGCCTTTTGCAGATGACACAAAGATCTGCAACAGGGTTGATACACAAGGAGGCGTGGAAAGGATGAAAAGGACTTGGCCAGGTTGGAGGAATGGTCAGAAGTATGGCAGCTAGGATTCAATGCAAAGAAGTGCAAATAATGCACCTGGGAAACAAGAACCCAGGGAAGAATACACAATGGGTGGGGAGGTAGTAACAACAACAAAAAGGAAAGGGACCTGGGGTAATCATATCAGATGACCTTAAGGTTAGCAAGCAATGTGAGAAGGCAGTAGGGAGGGCTGGGGTATACTGGGATGTATAGGAGAGGCATCAGCAGCAGAAAACAGGAAGTTGTTATCCCTCTGTACAGACAGTTGGTGAGACCCCATCTGGAGTACTGTGTCCAGTTCTGGAGACCCCATCTCCACAAGGACATAGACAGGATAGAGGCAGTCCAGAGGAGGGCAACTAAAATGGTGCAGGGTCTGCAAGAGAAGCCGTATGAGGAGAGACTAAAGGAGCTTAATATGTATACCGTTAAGGAAAGAAGGGAGAGGGGCGACATGATAGAAACTTTTAAGTACCTCAGTGGAATCAACAAAGTCCAAGAGGGTAGCATCTTTCAGAAAAAGAGACGTGCAAGAACAAGGGACACAATTTAAAGATAGAAGGAGGCGGTTCAGGGCAATGTGAGGAAGTATTATTTCACAGAGAGGGTAGTGGATGCATGGAACAGCCCTCCTGAGGAGGTTGTGAAGTCTAAAACAGGGGAGAATTCAAGAATGCATGGGACAGACATAAGACAATTCTTGTGGGGGATAGGAAGAAATAGGCTGTTGGTTAACTAGGATCTGTGGCCTATCCTGTAGGTAGGGAAATGGGCAGACTAGATGAGCCTAGCGGTCCTTAACTGCCGTCAAAGTCTATGTTTCTATGTTTCTATAGCTCCATTCTGACCTCAGCAGATATGGTTTCCTCTGCTACAGCAGCTGAAGGAGGAACCTCCGGTCCCTCTCCCTCTGTGCAAGAACCTGCTGACCCAAGATCAGGGGACCCTGGTCCATCCCAACTTCAGGTACCTCCATCTGCATGCTTGGCTCCTGAGAACATAGCCATCGCCAGATCTGGAGTCTGTCACAGAGTGGCAGACATCCTAGTGGCCGCCCAGAAGCCTTCCACTCGAGCCACTTATGCCATGACGTGGAAGCGGTTTGCCATCTGGGCTGTCAAACATAATTTGGACCCTTTTACCTGTCTGTTGAGCCACATTCTGGACTATCTGATCTCTCTGTCTGACTCAGGCCTCCAGTACTCGTCTCTCAAAGTGCATGTCTCTGCTAGTTCTGCCTTTCATGAGCCCATGGGTGACTGCACGATTGCTCAGCTGGATGTCTCCCATACTTTCTTAAGGGGAATCCTGCATCTGAAACCCCCAATCCATTCTCTGGTCCTGGCTTGGAACTTGAATTTCATTTTGGAGAAGTTTATTTATTTATTTAGTTTTTGTTGACCGGGTAAGTGCACTAGACAAATCCTGCCTATTTTCAGGCACAACAAATTGACCATCTCCTTTTGAGCCAATCGTAACCTGCAACCTGCACTCTCTCTCTTGGAAAGTGTTATTTTTAGTTGCCATTACTTCCGCTCGAAGAATTTCAGAGCTTCAAGCACTCTGGTACAAGGAGCCTTATTTGATTGCTCACAAAGACAGGGTGTCTTTGCCCACAAATCCTAAGTTCCTCCCTAAGGTGGTCTCAGAGTTTGCACTCCAAATCAGTCTATCCACCCTCCTGTTTATTTTTCTGGGCGTGCTAATCCAGGGGAAGCACTGCTTCATATGTTAGATGTACAGAGAGTTTTGAAATACTACATGCTTTGGACCAAAGAAAGTCGAAGCAATTGTTTGTTTCTTTTGCCCCAGGTACAGAGGGCACTTCAGTTTCTAAGCAATGTTTATCCAAATGGTTGGCTAATTGCATTGTGTTTTGCTACAAGAAGTATGGCAAATAATTGCCTGGTGCTGTCAAAGTTCATTCCATTAGAGGCATGGCTACCTCTGCAGCTTTTTTCCGAGGGGTCTCAGCCACTGACATCTCTGCAGCTGCCACCTGGAGTACGGTTCATACTTTCAACAAGTGCTACAGTCTGGACATTGCCTCAAGAGCCCATTCAGGTTTTTGCAGGGCTGTGCTGCAGGGTCTCCTGTTTTAAGCTTATGGAGTGCCATCCTCCTAGACTGTCTGTTTGCACCTGTAACTTCTTGGGATTCATTCCTACAGTGTGACTTGATGATTGAGATAACCCCAATGAAGATAGAATAGTTACGTAAGAACTTACCGTAACAGTAGATCTTTGAGGGGATCTCAGTAATCAGGTCTGCTTTCCCTCCCACCTTCTCGCTTCTTGGGGCTCCTGTCTAGGAACTAGTTGTCTGGTGTATCCAGCTTTTCTCATAGGTCTGGGCACCTCTCTCTCTTCTCGGTCCCCCATGGCTAGGGCTATGCTACTTTTGTCTCTGGGGTAAAGTACTGAGGAGGGAGCAGGGCCGCTCAAGCTTTTATAAGGTTGGTGACATCAATGGATATCAATGGCGAGGGCGGCCCCAGTTGTACTGCTGGAAATCTTCCATGTGGATTCTTCTTCACCAATAGTGAACTTCCTAAGGTGTGATCTGATGATTGAGATCCCCTCGAAGATCTACTGTTACAGTAAGTTCTTATGTAACTGTTCTTTTTATTGGTGGTATACACCATGATGTGCATTTCTGCATATCGGGCACACCAGACAGCTTATGGTAAGTGCCTGTGGGTGATGCTGAGTTAGCTCTTTGCATCCATCCCAGATAGTGAGGCAGCCAGGAAGACCATTCATTCGCCTTTCTGTCCAGGGCCTGGAGCTGGTGAAGCACCAAGCAAGGGTGTCCAACTCTTATGATGCCAGTGAGGTAGCTTCCAGGCTGGTGGGACCTGCAGTCTGCTTTTTGTAGACAGCATGGCTTCGCCTCTCCCAGCTGACACCCATGGCCCAGCATAGGGTGCTTAACTCGCACAACCAGGGGACTAATTTCTTCGCCTGTAAGGTCAAGCATGAGTTGTCGGGGCACACTCCTGCTCCCAGGCCACAGGAGCCTCTGCTTACCCCTGACCAGTCTCTGGTCCCATCAGACCTGTAAGGAGTCGCTGCCCTTCAATGGTTATCTACCACAGAGGGCTGTGGGGAAGTATAATTTCTAAGGGCATGGATATGGGTCACTTATCCACACTCTGGCAGTTCACTGGAATGATGTAATTGGCCAGACATCTTTAAGGTAGGCTCCTCCCATCACTCAGGCAGTATATTCCTCGACTCTGCAGGTGATGTCAGATCTTTCTTTCCCCTGGAAGAACAGGTCACTTCCTTCCACTTAGGTTTACTTGCACCATAGGCAAACTTTATCTTAGAAGTTTTCAGTACTTCTTTCATTTAATTTGCCAGTTCCTTTGACTCCCTTCAATGATCGATGATGGAGCAATAGAAGCCAGGATTCAAATTTTGTGTGTGGTGCCAGCAAAAGATGTCAGTCACCTATGTGCATGACACATGTATGTACTGCCTGGGTGAGTAATACGATGTGGCTTGGTGTGGTCTTTGCAAAATCATGCTTCCAGAGTCCCTCAGTGACAGGAAGAAAAAGTTACCTTCGTAATCTTGTTTCTTCCAAGGTGTTCTTCAGTATGATTAACTGTAGCAGTCTGCCTCCTGTGTTTAAGTGCCCCGGAGATGAAATGGAACATATGCAAATGATAGAACACTTATTGGCTTGTGCCACCATTCAAACTGCTGCCTTTACAAACTGCTGCATTCTATAACACTCAGATTTTACTGGAGCCTGCTTGTACAGACCCCTAACTAAGCTATCCTAACAAGATAAAACAAGTAATGTAACAACAAGTCCCCTTTTAACTTGTCCCCTGGCATTGTCAGGACTAACTAGAGCAAACAAAGAGCCATTTGGTTTTAACAAACCCAAGAAAATCAGGAATGGCATAATAGTATGCAAAACCAGCTGTGATGCAGAGGTCATCTGGTTCTGGAAAGGGAGGTAGGGAGGAAGAGTTAATCATATTGAAGAATACCTTGGAAGAAGCAAGATTACTAAAATCATTTTTTCTTATAACCCCAGGAATTTTTCAATATGATTAACTATAGCAGACTACAAAGCAATACCTTTGGAGGTGAGCACAGAACTTTACTTAGGAAACAAGCTCTGCAGCACTGTTGTGCTGAACCTGGCATCACTCCTGGAATGAATGTCTAAACTGTAATGCTTTATAAAGGTGTGTACTGTTATCCATGTAGCTGCTTTACAGATTTCCAGTAGGGGAATATCCCTGGCAGCTGCAGTAATAGCAGCTGTACCCCTCGTAGAATTTGCCTTTAGGCCTGCTGGGGGCTTCTTCCCAACTTTGCTATAGCAAAACTGAATACATGCTGCTATCCACCATGAGACGGTCCGTTCAGTAGGCTGATTTCCCTTTTCCCGCATACCCATAAGTCAGGAACAGCTGCTGCCTGTCCTGCCTATGGCCTTCAGTGTGGTCAAGGTAGTATCTGAGAGTTCTCATAATGTCCAGGCTGTGGAGCCTCCGCTCCCCTGAACTAGAATGTTCAGTGAAGAAGACTGGCAGAGTGATAGTTTGGTTTAAATGAAAATCCGAGACTACTTTAGGGAGGAACTTTCTGTTGGTCCTGAGGACCATCTTATCCCTGTGGAAGGAGATGTAATCCTGCTCTATTCATAGAGCTTACCACTCACTTATCTGTCTGGCTGAGGTGATGGCCACTAGGAATATGGTTTTCCAAGTGACAAATTTCAGGTATGCTGTAGCCATGGGCTCGAAGGGTGATCCCATGAGCTTAGCAGTGCAAACATTAAGGTCCCAAGTGGGCACCAGTTCCCTGTGATGGGGGTGCAAATGAGCCAGCCCTTTGTTAAATTTCTTGAAAATATGGTTGGCAGCTAAAGAAAGTGCCCTTGCCAGCTGAAAGATAGGCTGAGACTGTTGCTAGGTGGACCTTGAGGGTTGTGGGCTGTAGGCCCAAAGAGTGCAAATGGGTGAGATAGTCCAGCAGGACTGGCAAGCCTGACTGAGTGGGCACTAAGTTCTTAGTGCCACACCAAACAGAAAATATTTTCCACTTTGCAGCATAGGTTTTCTTGGTAGAAGGCTTCCTAGAGCTTCTGAGCACCCTGAATACATTTTCAGAAAGTTGTAGGTTGGCATACTCTAGGTCCTCAAGAGCCATGCTTTGAGCCTGAGTGACTTGAGGTTCAGGTACAGGATTCTCCCCTATGAGGAGGTCAGGAGATTGTTCTTCAGAGGGAGGTGTATGGGTTGGGCTACTGACAGGGAGAGCAGCAGGGAATACCAAGGCTGCCTGGCCCAGTCTGGAGCTATCAGGATTATGGTAGCTGGTTGAGATCTGAGTTTGATCAGAACTCTGAGTAGTTATAAATATGGTGGGAAAGCGTACAGGCTCTTCCCTGACCTGTCCAACACCAGAGCGTCCATGGGCACTGTGCCCTTTGCTAGGGGTCTGCAGCAGTATAGAAGCAACTGGTGGTTCTGTTGTGAGGCAAAGAGGTCTATCTCCAGGGTGCCCCACCTGTGAAACACTACCTCCAGCACTTGTCTGTTTAGGGACCATTCGTGATGGTTTTGGTTGATTTTGCTGAGTGCATCTGCCAGAGTATTGTCATTTCCATGGGAGGTGGATGGCCACCAGGGATGCCTGCAGAGAGCAGGCCAGACCCCATACTTTCATTGCTTCTGTGCACAGCAGGTCGGACCTTGTCCATCCCTGCTTGTTGATGTCGTGCATAGTGGTGGTGGTGGTGTTGTCTGTTCTGACTTGCACCACCTTGTCCCTTAGCAAGGCAGCAAAGGAATGGCATGCCAGTAACACTGCCCTGAGCTCCAGCAGATTTATGTGCAACAGTGATTCTGCTGTGGACCAAGTACCATGTACTGTATGCTGTCCCAGATGTGCTCCTCACCCTAGCAGGGAGGCATCTGTTGTAAGCACCAAAGAAAGGGATTCCAACTTGAATGTGGCCCCTGTCTGAGATTGCTTCTGGCTTTCCACCACTGCAATGCCTGCAGCAGTGTCCTTGACACTGGTATCAACTTTGTTAGTGAATCCTTTCTTTGGCACCAGTGTGCCCTGAGGTGGAACTGGATATCTTGCATCTGGGACCTGCAACCCTGAACTGTTCCTGTTGCTGCAGCCATGTGCCCCAGCAACTTTAGGAAGTGTCTTGCTGGCTGTATCCTGTTGAGGCTGAATGAGCCTACAATCTGCAGGATGTTGTCCACCCTGTCTTGGGGTAGGAAGGTCTTCCTTGCTGAGTATCTAGCTCTGTCCCTATAAAGTTCAGTACTTGAGTGGGCTGTAGGACAGATTTTTGGAGATTGATAATGAACCTCAGTGACTCTAGGGTTTCCTGGTTGAACTTGAGGGCATCTTTTACCTGCTGTGGTGACTGCCCCACAACTAGCCAGTCATCTAGGTAAGGGAACACTGTGATGCCCTGCCTTTTTAGGAATGTGACTACCACTTCCAGGCACTTTGTAAAAGCCCTGAGAGCAGAATTTAGACCGAATGGTAGAGCTGCAAACTGATAATGCCCTGAAGGAAGCCTGAACCTGAGGTATTTTCTGTGAGATTCCCTAATGGGAATGTGGAAGTAAGTATCTTTGAGGTGCAATGATGCCAGCCAGTTTCCTTCCTGAAGGGTTGGAAGAATCATTGCCAATGCTACCATCTGGAACTTTGGCTTTGCCAAATGTTTGTCCAAAGCCCTTAGGTCTAAAATGGGTCACCACTCCCCATGTTTATTCAGTGTCAGGAAGCATCTTGAATAGAATCCTTTTCCCCTCTGCGAGGGTGGAACAAGTTCCACTGCCTTTGCCACCAGCAAACTGGACACTTCTCTTTCTAAGAGTGCCCTTTCTGTAAAGAATGCTGGTCAAAAGAGTTTGGATCTCAGCTTGGGGAAGGATTTGAAACTGAGGTCTAGGCCCTGGCTCACTACCTCCAAGACCCACTTGTCTGTGGTGATAGACTTCCAAGCTGGGAAGTAGTGAGCTAGCCTGCCCCCTACTGGAAGTGGGGAGGTGACCCTGACCAATGGATCAGGGAGTCTGCTTAGCCTGGGCTGCTGCCTCAGTTGCCTGATCACCATGTCTGGAGCCCCTTCTACCTCTGAAATATCCCCTCTGATGCTGATATACAGGGGCAGCTTGAGCCTGGGAAAAAGGTCTTCTGTTGTTTGACCTTCCTCTACCTCCCCTTCCCTGCACCCTGTAAGAGGCTGAAGCCTTTTCCTTGGTGGTATTGCTCTTGTAAGTGGTTTTATACTCATCCACTTTTTTCATGTAAGCTTCAGTCTTATCCCCAAACAGGGAGTTATTTTCACAGGGGAAGTCCATGGCCTTGATCTTCCTGGACTAAAAGTCTTCACCATTCATTCACACTAGTGAGACTATGCCAGAGGTGATAGGACTCAGCTGGAGCCAAAAATCTTCAGGAGGGTCAGCGCCGAGGTAGGGCGCACATGCGGGGCACCGTGAGGGTGGCTCGCGCCTGTATGGGCTATCTCAGTGTTGACCTTCCAACCACCTCAGTTCCTTTTCTCCCTCCATTGAGTGCACTTTAGTGATGACATTGTTCGCCTGCCGGGAGTCAAACTTCTCATTTATACGACAACAGCTTTTAGTTGTTCAGTTCATTAATTTTAAATGCTTTTCTTGTTTATTGTTAAAAGGAAAAAAAACGAAGAAGAAAGAAGATTTCTCTCAGTCCTGCCCATCAACAGAGTCAGCCTTGGACCGTCTCGGTGACTATAGGGATTCTTCTTCAGAAGGCTGCTCTGGCAGCAGGGCTGTGTCCGGTCTGCCGCCCTTTCTGGAGGGGGGGGGATCCAACCACAGGCAGTCCAGTGTCCGGGAGGTAGGGCAGTCCTCCCGTAGATGCAAAGATGTGTGCCTGTTCTTGATCCAAGTCAGGAACCCGGTTGCTTGACCTAGAGTGCTTCCTTTTCCTGTCGGAAGAGGAAGAAACGGTACCCCTCGAGGTCACCCTCTGGTATGTCTGTCAGGGAGTCTCCAGTAATTGAGAGCTCTCCAGGTTTCCCGGTGGCTTCTGCTCTCGATGGCTCAGACTGTCATCACTGGGTCCCTTCTCTGTCCTTGGGGGGGGGCTCTGGTGGACAGTTTCATCTTTGGGCAGCTCTTTAGAGCAGTGGGTTCAGTGTTGGCTCGTTTGCTCTTGCCGGTGGTTCCGGTGCTGAGGCATTCGGGCTTTGGCGCCACTGGGCCACAGCTGAGGTTTTCAGTCCAGGATCAGTGTTCAGTGTCTTCTCCAGTGCTGACACTGTCTACACTGATCCCATGTGCCTACCTCCCTCACTCTTCCCCACAGGGGCTGGCACAGGTACCACTCCTCCACCTCCTTCTAGGGATGACCATTCTCTGGGCCCTTCGGCTTTGGTGCTGCGTGCGGTGCCATCAACTTCAGTGCCATTTGTGGTGCAGCCGACCTCGGTGCCATGTACGGCATCAGGGTCTTTGGGGGTGGTCTCGTTTCCGAATCCAGATACCCTATGGTTTATTCCTTACCCAGGTTGGCCTTGCTGGGGCATTTCCTGTTTCTATGGGGCAGATGTGGAGCATAACGAGTTTGATCTGGACCTCATCATTCTGACAATGGTAAGATGACTTGTTTTACAGCCTGGACATGAATTCCTCATCCCAACTGAACCCTGGTTGAAGTGATGTCTTTTCAGTCTTTCCTTAGGACATGGGTTTTGACTTGGCTCTGCAGACCTCTGATGTAGATCATGGGGGGCTTTTGCGTCTCAAGTTACCCATGTTTAAGAACATTGCACTGTCTGCCCACCCTCCTTGACATCTTGTCGCATACGGTATGGGAAGGCCAGTTCTGATTCTTTTGATGCCTCTCCCAGGGAGGGACACTTTTTAGCTCACAACCTTCTGCAGATACTATGGTTGTCAGAGCAGAGAATGACAAGCCTGTTCTTACTCAGAGGTCCTCAGCTTGTCCTATCAATAGGGAATCTTGCAAGATTGACACCTTGGGGAGATGAGCAGTCACTCCCACAAAAGCTCTGTGGAGGCTTACGACTCTGCCTCCAGGGCAGCTACTGCTGGGATCTGTGTCGGATGACTCTCCTGACTTAGAGCATCAGGATTTTCTAATGATTCTCAACTGTTTGGCACTCAAGTAGCTGCCTCAAAACAGCCTGACTGGCTCCTTCCGCCCCTCAAAGGAGCAGGAACCGTTGCCAGTTTTGTGACAACAGTCCTGTGAGGTGGGGATCAAGGGGTCTTTTTGGAGTTCAGACCCATCAGCCGCGAAGAAAATGCGGCTCAAGGCACAGGGCCCGAAAGCACCAAGTGCCTCTGTCTGAGACATTAGTCCGGGTTCTATCTCAACCTCCTGAGTTGGAACTTCACCCTGTGGTGAGAGATTGTCTAACTCACTTTCAGCCTATGGCAGTCTATAACAATAGACAAGTGGGTCTCTCGAATTTTCTAGAAGGGGTACTCCCTCAACCTATCGGAGACTCCCCTGACTGTCCCCCAAGCAACAGCACAGTCTCCCCACTTCACAGTCAGATCTTCTCACCTCAGAGATTCGGGCCTTCTTCATAGTCTTCTGGTCCCTAAAAGATAAGGTGGCATTTGTCCTATTCTTGACCTCAGAAACTAAATAGGTCTTTGTTCAGGGCAGGATGGTCTCTGTAGGGACTCTCCTACCACCTCTCCAGCAGCATGACTGGTTCACATCCCTGGACATACACAACACTTCCATGAAGGTACTGCCAACCCTGCAAAAGTCATAGCTTCAAGCCTCTCAGCATCCCTTCATAAGCCCCCCCGGTTACCTCCTAGTGAGGGCCTTCCTCTCAGGGGTCAGGGGTACCCACTTCATCCAGGTGGCTCTTTTCCTCACAGAGAGTAACCTTGTATGAGACCGATCCGTGTAGAGGATGCTGAGCTTCGGGGCCTCTGCCACTTTCATAAGCGCCTCTGGCCGGTTCCACATGAGGACTACACAGTGGATGCTCAGCACATAGTGGTCTCCAACCACGCACCCACAGTCCTTCCACATAAAGGTGATGGAACCCCTGACAAAGATCACTTGTGTGGTGGACACAGGAATACAGGCTTCTACAAGGTCTACCCTTTGCCCCACTGGCGTATCAGCTTACCATCACCATGGATGCATCTCTGATCGGTGGGGGAGAGCACTGTCAAGACCTCCGCACTCAGAGACTGTGGAGCCAGGAGGAGTCTTTCACATAAATGTTTTAGAAATGAGAGCTGTCCTATATACTTCTGAGTCCTGAAGGATGTCCTCTACCGCGAGGTGTTCTCCTTCAGACAGACAATAAGGCAGTGATGCATCGCATCCACGAGCAGGGCAGAGTGTGCTCCTACCCTCTGTGCAGGGAGGCCATGAAGGGGTGTGAGTGATGTCTCGAGCATGATACCCTAATTCAGGCAGTCTACCTGCAAGGAATTCAGAACGACCTAGCGGATCATATCAGCAGGCCGGAGGCGGGTTCCCACAAACGGTCACTCACCCTAGCGGCTTACAATCACTATTCAATGAGTGGGACAGTCCAGACCTGGACCTTTTTTGCATCCCCACACAATGCAAAACTGCCTCTATTCTGCTCCAGAAATCCAGAACCTGATGTTTTCTGTCAGGATGCATTCAGACTGCAGTGGACAAGATGCTTTCTGTATGAATTTCCTCCCCTTCCTTTAGTTCAGAGGGTGCTGCTCAAGCTGAAGGCACAGGGGGGCAGAATGATCCTCATTGCCCCACATTGGCCTCTTCAGATATTGTTTCCACTAATCAGCAGGTTGTCAGAATTCCCCCTGAGGAAGTTCCTCTTTGGGCAGACCTCCTCACACAGGGACACCTGGTTCATCCCAACCTGTGCTCCCTTCATCTCTGTGCATGGCTACCTAAGGAGATAGAAGTGGGTAGGTCTGTGGTTTCTCAAAGGATCTCGGAAATCCTCTTAACACAAGCCTTCCACTTGGAAACTTGCACAGCTGAGTGGAAGAGATTTTCCATTTGGTGTGCAAAAATGTCCATGCTGGACACATTTTGTTGGCCACCGAATAAAGTGTTGGAGTACCTCTTAGACCTGTCAAATGCAGGACTGCAATACTCGACAGTGAAGGTACAACTCTACGTGATTTCTGCCTGCCATGAGCTAGTGCGGAACATGTCACTGGATCAGATACCACTAGCCAAGAGATTCCTCAAGGGTATCCTACACACTAGACCCTCAGTCAGGAAACCGGTGGCCATGTGGGATATCAACCTTGTGTTAGATATGCTCACCCGAAAACCTTTGAGCCTCTAGCCACCTGTGACTTTAAGTTTCTGACCTGGAAGACTGCCTTCTTAGTGGCAGTTACTTCCGTTCACATAGTTTCTAAAATTCATGCCTTGGTCACAGACCCTCCATATGCTCTCTTTCATAAGGACAAGGTGGTACTTCATACTCACCTAAATTCCTGCCCCAAGGTAGTTTGGAATTTCAACTTAACCAACCCCTGGTTCTTCCCACTTTAATTTGCCACCTTCCAGAATGAAGGGGAATGCACCCTTCACTCTCTGGATGTCAAGAGGAATCTACTTCGACAGAACTAAAGAGTTTCGCAAATCCAAGCATCTTTTTGTATTTTTCAGCATTGCCCGGCTGGGTCAGCCTGTTGGCATTAGATGCATTTCTGCATGGTTGGTGGCATGTCTACTTGATGGCACAGGTCAAGCTGGAAGGCCAGGTTTACGCCCACTCTGCCAGAGCGGTTGCAGCATCCCTGGCAGAAATTTGTAACATACCCATTACAGATATTTGCAAAGCAGCTACTTGGAGCTTGGTGCACACCTTTGTGAAGCACTATGCTCTGGATGTCCATGCCACATGGCACACTTCCTTCAGCAGGACAATCTTTAATGGACTTCTGTCCTGTATGAGCCCTGTCTCCTGCCACCTGCCACCTTACTCGGAGGATTGTTTTTTACCTTGGTACTCTTCCATTAGTGTGAATGAATGGTGATGACTTTTCCTTCAGGAAGATATGGAAATTATGTACCTGCCATAGTTCTTGATCTTCTTAGATGAAGTTTTCACCATTCATTCACACACTCACCCACCATCCCCCGAACTCACTCATCCTGCTTCTGGTCTTCACTCCCTCATTAGCTTGGGCTGTGAAGACGCTGTTGAGTAGACCCTTCTTACATGGGTCATCCAGGCTTTCTTTTGCCCGGATTAGGTTAGGTGTTTCCTAGGTTAGTTTATGGTGCACCTCCTTGGTCAAAAAGGAAGTGAGGTGGTTGGAGGGTTGACACCGAGATAGTCCATACAGGCGCAAGCCAGCCTCACAGTGCTGCTCATGCACAGCCCTACCTCGGCGCTGGCCCTCCTGAAGATTTTTGGCTCCAGCTGGATCCTAGCACTTCTGGCATAGTCCCATTCATTCATAGTGTGAATGAATGGTGAAGACTTTGTCCAAGAAGATCAAGAATTATGTAACTTCTATTTCTGAGTGCCTTGGGTAAGATTTGTGGTTCTGAGCCAAGCAAATCTGAGTGCCACTGTGAGGGCCATCCATCTTGCTGCAGTGTCATTGAGGCCACTGCTATATGGAACTGATATTTGGTTGCCTCCAGCTTGCACCTAGCTGTCTCAGCCAGGTCAGCAGCCAGAGCAGGTGGTGCCTTATCTGCCATGGCCAATATGGAGTCCAAGAGAGTCTTTTGGTACCTGGCCGCATATGCCGTGTAGTTGGCTTGTCTTATGGCTAAAGGAGCAGCTAAATATCCCTTCTTTGCCATTCTATCTAACTTTCTAGAGTCTTTTTCAGGTGGATGAGATAACAATGGAGCCCTTGCCCTGTCGCAGGCATCTGCCTGCACCACCCCCTCATGGTTAGGGTGTGAAAACAAAAACTCTGCCCCTAACCTATCAAACTGATATTTTTTATCAGCCTTCTTGCCAACTGGGGGTACTGAATTGGGTGTCTGCCGTACCTTCAGCACATGCTTCTTTAAGGATTTATGGATGGGTAGCAGTTACCTTTTGGTCGGGGCTAAACCCATCATCTCCAAAAAATTTGCCTCTTCTTCCTCTTCCTTTTCCACTGACTCATTGGTGGTTAAATCAAGAGCCTCCACCATCTGCTTTACCAAAGTAAAGTGAGAGGAATAATCCTCAGGCAGTCTGGAGGGTGACTCGAAAGCCTGATACGGAGGAAACCTCCAGTTCAAATGGCTCTTCCTTATCCTCATCCTCATCATAGTCTTCATATGTGGGATCTTGGCACAAAGGAACCGATACATGTACAGTTGTCTGAACCAGTGTCAGAACTGTGCCTGGTTCCGATGGAACTAAAACCAGACCCTGTAAAGCCTGCAACACCTGTAAGACTTGTGCTACAGCTCAGCAGTAGGCATATTTGGCTTTTGCACAGAGGGCTCCTTCGGTTTTTCGCCTGGAATTTCAATGTGCCTTTTCCTAGTTTTCTTTTTAGCTGGAGCTGGTTCAGTAACCAATTCCCCGTTATTTTTGGTCTTGAACCTTCACCTTTGTCAGATGCATCAAGCTCCGTATTTTTGTTATCTTTTTTATTTGAAGTAGACGGTTGATCTGGAACTGGATCACTAGGCACTGGAGCAGAAGCCATTCACTTTTTAAAGCCTTCCAGGCATTTTTCCACTATTTTAGCTGGGAAAGTTTTACAAATATCACAGTCAGCTTCAATGTGTGGGAAACCCAGGCAGAACAGACACAATCTGTGTTTATCTGCTTTCACGAAGACTTCCCCACACCCAGTGCAGTTTTTAAAACCTGTAGGCCCTCTCTTCCTTTTAGGCTTATCAGACACTACCACAAAAACACCAGAACTAACTCATTCCCAACTGAATAATATATGAAAAAATATAAATAAAGCGTAGGAAGGTAACAGTTCCCGAGTTAAACGGTCAGTTCACGGACCGGGGAAAAAAACGTAAAACCTATGGATTTTGCGTAAAAACCTTTCTACAAATAGGTAAAGGTACCGGTAGAGTTCTTCAGTGAAAAAATACACAAAAACATAACAAAAAACGAATAAAAGAATTGGTTCCTCGCCCGTTCAAAGAACTGCTGAGGAACTGAGGTAAAACTGCTAAAAACAATCACTAAATTAGCATTAAACCAAATCAGAAAGTAAAGGCAGCTGTTCTAAAGAAAATAAAAGTAAAATACTTATTTTTTTCCCGCAAAAATAAAAACAGTTCTCAACGCTGAGGAGCAGTCTCCGAGGTGTACTAAAAGACAGGCAGAGAAAGAAATCTGAGTGCTATAGCACACAGCAGTTGGTAAAGGCAGCAGCCAATGAGTGTTCCATCATTTCCATATGTTCCATTTTATCTCCAGGGCAGTTTAACACGGGAGGCTGACTGCTACAGTTAATCATATTGAAGAATTCCTGGGGTTAGAAGCTCTGTCTCTTGCTAGGCTGCCTTCAAAGCGGGATCCAAAGGACCACCCTGTGGGTTGCAAGAAGGTCTCGACTGCGGCTGGGTCGGATGAACAGCTTTAGACACCTCCTCAGTCCTGGTGCTGTTCCCAGGGGACCAGTTTTGAGGGTCTTTTACTTTAGAGTTCCGGGAGATGTGTTTGGCCCTTCAGACCATGGGGAAAGCCCTGTCCACTATGATGCTAAAAGCAAGCACTGCCGGTGCCAGTCGTGGGACTGGGAGCGATTGAGGTGCTTCTGATGCCTCAATTCGCCTGATTGTTTAACAGCTATCAAGCGCCCCTCAGCTGGGGGAGCAAGTCGAGGGCTCTTTGTTACCTCATTGAGCCAGTTGACTTCGATTCCAATCGAGCTTGCAATGGAGATATTTCTCAAGCCTGTTCACCAGTTGTTGGATGAGGTTGAGGACTCAATCTTGCAGACCACAGTGCTTCTGGTCCTCATGCAAGAGGATGTGGTCTGTTTGTTGTCCCTGTCTGGCCCTCAATGGGCACAGCCTCCACTGGAGGTCAGGTCTACCACACCCGTGTTGCTGTACATGGACAGGCATGTGGTCTACAGCAACCCGCTGGAGGCCCTTCTTGCCATTGGCCAGCTGGTCAGTGGTCAAAATCACAGTCAAGGCATTCCTGTTCTCAATCCCACTCAACCAGGAGGGATCGCCATTCCTCATCCTCCTCATCCATGGCTGAGAAGAGGCACCACTGTAAGATGTGCCAGTGCTACGAGGAGCTCCTCTGGTAACAGTGGGCCACTGTGGGGCAGGGTATGGCTCTACTCTGTGGACCGTCGGTTTCCTAGCCATCACCAGTGGTACCCCTGCTGGTCCACACCACGCTGGTGCAACCAGCTTCTCCACCTCTTCAAGTGGAGCCGCCACCACCTCAACTGAAGGTGGGCTCTCTGACTAAGGCGGCCAGCCACATGACCACCAGCTTGCCAGGCTGGTAGTCGGTGAGGATACCTGGGAGGCCCTTAATGAGACACGGCCAATGGCCATCTTTGAGGATTCCTCGAATGACTCAAATCTTGAGTCCATGGCCTCCTCTGTGACTCACCTTCTTGACCATGGCCTGGTCAAAGAACTTTCCATACATCATGATCTAGTGTCCTTTGGGGCACTTCTTCAACTCATCTGAGTCCATATCATTACCGCTTGAGCCAGTCCAGAAGAGGACTAAGTAACCCCTCACGGATATTTTTGACCTGGATGAATCCCCCAGGATTGCCTTCCCTGTGGCTGAGGCCATTTTTGAACTGGCTCTGAAGCTTTGGCAGCATCCTGCCCTGCATCCTCTGTCCACATGGTCTGCAAATATGTGGTCCGTATGGGGTTCCCTTGTGAGGTTTTCAGACCACCCCTCCATGAAGGGGTTAGTCACGGATTCGGTGTTCCACAGATCCAGACACCAGAGAAATGCTGAAAAGGAGTCCTGTAAGATTGACCATATCACTGAAAAGGTGTACACTGTGACATTTCTGGGTCTCCAGCAGGCTAGTTACACTGTGATGATGCCCAATTTTGGTCACTCCCTGATGGAGGTCTTTAATGCAATCCTCCAACACCTCCCTACTGATCAATCTCACCTGCGTTAAGAAGTCCAGTGCCACCCTAGATTCTGTGACATCCTCTCAGAAGGACCAAACAAAGAAGCCTCAGAAACAGGCCTTCTAGTTCCTTCTAGTAACTGTGTGAAAAAAATTCACTCTGCTAAAGCTAACTATTATATTTCTACTCTCGAACAAGCTAAAGGTAACCCTCATAAAATATGGAAGACTATCAAAGCTATAGAAGGACGGCCCATGGCCCCCTCTGTCCCAACAAAGATAGTTGCAAGTGGCAAGATTGTGGAAAACAAGTCCCTAATCCTGGAGGAACTTAACTCCCACTTTGCCACAGCTGGATTAGCTTTTGACTCGTCACCTTATGCTGGTGCTGCGGTGACGAGCATACCCTCCCTACATCTAGTCCTGCACCCAGCCCCTTCCAGACTAGCAAGATAACTTATAAAGTAGAAGATTCTCTTCTTAACTTAGACACCAAAAAGCGCAGGGGACATGGCTTGGAACCCTTTTCCTAAGGTCAGGCTACCCCATCTCACTGCCCCAATTCTCCACATCTTCAATCTTTCCATTACATCTGCTACTGTGCCGTCCTGCTGGAAATCAGCACATATCCTCCCTCTATTTAAATCTGGTGACCCATGATATGTAAATAACTATAGGCCTATCTCCATATTGCCTATCCTTTCTAAAGTTCTTGAAAAACTGATCCATATTCAGTTAAAATCTCACTTGGAAACCTTCTCTCTCATTAACCTAGCTCAATCCAGCTTCCGGGCTAATCATAGCACAATCACTGCACTAGCAAAAGTAACCAATGATTGGATCTCTGCTATAGATGCTAAGAAGGTAACTGGCACCAGTCTTTTGGACCTCAGCAAAGCTTTTGATACTGTTGATCACAAACTATTAGTCAATTGCCTTGCAAAGTTGGGTGCCACATACCATACCACCCAGTGGTTCTCTAGCTACCTAACTGGAAGATTCCAAAAAGTAAAAGCGGAAGGCATTTTTTCTGCTGCCTTGCCAGTTGCAAGAGAAGTCCCCCAAGGATCCATCTTAGGCCCTATCTTGTTTTCTTTGTACATTAATGACTTAGATGCTAACATATCTACGTCCAATCTGCACTTTTTTGCAGATGATACTGTGTTGTATACTTCTGGCTCATCGTTAGCTGAAGTCAAGGGAGTGCTTCAAGCGGACTTCGCACAACTTGAGCATAATCTAATAAAGGCAAAGCTTCTGCTCAATGCTAAGAAGACTAAAGCGATGATATTCTCCCGCAGTGCTGTCACAGGCCCCCCTAATACCCTTGCCCAAGACTTCATTGTCAGCACGCTAAACGAGCCTCTGGAAGTTGTAACCAAATTTAAATATCTGGGTATCTGGATCGACAATAAATTATCTTTCAATGACCATGTGGAAGATGTCCCTAGAAGGTTAAAAGCAAGGTTAGGTTTCTTCTACAGAAATAGGCCCCTTTTCCCCCTTGAAACTCGAAACAAGCTTGTACAGGCCACTTTTCTCCCCCCTACTCGACTATGGCGATGTAATCTATTCCTCCACCACTCTTGCAAATCTAAGTAAACTGGACATTCTTTATCATCGTGCGTTACGGTTCATTACCAACTCCCCTTACCATTCGCACCACTGTGACTTATATGCAGCTGTTGGTTGGACATCCCTTACTACTAGACACCTGCTCCATGCTGGGCTATGGACTCTTAAACTGCTCCTGCAGAAATTGCCAAGCTATCTCTCTTCCCTTATTAGTATCTCACATAGTGCATACTCGTTAAGAAAATCTGACTTTATTATGCTTGACATACCAGGGCGGACCTCCTTTGGTAAACGTGCTATTGCATATGCCCTTCCTCCATTTGGAACCAATTACAAACCGTGCTGAAACTAACTAGCACAGTTTCAATAAACTTCTACAAATCGCTAAGTTCAGCCAAAATAAAAGACACCTGTAACTGTCATTAAGTCTCTTCCTTCCCCATGTGTGCCATATTTATCCACTGGTAAGAGTATAATTGCTTTGTCATATTAACTGCTTTCCCTTCCCTTCTACTCCTGCTTTATTTATGCTTACGCTCCACTGCTACTCTATCAAATCCTCCTCCCCCCATATCAGTTGTAGTCTGTTGTTTGTTCTAGCTGCCAAAATATATGTATTGCACGCACCAGTCATCATGTTTCATTTATCAGTATGCAACCTGTTAGTAGCTTCCCTGTCTCATATTAATGTTTATCACCTGCGGTCACCCTATGTGGTACCCTTGTACGTATATCCAGCCTGTATCATGTAACGTACATTTCATGTATATACTGTTATTACCTATCTATGTTTGTACTTTAAGTGTTTATGTCACAGGACCTCCTTGTGAATGAGCTTGTTCAATGGAGTTTTCCTGCAATAAACTTGAACTTGAACTAGTTCCAGTCCTTTCAGTTGCAGCCTCCTGGACAGCAGCCTGTTGTCAATGCACAGGTCAGGAAGCATAGAAAAGCCAGGGGCAGTTATAAAATTCACAAGTAGTGTTTTATTATTATCAATAACAGTAAAAAATAAATTGTTCAGTATAACTGTTTTCAAGGGAGTACAAACAGAGAAAACCAAAGTCCTTCATCTGAGGGTATCTGTAATTCCAAGTTTGACCTGACCTAGCCGCCGTCCGAGACCTCCAGCCCGGACTCGCTCCCTCACAAGGTGCGGCAAAAGCCGCAATTTTACGCATGCCAACCCCCCACCTCCTCCATTTATTAAATACGCTTCATCCCACCTCTTCTCATCTTCTACACCCTCTGGCACCCCTCCCACTTTAATTTTAACTATCTGCTGCCTTTTACACATTAATCTCCCTACAGAGGTCCATCCCCTATCTTTTTAGTCTATCCTGGGCGTTCGTCAGTTTCAGCACAACCACAGGTTATAGTATCTGTTACTAGGTCTGGGACATTCATCACCCTATTCTGTGGCATATAGGAAGACCTTACCATGGGAGGGAACAGCTGACTCCTCTGTATGTCCCTTGTCTTACTAGCACCCTGCTCTCTCTATCAGACCTCACATTCCTCCCAGGGTGGGGATGAGGTTTGCGCCTCTCCCTGTTAAGTGCTCAACTCCTCTCGTGAATTTCTACATGATTACTGGATCATACAGCTGTATTTGCCTGGAAGTGGGACATCTCCCGAATTGCCATTGCTGGGTACTCCTCCCTCCCATCTCTATACTTTCTTCTCCTGGCATGTTTCTGTCAGGATTCTAGTGGCTGCAACCCTAGGTCAGTATAGCACCAGGAGTGGAGATAACTATGTTCAACTTCACGGCCCTCCCAGATGCTCAAAGAACAAAGACTACAAATTAACTTTTTCTACCTAAAAAAGGATTTTGCTGCTATTGCTATTGTGCTCAGGCAATGTTGAGTTCAACCCGGGGCCTCTAGATACCCTTGCTTCTCCCTCCGACCTTGCTGGAATTAAAGGAATGTCATTCCTGCATGTCAATGTCTGCAACCTTTTGAAAAAGATCACCATGATCCAGGCTTGGGTTAGCCACACCCTACCTGATGTTCTGGTGATCACTGAGACCTGGCTAAGACCAGCCAGTCCTGACAGGGAAATCAACATCCCGGGTTATTTGCTCTTCCGAGCTGATAGGCAATCGAGAGGCGGAGGGGTGGCGATTTATGTCAGGGACAAATTCTCTGTATCATGTCTAGAATCATCCTCCTCCCCTAATGAATTTGAATGCTTGTCCCTAAAGGTTGAACTATTACCTTCTTGCGCACTCTGTGTAATAGGCTGTTGCAGGCCCCCGTCTGCAGGGTCACATCTCTTGTCACATCTAAGCTCTGCCCTGGGGCTTAGTATGCTGGAAACTATTATTCTTGGTGATCTGAACTATGACTGATTATCAACGCCTCGGCTCCCTTGAAATCATTTTGTGACACTTTGGGGCTGGTGCAACTCATTGGTGAACCCACTCGCCCAAATAAAAAGAACCCTAGTAACAGCACCCTTTTAGATGTAATTTTGGTTAACAAACCACACCAGTTCTCTCATGTCGGAACATTTTTCTCTGACATCAGCGATCACTGTTTCATTGCCAGCATTAGATCTGTGCATAATCCACAGTTTGTAGCAAAGTTCTCAATCAAGCAGTGTAAACTCAACTTTGACTTGTTTGCCTACCTTGACGAATTGAAACATTCCCTGCGATGGCAGGATTTCTACTTAGCCAAAATGGTTAATGAGGCATATACTATCTTTCACGAAATACTAACTGCAGCCTTAAACAGGCATGCCCCCATGGTAGAGGTATGTGTAAGGAGCAACACTTGCTGCTGGTTTTCACCAGAACTCAAAGCTTCCATGCTAGATAGGGATACGCTTTGGAAGAAAGCATGCAGAAGCAAGAATGACTTGGATTGGTGTCAGTTTAGGAGGCACGCAATAAGTGCACCAAGTTAGTCAGAGCAGCCAAGGCCGCTTTCTATTGCACTGAGCTAGACTGTGCCTCAAGGAATCCTTCAAAATTTTGGAAAAATAATAAAGGACATGTCTGGTCATTCACCTGGAAATTCCCTCCCATCAAAAATTATATCCAGTAGTAACACCATTTCATACTGATTGGAGATACGGGAAGCCCTCAATAATCATTTCGCAACCGCTGGGCTAGCATTTGACACATCCCCTGCTAATGCCATCCACACTCAGCAGGGATTATTGTTTCACAAGTCTCCTGCTACCAAAGAGGCCTTCTCCTTCCTGCCTGCCTCTCTAAAAGAGGTTGAAGATCTATTGCTGCAGTTGGATATCAAAAAGGGTGCAAGTAAAGGCATCTATCCTAAATAGATACTTTTGCTCAGTATTTACTGAAGAGAAGGTAGGGCAGGGCCCACAGCTCAGCATCATGGACACAGGGGGGAGGGAGGTGAGCACTACTCCCTTCACAAAAGAAAGGGTCCTACAAGAGCTTGCTAAGCTCAGGGTGGATAAGGCAATGGGACCTGATGGCATACATCCCAGGGTACTTAAGGAGCTAAAGGAGGAACTAGCAGAGCCATTAGCAGAATTGTTTAGTGAGTCTCTGAGCACAGGAGAGGTCCCAGAAGACTGGAGAAGGGCTCATGTGATCGCTCCACAAAAGTGGTAGCAGGAGGAGGCGGGAACTACAGACCGGTCAGTCTTACCTCAGTAGTGGGCAAGATTATGGGCACTCCTTAAGGAAAGGATAGTGCAACACTTGGAATCCATAGGGCACAGGATCCAAGACAGCATGGGTTTACAAAGGAAGGTCCTGTCAAACTAATCTCATAGATTTCTTTGACTGGGTAACCAGAGTGGTGGACCAAGGGGAGCAGTTGATGTCACTACCTTGACTTCAGCAAAGCTTTTACACTGTTCACATAGAAGATTGATAAATAAGCTGGGTAGGCTCGGGGTGGGTCAGAAGTTGGTCAACTGGGTGGCAAACTGGTTGCGGGCAGAAAACAGAGGTGGTGGTAAATGGTATACAGTCAGAAGAAGCAAGTCACAAGTGGGGTACCTCAGGGATCAGTCCTGGGGCCAGTCCTCTTCAACATCTTCATTAGTGACCTTGCAGATGGACTAGAGGTAAGGCTTGTCTGTTTGCAGATGACACCAAGATCTGCAACAGAGTAGATGATCGGATGGGGTGGGCAGAATGAGAAGAGATCTGGATAAACTAGCAGAATGGTCAGAAGAGTGGCAACTGGATTTAATGCAAAGAAGTGCAAAATCATGCACATAGGGAAGAGAAACCTGAAGCCACCTATAGGCTGGGAGGAGTTGCTAGCAGTCACAAAGGAAGAAAGAGACTTGGGCATCATCATCACTGATGACCTAAAATCATCAAGCAGACCTCTAAAGCAGTAGGTAAGGCTAGGGGGTGTTAGGGTGTATTAGTAGGGTATCACAAGTCGTAAGAGGGAGGTAATAATCCCTCTACACAAGACACTGGTTAGGCCCCATCTGGAGTACTCATGCAGTACTGGAGGCCACACCTTCACAAGGACATTAACCAAATTGAGGCAGTCCAGAGAAGGGCAACCAAAATGGTGCAGGGACTGCATCAGAAGACATATGAGGACAGATTAACGGAGCTCAATATGTATACCCTTGAGCAAAGGAGAGAGGTGATATGATCGAGGCATTCAAACACCTTGAGGCATAAACAAGGTGAAAGAGTCTAACATGTTTAAATATAAGAAAAATAGCAGGACAAGAGGACACAGCATGAGATTAGAGGAGGCCGATTAAGGGGAATGTGAGGAAATTCTTTTTCACAGAAAGGGTGGTGGATGCATGGAATGGCTTACCACAAGAAGTGGTGGCTATGAATACAGTGCAGGGCTTCAAACAGGCATGGGATAGGCATAAGGGAGCAATACAAATGACTATGAATAGATAGGCCACTGACAGAGCAAAGGCCAATGGCACATTTATAAGGTAGAAAAAGAAATGGGCAGACTGGATGGGCCTTGCGGTCCTTATCTGCCGTCAACTTCTATGTTTCTATGTTTCTGTGTTAAGTTCGGACTCTATAGAGCCTTCCTTTCTGAAATGTGCATACCATATGTTGGCAGTGCCAATCACACACCTCTTCAACTTTTCACTATCCCAGGGGAACCTCCCCTTGCAATGGAAAGTAGCCCATGTCATCCCGCTGCTCAAATCAGGTGACCCTTGCGAACTTTATAATTATAGACCAATCTCCTCCTCCCCATTCTGTCTAAATTATTGGAAAAGATAGTGAGTGGTCAGTTAAGGGCGTACCTTGAATCCAGGAGTCTGTTAAACCTAGTGCAGTCTGGATTCAGAGCAAAGCACAGCACCATAACTGCCCTAGCAAAAGTGACTAATGATTGACTCCTTGACCTTGACAATAGGAATTTTGTCTGTGCCATTTTTTTGGATCTAAGTAAGGCCTTCGACACAGTCGACCATAGCCTGCTTCTTTCCTCCCTATGTAACCTAGATCTGGACCCTAACTCTATGTACTGGTTTGCTGACTACCTTGCGGAACGGAAACAGTGGGTTAAGGCTGAAGGTGATCTTTCGCCACTTAAACCCCTACAGAGAGGTGTGCCTCAGGGGTCTATCTTTGGTCCCCTGTTGTTTGCAGTTTACATTAACAGCACTGATGACAACGTCAATAAGGCCAATATCCACTTGTTCGCTGATGACACAGTACTTTATTTGAGTCATCCTATGCCGGAAGCAGCCTGTGAAGACCTAGCTGAATTTAACCTATTGCAATACCAACTCATAAGCAAAAAGCTTCTGCTTAATGCGGAGAAAAACCAAAAGCAATGCTCTTTTCCCCTTCCTCCTATGTGGCGAACCCCGCTTGTGCTGGGGCTATCCCTCAGATTACCACAGTACTTGGAGAAAATCTAGAGTATGTGCCAAAATTCAAATATCTGGGTGTATGGCTCGATCACAAACTCTCCTTCTCTGAACATCTCAAAGAACTACAGAAGAAACAAAGACAAAGATTAGGACTATTCTACAGAATTAACCACTTCCTTACTAGGGATGCCAAGCAGCGGTTGGTTCAAGCCACATTCCTTTCATTAATAGAGTACGCGGACCTTCTCTATAGCCATTGTATTGCCTCTGCCCTGGCTATGTTGGACACCCTATAACACAGAGCAATCAGGTTCATAACGGGCCTTCCACTTTCCACACACCATTGCTCTTTGTACACTGAGGTGGGCTGGACTTTCCTTCATTATAGGAGAAATAGAAATGCCACACTATGGGCTTCAGAGCGGTTACCAACAAGCTCCCCCTATGCTTCTCTGATTGTATTCCCCTGAGTGCGATAGGTGCCTATGCTCCAAGAAGCTATTCCCCAATTGCCTTGCAATTACCTAAGGTCAAATCTTGTTTTGGCAGAGCTGCCATAAGTTTCTCATTGCCTTCCTTGTGGAACAATATGCAAAAAAACTTGAAGCTGAGCTGTCTGGTTAGCCTGAATATTTTCAAGTAGCTCTATGACTGCTCCGTGAAGGGATCCTGCAAATGTTTCCCACATCGCTAGCTCACCTATTTTCCAGTTTCCCTCCTGCCCATCCTGCCTCCCACCCTGCCTCTGCCCCAGCCTCTCTCTCCCTACCAAAATACCAGCTTCTCTGCCTCTCTTTAGCCATGGCCAAGTTCAACCCCCTTCCCTGAAGTATGCCAGTTAACTATTCCAACCCCATCATTTCTTCCTCAGCTGGTATCCCTCTTCTTGTCTTTCTCTCTCCTTTTAAGTGAACATTCCAGTTGTACCCAGTTATGAGCCTATCTGTTGTAAAGGCCCTCTCACTCAAATGTTGATGTACATATGTATATTTTTCTTCTTTGTATAACATTGCATTATGTTTTACCATGTTACTGTACTATGATTTTTGTATGACCAGGTCCATCTTGCAAATGAGCCCTGCTCAAGGGTGCCCGTCTGGATAAATAAAGATTTTGATTGATTGATTGATTGAAGTTTCAGTCTCTCCCCAGCAAATATTGCTGCTGTTTTTACAATAAGTATTTGCCTGGTAATGAAGTTCTGCAGCCTCAGCTCATTAACAGACATCCTGTTTCTTATAAAATGTATTAGAACGTTGCCAATTTCCTTGCAGGTGCAACAGAATAGAACATGGTGTCCCAGAACTGACCTGTTGCCAGCTCTGCAAAAGTTTGTCCTGTATCTCAAGGTTAACTTCTTGAGTTCCTAATAGCATTTTTCAATCATTTCAACAGTATAACTATATACAGTATCAAACAAAGGGATCCCAGTATCACTTACAGTTTCACACAAAGATTCACACATATTTTTATAACCGCAGATACAGGAAGTGAAGGCAGAGAGATAGCGAGAGGAGGAGAATCGCGAGAGTGAGTGATCAGTTCCTAGGTCTCACAAGAACATTTGGTTGCACAACCAGACAAACAAGAGACAGAAAAGGAGAGGATAGAACAGATCCTTGTGTTTAACTCTTTTTGCATAACAAATGGGAGAGGGTCTTATTCAATCCTGTCACACAGCCCCAGCAGGGGCAGTTCCAGGCCTGGCACTGCAAGCCCAAGTCTAGGGGCTAGGGGCTGGAAAAGGAGGGGCACAGGGGTAGTGGTGTCCCTCCAACAGCAGCCACTGGTGCCTCACAAAAGCTGCCCAGTGACAGGTTGGGGAGTGTCATCCCTCCACCCATCCTGCCCCTGTCTGCTGTCCCAGTCTGGCTGGCTGCATCACTTCTTACCACGTTGGTCCACTAACACAACAAACAAGTGGGTGTCGGATTGCCTTTGGACTTCAAGGCTCTCCTGCCTTACCACCTCCTCACATTTCAAGAGTCCAGGGTGTCACTGGACATGCCGTCTGTCCTTCCAGTGGACATCACTCATCTGCTTGCACACTCTGGCCAGTCAGGATTTGCATGTCCAGGTACTTTCCTGTCCCAAAATGGACAGGGGTCTGGCGCCCCATACTGGAGAGTCAACTCTCAGATGCTATGCCTACAAATGGATTAGATTTTCCATTTGGTGTCAGGGCAAAGGGCATGATCCCTGTGATTGCCTTGTGGCTAGCATCATAGATTACCTCTGGTCCCTTTCCCACCTGGGACTGTGGGCGATGACTCTTAAGGTGCACCTGGCAGCCTTCTTGTCATATGGAGCACGGGATGGTATGCAGACAGTGGCCCAGGAGAATGTGGTTGGGTGCTTTTTCAAGGGCCTGGACCACTTGTCCCCTCCAGTACATGTACTTCCTCCACTGTGGGATTTACTGCTGGTATTGGCAATGTTCATGGGCATGGCCGACAACCCAAAGGCACACCCCAATGCCTGTCAGTCTCTGCAGGGTGGGGTTGGCATCAGTTCAGATCTTCGCTGCCATTCCTATTATGCATCTCTCTAACTCCTGCCCTACCAATGCCAATGCCAGTAAGACAACATTCGGCATTGACAAATGCTTGTTTATTTTATTTTATTTTGCTGTTATTAATAACAAAATGCTATTTTCGAATTTTACAACTGCTCCTGGTTTTCCTACGCTTCCTGACCTGTGCCTCGATGACACAATCAGAAAGTGTTATGGACAGATGTGCACCTGTTGTGTATTTATTGCTAAGGTGAACAGCACAATGTCACAGCCTGCGGCCTGTGCCAGGCTGTGCTTCGCACTTCACCTGAAGACCACTACGCTCGTCTTCTCAGCCAAACGTGACTTTCTGAGGGCCAGACCGCTGGCTCCATGGTGCTGCCATCAAGCTTGTCAGCCTTAACACAGGTTGAACAGGTGGTCAAGATTTTTCTCAATCATGTTAACTTGTTGTCAGTGGGGATCAAAGATGATTCGATCTCCAAACTGTCCAGCCTCACTCAAGAGGGACAGGAGCAGTCAGTGAACCCAATTGTCTCCCCTTAGGAGTTGCCTCCCACTGGGATCGAATGGTTGAACACTGAGTAGGTAGCTTATACTGCCCCTTCAGACGTATCTGCTTGTCATCTCCACCCTGTCGTTGCTTGAGGTAAAAGTTGAGGTCCAGGTTGAAGGATTCCTCATGCTCTCAGTCTTGCTTGACTGGGAGGCATGGCTGTCAGCACTGTTCTTCCTCTTTGTCCTTGAACAATGAGAGGCACTGTTGCCATATGCAACAGTGCTACAAAAGGATCCTTTGGCAGCAGTTGGCCTTGGTTGGGCAGAGTAGGGCTCCAACCTCGACCCCTGCAGTCACCTGGCTGACACCAGTTCAGCCTGTACTGGCCCTGCTGAGACAGCTGTCCCCAACACGAGTCTCGCTACCAATCCAGGTAGAGCCACTTCCATGACAGCCCTTGCAGGGAGCCCCCTCTGAGGTCTCTCGTTGAGTTGCTGGCTTACCAGGTCAGTTATCTATGGAGATCGTGCACTCGGATAAGTCCCAAGTGGTGCATGGCAACAAACTGCCAAGGGCCATGTTTGATGATTCTTCAGATTACTCTAATGGGTCCTCGATGCAATCTTCATGGGCTTATGCTTTCAACCATGATTTGGCCTAAGAGTAGACTAGCGACCACAGGCCAGTGTCCTTCAGAGCTCTTCTCAGGCCCATGTTTGAGTCCATGGAGGTTCCCTTGTAACCAATCCAGAAAAATGACAAATACTCCTTTACTGAGACCCTAGATAGAGTAGAATCCCATGCAGTTGCCTTCCCGATGGCTAAGGCCATCTTTCGACTGGCTCTGGAGCTTTGGCAGCAGCCAGCTTCCTGCCCAGCACCTGCCACCCATATGGTCTGTAAGTATAAGTTCCAAACAGCTGTGCTGGTGACCAGGCAGTAGGGCCAGTGCACACTACAGGAGGGGAGGCCAACCCCTAAACTCAGTAAAACCAAAAAGATAGTAATGGAACTCAGTACAGTAACCCCTCACTATAACGAATGGTTTGGGAGCCATAACCTGCATTTGTTATAGCTCCCTATTCGTTACAACAAGGGATGCTAGAATTCACTACTTTCGGCCAGCACATATGTCACCCACACACTTACAGCATTCTTTATTTACTTAAAGACAGACCTATGTGTGGCAGTATTGCCCCAGTGTATTTAAGCTCATACTTTATTATGGATACCTCGAGGTAACCCCCCTTTTTCTATTCCCTTTTTTCTCAAGTTCTGCTGCAGCAGTCATCCTCTTCTCTGTAACCACTTTATTTCATTTTCCCCATAGTAGGGTGGCCTTCTACTGTGGTGTCTCCTTCTTTCTTTTCTGCTTCCTCTTTAAACTTCTCTGTTTGCCTCGAGGCCCTGAGAATTAGGGGCACCCCTAGGTCAGAAAGACGGTTACTTCGAAATGTGACAAGAAATGGTACATAAATCTATCAATGCGCTCCAAAGGCACAAAAGAAACCTGTTGGGTGAGTCGGCTTAAATCCACATGGGACACGAATGTCACCCATTTTCGTTTTTGCACGCTTTTTAAAGCAGGAGCCGAATGGGAAACAGCATCTTATGTCCTTACATGAAGTGCTCAGAATATAAGCGCTAATGTGTACTTGTGGCATTAGGCTGAAAACATGGCTCCAGTACCGCAAAAGTCACGGTGATCTTCGCTCCATAGGTACAGGAGTGAAAGAAGATGGCTTAGTGTTCCTCAAGCTGTGGGTCGAATGTTAATCCCCTGTTTCCCTTTGTTAAAGCCCCGGCGCTTACATGGAGCACTTACAATGCCGGCAGCTTTAAGCTTGCAGGTCTAATAGCCTGCCCGTTGCATGGGTTCCATTTTAGCACAGTGCTGCATGCAGGACCGGAGAGCCTCACGGCATTCAGTAGCTGTCTGTGCAGACGGTGCTATATTTATAGTAGACTATAGACAAGTGCAGTGTAAAAAGGAGTACTGCAAACCTCAGTAAAGAAATAGTATTAAACATTTCCAGGGAATGGAAAAAACATTGTTTTAGTTAGTGCTCTGCATGCTTTGTCCTTACCTGGTGACCATTGCCACACTATATGATCTCCTATTATGAGGCGGGTGCCCAGACAGAGGCTTATTTGTCATACCCAGGACTGTATGACCTCATACATGGGGAGGGGCCTCTGAAGATAATAGGGTCATTAAGTATGCAAGTAGTCTTTAGGTTCAGTAATATATTTTGGCAAACTGTATTGATTGTACAGTTATGACATTTGATTTAATGGTGTTTAGACTGTTTTGATCCCCCATTGCACTGTATTAGCATAGGAAACTTATTTTATTAGTATTAGAGGGCAGATAAAATCAGACCACATGTTCAAGAAGGCCTGTCTTGAATCCTATAAATGTACTCACAAAAGTTAGTTGAAGCAGAGAGGTGGGAGAGAGCGGTTCTATCTCTGCCTATAGCTAACATAGACGATAGTGGAATATTGTATCCTTATACTTCCACTCTATGTTAAGGTATTTTATATAGCTCTTGGTGAGCCAAGTGTTTCTTTTATGTTATGTTCTGAGTTAATAATAATGTCTGAGTTTTAATTTGGTTATTTCATCAAATGACCAAGAAGTTGTTGTGTGTCAAACTCTACATCTCTGTGTCATGTCTCTACTATGCCTGGAGTGAGTTGTCTAACATCCACACCCTATCACAAAGTGGTGTCAGAAGTGGGATTTACTGGTTGTCTGTGGCTCATAGGGAGAAACCAGTAGGGTATCTTATCTGGTACCCAGATAACTCTGAGCAGAGATGGCATCTGGAGTGGACAACAAGAAGGCTGGGATGGTAACCAGAACTCAGACGGCCTTGACGGGGGACCATTTGAATCCAGGACTGGAGCAGACTGTCCAGAGGAAGGAACCCAAGGCTAAGGAAGAGGAAAACAGTGAGGACAAGATGGAGGAGAAATTGTGTCATGCACAGCCCCGAGAAGAACCAACCAAGAATTTAGCTGGACTACTATGATGGTTGGCAGTCTGCCAGGTAGAGATCGAAAGGCAATGAGATATAGAGGCCCAGGAGAGGAGATGAGAAAGGAAACAGTAGGAATTAAGGTGGGCAGAAACTGTGAAAGTGCTACAAACTCTTGGGGCAAATGCTGGTACTTGTGGGGATGGGGCTACCGCCAACCCTAAAGATATAAAATTGACAAAAATGACCAATGCAGATGACATAGAGGCTTATTTAACGACCTTTGCAAGGGTGGCAAGACCTTTTAATTGTCCCCAAAATCAATGGGTAGTACATCTGGCCCCTTATCTGACAGGAAGGGCTCAACTGGTCTACAGTCATATGGACACTAGAAATGCTGATAATTATGAATTGATAAAAATGGAAATATTGAAGAGATATGACATAAGTACAGAGATTTATAGACAGAGGTTTCACACATTAAAATATCATCCTCAAGATAATCCTAGAGATACCTTTACCCGCCTTCAGGAATTATGTTGGAAATGGATCCAACCAGAGGGGAAAACAGTGACAGCAATTATGAAAACCTTTGTAGTAGAACAATTCCTACAGATCCTTCCCCACGATGTTCAGATGTGGGTGAAGGAACATAAACCGGAGACAGCAGATAAGGCCATATCCTTGGCTGAAGTTTTCCTGACAGCACACCAGCCCTACCAAAGAGTGAGCCCTCTTCCCCAGGAGCCATCACCAGGAAGGACAACACCCGTGGTAAGACCTGGTCCTTCCAGTAATACTGAAATTAAAAATGAGAGTAAAACTGAGTTTAGAAGATGCCCCATTTCAGCAGACATTGTTTGTTGGAACTGCCAGGGGTTGGGCCACATATCCAGGTATTGCCCCAAAAAATGATTAGGCACTGCTCAACTGGCCTTATTGAATACTGGTTATTTTATGACTGCAATTGAAATAGACAATCGTACTGTGATGGGCCTAATAGATTCGGGCAGTAAAAACACATTAGTGAGACCTGAACTGCTCCAAACAAAGGCTGATATTCAACAAGAACCTGATATGAATATTGTTTGTGTGCATGGGGATACTCATCAGTATCCTACTGTTAAAGCTGACGTAACAGTTAATGGGAATAGTTCAGAGGTAACAGCAGGTGTAGTCCCCAAATTGCCTGTTCCCATTCTGATTGGCCATGACTACCCTCAGTTTAATACTCTCTTAAACACCAGAGGGTCCATATCAGCAGTGACCACAAGGGCGCAAAGTAAACAATTACAACAACTGGAAGATGTATTCCTGTTTGAAGAGGACCTTTATGACCAACCTGGCAAAACAAAAGTATCCTGGAATGCCAAGAGACAGTTACAGGGGAGATGGAAAGAAATACAAAATGTGCTTCCTGAAACATTGTCATCAAGTTTTGTAAAAAGTGATATAACTAAAGAACAAATGAATGATACCTCGCTAACTTCTTTGTTCCAACAGGTCGGGCAGACTCAGGACCCAGGTGCCCCTAGAATTGAAAATAGAAATGGTATTCTGTATAGGATATGTACCAAAGGGAATACAGAAGAGCAGGTAGAATAGCTAATAGTACCCACCCCATATAGAGAAAGACCTATTATATCTAGCACATGATATACCTTTGGCAGGTCATGCTGGGAGGAACAGGTTTCTGCTTAACCTTGGGGGTATGTGGCAGTATTGCCCCTGTGTATTTCAGCTCATGCTTGATTATGGATACCTCGAGGCACCCCCCCCTTTTTCTATTCCTTTTTTCTCAGATTCTGCTGCAGCAGTCATTCCGTTCTCTGTAACCACTTTATTTCATTTTCCCCATAGTAGGGTGGCCTCCTACTATGGTACCTCCTTCATTCTTCTCTGCTCCCCTCTTTAAACTTCTCTGTTTGCCTTGAGGCCCTGAGAATTAGGGGCAACCCTAGGTCAGAAAGATGATTATTGGTAGACATGACCGTCTCCTTGGTTAATTTTGTATGACTTCCAAAAGTGACAAGAAATGGTACATAAATCTACCGGTGTGCTCCAAAGGTGCAAAAGAAACCTGTTGGGTGAGTTGGCTTAAATCCATATAGGACACGAATGTCACCTGTTTTTGTTTTTGCATACTTTTTAAAGCAGGGGCCGAAGGGGAACCAGCATCTTATGTCCTTACATGAAGCGCTCAGAATATAAGCGCTAATGTGGACTTGTGGCATTAGGCTGAAAACATGGCTCCGGTACTGCAAAAGTCATGGTGATCTTCGCTCCATAGGTACAGGAGTGAAAGAAGTTGGCTTAGCATTCCACAAGCCGTGGGTCAAATATTAATCCCGTTTCCCTTTGTTAAAGCCCCGGCGCTTACAGGGAGTGCTTACATTGCTGGCAGCTTTAAGCTTGCAGGTCTAATAGCCTGCCCGTTGCATGGGTTCCCTTCTAGCACAGTGCTGCATACAGGACCAGAGAGCCACACGGCATTCAGTAGCTGTCTGTGCAGACAGTACTATATTTATAGTTGACTATAGATGAGTGCAGTATAAAAAGAAGTACTGCAAACCACAGTAAAGAAATAGTATTAAACATTTCCAGGGAATGGAAAAAACATTGTTTAAGTTAGTGCTCTGCATGCTTTGTCCTTACCTGGTGGCCATTGCCATGCTGTATGATCTCCTATTAGGAGGCGGAGCCCAGACAGAGACTTATTTATCATACCTAGGACTGTATGACCTCACACATGGGGAGGGGCCTCTGAAGATAATAGGGTCATTAAGTATGCAAGTGGTCTTTAGTCTAGTTCAATAATATATTTTGGCAAACTATATTGATTGTACAGTTATGACATTTGATTTAATGGTATTTAGGCTGTTTTGATCCCCCATTGCACTGTATTAGCGTAGGAAACTTGTGTTATTAGTATTAGGGGGCAGATCAAATCAGACCACATGTTCAAGAAGGCCTGTCTTGAATCCTATAAATGTACTCACAAAAGTTAGATGAAGCAGAGAGGTGGGAGAAAATGGTTCTATCTCTGCCCATAGCTAACATGGACGATAATAGAATATAGTATCCTTATACTTCCTCGCTATGTTATGGTATTTTACATAGCTCTTGGTGAGCCAGGTTTTTCTTTTGTTATGTTCTGAGTTAATAATAATGTCTGAGTTTTAATTTGGTTATTTCATTAAAGACACAGAAGAAGTTATTGTGTGTCAAACTCTACCTTTCTGTGTCATGTCTCTGCTTTGCCTGGAGTGAGTTGTCTAACATCCACACCCTATCACACTGTGACTAGTGGGTACAGTAGTTTTAGTTCTCTTCTGTTTTTTAATGTGAAACGCTGCCCACCTCCTCACCCTCCGTTCACAAGCCATGGACACACAGCAGCTTCTTCTGGTTTCAGAGGTGGTGTTCAAGGTTGTAGCAACTGGAGCTATGCTAGTTATATGCCCTGTGCCATTGTTCCTTTATTCTGTTGTTGTTTTTATTTTTATTTATGGCCACTGACATTTGTTTTATGATGAGCGGTGAGCTAGTCATTCATTTTATGATGAGTGGTGAACTAGTGCTGAGTGAGAGGGAGAATAACCAGCGAGTGCACAGAGTGGGAGTGGAAGGAAATCATGAAATCTGTCATGAAGACAGAGAGTGGGCGACTGAGAGAGCCAAAACTAGCAAGCAGGAAGGTTGGCAGGTGGGTGGGTGAGTGACAGGGAAAGAAAAGTTTCAGTAAAAGGAAAAACAATCTTTTTTAGTAATACAAATGTACTAGTTTTTAAGCTACAGTGGCATCCGCCCACCTGACTCACTGACCGTAGCTGAAACATCGGGAGCTACATTGGGCATTCGTTATACCTGAGATTTTGCTATAGCAAGGGTTACTGTAGGCTTTGTAGGTGCAAACAGGGTGATTTTATTACACCAAAATAATGATACAGTGCTTTGACTCTTCAACAGAGTCAGGGACCCCTGAGAAACACTCTGTTGAAGAGTTGAAGCACTGGGTCACATTCTAGCACATGGGTTTCTAAATCAGGACTTGTTTGCCAGAGATGGATTGCACCTAAATAAACATGGTAAATGGATTTTTGCTAATAGATTAAGAAAACAAATTGATTATAGTTTAAACTGATAAATAGGGGGGTTGAATCTACTCCTGTAGACAGTAAAACTAGTACTGTTCCAATATGTTCGCCTGATTGGAATTCTTTACTTATAAATGCTAGGAGCCTTAATAATAAATTTGATGAGCTTATGTATACCCTTCTTCAATTGAATATCCATGTATGTGGAGTAACAGAGACTTGGTGGCAAGAAAATGATACATGGGATAAGAGTATCCCGGGTTACACATTGTTCCATAAGGATAGGAATGGTACTAGAGGGGGTGGGGTAGCACTCTCTGTCTCAGGCAGTTTAAATACTGAAAACATAGAAATAACCCAGTGGCCCAGTATTGAAGCCCTATGGGTTAAAATAATTCCAGAGACTTTTGAATGTATTAACCTGGGAGTTATCTATAGGCCTCCATCTGTCTCTCAGAGCGACGATTCCCAGGTATTAGAATTTATAAATAAGTTCTCATCTACAAATAGTGCTATACTCATGGGGGATTTCAATCTACCAGGAATAAACTGGAGTACATTTCAAACTAAAACCCCTGTAGAAAGTACTTATTTAGAAACATTCCTAGAGACTAACATGGATCAAATAGTTAAACTAAATACTAGGGGTGAAAATATTTTGGATTTAGTTTTGAATAATTTGGGCAATAATATTATAAATTGCAAGGTCATCCCCCCCTTGGGTCCAGTGATCACTCCATGATTAACTTTACTTATAAAGTAAACTTAGGATATGATGCCAGTAGTACAATCATATATAATTTTAATAAGGCAAATTTTTTGGACTTCCGAAATGAAATGGCTATTGGGGATTGGGAATTAGATTTCAAATATAAATCACTTTTGGAAATGTGGCAGATTTTAAATGCCAAACTTTCTATTGCCACTAAGAAATATATACCCCAAATGAAGAAAATAGAAAATAAAAAGCCCAAATTACCCTGGATGAATGAAATAGTTAAGAAACATATAAAAAATAGGAATAAAGCATTTAGGAAGGCTAAACTAAGTGGTACTCAAGAACATTGGGCAAAATATAAAGACCAGTTAAGGATGACAAAAAATTGCATCAGACAAGCCAAATGAGATTATGAATACAGGCTAGCCATGAATGTAAAAGATAATTACAAAACTTTTTATAAATATATAAATAAAAAAGGGATGGTACACCTATTATAGGCCCATTAAAAAATCAAACTGGTGATTTACTAACTGATAAATCCCAAATGGCTACAGCATGTAACAAATATTTTTCTTCAGTTTTCAATAGTAAAACCAGACCAAATGGAAGTCATAGTGATCAGCCAATAAATAAGCAATTTATTGTGGGAAAAACTGAAGTTGAAAAACTACACAGGGACTGGACCCAAATAAATCAGCTGGCCCTGATGGACTCCACCCTCATATTTTGAAAGAACTAGTGATCCCCTTATCGGGCCCTGTTGCTGCACTTTTCACAAAATCTATTATAGAGGGACAAGTTATTGAAGTATGGAGATAAGCCACAGTGATTCCTGTTTTTGAAAAAGGATCCAAGCAGGATGTAACAAATTACAGACCTATTAGCTTAACGTCTGTTCTGGGTAAGATTCTTGAGGGCATAGTTAAAAATCATATTGGTAAAGTTATGCAGATAGATACCACACAGCATGGCTTTGTAAAATCGAGGTCATGCATGACTAATTTGTTACATTTTAATGGTGGTGTTAGTGAGGCATTGGATAAAGGAGAAGCTGTGGATGTTACCCTTCTAGATTTTTCTAAGGCCTTTGATAAGGTCCCCCATGGTGAATTAATTGATGCAACTATAACGATGGGTTTAGAAGGGAATATTACTAAGTGGATAGAATCCTGGTTGACTGGGAGAACTCAGCACGTTTGTATAAAAGGCTACTATTCTAGTTATGAACAAGTGACTAGCGGGGTCGCTCAGGGATCGGTTCTGGGTCCCTGTCTTTTTAACATCTATATTTCTACACTATCTACTTCTACAGATATTTGGTTAACTAAATTTGCTGATGATACCCGCATAGGTTTTACAGTTAATAATCCTGAAGACATCAACACTTTACAACATGCCTTGGGGGAATTAGAAAGCTGGGAGAATGTAAAGAAACTTATGTTTAACATAGATAAATGTACCATGATGCATTTGGGGAAGAAAAATCCAAAAGCAAATTATATACTGGGTGGTAGATCACTTGAAGCTGCTGAGGATGAACGAGATCTGGGAGTTAGGGTAAAAAATGACCTAAATTTTGGATTACACTGTCAACAAGTAATCTAAAAGGTTGGGGCATACTCCATTGTATAAATAAACATATAAAAAGTACAAGTAGTAAGGTTCTGCTCCCACTGTATTCCTTCCTGGTTAGACCGCACCTCGAGTACTGTGCTCAGTTTTGGACACCAGGAGATAAGGGGTTCTATAAATGCCCTTGAGAGAGTACAGAGGAGGGCAACTAAAAAAATTGATGAAGTGAGGGGATTAGAGTATGACGATAGACTGCAAAAACTCGGACTTTATACTCTGGAGTATCATAGAATGAGGGGGGATTTATCCATGGTTTACCAAGCCTTACATGATGATCGATTATGGGAAACTTTGGGTTTGGTACTTAGAGAGGTGGTATATGAAACCAGAGCTCATCCGTTACAATTAATGGTGAAATGTTGTAGAACTAAACAGAGAAGTTTGTGGTTCTCAGTTAGAGTTTCTAGGATATGGAATGGTCTGCCATTAGAAGTGGTTGCCAGTGAGAGCATGTATCTTTTCAAAAATCGACTGGATGTTTATTTAAGTTCAAATTCCATTAAGGGTTATAATTAAATTATGGCAAGCAGTATGGACCGTTGGTCTTTTCGGCTCTGATTAACCTATGAAGCCTATGAAGTGCTGTTGATTTTCTGTAGCACTCATAGCCATTTGTGAAAACAAAGGAACTGTGGAATGGTGGTATTGTATACTCTATTACACTGCATTGTATCATTATTTTGGCGTAATAAAATCACCCTGTTTGCACCTACAAAGCATACAGTACTGTGTGCCACTACTATCTTTTTGGTTTTACTGGTCCGTAAGTATGTAGTCCCTACCAGCACATTGTCAAGATTTTTGGACCACCCCTCGGCCAAGGGTCTGGTCACAGATTCTGTCTTACGTAAGTTCAGCAATACTAGTGACATGGACATGCTCCCCCCCCCAACAAGGAGTCCAAAAATCTTGATCATGCAGTGAAGAAGATCTATAGTGCATCCTCCCTTGGTCTGCATCAGACGAGATATGACCTGGTGATGGCCCACTTTGGTCACTCCCTGATGGGAGTCCTGAATCATGTCCTTCCATGCCTTCCTGCCAACAAGCAGCTGGCAGTAAAAGTGGTACAAGGCCAGGGTCAAGCACTGGCTAAATACCAGCTTCAGATGCCCTTGGATGTGAGTGATTCCTGCACTTGTGCCATGGCCATGGTTGTTGCAGTGCATCACAGAGCCTGGCTGAGGATTTCCACCTTTACAGCAGACACCCAGGACAAGTTGGTCAGTGTCCCCTTCCTGGGCACTGACCATTTTGGAGTGGAAGGCCACCTCACCAGGATTGAATAGTCCAATGCCACCTTGGATTCTGTGACCTCTTCTCAGAAGGACTCAAAACAGCAGAAGCCAAAGAAATTTTGGCACTTTCCATTGCAGCAGCTTAGGCATCAGCAGCCCCAGCTGACATCTTTGCAGATTTGATGCTGTAAGTCCCAGTTACCCAGTCAGGGCCCTAAAACAGGTGGGAGTAGGGGCAGTGATGCCCACCAAAGGTGCCCACTGATGGGCTGAGTGTGTCTACCTCCCACCCATCCAATCCCTTCCCAAGATCCCTGTGGGGGGGTTGACTGCACTACTTCTGGCACACTTGGTCCCTAATTTCCTCAGACAAGTGGATCTGAGAAGTGGTGGGCAGAGGGTTGCCTCTCAACTTCATGCATCTCCCACCATACTGATGTCACGCACCAAGGGAGTCCACGGTGTTGCAGGACATGCTGTCCACCCTCAAGGAGGACACTGCTTAGCTCCTAGAAAAAGGAACCATAGCCCATGTCCAGACTCCATGGGAGGTCAGAGCTATGTGTCCAGGTACTTCCTGGTCCCAGAATGGATGTGGGGAGTTGGCACCCCATACTGGATCTCCACAATCTGAATCAGTTTCTTAGCAAGTGCAAGTTCAAGATGGTCATGCTGAACCAGATAATACCATCTCTGGAGCGGGCCATGTGGTTCTGCTCCTTAAAAACCCAGGACACATTCTTCCACATTCCTGCCTGTCTCACTGGTGGTATCATTGGTTCCGTGCAGGCAGGGTTCACTAACAGTTCCAGATTATGCAATTTGGCCACCCCTCAGCACCCAGGGTCTTCACCAAGTGCATGGCAGTGGTGGCAAGCTTCCTGTGGCACCAGAGGATCAGGGTATACTCCCACCTGGATGACTGGATGCTCACTGGGTCATCCAAGGAGGTAGTGGAGCAGTCCAGGGACCTGGTCATTCAGACCTGCAGAGATTTGGGCCTTCTGGTCAACATGGACAAGTCCAAAATGACCCCCTTGCAGGTGATTCACTTAATTGTGGCAGAGCTAGACTTCCTATCGGCCAAGGCCTGCCTCCCTGTGGACCGTGCACTGGATCTTGCCTCCTTTGCCCAATCATTTCAGGTTGGGCACTTGCACCCTGCCTGGGACTTCCTCAGGCTACTGGGATAAATGACATCTTGCACCAGCATGATCCAGAGGGCTCACTGGTGGATGCAGCACCTGCAGTGGGAGTTGGGCCATCAGTGGTCCCATTGCCTAGGACACTTGGACCAGCCAGTCACAGTGACCCAGTCAGTGTTGGATTCCACCCTGTGATGGCTGGTCCCTGACCATCTGGAGGAAGAAGTCCCACTTGTCTGCCCAGACCCGACCGTCACCCTCAAGATGGTAGTGTCTTTGGTGGAGTGGGGAGCGCACATTTCCTGGGAGACCAGAGGACACACAGGTGCTGGTCACCTAGGGAGTCCTGTCAACATATCAACCTGCTGGAGCTGGGTGCAGTGCAGCTAGCACTGGTGGAGTTTCTTTTTTTTAATTTATATTTTCCATGGTTTTTGCCCTGTTTTCTCCCCTGTTCCCTGGGGCATCAGCACACAGACGTTGTGCATGTGTGGAGGTGCACACATGCCCCAAGATACCTGCTCTGCCCCTTCCACCTCCCATGACTATCGTCGGAGTTCCCTTAGGTCAGCGCTGTCATCCGTCCTCCATCAGGTGGTGGCCAGTGGCCAGGTAGCCTCCAGTCCCTCCCAAGAGGAGAGAGCTGCCTTGCGGTATCTCGATCTCACTCCTTGCCCTCATCCCCAGCCGACCCCTGATAACCCAGGCTCATTCCTGAATCCAGGTTGCCAGCGTAGCACAAGGTGTGGTGTCCAGTGCCTCAACCCTCAGCGCTATCGGGCCGGCCTTTCTGACAGAATTTCTGCCATCTACAATAGGTGGAAGGAGAGGGAGCTCCACACTAAGGCCTTCAACTCATGGTTGAAGGAATGAGACAGAGGAAGGGTATGGTTACACTAGGGCTCCACCTGGAGGGATCAGAGCTTGTAGCAGGGGGATGGCATACATCCATCCAGGAAGGGAATGGCAGATTTTACTTCAAGGGGGCTCTTGCAGTAGGCAACACTGTTAGGACTAAGCTGCCAGGTGCCAGAACCACACAGAAAATTTCTTGCTAGCAGTATATAACAGGGGACCGCCTCCTGACGTCGGCACATTGACATCTGTTCTAGTATAAAAGGGGTGGTCCCCCACACCCACCTCAGCTCTTTTCCCATTGACTTGCGCTCATCGGATTCCATGGAAAATGTTGCTATTTGCTTTATTTTTTCTCTATGTACTTGTTCTTTTCTGACTCTGTCATCGCCGACTTCATCAGCGGACTCCCACAAGTCGGAGTGTGCCTGTGGAAAGCAGCTCCCTGAAATGGACAACCACATGCATTATTTGCCTAGGCCCGAACCATGACACTGAAGCCTGCCAGGCCTGCCACAAATTCAATCAAGTCACACGGAAAAGGTGCCAGAAGGTTCTGTAGACCCATCTCCTACAGCAGAGATTGGCCACCCTGGAAAGAGAACTGCAGACCTGGACTACAGGAGGGATTTCTGTGGAACCCTCATCTTCAAAGAAACACAAGAAGCACTGGGACTGGGATCGGCCCGCTGCAGAGTCGCAGTCCCTTCCGGGAGCTGCAACAGAACTGGAGTTTTCCTCCCATGGGAGCTCGATCAATTCCTCTGCACCAGCTCTTCTTTCCTCCAGGCTGCCTGTGGACCAGCCTCCCACAATTATTTCAGTGTGGGTAGTGCCCATACAGGTGCAGAGGATTCCTCCTCTGTCATGTCACCCCTGTTGCTCAGGCCAGTCCTTCGAAAGAGTCCTGAGACAGGTGGCCAGGCCAGTTCTTTGGGTGAGGCTGTGGACATTTTCACCCTGCTGGCCTTGGTGTCTTTGCTGGACCCTGCCCTGGGGCTCAACCATGGTCAATCAGACCGACATCCACTGTCGCCCTCAAGGCTACAGCCTGCTTCTGTGGAGCCTCCACCCTTGGGGCCTGCGACTCCTCAGCTGCCGCTGGTGGTTGCCTCCCAGACTTCTTCCCACCAGATGCAGGCAGGGTCTTCTTCCCTTGGTCTTCCTTCGAGGGTCCTGACTCAGGGTCATCCTTCATCAGAGCTAGAAGGTCCTCTATCTCTAGGCCCGACATCCCTGGTCCCACCCTCACCAATGCCATCCACATCTCATCAGGAGCCAGTTCCTGCTTCAAAACCCTCAGAGACCTCACTCAACCAGGCACAACAGCCAGTGTCTTCTGGTCACTCTTCGGAGCCCTCAGTCCCTGGCTTGGACATTTAGTCTGCACCTGCTGGGTGTTCCACAGGCTTATCCAGGGTGGCGTCTGTCACAAATCTATTCCGTGGGTCAGACCGTCTGCTCCCACAGTGTCCAAACTTGAAGTGCAGTTTATGAACGGGACAAACAGGGACACCCTCCTGTTTGTTTTGGGTCTAAGCAAACTACCAGTCTCGAGTCCTGGGGCCAATTATGAACCCTTTTTAGCCAGCACACCCAAGTGACAGGTCCAAATATCACACTGTCTTCGGGGAAAGCAGCACAATACTTGACCCAGCTGACATACAGCCAACCTGGTTCACAACCCCCTGCCGACTCAGTTGAGACGCTGGTATTTTCTTACCTTGCTGGATCTTTACACAGATCCTTGTTATCATGGCTGCATATAGTGACACTTTAAGCAATTTAACAGTTGTGTCAGAATTATCAATACTATCCCACCATTCACACTCAAAATGAACAAGTTCCCAGGCAGGTTTAAGGAAAAACAAGTTTACTAAAATATTAAATAAATGCAGAACTTAGATACACTAAGGTTACAGTCAGAAATGAAATAGACAAATATGAAACAAAGCACCTTGTAACTGATTTAGCTAATTCTACCTCGGGTTTTCAGTTGGCAAATGATTTGGGCTGTTACTTATCTCGGCAGAGGTGTCCCTTAGAAATCTAGAAACAAAGATGACTTAGAAGTCCAGAAAAGAGTGTCAGTCCTTTCAGTCAAGCTTCACAAATATCAGAGAGGCCAGAATGTCCCTCCCTCCCTCCTTGTGCTGTCACAGCTCTGAGCTGCTAGTGTGAGGTCACACTCACTCCTGCATACTTAATTTGTAACTGTGACAGTGTAAACACTATACTGGGAAACAATAGGTTAGCATCTTGTTTGAGGCTGAGGAGATGCAGGGAATGCAACATGAACAGGCAAGGGGCAGTGCCTCCCCAGGTGTTGCTAATTAGAGGGATTGCTAAAAGGCAGAGAGAATCCAGAAAGGAGTCAGTTAGAAGCGGGAAACTGCTGCAGGGAGGATATACTCCTAGGAAGAGAACCCTGCAAGATGGAGGGTGGAATGTAAGACAGGAACCAGAGCAGAAAGCCAAGGAGAATGGTTAATTGGTGGAAAGAGCCTTTGGGGAGAAGTTGAAACATGCTGCTGAGAAAGAGACCATTTTTAGAGCAGAGAGTCCTGAGGTAAAGGATCAGCCTAGCCAGCTGGGCGAAAAATAGTGAGTGGAATGTATTGTTAATAACAGCCTGAAAATAAGGCTAAAAGGGAAAACTGTGTTTGATTTAAGTCTATGCTTTCAAAACTGTTGGTCCACAAACTGTTTATGTTTTATTTGAGATTGTGCATTCAAAATTGCTGGCCCACAAACCATTTATGTTTTGTTTGAGACTGTATATTGAAAAACTGCTGGCCCAAATAGGTGGTTCAAAGATTCCTTTTGTTAAGTCAGCTTGAAAGAACTCTTTTGTGTTAACCTTCATGTTACTTGACCAGGCTGGAGAAGTTGAATTGCCTGATTATGCTTTTCTGGAGCAGTAACTTACATTTGGAGTAATAAAAGTACATTTTCTTCTGTGAACTTTAAACCCAGCGTATTGCCTCTCTATCTACCATAGGCCAGCTTGTCACAGTAACATACAGCTGCATAGACAAACAGGTGAGATTACTACTTGATTTGAATCTGCAAATACAGAAATATTGTTAGTTATAAGAATACAGTCTGTCTTCCTCAAAGTATGGTTTACGACACCCTTTGATGTTGCAGAAATATCCTGTAAGGTTAATTCACGTATGTTTTCCAAAAACAATCTTCCTCCTGTTATCCTATAAATTGTAACCTTTTATGGCAGTCTTCCTAAGTTCAAAGCAGTTGTTTTTTTATAACCTGGTTGTATAACAGCTTCACAGGTTTTGGCAGGTAGGCGTTAAAATAGGAAAGGAAGCTCTAGCCAGCTTATCCTCTAGGTCTGCAAGAGGGCAGACCATTTTCTTCTTCTTTTTTAACATCCAGTTTCCCATGAGGCTCTGCTGCTTGGCCTGTTTCCTAAACAGGACTGCCATACAAAACATAGATTTATAACAAAATGATATACACATAACTGGCAGACGGCTATTCCCGTTACAGTGCCAGACCCTGTTTATGGCCTACTGATGCACTATCCATCACTAGGCTGCTCTTTTCATCTGACGCTCCTTTGCTGGATGTCAGCAGACTATAGCTCCCTTCTGAATGCCTGGTGGACATCGGCCCAGAAGTCAAACCCTTCTCAAAAGTTGCTGGCACCAGCTTCTCCCTGCAGAAGGCTTCCCCTCCACTGGACACATAGGCTTCCCCTCCGACTAGAGGCCATCACTTAGGCGCGGGTACAGTCACAACTTCTGGTATGTCACCTCTGCCACACTTGGCCTCAGATTTGGAAGGGTCTTTACATGTTGTTTTGGATTCCTTGGAGTCTCCAACCTCTCCTTCACATTTGCCCCTAGAGGAAGTCCGCTCCTGAGGACCTGTCATTCCTGGCGATGCTGAAAACCATCCAGGCATCCTAGGGATGGTGTACAGAGGAGTAGAACCCTCAAAAGCACTATCTTCTGCAATATCTGCACCTACCAGAGGTTGACTCCATGGTTATTCCCCTCTTGGTGGTCACACATGATGATGTTTCATCCACAGTTTGGCAACAGCGGCCATCGGTCCCTGACACTCTGAGAAGGGCCGACTGGCTGTACCATACACTGAATGGCAAGGCTCACTTTGACTCCTAATCTAATGCTGACTCTTCCATTTTTTGGGGGGCACAGGAGGAGTGTGAAGTATCTGGCCATCAGGATTTTCCTCAGGACCAGGAATCCAAATTTTTGGACGCAAGGTCTATGCCTCTTTGATGCTGGCCTTGCGTGCTCCGAATTACTTGCCGCATCTCCATCAAAAGACTGATTAACAGGAAAAACAGATTGTTTAAAAAGTTTAAAAGTAACAATATACCTTTAAACTACAAACTCTATAGAGAATGCGTCAAAGAGGTTAAAGTAAAAATCAGAAAAGCAAAAGTGCAGTTTGAAGAAACACTAGCAAATAAAGTGAAGGCTAGTAAAAAAAGGACTCAGTATGATAGGACCTTTTTCTGAATGATGTGGGTCAGACAGCTACCCCTACAGAGATGGTGGATATTCAAAATAGATATTTTTGCTCAGTTTTCAATGGTGGTAATTCAATGACACATTCTGGCAAATACAGTTCAAGCCCTGGTCAAGTAATTATCAAGGCTGAAGATGTTTTTGATAGACTTTCTAGGTTAGAGGTCAGTAAATTTCATGGCTCTGATGACTTAAATCCAAGGGTAATACAAGAGATAGCGGGTATGCTGGCTTTTCCACTCACCTGTGTTTTTCAGGCCTCTCTTTATACAGTAAAAGTACCCCAAGATTGGAAAATTGCCACGGTGGTTCCCATTCTAAAAAAAATAGGGCCCAAGTCAAAACCAGAAAATTTTAGACCCGTAAGTTTAACCTCCCAGGTAGGAAAGGTTCTGGAAGGTCTAATCAGAGATTTAATTCTAGATCATCTGGAGATTTATGGCCTGGTGGACCCTTTACAACATGGGTTTACAAAATCCAGATCCTGTCAGACAAATCTTTGGCATGCTATGAGAATGTTAATAGAGAATTAGACAATGGAAATTCAGTTGATGTGGTTTATATGGATTTTGCTAAGGCTTTCAACAAATTGCCCCACTTGGAATTATTAAACCTATTAGAAGAAATCAATCTGGATACTAATATTTGTAACTGGGTATCAGCATGGTTGTAGGGGAGAAAACAAAGAGTTTCCATTAATGGGGAACTTTCTGATTGGGCAACAATTACCAGCGGAGCCCCCCAGGGCTCTGTCTTGGGACCAAGTCTTTTAATATATATATATATATATATATATATATATATATATATTATGGTACACAGTAGTGCTACCATAGTTAAGGTTGAGGAGCCATTTCTATGTTAAACCCCAAAACTTTGCACCTTAATAACTTTGCAACTGTTTGATGGATTTGCCTGAAATTGGAATTTATGATCAAGAACCATATGCCTTGGGATCTGCCAAGTTTCGTACTGGTCGGATATACAGCTGCGGAGTTATTATGTGATCTTGCGCACGCTACGCTTTTCTGGAATTCTATGAGCATCTACAGGTCATACGGTTTGTGCGACCGGCCCGGAATCTTCAGGGAATATGTGACCAGGCTCCCCGATGTGCCTTTTGAAGATTTGGTGAAAAAATATTAAACGGTTCAAAAGTTATTCAAAAAACAGTTTCCCATTATAAGTCAATGGGAAAAGTTAACAGAAAGTTCAACACTTTCGCAAATGCATTTTTACTTTCGCAAATGGGCCTGTTACTTTTGCAAATTGGCCATTTTGTTTTCAGTTGGTGATCAGAAAAATGGTTGGCATTTAAATTTGAGACCCTCTAGCAACTTAATTCTTTTTGTATTCACCTAGTCGGGCCCTTAGGATGCTTGCCATGTCTTTATTTTGTGGTAAAACACCCCAGAAATATGTTTTTCAAATTTCTGTAAAAAGTACTTTCGCAAATTACTTTCGTGCTCACGAAAGTGTCGAAATTTTTTGCGAAAGCTTTCGCAAATTGCGACAGTAGTTTTCCATCTGTGGGACAGTGACAGCGATTCTTTGGCACTGCGCTGCAAAAGAACCGTTGGAAGTTTTGGGCTGAAATTTGAAGGGAACGGAGTCGACATCTCACAGATGTGCCTTTCAGTGTTGTATTAAAAAAATATTACATGGCAGCAAAGTTACAGCACTCCAAAGTTGACAGTTTTTTCCATAGGATAACATTACAGCGCCCGACGCATTACAGAAATCCTTTGACACCCTGCTGCAAAATAACGGTTTGGTCTTTTTTCCTGAAATTTGGAGGGAAGACAGTCAACAGCCCACAGATGTGCCTTTCAGTAGTTTGGTGAAAAAATATCACACGGTGGCAAAGTTACGGCACTCCAAAGTTGACAGTTTTTCCCATAGGATAACATTACTGTGCCCAACGCATAACAGAAATCCTTTGGATCCCTGCTGCAAAATAACGGTTAGGTCTTTTTTCCTGAAATTTGGAGGGAAGACAGCCAACAGCCCACAGATGTGCCTTTCAGTGGTTTGGTGAAAAACATTACAGGAGGCAAAATTATGGCGCTCGAACTTTCTTTTTTTTCCATAGGATAACATTGGCGTTCGCCCAGCCTTTCCAGGGCCGATATCTACGGAGCGGTCGCGAGATCTGGACTTTTCGTGGGAAAACTTCTTAGCCCCACAATGGGGCTAAGATCAAATTAGCCAAGCACAGTTGTAAATAATATGACTTTTAAATTTTTTCTACGTCATACGGTTCCTGAGATATAATGTATTTAGTATTCCAAGATCTCATTTTTCTGCCGATACTCATTATTTTGCATACATTATCTGTACTCACTGTCTTTCTCAATGCAGGTTTGGGAAAACCAGCCTGTGCACTACATTACTGTTACTGTTGCCCTTTCCACTTGCGGTTCCGCACCATTTCACTTACTGCTGACGCCTGCGCCCACCATGTGCTATCCTTTATGCTTTCATTTGTGCTATGCTTCTGTTATTTTTGCCATTTCTGTCTACAGTACTGTTTATCTTTCTGTTTCACTTTACATCACCATGCCCATTGACATTTCTGTTTGCAGGCACCATGTTACTATGTGACAACACATCACGTGGCAGACCATTCCGTCCTCGCCACCATGTGCGTTACCCTTTCTGTTCTCATTCATGCTTGTGTTACCATGCGCCACTGTTAGCATTTCTTTTGCTTTGCTGTCCCTGTTAGTATGCCACAAGACATCATGTGAAGCGGAACCTGAGGCACTCCATGCACCGCATTATCGCGGTGGGGCTTGGAGCCCCAGGAACGCCAGCTCCGCCGCTGCATTACATTCACTATTTCTTGTTATCATTCTCAAAAGAAGGAAATTAGAGGCAAAAACTCAGTTTAATGCATTAGTTAGGGTTGTTCCACAGCGACAAAAGTGAGGAAATTCGCTGTTAGGGTTGAAAACCCCTTGCACCCCACCCCCAACCCGGCATTGGGGTGTGCATTGGGATCATGGGTCCTAACTCTCACCCCATTCTCCTACTCTTCTGCTGCTTTACACATGTCATGGGGTGAGAGTTAGGGCTGGATGTCAATACGCACCCCAATCTCCTGCATCTTTGATCATCCTTTCGTTTTCATTTGCGCTTACGTTTCTGCTATTTTTTGCCATTTGTGTGTACCGTACTGTTTCTCTTTCTGTTTCACTTTGCGTCACCATGCCCATTGACATTTCCATTTACAGGCACCATGTTACTATGTGACAAGACATCACGTGGCACACCGTTCCCATCTATGCCACCGTGTGCGTTACCCTTTCTGTTCTCATTCGTGCTTGTGTTACCATGTGTGCCACTGTTAGCATTTCTGTTTGCATTGCTGCTCCTGTTAATATTCCACAAGACGCCACGCGCTCCCGCCACTGCATTATATTCACTATTTCTCAATATCATTCTCAAAAAGAAGGGAAATTAGAGGCAAAAAACTCTGTTTAATGCATTAGTTAGGGTTGTTCCACAGCGACAAAAGTGAGGAAATTTGCTGTTAGGGTTGAAAACCCTAACTCCGAATTCACCCCAGCACCACCACACACACACACACACATTCAAGTATGGGGAGGACCAAGTCAACACAACCAATGACAGATATCCAGCAGCAGGTGACAGAAATAACAAACAATTGTCTAAATGACTACGAGACATCCCCACCCACCTGACCAGGTACTGCATGCTCAGTGGAGATCAACAGCAAAACTGAGGCCATGTACACCAAGCGTACACATCCTGATTGCAGCTGCACACAGCGTACCACACTTAGTAGTTGCATGGCCTTACCTACCGATGCCCACACCACACCACAACTGGTACTGTGCCGTTATTCAATATAAATGCTGAAGGTGCACGATGACAGTTGTAGAAAGGTTTTAACGCTACTGAGTATACATTAATTAAAGAAGCACATAAATTAACTACAAGACACTAGCATGCTCAAGATAAAAGTAGTGATACATTTAGTAGGTGATTTACATAGTAGTACATTTACTGCAATGGTTTACTCAACATAGAGGCTGATGTAAGCGTGTGGAAAAGCATTGCCTGTTCAACGCTGTGAAATTGGTACTGCCAGTATCACATGCATTCTTACTGATGAAGGTGTACTGCTGATGTACATACATAGACCTTCAGTGTGTTTCAATATTATTAAAGATGCAGTAAGTATTCTTTGTAAGAAAGATTGTAATTGCATGGATCAGGCCAAGCAACTTCTAAATATCATAGCACTACTGAGCCAACAATGACGTACCTGTATCGGACATGTATGTAGGATAGATTTTCCTGTAGGCACTTACTGAGTATGTTGTACCTGATAAAGACAATCTCATTGCATCTGTGATGACTAACTTATTCAAATAGTAATACATTTGCTATTGTTGCAATGAGTGATCTATGCCACTTATGGACACAGTGTGATTTTTTAACAGTTGTTTCATACTCAGGCTGTATGCCTACTGTTTGGGTTGCCACACTTCTGTCACTGATGCTATCAAAGTGATAACTATGTTAATTCTGCTACAACAGGAATCAAGTAGGTATGGTGTAGATATAAACAGAATGTCTTTTAGTATTGATTTAACTCATAATGGGGTAAGTGTACTAGGACAGCAGGGGTTATCCTCTATCACTGAGTCTGTCAGTTATAATCACACTAGGGTTTCGATGACTGTAATGATCAAGTTACACTGTTCATCTTCGTGAGTTCATATTCACAGCCATTCTCCAGTAACTAGACAGTGTATGGTGTAACTGGGTGGGACACTGTGTTGCAAAGCTGCTGCAGTGCCTAGCAGAGGGAGAGTATCTACTCATAAAGACAATTAAACAATAAGGCATGACCAACAGTTATGTTAAATGGTCTGTTAATCACCCTGTAGGGGTTTAATGTTGAATGAGGCATATCCGGGTGCCACATGTCGCTAGACAGTGATAAACTGACCATTGACATAATACCTATGAGTGGCTTATTGCTATCATAATAAAACTGTTTTTTAAACAACATTAAACCATGTTCATCATATGGTTAGGCTCTACATGTATGTTAATAAAAACTAAACATAAGGCTGTTACAATGTTTACAGTCAATTAGAAAGCTGCATTTCTCAAACCCTTGTTATAATCAGAGATATTATACCTGTACAACTCCTTGGTTTTGCTTCACTCTATTGCTCAGGTGGCCCTACAAGTGGTGTGGTCTGGTGTGGAGACATCGGTAGGTAAGGCCATGCAACTACTAAGTGTGTGCGTTGTGTGCAGCTGCAATCAGGGATGTGTCGTTTGGTGTACATGGCCTCAGTTTTGCTGTTGATCTCCACTGAGCATGCAGTACCTGGTCAGGTGGGTGGGGATGTCTCGTAGTACATTTAGACAATTGTTTGTTATTTCTGTCACCTGCTGCTGGATGTCTGTCATTGGTTGTGTTGACTTGGTCCTCCCCATACTTGAATGTGTGTGTTGTGTGTGTGTGGTGCTGGGGTGAATTCGAGTTAGGGTTTTCAACCCTAACAGCTGAATTTCCTCACTTTTGTCGCTGTGGAACAACCCTAACTAATGCATTAAACGGATTTTTTGCCTCTAATATATATATATATATATATATATATATATATATATATATCCTCCCTACAAACAATCAACCCAAATATTTGGCTTTATAAGTTTGCAGATGACTGCAAGTTGGGGGCAGTTGTAAACAATCAGGATGAAGGGGCATCACTGCAGAGTACCATCAATGAAATCTCTGATTGGACTGAGACCAATAAATCAGTCTTGAATATTGCAAAATGTAAGGTTATGCATTTGGGCAAATCTAACAGACAGAACCCTTATAAACGTGCAAATACTGTACTCAAAGATACGAAACAAGAAAGAGATTTAGGAATTATAATAAGTGAAGACCTTAAGTTCAGTACCCATTGTAAGACTCAGGTAAAAAAAAAAAAGCAAATCAAAACTTGAATTGCATCTTAAGGCATATTGCAAGTAGAGACGCAAAGGTATTGATCCCGCTTTATGTAGCACTGGTAAGACCCCATTTGGAGTATAGCACCAAGGTTTGGTCCCGACAAAACAGGGAAGACATCATCAGATTGGAGGGGGTACAGAGAAGATTTACCAGATCTATACATGGGTTAAAAAACAAGCCATATACTAATAGATTAACAACCCTCAGTTTTTATTCCCTTTATTACAGGAGGTTTAGAGGGGACATGTGTCTGCTGTATAGGATAATGGGAGATGCTAAGCTCTGATCTGAGCTAGGAATCCAGCCTAGAACAGACTGGTACAGTAGCAGAAGACACAATAAACAACTTATACATTCTAAATGGAATTGTAATGCACGGAAGTATTGGTTCAGTCAGAGGGTGGTTACTCCCTGGAATGAACGTCCAAAAACTGTAGTTAATAGCAGTAGTATGAAAAATTTTAAAGATAACTTGGATCAGCATTTTAGGGTTATAACGACTGTATTAGACTAGGGTTAAAGGCAAGCATTAAGGACAGCAGTCTATTAGCTTGAACTAACCTATGAAACCTATGAATATGTTTATACACCAGCAATCCCTATTTGGGCAGATGGGGATTTGCTTCAATTTACACCATAGTCCCCAGCCCAGTCTCAGATGGAGCACCTCCTTGCTTCTGCCTCTAGCGTCAGTTTTTATGCTCTCCCTGCTTCATATGACACGGTAGATGAGGCTGCCCACAGTTCAGCCTCTGCCTTCTGCATCAGGCATTACACTTGGCTTCGTCTGACTGACTTCAGCTCAGTGGTTCAAGCTTCCATTCTGGACACGCTGTTCTGGGGCCCTGTGTTGTTTGGGAAGGACAAACAGGTATTGCTGTCCTCCCTACAAGACTCCGGCACTTCCCCTCAGAATGTTTCCCATGGTCACTGGGGTCAGGCACATATTCGGTCAGGCTGTTTTCAAGAGCAGCATCCACAGCCCTCCAGGATATGGGGCAAACACCAGACCTCTTCTATCCTTACTGCCTCAGTCATTAAGTCCCATAGGGCAGAGGTGGCAGCACCGACAATGTCTGCTGCTTCCTCTTAAACCCTGCTGACCCTCCATCTTCTCCTTCTTTCATCACTCGGGGTGTCCAGGGGAGGGAAGAGAACCAGATGAAGGGAAGGCCCTGTCTCTTCCCTCTGTCATCTTTTCAGTTCTCCCTTGCTTTGTTTTGTCTGACACCAGTGGCATTTCTCTAGTGAGTATGCCCTGGGTGATGTCTGGCGTCAGGTTCAGGCTCTCCTTTGTTGTTCTTCTCGAGAGGACCGGGCTTTGCCCTCCCTCTCCTGTGGTTATTCAACCTCATGTTTCTCTGGCTGGGCCATCTGTCCTCATCGCTCCCCTTAAGAGGACGTTCACCTACCGGCGACAGGCCTCTACCATTTTTACCCTGTCTTTCCTTGCAGGGCCGGATCCACCCTTCTTGGAGGCCGGAGATGGAGCAGAGACTACTTCTTCTGCACATTTGAAGGGTTTGTCCTCTTCTTTTTGAGCCTTTACTTCAGTTGCCTTCCTTAGGGGCAGCTGTACCCTTTCTCGCCTATGGGCTGACATCGCTAGTCAGGATCACTTTTGGATCCCTCTCCTTTCCAACTTTCTCCAGGCCTGCAGCCCAACTGGCCTCCTGTCTTAACCTTGGCTAGCTTTTCCTGCTGGGGTCAGGATTCCCTTAGGTCTTGGGGTTCCTCCTTGGAGTGGGCCTCGACCTACATTGGCACAGCCTTTATGTGCAGGCCTCCTTGGTTGTGCTGCAGACGGCCTCATCATGAGCGATGGCCTTGGGGCTCACCCAAGACTGGGAATACCCATCTCAGGTCCTTATCCTTTTTGGGCTTTTAGCCTTTCATTAGGTTTCACCTCAGGCGACCCCCCCTGTTATGGGCCATCTTGGACAAGCTTCCTGACAGCCCCTGATGTCAGGTGTGGGATGTGCTCTTCCCATGTTTCCAAAACCCCTGCAGGATTCCCTGAATTTTCTCTTTTGGAAGGGTTCCTCCAGGCTCTCTGATCATGGGGCCTCCTCTTTTGGCCAGGACCAGTTCTACCTTTTCTCATCAGGTTTTCTGGGGTTCCCTCGGGTACTTCTTGACATAGAGTTTTTGGCGTGCGTCTATGGGGCACACCTCAGTCCATCTGGACAGTGGGAGAAGGCTCTGGAGCCCCTCTGAGAGACGTCTCACCCAGTTCAGGTCTCCTGTGCTGCAGTACAGTCAGATGTATGCCTTTGGCCCCAGGATTTCTTCACGACACGCTGGCCTTTTTGTCAGCAAGCAACCAAAGTGGTTCTCCTAGCCCCCTTCTCCAAGGGCTTTGTTCAGGATGGGGCCATATCTCTTGATCGCTCCCTCCTCCTCTTGCATCTGTTTGTGTTGGTCTTTTTGTTTCCCCCAATACAGTGTCTGGAGGGCAGTTGGTGGCCCTAAGAGAAGTTCCTAACTCTTGCTGCAGGGGTGTGTCACACTATCGCCTAAGGCTTGTTGGATAATAGCAATATTTTACTCTCCCAGACTGGACGTCGGCCCTTGCTCCTCTGGCCTGGGTCCTCTGTTTTCGTCCTGACAAAGCTCCCCACAAATAGAAGGGTTCATCAAGGCTGTGTGTTAGCCCTTATTTTATTCTCTTTATATATAGGTAATCTGCTGTCAGACCTAAATAAACTAGATTCAGATTCACCAAAAATCGATAAAATTAGTTGTGCTGCCCTAGCCTATTCAGATGATATAGTTGATCTTCCTGGACATAAAGTCTCCACCTCTCATTCACACTAATGGGACCATGCCAGAGGTGCTAGGACCCAGCGGGAGCAAATAATCTTCAGGAGGGCTGGTGCCTAGGTAGGGCCACGAGGAAGCGGCTCATGCTGTATAGGCTACCTGGGTGTTGACCCTCCAACCACCTCAGTCCTTTTTTCCTGCCATTGAGTGCACTTCAGTGACAGCATCGCTCACCCGCTGGGAGTTAAAACTTCACGTCTATACGACAGCAGATATAGCATTTCAGTATTGATTAGTTTTATTATTTTTATCAGTTTAAAGAAAAATAAGTTTAATAAGCAAATTTTCGTCAGAGAAGTCTTCAGCCCTCCTTCGACAGAGTTGACCATGAGCGGGGCAGGGGATGGTAGGGAGATTTCACAGGAAAGCTGTGTTGTCAGCAGGGCTGGGTCTGGTCCACCGCCCTCTATGGAGGGGGGTCTGACTACGGGCAGTCCAGTGCTCAGGGGTGGTTAGGCGGTCTTCCCAAAAGCACAAAAAGAAGCAGTCCCATTCTCGATCCCCGTTGAAGACTAAGCACCGCTCAGTCTCGAGTTCTTCTTCGGCCTCCCAGTCGAAAAAGAAATAGTAATACTCAAGGTCGCCTTCTGGTACATCTGCACATCGATCATTGGTTACCAGTGGCAGGGGCTGACTCTGTCTTCTCAGGGGTCTCCTCCTGCTTCTGTTTCTGGTGACCGGCATCCTCAACTCCGGAATCCATCCCAACCCCCTGGGAGGTACTCCGGTGAGCAGTTTCACCACTGGGCTTCAGACTTTAGCAAGGCATTTGACATAGTCCCACACAAAAGATTAATAAACAAATTAGCCAGCCTGGGAGTGGGTCCCAGGGTGGTAGCCTGGGTAAAACATTGGCTGGACAACAGGGCACAGAAGGTAATAGTAAACGGAGTCCACTCTGAAGAAAGGGGAGTTACTAATGGGGTACCGCAGGGCTCAGTACTGGGCCCAGTCCTTTTTAATGTGTTCATAAGTGACATTGCAGAGGGACTGGAAGGAAAAGTATGCCTCTTTGCAGATGATGCAAAGATCTGCAACAGGGTTGATACACAATGGGGGGTGGAAAGGATGAGAAGGGACTTGGCAAGGTTGGAGGAATGGTCAGAAGTATGGCAGTTTACATTAAATGCAAAGAAGTGCAAAATAATGCACCTGGGAAACAAAAACCCAGGGGAAGAGTACACATGGGGGGGGTAGTAACAACTACAATGGAAAGGGACCTGGGGGTAATCATATCAGATGACCTTAAGGTTAGCAAGCAATGTGAGAAGGCAACACGGATGGCAGGGGAGATTCTGGGATGTATAGGGAAGGCACCTCCAGCAGAAAACAGGAAGTTGTTATCTCTCTGTACAGACAGTTGGTGAAACCCCATCTGTAGTACTGTATCTAGTTCTGGAGACCCCATCTCCGTAACAACATAGACAGGATGGAGGCAGTCCAGAGGAGGGCAATGAAGTGTTGCAGGGTCTGCAAGAGAAGCCATACGAGGAGAGACTGAAGGAGCTTAATATGTATACCCTTGAGGAAAGGAGGGAGAGGGGGGACATGATTGAAACTTTTAAGTACCTTAGTGGAATCAATAAAGTCTAAGAGGGTAGCATCTTTCAGAAGAAGAGATGTGCAAGAACAAGGGGACACAATTTGAAGATAGAAGGGGGACGGCTCAGGAGTAATGTGAGGAAGTATTTTTTCACAGAGAAGGTGGTGGACGCATGGAAGTGCCTTCCTGAGGAGGTTGTGGGGTCTAAAACTGTGAGAGAATTCAAGAATGCATGGGACAGACATAGGGCAATTCTTGTGGGGGGGGTAGGAAAAAAATAGGCTGTTGGTTAACTAGGATCTGCAGCTTATCTAGTAGGTATGGAAATGGGCATGCTAGGTGGGCCAAGCGGTCCTTATCTGCTGTCAAAGTCTTATGTTTCTATGGGCTGCTCTTATGGAGCAATGGGTTCAGTGGTTGTCCCGTCTACCTGAGCTGGTGAGTCCATCACTGGGACCTTTGGGCCTTTTGGTTTTGGACCTGCGGGCAGGGTGGTTGGGGCTTCCTAATTATGCAGCACCTTTTTCAGTGCTGTAGACACCACACTCTGGTGTTTTCCCCCTCATAGGGCTGTGGTGCAGAGGTCTATACCGGTGCTTTTATATCCTGCTGAATTTCTCAGACTTTCCTCAGCGAGTTGGGGGTTGGGGACCTCGGGTTTGGCACCTCTGGTGCTGGCTCCTCCAGTGCTGATGCCATGCCTGGCGTCATATCCTGTACCAGCGGCGCCTGTGATCTCGGTGCCACCTTCTGTTCTGGTGCTGGGAGCACCTACAGTGCCGCATGTGACACCAGGATTTTCGACTCTGATTTGCGGTGCTCCTCCTCCTCTTTTTCCTCCCTTTCCTATCTATACAGTCTCTTCGAGAGTAGTAGGAGATGATATTGGGCCCAATCCTGATCTTCGATTGGAGGATGATTTTGATGATGATTCCTCCCTAGACATGGTGAATAAACCATCTCTTACAGCAGAGCCTGTGGTCGAGGACCTTTCCTTTAAGTCTCTGCTTAGAAACGTGAATGCCACTCTCTTTCTCTCTCCAGACTTCGGAGATTGATCCTGGGAAATTGCTGCATCTGCATTACCTGCATGTTTCAGACATTCCTGTGGATTTGACTCCCCCCATGCAACCCTTTTTTGAGACACTCTCACAAATGATGTAGGATAATCCGTTGCTTATTCCCTCTATTGCTTAGTCCGTAGATAGGAAATATGCCCCTCCCAAGGATCAGTCCATTCTGGCCTCGCAAGCCTTTGCTGATGTCACAGATGTCCTGGCAGAGAATGACAAGGCCATTCTTCTGCAAGAATCTTTGGCACATCCAGTAAACAAGGAATCACGCAAAATCGACACTTTGAGGAAGCGAGTCTTTGCTACTTCCACCCTGGGCATGTGCATTGCTAGCTGCCAGGATTATTTCTCTCAGTATGAGTATACACCCTGGCATTCACTCAAGGCCACAGTAGAAATCTCTCCCAGATTTGAAAATTAACACAGAGCTTCTTCAAACCATTACTAGAGGCATTGAGTCCAATAACCAGCAGCTTAAAGCTGCCATGGATGCCTTTGACACTGCCTCCAGAGCAGCAGTGGCAGGTATAAGCACCCGATGCCACTCTTGATTGCACATGTCAGGATTCACAAATGATGCCCAGCAGAGAGTTCTGACTTTGCCTTTTAATGGTACGTACCTGTTTGGTCCTCAGGTGGAGCAGGCACTAGAGGCCAGACAGAAAACTAGAATGGCTATCAAAATGGCCCGACCACCATCCACAGTCCCTCAAAGGGGTGGGAACCGACGTCAGTTTCATAACCGCCAGACTTTTCTTCATAAAGGCAGAAGGGGTTTTAACAGAAACCAAACCCCTCAGCTGCAAAAGAAAATGCAGCAGAAGGCACAAGGCCCCAAAGCGCCTAGTTCCACCCTCTGAGATTCTGGCACAAGTCCCACCTCAGCTGTTTGACGGGGATTCTTCCTCGGCAGTAGGAGGGCGCCTGACTCAGTTTTACAGCCAGTGGAAGTCAATCACATCAGACAAGTGGGTTAAGATAATCTGTGAGGGGTACTCTTTAAATCTTTCAGAAACCCCTCCGGATCACTCACCCAAACAACAGTCCAAGCTGCCTGTCTCTCAGTCAGACCTTCTTGCCTCCAAGATTCTAGGCCTTCTAAACAACAAAGCAGTAGAAGTAATCCTGTTGGATCAGTGGAACACAAGTTTCTACTCCCATTACTTCCTAGTTCCAAAGAAAACAGGTGGCATGCACCCAATTCTCGGTCTTTGGAAGTTAAACAAATTCCTTTACAAGGAAAAGTTCAAGATGATATCACTTGGGACACTTTTACCTCTGATTCATCAAAACAATTGGCTGGCCTCCCTGGACATGCAGAACACCTATCAGCATGTTCTCATACACCCAAACCACCACAAATACCTCAGATTTGTGGCATTGGGTCAACACTTACCAGTTCAGAGTCCTGCCCTTTGGGCTATCCTCAGCACCTCGAGTCTTTACTAAGTGGTTTGTAATTCTTGCAACACATCTCAGGAAGCTTGGAATTCAGGTGTTCCTGTATCTGAATGATTGGCTTCTAACAAGTCCCTCCAGACAGGAGACTCAGGAAGCTGTGGCTACAGCTTCAAAATTCCTTATGTCCATGGGAGTCCTGCTAAATTTGGGAAAGTCACAGCTACAGCCCTCCCAACAGCTCCTCTTCATAGGAGCCCTTCTGGATACCTCCAGCACAAAAGCCTTTCTTCCAAGGACAGAAGGAACTACATCCTTCTGATGGTCCACTTCATCAGAGAGAACGATTCGGTTTGAGCTCTCTCAATGCGGAGGATGCTGGATCTCATGGCATCCTCAGTGTTCACTGTGCCCCTGGCTCGTCTTCACATGAGAACTACTCAGTGGATGTTCATCACTCACTGGTCACCGACCACACATTCACAGTCCTTTCACATCAAGGTGACAGAACCTCTGAATCATTCACTCACCTGGTGGAATCAGGAAGACAACCTTCTGGATGTTATCCCTTTGCCCCTCTAGAATCCCAGATCTCCATCACCATGGATGCATCCCTGTTGGGATGGGGAGCCCACTGGCAGGATCTCCACACCCAGGGTCGATGGAGTCAGGACAAATGTCAGCTTCACTTAAATGTCCTAGAAATGAGAGCCATCTTGTATGCAGTCTGAGCCTTGAAGGGCATACTGTGTCACAAGATCATTCTTCTTCAAATGGACAACAAAGCAGTGATGTACTACATCAACAAGCAGGGAGGAGCACACTCTTACCCCTTATGCGGGGAAATGATGAGACTGTTGGAGTGGTGCCTGGAAAACAAAGCACTGATCCAGATGGTCTACCTGCCGGGAGTGCAGAACAATCTAGCAAATCATCTCAGCAGAATGGAGACAGACCCTCATGAGTGGTCTCTCGACACACACATCGTGCAACCACTCTTCGAAGAGTGAGGAACTCCAGACCTGGACCTTTATGCATTCCCACTCAACACAAAACTGCCCCTCTTCTGCTCCAGAAATCCAGAACCTGGTGTTTGTCAGGATGCATTCAGACTAGAAACATAGAACATAGAAACATAGATTTTGACGGCAGACAAGGACCGCTTGGCCCAACCAGTCTGCCCATTTCCCTACCTAATGGATAAGCTGCAGATCCTAGTTAACCAGCAGCCTATTTCTTCCTACCCCAACCCCCTAGAATTGCCTTATGACTGTCCCATGCATGCTTGAATTCCACCACTGTTTTTGACTCCACAACCTCCTCCGGAAGGCCGTTCCATGCATCCACAACCCTCTCTGTGAAAAAATACTTACATAGATACATAGATACATAGACAGTGTCGGCAGATAATGGCCTATGGCCCACCCAGTCTGCCCATTTGAGCTTGTAAGTTCAGTTTATGTTTTCCTAGAAGTCTGTTGCCCCTTACCCCTGACCTCCAGAATTCCTTTATGTCTATCCCATGCATTCTTAAATCCCGTGATTGTTTCAGCCCCCACCACTTCCTCTGGCAGGGTGTTCCACTTGTACACCACCCGTTCTGTGAAGAAATTCTTCCTCATGTTTCCTCTGAATCGTCCTCCCTCCAACTTCATCCCATGCCCTCTAGTCCTGGAACATCTTTTTCGCTTAAAAATAGTGTATTCCTGCACCCTGTTCCTCCCTGTGAGATACTTGTATGTCTCTATCATATCCCCTCTCTCCCTCCTCTCCTCCAGGGAGTACATGTTCAATTCCTTCAACCTGTCTTCATAGGATGTGTGATGCAATCCATGCACCATCTTTGTTGCCTTCCTCTGAACCTTCTCTACCCTGTCTATGTCCTTACGTAGGTATAGTCTCCAGAACTGTACACTGTACTCCATGTGGGGCCTCACTAGTGTCTTGTATAGCGGAATTATGACCTCCCTTTTCCTGCTGGTGATGCCCCTGCCTATACATCCCAGCATCCTATTTGCTTTACCTGCTGCCTTGTCACACTGTTCCTTCTACCTTGAGGTCATCAGAGATGATAACCCAAGATCCCTTTCCTGCTTGGTGCATGCTATATCCTCACCCCACAACTGATATATTGTGCCAGGGTTTTTGTGCCCCATATGCATTATCTTGCACTTCTTTCCATTGAATTTCAGCTGCCAAACCCCTGACCATTCTTCAAGTTTCTGCAGGTCCCTTCTCATTCTGTCTACACCCTCTGGTGTGTCTACTCTGTTACAGAGCTTTGTGTCATCAGCGAACAGTGAAATTCTGCCTTCTAGGTCCTGTGCAATGTCACTGATGAAGATGTTGAATAGGACCGGTCCCAGCACTGATCCCTGTGGTACCCCATGGTCACTCTTCCCTCTGTGGAGTGACAGCCATTTACCACCACCTGCCTGTGTCCTGCCACCCAGCCAGTTACCTACCCACCACACTACTGTCCTGCCCACACCCATATTCCCCAGTTTGTGTAATAGTCTTCTATGTGGCACAGTGTCAAAGGCCTTGCTGAAGTCCAGATAGGCCATGTCCACTGCCCTCCCCTGATCCACCTCCCTAGTCACCCAGTCAAAAAATTCAACGAGGTTGGTCTGACATGACCTCCCCCTGGTGAAACCATGCTGCCTTGGGTCCTGTAGTCCATTGACAACCAGGTGTTCCACCAATCTCTCTTCAGTAGTGCTTCCATGATCTTCCCACTACCGAGGTGAGGCTGACTGGTCTGTAGTTCCCTGCTTCCTCTTGTTCCCACTTTTGTATAAGGGGACTACATCTGCTGTCCTCCAGTCTTTGGGTACCTCCCCTGTTTCCAGTGATCGGCTAAACAGGATAGCCAGAGGTTCAGCCACCACCTCTCTTAGTTCTTTAAGGACCCTGGGGTGCACTCCATCTGGCCCCATTGCTTTATCAACTCTTATTACTTCCAGTTCCTTCAGGACCCTTTCTCGTGTAAAGGGACTTGTGTCCATTTCTGCACCATTCTCACCCCTTGTACTCCCTTCAGACCCATTACCCTCCTCTTCCTCAGTAAAGACTGGAGCAGAAATACCTGTTCAATATGTCAGCTTTACTGTTGTCATCCTCCACGTGGCCCCCATCCTCCCCTTCAGTCTCACTATCCTCCCTTTGTCTTTCTTTTTCACTTATGTACCTGTAAAGGTTTTGTCCCTCTACCCACTGATTTTGCAATGTGTTTTTGTCTGAGCTTTGGCTTCCCTTACTGACCTCCTGCCTCCCTTTGCTTCTCCTGGTACTTCTCCCTGTCCCCTTCTGCCTGTGTCTTTTTGTATTGCCTGAATGCAATCTTTTTGGCTTTCACTTTCTTTGCTACCTCTTTGGAAAACCATAATGGTCTCCTCTTCCTCTTCCTTTTCCTTTTGCTAACCTGCTTAATGCATAATTCTGTTGTTCTTGTAATCCCCATTTTAAATACTGCCAACTGTTTCTCAACCCCTGATTCCTGTCCCATTCCCCTTAATGCCTCTTTCAAGTATCTCCCCATTTTCCCAAAGTCTGGCCCCCTAAAATCCAGGATGCGTGTTTTTGTGTGCTTTGGTTCTGCTCTTTCTGTGATTTCAAACCACAATGACTGGTGGTCACTGTTCCCCAGGTGCTCCCCCACTGTTACCCCCATCACACTGTCCCTGTTTGTGAGCACAAGGTCCAGTATTGCCTTCTGCTGAGTTGGTTCCATGACCAGTTGCTTGAGGAAGGCACCCTGAAGGGAGTCCAGGAAAAATCTGCTCCTAGTTGATGCTGCTGCTGGGATGCTCCAGTCCACGTCTGGAATATTGAAGTCTCCAACCAGTACTACCTCACCCTTGTCTGCCATCCTTTGGATGGCTAGCATCAGCTCCCTATCTGTTTCTTCCTCCTGGGCTGGTGGTCTATAGACCACACCTGTGCGGATGGCTGTCCCCATTTTCCTTTCCAGCTTAACCCACAGTATCTCTCCCCCATTTTGTTCCTCCTGGATCTCTGTGGCCCTTATGTCATTTTTCACATACAGTGCCACTCCTCCCCTTCCTGCCTGCTCTGTCTCTTCTGAATATGTTGTAGCCAGGTATGGCCATCTCCCAGTCGTGGTTATCATTAGACCAGGTTTCAGTGATGGCCACAATGTCCAGGTCTGACTGCACCATAACAGCCTCCAGATCTTCCATCTTGTTGCTAAGGCTCCTGGCATTTGCACACATGGCTTTCCATGATTTGACCTCCCTAGACTGTTTCGCTGTTCTTCTCCAGCCCCTTCCTTGGTTGTCCTTTATCCCTGGTTCTCCTTGCTGCCTGTCCTTCTGCTGAATTTTGCCCCATTTCTGCCTATCCACCTCTTGGGCACTAATCTCCAGTTCCTAATTAAGTTCCTTAAATTACCTCTGAGCTGCCCCCCTTCTATCTTGAAATTGTGCCCCCTTGTTCTTGCACACCTCTTTTTTTTGAAAGATGCTACCCTCTTGGACTTTGTTGATTCCCTTGAGGTACTTGAAAGTTTCTATCATGTCCCCCCTCTCCCTTTCCTCGAGGCTATACATATTAAGCTCCGTAAGCCTCTCTTCATATGTCTTCCGGTGTAGACCCTGCACCATTTTAGTTGCCCTCCTCTGGACAGCTTCCATCCTGTCTATGTCTTTGCGGAGACTGGGTCTCCAGAACTGCACACAGTACTCCAGATGGGGTCTCACCAACTGTCTGTACAGAGGGATAATAACTTCCTGTTTTCTACTGGTGATGCCTCTCCCTATGCATCCCATTATCCCCCCAGCCCTCCCTGCTGCTCTCTCACATTGCTTGCCCACCTTTAGGTCATCTGATATGACTACCCCCAAGTTCCTTTCCATTTTTGTTGTTGTTAGTATCTCACCCCCCATTGTGTACTCTTCCCCTGGGTTTTTGTTTCCCAGGTGCATTACCTTGCACTTCTTAGCATTGAATCTAAGCTGCCATACATTTGACCATTCCTCTAACCTTGCCAAGTCCCTTCTTATCCTTTCCACCCCACCTTGTGCATCGACTCTGTTGCAGATCTTTGTGTCATCTGCAGAGAGACATACTTTTCCTTCCAGTCCCTCTGCAATGTCGCCTATAAAGACATTGAAGAGGGCCGATCCTAATACTGAACCCTGCGGTACCTCACTAGTAACCCTCCTTTCTTCAGAGTGGACTCCATTTACTATTCCACTCTGAAGAAAGGGGGGTTACTAGTGGGGTACAAGATGCTTCCTGTACACATTTCCTCCTCTTTCCCTAGTTCAGAGGGTGCTGCTCAAACTGGAGGCACGGGGGGGGGCAGAATGATCCTCATCACCCCATTCTGGCCTTGTCAGATCTGGTTTTCATTACCAAATGGCCAGTACACTGTTCAGTCTCCCTAACTCTTTTTGTTTTAAGTACATCCAACTACAGCATATGCTCCTACAACACTTCAGTTCAGGGTATTGGACACAGCATTTAGTTGGTCCTTTTTTTCCAGCTATTTCCAATTTACCCTCCTCTCATCTTATTTCTTATTTCTACTGCCTCCTAAGGGATGGAATAGAGGAATTGCGAGGGGCACCACATTATATCTGGGACCAGGTACTACCTTCAAATACCTTAACTCCACAGTCATGGTCTAAAATCTGGTCACATCTGTATCAAGATGTAAAATGGATTAGATATCACATTCTGCAATTCTATGTAATACATGATCTATATTACACTCTGGCCAGACTTCATCAAATGGCGAGGCTTTCCTCAAAATTATGTTCCCACTGTAAGCAGAGTCCTGGCACATTACTGCACATACTATGGGAATGTAATAAAGTAACACCCTTTTGTGACATCAAGTCCAGTTTGGATCCCCTACTAGGGCTATCTGAAGCTTTCAGTCTGGAAATTTGTATAATAGGAGATTATGGGGAATTTCTGAGTGGTACTCAACGAAAAGATATGGCATTAATATCTCTATGCACCAAAAAAGTTGTTATGCGCCACTGGTTGGATCAGAACATCCCAATGTACACAGAGTGGTTAAAAGAGATGCTTTTCACTTTGCAAGCTGAAAACATGATCGCTCATATGACAAAGAGGCTGCAATATTACCAGAAAGTATTGGCACCTTTACATACTTTATTGACCATTTAATGGCCAATGGGGTACTGAATAATATAACAAAAAAGGGGAAAGGAGAAGGGGAAGGGGAGGGAAGGGAAGAGGGAAAAAAAGAAAACATTTTGCTCTCTTTCTTTTCCTCCTTTTCCTTTTTATTTCGTGAATACTACTATCTGTGAAATTGCAAATACTAATCTTGGCCTTTTCCAGCTACTGTACTTGGGTTAATGAAATTACAGGCTAATGTCACTGCATAACTGAAGGGGTAGGGGAAGAGGGGAGAGGGTGTTGGGCGAATTGGGCGGGAAGAAGGAGGAATAAGGGCATGTTATTGTAGGCCAAAAGGGATTGTTACAAGTAATTACACTTATGACTAAAGTTCTATTAGATTTTTTGTTGTTGTTTGTAATTACCTAATATTGTAAAAGAATTATAACTTACAACATTTGTATGTGTTAATGTAACATGCAAGCTTCTTTACTTAATGTTTGGAATATATGACTTGTTAACTCTTCCTATAAATAAAGCATATTCAATTTGAAAAAAGATCTGGTTTTCATTAATCAACAGATTATCGGAAACTTCTCCAAGACAGCTTCCACTTCATATGAACCTGCTGACCCATGGTCCTGTGGTCCATCCCAGCCTGAAGTCCCTTCACCTCCATGCCTGTCTCCTGAAGAGATAGAGGTGAACAGATTAAATGTTTCACATAGGGTCTCAGATATTATGTTAGCTGCATGCAAGACAACTACTCAAAAAACTTACACAACTAAGTGGGAGCGATTCTCCATCTGGTGCACAAAATCCTCCTGGAATCCTTTTTCCTGCCCACCAAACAAAGTCCTAGAGTATCTTCTAGATCTCTCGAACACAGGCCTGCAATACTCAACCATGAAGGTTCATCTTTGCATGATCTCAGTGTACCATGACCCTGTACACTCCTTGCCTCTGACTCAGCTAACTGTGGTCAAGAGCTTTCTTAAGGGCATACTGCATACTAAGCCACTGATCAGATGACTGGTAACCACTTGGCACATTAATCTTGTGCTAGACATGCTCATCTATAAACCTTTTGAGTCCCTAGCTACTTGTGAGCTGAAGTTTCTAACTTGGAAGACTGCCTTCCTTGTAGCCATTACCTCCACTTGCAGAGTATCTGAAATACATGCTTTGGTCACAGACCCTCCGTATACTGTATTTCACAAAGACAAGGTGGTTGTTAGGATTCACCCAAAGTTACTCCCCAGGGTTGTCTCAGAATTTCATCTGAATTAGCCCTTGGTCCTTCCAACCTACTTCGTGAACTTCCAGAATGAGGGGGCACATACCTTGCATTCTCTGGATGTGAAAAGAGCTTTGCAGTTCCATTTAGACAGAACTAAAGAAATCCGCACATGAAAACAACTATTTGTCTCTTTCAGCATGGCCCGGCTGGGTCAGCCTGTTGCTATCAGATGCATTTCAGCATGGCTAGTGGCAGGCCTTCGCCAATGCCACTCCATGGCACAGGTTAAGCTGGAAGGCAGAGTGTACGCGCACTCTACCAGAGCAGTTGTGATATCTCTGGCAGAAATCCAGAACCTGCCCATCGCAGACATCAGCAATGCAGCCACTTTGAGCTCTACGCACACTTTTTTCAAAGCACTATGCTTTGAATGTCCATGCCAGGCAGCATCAGTCCTTTGGCAGGACAATCCTTAAAGAACTTCTGTCTTAAGTGAGCTCCTCTCTCCTACTGCCCGTCTTGGGGGGGGGGGGATTATTTTAGCTTGGTACTCTCCCATTAGTGTGAATCAGTGGTGGAGGCTTTATGTTCAGGAAGATATGGAAATTACGCACCTATCGTAATTCCTGATCTTCTTGGACAAAATTTCCACCACTCATTCACACGCCCACACTCCAGCCCCCGAGCTCACTCATCCTGGTTGGGCTGTGAAAACTCTGTTGAGTTGACCCTTTTTACATGGGTCATTCGGACTATCTTATGTCCAACATAGGTTAGTTTCACTAGGTTAGTTTACGCTGCACCTCTTCAGTAAAAAAGGTACTAAGGCAGTTGGAGGGTTGACACCGAGGTAGCCTACATGGCATGAGCCAAGCTTGCAGTGCCACTTCCTCATGGCCCTACCGAGGTGCCAGCCCTCCAGAGGGTTTTTGGCTCCCACTGGACCCTAGCACATCCAGTGTAGTCCCATTAGTGTGAATGAGTGGTGGAGATTTAGTCCAAGAAGATGAAGAATTACAGTAGGTTCGTAATTTCCATTTCTCTCCTTGACCAAAGCTGGGCTTCAAAAGAAATTAGATCCAGTATATAAAGAATCAAATTACTTAGATCTGAGTGTTAATATAAAAAAAGACAAAAGTAATAACTTTTGGTTATAAAACAAAATCTTCAAGATATTGGTGTATAGGCCCAACTAACACTGATACAGTGGAATCCTATGCCTATCTTGGGGTTCTTTTTCATAAAAATTGTAACTGGAAAGAACACCTTGTAGCAGTCTGTGAAAAAGCAAAGCAAAACAATGTTAGGATTAGAGACTTTTAATTATATTGGGTAAATCAATCAAACCCTTAGATCAAACTATTAAGGTCAATTATATGTAATGGAAGGTTGGGAAATTAAAAATATAGATAAGCTTATTGCTCCAATTTTTAAAACCTTAAGGAAAATTATGAGCCTTGGGCATTCCTGCCCCGCTTCTTACATAAGAGCAGAGCTGGGCATTACTAACATTATTGCCCTGGAAGATAGCAAGAAGGTTAACTTTTGGCTATGATTGCATAGGATGCCTAAAGACTCTCGTTCATGCTACTGCTTAACTGAAAAAAGGTATGGCAAGATTTAGGCTATAAAAGGGGCATGTGATACATATCATTATTAAAGATACTGGATCGATACAAATTTTCAGTTCTAAAAAAATGGCTGGATGCTGGAATTTTGATCAGCCTTAAACACAAGAAATATATCGCTAAGAAAATTGGTTCTTATTGGAACAGACTGGATGAAATAGCTATTAAAAACTTGGCATATTCCAAATGGTTTTCTAGGAATAATGCATTTTTGTGGATTTAGATCATACTTAAAAACCTTACAGGACTATAGAAACATAGAATTTGACAGCAGATAAGGACCGCTTGGCCCACCCAGTCTGCTCATTTCCCTACGTACTGGATAAGCTGCAGATCCTAGTTAACCAGTAGCCTACTTCTTCTTACCCCCGCCCCCTAGAATGGCCTTATGACTGTCCCATGCATGCTTGAATTCCACCACTGTTTTTGACTCCACAACCTCCTCCAGAAGGCTGTACCATGCATCCACAACTCTCTCTGTGAAAAAATACTTCCTTAAATTACCTCTGAGCCACCCCCCCATCTTCAAATTGTGTCCCCTTGTTCTTGCACACCTCTTTTTTTGAAAGATGCTACCCTCTTGGACTTTGTTGATTCCCTTGAGGTACTTTAAAGTTTCTATCATGTCCCCCCTCTCCCTCCTTTCCTCGAGGCTATACATATTAAGCTCCTTTAGTCTCTCTTCATATGTCTTCTGGTGCAGAGCCTGCACCATTTTAGTTGCCCTCCTCTGGACAGCTTCCATCCTGTCTATGTCTTTGCGGAGATTGGGTCTCCAGAACTGCACAGTACTCCAGATGGGGTCTGACCAGCTGTCTGTACAGAGGGATAATAACTTCCTGTTTTCTACTGGTGATGCCTCTCCTATGCATCCCAGTATCCCCCAGCCTCCTTGCTGCCCTCTCACATTGCTTGCCCCTTTAGGTCATCTGAAATGACTCACCCCCAGGTCCCTTTCCATTTCTGTTGTTGTTAGTATCTCACCCCCCCATTGTGTACTCTTCCCCTGGGTTTTTGTTTCCCAGGTGCATTACCTTGCACTTCTTAGCATTGAATCTAAGCTGCCATACATTTGACCATTCCTCTAACCTTGCCAAGTCCCTTCTCATCCTTTCCACCCCACCTTGTGCATCAACTCTGTTGCAGATCTTTGTGTCATCTGCAAAGAGACATACTTTTCCTTCCAGTCCCTCTGCAATGTCGCTTATAAAGACATTGAAGAGGACCAGTCCTAATACTGAACCCTGCAGTACCCCACTAGTAACCCCCCTTTCTTCAGAGTGGACTCCATTTACTATTACTCTCTGTTCCTATTCTCCAGCCAGTTCTTTACCCAGGCTGTCATCTGGGACCCACTCCCAGGCTGGCTAACTTGTATATTAATCTTTTGTGGGACTGTGTCAAATGCCTTGCTAAAGTCTAAGTAGGCCATGTCCACAGCCCCTCCCTGATCTACTACTTTGGTCACCCAGTCAAAGAAATCTATCAGATTCATCTGGCATGACCTTCCCACTGTGAATCCATGCTGCCTAGGGTCCTGTGCCCCTCTGGCCTCTAGATACTCGACAGTTCTTTCCTTCAGAAGTGATTCCATCATTTTCCCTATCACTGAGGTTAAACTAACAGGTCTGTAGTTTCCTGCTTCTGCCTTGCTCCCACTTTTGCGAAGGGGAATCACATCTGCCCTCCTCCAGTCCTCGGGTACCACCCCATCCTCCCATGATTTGTTAAAAAGGGTAGTCAGTGGTGTCACTAGTTCTACCCTTAGTTCTTTTAGAATTCTGGGATGAATTCCATCAGGCCCCATTGCTTTGTCTACCTTCCGTTTTCAGAGTTCTTTCAGAACCCTTTCTTCTGTAAATGGGCTGGTATCAACTTCTGTATCCAGAGTGTTTCTACTGTTTGTTTTAGGTACCTCCCCCTCTTCATTTGTAAATACTGAGCAAAAATATTTGTTTAGTATCTCTGCCTTTTCACAGTCTCCCTCTGCCCACCCTCCTTCCCCTTTATTAAGCCTCACTATCCCTCCCTTGGTCTTACTTCGCTCCCTGATGTACCTATAAAAGGTTTTATCCACCTTCTTAACTGAGTTGGCTATCTTTTCCTCAGTTTGGGCCTTTGCTGTTCTGACTGCCTTCCCAACTTCCTTTTGCTTTAACTGATACAGTTCTCTGTCCTGCTCCTTCTATGATTCCTTGTACTTCCTGAATGCTTTCTTTTTCTCTTGAACCTTCACAGCCACTTCCTTTGAGAACCAGAGTGGTTTCTTACATCATTTTGTTTTGTTTATTTGCTTCACACAAAAGCTCGTTACCTCCGTGATGGCAGTTTTTATTATTCCCCATTGTTCTTCCACCCCTCCTTCCTACCCATTTGCTAGTGCATTCCTTAGGCACTCACCCATTTTGGCAAAGTCAGCCCTCCTAAAGTCCAGAACTTTTGCCTTTGTATGGCTTGACTCTATTGCTGTGTTTATTGTGAACCATACTGTTCGATGGTCACTAGTTCCCAGATGGCTACCCACTTCTACATCTGTGATCCTCTCTCCATTTGAAAGAACCAGGCCTAAGATTGCTCCCTCTCAAGTGGGCTCCAATACTAGTTGTCTAAGGCATGCCCCCTATAAGGCATCTAGAATAACCCCATTCTTCAAAGTGGCTGCTACAACTGCACTCCAGTTAACATCTGGCATATAACTATGAGTTAATAAAGACATTCATAGCTTATAAATTTGAACATTTCCCCAGCAACGTTCTTCTATTAAGACATCAAAAATTAGCAAAAGAACTGGAAGAATATAACTGTCCAGAGGGGGTTAAGGAAAACTTACCACATGTACTGTGGGTCTGTTGGTGGTACAAAAAAGAAACAGTGTTTTGGCTTAGTTCATTCATTAACTCATTATATAATACATGTTATGATACACTTACAACTGTTCTTGTACATACTGCTGATGAATGGACAGTATTTAGACTAGGAAAATTCTTCTATGCGATAAATAAACTTAAAAAGAGAATTACTGGAAACCAATTGGGATATGTGCAATAACTGAGGATGTACTTTGGAAGGCTGTGCAAAATAATTATCCCTCTCTGTTATATATATGTAAATTATTTATATTTATGAAATGTGAAGTTTTTTCGTAACATTGTACTGATTTTATAATAGTGTTGTGTTATGTATGAATTGTGAAGGCTATTTTGCCATACAATAAACTTTTTTGATTGATCCTGATGAGGCTACAGTCATGCCTCTTCAGTTTTACCCTCCCATGATGTGACAGGATTGAATAAGACCATGCCCCATTTGTTATGCAGAAAGGGTTTAAATGCAAGGGTCTCTCCTCTCCTCTCCTTTTCTGTCTCTTCTCTGTCTGGTTGTAGAACCAAATTTTCTTGTGAGACCTAGGAACTGATCACTTGGACAATCTTGAGATTCTCTACCTCTTGCTATCTCTCTGTCTTCACTTGCTGTTCTGTCTTTTCTTCCCCCTTGCATATCTGCGGGTATAAAATATATGTGAATCTTTATGTGGAAATGTAACTGATACTGGGATCCCATTGTTTAAAACTGTTTATAGTTATACTGTTGTAATGATTGCAAAAAGCTATTTGGAACTCAAGGAGTTAACCTGAGAAGCTGGTTTGCAAACTCTCTGAGATGCTGTAAACAAGAGGCCAGTTTTGGGTCATTATGTTCTTTTTGCTGCACCTGCAAGAACATTGGAAAATTACAAGAACATTGTGTGAGAAGCATGCTGTTTTTTTAACTAGTTTCCCAGGCACATACTTATAAAAAGAGCAGCAGTGCTTGTGCAAGGGAGAGATAGAAAGTGAGATTTGAAATTGAGAAGAAACAACTCAGAAGAATGACTCTGTTTTCTATGTTTGTACTGCCATTGTAAATAATTATACTGAACAATTTTTATTTTTTATTTTGCTATTAATAATAAAACGCTATTTGCGAATTTTGAAACTGCTCCTGGTTTTCCTATGCTTCCTGACCTGTGCCTTGATGACAGATGGTGTCTGCCTAAATAGGATTTACACAGTACATATTCTAAGCCAGGAGTTTTGTGTGGGTACTAGACCTGGTACCAGGGGAGTATAGAAGAAAGGTATGGATTCTGCAGTAGCAAGTCCAGGAGTCATTACCAGAAGAATGGTAGCCAAACTAGAAGCATAAAAGAAAGTCTGAACTGAGACTGTTCAGCCAGAACCAGAGAGATGAGGGAAAAAAGAACTGTCAGGGACAGAACCTGAAAGCTTGACTGCCTTTTTCAAATGGTGGGCTATACAACAGAGATGGAGAAACAGAGAAGAGAGGAGCTGCAGCAGAGAGAAAAAGAGATTCAACATTTAGAGACATAGAGAAAAGAAGAACTGCAACAACTCGAGAAGCAGAGAAAATTAGAGATGCAGTGACAGGAGCAGCAAAGAAGAGAAAGAGATGCAGTGATGGCTGGATGCCTTACAATGTATCAAAGCTGTAGGTTCTGGTACAGGTCCAGCAAAGGAACAAAACACCAACAACTTTAAAGACCTTAAACTTACAAAGTTGTGTCCCTCGGATGATCTTGAAGCATACCTGACAACTTTTGAAAGAGTGGCCACAGCCTGCCAGTGGCCAAAGCAGCAATGGGCAGTCAGACTGGTACCTTACCTGACAGGGAAGTCCAACTTGCCTACAGCAATATGGACACTGCACAGTCAGAAAACTGTGAACTGGTGAAAAGAGAGGACCTTAAAAGATATGGCATCTCAGGAGAGACCTACAGCGAGAGATTTCTGTCTCTAAAGTACAACTCAGTTGACAATCCTTGAGAAGTCTTCACCGCTTTGGCTTTTTTGAGTAGTAGTTGCTGCTGCTGAGGGTAGTATTTATAATACATTTTGTTTTAATTGCTGGATATTGTATATTTATGTTCAACAGTATGTTGTTTATGTATTTATTATGATTTGCAGTATGAAATTTTAATATGTTTGGTGTCCAGAGCCAGGATGGGCATTTCTTAAATAAAATTTGCCTTGCCTTGCCTTGCCAACACACAGAACTCCATATGAAATGACTCCAACCAGAGGGCAAAACACTCCCACAGATCATTGAAACATTTTTAATGGAGCAGTTCCATCAACATCCTAACCACAGATGTACAGCTTTGCATAAAAGAATACCAACCAAAAAGTGGGGAAAAGGCTGCTTCTTTGGCTGAAGACTACCAAATGGCCAGACAGACACCCCAACAGTGAAGTAACAGCCATGCACCAGTAAGACACTCTTTTCTCCATTTAAACTCCAAGTCTGATAAGAACTCTGGTGGGGGTAACAAATCTGCACCCAAATATTTTATTTGCTATAACTGTAATAAACCAAGTCATATTGCAAGAAATTGCTGTAGTAAGAAGAGTGAAACTGGAGCAGATTTGTCCTAGCAAATTGGGGCAAGTACTTAACAGATGTGAAAGTGGGAGATTAGACTGCGAAGGGACTTACAGATTCAGGAAGCAGACAGACCCTAGTGCATATTGAAGTGCTGGGAAAACAATGTCCAAAAGGACCAGGTACTGGTGTCATCTGCATCCACGGGGACACTCAATACTATCCCACCAGCCAAGTGACTCTGACTATTAATGGGTGTTGCATCAAATGAAAGTGGGGGTAGTACCTAAGTTACCTGTACCTGTGATTATTGGAAATGACTTTCCAGGATTTACTGAGCTAATCAAAGAGGGAGTAAATCCTGATGTTTCAGCAGCTGTGGTGACAAGAGCTCAGGCAAAGAAAATCGTGAATGGTGGGGACTCTTCCTTTCACTGATTTTGATTTGGACTTGTTTGAGCACAGCTGCAAGATGTGGAAGCCAAGGAAAGAAAGATGATGCCTGAAGAAACAGTGGCAACAAAAGAGTGATGGACATAAGGGGTTAACATATGAAAATACTGAAACTAAACTGATCACTGATTGTGATTTTCTTTCAGAACAAGCTAACAATGTTTCTCTCCTTGGTTAGTTTAAGCAGCTGGGGGTGAAACCAAAACAGGGTGAACCTATGTTTAAAAAAAATGTAATGGGCTACTGTACATAATTTGGGTTAAACCTCAGACACAGGACCAGATAGAACAATTGGTTATGCCACAAAAGTACAGATCTGAGTTGTTACAGATAGCACATGATAGTCCTATGGCTGGTCACTCAGGGAGGGATTGCACCCTTGCCAGATTACTGTACAGATTTTATTGGCCTGGAATTCATGAAGATGTTGCTACCTATTGCATTTTTTGTGCTGAGTATCAGAAAGTAGCCCTGGTGACTAAAAAGACAAGGTGCCCCTACCCTTGATAGATGTGCCTTTTGAGATAATTGCAATGGATGTGGTTGACCACTTAGACAGAAGTAAAAAGGGTAATCGAATCATTTTGGTAGTATGTGACTATACTACTCAATACCCAGAGGCAGTTCCTATGTGTACTGTCATAGCCCAAAAGTGGCAGCAGAGCTTGCCAAAATTTTCAGTAGGGTGGGCATACCTAAAGAGATTATTACTGATCAGGGTAGTAATTTTGGTGCTGCATTACTGAAGGAGCTGTACCGACTAGTAGGTATCACTGCCATAAGAACCTCCCCTTATCACCCTCAGACAGATGGTCTTGTTGAGCATTTTAACCAAACCCTAAAACGCATGTTAAAAAGGTTTGTAAAAGGGGAAGAGAAAGACTGGGACCAATACTTACCTTACATGCTTTTTGCTTACAGAGAAGTGCCACAGGCATCAACAGGTTTTTCACTGTGTGAAATGCTGTATGGTAGACAACCTAGAGGGCCTCTAGATGTATCAAAGAAACGTGGGATTATAACCAGGGCCACTGGAAAATTGCGCCCACAATTTTTTTCGGAATCCACAATTTTCACAATTATCCACAAAAACGGACATGTTCCACAATTTATTGCAATCTTTGAGTTTTTACATTGAACTGTGTAAAAAGTATTAACATTTTTAATAAAATACTCTCAGATATATTGACAATGGTGCATGCAGACTTGGGTTTGTCTGAAACAATGCAATGCAAGGTAGAGTAAGGGTTTTATGTGACACTGTTTTCTTTTAAATCCTTGTCTTGTTTAGTTTCAAAATCCACTGGCCAAGCATAAGTACACTTAAACACTTAACATTTGTTTTGTGATGAAGCAGTCTATCAGAAAACTTTTTGTTGCCACACAGACAAACAAAAGATGAGAGAAAAAGTGCAAATTATCCCATTTACCTAAATTGAGTGTTAACTATGAAGCCTTTTTTGTAAGTGGCAGGACAAGTTTTTCCTTGTGAGCATACTTTCATCCAGACTAGTTTTGATTCAAACAGTTGAGGCTTTTTGGATGGTCCTGCCTATTATAAACTTGAATAAGCTAGTTACTATCAGTGATCTCACTCTTAGCAACTACCCCCAGATGCTCACATGCAAAGACTACAATAAAAGCCTGACTAAAGTCTAAAAACAAGCTTGTAAAACACAAAATGTATCTGAACATTTGTCTTTAACTAAACAAAATCATTGCAGCCAGAGTAAAACAAAGGTAAATTACAGGGTACCCTGGCTACTGTATGATGCAGTAAAAATATATTGGTATTTTTTTATATTTGTTGGTAACCACATAAGGCCCACTAGGCACAAGTGCCTGTTTTCAGGTACAACCCAAGAGCACTGAGGAGGTTAAGAGACTTGCTCAGAATCATACAGTATGCAAGCGGAGGTTGTGGAAATCAAACCCAGGTCTACTAGATGTAGTCAGCTCATTCACAGTTTGTTACTCTAACCTCTAGATTATACTGCCAGCCCCAATAACCCCTATATTTAATGTTTAAAGATCTGATTCCAAAAATAGTGTACAGCACCTACAGTACAAATTATGACTATTAAACACTTTGACAACATTTTACTAAAACTCAATTAATCACCACTCTATCTGCTTATTTTTTCTTGTACCAAAGTGGGTGAATAGCTGGCAGAGCACTGTAAACAGCTGTTGATTACGCTTCATTAGTCTACAGCCAGAAACAAAAAAATATATATTTCTTCTGGCTTTATTTAATATTGATTTGCTGTGGCTTACTTAATAGAATCTGTTTAGCACTGTGCTTTTAAATTTTGGAAGATAGGCAATGCTTATGATAGCTTATCAGTTTAGTATTCTTTTTAGGAACATAAACTTTTATTTATGTTTTAAACATATTCAGGTGTCAGTGTATTCATTTAGCAATTTATACTGACTAATATATGCTGCAGAAAACCTTAAAAGATTTGTTGTAAAGCACTCTGGGTCTATAGTAGAACCCCCACAACTTCCCGCAATTTTTGGTAACCTTTTCTGCAATTTTCCAGTGGCCCTGATGATAACCCCCATCAGAAAAATCTTTGCATCGTATATGTGTGCCCTGAGAAAGAAGCTAGCAAAATATTTTGAAATCACCCATAGTAACCAGGAAGAGGCCCCAAACCAGCAGAAGGTGTACTGCAATCACGGGGTAAAAGAAAACGTTTTTGAGCCAGGTGAAAAGGTCTTGCTACTTTTACCTGCTACAGAAAATAAACTTTTAATGAAGTGGCAAGGACCTTATAAAGTGCTTAGTTGTACTGGCACAGTTAACTATGAGACTGAGACCCCTGTTAGGAAAATCCTACTAAGATATACCATGCTAACCTCAAGAATGGGTTGAAAAAACACCAAAAGCTGTTTTGCTAGTTTTACCAGAAACTGATAAAGAAGATATTGATGTAGCTTATGACAGACTGGAACTGCTGGTGCTGTAAAGGTGAATGTTTCCTTAACCTCTGAACAAACCACAAAAATTCGTAACTTGCTAAAGACTTTTAACAGTACTTTTACCACAGTACCAGGCTGAGCAAAAGGGGTCAAGCATGTAATAGTGACAAGGAATGCTCGCCCTATCAGACAAAAGACATAAAGATCACCAGAGCAGTCAAGAGCTGACGTGGTTAAGGAAATACAAAAAAAATGAAAGAACTGGGTATCATACAAGAGTCAAGAAGTGCTTTGTAATTACCAATGGAGATTGTAAACAAAAAAGAAGAGGGCGTAAGAATCTGTCTTGATTTTAGGAAACGTAATCAAGTGTCAGAATTTGACAGTTATCCTATGCCCATAATAGATGATTTGGTGAACAGACTGGAAAGAGCAAAGTATATCAGTACCCTTGATCTCACCAAGGGTTACTAGCAAATCTCCCTGGCTAAAGAATCCCCAGACAAAACTGCATTTGCCACTCCTGCAGCATTCTATCAGTTCACCACCATGCTGTTTGGTTTACATGGCACACCCGCTACATTCCAGCGGTACATGGATGTAATTTTATCCCCTCACACTGGTTATTGTGCTGCGTCCCTGTATGATGATGTGGTATGCAGTCCAGACTGGAAAAGCCACCTGGAACACCTATGAGCAGTTATCCAATCAATCAAAAAGGCAGGTCTGACAATTAATCCTTCCAAGTGTGCACTGGCATGCAGGAAACCAGATATTTGGGCTATGTTTTGGGAAATGCAGAAGTCAAGCCATAGGTTTTCAAGATAGAAGCTGTAGCTAACAGCTCTGTCGCCAAAACTAGGAAACACGTCAGGTAATTTTTAGGGCTAGCTGGTTATTATCGAAGAGTTTTTCCTAACTTTGCCCAACTAGCTACTCCCCTCACTGAACTCACAAAGAAACAGTTCCTGAATAGTGTGAAATGGGCCCCAGAGTGTGATAAGGCTTTTCGAGCCATTAAGGCTGCATTATGTTCAGCCCCTGTTTTAAGAAGCCCAGACTTTGAGAAACAGTTTTTGTTACAGACAGATGCATCAGAGGTAGGCCTAGGTGCAATCCTAAGTCAAAATATAGATGGGACTTGCCGGCCCGGTGGCGCTGAGGGTTGAGGTGCTGGATGCCATACCTTGTACCACGCCAGCAACCCAAGTTCGGGAGCAAGCATGGGTCACCAGGAGTCGGCCGGGGTGGAGAAGGATAGAGCACCTGATGGCAGCTCTCCTTCTCTGGGGGGGGATAACTGCAGGCTCCCACTGCAATGCTACCACCTAGGGGAGCCCAGGTGGATAGCGCGGTAGGTGGAGCAGCAGCAAGTGGATTGGGTGGATGTCAGCAGAGGGACGGAGCAGGAGGTACATCTCAGCATGCCTCCTAGCTCATAGCCCCTCATTGCATGCCAACATCAGGGAGGGAGGGAGGGAGGAAAGAAACAGAAACCACCTCGGCTTCTCCTAGGTGATGGCACTTTGCTGGCAGGTCTCCAAGCTCATCGGACAGACTCCGCTGCACCCACCCCACAAACTCAAGTATGTTGGCTTGAGGGGTAAGCATGGGGGTGTCCTCTTCATCTCAACCGGGGTAAACGGGGTAAGGATAGTGGTGTCATGTGCTCTGGGGCAGATCTTGATGGGGAGTGGGCCTCATGGGAATAGGATGCTGGAGAGAGTGGAGAAGGGAGGCAAGTAGGGGCATAATTACATAATAATAATAAAAAAAAATAGATGGGACATAACATCCTATTCTAAACATAAGTAGGAAATTGCATGACAGAGAGAAAAGGTACTCCACCATTGAAAAGGAATGAAATGCAGCAAAGTGAGCCATGGAGTTCTTTTCTTTTTACTTATAACAGATCACAGTCCTCTCTGTTGGCTTAACCAAATGAAGGATAAAAATTCCAGAATCACATGGTGGTACCTGGCACTACAGCCATTTAAATTTAAAGTGATGCACAAATCTGGGAAAGAGAATGTCAATGTTGATTTTCTATCAAGATATGGATCAGGAATTGAGAATTCTGAAGGCTGAAAAACCAAAAATGTGTGAGTTTAAATTTTACTGTTTGCTATACTGTATATGCGCTGAACTGTAAAGGTTGTAAGCTAATGTTTGATGAGAATTAGTGGAAAGTTGTGGAAACCTGTTTTTGTAAAACAGGTTCCCTCTTAATGAGGAGGTATACGGCAGGGTTGAATAAGGCCCTGCTCCATTTGTTATGCAGAAAGAGTTTAAACACAAGAGTCTGCTCTATGTTCTTTTCTGACTCTTCTCTGTCTGGTTGTGCAACCAAATTTCCTTGTGAGACCTAGGAACTGATCACTGTGATGGTCTTAAGATTCTCTGCCTCTTGCCATTACTCTGCCTTCACTTACTGGTCTGTCTTTTCTTCCCCCTTGCATATCTGCGGGTATAAAAATATATGTGAATCTTTATGTGGAAATGTAACTGATACGGAGATACCTTTGTTTATAGTTATACTGTTGAAATCATTGCAAAAAGCTATTTGGAACTCAAGGGGTTAACTTGAGAAGCTGGTTTGTAAACTGTCTGAGATGCTGTAAACAAGAAGCCAAATTCTGGGTCATTATGTTCTTTTTGCTGCACCTGCAAGAACATTGGAAACTTACAAGAAAAGTGTGTGAGAAGCATGCTGTTTTCTTAATGAGCTTCCCAGGCACAGCCTTATAAAAAGAGCAGCAATGCTTGTGCAAGGGACAGACAGAGGCTGAGATTGGAAACTGAGAAGAAAAAGCTCAGAAGGACTCTGTTTTCTATGTTTGTACTCGCATTGTAAATAGTTATACAGAAAACATTTTATTTTTTTGTTTTGCTGTTAATAATAAAATGCTATTTGCAAATTTTGAAATTGCTCCTGGTTTTCCTATGCTTCCGGACCTATGCGTCGACTACACATGGGACTTCTCCTCCTCCTTCCATTTTCTGTGAGGGATGGGGTTTGAGGTTCCCTATGGGGGTATTTCTTCTCCAAGAGGCAGTTGAAACAGTGCTTTCCTTTTACCTCTCTCTGTTGTTTCGAGGCTTTTCTCGGGACACCCTGACCCTTCTCCTCTCTAGAGATGCCAGATAGTTGGGTTCAACCAGAGTCTCCCTATCATGCTAGGGGAAGTCAAGGCCCTATTTTCCAATGGACTTTTTCTCTTTTGGTTGGCCTCTTTGCTGGGCTTTTGTCCGTGTGCAGGTATCTTCTTAGCTATCCTCTTGGCTGTCTCCTTTTAGAGGTTCAGTTTCCTTCCTTCCAAGGGGGTCCCTCTTGAGGCCCCTTGTTCCTCATTTTTTTCTCCCCTCATATCCTTTCCAGGGTTCAGGGAGGCTTTTGTCTCCAAGGGAAGCCCTCTTCTGCTTTTGTACAAGGACTGACGTGCAGTCCTACCTGGACACAGTTCAGCCCTTTTGTGATTCTCTTGTTTTTCTCAGCAAATGAGAGGATGCTCTCCTTAGGCAAAGGTGAGCCCACATGTTTGGTAGCTTTTTGGTTCCCACCTTTCTAGGGTTTGTTTATTCCTGCAGCCTCCGTTTGGTGGCTACAGCTTATATCTGCCTGGATATTTTTTCCTGACACCCTCCTATTTCTGGAGGCCAGCCTTGGGCATCTTTTGCCCTCTCTACTTATTGCAATCCTCTCTCCTCCTCCCAGATTTGTTTCCCTTTGGGTAGTGCTTGGGACTCAGTCCTAACGGTGTTGCCTACTGCAAAAGTCCCCTCGAAGTAAGATAGTACAGTTACGTAAGAACTTACTGTAACAGTAGATCTTCAAGAGGAGCTCTTGCAGTAGGAGTAGTTTTCCCTCCCTCCATCTCCCTGCTTTCTTTCCATCTCAGCCTCTCTTAGCTCCAGGAGTCCTCTTTCTCTCCTGTTGGACCTTGTTTTCGAGGTCTCCGGTTGGGGGAACTGAGATGAGTGTGGGAGACCGCACATTTTATACTAGAATGGACATCAACATGCCAACTTTGGGGGCAGTCCCCTGTTGTATACCACTAGCTAGAAATTTTCCATGTGGTCCTGGAACCTGGTGGCTTAGTCCTAATAGTGTTGCCTACTGCAAGAGCTCCTCTCGAAGATCTGCTGGTATGGTAAGTTCTTACGTAACTGGACTTTCTCAGTGGATGGTTTAAATATTACTTCGATGGACATTTTAAACTAGCCAAGAAGTGTGGCAGAAGTCAAAAACTGACCCCCCCCCACACACACATGCTGTGATAGAGGGCAGAGAAATCTAGAGAGAAATTATTCCCACCAGAATGCAAGACAGTCAAGGTAGCAATGGAGGAAGGAAGGGGGGGGAAGAGGAGCAGGCAATATAAAACGGGAAGAAACAAGTGAAGAACCAACAAAATCTGAACAGCATGTGTACCAATGCTAGAAGGTTTGGGAAATAAGATACCAGACCTGGAGGCCGCCATGGGTGAGGCAGACCTGGATATTATGGCCATCACCGAAACATGGTGCACTAACAACCATGATTGGGAAATGGTCATACCTGGCTACACAATGTTCAGAAGAGACAGAATAGGAAGGAAAGGTGGGGGAGTGGTGCTTTATTAGGGTTAACTGCAAGAAAGCTCATAGTTAACCTAACTGGGAGCTTTCTTGCTGCCTCTTTTCTTTGTCCCCCTATCCACTTCCCTTCTTGCTAAACTTCCTAACTCTATCCACCCTTTCCTACCTGTTCTGGCCTCTCTCTCACCTCCACCAGCCTCTCCTGTCACCCTTCTCCCACCTACTTCACCCTCTCCCTTCCCCTCTCTTCCCCACCCCCCCCACTCTGGACAAAGCCTCTTTCCTTGCTGCATCCTTATTGTTGACTATTATGTTTACCTGAATGTAATAAGTTGAACTATGTAACATTGCACTTATACTGTTCCTATGTTCCTGTGCTCTATAACTCGCACTTTTTGTTATAATTGTTTATTCACTACCTGTGCCCATGTTCTGTTTGTCTTTGCACGTATAACATGGAACCTTTGTAAATGAGCTTCCAGCTCAAAGGTTAATACCAAGATTTCAATAAATAAATAAGTAAAATAAATATTCAGGAATAAATTAAAAACAATGCAGGTACAGGGAATTCAGGGGGTGCTGGAGTGTTGTGGGTCAACCTCGATTCAGGAAACAGAGCAGCCATTTGAATAGGAGTGTTATATATAGGCCTCCAACATAGGGGGAAGACTTAGACAAAGAAATGTTGGAAGACATTGGCAAAATGGGTAACAAGGGCGGAGGTGGCGCTAGTGGTGGACTTTAATCTGCCAGATGTAGAGTGGAGCCTCCCTGCTGCAGCATCAGCTAGAAATAGACAACCTGTACTCCTTTCAGGGGTCATTCCTCAGGCGGCTAGTCAGTGAACCCACTCAAGGTGGGACAATACTGGTCCTGGTGTTTACCAGTGAGGACAGTACTGTGGACATCAGGGTGGGAAGACATCTAGGGACCAGTGACCATCACACAGTGTGGTTTAATATACAAGAACAGCAGTGGTCGGCCCGTCGGCACAGCGGAAAGATTTACTTCTGTGGCTCAGGCAACCCAGGTTCAGGAATAGACTCAGGATGCTCGAGGGTTGGCCGGGGGCGAGGGTGGATTGAGTTGCCATAGCACACTCTCCACCTCTGGGGGGCTAGTGTGTGACTCTGGTCTGGTGCTCCCAGATGACCATGAGATGCACCACAACTGGAGCACCTATGAGCATAGCTCCATAGGGGCATGTCAGATGCATGACGTGGTCGTGTCGTTGACATGCCCCCCCTTACAAAAGAGAAAATACCGCCAACATGCCAAGTGATGCCTCCCAACCCATAGTGGACTTCGGGTCCCCTGGCACATCCATTAACAAGCACTGACAGTCACACCAGGTGAGGCTCCGAAGGCTATGTCCTGGGGGACAGTCCAGGGGGTACAGCACTCAGGAGAAGCTGGGTCCATCAGAGGTGATAGGGCGGCTGACTGGCATAAGCCGTCAGAAGGAAAAGCATAGTAAGTAAAAAAAAAAAAACAGCAGTGGAACCCAACCACACAAGGATGAGGGTCCTGGATTTCAGAAGGACTGACTTTACAAAGATAGGGGAGTGCCTCCAAGAAGTCCTGGCATGGGAGATGTCCTGGGTGCAGTGGAAGGCAAATGGGACAGATTAAAAGAGGGCATAGTAAAGGCAACAAATCTGTACGTCAAGCAAGTAACCAAAAGCAGAAGGAATAGGAGACCATTATGGTTCTCGTGAGAGGTGGCAGAAAAGGAAGGGCAAAAACAGTGCATTCAGAAGGTATAAGGAGACCCAGAAAGAGGACAAGGAAGTGTATCTGGGGAAATGGAGGCAAGCAGGCAAAGCAGTAAGGAGCGCAAGGGTGCAAGCTGAGGAAAGAATAACTCGGACAGTATCGAAGGGGAACAAAACATTTTTCAGGTATGTTAGTGAGAAAAGGAAGACAAAGGGAGGGATTGCATGGTTAAAAAAGGAGGAGGGATATGTGCAGAGGAGGACCAAGAAAAGGCAAACATCCTGAACAAATAGTTCTGCTCAGTGTTCATAGCAGAAGGTAAGGGGAGGGACCACAAATAAGCACCAAGAGCTTTGAGGGGAGGGAAGTGGACACCAGTCCCCTTTCTGAGGAGAATGTCAGGAAAGCACTTGCTAATCTGAGGGTGGAGAAGGACATGGGGCCAGATGGAGTGCATCCAGGAGTGCTGAAGGAACTCAAGGGAGGTGCTGACTGCACCCCTGGCAGCCTTGTTTAACAGTTCACTGGAGACCTGCGTGGTCCTGGAGAGCTAGAGAAGAGGGGACATAGTCCCACTTCACAAACGTGGTAGCAAGGGGGGGATTATAGATCTGTCAAACTGACCCCGTAGTAGGGAAATTGATGGAAATACTATTAAAGGAAAGGATTGTGGAACACCTGGAATCCAGCAAACTGCAGGACCCAAGGCAGCATGGCTTCACAGAAGGGAGGTCATGCCAAATAAACCTAATAGATTTTTTTGACAGGGTAACCAAGGCTCTTGCCTGTACCAATCTTCACCATTCATCACTGGTGGGGTACTACACCGGTGGTGCTAGGACCCCGTGGGAAGCTTTTTAGCTAAAAAAACTTTCCTTCTAGGAGGGGCAAAGTCGGGGATGGTGCCGCCCCCAAGGCCAACGCATTGCATGGTGCTCGCGGGTTAGTTAGTAACCATCATCCCCTCCAGTACCTCAGTTCTGTTTTTCCCAAGGTCGAGGCTGCAGCTCAGATTACATGGGACAGCAAGAGTCTACATGGCACTCCTCAACTACCATTTTCTGCTCGTCTGACTATATACTCAACACCGCATTTGTTGAAGCCGAGTTTGGCATCATTTTGTTATTTTCTTATCTAATGTTTTTACGGCATCGAGTCTCTTTCTTCTTTTCCGCTAAGGTAAGTTGCTTGGGCCCATCACTTGGGCCTCCCCCCATTGCTGTATGCACTGGGGGGAGCAGGCCTCCATCAGTTCAGGTCTTCTGAGCCTGGATGCCTGGTTGAGCGGTTGGGGGAACAGTCAGCCTCTTCCAGGGGACCGGCCCTGGACTGCTCTAGATCTGGTTCCTGTTTGGGAACTGGTCGACCCTGGTGTTGAGGCCTCCGCTATACATGGGGCCTGCATCGGCAGTCCCTTTGAGGGTTTTGGGGGGTGAGGCCCCAGCTCCTGGCACTGGTTCTGGTGTCAGTGAGTGAGGCCGACCTTCCAATACCACAGAGTCCCCTCCTGACACCACTCTAAGTGCCGGGACAGGTAAAGTGGCCGGATTGCCTTGCTTGGTGTCTACGTGCTCTCCCCCTCAGATTTGGAGGATGATCAAGTTGATCAGATTGGCTACAGAGCTCTCCAGAGCAAGGGTTGCTCCCCAGGAACTGCTTAGGATCATTGTCAGTGGGTTCCCATCTCAGGAGTGACTGTTCGTGGCACGACCCTTTCCTTGCTCGGTGCTATGGGGGACTCCAGTGCCATTGGTGGTGGTGTTTCAGCCAATGGCGCCAAGGATGGTGCCATGATCAATGATGGCACCATGTTTGGTGCCACATCTGATGATGGCACCATCAGTGCTGTGCTTTGTTGGTGCCACAGATGGTGCCATTTCAAGGGTTGGTGCCACGGTCAGCGACGTCCTCGGGGTCGGTGCCATCCCAGATGTCAACGACAAGCCAGGTCGGCATTGATGTCGATGGTGGCACCATTTCTGGGGATGACATCCATGTCGGCACTACAGGTGGCTCTGGGGCCATGATTGGTGCCACTTCGGTGACTGCGCTGTTTCTATGGAGGAGACTGATTTGGTTGCCAGGTCGCTCTTCAGTGCTGGCACAGAGTTGGTGGGGGAATCATGGGCTGACCCTGGTGCTGGCTTCCCAACCCCCCTTCCTTGGGATGGTTGCCTTCATGGGACCTCACTCAAGGGACAGGTCTCTGTCCTCTCTGGAGGGTTGGGGGCTTGGTCTGTCCTCCGCTCTGCTCAGGTGGCCTTGGTCATTCCGGGCCGTATTCAGAGTGCTGGGCTGGGCTCCTCCTCCTCCTCTGGGGGATGGAGTCCTGCAACGGGTGGGGACAGATGGCACCCTGCTGGGTTTGCTCAGCTCTGGTCTCCCCACCAGGTGTCTTCTCCCCATGGGCTTCCCCCTGCTGGTTCAGGGAGGTTTGAGCAGCAGGTGGTGTCTGGTCAAAGGGGCCCCCATTTGTTCCCACAACCTTGGCAGAGGGAGCCCGGTCTCCCAGGACCATTCTGCCCATCCTTCTTCAACTCTGCTTCCTCCCCCCCTTCTTCTGAGTTTTTCTGTCCTTTTGGTCCTATCACCTAGGAGCAGTATAGAGCCATGACAAGTAATTTCCCCATGTTTTATGTTACAGGGCCATGGATGAGATGATGTTCACATCTCCTGTTTCTGCACTGTTGTTCCGTATACACAGCCATCCCACTTTGTTAGCTTCCTCCTCAAAGGAAGAGGACTCCCCCTCATGACGATGATGGAGGAGTGCATTCTTATCCCAATGACTGAACACAACCCTGCACATGTGGCTATGGTGTTTCTTGGAGACTACAACCAGGAATCTGCAGTGATCCTTCCATGGCCTCAGCCCCTTCTGAAGGAGTCGCACAGCACCGGGCAGTCGCCCCTCCACTTCTCCAGCCTCTGGGGACTGCCAGTGCAGGTATTGCACTCCCTCGGGGTCTAAAGAGTCTTTGCCCCACCCCACATCAAGCTTGGAGTGATTGAACACCCCTTCTGGGTGTCAGCATCTGTCAAGAGACCATCCTCCGGACACGGACTCTGCAGAGTTTGACCACCAGGGCAGGGGAGTTTTCACCTCAGCATGTCTTGTTTTCCATTACTGCACATCAGGGACACTTGGGGGCCTATGGGAGGTGTCTGTGGGCTGTGTTGGGGAAATCCTAGTGGCTTTGCCTGATTCCAAAGCTACCAGGTGAGCCATCACCATTTCCACAAGGGGCCTAGGGCTAGCAAGACACTAGGTGCGGGCATCTTATGATGCCAACATGGTAGCCCGCAGGATTGTGGGATTTGCGGTCTTCCTTAGGTGGATGATGTGGATTCACCTCTCCCAGTTGTCACTCTTGGTCTGCGTCGGGGGACTGCCTCATCATTCCGGGGGAGCCTTTTTTCTCCAAAGAGCCAGACAGGACCTGTCAGGGCACCCTCCCTATCCTGCAGGTCAGGGGCCCTATCCTGGCACTGAGCAGTAGTGGGTCTGTCCAGACCTGTGATGATCCCTCTCCCCTTGTGAGTTTCACACAAGGGGCTGAAGACTGTCCAGTCTTCAGGGAGGTACCGGTCCACCTCGTGGGCTTGGTACTCACCCACCAGTGATGAATGGTGAAGATTGATACAGGTAAGATATGAAAATTACGTACCTACTATATTTCATGATCTTCCTGTGTATCATCACCATTCATCACTGCTTCCTGCTCACCTTCCCCTCTTGGGCCTCAGCTTCTGCACAATGCCTCCTCTCTGCTTGTCTTCCCCACCAATTGAGGTCAATTGTGAGCAAAGTCCCACTGGTACCTCTGGGCTCCTTGCCACTTCTTTGAAGCACTAGGGACCCTCTCTAGGAAGGGGAGGAGAGGACAAGCAGGAACTCTTGCCCTCTTTTTCCTTGGCTCCCCAGGACCCTCTTCTTGATAATGGAGGTCTTCAGGCCTCCATCTGGGAGTTCTGCCTCGGGATACCCGTGAGGGTCCCGACTTCATCTGAACCTCTCTGTTGAGATTAGGGTGATGGGGATCCTCTCTGTTTTGTTTTCTCCAAAATACAAGCAACCCCCTCCTGGGTCCCTTGTTCGCTTAAAGTTCCTTTGAACTTCAAGGCTCAGGAACCTCTTTGAGGTCTCCTTTCCTTTTAACTTCACCTCTCTGGTAATGCTAAATATAGGGTTTTCCCTCTTACACCCCGGGACTTCCCCTTGGGCGCTGGGGTGAATTCCATCTAGAAGACGGGTTCTGTCCTGTCTTTCAACTTAGAAGAAGAGGAAGACAGAGCATGTGTCCATATGTTTCTCCCCTAGGTTACCTGGGGTTAGCTTGACCTGTCAAGTATTTCTCCTGTCGGATCCCTCTTGTTCTCTGGACTATCACCTAATCTCAGGCTCTTCAGAGAAAGAAAAAGGACACAGATTTTTATTTTATTTTAGATTTTTGGATAACACCTTTGAGCCAAGGCTCTTTTACAAAGGTTCCACATCAGTCAGTAGATACAACATAGTGGCACTGTACATAGAATGAGACAGCACAGAGGCAAAATACATACATCGAGACTAAGACAATTTTAGCAGCTAGAAGCTTTGTCAGGCACAGGGAGCTAAAACTACTACTGATATCGGATCTTTACTCTCTCTTGGTCCACAGGGACTTCTGGAACATGGGGGGGCATGCAGCCCCTTGGGCCCTCTTGCCCCACCCTCCACCCTTCTTTTTCTCTATGCCTGTTTTCTCTCCAGCAAGCAGAATTGAGGTAGTGAAGGGGATGACGACGGTTACTGGCCAACTCATGAGTGACATGCAATGCATTGACCTCGAGGGCGGCGCCATACCAGATGTTGCCCCTCCTTCTAAGAGAAAAGCTTTTTAAGCTAAAAAGATTCTCATGGGGTCCTAGTCCCTCTGGCGTAGTACCCCACCAGTGATAATTGGCGAAGATATACAGGAAGATCAAGAATTACGGTAGGTACGAAATTTTCATTTTTGGATCAGGGAGAGGTGGTGGATGTGGTCTGCCTGGACTTCAGCAAGGCCTTTGATACTGTTCTACATAAGAGGCTGGTAAACAAATTGGGTAGCATGGGGGTGGGCAATAAGGTGGCAACCTGGGTAAGAAACTGGTTAGGGGATAGGAGGCAGAGGGTAGTAGTAAATGGAATTCATTCAGAGGCGGGTAGAGTGACCAGCGGGGTACCTCAGGGGCAGTACTCTGACCAGTTCTCTTTATTGTCTTCATTAGCAACATAGCAGAGGAAGTGGAAGGGAAGGTCTGACTCTTTGCAGATGATACCAAGATCTGCAACAGAGTGGACACTAGGGGGGAGGGGGCGAAGGATGGAAAGAGATTTAAAATGGCTGGAGGAGTGGTCAAAAGTTTAGCAGCCAAGGTTTACTGCAAAAAAGTGCAGACTAATGCATTTGGGTCACAGAAACCTGGGGGTACAGTACAAAGTAGGGGGAGAAGTACTTGCAACGACCAAGGAGGAAAGGGACCTGGGGTAATCATATTGGATGAACTGAAAATGGCCAGACAATGCAACAAATTGGTAGGGGAGAGCTAGTGGGATGCTGAGATGTACAGATAGGGGTATCACCAGCATGAAGAGGGAAGTGGTGTTGCCCCTATATAGGTAATTTGTAAGACCCTACCTGGAGTACTGTGTCCTGTTTTGGAAACCGCAACTCAGGAAAGACATAGACAGAGTGGAGGCGGTCTAGAGGAGGGCTACCAGGATGGTACAGGAACTGTATCAAAAGCCCTATGAGAAGAGGCTAAATGAACTAAACGTACAGTACACCCTGGAGGAGGGAGAGTGGGGATATGATTGAGACCTTTAAACACCTCACGAGGATGAATAAGGTATAGACGGGAGATATTTTTCAGAGGACAGGGTGCTCAAGAACAAGGGGTCACGATATGAAGCTTGATTGGGGTAGGTTCAGGAGAGATGTGAGGAAATACTTTTTCACTGAAAGAGTGGTAAATGCCTGTGACAGTCTTCCAGTGCATGTGGTGGGGGCAAAAACAGTGGTGGGATTCAAAACAGCCTAGGATAGGCACAAGGGAATAATAAGGGATAGGAAAGGCGTGGAAGAGGAAGTGCCGTAGACCTACAAGGGTCTGCAGTACAAGCAATCGCAGCCAAAAAGGGCAGACGGGATGGACTAAGCAGCCCTTATCTGCCATCATTTTCTATGTTTCTCCTCTAGTCAGGGGTCAGTTCATGCAAATCCAGTCGGACACCACGATCATGTCCTACCTGAAAAGGCAGAGTGGAACACACTCCCTTCCATTGTGTTGGGAGGCCCTTCACACCTGGATCCTCGTGTGTAATTTGGGTGCAGATCTCCTGGCAGTTCATGCTGTGGGAGCAGATAGCCAGCTGGCGGATGCTCTCAGCCAGGTGGGCAAGATTTCACATAAGTAGTCCCTGCATCAGAAGTTTGTGAGCCACCTGTTCTCCAGGTGGGGCACCCCTCTAGTGGACCTTTTAGCCTCCTGGGAGAACACAAAACTGAGGCTGATTTGTGCCCACCCCACAGTCCAGGACACTGGTGGGAGATGCCTTTGTGAAGCCCTGGACCCCGGGCCTCCTGTATGGCTTTCCTCCCTTTCCCCATTCCACAGAGTTGTGGTCAAGGTACAGAGGGACACACCGATAATCCTCATATCTCCCTACTTGCCTTGCCAATTCTGGTACCTGGATCTCTTCAGTCTCCACAGCAGACCTCCGTGGAGGTTGCCTCTTCACCCAGATCTACTGACCTGTCAACAGGGGACAGTCCTTCACCTGCACCTTCAGTCCTGGCACCTCACAGCCTGGTTCCTGAGTGACTAGAGTTCCAGGCTCTGGGTCATTTAGAGAATGTGTTCTATGTTGTGGAACCCTCCTGGCTCTTGTAAGGAGTTGACGCACCAGTGTTAAGCCTTCAAATGGATTAGGTTTTCCGTTTGGTGTCCGGGCCAGGAGCTCAATCCTTTGGGCCTGCCCTGTGGCTAGCAGCTTAGAAAAGCAAGCAAGTAAACTTTTATTTATAATGCACCTATTTCCATAGGTTCTGTATGCTGTATGTTATTAAATGCCATAACATTACATGCAAAACATGAAAAATAAGAGACAAATAAATATGATGTTAAAATTCCAAAACTAACTGAAATAAATAATAAATAAACTCGGTCAAAGTAATTATAAATAGCCAGTAAACTAAAATAAATTAAAAACTGCCATAAAAAGATGGGACCTCAGACCCCTCTTAAAGTCTTCCAGGGAGGGGGCCTCTCTCAATGATCTTGGAAGCACGTTCCACAGGGTTGAGCCAGCTACATTGAAGGCTGACTCACTCGAGAATTTCAACCAAACCCTGGGAACCACAAGGAGGCCACCTCAGAAGAATGGAGAGGGCAGGAGGTCTGATGAGGCAACAGAAGATCCGACAGATAGCTAGGGCCCAGTCCACTTTGGGCTTTATAGGTCAGCAAACCAATCCTGAAGGAAATCCACCACCTCACCAGCAGCCAGTGCATATTGCGCAAGATGGGGGTCATGTGACTGGACCTAGGAAGGACCATCAACAGCCTGACTGCAGCACTATGCACCAGCTACAGGTAACATAGGGTCCCTTCATTCAGTCTGAGGTAAAGGGTGCTAAAGTAATTGAGTCTGGATATACAAAAGCATGTCCCAGAGAGGGCAGGTCATTGGGTGGGATAAAAAGTGTAATCTGGGTGATATTCCTAAAATGGTAAAAAACATTTTGGACCACAGACAACACCTGAACCTCTAGTGTCAGTTCACTATCCAGGATAACGCCCCAATGTTTCACTTTTGCTGAGGCAGCAAAAGGAGAAGAACCCAGCACAAGTCCATGTGCCTCTCCTGTCACCCTAGCTCCCCACTAACAACCAGACTCAATCACCAGTACTTCCATCTTATCTGGATTAAGCTTCAGCCAGTTGGAGGACATCAGTCTTGGATCTCATCCAGAAAGCAGTTCAGCACAGAGACTGCACCCTATATCTCTGGTGCAAGAGACATACAGTTGGGTATCATCTGAATAGCAGTGAAAACCCACCCTGTAATGTCTAATGATATCCCTCGGGGGTAGCATGTACATCGCAGATAACATGGGTGTGACAGTGGCTTCAAGCGGAAGGAATAATTTTCCATCACCACCCTTTGAATCCTGCCTGTAAGAAAGTATTCAAACCAGTTGCTGACAGTACCTGTGAACCTACAAAGCTCCCCAAGACAAAGAGCACCCCATGATCTAAAGTGTCAAATGCTGAGGGGAGATCAAGCAGAACGAGAATTGACCATTCGCTTTTTGCCCTGAAGAGATCATTATACACCCTGACTAGTCCCATCTCCGTACTGTGCCTGGACCGGAAACCAGACTGGAGTGGCTCATAGATGTCAGAGGCAGTGAGATGTGCCTCGAGCTGTACGGCCACTACTTTCTGAATAACCTTCCCCAGAAAGGGGAGGTTAGAGACAGGTCTATAGTTTGTGAGGCAATTTGGGTCCAAAGATGGTTTCTTCAAAAGAGGTTTCACCAGTGCCTCTTTAACAGCACTGGGGAATGTCCCCTTTGAGAGGGAGCACCGGATTATCTCAGTGAACACTGGACCAATGGACTTTACACATCCCATGTTTCAGGCCCGGGTCCAGTTCACAACATGTGGGCCGCAGCATTGAGATTATCTCCTTGACCTCTTCCACCCCCACAAAGCTAAACTCACTCCAGACATGAGGATTGCTTCTACTGACCATAGATCTGACACCGTATGCCCACTGAAGCCCCTCTGGGGAGACACCCACCCTGATGGAGGACACCTTGTCAGCAAAGAACAGAGCAAACTCTTCACATTTAGCAGATGATACTTCTCTCACCGGCTGGAGACAGGATGGAGAAGCCTGTCTACCATCCTGAAGAGCTGAATGATTTGTTCTTTGCTGCAGCAATCTCCCTGGACAGGAACTCTGCCTTCTTATGGGAACTTGCCCTTTAATACTCACTGGAATGAGTTTTCAAAGCCAATCTGTCTCCCTCAGCACAGGACCTCTGCTAGTGGTGCTCCAGCCTCTGACCTATGATCTTCAGCTCCCTGAGTTCCACATCAAACCATGGGAACCTCAAGCAAGGAGGCCTAGGTCATACACGGACAGGTGCTACAGAATCAAACAAAACTCCAGAGGTGAGTGCACTCAGCAGTGGCGGGGGCCCAGTGCTCAGCATTGGGTGGCTAACCCCAATCGCTAACAACACAGCCCAGAGGAACCAAACACTTATAGGGCCACAGTAACACCCTTGTCTCACACCTTTGTTCTCACGTTATCTGGCTGGAATAAAATATTTTTCTATTTGGAGAATTTGCAGTCTGTTATTATAATTTTTTATTTACTTTTCACATGAGGGGAGGGTACAGGGTATTGGCAGTCACAAATTCATTGTTATACAGAAATTAACAGTGGCGCCATACATCAAACTTCCATATAAGTTTCACAGTTTATGTAAAGTACATAAATAAATAATATAGACCCAGTTCAAGCATTATACTAGGCCCAGATTGGGTTGAAACAAATAAGATCCACATACATTTTTCTCAGTAGAGTAATCTCTCACCTCCCCCAGGACCTCGGGATCAGCAAAACATCCTTTGTGTTCCCTAATGTGATTGGCCTCCTAAGCATTCACTACATGGGGATTAAGGAATGAAAGTTGCATCTTTTGTCATAATGTATAGGATCCATCTAGTCCATTTCAGTGTACATAGAGCCAACTTATCATTTAGGTGATAGGAGATCCTTACTGGTCACTATTTCCCTCCATTCCAACACTGTGGGAACCCTAGGAGTGAGCCAGCAATGGGTCAGGGCTTTCTTAGCTGTCATCAGGGCTATCCCCACCAAGTAATGTGCATGGGTGTCTCTAAGTCCTTGGGGAAAGATGTGTAGTATAAAAAGGTCATCAGTAAGGGTGATTGGGAGGCCAAACAGGTCAGACAGCTCAGATTGCAGAGAATCCAAGAAAGGTTGTATATTTGGGCATGTCCAAAATATGTGCGTATGGTGTGCTGTAGGTTTGCCACACTGGCGCCAGCAAGCTCCTGATCATGTTGTTGAGAAGTGGGCTGTTATGGCTGGGGTATGAAAGTATCTGGTCATTACATGTCAGGAGAATAATCTCCAACTGTGGGAATAGGTAAGTTTGGATGTTAACAGACAACCATTGTCCCACTGTTGTGTGGGGATATCAAAGCCAAGTTTCAGGTTCCACTTTGCACATATCCCCTTGGTGTTTATCCCCAGGGTATCTCCAGGAGCCTTGTAGAGGACTGAGATGACGTGGGGAACCGCACCGGTGGTAATGCTTTGCTGGAAACAAGTCATCGAGTGGAGGAGTCTCAGGACTTCGCAGTTCCACTGGAAGAGAGTAGTAGAAGTGTCTCAGTTGCAGATATCCATAAAAGTCTAATTGCCTTAGACCATGGGTGTGACACAGCTCCTGCAAGGATTTAAACTCTCCTCCATTTAGGAATTGTGTGAGATTGGAGAGTTGGAGACATTCCCAGGAATCAAGTGTGTGGTCAAAAGTGGCTGGGAGGAAATCCTCCAAGAGGGCTATAGGGCATAGAAAAAATAGGTATGGAGTGAGAGAAAAATGTCTATGTATTGCATTCCAGATCTTCATCTGGTGTGTGATCCATGGGTTTGGGGTCATCCGAACTTGAGGATGGGGGTGAGCGATACAGTGTTGCCCTAACCAGGTTTTTAAAGGCACAAGGCCCTCAATTTCCTCCACAGGACGGGGCTAATTTTCACAAACTGACAGAGAAGAAAGAGAGATGTGAGGCCCAATTATACAATTTAAGGTTGGGGAGAGCCAATCCTCCACTTCTTCTTGGGAGATAAAGAATTGAGGATTTTATTCTAGGGCGTTTCCCAGCCCATATGAATCTACTGATGGCTCTGTTCCATATTCAAAATGTTTTAGCCAGGATATGTATGGATACATTCTGGAACAGGTAGAGAGCTCGGGGTAGAATTACCATCCTGATGACATCGACTCTCTGGAGGAGGTTCAGTGGGAGGATACTCCACCGAGCAAGGTCTGACTGGAGCTGGGCAAAGAATGGGTCATAGTTATTTCTCATTGCATCACCTGCCCAATGTGAGAGATAGATGCCCAAGTATTTTAATCTTCCCAGGTCCCAATGGAATGGGAACAATTGCTTAAATATTAAGGAGGGGGTGAAATTAAAGGTCAGTGCCTCCGTTTTGGTGGTATTAAGTTTATAGCCTGAGCATCTGCCAAAATGATCTATTATGTTAAAAACAGTTGGGACAGATTGAGAGGGATTGGCTAGGAAGAGCAAAACATCATCAGCATACAAAGCTATATGATGTTCCATCCCCTCTATCTGGATCCCATTTATCCGAGGGGATCCCCTGATGGCTTGCGCCACTGGTTCAATAAAAATGGCGAATAGACCAGGCGATAAACGACACCCCTGGCGAGTTCCCCTGGACAAAGGGAAATAGGAGGAGTGGTGTCCCAAGACCTTAACACAGGCTTGAGATGAGGAGTAAAGCATTTTAATCATTGAAATGAAGGGGTCAGGAAAGCCCATATTTGACATAGTAGTAAACAGGAAGGACCACACTACCCTGTCAAATGCCTTCTCAGCATCCAAGCTGAGAAGGACAGAGGAGGTCCTGTGGGATTGCATTTCCTGGACTAGGTGGAGTGCCCTTCTTGTATTGTCTGTTGTAGATCTAGCGCTGACAAATCCTGTCTGGTCCAGGTTAATTATAGAGGGTAGAACTGTGTCCAGGCGTTTGGCCAGGATGGACATAAGAAACTTATAATCCATATTTAGGACTGAGATTGGGTGGTATGATGTAAATAATTGTGGGCCCTTGTCTGGTTTGGGGATGAAGAAGACCACCACATATGACCAGCTAGGTGGGGGGTTAACTAGTCCCTGCAGCACTTCATTATAGACCTGCAGGAGGAGTGGGGCAACCCACTGTGCTGCATGCTTGAAAAATTCTGTGCCGTATGCATCCGGGCCGGGAGCCTTCATAGTTTTGGATCGGGTGATGGTGGCTATTAATTCTGTATGTATTATAGGGGATAGCAAAGAGGTCTGTTGATCCCTAGTAAGTCTGGGAAGGCCTAGTGGGGAGAGAAATGCACTAATGTCTGTGTGGTCTGAGGGGTGGTCAGGGGTGTATAATTTCTTACAAATTTCACTAAAGGCCTGGGTGATGTGTCCCACTCTTGTGCATAGGGTGCCAGAATTAGGGTCCCTGACAGCAGCTATAGTTGAGAGCCATCTTTGCTTACGCAGCTGGAAGGCTAGAAGGCAAGAGGCCTTTGGGCCAGTCTTGCCATATCTTTGCCTCAGAAAGGCCAAGGCTATTTCTGTGTTTTGCAGCACCAGTGTGTCCAGCTCTCGCTTAGTCTGTTTAAGTTGGTCATAGACTGAGCTATCCCCTTGCTGGTGGGTGGCTTGGAGAAAGCTAAGGGTCTGCTCCAGGTTAGATTGTCTTTCCCAGCACTGTTTCACTAGGGTTGATGCATGCTGAATTAGGTGGCCACGAAGTACCACCTTTAGGGTGTCCCACCTGATTGCAGAGGAAATCCACAGGTCGGAGTTATCCTCCTGGATCTCTTGTATTTTCTCGTCTAGGAACTCTCGGAAGGGGGCACTTTTAAAGTGGATTGGGTTGAGTCTCCAAATTGTGTTTCGTCTCTCAAGCCCCAGCTCACATTTTGTAATCATCGGGGCGTAGTCAGAATGGGCAATATTCCCTATGATGGCCTCACTAAGAACACCCAAACATTCCTTTTGCGTGTAGCAATGGTCTATCCTGGAATAAGTGCCATGCACAGCAGAGTAAAAAGTATATCCTCTGTCCCTGGGTGAAGGGTATGCCAGGGTACACCACACGTCCAGCCAGCCCACCTCCTGGAGAAATCGCTTGAAAAATTTATACGGAGCAGGTTGCCTGCCCCTCACCACCCCAGTGGTATCCAGATTAGGGTTAGGGGAGATATTAAAATCACCTACCAATATTAGGGTACCCCTGGTCAACTGAACAACTTTACTCAGGAGGAACTTGATTGTCTGTATAGTTGACCCCGGGGGGAAATAGGCATTAGCCAAGGTCACTTCTTTATCCTGAAGTAAACCCTGAACCACCACCAGGTGACCCTCAGAGTCCACCCATTCCTGTGTGGCTTGAAAAGGAGCGTGGCCAGAGATCAATATGGTGGCCCCCCTCTTTCCACTAGCGAAGGAAGAGGAAAACACCTGGGTGAATCCCCCCCCAGCAAGCTTTCTGTGTTCATTCATATTCATATGTGCCTCCTGTATATATATATATATATATATATAGATATATATATATATATATTTATTTATTTTTATTTCGCTTTTGTTGACCGGGTAAGTGCGCTAGACAAATCCTGCCTATTTTCAGGCACGACTCGGGGGAGGGGGATACAGATGAATGCCAACTGACCTTGAACCAGATTAAGCCGTTGGTGGTATTTTTACTGAATGAGGGAAATTTAGCCAGGACACCGGGGAAATTCCCCTACTCTTTTCGATAAGTGTGATGGGATCTTTAACATCCACCTGAACTACCACCAATCCAGGCAGATGGGACCTCGGTTTAACGTCTCATCCGAAAGTCGGCACCTCAGAAGTGCAGCACCCCTCTCATGCTGCACTACAGTGTCAGTACTGGGATATTAACCCAAGTGCCAGATGTGGGAACTGAACCCACAGCTCTCTGATCTCCCGGCCTCAGAGGCGAGTGTGCTACCTATTGAGCCACTGACACTGCCCATATTATCCCTACATGGCTCTTTTTAAACAATGAAATCATTCTAAATCTTTTTATAGGACTACTTAGTCCATTAACATTCAAGGAAAAAATCTGGAGTGCTGCATTAGCCATTTAAAAATCTCTGATACCAGGTGGAGTATTGCTGCACTCCAAATCTGAATTCCATGTTGAGAGTTCTGCCAGGCTCTAAATCTACTAGTCGAAGATGTGACTGTCTATGTGAAAATAAGTGAGGAACAGCATCCTCAAACTGTGAACAACAAGGTTTAAACACTAACTGGGGAAACCTTTTAATGCAGTAGCCTGCCAACTGGGCAGGTGCTGATAAACTACTGTGGGCTTCCATGAGGTTGATCGCTAAAAAGCAATCAACCTTCGGGGTATGCCAAACTTTGGCGAGGTCCATCTAATAGGTAGATCAGATGTAAAATGTCTCTGCAATGGGGGGGGAGGGAAGGTGATCATGCCTCAAACTCCACCAAGGTAATTGGGTGGAATTTTTAGATCTAAAATTTTCCCAGATCGGTTGTGAATTGTGGGGTGTCTACTCCTGTTAGGCTAATCAAGTACATTGAAGTGGCTTACTATGTTATTTATATTATACTAGCCCCCAGTGTGTCCAGAAGGATGCAGGACAAGTTGATTTGGAGGGTCCAGGACCCCTACCACCCTGCCCTCCCCACCGGTACAGCATGAGGTGAGGCAAAACAGGGGGGGCAGGATGGATCGACCTCACCCCCAATAAACATAGTGCAGAGGGGACACAAAGGGTCCCTCTATTAAATGGGATTAATTACACTCAAAGATCTCAAAATCACCGGGGGCTGTTAGTGGACCGTATGAAGGAGCGGAGCACCCCAGGAATTATTATAGGGGCAACATATAGGGTAGATCTTACAAAAGGAAGGTGCCTCCGACCTGGCTCTTGGTCGCTGTGTTGTCATGGCCTTAGGGACGCTCCTGAAGCTGTCTCGCTCATCCCCCCCCCCCGTGCAACCCACTTACGCACCATCCCTCAACCCATGTCTCCCCCCCAACCTAAGGTCCTCAAATGGGAATCACCATCAAAGGTGATGGGCTCTCTGAGAGGTCATGCAGCTTATGCCACACTAAGAAGTCTCAGACTAGATTATGTGGGAACAGAGGACTGCCCACACCTTCGGGAGCGAGATTCCCCTAATGTAGCACCATGAATCAAGTGATGACCAGCAGGGGAGGGGGTGTCCAGGGGAGGGTGGGCAGCCAGGCGGTCATGTAGGAGATTAATTTACAGGGGGGAAAGCTGAGATGGCCTACCTGTAAGAAAAGAAAATAGACAGTTCAGTGATCCAAAAGTCCCTTCACTTCACTGCTTGGTTGGTTGGAGCGGTCTCAGGCATGGCCATAGCTAGTTGTCTCAGTCCTTTGACTATCTGCTGGATTGCTGAGGCTCCCTTTTTACGGCGCTGCTCCCTCTGGGGTATTCTGGTCCAAGCTTTCTGTGCCAGTTTGGCTGCCAAAGATGTGCCAGTCAGCCTGAGTCAGTGTGACCTCGATGCCAAGTTTAGCAAGCTCCCGAGCCGCTTCTTCTGCACTTTCAAAAGTTCTTGGGCCATCTACCAGCTGCACCATCAGCTTCGCTGCGTAGGGGGTTCTAAACTTAAGCTTTGCTTCCTTTAGTTTCCTGAGAATAGGTGCATAGGCTCTGTGTTTCACTACAATCGCTGCTGGATAATCATTATCTACTTACAGTATATTTGGTGGTCCTGGAAGGTCAAATCTCCCTGCTGCCAAGACTTATGCAGGACCAGTTCCTTCTCTTGGTAGCGCAGGAACTGAATCAAGATAGCACACGGGCGGCTACTCATCTGTGGGCCCAGGTTGCGATAAACCTGATCCATCTCGAGGGAACATCTGTCTGGCAAGTCCAGTTTGGATTTAAAAAAGTGCTGCATAAATTGTACTGGGTTGTTGCCCTCCGAGCCTTCTGGGAAGCCAGAAACCCTCAAATTATTCCTCCTGCTCCATGCTTCAGAATCATTGGCCTTGTCTTGTAGGCCTTGCAGCACCTGGTGTAATTGCACTATGGTGTGCTCTGTGCAGTCCACTGGGGAGTCTGTGCTCGTGGTTTGCTCTTCCATGTCGTCGAGCCGTTTTTCCATTTTCCCCAGGTCTGTACATAGTGCAGTGAATGTGGAACGGTTTCTTTCCTGAAATCCCATAATTTCTGAAGAACGACATCCATCTGTTGGGTAATATTGGGTGCCTTAGAGTAGACAGCCTTCGAGTTCTCACTCTTATCTGAAATTTGTGAGCAGTCACTATCGGAGCACTCTCCATCGGGGTCAGCAGTGTCTGATGCCGATTTTAGGGTATCGTGTTTTCGTCTTGGCATCTTTATAAGGAACAGGATTCATTTTAGCCCCAATTTAGGTCTAATTCAGTTGTTTTTAGTAGTTTTTAAACCTTGGTGGAGATGGAGCTGAAGGTTCATGCAGCTTCTTTGGGCATGACATCACCGGAAGTCCCGAGAATTTGTAGTCTGAGTTTTTATATTTCTATCCACTTGGATTTTTACCCTGTGAGTACTTGGTTCCTGTGGACTGTGCTACAGAATCAAGGGCTGAGGCAACAGCCTTGTTATAGGCTGCCACCACTTCCCTCGGTCCTGTCTCACAAGCAGCTAACACACCCGATAGGTCCAACTCTGCCATCAGTCCAGTTGCGGTCACCACCCTTTAAAAGATGGAAGTGAACCATCTCTGCAGGTGGAGGATGAAGATTCTTTGGGAGGGGCAAACGAGAACTTCACTATGCAATGATCTGACCATATAACTGGATCAATCTCGAGATTATAGTGACCTCAAGTTCCAGTGAGAATACCAAGTCCAAGGTGAGGCCATGAATATGGGTTGCAGCAGTAATGACTTGTGACAGGCCCAGCGATTCCATAGTCTGGAGGAAGATACATCCAAATTGCGAGAGTTTGTCATTGACCCAGGCATTGAAATCACCCAGAATTAGCCATCTGGGTGACTCCAACACTCGGTTGGCAACAAAATCCACTACTTCCCACAGAGATTCCCCTCTCATGTCAAGGGGGCCAGTACATGAGAAGGATTCTGCAGCTTGCACCTGGACCCCCTTGAATGGCCACACATTCAAACAATAAGGTAGACTCCACCGGGAGCACAAAGAAGTTCAGCCTGGATCTAAGAGATTGCCACTCCCACACAACTGTGGTCCCTCCTTGCGCAGTGCACAACCAGAACTGATGCCTCCAGTATTGGTCCGGCATTGTCATTCAATGAGGTCTCTGTGATGCAAGCCAGGTCGACTGATGAAATCAAGTCTGCCATAACTGCGGTCTTATTCCTCATGGACCTGGCATTGCATAGTACTGCCTAGATGGGATGGATGATGGCTGCTGGCCCAGTCACTGCCTGTCTACTTGGTCCACTGGAAGTTCTGGGTATGGGAACTAGTCAGGATTAACTTCTCTCTAGTTCCCATTTTGCCCCAGAACACATTCTGAACCTCAGCACCCTAATACCGCACTTCCCCATTAGCACCCCTCAAGCCCCTCCACCTAACCATCTGTTTCCTCATGATTGCTGCTGCCCTGCAGCAGCTGTAAGCAACAACCAACAGGGCAGTCCTCGAAAGGACTGAAGTCCAGTTGCTGGGCTAAGGAGTAGCTAAGCCTTGGGGGTCTGACCTCCCCATACATCCTAACTGGCTGTAAACAAAGGATCTTAATTAAAACACGCTAGCTAACCTGACAAACTTTATTGCCCTAAAACTAACAAACCCTTAGTAGTCATAAATCTCACTTCGAGGGGGCTCTTGCAGCAGGTTACACCATAAGAACTGAAGCTGGCAGGCGCAAGGACCCCAAGGAAAACTTCTAGCTAGTAGTATATAGCATGGGACTGCCCCCTGACATTGGCCCACCCCCGACATCCACCTAGGGTATAAAAGGGGTGGTGCCCCAGCACCACCTCAGTTCTTTTCCCACCGTCATTCTGCACAAGTCAGACCTTCACAGATGCCTTCTGCTTTAGTCGATTGCCATTTTCTTTGTGTTACCTGTGCTTGATTATTTTCTTATTTTTTTTCAATTCAACAGCAATCTGTGCATGCCTTCTTCTCATTGCTGGTCTGTTCAGCAGTGGCAAACGAAGTGTGCTTGTGGAAAGCAACTTCCCCACAAGGATGGCCATTCATTGTGCCTGCTTTGCCAAGACCTGCACCACAACACTGAGGCTTGCTAGCACTGCCAAGATTTTAACCAGTGTACCCGGCTTCACTTCCAGAAGACCCTGGAAGCCTTCCTGCTGCAGCAAAAACTCCTAGCAATGGAGAAGGACCTTCACCAGAGTACTTCCTCTTCCCCGGCCTATGGGGCCTCTACTTCTTCGTCAGCCAAGGACAATAAGAAGTCTTCAGGAAAATACAAACACCAGGAGAAGCATGGTGAGAAACCCTGGTCAGCTTCCTGCTCCAGATCCCTTCGCAAGTCCGGCTCAGATCATGGGTCTTCCTCCTGCAGGAGGATGGCCTCTTCCACTCTGTCAGCCCTTTCACCCTCTGGGCTGCCAGTGGTCAAACCACCCGCTTTCTTAACTGTATCCAGTGGTGGTTCTTTGGGACTTGGGACTTTGTCCCCAGCCTCTCAGCCTCTGAAGCTCAGGCCCATACAACAAAAGGGTCCTCAGCCAGGTGGCTTGACCGGGTCCTCTTTGGATCGTGGGTCCTTGCCCATCATCCTCCCAGTAAAGGCATCTGCAAAGTGGGTTTCAACATCAGGGACCGATGCCTCCTCTCGATGCCAGGGGCATGCGGTCTCTTCCCCCATGACTGTGACACCTCTGCCCCAGACCAGCCTCAGCCTACACCTGTCCTGTCAATGCTAGCCTCCCGAGCACTGGCCCTGATGACGCCTCAACCGTCATCTCCAAATTCTCTACAGTTGCCAGCTGGACTCGTTGTCATGCAGCCAACACCAGGGGGACCAATGCCTGGTCTTTTGACTCCTGTCAGACCGATGCCAGATGGTTTCTTAACTCACGATCCAATGTTGGTTAACCTGACACCAGTGGATCTGATGCCAGGGTTACCACAAGCTGACCAATGCTGGGGCTCTCCAAACCTACTCCACAAACGCTGGTTCCCCTGGCCTTGCCTCAGAACCCACCTGTAGACCGTAATACCCTGTTTGCAGGCTGGTGGGCATATTGTAAGGATAAGGAGGCCCTGAAGGAGCCCCCAACTCCAGCTCCAAGGGATCCTCCTCCCAATCCTTCTAAGGACTAGGTTCCTCCTAGGAAGACACTGCCACCAACTCCTAGGGAACCTACACCACAACCAGCAGGAGCTGGCACCGGTAATTCTAAGACCCTTTAGCATAAGCCTCGGCGCTCCCCCTCTCCCTCTCCAGATTCCGGTGAGTCAGGGAGATGTTCCTCTTCCTTCTTTTATGATGATTCTGGAGATTTGGATCTGCCATCAGAGCCAGAGGAGACCCAAAACACCCCTTGGTCTCCTCTAGATGATCCTTCTTTCATGGATGTGATGAGGCACATCCAGGCCCTTATGAGCTGGGATACTGAGGAAGCGGACCCTGATCTACATTGGCTAGCCACTTTCCTCCACAAGAAGGAGTCCTTACCCCAAGTGGTTACCCCTATATTGATCAGCTCCTTCAAGGATGTCAATAGGGCTACTAAGAAGCTCTCATCCACTACTCCAGTGATGTCCAAAGTGGCAGATCAGCTGTACAACGCTCCAAGGGATTAACCCTTTTATGGGGAGCACTCAGAGGCTGATTCAGTTGTTATAAATGTGGCTCATGACCGTTCAAAACGACCCCGACACCTCAGTACTCAGCCTTCTGATAAGGACTTCAGGCAGATAGACCATTTTGGCAAAAAGGTCTATTCTTCAGCCACTTGCACTCTCTGCTCCCTAAACTTCCTTGCCCACATGGTTCAATATCAGAATGCCCTGTGGAAGAAGGCTTTTGAGGTGGCACAAGCTCAGCGTGATATTCCTGGGAAGACTGAGATGTTGCACCTCCTCAAGTTGAGCTCAGATGTGGGGACCCATGTCCTCCAAGCTTCTTATGATTCTGTGGACTCCACAGGTAGAGCCGTGGCTACGGGAGTTTGTCTCCGATGCTACTCCTGGCTTAGGGTCTCTGGATTTGCAGCGAACGTCCAATCCTAGATCTTGGATGCACCCTTCAGAGGCCTCGTCCTGTTTGGCGAGAATTCTCAAAATATAATCACTTGCCTCCAAGAGTCGGGCAAGGCTATCTGGTCAGTTCATATGCTGTACCAGTCTCAGCCTAAATCATCTCAGCAACAGACTTTTCATCATGCCTCCAAGCAGCAACCCAGAGGTGCCTTTAAAAGAAAGGCTACTTCCCAGGCTACAGGAGGTTCAGCGCCCAGAGCTCCCAGAACCTCCCAGGTCATGTTGCCTGTCCTGGCTCCTCTGCATGGCTCCTAACCCGACCCTCCTCACCTAGCAAAATCCCTGGGGGAGGTGGTGGGGGGTCGTATCTCCCTCTATGGAGAGGGTTGGTGCAGAATAACCTCAGATCAGTGGGTTCTGCAGTTAGTGGAAGAGGGGCATACCCTAGAATTTGTGAAGATTCCTCTGGACAACCCCCCGGTCTCCTCCCATTACCCTCAGTCCCATCTTTCCTTGATTCAAGAAGCGATCCAAGTACTCCTGCAAAAACAAGCCTTAAAACCCATTCCACCAGCACAGTGAGGGATGGGCTTCTACTTGCATTTCTTCCTGGTTCCAAAGAAAACAGGGGATATGCATCCTATTCTGGACCTCAGCCACCTGAGCAAAGTTTACAGAGTATAAAAGGTTCAGGATGGTCTCTCTTCCCGGCCTTCTCCCCTTACTTCATCAATGGGATTGGCCCTGCTCCCTGGACATGCAGGATGCTTACCTTCACATCTGGTGTTCCCACCCCACAGAAAGTTTCTTTGCTTCTGCTTCCAAGGAAGCCACTATCAGTTTCGGGCTCTACCATTCCATCTGTCCTCGACCCCTCAAGTCTTTACAAAATGCCTCGCAGTAGTGGCTGCAGCCATAAAGAGGCCATTATGTCTTATGAAATTGCCAGCAGATACAGGCCTTATGGTCTATCTAGTCTGCTCGAGTGTGCAGCACTTCAGTCCATTAGATTGTAGCTGCCCCCCCCACCTTTTTCCTTCACACTCACCCCCTGCCCCCTCACGGTTTGAACCCTCCCTTACCTAGATAACTGACTTCTGACAGCTCCCACCAAGGAGCAGCTGCTCAGAACCATGTAGGCCAATTTCTCCCAGTTTCTGGATCTGGGGATAACCCTCAATCTCCCCAACTCCTTCCTTTGGCCAAGCCAAAGATTTCAATACATGGGGTGATCCTGGACACTGGGCAAGGTAAAGACTTTCATCCTCCAGACAGGACAGAACGCCTTCAATATCAAGCTCAACTGGTCTAATCATCCTGTCAAGTCCCAGCCAGAACAGTTCTCAGACTGCTGGATCATACGGCAATGGCTATTGCGACAGTGCCTCAGGCTCGCTTGCACATGAGGGTAACCCAATGGAACCTTCGGGTCCAATGGGATCAGCATGTAGATGACATGGCTCTTCCAGTGTCAATATCGACTTTGGTGCGACAGACCATGAAGTGGTTGCTGGACTACTCCAACCTCTCCCAAGGGATCCGCTTTCAGTCAGAATCCCATCGATTGATCCTGACCACGGACACATCGGACCAGGGCTGGGGCGTCCATCTGGCAGACAATCAGACTCAGGGAACGTGGTCCCCTGTGGAGCAGCATCTCCACATCATCAAGCCTTCCAGTTGAACCTACTCCTGGATCCTCTCTTGATTTAGACGGACAATATGTCCGTAGTCTTTTATATAAACAAGCGGGGGGGACGCATTCTTATCCCCTCTCCTGAGAGGCAATGAGAGTTTGGTAAGGGGCTGTAGAGCATCAACTGAACCTGACTGCTGTGCATGTTCCAGGAGTCCAAAACACCTTGGCTGATAGTCTAAGCTGTTCCCGGCCCAAGGCTCATGAATAGGAACTTCTTCCTTCAGTGGTCAAAGATCTCTTCGACAGGTGGGGCTGCCCAGAGTTGGGCCTATTCGTGTCCTCATCCAACACAAAACTGCCCAGTTTCTGCTCCCTAGATCCAGGGCCTGGTGTTTTCTGGTGAGACGGGTTGTCCTTCTCTTGGACAGGGAGGTTTCTGTATGCCTTCCCTCCCTTTCTGTTGCTGCAGAGAGTTTTGCTCAAATTGAGGTCCAAAGGGGCAGAGATGATCCTGATAGTCCCTTACTGGCCATGCCAGATTTGGTTTCCTTTTCTCCAGCAGCTTGCAGTGAAACCACTGATTCCCCCTTCCTCTGTGTTCTGACCTGCTCTCACAGGAGCAGGGCACCCAGCATTTGTCATCTGGCTCCACTTCACAATCGAAGATGGAGAGAAATATGGATTTAAGTTCTGTTCCCATTGTTGGTAAAAAATGTCAGCCACACATCCGCATGACATGTGCCTTTACTGCCTCAGTGAGCAGCATGGTATCACAAAATGCAACTTGCGCCAGACCATGTTGCCCTCATCCATCAAGGACAAAAATGTTCGAGACTCTCTCAGTCAACCAAAAGAACATAAGAAGCCTCCAACAGCTGCTGGGCCAGCTGCACTGCTAGTGATCATGGCAGAGGTGGTGACAGTGGCTGCGCTAAGTTCCTTGTCAGTCTCAGTGCAGTTTCCAACTGTGGCCAACATCAGAGGGTCATTATCTAATTATTTCATGGAAATGTGTCTGGCCCTCTCAACCTTTAGGGAGAGGAAGCCACCATCAGCCATGGGATTTGGAAAGACCCTCTACCTTTGGAATTATAACCATGTCAGTGCTAGGACCACATGGAAAATTTTGCCAGCAGTCCACCAGGGGCTGCCATGATCACGTCATACGTCAGCGTCCATATAAGACATGGTACTAGTACTCTGTGATGCACTACCCTTTTGTAGCCATGGACTGCTTTTTGCTTGAGAATCCTTATAATGGTCATTGTGGATTTTGGCATTCTCTCTGCATTGCCTGATGATCCAGAGTGACTCAGAGTGAGTGAGTGAGTGAGAAAGTGAGTGAGTGAGTCAGTGAAGAATAGCAAAATTGGGAAATTTCCCCATGACCAGGAGTTCAGGGCACCATGGATTTTTTGGAGATGGTATGTCGGATGAGACCTGCAGAAATCAATGGGAGAATGATTTAACTGTTTATATCCCTAAATACTATTCTTGGAAGGTATGCATTTGTTGCCTAGGGGTGAAGGGGGCTATACTAGAGTATAATTACTACACTTAAGGGAGCGCTTTTTCTTTTTTTATAGTGTTGCTGCAGTGGAGAATAGCAGAGAGCAGTGAAGCTGGACTACGTGAGGGAAGAGGTTTTGCCACCAATTCCGCTCAAGGTTAGAAACCAAAGTGGTCTCAAACCCTCAGACAGAGTAAATGAAAAAGAGGAGCAAAATTCATTCAAGCCCTGTAAATACTAAGGATCATACTTACTCAGAACTGAATAGGAGCAAAATGCTGGGTAGCCCATTTAGCTCCTTAAGCTACATATAGTAGGTTAAATTTTTATTTGAACACAGAAAAAAATCCAACCTGTTTTTAAATGTTTTTTTTATTTAGACTGACAATAACTGATGATGGCAAAACTGTTCCAGTGTCCAACAATTATTTGAGAGAAAAAATAGGCCCTTTTTTTTAATTAAATGTTTCTCATCAGTTGAAGTGGATGGCCTCTAGTGTTGATAGCTACTTGTTTAAAGTCCAATCCACATTCTAGTGTTAAATGTGTATCCTGTATAATATCCCATGTAAATAAAAGGTCCCCACTAAGTCGTCACTGTTCCAGAGACATTAGATTGTATTTTGAGAGTCTTTCCCCATAGGACAGAGTTATATCTGAACAAACCGATTTTGTAACTCTTCTGTGTAGTCTTTCTAATCTAAGTATATCTTTCTGCTCAAATGGGCTCCATAACTGAGGGACATCATCAAAATGAGGTCTAACATAGGCCCAGTAAAGTGGTAACTAAATGTTTGGATCTTTAGAAGTTATATTATGCCTAATTGCCCACCAAGTTTTTTTGGCTTTACTAATAATATTTGTAATATGAAGGTCAAAATTTAAATCTGAATCAACAATAATACCAAGATCCCTTTCGTTGTCCTTATTAGCTAACACTTCATTATGTAAATGATATAGGCTTTTGGGATTATGTTTTTCATAGTGTAGAATGTTACATTTAGAGATGTTAAACCTCAGGGCCCACTTAATGGACCAGGCCTCTAGGATATTTAAATCCCTCTGGAGAGCCTCAATATCTTCTGACGTGTTGCAAATGTTGTAGATTTTGCAGTCATTGGCATATTTTGTGATTTTGCTTTGAAGATTATGTGAAAAATCAGAAATGAAAATTTGGAAAATAACTGGTGCTAAAACAGATCTTTGAGGGGCCCCGCTTCATGCTGGTTGCCAGGCTGACTTATGGCCATCGACAACAACTCTCTGTTTTCTATCTTTAAGCCAATTGTCAATCCAGTATATAAACAAGGGATTAATATTGTGTATTTGCAGTTTTTGAATTAATGCCCAGTGCGGTGCAGAATCAAAGGCTTTTTTGAAGTCTAATAATACAGTGTCACAAGGAATTGTTTTAGCAAGGTTGTCACTAATAAAATTATAGAAGCTTAATAAATTGGTTGAACATGAACAGCCTTTAACAGACCCGTGTTGACTAGAATCAATGACTGCTAGGGACTAGACTAGTTCATCCTTAATTATTCTCTCTAATATTTTACAGAAAATCGGAGTGAGACTGATAGGACGATAATAATCAGTGGAACATTTTTCCCCTTTTTTAAACAGAGTCATAACATTAGCTTTCTTCCAATCAGATGGCACAAAACCTGAATTTATGCTTTTTTCATAGATAATCTTTAAGGGCAGGCACAAATGAACTTTCATTATACGGATGATGTCCCCTGATATGCCATCTGGACCAGGAGAGGAGCCTTGCTTAATATTGTTTAATTTGTCCTCGGTAATAGCTAAGGAGATGGTCCTGCTACCAGGCATAAGGCCTAAGTCTACATTTTTCTTGCTTGAACTTTTACTAAAAGCTTTGCAGAAATGTGAATTAAGTAGGTCTGCCATTTCACTTGGGTGAGATATAACTGTCTCGTTTGTTATTAATGGTCCTACTTTACATTCTTGTTTTTAATAGAATTTATATAACAAAACAGAATTTTACTATTTCCGTTTTTGGGATTGTAAAGCGATATATTTTTCTGTTTCCAGTTTTGCTGTTCTGATTTCTTTTTTGCATTTTTTTTTTTGTATTTTTATGTTTGCTTGCACGCATGTGCAAGAAACATACTGCCATCATCGGAGATTTCGGAGGTGTGTCACCTCCTCCTCCAATTCAGGCAGTGTGCTGGCGGCCCTGTAAGCAATGCATTTTGGAGCTGTCTGTGACAGCTGCTCAAAATGCAGTAACCTGTTGAAAGGGGAGCTACGCTTGAGTGAGCAGCGATAAGCAGTTGCTCACGCCAAGAGCTCCCCCCAGCCGCAGGCATGCCGCCTCGCGATGCAGTGTATAGGCCGACGGGTGCCCAATCCCGACGGCTGAGCTGCATCGTCTCCTCCCCAGTGGTTGGTGCCACGCTGGGAGCCCACCCCAGCGTGGCAATCAGTGAGTTAGCAAGGGGTGCCCAATCCCCATTGGCTGAAGGCCCCAAGTCCTTGTGCCACGCTGGGAGCCCACCCAGCGTGGCAAACAATCCCTGAGTTTTTTTTAATTTTTTCCTTGCCGACGGGGTGCCCAATCCTCGTCAGCTGAACGCCCCTTCAAAGTCCTTGTGCACGCTGGGAGCCCAGCCCAGAGTGGCAAACAGTCCCACAACGTCTTTTAATTTGTTTTATCTGTAAGACAAAACTGTCCTGCGGCGCGTCTCGACCCCTCCCACAACCCGCACCCACCCACTGCGCACTAGCCTCCCCACACCCCTCACCCCATACTTACCTCCGGACTCCGCGCGATGATCTTCGGTGGACGGGAACACGTCTGCACTCTTCAAAGCCAACCGCGAACTGAGGAAATGCCGGTAAAGCTGTATAATGGGCTAGATAGGGGGTTTCAAGTTATTGCATATCTCAGCCATTTTTGGGAATTTTTGCACAATTTTCAACATGGGTTTTTGGGACCCTTCTCATGAATGATGTCACTGTTAGTTATTAGGGCCTGAAGGGTGATTTCATTAGTGACTGCCAAAATCACCCTTTGGGCCTAAATACCTCATGACAGTGACATCATTCATGAGAAGGGACCAAAACCCCATGTTGAAAATTTGGTGCCAAAATTCCAAAAAATGACTGTTTAACGAGCGTGCATTGCGCAGTTCCTACGCAGGCTCGTAAGTTCGTGAAATTTCAATATTTTCACTCCAGATTTTCAATATTGCCATTTCACCACACCTTCTTATGAGTAGTACAGCTGTCATTTTTCACATCTCACCCAAAATGTGTTTCCGCCCATGTAACGCAGAATGGCGCAGTCGTGTGCGAAATCAATGTACAGGACAAATTAAGAAAATCACAGTGACACTGTTCATGAGCAGAGGTCTTGAAATGGCTATGTTGAAAATTTGGTGAATAAATTCCTAAAAATGACTGTTTTACGAGCGTGCGTTGCGCAGTTCCTACGCACGCTCATAGGTTTGCGAATTTTAAATATTTCCACTCCAGATTTCCAACATTGCCATTTTTCCACACCTTCTTATGAGTAGTACAGCTGTCATTTTTCACATCTCACCCAAAACGTGTTTCTGCCCATGTAGTGCACAATGGCGCAGTCGTTGTGCGAACTCAGTGTATGGGACACATTAAGAAAATCACGGTGTCACTGTTCATGAGCAGAGATCTTAAAATGGCAATGTTGAAAATTTGGTGAAAGAATTCCTAAAAATGACTGTTTTACGAGTGTGCGTTGCACAGGTCCCACGCACGCTCGTAGGTTTACGAATTTTCAATATTTCCACTCCAGATTTTCAACATTGCCATTTTGCCACACCTCCTTATGAGCAGTACAGATGTCATTTTTCACATATCTGCCCAAAACGTGTTTCCGCCCATGTAGTGCACAATGGCGCAGTCGGTGTGCAAACTCAATGTATGGGACGCATTAACAAAACCACAGTGACACTGTTCATGAGCAGAGGCCTTAAAATGGCTATGTTGAAAATTTGGTGAAAAATTCCTAAAATGACTTTTACGAGTGTCGTTGCACAGTTCCTGTGCATGCTCGTAAGTTTGCAAATTTAATATTTTCCTCTAGATTTTCAACATGTCCTTTTATTAAACTTCCTTATGAACAGTACAGCTGCAATTTTTCATATGTCACCCAAAATGTGTTATCGCATGTAGCGCACTAATGGTGCTGTTGGTGTCGGAAAGCAATGTTTAGGACAGATTAAGAAAATCACAGTTACACTGTTCATGAGCAGAGGGCTTAAATGGCAATGTTGAAAATTTGGTGACAAAGTCCATAAAATGACTGTTATGAGTGAGCATTGTGCAGTTTCCATGCATCCTCGTTAGTTCATGACTTTGTAATATTTTCAGTCCAGATTTTCACTAGTGGCATTTTTCACACTTCCTATGAACAGTACAGCTGCCATTTTCACAACATGGTCGAGTGTGTTTTCACACTTCAGTGCAGAGATGCGTGGTCGCTGTGGGAAATCATTGTTCGGCACAGATAAAGAAAATCACAGTGACACTGTTCATGATCGGAGGCACCAAAATGCCTGAGTTGACAATCTGCTATAAAAATCCCCAACCTAATTATATTACAGGTGTGCATTGCACAGTTTCTATGTACTTGTGACTTCACCATTTTTTAAATATTTTTACTACACATTTGCAACATAGCCATTTTACACCTCCCCATGAAAGAGTACAGCTGTCATTTTTACATCCTGTTCGAATATTTTTGCACCTGTGGTGCTAAATGCCGTAGTCACTGTGCATAAGCAGCTTGGCTACCAAACTGATATTCCCCTGTTTATGAGGTGGGGTCACAAAACAAACATGTTGAAAATTTGAGGAAATACCAACGAATGCCTGAGGTATTAGGCTTTTCAACTAAATCACCCAACCCTCTAGAGAATGACAGGAATCAGGGTGTGACTTGGGTTCTTGCCTGTGATGCTCATACCATTCCACACCCTGCAGTCACTGAGAGGCATCGAGGTATGCCTTGGACTCTTGACCCCAAACTTCACCCCATTCTTCCTATATCGCACCCATCTCACCGTATTTCCTAATGAAATGGGGTGTGCATAGAGCAAAGACCCCAAGGAACACGTGCCACTTGTCAGTCTCTGCAGAGTGGGGTGTGGTGAAATGGCGTGGCGGTTATGCCTGATGACCCAAACGCACACCCCAATGCCTGTCACTCTCTGCAGGGTGGTGGTGGGGTTGGCTTCAGTTCAATACTTCACTGCCATTCCTATTACGCAGCTCTGTAACTTCTACACTACCACTGCCAATGCCAGCAAGCAAACATTCGGCAGTGACAAATGCTTGTTTTAAATGCTAGCATAGTTCTTGCACACTTGTTAGTACTATATTTTTTGAACATTTTAAATGATGACTTCATTTGGAAAATACACACAAGGATGCTGTAACAGCGGCAGTTGGACACTTGTAGGCTGTATTTCCTCCAATAGGTACTTTTTTATCACTTTATATGTTGCACCGTCTCCCTGGACCTCATAAGGATGCTATTTTAGTGATTTTAGTGAGCTGTGGAATCTGACTAAGGGATTAATTTTCTCCAAAGAATACTTTGTTATGTTTCCTTGGAGCTTGAGTTCCTAAAGGAGTGTACTTTATTCACTTTTGATTGTCTTAACACCAAGCTGTCCATTGTTATAAGCTTTACTACAAGCAGGACTCTATAATACAAATGTGTCACTGAGGACTCCTACACAGGGAGATGGCTATTATACTCCTTCTCAAATTCATGAATTTAGAAATTTGTATACTGGGGTGTAGTCCCCATAGCTTGGCAGAAGACTCCAGGAGAAAGGACTGCTGTGTAACTGAACTTCTCTGCTGGGACTAAAGTAGAAGAACTTTTGTATTTAGACCTTTAATTTAGGGTAAAAAAAACTAACATACAAAACAAAACAAAACAAAAAAAAGTGTGTGTTTGGGTTAACTAAACTGAATGGGTAACTGAAAAGTCATCTAGGTGTAAATCTCAGGTGACTGAAAGGACTTAACTGTCGTGAGGTTTAAATTACTTGTAGAAAGATCTGGTAAGTAGGGGGAGTGGCTTAGCTAGAAGGAAGCTACATTTAAAGACTGCCTTAGAAAGATTCTGCTAATAGCTTGGCAGAAGACTCCAGGAGAAAGGACTGCTGTGTGACTGAACTTCTCTACTGGGACTATATTGCCCTCCTTCCTCCCTCCACCCCCACCCAAAGCTAGTTTTATTTTATAGGCACAGGATTTGACTGACAACAGGAACTTCCTGTTTAGGGGCAGGAAGTGAGTGATCACAGAACCACCAAGGACCCACCATCCTAGAAGGGCAAGAGTAGCTCTCGGCCCCCTAGTTGCTGGAGGTCTGCCTCTGAACAAGTAAGCGGTCTACTGAGAAATATAGGATATTCTTGTCTCAGATCAGGACAATCAGGAGCTTAAAGGGCACACAGGCAGAAAGTAAGGAGAGAGAGAAAAAAACAGAGGAAAGAGTAGGATTGCAAACAGTTAAGGGGCCAGAAATAAGACATGATTGGAGTGGTGCAGTGCAGTGGCTGTGGAGCAGCAGTCTTCCGGGAGATGTTCTGGAGGATGTGGTGTTGTCCCATCTGCAGGCACCTCTGGGCTGAGGGAGGAGGTTGCTCATCTCAGGCTGAGTTGGCCAGGATTTGTGGGACCTCCTCTTCCATCCAGGGACCACCAGTGCCACTGCCGTTGCCTCAGAGGTTGCCAAGAAAGAGGAGCGGTTGGACCACAGTGGGCTCAGGGAGGGTGAGGGTGGTGGAACAGAGGCACATCCCTCCAGTTGTACCTCTCCACAATTCCTATGCCATTCTGGCAAAGTGTGGTTCCTCTATGGAGGCACCTACAGTGGAGACCAAGGAGGATGTTGGGAACCTCCACAAAGGAGACCCACAGGAGGGTGGCAGGGGACCCTGCAGGGAAGGAAACAACTCCTGGTGGGGACTCCATTGTTAGGGAAGGTGGAACTGGGCAAGGAAGGGGAGAGGGAGGTGAGGTGCCTGCCTGGCGCCATGGCTTGGAGGGACAGGGAGCGAATCCTCAGGATTGCCGGAGCAGCTGCACAGGGGAGGGAGCTGGATGTCATTGTCCACTTAGGGACAAATGACCTGGCTAAGAAAGGGATTAGAGAAGTGCAGGAAGAGTTTGTGGAATTGGGGAGGGCCTTAGTCAAGTAGCACGCACGGTAACCTTCTCGGAGGTGCTACCATCTATGGCATAGGAGAGAGCTAGGGTGTTCCTGCACATGGGATTCAATAGGTGGTTGAAAAACTGGTGTGGAGCTCAGGTTTGGCTTCATTGGGGACTGGGGTCCACCTGGAGTGATGCAAGCCTATACTGGCATGATGGGCTGCATCTGTCCGGGAGGGGAACCAGGATCCTAGATGATAGGTTTAAATGCTTCATTGGCAAGCTTTTAAACTAGCCAAGGGGAGGCACTGGAAAGGAGCAGAAAATCCTAGCCCCTCAAACAATCACGGTAGTAAGTGTGGCAAACACCAACATGGAGGTGTCGATAGGAGAAGGGCAGGGGTAAATGGAGAAATGACAAAGGCAAGAAGGACAGGGGATGGGGCAAAAGGGTAAGGCCATCAGGAAATGGAAGGTAGTAGTACCATTCACGTAGTCTGGGCAACAAGCTCCCTGAGCTGGTGGCCTTAATGGAAGAGGGATGCCTGGATATCGTAGCAGTCACAGAAACATGGTACACAGAGAACCATGACTGGGATGTTAACATACCAGGGTACATAACCTACAGGAGAGACAAGCAGGGGAGAAGAGGGGGAGGAGTAGCTCTCTATGTAAAGGAAGGGATAAAAGCAACTGAACAAAAGAGTAAACAGGGAGGAGAGGAGGCACTGTGGGTCACCTTGGAGACTGGAAAGGGCACCACAATCCGCACAAGGGTTGTGTACAGACCCCCATGTCAGGGGAAAGGAATGGACAAGGATATGATGGAAGGCATTCTTAGAATGGCAGAGAAAGGGGAGATACTGTTGATGGGAGACCTGAATATGCCAGATGTTAACTGGAGCACATTTGCTGCAGCAACATCCAAGAGCAGGGCCATTCTTGATGCTCTACAGGTGGCAGGCATTAGACAGCTAGTTTCAGAACCCACTCGTGAGGGAGCAATCTTAGACCTCATACTCTCAAACGGGGGCAGTGAGAGGATCTCAGATCCAGAAGTGGGTTGCCATCTGGGGAAAAGTGACCATCAAACAGTGTGGTTCACGTTAAACTCAGCTACAGAGTCAAGCCATACAAAAGTGAGGGTACTGGACTTTAGGAGGGCTGACTTTGGCAAGATGGGAGAGTGCCTCAGAAAAGCACTAGCAAACAGGCTAGAAGGAGGTGTGGAGCAACAATGGGAATTATCAAAACTGCCATCACAGAGGCAACAAGCCTTTGTGTGGCGCAAATAAACAAATCAAAGCGAAAGAAAAGCCACTATGGTTCTCAAGAGAGGTGGCTGTGAAAGTCAGGAAGAAAAGATAGCATTCCAGAAGTATAAGGAAACACAGAAGGAGCAGGACAGAGGCTGTACCAGTTAAGGTAGAAAGAAGCAGGGAGGAAGTCAGAATAGCAAAGGCCCAAACTGAGGAAAAATAGCCAACTCAGTTAAGAAAGGGATAAAACTTTTATAGGTACATCAGCGCGTGAAAGACAAAGGAGGATAGTGAGGCTGAATAGAATAAACCGGTGGGTGGGCAGAGGGACAGTGAAAAAGCAGGAATACTGAGCAGATATTTCTGCTCAGTATTCACAAAAGAGGAGGGGAAGTGCCTAATCCAATTAACAGAAGCACTCTTGATAGGGGTCGATCCCAGTCCTTTCACAGAAGAAAGGGTTCTCTGCAAGAACTCCTAAAACTGAAGGTGGACAAAGCAATGGGTCCTGATGGAATTCACCCCAGAATTCTAAAGAATTAAGGAAGGAACTAGTGAAACCACTGGCTACTCTTTTAATAAATCATGGGAGGATGGTGTGGTACTCGAGGACTGGAGGAAGGCGGATGTGATTCCCCTTCACAAAAGTGGGACCAAGACAGAGGCAGGAAACTACAGACCTGTCAGTCTGACCTCTGTGGTAGGGAAAGTGATGGAGTCACTTCTGAAGGAAAGAATAGTTGAGTACCTAGAGGTCAGTGGAGCACAGGATCCAAGGCAGCATGGGTTCACAGCGGAAGGTCATGTCAGACTAATCTAATAGATTTTTTGACTGGGTGACCAAAGTAATAGACCAGGGAGGGGTTGTGGACATGGCCTACCTAGACTTTAGCAAGGCATTTGACACAGTCCCACACAAAGATTATTAGTCAAATTAACCAGCCTGGGAGTGGGTCCCAGGGTGGTAGCCTAGGTAAAACATTGGCTGGACAACAGGACACAGAAGGTAATTGTAAATGGAGTCCACTCTGAAGAACGGGCGGTTACTAGTGGGTACCGTGAGGTCAGTATTGGGTCAGTCCTTTTAATGTCTTCATCAGTGGCATTGCAGAGGACTGGAAGGAAAAGTATGCCTTTGCAGATGACACAAAGATCTGCAACAGGGTTGATACACAAGAGGCGTGGAAAGGATGAAAAGGGACTTGGCAAGGTTGGAGGAATGGTCTGGACGTATGGCAGCTAGGAGTCAATGCAAAAAGTGCAAATAATGCACTGGGAAACAAGAACCCAGGGAAGAATACACAATGGGTGGGGAGGTAGTAACAACAACAAAACAGGAAAGGGACCTGGGGTAATCATATCAGATGACCTTAAGGTTAGCAAGCAATGTGAGAAGGCAGTAGGGAGGGCCGGGGTATACTGGGATGTATAGGGAGAGGCATCAGCAGCAGAAAACAGGAAGTTGTTATCCTCTGTACAGACAGTTGGTGAGACCCCATCTGGAATACTGTGTCCAGTTCTGGAGACCCCATCTCCTAAGACATAGACAGGATAGAGGCAGTCCAGAGGAGGGCAACTAAATGGTGCAGGGTCTGCAAGAGAAGCCGTATGAGGAGAGACTAAAGGAGCTTAATATGTATACCCTTGAGGAAAGAAGGGAGAGGGGGACATGATAGAAACTTTCAAGTACCTCAAGGGAATCAACAAAGTCCAAGAGGTAGCATCTTTCAGAAAAGAGACTTGCAAGAACAAGGGACACAATTTAAAGATAGAAGAGAGGCGGTTCAGGGCAATGTGAGGTATTATTTCACAGAGAGGTAGTGGATGCATGGAACAGCCTTCCTGAGGAAGTTGTGGAGTCTAAAACTGGGGGAGAATTCAAGAATGCATGGGACAGACATAAGGCAATTCTTGTGGGGGGCAGGAAGATATAGGCTGTTGGTTAAATAGGATCTGCGGCCTATCCTGTAGGTAGGGAAATGGGCAGACTAGATGGGCCTAGCGGTCCTTATCTGCCGTCAAAGTCTATGTTTCTATGTTTCTAGTCTGGCTGCCCTGGTTTTGCCACACATGATTCTTGGGCCTAACATTCACTGCTGGTGTAATCTCCTTCCATACCCTGCAAGTAAAGTAGCAGATTTTTGAACAAGAATGGTGACTTTTAGTCTCATATATTAATCTATGGACTGTTGAATTAATGGAGCCTGAATGTTGGTTTCAAAAATTAATGGCCTTTGGCTCACAATGGAGCCACAACTTCATACAGCTGAATTAGCTGAACTTGAGCGGCTCTGCACTGAATCTACTTATTCCATATCCAGGTGCTAGTTAAGGAGCCTGATTTTGGTATTCTGGCAAGAAATTTAAAGAAGGTGTTTTATGGTGCACTAACTTACTTTTGAATTAAAATATGGTCGAACATTAAATATAGGCCTGTGGATGGACCTTAGTATGGGCATTTAAGCACTAAATGTGTACTGTTGCAATTTAAATGATTATACATGCTGCGGATTTAAAAATATTAAGCAGCTGGACTCCTGATTAAGGAATGCTGTGGCTTATTGAATTAACAGCATAGTAACGCATTAATCAGGAGCAAAAATACATATTTTTTTTGTTGTGTTGTATTGTATTGCACAGTTAGACTCCTTTATTTTAAATTAGCAATATACCATGTTTTATTTCTTTTTACTCTTTTGGATGAGACGCTAAACCGAGGTCCCATCTGCCTGGATTGGTGGTAGTTCAGGTGGGTGTTAAAGATTCCATGTCACTTATTGAAAAAGAGTAGGGGAATTTCCCCAGTGTCCTGGCCAAATTTCCCTCATTCACTAAAAATACCACCAACAGCTTAATCTGGTTCAAGGTCAGATGTCATTCATCTGTATCCCCTTCCCCTGGGTCGTGCCTGAAAATAGGCAGGATTTGTCTAGTGCACTTACCCGCTCAACAAAAACTAAATAAATGATAAAAAGAAAATATTGTTTTATGTGTTAATTATGATGAACAGTTTTTGTTAAATGTGCATGTTAATGTCTTGTGTCTGATATATTGGGCTACCATAGATCTGTGCCATCAAAAGCCCATTAGCCATCCTATAAGTTGCAAGCACCTATAAGATATCAAGTTTGCCAGTGATTTTTCTCCCAGTCTGGTTTTGCTGTTTGACTTAATGCAGTCACAGCTGGTGGGTGATTCACCCAAAGAAGACTCTAGGAAGATTTGGGAACTGATGGTGACTTTTTTTGTTAAAAGCATATTAATGCTTTCCTGCAAGCGGTTAATACGTACCATGAAAAGCGAGTACTGCAGTGCAGCACTGATTGCCGCCGCAAATGACCCACAACATTTCTGGAAGAACATAAAAAATCTAGTCGGTGATTCGATCAAAGCACAAGTCTCTGACATGACCATTGGTGAGGCCAACTGCAATAACTCCCTAACCATTTCCTCCTCTTTTAACCGCCTCTTCACGGACCTGCCGGCCGCCACCCCCCCACAGTCCTCTGCTCCAGCTCACGCTTGCAGGTCTCCACCCCTCCGTCTGCCTTTCTACCTCAAAAAGATCACTGTGGATGAGAACCAGGCTTTCCTTGCTGGTCTCTCTTACCACACGGGAGCGGGTCAGGACAGCCTGGAACCCAGGCTACTCAGCCTGGGTGCCCCTTACATCGCCCGACCACTAGCCCACATATTCAATGCCTTGCTTATCTCAGGGGTCATCCCAGACATATGGAAAGTCACCAGGGGTTGTCCCCGTCCTGAAAAGTGGTGACCCTACGGATATCAACAATTATCGCCCCATCGCCATACTATCGGCTGCCTGCAAGCTCCTGGAAAAAGCTGTAGCGTCACAACTATCCCACTACCTACAGGGATACAATGTCCTTTCCTCATGTCAGCATGGCTTCTGTAAAGGCCACAGCACCTCAACGGCACTTGCTGAGGTCACCACCAGAATCAGAGCTGCAACCAACCAGGGCAAATTGACGGGGGCTATATTTGTGGACCAATCCAAAGCCTTTGACCATGTGGATCATCACCTCCTCCTCTCCACACTACAGACCCTTGGCTTCTCCCTCTGTGCCCTCACTGGTTCACCAACTACCTTGGGGGCAGGCAGCAACTCACCTGCTTCAATCATACCCTCTCACCTCTCTTACCTGTGAACAGTGGGGTACCACAAGGATCTGTCCTTGGACCTATCCTGTTCTCCCTGTTTGTCAATGATTTACCCACTGTTGCCACAAAAGGGCACCTAACCATGTATGTGGATGACCTGGTCTTATTAGTCAGCGCCCCTGATGCTACTACCAGCATCAACACCCAGCTCAACTCGGACTTCTCTCATATCAGAGCATGGCTAGACAGGCACAGACTCACAGTCAACTTAAAGAAAACACAGGCCATGCTCTTTGGCACTGTGGCCAAAATCTCCTCTTGCACAACGCCACTCAAAAATTCATGGGTCCAGCAACTCCCTCCTGCCAATAATCGACTCTGCCAAGTACCTGGGAGTCACCCTCAACCCTCACCTTGACCTCACCAGACATATCAGAAGCATATGTAACGCTACTAATGGCAAACTTGGCCTAGCGTATAGTGCTAAAGACTGCCTTACCCCTGCTGCCCGGCTGGCCATAGCCAGGGGGATATTACTTCCCACCCTCTCCTATGGTCTCGTTGCCTTTGCTTCTGTCCCTACCTCAAGTCTCGCAAAGTGGGACACCACGTACAACAACATCTGCCGCTCTGCACTCTCAGCCCCCCATCTCACGCACTGATGCACGCTCTGCTCTCGACTGGAATGGCTCCCCCCACTGAAAAACACCGGATCTACATCATGGGGAACTTAACTGACAACATAATTCATACGGCCACTCCTGCCTCGCTTTCCCTCCCCTTGAAACATGCCTCCCCCGTCTACCACCTCAGGTCTTGTGTGTTCCAGACCCGCCTGGTCCCCAAGACCCACACCTTCACAGTGGATCAGGCATTTATCACCCACGCACCCAAACTGTGGAACTCCCTTCCTTTACAAGTTCGTGCTTCCCCCTCCCATTCCACCTTCAAAACCTCCCTCTAGAGCTTCCTGAAATCTGCTGTGACCTGCCTGTGTGCCGCCTAACACCCAGCCCTACAGCCCACCTACCCTCAATGGTACCCAGCTAGGCTCTTTCTCCCTTGCCACCTTGGTGATGTACTTTACTAGTGGTTATGTTATATACTGTTTCTTATTCAGCCTAGAGGAGGTCCTATACCACCATGTCGCCCCTGGGCCTGTATGTACCCATGATATCTGACCCACTGTGTGTAATTTCTTTGTTATGTTCTACTGCCTAAAAAAACCTTGCTGTTTTATCCCACTGTCAGAGCATGCTGCTCCAGGTTTGTAATGTTGACAATGTATTTCTCCTATGTAAACCTTGTAATTCTCCAGGGTCGCACCTGAAAATAGGCACTAGCTGTCTAGTGTGCTTACCCAGTTACCAAAAGCAAATAAATAAAAAAGTGATGGGGCATCCAGGGATTAACCCATAGGATAGGCACTGAGTGCTTACTACAAGGCTTCTGGATGGAATTTTAAGTTTGAAGTGCTGGTGCACAAAATTAAGGGCATGACCAGACATTTACCGGTATTTGCAAGGTTAGAATCAGAAGTAATTCCTCCCAGAAAGCTACCAGTGACAGGGGGTTATAAAGAGCCAGGATGGCTGTATAAACCGAAAGGAAAGTCTATCAAATAAAGGTAGCAAGTACGAGGGCTTTGTCTCTACTTGTCACCACTTGGTAGTGCTTGAGAGGTATTCAGAATCTTAGGCACCTTTTAAATTGGATTTATGCTTGGTGGAGCTCTATGGAGGGTACCTTAGTATTTCGATAATATTCCTACAGAGTATTGGTAGAAAGTTTTTGTGGCCTGGAAAATTGGTAAGTCCAGCTTGCCTCTTAAAATTATGGCTTTTTCAGATTTGTCTAACATTTTTTTCCGGATTAAATTCATAAGAGTCTGTGTGGTGGATTTTCACCCTTGACTGGAAGTTCAATTTTGAATTAAGCTGCATTTTTTATGACTAGTATATTTATCAGAATCGATAATAAGACATTGAGTATTTTTTTGGTAAACCTTAGGAAAAATGTTTGCACAAATGTTTTTATGGAGAACTGTATTTTAATTGCATATGCTTCGCATATTTTTGTACACTTCAATTGTCTAAAGATTGTAAAACATCTTTTTGGTTCTGTGCTGTTTCGTAATGACTTGTAGTCTTATGAATAAACTAAGCCTAAAAAAAAAAGTCCTCAGGGAAAAGCCACAAACACAAGCATCGGGACAGAGACGAGGCTCCCCGGGAGAGATCCAGATTGCCACTCCGGCCCTCAAGGTTGCCTTCCTCTCCGTCACCATCTATTTTCATGCCAGTGACTCAGGCCACCCCAATTGTCCCTCGGCCACCTACAGCAGAGTCTGGGCAGGGCACTGCTGACCCTTTGATGACCGGTAGCTTGCCCCCATTGAAAGTCTCTACTAAGCCATAAACTTCTCAGGTAGCACCTAGCAAGGGCATCACCACACCTGATCTCTCAGCCCCCCAGAGCTACTTTTCAACAAGGTCCAAAGTAGGCTTAGGCACAACCAGGCCTCACAAGGTTGGTCAGTAGCTTCATCGACATGCCTCCTGCCATCGACTATTATCATACTCCCTAATAAGGGCGCCGCCGATTAGGCCTCTTCAGCCACCTAGACCTCTCTGCTGATGAGGTCAGGACCTGATGTGGGCAACACCAAGTTTACTACAGTTAGTGGGTCATGGTTGTCGCCAGGTCTGGGTCCCCCATCGACATTTTTGGAAGACAGCCCTTTTACAGATGCAGTCAATACTACTGGGTCAGTCCCCTCAACCATCCCACAGACTCTACGGTCGCTGCTGCATCTTCTCACTTCCGAGCTGTTCTCAGTCGATGCCCAACCATCATTGCGCATACACCAGGGAGCACCAATGGGTTTGCTCCCAGCCCTTCCTAAGAGGGTCATCGACACTCAACCCAACCTCACAGCTTCTTTGTGGATGCCTCAGAGATTAAAGATTGCCGGGAGGCACTGCCTGTCCATTTTCTCATTATCGGGGCTGGTTCCCATGTCCACCCCATCAACGCCACAACCATCTGCTTTGCTTAGGGGGCCTCTTTTACTGATGTCAGCATCACCGCCATGACCCCTCCAAACCCCTCATCAATGGAAATGATGACAAATGGATGCATACTCCTTTCCTTCAGAGGGAAGAGGGGTATGAGGCACCTCTGACTTAGGTCAATGCTGATTCCATCCTGTCCTCATGTAGTGAGGAGTCAGTGATCTATACTCCAAGGTCTCCACCAGAGGACTGCTCCTTCATATCCATGCTGCATGCATGCAGGCTACCATGGGATTCTCTGGGGAGAAGTAGATTCCTTGAAGCAGGATCTTCCTGAGGCCCCTCCAGCAGTCCTTATCTGCTGCCAACTTCTATGTTTCTATGTTTCTATCCTCCCTTATACCTCATTCTGGAGGATGCCACATATGCAGCTTGGTACCAGCCAAATGCAGTGCTCCCTGTCCCTAGGAAGGTGAACAAGACATATCCCGTCCCTTCTAGTAAGGCATATTATGCCTATCAACCTGATACAGATTCTGTGATACTAACGGCTGATCACCGCTGTTCGCGAGCAGCAACTCACCTCAGTTCTCATTCTCCTGGCAAAGAATCCAGGAAGCTGGATGACCCTGGCAAGTATAGTTATGCCTCTGCCTCCTTGAACTTAAGGACTGGTAACCATCAGGCACACATGGTGAAATTCCAAAATATACTGTGGCAAAAGACACACACCCCACTGCCTTTGGGTTGCCAGATGGTGCAGCTAAGCAGGACCTGTTACTCAACTTGGAGACAGCCACCTATGTGGGCAAACACCTCATCCAATCAATCTATGATGCTTCAGATGCCTCGGCCAGGGATGCAGCAGTCGGCATTTGCCCCATCTGGCTCACAGTCTCAGGACTTCCGGGTCAGATACAGAGAACAGTGTTAACACCCCTTTCAGAGGGCAGAAATTATTCAGAAGAGAGGTAGAAGAGGCCTTAATGAGATCTGCATTCCACCCAGCTTCTACCAGAGCACCCAGGGCAACTTACCCATGGTTCATACGCTCTAAAGGTGCAAGCCGTGGGCATAGACCTCTTACTGGCCATCAAAACTCTCCACAGGGAGATGGCATCAGGGAAACCAGTTTCCTGGCAGTCCCAGCTGCTTTAGGTACCACAGTGGGCTTGCCCAAAGAAGGCAATACTGGAGGCCAACCTTCCATGGATTTGCTTATCCTCACTAGACCCAGGACAGGGGTGCTGGGGCTCTGCTCCCTCCCAGGTGCCAACCTTGCAGGTGCTTGGGCATGCCTACTGATTTTTCATACCTCCTTGTCCACTGTAGGTATTTTACTCATCTCATCTAATGGCTGTCCTGGTCATGCTGCCCACTAGTAGTAGCAAGTTTATTTCTGTCCCTTATAAATAATAGGACTGTTGGCTTGCATTGGGGGCCTATAGTCCCAGTCACAAAGCCATAAGCCTAATTGAGTCATATTAATTATATGCACCTCAGACATGCAAGATGTCTCCTTAAATAATTCAGATCAACTGTGACTAGAGCTACCTTCGGTTTGGGGGGGCTATCACCTTCATGGGACAACTCGGTTGTCATGATGTCCCCCCCGCCCCCCTTGATGAGGGTATATTGAAGGTACAGCCTAGCTACAAGGGTCTGTTGACCCTGAATGACGAGTAGCTTTGAGTCTTCAGACTCCGAGATACTTGTTCCTGCATGTCTGGGTTTGGACAGCCATGCCTTTTTGTCTTCTGGAACCCCCCTCCAACATAGCACAGGCCTTGGTAGCCACTAGACTCCCTACATTAGGCATCTTTACTAAATAAGGGAGGTGCAGTTTACTCGGTGGCCTATTACTGGCCACTTTGATTTCTACACCTCCTTAGTTCTTGAGATTCTGGCCTCGTTTCATCCAGTTGCTACTTCTTCATTACACCTTTTGCTGTAAGTAGCTTTGAAAGAGGAGGGGGCGGCTCTGTTAACCTTTTATATAAGTATGGATAACTATTAGCTCCTTGGGCTTAGAATAGCCTGCATGTTTTTCTTTTCACTGCCTTTTTACATGGGCCACTATGATTCACCCCTCTGGTGCAGGATGGATCAGGTGTGTTGTCCTGGGGTATTTCTCCATGGGCTTCTTGTCAGCCTGCCAAGTATAACGTGCTATACCCCTTTTTATTTTCTGGGTGTTCTTTTTCTTTGTTTTATCATGTCCATGAAGAGGACACTAGTTTTTTTTTGGAAGCGAGAGTCCTGAAGGGACGTGCTAATCTGAAGGTGGACAAAGCAAGGGGGCCAGATGGGGTGTATCCAAGGATGTTTAGGGAGCTCATGAAAACACTGGTTGCACCTTTGACAGTTCTATTTAGCAGCTAGCTCCCTGGCAACAAGAGTGGTTCTGGAAGAGGGCAGATGTAGTCCCACTATACAAAAGTGGTTAGCAGGGAGGAGGCTGGCAATTATAGCCCAGTCAGCCTGCCATCAGTAGTGGAAAAGTTAAGGGAATCACAGGAAAGGATTGTGAAAAATCTTCAATCCAATAGGTTACAAGACCCAAGGCAGTATGGTTTCACAGGGGGAGGTCATATCATATGAGTCTGATAGATTTCTTTGACTGGGTGACCAAGGAACTAGATCAGGGTGGAGCAGTAGACATGGCCTGTCATGAACCCACTCCTGGGGGTCAGGCCCACTGAGCTCACAGTGCCCACCCTTAAGTGCAATCTGTGAGGGGGCGGGGGAACAGGGAAATCCTCCTTGACCTTTAGAATGTTCGCTGAAGTCGCAACTGCACCTCTGCCTCGAGGATCCTGGGCCTCCCTCTAGTTCTGGATAAGGGCACAATACCAGTCTCGAGTCTTGTGGCCAGATATGAACCTTTCCTTGGCTGTTACACAAAGGAGGAAGACCCAGGTGTAACACTCTCTTCTGGGTAGCAGCGTAACACCTGATTTGCCCTTCTCCTTACAGGACATGCAAGAGCCTGGTTCAAAATCTTTGTAGATGCTGGTATTCTCCCTATCCTTCCAGATGTCCCTTTACAGACCATTTTTTCAATCTGATTGCTTATAGTGGCCCCTCTAAGCAATTAACAGTTTTCACAGATTATTAATAAACCTCTTACAGTTACACATGTAACCCAGGCTGGTATGCTGTTTGATTCTGACAGCAATACCAGGTGGGCTGGGTTCAGGGACAAATAGGTCACTCGGCATAAAGGCTAGGTTTGGCTACTCTGCACAGAGGCACCCAAGTAACTCTGAACACAGGAAGCAATAACTGTAATGTCCAATACCAGAAGTGGGATTCTAAAGTGTGGCTTTTTATTCACATCCAAACAGAATAAACAAAGCATAGATGGACCCCCATGGGGCTACACTCCTGGTAATGCAGATTAAAAGAAACAAGAACACTTCCTCAACACTTCAGGCCTCAGGCTCTGAACCCACTGGGCACACAGCCTGGACTTGCACGCTGCTTTGGGTTACACAGCTCAAACTTGTACACTGTTCTGGGTTTTCTCCAGGCTCGGCTCCCTTGCCGGCCACTTGGACACCTTTCATACTTCATGGAAAGATTTTCTGGTGGCTCCCTAAACCACCTAAGAGCACCTCGGCTCCATCAGGGAATTCTTCCTTTCAATCCCACGTCTAGGTACTTTCCTCAGGCACTGACCAAGTACCTGGAGAATGCAAAAGCTGTCTCAGAGCAAATCCATAGAGGTGAATTTGGTTACTACTGATGGGGGGGTCTCCCACCTCTCCTTCCCACAATTCATACCCTGCCATTTCTCTGGACAGTAAACACCTCATCCTGTAAAGCCTTGCAATGTAGAGTCTTGCTAAATATATTTCACATTCCATCTACTTGTATTGCTTCCCATTAATGCTGGACTTGAACATACTTTTAAGTGGCATTGTCCATTTCTCTCTAGACCCCCCACTGAGTTATGCAGTCCAATCCCCAATTTCCTTCACTCTTTGTGATGGACTTGAACATACTTGAATTAAGTGGCAATGTCCATTACTGTAGACCTCCCACAGATTAAGCAGTCCAATCCCCACTTTCCAACTGTACTTGGCTGTCTTTTCCTGACCCCACAATAACAGTCCCTTTAGTTTCCTTCTGTTCAGGTGAAAAACACTTGGCCCTTTTTCAGAGTGAACTCACCCTTTGGGTTGCAGGTGCCCCATGGCATTTCCTCCACAAGGAATTTCTGTCTCAGAGCTTCTGGTGCCTCAGCACAACTTGAACAGGCAGCTTCTTTCCCTTAGCCGGACCTAGGAGTGTTGCCCCTGGAAAACAGGCAAAAAATTTCCCCCATCCCCTCAGGGATAATGCTCTGAACCATTAAAAGCGGTCTCCACCACTTCAATTACCAGTTCCTGTGTTCCTCTTCAGGTGGAAACATATACCTTACAAAAGTAGCTCTAAAACAGAGCTTAAAGCTCTGAGAGTCTGCACACACTTAGCTGTACTACTTTCTCTCACTCAGGCTGCATACAGACTGAATTCAAAATTCCCAATGTTCTACACTAACCTCCAACTGCTACATTCCAGTGTGGCTTATGCAGCTGCGAAAATTCGATAATGATGTCATCCCTCAGTCTCAGCTGAGACTGAGAACAGAGTGAGACAGTGTGAAATCCATTTAACTGGAGTTTCACAAGCTGCCTTCCCTGCCTACCACTAGGTCTTACTGGGATTCTTGTAACCCCGGGTAACAGGGGGGGTTACACTCATCCTGGGCCAGGAAAATGACTGCCTGCAGTCATTAATCACCCAGCTTAGGTCATCTCGCCCCATGTGTTGATTACAGGGAGGTAGCGTTACCTTCTCCCCTACCATGTGCCAGCACAGGCAGACAACACTAAGGGCCTAGAGGCCTTTGGCTGACACATCAGCCTCTACTCTACCCGCTGACTATGGGTACCTAGTGGCTGTGGTAGAACTGACCAGAGCATAGCCCTAATAGATCAGCACTGCGGCCCCTACAGCTGTTCAGGACCACTGCCTGTCTATCCCCCCAGCCCTCTAGGGAAAGCCTGTCTGCTTCTAACTCAAATCCCAAAACAAAACAAACAGGGGACCTCCCCGACCCTGGACACCATGCAACCACACACCAGGAGCTAATACCATACCATTGCAATACTCCCACATCCCCCACAACCATATCTGTGGAAGAAAAAGGTTACACACAGTAACAACAACAGTACTTTAAATACTACACTCTAAAGTACTAGTGAGGAACTCCGATGAGTACCTCTCCTCTTCTTGTCTTCTCTTCTATCTTCTTCAGGAACACCTGCAAGAAAAAAGAAAGACAACACACACTCCTAATCTGCATACACAGTCTATCTAAACCCCTACCATCAAAACACTGGAGAATCCCAAAAAGATTTTTTTTTTTTTTTTTCAGAAAAGGTAGAAAAACAGTATAAGCATTAGAAAACAGTAGAAAACAATGACATTATTTACAATACACATATTTGGGGGATGGAGTGCCCTAAAAGTCCCATCAAGTGGCCACAGTGCCCGAAGGCTAGTCCATTAAAGAGTCTCTCCTGGGCCGGAGCCCGGTGAAGCACAGTTCTAGTAGGCCAAAGTCCCAAAGGGGAGAGTCTTTGAGGACAGTTCAAACATCTGGAGTCTGCTAGTGTGGGTGTGTACTACAATGTCATAAGAATAGAAAAGTCTGGACTTACCAGTCCCTTGTAGAATGAAAACAACACCGACCTGGTCCTCAGCCAAAGACTCTCCCTGGCAGCATTCTTCCGCTACAGCTGGGCGGACATCTTCCGGGAATGACAGGAGGGCACATCTGGAAACTGCTGGGTTGATGTCATCTCTGGAGATGGAACCTTGGAATAGGAACAAAAAGGAAAACAGCTGGTCTGGCGTCATCCGGTTACCAGGCGTTGAATCAGGATACAGCTGGGCTGGCATCCTCTCTGGATCTGAAGTCATCTGGTGGGCCAGTCGATGGATTCTGGAAAGTCAGTACACTGTAGAACTGATGAATGTGGGGCACCTGAATCCTGGACGTCCATACTGGTGGAACAACAAAGGCACTGCAATGGCTAGAGTGGCAGAACTGACTACCACTGCTCTGCTTTCCATTTGGTAGGCATGGGCACATTCACAGGGAGGTCTTTGCATTGTGGCCAATAGCACAATGGGTCAGGCGCTTGAATTATTACCCCATCTGTGTGCACATAATTCACACTACGAAAGGTTTCATGTCCCTCTCCATCCTCTATTCGAACAGTATCCATTAACAGTGTCCTGCCTCTTTTCCACTGGCTGTATTTGCCATGAAGAGGCACATCTTATCTGAATCACGTATCTAAAGAGGGACATTAAGTTACTGGAGGGGGTGCAGCGCAGAGCGACAAAGATGATCAAGGGGCTGGGGGACTTATCATACGAGAGGAGGTTGAAGGAGTTGAACATGTACTCACTGGAGGACAGGAGAGACAGGGCTGACATGATTGAAACCTTTAAATACTGTACATGAAAGGAATAAACAAGACAGGTACAGAAGGGCTGTTCAAAGTAAGGGAGGGGAGGGCCACCAGGGGCCATGATATGAGACTGGAGCGAGGAAGGTTCAGGAGGGAGATGAGGAGACACTTTTTTACAGAGAGGGTGGTGGCTGGGTGGAATGCGTTACCTGCTGAAGTGGTATGCAGTAGAACAGTGGACTGCTTCAAACGAGGATAGGACAGGACAAGGGGGAGGGTTAATGAAGGGGAAGGGTGGGAGGGAGGGGCAGCTGCAGAATAAGGGGTGTGCTGGCTGCACATTCGAGCAGACTTGATAGACCTCTAGGCCTTTATCTGCTGGCAAATTTCATATGTTCGTATGAAACATTCTGTTCCTGACATGCTTATTTGCACCAGGATGCACACATTTCATTGCTTCTGCCCAAATCCAGGACTTCCTGTTGTTCAATCTCCTCCCAGACTCTCTGAGGAAAGGTAGGAAAGGACATCTCATAGATTTCATTCGCCTTCCTACGAACCAGTCTCTCCTCTTTACTAACTTTGGTCAACCTGAGACCTCTGGCCTGGCTTGGGGGTGGCCAGTCCTGGTTCTGCCAGATACACATTCTCAAAGACACAAAAAATGGATCCCTGACTTCTTCTTGCACAGCCAGGGCAGCAGAATCACCACTCTCTTCCATTCATTTCTCTGAGGCAAGAGCTTGAGGCTGTGTACCAGTTCCTTTTTCACAAGGCCACATAGGATCCCCCTCTTCTTCTTCCTCATTGAGAATCTGTGCGCCCAGGAGTGAGCAGTCGTCCTCACTCCTGAGACTATCCACCCTTTTCTGGGCGCGGAGGTCAAAACCTCCCAGTCAAAGGCCTCCCTCATCTCCTCTTCTCCTATGAGACTTGGCTAGGCCCCGCTCTCCAAGGGTCTACTGATGCTGTTCCTGAATTGTCTCTCTGCGATCCAGAATCTGAAACATCAGCACATTGTTCGGTCTGTAAATCTGCACCCTCTAGCTTTGTGCCACAGTCCCCCGAGAGGCCTTCTCTAACAGGCTGCATCTGGTGCTGTGTGCTGCCAACTGCATATTCTTGAACTTTTGTCCATGTGGGAGCCAAATGAATCTTGGGCGCTGTAAATAAACCGTATTTCTCTAAGCACCCAGAACAGTGAGGTACCATGAAGACGTCCCTTCCAGCATTTATGCATATTAAACATACTTGCACTGGATATCCAGGAATTGCCACATGAGAAGGCAGTCATCCTCCATAGTAACATCTCTCAATGTCCCTTAACTTGTTTACTTCTAATGCTACCACAGCCCGGGCATGATCCGGGTAGCGGGCTGGTCCTGAAGCCATGACTACAGAGAAAAGGAAAGAAACGCTCACTGTTATTGAAAGTCCCACATCACTGAACACTTTCTTTCACTTTCAAAATGGCTCCTCTGCTGCTGTGTTTACATTACTACCCCACCCTGTAATGGCAGCGGCAGCACTCCTACACATCAACTTTCTGAAATTGGGTCAAGTCACTGCACATCCTATTTACACACTCTACTGATATCTTTGCTCAAACTGCACAAACTTGCACTGTTCTTTTTCCTAGCACATTTATATGATTTACCATGGACTTTTCACTTGCTGAAGACATTGCTCTAGCTCACAGTCCCTTAAAGCCTCAGTATTTCAAGCACAGGATTGCCTGTAACTCTTGTTGCATATCTTGATACAACTCACAGTCTCTCTCATGGCTTTGAAACTTACATTGACGCTGAATCCTTGACTATGCTCACAGTCGATGGCTTAAAAGGCTTGCTTTTGCTGGTAAACTTAACACAGTCTTTGATTGCAAAGTGAATACACTGCTGCACACAGATTCAGCTGGCTTTTGGCAAAATCACTTAGTTTGAGCAATTATTTCTGTTGGTACTCACTGTTATCAGTAGCTGTTTGCTGCGTTGGAAAATGGCCTGCAGCCAGTCTTGGAGGCCTCTGAACAGAAGCGAGTTGGCAGTCCTGCTGATTGTCCCTCTGAACACCACACTCACAGTCCAGTCGATCGAGATACGGATTGAGCCTGAATTTAAACAGAAAAATCAGTTTTTTACTCTTTTTACAGCGCTTTGTTACTGCAACACTCCTCCTGTAAGCCAGTACGCACACTCCACTTACACTCCCTCTCGAATGCTGGGCAGTCACTGTAGAGCTGGCTTGGGGGTGGGACTGATTGCGGTCTCACCAATCACACGATGCCATGCAAATGAGCCTCTTTCCTCTCGAGTGCTCTTCTCCTCATGGCGATCGTCGAGCAGGCAAATTTAAACTGCAAAACACACTTTTTTTTTCTCAACCGACTCTGCTGTGGGAGCCCATTTCAAGCATTTTTCATGGCCATTAACACAACAAGTCTCTCCATTCACTCAGAAAGCATTTCCAATGTCCAGGGCACAATTTTCCTTTTGCTACTCCTATTTTTCCACACTTTTCTTTATCACAACAGTTTTAAAAAGCTGGCAAACGCTGTAAATTTTGATGCAGGACAAGGGCATACTCTCTCAGGCTTTACTGCTCCTTGGTAAACAGTTGGCATTTTAACAGCAGCACATGGACAACAGCACACAGCGGCACATTAGTTAACCTTGCTTCAGATTTTTGGGCTACCCACTGCCAGATAACCAAAACGCTAACCCTTTGTCCGAGAACTTTTCTTGCATTCCTCCCCAAGTTCCAAACCCAAATCCTCAGTGGTGCCTCCATTTTTGTAACCCAGGGCTGGTATGCCATTTGAATCTGACAGCAATACCAGTTGGGCTGGGTTCAGGGAGGAATAGGTCACTCGGCACAAAGGCTAGGTTTGGCTACTCTGCACAGGGGCACCCAAGTAACTCCGAACACAGGAAGCAATAACTGTAATGTCCAATACCAGAAGTGGGATTCTAAAGTGTGGCTTTTTATTTACATCCAAACAGAATAAATAAAGCATAGATGAACCCCCACGGGGCTATACCCCTGGTAATGCAGATTAAAAGAAACAAGACCACTTCCTCAACACTTTAGCCCTCAGGCTCTGAACCCACTGGGCACACAGGCTAGACTTGCAAGCTGCTTTGGGTTACACAGCCCAAACTTGCACACTGTTCTTGGTTTTCCCTGGCTCGGCTCCCTTGCCGGCCACTCGGACACCTTCCATACTTCATGGAAACATTTTCTGCTGGCTTCCTAAACCACCTAAGAGCACCTCGACTCCAACAGGGAATTCTTCCTTTCAATCCCATGTCTGGGTACTTTCCTCAGGCACTGGCCAAGTACCTGAGAGAAAGTAAAAGGTGTCTCAGAGCAAATCTGTAGAGGTGAGTTTGGTTACTACTGATGGGGGGTCTCCCACCTCTTGCTCCCACAATTCATACCCAGCCATTTCTCTGGACAGTAAACACCTCATCCTGTAAAGCCTTGCAATGTAGATTCTTGCTAAATTTATTTTGCATTCAATCTATTGTCTTGCTTCCCATTTATGCTGGACTTGAACATACTTTTAAGTGGCATTGTCCATTTCTCTAGACCCCCCACTGAGTGAAGCAGTCCAATCTCCAATTTCCTTCACTCTTTGTGATGGACTTGAACATACTTGAATTAAGTGGCAATGTCCATTACTCTAGACCTCCCACAGATTAAGCAGTCCAATCCCCACTTTTCAAAAGTACTTGGCTGTCTTTTCCTGACCCAACAGTAACAGTCCCTTTAGTTTCCTTCTGTTCAGGTGAAAAACACTTGGCCCTTTTTCAGAGTGAACTCACCCTTTGGTTGCAGGTGCCCCATGGCATTTCCTCCACAAGGAATTTCTCTCTCAGAACTTCTGGTACCTCAGCACAACTTGAACCAGGAGGGTTGCCCCTGGAAAACAGGCAAAAACCTTCCCCTCATCCACTCAGGAATGGGGCTCTGAACCATTGAAAGCGGTCTCTGCCACTTCAATTACCAGTTCCTGTGTTCCTCTTCAGATGGAAACACACACCTTACAAAAGTAGCTCTAAAACAGAGCTTAAAGCTCTGAGAGCCGGCATACACTCAGCTGTACTACTGTCTCTCACTCACACTGCACACAGACTGAATTCAAAATCCCCAACATTCTACACTAACCTCCAACTGCAACATTCCAGTGTGGCTGATGCAGCTGCAAAAGTTCTATAATGATGTCATCCCTCAGTCTCAGCTGAGACTGAGAACAGAGTGAGACAGTGTGAAATCCATTTAACTGGAGTTTCACAAGCTGCCTTCCCTGCCTACCACTAGGTCTTACTGGGATTCTAGTAACCCAGGGTAATGGGGGGGTTACACACACACAATATAAGAACTCTCACGCAGGTAGAATTTCTTTAGAAAAGCAACGTTTTTACTAAAATACTTAAATAAATACAGTTACAGCTAAAAGAGAATACTAATTTGGGTTACAGTATGCAGAAACAAATGGAAAAAATATATACAGAAAAATAAAATGCACTAAAACTTTTTAGCTAAGTCTCTACCTTAGGTATGAAGATTTCAAAGTTCAGAGAATCGCTGGTTTGCAAATATATTTTAGTCTTTCTGTAGCCTTTGGTTCTTAGGCAGGCTCTGTGCTGGCAGCTGTTCTCTTGTGGTCAGGAGAGTCCAAGCAAAATGTGTGTGTCCAAAATGCCCTGAGCTGGGTTATTTATCCCTGTTTGAAAACTTGTAGCGTCATCACTTTCCAGTTCTGAGCAACTACTTAGTTTGGCCAGGAGATGTCTCTTTTTGGCCAGAAGATGGCACTGTTGTACTGTTTCCAAAATTTCCAAGCATATTAAGAATCAGATTCTGAGACCTATAATTAGCATGGATATGACATTTCAGAGTTAAGCCCTTTGAAGTCCCCTGTAGACCATTGATACCCATAAAATAAAATTCACACAGGTTCTCGAGGAAGCATGTTCCCTCTCCTGTTACCTCGTAGAATGTAGCATATAGAAACAGTTTCCTTAAATCAAAGCATTCCACTCCTGAGTGCATGGTTTATGACATACAAATGGGTTTTGGCATATTCCTGTTAAAAAAAAAAAATGGGAATGCAATTTCAGTTCCTGGCAACAGCTGACTTCAGGTCAAAAGAAGGTCAACCCCTTTTTTTTAATCTAGTTTTTCCCTAGGTGCCTTTGTGCTGACACTGGCATGTCTTTTAGCCTGTACATATACACAGGATTACATAAAATATAATACACACACACACACAGGATTATATCTACCAATAAGGACTAGCTGTCAGGCAGCTCGCAACATCCCTCCCTCCTAGACTGAATTTGTGGGAATCCATCCCTATGCAGGGTATGATTTTCACAAATTCTGTTCATTGCTCTAACTGGCGAGATAGCCCATCTGCATTGGCATTGGCCGATCTGGTCCTGTGAGTAATGGTCATATCGTAGCCCTGTAAGGTATTGCTCCACCTTAAGAGACAACCATTCATTTTCCCCATCTGTGTCAGCCACACCAGGGGGTTATAATTGGTCTGTACCTCAAAGTGCCTCCTGTAGAAGTATGGCTCTAATTTCTTCAGGGCCCATACCAGCGCAAGGCATTCCTTTTCAACTGTGGAATAGGCCTGCTCTTGGGGAAGCAACATTTTGCTATGGTACACTGTTTGGTGCTCTTTCCCTTAGTTTGAGGTCTGACTGAGGACTGCTCCAATCCCCACATCTGAGGCATATGTCTGGACTACAAATGACTTACTGTAATCATGACTGGACAACACAGGGGCACTGAAGAGTGCCTCCTTTAGCTGTGCAAAGGCTCATTCACAGGTTGGCTCCCATTTTACATTTCTAGTCATTCTTTTCTTTAGCAGGTCAGAGAGGGGAGCTGCCAGACTACAGTAATTTGGTACAAACTTTTGATAGTACCTAGCAGTCCCTAGGAAACTCCAAACCTCCTTCTGGATTTCAGACCTGGGCCATGCCTCTATTTATTTATTTATTTATTTATTTAGACAGCAGTTTGGAAAACCTTTGAGCCATAGGCTCATTTACAAAGGTACCTTGTCACAGTAAGACAAACGAAAATACACAGTATAACAGTATAACACAGTATAACAGTAACTTAAGACATAGATACAAACAAGCTGGTACAGGTAGGATTGATGCAAACAATACCAGAGTTATGTTGTCCTTAGCAGCTTAGTAGATAGCTTTGTCATAAGTATTGAGTACGGCTTTGACTAGTGGCAATTACAGCCGGTGTTAACAAGGTGGTTCCGTAAGGAAGTTTTGAAGAACCGCGATATAGTTGGAGCTTGGAGATGGAGGGGGGCAGTGTGTTGAACCAGGAGGGGGCCCTAAAGCTGAAGGCTCTTTGGCTGTGAGAGGTCCTAGCTCTAGGGATAACAAGAGAGGTTTTCCCAGAGGTCCGAGTATGAACTAGTGGGACAGAGCGGCGGATGGTGGTGGTCAATCCTGGTGGGGATAGCCCAAGGAGGGTCTTTTTTGTAAGGGTACAGGTCAGATATTTGAGGTGCTCATCAAGATCAAGTACCAGCGCTTTAGCATATGGTAGACAGATGTGTGTTAGCCTAGGTGCCCCAGTAATTAACCTGCAGGCCTTATTCAGAGTAGTGCGAATTTTATGGAGTGCAGTCTGATCAGTAGCACCATACACCAGCAGTCCATAGTCCACTAGGGACAGGATAGAGGAGGTGACTGTGAGTCAAAGAGCCTCCGGGGGGAGGCAGTGTTTATACCGATGTAAGATGCCCAATCGGATATTAGTGGCAGTGGTTAGGGCAGCGATATGTCCATGGAAGGAGAGGAAGGGGTCAAAATGGATCCCTAGGTATTTATAGGAGCAAAATTATTCGAGTGGGAAAGAGGACCCAGAGTGAATGAGGAGTTTGGAGTTGCAGGACTTGTTTTGAGGATGAGTGAAGAACATGTTTTTGGTTTTTTTAAGATTTATCACCAATCTATATTCCTTGAACCAGCCCTCGGCTTCGGCGAAGGACTTCTGCAGCGAGTCCTGGAGGGCAATAGGGTTACGACTTGAGGCAAAGATGACTGCATCATCACCGTACATTAGAATGTTCCCCGAGCAATCGCGTGGAAGGGTGTTAAGGTAAAGGGAGAAAGTAAGGGGCCCAGAATGGAGCCCTGGGGAACCCCAGAAAAGATGGGACAGATGTCTGAGTAGGTCCCATTAATTTCACCTTTATCACCTCAGTCTTGGCTTGATTGGGATTGGGACATAGCTGCCCCCACCTCACTACATGTCCTAGGTATGCCACCTCTGCCATGGCCACCTGGCACTTTTCAGTCTTGACCGTGAGCCTGGCCCTCTGTATCCTGCCCAACACTTCCCTCAGGTGGGACAGGTGTTCCTTCCAGCTGGTAATGAAGATGGCAATATCATCCTGATATGCTGCTGCATACTCTTCAGTACCATATAACACCTGGTTGATCAACCTTTGGAAGGTGGCATGGGCATTCTTTATTCCAAAAGGCATTACCTTGAACTCAAATAATCCTATTGGAGTGATGAAGGCTGACCTCTCCTTAGCTCTGGCAGTTAACTCCACCTGCCAATACCCTTTTGTAAGGTCAATGGTGGTAAGGTATGTCACCCCTCCCAACGTGTCCAGTAGTTCATCTGTTCATGGCACTGGGTGTGCGTCAGACTTCGTGACTGCACTGAGTCCACACAAAAGTGAGTAGAGCCATCCAGCTTGGGAACGAGGACTATGGGTGAGGCCCAGGGACTGTGGGATTTCTGGATTATCCCTAAATCCAGCATTTCCTCCACCTCCCTCCTAATGTCCTTTAGTATGGCCTCAGACTCCCAGTAGGCTGTCTGTTGGATGGGTGCTTGTGTCCCTGTGTCTACATCATGTGTCGCTAAGGGGGTTAGTCCAGGCTTGGCCGTTAACAAAGGGACAAAGTCTGCTAAAATCTCCCTCACTTTCTGGGTCTGTTCTGGGGTCAACTGGGGTGAAAGTTTGATTGCCTCCACAGAAGACTCCCACATGCTTTCCTCCAGCAAGTCCAGTAGGGGGTCTTCTTCATCAGTCCCCTCTCCAGGACTACACTCTGCAAATACCATGTCTGCCCTATTTGCATATTTATTTTATTTTATCTATTAGAGTCTAGGATTACAATTACGTTTGAGCCAAGGCTCTTTTACAAAGGTTCCACATCAGGATGAGAACAAACAAGCAGGACATTAATTATTACAGGATAACAGGTTACAGTTGTTTATCATCACATGAGTACATACAGATTAGGCGATACTAGGGGCATGCACAGGATAGGGATAACATTGATAACGAGAACTTGGTGAGACATGAGAAGAAGATGCTGCCAGAGGCAATTGTCAAAACACACAGAAAGTGCAAGAGGAAAGTGCAAGTAAGAGAAGGAGGGGGAAGGTAGAGGGGGAGAGTAAGGGGGTGGATGAGAAGGGACTAGTGTCAAAAAGGAAACAGCAGGCTAGAGAAGACAATCACATCTGCTAGAGGAGAGAGAGAGAAAACAGACAGAGGTTAGATTTGAACAGGCCTAGCTTAGGTAGGGAGGAGATGTCTCTGGTAAGACCATTTAGCCAGCTGGGAGCTCTGTAGGCAAAGGATCTTTGTCCCTATGAGGCCCGGCACCTTGGAATATGCAGTAATTGAGATTCAGAGCCCCTGGTGAGGCGGGGATTCTGTGCAGGTTGTAGGAGAGCTTGAACTCTGGGTGGGGGTAAAGTCCATCAATGTTTTTTTTTAGCCATTATGCATGTTAGATACTTGATGTGGCTCGAGAGTTGAAGCCAACCAGTTTGGGCATATAGGTCACACATATAGGTGAGATGATGGGATCCAGTGATGATTCGGCAAGCTTTGTTCAAAGCCATAGATATGCGCCTGAGGGTGGTGGTGGAAGTGGAACCATAGATGATGAGGCCATAGTCGAAAGTTGAGATCACCGAGCTCTGAACTGCGATCCTTAAAACTTCCAGAGTTAGGCATTGCCTCTGCCTGTAAAGCAGGCCAATACGTGTGTTAGTCACTTTGACACCATTGTCAATATGAGCCCCATAGGATAGATAACTGTCAAAAGTGATTCCAAGCTATGTAAAGGTTTGCACTTGTTCTAGGATTGTACCTAGACAGTTTGCAATAGTGAGGGATTGGTCCCGGTGCTTGTTTTGCGAGCTGCAGAAGAGCATGGACTTTGTATTTTTATGGTTGAGGACAAGTTTGTTTTTACTGAACCAGTTTTCAACTGAGGAGAAGCCATGCTGTAGTTTGCTTTGCCTTGTGGGTGGAGTGGATGACAGCATCATCGGCGTATAGGAGGAGTTGCTCTGGACAGGATTGTGGAAGACTATTCAGGGAGATGCTGAAGAGAAGAGACCCAAGGATTGACCCTTGTTGCACCCCAGGGTGCACTGGTCTGGCATCAGAGAGAAAGTCAGGTATTTTCACTTTTTGTGAGCGGTTTTCCAGGTAGGTCTTAAACCAGGATGTAGATTCAGGGGACAGTCCGGTATTTAGGAGCTGAGAGAGTAGTAGATGATGATGGACGGTATTGAATGCCTTCATCTGATCAATGAAGACTGCCCCTGTAAGAAGGCTATTGTCCAAGGAACTATGGATTGCACCAGTGAATTCAAGGAGGGCTGAGGTGGTACTGTGACCTTTTCTAAAGCCGTGCTGTTGAGCACACAGGACATTGTATTTATCAAGGTATTCCGTAAGCTGGTCCAATACTATATGCTCCATGGCCTTGGAGAGCAGTGGTAGTATGGAGATGGGCTGATAGTTCACCAGGAGGGCCCTGTCCCCGCTCTTGTGGACCGGTGTGACAGAGGCGGATTTCCATCTGTCAGGGAACTGGCCAAGAGAGAGGGAGAGGTTGAAGATTTTTGTTAATGGTAGGAGCACCTTGTCAAGGGTGAGGGCAAGCAGCTTGAGGTCAAGGGAGTCCCCAATTGACCAGGACATAGCAATAGCTTTACTGATGTAGTTGCCGGGCTTCGTATGGTTTGACTGATTTGAAGTAGAAAGGAGGCCGGTTTGGAGAGAGGGTGGGACTTGAGGGTAGAGTTTGGGGGTTGGTGTTGTTGAAATAGTCAGGTGGAAGAACAAAGCTGAGGTCAGTGAAAGCTGAGTTGAATGAATCTGCTATGGTAGTCGGGTCCAGCGTTGTGATACCATCTATGACCAGCATAGTGGGTGAGGTTTTTGTCTGCTTTTCTGTAATTTCTTCAATATTGTTCCAAAATGAATTCCCCTTGCCCCAAGTGTTTGTCAGGGCATCCTTATAGTAGGTACTTTTCTGCTGGTGGACTAATTTTGTGCAGTTATTACAAGCTTGTTTATAATTCTGTATGTCGATTTGTTTTCCAGTTTCCCCGAGCCCTTACCTAGAGATGGTCCCTGGATTTTAGTTGTGCTAGTAGTTCAGAGGAGAGCTAGGGGTTGCACAGGCCTTTGACTTTCCACTTTTTGAAAGGGGTATGAGAGTCACAGGCAGCATTAAAGGTGTTGATGAAGAGGTCAAGGGCAGTGCTGATATCCAGAGCATGGAAGACTGGGCACCAATTTTGCAGTCTTAGGTGGGATTTTAGGTGTTTCAACTGCCCATGTGGAAGGACTCTGCTGTTGATTAATTTGGGGGGGTGGTCATGGTAAATTTATTTGTCCGGATGTAGCTTACAGGGGAATGGTAGCTTAGAGTGTCAGGAAGGACAGAGACATTTGAGATGCGGGATGGACAACTGGTCAGTATCCAGTCCAGGAGAGTACATTTGCCTGTTTTGTAATTTTGCCTAGTGGGGGAGGCAACCAGTTGAGCAAGGTTTGCTGAGGAGCTGGCATCTATGAAGCCCCCTGATTCTGGAGCAAGCCAGTTGATATTGAAGTCGCCCATGAGGATTGTCTCAGAGTCAGGTGGTTGGGATCAGATGAGGTCAAGGACTGAGTTGAGGCCTTTTCCTTGTTCTTTTGGGGGGATGTAAACTGCGGCAATTGACAGGGCTTTATTGTGGGCCCCAAGTCGAACTTTGACAGTGAGAATAGAAACATAGAATTTGACGGCAGATAAGGACTGCTTGGCCCACCTAGTCTGCCCATTTTCCTACCTAACAAATAAGCTGTAGATCCTACTTAACCAAGAATTTGACGGCAGATAAGGGGGAGAATCTGGGAGGATGAATCAGAGACGGGTGATTTTAGAGGATGGCCTTGGAGAGAGTCTTTGAGATATAAGGCGCAGCCACCACCTCTTTTAGCAATTCTGTCAAGTCAGAAAATGTTGTACCCTGGCAGGGTAATAGCCATGTCCGAGATTTTAGGTGAGAGCCAGGTTTCAACAACTGCAAGGATGTCTGGCTTGTGCTGATTTACAAATATTTGCAGGGCATCAAGTTTTGGCAGGAGACTGCAAATGTTTACTGTAGCAAGGGTGAGTGTTCTGGAGTGACTCATGGTGAGCTATTCGGGACCAGAAAACTGTTGTTACTGTAGATCAAAGACCCCGACTGTGTTAAATTCCCGAAGGTGATGAACATTGGCCTGGGGCATATGCAGGATGTAAAAATCCTTTGTTAGTATCTTCCCTTTGTTCTCCAAAATGGTTGGGAATAGACCTCAAAGATAAGCACACACCCTTTAAGAACAAGTCAGATGGAAATGTGGATTCAATGCAGCACTTCACAACTCAGAGCTTGTATAACAGAATTACTGACCTTACTTTTGCTTTTGATGGCTTCCAAAAAAGTTGATTTATGATGAGAATGCCAATACCTGCATATGGTTTCATCATGTTGACATGGTACATTCTGTGGGTATGTCTCCTGTCAGGCAGTTCTACAATATAGTTCACGTCATTAACCTGTTGGACTACCTTGTATGGTCCCATCCACTCGGCCTGCAGCTTGTCCTTCCAGACTGGAATTAGGACCATGACTTCCTGATCTACACTGTAAGAGTGAGCTCTGGCTCTGCATTCATACCAGACCTTTTTCTTCTGCTGGGCAGTTGACAGATTGCTCTGGGCTGCTCCCATAAGCTCCATCAGCTTTTCCCTAAACATTAGGACGTACTCCACTATGGAAGTTCCCTGGATGGTGTGCTTACCTTACCAGCCTGCCCGGATCAAGTCTAGTGGCCCATGCACCCCACATCCATAAAAGAGTTTGAAGGTGCATAACCCTGTTGACTATTGGGGCACCTCCCTGTATGTGAACAACAGCTGGGGAAGGTATTTCTCCCAGTCCCTCCCATGCTGTTCAGCAAACACGTACAGCATCAATTTTAGAGTACCATTAAACCTTTCCACAAGCCCAGTGACTTGCGAGTGATAAGGTGTCGTGCATCTCTGCACCACCCCACACTTCTCCCACAAACACTTCATCGTGTCCGACATGAAGGTACCCCCTCAATCAGTGATAATCTTCTGCAGAAACCTGACAAGGGAGAAAATCTCTAGCAAGGTGTCTGCCACTTTGTCCATCCTAAGTGAGGAAAGGGCAACCACCTCTGGGTATCAGGTGGCATAACAAACCACAATCAGGATAAACTTCTTCCCGGACAAGCTGGGGGTATTCAAAGGTCCCACAATATCCATTCCTACCCTCTGGAATGGCTCCTCCACAATGGGCAAGGGAATTAGAGCAGCTTTGGTTTTATTACCTGCCTTCCCTATTAGTTGGCACTGGTGACAAGACCTGCAATATTCCTTCACCTGCTCGGTGAAGTTGGGCCAATAGAAATTCTGGGCTAATTGCTGTGTAGTGCATGCAATTCCCAGATGTCCGGACATGGGGATATCATGAGCGATCTTGAGCAACTGCTTACAGTACCCCGGGGAACAACAAGTTGCCTGCCCATCAACCCCCCCCCGTCCTTACGTCCTGTGTATACAACAGTCCATTGTCCCAATATACTCTGCCTCTCATCACCTCCCTGTGTCCAGTCAGATTCTGTGCAAGCCCTCAGCCTCTCCAGAGAGGTGGCTGTGAAAGTCAGGAAGAAAAAGATAGCATTCCAGAAGTATAAGGAAACACAGAAGGAGCAGGACAGAGAGCTGTACCAGTTAAGGCAGAAAGAAACAGGGAGGGAAGTCAGAATAGCAAAGGCCCAAACTGAGGAAAAGATAGCCAACTCAGTTAAGAAGGGGGATAAAACCTTTTATAGGTACATCAGCGAGCGTAGAAAGACAAAGGGAGGGATAGTGAGGCTGAATAGAATAAACAGTGGGTGGGCAGAGGGGGACAGTGAAAAAGCAGGAATACTGAACGAATATTTCTGCTCAGTATTCACAAAAGAGGAGGGGGAAGTGCCTAATCCAATTAACAGAAGCACTCTTGATAGGGGGGTCAATCCCAGTCCTTTCACAGAAGAAAGGGTTCTGCAAGAACTCCTAAAACTGAAGGTGGACAAAGCAATGGGTCCTGATGGAATTCACCCAGAATTCTAAAAGAATTAAGGAAGGAACTAGTGAAACCACTGGCTACTCTTTTAATAAATCATGGGAGGATGGTGTGGTACCCGAGGACTGGAGGAAGGTGGATGTGATTCCCCTTCACAAAAGTGGGACCAAGACAGAGGCAGGAAACTACAGACCTATCAGTCTGACTCTGTGGTAGGGAAAGTGATGGAGTCACTTCTGAAGGAAAGAATAGTTGAGTACCTAGAGGTCAGTGGAGCACAGGATCCAAGGCAGCATGGGTTCACAGCTGGAAGGTCATGTCAGACAGAATCTACTAGATTTCTTTGACTGGGTGACCAAAGTAGTAGACCAGGGAGGGGCTGTGGACATGGCCTACCTAGACTTTAGCAAGGCATTTGACACAGTCCCACACAAAGATTATTAGTCAAATTAACCAGCCTGGGAGTGGGTCCCAGGGTGGTAGCCTAGGTAAAACATTGGCTAGACAACAGGACACAGAAGGTAATTGTAAATGGAGTCCTCTGAAGAAAGGGTGGTTACTAGTGGGGTACGCGGGTTCAGTATTGGGTCCAGTCTTTTTAATGTCTTCATCAGTGGCATTGCAGAGGGACTGGAAGGAAAAGTATGCCTTTTGCAGATGACACAAAGATCTGCAACAGGGTTGATACACAAGGAGGCGTGGAAAGGATGAAAGGGACTTGGCAAGGTTGGAGGAATGGTCTGACATGGCAGCTAAGATTCAATGCAAAAAGTGTAAATAATGCACCTGGGAAACAAGAACCCAGGGGAAGAATACACAATGGGTGGGAGGTAGTAACAACAAAACAGGAAAGGGACCTGGGGGTAATCATATCAGATGACCTTAAGGTTAGCAAGTAATGTGAGAAGGCAGTAGGGAGGGCCGGGGTATACTGGGATGTATAGGGAGAGGCATCAGCAGCAGAAAACAGGAAGTTGTTATCCCTCTGTACAGACAGTTGGTGAGACCCCATCTGGAATACTGTGTCCAGTTCTGGAGACCCCATCTCCGCAAGGACATTGACAGGATAGAGGCAGTCCAGAGGAGGGCAACTAAAATGGTGCAGGGTCTGCAAGAGAAGCCGTATGAGGAGAGACTAAAGGAGCTTAATATGTATACCCTTGAGGAAAGAAGGGAGAGGGGGGACATGATAGAAACTTTCAAGTACCTCAAGGAATCAACAAAGTCCAAGAGGGTAGCATCTTTCAGAAAAAGAGACTTGCAAGAACAAGGGGACACAATTTAAAGATAGAAGGAGGGCGGTTCAGGGGCAATGTGAGGAAGTATTATTTCACAGAGAGGGTAGTGGATGCATGGAACAGCCTTCCTGAGGAAGTTGTGGAGTCTAAAACTGTGGGAGAATTCAAGAATGCATGGGACAGACATAAGGCAATTCTTGTGGGGGGCAGGAAAATATAGGCTGTTGGTTAAATAGGATCTGCGGCCTATCCTGTAGGTAGGGAAATGGGCAGACTAGATGGGCCTAGCGGTCCTTATCTGCCATCAAAGTCTATGTTTCTATGTTTCTATGTTTCCAAACTAGGATCAGTTCTCTGAGCAGCTGCAAATTCTTCACATTTTCCCAAGGCATGGGACATGTCCCCTTTGGTTCCTAAACTGGGGTCCACAGCTCTAGCATCAGGTAATTCAGGGTCACTGCCATCCCTAACCTTCAGACCAATGGTTACCCATTCCTCCTCAGAGTAACCTTCTGTAGCTATTTTGTGAACTGCTATGTGGGGAAGTTCTACCTCCCTTTCATTACTCTCCATTTCAGGAGAGACAGGCTGGGGAACCAGTGTCCCATTGTTTTCCACAGGAGCTTCTATGGGGTCCAGAGAACTACAATCGGCCTTTGCCATCTGACTGTGGGCAACCGCACACATCACCCTCTTCTGGAGATTGTTCCCTAGACTCACATCCAAGGTGAAGTTGTCTGCTACTGCCACCTTTAGCACCCTCTCTCCTGTCTCACCCCAGTCCAGGCGAACACTAGCTAGTGTCAGAGTTTTTTCCTCCATAGTGAATTCCCTTACTGTTACGAACTGATTAGGCATAAGCTGTTCAGGCTCAACCAAATCCCCCTTTACTAAGGTAAGAGACTCCCCCATGTCCCTGAACCCATGGGTCTGCACCCCATTTACAGTAACCGGGTGTATGTGCTCCCTCATGTTTATAGGTATGCTTTCAGGGATACATAGTGTGCCCAACTCTGTTTGAGCACCACTTTGCCCACTCTGTGCCTTTTTTTAGGACAGTGCCTAGGAAGATGCCCAGGTCGTTTGCAAAAAAACAACAATCATCATTTCTTTTATTCGATAAATCCTTTTTTTTGTAATCTGGGGCTTCCCCCATTCTGTGGAGGCAGTGAGGGTTTTAGCTGCCCTGAAGGTGCGCATTTCCCCTTCTGCGCTGCCACACCCTCCCCACTCCCTTTCAGAGCAGGCCTGCTCCTGGCTGTCGTCAAGGCATAGGTCAGGAAGCATAGGAAAAACAGAAGCAGTTGCAAAATTCACAACAAGAGTTTTATTATTAATAACTGTAGAATAAAAAAAATAAAATTATTCAGAATAACTATTTACAATGGCAGTAGAAACATAGAAAACAGAGTCCTTCTGAGTTTTTCTTCTCAATTTCCTTTCAGTCTCTGTCTCTCCCTTTTGCAAAACATTCCAACTCCTTTTTATAAGTCTCTGCAGGAGCTCGTTAAGAAAAACAGCATGCTTCTCACACAGTGTTCTTGCAAGTTTCCAATGTTCTTGTCAGTCTCAGCAGGTGCAGCAAAAAGAACATTGTGACCCAGAACTGACCTCTTGTTTACATCTTCTACAAAAGGCTTAAAAATTGCATCCAAGGTTAACCCCTTGAGTTCCAAATAGCTTTGCAAGCATTTCAACAGTATAATTATATACAGTTTTAAACAAAGGGATCCCGGTATCAATTACATTTCCAGAAAAAGATTCCCATATATTTTCATACCAGCAGATATGCAAGAGGGAGAAAGGACAGAACAGCAAGTGAGGGCAGAGAGATAGTGAGAGGCAGAGAATTGCAAGACCGTTGGGGTGGTCAAGTCCTAAGTCTCACGAGAAAATTTGGTTGCACAACCTGACAGAGAAGAGACAGAAAATTAGAGAATACAACAGATCCTTGCAGTTCAACACTTTCTGCATTACAACTGGGACAGGGTCATATTCAACCCTGTCACATTGGCATAGTGGTCCGAGAGCTCAGCAGACTGCTGCGCTGTTTTGGGGTCTTGGTCTTTAGCCAGGTTTTTAGCTGTGCTGGGCAAGCCCAAAATAATTGCTGCAGAAGTACAACCTCCTCAATCTTCTTGACAGAGTTTGCTTCCACTCCTTCCCATCAACATTTCAAAAACTGATGTTGCTTTGTGGTGAGTTCCTCATAGCTCATGTCAGAGCTTCTCCAGAGCTTACAGAACTTAACCCTATATGCTTCAGGCATTAATGCATACTTTTTAAGCAATGCAGCTTTAAGTTTCTCATAATTACTACTATCGAGATTGTCCATTTGGCCTAGTGCCTCACGCCCTTTCCCAGTAAGCAGCAGGGATAGCTGGAAGCTCCAGGACTCCCTGGGTATTTTAGCCTGGATACAGACCTTTTCAAATGAATTCAAAAATGCATCCATATCCTCCCCGGCCTTAAATTCAGCTATTAGTTTAGACTTTAACTTGTACCCCGTCCTGGAGTTCCAGATTCACCCCTGCCACTTACCTCTTCTGGCACTGTAATTGGAGTTTTAGCTTCTCCAGTTTGAATTCCCTCTGATGCTCTTTTTCCTCTCTCTCAGCCTCTCTTTAGCATTGTTGCTCTTGCAACTCCATCTGGAACTTCCTTTCCTCAAATTTCAGCTCCGGTTTCCTCAACTCCAGCTGCAGCCTGATCTCTTCCAGCTCTAGCATTGTGGTGACCTTCTCCTGGTGCTGTAGCTCCGGGTTCCCTCTGGTCTCACTGTCCTCCTTCCTGGGACTGGACTCTGCAACATCCCTTGGCACCCCCAGACCCAAGGTCTGGTCCCTTTCAGTCACCAACTGTGATTTGAGGCCCTGGGCAGTCACTTCTCATCGGCTGCCACAACAGCCTTCATGAGGTGCTTTTTGGTTCACCCCTTGCACTGGACGCCTCTTTCTTGACACAACTGCTTCATGTAGTCTGCAGTGTATTCACTGTAGATGGAAGCCATCTTCTTCCCTAACTACTGTTACACTAGCTTGCACCCAAGAAAAAACAAAACAGGTAGGAAACTTTATGCTGTAACCAAATTATATATTTCTTTTTTTTTAAATCTCTGCCTTGATTGCGTGTGGACTGTTTACAATTTATCAGTCTGATACACTGGACGCAAATCCACTGTTATGCCTGTACCACCAATATCTCGAATCGCAACAGCATGCAACCAAATCTCTCAGATCCCACCTCTGTCACCAGCTCTGTCACAAACCCACTCCTGGGAGTCAGGCCCACTGAGCTCACAGTGCCCACCCTTAAGTGCAATCTGTGATGGGGGGACATCCTTTAGTACGCTTGTCAAGGTCGCGACTGCACCTCTGCTGCCACAAGGATCCTGGGCCTCCCTCTAGTTCTGGATAAGGGCACAATACCAGTCTTAAGTCTTGTGGTTAGATATGAACCTTTCCTTGGCTATTACACAAAGAAGAAAGATGCAGGTGTCACACACTCTTTGGGGAAGCAGCGTAACACCTGATTTGGCCTTCTCCCTACAGGACATGCAACAGCCTGGTTCAAAATCTTTGTAGACTCTGGTATTCTCCCTATCCTTCCAGATGTCCCTTTACAGACCCTTTTCTCAATCTGATTGCTTATGGTGGCCCATCTAAGCAATTAACAGTTGTCACAGATTATTAATAAACCTCTTACAGTCACACATACGATATAAGAACTCTGACGTAGCAGAATGTCTTTAGAAAAGCAAAGTTTTACTAAAATACTTAAATAAATACAGTTAAAGCTAAAAGAGAATGCTAATTTCAGTTACAGTATGCAGAAACAAATGGGAAAAATATATACAGAAACAAAAACACACTATAACTTGTTAGCTATGTCTCTACCTCAGGTATGAAGATTTAAAAGTCCAGAGAATTGTTGGTTTGCAAAAATATTTCAGTCTTTCTGTAGCAATCTTTTGTTCTTAGGCAGGTTCTGTTCTGGCAGCTGTTCTCTTGTGGTCAAAATGTGACAAAATGTGTGTGTCCAAAATGCCCTGAGCTGGGCTATTTATATCTGTCTGAAACTTGCAGTGTCATCACTTTCCAGCTCAGAGCAACTACTCCATTTGGCCAGGAGATGTCTCTTTCAGGCCAGAAGATGGCACTGTTGCGCTGTTTCCAAAATTTCCAAGCATATTAAAAATCAGATTTGGAGACCTATCATTAGTATTGATGTGACATTTCAGAGTTAAGCCCTTTGAAGTCCCCTGTAGACCATTGGCACCCATAAGATAAAATTCACACAGGCTCTCAAGGAAGCATGTTTCTCTCCTGTTACCTCATAAAATGTAGCATATTATAACAGCTTCCTTAAATCAAATCATTCCGCTCCTGAGTGCATGGTTTATGACATACAAATGGATTTTGGCATATGCCTGTTAAAAAACAAACAAACTGGGAAAGCAATTTCAGTTCCTGGCAACAGCTGTCTTCAGGTCAAAAGAAAGTCAAGCCTTTTTTTTTTTAATCTAGTCTTTTCCCTAGGTGCTTTTGTGCTGACACTGACATGTCTTTTGGCCTGAACATATACACAAGATTACATAAAAATGTATATATATATATATATATATGAATGACAAAGAACCTCTGTGCGCAAGCACTGAGGCAATGGTTACCCCAAAGGGCATTTGGCCGGGAAGCCAAGTTTCAAAGAAATACAAAATCACACATGTCCCCACAATGCAAAGCTTCATCAGCTGCATATGCAAATCACCACAGAATATTATGCTGGTTCAACTTTAAGCAGAATATATACACACAGAATTATATCTACAAATAAGGACTAGCAGTCAGGCAGCTCACAACATAGCATACCTAGATTTCAGTAAGGCATTCAGCACCCGTTCTATGTAGGAGACTAGTAAAGCAAGCTGTGTAGCTTAGGAGTGGGTGCAAGGGTGGTAAACTGGGTAAGAACTTGGGTAAGGGTTAGGCGACAGAGGGTGATAATAAATGGAGTTCACTCCAATGAAGGGAGGGTGACCGACTGGGTGCCTCAGGGGTCAGATCTGGGACCAGTCCTTTTTAATGTCCTTATAAGTGACATTGCAGGGGAGCTGGAAGGGAAGGTCTGCCTCTTTGCTGATGACACAAAAATCTGCAATAGGATGGACACTCCAGGGGAGGTGGAAAGGATGAGCAGAGACCCGAGACAACTAGAAGAGTGGTCAAGGGTATGGCAGCTGGGTTTAAATGTGGAAAAATGAAAAAAATGCACTTAGGGCACAGAAACCCAGGAATGGAGCACAAAATGGGTGGAGTGGTATTAATGACCACCTAGCAGGAAAGAGACTTGGGAAAATCATATCAGATGACCTAAAGGTGGCCAAGCAGTGTGATGAGGCAGTAGGTAGGGTCAGTGCGATGATGGGGAGCATAAGGAGGGGTATCATCAACAGAAAGAGGGAGGTGGTGTTGCCTCTGTATAGATTGCTGGTAAGATCCTATTTAGAGTACTGTGTCCTGTTCTGGAGACCAAATCTCTGAAAGGACATGGAGTGGAGGTGGTCCAGAGCAGGGCGACTAAAATGCACAGGGTCTGCATCAAGAGCCATATGAGAAGAGACTAAAGGACCTCAGTGTGTATACTCTGGAACAGAGGAGTGAGAGGGGAGATATGATAAAGACCTTTATATACTTTAAAGGGGTAAATAAGGAACAGGAGGAGAGTATTTTTCAGAAGAAAGGGTGCTCAAGAAGAAGGAGACATGCTATAAAGCTGGAGAGCAGTAGATTCAGGACAGCTGTAAGAAAGTACTTCACAGAAAGAGTGGTGGATTCCTGGAACAGCTTCCAGTGGAGGTGGTGGGGATGAAAACAATGGTGGGGTTCAAGAATGCATGGGATAAGCACAAAGGAGTCATAGTGGAAAGGATGAGGAGGGAGAAAAAGCTGTAGATCAGGCATGATCTGCAGTAATAGTATAGGTAGGGAGAAAAGGGCAGACTGAATGGGACAAGTGGTCCTTATCTGCCGTCAAACTCTATGTTTCTATGAGGGCCCAAGGCTCCTAGAGACTGAGCTCTCATGGCAGACCTTGCAGAGGGTGACCTTGACCAGTGCTATTTCTTCCCCTTCCAACAGGAAGAGGAAGAAGTTAAGGCCGAGCAGTTCCGAGACCCCGATGCCAAGCATAGATGGGATCGGGACTGCTTCTTTTTTGTGCTTACAAGAGGCCTTTCCATCCTCCTGGGCACTGCACCACCCATGATCACAACCCTTCCTGATGGGGAAAGTGGACTGGATGTGACCCAGTTGCTGAAGAAGCCTACATCTTCAGGCTCCCTACTGTAATCCTCGACCTTCGACCGCTGATGCTCAGCAAGCCTGAGAGAAACTGACAAGAAAATTTTGAGACAAAATACACTAAAATAACAAACTCTAGCTTTAAACACTAAACTGAGATTAAATAAACGCTGCTGTCATACAGACGTGAAGTTCTGACTCCTGGTGGGCGAGTGGCATTGTCACTGATGCACACTCGACAGCAAGAAAAATGGAACAAAGGTGGCTGAGGGCTGATGCCGAGGTATGCATGTGTCCGCGAGCTCAGTCTCACGGAGCTGCACATGCACTCAGCTTACCTCAGCGCCAGCGCTCTGAAACTTTCTGGCTCCCAGGGGTTCTAGTGCCTCCAGCTAAGACCCACTGGTGGGAATCAATGGTTAAGGTTGATTCCTGGAAGATCAGGGATGTACCCCGTGAAAGGGGCTAATATAGCTTGCTCGGATCTAGTGCACAGGACCCTTTCACAGACAGGGCTGTCAAGTGGAGTTAGATTCCGTTAGTGCCCAGAAGGAACAGGCATAGGGATACAACCAAGAGAACGAAAGAGATACACCAGGCGGGAAGAAGGATTACAGGAAAAAAGAAAGGAAGTAGGGAGCTACTGCCTTTTGTTTTGGTTGGATGGGGCCCTGAAGAGGATCCTCATCCCAGTTTTATTATTTTTTGTTTTTGTTTGTTTGGTTGAGTAATGGGTCCCACACCATTTTGTTTTTAAACAATAAACTGCTCCTTAGGAAAGGAAGCAACTGAGGAGAGACCTGTGGCACTAGAAGGTGTCAGTTAGCAGTACAGGGTAAGCTACCCAGAGGCCCTTGCTCTGCTAGGGCGGGGGGTAGTGGGCGGGTGTAGTAATCAATGGTGAAGATATTCAGAAAGATCAACAGTTACAGTAAGTGCATAACTTTCATATTTTCCACAAATCAGTTTTCACCACTGATTCCCACTTATGGGTCAGAGTACCAGGTTTTCCCTTTTTCCTGAGGGAGGCGCTGACTCACTTGGAGGGTAAAGAGATACCCTCACCATGAGGGGAGAACATCTGAGAGCAGAGGCTCCTTATAGGTCTAGCAAGACCCGAGATCGATCAGGGCCAGGTAGGGGCTCCTGTGGCATAGGAGCAGGAGGGTTCCCCTATAGTTCCCACCTGACCCTACGAGAAAAGAAGTGAGTCCCCTGGAAATGCGAGTTAAGCACCATACACCAGGCCAAAGGTGCCAGTTGGGAGAGGCAAAGCCATGCCATCCACCTGATGCACACTGCTGTTCCTACCAGTCCACAGGCCATCTTGCTGGTTATACCATTGTTTCTGCAAAACCCCCGACAGTGAAACCATTACAGTGACACAACCCGTTCGACATCCACAGCATTGAACAGGTTGTTGGAGTGCTGTACATATACAGCGACTCCCAGAGTTGGCCGCTCTCCCCATTAATCCACCCCCTCAAGTTGATTATATATAAGTCCAGGGAGTGCGGGGGGCAATGCCCCCTGTAAACAGTCAAAATGTGCCCCAGTGCATGGGGCAGTGCGGCGGTCGATCGACACATTTGCTGGGCAATGTAATCACCGTCAGCAAGTTTGTATCACTGTAGTGTCCATTGACAACTTTGTTGTTGACGAGACTTAGTGGAACCATCTTTTTTTTTTTAAACTTGAATTTGTTTGATTCGACATGAGTACACTTTTCCAGAAGTTATACAGTATACAATACTTCTGGCTACAGCTTTGCCAGTCATATCTTGGTAAATTATATTATTACATAAATTGAAATAAAGGACATTAGTGAAGTGTTCAGATCTTGCTGGTGTCGTAAGATGCCCTTGACTGGTGCCATGCTACCTCCAGACCGTAGGTAGAAAGGTCAATGGCCTGCATGACTGTCTCACTTTGTGGCAGTGCAGCTAAGAGAGTATTTAGCTGCAACCATAGGCAATGGTTATGTCGCCATGTGTGCCTGGTGTGCAGAGAGGCACATAAGGGTCTGTGTCAAGGTAAATGCCTCCTTCCAAGAGCATCTGTGTGAGTGGAATCTGCATCTGGAGGTCCATTACATGTGAGATGCCATGGCTCTGACAAAGTCTGCAGTACCAAAAGCCCCAAAGTGGGGTAAAGTACCTCTCCTACAGACTCTGTGGGTGAGTGATACCACATGAGGCGGTCCCTGGGGATGGCTGGATTGGAGCAGTGAAGCCACCACACTGCCCTAGATGCTTCCTCCAGGGCTCTAGGCTATTGAGAGATGACCACAGTGAAAACATTGAGAACCATGAGGAGTCTAGACTGTAGGGCTGCTGGGTCATGGCCTGCAAAAGCTTGTCGGTCAAGCACCTGGAGCATCTCCACCAAGAATTGCTGGTACAAGGCATACTCGCCAGCAGAAGGAAGTTTGATAGATTCATTAAGTCCTCAGAGGAGGAGGATGTTGATGGAGACAAGGCCCCGTTTCTGGCTATGGTTGGTGCCGTGGAGAATGACCTGTTCAGGACCCTGTTAGACACCCTATGCTAGTACTCAAAGGCACGACCAATGCCCAGTGTTGCTTCCATGTTAATGGACCCTCAGAGCCTATGAACAAGGGCATCCTTTCAAGGAAATGGTGAGGCCCTTCTGGGAAGGGGTGAGACTCCTGATCTCGAGGGCCTTGGACGGGGCTGTGGAACTGTGTAGGGGGTAGGGGGCCTTGTCCAAGAGGAGAGCCTAGCAGAGTTGTTCAAAAGGTGTCCCCCTACATCCAAGGAGTGACCATATCGATGCCCATGTGGGGAACCCCCAGGTGAAGAGTGGTACATGTCCTATGGTACTGACTGTGACATTCGTCAGCTCTGGAGAGAATTCAGTCTCCAGGCAATCATCCGACCCAGAGTCAGCACCACCTTAGGCATAGTGCTAAGGATTGATCATATTCTTAGACAGGCCTCTCCCTGTTTCGCGGCAGGTTAGCATTCTTGCTTGGTGTCGACTTCTATGCACCCTCCTCAATGTCAAGGGTGGCACCAGAGTTGAGGACGACTCCGAGACGACACTGTCATCAACACACTTGGAGCTGGCCCCAGGATCAGCACCACTGTCATCTCCACCTTTGTCACGTTTGGTGCCATCACTCTCCTCGGTGTCACTATTGACACCATGCATGGTGATAGCCTCGGAAGCAGCATCAGAATGGAATACAGTCTCAGCACCATTCCGCCTCCAACACCATGAACAGTGTCAGGGGAGGCCCAGTGTCATCCTTGGTGCTGCCTGATGCATTTGTCATCACAAACGGTGACAACAGCATGGGTGGTACCAGAGGATGACATCAAGATGTCAACTGGTGTAGACCGAGTGTATAGCTGCAGCCTTGCCATCAGGGACATCTGATACTCAAGGCAGGTAGACTGTGGAAGGTTCCCAAACAACCACCCAGAAGGAGTTGACTGTCCACCAGACCCATTCACTGGGGTCTCCAACACCTCAGTGTGGTGAGATCGAGGAGAACTCTGTACTTCCATGGAACCTGAGGTCCTGGGAAGTGACACAGAGGAAAGGCCTAAGGGCCTAGTCTTAGACACATGTGCGCAATGCCTGCCTCCAGAGGTGGGGACTGGATGACTCCACCATTAACACGCAGTTCTCTAAGGTATGGTAGTAAGCAGGTATCATAACCAACCATATTGTGCTTTGGTCCTAGACAGACTGCAAAGGCTAATACCAGTCCATCGTACTGATAGATTTCCCCACAGATACAATGATGACTGATGGGCAGCTGTCAGACTTTTTTTTTTAACCCAGCAACTTTTTCCTTAGATTTTGGCATCACAGAAAAATACACTAGATGGCACCATGAACTGAAAAATAAACCTATGATGACGCAGTTAGCAAACATCATCAGTGATGAGATCAATTGAGAAGCACTCCCATGGTGTGCTCTCGACAGTGGTAGGAACAGAACTAAGGTTCATGGTGCACATGCATGGGCTGCTAACTAGATGGCAGCCTGATTGAAGACCTCTGTACCAACCAGTGCAGTATCTGTCCACACCTCTGGTTGTACACCAGCTACACAGACCAGCCAGGTCTCATTTGATGTAAAAAATCCCATTTGAATCTCCAAGTTGCAAACTGAAATTTGGCGGGGATCATGAGTTATAACAGAAGAAGTGCAGCGGATCTGCCAACCTTGAGTGGGAAATGAGCATCAGTAATGGTGGTGGCTCCTATCACGGACACCTTGGAACTCAAAGGCCTCCTACATCAAGTTCTAAAGGAGATTTCATCATTCAGGCTTTTGGCAGCTTCCCTAGAAGAAAAATCCAGGAGCTACAACATAAAGCTCAGGATATGGAGACCTATCTGTGGTACTCAGATGACAAAAATAGCCACCATGAGGCCAGGATTCAAGAACTGGAATGGGTAGCACTCCGCACTCTGTGGGAAACTTGAGAACCATGATGCCTCAGATTTCCTTCAGAGAGCTCCCAGGACTGCTAAAATATATGTGGAAAGCAGGCCTGGAAATTGACTGTGCCCACCACACTCTCAGGCTAACACAAAGGGAGGATGACAGACTGAGGCCAATGCTGGCAAGCTTCCTCAGATTCATTGATAGGAAGAACATTTTAGCCCAGGCTCCTGATTGTTGCCCTTTGACATGGCAGGATCACTGGATCTATATTTTTGCTGATTTTTCCATGAAGCTAGCACAAAAGTGAAGGAACTATGCTGACATTAAAAAAATACTGCAGGAATGAGAAGTCCCATATGAATTACAATACCATGCTAAACTGGCTATTATCAAGAAACGGAGTCTCATACAGATCTGCCACACTAAAGGAGGCTGTGGGATTTATTGACAGATACTGGCTGGAGGTGGCAAAGAAGCTGAGATGGGCAGCTGGTAACAGATAAGGCAAGACCCCCACCGATAAACACCCCAGACCCACTGCCATAACCCGGGGGCAGCAGGACTCTCCGGACAGGACCCCGTGAAGTGGCACACAACAAAATCAAAGTGATCCAACAGGAGAGGAAGGGACAGACAGAAATCCAACTGAAAGGAGGATGTCCCTAGGCAAGACAATAAGAACTCAGGCCACTTGGCAGGCAACTCAGGCTCCACTGGGGAACCAGCCCCAAAAAGTCTGGGCATGGGTGTGACCCCCCCCCAGGTATTGTACCACTCCCTGACACCCCTACCAAGCCCCTTAGAGTTACCTGTCTCCTCAGGACCATACAGAGACAGAGATGGTGACAACTAATCTAGGAGAAGACAGCTCGAGAGAAGCGGCATTGCCAGTCTGCATGGCAGACGAGATCCACACAGCAGCAATCTGACTCACGAAATAAAAATTATATGAACATACGAAGAAGCTAGCAGAAGAAGGCCATTTGGTCTATCAAGTCTGCTCGTATTGCAGGGTCCACAACTTGAGCTACTGTCCCTGCCCTCCCCACTCCTCCCATCCTCCCTACACATGATCCTTACCTTCTCCCTATGCCTATACCAGCCTCTCTTAAAGCTGCCCACTGTCTTCAATGAGATTACCTCTTCTGGCAGCACATTCCTAGTGTCCACCACCCTCTCTTTGAAGAAGTGCTTCCTGACCTCCCTCCTAAATCTCCCACCCTCCAGCTTAAGACAGTGCCCCCTTGTGTTATGGTTGCCACTCAGCTTAAAGAGACTCTCCTTATCAACCTTATTTATCCCTTTCAAGTACTTGAAGGTCCCAATCATGTCCCCTCTCTCTCTCTCCTGTCTTCTAGGGAGTATGTGTTCAGTGCCCTCACCTCTCCTCATATGCATATTCCTGCTGACCCATTATCATCTTTGTAGCCCTCCTCTGGACCTTCTCCAGCAGGCTAATGTTCTTTTTGAGGTGTGAGCAACAGTACTGAACTCCAGACTCTAGATGCGGCCTTACCAGTGACCTGTACATGGGCAGTATAACCTCCGGTCTCCTACTACTGATCCCTCCTAGATATGCATCCCAGCATCTTGTTTGCCTTTGCTGCTGCTTTTTTGCACTGCGTGGAGTGCTTCAGGTCACTAGTGATCATCACTCCCAGGTCCTTCTCCTCCTCTGATGCAGATATTCAGACTCCACCCAGGTAGTACTCTATCCTGGTATTCTTGGCTCTAATATGCATTACTTTGCATTTCTTGCCATTGAAGCCAAGCTGCCAGATCCTGGACCACCTCCCCAGCTTTTGCAGATCTTCCTGTAGGTCCTGTATCCCTTCAGCTGTGTCCACTCTCCCACAGAGCTTGGTGTCATCTGCGAATAGGCACATTTGGCCCTTAATGCCATCCCCAATGTCATTGATGAAGACATTGAACAACACTGGCTCCAGCACCAAACCCTACGGGACCCACTGGTGACTTCTCTGGTACCAGATAACTCTCCCCCCCACAACCACCCTCTGGGTTCTGTCCCTCAGCCAGTTTTCCACCCATCTGGCCATCTTTTCCCCAATCCTGAGATCCACCAACTTCCTGATCAACCTTTTATGTGGCACAGAATCAAAGGCCTTGCTGAAATCAAGACAGAGGATGTCTACCACTTGGACCCCTGTCTACTGTCTTAGTGACACAGTCAAAGAAGTCAATCAGATTTGTTTGACATGATCTCCCTCCATGAACTCATGCTGCCTTGCATCCTGCAGACCATGCTCCTCCACCAACCTTTCCTTTAGTATGGTCTCAATTAGCTTGCCCACAATGGAGGTCAGACTGCCTGGTCTGTAATTCCCTGGGTCATCCTTGGGAAAGCTTTTGTGGAGGGCCACTGCATGTGCTATTCTCCAGTCTTGTGGTACCACACCTGTCTCTAGTGAACTATTAAATAGGTCTGCCAGTGGCCCTGCCAGCTCCTCAGTGAGTTCCTTTAGTATCCTTGGAGGTACCCTGTCTGGGCCCGGTGATTTGTCTACCTTCAATGCCAGCAGCCCCACCACCCTCACTCTATCCTCCTCTCACTACATCTGTGTCCCCCCCACTCCTCTTTTCCTTCCTGAAGACACTGGTCCATCCTTCTCCCTGGTGAAGGTAAAACAGAAGTATTTATCTAGTATCTTTGCTTCCCCCCATTATCCTCCACACCTTTCTTAAGCCTAACAGTCCCTTCCCACTTGTCCCTTTTCTCACTTATACAGTGAAAGAAAGCCTTCTCCCCCTTCTTTATTCCTTCAGCTATCTGCAGCTCCTTCTGTGCCTTTGCTCACTGGACTTCCTTACTTGCCTCACTAGTCAACCTTAGGTAATTTTCCCTATCTACCCCTGTCTTGGTCTTCCTGAATTTTCTATAGGCCAACCCCATAACTGAACCAGCTGAGTGCTTTGGCCTTTGTGTTCTTCCCCGATACATAGGAGTTATGTACTCACCATAATTCTTGATCTTCTAGGAATATCTTCACCATTGATTCATACCAATGGGTTCTGTGCTGGAGGCTCTGGGACCCTTCAGGAGCCAAAACTTTTCAGGAGGGCTGGCGCCAAGGTAGGCTGCACGCATGTGCTGCACCATGAGACCAGCTCATGCTGCATGGCTTACCTCAGCACTGGCCCTCAACCGCCTCAGTACCTTATGCACTTAGTCTAATGGCATAAGATAGCCTTTGTGTCCCGTGTAAGAAGGGTCAATAACAAAGAACACAGTGTCTTCACAGCCCAAACCAGGAACAAAGGCAGGAGACCAACAAACAGAAAGAGTGAGCCCAGGGTATGGAGAGTGGGTGCATGAATCAATGGTAAAGATATTCCTAGAAGGTCAAGAATTATGGTGAGTACATCATTTTTATATCTTCCAGGACAATTAGTGGTATGGAAGCAAAATTGGTTAGGGAGATTGATGATGGTAATGATATTGATAGGGCTAATGATCAGCCTTGTTTCAATTTTTCTGAGATAGGGGAACCAGAGGTTTTGAAACTGCTATTAAATCTGAAGGATGGCAAAGAGGGAGGGATAGATATGATTTCATCTACTTTACTAAAATACTCTGCTTCTTATGTGAAGGGTCCCTTAATGGTTTTGTTCAATCTTTCACTACAACAAGGTATTGTATCTGCCTTGTGGAGGGAATCCATTGTGATTCCTCTCTACAAGGGTGGTGATGGATTTAATGTGTCTAATTATAGGCTTATTTCTTTGTTATCTGAAATTAGTAAGCTACTGCAAAAGTATATTCACCAGCAATTACTTGTATATCTTGACAAACAGAGTATACTGCTTGATCAACAACATGGATTCAGAGCTGGTTGATCCACTGTGATGGCGCTGGCCGGGTTCACGGATGCTGTACTGGTGGCAGTGGAGGAAGGTAAGGCCACTGGTGTGGTCTTCGTGGACCTGGCCAGTGCCTTCAACATGGTGAACCATAATATTTTGTTACACAAATTAAGAAAACTAGGAATTAAGGATGTTCAGATAAATTGGTTTTCGAGTTATTTGGCAAAGCGTAGTCAAATAACTAAAGTTAACAGCCATATGTCTCAATCCAGAGAGATAATGGCAGGTATTCCTCAAGGACTGGTGTTAGGTCCTCTTTTATTTTCAATTTTTGTTAACGATTTACCACTTTCTTTTACTAATATTAATAGTTTATTGTATGCAGATGATACTGTGTTTTGGGTATCAGGGTCAAATAGTTAAGAAATTCAGGATTCCCTTCAAAAACAATATGATATTTTTGCAAATTGGATTCAGTTAAATAAATTGGTTATTAATGAAGTTAAAACAAATGTTATGATGTTCATTCGATACTTCAAAAATACTTCAGAAACTTGACCAAATTCATATAGTAGGACTTGGTGGTAATCCTCTCCCTTTGGTTACCATTGTTAAATATTTAGGTTTATACCTGGATCCAAACCTTAGTATGGTTCCTTATTTAGAGAAGTTGGGTGTAAAAATCCATTAAGAAACGTGGCTTTCTTTACAGAAATATTAAATTCTTAACATAAGAAGCTTGTTATACTATAGATAAACAAGTCCTTTTTCCAACATTAGATTATGGAAGTATTACTTTTGCACATTGTAACCAGTTGTTTGAGTCAAAATTCAAAGTTTTGTATAATGATATTTGTAGATTTGCCCTACTTGCCCCATTCAGAACTCATCGTCAGCTTTACTTAAATCTTGGTGTACTTTCTCCAATTAACCATTTAAAATGTATGTTAGTAAATTTTTATTTTTCGGATAAAATGTTCAGGAGATCCCTTGTCTTTATATAAACTAATTGTAGCTAAAGATTGTGGTGGGGTACAAGACAAAATTGTTCAAATCAATATGTTATTCCTGTTTTCAGGTTACAAATGAGTAGGAAAGCATTTTCCTGGTATGCACCATCATTTTTAAATGAATTTGGAGAATTGATTCAAAAAACTCATTCAGATTCTCATTTTAAACATTTATTGTTGAAGTTATATTGTGATACTGTTTGCAATTGTGATTAATCATTTTGTATGTTGTGTAAATGTATTTTTGTATTGTAATGTTACGTGTCAGGCATGGCTGAAAAAGGGCTGTGCCTAGTCCACTTCCTGGTTAAAAATAAAACAAACAAACAATCATCATCATCATTGATTCACATCAATGGGCTAGAGTCCCATGCTCAGATGAAAATCCACCGGGCAAGGCAGTAGGAGCCAGAGCTCACTCAGGACAGAAGGCCATTAAGGATGGTCCTGCCAAAGGAGGCATGCTGCCTGGCATGGACCTCCAGAGCATAGTGATTGATAAAGGTGTGCACTGTGCTCCAGGCGGAAGCTCTGCAAATATCAGCGATAGGTACACAGCAAATCTCTGCCAAGAACGTAGCAACCACTCTGGTGGAGTGGGCATGAATCAGTCCCTCTAGCTTGACCTGTGCCATAGAGTAGCAGTGACAAAGGCAGCTGGCATGCCATGCAGAAATGCATTTGACTGTAACAGGCTGACCTATCCAGTTAGGGTCAAGGAAACGAAGAGTGCTTAGACTGTTGGAAGTCCTTAGTTCTATCGAGGTAGAACGTGAGGGCTCTTTTATTGTCCAGAGAATGGAGGGTGCTCTCCCCTTCACTCTGGAAGTGAGGAAAAGTACGTAGGCAGCACTAGAGGTTGATTTAAGTGAAACTCTGACACCACCTTAGGTAAAAAAAGAACAGTCATGTACTTACTGTAACAGTGGATCTCTGAGAGAAACTTTTTCATCAGGCCTCACCTATGGAACAATAGCCACCAGGCACTAGGACCACATGGAAACTTTTTACAAGCAGTCTGCTAGGGGCCACCCATGTCGACGTCCTACGTTGGCACTTCCCATATAAATATGGGCTGCCCCATCCCTCCTCTGTTCCCTGCCAGAGATCATGCTCAGAGGACCTCCCTCTAGAGAACCAGGATAGAGCTTATGGTTCCAGCCACCAGGTGAGACTGGAAATAGCAGGAAGAATGTCTTGGAGAAAAAGACAGGAGTTATAGAGCTTTACATCTAAGGGGTTGAAGGGTGGAACGGCATGGCCTGATGAAAGAGATTCTCTCAAAGTTCTACTGTTACGTTACTGTTCTATCTTCTTCAATGATATCTCTTTCATCAGGCCACACCTATGGATTGCATACCAATCAGTACTGTCAATTAAACAGTCTGGGTGTCTGCAGCCTGCAGGCCTAAGAAAGGAGGCCATGAAGTACAGCTAGGCAAAAACCTGCCTGTTTTCAAGAGGCAGTGTCCAGACTGTAGTGTTTAGTGAAGGTGTGGACAATATTCCAGGTGGCAGCTACACAAAGTTTTGCAGCTGACACGTTCCTGTAACAGGCAACAGAAGTAGTCAGTTGCCATACCTCTGGTGGAATGACCACAAACACTACCAGGAAGTTCCTTACTGTACTTCCTATAACAAAAAGTGATACAGTTGGCCAGCCATCTGGAAAGGCACTGCTTAGAAACTGGTATGCCCTCTTTCCCAGGGTGAATGAAATAAAAAGCTGTGAGGACTTCCTGCAGTCCTTTGTGTGGTGTATATAGTACCTGAGTGTTCTGTGTAAATATAAGATATGGAGCAATACTTTCCCTGGATTGGCATGCTCAGAAAAATAAACTGGCAGGTGGATAGTTTGATTTACAGTAAACTCAGACACCACCTTACAAAGAAATGTAGGACTGGTATGTAAAGACACCATGTCTATGGGAAATCAAATATAGAGGCTCAAACATTAGAGCCTAGAGCTCTAAAATCCTATGAGCAGAAGTAATAGCAACTAAAAATAACACTTTCCAAGAAAGGAAGCATAGGCCACAAGTCACGACCGGCTCAAAAAGAGCCAAAGTAAGTTTTCTAATGCAAAATTCAGGTCCCAAGCCAGGACTGGATTGCGAATAAGAGACTTTAAGTGCAGAATGCCCCTCAAGAACGTACAAGCCACCTTCAGCCGAGCAGCCATACAACCATCAGTAGGCACACAGAAAGCTGAAATGCCAGCCAAGTGAACTTTGATAGAAGAGTGTTGCAAGTCTGCATCTGACAAGGACAGCAAAAACTCCAGCACCTGATTTACTAGACATGTAAAAGGGTCCAGTTGTTGTGAAGCAGCCCACAAAGCAAACTGCTTCCACTTCACTGAACAAGTGGTTCTGTTGGAAGGCTTTCTGGCAGCCACCAGAACATCAACCATCTTTTGAGACACCCCAAACCTAGTGATGGCTCTGTCTTCAGGAGCCATGCATGGAGATGGAGATGGAGTGACTTGAGGTCCAGATGGACAAGGGTCCCCTGTTCCTGTGATAGTAAGTCCTTGCATGGGGTAGAGGCACTGGTGGTTCCACTGCCAATTGCTGCAGTAAAGGGAACCAGATTGGACAAGGCCAAAGGGGAGCAATGAGTATCAGAGTTGCTCCTTCCATTTGGGCTTAACACCCTCTGGATTAGAGGGAAGGGAGGAAAGACGTAAAGGAACCTCCCCTTACAAAAGAGGACAGGGTGTCTCACCACAAAATTCCAGGCCCTGGAACAAGCGGGCAGAAAAGCAGCAGTTCTGTGTTGTGTGGGGATGCAGAAAGGTCCAACTCTGGATGACCCCACCTGTCGAACAGATCATCTACTACCAAGGTCAGCAGTTCCCACTTGTGCATCAAGGACTGTGGCCTACTTAACATGTCTGCCAAGATGTTTTGGATGCCTGGAACATGAACTGCTGACAGTTCTAGAGCCCAATACCAAACCCTCATTGCGTCCCTGCACAGGGGGTAGGAGTGAGTTCCCCCTTGCTTCTTTAAGAAGTGCACCACACTGATGTTGTCTGTTTGCACCAGCAGATTTCCCAGGCATAGATGGGCCTGGAAGGCTTGTAGACCATACAGAACAGCTCTCATTTCTAGGACGTTTATGTGGAGAGTGCTCTCCACTTTCATCCATGTTCCCTGTGTCTGATGAGGACCCAGATGTGCCCCCCAGCCCAGCCCTGAGGCATCTGTAGTGAGGATCTGATGAGGGGTGGGGATAAGGAAAGGAAACCTCTTCAGCAAATGGCCGGGTTCCATCCACCACTGAAGTATCTTTCAAACCGGAGAGGTTACTAAAACCATCTGCTCTAGGTTGTCGGTGCATTGGTCCCATGGAACCCTTAATGTCCATTGAAGAATACTCATATGCAGTCTGGGCAGTGGTATTGTAACAATGGCTGCTGTCATCAGGTCCAAAAGTCTCAGGAATGTCCTGACTGTGACATACCTGTTGTTGTAGATCATCTAGGTCTGTGCAATCAGGCATTCAGCCCTATCCTGGGGCAGTGTCCAAGACTGCCCCTATGTGCTGCAGGCGCTGACTGGGTCAGGACTGATTTTGGCATAATGACCATGATCCATGGGGCATCGAACAGCTGCCTGGTGTGTAACAGGGTTTGGTAAAGCTGCTCTTTGGAATGAGCTTTGAGAAGCCAGTCATCCAGGTAGGGGAAGACATGTAGTCCTTATTTCCTGAGGGCTGCTGCCACTATTTATTTATGACATTTTGGTAACCGGGTGAGCCCTCTGAGACCAGAAGTTCCTTTTTCAGGGGCGACCCCAGATTAGTTACATACAATACTTACAGGTTACAATATAGCAAGACAGTACATAGATGATTGCACGAGGTACAAACAGTACATAGGAGCAATTAGTTACCATCAACAACAGGTTACACAGTAACCAATTACACATGAATAATATTTCATAGAATTAAAATCAGCAATTAGATAACACCTAGGTATCACAGGTAGTCTAGCATATACAAGTGCATAGGAGCACTTCATCACTAACAACTGGCTGCAGAACAATTTCACAGGTATAACAGTTCAGAGATTGGAGAGTTCATAGGTTCATGGATCCAGTACAGGAGGGGGGATTGAGCATTGACGTGCATGGGTCAGCGGTTACAGCTGCATTGCTAAGCATTTAGTAAAGACCCTGGCACAGATGATAAGCCAAAAGGCAAAACTCTAAACTGGTAATGCTCCCCCTGGAAAAGGAACCTGAGGTACTTCCTCGAGGGGGACATATCTTGATATTCGGGTAAGCATCTTGCATGTCTAGGGAACAGATCCAGTCCCATACTTGCAGTAGTAGTAACAGGCCTTGTAGAGTGGCCATTCTGAACCTCTTGTACTGAATAAACAGGCTCAGATTTCTTCAGTCCAGAATGGGTGGCGCTGAGGGTTGAGGTGCTGGATGCTACACCTCATGCTTCGCCGGCGACCTGAGTTCGGGAGCGGGCTTGGGCGCCGGGGGGGTTGACAGGGGTGGGTGAGGATTGAGTGCCAGCTGGGCTGCTCTCCTCCCAAGGGGGAGGACGGGACATCGCTCAGCATGCCAGCAGCTCCCGGTGGAGACCGGGGGTGCTGCAGCATGCAGGGCAGCACATACATAGCGTGGCTGACGCTTGGCAGGGTTGCTGTGCGCCGTAGCATCAGGGAGATGCACCACACATGGGAAGGGGGAAGCACACACCAGAACAGGGAAAACACCAGTCTGCGGGGTATGCGACAGCACCTGCCTCCATGCCCACTGCCGAGTTTGACCTGCCTGGCCTTCCACTGTCCTCCACCTGGGCTCTCACCCACAAGCAGGAGACCTGACTGTACAGAGCGCCCAAAGAGAAGGGGCCACCGCACCCCGGAAGGGTTAAACTGGGGGTGCAAGTTGTGTGGGTTGAGAGGGAGGAGAGAGGAGGCTCAGGTAGAAAGATTTCAGGCAGGGCAGGAAAAGGCAGGATGCCTGAAAGAGGCTCTGCAGACCATGACTACAGTGAAAAAAATAGGTAAAAAAAAGAATGGGTCTCATCCCCTGTGCATTTTGGGACTAGGAAGTAGTAAGAATAAAGCCCCCTGTTCCTTTGTTCCCAAAGAACTGGTTCTATGACCCTTTTTTTCATCAAGGTGCGTACTTCCTCTAGCAGCACCAATATGTGTCTGGAGGATAGGCCAAAGGGATTGGGGATGGTTTGGGGGTAACTCCAGAAGCTCTAGAACATGGCCGTGTTCTATTATCTGCAGGACCCAAGCATTTGATGTGACCTTCCTCCACTTGTCCAGGTAGAGGGAAAGGTGACCCCCTGCGACCACCACTGAAGGTACTGATAGGTGGAGGTCTAGGAATGAGTCATGCATATACAGATCCTGCAGCTGCAGCCTCACTCCCACCTCTAGGGGCTTTTGAGTGGGCACCTGAGGCAGGGAAAACTGATCCTCCTCTGCTTTTATTTTGTTGTCTGGCTCCTGAACAGTGTCTGTTGTAGGCCAGACAAAAGGACACCATCTACCTACTTCTTGGCTGTGTATGGAAGAGGGGGTGTACTGATTTTAAAACCCTGCCCAAAGCCTGCAGGTTTAAGAGGATATCCTGACAGTCTGCTCTGAATGACTTGTATCCTCTAAATGGGACATTTAAGATGGATTGCTGCACATCATTGGCAAATTCTGCCACCCTCAACCAAGAATGTCTTCTCAAGCAGATACCAGAAGGCATCAGAAATGTTGTAGGTAGAACATAACAGATGGGAGGCAGTACAGCACAGTGATTAAAGGCACTGAGCTGCAAACCTGGAGACCTGGGTTTGAATCCCACAGTCCCCACTTGCATACTGTGTGGTCCTGAGCAAGTCACTTAACTTCCTTGTGCTCCCAGGTCACACCTGGAAACAAACTCTGGCTTAGTGTGCCTTTCCAGGTTAAGCAATTTCCCCTTTCCTTTCCCTTTACCTACATCTTCTTCTGCTTTGGAGTACCCTCTGGTGGGGCTTGGGCCACTGCGTTGACCTCCCTCCGGAGGGTATTCTGGTATTTTACTATATGGATCTGATAATTTGCAGTCCTCAGGCACAAGGTAGCAGAACCAAAGATCCTTTTCCCCAGAACATCTAGTTTCCTAGACTTCTTGTGAGGAGGGAAGAGAACTGAGATGTTTAGGACTTTAGACTTATGGGCTACATTTATCACAACCAAGTCAGCCCTCAGGTTGTCCTCCAACAAATGGGCTTTCCTGAGGGGCCCTGGTACAGCTTATCTGCCTTCCTAGGAATGGCACAAATAATATTTGGCCTGTGCCAGGCAGCCAGGGTAGCATCATCTAGGACAGTAACTAGAGGAGGAATAACAATAGCTGGGGAATCAGGCAATTCTAAGAACTCCACCAAATTCCTCCTGGTGATGCCCTTCTCCTCAGATTCAAACCCCATGCCAGACTGGAGTTGCTGCATCATGGAGATGAATGAAGGGTCTTCAGGAGGGGACCTTGGGGTGTACACAATAGAGTCCTCACTCCCTGTGGAGACGATGGAACTAGACCTTTCTTAACAGCTCTCCACATATTCTTCCTCCTCCTCTTCCTCTTGCATCATGAGGCCAGGGGTTGTATTCCTGATCCTCACTGACTATTTCTGAGGGCCTCAAGAAAGGAACAGAAGAGATTGTCAAAATCCTGGAAGGCAATGAGTGCATTGACCTAACAGGCACTGGGGCTTGCCGGGAGTGCCCTGTTGATGCCACTGTCATGGTAGGAGAAGGAGGTAGCAGGTGCTGCAGCATGTCCGTAGACGAAAGCACTGCTTGCATGTCAGTGCTTGCTTGTACTACAGGCGTGCTCTGAGATGTCATTGGGGATGGCAGAGTCCCTGACATGGATGGACCCTTGCCAGCTGTAATAGGCCTGGCAGTGCTCATAGCTTGTCCCGATCTGGAGAAATCAATGGTCTGAGCAGCTGGTAGTGTCATCACTGAAGCAGTCAGCACTGAGGCGGTCACACTGGCTTGAAGGGGCAACTGAGAATGTACCAGGTAGGATTTCTCCTTGCTCCTCTCCTGGTGCTTATTGCTTATGTTGCCCCATGGTTTTCTCCCAGGACTTTGCAGAGTGAGAGCTTGAGGAATGGGCTTGCAATGTAGTGCAGCCCTTTTCCTTGAGCTCTTTCTCCATCCTGGCTACCTGCTGCTTCAGAAGGTGGGTTTCCAGGGTGTTCTACCTGTGTTGCCGGGTAGCTGTATTAAACTTGAGACAAAGTTCACAGGCCTTCACATTACGGGCCGTGCTGAGGCAGTGTACTCGGACATCGTGCAGGTCACCCGAGTAAATCTTTTCACTGCATTTACAGTATTTAAAGAACTTAGCAGGTTCTTTAGACAATGTACATGATGACAATGATCACTTCTAAAAAGTGATAGTGAACTAGGGAGAGACAAATTTCAAAAACACTGATTAGCAGTCGACTGTAGCAGTGGCGTCTCCGTGGAGGGTCCGGTGAGTATGGTCAATGGCAGGAAAAGAACTGAGGAGGGAAGGAGCCACCCATGTTTATATGGGAAGTTGCCAATGTGGGATGTCATCATGGACAGCCACTAGCAGATGACCTGTAAAAAGATTCCATGTGGTCCTAATGTCTGGCGGCTACAGTTCCATAGGTGTGGCCTGATGAAACAGATATCCTTGAAGAAGATCTTGGGATGTGTGCGGAGTACCACTGTGTCTCTGTATAAAGAGGATCTGTGACCAAAGCATGAATTTCTGATACTCTGTATGCAGAGGTGATGACCACTAGAAAAGCAGTATCTTACTTCGAGAGGGCTCTTGCAGTAGGTAACCACTTTGAGGACTGCACCCCCTGGCGTCAGGACCACATGGAAACTTTAGCTAGCAGTGTCTGATGGGGGACCTCCCACTGATGTCACTTGACCAATGTCAGCATGACACTATATAGTGGGCAGTCCCCACACCCATGTTTCAGTTCTTTGCCGCTGTTGACCTGAGCACGTCGGGCTTCGCAGAGATTGTCGCTACAGTTCAACCACATATTTTTGGGATTAGTATCCATCCTTTTCTATCTTTAGTGCTAAAATCTTAATTTGTGCATGTCATCACTGTCTTCCACCAAGTCACATAAAAATAGGTGCTTTTCATGCGTTGCACAGCTACCGCACAAAGACTCTCACTCGCTCTGCCTTTTCTGCTTAGGCATGAGCACAAGGTCAAGGCTTGTGAGGCCTGTTCCAGCTTCAGCCAGGCCGCACGGAAGTGCTGACAGCAGGCCGTCGAAGTCCATATATTGAAAAAGAAAATGGACACAATGGAAAAAGAGCTCCAGAAGCTTAGAAGCGCTTCCTCCTCTCCTACAGACTCCCATAAGCACAAGAAAAAGGAGAAAGAGAAGCACCAGGACCAGGATTGGTCCCCCTCTCACACGCGGCTGCCCTTGGGCCCCTCTGGTGACCAGCAACTCTCTTCCTCTGGAATGTCGGCTGCTGCACTGAAGTCTGCCCCGCCCTCTCAAGAGCAGCCCTTGGATCCCCTGGTGCCACTAGTTATAGTAGCCGCAGACGCCTCAGCAGAGTCCTATCTTTCCGCTGCCTAGGCCCATTTTCATCAAGAGGGTTCATGCAGTCTGGTGAGCTAACAAGTCGCCTCATCAGGTCTCTGATGAGTGCCTTGCCCAGACTGTTAAGTCAGACACCAGGCTGTTAAGTCAGGCACCGGGGTCTCCAGCGCCCACCTGGTCACAGTTAATAAGTCGGTTGTCAGACCTTCTGATGTCCACCCGACCGATCAGCTCTCATCAGGGTCCAGCGTGGGCCCTGAAGATGTCCAGTTGCTGGATTTCTCTCAGCCTTCACTGGTTGGGTCTCCCCACTAGGTCACCCCCTCCTCTGCCCTCCCCAGATCAATGAGGTGTGGAGGATGGGGGTCGTCTGTCAGGTGATACCTTTCCTAGTTCACCTTCAAACTTGATGTCGAATCTCCCAAGCAACCCTCTGGGCCCCTCCCCACTGGTTCCTCCTGCAAAGACACTGGCATCAACTCAGGGCTTGCCTCCCACCTTTCCAGCATCCGACCCGGTTTTTCTGGGTCCCTCTGGGCCAGGTTTCAGGCCTCCTTGGGCTCTCCTTTGGGTCACATGGTACTGCCATCGGGACCCCCATATTGTTACTCTCCATCAGTTCACCCAACACCACATTAAGCACCTTGCATTCCTTGGAGTATACGTCCGCTTACTCTTTACCCGGTTACTCAGCACATATGTACCATACACAGGGCAACCCGATGCTGGGGTTACCTTTGGGATATCCACCGGTCTACCAGCCTCCTCCACCTCCTCCTCAGCCTCAGGCAAACTTCCAGGCTATCCTCCAATCCTGGTGGTCTGAGACCAAGGTTCAGCTTGTCTTGGAGCTGGATAGCCGGCTCCCCCTGAGGGATGTTATCTGGGTTCCGTTGAACCATACATCTGGATCCATTCCTACACCAGACCCACTTCAGTTGGTGTCAGGCCTAATTGAAGAACCTTTGGCTAGGCTAACAATGGACAAAACCTATCCTAGCCCTAGGGAGACCTCTCGTTTCAACGTCTGATCTTCAGAGTCCTCGGATCCTGGCTCGGATTCAGACTCCTCTTCCTCTGCGGTTTCAGAGTTTGAAACTCCTCCGTCAGAGGACCCTAAGCCTAGAGAGTCCCTAAATCCACACCTGAGGACCCTTCTTTCGCAGACCTCCTCAAAAAGATTGTGGAGGTCTACAAGTGGAAATTGGATGCACTGGATCCTAAGCGCCAAAGACTGGCTGAACACCTGGACATTCAGGGGACAGCCCTTGTCCTTACACCTCCTTGATTGAAGCCACATGAAGATCTGGCCTCCACCATTTGGATGATGCCTTCTTCCATAGGGGCAGTAGCCAAAAAAGTGGACAGGATGTACAGAACACCAGAGGGTAAAGATCACCTGAGCGCTCACCCCAAGGTGGACTCTGTAGTTATTACGGTGACTCATGACAGATCCACTAAGCCGACACACATGAGCACCTCCTCTCCTGATAAGAAGTCAAGGCAGCTGGATCAATTTGGGAGGAAATCTCATTCTTCCTCCACTTTGGTCATGCGTGTCTTGAACTGTGTGGAGCATATGTTTGTCTACCAGAAGTCTCTTTTCCATCAGCTGGAACTTGTTGTTCAGACTAGGCTGGATTCAGAGTCCAAAACTATCTTGGCTGAGACTATTAGGTCCACCAAGGTTGCCTGTTGCCATTCACTAAGGGCTAACTATGATGCTGTGGACTCCTCGCCCAGAGGCTCTGCCATGGAAGTCTGCCTCAAGAGGTATTCCTGGCTAAGGGTGTCTGGTTTAGCACCTGATGTTCAGGCAGCCATCCAAGATACTCCCTTTAGGGGCACTGTCCTCCTCGGAGGTGATGCCCAAGACATCACCAGCCTTTAGGACACGGGCAAGGCCTTATGACTGGTCCACACTACGTACCGCCCTAGATTTAAGGCCAAGCAGCCATTTTGTCGACAGGCTAAGTGGCAGATGAAGCAGCAGCAGACAGCCAGACATTGAGCAAAATGTTGGGCACCTTTAACAGCAGCTGCCTCTCCTGCCAAAGCTCAGAGGGCCTCCGTCGCGGCCCTCCCCAACCCTCCCTCCATCTCTTGACTCACAGTCCACCCCCCCTTCTCTTGGAGGGGCCGGTAGGCAGAAGGTTCTCCAGTCACATGCCGGGGTGGGAGGCAGTAACCGTGGACTTGTGGGTCCTTCAGTTGATCAGACAGGGTCACACTCTAGAGTTTCTAGAGAAACCCCAAGACAGGCCTCCAGAGGTGTCTCATTATCCAAGGCTGCACATTCCTCTCTTAAGGGAAAAAATTAGGGCTCTTTTGTAAAAGGAAGCAATAGAGCCTGTTCCATCAAACCAGTAGGAAAGGGGTATTACTCCCAGTTCTTCCTGGTCCCGAAAAGACAGGAGATTTGCGTCCCATCTTGGACCTCAGCTCTTTAAACCTGTACATAGAGTACAAACGGTTTTGAATGCTGGCCCTTCCAGGTCTGCTGCCCCTCCTGCACAAGGGACAGTGGCTCTGTGCTGTGGATATGCAGGATGCCTACCTGTGTATCCCAGTTTTTCAGGCCCATCATGCTACCTCAGGTTCGCCTTCAGGGGTAGCATTACCAGTTCAAAGCCCTCCCCTTCAGCCTGTCCTCAGCACCTTGGGTTTTTACCAAGTGCCTTGCAGTAGTGGCAGCGGCCCTGAGGCGCCAGGGCCACTATGTATTCCCCTACCTCGACGACTGTCTTTTGTCAGTCCCACTGAGGGAGCAGTTGGAACTTTCCCTCTCAGCTACCCTGGCCCTTTTTGGGCAAGTGGGGATTACTGTTAACTTTCCCAAGTCCCAACTTGCCCCTTCCCAGTGCCTCTAGTTTATTTGGGCCGTGAGGGATACTGCCCAGGGTATGACTTTCCTCCCTTTGGACAGGATGGAAACTTTGCAGAAACAGGCTTCTCTAGTAGCCTCCAGCAGGTGGGTCATGGCCAGGTCAGTTCTCCAACTCCTTGGCCTTATGGCAGTGGCCATCCCCACTGTCCCTCTGGCCAGGCTCCACATGTGAATTTCACAGTGGACACTCAGAGCACAGTGGAATCAGAGGTTGGACGACCTAGGCCACATGGTCATGGTCTCCAGTTCGATGCAGCGTGATCTTCTATGGTGGCAGGATCTTAATAACCTCACCAAGAGGGTCCCATTCCAGTCCCCTCCTGCCACCCAGACCCTTACTACAGATGCGTTGGGGTTGGGCTGGGGTGCTCACTTGGAGAACCACAGGACTCAAGGGCTATTGTCCCAGTTGGAGCTCTCACTGCACATAAACATGCTGGAGATGAGGGCAGTGCTGTATGCTCTTCAAGCCTTCCAGTATTTGCTTCACCAGGGCCCACTATTAGTCCAGTCGGACAATATGTGTGTAGTCTGGTGCCTCAACAGGCAAAGGGGCACTCGTTCGCATCCCTTCTGCAGGGAGGTGATGCGGTGTGGAATTGGGCAGTTCTACATCGAATTCACTTCACAGCTGTTCACGTTCTGGGCATGCAAAATGTCCTAGCAGACAGTCTCAGTCACACCAGAGTAAGAGTCCACGAATGGGAGATCAAGCAAGAGATGATCAAACTAAGAGAGGTGGTGGCTGAACCTCTGGCTATCCTGTTTAGCCGATCACTGGAATAGGACCCTCTTGGTGAGGTTATTAAGATCCTGCCACCATAGAAGATCGCGCTGCATCGAACTGGAGACCATGACCATGTGGCCTAGGTCATCCGACCTCTGATTCCACTGGAAGTAATAAGAGTTGATAAAGCAATGGGGCCAGATGGGGTGCACCCCAGGGTCCTTAAAGAACTAAGAGAGGTGGTGGCTGAACCTCTGGCTATCCTGTTTAGCCGATCACTGGAAACAGGGGAGGTACCCAAAGACTGGAGGACAGCAGATGTAGTCCCCTTATACAAAAGTGGGAACAAAGAGGAAGCAGGGAACTACAGACCAGTCAGCCTCACCTCGGAGTGGGGAAGATCATGGAAGCACTACTGAAGGAGAGATTGGTGGAACATCTGGTTGTCAATGGACTACAGGACCCAAGGCAGCATGGTTTCACCAGGGGGAGGTCATGTCAGACCAACCTCATTGAATTTTTTGACTGGGTGACTAGGGAGGTGGATCAGGGGAGGGCAGTGGACATGGCCTATCTGGACTTCAGCAAGGCCTTTGACACTGTGCCACATTGAAGACTATTACACAAACTGGGGAATATGGGTGTGGGCAGGACAGTAGTGTGGTGGGTAGGTAACTGGCTGGGTGGCAGGACACAGAGGGTGGTGGTAAATGGCTGTCACTCCACAGAGGGAAGAGTGACCAGTGGGGTACCACAGGGATCAGTGATGGGACCGGTCCTATTCAACATCTTCATCAGTGACATTGTGCAGGACCTAGAAGGCAGAATTTCACTGTTCGCTGATGACACAAAGCTCTGTAACAGAGTAGACACACCAGAGGGTGTAGACAGAATGAGAAGCGACCTGCAGAAACTTGAAGAATGGTCAGGGTTTGGCAGTTGAAATTCAATGCAAAGAAGTGCAAGATAATGCATATGGGGCACAAAAACCCTGGCACAATATATCAGTTGTGGGTGAGGATATAGCATGCACCAAGCAGGAAAGGGATCTTGGGGTTGTCATCTCTGATGACCTCAAGGTAGGAAACAGTGTGACAAGGCAGCAGGTAAAGCAAATAGGATGCTGGGATGTATAGGCAGGGCATCACCAGCAGGAAAGGGAGGTCATAATTCCGCTATACAAGACAATAGTGAGGCCCCACCTGGAGTACAGTGTACAGTTCTGGAGACCATACCTACGTAAGGACATAGACAGGGTAGAGAAGGTTCAGAGGAGGGCAACAAAGATGGTGCATGGATTGCATCACAAGTACTATGAAGACAGGTTGAAGGAACTGAACATGTACTCCCTGGAGGAGAGGAGGGAGAGAGGGGATATGATAGAGACATACAAGTATCTTACAGGGAGGAACAGGGTGCAGGAAAACACTATTTTTAAATGATAAAGATGTTCCAGGACTAGAGGGCATGGGATGAAGTTGGAGGGAGGACGATTCAGAGGAAACATGAGAAAGAATTTCTTCACAGAATGGGTGGTGGACAAGTGGAACACCCTGCCAGAGGAAGTGGTGGGGGCTGAAACAATCACGGGATTTAAGAATGCATGGGATAGACATAAAGGAATTCTGGAGGTCAGGAGTAAGGGGCAACAGACTTCTAGGAAAACAAACTGAACTTACAAGCTCAAATGGGCAGACTGGGTGGGCCATAGGCCCTTATCTGCCGACACTGTCTATGTATCTATGTAACACATTTTCGACCTATGTGGTCATCCAGACTTGGATCTGTTCGCCTACCCATACAATACAAAACTCCCATTTTTTGCTCACTTGCTCCCAGGCATGGTGCTTTCTGGTGAGACGCGCTATCTCTCTGCTGGATAGGGAAGTTTTTATATGCCTTCGCTCCCTTTCCAGTTCTGCAGAGGGTGCTGCTCAAGCTTCAAGTGGAGAGGGGATCAAATTTTTTAATTTTTTTATTTTGAAATCTTGGATAGCACAAGTGGGCGGATGCTCGTTAATTGGTTCCACGTCAGTTAACAAGTACAAAGTGATACATAAACATTCAGGTACAGAGTGGTTCGGTAGCAAATATACAAACACATGTTACAGTACAACAATACAGATAAAGTTCATGGTTACACTATACTGAGGCATTGTACAATGTATTCCACATCAAGGAGACACAAAAATCAGTAGAGTAGACAGAGGGAAGAGAAGGGGGGGAGAAGATGGAGAGGTAATGATAAGAAGAAGGGGTGGGTGGGGTAGAAGGTGGAGGGATAGGGGTAGGGGTAGGGAAGAGAGGCGGGGGGTGGTAGCACCATGGGAGAGGATGGTGGGTCAGTGAAGTGCAAGGTCAGGGCTACCCCAGTGGAACAGTGACAGGGTTAAGAAGTGCTAGAGAGTTAGTGTAGACTACGGCAATGGGATTACGGACTTGAGGTGGGATTTAGTGGGGGCAGGCACAGGTACCCATGGTGAGAAGGTCTTGGTGCAGTTTGTGTTTAAAAGAGCCAATTGTTGTTGCATCACAGATGTCCTGAGGTAGCACATTTGTCCAGAGGGGGGCCTGATACGAGAAACCCCACTGAGCCAAGGTAGTGCAGCACCTTGGCACATGGAATACCTGAGAGGCAGCGCTTCTGGTTTGCTTTGTGCTCTGGGAAGGGGTCAGTAGGTTCCAAACTCCTGGTGGAAGATGGTTTAAGGAGGCTTTTTTGGCAAGGAGGCAGGTTTGGTACCTGATTCTTCCACTGAGCTGTAGCCAGCCAGCCATGGTATAGAGATCACAGGTGTGTGTGTCTAGCAGCACCTGTGAGGAGATGGCAGGCTTTATTTATTGTAACTGAGATGCGGTGGAGGGCTGTACCTCTTGCAGATCCATAGATCACCAGCCCATAATCGATGAGTGAGATGATTGAGCTATTGATGACAGTGCTCAGGGCTTCATGTGTGAGACAGTGCCTGTGCCGATACAGGATCCTGATTCTGGTATTGAAGGCCCTAGCAGTAATGTCGATGTGCTCGACATATGATAGGGTGCAATCGATAGTGATGCCTAGGTATTTGAAGTGCCAAACAAGTTAGAGAGTAGCAGCCCCAACATTCATAATTGCAAGTGGGAAGGCTCTGTGTTGTGGGGTGGAGAACATCATGGTCTTGGTCTTTTTATAATTCAAGACCAGTCTAAGGTCCTTAAACCACTGCTCCGCAGATGCAAAGCCACTTTGTCGATCTGTCTCAGATGTTCATGGTGTTGACTGCTGGTTAATAAAACCGCATCATCTGCGTAAAGGAGCATTTGACACAAGCTAGAAGCCGGGAGGTTATTTAAGAATAAACTGAACAGCAGTGGTCCTAATATGGATCCTTGCGGTATACCAGATATGCCAGGTCTGCTGTCAGAGATCACATCCCCTATGCTAACCTGCTGATAGCGGTTGCTCAGGTAGCTAGAAAAGCAGCCCAAAGTTTCAGAGGAGAGCCCAGTGTCAGCCAGTTGTCTGAGGAGGAGCCTATGATGCACCATATCAAATGCCTTTGATAGGTCAATGAATGTGGCTGCTACCAGGAGGCCTTGGTCTAATGCGTGGTGGATGTACCCCGTCAATTCTAGCAAGGCCGTGATGGTGCTGTGGCCATCCCTGAACCCGTGCTGTTCAGGACACAGTAGTTGATGGTGGTTGAGGTACTACACAAGTTGACTGGCCACGATCTGTTCTAGGGCCTTGGAGAGTGGGGGGAGTATCGAGATTGGTCTATAGTTATTGTGCAGGGTCCGATCTCCACTTTTGTGCACCAGGGTAACTGTCACAGATTTCCAGCGTTGAGGGAATTATGAGCGACAAAGCGAAAGGTTTATAATTTGTGTCAGCGGGCTAAGAACTTCCTCAAGTGCCAGGCTAACATATTTTAGGTCTAGGGAGTCCCCACTGCATCTTGACTTCCCTAGTACCTATTCCAGGTATATTCTGGCATCGGCTTCAGAGACTACTTTAAAGTGAAATAGTGGTTAGTTATGGGGAGGCAATTGTTTCCCCTTGTGGGTCATTTGTGGTGAGGGGATTGAAGAAGTTAGCAGGAAGCGCGCTGCTTAGGTCCATGAAGGAATGATTGAGAGAGTTGGCAGTGAGAAGAGGGTCTAAGGACGGCACCCCATCGATTGTGAGTATAGCTGGAGCATTTTTGGGGTCTTTCCCAGTGATGTCATTGAGGTTGTCCCAAAAGGATTTGCTGCTATACCACAAACTGGTGAGAGCTTCTTTGTAGGTGCTTTTTGCACGACGGATGGCTTTCGGCAACCATTTCATGCTTGTTTGTACCGTTGGATGTTTGTTGTTGAGCCATGTGCTCGTGCCACTTGCCAGAGATGATCTCTTAAGGAGAGTTGCTGTAGCAGATCCGGAGTAATCCAGGCGTTGTAGTGTCCTTTGACTGATCTTGTTTTTATCAGGCCACGCTTGTCACAGACAAAATTGAATTTGGTTATGAAGAGGTCAAGGGCTACATCTACGTCCTTGGCTTCATACAGGTCAGACCAGTCTTGGTACTTGAGGTCTGTCTTGAGTAGCTGTAGATGGCCTTTTAGAAGGACATGGCTTGATATATTTCTGGCAGAAGGTTTGCTGTAGTTGTTATTCCATGTGCATGTGACAGGGAAGTGGTCACTCAGAGAGTCTGGGAGAACAGTAATATTATCGATATGTGCAGGACGGTTAGTGAGTATCCAATCCAGCAGGGTGCTGGTGCCGGTTTTGTAATTGACTGTTGTTGGAGATTCTATCATCTGGGAGAAGTGGATGGCAGACTAGGTGTCCTTGATACTGGCAGATGATGGTGAGAGCCAGTTGATGTTGGTCACCCAGAAGTATAATTTCTGTGTTGAGGCTGAGGGTACTGATATAGTCCATAAGGTTGCTGGTGCCAGCTGTGGTCTGTTTAGGTGGGATGTATACTGAGAGCAGGGTGAGCACTGTATTGTGTGCACCTAGGATCAGTTAGATGTGGCTTGTAGGCTGTCACACATGCTGGGGGGCAGGCCATCCCCCTGCAGATAGCCTTTGGTGTATATGACACAGCCACTGCCTCTTTTGGTTCATGGTTCTGAATACCCTGTTTTGGCCTTGCCAAGTTTGGGTTCCGCTTCTTCAGCAGCTTGCAGTGGAGCCTCCTGTCCTCCTACCTCTCTGCCACAATCTCCTGACTCAGGAGAGGGGCACACTGGTCCATCCAGGGCTGAAGTCCCTTCACCTTCATGCGTGGCACCTCATGACATAGCTGCTTCATGTTATGGAGTTTCCTTCAGAGTGGCTCAGGTTCTTGTATAGGCCAGAAAGCCTTCTACGAGGATGACATATGCCATGAAATGGAAGCGTTTTTCCATTTGGGCCACCTTGAAGGGTTGGGATTCTTTTCTGTGCCCCATTCCTCAGGTCATGGAGTATCTACTAAACCTCTCTGACCTGGGCCTGAGTTAGTCTTTGCTGAAGGTTCACCTGTTTTCTATTTCTGCCTACCACACCTTAGTGGAGGGCAAAGCTGTGGCTCAGCTGGAGGTTTCCAAAATGTTCCTGAAAAGGATCCTCCATCTAAAACCCCCGGTGCGCAATCCCGTGCCACCTTGGGATCTCAACTTTATTTTTTGAAAAACTGACCTTTCCTCCTTTTGAACCAGCTGGTAGTTGCGATATGTGCTATTTATCATAGAAAGTGCTCTTTTTAGTTGCAGTAACTTCTGCTTGAAGGATTTCCGAGCTTCAGGCCCTGATGTGTAAGGAGCCTTATCTAATTTTTCACAGAGACTGGGTGGCTCTGCATACCAATCCTCAGTTGTTACCGAAAGTGGTTTCTGAGTTCACATTAAACCAGTCTATTCAACTTCCAGTGTATTACCCTGAGCATTCCAATCGGTGGGAGGGAGGTGATTCTGCATGCCTTAAACGTTCACAGAATCTTTCGTTATTATATCAACAGAACCAAGTCTGTCTGGAAAACAGATCATCTTTTTGTTTCTTTTGCACCCAAGAGAGAGGATGTGGCAATTTCCAAACAGTGTATATCCAAATGGTTGGCAAACTGTATTATTTTCTGTTACCAGAAGTATAGTAAAACCCTCCTGAGGGAGGTTAATGGGCATTCTACCAGAAGCATGCCTGCTTCTACTGCTTTCTTTAGGAATGTGTCAGCTGCTGATATTTGTACGGCGGCCACTTTGAACTCCATCCACACTTTCACCAAGCATTACAGTCTGGACATTGCCTCTAGGCACAGGGCTGGCTTTGGACTAGCTGTCCTCCAAGGGCTCCTGTCCTAAACTCTCTGCTTTTCTGCAGACCTTTTCTGCCTCCCGTGTTTCAGTTCCTTCTGAGTCACACTGCTTGGGACTGTCCTCAAGGTGATTACCTACTGCAAGAGCTCTCGAAGTAAGATAAGTGATTGGCAAGAGCTTTTACTATAACAGTAGATCTTCGAGAGAGGCTGTTTAGAATGTAACCTTTTTCCCCTCCTTCCCCCATCTTCTGCTGCTCTTTTCTCTTTCATTTTATGTTGGCTTCAAGTGCCTCTTTTTTTTGTCCTCCTGTTGCTCCCTTGGGAGGTCTCCTACAAGAGAACTGGAAGGTGAGCGTGGGGACTGCCCACTATATAGTGTCACGCTGATGTGGGTCACGTGATGTTGGTGGGCGGTCCCCCATCAGGCACTGCTAGCTAAAGTTTCCATGTGGTCCTGATGCCAGGGGTCGCAGTCCTCAAGGTGATTACCTACTGCAAGAGCCTCTCTCGAAGAGCTACTGTTATGGTAAGTTCTTACTTAACTGTACTTTTCCAAGTTAGGATCTTCAGGTCACATGTAGCTATGGACTCAAAGTGCTTACAAGTGAGCATGTCCAATGCAAGATTGATATCCCAGGTGGCTACAAGTTTCCTGACTGGAGGCTTCATGTGTAAAATGCCCTTCAAGAACCTCTTAAACATAGTTCTGTAGTCCTGTTAGCACTTATCATAGTTCGACAATGTGCTGTGAATGTAAGATCGATGTTATCTAATTATTGTATAACTGCTTATTGTCCTCATGTAATCTGAATGTGAATGTGAATTTGATTGATGTCTTTTTAACTATTGAATAACTGCTTTTTGTCCTCATGTAATCTCCTCTGTAACTATTTTTTTAGTGTATATAATCCCTTGTAACCAATATTATTGTCTGCATAGCACTTTTACATTCAGTAACACCCGTGTTTTGCTGCACTTGATCCTCTGTACCCTTCCCCAAGGATACAGCTGGAAATGAGCAATTTGCTCAGCATGTCTTTGTGGTGAAACTTTAAATAAATAAATAAACAGAGGGAGCTGGGCTAGAGAGAGGTTCTGAATGGGCTTGTGGTACACTGAAACAGCACACAGATGGACCTTAACTGTAGAGTATTGCAACCCTGCATCAGAGAGGTCCAACAAGTACTCCAGAATGTTGTCTGATGGGCATCAGAATGAGTCCATATGGTGTTTAAGGCACAGAAAAAAACGTTTTCATTTGGCTGTGTAGGTTTCCTGGTGGAGGGCTTATGAGCAGCCAGAAGGATCTTCAGAGACCCTCTGAGATACTTTATACCTGCTCACTTCTATCTCTTCAGGAGCTATGCCTGGAGGTGAAGGGAATGCAGACTTGGGTGGACCAGGGACCCCTGTGTCAGTAGGTGTGTCCTGAGACGGAGGGCTCTCGGAGGACTGACAGCCTGTTGAGCAGGGATACTATCTATCCAAGCCAAAAAGGGCCGATCAGAATCATCTTGCCCCCATGTGCCACCAGCTTGAACAGTACCCTCTGAACTAGAGGGACATGTGGAAATATGTACAGAATAAGATTTGTCCACCGCAACCTGAATGCATCCTGACCGAAAACACCATGTTCTGGATTTTTGGAGCAGAATTGAGTCAGTTGGCATTGAGTGCGGATGCAAAAGGTCCACATCTGGGGTTTCCCAGTAGTCGAATAGAGATTGCACAATGTCTGGTGCTGACGACCACTCATGAGGATCAGCTTCTGTTCGGCTGAGCTCGACTGCCAGTGTTCTGAGTCCTGAGAGGTAAACTGCATGGATCAGAATGTCCTGTTCCAGACCCCATTTTCACACTCTCATCACCTCTCTGCAGAGAGGGTAAGAGTGTGCTCCTCCTTGTTTGTTGATGTAGTACATGACAGACTTGTTTTCTGTCTGGAGAAGAACTATCTTGTGACTGACAAAGTCCACAAGAGACCGCAGGGCGTAGAGGATTGTGCTCTCATTTCCAACACACTGATGTGGAAATGGGACTCTGCAGGGCTCCAAACTCCCTGAGTGTGGTGGCCCTGACAATGGGCTCCCCACCCCAGCAGAGTGCTTCAGTGCTGAGGGTTACATGAGGCTCTGGCTGAGAGAAAGGGAGACCTTGAAGGAGACTGTCCTCCTGTGTCCACCTTGCAATCAATCGAAGCAGCGGTTTCTTCATTTTGATGGAGTAAGACTGAGGATGCATTGCTGGAGACCACTACATGCTGAGCATCCACTGGGCTGTCCTCATGTGGAGTTGAGCCACAGGCACCATGAAGACAGAGGAAGCTATGAGGCTTAACATGTTGCATGGAGTGAGCCTGAACAGACTTGTGCTCCATGAAGAAATGAGCCATCTGAAGGATGGCTTTCCTTCTGTCCTCTGGAAGAAAGGACCTTGCCCTGGTGGTCTCCAGAAAGGCCAATATGAAGAGGAGCTGCTGAGGGGGCTGAAAACTGTGACTTTTCAAGATTCAACAGGATTCCCATGGAGGTAAGAATCTGAGAGGCTGTGCTGCCACTGCTCGTTCCGTCTCCTGCTTGGATGGACTGGCTAGTAACCAGCTGTACAGATAGGGAAAAACTTGGAGCCTGAGTTTTCAAAGGTACACCGTGAGAACAGTAAAACACTTTGTAAAGACTCAAGGTGCCAATGATAGCCCAAAGGGCAGGACCCGGAACTGATAATGCTGACCCAGTACCACGAAGTGGAGAAACCTGTGGTGGCTGGGGTGGAACAGGATATGCTGGTGAGCATCATTCATACAAATCGGCCTAAAAGGCAAGACCCTTACCATCGCCACAACCTACCTGCGCCCCAAGAAAGTCAAGGAAGGCCTTCCTCTTGTTATGGAAGAAATTAGCGCACTCAGAAAGGGCTCAGAACTCATCTTGACTGGTGGCTTTAATATTAACTGGTTATGTAAGGAGACAACACCCTCCAGAGACCTAATCACCTCCCACAATCTCACGCAACTTGTAACTCACCCCACCAGGCAGAACTACAAAGCTGGTACCAGCACCCTCATTGACTGGGTCTTAGCTAGCTCACCGACTTGATTCTCCGAACTCAGGGTTCTCCCGGATGTGCTGTGACCACTCCTCAGTCTCCTTTATATGGACCACTAAACTTGCCAAAAGCCCACCCTGCCTCATCGAGAACAGGGTTCTGCGGAAAGGCAAACTTGGATCCTTCAAATTGGTCCTGTCTGCTCACAACTGGTCCCCATCAACAAGGCACCCACGCTGGACCAGGCCCTTCGTTTTCACTGGGCTTCAGTTCCATCTGTGATATATCTATGCACCATGCACAAAACGGAAAATTGGGGAGGTTAATGGCTGGATTGATGGCAAGCTCTCTCCCTCCTAAAGGAGAGGACTGCCTCTGGGCAAAAGCCTTAAACTCAGGCAGCAAGCATGACCTACAGTGCTGCTAAAACAGCTAGAAATCGGTGCACCAAACTTATCAGGCTTGCAAAAGCCAGTTTCCATAAGACCCAGCTTAATAATGCATGGGGAGATGGAAAGAGGTTTTGGGACAACATCAAGAACATCCTTGGTAAAGATCAAAAGCAGCACCCTAAGATGCTCAACTTTAATAACCCATCCTCCTCAGATCCGCTAGCCATTGCTGATGCCTTTAACCAGGACTTTACAGACCTGTCCTCAGTGCTGCCTCCAGACTACCTTCTGCCTGTGGAGGACCAAGGTTGCACCAACCTGCTCATAACTAACCACCCAGCCTTCTACTTTAAGAAGGTGATGGTGAAGGAGGCCATAACGATGGTCAGGAAAGTCCTAGGCAAAACCAGATTGGGGAGTGACAGGCTAGACATGAAGTTACTATCTTTCACCCTTGATATTCTTATTATGCCCATAACAATGCTATTTAATAAATCCTTGGCCCTAGCTCAATTTCCAGAGGTATGGAAGCAAGCCCTGGTAACTCCAGTGCATAAAAATGATGACAAGGCACTGGTGTAAAACTACAGGCCAATATCTATCCTCTCCCCACTATCCAAAGCTTTGGAAAAAATCATGGCAAGTCAACTCACAGAATACCTCAATAAGTACGATCTGCTCTGCCCAAACCAACACGGCTTCAGGCAAAAACACAGTACCACCACGGCAGTGCTGGAGTACACTGACTATGCGCACAAGGCGCTGGATGAAGGCAAATTGGTGGGGTCCATCTTCATTGACCTCACCAAAGCCTTCGACACCGTCAACCACTCTCTACTAGTACTCCAGCTCCAAAGATTGGGGTGTGGCACCAAATGCCATGAATTGGTTCAATGACTATCTAACACACAGGAGCCAGCGAGTCAAAATCGGGTGGACGTTTTCCAGCTCCAGAGATGTACTCCTAGGAGTCCCTCAAGGATCAATTCTAGGGCCCCTGCTTTTCAGCCTCTTTGTAAATGACCTACCCACAGCCTGTGACACCAAACTTATTCTGTATGTGGATGATGCCATGCTGCTGAGCAGCAGCACCTCTCAGGTTGCCCTACAGACAGAACTACAGAACTCTTTCAATAAACTTGAGGACTGGTTCAGTAGGTAAAAGCTGCTACTAAATTACAAGAATACCAAGGCCATGCTACAATCCAACCCCTACAACAAACATAAGCATGCTCCTCTCTCGTAATCACCAACAAGGCTGGTGAGCAGATTGAGCAGGTGCACTTGTTCAAGTACCTTGGAGTCACCACTGATGACTCTCTCATTTATACGCACCACGTAGACTCCCTTGTCAAAGTGGTAAACACAAAGATTGGGGTCCTCTATAGGCATAAGAAATCCCTCACCCAGGCACTCAAGATCTCAGTCTCAGCTCCATACTCTCCATGATAGACTACAGGCTGGTGGTCTATGGAGCTGTTACTGATACGGTGCTACAGGGTCCCAATTGCACTCAATAAGGCATGTCACCTCACCCTGTGTGCAGATCACTACACTCATACTTGCACCCTGTATGAGCGTACAAACTGGCTTAGCCTGAAAGACAGGATCAAATACCAAACTTGCCTCCTGGGAAAGAAGGCACTCCTCAGAAAAACCCCACCCTGTATAGGAAACCTGCTCGAGGCTTCTCTCTCAACACACACCACCAGACGGAGGAAGAATGGAGCACTGCCCATACCATTCCGCAGAACCTCACTAGGGCAGAGTGCTTTCTCCTATCGGGCCCCCCTCTGGATAAATGAACTCCCGATGAAATTACAAACAAACAACAGCCTGTCTCAATTCAAAATAGGCCTCAAACAGCACCTAATGTCTAACTCAAAATGCACCTGCTTCTCAGGCCCCACTTGATAGACAGGCCTACCCCCAAGGTAACACCCAGAGCAGGGCTACCTAGAGAACCCTGCCTCCATTCCAGTCTAGCCAAGGGCTTAAGTAAGCTAGCAGTCCACTTTAAACGCACTTGGTACTGCCCCTACCAACCCCCTCCCACCCACACACACCATACTCGACAAAGCCCTCTGGAGCTGCTCCCCCATCACAGCCTCTGTTTCACTATCCCCCACCTTCACTCTCTGCGGTTGGTTTCAAAACCTATCCCCCTTGTTTCACTATCACCCAGCTTCTCGCCATCTGGGATAGCGTTAAACCCTATGCAGTTACTCTGCCATAGTCTATCAACAGATATGGAGGTTTCCAGGGGTGTGCTACCTAGGGCAACTGATTAGAAATAGCTTAGTATTCAATTACAACTGCTCAGTTTTTTTTTCTCCTATTTGTCTAATTGTCATGTAATCGCTCTTTAATGCCTAATGATCAGGCCTCTGTAACCACTGAATATGTGTATTGTCTTATTGTCTACCCTGACATGGAACCTTTGTAAAAGAGCTCATGCTCAAAGGTCTTTCCGAAATACTAATTGAACAATTATTATTATATCCAGGGAAGCCAACCAACCCTGTAGCTCCAATATGAAACTGGAGGGAGGTAGATTAAGAGGTAACATGAGGAAGTTTTTCTACACAGAGAGGGTGGTGGACGCTTGGAACAGTCTGCCACAAGAGGTAGTAGGGACAGGCACAGTGGAGGGGTTTAAACATGCTTGGGACAGGCACAAGGGAACACTGGGTGGGGAGGGAGTGATAAAGATCTGGATAAAGATAAAAAGACCAGTAAGGTGGAGGGGACGGATGATGCCATCCCCACCAAAAGGGTGTGGTTTGCCCTCAAGGCCCTAAAGAAAGACAAATCTCCTGGGCCGGATGGCATTCATCCGAGAGTACTATGGGAATTGGTGGACATACTGGCTGCACCCCTGGCGGAGCTTTTCAACAGGTCACTTGAGACAGGGAGGGTACCTAGGGATGGGCGAGAGGCACATGTGGTACCAATCCATATGGGGTCAAGGAAGTACCAGGAAACTATAGACCCATCAGTTTAACCTCGGTGGTGGGAAAAATTAATGGAGTATACTAAAGGAACGATTGGGGGTTTACTTGGGGGAGGTGGGAGGTCTGGATACTCGGCAGCATGGGTTTGTGCCAGGTAGATCATGTCAAACCAACCTTGTGGAGTTCTATGAATGGGTAACATCAGAACTGGACAGGGGTAAGCCTGTGGATGATTATTCTTGGACTTCAGCAAGGCGTTTGACTCTGTCCCCCAATGGTCTGGTGGAGAAACTGATGGGGTTAGGAGTAGGCCCTTTGATGGTCAGATGGATTGAAAACTGGATAGCTGGACGCACTCAGAGAGTAGTGGTCTGTGGGGAGCTCTTGAACCCTACAGAGGTTGGTAGTGGGGTACCACAGGGCTCGGTCCTGGGTCCAATCCTGTTTAATGCATACATATCGGACATCAGGGATGGTATAGGGTGAAATGAGTCTCTTCATGGATGACTCCAAGATGGGAGCAGTAGTTGAGGGAGAAGAGGGAGGTTGGCCTGCAAGGACCTGGACACCCTGGAAAGCTGGGCTCACATGGAAATTAAATTTCAATATCACCAAGTGCAAGGTGTTGCATCTTGGTCGGGAAACCCTAAACACAGGTACACCCTGGGAGGAGGTGCTGGAAGCCTCAACAGGGAAAAAGACCTAGGGGTCATGGTGGATACATGTATGAATAACTCTGAGCAGTGCAGGAGAGCAGCTAGCAAGGCAAACAGGATGTTGGGATGCATCGCAGGGGATCACCTCTAGGAGCAAGGAAGTGATTCTGCCACTGTACAATGGACTGGTTAGACCACACCTTGAGTACTGTGTACAGTACTGGAGACCACACTTGAAGAGGGACATACAGCTCCTGGAGAGGGTACAGAGGAGGGCAACAAAGATGATACGAGGGCTAGGGATTTGACTTCACGAGGACAGACTTGAGGAGCTCTGCCTGTTTTCATTGGAGGAGAGGAGAGACAGGGGGACATGATTGAGGTCTTCAAGTACCTCAAGGGAATAAATAGGGTAAACATGGAGGGATCTTTAGACTAAGGCAGGGAGGCATCACCAGAGGCATGGTTTGAAGTTGGAAGGTAGAAGGGTGAGGGGGAAAAGAGGAGGTTTTTCACTGAGAGGGTGGTGGACCCTTGGAATGCTCTGCCTGGTGAGCTGGTTCAGAGATCCACAGTGGAGGGCTTTAAGAGGTGGGACAGACACAGAAAGTGGATGTATCAGATGATGGCCTGTCCCGGGGGGGTGGGGATGGATGATAGAGGTTTCTGGAGCACAAGGGATGGGAGGGTCTCGGCACCCAACTAAGGATCTAGGTTCGAGCAGACTTGATAGACCATAAGGCCTAATCTGCTGGCAAATAGTATGAAAAGCCATTGATCATTTCGGGTCAGTGACTGGATACAAGTATGGGGCTTACAGGCAGACTAGATGGGCCTAGCGGTCCTTATTTGCCAACAATTTCTATGTATCTGTGTAAGCAGTAGCAGGGTCCCTAGAGAGATCATTTCGAATTTCTCTCACTGTATGAATTTGTTCAAATTCTGAGATTGAGAATGGACACATACCCTATGACTTTTTCGGAATGAGGAAGTAACGGGAGTAGAAGCCTGTGTTATGCTCCATCTCCAGCACTACTTCCACTGCCCTGTTGCTCTAAAGGCCCGCAATCTCCTTCACGAGAAGCTCTGACATGTGAACTGACAGAAGGGTTTGTTTTCTGAGCAGATAATCTGAAGGGAGTTATGTAAAATTGAGCGAGTATCCCTCCTGGATGATCCTGAGAACCCACCTGTCTATTGTGATGGATTCCCACTGATGGTAAAAATGAGTTAGCCCCCCCCTCCATACTGCAGAAGGGAGGTCTGCCTTGGGCAGTTGAGGCAAGACCAGGCCCGGACTTTCAGAGAGTGGCACTAGGTGCTTTTGGGGCCTGTACCTTTGGCTGCACCTTCTTTTGCAGCTGGGAAAGCTGAGACTTGATTTGAGCTCCCTTGCTTTTGCCTCGAAAGAAGTGCTTACTGTGGTAGAAGCCTCACCCCTTCCACTCTGGGGACTGGATGGGACACACCTAGAAGTCTTGATGGCCATCTTGGTTTTGTGGGAGGCCTCAAGAGACTATTCTACCTGTTGTTCAAACAGGTACGAACCATCAAAGGGAACATTCATAAACTTGCTGGACGTTGCTGAAAAGCCAGATGTCCAAAGCCAGGAGTGTCTTCTTTCTTTTGCATGAAATATTTTTATTGGAGCAATCTTCATTTATACATACCATGCTTCATGTCATATTTGCCCCAAACAGTTTTACAAATAAACACCCACTTACATGCAACTACATACAGTAAAACAAACACAAACCCACGAGACATCCTACATTTGTATACTACAGAACATTACTAGTACCATTTGCTTGGTGACGTACAAATTATTTGTAGACATGGGTGAAGCATAGGCCCCTTTATTCCGCTGCGCCTCTAGCACAGTTGTCTAGAGCCCCTCATGAAGGATACGCACCTCTCCCAGTGAGAGTGACCCTATAAACGCTCCCCATTCCTGCCAAAATCTATTTTCCTTGTTTTTCAGTGTGAAGGTCAATCTCTCTACAGCCAGGGCATGAACTGCCAGAGTTTTCCATTGCTGCACACTCGGGGTAGCAGCTAATAGTATTTAAGAACACATTGCCTGGCTAGGGCCAGCAGGACTCTCACCCATCTGGGCAAGGGGGTCCAGTCAGCTGATCCTTCCACCCTTATCCCAAATAATAGTGTCAGAGGGTCCACCTCAAGGTTTTCACCCATTATTCCACCTAATACCAGTGCTATTTCCCTCCAAAACTGCCTCACTTTAGGGCATTTCCAGAAATAGTGACTGTATGTGTCAAGGTCTCCACTGCACCTGCCACACATTGGGGAAACCCCATAATTAAATTTGTGAACCAGTACAGGGGGACAATATAGTCTATGCATAAATTTATATGTGGCCTCTTGATACTTATTGTATATGAGAATTTCTTTGTGCAATTTCAGCATCTGTCACCAGTTCACCTCCGAAATCTCTCTGCCCAAGTCAGCCTTCCACTGCCCTCTTACCTTGTGTGTGTTATCTGGCAAGTATGTTCTCCCCAACCTAACTACCTTGCCTATCAAACCTGTTGTCTCCTTCCCCGCCTGATCAATCAGATGTTCCACCTGGGATAAAGGCGAGTCTGAGGCTTTCACCCTGTTGAGACCTCTGATGTAGGACTTTACCTGGAGCAGTCTACAATACCTTCTCACAGGCGGTACTTCCCCCCTGCACAAATCTGTCATAGAGGCCAACCATTCCCCTACATAGAGATCTCTAACACACCTAACCCCATTCTCCTCCCATTTCTTAAACTCCGGGTCCTCCAATCCCTGCCAAAAAGGCCAGATTTCCAGCAACCGGCAGTAGCAGTGTTTCATCTTGGGGGGGCTCCCATCCATTTCTTTAACTTTCTCCAGGTGATGAGACCTGCCTCCACCAGTGGGTTCCCAGCAGAGTTTCTCCTGTACTTTTTTAACCCATCTCTGCACAAATAAGCTGTTAGCCTACCCTGCGAGCCCATCTCCTCCAGGAGAAGTGTCTTCTAATACAAATTCCAGCAGCAGCAGAATGTGAGGCACTGTCAAAGGTGTCCATCGCTGCTTTTAACTGATGACTGTTAGACTCAGTGCCTTGAGTAACAATCTGGAAAATCTTGTGCTTAGACTCTGATTCAGGCAAGGATTCTGCTAGAGACTTAAAGGCAATAAGAAACAGTTTTTACACCTCTAGAAGCCACCTAGTTATTCTCTTATTGGCTACCCAATATTCTATGTTTTTGACCTTTTTTTGGTAAATTAATAATATGATTTTGTTGCCTTTTTAAGGACCCTGAATCTGTTTCTCCTCAGCAGTTGCTGCTCTCTCTTTTCATACTGTCCAAACATTCTATGACATCACAGACACCTTTCCAGGCCATTCAGATAAATAGCATGGAATAGGAGTTTCTGATGTCATAGAATGTCTTAGAAATATGAAAATCAAGAGCAGTAGCTGGTGAGGAGAATGGAACTCAGTGAAGACCTGAGGGCACCCCAAAGCTAGATTATTTGTTTATCAAAAAATCATCAAAGCATATCAGAATACTTAACTGGCATGGAAAGGAAGATGGAAGGGCAATTAACTATGTAAAAATAATTTCCTATCTCCTTTAAGAGAGGTCCAAAGGGCATATTTATACTTGGAGAAGTCCTCCTGGTAGTTGGCTATACTCATACTAAGGGTAGCAGCAGTGAACAACCTTTTTTTTTCCCAATTGTTTAACCAGGTGAGAGACACTAAGCTGAAAGCTTTTTTACAGGTGCAGCCTGGGAGCACAGGGAAGTTAAGTGACTTGCTCAGGGAAACACAGTATATGCAAGTGGGGGCTGTGGGATTCAAACCCAGGTCTCCAGATTTGCAGCTCAGAGCCTTAACCCACTGTGCTATACTGCCTCCCCTTTTTCCCATAGTGTGTATCTTACATGACTCCTTATTGATGAGATGTGCAGTGACTTACAGAGAAGAATGACCTTATAATTACTCGTGGCCCCCTTTAATACAACAAATACTGTAATGACTGGAAAGCCAGTTATTACCACGCTCGTTCAACTTTTTGTCTGCAGCACTATTCTCGAGCAGGATGCAGTGGCTCAAGACTACTTGGACATCCACTTACCATTAGCGCTCACAATGCTGTGCAAGTCTTCAAAAACAAGGGGCACAATATGATATTGGAGGGGGGCAGGATAAAGGGGAATGTGAGGAAGGTTTTCTTCATGAAAAGGGTGGTGGATGCATGGAACAGCCTACCCCAGGAGGTGGTGGGAGCAAGCACAGTGGGGGGTTTCAAACATGCATGGGATAGGCATAAGGGAACCCTAGAGATGGGAAGGTGAAGCTAAAGCCCATGACCAAGTAGGGTCAGCAGCCGCTGAGGCAGGTAAGGAATATGGGCAGACGGGGTGGGCCTAGCAGTCCTTATCTGCCATCAATTTCTATGTTTCTATGTTTCACAGACGCAGTCGCTCAGTCCATGCTAATCATGTGTTTTGGTGGAAGTGTAACAAAAACAACAAACAAGAAAACAAATAACAATGGAAAATAGACTCAGACTACCCTCCCAAAACAAGAGACAAGACTTAATTAAAGAGCAAGAAAAGCAAAATACAGCACCCAAAACAGGTAGTGGCCTGAAATTACTCTTCTCATTCCTGTCACGGTGAAACAAAACCAGACCTATCTTTTAAAGTACTGGTACATAAAACCTCCCCTGTACCAGTAATTAACAAATCCCAGCCAGAGCCGATACGGCTGCGGTGTACTTGTCTGGGTGCTGAGGAAGAGGTGCCGTGGAATGCAATCAGTAAGATGGTGGTGGCACTGGAACTGCGCATGTGTGGCACTCACACGTGCACAGTCCACTGAATGGCAGAATGCCATTCCAAAGATGGCAGCACAGGCAGAACTGCGCATGCGCAGTTCCTCTATGTGACAGGGTTGAATAGGACCCTGTTCCAGTTGTTATGGAGAGTTTGAATGCAGGGATCTGTTCTGTTCTTCCCTTTAATGTCATGTCTGTCTGGTTGCGCAACCAAATTTTCTCGTGAGACCTAGGATTTGATCACCCTGACAGTCTTGCAATTCTTTGCCTCTCATTATCTCTTAGTCTTCCCTTGCTGTTCTGTCTTTTCCTCTCTTGCATATCTGCTGGTATAAAAATATATGCAAATCATTAGGTGGAAATGTAACTGATATTGGGATCCCTTTGTTTAGAAATGATATAGTGTTATTGTTGAAATGTATATAATTATAGTTTGAGATGACTGCAAAAAGCTATTGGGAACTTAAGGGGTTAACCTGAGAGCAGTTTTTAAGCCCTTTTTCAGAAGAGCTGTGGAGAAGGGGCCTCAGTTCTGGGACGTTGTGTTCTTGCTGCACCTGCCTGATTACAAGAGCATTTTAGAAAAAAACAGGATGCCTGTTAAGAAGGGGGTTGCAAGGACTTATAAAAACAAAGCTGCAATTTCTTGCAGGAGACAGACTGAAGGAAAACTTGGATGGATCTTCTCTGATTATCCTGCCTTTTTAAATTGTTATTATGAACAATTTTATTTTTTTATTTTATTATTCATAATAAAACTCTTTGTGTATTTTACAACTGCTCCTGGTTTTTTCCTATGTTTCCTGACCTGTGCCTTGACGACACTCTGCAATGCAGAAGTGGCATATGGTACAACAAATAGTACAGTCCTGCTGAATGCATTGCGATCAGTATCGCGGACTGTTTCCATTGTTTTGGAGTGTTGGAAGGCTACACTTCTGACACTCCAAAATGGAAGGTGCCACGATCTGCTATTTTTTGAGCCACCGATGGCAAAACGGCTGCAGGTTACGCCCACGCAGCTGTAAAAATAAAAGATAAGCAAGTGTGTGTTGATGTATTTTTTTCACACACTCAGTGTGATGACCTCATAAACCTGTCGAGCTTCACTTTCGAGGTTTATGGGTCATCACACACCTCGGATGTAAAAAAAAAAAAACATAACACACACTTGCCTAGCCATTATTCTCTGTCATTCTTAGTCAGAATGACAATCTTGTCAGCAATAGGCTGGGAAGCAAAGATAGGTCTTTTCTTGGGGGCAGTATACTTATGGTCTATCTGCCTACAGATGAAGATCTCCATACTGCGTCTAGCAGAGTCTCAAACGCAGGGGGAATAGGTAGTATAAGATTGACTGGCATGGTGGAAACACTGAGCCACTCCAAACAGAAATGTTTGCCTGAGTCAGTGGCAGAAGGTTCAGAAGCAACAGCTGCACACATGTTGCAAAGGACAGCCTGAAAAGAAAGGTCCTCTTGGGGAACAGGGGAAGGGCCTGGGGTCGAATTATCCAGGCTATAAAAAGAGTCATCGCCCTCAGAAATGATAAGTTTGGGGTCAGACTCCTCCTCCTCCTCCTCCTCCAGGTACTCTCTGGGGAGGAGTTCTGGGAGAGGAGTGGACCTAAGGTTCTGTAACCCAGCCCTAGGAGTCAACAACACAGGTGACACCAGCAAAGAGGAGCTGGTGCTGCTGGAGAGACTGGGCCCGGCACCGAGGGTGGTGCTGGGTGCAGCACTGGGAACGGTGCCAGGCCAGGCCCCAAAGGGCCTGATCCCAGTGCTAAGCCAGCACCAGAGTGACCAACAAAAGTACTGGGACTGGTCCCAAAACAGTGACACTGATTGGGAGTGCAGCAAGTGGAACAGGCGTTGGCAGCACAGTCACAGAAAAGGACCTGGAGGTCGTTGACAGAGCCAGACACTCTACCTGGCTGGAAGTTCCTGACTGCAGCTGCAATGCTCCCAGCCCTGATGCACCTGGGGCTGGCTCTGCAAGATGGGGAAATGAGCCAGATGCTGAACCCACTGCTCCATAAGAGCAGCCCAATGATGAAACTGCCCACCAGTGTCCCCAAAGGAGGACAGAGAGGGAGTCTGGGCTCGAGACTTCGAGTGCCCACAAGCAGAAACTATCAGTGACATTGACTGTGCCGGGGAAGGCCTTCTTCTCCGGGATGCCGAGGACCTCACAGCAGACCTACTAGAGGATGACCTCGAATTATACTGTTTCTTCCCCTTCCGACGGGAAGAGGCAGAACTTGAGGTTGAACAGTGCTGGGTCCCCGACCAGGATCAGGATTGGGCCGACTTCTTTTTGTGTTTACAGGAGCGCCATCCTCCCTCCCAAACTCAGAGCCACCCATGGTCAGAACCCTCCCCCACAGGGGGAAGTGGACTGGACATGGCCCCACTGCCACAGTAGCAGGTAAACTAAAAGCACTGAACTGACACAAAAATAACAAACACTAGCTTTAAACACTAAAATGGAGAAGAACTAAACACTGTTGTTATATAGACGTGAAGTTCTAACTCCCAGTGAGTGAGCAATGTCGTCACTGAAGTGCACTCAATGGCAGGGGAAAAAAGGAACTGAGGTAGCTGAGAGCTGGTGCCAAGGTAAGCCATCCAGCATGAGCTAGTCTCGCAGTGCTGCACATGCCTCAGCACTGGCCCTCCTGAAATGTTCTGACTCCCGTAGAGTCCTAGCACTTCTGGCTCAGAACCCATTGGTGTGAATCAATGGTGAAGATACATAGATACATAGACAGTGTCTGCAGATAAGGGCCTACAGCCCACCCAGTCTGCCCATTTGAGCTTGTAAGTTTACTTTTTGTTTTTCTAGCAGTCTGTTGTCCCTTAACCCTGATCTCCAGAATTCCTTTATGTCTATCCCATGCATTCTTAAATCCCGTGATTGTTTCAGCCGCCACCACTTTCTCTGGCAGGGTGTTCCACTTGTCCACCACCCATTCTGTGAAGAAATTCTTCCTCACATTTCCTCTGAATCGTCCTCCCTCCAACTTCATCCCATGCCCTCTAGTCCTGGAACATCTTTTTTGCTTAAAAATAGTGTATTCCTGCACCCTGTTCCTCCCTGTTAGATACTTGTATGTCTCTATCATATCCCCTCTTTTCCTCCTCTCCTCCAGGGAGTACATATTCAATTCCTTCAACCTGTTTTCATAGGACTTGTGATGCAATCCATGTACCATCTTTGTTGCCCTCCTCTGAACCTTCTCTACCCTGTCTATGTCCTTACGTAAATAAGGTCTCCAGAACTGTACACCATAATCCAGGTGGAGCCTCATTAGTGTCTTGTATAGTGGAATTATTACCTCCCTTTTACTGCTGGTGATGTCCCTGCCTATGCATCCCAGCATCCTATTTGCTTTACCTGCTGCCTTGTCACACTGTTTCCCTACCTTGAGGTCATCGGAGATGATAACCCCAAGATCCCTTTCCTGCTTGCTGCATGCTATATCCTCACCCCCCAGCTGATATATTGTGCCAGGGGTTTTGTGCCCTATATGCATTATCTTGCACTTCTTTGCATTGAATTTCAACTGCCAAACCCCTGACCATTCTTCAAGTTTCTGCAGGTCCCTTCTCATTCTGTCTACACCCTCTGGTGTGTCTACTCTGTTACAGAGCTTTGTGTCATCAGCAAATAGGGAAATTCTGCCTTCTAGGTCCTGCGCAATGTCACTGATGAAGATGTTGAATAGGACCAGTCCCAGCACTGATCCCTGTGGTACCCCACTGGTCACTCTTCTCTCTGTGGAGTGACAGCCATTTACCACCACCTTCTGTGTCCTGCTGCCCAGTCACCTACCCACTGCACTACTGTCCTGCCCACACCCATATTCCCCAGTTTGTGTAATAGTCTTCTATGTGGCACAGTGTCAAAGGCCTTGCTGAAGTCCAGAAAGGCCATGTCCACTGCCCTCCCCTGATCCACCTCCCTAATCACCCAGTCAAAAAATTCAACGAGGTTGGTCTGACATGACCTCCCCCTGGTGAAACCATGCTGCCTTGGGTCCTGTAGTCCATTGACAACCAAATGTTTCACCAATCTCTCCTTCAGTAGTGCTTCTATGATCTTCCCCACTACCGAGGTGAGGCTAACTGGTCTGTAGTTCCCAGCTTCCTCTTTGTTCCCGCTTTTGTATAAGGGGACTACATCTGCTGTCCTCCAGTCTTTGGGTACCTCCCCTGCTTCCAATGATCGGCTAAACAGGATTGCCAGAGGTTCAGCCACCACCTCTCTTAGTTCTTCAAGGACCCTGGGGTGCACCCCATCTGGCCCATCTGATTCCTGGAAGATCTGCCTGTAACAGGGGACTGAACTAATGTTCTGCTTATAAAGTATCCTTTTGAAAATGCTGTAATGATTTACATTACTGATGTTTCAAACATACTCTTCCTCATGATATGTGTTTCAGAATGCTTCCCAAAGGTGCAGATTAACCCCCACACACATCAAGCTCATAGCACAGCAGCTTATGCTGTACCACTCGGGATGAGAGTGATTCTGGTCACACCTCCTCATCTCTTGACATCTGCTGTTTAACCACATAGTCACAGTTATGTCAGCCACGGTTCCTCTCCCACCTTGGAGCAGTTCTCCGTCAACCTGCCAGCCCACCTGGTCTCCCACCCCTCGGGCCCATGAGCATCATAAAATGACAATAGCAGCCCCTCTGGAAGGGTCTAGTACAAGATCTCAACACCCAAAATCCTGACGGTAAGAAAATGCCAACAGTATAATTCCGGAAACTGTTCAGCAGGGGGCTCTGCCCCCTGTACCCCCCATAAAATATATATAAACACCTCAGGGTTGCCATACTGTGGGGAATGCGGCTGTCAGGAGGCCAACCATACCATTGGGACTGTGGCTGTCAGGATTTTGGTGTCGGGATTTTGATCATCGGGATTTTGGGTGTTGGGGTCTTGTACGGATACCCTCTGGAATGGAGGACAGACAGTGATGTGTCCCTGTGAATCCCCTTGGTCCACTAGGCAAGGATGCTGCATTTCATCCAAGCATGAAGGAGCCAGCGGTGTGGGAACCAGGCCAAAGGTCACCAAGTAATGCCTGGATGGGAACATCCATTTCCACAGATCTGGAGTGGAGCAGGTGTGGCTGGGGCAGGTCCCTGGGACAGGCACTCACTGGTTCTCTCCACAAACTCATACAGATCACAGTAGGACTTATAGTGCAAGATGGTGGCCACGCTGGGTTAGCCACTAGCAGCAAACATTGTACCACCTGCCTTATTAGTATAATTTGTGTTTGAGCTCCATTTGAGCTCTGTTAGTTTTATTTTACGAACATACGAACATACCAACAGAAACAGACCACTTGGTCTATTTAAGTCTGCTCAAGTGTGCAGCCAACACCCCTAGTTTGCAGCTGCCCCAACCCCCACTCCTTTTTATCATCCCACTGCCATCCGCCACCCTCACTCTCCCCTATTTCCTGTCTGATGCCCTTTTGAAGCTGTTCACAGATTTACATACCACCACCCATTCTGGTAGGGCGTTCCATTTTGCTACCACCCTGTCAGTGAAATAGTGTCTCCTCATTTTCTTCCTAAATCTTCCCCCCTTCATTCTTAGCCCATGCTCCCTGGTGACCCTCCCCTCCCTTAACTTAAAGACCCCATCTGCCCCATCCTTATTGATTCCCCTCAGATACTTGAATGTCTCTATCATGTCCCCCCATCCCTTCTATCCTCCAGGGTGTACATATTGAGGTCTCCCAGCCTGCTGTCATCCACATATCATCTTTGTTGCCCTCCTCTGCACCACCTCCAGCAGCCTGATATCACGCTTTAGGTATGACCTCCAAAACTGCACACAATACTCTAAGTGCAGCCTTACCAGTGATCTGTAGAGGGGCAAGATCACCTCACTTCGCCTGGACGAAAACCCCCTTGCTATGCACCCCAGCATTTTGTTCACTTTTGCAGCCGCTCTCCTGCACTGGGCAGTGTTGTTCATGGTCCCGTTATCATTACGCCAAGGTCCTTCTCCTCCTCTGTGATCTCCAGCTTAACTCCCCCCAGCCAGTATTCTCTCCTTGGGTTCTTCACCCCAAAGTGCATAACCTTACACTTCTTTGCATTGAACCCCAGCTGCCACCTCTCTGATCACTGCTCTAGCTTACTTAGGTCCTCCTGCAGCTGCTTCCACCCTTCCTCTCCATCCACCACTATTCCAATTTTGGTGTCGTCAGCAAACAGACTTACCTTGCTCACCACCCCATGTCCAATGTCTGATATGAAGAGCCCAGACAATACTGGCCCCAACACAGAGCCCTGTGGCACCCCACTTGTCACTGGTCTTGGAGTTGAGAGCTCCCCTCTCACCACCACCCATTGCAGCCTCCCACTCAGCCAGCTTGTAATCCAGTTTATCATTTTTGCCCCTACTCCTACACCAGTTAGCTTCCCTCCAAGCCACCCATGAGGCACTGAATCGAAGGCCTTGCTGAAGTCCAAGTAAAGAACATCCACCGCATGACCCTTATCCAGTTCACCTGTCACCCAGTCATAATATTGTATCAGGTTGGTTTGACAACACTTCCCTGAAACAAACCCATGCTGCCTCACATCCTGGAGGTCATTATCCTTCAGGTATGACAGCAGTCTTTTCTTTAGTATCGTTTCCATGAGTTTGCACACTATGGATGTGAGACTTACTGGTTCATCCCTTGGCCCACTCTTGTGTAATGGTACAACATGTGCCATCCTCCAGTCCATTGGCACACATCCCAACTCCAGGGAGGTGCTGTACAGATCCGCCAGCGGCTCCGCCAACACCTCCGCCATCTCCCTCAGCACCCTGGGGTGGATACCATCCATCCCTTGTGCCTTGTCTACCTTCAGTGCCCTCAGTCCCTCTAGGACTCTGCTTGCCTCAATTCTTCCATCTGTCGCCTCCTCTCCTTCTGTCCCCACCCTCTCAGACCATGCTGATAGCAGTCCCCAGTTTCTTCTGTGAACAGTATACAGGTAGTTGTTTATAGTGTAGTCAGCTAGAGTTCGAGTGAGTCATTAAGTTTATTAGTTACGGACTAAAGTGAGCGTTTTTACGACTGTGGATTAAGCATGTGTTAGTCTGTATCTGTTTGTACCTGTTGACCGCAGTAAAATGGGCTAATATAGGAACTACCACTACCCGTTATTAATGGACTGCTTTAACTTTAACAGCTCATTATTCTCTTATTTGGACTTGTATCCACTACCTGTTGGCAGCATTTGCTGGTTTGAACTGTGTGGGGTTGATATGTGCTCTTGCTGATCTGCTGCCCGAAAAACTTTCGAGGGGGCCTGGTTGGGTTCTAGGGAGCTGCTGATGTCGGGAATCCAACTGGATTAAGTGAAGAGATCTCTGGAGTTGGACGGTCCGGTGGTTGGGAAAGGAGTCTCTGTGGCTTGGTATTGCCTTGCAGTTTGATCATCATTGGAATTATCTCAGGAACCGATTGCTATCGAATGTGTGAACTTTGGTTGGGGGACAAGCTGAGGCAGCTGTGAATTTTGGGGAACATTGCTGAAGGTGGTCTGCTGTTGGGTCTGGAGCAGGTGGCGCTGGTCTTGAGCCTGCTAGAGGGTGGTCGCATGCTACATGCCTCCTAGGCCTCCTCGGGGGGTCTGCTGGTGACCGGACGCTGGACTGGGGACCATTGCTACGAATCCGACCGGGTGCAGTGGTTGGTGCACTAGAGGTAGTTATTTTACCCTTCATGCTTCTGGCTTTTACTCTGATAGCATTCCTAGAAGTGAGATATGAGATCTGACCTGACACCAACAGCTGAGTAAACTTGCAGTTCTGATGACGCCATCTAAACCCCACTGGTTTGAATTTCCTTTTTTTTTTACTGTATGCTCATATCTCAGATTCTTAGTGAGAATGGAGTCTGGGATTAAGAGTTTTGGTAGCTGACTAAGGGAGGTGAGAGCTCGCTTGGCTGAGTCATGAAACATTTAAAGTTCTCTGCCTGATCTACTGCCAATGAATGCTGGATTATTGGTATTGAAATTGAAGTCAAGGTTGTTACAACTGGGGAGCTGTGATACGATTTCTAAAGGCGAACTGACTACGAACTGCAAGCTTTTCTGGACTTAATTTTTAGGCTGTTGTAACATTTTTGTAAAATTTTTAGTGTGTGGGCTTATATTGTTTATGTTGAGGGGATTGATAGTTGTGTGAATTGGTGTGTGATTGTAGTGAGTGTGTTGGTTGCTTGGATCTTTGGTGGGGTTGTGTGAGAGGAACCCTATTGAAAGTGATTGTGTATATGTGGGGTGATATTGTAGAGTGAAATTATTTGATTGGAAATTTTTGAGGTTTAATTTAATTGTTGAACTTTGAAATGTGTTGGGAAGGTTTTAAGATGGTCAGGCATTATTCTCCCACCATGCTCAGAGATTTATGCCCTTTTAACTGTCCCCCATTACCAGCTGAGGTGTATAAGAGATGTCCAGCCCTGGGGATAGTTAAAAATTGATTGAAGGGGGCGCCATCTGGGCATGGTAGGAGAATGGAGAGGGGTGGACTGATAGAGGTTGTGGGGACCAGGAGATGCCCTGGGACGAAATGGGTTCAGGAAAGGGGTTTCTCCTGCCTGGTTCCCATACCCAAGGGCTCCACAAATAGTGGGCAGGTCCCAGTATCTTCCTAGATGACCCATCCAACTCGGACGGTACTGTGCTATGCCAGATTGAGTAGGAACAAGACGGTTATTATAATTGATCTTGTTGAAACATCCGACCTGGCTTGCATCACCGAGACCTGGCTGGATGAAAATACAGGCCCTATCTTGGCATCTGCTGTTCCAGCTGGGTTTTTGATGATATACCACCCGAGATTGGATCATAGGGGTGGGGGTGTAGCCATTATGTTTAAAATGGAACTGGGCCTTGTGGATGTGCCAGTGGGGTGCACCGATCCTTTGAGTGTATCCTGGGAGTAGGTGCAGGGTTCAGGATACTCCTCATCTACCATCTACCCGGTGATGGGGGAGAATTCCTGAAGGAGTTTGCAGACTTCATGGTTAATTCTGGGTGACTTCAATGCCTAGGTTAACGATGAACTCTCGCAATTTGGAAATAATCTCCTCCTGCTTATGACTATACTGGGCCTTACACAGGTGGTTACCTCTGCTACCCATATAGGGAGTCACTCTTTGGATCTTGTGTTCCACCTGGGGATGGAGATCATGGACTTGGGGGTGGAACCAGTCAGTTGGTCAGACCATCACACCATATGGTTCAGTTTCAGGGTGCCCCCAAGTAGGCCTGCCCCCATGGAGATAGTTCAGTACTGCCCTTTAAGGGGAGTTACCCCAGAGGACCTATCGGCAGTGCTGGACCTATTGGGTTTATCTACTGAATGTATGTGTCCAGGGGGTCTTGTACTGGCCTATAATAAGGCAGTGGGTAACGCCTTGGGCTTAATTGCTCCTGTTTGTTTTTTCCCACTCACTCTGCACCCAAGGACCCCTTGGTTTGATGGGTCCTTGAAGGAGCTGAGAAGAGTGGGTCAAAGGCTAGCGAGAGCTTGGAGGAAATCCGGCTAGGATGCTGACAGGCTTAGATTGATGGAACATTATAAGGGCTATCAATTAGCAATCTCCCATAAGAAGGCAGAATTCCTGTCCAGGGAGACTGTTGCTGCACAGAATCGACCAGCTCAGCTCTTCCAGACTGTGGACAGACTATGCAATCCAGTCTGTCTTCAGTCTGGAAGAAATAGTTCACAAATGAAGTGTGATCAGCTCACTCGATTCTTCGCAGATAAAGTTGCCAGCATCAGGTCGGGTATCGGTCCAACTCTCTCTGTATGAGGGATTGCAGAGATTGGAGGGAGGTGGCGAGCACCCTGTCTACCTGATCTGACTTTAGCTGGCTGGAATTTATGGACATTGTGAGGATTGTCCAGATTTTGTGACCAACCAGCTGTAGTTTGGATCTGGGCCCTTCGCCACTACTGGTAGTTTGCGTAGATGTCATCTGCCCCATCCTTGCTGAAATTGTCTGGAGTTCCTTGGAGAAGGGGGTCTCTCCTGATCCCCTTAAGGAGGCAGTGATTCAACCACTCCTTAAAAAACCCTCCTTGGATCCAGACTGTCCAGCTAACTATAGACCTGTCTCTAACCTACCCTTTGTGGGTAAGGTTATTGAAAAGGTGGTTGCGTTGCAGCTGGCTGACCATCTTACAACCCACAATGTCTATGATGTTCTCCAATCTGGGTTTAGGAAAAGACATAGTACCGAGACCGCTCTTGTTCGAGTTTTAAATGATCTCCTAACTGTGAGAGATCGAAAGGCTTGCACTATCTTAGTCCTTCTTGATCTCTCGGTGGCATTCCACACTGTGGACCATGGTGTGCTTCTGGAGTGCCTGTGGCTTCTTTGTGGACTGACTGCAACAGTCTTAAATTGGTTTTAATCTTTCCTCATGGGCAGGTCACAGAGGGTTGTCACTGGAATTTATTTCTCTGATGCTCTCCCCCTGTCCTGTGGGGTGCCACAGGGCTCCATATTGGTGCCCATGTTGTCTGCAGTGTACATGCTGCCATTAGGAGATATCATTAGGTGATACAGTTTGGGTTTTCACTGCTATGCAGATGATACCCAACTGTATATGTCCTTTATTCCCGGACAAGATGATGTGATCTCCGTGCTTAACAACTGTCTAGCCAAGATCAAGAATTGGATGAGCACTAGCTGGCTGAGGTTGAATCCAGATAACATTGAGGTGTTGGTTGTGGACCCAGGTTGTCTGGAGGCAGATCTGGGGTCTGGGAACCCTTCGGGCTTATGGCTTGATGGTGTCCAGCTCTCGACCTCAGACTGGGTGCGTAACCTTTTTTGACAGTGGTCTGACTCTGAAATTACAGATGTCTGCCATTGTCAAATCTTCCTTCTACCATCTAAGGAATATCACCCAGGTGAAACACCTGGTTCCTCCGGCTGACCTTTCTACATTGGTCCACGCCTTCATAACCTCCTGCCTTGATTACTGCAATGCCCCTCTACCTAGGGCTTCCCAGGGTTGATATCCACTGCTTGCAGCTAGTGCAGAATTCGGCAGCCAGGCTTTTAACTGGCACACCTAGGACCAGTCATATTACGCCTGTGCTCGCGGACTGCACTGGCTGCAGGTACAGTGGCGTATCACCTTTAAGGTCGGGTTACTGACCTACTGTATAAAGCCCTACATGAACAGGGACCTTGGTATTTACAAGATCTCCTTACTCCCCACTGCCCCTCCTGCTCACTCCGATCCACAGACGAGCGATTGCTAGAGATTCCCAGGGTCCGGTTAAAAACATCTGGGGCACGTGCTTTTTCTTATGCTGCCCCTACCCTGTGGAATTCTCTACCTCATTGGTTAAAGGAATGCCAGACTGTCTTGAGTTTTAAATCGGAGCTCAAAACATATTTGTTTCATCAGGCTTTTTCTGATGGTTTTTAACTATTTATGGATGTTTATTTGATTGTATTGTTTATGTTTTTTTATTGTACAGCACCATGGCACTTGAAAGGCGCTTAAGAAATACATTTTACTTTACTTTAGGGAGCGAGGTGTAAGGCCGGCTGCAATTGGGCCTTTGATAAGCGTGACAATCACCCTCTCCCCCCCACCCCTTCTTCCATGCTCTGCCAATCGGAGGACAGGACTCCTCACTTACAAGAAATTACACAAGTAGGCAACTCAAAGATCCACAGGTGCACCTTGCACACTGCTAGCCGAAGCAAACCTGACAAACAAACAGGGCCAGTTAAGGCATCATAGAACACTGCTTTCAGGAGGGGGCTCTGGGGCACACACTGTCTGGGGGGTATCAGAGTGGCCATGATGCTCAGGTACACCTTAAAAAGTCCCACAGCAGAACAGTCTTGCAGCTACTGTAATGACTCTGAGAAGCCCAGTAGGGCCAGTGATGTGGTGAAAGGGCCAGCACAATACAGAGATGTGATAAGAAAAAACGACTTACCAAAGTAATGTTGTTTCTTCCAAGGGATCGCCCAGTATGATTAGACATATGCAGTCAGCCCAGAATCTCTGACTGCCCCAGAGCTGTAGTGATGCAATGTGGAATGTATGCAAATGCAGTAATGGAACTAGAATGCTACATTCAAACTGCTGTCTCTAGGTGGACTGTGTTCCATCTAACAGATTCATTTTTGTAGTTGAAAAATATTAGACCATCTGAATTAAATAATTCAAACCCAACCAACAACAATAATAATAATAATACCCACCCCCTGGTGACGAGGAAGGGCTTCCGACAGGATAAAAACAACACAAAGGGAGAGCTAGGCCCCTAGTCATCTCTGTGCGCAACAAAAACAATAAGTTAAGTCAATGATTAATGATAACATTAAGAACCCCCATGAAAGCACTGCTGAACCTGATCCAGGTTATGTAAGGGGAGGTAGGGTGGGAGGTCTAATCATACTGTGAGATCCCTTGGAAGAAACAAAATTACTGTGGTAAGTAATTTGTTCTTCGAACCCCAGGAATCTCCCAGTATGATTAGACATGCAGACTACCAAGCAGCACCTTGGCAGAAGAGTACAGAGCCTACTTAGGAAAACGGTTCTGAAATACTGCAGTGCCAAACCTTGTATCACTTCTGGACTGGATGTCCAGGCAATAGTGCTTTGTGAAGGAGCGGACTGTACTCCAGGTACCTGCTTTACAGATTTCCAGCAAGGGAATGTCCCTTGCAGTGGCCCCAGAAGCAGCAGTTACATGAGTGGAATGTGCCCTGAGGCCCTGTGGTGGCTGTTTCTCAGCCTTACTGTAACAGAATTGGATGCAGGATATTATCCAGTATGAAGCTGATTTCTTTGATGAAGGCCTACCTTTCCCAACCTTGCCATGTGATAAACAGCTGTGAGTGGGAACCCCTGAGGTCCTTAGTACGACTTATATAGTAGCTGAGGGACCTCTTTACATCCAAACTATGAAGCCTCAATTCCCTTGAACTAGACTTAGCTATGAAGAATACAAGAAGAGTGATGGATTGGTTCAAATGAAACTCAGATACCACCTTGGGAAGAAATTTTCTCTTGGTCCCAAGGACCACCTTGTCCTCATGGAAGATGATGAAATTAGGATCAGTGCAGAGAGCTTGGAGCTCACAAACTCATCCTGCTGAGGTAACTGCCACCAGGAAAACAATTTTCTAGGTGATATATTTCAGATCAGATGTAGCCATTGGCTCAAAGGGAGGTTCCATGAGTTTGACTAGGTACAAATTCAGATCCCAAGAAGGGACTGGTTCCCTAACAGGAGGGAACAGATGTGCCAAGCCTTTGGAAAAACTTTATAAAAATAGGGTGTGAAGCTATTGTTCTCTGAGCACCTCCAGACAAGTAAGCAGATACTGCTGCTAAATGAACCCTAAGGATTGCAGTCCTCAGGCCTAAAGCCTGCAGGTGCACCAGGTAGTCAAGCAGAGTAGGTAAGCTTGCCTTGAGAGGACTGATGTGCTTAGACTTGCACCAGATGGAAAATCTGTTCCACTTTGAAGCATAAGTCTTTCTGATTGAAGATTTCCTGGAAACTTTCAGGACCTTAAGAACTTCTTCTGACAATTTAAATTCAGAAAATTCTAACTCCTCAAGAACCAGGCCTTCAAATGAAGGGTCTTGAGGTTCAGAAATACTAACTGACCTTGAACAGCTGTTTGGATATTGTATCTCTGAGGAAGACGAATGGATTACTTGGTGGACACTGTGAGTAATAGAGGGTACCATGGTTGCCTGGCCCAGTCTGGAGCACCCAGGATCATGGCTGCAGACCTACTCCTGAGTTTGAGAAGGGCTCTCATCAGCAGTGGAAATGGAGGAAAAGCTTACAGGAATTTCACTGTCCAATGCCTCCATGGTGGGGCGGGCCTGCAGCAATAAAGAAGAAGCTGAGGGTTTTCTTTTGAGGCAAACAGATCTATTTGTAGAGTGCCCCAAAGTATGAAAACTGTGTCCAGTACTTGCTTGTTTTTTTAAACTCCGCTTTATTTCGTAAAATGATACAGCATCATATCATACAGATAGTCAATTACATTCAAAAATCAACTTCTAGCCTAGTAGCTGTGCAGTCTCTAAGGTCTTGTATGTCATTGCCACCTGACTTTTGCTCTATGGATAATTGTCTCTGCCTGTCGTGAAGAGAAAACGGAAAGAAGAAGAAAACAAAAAAGGGGGGGGCAGAGTACCTATGAAGGGAGTTGACCAATGTTCCCTGTGATTTTACATGCGACACCTCCGTAGCTAGAGGGCTGAATAGACTATTATATGCTGAAATGCTTCTTTCCAATGGAATAAAACAGATCCAATATTAATATCCAATCTGTAAATACTCTCATAACACGAGAAGAACAGTGTAAACAATAACAACAGTAAATGCCTAAAACCATTGCAAACTTTTGGCTGCGCAATCATCACCTCCCTCAAGGCCCCGTACATCTGCTAGCACTTTTCAAGTTCGAGGACCTCAACTTCCCCAAGTCTACCATAAAACATACCTCCCTCTTTATCTCTACCAGAATGGACAATGAGGCTGTGTCCTTCCCACTCTCACCCACTGATGTGGCAAGGGTGCCCCCGTTCATGCCCAGACATAACTAGATGCTGTTATGTTGCCCTTCCCTTCCCTTCAACCATGTCTCCCACCCTCTCCATCTTTCAGCATGCTTCTGTGCCTGGAGGTGGATCTTGGCCATCAAAATCTCCATAAGAAGTACATCTTTAACCCTCCTAACCCACTCATCCAATGCAGGTGATGCTGGCTGTAGCCAGTGTGAGGTGATACATTTTATGCATTTTAGGGCAACCACAATCAAGATCAACAGAACCTTATGTACCTCCCATGACTGGTGTGACACCGTGAGGATGCTGAGGATACAGTCCTCAAAGGTTAATGGGGCAGAGATCCCAGTTATGTTTAAAACAGCTTCATTCAACCTTTCCCAGAATTCTATTAAAATAGGGTGTGAAGCTTGGCCAGCTGGTTATGATTGTTCTTTGATATTTGTAATATAAAAATGTAGTGTGTGATTTGTCTCCATAAGGCAGCTGTGCCATGGATCAGGTTTTAGCGGAAATAACAGGATATATTAACCTGAAACCAGGAGGTAAATAAAGACCCAGAGAGATTTAATTAGAACTGACCTAGATGACAGGATATAGGGATTGTAAACTTTAATGACGTCTTAGAGGAAAAAAACATGTTATATCACTATGGTGCTAAAAAGTTATAAAATCCTTTGATCCTTGGGAAAACAGAACTGCTCTAGATCAAAGAGGGGATGTTAATTAAGGAGTCATATTGGTAAATTAGTTTCTGCTGAAGTCACAGCATTTAAAATATCTCCTGACAGGAAGATCATTGTATATGTTTTATATTCAACAAGGAGGAGCTAGATGACACACAAAAGGGGTGGAGAGACACAGATTAAAATGAATACTGTGGCTGAACTTAGAGACACATTTCTTTTTGGGCTCTTATGAAACAACATCTAACTATAAGCACTGTATAGAGGTAATACATTAGATAGAAAAAGTCTAATTGTATTGTGGTAGGAGTTTTAGTTTGTACTTTTTCTTGTTTTCCCTGGAAGCATGCCTGTGAACATGAGGGAGCACATGCACCCAGTTACGGTGAATGGTGTACAGACACAAGGATTAAGGGACACAGGGGCATCCCTGACATTGGTAAAAGGGGATCTGGTAGAGCCTGGTCAGCTTATATCCAATAAATATGTCGCTGTACAGGACTTTACTGATGAGGAGAAAACATTGCCCCTCACTAGTGTTCTCCTAGACTGGAGTGAAACAGGGGGAACTATGCAACAGGTGGCTGTAGCCAAAACATTAGCAGTTGATGTCATTCTTGGCAACAATCTCAAATGGGATGGCGTATGCTGTTACCCGTAGCCAAGCAGCAAGGGAAAATTGTAATTCCCTGGACCCCACAGAAGCCATTGTGGAAACCACTGGGAGGCTGATTCCCCAGCATGTGTCTCCTGATATGGAGACTAATGAAAATGGGGTAGAAATTTTCCCAGTAGCAGTTAACCACACAGCTACGGAGGGTTACTCCGAAGAAGGAGAGGTGACCCAGTGTCAGAAGGTTAGGGATGACAGTGATCCTGACTGCCCTGATGCTAGTGCTTGGGACCCTAGTTTAGAGACTGAAGGAGACCTGTCCCATGCCTTAGGAATGTGTAAGGAGTTTGCTGCTGCTCAGAAAAGTGACCCTAGTCTAAAGAAGCTGAGGGCTTGGGCAGACTCTGATGGAGCACAGGGAGGTGACAGTAAACATAAGGTTTATTGGGAAAATGGACTGATGTATACTCAGGCTGTGCAGACGGGGGGGGGTGATAGGCATGCAGCTTGTCGTTCCCCAGTGGTATCATGAGCAATTGCTCAAGATTACACATGATATTCTCTTGTCTGGTCATCTGGGAATCATGCACACTACGCAGTGGTTGGCCCAGAATTTCTATTGGCCCAACTTCACCCAGCAGGTGAAGAAATATTGCAGGTCTTGTCACTGGTGTCAAGAAATAGGGAAGACAGGTAAGAAAATCCAAGCTGCCGTAATTCTATTGCCCATTGTGGAGGAGCCATTCCAGAGGGTGGGAATGGATATTGTGGGGCCTTTAAATACCCCCAGCTCCACCGGGAAGAGGTTCATCCTGACTGTGGTGGAGTATCCCACTCAGTACCCAGAGACAGTCACCCTATCCTCACTGAGGACAGACAAAGTAGCCGATGCCTTACTTGGGATTTTCTCCCGTGTTGGGGTTCTGCAGGAGGTTATCACCGATCTAGGGGGTTCCTTCATGTCGGACCTGATGAAATGTTTGTGGGAGAAGTGTGGGGTGGTGCAGAGATGCATGATACCTTATCACCCACAAGCCAATGGGCTTGTGGAAAGATTTAACAGTACCCTGAAGTCAATGCTCCAAGCGTTTGCTGAACAGCATGGGAGGGACTGGGAGAAATACCTTCCCCACCTGTTGTTTGCATACAGGGAGGAGCCCCAAGAGTCAACAGGATTTTTTTATCTTCAAACTCTTATATGGACGCCGGGTACGTGGGCCCCAGACTTGATCTGGGAGGACTGGGAAGGCAAGCACGCCACCCAGGGAACTCCCATAGTGGATTGCGTCCTTAGGTTTAGGGAAAGGCTGAAGGAGCTTATGGGGACAGCCCAGAGCAACCTGGCAGCTGCCCAACAGAAACAAAAAGTATGGTATGACCGCAGAGCCAGAGCTCGCTTGTACACTGTGGGTCAGGAAGTTATGGTCCTTATTCCGGTCCGGAAAGACAAGCTGCAGGCTGAGCGGGCAGGACCGTACAAAGTAGTTAGGAAGGTAAATGATGTGAACTATATCATACAATTACCTGACAGAAGACAGACAGAAAGGATGTATCATGTCAACATGATGAAGCCATATGCTAATAGGGCTGACATGGTGTTTGCAGTATGTAGTCCTGTTGAGGGGATGGATAAAGGAGACCCCCTTCTGGACTTGCTGGAAGAAAGCAAGTGGGAGTCCTCTGTGGAGGCAGTAAAATTGTCTCCCCAGCTGGCCCCAGACAAGATCCAGGAAGTAAGGGAGGTTTTAGCAGTCTTTGCCCCCATGTTTAGTGCCAAGCCTGGACTAACCTCCTTAGCGACGTGCATGTGGAGACAGGGACACAGATGCCCATATGGTGGACAGCATATCGGGTGTCAGAGGCTGTCCAAAAGGACATTAGGAGGGAGGTGGAGGAAATGCTGGATTTAGGGGTAATCCAGAGATCCCACAGCCCCTGGGCCTCACCCATAGTCCTTGTGCCCAAGCCAGATGGCTCTACTCATTTCTGTGTGGACTATCGTGGACTGAATGCAGTCACGAAGTCAGACGCCCACCCGATGCCCCAGATGGCTGAACTCCTGGACAAGTTGGGAGGGGCAACCAACCTACCTATAGGAAATTTTTACCCAATTACAGTACCCTGGCTTCTCCCCTATCTGACCTGGTAAAGAAAAGGATGCCTAAGAAAATTACCTGGGAACCAGCCTGTGAAAAAGCCTTTACCAGACTGAAAGAGGCACTGTGCAGTGCTCCTGTATTGACAAGTCCTGACTATTGCAGACCCTTTATAGTTCAGACTGATGCCTCAGACATGGGTATTGGGGCAGTACTGAGTCAGACATCCAACCAAGGGAAAGATCACCCTGTAGTGTACCTGAGTAAAAAGTTACTTCCCAGGGAGCAGGCATACTCTACCGTGGAAAAAGAGTGTCTTGCCATAGTGTGGGCCCTAAAGAAGTTAGAGCCATACTTATATGGACAGCATTTTGAGGTACAAATGGACCACAACCCCCTGGTTTTGCTGACCCAAATGGGAAAAACAAATGGTAGACTGCTATGATGGAGTCTTGCCTTGCAAGGGTATGACATGACGATCTTACATAGGGCTGGAGTGACCAATCAGAACGCCGATGGCCTGTCACGAGTATATGAGGAGTGAACTGATTTGGAAAGCCCATCCCATGCAGGGGATAGAGCGCCCAAATTCAGTCTAGGTGGGGAGGATTGTGACGCTTGGCCAGCTGGTTATGATTGTTCTTTGATATTTTTAATATAAAAATGTAGTATGTGATTTGTCTCCGTAAGGCAGCTGTGCCATGGGTCAGGTTTTAGTGGAAATAACAGGATATATTAACTGAAACCAAGAGCTAATTAAAGAACCAGAGAGATTTAATGAGAACTGACCCAGCTGCCAGGATATAGGGATTGTAAACTTTTATGACATCTTAGAGGAAAAAAACATGTTATATCACTATGGTGCTAAAAAGTTATAAAATCCTTTGATCCTTGGGAAAACAGGAACTGCTCTAGATCAAAGAGGGGGTGTTAATTAGGGCTTCATATTGGGAAATTAGTTTTTGCTGAAGTCACAGTATTTAAAATATCTCCTGACAGGAAGATCATTGTTTGTATATTTTTTATATTCAACAAGGAGGAGCTAGATGACACACAAAAGGGGTGGAGAGACACGGTTTAAATTGAATACTGTGGCTGAACTTAGAGATACATTTCTTTTTGGGCACTTATGCAACGACATCTAACTATAAGCGCTGTGTAGAGGTAATACATTAGATCGAAAAAGTCTAATTGTATTACGGTAGGAGTTTGAGTTTGTACTTTTCCTTGTTTTCTTTTATGTGATTGTATGCTTTGTGATATAGTGTTCTGTGTTTACATTTTACATATTTATCCATTTTTAAGAAAATCTATATTTATGAAGACTGTCTGGGTGTGTCTTTGAAGTTCTTTTTGCATGTGATGTATAGATGGTTAAGACTGACTAATAACTGTTCATAAGCTTGATTGTGTTACCAAACTGGGAAAAGGTAAGAATAACATAGAAACATAGAACATAGACTTTGACGGCAGATAAGGACTGCTTGGCCCACATAGTCTGCCAATTTTCCTACCCACAGGATAAGCTGCAGATCATAGTTAACCAACAGCCTTTCTTCTTACCCCCCACAAGAATTGCCTTATGTCTGTCCGATGTATTCTTGAATTCTCCCATAGTTTTAGACCCCACAACCTCCTCAGGAAGGCTGTTCCATGCGTCCACCACCCTTTCTGTGAAAAAATACTTCCTCACATTGTCCCTGAACTGCCCGTCCCCCCCCCATGTTTAAATTGTGTCCCCTTGCTCTTGCACATCTCTTTTTCTGAAAGATGCTACCCTCTTGGACTTTGTTGATTCCACTGAGGTACGTAAAAGTTTCTATCATGTCCCCCCCCCCCTTTCCTCAAGGGTGTACATATTAAGCTCCTTTAGTCTCTCCTCATATGGCTTCTCTTGCAGACCCTGCACCATTTTAGTTGCCCTCCTCTGGACTGCCTCTATCCTGTCTATGTCCTTGTGGAGAAGGAGTCTCCAGAACTGGACACAGTACTCCAGATGGGGTCTCACCAACTGTCTGTACAGAAGGATAACAACTTCCTGTTTTCTGCTGCTGATGCCTCTCCCTATATATCCCAGTATACCCTCAGCCCTCCCTACTGCCTTCTCACATTGCTTGCTAACCTTAAGGTCATCTGATATGATTACCCCCAGGTCCCTTTCCATTGTTGTTGCTGTTACTACCTCCCCCCCATTGTGTAATCTTCCCTTGGGTTTTTGTTTCCCAGGTGCATTATTTTGCACTTCTTTGTACTGAATCCAAGCTGCCATACTGACCATTCCTCCAGCCTTGCCAAGTCCCTAATATACCCAAGGTCTTTTATAGAGTTTTAAGGGTTCATTTTAGATACCTGGTTAGGTGCCCTTAGGTGAAAGATATCTGGCATCCCCCCGAAGAGCAGATTATCTGAGCCTGTACATTTGGGTACGCAAGTATAAGGTTCACAGTTGCAATCCCCCCAGAACTTGAGACTAAAGGTGATTCAGACCCACAAGCAGACAGGGGGGTTACCCTGTCTGTTACCTGTTCACAATACTGTGCTCGAAGGTTGGCACTGTGGGAGGAGAGGGCCTGCCCTGCTGAGTGTGTTTGTGACATAAGGCAACTCCAGAAAATGTGCTAGTTATTACCTCTCTGGCCACATCCCCTCCAGCAGGCCGCTGACTTTGTAGTACTGTAGTGTTGAGTGATAGCTGGAGTGTGGAAGTACCGTATTAAAATTTCCCAAAACAACTCTCGCCACACTGGGGCAGAGGCTGCCTTCCACCCTCATTTCAGTCTATATGCCCAGTCTAAATCGCTAAGGGAAATCCCTGCCTCTGCCTTCCAGGCCTGCTTATGAGAATATAAAGAGGCTCCACCAGCCTTTGAAAAAAGGCTGTATGTACCAGAAATTTATCATCTGGGGTCCCTCACCAATACTACTCCATAGTCTTCCCACCCTGTGGGTGGCCTGGTTATCTGAGAGATGCAGTCTGCTGCTGAGTGAATGAAATGCCTCACCTGCATGTATCTCAAAAACTCTTGAGTTCGTCCACTGAAATTTCTCCTGGGCCCTTTGAAAGGTAATACAGCGACCATTCTCAATTAACTGGATGAATCTGGTTACCCCGAGACTCCCATCTGGCATATCCCAGGTCTAGAGTGGGGGAAAAAAATCTGCAGTGTACCAGATCAAGGACATTGGACCCATCCCCAATGGAGTGGCTGTCAATTTTCTAACTTTGGACAGGCTATTAAAGTCCATGCCTGACCCATCCGTTTGTAATGGTGGATCTATATTCCGGGGTGACCGTTGTGAGGGCTAGGGTAAATAGAGGCCAACCACCTGCCCCTGCATTTTTGATTTGATACCACTGCAAAGAGACCCATTGTTTAGCCCATGCGAGGACACTGGTCATTTGGGCCACCAAGTGGTAGACGGGAATGTTTGGAAGGCCTAGTCTGCCCTCTTCTTTCAGAAGGTGCAAAAGCTGCCAAGCCACCCTAGGACGTTTATGGTTCCAAACAAATTTCTGAAGTTCTCTGGTGAGTTTATTCTAGAAGGAAAGCGGAACTCATAAGGGCAGGCATTGAAAGTTGAAAAGGAGGCGTGGCAAAACATTCATCTTTACCACGTTGACTCGCTCCACCAAGGAGTGGGGAGCAGGCGCCACCTCGCCAAGTCAGACTGAAGCATCTCCAACAGCTGCTCATAGTTAAGGGAAAAGAATCGGGAGAAGCTGGTTGTTATCTGGATACCTTGATATCAAATTTGGTTTCTAGGGGCCCATTTAAAGGGAAACTGCTGCTTAAAACCCAAAGGGCACCTCCCACTGATCAAAATGATCTCTGATTTTGAAATGTTGATTTTATATCTTGAAATTAGGCTAAACGACTCCAGCAGGGTTATTAAGCAGGGCACTGAGGAGGCTGGAGAGGACAGAAAAAAAAATAGAATCATCCTCGTAGAGGGACAGCTTTTGTTCTATACCCCCCGCCATGATGCCCTTTGTTATGATTTGCCCTGTGGTAGCTCTGTGATTTTACTTCTAGTTGCAGTCTTCAATCTGTGCAATTTTAAACACTGTATTTTTGCTGATGCACAGAATCTGTTAATTTTTCCTTAACCTATTATATTAATCTTGCTGGGCATAGACTGCTACCATTAATTCTAACCTTATCACACAGAATTATACATAGTGTATATATTATTTAATGGTAGTCTGATTTCACAGTTTTTATCCACCAAAATAATGCAGTGAGATTATACAGGTCTATCTTAGTGTGATTCTACTGTAACCCTCCTAGTAATATAGAGAATTGATTTCATTGTATGATTACAGAGTGACCATACTGCTTAACCCTCCAGCTAATATGCAGTGTGATTTTGTGGCTTAATCTAATTGTGACTCTACTCGTTTCTGTGCAACCTGATCAATTCCTTTAATTTCATTCCTTCTTTTTGCTGCTTCTCTGCTTAATTTCACCCCCCCCCCCCAAGCTCTTCTACCTTTAACCAATTTACTGAAGTCCCTTTTTCCTCACTGGTTTCAAAGCTCAGACACGCTGGATAGCCTTCTTTTCCCCCACCCTTCCTGCAGTCTTCCCTATTGTTTCTAGCCCTGTTCTGCCTGCCCCCTGACTTAGCTGCTTCTCCTGGCTTTTTACTTCAGCTAACCCTTCCTCTTTCAGCTGAGCCCAACCCGGGCAAACTTCCACAGGAAGCAGCTCAGCGCACTTCAGCAGGCCGTGCCACACCATTCCCCACAACATTCTGGACAGGTATGCTGAAGCTCTGGACCCAGAATTAGCTTTTCTACAGGTCCCTGCAGTTCTCTGCAGCGCATCATTGGTGGGTTCTGGCTGCTCCAGTTCTACCATTGGCTGCCGCCCGCAACATTCTGGACAGGTACGCTGAAGCTTAGGACCCAGAATTAGCTTCTCTTCTACAGGTCCCTGCAATTCTCTGTGGCATATCATTGGTGGGTTCTGGCTGCTCCAGTTCTACCACTGGCTGCCCTCTCCTTACAGCTCTGCCCTGTGCTAGCTTTGTGATTCTACTTCTAGCTGCAGTCTTCAATCCGTGCAATTTTAAATAGTGTTTTTTTTTTTCCTGCCCTCCCACCCCCCAGCCTCTATTAAATACAATTAAACTCCTTCCCTCCATCTCTCACTGGCTGATACTATAGTCTCTTCTCACTGGTTTCTATTATCGCCTACTCAAGCTACCCTCTCTCCCTATCCGCCTGTCACCCTTGCTGAGCCTCTCAAAAAAATATATCTCACTGCCACTGCCACACAGAGTGTAATTAATATATCTCACTTCTACATAGTCTTCATTTGGCTGCTCCCATTTTCTCCCACATATCTACAACTGACCTACCTTGTCTACCTCCCCCCTTCTGCATTTCACTCCCCTCCTTCTGAATTCCTATCCAACCCTCTGTCCCCTTCAACTATTATTCTCCCTACAGTCTTTCTTCTTGTTACTTACAGCCTACTGCTTACTGCTACTCTTACCTCTCCAAATTTCTTCTTTTTGTTTCTTCTACCACCATTTCATTCACTATGCTCCTCCTCCACCTGATATGGCTTCCCCTCCTTTTCTCCTTGATATCTCTTCCCCCATCTTACTAACATACTAAAATGCCAACAGAATAGGTCTAATGGTCTTTCGTGTCTGCTCGTTTGGTCAGCCCCCACCCTGGGAGCTGACCTTGCTGCTCCCCTCGCCCTCTCTGGCTTCTCCCTTCCCAGTCCTGGATATTCTCACTGCACTGGTGTGTGCTTCCAGAACCCTTCCCTTGTACCGGTCCCACCCCCTCTTGAACCCCTCCACTGTTTCTGCCTCCACCAGCCCCCTGGGCAGCACAATCCATGGCTCCACCACCATCTCAGTAAAGTAGCACCTCCTCCTTTCTCCCCTGAATCCCCCCCTCCAGCTTCCACCCATGCCCTCTAGTTGCCCCCCCCTTCCTTTGGAGCACCCTGACTGCTCCTCCCCTATTTATGCACTTCATGTACCTGAAGACCTGTATCATGTCCCCCTGGTCCCTTCTCTCTTCCAATGTGTACATATTTAGCTCTTCGAGCCTCTCCCCATAGGTCCCATCCCCCAAGCCCCAAATCATTTTGGTTGCCCTCCTCTGGACCCTCTCCAGGAGTTCAATGTCCCTCTTTAAATGTGACCTCCAAAACTGCATGCAGCACTTGAGGTGTGGCCTCACCAAGCAGTTATACAGTGGGAGTATCACTTCCCTCCTTCTGGAGGTGAGCCCCCTAGCGATGCATCTAAGCATCCTGTTGGCCTTTGCCACTGCCCTCCTACAAGTCTCTGAGTTGTTCATCTTGACATCCACCACCACCCCCAGGTTCCTCTCTGCCATAGAGACTTGTAGCATCCCCAGGGTGTACACTTGACCCAGGTTTCTGGTTCCCAGGTGCAGTACCTTGCATTTCCCTGCATTGAACCTCAGCTTCCGCTTTCTAGACCACCTTTCCAGAGCCTCCAGGCCCCCCTGTAGGGCCACCCCCCTCCCCATCCACCACCGCCCCCAGTTTTGAGACATCCGCAAAGACTCATCTCACTACTGATAACCTTCCTTATGTCAGAGACGCAGGCGTTGAACAGGAGGGGCCCAAGGACCGATCCGTGAGGGACTCCACTAATGACCCTCCTTGGGGATGAGACTATCCCGCCAACTACGACCCTCTGGGTCCGGTTCTGGAGCCAACTGCCTATCCATCTGATCATCTGGTTCCCCACCCCCATTTCTCCCAGATTATCCAACAGGCCCCCATGAGGAACAGAGTCAAACGCCTTGCTGAAGTCAAGAAAGAGGACATCCATTGGTCTACCCAGGTCCAAGGCACTCATCACCCAGTCATAGAACTCCACAAGGTTTGTCTGATACAATTTCCCTGGGATGAATCCATGCTGTCTATCGTTCAGGTACCCCAACTTTTCCAGGTCCCCCCAGTCTCTCCTTGACAATACCCTCCATCACCTTGCCCACCACCAATGTCAGGCTGATGGGCCTGTAGTTCCCTGCCACCTCCCTTGATGCCCCCTTGTGAATAGGCACTATATGCACCACTTTCCAGTCCTGGGGCACCCACCCTGTCCTCAGAGAGATGCTGAAGAGCTCCGCCACGGGTTTTGCCAGGACATCCGCCAGTTCCTTCAGCACTCTGGGATGTAATTTATCCGGCCCTGGTGCTTTCTCTGTCTTAAGGGACCGGAGGGCTTCCTTCACTCTCTCTGCCATGATTTCTACCTCCACTACCTCTTCCCCCTGCTTTACCTTGCCCTCACCTGCCAGTGATGCCCCCCCTCCCCAGACCCGCTGATCGGTAAGGGTCCCCTCCCTCCTCAGTTTTCGTCTCCTCCCATGTACGATGCAGCCCCCCCATTTTCCTTGGTGAAAACTGAGGTGAAGTACTCATTTAGTACCTCAGCCTGCTCCCCTGGGTCTTGTGCCCATCCCTCCCCTGTTTTAATCCTGCTAATCTGCCCCTTCACCCTTTGTTTTTCCCCAATGTATCTAAAGAACCCCTTGTTCCCACTCCTAATTTCCCCGGCCAGGTTCTGCTCCTTTCTTGCCTTAGCCGCCCTCACCACCCTAGCAGCCCTTCTGGCCATCAGCTCGTACTCCCCTTGGTCCCTTTCACTCCTTGAGCACTTGAATTGCCTATAGGCTGCCTTCTTTCCCCTCACCACCTCCTGAACCTCCCTGGTTCACCAGCAGGGTTTTCGGGCCCTACCGCATTTTCATCTTACTCTTGCGCAGGTGCTGGTAGCATCCTGCACCCCCCCCGATGATTTTCCACCTACTGTCAGCGTCCATGTCTGGCCCAATCCCATCCAAGTGCTCCTTAAGGATCCTTCCCATTTCCTTGACATCCACCCCCTGAAGTCAGTAACCTCCATCTTTGTGCAGCCTTCTACCCCTCCTAGGTTCAGGCAGAACCAGACCGTGGCATGGTCACTCCCCGCCAACGGGTCCCCTACCTCCAGGCCCCCAATCTGGTCACTGTTTGCCAGGACCACATCCAGTATCCTTCCTGGTCGGTTCCCCCACCTGCTGAGTTAGGAACGCGTCCTGAAAGACATCCAACAACCTGTTCCCTGGCCACCGAGGATGTCATAGTCTCCCAGTCTGTTCCTGGCATGTTTAAATCCCCCAACACCACCACCCTTCCCCTTCCCAATCTGCAGTGTCTCCCAACATCTGCCACCAGACTCTCCTCCAGCTCCTCCGCTAGGACAGGGGGTCTATACATCACTCCTATATTTACTCTCTTGCCCCCCCTTTGTTATCAAGGTGACCCAAATCGCCTCCACAGTTCCCTCTGCCTCCTCCACTCCTCCTCTGGCAATGCAGTTTTTAACTATTATTGCTACCCCTCCTCCCCTTCCCGCCCCCGTGTCCTTCCTGAACATGGTGTAACCCTTCAGGTTCAGGTCCCAGTCGTGCCCTGCGGTGGCCCAGGTCTCAGTGACTGCTGCCACATCCACCTCTCCCTCAGTTAGCATCACCTGGAGCTCAGGCATTTTATTGCCCAAGCTCCTGGCATTTAGCAGGACCACCTTCCACCCTTTCCCTATACTTCCATTTCCTCTGCTCGTGTTCCTGTGGAGATTCTGTCTTTCTCTGGTCCGTACCTTACCAGTCGGCCTTTTCCTGCATTCCTCCAGCTCCCCAGGGGGGTGGAGACAGTGTCCCTCCTTTATCGGACCCCCCCTCGACAGCCTCTCTTCCATCCTTTCCCCCAACCCCCCCTCTTTACTCCCCTCCACCTCCCCTACCCTCCTTCTGTCAGCCTCTGTTACTTCACTATCCCTGGCACACAGCAGCTGGGATCCATGTTAGATCTGGATCTCTGTTGCCCTCCCTGCATGCCCTCTTCTCATTCCTAAATGGCAACACAAATACTGCTACTCACTTCTGGTGATATTGAACCTAACCCCAGCCCTCCACTTATCTCATCATCTGAACTGCCAAAAGGGCTAAGACTTCTGCACCTAAATATTCGAAGCCTACTCCCCAAAATTGACCTTTTGCAACCACTCATGACTTTGCTAAAACCTGCTGTACTCACTTTAACAGAGTCATGGCTTAGCTCCAAAACCCCAGACTCAGCCATCTCCGTCCCAGGATACTCAGTCATCTGTCAGGACTGTAAGTCCAGGGAAGGTGGAGTCACCATGTACATATCCACAGCTATCAAATACTCCTTCTGTCTTTCAGTCTTCTCCCTCTGCCTTCAAAATGATACTTGTAAAGTTATCCCCCTGTCTCCCTTCCCATCTTTGTGGGTGGAATATATTGCAGCCCAAACCTCCCCGCTTCCTCCCTCTCCTCCCTCACAGACCTACTCTCCACCTTTTCCTCCACTGCCTCCCCTAGCGTGCTATTCATTTTCCGGGACCTAAACATAAACTGGCTATCCAGCTCTCAATCAAAAATCCACAACCATGACTCTTCCCTAAACATAACACAACTTATTTCCAACCTAACACGTCTCAACCACAAATCAGGGAAGCATACCCTAATCAACTGCATGCTAACCTCTCATCCCCACCGTGTCATATCCTCTGGTATCCACCCCGACGTCCTCAGCGGTCACCATATGGTCTACCGTTTGCGAAAAGTAAACCATGAAAAGTCTCCTCCTGTCATTCTTAACTTCTGTTCCTACCAGTCCCTAGATTTATCCTCACTTCACAACGACATGTCCAATATCGATTGGTCACCAATTACCTCTGCCCCTCCATTAACTCTGTCCTGTCCTTTTTTAGTGCACAGTTCTTGAACTTCTGGGACCATCATGCACCTTTTAGAAAGGCAAGGGTCTGTGGTAGCCACCTCCCCTGGGTCACTGCTGAACTCTTAGCTTGCCAACGTGCAAGAGACCAAGCTTGGGCTATGTATACAACCTCTGGCTCCCCCCTTGACCTACAGCGCTATCGCTTGCTCCGCAACACATGCACCAAGGCCATCCGCCTTTCCAAGACCAAGTATTTCCAATCATCTTTCCAGGCAAACATCAATAATCCTTCCAAATTCCGGAAAGTTGTCCATTCTCTGTTCTCCCCTCCCCCCCCATAGCCTACTCCTCATCTCCTGTCCAAAAAATTGGTACCTGAACAGTTGTTGACCTCCCCTCAGTAGTCATCTAATTCAACCAGTACTTCACCACTTGTGCCTCCTCCCTGCTTGCATCTCTCCTCAATATTGATTCTGGGGCTTCTACAATTCCCTCCTACACCCCCCACCCTGGTCAACACCATGCTTCTCCTTCCAGACCCATTCTTCCAGATGACACCTTATGTGTATTACTTGCCCTAAAAGCCCTGACGGCCTTGACCCAAAATTATTCCATTTGTCTGCCTACTCTATTGCTTCCCCTTTGAATAATCTTTTGAACCTTTCCTTTCTCTACACTATGGTGCCAGATGCTTGGAAGTCTGCTACAATGATCCCACTCCCTAAAGGTGGGAATGCCTCCAACCCTTGCAACTTCCGCCCTATCTCCCTCCTCCCCACACTGGCTAAACTCCAGGAGCATCTGGTCCTGGAACAACGCTCCTTCTTCCTCAACTCTGCCTCCTTTTTCACTCCTTTCCAGTCTGGATTTTGCAAAGACCACTCCACCACCACCACCACCTCCCTCCTTCAGCTCACTGACTCCATTCTCTCAGGCATGGATCAGGGACGCATCACCTCTGCTATCTTTGTTGACTTGGCCAAAGTCTTCAACACTGTCTCCCACTCCCTCCTCCTCAACAAACTATCTGCATCCAGCCTCTCTGACTCTGCCACCAGTTGGTTCTGGTCCTACATCACAGGCTGGTCTCAGTCCGTCAGAGTGGGCAACTCCCCCTCATCTCTCAATCAACACCAGTGTCCCCCAAGGCTCAGTACTTGGTCCCATATTATTTTCTGTATTCCTAAATGACCTCCAAAACGTCTGCACATCTGCAAGTATACACATGTACACAGATGATACTGTTATTCTCCTCTGAGAACTCCCCCTCTGAGGTGGCAACCAGCCTTCAGCTGGATTTTACCAATGTCCAGTGCTGGTTTATTGCAAACCAACTCTCCATAAACATCAAAAAAACAGTATCAATGACCTTCAACTCCAGACAAAAACTGGCCAGGCTTGATTCCACTCCCACATTCCACACCCTCGCTGGTTCTACGCTCGACGATGTAGCCTTGTTTAAGTACCTTGGATTATGGCTTGACAGGAATCTTGACTTCAGGGTACATATCAATGCCATTCACAATAAATTGCACCCTAGACTCGGTGCTTTGTACAGACATTGTAGCTGCCTCCCGCTACAAGACAGGTGAGAAATTGTCCAAAAGATGATTCTCCCTGTCCTTGATTTCAGCGACATAGTCTACAACTCCGCCCCTAAAACCACTCTATCCAGACTGGATACCCTCTTTAATTCCTTCTGCCACTACATTCTCAGTTGCCCCCCATGTACTCATCACTGTGACCTTTATTCCTCGCTCTCTTTCCCTTCCCTCTATGCCAGGAGCATGTCACACATCTCTAATTTTATTGGGAAGTTCTGGCCTGGCTCTCTACCACCATATTTGTCATCCCTCGTCTCTACTCCCCCCCCCGTCCTCCTATACCCTCCGCTCCTCCGCCCACAGAACCCTTGCCCTCCCACCCTAGCAAACCTCATCAGGCTGCTCCGCCTTCTCATATAAATTTCCCAAGATCTGGAACTCCCTCCCACTAGAAATTCGGTCAGCACAATCCTCCACTCACTTTCACTCCTCCTCTGTACACACTGTTCATGTATGTAACTGCACCTAATTATCCCTTCTGTCCCTCAGCCTCCCCTTGCCCCCATCATCCTCTCTTCCCCCATGTCCATTGTCTCCATCCCTTGGTTACCTTTAGCTGGTGCCTCCTGCACCCCTTCTCCCCACCTCCTGACCCCACCACTCCCCTTCCCCTCTTTTCTTTCTCCTTTTCTGCCAGGACCTGCCCCCTTGCATGGTTCTCTGCATCCTGAAGGGGTTCATTCCCCGGCTTCCCACCATGCCGTCCTTCTACTATCCATAGGCTGCCTCTAGCTGTAACCTCCTTCACCCCTTTGCCCTACAATCCCCCTTCTCTCCGACTCATTTTCTGCTGGGACAGACCCTTGCAGGGTTCTCTGCACCCTGAAGTAGAGCATTTCTTGACTTGCCCCATCCCTCTCTTCCCCCTCCCTCTTCTCCTTCTTCTGCCAGGCCCTATCCCTCTGCAGGGTTCTCAGCATCCTGGGGGTGTATAGTTCTTGGCCTCCCTCTTCTCCCTCTCTTGCTAGGCCCTGCCCCCCTGCAGGGTTCTCAGCATCCTGGGGGTGTATAGTTCTTGGCCTTCCCCCCTCTCTCCTGGCTTGCCCCCACTTCACTCCTACCTCCACTCCCCATCCTCCCACACCCCTCCTCTTCTTCTATTTCCACCTAGCACTTAATATCCCCTCCCTCTTCTCATTCTTCTGCCAGGCCCTGTCCCCTGCAGGGTTCTCAGCATCCTGGGGTGTACAGTTCTTGGCCTCCCCCTCCCTTCTCCCCTTGCTTGCCCCCCACTTCCTCCATCCCCCACCCCGCCCTTCTTCTTCTATATCCACCTAGCTCTTATGATTCTCATTGATCTAATTAGCACTTTTAATCCCTGTGCTTGGTCTGCTACTTTTTGGTCCCCATCTGGCATATTCCCCATGGGTTACCCCTTTCTGGGTTGCCACTATACAAGTTATCTCTGCATATTGTTCTGTCTGCTCCAGTTTGCCTCATCCTCTATCTCTGATTATTACTTTGCTATCTGACACTCTCTCCATACGTGTCTGTTGCTTAAGATTGAGTTCAATTGTATTAGTGCCTCTCTTTATGTAATTGTACTACACTGTATGTATCTTTTGTTATTATGTTTTTGCTTGTTCTCCCACACTATGTAACCCTTCCCCCCAGGACGCTTCTGGAAATGAGCAGTTTACAGCTCATGTTGTCTTTCCTGGTGAAACCTTTTAAATAAATAAATAATAAATAAATAATGATGCCTCGGATGTCACAGTCTTTTTGCACCCTTAACACCAGAGGCTCCAGACTCAAAGCAAACAGGAGTGGGGAGAGTGGTCATCCCTGCTGGGTGCCACGGGATAAGGGGAAAAGCTGCGAGCTGATGCCATTCAGCCTCACCAATGCCTTAGGATTCTGGCAGGGTTGGGAAAAAGCTTGCAAATATTTAGGGCCGAATTTCATTCTTTCCATGGATGTTTTTAGAAACTGCCAGTTAACCCTAGCAAATGCTTTTTTGGCATCCATGGAAATAGCTATTTGAAAATCCTTCTGGGTCTTTTGGGTCAAAATTATGTTAAGCAACCGCCTGATGTTATCTGGCAGGAATCTGCCAGAGATAAACCTGGTTTAGTCCTCATGTATAAGTGAAGGTATCACTGCTTGGAGTCTTTTTGCTAAAAGGCCGATGAAAATTTTTAGATCTATGTTTAATAATGATATGGGTCTATATGATCCACATTCTTGTGGGTCTTTCCCTGGCTTAGGTAAAACTATAATCTGGACCAACTGCCACGACTCTAGCACCTCCCCTCCATCCATCACTTCTTGACAAACTGGTAGCAGAACGGGCAAGAGCAGGGGTGCAAAGGTTTTGAAAAATTTTGGCGGACAGCTGTCCAACCCTGGGGACTTACCATTCTTTAATTGGGCTATCTGAGCCCGCAACTCTTCCAGAGTGATCATCCGATCCAATAGGTCAGAATCTTGCTCGAAGAGCTCCCTGACCTCTAGGCCCTTGAAAAACTGCAAGGCCTGGTCAGAAAAATCCTGTATTTCTTCCTGGGTATACAGTGAATTATAATAATCTGCAAAAATCTGTACTATTTGCCCTGGGTGGCTGGTGGAGGCTCCCTCTCTGGCCGAGTCCTTAAGTTGCAAGACTAGTCTGCTGCTTTGCTGCTTTCTTAAAGTGAATGCCAGCAGCTTGCCCACTCTATTACCACTCTAAAAATAATTTTGTCTGACTCTTCTATAAGAGCCTTCCAGCCATGTCACAAATAGTCTATTCAGGGCCTCTTTCTGAACTTCCAAGTCCAGTTTGACCGTGGGGTGCAGGGTGATCTCAATATTTGCTTGTTTAAAGCCCATTCATGATGATCCTGACTGATTCTGCTGAGTGAATCAGCCAATGTATTGTTCTTTCCTGGAAGATGAATGGCAGACAGATGCACCTCCAGGGAATATGCTAGGGACCAGATTTTCATGGCCTCCATGCACAGCCTTGAGGATGTTGTACCCCTTCCCCTTGCTTGCTGATGTACCACATGGTGGCTGTGTTGTCTGTCCTGACATGGACTGACTGACCCCTCAAATGAAGAGCAAAGGCCTTTAGGGCAAGAAGGACCACTCTCAACTCTAAGAGGTTGATATGCAACTTGAATTCCTGTTAGGACCAAGTCCCACTGATTGTGATGTCGCCTGTGTGTGCCCCCTACCCTAGGAAGGAGGAATCTGTTGTTAGGATCACAGTGTGGTGCTGTTGCTGAAAAGGGTTGCCCTGCCTGAGGTTGTCCCTTTCCTTCCACCACTGCAGAACCAGTAGCAGAGTTCTTGTAACTGGCACAAGCTTTGAAAGGGGATCCCTTCTTTGGGACCAATGGGATCTCATGTGATATTGAACATCTCTTATCTGAAACCTGGAGCCTGATACTACTGCGATAGCTGAGGCCATGTTTCCTAGTAATGCTAGGAACTGCCTTGCAGTCCCGGGTTGATCCAAGGCAAAGGAGTTTGCTAGGATGAGTAAATTTGTGACCCTCTCCTGGGGAGAAATGTCTTGCCCTGGATAGTATCCAGTTCTGCTCCAATGAATTCCAGCGACCGAACTGGTTCCATCTGAGACTTTTGAGTGAGGAAGCCCAGAGACTCCAGGGTACTTTGGGTGACCCTGATGGAATCCTTTACCTGTTGGTATGACTCCCCTACAACTAGCCAGTCATCCAGATAAGGGAATACAATGATTCCTTGTCTTCTGATGTAAGCTGCCACCACTGATAGACACTTTGTGAATACTCTTGGGGCAGAAGTGAGCCCAAAGGGGACTGCTAAGAACTAGTAGTGCCCTGAGGGTAGAGTGAACCTCAAATACTTTCTGTAGCAAGGCCTGATTGGAATGTGAAAGTAAGCATCTTTCAGAGCCAGAGATGCCAGACAGTTTCCTTACTTTAGGGAAGGAATAATGATGGCAAGTGTTACCATTTTGAACTTGGGCTTTGCCAAGTGTTTGTTCTGGAATCTGAGGTCTGGGATTGGCCACCAGTCCCCATTCTTCCTTTTGGTCAGGAAGTATCTGGAGTACAAGCCCTTCCCCCTTTGGGTGAGAGGGACTGGCTCTATTGCTCTGGCTTGCAGAAGCTTTTGTACCTAAAATTCCAGCAATATTGTCTCTGCAGAGGGTGAGGGCCAGAAACTCTGCAGCCCTGGAGTTTTGGAAATTGTTTAAATAGTAGACAGAGACCCTGACCCATTACCTCTAGAATCCACTTGTCTGTGGTGGTGTTTTCCCAGGCCTGGAAGTAGTGAGCCAGCCTGTCCCATACTGGAAGAGGTGTGTCACCCTGTTTTGTGCAGTCAGGGGTTCTGTCCAGGCTGAGGTCTAGGAGCTGGGGTTGAACCAACCTGCCTAGAAGGCCTCCTGCCCCTGTAGTAGCCTCTGACCAGAGTATAATCTACAGGCATGGAGACTGGTGCATAAGTTCTGGGGTAATATCTCCTACCCCTACCTCCCTCCCTCCCTCCCTCCCTTCCCATGGATCTAAAAGAAGTGGAGGCTCTTCTCTGTGAAGTTACTCCTATAGGTGGTTTTGTATTCATCCACTTTTTTCATGTATGCCTCAGTTGTCACCAACAAGGAAAATCCATAGCCTTTAACTGAGTGTCCGGGGTAAGACTGGTTACTCTGAGACAGGCAAACCTCCTTAGAGACACTGATAGGGCCAACAGCCTGGATGTAGTATCATTTGTATCTACAGCCATGTGAAATTGGTATTTTTGTTTGCTCACGCCCCCTTATCTCCACGGTTCACTTCGGGTATTACCTTGGCGGGGGGCACCATGAACTCTGGACCCAGTCCTCGGACCCCATCCTGCCTCAGGTATCCCCCCAGGTGAGGAAGCTGGGAGGGGGACTGCTCCCCCACTTGCACCATGTGTCGGACCTCCGACTGACCCGGGTCCACACACCCCCCCGCCAGCCCCGTAACTAGGTGAACTGCAGGGCCATTTTCCATTTTTCTCTCCATGCCCCCAAGGATGTTGGCGGTTTAGGGGGTCCATAGAGACATGTGCACGCTGAGATGTGATGCCACTCCGGACCCCAGTCAACGTCCTTCCCTCCCAAGTGCCACCCCCACACTGCACCTCTACCCATGTGCACCTAGGTGGTGGTATTGCAGCGGTATCCCTCCCTCAAGTGGAGTGCCTCTAGGGCACTCAATCCTCCTGCCTCTGGTCAACCCTCCAGCTCCCCAGGCTTGCTTCCAAACCCGGGTTGCTGGCATTGCAAGCTGCAGCGCTACCGCTCCGCCGGTGGACTGGCCTTAGAATTGGTATTTTGTGTTGTCCAATGCCATCCTGGAAGTTTCAGCCAGATCATGTGCCACATCGCCTGGAACTCTGCCAGTCAATGCCAGTACAGAGTTCCAAAGGGCCTTCTGATATTGTGCAGCATATGCCATATAAGCAGCCTGTCTGAGGAGAAGGGAAGAGGCTAAATAACACTTCTTCCCTATTGTGTAACCTTGAGTCTTTATGTGGAGGATGAGATGATAGAGGGATTTTAGCTTTAGCACAAGCAGCAGCCTGTATTGCACCCTTATGGTCTGGATGAGAATACAAATAATCAGCAGCAGACCTGTCCACATGATATTTTTTTCTCAACCTTCTTGTCCACTCCAGGGGCAGAGGAAAGTGTCTGTAGAATTTTTAAAGTTGCTTTTTTAAGAAACTTATGGCTAGGAAGGAATACTCCTTTAGTGGGAACCAGACCCATCATATCTAAAAATTCTGCCTTTCCATCTTCCATAGACTCCTGAGAGGGGAGGCTCAAAGTGTCAGCCATCTGTCTGGTAAAGGAAAAGTGGGATGAAAAATCATCACCATGCCCACGAGGAGGGGTAGCAAAATCTTGTTCTAGGGATACCTCAGGCTCAGTGAGTTCCCCCAAATCCAGATCCTCCTCTTCCTCCTCAAAGTAAACTTCTTGACCTTGGTCTGTGGGAACCGGTGAACCCAGAACAGAACCTGCAGTTTGTAAGGCCTGAATGACATGCAGGGCTTTAGCAACGTCCTCAGCAGAGGGCATTTTTTTTTTGTCTGCTGGAAGCTCCCTTGCTTCTTCAGTGGCAGATGCAGTGACATGCTTTTCTTTATGTTTCATTTTAGTAAGCACAGATGCTGGAGTCTGCTCAGTAGGTCTTTTATGTTTACTGTATTCAGACCCCTTCTAAGTAGTCTTGGAGTCTGAAAAATCTTTTGAAGGGCTCTCCTTTGTTTTAGGGTAAGAAGAAGAGGCCTCTTCAGGGTGCTTAGGTGACATTGAGGTGGGAGCAGAAGCCATTTCCTCTAACCTTTTAGCCCTTTTCTTAATGATTTTAGGATAAAATGTACAGCACACTTCACAATTAGAAAAGATATGACTGGAACCCAGGCACTCCAAACATAAATCGTGGTGATCAGCCTTAGCAAAAACTTGAAAACACTTTATACGGTTTTTAAAACCTGTAGGGCTCATCCTCATTTTAGGGCTTTCTGACATGCCAAATGTCAGACAAAAAGAAAACTCCCAAAAAGGGAAAAAATACCCAAATCGTGGTCAGTTCCCTGAAGAGAAAAGGAGCCGCGATTAAATATAAATTATTTTTATAACAAATGCGATTGAGTCCTGTCAGGAAAAGGGAACCAAAAGCAAATAATGTAAATCGTTCCATAAGGTACTTTAATCAAAAATTTGTCTAATAAAGTGGTGGCTAAAACTGCTAAAATAGTGTTAAACTGAGAAAGGCCTCGGTTCCTGGGAACCGCAAAGGAACCAAACTAGGAACCGAGAAAAAAAAAACCCAAATAGCGCTAACCTTACAAAAAAGCTTTTAGGGGCACAGAAATAAACAAAATAGTGAAACAACACTTCTTTTGCCAAAAATAAACAAACAAACAAACCTGCAGCAAAGCTGCTGAGAGAAGCTCTTCGGGGCATCTAGCTGTCTGAATTGAGAAAATGAATCTGACTGTTAGATGTAGCAGTTCACCTAGAGGCAGCAGTTTGAATGTAGTATTCACGTTCCATTATTTGAATACTTTCCACATTACATCACTACAGCTCTGGGGCAGTCAAGAGAGTCTGGGCTGGCTGCACATGTCTAATCACACTGGGAGATTCCTGGGGTTTGAACTGGCAGTATCACATGCTCAGAGATATAATCCCCCCATTCAGGGAAGGACTATTCAGGAGCCAAGAGCCTGCACACCGCCTCTCAGAACCCCCCCCCCCCACAACTACCTACACTTACAAAGGAAAGTATGTTAGTCAGCCACTGGCTACACAGAACTTGGAACAGCCACTAATGAGACAGACAGACACAGACACACACCCAGGTTGGCCAACCCCCCCCCTTGTATCCACAGGGGCACGAGGTGGTGCAGACACTGCCACAGCTTGACAGACTGCGAGCATGGAGACTGTGAGGCATGCGACTGACACCTCCACATAGCTCTAGGTGTACAGCCTTACTGATGTTTGTTTCTTAAAATTCTTTTTTACTCTACATTTATGGTTGACTATTTTCTGTTTTGTTTGAGGCCCAGGGCTTCTCAGAGGGTTGGGAAGCCACTGGGCCATCACCGACCACACACAACAGTACAGTCACATCTGAGCCACACCTTGACATGGGACACTCAAGATGTCCCACACACTGACAAGACCACTTTTCCTCAGGAAAGGAGTGACAGGCTAGACCTGAGCTGACCCTGTGAGCTCTCCAAAGTACATTACATATATAGCATCCCACTGCTTCTAAAATCAACCCGATATAGGGGGCACTCCTGTTAAACGGATCTCACGGAACATTAAGGGCATCCATTCCCTCATCAAAGTACAGAAAATCCTGGACCACTTTAAGAGGGAGGGGGCAGGGATAGCCTTCTTACAAGAGACCTACCTCACCATCCTTGAAACTGAAAAGCTTAAAACAGGATGCATCTCACAGTTGTATGGACGCTCAAAGAACTTCAAAAGCAGAAAGGCGGCTATGCTAATACACAAAAAATGAAAATTACGAATACTCACCGTAATTCTTGATCATCTTGGATAAGTCTTCACCATTTATTCCTACTTTTAGGTTACAAGCCGGAGGTGCTGGGACCCTGCGTGAGCCAAAAATCTTCAGGAGGGTTGGTGCCAAGATAGGACCGTGCTGTATGCGGTGCATAAGACTTCTATGCGATATAGGTTATCTCGGTCAACCCTCCAACTGCCTCAGTACCTTTTATGAGGAGGTGCAGCATATGCTAACTAGATAAACACCTAACTTAACAGGGCATAAGATAGCCCTTTTGACCCATGTAAGAAGGGTCAATGTATACAACGTCTTCACAGCCCAAACCAACAGAGGAATTGAAGACCAGAAACAGAATGAGTTAACTTGGGGGATGGCAGGTGGGTGTATGAATAAATGCCGAAGACTTGCCCAAGAAGATCAAGAATTACAGTGAGTACATAATTTTCATATCTTCCTAGACTTTAAGTCTTCACCATTTTTTCATACTTCTGGGTTAGAGTACCAAGATAAACCAATCCTCCAAGCTGGGTGGTAGGAGAAGGAACTCACTCAGGACAGAAGTTCATTAAGGACTGTCCTGCCAAAGGAAGCATACTGTCTGGCATGGACATCCACAGCACAGTGATTTACAAAAGTGTGCACTAACCTCCATGTAGCTGCTTTGCAAATGTCAGCAATGGAAAGAGAGCGAATCTCTGCCAGGGACGCAGCAACTATTTTAGTGGCGTAGACAGGCACCTGGCCTTCCAACTTAACCTGTGCCATAGAGTAACAATGGCGTAGGCATGTCACTATCCAAGCAAAGATGCATTTGATGGATACTGACTGACCCATCCGGGCCGCACTGAAGGACACAAAGAGTTGCTTGTCCTTGCGGAGATCCCCAGTTCTATCGATGTAGAAACGAAGAGCCCTTTTAATGTCCAGGGAATGAAGGGTGTGCTCCCCTTCATTTTGGAAGTTAGACAAGTAAGTGGGGAGAACCAAGGGTTGGTTGAGGTGGAAATCGGAATCCACCTTAGGTAAGAATTTAGGGTAATTACTGAGTACCACCTTGTCTTTGTGAAAGACAGTATATGGGGGGGGTGTGACCAATGCGAAAGACCCAAGGACCTTAATATCTATTCACTAGAGGAGAGGAGACGGGGGGGGGGGGGAAATGATAGAGACATTCAAGTACCTTAGGGGTATAAACAGGGTATAGGAGGGAAGCATATTTCACTGGAAGCATTGCACAAGGACAAGGGGACATGATATGAGGCCGGAGGGAGGAAGGCTCGGGGAATGTCAGGAAGTACTTTTTCACAGAAAGGGTGGTGGGTCTGTGGAACAGCCTTCCAGCAGAGGTGGTGGGGGCTAAAATGATACAGGGTTCAAGAGCACATGGGATACACATCAGGGTACCCTGGAGATGGCAGAGAAGACATGCCACAGATCAAATAGGATCTGGGCTGTTAACACTGAGTAGTGAAATGGCAGACTAGGTGGGCCATATGGTCCTTATCTGCTGTCAGATATGAAAATTACATACCTATCATAATTTCTGATCTTTCTGTGTATTGTCACCATTCATCACTGTTGGGTAGTGAGCCGAAGGATCAGGACCCTGCGGGAGCTTTGTTTTTTTTTTTGCAAGGGGAGGAGTTGACATTGGGACTGCACTGCCCTTGAGGCCGATGTATTACGTGGCGCTCGCGGGTTGGCCAGTAACCATCTTCGACCCTTCTCCAACCCCAGTTCTGCATGCCGTAGAGAGAGAGATAGAGAAATAAGGAGGGTTGGGAAGGTGGACAATGGAGCCCGAAGGACAACAAAAGGAAAGAATATAAAACTAAAAGGAGGAATAAGCTTTAGAGAGGACAGGAAAGAAGGAATCTTAAGGGATTGGGACAGGAGGGCCCCAATCTCTGGGCAAGTGAGGGAGAGGTGAAAAGAGGGAGGGGTAGAAGGAGAAGAGAAAGGAAGGAGGAAGGAAGAGGAGACACCACCCCTGAAGATACTGCCCTGCTTAGGGGAGGGAGTTGTGTCCCAGACCAGCCCAGTTAAGCCAGAGGATGATACAAGGCTTGGAAGAGAAGAATGGTCCCCATCTAGAGGAGCAGAAGGGTCACCTAGAGGACTAAGGTCGGGTTGGTGTCTCCCCTTCCTGCCTAGAGGATTAAAGTGGAACCACCACCTTTAACATCCCTGGAGAGGGAGTCACCTTCAGAGGAGGAATTGGAGAGGGAAATATATATTCTCCTTGAATGAGGAGAAGAAAGAAACCCAGATATGGGAAGGCACAAATGGAAAAACAACTGAGGGAGTCACCAGTGCCCCCCTGACTTCCTCAAGACACCAGAGAAAGCAGGGAAACCCAAGGAATACCTGGGCAAAGAAGGGGCTCTGGAGACTCCCAACAGAGGGGACCTTCCATGCCTGTCCATCCAGAGGAAAAAACCCCAACCCCAAGGGGGGAGTTGGTAGGAGGTGCTGGAAATGGACCAAGGTCCAAACTGGGTGACAAACAGGGAGGAGGGGAATCGCCCAGAGACTGAGGCCTGAGAGGGGAAGGTGGGCAGGATTCAGTGATGAATGGTGAAGATGCACAAAAAGATCAGGAATTATGGTAGGTACGTAATTTTCATATCTTGTCTGTGTCAGTCTTCCCCATTCAACACTGTTGGGTGATTACTGAGCCTCCCAAAGGGGGCTCAGAACCTCCCTAAGGGGCAAAGTCCCTCAGTTTCCAGTGGGGGAGACACTAGAGGAGGGAATCCTAGCAGGCCTGGCTAGGCCTGAGGCCGGTCTGGGTGACACGAGGTTCTCCTAGCAGGAGAGGAAAGATGCCCCTGAAGCTCTCGCTGCACCCTACGGGAAAAGAGATGGGTTCCCCGGAAAGAGAGGGCAGTCACCCTACGCGAGGTCAGGGGTGAAAACTGGGAGAGGCAAAGCCATGCCATCCGCCTGATGCAGATCATTGTCCCCGCCAACCTGGAAGCCACCTTGTTGGCATCGTAAGATGCCCTTGCTTGGTGCCTCACTAGCTCCAGGCCCCGTGAGGAGAGGGCAATGGCCTGTCTGGTTGCCTCTGAGTCAGGCAAAGAAGCTAGGATCTGACCTAGTAGAGACCACAAGTGCCTGTTGTAGGCAGCACGCTGTGCCTGATGTGCTGAAATATACAGAAGGAGATGCGCCGATGAGAAGGCTCTCTTTCCCAAACATCAAACTCAGCTGAGTCAGATTCTGGGGGTCCCCAAAGGGGGGCCAGAACCTCCCTAGAGGACAAAGTCCCTCAGCTTCCAGTGGGGGAGACACTAAAGGAGGGAACCCTAGCAGGCCTGAGGCTGGTCTGGGTGAGGCGAGGTTCTCCTAGCAGGAGAGGAAAGGTGCCCCTGAAGCTCTTGCCGCACCCTATGGGAAAAGAGATGGGTTCCCCGGAAAGAGAGGGCAGTCACCCTATGCCAGGCCAGGGGTGAAAACTGGGAGAGGCAAAGCCACGCCATCCGCCTGATGCAGATCATTGTCCCCGCCAACCTGGAAACCACCTTGTTGGCATCGTAAGATGCCCTTGCTTGGTGCCTCACTAGCTCCAGGCCCCATGAGGAGAGGGCAATGGCCTGTCTGGTTGCCTCTGAGTCAGGCAAAGAAGCTAGGATCTGACCTAGCAGAGGCCACAAGTGCCTGTTGTAGGCAACATGGTGTGCCTGATGCGCTGAAATATACAGAAAGAGATGCGCCGACGAGAAGGCTCTCTTCCCCAAAAATCAAACTCACCTGAGTCAGATTCTGGGGGCCGGTCACACCCTGGGCTTCTATGCCCGGTGGGTGTGTCCAGGAAAGACACGCCTGAAGGGAGGTGAGGTAAGGCTCCTGGAGAACCAAGGGGTGCACAATACCTCTGGTGGAGGTCCCTCGGGGCTGGTGCTTGGGTTGAGGGATGTCGTCAGGCCCGGTACATGCCTCCCGAAAGGGATTAGGCCAGGTGGGAACCAACAGGTTGGCCACACTGAACTCACCTAAAAAGGCATGCGCCAACCAGTCAGGATTGTGAACGCCAAGGGAGGAAATGTGGAGCTCGTTGAGCAAACCCGACAGGAAGCTCTGATAGCTGTAAAGGTCAGCAGCTGGGGAAAGGTAGACAGAAGAGTCCTCTCCCTCAGAGGAAGATGACGAGGGAGCCGATGAGCCCGGAAAGTCAGGTTCCGGCTGCACAGGGGAGTGGTGAAACACCTCCTGGTCCATGGATTGGTGATAAGTGGAGAACAGTGCACCTGTGGACCTAAACTGCTCCCAGGTGAGGTGTCCCATTGGACTGGAGTGACCTGGGAGAGAGGGAGGGGTTGGCAGAGGCAAAGGGAGGGCCAGGCACCTTCTAGGAGGGGTGTGACCTCTGCCCGGGCTAGGGGACCTGCCGGGAGATCTCAAAGGAGGAGGGGATCCGGTGGTTCTGGCAGATGAAGGCCACTCAACTGAGCTGGAGCAGCAAGGGCTGTGCCCAAAAAGAGAAACACCACCCGCGAGGCGACCGGGGCTGCATGAGCCCAGAAGGGTGGCCTCTAACTTCTGTAGATGAGATCCCTCCCAAGCAGACCTCAGGGGAGAAGGTCGGACCAGTGCTGCGACTCCTCCCTGAACCCCTGCGGGTTCCCAGAAAAGGGCGCTGCCCTGAATCTAACCCCCTCAACCCCTCGGACTCTGCTTCCTTGCTATCAGCTGAGGCAACTAACACCCCACAGCTGATCCCTGAGAGACAGCTGGAGGTGGAGTGCCCTCCCCTACCTGAGGCACTCCAGCCAGTCCAGAAGTAGGGCTAGCAAGAACTACCACAGGAGGAGGTATACCTCCCAAGGTGGCAGAAAGAACTCCAGGCTGCCCTCTGGTGCCCCCTGGGGCACCTGAGGACTGGTAGGTGCCACCGACCCCAGAGTCAGTAGAAGCCATCTGCTCCTTGGAAGAGGGCTGAACCAAAGCCGATGCACTGGAGAAGGAAGAATTGGTGGATTCTGAAGAACCCAGAAGCCAGTCTGGGCAGCCTCAGCATCATCCTCCCCAGAGGAGGCTTGAACCCAGACCACTCCCCGATCCCTCCCAGCTGCAGCCCCGTGAACCAGCCCCATGCTGCCCATGGCACTGTCTCCATTCCCAGCAATACAAATGGTGCCAGAGTCGGAGACAGCACCTGAAGCTGGCCCCGTGCTGCTCACGGTGCCACCCCTATCCCTGGCACTGGAATCAGGGCAGCACCAATGGGTGGCACTAAAGACGGCACTGGCCCGGGCCTGAAAGCCTTAGACTGTGATGCTGGGGGAGCCCTCGTCTCCAAGGAGGCATTTGCCTGGACAGTGCCTTCAGCCTAACCCCCAAGGGGGCCAGGCTGGGCCTCCTGCACCGTGGAAGGGGTTCCCACCAAGGCAAGGCTAGAACTGGTGGAAACCACCTCCTCCACAGGCCATATAGGACCAGGAGGGGACCTGGAGGAAAGGTCAAGAACCCTGCTTTTGGTGACCCGGGTACGTGCCTGTCCCCTGAAAGTTGGTGGTGCACGTCCGACTTTCAATATGCACAACTCCAACACACGACAATCCATGGAGAAACAGGTGTCGCATCTATCCACGTCATGGTTCGGTCCCAAGCAGGTAAGGCAATGGTCATGCTGATCCATGAGGGAGTACAGTCAGCCATAGGGACACTGACGCATCAGAGGCCGACCCGCCCTAGAAGATTTTTTTCTTGTCCCCTGAACCAGACATGACCAGACGGAAAAATTAAAAACTAAAACCAGCACTCAGCATCGATGGAGATTATAAAATTGAAAGATCTTACCGGTCAATTGCCGAGGAATGGAGCAGCAGAACTGGGACTTTCTTCACTGACAGTCTAGGCAGCAGAATAATGGCGGCTCACACAGTCGTGCTCACTCAATGGCGGAGAAGCAGGACTAGGAGCTGGAGAGCAGTGCGGCAGCGGTTGCCTGGCCAACCCGTGAGCACCACGTCGTCGGCCTTGAGGGTGGTACCGTCCCGACGTAGACTCCTCCGCTTGCAAAAAAAAAAAAAAAAGCTCCCGTGGGGTCCTGATCCTCTGGCTTACTACCCAACAGTGATGAATGGTGAAGATTGACAGACAAGATTCTATGTTTCTATGTATTTCAGAGACCCTACGAGAGGAAGTGATGACCACTAGGAAGGTGGTCTTTCAGGTCAGAAATTTTAAATTGCACTTGGCTAGAGGCTCAAAGGGTTTGTGAGTGAGCATATCTAGCACGAGATTAATATCACAAGTGGCATCCAGTTTTCTGACTGGAGGCCTCGTGTGTAGAATGCCCATGAGGAATCTTTTGAACAGACACAATTGAGCCAGAGTCATGTTCTGGACTGGCTCATGATAGGCAGAGAGCATGCAAAGGTGTACTTTGACTGATGAGTGTTGCAATATGGCACCTGAGAGGTCTAATAGGTACTCCGATACTTTATTTGGAGGACACTGAAAAGGACCTAAACAGATCTAAGCACATCATCCCAAAAAACGCTTCCATTTAGTAGTGTAAGTCTTCCTGGTGGAAGGTTTACAAACTGCCAAGAGGATGTCTGCAATCCACTGAGAAACTTTAAACCTGCTCACCTCTAGCTCCTCAGGAGCCAAGCGTGAAGGTTGTAGACCTGCCTGAACCACAGTACCTAATGTGGACTACCATGTTTCCATAAAACAGCATAAGGGATATTAGTATTTACTCATGCTTGCTATAATGTATTCTTCAGTATGATTATATTTGTGGTCCTAGCGCTCCACCTACAGTTATTAGCCATAATGCTATGATTGGCATATTACATGAATCATTCTATTGTAACCCAAAAGTAGTTTTAGCCAGCATAATGCTTAGCACTGTGTACATGCAAAACCTAATGGCCTTGGGTGCGAGCTCCCCACCTTACCCACCCATAGAAATGCTTTGTTTAGCTTAACTTTTCTTCTATGCAGATGAGCACGTTACCAGGTAATGGACCCTCTTATCTCTTGACTATAAGAGTTTGTGTAATTCTATTTTTCACTGAGTTTTTCCTATGACAACACCGGGTGTCAGGAGGTTCCGAACTGCCAGCAGGTACGCTGTCCTTTTTACACACATTTGGGGAATAAACCTTTATTCTGCAACACCTGTCTTCTGTGTCATGTTTTGACATCAGGTTTAGAATCCTGCCAAAACCCAACAAATGGCGACTGTGGTGTGACCTGATTGGACTGAACCAAACAGTATGCAAAAATGTGTGCAGATGAACGGGCACAGGGATCACGAAGGGGCACGAACCTACACCCACTCATTCAACCCATACAGACAATCTCACAGGCCCTCCGTGCCATGAACGGTACTGGGAACTGTGAAGGCACTTCAACCTATGCCCCCTTGTTCACCTAGTGGCACTGGTCTGTGGGATTCCACATCCCAAACATGTAACTGCCTAGCTGTAGGGCACAAGGTGGATCGATACACCTTGGACTCCTAGCTAGTGCAGGAAAAGGGGGACCTTCAGAGAAGTCCATTAGCGCAGAGCTCAAACTAGATGTCTCAAACTTTCTAACCTCCCATGGAGGTTGGGGCGATTTCATGCTGAATGCGAAGTTGCACGGTCATCCAACACAGTATGTGTGCATGTTGTATTCGGAGACCAAACCTATGGTAAAGAAACATGACCAAAAAGGAGTAATAGTGGCCGCCCTGTAGGCTGCACTACAGGTAGTGGAAATGGAGGTCCTAGCTCTGAAAAAGGAACCGGGCTCCAAATCCCGAGAAATGGGCGAGCAACGGAGGGAGTTGAAACAAGAAATTGAGAAACTCAGAAATACACTTAGAATGAACTGCAATGTACTGTACAGTACAGGAGAGAGAGAGAGAGAGGTTGTTAGATTGAGACAGGATTGTGAAAGGCTGCAGCAGGATAAGAAGCATGTGTTACAGCGGAATGATTTACTTACTGGCATGAATGATACATTGTGGAGTGAGAATGAGGAGTTGTATGAAGAGATGGGAAAATACCAAGAAGCATTGAACAGGGAGATTAGGGAAAATCGTGAAGTAAGTGCTGCATACAGAGTTCTGCAACAGCATATCAGTAAGGGACAGTACATAGGCAGAGTAAATCATTCAATGTGTAGAGCCAAGATGATGAAAATTACATCAGCAGTTGGCAATCCTGAAAGGTCATGTGAAAGCCATGCCATATGCCCTGCCTATCGACCTGGCGTCATCGGAGGATTACGAAGGCGATGACGGAGAAATCCAAGATGGCGGTCCTTGGGACGCAGGAGGGTGGAGGCCTCGCCTGCTGCTGGTAGCCATCTTGAGTAAGCAAGACAAGGGTGAAGTGGAGGCCCTGACTGAACAAGTAGTCATAAAGGCTGGAGTCTCCAAGGCACAGTCTTCGGCAATCATGCAAGCCATGGCCGACCTGTTAACGGAGGTGGAACAACAGGCCCTCCTCCAGGTGTGGCGACCGCAACATCTGAGGTGGTCGTTAAGTCCATGACAGGGCAGATGGGTTCTACGTGGAATATTCTGCAGTCCACACATGCCATCCAGACTATCATGGACAAAATAGGCCTCACGGCCTCTGGCGACAATCTTAGCTGCCATTTGGAAAAGGTGCGAAATCAATGTGAAATGCTCAGCCTCCCAGCCGAGCATACAGTCCAGGTTTTGAAACAAACCATGGACCCCACACTGTGGGCTAAGTTGCCAGAAATTATATGTACTGATGTCAGGGCCCCATTCGACGTACTCGCAGCCAGCCTCCTGGCAGCGCACAATCCCAATATGGTCGGTGTGATGCTAGCCCATCCAGTGAAGCAATATGCCAAAGAGACCCCAGCCCAGTATGACAGACATTTGTGGACTGCATACTCAGCAGGCAAAGAGTTGGCCAATGAGGCTGCAGATCGAGACTCAAATGAGTAAAAAAACCTGTTTCAGAAAAATATGCAGCCAGCCTTTCATGAGAAGGTAGAGGCAGTAGTATTCCCGAGACAGGACCACTTCCAAAACATCATGGATAAAGTGGAACAAGCATAACAAACCTACGTGTGGGACCTGGGCTCAAGTTCTAAGGCTAAAGCGGCCGCGGTGCAAGGTAGCACAGAGTCATCCACCCAGTACATGGTGGAAGGGAAACTGAAGGATTCCCAACAGGACAAGCCCTCCTATCAGAACCAAGGAGGGTCAAACAAGAACAGACAGTGGTATTGGCAGAAATCGAAACAGCATAATGCAAAAGGAAATAATGGACAAAAACAGCGGTCTGGCCCTTCATATTGGGATTTGGCTGAGAACAACCAGCTTCGGGAGTTTAAGGCCAAAGTCCAGTCGCTCATGGCAGCCATCCTTACCAAGACTATAGTGGCTATCCTGTCTGCGCCTCCAACAGAAGACGAGCCTGATGGGGGTGGGCAGTCAAAGTCTCCATTTTCAAAAGTGATCCAAATGCTGAGAGAGATGGACCCCAACCCCCAGTCAGAACAAAATGGATTGGACTGATAGTGTCAGGCCCCGGTCTACATCATCACCACTCTGGTGACTGATGATTACAGCTGCTCATGTATAGAAGCGCTGGTTGGGGGCGGCTAGCTTGAATTACTTCTAGATACAGATGCCGCTGTTTCAGTGCTGTACCAAGATGACCCACAGATATCCTGTTGGTCAACAGAGAAGGCCACTTCTGCACAGACCTTTGAGGGGACCATGATTACAATGTACTGGTCCAAACCAATGCCAGTCATCATCGGTACTTTGGAGGTGACACAACGTTTTGACCTTGTGGTACTCTGTCATCACCAGAGCATCTTGGGAATAGACTTTCTCGCACGCTATGGATGTATGGTGGATTTAGCCAACAGGCTATTGCTTCAGATACCTGGCCAGTACCATATGCTCATCTCTGACCCGCATGTGGCAGCAGCAGTAAAGGCCAATGACGCAGAGTATGACAGCATTCTCATGCTTCAGCATCATAAACTATTCCCTCAATTGTGACCAATTTTGGAAAAGCATCAAGATGCCTTTGCCAAGCACAAACATGACTGTGGGAAGATGGACACTCTCATACAGGTCAATGGTGATGAGCCACCATGTTGGAAACAATACCCTTTCCCAGCAGAGGCACTACCCTTTTTAAGGGCTACCATTGACTCCCTTTTGTAGCAAAGGGTCAATAGGTCCTCTGTACCCAAAGTCAAGTCCCCCATCTGGCCAGTGCAGAAGCCTAACAGTAGTTGGAGGCTTACCATTGACTACCGGAGACTTAACCAAGTCACCCCAAGTTGTGCACCCCACTGTGGCATCTGTCCATGCTCAAACTTCTGATACCTGAACATAAGTGATTAGGTACATTTAACATCTCCAGTGGTTTCTGGTCACTTCCATTGGCTCCTGAGAGGCAATAAAAGTTTGCCTTCACCTCTGAAGGATGACGGTACACAAGGAACTGCCTCCCTCAGGGATTCAACAACAGCCCCTCCCTCTTTTATTCATTTATTTTATTTATTTAGTTCATAAATTGGATTTACAACCTTTGAGTCACAGACTCATTTACAAAGGCACCTCGTCACAGGGAGGGGAAACAACAAGTAGTGCGGCAAGACAGGGTGGAACAATACAGGTGCAGTACATACATTATACATAGCATAAGACATAGGTATTTTACAAAGTAAATTATACATAGCATAAAGCATAGGTAGTTTACCATAGTACAGAGCAGAGAACACTGTTAAAACCTGGTACCTTTCACATCAAGGATGCCATACATAGCTTCTCCACTAAAGAATGAATCCTGCAATATGTGGATGACTGTCTCCTGGCCACAACTGGCCTGGAGAAACACCTAGAGTTCCTAGATGAGCTCTTGACACTTCTACAGAGGGCATGCCTCAAGTGCAACCCTGCAAAGGTACAACTGTGCCTCCCAGAAGTCTCCCTTCTGGGCCTGCACATCACTTCTGAGGGCAGGAGTCCCTGGACAAGTTCCAAGGCATTCAGGACTTGCCACTATCTACCAGTGGGGTTACTCTGAGATGGTTCCTGGGTATGGTCAACTATTCCATGGACTTCAGCTGCAACTTTGCACAGAAGGCCGCACCCCTGTATGAGCTACTGAAGAAATAACGTCCCCTGGCAGTGGGGACTAGAACATACAGCAGCTGTCACTTCTTTGAAGAAGGCTTTTGCCTCCGCTCCAGCTTTAGTCTGCCCTAACCCAGAACTGCCATTTCATCTGGAAACCACCACTTCTGATGTGGGCATGTCAGCAGTCCTTGCACAAAAGGCAAATGGCACCTTGAGGCCTACTGACTATGCCTCACAGATGCTCTCCCTTTTGGAGCAGAAGTACTCTTCGTGTGAGAGGAATCTCTTGGTGACCTTCTGGGCCATCAAACACTTCACCTACATCATAGGGTTTTCCCCTGTTGTGCTGCACACCAACCACACCCCTACCAACTTCCTGTTGACAGACAATCAAAGATGGTAATGTGTCTAACACCAGACTCACCCTTTGGTCTCTCCTCCTACAGGATCAAGATATCACTGTGCTTCCCACCAAAATGCCCTCCATTTTGGCACATGGTCTTCTATACCAAGGAAGTCCCCATGAGTGTGGCCTAGAGCCACCCACCCACCCATCTGGAAGCAGGCCTCTTTCTTCCCACCACCGAGCATACCCTAACAGACCCTGTGCTCTGCTGCATCTTTACAGATGGATCTTCTTCCTACCATGAAGGAGAACAAATCACAGGCTTTGGGGTCCTGGTCCTGTATCCAGCAAGTGACACCTTTGAAATGTCCAGGAAGTGCACCATAAGATCTTCATAGTATGCAGAACTTGCTGCAGTTGCCTGTGCCCTGGAAATCATCCACAGCCAAGGCAAAGAGGACACCATCACCTTTTCTGATTCTTCCTGGGTGTGCAATTCCTTGACAGTTTCTTCCTTTTTGGAAGACCCATGATTTTGCCTCCTCAGAAGGCACCCCTGTGAAATACAGGGACCTGTTCATACATATTGTCAGCCTTGCTGAGCAATTTGTCTTTAGGCTATACATACACAAGGTTAAGGCCTACTCCAAGGCAGAGCCTTTCCGTGAGTACAATGATTGGGCAGAGACACTTTGGCGAAAGATGGCACTTGGGTTGGGGGATATGGACCATGCAGCCCCCCACTGGGCCACACACAGTGGCCACACACAACAGGACCAAAGTGGTCCCTCTGGACCTGACTGCACAACAGATGGAAGATCCAGAGATAAAAAAAGGTATATGAATACCTCTCAAAGGAAACAGAAAAAGAAATGTCTTCGAATAACCCATTCAAAAGACATTCCAAAAACCTCCACCCCTCTACAGACCAGAAGTTGGTCCTGTACCACTCTGGTGATCAAAAACTGTGGGTGATTCCCAAAACTCTCTGATCAGAATTCATCCACCAGGTACACAAAACTCCCACAGGTGGACACCAAGGAGTAGACAAGACCCTGCAGAGATTGAAAACCGTAGGCTGGTGGCCTGGTATGACAACAGATGTCCAACATTATGTGGACAACTGCATTACCTGTGCTTAGAACAACCCTATTCCTGACAAGAAAAATGACAAACTACTCCTGCAGAGACAATCAGGTCCCAGGAATGCAATTCAAATTGATTTCACTGGACCTTTGCCTAACACCAGCAGGAACAACAAGTACGCACTTGTGATCAGTGCCCTTTTCTCAAAATGGGCAGAAGCCTTCCTCCGTAGAGCAAACATGGCAAAATCTACTGCCAAAATCCTGGTAAAGTATTTACCAGGTGGGGCCTACCTCTCAAGGCAGACTCTAACAAAGGGACTTGTTTTACAGGAAAACTAATGCAGGAATGTTTGGAGTTATTGGGAGTTAGCCAGATGTTCCACACTGCATACCATCCTCAGTTATCTGGACATGTAGAGAGGGCCAACAGACAGATCAAATTAATGTTGAGCAAATTTGCAAGTGAGAATGCTAAAATTTGGGACACTTCATTGCCCTTACTCCTAATGGCAATCAGAGCTACCCCGGCTGCAGCAACCCAATGTACGCCCTTTGAGGTGATGACCGGCAGACAAATGAGACTACCAGAACATCTGTGGATTGATCAAAATACCCCTACTGCAGACAAAGTGTCGGCAGATGCTTGTGTTAAACAACTGAAAGACAATCTGGTACAGACTTACCTTTTTGCTGTCAAGAATTTGTGCCAGGCCCAGCAGGAATCCAAAATGTACTTTGACAAGAATGTCAAAAAAGTTGATTGGCAATTCGGAGACCAAGTTATGGTACTAAAATTCTCCACCCCTGCCCACCTGTTTGCCACCAAATGGGCAGGCCCCTATGACATCGTCAACAAATTGAGCCCTGCTGTATATCAGGTGTGGATTATTGGCCACAAGAAACCCATAGACAAATGGTACCATGCCAATCAAATGAAACTGTACAAAGGTGATTAGTGCTCCTTCCCCCAGCCAGGGGAAGGAGATCTGTAAATTTACCTTTCTGTGTTTTCTTCTTTTTCAGAAATGATGTTTATATATTTATTTATTAGCTTTTGGTAACTGAATAAGTACACCAGGCAAAAAATCCTGCCTATTTTCAGGCACGACCCGGAAGAGTACAATTTACAAATCCAGCAGTTACAAACAAATAACTTACATAGTGATGGAAAACAGCTCACACAATTACAAATGGCAGCTAAGCCACAGAGGATAATCTACCACAGGAATCTCAGCAACAATAATGAGTTATTCTAGGTAAGTAATAATACCCAACAGGATGGGCGTTATTGGGATATAACAGACCGCGCAGGGGCGTAATGAGGCCCGATGCTGCAGGCGGAGAGCCTTATACCCCTGGAAGGTCCTTATATCCCTATAACGCTCAACCCTGAGGAGTATTATTACATAGATAATGGTGTTACATTAGTTTTTTTTTTATAATGTTTTTAATAAAAAAAAAGAGTGTTAAATATTATTAAAAATTAACAGAAATGTGGGTTTGTAAAATAGTCCCTTGCCACTAGAGGGTGCTGCTGTTGTTGTTTATAGGTAGGAAGGGAAGTGACTGTGAGTGTGGTCGGCAGACTGACTGACTAAAATGCCACTGGCAAATCAGAAGAGGAGCGCAGCTATGAGGGAATACGTGCGGCAGTAAAGTAATTTTTATTTAAGACAGAAAAAACTGAGTTTGGTGTTTCTGTTTGTTTTGTTAAATGGGACATTGTCACAATAGAATGGGACCTCAGAATGGAGTGGGTGGTGAAAGGCTGTATGGTAAATGAGTGTAAGCGTAGTCGGCGGACTGCCCCAAATGCTGTTGGTGGGTGAGGCAGGAAAGTGTTTTTGTAAAAAAATGTAATTATTATTTAGTTTTTGGTGATGCGGTTTGTGTTGAAGGCAAGCGAGTGGAGTGGAATGAACGCAAAGTGGTTATGTCGGCAAGCCGCTTGGTTGGCGAGGAAAAAATGGTGGCGGCGAGTTCCCAAGTTGGAACTTGTTTTAGAGTGGGCCGTTGTTAAGAAATAACGGCCCGGGTAGGAGGCTGTTTCAGCCAATCAGGAAGCGAGTTTTACTTTCCTCATTATCTAAAAATATGTTGAAGAACTAGTGGAGCAAAAACAGGCAAACAGGAAAATAGTACAAATTTTAAGTAGCAGTCAGTTGTAACTTTTTATTTCTTTTTTTTTTTTAATTATAATCTTTATTTCATTTTACTTACTTTTAACATTCGATTGCGGCCATGCAGTACATATATAAAGTAAACAGGAAGAGGTACTCACTGGGAATTCCACAGCACACACTCATCAATTATTCCAGAGTGAATTTATGAAGAGTTCATACCAGTCTGATTAATAACATTAGACATTGTTGGTCAGGGAATCCAAGGCGATCCCGTTCGTGGTGATTCAGGAACATTGTAGTTCATGCATCAGATACTATACTCCAGAAAGAATTGTAAGAAATTAAATGTATATCCTGCAGTACATTATACAGTCACTATAGTTTCTCCTTTATAATCAGGAATTAAAGAGTGGAGAAAGGGGGGATGGGTGGGGGCCCCACTGGATCCATCTGAGCATTTCTACAGAACCTATTGGAGTAGACTGGGGGGGTGAGCTATGGGACAAACGTCTGGTCCTTAAGCATGTAATATATAAGCCACCTGTTCCATCTATCACTGAATTTCTCTTGTCTGTTGTTTAGACTATATGTTATTTTTTCCAACTGATAGATTTGTTTAGTGATTGTCCACCAGTCATTCACAGTTGGGATTCTGGAGGTCAACCAATTTTTTGTGATGGCCTTTTTCCCTGCCGTCAAAAGTATGGCCAAAAGATAGCGGGTTCATGAGTCCTTAAAGGCTGCAGGAAGAATAGACAGGATGCATACCTGCGGGGTAAGTTGAATTGGCCTATCAAATATTCCCTGCAGCTCCGCCTGAAGTGAGTGGATATATGATGGCAGCTTAGGACAGGAGTAGATTACATGTGTGAGGTGGGCCTTTCCCTCCCCACACAAACGCCAGCATGCGGGGGAGTATCTGGGGGAGTAATGACTTGTAACTTCCGGCGAGTTGAAGTAGCGAGCCAGAAATTTCCAAGAAAACTCCCGCCACTGATGTGAGCCAGACGTGCGGGCTACCTGTCGGCAGGCCTGTTCCCAGTGTTCTATTTCTATAGGGCAGTCCAGCTCTTTTTGCCATTTTTGATGTAATTCAGTTATTGAAGCTGGGTGTGTTACCATCAGGGAATGGTAGAGGGCCAAGATCAGGTGTCCCAGACCTGGGGAGCTAAGTAGGTGATGCAACCCAGTGAACAGAGGGGGCCAATGTTCAGGGTCACGCACCTCGGCCGGGATTGATTCATAATAGTGTCTTAGTTGTAAGAATCTATAATGGTGGGTGTTAGGTAGGTTAAATTTTACTTGGATTTCCTGAAAGGACAAGAGTGTTCCCGAGTTTGTAATTTGAAAGAGGTAATTCAGTCCGTATCTTGTCCACAGACGAAAGACATGGTCCATTCTTCCAGGATAAAAGTCTGGGAGTACTGCAATTGGGCAGATTAGCGGAAGGAAGGCGGTGATAGAGAATTGCCTCTTAATCTGATTCCAGATTATCAGTCTATGTTGCAGCTCTGGGGGTAAGTCCACAGACTCTGATTGGCATCCTGCCCCATGATAAAGCTAGGAAAAATACTCCAGGTCTGGGATTGCTGCCTGTTCAATGTCTGCCCAGAGCTGTTTGTCATTTGACAGCTGCCTTGCCATTATATGTGTAAGGTGCGCTGCTTGGTAATAGCAATAGAGATTAGGAAGGAATAACCCTCCACGGTCTCTCAGGCTAGTAAGCATGTTCAGTCTGACTCTCGGCCTTCGACCTGCCCAGATGAAGTTAGAGATTGCCCTCTCCCAGTCCCGAAAGACAGTCCGTGGCAAGGTGATTGGGATATTATTAAAGAGGTATAGAGCCCTTGGTAGAATAACCATTCTAATAAGTTCTATCTTCCTTGAGAGACTCAGCGGGAGAACTGCCCAGCTGGCTAGGTCTTCTTTAAGGTGAGTGGTAAAGGGAACAAAGTTAAATTTATAGGCATCCCTCAGGTCCCTGGCTAGATTAATCCCCAAATATTTTAGCTTCCCTAAGTCCCATTTGCAAGGGAACTGCTCCCGCACAGCTGGGTCAGGAGAGAATTGAAAAGTAAGGATCTCTGTTTTTGAGATATTAACTTTGTAGCCTGAAAAATGTCTGAAGGTTTCTAATATTTTACTAATTTTGGGTAGAGATTCTACTGGGTTCTGTATGTATAAAAGTACATCGTCCAAGTAAAGCGCAATACGGTGCTCTTCCCCAGCTACCTCTATCCCCTGAATGTCCTCCGACTGTCTGACCAGCTGTGCTAGAGGCTCCATAAACAGGGCGAACAAAAGGGGAGACAGAGGACACCCCTGTCTCGTACCTCTGTTAAGAGGAAAAGGTTTTGAGTGATGTCCTGTGATTCCTAACTTTTTATTTCTGAAGTATGTTTCTTTTCCTTTTGCTTATCAGAAAGTATTTTATGTGATAATATTGTGCAGAATGTGTGGAACAGTTCTTGGCCTGGCAGATGACATATCTAATTCTACTACCTCACACTATACCATCAGCATTATGATCTCACCGACAGTGACATCATAGGTGAATGAACTGGCAGTCACTCCCTTGCTGTTCCTAAGCAGCAGTGAAGCCACAGTCAGTGGAGTCACAATGCTGATGATGTAGTGTGGAGCAGTAAAGCAAGATATGTCAGCTGCCAGGCTAAGAGCTGTTCCACACATCACACCTACTAACATCAGGTAAACAATCTTCTAAATAAACAAAGAGAAAAGAAAAAAGAATCTCAGATATAAAAGGCAATGGTTATTTTTAAAATCTGATATTGGTTTTAGGCAGTACACTAGCTCTTTAATTTGCCTCTGTATCCTGCCATTCACACTGACAGGTGTAACAGAATTCCACCAGATAGATTTCCAGAGGATACTCCACATCTTGAACCCTGCGAACCCAGACTACTTTCCTTCCCACCCTTCAGTACCTGCCACTAGAGGGGTGGACATCGACCTTCCCTCCACCTATGTGACTGTGCGTGAAAGAAAAGATGCCTGTCTCAACACCATGGTGGTATCTCCAGACTGTTCTACTCTACAGGCAGAATGAAAGACTGATAACCTTGCAGGGCAGCAAATTCCAGTAGCCCACCTTGCCAAAGGGACTTTCCAGGGCTGGCCCAATACTCACATTTGCCCCAAAGGAACTTCGTGCATACGCCAAGTTAACTAGCAACATATAGGCATCTACAACCTTACAGCAATGATGAATCCACACTTTTGCACCAGTTTCCCTAATTCCACCATGTACCAATTCTGTTTCAATCTCTCCATTGCAACAGCTGCTCTTTTTCTTACAGTTGTCCCAGCATCAAAGGATGATCCTTTGCAATGCTGAACCAGGTCCATCCAGTGGCCTGGCCGCTGCTTCTGTCCCTGGCGCTCTTACTAATAATGTTCAATTTATGCATGTTCCTGTTGTTTTGAACCTCACTCACTGGAACATGGCCAAGTTTGGCCACTGTTCCTCAACGAATGTTTCAAAATTTCACATTATGTTGTTAGATTTAATGGCAGCATTATCAAGCACATGCACAAGACCCTGTAACTGGGCACCACAGTACGGAACACTGAAGGGTGTTCCACCAGAAGCAGAGTTTGGGATTTTCTGACATAAAAGGCATTACAGGCACTTAACAGGTATGTTTGGCTCAGGAATGTCAATTTGGAACCGAGTCGACTTGGTTAGAATCCAAAGTCAAACCAAAAGTTTCAACAGTAAATTAGGTCTGGATGTGATGCAGCCCATGCTACATGGTATTGAAGGTATTCCCCAAGAGGAAAGATTCACAGCATATAACATGCACTGTATTGCACGTTTATTTAATGAGACCCAAAACAAACTCAATGAATTGATCTTCCAAAACAATAAAGAGGCTTCAGGCAATACATAGGCAGGGAAATAATTTGTTCAGCTTATGGCACTTTTGCTATAAACATGATCACCAATCTCTTCCGAGATCTAGAATCAGGGCAGATCCCAGATTTGATCCATGATAGACATATGACTAAATGGTACTGCCCTTATTGTAAAACCCTGACATGCACTACCAGGTGCATAGACAGGATTGTGCCCTTTTCCTTGGTCACAGCATGGAACTTGGGCTATGTAACTTCATACCCGAACCAAGGATCTCATTATGCTATGGGTCAGTGTACTATGGGACACTATGTACGTCACCTTCACTGTGTCCCTCCAAATTTTTGACAAAGATTCTTCAGTCGACAAGCTGACGAATGTCCACTCCATGGGTCATCTAGAGGGCAACATCTATTGAGAACCAATTGACTTGCCTCCTTTGCTGGTTCTTCATCCTCAACTGGACACCTGGGTAGCCCCACATACTGACTGTTGTGCCAAACGGGATTACCACCACTTGTGCAGATGTGATGTCTTTGATGTAACTATGCCTGTTTATGGTTATTTGCTGAACTCTATGGACTGGTCATATACCTTTGATAATGACCTCTTTGCCAATGAAACTGTTGATGTCAGATCTCCCTTTGGCAAGCCAAATGTCACTTATGCCTCAAGAGAAGATGTGAAATGCCTTATCAGCTAGATGATGAATGCCTCCATCACCTGCCCTGCTCAGAAAGTGGTGCCTTCTTCAAGTTCGAGTTATCTACAATACTGATGGACAATACTGCATTGTGTTGTGACCAACTACAAGACTTTCTCTTATGGACCTCTGGTGTGTGGTATCACTATGCCTAACTTTTGTTTTGTACCTCAGCAGCGCATGGTCATTGGCCATACGGTTATCACCTCTGTTCCCACCTCGGTCCAAGATTACACTGTTAGTGACCCTGACTATCTGAATGCTATTTCACAGTGTTTAATGTGCATATCAACCCACTAGCCTTAAATCTTAGCTCCTTGTTAGAAAGGATACACACCTTATCCATATTAGTAACCACATTACTAAGGCAGGTGATTCATTGAATGAATTACTTCAAGATGGTGATTTAAGTACTGCATGTCCAACGCTTGGTTGGAATTTACTTTTAAAGGTTTTGTTATTGTTCAAGTTTTCTTGATTTTCTTTCTTATTACTACCTCATGCTGTCTACGCCGCACATTCAAACAATATCATGCACAACTGAAATTTCTTTATGAAACCCATGCAGTTAGACTGTAAACAACCACACTTTCCCTAGTGGTGTTGCCTTTTTATTCAGGCAATGGGGGGAGGAGGGGGATACGTAGACCTACCTGACGCACAGTCCCTAATGTGGACTACCATGTTTCCATGATACAGCATAAGGGATATTAGTATTTACTCATGCTTGCTATGATGTATTATTCAGTATGATTATATTTGTGGTCCTAGCGCACCACCTACAAATATTAGCCATAATGCTATGATCAGCATATTATATGAATCATTCTACTGTAACCCAGAAGTAGTTTTAGTCAGCATAGTGCTTTTATCACTGTGTACGTGCACAACCTAATGCCCTTGGGTGCAAACTGCCCACCTTACCCACCAACAGAAATGCTTTGTTTAGCTTTTCTATGTAGATCAGGTTGATACCAAGTAACGGACCCTCTTATCTCTAGCAATTAGAGTTTGTGTAATTCTATTTTTCACTGAGTTTTTCCTATGACGTCAATGGGTGTCTGGAGGTTCTGGATTCCCAGCAGGTACACTGTCCTTTTTACAAGTATTCGGGGAATAAACCTTTATTCTGCAACACCTGTCTTCTATGTCATGTTTTTCCATCAGATTTAGAATTCTGCCAAAACCCAACAATGTGAAGAGGGTGCAGACTGGGATGGACCAGGGACCCCTGTGTCAAGAGGTCCATTCTCAGTGGCAGTTATTTTGGAGGGGTCTCCGACATTTTGAGTAAGGGAAACCATATCTGTTGAGGCCAGTAAGGAGCAATTAGAATCATCTTGCCCCCTTGTGCCTTCAAGTCTGAGCAGCACCCTCTGAATTAGCGGGAGAGGCGGAAATGCATACAGAAAATGTATTGTCCACTGCATCCTGACAGAAAATGCCAGGCTTCGGATTTCTACAGCAGAATAGAGGCAGTTTTGAGTCGAGTGGGGATGCAAAAAGGTCCAGATCTGGACTGCCCCACTCATTGAAGAGTAACTGCTCGATGTATGAAGCAAGTGACCACTTGTGAGGATACGCTTCTGTCCTGCTGAGTTGGTCTGCCAAATCGTTCTGAGCTCCTGGCAGGTAAACTGCCTGGATCAGAATTTCGTGCTCTAGGCACCATTCCCATACTCTCATGGCTTCTCTGCATAGAGAATAGGAGTGTGCTCTGCCCTGCTTGTTGATGTTGTACATCACTGCTTTGTTGTCCATTTGAAGGAAGATTACCTTCTGGCTGGCATCTTCCAGGACCCTGAGGGCATACAGGACAGCTCTCATCTCTAGAACATTTATGTGAAGGTGAGACTCCTCCTGGGTCCACACTCCCTGAGTGTGGAAAACTGGCAGCGAGCACCCCAACCAAGCAGGGACACATCTGTGGTGATGGTGATCTGAGATTCTGATGGGGCAAAGGGCAGCCCTTGTAACAAGTTGTCCTCTTGCATCCACCACCCCAATGGCCTCAGCAGTGGATCTGTTATCTTGATGGGATAAAACTGTGGATGGGTCATCAGGTTCCATTGCATGCTGAAACATCCACTGAGTGATCCTCATGTGCAATCAAACTAGAGGCAATGTGAAGGAGGTGGCCATGAGGCCTACCATTCATTGCATGGAGTGGTCTTGTACAGTAGTAGTAAGTAGTAGTAAATTGTTTTATTATTCACAATGAATAAAAGGATACATTCAATGTATCCTACAGGATACAGGGATGTTCTCCCTGATGAAATGAGTCATCTGGAGAATGTTGTTCTTCCTGTCCAGGAGAAAAGCCTTTGCTTTTGCAGTATCTTACAGGGCTCCTATGAAGAGGAGCTGCTGGGAGGGCTGAAGCTGTGACTTTTCTAGATTCAGCAAGACCCCCACGGAGCTGAGGAACTGAGATGCTGTGAACACTGCTTTCTGTGTCTTCTGCCTTGATGGGCTAGCCAAGCCAATCAGCTAGGTATGGCAAGACTTGAACATTGAGCTTTCAAAGATATGCAGCGAGAAAGTACAGTTACGTAAGAACTTACCATAACAGTAGATCTTCGAGAGAGGCTCTTGCAGTAGATAATTACAAATAGCACTGAGTCCCAAGCAGTCTGGAACAAGAAGAAGCAAACGGGAGGAGGAAAGCTACTCAAAGTAGATCTTCTAGCTGTGAAGGCCTCAAGAAAGGAGGCCTTGCAGAACAGCAAGCCCGAAGCCTGCTCTACAGCGTGAGGCAATATCCAAGCTGTAATATTTTGTAAAGGTATGGACGTAAGTCCAAGTGGCGGCAGCACAGATGTCTGCCACTGACACATTCTTGAAACAAGCTGCCGAGGCAGCTACTCCTCTGGTGGAGTGGCCTCTCACTTGACCTGGAAAGGTCTTGTTGTACTTGTCATAACAGAAGGTGATGCAATGAGCTAACCATTTGGACAGGCATTGCTTAGAAACAGCATTGCCTTCCTCTTTTGTGTGCAAAAGAGACAAACAGTTGATCAGTCTTTCTGAGATCTTTTGTTCTGTTAGTGTAGTATCTCAGAATTCGGTGAATGTCCATAGTGTGTAATAGATACTCCACTTGATTGGAGTATTGCGTAAAGAAAGCGGGTAACTCTATGGACTGGTTCAATGTAGATTCCGCTACCACCTTGGGGAGAAACTTAGGATTGGTGCACAGAGCCACACGTTCCTTGTGAAAAATCAAGTATGGGATTTTACACATCAGGGCCTGGAGCTCAGAAATCCTCCGAGCAGAAGTAATGGCCACTAGGAAGAGCGTCTTCCATGAAAGGAACTTCATGTCTGCTGAGGCTGCCGGCTCAAAAGGAGGCAAAGTAAGCTTCTCAAGAACTAAATTCAAATCCCAAGGAGGGGTGGGAACTCGGACAGGGGGTCTCAAGTGAAGAACCCCTCTGAGGAAAGTCTTAGAGACTTCCAGCTGAGCAAACATCCTGCCTGCAAAAGGGACATGGTAGGCTGAAATGGCCGCTATGTGTACTTTCAGGGACGAGTGACTAAGACCCAGATCAAACAGATGGTGCAGATACTCCAGCAGCCACCCAACAGAGCACGAAAAAGGCTTGAAATCTTTTGAAGCGGCCCAGATTGTGAACCGTTTCCATTTCATGGCATAGGTAGACTTAGTGGAGGGTTTTCTAGCCTTCACCAAAATCTCAGCCACTCGGGGTAAAACCCCAAATCGGGCTTGAGCTACGTTTGCAGGAGCCATGCATGCAGTTGAAGGGACTCGAGACCTGGATGGACCAGGGTCCCCTGATCCTGGGTCAGTAAAAGTCATGACAGAGGAAGAGGAAGAGGAGGTTCCTCTGAGTATTGTTGCAGAAGACAGAACCAAACTTGCCTGGGCCAGAAAGGAGCGATCAGAATCATTCGTGCTCCTTCTGAACTGAGTTTCTGCAAGACTCTCGGGATCAAAGGGATCGGGGGGGAAGGCATAGATGAATCTGTCCTTCCAATCTAGAGACAGAGCATGTCTCCAAAAAATTCCGCACTCTTGAACGAGTGAGCAGAAGTCGGGAAGATTTGCATTTAGAGGTGAGGCGAACAGGTCCACCTGCGGCATTCCCCAACATAGGAAGAGATCGTCTAGGACCCCCTGATCCAGTTCCTACTCGTGAGCTTGAGCAGATGAGTGACTTAGTTTGTCTGATAAGGTGTTCTTGACCCCCGGGGCGTGAATTGCTGTGAGGTGAAGGTTGTGCTGTGCTGCCCAATCCCGAACTCTCATCGCTTCCCTGCAAAGAGGGTAGGAATGAGTCCCTCCCTGTTTGTTGATGTACCATATCACACACATATTGTCCATCTGGACGGCTAAGTGGCCAGGAAGAAGATGCAGATGTAGAGCCTGGAGAGCATAAAGCACTGCCCAAAGCTTGAGCACATTGATATGAACTATTTTTTCGAGCTTGGACCAGGAGCCCTGGGTCCTGTGAGGTCCGAGATGGGCTCCCCAACCTTTGCCCGAGGTGTCTGTAGTCAGTCTGGGGGGGGGGGGAGAAAGGCAGAAGGGAACTTCCCGAAAAAGGTTCTCTTGAACCATCCACCACTGCAAGTCTCGAACCATGGGGGAGGAGACTAGGACAAGTTGGTCCAGATCGTCCACCAACTGATCCCATTGAGACTGAAGCGTCCACTGAGAGACCCTCATGTGGAGCCGAGCGTGAGGGACTGTTGGGATAACAGCTGCCATAAGCCCGAGGAGGCGAAGAACCGACCTTGCACTGACCCACCTGTGGCCGGACAACAGGCTTACCTGAGTCTGGAGTGTGGCCACCTTGTCCGGTGGCAGGAAGGCCTTACCCAGGGTCATGTCCAGGATCACCCCGATAAACTGGAGCCTCTGGGATGAGATCAAGTGAGACTTGGTATGGTTGATGGTAATACCAAGACAGGCAAAGACCTGCTGGATAAGGGAGAGGCAGGAGTTCCTCCCTGGATTAGGCATGGGAATAATCGTCCGATGAGGAAAGGCCTGCCTCCCGGGTCTTGGGTGGCCGCTACCACTGCAAGGGTTTGGTGAACACTGGGAGCCGAGGAAAGATCAAATGGGAGGTCCTTGAACTGGTAGTGGTCCCCCTGGAAAGCAAAACAGAGGTATTTGCAGTGAGAAGGGTGGATAGGTATGTGCAGGTAAGCGTCCTGCATATCCAGAGTGCACAGCCACTGTCCCGACCGAAGGAGGGGCAGGAGGCTCTGCAGGAAGAGCATCCTGAACCTCTTGTACTCCATGAATAAGTTCAGGGAACTGAGATCTCAAATCAGACTTACATCTCCTGTCTTCTTCGGGATCAGGAAGAAGTGGGAATAGTAACCCGTTCCCTGTAGAGGAAGGGGGATGGGCTCTATCGCCTCTTTCAACAAAAGTGCTGAAACCTCTTCTTGGACCAGAAGGAGGTCTTCCCGAGAGTACGACGACCTTGGGGGAGGGTGATGAGGTGGTTTCTGTAGAAACTCTATTGAGTGTCCTTCTGCAATTAACTGGAGCACCCATGAATCTGAAGTTATCCTCTCCCAGCCCGGGAGATGGAGGGAAAACATCCTTCCTACCGGTTCCTCTGGGAAGCCCAGAGGCTGTGGAAGAGCGAAGGAGTCAGGTGGTGTGGGGCAGTGCCACAGCTGAAGCACCTGCTGCTTTTTTGGGTGGGGGGGCTTGGCAGCTGAAGGGCCCCGGCGTTTGGCGGGCCGCTTTCCCTGGGGTCTCGCCTTTGGCCGATTCTGTCTGCAAAAGGGACGGTGCTGCATTTGATGGGGATGGTACACAGAGTTCACAGACTTTAGTGTCATCCCCTTCTCCTGAAGATCGGTGATGATGTTCTTGACATCACCACCGAACAGCACCGAACCCCGGAAGGTTGCTTCCTGAATAGCGGACTGCACTTCTGGGACCAACCCTGACACATGGAGCCAAGCATGATGCCGTAAGCCTATGGCAAAAGCTGAGCTCCTACCAGCAGTGTCCACTGCATCGTAAGTCACACAAAGCACGTGCCGACTGGCCGAATGTGCAGAGCGGACGAGGTCAGCCACTTTCTGCTTGACGTGGGAGTCTGGAAGGGAGTCCAATTTGGATTCCACCTCACTAAGAATTGCCTTCTGGTAATCCCCCATGTGACCGACATAATTCAGGGCCCTAACACCTAGAGTGGAAGAAGTGGAAATCTTCTTGCCATATTGGTCCAGAAGATGGTATTCTTTGTCAGGTGGAGACGAGTTCAAATGCCTCGGGTTAGCTGTCTGACCGTGAGTGGCACTAATCACGACCGAATCAGCTTGAGGGTGAGAGTCTAAAAGGACAACACCCTCAGGAGCCTGATATAGCCTGTTTGACTTCCGAGGAAGTGGGGCTAGAGCCAAAGGCTGTTTCCAAATAGTGGTAATAAGATCGGCATGAGGCTCAATCCAGGGTGGCACCAAGGTAGGAGCTGTCACGGGCAGATCCAGATGCTCAGTGAGTTTCTTATGCTGGGGGTCTGGCTCCAAGGACTGCCACTTATGAATCTCCTGGATTTTATGCAGCAACTCCATAAAAGAAGGATCCTCCAGAGGAGACTTTGGAGGGGTCCTTGGCCTGGGCTTAGACGGAGAGCGTGGCTCATCGTCCTGCTCGGAACAACCGTTGGAGGCGTCTGAGGAAGAAGAACATGGTGATGAAGAAGACTCCCTCTCCCGGCGAGGAGGAGGAATGGACCCCTTGGGAAGCATGTCCTGCCCCTCTCTGGACCCAGAGGGTTTAGCCCTGGTGTCTGGAGGTGGGGAGGGAGTTTGTCGTCGTGGACATATGGAAACCGGGACTGGCACCGTCGTCAGAAGATGACTCTCCACCTCTCTGGTGAGCTGAGCCTTGGCCTCAGCCCACCAGGAGGCCAGAGTCTCCTGCAAGTCCAGTGGTGGCTGGGGGGGTGGTGGAGGAGGAGGGGGGATACAGGTATGGATTATACCCGTAAGGCGCATATCTGTAACCCAACGGCGGGAAGCCCGGCGTCAGGTATTGAGGCACCGGGTACTGTGGCATCGGATAGAGTGGCACCAGGTACTGGGGCATTGGATACTGCTGCCCCGGGTAAGATGGCGTTGGATATGATGGGGTCAGATACCCGGGAACTGGGGGGGGCCTGCCGGAGTAGACGGCCCGGCCAGAGGCCCCACGGGCGGGTCTGGAGCAGAAGGCCCGATGGGTGGAGGGCCCGGCGTTGGAATGGCATCCGGGAGTGGGATGTCACCCAGAGTTAGCAATACCGGCATCGGGGCCGGCGTCCGGGGAGCCTGCATAAGATCGGTTGGACTAGCAGGTGGATGGTCTGACGGGGGCGTAACAGGAACCTCAGCATCACCCGGGGATGGGGGAGAAAAATCCTCAGGGTCAGGCTGAGAAGACCCAGGGTCCCCAGAGGGCAGTGAAGGCTGCGGAGAGCCGGGGACGATGGATGTGGGAGGGTCCGGCATCGGCTCTTCTGCTGTGCGGACGTTGGGCGAACCGACGTCCGACTTATCAGCAGGATCCGAGTGGGCGCCGGAGGAGCTGGCGTCCGACCGCGGACCTTTGCCGGGCGAGCTGCGATGGGGCGTCTGGTCGGGCAGAATAGGGCCGTCGCCGCCCAAAGGGTCGGGTGACTTACTGCCCTCTCTGCGGGTGTTGGAGGAGCCGCGTCCAGCTTACGGGCTGCTCACACCAGTTGGCTGCACCAGGGCGGCTTTACGGGGAGTGGAAGCCTCCAAAAGCCGGAGGTGCCGAAGGGCCCGAAAAGTGAGCCAGACGGGTGGGCCGGCCACCACTTTAGGAAGCCTCTAAGGCAGCCACACGGAGCGTGTCCCCCGGGGACATTACCTGCAACACAGCGACTCCCAAAGAATACACGGTGGATGAGGAGCCCTTGTCCCGGTGCTTCTCCTTGTCTTTTTTCTTTAGATGGCCTTCAGGGGAAGTGGACACCTGCCGGAGCTTTTTCAACTTTTTTTCCATAGAGCTCATTTTCTTTTCCAAAATATGGGCCTCCAGGAACTGCTACCGCCATCTTCAGGTGGCTACGCTGAACTTGAAGCAGTGCTGGCACTTCTCCACCAGATGGTTGGGGCCTAGGCAAAAGAGGCACAGGGAATGGCCGTCCTTGTGCGGGAGTTGGGCACCACACGAGTTGCACTTGTTCTTGTGCTCAGAGGGTGTAGGGGATGACATACACTGACGAATACTTGACAATCGATCAAAAAATCGAAAAATACTCGGTCAAAACTACCGACAATAGAAGCTGATGAGCGATGAACTGTACCGCGAGGTGCTGGCATGAGCTAACGCCGGGAAAGAACTGGAAGGCAGGCATGAGGGACCGCCCCTTTATACCAACGTCCCCTGATGCTGGTCACCTGACATGGGGGCGATCCCTCGCGAGAGACTGCTAGCTAGAAATTTTTCGGTGGGGTCCTGACGCCTGCCGGCTTCAGTCCTATTTATAATTATCTACTGCAAGAGCCCTCTCAAAGTAAGATCTGCAAAACACTTGAGGCGTTGAGAGCCAAAGGGCAGGACTCAGAACTAGTAATGTTGCCCCAAGGCCACAAAACATAAGTACTTGAGGTGATTTGGGTGTACTGGAATGTGCTGGTTGGCATCTTGCATGTCCAATGATGCCAACCAGTCATGTTGCTGAAGAAGTGTTAGAAGTGTCCCCAAGGAGACCATCTTGAACTTCTCTCGGAACAAGAACTTGTTCAGCTTTCTGAGGTCGACAATGGGGTGCATGCCCCCTTCTTTTCCAGAACCAGAAAGTAATGGGAGTAGAAACCTGCATTTCGCTCCACCCAGGGAACTACTTCCACTGCCCTGTATTTGAGAAAGCCCATAATCTCGGAAGTGAGATGGTCTGACTGAGTGGTTGACAGACTGTGCTGCCGCTGGGGCTGGAGATCTGGCGGGATCTCTGCAAAGTTGAGAGTACCCCTCTCGGACAATCCCGAGGACCCACTTGTCTACGGAGACAGACTTCCATTGGTCATAAATGTGAGTCAGACGACCTCCCACTGCCGTGGAAAAGTCCATCTTGGGCAGTTGGAGTGAGATTGGGGCCAGAATTTTAGAGGGTGGCACTGAGCACTTTCGGCCCTTGTGACTTCTGTTGCATTTTCTTTTGCAGCTGAGGAGGCTGGTTTCTGTTCAGGACTCCTTGGCCTCTGCCACGAAAGGGCTGCCTATTACAAATGTAACCCCTAGATGGCACTATCCCAGGGGCTACTACCCCTGCCTGATTTGCCACTAACAGGTTGAGGGGCCTGGATCCAATGGCGGGTGCCTCCACCCAGAGGTCAGGGTTTGCAATAGTTAAACTTACTTGGTCACAGCCCTCTGGGACACTGCAACCCCCCTTTCTTCCCACTAGTGGCCCACACAATATATCACCTTCACAGTATACACTTACCCCCAGGACTAGTTCCGGCACTGGGACCTCCTGTGAAATAAGATACAGTGCAACAATCACAGTACAGTATTTTAACATAGACAAATACCTCAGGAAGTATAACTTTGCTGAAACAAGCAGCTCTGATTTATTTAGGGGGGAATATAACAAGGACAGGGGGAAATCAGGTTAATTAGCTTATCACTTTACTATCTACCTATGGCTCTGTGCAAGGCCTATCCCTACCAGTTACTATCCCTGGGTACCCAAGCCCTAGTGGCTAGTCCAAACCGTGGCAGCTGGTGAGGGCCCTTCACACAGTGAAAAAAAATTAGTTTAAATAGTCAGCAGTACAGTGATTCCATTTGGATTTAATGTGGCAATTCAACAGGAGGCGACCCTGAATTAGTACTCACGACCTCCAAACAAGATAGGGTCCTTCAACGTCAGCAGGGCTACTCTTGAGCTCCACGAGACTCTTCACACATTTATATGGTGAAAAAAAGTACTATACCAGGCAGGCTGCTTCTCTATCCGATCGCAATTACTGCACAATACCCGGAGAACACAGCAGATTCAGTTCCTGACAGACCGAGTGCAATTCAACAATTTCTCCAGTCTTCTACAGGGTGAGCCTGGTTTCCACTCTTCAGAGATCCTTTGATTCTCTTCACAGGACGGATTCAGTCCTAACAAGCAGTTACACAAGCTGCAGACGGAACTCTGGGCCTTACACGTTTTTGACTGAAACTGTGCACTGAAGGAGCACAGGGTTTCTTTCCCTTCACTGCCAGATCTAAACTGAAACTCCAACAGACAAAACCGGGCACTTCCTTTGAGTTCCTCCCAGTTCTTGACTGGATTGGCTGTCACTCACAATAGACTGCTCCTGTTGGTCCAAAAAGGCGCAGAAGTCTAAACTACATCTCCCAGAGTCACTGCCCATACAATCCTCTTGTGGCTGGCTCAGATTATGAGTCCAAGTTCCGATTCGTCCAAGGCACCATTTTAGAGCTAGCTTACCCCACACTGATTGGTCCAGTTCAGCAGTTCAAAACCAGAATGGGGAACTAGGCAGACACAGTTCTGACTGCAAAGAAAGCAGGTTAGACAAACTGTAATTTCATTATTACTCTAAATGGTTTCTGGCAAACAGTTACATCTTTCAGATAGGTTCCTTTGCACTCCTAGTGACTACAAAATGGAGTGAATTGGCAGCAGCTCGAGTGGTACTCAATCAAAGAAACACACAGTCCTCCATACAACTAATTATGTCTGCAAGCAGACAGCTCTTAAAGAGACAGTACCAGAGGTTCTAAAACACTCACTGATAAATGGTAAACGCCAAACACCATTCAGGCTTGGAGCATTCAAGCAAGCTCCTGGAAGTCTTTTGGGAACCCCCATTTGCAGGGGGTTACACCTTCCTGGTCTGGGAAAGCTTGACGTCCGCGCTCAAGCAAGTACCCGATAAGTTACAACTGCAACCATATACATTTGCATTAGGCTCACATGTAATCATCAGTCAATATATCATTTACCAAGAACACATTTCTGAAACATTGCAGTCGTCCTCTTTACAGTATTACATACACATTGTACCATAACTCAAGTTATTACCTCTTGTACATGAAACCTGAAGAGGGCCTTCCTATCAGTTACCTTGGGGCTGGATGGGGCAAGGGCACCATACTGAGGAGCAACACAAGTAACTTGGAGTTAGCACTGACGCTCAGTTTGGGCAATGAGCTCGGGACACATACACTCCTTTATGGACAACATTGAGAGGCAGATCCACTGGCGGCCCAGGGAATCATAACTGAGGTGCACCACAGGCTTTACAGCTCGACCAGTCTTTCTAGGGGAACTGTTACAGTCTCTGCACTCTGAGCCTCATTTTCAGCATTGTCCTCACTTGTCAGGAGTCTCCACGGGGGTAGAGGCTAGAACTTGGGGCACTTTCAGCTCCAGGAGTTACAGTTTCTGAAGTCCACAACATTTGGCTCCCATGGAGCTTTGGACACTGGCAGTGGACTGTCAGGGCACTCAAAATACTCTTCTTGTTCTGGTGTATCACCAGTCTGACCCAATCCATCATTTTCCTCCTGAAACTCAAACAGTTCAACCATGCACAATGATTCCATTTCATCTGCTCTGATGCTTTGCACTTCACTTTCTGGGAGCATTGGCTCCAGGGACGAAGCTGGGGGCTTGGACAGTCCAGAAGGCCCATCTTCATCTCCAGTATTGACTAGGGGATTGCCCCGAAACAATTGACTCAGTTCGTAAGAAGGATAGTATTCAAAGTCACGCTCACTTTCTTCCGATATGGACTGACAGTCATGCTCAACTGGGACTTGTGGAGAGGAACACTTTAACTTTGCTTCTGTAGGTGCAGACTTTCTTGATCTTTTCTTAGCAGCAGCTCTAGTCACTGGTCCAGAGGGCATCTTCTAGGGCTCAGACTCAATTAAGATTTGTCCAATGGGCAGTAAATGTTTCTATGCATTGTTTTACATCTTTTGAATTATTCTCAGGCATTACTTTGTACACTGGCAGATCATATGTTTGCCCACTACAATGTGAGGAGATGGTGCCATCTGTCAGCAATCTTGTGCTTGCCATGCAGTCCCAGATTTCTTAGCAATACCGATCTCCCTCCTGGAGTTCCTGTGCTTTCACCTTTTATCATACCTTTCTTTGTTGGCCAGATTTCTTTTGGCAGCCATGGTTTGAGCCAGTTGGTATGCATGAGTTAGCTGGGCCTTTAACTTTTGCACATACTGTAAATAGTTGTCAGCTTGAACCCCATCAGGAGAGACCCCAAAACACACATCTACCGGTAGTGCAGCTTCTCTTCCAAACATCAGGCGGTAGGGGAGACCAGTGGCATCACTTTTGGTGCAGTTATAAGCATGTACCAGGGTGCTAATTTGTTGGCTCCATCTAAGCTTGTCCTTTGGGTGCAGGGTGCCTAGCATATCTAGCAAAGTGCGGTTGAAGCGTTCAGGCTGTGGGTCCCCCTGGGGGTGGTAAGGAGTGGTTCTGGACTTTCGCACTCCCCACAGAGAAAGCATCTCTTTGATCAGACGACTCTCAAAGTCTCTCCCTTGATCAGAATGAATTCTTTGTGGAGCCCCATAGTGAACAAAAAAGTTTTCTACAAGTACTTTGGCCACAGTGGATGCTTTCTGGTCTTTGGTGGGGAAAGCTTGGGCATATCTCGTGAAATGGTCAGTGACCACCAGCACATTACTGATATTTCTTTGATCTGACTCCAAACTCAGAAAATCAATACCAGACCAGCTCCATGGGTGCACTGGTGGTGATGTTAACAAAGGGGCAGCCCTCTGGGCAAAGCTTTCCTCTGTAAGCAGCGACTACAAGTTCAATGTGTTGCCCACATCAGCCCCCATCTTAGGCCAATAGAATCTGGATCTCACCAAGTCAAGTGTTCTGTCTATACCAAGGTGCCCCATGTGGTTGTGCAAGGACCTCAGTACTGAGATCTCGAAAGGTAGTGGGCAGCACTAGTTGTTGTTTGTCTACTTGTCCCCTCTGTCTACTGTTTCTCTGTATAACAGTTTATTGATCAGTTTCAACTTAGGACCTTCTTTGTATAACAGTGCAGTTCTCAAATCAGTGGAGCGTAATTTGGACCATCCTTTCCTGCATAGAGGGCTTCTAAAGCTGCTTTGATCATGGGATCACGAGGATTGAGCCATCGAATACTGTCATTGTCCAGCTGAGGCGAGTGCACCAATGTCTGATCAGAAAAGTGGCAATAAGCAGCAGGTATGCAATTCTCAGAGGGTCCCAAGCAATCCACCATGCAGTCCACTGCGTCCGTGGACATTTGTTCCTCCCTGTCAAACTTCCGGCAGAGTGCCGAATGTCAGGTTCTGCCAATCGGACCCAATCATTCTGGGGAACAGGCCTCCGGGAGAGCATCAGCATCTATGTGGTTCAGACCTGCTCGGTATTCGAGAGCATAGTCATATGTAGATAATGCAGAAAGCTACTATGGCCAGTGGCATCCAACTTAGCTGAGGTCTGCACATAGGTCAAAGGATTATTGTCAGTTTTACTAGTATTTTAGCCCCATACAAGTACTCATGGAATTGGTCAACAATAGCCACTTCAAAGCTAGAACTCTAACTTATGTACAGGATAGTTCTTTTCGGATGGGGACAGGCTTCTACTGGCAAAGGCCACTGGTCTCAGGCCATTCTCGTTGCTCTTGGTACAACACAGCCCCAACCTTGCAAGCTAAGCATCAGTGTGCAGGACGTAAGGTTTTTCTTGGATTGGCATAGGCCAGCACTGGAGCATGGGTAGTTGATATATGATCTCATGAAAGCAGTCTCACAATCAGGAGTCCAGCGGGCCCCAAATACTTCACTGATGAAAATACACTCTTTCAGTCTTGAGGAGCTTGACTTTGGTATTTTTGTGGGTTGGGGATACCCTTGAGTAAGGTTAAGTAAAGGCGGATCACTCTTGAATAGTCCTTGATGAAGCGCCGATAATAACCACAGAATCCCAGGAATCTTTGCAGTTCTTTTAGATTTTGGGCTGTGGCCAGGTGGTCAAGGCCTCAACTTTACTTGGGTCGGTCTCTATTCCCTCGGTGGATACTATGTGTCCCACATACTTTACTGATGTTTGAAAGAATTGACACTTATCAATGGACAGTTTAAGGCCAAAGTCCTCCATTCGGTCCAATACCTTAAATAATCTGCTCTCATGTTCCTCCAGTGAGCTGCCAAACACAATAACATCATCTAGGTATACCAGGCACTCTAGTAAGTTCATGTCCCCCACTGCACGCTCCATCAATCGTTGAAAAGTGGCTGGGCGCCTGAAATCCTTGAGGCATCCTCATGAATTCATAGAAACCAGCGGACAGATAAAGGCTATCTTCTCACGGTCCTCTGGGGCCATCGGGATCTGGTAGTACCCACTGGAGATCCAGCACAGAGAACCACTTGCTCCCGTTTAGGCAGTCCAAAGCATCCTGAATGCGGGCATTGTGTACTGATCAGGGATAGTCTGCCGGTTTAAGGTGCGATAATCACACATCCTTACTGTTCCATTCTTTTCCTCACTACCACAATGGGGAAGCATAAGGGCTTCTGGATTCTTGTATTACACCAGCAGCTAACATCTCTTGCAGATGCCGTCTCACATCATCTATGTCAGCAGGTGCCAAGTCGAGACCTCTCACGAAAATGGTCTTTCGTCATGCAGCCGGATATTGTGCTCAGCTCCTTGCATCCACCATCCCATTCCTTTAAAGAAAACACCTGGTCTCTCTGGGCAAGCTTCTCACTGATCCTCACTTTCCATTCAGCTGGCAGCGGGGAGTCGCCGAAATCAAACAAGTCAGGCGTTACTCTGTCATTCTTCCTTGAACTCTTGCTGCTGGGTAGCACTGCAGTGTCTGCACAATGCACATTAGCCAGGATGCAACCTCTATTTACTCGAATGTCTCTTTCAGACACATTATGAACTTGGACCATTACCCTTCTGGCATAAGCATGGGCTCTAGCGGGCAAATACTAGGCTTGACCAGCAGTCCCTCTGGCAATTTTCCATCGCCTGGTGCATCCAACATTAATATTTTATTCTTAACATCCTTTCTGATACGGACCTCTCCCTGTAAGGTACACTGGGCATTTGGCGCCAGGATCGAGACTCAGGATCCTTCTTCCATACAATTCCGACCGGTTCCTCTGGTTCTATTTTTCAGCATCTCTTGCCTCATAGGCCTTCTTAATTAAAGCTGGAACTCTTAAAGCTCTACTAGTTTTTGACCCCTGTTTTCATAACACAACTGTGCCAGCCTTCGAACATATGAGCATTTGTTCCAATCAACAAAGGAGACACCATCATACAGTCCAGTGGGGGACACACTAAGGCTAGAGTCTCTACTTGTTCGGCCACTCCAGCCACGGAGGTGGGGAAAGACAGCCAAATTCGGATATACCCGGAATAGGGTAGGCCTTCTCACTTAACCCCATACATGCAGTCCTTCTAATGGTTGTAAGGTACGCCTGACAAATGCTTCTGATACCAATCCTGGAACATAATTGTCACTTGGGAGCCACTGTCTAATACAGCTCTTGTAGACACTCCATTCACCTTACAGTGGTCTCCATGGAGGGACCCACTATTCTGGACCAGTCTGAGAGGCGATAGTGGGGGCCTGGGCAACTGACCTTGCCAGAAAAGGACGCGTGAGTTAGCATTTTGGTGCCCTCACTGGGATCATTTTGTGCACCTCTTAACCACTGATTTGTTCTCGAAGCTCTCCTTGTAGCCTATATGCAACTTTGTCAGTGTCTTTTGGGGACCGGCATTCTTTTCATGTGCCCATCCTTCCCACAATTATAGCAAAACATACTTTCTGGAGTTTGAGCTGGCCGGGCGCCACACTGGGACCCAGGGCAGGGTATTACTAACTGGAAACCTTGGTGCCATCTCTGTCTGCGGCGTGATAAGCATTTGGAGACATCTCGTCAGTTCTCCACTTCCATGGTCAAGGAATTGAGTTTGGAGCTGTTATCAGCAGGAGATACATGGGTGGGTACCCCACCCCCATAGCAGATGCAGTCGGATATAGGTCAGGGCCTGTACTTGCAGGCGTGGCCTTCATAAAGGACTGTTTTGAATTCGGATCTCTCTCAACAGTTCGCCCCATTGTGGCATATCTTTTTCCTTGTCAGAGCACTCATTGACTGCCAACCTCTGCCCCTGAACTTCACTTGATGGGCCACCCTCAGTCACTCGGTCGTAGCCGCAGCTATTGGTGCAGGTCCTCCCGAGGTCGCCTTTTCTCAACTCCTCGAATTTCTCTCATTAACTCATCATAGGAGGGTGGGATTCCAGTCGATTTGCCAGGCGAACTGAAGCAACAGCAGTTCTGAGAAAGGGCAGACTTAAGGATCCTGTCCAGCCTGGTTCGTCCAGTTCAATCGCTGGCAACAACCTTTTCTGAGGCATTCTTGCAACAATTTTTCCAGCGAGATACATACACAGACAACAACTCCCTTGGTACTGTTGTGCATTTGTTACTCTCCACGTGAGATCCTCATCAGAATCTGGGCTCCCATACAATTCTCCAAGGCCTCAAGATAGGCCTGTGCAGTCACTTCAGGGTTACTGGCTCGTTTTGCTTACGGATGGTAGCCAGGGCAGGACCTCGGGGCTCTCACTAACCCTCTTTAGCTTTCGGCTTCCGAGCATTGCCATTCTAGCACTTGGGGGCAACATAGTCTATCCAGGTCTCCCAGTCATCCTCCCCTTGGGGGTGGGGAGGTGCCAGAAGATCCTCAACCTTCGGAAGAGTCGTGACTAATGGCAGGTGCAGAAATAGGAGTCTGCATTGGTTCAGCCACCATTACGGGTACTGAGCGGAGAGGGTGTTGGAGGAGGAACACCCCAGGTGGCAAGATTAGTTTCTTCAAGTCCTCCACAGTTTCCCTTCCCCAGCAACCATTTAGCAAATTCTCCTCAAAGTTTCAGACAGTGGTGGGGCTCATTCCCACCGGGTCTTTACTGTGCTTAGTTATCACTCTCTAGGTAGTGAGGGCTCCCTCTGGGGTAAGGTCTGTGGCACTTTGGAGCTATCTATGGGATCCTTAAACTCTACTAGGGCCAGGAAAGTGTGGGTGAGCAGATTAGCATGCCGACCCACCACCACAGGGTTTTGTAAACCTTCCACCTTGGAAAGTACTCCTGTACAGTGTCCGTATTGATACCCAGGGGATGTCCAGGATAAGCATAGCATTTTGAGGTCAATCTCCTCCCAGTACACCACTCCACCAGCCGGTGCACAGCCACTTCTGTCAGGGTACCCATTTTTTTCTTAACAGTGGTTCGTAAATATGGCCACTAGAGGACACACAATCCCAGCGGTGAGCCTCCAAGATGTAACCCCTAGATGGCGCTATCCCAGGGGCTACTCCCTGCCTGATTTGCCACTAACAGGTTGAGGGCCTGGATCCAATGGCGGGTGCCTCCACCCAGAGGTCAGGGTTTGCAATAGTTAAACTTACTTGGTCACAGCCCTCTGGGACACTGCAACTCTTTCTTCCCACTAGTGGCCCACACAATATATCAGAATTACCTTCACAGTATACACTTACCCCCAGGACTAGTTCCGGCACTGGGACCTCCTGTGAAATAAGATACAGTGCAACAATCACAGTACAGTACTTTAACATAGACAAATACCTCAGGAAGTATAACTTTGCTGAAACAAGCAGCTCTGATTTATTTAGGGGAATATAACAAGGACAGGGGGAAATCAGGTTAATTAGCTTATCACTTTACTATCTACCTATGGCTCTGTGCACAGGCCTATCCCTACCAGTTACTGTCCCTGGTACCCAAGCCCTAGTGGCTAGTCCAAACCCGTGGCAGCTGGTGGGGCCCTTTCACACAGTGAAAGAAAATTAGTTTAAACAGTCAGCAGTACAGTGATTCCATTTGGATTTAATGTGGCAATTCAACAGGGAGCGACCCTGAATTAGTACTCACGACCTCCAAACAAGATAGGGTCCTTCAACGTCCAGCAGGGCTACTCTTGAGCTCCACGAGACTCTTCACACATTTATATGGTAAAAAGTACTATACCAGGCAGGCTGCTTCTCTATCCCGATCGTAATTACTGCACAATACCTGGGAGAACACACAGCAGATTCAGTTCCTGACAGACCAAGTGCAATTCAACAATTTCTCCAGTCTTCTACAGGGTGAGCCTGGTTCCACTCTTCAGAGATCCTTTGATTCTCTTCACAGGGCCGTTCAGTCCTAACAAGCAGTTACACAAGCTGCAGACCGAACTCTGGGCCTTACACGTTTTTGACTGAAACTGTGCACTGAAGGAGCACAGGGTTTCTTTCCCTTCACTGCCAGATCTAAACTGAAACTCCAACAGACAAAACCGGGCACTTCCTTTGAGTTCCTCCCAGTTCTTGACTGGATTGGCTGTCACTCACAATAGACTGCTCCTGTTGGTCAAAAAGGCTGCAAAGTCTAAACTACATCTCCCAGAGTCACTGCCCATACAATCCTCTTGTGGCTGGCTCAGATTATGAGTCCAAGTTCTGATTCGTCAAGGCACCATTTTAGAGCTAGCTTACCCCACACTGATTGGTCCAGTTCAGCAGTTCAAAACCAGAATGGGGAACTAGGCAGACACAGTTCTGACTGCAAAGAAAGCAGGTTAGACAAACTGTAATTTCATTATTACTCTAAATGGTTTCTGGCAAACAGTTACATCTTTCAGATAGGTTCCCTTTGCACTCCTAGTGACTACAAAAATGGAGTGAATTGGCAGCAGCTCGAGTGGTACTCAATCAAAGAAACACACAGTCCTCCATACAAACTAATTATGTCTGCAAGCAGACAGCTCTTAAAGAGACAGTACCAGAGGTTCTAAAAACACTCACTGATAAATGGCTTAAACGCCAAACACCATTCAGGCTTGGAGCATTCAAGCAAGCTCCTGGAAGTCTTTTGGGAACCCCCATTTGCAGGGGGGTTACACAAAAAAAGTGACAGTGCCTGCCTCTTTGAGGTGCTGGAAGGAGCCAGCCTGGTGGTTTTAATAGCAGTCCTGGTTTTCTGTGTGGCCTCCAGTGCGTGTTCCACCTGTGGGCCAAACAGATATGTACCATTCATCCCCTGCTGCTGTACATCAGAGAAATCCCCAATGTCCTAAGCCAGGAATGTCTCCTAATACAGATTCCAGCAGCTGCCACCCTGGATGCTGTATGGTAAGCATCCTTGGAAGACTTAAGATGATGTCTATTGCATTCTATGCCGCTGGTAACGGTCTACAAAAGTTCCATCTTTGAGTCAGACTCCGGAAGACCTTCCACCAAAGATTTGAGGGAGGCCCACACAGGACATATTTGTACTGGGAGAAGTGTCCTCGAAAGCTAGTGATATGCATGCAGAGTGTTGTGGCTGTGAAAGCTTTTTCCCATGGTATCTATTTTACAGGACTCCTTACTGATAGGATGTGCTGCTACTTCTTGTGGAAGGACAGCTTTGTCATTCTCAGCGAGGACAACCAGCGCATCTGCGAAGGGTTGTGAAGCTAGAATAGTCCTGTCCTTAGGAGGGATATACTTTCTATATGTGGTTTTGCAAATAGAAGGAATACTTCCTATCTATGGTTTTGCAAATAGAAGGAATAAGGGCGTGCCTGGCCCACACTGCTTCAGACAAGGTTTCGAAGGGTGGGGGGGACTGGAGGCGTAAGGGTCACTGGAATATTTGGAATGTGAAGCCACTCCACGTGCATATGTCTAACTGGGTCCACAGAAGTCTGCAATGCTAGGGTTGCTCTCATATTCCTAAGCAGTGTCTGGAATGAGAAGGTCCTCTACTGGAGCCTCGACTGGGAGTGAGGGTTTATCTTCCAAACTGTAGAAAGAATCCTCATCACCCTGTTCAGAAAGTAGCAAATTGGGGTCTAATTTGTCCTGCTCTAAGTAACCGTTAGAGGGAGCAGGAAATGAAAATTAGGTACCTACTGTCATTCTTGATCTTCTTGTATATCTTCACTGTTCATCACTGGTGGGGTTATACACCGGAGGCACGATGACCTAGCGGGAGCTTTCAGTTTACAAACTTTTTTCCTGGGAAGGAGCTGGCATTGTGGACGCCGCCACCCATGAGATGATGCACAGTGTGCTGCTCAAGCAACAGCCAGTAACCGACACCAACTCCTCCCTCACCTCAGTTCTATCCACCAGAGAGTGAAAAATACATACAGAGAAAAGACAGGGCAGGATAAGAGAGCCCGAGAGATAGTAAAAGGAAAGGATACAAACAGAAAAGAGAAAAAAGCCGACACAAGAGGAGAGGGAGGCTACCTGAGGGTGTGGCATAGGGAGGGGACCCCAACCACTGAGCAGTCCTAAGGGATAGAGAAGTGGAAAGGGTTAAGGAAAATTCAAGAGAAGAAAAGAAGACAGGATAGTAGAGAATGATGAGAGACCTCACTCCCCTCAGGGAGACAGAATGAAGATGTCAAGGGCGGCTTCCACCTCTACATTCTCCAGACACTTTCACATGAAGGAGAGACTGGACTATCTCCCATCTGAGATGAGATCGGGCTGTTTGAGCTACAGATAGCCCAGAAAAACAACCCCAAAGCTGAAACAAGTGGGCTTGCCCACTGAAACCCTAGGAAGTACGATGCTGGGGTCTCTACAGGTTGTCCAATGGCACGGAGGTGGGGACAGGACCCACCCCAGGGAAAAAGGACCCCTCAACAGCTATTCCACATCCAGGTGTTGTTACTTCCTGTAACTCATCCCGAGCCAGAGGCAAGGGAGAAGAAGTCGTGGAAGGAGGGGAACTGCCCCAGGTTAACCAGATTGGTTCCCAAGGAGAAAGAGACAAGGAGAGGGGTCCTCGGATCCCACAGAGTCCACCAGGATTCTAAAAAGGTCCTGAGGGAGGACCAAACTCTGGCCCTGCTCAGAAGGCAAGACAGAGATCAGGAGGGACCCGAGGAGCCCTCATTATAAGAGGGCAAAAGGCCCCGCTTGTCCTCCCCCTTTAAGGAGAACTACCTGGCTTTGAACCTGTGCATTGGCCAAAAGCCGAGAGACGGGGAGGAAGCCTTGGTTGATGCTGGGTGCCTATTGTGGCTATTTTTAATGCAGGTAGCTGATCAAGGACCGCAACAAGAAGTAGCCTGTGACCTGTAGTTCTTGGGCAGACAGGGACGAACTACAGGTTTATTCAAATGCCTGTTACTTTTAGCTGGGGAACTTATGTAGGCTTAGCAGCAGTATACCTGCTGAAGGGAGTAGCCTGGGTGCATTTTACTGAACTCTAGCAGGCTGGTAACTGTTGTGTGTGACCGTGACCACCATCTGTACTTCCGGGTCACGCCACATATATTGCAGCACTAGAGCGAGCATCAGCATATTCCTCGACTGCCTTTGAACTTGGGCGTCAGCCGAGAAACGGGGAGGCAGCCTTGGTTGATGCTGGATGCCTATTGTGGCTATTTTTAATGCTGGTAGTTGATCAAGGACTGCAACAGGAAGTAGCATGTAACCTGTAATTCTTGGGCAGACAGGAATGAACTACAGTTTTATTCAAATGCCTGTTATTTTTAGCTGTGGCACTTATGTGGGCTTAGCGGCAGTATATCTGCTGAAGGGAGTAGCCTGGGTATATTTTATGGAACTCTAGCAGGCTGGTAAATTGTTGTGTGTGACCGTGACCCCCGTCTGTACTTCGAGGTCATGGCACATATATTGCAGCACTATGGCGAGCACCCATGACTCGATCTTGTGAGAATCGTGCTGAGACCCAGGCATCTCGGCGCATGTTTATGCGTGTTCATGTGGGGTTAAGGGGCCCAGGACTGTTTAATCGAATAAATACACTTGAAAAGTCATAGCTGAGAGGGGTGTGGCAACAGACAGCGACAGAGAGTGTCCCGGTAGATGTAATTTGGAACACTAGGATTATGGAGAGTAGAATTGTGGCTTTAAGGTCTGGTGAATTGGGAGTAAGGTGTAAGGAATGTAACAAATTTAGTGTGGGGGAAAGTACTGGCCTAATGGAGTACATTTGCCAGCAATGTAGTGAGATGAAGGAATTGAAAACTAAAATAGCTGTCCTGGAACTTCAGGTGAAATGATATCAAACACAAGAAGCAAGAAAAGAAGGCTCATGAGGGGGAACAAAACAGCAGGAGTCAACAGAAAAGAAACAGAAGTAGTGTGGAATCAGAGTCAGAATGGGAGCTACGAGCAAATACAAGAACTAAAAAAAAGGGAAGGAGAGCAATGACCTTCCAATAATCACTAAATAATAGTTTTGCTCCCCTATCAGAGTCTTTTGACTCACAAGGAGTCCAAGTGAGGACTGAACAAACAGTACGGTGATACCGGTCCAGTGGGGGTGGTAATAGGGGGTCTGGAGGAGCACATTCAAGAAGAACTGGCAGAAACTGGTGTTAATCAGGACACTGTACAGGAAAATCAAGCAAGATTAGGAGAAGAGGGGATATGTAGTTATAACACTACACATAACATTCAGGATATTAGGATGGAAGTTGAGGATCATACAGTGGAGGGAAGGATACATATTATTGGTGATTCCATTGTCAGGTATATGGATGCCTACACAACAAAAGGCTTGAAAGACATAGTAACAAGTTCATACCTGCCAGATGCAACTCTAGCAGACATAAACATTATGATCCCCTAGAATGGTTAAAAAAGGCACAGACACCCCATTAATCATAGTATACGCTGGAACTAATGATTTGTACAGAACTAGGGAGGATCAAATATACCTACAGTTTATGAGTATTGAAAAAACAGGGCAGAAAATAAATGCAAAAGTGGTTTTCTCAGAAGTTTTGCCAGTTCCCAAAGCAGGACCTAGGATACATTCATAAAATAAAAAAGGGTTAATAACTGGATGAGAAGGTGTTATACTATGAATGGTATAGAATGTGTTAACACATGGGAGGAATTTGACCTAAACACACACTATTTTGGTCAAGATGGCAGACATCTAAGTAGGAGTGGGTCGAAGGTTTGGGGGTTCTCATTTAGGAAATATGTGGATCTGCATTTAAACTAATTACAGGGGAGGCAAGTAGTCAAGTGCAAAGAGGTAAGGACAGGGAACCTGGCCAAGTAATAGGTAGAGTAATAAAGAAGAAGGGGAATAAACCTATTACTTGTTAATGCAAGAAGTGTGAAACCAAAGATAAATGAACTTAGGTATCTCCTTCAGAGAGATGACATAGACATCTGTGGGCTGACCGAAACCTGGTTGAGAGAGGACAGTTGAATAGATGAGATTGAAGGTTACAGTTTCTTTCATAAACCTAGAGTGGGAAAAATGGGTGGTGTAGGGGTGTATATTGCCTTACACCTAAAAGCAAAACTTATTGATCCTGATAATACTGTGTGGAATCAGGTGGAACAGCTGTGTCTTTCTTTCTGGACAGGCAAGAAAAACATCAGATTGGGGATCTGTTACAGATCGCCTAACCTGACTGAACAAGAAAATCATATTTTTCTTGATTTACTAGACAGTGGAAGGATAACAAACAATACTATTATAATGGGAGACTTTAATTTTTCCTGGATATGTTGGGAGCCCCTGGATGTGGAGGGGTTTACAGAGGAAAGGTTTTTGGAAATTTGTCAAACAAATTGCCTAATACAGATGGTGGGAAAGAATGCAAGAAACCAGAGCCTTCTGGACTTGTTATTGTGTAATATGGAGGGGGCTATAAGGAATGTTGAAGTGATTGAACCACTGGGTAGCAGGGACCATAATATGGTCAGGGCTGTACTAATGGAACACTCCAATAGTATCCAGGGGACAATAACCATCAGGAACTATAATAAAGCAGATTATACTAAGATTAGGCACATAATAGAAACATAAAACTGGAGTGTGCTAGAAGGGAAATCCTTAGTGCAATCTTGGGAATTAATAGATGAAGTGCTGCAGTCATGTATACTTAATTTTGTCCCTTTAACAATAAAATATAATAGGAAAGAAAGGGTACCTAAATGGATGACTCAAACAATGCATAGACAAATAAATAGAAAAAAAAGGTGTGTAAGAGATTTAAGAAAAATCTCTCCCTCAGCAGACTGTCTACATATAAGTCTTTAGTAAGAAAATGCAAAACTAGTATTAAACGAGGAAAGGCTCAGGCAGAATTAGATCTGGCCTCCAAAAAGGGAAATAACATAAAAGAGTTCTACAGTTATATATGTAGTTTAAGGAAAAATAATAATAATCAGATCACTGTCTTAAGGGACCTTGAAAACCAAGTGGAAGATGAACATGGTATAACAAACATGTTAGGGTCATATTTTCAAAGTGTCTACCTTCAGGACAGCAGTTCCCTTATTGAGGAAGTCAAATGGGGTGGGGGGCAGAAAATGAAAATTACATACCTACCGTAATTCCTGATCTTTCTGTCTATCTTCACCATTCATTACATTTGGGTCTTGGCCGGAGGTCACGATCCTGCAGGAGCTCTTTTTTTTTTTTTTTTGGGATGGGCCACCCTCGAGGCAGACGCACTGTGTGGTGCTCGGGGTTGGCCGTTAGGTGTCATCGACCCTGCCCTCCCGCCAGTTCTGAGTCACCATAGAGTAAGAAAGGGTTGGGAGGGAGGGAGGGACAAGGAAGTCAAGGGACAGACAAAGGAAAAAGATATACAAACTAAAGGAGAAATAAGCGATGGAGAGAACAGATGGGAGAGTGAGAAAAACTAAGGGGATTGAGAGGGGCCCCAATCTCTGGAATCAGAAAAGGAAAGGGAAGGAGGGAGGGAAAAACAAGAAATGGGAGGGGGAAGGACATACCCTGGACTGATGACTGTCTCCAGATTGGATTAGTAACTGTGAAGGAGAAGCCAGAAGGCTGAATTGCCAGAATTCAAGACACAGAATTATTGGCAAGAAACTCCAGCATGAGCAGAAGAGGCTATTCTGAGAGAAAGGGACAGGATCCAGGGTTGCCCCCACCCCCCCCGAAACCACATAACTGGATATGGGAGAAACAATAAGTTTCTTTAATTAAAATTGAGGGATGAGTCCCTAAGGACAGGAATGGAGGAGAATAGAGGAAGAGAGAGAGGAGAGAAGAGAAGAGAGGGCAACCCTCACCCCAAAGAGGTGGAGCCAAGGCATTGAGGAGAGAAGAGCCCTCTCCCCGATCCCTCTCCTCTCCTCTCCTGCCAGAAGGTAAAAATCCCTCTGTGTACCCCAGGTCACCCCGCTCCTGACCAACAGAAAGGAAGAGGGGCCCACAGAGGAAGGGGGACCCAGAGACTGAGGCCCCAGGTGGATGGAGGGTGGGATTTGTGATGAATGGTGAAGATACATAGAAAGATCAGGAATTACAGTAGGTACATAATTTTCATATCTTATCTGTGTCAGTCTTCACCATTCATCACATTTGGGTGAGTACCGAGCCCCCCCGCCGAAGGGGGCCCTAGACCCTAAAGGACTAAGTCCCTTAGCTCCCAGTGGGGGAAAACACTGACAGGGAGAACCTTTATGGGCCTGGCGAGGCCCAAGACTGGGGAGAGTGAGATGGGGACCCCCCGGAGGGGTAGGAGGTTGCCCGACAGACGCCGCCTCACCCTACGGGAGAAAAGGTGGGTTCTCCGGTATGCGGAGGAAATCACCCTACACTGGGCCAAGGGTGACAACCAGGAAAGACGTAGCCATGCCGTCCGCCTAGTGCAGATTGCTGTCCCTACGACTCTGGATGCTACCTCGTTGGCATCGTAAGATGCCCTCGCTTGGTGCCTTGCTAGTTCCAGGCCACGTGCAGAGAGTGCAATGGTTTGTCTGGTTACCTCCGAATCAGGCATAGAGGCTAGAAGTTGACCTAGCCTGGACGACAGAAACCTATCATAGGTAGCATAGTGGGCCTGATGAGCAGAAATTGAAAGAAGCAACCATACCGAGTAGAAGGTCCTCCTCCCCCAGAAGTCAAAATCCATGGAATCTTGATCTGCGGGCTGGTCATGGTGGAGGGTGCGAAGCCCATTGGGAGTGTCCAGCTGTGTCAGTTCCGACCGAGGATGAGGCATATGACCTGGAGACTCCGAGCGGGGGGGGGGGCACAATACCTCTGGCTCAGATCTCTAGGGGTTGGGACTCCGGAATAGGGTCTTTACCAGAACTGTAATGACGCCTCCTTGAAAGCAGCAGGCCAGGTGGACACCAAAAGGGTGGCCACACTGAAATTGCCTAAGAAGGCACGCATCGAATGCTCCGGATTGCACTGAGTAGGTGGGGTAACACACAGGTCTTCCATCATCCTCATGAGGAAACACTGATACTCCATGACATCAGCAGCTGGGGAGGTGTGGACAGAAGGTTCCTGTCCTCCAGAAGAGGAGGATGAGGAAGTGGAAGACCTCAGAGATCGTCTTCTCAAGGGGAGGGTGGAACACCCGCTTGTCCATGGTCCTGACGTACATAGGGAAGTGAGCAGCCACACCCCTGAATTGCTCCTAAGAGAGAGGTCCCATAGGGCCATGAATGCCTGGGAGAGCAGGAGATGGTGACAGAGGAGTAGAGGCTAAGTCAACAACAGAAGGAGACCGTCCTCTGTTTGGGCAAGAGAGCGCACCAGGAGCCTCAAGGGAAGGAGGAACTCGGGAAAGCCCAACAGCTGACAGCTGATCAACCATGCTGGAACTGCCTAGGCCGTGCCCTGAAGAATCCCCCTGTGAGGTGACCGGGACCATGAAAATCCAAAAGGACAGTCCCTTCCCTCCAAAGATCAGGGCCCTCTCAAGGAGACTGAGAAGGAAGGGTGGGGGTCCGCACTACGACTCCTTCCCAAACTCAGGTGGGTCCCAGAAAAGGGTCGCCGCATCGAACTCTGACCCCTCGACCCCACAGAATCTGAAAGAGCCCTTCTCCTTGCAAACACCGTCCTAGACAGCTGACAACCCTGGTCAGTCCCCAGGGAGTAGCACCTTCCCCTCCTGTGGGTGCTCCAGTCGGCCCTAAAGTTGGGCAATCCAGGCACACCACCTGAAGGGGTAACCCAACTGAGGGGGCAGAAAACCCTCCAAGCCCAGGCTGCAGGGCAATAGTGGCCTGCACTACCGCCTGCTGGTCAGCACCCCTGACCCTAGACTCAGGAGGCTACCGCCCGCTCCTCAGAGGAAGGCTGGCTCCGGTCAGCCAAGGTAACCACCAGGGTGTCTGTGACAGGGTCAGTCCCTGCCACTTGGGTTTTGGACCTTCTTTTTCTTTTCCTCTTGGTTGCAACCACTATTTTCCTCTCTCATACGGCTATCTCTGAATTTCTGTATGGAGGCAGGCCACCACCTTACAACGACCCCTTTTCCCCTCTCTTATTCCGTCTTTATTTTTCTCTGCATTCCTCTAGGTACATAATAATCTATAGGCGATATATATATATGTAACCCCCCTGCAAATGGGGGTTCCCAAAAAGTCTTCCAGGAGCTTGCTTGAATGCTCCAAGCCTGAATGGTGTTCAGCATCTAAGCTGTTTATCTGTGAGTGCTTTTAGAGCCTCTGGTACTGTCTCTTTAAGAGCTGTCTGCCTGCAGACATAATTAATTTGGATGGGGGTCTGTGTGTTTCCCTGCTCGAGTCCTGTTCGAGCTGCTACCAAATCGCTCTGTTCTGCCGTCGCTAAGTGGGCACAGTGAGCACTTTTCAAAGATGTAACTGTTTGCCAGAAATCATTTAGAGTAATAACGAAAATACAGTTTGTCTAACCTGCTTTTCTTTGCAGTCAGAACTGTGTTTGCCTAGCCCTCCATTCTGGTTTTGAACTGCTGAACTGGACCAATCAGTGTGGGGGGACCATTGAAATGGAGCCTGCTGCTGGCAAATCAAAACTTGAACTCTCATTGTAGAGCCAGCCACCTGTGTACTATATGGCCAATGCTTCTGGGAATTGTAGTTTGGACTTCGGCGCCTTTTTGCACCAACAGGGGGAGTCTGATTGTGAGTGACAGCCAAGCCAGCCAACTGAACTGGGAGGAACTCAAAGGAAATGCCCGGCTCTGTCTACTGGAAAGATCAGATCAGTTTGGGCAGTGAAGAGACAAGGAGCTGGGTGCTTCTTCGGTGTAAAGTTTTAGCGCGGGAAGCACATGTAAGGCCCTGAGTTTTTGGTCTGCAGCCTATGCAAACACCCGTTCGGACTGAATCCGACCTGTAGGACAAGAAATGAGATCTGAAGAGTAGAAACCAGGCTCACCCTGTAGAAGACTGGAGAAACTGCTGAATCGCGCTCGGTCTGTCAGGAACTGAATTTGCTGTGTGTTCTCCCGGGTATCGTGCAGTAATTGCAGTCGGGATTGAGAAGCAGCCTGCCTGGTATAGTACTTTCCTTTTACATATAGATGTGTGCAGTGCTTGTGGGGAATCACGTTTCAAATCCCCAGTACGGTGAATTGAGTGCATGAAGCTGGAAGTAAACTCCAGCTTAATCCAGGACAATCTGCCTTCTATCCAGTTCCCAGTATTGAGTTTGTGAGTGCAAAGCAGGGTAGCTCCCCACCATCTGTGTACCGAATTGCAAGTGTGTCATCTAATTGTTGCTTTTTCATGTCTTTACAAACTGAGCCACCTGGCTCCGGATTACAGTGGGTAGTGTGCAAGTGTTTTTCCATCACAAGGCCCCAACCAGTTGCACCGATCCTGGCTAGCCCCCATCCTGGGTACCCAGTGAAAGTGACAATTTGGGACTCTGAATATGCACACAGTATTGTGATTATTAATGTGTTTAACCTAATTAACCTGATTTCCCCCTTCCATGTTACAGCTACTTAAATAAATCAAATCTGTTGGTTTCAGCAAAGTTACGCTGGCTGAAGTATTCGTTTATGTTAAAGTATTGTACTGTGGTTTTTGCACTGTATCATCTTGTTTTACAGGGTGTCCCCAGAGTCCAGTCGACAGAGCCGGTCCTAGGGGTAAGTGTACATTGTGAAGATATTCCTAATGCAGTGTGTGGGCCACTAGTGGGAAGAAGGGGGGGGGTTACAGTGTCCCAGAGGGCTGTGACCAAGTTAGTTTAACTTCTGCAAACCCTGACCTCTGGGTGGAGGCACCCGCCATTGGACCTATGCCCCTCAACCTGTTAGTAGTTAAGCAGGCAGAGGTAGTAGCCCTTGGGATAGCGCCACCTAGGGGTTACATTTTGGAGGCTCACTGCTGGGATTGTGTGTCCTCTAGTGGCCACATTTACGAACCACTGTTAAAAAAAAAAAAAATGGGTACCCCAACAGAAGTAGCTGGGCACCGGTTGGTGAAGTGGTGTACTGGGGAGGAGATCGACCCCCAAAATGCTATGCTTATCTTGGACATCCCCCTGGGTATCAATACGGACACTGTACAGGGAGTACTTTCCAAGGTGGAAGGTTTACAAAACCTTGTGGTGGGTCGACATGCTAATCTGCTCACCCACACTTTCCTGGCCCTAGTAGAGTTTAAGGATCCCATAGATAGCTCCAAAGTGCCACAGACTATTACTCCAGAGGAGCTCTCACTGCCTGAGAGTGATAACTAAGGACAGTAAAGACCGGGGATGGCCCCCCACTATCTAACTTTGAGGAGAAATTTGCTAAATGGTTGCTGGGGGAAGGGAAAACTGTGGAGGACTTGAAGAAACTATTCTTGCCACCTGGGGGTGTTCCTCCCCAACACCCTCTCCCGCTCCAGTACCCGTAATGGTGGCTGAACCAATGCAGGCTCCTATTTCTGCACCTGCTATTAGTCACAAGTTTCTTACCGAAGGTTGAGGATCTTCTCTGGCACCCTCCCCACCCTCCAAGGGGAGGATGACTGGGAGACCTGGATAGACTATGTTGCCCCTCAAGTGCTAGAATGGCAATGCTCGGAAGCCGAAAAGTGAAAGAGGGTTAGTGAGAGCCTCCGAGGTCCTGCCCTAGCTACCATCCATGCTAAATGGGCCAGTAACCCTGAAGGGACTGCACAGGACTATCTTGTGGCCTTGGAGAATGTGTATGGTAGCCCAGATTCTGATGAGGACCTGTGGTGGAGAGTAAGAAATGCACAACAGTACCAAGGGGAGTTGTCTGTGTATGTATCTCGGCTGGAAAAATTGTTGCAAGAATGCCTCAGAAAGGATAGTTTGCCAACGATTGAACTGGACCGAACCGGGCTGGACAGGATCCTTAAGTCGGCCCCCTTCTCAGAACTGCTGTTGCTTCAGTTGCGCCTGGCAAATCGACTGGAATCCCCACCCTCCTATGATGAGCTAATGAGAAAAATTCGAGGAGTTGAGAAAAGGCGACCGGGAGGACTTGCACCAATAGCTGCGGCTACGACCAGTGACTGAGGGTGACCCATCAAGTGAAGTTCAGGGGCAGAGGTTGGCAGTTAATGAGTGCTCTGAGAAGGAAAAAGATATGCCACAATGGGGCGAACTGTTGAGAGAGTTCGGGGAAATAAAAAACAGTCTCTTTATGAAGGCCGCTCCTGCAAATACAGGCCCCGACCCTCATCCGACTGCATCTGCTATGGGGGTGGGGGTACCCTCCCATGCATCTCCTGCTGACAACAGCTCAAAACTCGATGTCTTGACCGTGGAAGTGGGGAAATTGACGAGATCTCTCCAAATGCTTATCATGCTGCAGACAGAAATGGCATCAAGGTTTCCAGTTAGTAGTACCCCTGCCCTGGCTCCCAGTGTGATGCCTCAGCCAGCTCAAACTCCAGAAAGTATGTTTTGCTATAATTGTGGGAAGGATGGGCACATGAAGAGAGAATGCCAGTCCCCAAAAGACACAGACAAAGTTACATATAGGCTACAAGGAGCGCTTCGGAGAACAAATCAGTGGTTAAGAGGTGCACGAAATGATCCCAGTGAGGGCCCCAAAAATGCTAACTCGCATCCCTTTGTGGCAAAGTCAGTTGCCCAGGCCCCTGCTACCGCCTCTCCAGACTGGTCCAGAATAGTGGGTCCCTCCATGGAGACCACTGTAAAGGTGAATGGAGTGTCTACAAGAGCTGTATTAGACAGTGGCTCCCAAGTGACAATTATGTTCCAAGACTGGTATCAGAAGTATTTGTCTGATGTACCCTTACAACTGTTGGAGGGGCTGCATGTCTGGGGGTTAAGTGAGAAGGCCTACCCCTACTCTGGATATATCTGAATTTGGCTGTCTTTTCCCATCTCTGTGGCTGGAGTGGCCGAGCAAGTAGAGACCCTGGCCTTAGTGTGTCCCCCTACCGGACTGTATGATGCGGTTCCTGTACTAATTGGGACTAATGCATGTATGTCTGGATGGCTGGCACAGTTGTATAATGAAAAACAGGGGTCAAGGGCTGGTACAGCTTTAAGAATTCCATCTTTGATTAAGAAGGCCTATGAGGCACAGAGAGATGTTGAAAAAGTAGAACCAGATGAACTGGTTGGAATTGTCTGGAAGAAGGATCCTGAGTCTCTGATCCTGGAGCCAAATGCCCAGTGTACCTTACAGGGAGAGGTCCGTATCAGAAAAGATGTCAAGAATAAAATATTTATCTTGGATGCACCAGGCGACGGAAAATTGCTGAAGGGACTGCTGGTCAAGCCTAGTATTTTGCCTGCTAGAGCCCATGCTTATGCCAGAAGGGTAATGGTTCAAGTTCATAATGTGTCTGACAGAGAGATTCAAGTAAATAGAGGTTGCACCCTGGCTAATGTGCATTGTGCAGACACTGCAGTGCTACCCAGTTGCAAGAGTTTGGTGAAGAATGACGGAGTAACACCTGACTTGTTTGATTTCGGTGACTCCCCGTTGCCAGCTGAATGGAAAGTGAGGATCAGTGAGAAGCTTGCCCAGAGAGACCAGGTGTTTTCTTTAAAGGAATGGGACATAGGATGCATGCAAGGAGCTGAGCACCATATCCAGCTGCATGATGAAAGGCCATTTCGAGAGAGGTCTCGATGCCTGGCACCTGCTGACATAGATGATGTGAGACGGCATCTGCAAGAGATGCTAGCTGCTGGTGTAATACAAGAATCCAGAAGCCCCTATGCTTCCCCCATTGTGGTAGTGAGAAAAAAGAATGGGACAGTAAGGATGTGTGTGGATTATCGCACTTTAAACTGGCGGACTATCCCTGATCAGTACACTATGCCCCACATTCATGATACTTTGGACTGTCTAAACGGGAGCAGGTGGTTCTCTGTGCTGGATCTCCGCAGTGGGTACTACCAGATCCTGATGGCCCCAGAGGACTGTGAGAAGACAGCCTTTATCTGTCCGCTTGGCTTCTATGAATTCATGAGGATGCCTCAAGGGATTTCAGGCACCCCTGCCACTTTTCAACGATTGATGGAGCGTGCAGTGGGGGACATGAACTTACTAGAGTGCCTGGTATACCTAGATGCTGTTATTGTGTTTGGCAGCTCACTGGAGGAACATGAGAGCAGATTATTCAAAGTGTTGGACCGACTGGAAGACTTTGGCCTTAAACTGTCCATTGATAAGTGTCAATTCTTTCAAAAACCAGTAAAGTATGTGGGACACATAGTATCCGCCGAGGGAATAGAGACCGACCCAAGTAAAGTTGAGGCCTTGACCACCTGGCCACAGCCCAAAAATCTAAAAGAACTGCAAAGATTCCTGGGATTCTGCAGTTATTATCGGCGTTTCATCAAGGACTATTCAAGAGTGATCTGCCCTTTACTTAACCTTACTCAAGGGTATCCCCCAACCCACAAAAGATACAAAAAGTCAGCATCCCTTGAGATTGAAAGAGTGTATTTTCATCCAAGTTAAGTATTTGGGGCCCGCTGGACTCCTGATTGTGAGACTGCTTTTCATGAGATCATATATCAACTAACCCACGCTCCAGTGTTGGCCTATGCCGATCCAACAAAACCTTATGTCCTGCACACTGATGTTATCTTGCAAGGGTTGGGGGCTGTGTTGTACCAAAAGCATGAGAATGGCCTGAGACCAGTGGCCTTTGCCAGTAGAAGCCTGACCCCATCCGAAAAGAACTATCCTGTACATAAGTTAGAGTTCCTAGCTTTGAAGTGGGCCATTGTTGACCAATTCCACGAGTACTTGTATGGGGCTAAGATACTGGTAAAAACTGACAATAATCCGTTGACCTATGTGCAGACTTCAGCTAAACTGGATGCCACTGGCCATAGGTGGCTTTCTGCATTATGTACATATGACTATGCTGTTGAATACAGAGCAGACCTGAACCACATGGATGCTGTTGCTCTCTCCCGGAGGCCTGTTCCCCAGAATGACTGGGTCAGACTGTCAGAACCTGATATTCGAGCACTCTGCTAGAAGTTTGACAGGGAGGAACAAATGTCCACGGACGCAGTGGACTGTATGGTGGATTGTTTGGGACCTTCTGAGAATTGCATACCTGCTGCTTATTGCCACTTTTCTGCAATAAGACATTGGTGCACTGCCTCAGCTGGACAATGACAGTATTCATCGGGCTCAATCCCGAGATCCCATGATCAAATCAGCTTTAGAAGCCCTCTATGCAGGGAAAGATGTGTCCAAATTACGTTCCACTGATTTGAGAAATGTATTGTTATACAGAGAAGGTCCTAAGTTGAAACTGATCAATAGACTGTTATACAGAGAAACAGTAGACAGAGGGGGGACAAGTAGACAAACAACAACTAGTGCTGCCCACTGCTTTTCGAGACTCAGTGCCGAGGTCCTTACACAACCACATGGGGCACCTTGGCATAGACAGAACACTTGACTTGGTGAGATTCAGATTCTATTGGCCTAAGATGGAGGCTGATGTGGAGCAACACATTTGAACTTGTAGTCGCTGCTTACAGAGGAAAGCTTTGCCCCAGAGGGCTGCCCCCCTTGTTAACATCACCACCAGTGCATCCATGGAGCTGGTCTGTATTGATTTTCAGAGTTTGGAGTCAGATCAAAGAAATATTAGTAATGTGCTGGTGGTCACTGACCATTTTACGAGATATGCCCAAGCTTTCCCCACCAAGGACCAGAAGACATCCACTGTGGCAAAAGTACTTGTAGAAAACTTTTTTGTTCACTATGGGGCTCCACAAAGAATCCATTCTGATCAAGGGAGAGACTTTGAGAGTCGCCTGATCAAAGAGATGTTTTCTCCGTGGGGAGTGCGAAAGTCCAGAACCACCCCTTACCACCCCCAGGGGGACCCACAGCCTGAACGTTTCAACTGTACCTTGCTAGATATGCTAGGCACCCTCCACCCAAAGGACAAGCCTAGATGGAGCCAACAAATTAGCACACTGGTACATGCCTACAACTGCACCAAAAGTGATGCCACTGGGTTCTCCCCCTACCGCCTGATGTTTGGAAGAGAAACTCGACTGCCGGTAGATGTGTGCTTTGGGGTTTCTCCTGATGGGGTTCGAGCTGACAACTATTTACAGTATGTGCAAAAGTTAAAGGCCCAGCTAAATCATGCGTACCAACTGGCTCAAACCATGGCTGCCAAAAGAAATCTGGCCAACAAAGAAAGGTATGATAAAAAGGTGAAAGCGCAGGAACACCAGGAGGGAGATCGGGTATTGCTAAGAAATCTGGGACTGCATGGCAAACACAAGATTGCTGACAGATGGCACCCTCTCCCTCACATTGTAGTGGGCAAACTAGATGATCTGCCTGTGTACAAAGTAAGGCCTGAGAATAATTCAAAAGATGTTAAAACAATGCATAGAAATCATTCACTGCCCATTGGACAAATCTTGATTGAGTCTGAGCCCCCAGAAAATGCCCCCTCTGGACCAGTGACTGGAGCTGCTGCTAAGAAAAAAATCAAGAAAGTCTGCACCTACAGAAGCCGAGTTAAAGTGCTCCCTTCCACAAGTCCTAGTTGAACATGACTGTCAGTCCATGTCAGAGGAAAGTGAGTGTGGTTTTGAATACTACCATTCTTACGAACTGAGTCAATTGTTTTGGGGCAATCCCCTAGTCAATTCTGGAGATGAAACTGGGCCTTCTGGATTGTCTAAGCCCCCAGCTTTGTCCCTGGAGCCAGTGCTCCCAGAAAGTGAAGTGCAAAGCATTGTCAGATGATATGGAATCATTGTGTATGGTTGAACTGTCTGAGCTTTCAGAGGAGGAAAATGATGGACTGGAACAGACTGGTGACATACCAGAACAAGAAGAGTGTGTTGAGTGCCCTGATAATTCACTGTCAGTGTCAGAAAGCTCTCCATGTGAGCCTAGTGTTCTGGACTCAGAGACTGTAATTCCTGGAGCTGAAAGTGCCCCAAGTTCTAGCCTCTCTACCCCACTGGAGACTCCCCTGACAAGTGAGGACAATGCTGAAAATGAGGCTCAGAGTGCAGAGACTGTAACAGTTCCCCCTAGAAAGACTGGTCAAGCTGTAAAGCCTGTGGTGCACCTCAGTTATGATTCCCCTGGGAGGCCTGTGGACTTGCCTCTCAATGTTGTCCATAAAGGAGTGTGTGTGTCCCTGAGCTCATTGCCCAAACTGAACATCAGTGCTAACTTCAAGTTACTTGTGTTGCCCTCTAGGTATGGTGCCCCTGCCCCATCCAGCCCCAAGGTAGCTGATAGGGAAGGGCCCCCTCTCTTCAGGTTTCATGTACAAGAGGTAATAACCTGAGTTATGATACAACATGTGTGTAATACTGTGTAAAGAGTGATGTACTGCAAAGTTTCAGAAATGTGTTCCTGGTAAAGTGATATATTGACTGATGATTACATGTATAAGCCTAATGTGATACTGATGAAAATGTATATGGTTGTACTGAAACTTATGGGGGTACTTGCTTGACACGGAAGCCAAGCTTTCCCAGGCCGGGAAGGATGTAACCCCCCTGCAAATGGGGGTTCCCAAAAAGTCTTCCAGGAGCTTGCTTGAATGCTCCAAGCCTGAATGGTGTTCGGCATCTAAGCCGTTTATCTGTGAGTACTTTTAGAGCCTCTGGTACTGTCTCTTTAAGAGCTGTCTGCTGCAGACATAATTAATTTGGATGGGGGTCTATGTGTTTCCCTGCTCGAGCTACTGCCAAATCGCTCCGTTCTGCCGTCGCTAAGTGGGCAGAGTGAGCACTTATCAAAGATGTAACTGTTTGCCAGAAATCATTTAGAGTAATAAAAATACAGTTTGTCTAACCTGCTTTTCTTTGCAGTCAGAACTGTGTTTGCCTAGTCCTCCATTCTGGTTTTGAACTGCTGAACTGGACCAATCAGTGTGGTCCTTTGAAATTTTTTTTTTTGAAAAATTTCAGCCTTTGAAATGGAGCCTGCTGCTGGCAAATCAGAACTTGGACTCTCATTGTGGAGCCAATGCTTCTGGAAATTGTAGTTTGGAATTCGGCGCCTTTTTGCACCAACAGGGGGAGTCTGATTGTGAGTGACAGCCAAGCCAGCCAACTGAACTGGGAGGAACTCAAAGGAAATGCCCGGCTCTGTCTACTGGAAAGATCAGATCAGTTTGGGCAGTGAAGAGACAAGGAGCTGGGTGCTTCTTCGGTGTAAAGTTTTAGTGCGGGAAGCATGTGTAAGGCCCTGAGTTTTCGGTCTGCAGCCTGTGCAAGCACCCGTTCGGACTGAATCTGACCTGTAGGAGAAGAAAGGAGATCTGAAGAGTAGAAACCAGGCTCACCCTGTAGAAGACTGGAGAAATTGCTGAATTGCGCTCGGTCTGTCAGGAACTGAATTTGCTGTGTGTTCTCCTGGGTATCGTGCAGTAATTGCGGTCGGGATTGAGAAGCAGCCTGCCTGGTATAGTACTTTCCTTTTACGTATAGATGTGTTCAGTGCTTGTGGGGAATCGTGTTTCAAATCCCCAGTACAGTGAATTGAGTGCATGAAGCTGGAAGTAAACCCCAGCTTAATCCAGGACAATCTGCCTTCCATCCAGTTCCCAACATTGAGTTTGTGAGTACAAAGCAGCGTAGCTCCCCGCCATCTGTGTACCGAATTGCAAGTGTGTCATCTAATTGTTGCTTTTTCATGTCTTTACGAACTGAGCCACCTGGCTCCGGATTACAATTGGGTAGTGTGCAAGTGTTTTTTCCATCACAAGGCCCCAACCAGTTGCACCGATCCTGGCTAGCCCCCCCCCCCATACTGGGTACCCAGTGAAAGTGACAATTTGGGACTCTGAATATGCACACAGTACTGTGATTATTAATGTGTTTAACCTAATTAACCTGATTTCCCCCTTCCTTGCTACAGCTCCTTAAATAAATCAGATCTGTTGGTTTCAGCAAAGTTACACTGGCTGAGGTATTTGTTTATGTTAAAGTATTGTACTGTGGTTTTTTGCACTCTGTCATCTTGTTTTACAGGGGGTCCCCAGAGTCCAGTCGACAGAGCCAGTCCTGGGGGTAAGTGTACATTGTGAAGATTTTCCTAATGCATTGTGTGGGCCACTAAGGGGAAGAAAGGGGGGTCACAGTGTCCCAGAGGGCTGTGACCAAGTTAGTTTAACTACTGAAAACCCTGACCTCTGGGTGGAGGCACCCGCCATTGGACCTATGCCCCTCAACCTGTTAGTAGTTAAGCAGGCAGGGGTAGTAGCCCTTTGAGATAGCGCCACCTGGGGTTACATATATACATATATATATATATATATATATGCAGACTTTCTGCAATAAACGTGAACATTAAACTAGCAGCATTCCCTTTCCCCTTTTATTTTATGTTCCCTTTGCAGCATTGTTTTGATGTGAAGCAACAGTTTAAGGAATAGAAATAATTGCCAAACTGTCCTCCAAATAGAAACTAATGGTAGGAAGGGGGATTCCTGTTTGGTTCTTTAAGGAAAATCAGCAGTCCCCTGAAAACCCCCTTTAAAAATCAGATGCTTTTGGAAAGTGAGCACTTTGTTGGTTGCAGTGTAACTGTTCTCACGATCGCGAAGCCCTCACGATCGTGCGCACCGTCACGTAGCGCTTGCTCTACCTTTTATCCATAGAGCTTCACTATCATTTAGATAGTTTCTGTGGAGAAGTCTTTTTTCCCCCTCTAAGGACTTGCTTGTAAATGTAGCTCCTGTGTCAGGAGAAGTCCCTCGAGTGGCTAAGCAATGAGAAGGGAAAGCGTCGGCTTGTAAATTTCAGCCGACGGCTTGACTGTTCTTACTGGAGCTGATTTTGTCAGCTATCTTACTGTGATGTCTCCGACTGTATTAACAGTCTTCCCTTGGTGTTTCTTATTTTGTTTATTTTTAAACCCTTAAATTAGGGTTTGCTCTGTTGCTGCAGTTAGAGCAAATATGAACCATCAGTGTTGCAGTGCACCCAACAGCTTGGCATTTCAAGAAGCTTCTGCTGCCATTATCTCCTAATACAGCATCCTATATTGAAGCAATAGGAAGTTTTTGTGCACAGTAGGGATTCTTTTGTTTACTTATTTATTTTATTACACACATAGACCTATAATAAATAAAGGAATATTTTATATTAGGTTATATCTAGAAATGGGTCTGCTGCTTTAAATATCTGTCCAGGTTGCTGTTAGAAAGTAAAAGTTCTGTTTCTGCCTCGAGTATAAAGGGGAGGCCTGCTTGCTTGAAGCACATCTTGGGTCCTGAAGTCCTCTATAGGAGATCAGTGGCCCCTAGTGGCTCCGTTTTAAACTAGCCAAACTGTCAATCATCTTCAGAACTCTTGGCAGTCATTAAAATTCTTTATAGAGGGATTATTTTCTATCTGTAAACACTATAATGGGATTTTTTAGGTATTCAGAATATGTATTTGCTGTTCAAAACTATTTTGTGGGAATTCTGGACATGTGGGCATGGGAAATATTCTCAAGGATCACTTGAAGGGGATTACCTCAACAACAAGTGTGGAAAGGAGATGGGAGGTCATAAAACGGGGACTTCATGAGGCAGTCAGGATCTGCGCTAAGTTGAAACGTAAGGGAGCAAGGTCACATAAACCATGCTGGTGGTCCAGTGAGGTCCAGGTAGCAGTCAGAGAAAAGAAGGCGGCTTACAAAAAATATAAAACAACAAGAGGGGATAGGGATAAGGAAATGTACCAGCTTGCATCTAGAAAAGTCACCCGTATGGTGAGGGGAGCAAAGTCCAGTAAAGAGCATCGGCTGGCACAGGGGATACATGGAGGGGAAAAGGGGTTCTTCCGGTACATTGGGGAGCGGAGAAAAACTAAGGGCCATCTCAGTAGATTGAGATCAGAAGGAGGGTGGGTGGAAGAGGCGAGGGACCAGGCAGAGGTATTTAACGAGTACTTTGCCTCTGTGTTCACTAGGGAGGGGGATGGGATATCTACAAAGCAAGGCACAAAGGGGATAGAAGCGGCAGGGAGTGGGATCAGGGGAGCAGCAGAAATGGAGCAAAAGGGAGGGAAAGGTACCCCAGGGGTGTCACATCTGGATAAGGATAAAAAGACCAGTAAGGTGGAGGGGACGGATGATGCCATCCCCACCAAAAGGGTGTGGTTTGCCCTCAAGGCCCTAAAGAAAGACAAATCTCCTGGGCCGGATGGCATTCATCCGAGAGTACTATGGGAATTGGCGGACATACTGGCTGCACCCCTGGCGGAGCTTTTCAACAGGTCACTTGAGACAGGGAGGGTACCTAGGGATTGGCGAGAGGCACATGTGGTACCAATCCATAAAGGGGGGTCGAAGGAAGTACCAGGAAACTATAGACCCATCAGTTTAACCTCGTGGTGGGAAAATTCATGGAGAGTATACTAAAGGAACGATTGGGGTTTACTTGGAGGAGGTGGAGGTCTGGATAGTCGGCAGCATGGGTTTGTGCCAGGTAGATCATGTCAAACCAACCTTGTGGAGTTCTATGAATGGGTAACATCAGAACTGGATAGGGGTAAGCCTGTGGATGTATTATTCTTGGACTTCAGCAAGGCGTTTGACTCTGTCCCACAATGGTCTGGTGGAGAAACTGATGGGGTTAGGAGTAGGCCCTTTGATGGTCAGATGGATTGAAAACTGGATAGCTGGCGCACTCAGAGAGTAGTGGTCTGTGGGAGCTCTCGAACCCTACAGAGGTTGGTAGTGGGGTACCACAGGGCTCGGTCCTGGGTCCAATCCTGTTTAATGCATACATATCAGACATCAGGGATGGTATAGGGTGTGAAATGAGTCTCTTCGCGGATGACTCCAAGATGGGAGCAGTAGTTGAGGAGAAGAGGGAGGTTGGCCCTGCAAGGGACCTGGACACCCTGGAAGCTGGGCTCACACATGGAAATAAATTTCAATATCACCAAGTGCAAGGTGTTGCATCTTGGTCGGAAACCCTAAACACAGGTACACCCTGGGAGGGAGGTGCTGGAAGCCTCAACAGGGAAAAAGACCTAGGGGTCATGGTGGATACATGTATGAATAACACTGAGCAGTGCAGGAGAGCAGCTAGCAAGGCAAACAGGATGTTGGGATGCATCGCAAGGGGGATCACCTCTAGGAGCAAGGAAGTGATTCTGCCACTGTACAATGGACTGGTTAGACCACACCTTGAGTACTGTGTACAGTACTGGAGACCACACTTGAAGAGGGACATACAGATCCTGGAGAGGGTACAGAGGAGGGCAACAAAGATGATACGAGGGCTAGGGGATTTGACTTACGAGGACAGACTTGAGGAGCTCTGCCTGTTTTCATTGGAGGAGAGGAGAGACAGGGGGACATGATTGAGGTCTTCAAGTACCTCAAGGGAATAAATAGGGTAAACATGGAGGGGATCTTTAGACTAAAGCAGGGAGGCATCACCAGAGGGCATGGTTTGAAGTTGGAAGGTGGAAGGGTGAGGGGGGAAAAGAGGAGGAGGTTTTTCACTGAGAGAGTGGTGGACCCTTGGAATGCTCTGCCTGGTGAGCTGGTTCAGAGATCCACAGTGGAGAGCTTTAAGAGAGGGTGGGACAGACACAGAAAGTGGATGTATCAGATGATGGCCTGTCCCGGGGTGGTGGGGATGGATGATAGGGGTTTCTGGAGCACAAGGGATGGGAGGGTCTCGGCACCCAACTAAGGATCTAGGTTCGAGCAGACTTGATAGACCATAAGGCCTAATCTGCTGGCAAATAGTATGTTAGTATGTTAGTATGTAAATGATGCTTGGTCAGCTGATCCAGGAAGGCAGGTACTTAAGTCCTACCTTAACAGGTAACAGACAGATAGGGTCAGTTCCTCCTGACCTAGAGTGGGAGAGGTTCTATAGAGAGAGAGCTATAGAAGGCTATTGTTTTGCTGTTCATTTATTTTTTTTGTTTCATGTGTTTATTTTCTTCTTGGTGCTGAATATATGTTTATGCAGTAATAAACAACCCACTGAGTAACAAGTGGGTTGCACCTTAATTGCTGTCTCTGAGTGAGTCTGTGTCTACGTGTAGAACCCACATGGTAACATTTGTTGTCAGCAACGGGATATCTACTGCCTGCTTCATCTTGCCAGGGAAGGGAGACATTGTGGTGAGTTCTTCCTGGTACCTGAGGTAGACATGGCGGAGGGTGGCCTGGCTCAAGGCACCCTTACTAGACATATGGCAGCACAAATGGGGGCTCAGCTGCTAACTGACTTACCGGACACATGTCCTAAATTTAACAGGACGCCTTCAGAGAGATCGGAAGTGGAGGACGTCAATGAGCAAGAGGCAGGGACGCCCCTGGACCAACCCCTGGAAACCGAAGGCCCGGAGAGGGAAGTGGATGCCTCCTACCTTGAACAACCTCCCATGGAAGATGTGGGAGAACTGCTGAAATGGTTATGCATTAGACAAGTTCAACTAGATTGGAAGAGAGAGACTGACTGCAGGAGACAGGATGTCAAGTGGGCAGACACCATGTGGGTGCTCCAAGCCACCCAGATGGAGAACGCAGAATGACTACAGGACCCCAGAGATATTAAGCTGGCCATACTACAAGACACTGATGACATTAAGGCACATCTTACCACCTTTGAGAGGGTAGCACAAACATGTAGTTGGCCAAAAGACCAATGGGTGGTGCGTCTTGCCCCCCAATTAACTGGACAAGCACAGGTGGTGTATAGTAGACTGGATATACAACTTTTTAATGACTATGACCATGTTAAGCAAGAAATCCTGAGGAGGTATGACATTAGTCCTGAGACGTACAGACAGCATTTCAGGTACTTGAAAATGCAGACCACAGATGCTCCCAGAGATGTCTATGTACAGTTGAAGGACTTAAGCAACAAATAGTTACAACCAGGTAGTAAGACAGTGCACCAAATCATGGAGACAATAGCTGTTGAGTGATTTATAAAGGTCCTACCCCAGGATATTCAATTGTAGGTACGAGAACATAAACTCGAAGGTGCAGAGAAAACTATTGCTTTTGCGGAAGACTTCATGGCTGCTCGACCTGTGAGAGGGAGGAACCAGGGAGGTAGTACATCAACCTCTTCCACTATACCAGTAAGACCTTCCTTTTCCTCTTTAAACGTTAGAACGCAACCTGACTTAAGAAGAGATAGGAGAGAGAGAATGCCATTGTCAGAGATAACATGCCATGGTTGCCAAAAGAAAGGCCACCTAATCAGGAATTGCCCAGCAGTAAAAAGAGACTCTGGACATCTCGCCCTGGCTAATTGGACACCTTATGTGGCAACTGTGGAAGTTGGAACACATAATGTCTTAGGTTTACTGGACTCTGGAAGTCGCCAAACTCTGGTTCGTGCAGACTTAGTGGAGGGCATAGAAAGAACAGGAAAGGGTACGATGGTTACCTGTATACACGGGGACACTCATTTCTATTCCATCACCCCTCTGGAACTGACTGTAAATGGGAAGTCACAGGAGTTGGCAGTTGGGATTGTTCCACACTTACCTGTCCCTGTTATTATTGGACAAGATCATCCTGATTTTTCAGTATTAATGGTGAAACAGAACTGCTCTCCTCTAGTTGCTGTGACAACTCAGTCACAAGTGAAACGTCAAACTGATCTGGGTGGACTGTTTCCATTTGTAGAGGAACTATACGAGATCCCAGGTAAAGACCGGAAGGGAAAAACTGTAAAAAGACAGGAGAAGAGAAACTGGCAGAATAAACAGTTTATGGGCCCAGCTGACACTAAATCAGAGACAATGGCCTATGAGCAACAACAGGATGGTTCACTAACCCCTTTCTTTTCACAGATGGGAAAGCAGCCCAAAGAAGGATTCCCAAAATGTGTTATAATAAATAATATCTTGTAAAGGGAATGTATGAATCCTAAAAATGGAAATATTGCAACACAGTTGATTGTCCCACAGAGGTATTGTAGGGAAATAGTTCAATTGGCCCATGACATATCCTTGGCAGGTCACTCAGGGAGAGATACCACCGTAAGTAGAATTCTGCACAGATTTTACTGCCCAGGCATTCATGAACAAATAGCAGAATACATCCAGAGCTGCCCAGTGTGTCAGAAGGTAGCCCCGACAGGGAAGAAAGATTTGGTACCCCTTCAGAATATCCCCCATGTCAGTCAACCATTCGACCATATTGCAATGGATATGGCCCACAGAAGGGACTTCTGCCACAGCGAGGCTACAAGAGGCAGAAGCCCCCTTGTCTGCGGTCCATGTAGAACTGGGAGGGGACCCAGAGGAAAGGCAGAGAGACCGTGGCTTGTCCTTACGAGTGCATCCCGTCCCCCAAAAGTCGGCGGAGCTTGTCCAACTTTCCATGTGGCGTTGATCCAGGACACAACGATCCATAGAGAAACAGGCATCGCATGAATCCATGTCGTGAAGCGGGCCAAGACACGCAAGGCAATGATCATGCTGGTTGGTAACGGAGTACTTGTGGCCACACGGGCACTGACGCATAGGGGGCTGCCCCGCTTTCAGCGACTTTTTGCCCTCAGACCTAGATATGATCGATGGAAAAACAATTCAAAAACAGACTCGACATCACTGAAAAATAATAAAAGGAACAGTCTTACCAACAGCAGCGTCGAGTAGGGTGAAACGGAACCAGCAGGTAAAACTTCGGCGTTGAAGACCGGAAGAGAAGGTCGTAGTTGTTTGGAGCTCCTCATGAGGTGCGAACTCTACGGAGGGAGATGAAGAACTGGCGGTAGGGCAGGGTTGACAACACCTAACGGCCAACCCACGAGCGCCACGCAGTGCGTCGACTCCGCCCATCAAAAAAAAAAAAAAAAAGAGCTCACACGGGGTCGTGACTTCTGGCCAAGACCCAAATGTGATGAATGGTGAAGACTGACACAGATAAGGTCAGCTATTCCAATCATAACTGCAGAACAAGTAAAAGGGAAACTAAAGAAATAAAAAAATTCAAATCAGGGGGGGGCCAGATGGTTACCACCCAGCATTTCTGATTGAACTGGCAGAGGAGGTCTCCACTCCATTGGATGACCTATTTAATAAATCACTAAGGTAGGGTAAGGTCCTGGAAGACTGGAATCACACCCATATTCAAATCTGGTTGGTGATAGGACAAGACCTGAAAATTATCGCCCGATAAGTATAACCTCCATTATTTGCAAGGTAATGGAGAGTTTTATAGACAAACTACTTGAAAACAACTTGAGAGCTTTGATCCATCTGGATATTTCCCAGCATGTTTTTTTCAGGAGGGAGATCATGTACCACCAGCTATTACATTTCTTCCAGCCAGTGAGCCAGGTGCTGGATGTTGGGCTGCCGGTTCATGTGGTGTACTTGGACTATAGGAAGGCTTTTGATTCTGTCTCACATGGTGTCCTGCTTAGGACCCTTCAGCAACTGGGAGTGGAGTACTATCTCAGAAACTGGGTAGCAGCATGGTTATATAACAGACACCAACAGGTTCAGGTCAGGGGCTACCTGTCAACAAAGGTGAAGGCTACTAGTGGAGTTCCCCAGGGGTCTGTACTGGGGCCAAGGCTTTTTAACGTCTTCATTTCTAGCATGCAGGTATCTGAGGGAGTCTGGGTCTGTAAGTATGCAGACGATGCAAAGATTAGGGCAATAGTAAATAACAAGGAAGCCATAATGAAATTTCAAGAACAATTATGCCATCTTGAGAACTGGGCAGAAGATTATTGATTGGAGTTCAACATCACTAAATGTAAGTTTATGCACTTTGGGCAGAATAATGTCAGAGCACAATATAAATTGAAATCACATACAATTGTGGTTACAGATAATGAAAATGACTTGGGGGTAGTTATTACTGATAAATTGGGCTTTGACACACACTATACTGTTTGTACCAACAGAACCAATAGGATTGTGGGTAATCTGTTACGTAACATCAGAAGTAGGAGGAGAGAAGTTCTTGTGCCCCTGTACAGATCCTTGGTGAGACCCATTTTGAAGTATGGTGCCCCCTTCTGTTCAGCATAGAGTGTTAGTGGAAGTAGAAGAATAGAGCGGGTTCAAAGAAGGTTCACCAAGAAAGTTGGTGCGATGGCTAAACAGGAATATGGTACCAGACTGGAGCAATTGGGTCTATTTTCAAAGGAGTACAGAAGGATAAGGGGGGATTTATGTTATGTATACAGATCACTGAGTGATGGTATGTTATGTGAGGCAGCGGGATTAAACTGGAAAGAGAGAGTGTGAGGATGGGTGCTAGGCTTCATGATAAACAGCTAAAAGGTGAGAGATATAGAACGAACAGAAGAGGGAGATGGTTTAATCAGAGGGTTGTGAATGTCTGGAATGGCCTCCCAGTGGTGGTGGTGGGAGCCAGTAGTTTGGAAGCGTTTAAGCACCTACGGGATAGGTACATGGGAGATACAAAATGGAGCTATGTCCACTAGTTTAGTGGCAGGTCCTTTAAATGGCTCTTGTAGCTTATGGGCCTGAACTCATCTATGAACCTATGAACTCCCTCGAGGAATAGAGGAGCAGAGAAGCCAAAGGCTTACCACACAAGGATATCCATGGAGGGGAGAGCAAGCAGGGAGGAGGCACTGCTCAGAGGTTGAGGCACCAGAGGGGATGGTGGGCAGGAAGCAGTGATGAATGAAGATACACATGAAGATCAAGAATTACGGTAGGTACGTAATTTTCATATCTTCCTGTATGTATCTTCACCATTCATCACTAGTGAGTGAGTACCAAGCCCCCCCGAAGGGGACCTGGCATTTCCCTGAGGGCAGAACTTCCCTCAGCCCCTTGTGGGGGACAACCACAGGGGCAGAAGCCCCCTATGGGTCTGGAGAGGTGGGAACTCCCGTGATCTAGGAGAAGGAAGTTGCCTGCTAATTTCCATCTTACCCTGTGGGAGAAAAAATGGGATCCTTGGAAGGGGGAGGCAATCACCCTACATTGGGCCAAGGGCGATAACCTGGAAAGGTGAAGCCATGCTGCCCATCTTATACAGACTGCAGATCCTACCAACCTAGAAGCTACATCATTAGCATTGTATGACATCCTTGAGAGATGCCTTGTTAGCTCTAGGCCAGAAGCAGAATGGCAGAAGACTTGCCTGGTTGCCTCTAAGTCAGACAAAGTGACTAGGACCTGCCCTACCACCATCCATAAGTGTCTAGCACAGACAGCCATATGGCCATGATGGGCTGAAATGCATAGAAGGAGACGTACCAAGGGAAAAATCCTTCTCCCCAGTGGTTAAACCTAACTGAATCAAACTCGAAGGGGGGGGGCGGTCGTGTCTCAGGGGGTATCCAGTAGTGCAATCCCTGAAGTGTGGTGAGGCATGGAACCTGGAGACCCCTGGGGAGCACGATACCTGTGCTGGCAGTCCCTCAGGGCAGGAAAGGGGCAGAGGGAGTCTGCCAGACCTGATGGGATGCTTCCTGAAAAGGAAAGGCCACGGATGAATGACCACATTCTCCGAGAACACTCCCAGGAGAGCATGCATCACATGGGCAGGATCGTGACTTGCAAAATGGGAAATGTGGAACTCCTCCAACAACCTTGACAAGAACTGCTGATAGCTGGTGATATCGGTGTCTGAGAAGAGGTGGACCGAATAGGCTTCTTCCTTAAGGGAGGAAGATGAGGAGATGGATTCAGATCGGGGTGCAGCGGGGGTTTCTGGTCTAAAAATTATCTGGTTCAAAGCTCTTAGCGAGGGAAAGCTGCAGCCAAGACACTGAATTGGTCCCAAGACAGGGGCCCTGTAGGACCCGAAATGCCCGGGAGAGCAAAAGGGCGAGGCAGAGGATCTGAAGAGGAAGGAGAAGACTGGCGAGCCAGAGGAGGATCCCTGCTAGGGCTTCAGGAACGTTCATGTGACCCTTCCAGAGGTGCCAACCTTGGAGTCGGCATCGGGAGCGGTGCCGCCCCCACACTCAGTACCATCTCCCAACCCCGCTCCATCCTCAGCGCTGCCCTTCTCCACAGCACAGGGGTCAGCACTGTGAGAGTCCCTGGCGCTGAAAGACTCGGAGATGGCAGCCCCAGAGACAGAGCCAGATGGGGGAGGGAGGTGAAGATACCTCCAGAATTTTGCAGCTAGGCCTTGTAGAGCAGCAAGACTCCTTGGAGCTGGAGAGCTCCTCAGAGGTGGGCAAACACTCTGGGTCAGACCTGTCCTCCTCCTCCTCTGAAGAGGAAGAGAGCAAGGTGACCGGGAGAGAGGCAACCCCTCGCACCCTACTGGATCAGGCACAGCGCAATGGCCGCACCGCAACCTTGGCGCCACCCTGCTTACCAGCCCCGGCCAGGAGCTCGAGTGGAGTTGGCAGATGGAGTTGAGGGCCCCACCGGTTTGGATCCAGCATGTAGCTCTGACCGTGACACCGGGGGTGGCCGTGGCTCCGAGGAGGCCAACGACTGACAGGGGTGCTCAACTGACCCCCCCAGAGGTCAACTGTCTGCCCAACCCCTCTAGCAAGCCGGAAGTGCCAGCAAGGCTGGCACCATTGATGGTTCGTGACCCTCTGATATGTTTAGTAATAGAGGGCGACCCAGGGGAAGGGTCCAGATTTTTTTCAATGGCACCCGTGGACCGACGACGTCCTCCGGAGGTAGGAAGTTTCTGACCCACATTCAACACGCTTGGTCCATGGAGAAGCACGTGTTGCAGTTGTCTAAGTCATGCTGTGGGCCCAGGCAAGAGAGACGTTGATCATGGTGATCCGTTACAGAGATGAACTTGTCACAGGGGCACTGACGCATGGGGCATGTCCCGCCTTAGATTTTGACTTAGACCCCGGATCAGACATGATCGACTGCACACAAAATAAATTAAAAATAAAATACTCATCACTGCAGAAACAATAAAACAAGAATAAAATAACAAAATGGAACAGTCCACCTGTTTGCAGCTCTATGGCGTCGAGTAAATGAACAGAACTTTGGTGACTTCGAAAAATGACAAACTGCGCAATTCGGCTCTACAGCTCCCACAAGGTGCACTCTTGATGGTGGGAAGAACAGAACTGAGGTGAGGGAGGAGTCAGCGTCGGTTTCTGGCTGATGCTTGAGCAGCACGCTGTGCATCGCCTTCATGGGCGGCAATCACGGCGACGCCGCCTCCCCCAGGAAAAAAAATTTGTAGTTCCCGCGGGGTCATAGCACCACCAGCGGATGACTCCATCATTTATGAATGGTGAAGATACATACAGGAAGATCTACTCCTAAAAGGCCCTTGCCTGGTCTGAGAAAAGGGTAAATTGGGGAAAACTGGATAGGTAACAGACCCGGTGCTGAACCCGGCTCTGAGGATCCCGGTGCTGCACCCGATGCTGTGCACGGCTGTCACATATGATGCCATGGGTCCTGGTGCCACATGCAGCACCATGGAGCCAGCGCCACCCCGTGAGGAGACAGCACTGAAGGCGGCACCACCCTAGAAGCCAGAGCAGACCTAGAAGAAAAATATGGGGAAGGGAATGGTACCTGTGCCGGTCCCTGCGAGCAAAGAGAAAGAGGTGGAAGGGCACGTGGAACCGGCCTCGGGGGCATCAGTGCTGGCAAGGGAAAATATTCCATTGCCGGAGCCAAATGCACACACTGCCCTGAAGGACCCAACAGCACCTCTGAGGGCCCTGGAACTGGATCTGTGGGAAGGGGCAAACGGAACAGACACTGTACCCGCTGCTCCATAAGAGCAGCCCAATGATGAAACTGCCCATTGGAAACCCCACAGGAGGACATAGAGGGGCTCCAATGTCAAGAATCAGAGCGATCGTGAGTGGAGGCCATCGGGGAACCAGACCAAGCCCAAGGTGGCCTGCCACTCTCGACCACTGAAGACCTCTTGGCAGACGTACCAGAGGGCGATCTTGAGCAGTACCACTTTTTCCCCTTCTGACGGGAAGAAGAAGAACTCAAGGCTGAGCGGTGCCAGTTCCCCAACTTGGATTGGCAATGGGTCCACTTCCTTTTGTGTCTACAGGAAGACTGCCCTCCTTTCCGAACACCAGACTGCCCGTGGTTGGACCTCCCCGCCAGAGAGGGCGGCAGACCGGACACAGCCCAGCTGCCAGAGCTGCCTGCCAAGGGAGAATCCCAACTGTCTCCATCCATGGTCAACTCCTTCGATCAGTAGGGCTGAAGAAAACAAAACGTTCTTTTTTTTTTTACTACAGAAAACAAGCCATAAAAACTAAATAAATCTAAACGCTGTTGTCGTATAGAGATTTGACTGCAGGCAAGCAACATAGTTTCATTAAAGCGCATTCGATGGTGGGGGAAAAAAAAGAACTGAGGCGGTTGGAGGGTCAACGCCGAAATAGCCTATACGGCGTGAGTCAGTCTTACAGTGCCACACATGCACGGTCCTATCTCAGCACTGGCCATCCTGAAGATTTTTGGCTCCCACAGGGTCCCAGTGCCTCTGGCTTGTAACCTAGAAGTGTGAACACTTAAAAGTCCAGAAGATCATACTTTTTTAACGCCACAAGATACAGTCAGATGTAGAAGGCAACATGCATTAGTGCAGGGTTCACTTTGGGGTCAGGATCTCACCCTATGCAATTTACAGTGATGTCCCCCAGGATGAAATGCACTTTTAACGCACTTTGCAGTATGCTGCAGCACACCTATTGAAAAAAGCAATGTAATTTCAGTGGCAATTAGTCCCCTTTGTCATGCAGGAAACTGTGGCATTCACTTCAAACTGGCAGTGTCACATTTTCCTGAATGACAAAGGGGACTAATTACCGTTGACATTACATTGCTTTATTCAGTAGATCTTCTGCAGCATTCTGCAGAGTTCTGCAAAATGCTGCATAATTGCGTTTCATCCTGGGGGACGCCACTGTATACATAGTCCCAATCAAGGTGACGCAACCTTCTTCTCAGACCTGTCCCAGACCCTGGAAGCAAATCAGAAAGGCCACCTGGTTCTAGGAAGGGATGCAAATGTGCTAAACGAGTTCCTAGATAAGTTCAAGTCACCTACAGGACCCCCACCGGTGGCAGCTAAGGCGCTGAACATGCTGAGGACAGACATGGGCCAGGTAGACATCTGGCATCTAGTCAGTCTAATGAGAAACTACTACTCACCAATTATATTCCAGGTTAGACCTCTGCTCATACCTGCACAGTGGGCTCCGGATGTTTTGGATGCAAAGATAGGAGCTGGTGTCATCTTGGACCAAACCCCAGCTCTTTCAACTGGCTCCCAGCAGACTCACCAGGACAGCCCATGAGGTGATGGTGTTTCTACACTTCCCTTCTCAAAGACACAGCCTTAAAGGCCTTTCTAGAGGCAGATGTTAAGCTATTCCTGGAGTTCGATAAGGGGGATACCTCTGCAGCCACCAGATATGACACTCTAAAAGCCTTCATCTGCAGAAGGTGCATCAGTTACACATCCCACCTCAAAAAGGCCTGCACCGTGCCACACCGTGACTCAAGTTCAGGAACGGAGTCAGGTTGGCTGAGGGAGGGGGGACTGAGCATCCCACTGGACGGCCCTCCTCCCTTGGGGGAGAGGGGTAGTGTGGCCCGCTGCTTGCCTGCCACCTGGAGGAGTCCATGTGGTAGTGCAGTTTGGGCACACCAGACAGCCAGAGGCATTTGAGGATGTCTCCGTGAAGGTGGAGCTCGTCCGTTACGCCACTGCATGTTGTGTACCTACAGGCAGGGCAACCAAAGATCAGGAAGAAGAACCCTTCTGGCCGCAGGATGATGCCCGGTGCATTTTCAGGCCCTGCACCAGTGAATGGGACCCTGCTGTGTGAAGGCAGATAAGACCCGGGGACCAAGTGACTAAGCTGGGAGGATCGGGAGGAAGGCAGCTGCCAGGGGTGTCCGAGGACAAAAATGCATATGAGAAAAAAAAAAAAAAAAAACTGTACTAAGGGCCTGGAGGAACAGATTACCAGACATAAAGACCTGGAGAAACAATATGGTGAAGCACAGAAACGTTCCCCTGGTCTTCTGGCGTACATTACTGATACCAGGCACAAGATAAACCTACATCTGCAGCACAAGGCAGAACATGTCCAATTCAGTCTCCATCAGTCCTTCTGGGAATCTGGGGAGAAATCTGGCAGACTACTTGCTTACCAGCTCAAGAAGCATCACGAACACTACAGAATCTTGGGGATAAGGGACCCTGCAGGTGCCCCTTTAACAAAACTTCAGGACATAAATTAAATGTTTTCAGATTTCTAAAAGGCCCTCTACACACACAGAAGAAATCATCTTCAGTCCAAGAACTGGCCGCCAGCTTCACAGTCCTCTTAGGGCTGTCCAAGCTGTACTTTCCAGGAGATGGGTATGGCCCTCCACAAAATGCCAACTGGTACAACGTGGGGGAGATGGCCTCCCTGCAGAATAAACAGGTTACTGACCTGTAACAGTAGTTCTAGGAGTGGTATGTGATGTTCATCCACACTTTCTGGCAGTTGTCTTTCCCTTTAATTCTGGACGCAACGTCTTCAAGCTGGTTCCTCCCATCCACCCAGGTGGTAACTCCCTCGGCTCTGCCCCATGATACCAGATCTTGACCACTGGAAGCAGTTGTGTGCGCCAAAGCCAGGGGAGGTCAGGTGGGTCCGTGTGGATGAAAATCATATACCACTCCTAGAAAGCACAGTTACGTAAAGTCTTACCCTAACAGTAGATATTTGAGGAGTGTTTCTTGCAGTAGGTAATACACTTGGGTCATTGCCAGAGGTCGCTGTGGTGCATGGCAGTTCTTCTAGCAGTCTTTTCCAGGGGCCACCCACACATGATATCAGCTTCCTGTTTCCTATATAAGTGTGGGCGTTCCCTGGTATCCTCAGTTTCCCCTGCTGGATTCAGCTCGCTAAGCGAGGACCAAGGGGAAGCCAAGGTAATGCAGGTATCCCAACCCATAAGTCACTGGACCAGAATTTGTTCTTTTAGAAAAGGAGGGGGATGGAGGTTGGGAACACACCTACTGCAAGAGACACTCCTCAAACATCTACTGTTATGGTAAGACTATACGTAACTGTACTATCTTCCACAGAGTGGTCTCTTGCAGTAGATAATAGACTTGGGATGAATCCCAGGCAGTAAACCCCAAAAGGGTGGTCATTCTGACAGGAGGCCTTGTAGGACCGCTCGGCCAAAGGCCGTCCTACGGCGTGAAGCAATATCTAAGTTGTACTGCTTCATGAAAGTATGAATTGTGGACCAGGTAGCTGCATTGCAGATATCTGTGATTGAGGCCCCTTTAAAGCAGGCCACAGTAGTGGCCATAGCCCTGGTAGAATGGGCTTGGAGAGGTCCAGGTAATGGTTTGTTGTAGTCTGAATAACAAAATGTTATGCAATGTGATAGCCAGTTGGAGAAAGTACGTTTAGTCACTGGGAGACCTTCCCTGCCTGAGGTGAAGGTGACAGAGTTGAGAAGTTTTTCTAATTGTTTTAGTTCGATTAGTGTAGTATCGTAATATACAAGGTGTTCACCTTGATTGGAGTGTTCAGGATAATATTCTGGTTGACTCCAAGTACTGGTTTAAGGTGTGTTCAGACTACCTTAGGTAGGAAGGAAGGGATGGTACGAAGTGCCACCCTGTCTTTGTGAAAAATCAAGTAGAGTTCTCTACACGAGGGCATGGAGCTCAGAAATATGTAGAGCTAAAGTGACAGCCACTAAGAATAGTGTTTTCCATGAAAGAAAACGGAGATCACAAGTGCTCGCCGGGTTCAAAGGGCTCAAGAGTTAATTTCTCTATTAGGAAACTGAGATCCCATGGAGGAGTGGGTCTTCTAATAGGTGGCTTAATGTGTAACATTCCTCTTAAGAACATTTTGGCTGGATGATGTTGATACAGTAATCTACCATCCAGAGGTTCATGGAAGGCTGAAATAGAGGCAAAATGGACTTGGAAGTGTCCATTCGTGTGCGGATGGCTGGCAACTGAGAAAGCTGGCCAGGAGGTTGTAACATCCTGGTAGATGGACGGCTGTTAGTGTGAGGTGTTGCTGAATGGCTTCCTGCCAGACTGCAAGCATCTCTCTGCATAGAGTACGGGATTTCGTACCTCCTTGTTTGTTTTGTTGTTTGACTGAATCAGCAACTGTCCCGGAGGCAGGTGAGGTTGAAAAGCTTGGAGGGCTAAGCAAACTGCCCTCAGTTCCAGGAGATTGATGTGGGAATGAGGGATAGAAGTGGTCCACTTGCCTTATGCCCTGTTAGGACCTAGGTGTGCACCCCACCCTTCCAGGGATGCATCCTTTGTCAACGTTTGCAGAGGTGGTAGGGGACTGGAAGGGCATACCTTGACAAAGGTTGGCCCAGAGCATCCACCATATTAGGGCAGATTGCAACGAGGGAGTGACTCTGATTTTGTCTTTGAAATTTCCTGTTCTTTGAGACCACTGGCTCTGGAGAACCCACTGAACTGGTCTCATCCGAAGACGGGCAAAAGCTACTGCAGGAATGGTAGCGGCCATGTGACCTAGGAGAGACAGCATGTGTCTGGCTGTGACAACTTTCTGGGCTTGTATCTACAGTGCCAGAGATAGAATCTTGTCTTGTCTGTTGGTTGGGAGGTAAGCCCTGATGGAGACATTGTCGAGGACCGCTCATTGGAGCGACTGTGTAGGGATCGGACTGGACTTCGGCCAATTGACTGTAATCACTAGAGTTTGGAACAGAGTTAAGGCTGCCTCTAGGGAAGAGAGCAGGGCCGTTTTGGACTCTGCTTTTATAAGCCAATCGTCCAGGTATGGGAAGACAAGGTGCCTGTCTCTAAATAGGGCGGCTGCTACTACCGCTAGGCATTTGGTGAATACTCGTGGGGCTGAGGAGAGGCCAAACGGGAGTGTCTGAAATTGGTAGTGTTGATTCAACAGGTGAAAACGAAGGAACCTGTGGTGGGCAGGATGGATGGGGATATGAAAGTAGGCATCTTTCATACCCAGGGCACCTAGCCAATCCTCTTGTTTTAGTATTGGCATGGTAGAGTTTAGAGTGATTATGCGGAACCTTTTGTACTGAATGTACAGATTCAGTTGTCTGAGGCCCAGTATTGGTTCGAGATCTCCAGTTCGCTTGGGTACCAGGAAGAAGTGAGAGTAGAGCCCCTTCTAGTGTTCTGTAGGGGTTACTGGGTAAATGGCCTTCTTGGTTAGAAGAGCCTGTAATTCCTCCTGGAGAGTAGGAATATGGTTGGGAGTGTAATGGACTGAGTGGGGCAGGTGAAAGGGAGGTCTGGACAGAAATTCCAGAGTGTGACCTGTCTGAATTATCTGGAGTACCCACTCATCTGATGTGATCGTTTTCCAGGCCTCCAGAAGGAGGGCAAAATGACCACCCACAGCTTCCGAGGCCTGGTTGAGGAAGTGTGGACAAGGCCCCAGTAGGTCACTGGGTGGCAGACTGACTTGCCCCACCTGGAGGATGTGAGCGGGAGCCCTTGGTGGCAGAGGCATTGGCTCTGGTGGGTTGGGAACTACCTCTGAAATTGCCTCTATTAGAGCCTCTGTGTTTTCCACCTCTTTTGGTATAAAAAGAGGTCTGGGAACAGTGTGATGGCTGTGAAGTATGGTACATGCCATGGACTGTGCGTAAAGTTCTGCCTGAAGCTTGGAGATCATCAATCAATGTTTGAGTACCTGGCCCGAATAGTTTGGACCCATTAAAGGGGGTTTTAACTACTCTGTGCTGTACATCGGGTACGAACCCAGAGACACGAAGCCAAGCAAGGTAATGCTTGTTGCTGACATATAGGCCGAGGTGTCAACTGCGTCATAGCCCGACCGGAGTAGGTGACAGGAAATGGAGTTGCCAGTGGCTGTTGTAGCCAGTAACTGTTACCTTTCCTGTGAAGGAGGGAGTTTGCTGACTATTTCAATGGCAGAAGACCAGAGTGTACGATGATATTTGATCATGTGTCCCATGTAATTCAGGATTCTGAGATTCACAGAACTGGATTGAAATACCTCTTTTCCCCAGATAATCTATCCTGCAGGATTCTTTATGAGGAGGTAAGGAACTCATGTGCCTTGGTCATTTAGAGCGATCATGAGCAGGGCCACAGAAAAATTACGCCCACAAATTTTTTGCGGAATCTGCAATTCTCACCATTCTCTGCAAAAACTGATATGTTCCGCAATTTCTTTGCAATTTTTGAGTTTTTATATTGAACTGTGTAAAAAGTACTAACATTTTTAATAAAATACTATCAAATATATTGACAATTTTGCATGCAGACTTGGGTTTGGCCAAAACAATGCAGTGCAAGGCAGGGCAAAGGTTTTGTGTGACTGATTTATTTTGAATCCTTGTCTTGTTTGGTTTCAAAATCCACTGGCCTAGCACAAGTACACTTAAACACTTAAAGGGGCACTGTCAGCGTTTGACCGTAATTTCTGCCTAAAATCAAACAGAGTGCATCTTGATGCAAACCACTAAACATATGTTGCAGAATACTACTATGTATAATAAAGGTAATGTTTTTTAAACAGTTTGGCACTTTTTAAAACAAATACCTTTTCACTCGTCCCGGTCATAATGCTCCACGATTACAGAAGTACATCCAGGTCGGGATCATGCACCTGCCGAGAGTGCGATCCTGAAGTGCATTTTTTTCATATACAGCATATGGTGTTAAAATGTACCTAAACCCCACATGATTCTAAGATGCCCCGTTTATCTACGCCAGCAAACCGAGCACTGGAAATACTTTAATTTATTTTAAGTCAGGCCGAAATCTCACAAGGCAGTACCCAATGGCATGACTAAGATCTCGCATGCGCAAGAGCATGCCATCAGTGCGATGCGGATTTCCGCCACGACTTAAAAATAAAGAATTAAAGTATTTCAGTGCTCGGTTTGTTGGCGATAAACGGGCATTTTAGAATCATGTGGGGTTTAGGTACATTTTAACACCATATGCTGTATATGAAAAAATGCACTTCAGGATCCACATGCAGCAGATGCACATATCTCAAGGGTTCTGACCTGATGTAAGCTTCGAATCAGGGCATTGCGATCGGACGAGTGACAAGGTATTTGTTTTAAAAAGTGCCAAACTGTTAAAAAAAATATATCTTTATTATACATAGGAGTATTCTGCAGCATATGTTTGTTGGTTCGCATCAAGAGGCACACTATTTGTTTTTAGCCAGAAATGACAGTCAAACGTCGACAGTGCCCCTTTAACATTTGTTTTGTGTTAAAGCAGTCTATCAGAAAACTTTTTGTTGCCATACAGACTGCAACAAAAGATGGGAGAAAAGGTGCAAATTATCCCATTCACTTAAATGGGGTGCTAACAATGAAGCCTTTTTGTAAGTGGCAGGGCAAGTTTTTCCTTGTGAGCATACTTTCATTCAGACTAATTTTGATTCAAACAGCTGAGGATTTTTGGATGGCCCTGCCAGTTTTAAACTTGAATGAGCTAGTTGTTAACCGTGATCTCATTCTTAGCAACTATCCCCTAGATGCTCACATGCAAAGACTACAATAAAAACCAGACTAAAGTCTAAAAACAAGCTTATAAAACACAGAATGTACAGTATCTGAAAATGTATCCTTAAACAAAATCATTGCAGCAAGAGTAAAACAAAGGTAAATTACAGAGTACCCTGACTACTGTATGATGCAGTAAAAATATATTGGTATTTTTTTTACATTTTTTGGTAACCGCGTAAGGCCCACTAGGCACAAGTGCCTGTTTTCAGGTACAACCCAGGAGCACTGAGGAGGTTAAGTGACTTGCTCAGAATCACACAGTATGCAAGTGGAGATTGTGGGAATCAAACCCAGGTCTGCTAGATGTCGTTAGCTCATTCACAGTTTGTTACTCTAACCTCTAGATTATACTGCCAGACCCAATAACCCCCTGATTTAATGTTTAAATATGCAATTTCAAAAATAGTGTACAATACTTACAGTGCAGATTATGAACATTAAATAATTTAACAACATTTTACTAAAACTGAATTATTCACCATTCTGCTTATTTTTTCTTGTACCAAAGTGGGTGAATAGCTGGCAGAGTACTGTAAACAGCTGTTGATTAGGCTTCATTATTCTACAGCCAGAAACTAACAAACAAAAATTCTTCTGGCTTTATTTAATATTGATTTGGTATGGCTCACTTTATAGAATCTATTTAGCACTGTATGAGGCAGATGCTTTTAAATTTTGGAAGATAGGCAACGCCTACGATGGCTTATCAGTTTAGTATTCTTTTTAGGAACATAAACTTTTCTTTATGTTTTAAACATATTCAGGTGTCTGTTTTCATTTATCAATTTATACTGACTAATACATGCTGCAGAAAATATTAAAATATTTATCGTGAAGCACTCATGGTCTGTAGTAGAACCCCCGCAATTTCCCCAAAACACTCCGAAATTTTGGATAACCTTTTCTGCAATTTTCCAGTGGACCTGATCATGAGCAGCAGCAATCACCACTGAATCCGCTTCAGGAACAGTGGATAGGAAGGGGTGATCCAGAGGAGCTTGGAATATGTGATCCACCTTACGGGGAACAGCCATAACAGAAGAAGGGTGGTGCCAGGCTGCAAGCATAGCAGTTTTGTAGGTCTAGATTAGTGGGTGTACCACTAAGACCAGCTCCTTGGGTAACTCCAAGAAGTCTGCCATATCCTTACATCCAGTTCAGTGGCGGATCTCCTTCAAAGTCTGGTTACTGACATATAAAGCCAAACATGGACTGGGTCCTGACTACCTTAAAGAGCTTCTGATTCCTTATCTCCCTGAGCGAACACTCCGCAGGGCCAATGAGGGGTTGCTAGAGATTCCTAGGGTGATTTTAAAAATCTGTGGGAGCCTGGGCATTTATGTTCGTGGCCCCGACCCTTTGGAATTCTCTACCCTGTCGGATTAGGGAGTGCATGACTGTGTGTGGGGGGGGGGTTCAAGCAGGCTTTAAAAACGTTTTTGTGGGATAAAGCTTTTAATGATGGTGTTGGCTGACAAGTATGTATTTTTAACTGTGCTGATATTTTGTTTTGTTCTGTATGTTTTGAATTAGTTTTATTGTTACGTGCCTTGGTTATGAAAGGCGCATTAAAAATAATTATTATTATCATGTTCAGTAGTGGAGAAACCCTTGACTTTTTGAATTTGGACCATCATTTCATGGAAAGAGGTGTCATCAGAAGGAGAGGCAGCTGTATGTCTGAGCAAGTCCTCTTCTAATGAGGAGGGGTCCGATAAAGGAATGTGGGACTGGAAATCCAACTCTTGGAATTCATTGCCCTCTAGATCTCCGGTAAAATCTGCGAGGAAGTCAGGCTCATCTGACAAGTAGTCCTCCATATAAGGGGAAGGGGACCAGGGTGGGAGAGGGTCCCTGTCACCGTGAAACTGTTTAAGCAGAGGTGTGGGTGAACGGGATGGACAGCTCGGCTCTCCTGCATCGGAGGGCTGAGCATGCCGCATGGCATGCAAGATGTGCTGTACTACAGTAGAGACGTCCAGTTATTTTTGAGTAGGGGGAGGTGTAGGGAGGGGGGAGCTTCTGGGAAACCAAAGGGAGGATGGTGGGGATTGTATGCATAGCCTGAGCAGGTCTTGCCTTAGGTGATAAAGACCAGGGTCCTGATCCCTTTCTGCCAGGCCCCGATAGATACCCACCTGTGAGGGTGGAGGGATAGTGAGCATAGCAAAAGCAGTAGGTTTTCCCCATGGAATGTGGCCTGTCATCAACGGAGCCACTGGGGAAAGAGCGCTATGTTGTGTAAATCACAGTCTCATTGACAGGAGAGGAGCCCCCGTCAACAGAGTGTCGACGGAACCCATAAAGGGCCCATTGTAAACTGCCATCAACACACTAGAAAGTGTTGTTGATGAGAGGGCATATTTCAAGTTCAAGTTTCAAGTTTATTGCAGGAAAGACTCCGTTGAGCAAGCTCATTCACAAGGAGGTGCTGAGGCACATACACATACAGTTCGCTATTACATTGACAGGAAAAATTAAATGTAGAACAACAAAGAATAAATATATAATACAAGAGATATACAAAATAGAAATCCTTATGCTATATATACAGTACATTCCAGCTTTATCCTTGGGCCAAGTTATGCAACACATTTCAGCTTAATGAGTAGAGGGCCAGTTGGTACATAGGTAGTTGGCTTAGAGTTGGGGGGCCTAGTAGCACCTACATGCGTCTTTTATTTTAGAGACAGCTAGTGTTTTGTAGGGGTTAATAGATACTATGCTGGTTAGCTTCAGCATGGCTTGTAGATGGTTCCAAATGTTAGGGAGGGCGTATGAGACAGCTCTTAGGCCAGTTGTAGTACGAGTCCTGGGAACAACTAGCAGGATAAGGTCAGATTTCCTTAGGGAGTAGGCGCTATGCGAGATGTGTACGAGAGATGTTAAGTAGTCAGGCAGTTTGTGAAGTAGTAATTTGAGGGTCCAAATACCAGCATGCAGGAGGCGTCTGGTGGCGAGAGAGGTCCACCCAACTGCTGCATAAAGATCACAGTGGTGGGTCCTGTACGCAGAGTTAGTAATGAAGCAAAGAGCACGGTGGTAGAGTACATCCAGTTTAGATGGGCTCAAGGTTGGGGAGGAGATAAAAATAAAATCTCTGTAGTCAAGCAGGGGAAGAAGTGTTGCTTGGACAAGTCATTGTGGGTCACGAGAGAAAAGAGGGTCCTATTTCTAAAGAACAAACCCAAGCATGCTTTAAGCCTCTTCGATAGATCCTTGATGTGGTCATTGAAAGAAAGCTTGTTGTCTATCCACATACCTAGATATTTAAATTTAGGTAAGACTTCCAAGGGTTCACCTAGGGAGGTAACTATGATGTTTTTAGGTGGGGAAGGTAGGGCACCAGGCGAGGCAAGTCGCGAGAAAATCATTGCCTTGGTTTTTTTTGCATTTAAGAGAAGCTTGGCATTGATAAGTTTCTTTCTAACTGGATAAAGTCAGCTTGCAGTGCTTCCCTGACTTCAGATAAGGATGAGCCTGATGCATACAAAACTGTATCATTCGCAAAGAAATGTATGCTAGAGTTCTTTATGTGGGAGTCAAGGTTGTTGATATACAGAGAAAAAAGGATTGGTCCTAAGATGGAGCCTTGGGGGACTCCTCTAGCAATTGGAAGGGGGGCAGATAGTAGGCCATCAGCTTTGACTTTTTGTATCCTTCCAGAGAGAGAACTGCTAAACCACTGTAAAGTAAGTGGAGTGGCACCTTTGTTGGCAAGACAGGTGATTAGGAAGTGATGGTCTACAGTGTCAAAGGCCTTACTGAGGTCTAGAAAGACTGCACCAGTAACCTTCTTGGTGTCCATAGCAAGGATCCAGTCATTAGAGACTTTAGCCAAAGCTGAGATGGTACTGTGTTTCGACCTGAAGCCAGATTGGGCCATGTTTAGGAGAGTGCGCTTCAAGGTGATTTTTTTAGTTGGTTGTAGATAAGTTTTTCCAATGCTTTGGAGAGAACAGGCAAGATGGAGATAGGTCGGTAGTTGTTTAAGTCACAAGGATTTCCTGATTTGAAGAGAGGAAGAACATGGGCAGATTTCTAGCAGGATGGAACAGTGGCTGTGGTAATAGAGAGGTTGAAGATGTGAAGGATGGGAGCTATGAGCTAGGCAAAGCCTAACCGCAAGAAAAATTATTCAAGGCCATCATCCCCTGCACCTTTCTTGGTGTCAAGGCTAAGAATTACGTATGTCTTTGACTTCTTTGTAGCTAAACAGGCACAGCTGGAGGGGATGAGGTGGGATCGCATATGTAGAATCTGGGCTAGTGTTGCTAATCACGCGGCTAGCGTATGGGGAGGAGTTGAATGCCAACCCAGTTGTGGCAAAGTGAAGGTTAAGTTCTTCGAAGATCTGCAGTTTGTTTTCAACCACCCCGTCTTTGGCCAGAATCTTAGTGGGTAGGGAGGAAGCAGCAGGATGGCCTTCAATGGATCTCGGTGTCTTCCAGATTTTTTGGGAGTTTCCTTTGGCCTGCTCCAGAGTGGAGATGTAGAAGTTTGCTTTAGTAGCACGTACACTTTGAACACAGGCATTTCTGGCAGTTATAAATGCCTGCCAGTCTGATGGGTTCTTTGTGTGCCTGGCCCTAGCCCATAGCTTGTCTCTATTGGTGAGTGCTGATTTGAGCTCTTGGGTGAACCATGGATGCGAGATTTTCCGCACCCTCATTTTAATAAGAGGGACATGCTTGTTAATTAGGATGGTGAGGTTGTCATTTAGGACAGAGATGGCTTCATCAGTAGTTCTGGCAAGATATAGGTCTTGCCATTTGATCATAGCTAGTTCGGTTAGGAAGTTTTACTGAACTGAATTTACGGAATGAGCGTTTGATTCTGAATTTAAGGTGCTGCTGGGTTTTAGTTTGGAATCTTGTACATACAACGATACTGTGGTCACTCATGTCATTATGAAAAAAGGGAGGCAAGGCGCACACCCCCTACTTAGGAAATAAAGATTGGAGAACTGAGGTCCCAAAAATGAAAATTACGTACCTACCGTAATTCTTGATCTTCTTGGACGAGTCTCCACCACTCATTCACACTAGTGGGATTAGCGCCGAGGCACTAGAACCCATCGAAGCAAACTTTTGCTGGAGGGTCAGCGCGAGATGGCGCCACACGGCTGGCGCATGACAAGGCTCGGCGGCAATCACTATCTCGGCGACGACCTCCAACCGCCTCAGTACTTTTTACCAAGGAGGTGCAGCGCAACTAACGTAAAGAGTAAATCTAACCTTAAAAAACGGACATAAGACAGTCCGTACGACCCATGTAAGAAGGGTCAGCAGAGAAGTCTTCACAGCCTAAAGATCTGAGGGAGTGAAGACCAACACAGCGGTGAGCTCGGGGGATGGAGGGTGGGTGTGAATGAGTGGTGGAGACTCGTCCAAGAAGATCAAGAATTACGGTAGGTACGTAATTTTCATATCTTCCTGGACATAAGTCTCCACCACATATTCACCTAGTGGAGAGTACCAAGCTGATAATCCCCAAAAGGGCGGCAGGAGAGCCAGAGCTCACGCGACTAAGACAGAAGTCCATTAAGGATAGTTCTGCGACGGAATGCACTTCGGCATGAACATCCAGTGCATAATGCTTAATCTAAGGTATGCACTGAGCTCCAGGTGGCGGTGTTGCAGATATCTGCAATTGGAACATTGCGATCTCGCTAGGGATGCCATGACTACTTAGTAGAGTGAGCGACACTCTACCTTCTAATTTAACTTGAGCCATGGAATAGCAATGTCGAAGGCATGCCACTAACCATGATGAGATGCATCTGATAGCTACAGGTTGACCCAGCCGGTGTCGCTGAAAGAAACAAACAGTTGCTGAGTCTTATGAAAATTCTTGGTTCTATCTAAATAGAACCGCAAGGCTCTTCTTAACATCCAAGGAATGAAGAGATCATTCCCCTTCATTTTGGAAATTAGCGAAGTAAGAGGGAAGTACCAGAGGTTGGTTTAGATGGAATTCTGACACAACCTTGGGAAGAAATTTAGGATGAGTACAGAGAACTACCTTGTCTTTATGGAATACAGTATACGGAGGGTCCGTAACCAGGGCATGTATCTCAGAGACCCTGCGGGCTGAGGTAATGGCCACCAGGAAGGCAATCTTCCAGGTAAGAAATGTTTTACTCACAGGTAGCTAGGGGTTCGAAAGGCTTCCGAGTGAGCATGTCCAGCACCAGGTTAATGTCCCAGGCTGCAACTGGACGCTTAACAGGGGGTCTGGTATGAAGAATCCCCTTAAGAAATCTCTTCACCATAGGTAACTGAGCCAGAGTCAAGGAAGAAACCGGCTCATGGAACGCTGAGATGGCACTAAGGTGAACTTTAACTGTGGAGTACTGGAGACCTGAGTTTGATAGGTCCAAAAGATACTCCAGAACCTTGTCAGGAGGACAGGAAAAGGATTCCAAGAGGACTTTGCACACCAGAGAGAAAAACGCTTCCATTTGGAAGCGTGACGTTGGGTGGCTGGCTTCCGAGCAGCCAGAAGGATGTCTGAGACTCTATGAGACGTTGAACCGATTCACTTCTACCTCTTCAGGAGCCAAGCATGAAGGTGAAGTGATTTCAGGTTGGGATGGACCAACCTGAGTCAAAAGATTGATTTGCAAGGGAAGTGGTCTCGGAGAGGCTGCCAACATACTGTTGAGTAGAGGAAACCATAGTTGCCGAGGCCAGGAGGGAGCAATGAGAATCATTTTGGTCCCCGAGACTCGAACTTGAGGAGTACTCTCTGGATTAGAGGAAGCGGTGGAAAGGCGTAAAGAAAGCGTTTTGTCCACTGCAGCCTGAACGCATCCTGACAGAAAATGCCAGGCCCTGGATTTCTGGAGCAGAAGAGAGGCAGTTTTTGCTTGAGTGGGATGCAAAAGGTCCAGGTCTGGAGTCCCCACTCTTGAACAGTGACCGAGCCACGGCTGGATCGAGACCCACTGTGAGGGTCTGCCTGCTCTGCTGAGGATCTGCTAGGTCGCTTTGTATATCTGCAGGTAAACCGCTTGAATCAGAGACTTGTGCTCCAAGCACCACCCCACACCCTCAGTGCTTCCCTGCAAAGGGATAAGAATGAGCACCGCCTTGCTTGTTGATGTAATACATCACAGCTTTGTTGTCCGCTTGAAGGAGAAATGTTCTTGTGACAAAGGATATCTTTTCAGAGCTCGGATCGCATAGGACCGCCTCATCTCCAGGACATTTATGTGGAGATGAGTTTTCAACTGAGTCCACACACCTGAGCGTGGAGGGAGGACAGTGAGCTCCCATCCCATTAGCGATGCCTGTGGTGATGGAGATCTGATGATCCGGGGAGCAAAGGGAACCCTTCCAGGAGATTGTTTCTTGAGACCACCAGGTGAGAGACCTTGAAGGGCCCGCACCTTGATGGGATAAGACTGGGGGTGAGAGGTGGAGACCACTGAGTGGAGAGCATCCATTGGGTGGTTCTCATGTGCAACCGGCCAGGGGGTACAGTGAACACCGAGGACGCTATGAGACCCAACATGCTGCATCGAGAGAGCTGTAACACATTGGTTCTCCCAATGTACTGGGCCATCCGAAGGATATCGAGTCCTCTGTCCTCTGGAAGGAAAGCTTCATGAAGAGGTGTCTAGAGCCCCTATGAAAAGGAGCCTCTGGGAGGGCTGCAGTTGTGATTTTTCAAATTCAGCAGAACTCCCATGGACGTAGAAGACTGAAGTCGTTGCACGGATTCCAAAGTCCCTTGGCTGGGAGGGTTTACAGAAGCCAATCGTCCAGGTAGGGAAACACTGAGTCTGATCTTTCTGAGATGCGCAGAACTGCACAACACTTTGTAAAACTCATGGCGCTGAGAGATAGCCCAAAGGGCAGGACTCTGAACTGATAATGCTGACCAAAGCTACAAACCTGAGGAACTGCTAGTGGGTCAGGTGGATGGGGATATGCTGGTAAGTCGCCCTGCATATCCAGGGAGGCCAGCCAGTCGTGTTGATGCAGCAAGGGCAACAGTGTACCTAGAGAATTATTTTGAATTTCTCCCAGGGGAGAAATTTGTTTAACTTCTGAGGTCTAGAATGGGCGATTCCCAGATTTCTTTTGAAACCAGAAAGTAATGGGAGTAGAACCCTGTGTTTCGTAGATGCGGGGCACCAGTTCTATTGCCCTGTTGTTTAGAAGGCCCTGGATCTCGGTGGTGGGGAGGTCTGACTGAGAGACCGACAACCTGCAAGAATGCCTGGGAGGACATTCGGGGTTTCAAGAAATTGAGAGAATAACCTCGCGAATTATCCGAAGGACCCATTTGTCCGGGTTATGGACTTCCACTGGTTGTAGAAGTACATGAGATGACCTCCCACCAGAGGAGAAAGTTCCACTGGCAATGGATGGAACTTGGGCCAGTAATTTATAGGTGGTGCTGGGGGCTTTAGGCCCCGCGCTTTCTGCTGCACCTCTTTTGAGGTTGGGCAGGTTGGCTTTATGGAAACTTCCCTGCCTCTGCCTCAAAGGACTGACGACTATGAAACTGACGCCTGTTCACATTCCTCAGAGGGGTAGGCGGAGGTCTCGGCCAACTTAATGGCCGATCTAGTCTTCTGAGTGGCCTCTAAGGCTTGCTTCACCTGAGGGCCAAAAGATAGAGCTATCAAAGGCAGCCATTACCTGCTGCTGAGCATCATTCGTGAAGCCAAGCACGCAGCCAGGAATGGCGCCGAGGCACAAACACCATGGCTGCTGAGGAGAAGCAGTGTCAAAGCGCCCATGATGCTTTGACCTGTTGGTTATTGGACCTCAATACTCTAATAATGGTCAGAAGAAGCTCTGACTTGGAGTCCTAATCTGGAAGAGCTTCAACCATTCTTTTCATAGAGTGCCACAGGATATACTCATACTGGAGAAAAATAGCCTTGATAACTGGCAACACGCATACTTAGAGGAGGCAGCAAAGACTCTCTTACCTAATGTATCAATCTTACGAGACTCTTTGTTAATAGGTCGAGCTGTAGTAGTTTGAGGAAGAACGACCTTGTCATTCTCTGCCAGGACTACAATAGGATCCGCAAGGCTTGGGATGCCAAAATGGGACGATCCTTGGAGCTGAATACTTCTTATCAATGGATTTAGCCACTGAGGAATAAGAGCAGGATTATTCCAAACCATTTGAGACAGCTGCCTCGAGGAAGGCTGGATCGGAGGAGTCAAACCGTAGGGATCTCCGAGCATGAAGATACTGGAGTCTTAATATCTTCCCAGGATCGATGTCTGTAGTCTGGAGAGAAAGAGGATCTCAGGTTCTTCAACAGAGACTTAAAGGACAGGTCCTCACCACAGGCTCTGTAGCAAAGAAAGATCCCGCTTTCCTCCACTTCATCACCCAACCAAGGTCTGGGTCAGGCTGAACATCATCTCCTGATGGTCCAGGAAGGACTGTTGGACAGGAAAGGAGGAAAATTGGGAGAGGAGGAAAATAGTAAGAGAAAACAAGGAGAGTCCCTCGAGGGCCACCAGTGCCGAAGGCAAAACGGGTTGAAAAACGGCACTGGCGGAGGGCACGCGTCAAGAGGCACGCTGCACTGCAAGCTGCACCGCAGGCTCCTGGTGGCGCCAAGAGAGCATTACCGGTGCCACCGACGTGCCGCCCGACCACCAGCACCGACGGCGCCGGCCAGATCAAGCAGCGCCACGACGCGCCCGCCAGACCTAACGGCGCCGCAGGCGGTGCCATGAGACCACCCGGCACCACGGACGGCACCGATAGCCCAGCGCACGAAAATGGTGCCGATAAGCCAACAGACCCCGCGGAAGGCGCCGGGAACGCCCCAGGAACCTGGAAAGCTAGAGAAGGAAAAAAAACAGGAGATAAGGGCATCGGTGTGGCCCCCTGCGCCGCAGCCATGTGAGGGGGGGAAACACCTAAGCATGGAGTCGCTGGCACCGAAGAAGGCGCCGTGCGACTAGGAAGGTCCAACCGCCCTACCTGATTGCTGGAGGAGCCCGAGGGCTCCGTGGCAACCGAGCCAGGCAAAAGAACCAACCTCCGAGCCTATCGCTCCATAAGCGCGCCCACTGATGAAACCGCTCATCTGGAGCCCTACCTATAGGCGGGAGGGCTCTGGCGTCGGAGGACGACGGTCACTGGAAGTTGGCGACTTCAAGAAGGAGATCGGCAACTAGCTACTTATAACCGATCGCCGACGCACAGACATACCAGAGGGCTAACTTGGTGATGCCTTCTTTTGACCTGTGGGTCAAGAAGAGCTCGAGGTCGAACGGTGCCGGAATGCGACCTGCTTATTTATGCCGACGGGGGACCGCCCATCCCCCGGCATCGGACTAACTGTTGTCGGAACCCGCTGAGGAGAAGGAGGCTGACCGACCCAGCCCAGCTGACTGAACAGCTTATACAAGTCTCCCTACCGTCACCTGACCTGCTCATGGTCGACTCCGTCCAGTAGGCCGAGACTTCTTCAAGTAAGTTAAATTTAAAATATTAGAAAAATTTAATGAAAATAGAATAAAATTAAGCGATACTACTATCGTGATAATGTTACAAAAAAATAAACTGAAAACTATGCGCTAGTTTGAAGTTTGACTCCTGGCAGGTGAGCGACGTTGTCACTGAAGCGCACTCGACGGCGGCAAAAAAGGAACTGAGACGGTTGGAGGGTCGTTGCCGAGATAGTGATTGGCCATCAGCTGCTGCGCTGCCTCCTCCTGGGCGCCATCTCTCACTGACCCTCCAGCAAAAAGTTTGCTCCCGATGGGTCCTAGTGCCTCCGGCGCTAATCCCACTAGTGTGAATGAGTGGTGGAGACTTATGTCCAGGAAGATCTAGCATCCCCGCATGACTCAACGTCAATGTGGTAATGGGAAATGAATATGTGTGCTGACTTCCAGATAGCAACCCTGCAGATTTCCTGGTTAGACATGTCCCTGGAAGCAGCCACCGAGGCAGCGGTATGGTGGGTGGAATCTCCTGACATACGGGAGGCTCCCAACCCGCCAACCTATAGCAGAGATCAATGCACGATACAATCCACCTGCCAATTGTCCGCTTGGCTGCCAGTCTGCCAGGTGCAGCTTCAGCGTAGGTGACAACTGGTGAACCTCTTCCTGAACTCCAGCTGTGCGCTTCTTGTAATAAGTGAGTGCTCGCCTCAGGTCCAGAGTACAGAGCCTGTGCTTGGCCTCCGAGGTGTGACTAGTAAAATACACCAGGAGACTAATCACCTGGTTAAGGTAAAAATCTGACACAATCTTCAAACAACATGAAGTCTTGCTGTATTCTGACATATTGCAGTGATCCCCAACCTTTAAACTGCCCCAGTGAACAAAGAGTTAACTTTCTATGCAGAGCATAGAATGCTGAGCTCGAGTTCGGCTGGAGTCTCTGTCTGGAGTGTTTCAAACTCAAACCATCAGTTTCTTTACTCCACCTCACTGAACGGTCGCTCCGGAGATTTCTCCTTCAGCTCAGTTCGAAAGTCGGTTAAAGATTCAGTTTTCGACGTTTTTTTAAACCGAAAAAGTTATCTGCATAGTCGGTTCAGTCTCTGTCTGTGGTGCAGTGAGTACTAGATAAGAATTGTTCTGTTTTTCTGTGTGGAACTTGTAAAAGTGCGGCTGTGTTCGGCTGAACCGGCCATTTGATAGTGAAATCTTGTGTTTTGTGTTTTTACTTAGTGTGTGGTTACCAGTCCTTATCGATTCTAAAAAAACGTGTTTTGGTACTTTTTTTTCCAATACCCATGACACGGTTAGGAACCGATAAGGGAGTCTTGCCTGGCGGTTGCCATAAAAAGGGTAAGTTTGGTTAGGACTGGCCATGTCTGAGAAACCCAAGAAAAAAACCGGGCCCACTGGGTTTTAACACTGCAGTGAGTGTGGGGAGGTCTTTGCTAAGGCTGATCCCCACACCACCTGTGTTTATTGTCTGGGGTTTGACCACCTCGATTCAGACTGCCAAATATGTAAAAACTTTCCCAAATCTACCCTTGAGAAGAGATTAGGTAGACTGAGGGAAAAGGAGACCGAGAAGTCCGCTGACCCGGATGGCCAGCCCGGATTGGTTCCGACCGAACCAGAAGGAGTGCCCTCTTACCAGGGCGATACTTCTTTGGGCAAAAGGAGATCCGATTCCGAGGGATCGGTTCTGACAAAAAGAAAACGCAAAGACAAATCGTCCGGTTCGGATCCAGAGGTTCATGTTCTGACCACCAATGAGATCGATAGCCAGAGCGATTCAGATTGTGGAATCGCTTTGTCCGGTTCCTACCGATCCGGCACCTTCTGGCAGGGGTTCGGTTTGGTTGGTTCCCCCGGTTCAAGATTATACCTTCGAAGATTTTTATGAACCGGAGTTTGAAGAGGAAGGGGAATTTGAGGATGATGATGGTGAAAGTGAGGATTTGGATGTGCCTGTGGAACCGGACATCTCCCCAGACAGACCTTCAGGTGTTTCCACTCCTAGGCTTTCTGAGCCCCCTTCTCACTTTATGTTCTACAGAAAGGTGGCTGAAACCCTCCAGCTTCCTATAAAGGAGGTTGTGGAAGATCAAGAGGAGCCTGATTATGTAGAAATGATGGACATCCCAGAGTCCAGGAGACTGACTATTCTCCTCCACAAATCCTTTGGGAAACAGGAGGAAATCCTAAAGTCTTCTAACACTATACCTCCTGTGGATAGAAGAATGGACAAGAGGTATACACTATCAGGCTCAGACACGAAGTTCTTATACCAGCAATGCAGCCATGTTGGGGTAGTGCAGGCTGCTGCCTGTGACAAGGCAAATATTCCTTTGGCTTCACACCGCCCCAGACAAGGACTCCAGGAAGATTGATGCCATGGCAAAGAAACAGTACATGGAATCTTCCTTGGGACTCAGGGAGGCGAATTACATGGCCTATACAGCCAGGTACCAGAAGTCCAGGTGGGACACTGTACTGGCACTGGCTAAACAGGCCTCCCCCCAACTAGCCAAGAAGCTGGAGGCAGTGGCTGCAGATGGGATTGAGGCATCTGAAGTTCAGTTTCATGCTGCTGTGGACTCTGATGATGTATCATCAAGAGTCATGGCTACATCTGTGGCTCTTCGGAGGATGGCTTGGCTCAGATGTACTAGCCTCTCGCAGGACACCCAGGCTAAGGCCATGGATTTTCCTGTAGTGGGTAATTCTCTGTTTGGGGAGCAGACAGAGAATTACATGAAGAAAATGGATGAGTATAGGACCACTTACAGGAGTGCTCAGGCCAAGGAGAGGCAGGCAACTCCTCAAAGGCAGCAGTCTAGGGGCAGGGGCAGGCCTTTTCAAAGGACTTTTTACCAAGCACAGGCCTCTTTATCCTTTTCTCAGAGGGGGTTCTTCAGAAGGAGAAGCAGAAGGGGGATGAGCAGGGCTGCATCCACTCCTCAGCCTAAAGCCCCTGCCAAGCAGACACCATGATGGGCCTGCCCGGGTCGACTCTCCTATTCCAGTAGGGGGCAGGCTGGCTTACTTTGTCCAGGACTGGATGTCTATTACATCAGACAAGTGGGTCCTGGAAGTAGTAAGCCAGGGACTGGTTCTCAGCTTCAAAAAATTTCCAAAGATGAGAGCCAGATCTTTTCCACCTGCAAATCTCTCGGAAACCCTTGCCCTCGGAGCAGAGGTTTCTTCTCTTCTAGCCTTAACAGCCATAGACAGAGTACCTACCCCACACTGGGGCAAAGAACTGTACTCCAGGTACTTCCTGACCCCAAAAAAGACAGGGGAGTGGTGACCCATCCTAGACCTAAGATATATAAACAAACATCTTTTAAAACCAAAGTTCAAGATGGTAACTCTGGGAATAATCCTTCCCTCTCTAAGGCCAGGGGACTGACTAGCCTCCCTGGACCTCAAAGATGCCTACTTTCACATTCCCATCAGGTGCTCCCACAGAAAGTACCTCAGGTTCGAGTTGCCCTCAGGCCACTATCAGTTCAGAGCAGTGCCCTTTGACCTAACCTCAGCCCCAAGAGTTTTCACAATGTGCCTGGCAGTAGTAGTTGCCTTTCTAAGAAGGCAAAAGATTTCCATTTTTCCATATCTGGACGATTAGCTAATAGTGGGTCAGTCTCCCGACCAAGTCAAGTCTCACCTGCAAGTGACCCAGCAAATGCTCGCTTCTCTAGGATTTCTTCTCAACCTTTCCAAATCAGTTCTCGAACCAGTCCAGCTTCTTACCTTTATAGGGGCAGAACTGGACACACTCAGAGCAAGAGCCTTTCTTCCTCTCGAAAGGGCAAGAGTTCTTATGGAACTAGCCTCTTCCTTCACCCTTCGAGTATCTCGACCAGCAAGGCATTTCCTCCAGCTCTTGGGCCACATGGCAGCTTCAACAGCAGTGGTCGAAGGGGCAAGATTCCAGATGAGGGATATTCAGTTCCACCTGAGAGCTTTTTGGTCTCAGAGGAAGGATTCCCTTACCAAACTGATTCCAGTGACTCTGACCTTGATCCAAGCCCTCCAATGGTGGCAGGATCAGAACAATTTAAGACAAGGTGTTCCTTTTGCTACTCAGCCTTGTTCAGTGGTCCTTACCACGGATGCTTCTCTTCTGGGCTGGGGAGCCCATCTGGGGTCCCTCACTGCCCAGGGGCTGTGGTCCCCCCAAGAATCCCTTCTCCATAGCAATCTCCTAGAGCTCAGGGCAGTTTTTCTGGCCCTAAAAGCTTTCTCTCAGTCAGTACAGAACAAGGTGGTTCAGGTCAGAATGGACACCACCACCACCATGTAGTACATCAACAAGCAGGGAGGCACTCGGTCCATGGCCTTGTGCACAGAAGCCATGAAGTTGTGGTCCCTGGCTTATTCCCTGCAAACCTCTCTGGTAGCAATTCACCTTCCAGGGAAGGACAATGTGCTAGAAGATGCACTGAGCAGGATCTCTCAGGGCCATCACGAATGGTCCCTGGACCCTCAGGTGTTGAAAGTGATTTTTTCAAGGTGAGGCACTCCAGAGAGAGATCTCTTTGCAGCCCCAGACAATCACCAACTCCCTCTCTTTTGTTGCAGACCACCAGTCTTGGGCTCAGTCCCCAGGGCGCCTGATTCTGAATTGGGAAGGAAGTTTCTGTATGCCTTCCCCTTCCCACTCCTGTTCAAAGTTTTAGTCAAAATAAGGTCTCAACCTTGCAAAGTGATTCTGATTGCTCCAGATTGGGCCAGACAGCCCTGGTACCCCCTGTTGCTGTCCCTAGCAGTCTATCTTCCCCTGTCTCTTCCCAGGAATTACAACCTGTTAACATCCTCTCTGGGAGGATTTGGTACCCCAATCTTTTTGCAGATCTGTATCTTTCCCAAGGGGTTCTGGATATCCTCAAGGCTTCTCGAAAACCCTCCACCAGAAAGATTTATAACTCCAAATGAAAGAGATTCAGCATTTGGTGTTCTAAGAAGAATATTTCTCCAGATACTGCTGGATTGCCTACGGTTCTGGATTATACAGTCCATCTTAATGGCCTAGGCCTCAGACCAGCTACTCTCAAGGTACACTTCTCAGCTGTTTCTGCATTTTTGTCTCTGGGGAAGTCTTCCTCACGATCTTCTCATCCTGTGTTCTGTAAATTTTTTAAAGGATTGCTTCACACCAATCCTCCTTTTAGAGACCCTGCCCCTGCCTGGGATTTGAATGTTTGCATTGCCCAACTTATGAAACCCCCTTTTGAGCCTATGTCTTCAGCACAGCTTAAGTACTTGACTTGGAAACTGTGTGCTTGGTAGCCATTACCTCTGCCAGGGCGATTCAGTGAATTGCAAGCCCTGTCAGTGGAACCTGATTTTATCTCATTTCACAGGGATAAAGTGGTCCTTAGAACCAACAGAGGTTCTTGCCCAAAGTGGTTTCAGACTTCCATTTAAACCAGTCTATGTCTCTTCCTGTTTTCTTCACTGATCATTCTTCCTCAGGAGAGAGGAGGCTACACAGTTTAGATGTTAAAAGAGCTCTTAGTTACTACATAGAGCATACCAAGGGTCACAGGTTTGACTCCCTCCAGTTGTTCCTCACTTATGGAGAAGTGGGAAAGGGCAAACCTGCCACCAAGAGATCTATTGCCAGGTGGATTGTGTCTTGTATACAATTCTGCTATGAAAAACTGGGAAAAACTTCATCCTCAGGCCTGAGGGCTCATTCCACAAGAGGTACAGCTGCTTCCCTGGCTGCTGCCAGGAATACCCCTCTCTTAGAAATTTGTCAAGCAGCCACCTGGAAAACACTCCATACCTTTACCAAGCATTACTCTCTGGATATCCAGGCTAGGAGTGATGCTCTGTTTGGCACAGCAGTACTTCAGAGCCTATTCCCAAAGTAGGTTCTGTCCCTCCTCCATGGAGGTACTGCTTGGTAGTCTGCAATATGTCAGAATACAGCAAGACTTCATGTTGTTTGAAGAAAAAAATTACTCACCTTAGTGTTTCTTCTAATGGAGTCTTGCTGTATTCTGACCTCCCTCCCTGCCTCCCCTCTCAGAACCTGTTTTTGGGAAGTGGTGAGGCAGTGTTGCACCCCAGGGGTGCTTTTGTTTACACCCCCCTCCTTTTTGTTTGGGTGCTGATTTTTTAGTTATTTGTATTAGACTGGTTTTTGGGTTTCCTGACTTGAGTCTTCCTTGGGAATCCAAAACTTTTTTCTGCCAGTTAACTAGTAGGAATTTTTACAATTTCCACATAGAATTTTTAGTTAGTTGGGCTCGTAAGAATCTGACGGTTTGAGTTTGAAACACTCCAGACAGAGACTCCAACCAAGCTCGAGCTCAGCATTCTATGCTCTGCATAGAAAGTTAACGCTTTGTTCTCCAGGGCAGTTTAAAGGTTGGGGATCACCGCAATATGTCAGAATACAGCAAGACTCCATTAGAAGAAACACAATTACTAAGGCGAGTAATTTTTTCTTCAGGTGGAACTTCAAGTTGAGGCGCAGGACAACCTTCTTGTCCCTGTGGAAGGCCAGGTATGGAGACTCCATCAAAAGCGCCTGGAGCTCACTGATCCGTCTGGCTGATGTGATAACCATCAAGAAGGTGGTCTTCCGTAGCAGGTGAGACATGTCACACCTGTGCATTGGTTCAAATGGCTTGCCCATGAGCTTTGCCAAAACTAGCAACAAGTCCAACGGTGGTAGTGGCTCATGCCCCGGAGGGGAAATGTGGTCAAGGCCTTCAAAAAAAATGCCAAACCACCTTCTTCTGTGCCACTGACTGCTGACTGGCCTGCACCCGATAAGCAGAGATGGCTGCCAGGTGCTTCTTGAGGGTCATCAACTGAAGGCCCGACAGAGAGGGATCACAGATAATCAAGGATGCTAGCCACAGGACAGAGGGTCCAACCCTTTGCCCTGACACCAAATGGAGAATCTCTTCCATTTGAAGCCATAGCATTTCCTGGTTGACTCCTTCCGAGATGCCTCCACCATAGTGAAGACATCTTCAGAGAGACCCAAAGCCTGGAACTCTAGGCACTCAGGAACCAGGCTGTCAGGTGCAGGGATTGAAGGTCCAGATGCAGCACCTTCTGCTGACTGATGAAGAGCAGGTCCTGGTGGAGAGGAAGATGCCATGGAAGCCCGCTGCTGAGGCTGAGGAGATCAGGGTACCAGAATGGGCGTGGCCAGTCTGGAGCCATCTGTGCCTTGTCCCTCCTGGCCTTGAGCAGCACCTTGTGGATCAAGGGGAGTAGAGGGAAGGCGTAGAAGAGGCCTGGGGTCCAAGGCCTCGAGAAGGCATCCCACTGCATCATTTCTTGCTGAGGGGGCCTCAACTTTACATTCTCCCTGGAGGCAAACATGTCCCCCTGAGAGATGCCCCACTGGGAGAACAGACTGTGTACTACCTCTGGATGGAGAAACCACTCGTAAGATGCCTCGCCCACTTGGCTGAGAGCATCTGCCAGCTAGCTGGAGGCCCCTGCCACATAGATGGCTAGATCATCAGCCTCCAGGCTGCGCACGAGGGTCCACACATGGAGAGCTTCCTTGCACAATGGCAGGGAGTGCGTCCCACCATTTGTTGAGGTAGTACATGGTTGTGGTGTTGTCCTTCTGGACCTGGACCACTTGATCCCAAATGAGAGGAGCAAAGACACTCGGCGCCAGCCAAATTGTTTGAAGCTCCAGCAGGTTGATGTGGCACTGGGACACCTTGGGGGTCCAGAGCCCGTAGACTCTGTGTTCCCCCAGGTGGGCGCACCAGCCCATGAGAGGCACGTCAGTCGTCAGGATGACTGTCTGCTCTGGGTGGACAAATGGTATCCCTTCCTGCAGATGTTCCGGGACTAGCCACCACTGGAAAGCGTCCCACATTCGCTGGGTCACAGTGACCAGCTGGTCGAAGTGACCCCTACGCTAAGACCACTGGCTGGCCAGCTCCCACTACAAAAAGAGCATTCTCCAGTGGGCCCATTGGACCATGCTGGTGCAGGCCACCATGTAACCCAGCAGGCACAGGACATCCCGGGCAGGGCACGACTGCCCAACCAGAAATGATCGGGCAAAGGAGGAGAGAGCCTCCGCTCTGTCCATCGTGAGCTGAGCCCTGGTTCTGTAAGAGTCGAGCTCTGCCCCAATGAAGCTGATCACTTGTGATGGCATGAGTTCTGATTTGGCCTCATTGAGCAGGAGGCCAAGAGAGACACAGGTCTGGAGAGCCAGGTCCCTGAACTGATCCACCTCCTGCCTGGAGGGACCCGCTATCAGCCAGTCATCCAGGTAGGGGGCAAACCCAGACCCCTCAGGTAAGCCGCCACCACTGCAATGCACTTGGTGAAGACCCTGTGTGCCAAGGAGAGGCCAAATGGCATGGTCTGGAACTTGTAGAGGGTTTGCCATGCTTGGAAGCAGAGGAACCTTCTGTGAGATGGAGGGATCGGGATGTGGAAGAACGCGTCCTGAAGATCCAGACAGCAAAATCACGTTTTGCTCCAGAGGTGGCATGATCTGAGACAGAGTTACCATCCTGAAGGTGCGCGACTTGAGAAACATGTTCAGGTCCTGCAGATCTAGAATGGGGCACCAGCCCCCCCCCCCAATTTGTTCTGGCACCAGGAAATACCTGGAGACAAATCCTGGGTGTTCCAGAAGATCCGCAACAGGAACCATGACCTCCCTGCAGAGGAGATGGGCAATGTCGTCCTGAACAGCCAAAAGGAGGTCTGCGGATATAAAGTTCTCCCGTGGGACGTGGGCATGGCAAGGAGGGTACTGCTTGAATTCCAGAGGCAGACCCTGACCCACCACCTTGAGGACCCACCTGTTCGTGGTGACAGTGGACCAGGTGGAAAGGAAGTGGTACAGCTGGCCCCCCACAGGAGGACCCAGATGAGGTGTGGTGGGCATGAGGGAGGCAACCCTCATCCCATCACTGGGCAGACTTGGAGAAGGAGGGGGGTCTGGCTGAGGAGCCACTGGAGCCTCTCCCCCCAGACTTACAGATGACCAAAGCCACTGACTTTGGCCGAGGTTGTCAGGCCTGGGCCTGCTGACCAGCTTGAGGCTGGGCTGGTTTGGCCACAGGAGTAGAGGTGGGCTGAAAGGGCTTCCTTTTCTGCTGCTGTTTAGAGTCCTTTTGGGCAAATGTCCGCAGTCTACAGTGGCACAGGACTTCTCGATGCGGGTGAGGTGACTGTTGACCCTGGACCCGAAAAAGTTGGTGCCCAGGAAAGGGACATCTGCCAATCTACCAGCTTGTGCTGAGTGTCAACCATGAGGGCCGAGATCCTCAGCCAAGCCCTATGATGCATGGCCACTGAGGCCGCCATGGAGTGGGCACAGGAGTCCCCAATGTCCATGGCTGTCTGGAGCGGTTGCTTAGCTACAACCCAGTCCTAGTCCCAGACCTGTTTGACTGTGGTCTGGAGGTCCTCTGGCACATGAGGAAGCAACTCATCCAGGGTACCCCAGCAGGGCAAAGGAGAAGTGGGCCATAAGGAAGGCCAAACCTGCCTGGCAAAGACCAAACAAGGAGGCAGCACAGACTTTCTTAGCCACATGGTCCAACTACTTGGACTCTGTCAGGTGACTTGTCCATGTCCCCAGTGTTGCCAGAGCAACTGAACACAGAATCGACCACCAGCCCCTTGGCCGAGGGGTGTTCTGTGAATCCCAACAGGGAACCACAGTAGGTACCACATACTCGCGAGCCATCTGGGCAGAGGGCACAGGGCAGGAAGCAGGGTGCAGCAAAAGCTACAAGGCACGGCCAAAGATGGCCTCTGCCACCAGGAAGGCCACCCCAGGAATATCTCCCAGGTTCAGGATCTCAGTCAAAGGGTATCGAGCCTGTTTCTGGATGGGCTCCATTTTCATACCCGTGGACTGAGAGATCAGGTGGAAAAGGCCCAAATAGGAAGTAGGACCTTTGTCAATCGAGAGATACCTAACCAACTCCACATCGACTGGACGGGAGTGCAAGTAGGAACCCTCCAACTCTGAGGAGTCATTAAAAAAGGGGTTGATCACCAGAGTCCCTGTTGACCCTCCGCGGACAGTCAGGGGTGATGATGGTTGACAGCTGATGGGGAAGCCCCTTGGCCGGCCAAGACTCCCTGGTTGGAGCACCGGTAGTCAGCTGAACAGGAGGTGGCTCCACGGGGATTGGTGGTGACGCCAAGAATGGCCGAGCCGGAACCGTCTTAGGTGACTCCTGAGGCGGAAAAGGCCTCGGCCTGTTGGGCGAGAGCCAGATGACGGCCGGCTTAAGAGCCAGAAATGAAAATTATGTACCTACCGTAATTCTTGATCTTCTCTTGTATCTTCACCATTCATTACTGCTTGGGTTAGTGCCGGAGGCGCGCACCCGCTACAGGCGTCATGCACGAGGGGCGGCCGTTAGGTGCTGCAGACTCCTCCTCTATCTCAGTTCTGTAGTCAAGAGACGAAAATAAAGGGTAAGAAAAAGGAAAGCGAGGCAAGAGAGCCGAGGACAGAAAAAGGAAAGGATATAAACTGAAAAAGGAATAAGCCGGTAGAGAATAGACAGAGGAGAGAGAATTCCTACCCTAAGGGACCGCAGGGCCTCCTTTCCGGGGCGGCTCTAGGGGAGGAACAGAGAGAATGGAAAGAGAAAGAAGAAGAAGGAGAAGAAGAGAAGGAGGCATGTTGAGAGGGAAAATAGTGCCCATCAAGCATTGGTTGAGAGGCTTATAGGCTCGAGACTAACAAGGGAGCAAGAATCCCAGTTGCTAGGACTGAGGGGAGGTTCAACCGAACCACCTGGACAGATCCGAATGAGGGCAACATCTCTGAACTCTCAACATGCCAAGTCCCTACATCTTAGCTGAGGGTTCATGGACTGCCCGGGCAGAACCTGTTCCGGGAAAAGCGCCCACCCAGGAAGGGGACTAAGTCCCTTAGCACCCCTGTTAAGTGCTAACACAGCCATGTATGGGAAAGATTATACCTTTCTGAAGGCAGCTTTGTATGAAGGATAGAGTGGGAACTCAATCAGACTCCCTAGGCAAGGCAAGCAGATGCTCAAGGCTGACAAGTTCAAGCAGTAGCTAGAATGAGCTCAAAGATAATACCTGCCAGGGGGATTCTAAATGTTGCTGAGGCCAAATTAGAGCACGGTCTCTTAAGCTGTGAAACTGCATAACCTGAAGAAGGTATTTAGAAGTCGCACCCTAAGGGTGGTCAGAAAGAGTTCCCTCAGAATAAAAACCGTGCTCGTTCCTCCTTACCTTGAGGAAAAAAGGAACCATTCATTAAGAATGGAAAACAGAAGGTTTATTTTTTTGGCATAAAGGCCAAAGGAAGGAAGAGGAACGAGACGGGAGGGGGGGGAGCCGCCACAGAAGGAGGCCACTGAGGGGAAGGTGGGAGGGTATCAGTAATGAATGGTGAAGATACAAGAGAAGATCAAGAATTACGGTAGGTACGTAATTTTCATATCTTCCCTTGTCAATCTTCACCATTCATTACTGCTTGGGTGAGTACCAAGCCCCCTTAAAAAAGGGGGCTAGAACCCTGAGGGAACAAGACCCCCAGCCTCCTGCTGGTGAGAAACAGAAGGGGAAGACCCTGGGCTAATCTAGAGAGAAGCCTATGGGGGAGAAGAGCTAGGAGGTGCCCCCCGAGGACGGGGAGACGGAGGAAGCCCCAGCAGTAATCTCCTAGCTCTGGAGGAAAAGAGACGGGTCCCCCGGAAAGCGGAGCGAATCACCCTACGCCGGGCCAGGGGTGACAACCTTGACAGATGAAGCCATGCCGTCCGCCTAACGCAGATCGCTGTCCCCGCAAGCCTGGAAGCCACCTCATTCGCGTCATAAGATGCCCTTGCTTGGTGTCTTGCCAGCTCCAGGCCTATAGCGGAGAGGGCAATAGCCTGTCTGGTTTGCTTCGTATCAGGCATTGATGCTAAGAGCTGAGAGAGCATCGACCACAGATGCCTACTGTAGGCAGCGTGATGAGCCTGATGTGACACAATGCAAGCCATCACATGAGAGGAAAAGAACACTCTTCGCCCCCACCGGTCGGATTGTAGGGAATCCGAATCCGGTGGACGGTCGTGCGCCAGGCGGCGGCACCCGGAAGGAGTCTCTAGGTATATCAAACCCGAGGGTGGGTTGGGAAGTGTACCCAGGGGATCTTTAAGGGGCACAATATTTGTCGGCAGGTCTGCCGGGCTGGAGAAGGGGCGGCTGCACTGCCAGGAATGGATAGACGCTCCTGGAAGGGGATAGGCCAGGAAGGTACCACCAGGTGCTGGGCACTGAATTCTCCAAGGAATTCACACGCTCCGCTCGGTATTGTCTCGCCTTAACGGAGATTCAAGATCCTCACCATCCTCGAAAGGAATCGCTGATATTCAGTGAAATCAGCATCGGAGGAGATATGAGCAGAGGGTTCCTCTCCCTCAGAGGAGGGAGACGAGGATGATGGAGAGCTCGAGTGTCCAGAAGATTCCTGCGGCGGTGGGGAGAGGCGAAAGACCCGCTCATGCATATACCTGACATATGAGGGGAAGGCCGCGGCAGAACCTCTGAACTGCTCCCAGGATAAGAAACTGTCTGCCCCTGCGAACAGGCTCCGGGTTCAATGCCTTGATGGCTCCCTCATCTTAAACACTGAGTCCTTCAAGTACCTTGGGGTCACTTTCGATCCCACACTTGACCTGTCTCAACATGTCAATATGGTGTGCCGTGCCGTCAATGCTAAAATTGGCGGAGCTTATCTATCGCCACTCCTCACTCCTTCCGCTAGACTTTCTGTTGCAGGAGGTATTCTCTTACCCCAGCTCTGATATGCTCTGCCCCTCCTCTTTGCTGCAAACTCTGCTACCTCCACAAATGGGACACTGTCTACAACAACATCTGTAGATTCGCTTTAACTGCCCCACGCCTTACCCATCATTGTCTCCCTTTACGCTGGCTTAAATTGGCTGTCACCTAAGGATATTCGAGCCTACTCCCTGGGTTGCTTTATCGACTCCCTGTCTAGACCTCCCTGCCCTGTCTATCTTGCCAACCTCCTGACTCCTGCCTCACACACTCGTACCCTCAGGTCTTCCTCTGTCCCCATGCTCTCCACTAGACCTTGCATGACAAAAATGGGTGAACAGGCATTTGCCCAGTTTGCTCCCAAATTCTGGAACTCACTCCCCCTTATAGTGAAAACTTCAGCCTCCCATCGAGAATTCAAAAACTCGCTGTTCACCCACCTTCTAGCCTCTGGCCAATGCAAATGCTCTTAATTTGCTTTGTCTCAATGCAGGCTGTCGGGTCTGACCCTGAGTACTACACTAATGTTCTCCCATGCAATATGCTTGTCTAGGTGGCTATGAACCTTGATGTCTTTACTGTCCTCAGCTGTCTTATGGTTACCCTAATTGCTTTATTTTACATCCTTATTATGATCTATGCCTAAAATGTACCCTTATGTAACTATTGCTGTGCTACCCAATGTATATCTTGTTTTGCTACTGTACACCTATATTATGTCTGTGCATTTCTGCATATTGTAACCAATGTCCTGTGCTCTCCCGGGTCGTGCCTGAAAATAGGCAGGTCTGTTGCCTAGCACACTTACCCGGTTACCAAAAGCTAATAAATAAATAACGGGCCCGTAGGACCGACATGGCCTGGAAGAGCGGAGGTGGCTGCAGAGGCACTGGAGATGGGCACCTACGAAGAGGCAACTGACCTCTGCTAGGGCTCTGAAATCCGGAGAACGGAGCCCGAGCTGGCAGGATTCCGGACAACAGACCAGGTCGCAAAACGGAACCCTGGGGATGCGAAACCTGGAAGAGCCCAGAAGGGGATCCTCCCCTGTGATGAACCTGGGACTGCATGGATCCAGAAGGGCAGACTGCAGCAACGCCACCGGAGGGGACCCCGGGGTCCAAGAGGGGAAAGGCGGGGCCCAGCGCTACGGCTCCTAGCCACCCCCCCAGGGGTGGCCGGCAGAGACCGTGACGACTGCACCCTGCCCCTCGACCCCTCGGACTTCGAGAGCGCCCTCCTTCTCAACCCCAACGTTCTCCCACCCCGAGTGGCGGTAACAGCACCCGGAAGGGTAGCTGTCACGAGCCCCCCAGGAGGGAGAGCCCTTCCCTCCGCCCCAACTCCATCGCCCCCCCGGGACCCAGGACCACCCCTAGCCTGAGGGCCCTCAGGGGAGGACAGTAGCGGGGACAGCAGGAGAGGCCCGCTGTGCCGCCTAGCACCACGCCAGAGATGGCGCCGGACGACCTTGGCCCACCCGCACCCGCTAGGCCCGACCCTGGCTTCCCTGCGGCGGCGGCTAGGCCCACGGCACCGCCCTTGGTGCCGGAACCCAACCCAGCGCCGCCGAGAGAGTGAACCGGGCCTGCGGCGTTGAAGACCAGAGCGGCGCCGTCTCAATCACTGGCGCCACAAGTGGTGCCGGGATCCGAAACAGCGCTGGAGGGTGGTGTCGACGGTCCACCGGTGCCAGGCCCAGCAGGCGCAGGCCTCGACACTGGGGGAGCCTGCACCTCCAAGGAGGTGACTGCCGAGGCGGTGTCCCCGTCACAGCCCCGGGAGGGACCACGACGTTCCTCCGACACCGCGAAAGAAGCTTCCTCTTCAGCAAGAGAAGAGGAGGAAGCCTCCCCTACTCACGGACCGTATAGGCCTGAGAGGGGACCTGGAGGAAGGGCCTAGAGACCTTACCTGGGAATCCCTGGAGCGACGCCATCCCCCGAAGGTCGGCGGGGCCTTGCCGATCTTGAACACGCGGACTTCGAGGACACGACGGTCCATGGAGAAACAGGCGTCGCATGCATCCATATCGTGGTTGGGTCCCAGGCAACGGAGACAGACATCATGCCGGTCCGAGACGGAGAAATGCCAGCCACAGGAGCACCGACGCATAGGGGCACAGCCCGCCTTCGATTTACGCTTTGCCCCCGAACCTGACATGATGCGAACTAAACAAGGCAAAAAACAGCAATAAAGCACTCGGCGCCATCGATAGAAAATAAAAGAACGGTCTTACCGGGAGACGGTGTCGAACGAGTCACTGAAGAAGAAACAAGGAGTCTTGAAGTATAACCGTTAACTATTGCTAACTACCGCGCAGCAGGTGCAGCCTCGATGGCGGGAGAAACAGAACTGAGATAGAGGAGCAGTCTGCGGCACCTAAGCAGCCACCCTGGCGCGCCAGCGCCAGCGTAGCGCTGATAAGCAGGCGCCGTTGAACACCAGCTGCTGCCACATGAGATCCTCGTAGTGTCAACACCATTTGTGCCAAAGTCTCTCCTCACCCAAGGAGGAGGAGGATAAAGAGTAGCAGTGGCGCCGTTTCCTGGAGCGTCGTGAGCGGGCACACCATCAGTGGGAAACGCTCGAGCCCCGGGAATAAGACCGAAACCTTGACCACGAACAACGGGGGGACTGGCGGAGGGCTCAGAGGTGTGAGAGCCGAGGCTCTTCCGGGTCTTGGTCGATGACCAGAGGCGGAGGATCAGTGGATTGACCCATCCCTGAAATGGTCTGGGTCAGGACCAGAGTCCTGGACAGAGAAGTGTCAGCCTCTTCGGTTGACAACTGGTTGACCGTCTCAAGAAAAATCTCAGCCGGAAGATCAACCAGCATCCAGGCCAACTGACCCAACGGGGTTACCATGAAGTCAGGGGCCTGGGCCGAGGATTTGACCGAAATCGGATCCGGAGAAGTGCGGGAATCCAAAGTCCTCGACCGGGAGCGCTCCTGATCACACAATCAACAGTGAGATCATTTTTGTGTTGCTTGTACGCATGTGTAAGAAACACATTGTGCCACATTTATTTCACAAGCAGGTTGTGGAGGTGCGGCAGTGTTGTGCTGAATGGCAGCAGCCCATTCAGGGGCTGGTCTCTACCTCGGCCAATACAGTAGCATGCTGTCATCACCGGCAGTTAACGAGCAGGCCACTACATCAAAGTAACTGAACCACTGCAATCAGGGAGTGCCCCCCGTCACTACGCAATCAGCTGTTTGTACGGTGGGGCCTCCCTGACTGCAGCAACCAATTACACAGCTCCATGGTGCTGTGTTTCCATGACGACAGGCAACGGTTTCTCCATCAGCATCTCACAGTCCTCACAAAGCCGACAGAAAGCTGCCACCTGCTGTTCAGTGTGACTTCCTGGTGAAACATTTCAATAACAAAAAAAAAAAGCCGATGGGGCAGCCCACTCCCTGTCGGCATAATGCTCCCCCCAATTTCTTGTGTGCTGAGGGGGGGATGCCCAATCCACCTCGGCTCTTGCCACCCCTGCACCTATATGTGCCAACAGGGGTGCCCAATCCCCCTGTCAGCATGCCCCCCTCCTCATTTTGCCGACGGGGAGCCCACTCCCGTCAGCATAACTCCCCAATTTCTTGTGTGCCAAGGGAGTGCCCAATCCCCCTCAGCTCTTGTTCCCCACCCAGTACTCAATATGTGCCGACGGAGTGCCCAATCCCCCGTCGGCTACAGCCCCCGAACATTCAGGTGGCACGCCTGGGCCCAGCATGCCAAAATGAAATGTCCCTGTAAAAAAGAAAACCTTCCCGTGACTTTTTTTGTTTTTGTTTTAAATAAACCTGTAAGGTAGAAAATGGTCACTCTTCGATTCCATTGGTCCCTCCCCCAACCCATGCCCACCCTCTGCATACACCACCTTCCCACACACCCCATACTTACATCTAGAGCCTGGCGCAATGATCTTCGTGTACTGGGAACACGTCTGCACTCTTCAAAGCCAACCGTGAACTGAAGAAATGCCGGTAAGCTGTATAATGGCATTTTTTTTTTCTTTAACTTTGGTGCATATCTCGGCCATTTTGGGGAATTTTTTTCACCAAATTTTCAACATGGGGTTCTGGGGACCCCACCTCATGAACTCAGTCACTGTCATTTTGTTATTAGGTCCCGAAAGGTGATTTCACGGACACTGCGCTGAACCAGCTTTTGGGACCGATTAATGAAACGAGTGTGACAGTTCATAAGGTAGGCCCCCAAAAACCCTATGTTGAAAATTTGGTGAAAAAATTCCCCAAAATAACTGTTTTACGAATGTGCGTTGTGCAGTTCCTACGCAGGTTCCTAACTTTGAGCATTTTTAATATTTTCACTCCAGATTTTCAGCATTGCCATTTTACCACATCTCCTTATGAACAGTACAACTGTCATTTTTCACATATCACCCGAAATGTGTTTTTGAACATGTAGCGCACAGTGGTGTGCAAAATCAATGTTCGGGACAGATTAAGAAAATCACAGTGACACTGTTCATGAGCAGAGGTCTTAAACTGGTTATGTTGAAAATTTGGTGACAAAAGTCCATAAAATGACTGTTACGAGCGTGCATTGTGCAATTTCCATGCACCCTCGTAAGTTCACAAATTCGTAATCTTTTCAGCCAAGATTTTCAACATTGGCATTTTTCCACACCTCCTTATGAACAGTACAGCTGTCATTTTTCACACCCTGGCTGAAATGTGTTTTCGCACTTTTGGTGCAGAATAGCACGGTCGCTGTGGGAAATCAGTGTTCGGGATAGATAAGAAAATCACAGTGACACTGTTCATGAGTGGAGGTCCCAAAATGCCTATGTTGAAAATCTGCTGTAAAAAAATCCCCAAACTAATTACATCACGGGTGTGCGTTGCGCAGTTTCTATGCACACTCGTGACTTCACCAGTTTTTTTTCTATTTTCTTTCCAGATTTTCAACATTGCCATTTTTTACACCTCCTAATGAACAGTACAGCTGTAATTTTTCACATCCTGTTCGAAATGTGTTTCCGCACCTGTGGCGCCAAATGGCACAGTCACTGTGCAAAATCACCTTTTGGCTAACGAACTGATAGTGCCTCAGTTCATGCAGTGGGATCACAAAAAGCCCATGTTGAAAACCTGGAGTAAAAATACCAAGAAACGCCCAGGGAGTTAGGGTTTTCGACCATAACGCCCTACCCTGTAGGGACTGACAGGCATCAGGGATGTGACTTGGGATTGTTGACAGTAATGCTCATGCCATTCCACCCCCACCCTGCAGCTAGTGACAGGCATCGAGGTGCACCTTGGACTCTTTGGCCCCAGAGTTTATCCCATTCTCCTATACTGCACTCATTTCAGCATATTTCCTTATGGAATGAGATGAGTAAAGTCCAAACACCCAAGGCGCACTTCGACACTTGTTAGTGTTTGCAGGGTAGGGTGAAGTGAAATGTGATTGCTATGGGCAATGACCCAAAGGCACACCCCAATGCCTGTCCACCTCTGCAGGGTGGGGGTGGGGTTGGCGTCAGTTCAGTACTTGACTGCCATTCCTATACTGCATGGGCCCGATTCTCATAGGGGCCTACGTCAGACACAAGCAGCGGCAAACAGCAGCTTGCACCAATGCCTGGTGTGCCAGGGACCCTGCACCTGATTCAGGTACAGGAGGGGTCCCAGTGGCTAAGTCCCCACGCTTGCGCTGACCGGAACCCTGCGGCATACCCCTGGTGCACCACACAGGTCCACCGCAGGCCACCAGAGACTAACACAGGACCCCCGTCTCACTAGGTAATGGGCATGTGGACCCAACCTGGTGGGCCGGTGTCCCCCCACCATGTTTGGTACAATTGGCGCCTGGTCACAGAGGTGAGTGGTGGGATGTGGGAGCAGTTGGGACTGGTGTACAGGGGCGTTTGTACCACCATAAGTTGGTGCTGCAGTAGTGCCGATGGGTCAGGCATCGGGGATCGAGGGAGCTGCTGCCAGTATGGGCAGCATCACGACAGAGAAACCAACATGGTACATAGGTGGCATCGGGGAGCTGTGAGGGGTGCCACTGGACCACTAGGACGGAGGCCACACATGCGGGGCCACACTCAGGGGTGTATTGTGGGTGGACCATCACCAATGGTGTGCCACACACAGGCATGTCACCTAGCGGAGGTTGTCTAAGTCCTCTTACGCCTGCCCTGGCTGGTCTAAGGGCACTTAGAATTTCTCTCACCAGGTGATGTCTGTGAATCAGAGGATGCAGCTTGTGTCGGCCGCAGTCCCCCTACCGCGGTGCATTGCAGGTGCAAGCCCTGTTTGGGGCAGGTGGACTGTGGTTGACGCAGGTCACCTTTGTGAATCGCATGGAGGGCAGTCATGGATGCAAGGTGCACCTTGCACCATATCTGTTCGCTGCAGGCACCTTGTGTCTGACTCAGGGCTTTGAGAATCGGGCCCCATCTGTCTAACTCCTGCACTTCCACTGCAAATGCCAGCAAGCAACCATTCAGCACTGACAAATGTTTGTGTAGTAAGCTCTGGCCCATAAGAGGCTCACAGGTGACCAGTGGGAAGCTCATTAATTAGGAACAGACTGCATCTCCTTTTTAATGTCTTTATAAGTGACATTGCAGAGGGACTGGAAGGAAAAGTATGCCTCTTTGCAGATGACACAAAGATTTGCAGCAGGGATGATGCACAAGGAGGCGTGGAAAGGATGAGAAGGGACTTGGCAAAGTTGGAGGAATGGTCAGAAGCATGGCAGCTTGGATTCAATGCAAAGAAGTGCAAAATAATACACCTGGGAAACAAAAACCCAGGGGAAGATTACACAATTGGGGTAGTAACAACAACAAAAATGGAAAGGGACCTGGGGGTAATCATATCAGATGACCTTAAGGTTAGAAAGCAATGTGCGAAGGCAGTAGAGAGGGGCTGGGGGGATACTAGGATGTATAGGGAGAGGCATCACCAGCAGAAAACAGGAAGTTGTTATCCCTCTGTACAGACAGTTGGTGAGACCCTATCTGGAGCACTGCATCCAGTTCTGGAGACCCCCATCTCCGCAAGGACATAGACAGGATGGAGGTAGTCCAGAGGAGGGCAACTAAAATGGTGCAGGGTCTGCAAGAAAAGCCATACAAGGAGAGACTAAAGGAGCTTAATATGTATACCCTTGAGGAAAGGAGGGAGAGGGGGGACATGATAGAAACTTTTAAGTACCTCAGTGGAATCAACAAAGTCCAAGTGGGTAGCTTCTTTCAGAAAAAGAGATGTGCAAGAACAAAGAGGACACAAGTTGATGATAGATGGGGGGACAGCTCAGGGGCAATGTGAGGAAGTATTTTTTCCACAGAGAGCCTGGTGGACGCATGGAACAGCCTTCCTGAGGAGGTTGTGGGGTCTAAAACTATGGGAGAATTCAAGAATGCATGGGACAGACATAAGGCAATTCTTGTGGGGGGGGGTAGGAAGAAATAGGATGTTGATTAACTAGGATCTGCAGCTTATCCTGTAGGTAGGGAAATGGGCAGACTAGGTGGGCCAAGCGGTCCTTATCTGCTGTCAAAGTCTCTGTTTCTATCTCTCCTGTCTGCAAGCTCAGCCCAGGCTAATGTACAAAGACTATCACATTTCTTAGGAGTCTTTCTTAAACATGTTTATCTGTTTACAGGAGTGCACCTGATTTGAGGCCAAAATCAAAAGCAAATATAGTAGCAGACCCCCCACATATACACTCCCGAAAGCTGCTTAAAGGCCTGCAATTCATTCAAATCAATTCCATTTTCTTACTTAGTTGGGGTTCAAGCCTAACAAGTGTAAAATCATGTACCTAGGGCATAGGAACCCCGATGCTGAATATAGGATGGGGGGAGGTACTGATAATCACTAGACATTAAAGTCCTTGAGGTTATTATATCAGAGGACCTCAAGGTGGCAGTACAATGTGACAAGGCTATGGGCAGGTCAAATTAGATTCTGGGGTGCATAAGGAGTGGCATTTCCAGTAGGAGGAGGAGGGATGTTGTGCTGCCATTGTATCGCTCCCTGGTATACCCCCAGCTGGAGTACTGTGTCCAGTTTTAGAGTCCACACTTCAGAAAGGACATAAGGTGAAGGTTTTCCAGAGGAGGGCAACTAAAATGGTTCAGGATTTTCACAGGAATCCCTACAAGGAAAGGCTGAAAAATCTCAGCATGTACACTCTGTAAGAGAGGAGGGCAAGAAGTGACATGATCAAGACCTACAAAGTACCTCACAGAGATAAACAAGGTACAGTTAGGAGTTTCCTTCAAATGAGAATGAGCACCCAAACCGAGGGACATAAAATGAAGCGAGGCGGGTGTCAGGATAGATGTGAAGAAACATTTCTTTACTAAAAGGGTGGTAGACAGCCTTGAACAGACTGCCAGAAGTGGTGGGAAGCTAAAATGGTAGGGGGCATGAAGCATGCATGGGATAAACATAGGGCTATATTAGAAAAAGGGGAAGGAGGGGGTCAATGGAGATCAATAGGGCTGTGGAGGTGAAGTAGGTTCAAGTTCATTGCAGGAAAAATCCATTGAGCAAGCTCATTCACAAGGAGGTCCTGATGGACGCAGGGAGAATAAGACGTGCAGTAACATATACAGGCAGGAGTTACAAGTAGGTAGAGAACACTTGGGCAGACTGGGTGGGCTGAGTGGTCCTTTTCTGCTGATAAATTCTCTGTTTCTATGGCATCATGTGTTCATTCAGGTGCAGTGTTTAAAGTTGGGCCTACCATACATCCAGATGTAAGGTACAGTAAATTACCGAATTAGAAGCAGCCCACTTACAGTACAATAAACAGAACCCCAATGCTTCGAGAAGCCTTTACTCTTCATAAGGCTGCTAAAACTGCTCGGGTTCTATTTGTAGTGTCCACAACAGTATGCTGATCTTAAAATCGATGCCACATCTGAATGAGTACTTGATTCTTGCTCACTCCATTTCTTCCCCACTTTGAAAGCTGCTTGTCCTGAGTTAGTTTTGGGCTGGAAGCATCTTGCCTGTGTTGGAAGATGACCAATAAGCGGCACTGAAAGACGTCAGCACAGACTGTGAAGGCAGCTGCTCACCCACCATCTTGGCAAGAAGGCTGCAGCTGTGGCCACTAATGACTGTTGGGGTCTGGGGATGGGGGGGGCCAAAGGGGACAGACACGAGATAAAATCATAATAAAAACTGCGAGACCTTCACCAGCTTTCCAAAATGCTTACCAGGAAAAGAACACTTAATGAAGTTTTTCAAATGGCAACACAATCTGGTGAGCCCTCCATCTGCCGTCTGACATCAGGCATCAACCAACATAAAACTGCCTAAAGAAGGCAGTGTGGTCATGTGGTTACTGAAATACTGGAGATTACAGATTGATAAGAACAAAAGAATATCACACAGAAGCTGGCACATGTGTCTATAGCAGCTGTCTCCTGCTTCTCAGTATAGCCTTGAGGTACTTGAATGTTTCTATCATATCCCCTTTCTCTCCTCTCTTCCAGTGAGCACATATTGAGGTCCCTTAATTTCTCCTCTTAAGTCTTGTGTTGCAAGCTCTGTACCATCTCATTCGCCCTTCTCTGGACCATCTCCAGCCTGTTAATATCCTTATGAAGGTGCGACCTCCAGAACTGCACACAGTACTCCATGTGAGGCCTGACGATGGTTTTATACAATGGCATGACTACCTCCCTCCTTATGCTGGCGATACCCCTGCCTATGCACCCCAGCATGTCACTGGCCCTCCTAGCTGTCTTACCACTTTGACATTTTCAGGTCATCTGAAATAAGAACCCCCAGGTCCCTTTCCTTCTTTGTGACTGACAGCAACCCCCCCCCCCCAATCATGTAGCTTTCCCCAGGGTTTCTGTGTTCCAGGTGCATAATTTTGCACTTTTTTGAATTAAACTTGTTGCCAGTCCTCAGACCATTTTTCAAGCATCCCCAGGTCCCTCCTCATTTTCTCCACCCCCTCTGGGGTATCCACTGTCTTACAGATCTCGGTGTTATCTGCAAACAGGCAGACTTTTCCCTTCAGCCCTTCTGCAATGTCACTAATGAAGACATTGAACAGGACTGGCCCCAGTACCAATCCCTGTGGCACCCCACTGGTCACCCCCTCTCCCCAGACTGCACCTCATTTACCACCACTCTCTGCCTCCTGTCTGTTAGCCAGTTTCTAACCCAGTTTACCACCCTTTCCCCCATGCCCATCCTACTAGCTAGTTTATCAGCCTCCTATGTGGGATGGTGTTAAAGGGTTTGCTTAAATCAAGGTAAGCACTGTCCACTGTCCCACCCTGATTTACTTCCTTTGTCATCCAGTCAAAAAGATCAACCAGATTTGCCGGACATGACCTCCCCACTGTGAATCCATGTTGCCTATGGTCCTGGGCTCCGATGGCTTCTAGATGCCCCACTATCCTTTCTTTAAGCAATGTCTCCATGATCTTCCCCACTACTGAGGTGAGGCTGACCAGCCTATAGTTCCCCATCTCCTCCCTACTGTTGGATTTGTATAGAGGGACCACATGTGCTTTCCTCCAATTCTCTGGTTCCACCCCTGTGTTGAATGACTCCGTGAACATGGCTGCCAGAGGTACAGCTATCTCCTTTCACAGTTCTCTTAATATCCTTGGGTGTATGCCATCTGGTTCCATTGCTTTGTCCACCTTCAATTTAGTCACCTCCTGCAGGATTCTGCTACCTGTGAATGGACTACTGTCCACCTCTTCATGCCTTTGCAACTGCTGTGGCCCTTGCCCTTCCCCCTCTTCTGTGAATATGGAACAGAAAGACACAGTGTATGTCTTTTTGGGGGAAGGGGGCACATGACAGTTCTTTGGCATGGTACTATCACTTCCCAATACCTAAACAGCACATATAAGCAAGTAACATTCGGCATTGACAAATACTTGTTTGGTCTCTTTCTTTTACTTGGATTTATGCCCAGAGGAGCCATGACTGAGGGTCAGCAGAGCCTGGCAAAATTCTTTGAAAGACCCCGTAAACAAGGCGCCCAGCTGAAGTGGAACAAAGGTTGAAGCCGAGGAGGTGTGAGCTGTGGCCTGGGCCACTGCCTCCTCAAATGCTGCAAGCTGTTCGGCGGACCCTGCAGCTTCGGAGACCACCCGACGGGCATCTTTGGATTTGACCGGAGGGTTCCGTTCGCCCGGTTGGCCTAACTTGTCGGGCTAGATGGTCCTCCAGAATGGTAGGAGTTCGACAAATGTTGCAGGCCTGGGGATCGTGCTCGTGCCCCAGGCAATAGACGCAGGCGGCGTGAGAATCTGTTCAGGACATTTTCTACCCGCAAAGGCACTAGCAGAACCCGGGAGTGGACTTGTCATCGTCCATCGCAGTCACGATCAATGATTGAGTTGAAAACAAAGGTTTTTTGAAGTAAATCCAAAGATTTAAGTTGCAAGGGCCTACTCAGCATGAGAGTGGTAAGAAGGGAACCGGATTCTTCCAAGCAGAAAAGAAGATCTAGGGTCATGGGGCTCAGCCAAGGGAGTTATCACCCGGGTGGGTGGAAGGAGCCAGCTTGGACACATTCCGGTCAGAATTAAAGGGAAAGGCAACTGCCAGAAAGTGTGTATAAAACATCACGTCCACATCCCCAGAATCCTCCATTATTTTAGCGGGATGCTACCAGAACCCGATGGAAGCTCTGGAGGAGGAATGCAGCCTAGACGAACTGCCTGCATCCATGAAAACTGCCACTATCTCACTCATCCCTAATCCAGAGAAGGATCCCTTTTTTCTGTGGCAGCTACCACCCCATATCTGTCTCCTCTGTGCAGACTGCAAGGTCTTCGCAAAGATGTTACTGCGGCTCTAAACGGTTCTAATGGACCTGACTGACAGGGACCAGGTGAGCTTCATTCCATGGAGAAAAGACTCAGACAATGCAAGGAGACTGTTGAACCTTTATGGCAGGTAGCACACCCAAGAAGAAAAAATTACTCACCATAGTAGTCTTGTTTCTTCCAGGGGGATCACTTATTAAGATTAAACAAATGCAGTCAGCCTCCAGCGTTGTACTGCCATGGAGAGATAGAATTTATATAAATTATGGAACTCTAATTGCCTCGTGCCAATTTCAAACTGTTGCCCCTAGTAACTGCTGCACTCTAGTGCCTCAGATTCTTACGGAGCCTAACAGGGTAAAGACCCTCTAGCTATCTGATACTAAAGATTAAAAACATCCTTTTTAATCACCCCCATAAAACACCAAAATTCCTCAACAAAGGGAAAACAACAGATACCAACTGGTAAAAGACTAACATCAGCTGTGGACAACGTGTCCCTAAGTCCACAGGGATGCAGAAGTTAAGTCGCTCCCTTTTATTAGGTTCAGGTAGGGGGCCAAGGTGGGAGCTTTAATCATAATGAGTGATCCCCTGGAAGAAACAAGTTTACTATGGCGAGTAATTTTTTCTTCTAACCCCAGGAATCACTCATTATGATTAAACAAATGCAGACTACCAAGCAGTACCTTTGGAGGTTGGGCACAGAACCTATTTTGGGGAACAGGTTCTATGGCACTGCAGTGCCAAATCTGGCATCATTCCTGGACTGTATATCCAAACTACAGTGCTTGGTATAAGTGTGTACAGTTTTCCATGTAGATGCTTTGCAGATTTCCAACAGTGGGATGTCTCTTGTAGCTGCCACTGATGCAGCTGTACCTCTGGTAGAACGTGCCCTGAGGCCCGGGGGGGGGGGGCTTGTTTACCCACTTTACTGTAACAGAACTGTATGTAATCCACAATCTAACATGCAATGGTTCGTTTCGATGCAGGCTTACCATTACCCACTTTTCCATAACTGAAGAACAGCTGGGCATGCTCAAGTCTATGAGCCTTGGTTCTGTCCAGGTAGTGACTGAGGGACCTCTTGACATCCAGACTATGCAACTTCCACTCGGATGAGCTGGAATTCTCAGTGAAAAATACTGGTAGAGTAATAGACTAGTTCAAATGAAAAGCTGAGACCACCTTAGGAAGGAATTTCCTGTTGGTCTCCGAGTACGACTTTGTCCCTGTGGACTGATATGTAATCCTGGTCAGTGCAGAGAGCCTGCAATTCAGATTCCTCTGGCTGAGGTGATGGCAACTAGAAAAACAGTGTTCCATGTGACATACTTCAAGTCTGCGGTTGCCATGTGCTCAAAAGGGGGCTCCATGAGCCTGGCAAATGCAAATATTAAGATTACAGGCCGAGAGTGGCTATCTTAGGGGAGGGTGAAGGTGGCTGAGCCTTTGAAGAATTTCTTGAAAACAGGGTAAGAGGCCATAGACCTATCCTTACCAGCTGATACACATGCTGAGACTGCAGCCAAATGGATCTTCAATGTGGAAGGCCTAAGGCCCAGTGAATATAGGTGTGTCAAGATAGTCCAGCAGGACAGACAGACTGGCACCATAAGGATCAACATCTCTACCTTGGCACCAAATGGAAAATCCTTTCCACTTTTAAGAACAGGTTTTCTTGGTAGTTGGCTTCCTGGAGCTCCTGAGCACCATCAGGACCTCTTCAGTAAGGTTCAGGTTTGCAAACTCTAAGTCTTCAAGAGCCAAGCAGGCATAGGACTCTGAGATTGGAATACAGGATCCTGCCCTGAGAGAATGTCAGGAGACTGTGCCTCTGGGGTAGGTGTATTGGCTGTGAGGCAGATAGGGTTGGCAGTAGTGAGCACCATGGCTGCCTTACCCAATCTGGGGCCACCAGGATCATTGTTGCTGGTTGTGACTGGAGTTTTACCAGTGTCCTGAGTAACAGGGGAAAAGGAGGGAAGGCATACAGGAATCTGCCTGACCAGTCCAGTGTTAAGGCATCCACCGGAATTGTGCCCCTGGTGGGGGGTCTGCAACAGAACTGTGGCAGCTGGTGATGGTCTGGGGAGGCGAAGAGATCCAGCTCTGGTGTGCCCCACCTTCTGAACACTGACTGGAGCACTTGTGCATTCAGGAACCATTCCTGATAGTTTTGGCAGATTCTGCTGAGAGTCTGCCAAGACACTGTCCTTTCCTGGAAGTTGGCGGCTGATAGAGACACTTGTAGTGAGTATGCCAGGTCCCACACTTTCACTGCCTCTGTACAGAGTGGGGTGGACCTGGTTCCCCCTTGCTTGTTTATGTAGTACATGGTGGTGGTACTGTCTGTCCTAACCTGTACCACCTTTCCTTTTAAGTGAGTGGCAAAGTGCTGCAGAGCCAGGTATACTGTCCTTATCTCTAGGATATTTATGTGCAGGAGAGATCCCTGGGGTGACCATGTTCTGCTGGCGGTTAAGTTCAACATGTATGCCCCCATCCCAATAGAGAGGCATCTGTGGTGAACACCACTGAAGGATGTTCCTTTTGGAAGGGAATCCATTCCTTGAGGTTCTCTTGGGTCCAGTCACCACTGCAGGGCCTGCAGAAGGGTGTCTGAGACTGGCACCAGTTTGGCCAGGGAATCTCTTCTCTGGGACCAGTGAGCTCTTAAGTGAAACTGTACGTCCCTCATCTGAAACCTGGACCCTGGGACTACTGCTGTGGACGCTGCCATGTGGCCCAGTAGCTGCAAAAACTCCCTTGCAGTCCTTGGTCTATTCAACTGAAATGACCCTGCTAACTGCTAGATGCTGTGCACCCTATCCTGTGGAAGGCCCTTCCCTGGCAGGTGTCCAATTCTGCACCAATGAAATCCAGAAGCTGTTCCGGATCCACTTTTTACTTCTGTACATTTGTCAGAAATCCTAGGGTATCTAGTGTGTGCCTTGTGAGAGCCAGAGTGTCCTTGGTATGCTATAGGGACTGACCCATGACTAGCCAGTCATTCAAGTACAGGAATACTGTCACGCCTTGCCTTCTTAAGTGTGCCACCACTAAAGCCAGGCACTTTGTGAATGCCCTGGGGGCTGAAGTCAGGTCGAAAGCATGGCTGAGAATTGGTAGTGACCTGAGGGGAACCTCAACCTTAAATATTTTCTGTGGCCTTGCCTTATTGATATGGGGAAGTAAGCATCCTTGAGGTCTAAGGATGCCAGCCAATCCCCTTTCTACAGTGTGGGGATTATCATGGCCAGAATGACCATTCTGAACTTTGGTTCTGAGACATGTTTGTTTAGGAGTCGCAGATCCAGGATGAGCCACCTGTCCCCATTTTTCTTTTGAGTGAGGAAGTATCTTGAGTAGAAGCCTTTCCCCCTCTGTAGCAGTGGTACAGGTTCCACTGCTGAGATGGTTAGCAGGTTTGCCACCTCTGCTTCCAGCAGGGTCTTGTCTGCAGAGGCTGCTAGGGCAAAATGCCTGGCTCTTAGTTTGGGGAGGGATTTGAAACTTAAAAGACATCCCTTGGCTCACAACCTCAAGACCCACTTGTATGTGGTAATGGCTTGCCATGCCTGGAGGAAGTGAGCCAGCCTGCCTCCTACAGATAGTGAGCAGGTGACCTGTACTGGTCCGTCAGGGATTCTGCTTTGTCTGGGCCTGAGCCTGAGGCATTTGTGCTTGTCTCCTCATGGCTCTCCTACCTCTAGCCCAAAGTTGCTGCTGGGCTGCTGATAGTTCGTAGTTGCCTGGGCCTGAAAGAATGGCCTGGAGTAGGATCAGCTACCCCTGCCTCCCCTGTATTGGGACCTATATGAAGTGGAGGGTCTCTCTTTGGCTGAATTACTCCAGTAAGTAGCATTATAGTCCTCCGCTTTTTTCATGTAGGCCTCAGTCATATCCCCAAAGAGGGAGTCACCCTCACAAGGGAAATCCATGGCCTTTGTCCGAGTGTCCTGGGTCAGGTTGGTAGTCCTGAGCCAGGCAAACCTCCTCATGGAGACAGTGAGTGCCATTAACCTTGCTGCTGTGTTGCTGGCATCCACAACCATGTGGAACTGGTACTTGATGGCATCCAGTGCTATCCTAACAGTTTCCTCTAGGTCCACTGCAGCCTCACCTGGGATCTTGTTTGTAAGTGTCAGTACTGTATTCCACAAGGCTTTCTGGTATTGTGCTGTGTAAGCCATGTAATTGGCTTGCCTCACAAGCAACGAAGCTGCCAGGTGCCCCCCCCCCCCATGGCATCTAGCTTTCTGGAGTCTTTATTAGGGGGGTGAGAGGACAGAGGGATTCTGGCCTCATCACAGGCTGCTGCCTGTACCACCCCTTCATGGGTCAGGATGGTCGAAAAGGAAAGCAGCAGTAGACTTATCCAGCTGGTACTTCTTATCTGTCTTTTTCTCAACCCCTAGAATAGTCATAGGGGTTTTAAGAATTCTCAGTACCTGCTTTCTGAGAGATCTGTGCATGGGTAGCAGCAATCTCTTTGTGGGGCTAACCCATCATTTCTAGGAAGTCTGCCTCTTCCTCAGTTTCTTGGATAGTGAGATTTAAGGTTTCTACCATTTGCTTTTTGAAAGCATAATGAGAGGAATAATCATCTGGACACCTAGGTAGGGAGCCAAACTCCTGTTCAGGGAACACACCTCAGGCTCTATAGGCTCTCCCTCCTGCATCTCATACATATAGGCAGGTTTCTGAACCGTTGGCACCTGGATAGGAACCAGTGGGGTTGGAGAAGGAGTTGGCACCACCGCCTGAAGTATCTCCAAGATCTGTAAAGTCTTAGCAATCTCCTCTGCTGAGGGCACAGCAGGTTTGTCTGCTGACAGCTCCTTAGCCTTCTTGTCCGGAAGTGCAGCCACACGCATTTCTTTTCATTTTTTCTTGCCTGGAACCAGCTCCCCTGCCAGTTCCACAGGTCTTTTAGCTTTAGAAGAGTCAGCTTTATCTGTGGATTTTGGATCCACTGACTCTATAGCCCCGTCTTTGTTTTTTGAATTAGCAAAGGAAGAGGTAGAAGGAGCTACCTCTTCTGAGGATTCTGAAGGATGAGCAGAAGTAGCCAGTTTTTCTAACTTTTGAGCCTTTTCTTAACTGTTTTGAGGCCAAAGATTTTACACACAGCACAGTTAGCAAATATATGGTTAGGACCCAAGCAAAATATACAAAGATTATGCCTATCAGCATTAGCAACTAGGTGACCACAACTTGTACACTGCTTAAAACCAGTAGATCCTGTTTTTTTCCTTCGGTTTCTGAACCTCTGACTTTGGTGTCAGAAAAAAACCTAAACCATTTTTCTTTTTTTGGTTGAGAGACCAATGATCGGTTCCCTGGAACCGATAGAATTTAAATAAAAGCAATCACGATCGCTTCCTGACAGAAAAAGGGAACTGAAAACCACTCGTTTCCTGACAGGAAAAGGGAAATGCTAAACTCTAAATTTTAAAACAAAATAACATATAAAGTAAGCGGAACTAAGGGAACTGTACAAATATAAAATTAACTTAATATTGTTACAGATAAACAGCTAAACCTAGCGGTTCCCCGCGGCTCCACGAAACTGGTAAGGAACCGAAAAAAATTCACAAACTAAACAAAAATAATTAAATAAAGGGGCAGCAAAATGAAATATAAAAGTAATTAGGCGGTACTTACCGTCTAAATTAAAGTTCTGCCAGAAAAGTTGAGGAGCGGTCTCAGAGATGACTTCACTGACAGGCAGAGTAAAGAATCTGAGGCACTAGAGTGCAGCAGTTACTAGAGGCAGCAGTTTGACATTGGCATGATCCAATTACATTTCCATAATCTGCATGGATTGTGAGAGAAAAGGCACTGCAGGGACCAAATAGTGCCGATCAGGGGAAGCAAGGGGTGGGTGGAAATGGGTGTAGAACAGGCAGAAGCATTAAATGAATACTTCTGCTCTGTATTTACCCAGGAGGAGGGTGCTCCATTACCAATGTGGACTGGGGGGGTGGGGAAGGGGTGACGGATGGGGAGATCACTGAGAGCAGAGTATTAGATGGTCTGAAGGCATTAAGGGTAGACAAGGCACCAGGTCCTGACGGCATTCATCCCAGGGTGTTGAGGGAGATGGCGGATGTGTTGGCCAGACCATTGGCGGACCTGTTCTAACACCTCCCTGGCACAAGATGTGTGCCGCAGGACTGGAGGATACCCCATGTGGTGCCCATCCACAAAAGTGGCCCAAGGGATGAGCCAGGAAACTACAGACCAGTTAGTCTCACTTTCATGGTGGGTAAACTTATGGAAGTGATCCTGAAGGAGAGACTGATGATCTTCCTCAAGGTAAGCGGCCTCCAGGAGGGGCAGCAGCATGGGTTTGTCTCAGGGAGATCCAATCAGATCAACTTAATAGAGTACTATGACTGGGTAACAAGAGATATGGATAGGGGCCATGCAGTGGATGTCCTGTATTTGAACTTCCGCAAGGCCTTTGATTCAGTGCCTCATGGGTGGCTGGGGGGCAGGGAGTACTGAGATCCGTGGGGGTGGAAGTGAAGATGGCTCACTGGATTGAGAACTGGCTGAAGACGAGGCAGCAATAGGTGGTGGTGGACTCTCAACCCCTAGGCCTGTGACAAGTGGGGTGCCGCAAGGCTCTGTGCTGTGTCCGTATTATTTGGGCTGTTCATATCAGATATCTCGCATGGGGTTAGAAAGAAGACCAGTCTGTTTGCAGATGATATCAAGATGGGAGCGGTAGTGGATGATGTAGAGGGGTGGAATGAGTTACAGGGGGACCTAACCAGACTGGAGGAGTGGTCGGCGAAGTGGCAACTGGGCTTCAATGCGAAAAAGTGTAAGGTTATGCACTTCAGGAAGGTCACTGAGGAAGAGAGGATCTGGGAGTGATAACAGAGAGCATGAACAACTCTGCCCAGTGCAGAAAGGCTGCAGCCATGGCTAACGATGCTGGGGTGTACTTCATGGCGAATCGCGTCCAGACATAAGGATGTGATCCTGCCTCTCTACAGATCCTTAGTCAGGCTGCACTTAAGAGTACTTTGTGCAGTTCTGGTGGCCGTATATGAAGAAGGATATTAGACTGCTAGAAGGGGTGCAGCGCAGGGTGACAAAAATGATACAGGGGATGGAAGGCAACCCCCAACAAGGACAGACTGAAGCTTCTGTGTTTGTACACCCTGGAGGAGAGGAGGGATATGATTGAGACATTCAAATATTTGAAGGGGTTCAACAAAACTGACACAAATGGGTTATTTAGGCTAAGGAAGGGAAGGGACACTTGAGGACATGGGCTAAGATTGGAGGGGAGCAGATATAGGAAAGAGAGACGAGGAAGCATTATTTCACAGAAAAGGTGGTGTCGAAATGGAATATTCTACTGGAGGTGGTATCATGTAGGACGGTGGGTACTTTCAAAAGAGCGTGGACAGGGCACGGGGGAGTCTGGGTAAATAGTAAATGAGAAATATGCGGAGGGAGAGGGAAGGGCAGCTGTGACCTAGTGGTGCTAGCTACGTACTTGAACAGACTTGATAGACCATAAGGCCGGTTTCTGCTGGTAGATTTGTATGTATGTATACATAAATTCTATCTCTCTGTGGCAATACAACGCTGGAGGCTGACTGTATTATTTAATCATAATGAGTGATTCCTGGGGTTAGTACACGAAATGTCTTGGTATCACTGGATGCCGAGAAAGAGTCTGATAGGGCAGAGTGGGGGTTGCTCTTTCATGCTCTGCAAGCTTTTGACACAGGGGGGACCTTCACCTGCTGGGCAAACTTCAAGACTCCCTTGAAGACTTGTGAGAGTCAAGGTGTTAGGGGTTATGTTGTGCCACTCAGCCTGCTACAATTGGCAAGGATGTTCTAATAAATTGATTTTGTGACTTTACTTTCTGGTCCTTAGATTTCCTTTGAGTGCCATTGTATTTCTTGGAGTTTGTGCACATGTGAGAGGTAAACCGCCTCTGAAGGTGTACAGCATAACACTACCGAGTCAACAGCCTTTGCCTCGAGGAGAGGCACCTGTCAGGGCTGCCAGCTTTCCAGACTCCTATTCGTTCTAGCCTTGGAGCTCCTACTTCAGGCCATATGGCTCCAAAGCACCACACACAGGGCACAACTCAGGGGGCAAGCATAAGGTACTAGCATACACCAATGATATTCTCTTACCTGGGACTTTTGATACCCAGGAGCCTCCCCTATATCTCCCCATCCCCCTGCCTACATAATACGACGCTGGGTCCCTCCCATGCCAGATCAGATCAAAATGGGTGTCAACTTCACCTGCAAATTTGGAGAGCTGAGTAAGTGGAATCTGTCACTCCTATATGTGGAATGGACCAAGATCTGATGAGGTGGAGCAAGCTGCACCTGACGCATTGGGGGAAGGCACACACCTATAAGATGGTGGCATCCCCAAGGATTCTTCACATTGTTAGCAGCCTACTCAAAAATTTCCCAAGACCTGTTTGAAGCCGCCCATAAGAGGATGCTTTCCATCCTCTGGGGCACGAGCCCCAGAAGGTTGAGCATTTGCGAACTCACACAAGCTGTCCACAGAGGTGGCCTCTTTCTCTTAGACTATAGTCGGAAGCATGAGGCCCAAATGCCGCAACAAATGGCCCAGAAAGCCAACACAGGCTCTTCTCAATACACCCCAAAGTGGGCAGACTACAAAGAAGTGCTTCTGGGGACGACCTTGGATAATTCCATAAGATTCGAGGACTAACCCAAAGCCCTGAAGCTCCACTCAACCCCCAAGAGCACAGAATATGCATGGAGACAATGGGCGAAGCTCGCTAAGTGACTGCCTGTGCACTCTCCCCAGTTTCCCACTATGGAGAAACAAATCCCTCACTACAGAAGGTAGGCCCATTTACTGGGGTAGCTGGGCAGCCAAAGGAATACAGTGCCTCAGCCAAATGCTAGATAAAGAATACAGGCCACCTCAAGTTATGGTCTTACAGAACTGCAGTACTGGCAATACCTCCAGCTGAGACATACTTCTGCACGGCCCCCAGAGATACCCGCAACCACTTCACATAATTTAAAGTACTGCACCAGTGGCATAGGATCCCACAGAAGTTACACAGATGGAATCTGGTGGACAGGGATGCATGCTGGCAATGTGGAGAAATTGCAGGGATGACCACCCACCTTTAGTAGGCTTGCCCTGCCCGAGACTACAGCACTATCGGCAAGAAGTGCAGGAAATATGGAGGGTAATCTTGGGCTCCCCACTGGTCCTAACACCACTGACAGTGATGCTAGAGTACCAACACAGTGTGCTCCTCCCCCCAGGAAACACCATACCCAAGTGGATCCTACAGGCTCTAGTAATGGCAAAGCACATAATCTTAAGGCACTGGAGAGAGCAAAAACCTCCAGACTTAGTAGAATGGCTTACTGCTTTGAGAAGGTACACTACTCCATCATCAATGGTATAAGCAAGTACCAGTCCAGGTGGGGACCCTACCACTCGTCACTATACTGCAAAATACCGGAGGGATATTCTATGCCAGGGTACCCAAGAGGCAAACCCTGTGCAATATTCGCTCAAAAGTGGAGGGCCTCTCTCACCACCACCCCTCCACCACTTAGCAGAGAACAGCAGGGCATTGCTAAGGAGACACCACCAGTGAGGGACAAAATAGGGTAATGCACTCCCTGGACACTAATACACAGGTATCAAGTGCACACAATGCATAAATGCCCTCCTCCATCTTTAACTGGACCAACCCCACAAGTTATGGCCTGTTCTTTATGATTTCTTCTTCTCATCATGACGCTGTACTGTTTTCTCAACAAGTTTTATTACCGTTGTACTTCCAAGGGGATTATTTACAATCTCCGGCCAGGGATGCAGCACATCATTTATTGTATGTTGTACAATGTATTGAACTTTTACACCTACAAACTTCAATAAAATATGGATTACAAAAAAAGAACTAATGTTGGTGCGGGAGCCGGCAATGGTCATTGGCTAGAGAGTGACACCAGGTAGGGGTGGGCAGGCCCTGTGCCAGTAGCTGATGCTGGCCCTCTGGCCAAAGCTTTGCTCCTGCAGGGTCCTAGTGCCTTCAGTCCAGACCCATAAGTGGGAATCAATGGTGAAGACTGATTTCTGGAAGACCAGTGAGTGCGCCCCACTCATAACAGTAATTTCCTATTTAACTGCAGAATTAAAATCTGGTCTCCAGAGCCAGAGAAGCTTGGAGACTGCTCCAAACCCAAATAAATATTCAATGAGTTATTCTGCTTTTGCCCCAATGAGCTCTATTCTTTGTCCAGTAATAAGGATTTTTTAACAAAACAGTATTTTAGATTGCAATATCAGTTAGTGGTACTTATTTTTACAATAAGCTATTCAAAAATCTGGCTTTAGAGAAGGGTAAAGGAAAGGCTGCTGTTTACACCGATGCTAAAACTGCATTTATGTAATTAATATAAATGCAGTTTTGTAGCATTTGAAACATGTAAACATCAGCCTTCCCATTTCAAAAATCCTGCTCTGCTCCCCTAAAATGGCCACCAAAGGTGATGTGTGATGTCATAGGAGTGAGAGGCAGACAGTTACATTGCTCTGTGTAGTGCCAACTAGTTTATTTTATTTCCCTTGCTTTAGTGTTGTCTCACGAAAATGACCAAACCCGTAACTCAACATGTGTATTATTTTGATCAATACACATGCCAGGCTATGGTTTTGTTGGTTTTCTTTATTTAAACATGCTGAAAGTGAGTTTTAATCTGACAACTTTTCTATGCAAACAGCAGTACAGTAAAACTTTTTAGAGTGGGTGAGCGAGTGATCAGGCTGACTGGGGGGGGGGGTCAAATAAGGAAAACTTGATTCTGTGTGGTTTTATTTCTTAAAGTGTAACAGCATACTTAAAACCTAAGAAAGCAACAGCTTTGGCACTGGACCAGACCCGCACTTCAACATAACTACTTGACCACCAGGTATCTGAAACGTTTTACTGGACTGATGTTTACATAGAAAAGATGTCAGATTAAAACTCAATTTCGGCATGTTTAAATAAACAAAATCAACAAAACCATAGCCTGACATGTGTATTACTCAAAATAATACATGTTAAAGTAATGGTTTTGGTCATTTTTGTTGTGAGACAACACTAAAGCAAGGGAAATAAAATGAACTAGTTGGCACTAAAGAAAGCAATGTAGCTGTCTGCCTTTCGCTCCTATGACATCACACAGCACCTTCGGCAGCCTTTTTAAGGAGCAGACAGAGCGGGATGTTTGAAATGGGAAGGCTGATGTTTACATTTTCCAAATGCTATTAAACTGCATTTATGTTAATTACATAAATGCAGTTTAAGTATCAATGTAAACAGCTGCCTTTCCTCTGCCTTTCTCTGAAGCCAGATTTTTGAATAGCTTATTATAAAAATAGGGGGTTTAGTTGTCCCTACTAAACATTAACCAAAATACTATTCCGCTGTAAAGCCAGTTTGTTAATACATTGTCACATTCATAACACTATGAAAAGAAAATCAGATCTCCGAACATGTTACACAATGTTAATATTTCATCAAATTACCATGAACAATTTATGACTTTTGATCTTTATATATTTGGCATTAAAATTGTACAGTATAAATCACATAATTATAAAAAATATTTCAAAAGGTGCTTGATTTTCTAGCTCACACTAAAGAGAAATGAAATGTAACATTTCAGTGTTCCGAAATTATAACATAACTGGACAAAGGAGTAAAATACCAGTAGTTTATTGCTGTAGTATGTTTGCTTCTCAATAGAATGCAGCTATTGTTTTACAAGTAGTCTCAGGGTGCCACCTGCTGGTTGACAGCTGTGCAAAACATTCAAACTTCATTTTTTGCCTCACTTTTTCAAATGCCATTTTACAGTGGGTGTGCACAGCAACACAACAGTACCTACAGAAACATGTTTTGAATATTCCCAGACACTTTGGAAACTGAAGTGAATTGTCTGTATACAGAATGCATGAAATGATGCTTGATAAGCAGTGCACATTCATATTATCTCTGGTTGGAAATACTCTGTCCTGAAACAAAAATTAAACATTTCCCCTATCCCACTGTAATTTTCTATCAACATTAGGCATAGGAAAAAGGCTCGAGTCCTCACAATTAAATACAGTAAAACGGAGACTATGTCACTGTCATAAAATATACAATGTCCCTATTTTAATTTATTAAGGTCACCATTATGAACATGGGACTAAGACTCAGAATACACCTGTTGACCAAAAATGGCATCTTTTTGTAAGAACGTAACTGCTACCTTAGATCATTTTTTGGTGGGAGCCAGCTTCCTTTTTCTTAAGCCTATTCACCTCACCATCACAATAATTTACAAAGTTCTTCAGATAAGAACAGCCTAGCTTGCACTTAACCAATGTCTGAATTTCAGTATATATATATTCTGTGGCTAAATAAATATGCTAAGCTATCTCCCCATAAGAAAGTTCTGATGTTAGGAAGAATTGGAGGAAGCTTGTGCATCTGTGGGCTCAGAATATGACTTCTCGTTGACTGCAGTGGATTCTGCTGCTTTATCAACAGCTACTGTCTTGGCAATGGGTGCTGTATCTAAAATTAGGGCGGGTGCTTGTTCTGTGCAATCCAGATGAATACCCCCTGCTTGTGCTATAGATGGAGAAGCCGCTGAGACCCCTGGAACCAAAGGGAACGGTGAGGGAACTGTGGTGGGCATCGGCAGAGATGTTATTCCAGAAAGATTAAGTGGTGGAAATGGAGTAACTGTTGGCAAACCTAGAAACAAAACACAAAAAAAAAAGAAAATTCTTGAATTCAGTATTCACTACTTAAGTTCAGGCTATAGACTTTTATTCTCCTTTGCCCCACCTAATTTTCCCAATAAGGTATGAGTGTCTGTGTGTGTGTGTGCAGAAAGAACAGGTTACTCACCTGTAACAGTAGTTCTAAGAGTGTTATATGTTGTTCATCCACACTCATTGGCATGTCCCCTTCCACTTTAAATTGGACCGGAAGTCTCCAAGCTGTCTTCTCCCACCACCCAGGTGGTATATACCTCAGCTCCACCCCATGACACCAGATCTTAACCTGCTGGAAGCCAGGTGTCGTGCATCCGCAGCTGGGGAGGTCGGGTGGGTCCGTGTGGATAAACAACATATACCACTCCTACAACTACTGTTACAGGTGAGTAACCTGTTCTTCTATGAGCGTGGATATGTTGTTCATCCACACTCATTGGAAGACTCCTAGCAGTTCTCTGGGAGGAGGGAGGCAAGGCGCACAACCCCTACTTAGGGAACAGAGATTGGAGAACTGAGGCCCCAAAACCAGCATCCTGGAGTGATTCAAGGTCATTGTGGTAACGGGTGACGAAAGTGTTTGCTGACTTCCAGGTAGCAGCCCGGCAGATTTCCTGGATAGGGATGTTCCTGGAAGCAGCCACTTATGCAACAGTATGGCGGGTAGAATGAGCTCTCATCCCTCTGGGAGGTTCCTTGCCTGCCAACTCGTAGCACAGACCTATGCATGATGTAATCCACCTTGCAATGGTCCATTTTGCTGCAGGTCTGCCAGAAGTGGCTTCAGCGTAGGTGACAAACAGCTGGCGAACCTCTCCCCGAATTTCCGCCGTCCTCTCCTTGTAATAGGAAAGAGCACATCTCGGGTCCAAAGTCTGGAGCCTGTACTCAGCCTACGAGGTGTGATTAGGGTAGTATACCAGCAGAGTCAACACCTGGTTAAGGTGAAACTGACACCACATTTGGAAGGAATTTCAGGTGGGGGCGTAGGACAAATTTGTCCCTGTGGAAGACCACATAAGGGGAGTCCACCAAAAGCACCTGGAGCTCCCCTGTCCTTGAGAGAGACCAAAGATAGTCATGAAAGTTAAACCACTGGACAGGACAAAGGGTCCAGGCCCTTGCCCTGACACCAAAAGGAAAACCGTTTCCATCTGAAAGCATAACATTTCCTGGTTGATTCCTTACTGGATGCCTCCACCACGGTGTAGACATCTTCAGAAAGACCCAAAGCCTGGAACTCTAGCCGCTCAGGTACCAGGCTGTGAGGTGCAGGGATTGAAGGTCTGGATGGAATACCTTCTGATTGAGAGAGATCAGGTCCGGGCATGTGCAAAGCCGCTCCAGGTGGCTGCAGCTGAGGCTGAGGAGATCTGGATACCAGAACCGACGCGGCCAGTCTGGGGCTACTAGGATCACCTTCGCCTTGTCCCTCCTCACCTTGAGGAGCACCTTGTGGATCAATGGAAATGGAGGGAAGGCATAGAGGAGGCCTGGGGTCCTCGGCCTCGAGAAGGCATCCCCCTGCAACGAGCCCTGCTGAGGGGGGTGAGCATGAAACACCCTCAGCTTTTTGTTTTCCCTGGAGGCAAACAACTCCACCATCGGTTTGCTCCAATGGGAGAACACAGTGTAAGCTACCTCCGGATGGAGAAACCACTTGTGGGATGTCTGGCCTAAGCGGCTGAGAGCATCTGCTAGATGATTTGAGGCTCCTGCCACAATCAATCAATCAAAATCTTGATCCAGGGGAACAACATTGAGCAGAGCTCTTTTACAAGATGGACCTGGTTAGAACAAGGTCAGGGTACAGTAAGGCAACATACATATTATACATACATACACATATGTGTGTGTATATACTGTATATATATATATATATATATACATACATACACACACACACACATACATACATCATATATACAGTATGTGTATATATATATATATATATACACACACACATACACACAAATTGTCGCAAATGAATACTAAGAGGTTCTAATAACAAGGAAAAAAAGAAAAAAAAAAAAAAGGGAGCAAGAAACCATAACAGAGGAGAATCCAATTACAAAAATTCAGACACACCATTAAAATATTAAATACATAAATACAGTTACTTATAGTCCATATACAATGTAGAGTAATACCAATGAGTCCACTTGCCAGGGACAATCATAAATCTAGCCATGAAGAGGCCATGACAAGAACAGCCAGCTATTGGTAGACGGGGGCACCAGGAGGGGAGTATAATGTGTAAGAGAGGGACTTCAAGGTAAGGAGGGTAACTCCCATAAATAGGGATATCAAAAAGAGGCAGTGGCAGGGGCTCACGGGGGTACTAATGATGTTTGATCATATGAATCTACCCTGTAAGGGGGTTGGTGAAGAGAAAGCTCGAAGTGAGCCGAGAAGAGAAATGGAGACGACACATGTGGAACAGGTTAACATCACAACAAATTAAAGTCATGGAAAACAATTGCACTGTTCGTTTCTGAGATGGGAGTATAAATACTTGAAGGTAGAGATGCTGACGGATGTCCTTAATTTTAGCATTTTTTGCAGTTTGTTCCACAGGGAGGGCAGTGCAAAGCTTATAGCAGCCCGGCCAAAGCGAGAGTTGGCTTTGGGAACTTTCAGTAAGATAGCTGTGCAACTTCTCAGGGCATATTTGCCTATAGAGTTTAGAGGAAGACCGTCTGTAATATATTGGGGATGTTTTTTAGAGATCGCTCTCAGGGTCCATAAGGCTGCATTTCTACCGTGCCTGTATTGAAGAGAAGTCCACCCCACTGCTTGATATAAGGAGCACTGATGTGAAGAGTAACGGAAGACCTGTGATGAACCTCAAGGCTCTATGATAGAGCGTGTCAAGTTTGGTGAGGTAGGAGGTAGGACATTGACTATACAGGAGGTCAGCATAGTCTACCAATGAGAGAAAAGTTGCTTGGACCAGCTGCAGTTTAACATCTCTAGTTAAGAAGTGGGCTATCCTAAAGAAAAGGCAGAGTCTCGCAGTTTTTTTGAGTAGTTCTTCAATGTACTCTGTAAATGAAAGCCTATGGGCCAGTCATACTCCCAGATATTTGAATTTTGAGACGAATTCCAACTTTTCACTTAGAATTGTAGTAATCTGTGGCACAGGTTCCAATAAGGCCAACTTTGCCACTTGAACAGAAGGAGAAAAAAGCATTGCTTTTGTTTTCTTGGCATCAAGTAATAGTTTTTTATTTAGAAGTCGGTATTGCAACAGGTTGAATTCAGACTGAAGGTCGTTACATGCAGCTTGTAATGATGGGCAGCTCACGTAAAGAACTGTATCATTTGCAAACAGACGGATGTTGGCCTTGGTTATGCTTTCATCAATGTTATTGATGTAGATTGCGAATAAGACGGGGCCTAAGATAGAACTCTGAGGGACACCTCTTAAGAGAGGTTTGAGAGTTGAGAGATTCCTTCAGCTTTGACCAGCCGGAAGCGGTCAGAGAGGTAGTTGTTGAATCACTGCAAGGATAATGGGTCCACACCTAATGAGGTCAGCGAAGACAGTAGCAGAGAATGGTCGACGGTGTTGAAGGCCTTACTTAGGTCCCAGAACACAGTACACGTATAATTTCTATTATCAAGCTCTCTTTGCCAATCATTAGTCACTTTGGCAAGTGCTGTGATAGTGTTATGTTTTGCTCTGAAACCTGATTGGACAGGGTTTAACAGGTTCTTAGTTTCTAGGTAATGCCTCAGTTGGTTGCTTATGATTTTTTCCAGTAGTTTCGACAGGACAAGGAGAACTGAGATCGGTCTGTAATTATTTAGATCACAGGGGTTCCCGGACTTGAACAGGGGTATGATATGTGCCGTTTTCCAGATTGAAGGAATTAATCCTTGGTTCAGTGATAGGTTAAATAAGTGGGTTATGGGCACAGCCAGCAGATGAATGGCCACCTTCAAAAAATACGGGGCCAGGGTATCTGCACCAGCATATATTTTTACATCCAATTTCAGCAACAGGTCTTTGACCTCTTTCAGAGTAGTAGGATTCAAGGAGAAGACTGAGTCGGTGACACTAGGTTCAGCATCTTGATTATCCACCTGAAAGTGTATCAAATTTGCAGGGGAATTGTCGAATGCTTAGCCTGCAGTAGCAAAATGATTACTGAAAGCATTCAAAATATCCAATCTATCACTGATAGTATTGCTATCAAAAGAGATCTTGTTAGGTAATGAGACACCGGGTGTGTGACCGGACAAATCCTTAATGGTTTTCCAAAATTTTGTTGGATTCTTGGAAGCAGAGACAAATTCAGAATGATAAGTGGCTTTTGTGTCTCTAACCATTCTAGTGCATGAGTTTCTTGCCCTCTTGAACTGACACCAGTCCGTAGAAGCCTGGGTTCTGCATGCTTTTTTACATAGGTTGTCTCTCTCAATCAATGCAGATTTTAATTCTGGTGTGAACCACCAATATGCATTCTTTGCTATGCGCACCTTGACTATAGGGGCATATTAATTTAGGGCTTCTAGGATAATTTTGCTGAATATGTCAAAGGTTGATTGCACTTTTTTGCCAGGTAGAATTCTTGCCAACGCAGAGAGTGTTTTAGTTCGTTAACGTAGGTAGAAAGGTTAAAGTTCCATCTAGATCTCTTAGCAGTTAACTTTGGTGTAGCAGCTGGTTTAATTGATCTTATACAGGCGATAAAGGAATGATCACTGAAATCATTGAAGAAGGTACCAGCATAAGAAAAAAGATGTGGTTTATTCACTAAGATAACATCTAGCAGGGAGCGGTTATCCATATTTTTTTTTATTAATTCGCGTTGGTTCATCAATGAGTTGTGTTAATCCATGAGTATCACAGAAGGCTATGAGAGGTGAGGCGGTCTTGGATAGCCAGTCTAAATTAAGATCCCCAAGAATAATTGCTTCCGAGGATTGTTGTTCGAGGATGTTGCTTAGATGAGTTAACAGTTGTAGATCCGCAGAAGGGGGTCTATAACACCCTATAACACATAACGATGAAGTATGCGAGATTGCAACCTTAAGTGACAGGCACTCATAAGCATTTGCGACTGATGATGAATTCAGACAGGAAGCTGTATATTTATCCTTGATGTAGATGGCCACCCCTCCACCCCTGGACTGCCTATCTACTCTAAATAGTAAATAGTTTGGGATGTTGACCTCTCTATCAGATGTGGCTGGTCTAAGCCAGGTTTCAGAAATCACTAGGATGGGGGGCGCTGATGAGCAGCAACCAGTAAAGACGTGGGCTCCTGCAGCTCCCGACCCTGCTGAAAATAAACGGTAAAATCCAATAAAATCTGAACCTAAAACAATGCTAAAAATGACTGTTTTTATTTAGAATGTACAATGGGGAGTTTCTGGTATCAAATCTAGGGAGAGGACAGCGATCAGCTGGGAAAGTTCAAGAAAAGCAAGCGGCGGCAAAATCCTCGGATGTGCAAGGCCCCGTCTCGCTGTCAGCAGCTGAGATGGCGGCTTTAGGCCGCGAAGTCTCGGAGCAGGTTTTGGAGGCTCTAGAGGGGAAATGGTGCAAACTAGAGATAAAAATAGATGCTCGCCTACAAGGTATGCTGGAGCAGATGGCAATGCAGGCAAATAGAGCAACAGAGGTGGAGGAGCGAATTTCTAAGATTGAGGACACTAAGGATCCCTTGGTGGCTCGTGTAACAAAATTAGAGAAGGAGCGTGCCGAACTGACAGATCAATATGATTATCAAGAAAATTATCATTGCCGCTTAAATCTGCGGCTCAGAGGGCTTTCGGAGGGGAAGGAGGGCCCAGATGAAAAAATTACTCACCTTAGTAATGTTGTTTCTTCTAATGGAGTCTTGCTATATTCTGACATATGCAGTGAGTCCCAACCTTCGAACTGTCCTGGAGATGAAAGAGTTAACTTTCCATACCAGGCATGGAACGCTGAGCTCGAGCTCGGTTGAGACTCTGTCTGTTGTTCTTCAAACTCAAACCGTCAGATCTTTATGAACTAAACTCACTAAGGTCCTGTCTGGAAGCTGTAAACCTACACTAGCCAACTGGCTACTAAACATAAGAACACATTTTTTGGTCCCAACACAAAGACTCAAGTCAGGAGATTCAAAAATGAAAACACAACACCCACTCACCCCAAAAAGAAGGGGTGAAACAAAAAGGGTGGGCACCTACTAAGTGCCAACACTGCACTGCCCACCCACATCCCAAAAACAGAGGTTCTGAGGGGGTCAGAATATAGCAAGACTCCATTAGAAGAAACAACATTACTAAGGTGAGTAATTTTTTCTTCAAACAACATGAAGTCTTGCTATATTCTGACATATGCAGACTACAAAGCAGTACCTCCATGGAGGAGGGCAGAACCTACTTAGGAAATAGGCTCTGAAGCACAGCTGTGCCAAACCGGTATCACTCCTAGCCTGGATGTCCAGGGAGTAATGCTTGGTAAAAGTGTGAACTGTTTTCCAGGTAGCTGCTTGACATATCTCTAGAATAGGGATGTCCCTGGCTAAGCAGCTGTACCTCTGGTAGAGTGAGCCCTCAGGCCTGAGGGAGGAACCTTACCCAGTTTTCCATAGCAAAATTGGATACAGGAGACAATCCACCTGGCAACGGATCTTTTAGTGGCAGGTTTCCCTTTACCAACCTCACCATAAGTGAGGAACAGTTGGAGGGAGTCAAACCTGTGACTCTTGGTACGCTCTACGTAGTAACTAAGGCTCTTTTGACATCTAAACTGTGCAGTCTCCTCTCACCAGAGGAGGAATGGTCAGTGAAGTACACAGGAAGAGACACAGATTGATTAAGGTGGAAATCTGAAACCACCTTAGGCAAGAACTTCCTGTTAGTCCTGAGGACCACCTTATCTCTATGAAAGGAGAAAAAAAATCAGGCTCCACTGACAAAGCTTGTAATTCACTTATGCGTCTGGCAGAAGTGATGGCTACCAGAAACACAGTCTTCCAAGTCAAGTACTTAAGCTCCGCTGAAGACAAAGGCTCAAAAGGGGGTTGCATAAGCTGAGCAATGCAAACATTGAGGTCCCAGGTATGAAGCAATCCCTTGAAAAACTTGGAGAAAACAGGGTGAGCTGAGAGAGAACACGGCTTACCTGATGAAATAAAAGCAGACACAGCTGCCAGATGCACTTTCAGTGTAGCTGGTCTGAGTCCCAAGCTATTTAAGTGAACCATATAATCAAGGACTGTGGGCAGATCAGCAGATTCTGGGGAAATATGCTTTCAGAGCACCATATGGAAAATCTTTTCCATTTAGAATTATAAGTAGCCCTGGTGGAAGGTTTCTGAAGCCTTCAGGATATCCATTACACCCTGGAGAGGTGTAGTCAGCAAACTCTAACTCTTCAAGAACCAGGCCTTGAGATTGAGAGATTTGAGATTCGGGCACCAAACCCTCCCTGAGCACAGGTTAACAGGTTGTGATTCCTGGGAAGACACAGAGGAAGATGGACTGCTAAGGACAGTAGGAGTGGATACCAGGGCTGTCTGGCCCAGTCTGGAGCAATCAGGATCATCTTGCAGGGCTGAGATCTGATTTTGACTAGCACTTTGAACAGGAGAGGGAAGGGGGGAAAAGCATAGAGAAACTTCCCTTCCCAATTGAGAGCTAAGGCATCCAGGGGGACTGAGCCCAACACTGGGGGTCTGCAGCAAAAAAGGGGGAGGAGTTGATTGTCTGGGGCTGCAAAAAGATCTATCTGCGGGGTGCCCCATCTGGAAAAAATCACTTCCAAGACCAGGGATCCAGTGACCATTCGTGATGGCCTGGGAAATCCCGCTGAGAGCATCTGCCAGGACATTGTCCTTTCCTGGTAGGTGAACTGCCGTGAGGGAGGTGTTCAGGAGGCCAGAGACCACAACTCACTGCTTCGTGCACAAGCACGAGACCCAGTGCCTCCTTGCCTGTTGATGTACCACATTGTGGTGGTGTTGTCTGTTCTGACTTGTACAACTTTGTTCTGAACAGATTTGGAAAAAGCTTGAAGTGCTAGAAACACTGCTCTGAGCTCCAACAGATTGATAAGGAGCAGAGATTCCTGAGGGGACCACAACCCCTGGGTGGCAAGGTCGCCCATGTGAGCCCCCCACCCCAAGAGGGAGGCATCTGTAGTAAGGATTAAAGAGTGAGACTGGGTGACAAAGGGAACCCCTTGTCTCAAATTGTTCTGATCCTGCCACCACTGTAGGGCCTGGATCAGGGTTGTGATTACTGGATCAGTTTGGTCAGAGGGTCCTTCCTTTGAGACCAAAGGCTCTCAAATGGAACTGAATGACCCTCATCTGAAATCTTGCTCCTGCACTACTGCTGTAGAAGCAGCCATGTGCCCCAGGAGCTGTAGAAAATGCCTTGCTGGTCGAGACACCTGCAGGGTGAATGAGGAGGCCAGAGAGACTAGGGTCCTTGCCCTTTCCAGGGGAAGGAAGGCTCTGGCCTTCCCTGTGTCTAGCTCTGCGCCTATGAAGGTGAGGAGCTGGACAGGCTCTAGAACTGACTTTGAAAGGTTTAGGAGGAAACCCAAAGAAGTGAGCAGTTGCAGAGCTATCTGTAAGTGTAACTTGACTTGGTCTGGAGACTGGCCTACTATGAGCCAGTCGTCCAGGTAAGGGAAGATGGCAATTTTTTGCCTTCTTAGGGAAGCAACTGCTACTGCCAGGCATTTTGTGAATACCCTTGGAGCAGAGGTGAGGCCAAAGGGCATTGCTCTGAACTGGTAATGGCCTGAGGCAGCTCGAACCTGAGGTACTTTCGATGGGAGCTTCTGATGAGACTATGGAAGTAGGCATCCTTGAGGTCCAGGAACACTAGCCAGTCCCCTGGCCTTAGAGAGGGTAGAATAATTCCCAGAGTCACCATTTTGAATTTTGGTTTTAAAGGGTGCTTGTTTAGGTATCTGAGATCCAGGATGGGCCGCCATTCTCCTGTCTTTTTTGGGGTAAGGAAGTACCTGGAATACAATCCTTTGCCCTGGTGTAGGGTTGGAACCCTTTCCACAGCTCTGAGAGCTAGGAGGAAGAGACCTCTGCCTCTAAGCAAGTGCCTCTGATGGATTTGCAGGTGGAAAGGATCTGGTTCTCATCTTTGAAAACTTTTGAAGCTGAGAACCAGTTCCTGGCTTACTACTTTCAGGACCCATTTGTCTGATGTCAGAGACCCAGTCCTGGACAAAGTAGCCAGCCTGCCCCCTACAGGTAGCTGAGAATGGCCCTGGCAATCCCATCAGGGTGCCTGCTTGGCAGGGGCTTTGGGCTGAGGGGTGGAAGCAGGCCTGCTTGCCTGCCTGCCTCCTTCTAAAGAACCCCTCTGGGCATAAGCAGAAGAGGAGGCTGGGCTTGGTAAAAGGCCTATGAAAAGGCCTGCCCTGCCCCTGGGAAGCTGCCTTGAGGAGCTGCCTGCCTTTCCTTGGCCTGTGCACTCCTATAGGTGGTCCTATACTCGTCCATTTCTTTATGTAATTCTCTGTCTGCTCTCCAAACAGGGAATTACCCACAACAGGAAAATCCATGGCCTTAGTCTGGGTATCCTATGACAGGCTAGTACATCTGAGCCAAGCCATTCTTCGAAGTGCCACAGATGTAGCCATGACTCTTGATGACATCATTTGAGTCCACTGCAGCACGGAACTGCACCTTGGATGCCTCAATACCATCAGCAGCCACCTGCTCCAGCTCCTTGGCAAGCTGGCCAGGGACCTGTTTTGCTAGAGCCATGACAGTGTCCTATCTGGATTTCTGATATCTAGCAACATAAGTCATATAATTTGCCTGTCTGAGTCCCAAGGATGCTGCCATGTACTGTTTCTTTGCCATGGCATCAATCCTCCTGGAGTCCTTGTCTGGGGGGTGTGAAGCCAAGGGAATGTTTGCCTTGTCACAGGCTGCAGCCTGCACTACTCCAACATGGCTGCATTGTTGTGTAAGGAACTCCATATCAGAGCCTGACAATGTATACCTCTTGTCCATTCTCTTATCCACAGGAGGTATAGTGTGAGGAGTTTTTAGAATTTTAAATGTCTGTTTCCCAAAAGATTTATGCAAGGGAATAGACAGTCTCCTAGACTCTGGGATATCCATCATTTCCACATAGTCAGGCTCCTCTTGGTCATCCACAGCTTCTTCCATAGGAAGCTGGAGGGTTTCAGCCACTTTTTTATGAAACATAAAATGAGAAAGGGACTTGGAAAGCCTAGGAGGAGACACTCCTGAAGGTCTGTCTGGGGAGATGTCCGGGTCAATGGGCACATCCAGACTTTCAAATCCACATTCACTCTCCTCATACTCCTCTTCCCCCTCTTCCGATTCATAAAATTCCTCTAAATCATATTCTTAAACCAGTGGAACCGGCCGAACCAAGCGCCTACCTGACGGTGCCGGTTCGGTCGGAACCGGGGAAAGCGACTGGACAATTTTGATCGCTTTGGCTATTTCTTCAGCAGTTGGAGAGGAAAGTTTTGACTCCACACCAGCTGATTTTCTAGTCCTTTTTGCTGAGGAGTCTGTTCTCTTTTTGCCCAAAGAAGTTTCGCCCTGGTCAGAGGGCACTCCTTCTGGTTCGGTTTGAACCGAACCGGGCTGGCCATCCGTTCAGCGGACTTTTGGCCTCCTTTCCTGAGCCTACCAACTCTCTTCTCCAGGGTAGCTGCAGGAAAACTTTACAAATCTGGCAGTCTGCATTGAGGTGGTCAAACCCCAGACAGTAAACACAGGTGGTGTGGGGATCAGCCTTGGCAAAGACTTCCCCACACACACTACAGTGTTGAAACCCAGTGGGCCCGGTTTTTCTTTTGGGTTTCTCAGACATAGTGCCAGTCCTATCCAAACTTACCAGTTTATGGCAATCCGCCAGGTAAGACCCTCTTATCGGTTCCCAACCGTGTCACGGGTCGTGGAAAAAACTGTAATAAAATCCGTTTTTTTTTAGAACCGATGAGAACCGGCAACCACACTCTAAATCACAGATTAAGATTTTTTAAACAACTTGATCGGTTCAAACCGAACCGATAAACCATTTACAAGTTCCACACAGAATAGAATTAATGTAAAACCTATCTAGTACTCACAATTACCACAGACAGAGACTGAACCGAAGGTCATGGGTTTAAATTCACGAAACCGAGAAAAACGGTACTTTTAACTGACAAAATGAACTGAGCAGAAGGAGAAATTCGGAGCGACTGTTCCAGTGAGGCGAGTAAGAATCTGACGGTTTGAGTTTGAAGAACAACAGACAGAGTCTCAACCGAGCTCGAGCTCAGCGGCCCATGCCTGGCATGGAAAGTTAACTCTTTCATCTCCGGGCAGTTCAAGGTTGGACTCACTGCATATGTCAGAATATAGCAAGACTTCATGTTGTTTGAAATTCTCACTTTTGTGCAGAGAAGCTCCCAGTTGCTGGGCATGAAGGTTAAGGGGAGACTTAAGCTGGAGGCGGCGCATGGGGCTGTGGCACACAGATCGTGGCGGGGAACCCTGAGGCAGATAATATTTGGGTTCATCACTACCAGGACTGGGAGCAGGCGCTGCATACCACAACATAGGAGAGTTCAAATATGAGGGAGACCGACTCTGTCTGCTACAAGACTACTCTAATAGAGTTCTGAAAAAAGGAGAGCATTTAACCCAATGTTAACTCAACTAAGGGCCCTCAAAGTGGACTGTTTCTTGCTTTACCCTGCGATTTTAAAAATAAAGCATGCAGGTGCTAGGTACACATTTTGGGAGCCGGAGAGAGCTGCTGCATTCGTGAAGGATCTCAAGAAAAAAGTGGGCTAAGGGTACTGTCTGGTCGGAAAGTGCATGAATGACACACCGAGCGAAGTTTGGGCTGTGCAAGTGATCTCGAAGGATAAAATGCAGAGACTTGCTAGTTAAGAACTAATTGCTAACTGAAACTTCAGGGATGGGGTTGTTCTACCCCCTTCTGATGTCACCTAGAGCGATTGCTGAGCTGGTTGAACTTGTGTGGGAGAGACCTCCATAAGGATCGGAAGAGGAAAGCAATCTGCAGGTTGGACTGGTGGGCCTGTGTAAGGCCGCGCTGACTGGGTGTGGTAACACCAATCCAATCGATTGTCGATAGGAGACTGGCTCAAGGAGGAAGAATCTCTTCTTGGGGCATGCCTGAATCTAATATTAGGCGCGGCTGAAACGGATCGTCTGGTAAGTGGGGGCTTGGGGGGTGGGCCGATGCCACATATGTTTTATCTGTGGTGTCGGCGCCCGAGATCTCTAAACTTATGAGGGTCTCTCTGGCAAAACAGGACTGAGAAGGACATTGTAGAGGGGAGGGTTTGACTTTTTGCTCACTAAACTGTGTTAGGGTTTTAACGATTGCAAAGAAAGCACACGCAGTTGCTCGGGGGGGGGGGGAACGATGTAGTGTTCCTGTAGATTTGATCAAATGTTTAGTCGGTTAGGCTAAAGATAAACACAGTGATCGCAAAGTAGTTTAGTTCTGTAACTTTGTTGGGTGTTTGGAAATTAGTTAATAGCAGGAGTGGGGTTGGGGAACCGAACGTCTCCGATGTTAAAGGCAGGTCCATTCTGAAAGTTTGAATGGCAAGGTGGTGGTTAGGCAATAGTATTTGTAAATATGTTAAGGGGTTCTTTGTATGGGAGTTAAATAGAGGGGCTGGGGTGATTAGGGGAAGGGTAAAAGGAGGGTAACATTTGAAGGAGGGGTTGTTGTCCGTTTTTTATTTTTGTGCAGTCTTGGAAATGTTCAATGTGTCTTTTTTTCTCTGGATGTAAGAGAAATAATTTTTCCAGGTGCGCCAGCAATTGTGGATAACTTGCAGAAACAAGATGGCCCAGAGACGCCAAAGATAAAAGGTGGGGTAAAGGGAAGGTAGACATGGTTAAATGACTAAGGTATTACGGATCACTTCGTGGAATGTGAGGGGGATTTCATCACTGGTAAAGAGAGCCAGTATACTAACAGCCTTGCGACGACAGGGCACCCAGGTGGCTCTACTTTAAGAGACACACTTGACCCTCCACGAGTATCAGAAACTGGTAAGAGGCTGGGTTGGGAAATGCTTTGCCTTTCCCTACAATTCACATAAAAGAGGGGTAGCGGTGCTAATTAGTAAGATGTTGCCATTCACTAGTACGAGGGTGGTCATGGATAAAGGGGAAGGGAGGTATGTATTTGTAGAAGGCATGTTATATGGGGAAAAAGTAACTTCCGGGAGTGTTTATGCTCCATCGGTTTTTTTACCAAGAGGTGTTGGATGTTATAATCAGGGAACAATTCATAGGTTTAATCATGGGGGGAGATTTAAATGCAATATTGCAAGCAGAGTTAGATCATTCTGAGAGTAAGGGTAGACATGGAAGGGGGATGAACTCTTGGAAGGAAGGGGTTTTGGACCTGGACCCAATTGATAGCTGGAGAACTTTGCACCCAGGAGAAAGAGGGTACACTTTTTATTCCAACCCACATATAGTATAGACTAGGTTGAATTACATCTATATGCCACGAACCTGGCTGGGGAGGGTACAAAAAGTAGAACATAGTCAAATTATTCTCTCAGACCATGCCATGGTCCAGATGAGGATGGAAATTAAAGAGAAGAGGGAGGGCCCCCTCTGGAAATTTCCCAGGTACTTACTGGGGAAAAAGGAGTTCACGGAGTACCTTGAACAGCAGTGGAAGTTTTATAAAGAAACTAATGCAGGGTCTGTGGAATCTCCAGGGATATTCTGGGAAGCGGGTAAGGCTTTTCTCAGGGGTGCCATCATTAGGAATGTAGCCCAGTATAAAAAGGAAAGGGAGGTCACGAGGGTAGAATTGGGGAAAAAGGTGCAGGAACTGGAGTAAAAATGGCGGGGATGTTTGCTAGGAGTCGGCTATTTGAGTGGGGAACAGGCCAGGTCCATTGCTGGTTCGGCTGATAAAGGGAAGGAGACAATGCACACACATAGCAGAAATAAAGGACAAAGAAGGAAAGCTGTTAAGGAATAAAAACCTAATTAGAAACAGGTTTGAGCAATTTTATCAACAACTTTACCAGGCAGAATGTGAGGGAACAGGAGAGGTTGTGTCGCTGTTTTTGCAAGAGATTCAGTTGCCTAAAATAACTAAAACACAGCAGGAACAGTTGGGAGAAGAGATCACAAGGGCAGAAATTCAAGCAATACAGAGTTTGAGATTGGGGAAAGCCAGTGGACCAGATGGATACCCCATCGAGTTTTATAGGGTAATGAAGGAGCATGTGGTTGAACCCCTGTCTAGGGTGTTTGCAGAAGCTCGTGGGGGTGTCTCCCAGTATCCTTTAAGGATGCGATCATCTGCCTAGTCCCCAAACCCGGAAAGGATGTGCAGGAGTGTTCTTCATATCGACCGATCTCCTTGTTGAATTGTGATGCAAAGATCTTGGCTAAGGTGCTGGCCAGAAGGTTGGACCGGCTTCTTCCGGGGTTGGTACATCCAGATCAGACAGGGTTTGTTTCAGGGAGATCCTCGTATCATAACATGAGGAAATTGCTTAATGTTGTGTGGAGAGCTTCTCAGGATTGGAAGAACATCACAGTACTCACAATGGATGCTGAGAAGGCATTTGATCGGATAGAATGGGAGTATCTATTTGAAGTTCTACAGGGGTATGGGCTGGGTGAGGGATTTATAGGCTGGGTGAGAAGTATGTATAGTGCCTCGAATGCCAGGGTTTTAGTAAACGGTGAACTTACAGGGTTATTTGATCTCCATAGAGGTACTAGGCAAGGATGCCCCCTCTCGCCACTTTTATTTGCGTTGGCTATAGAGCCCCTGGCGATTAAGATACGGAGCCTGGTGGAGATTAGAAAAGTGCAGGGGAACTCGTGCAGAGAAATGAAAATTACGTACCTACCGTAATTCTTGATCTTCTTGGACGAGTCTCCACCACTCATTCACACTAGTGGGATTAGCGCCGGAGGCACTAGGACCCATCGGGAGCAAACTTTTTGCTGGAGGGTCGCCGCGAGACACGGCGCCGCGAGCAGCGGCTCGAGCGGTAATGACTATCTCGGCGCCGACCCTCCAACCGCCTCAGTACCTTTTTTACCAAGGAGGTGCAGTGCAACTAATGTAAAGAGTAAACCTAACATTAAAACACGGACATAAGATAGTCCGTACGACCCGTGTAAGAAGGGTCAGCAAAGAAGTCCTCACGGCCTAAAGATTTGAGGGAGTGAAGACCAACACAGCGGTGAGCTGGGGGGATGGAGGGTGGGCGTGGGAATGAGTGGTGGAGACTGGGCCCAAGAAGATCAAGAATTACGGTAGGTAGTAATTTTCATATCTTCCTGGACATAAGTCTCCACCACTCGATCACAAATGAAGGAAATGCCAAGCTGATAATCCCCAAAGAGGGCAGAGGAGAGCCAGAGCTCACGTCTAAGATAGAAGCCCATTAGGATAGTTCTGCTGAATGCGAATGTCGCCTGGCATGAACATCCAGTGCATAGTGTGCTTAACGGTATGCACTGAGCTCCAGGTGGGCGTTGCAGATATCTGCAATTGGAACATTAAATTTCTAAGCTAGGGATGCATGACCCGCCCTAGTAGTGTAAGACGTACACTCTGCCTTCTAATTTAACTTGAGCCATGGAATAGCAATGTCGAAGGCATGCCACTAACCATGATGAGATGCATCTGATAGCGACAGGTTGACCCAGCCGGGTGTCGCTGAAAGAAACAAAGAGTTGCTGAGTCTTGCGAACATCCTTGGTTTTATCTAAATAGAACCGCAAGGCTCTCTTAACATCCAAGGAATGAAGAGCTCGTTCCCCTTCATTTTGGAAAATAGCGAAGTAAGCGGGAAGTACCAGAGGTTGGTTTAGATGGAATTCTGACACAACCTTGGGAAGAAATTTAGGATGAGTATGGAGAACTACCTTGTCTTTATGGAATACAGTATACGGAGGGTCCGTAACCAGGGCTGCATGTATCTCAGAGACCCTGCGGGCTGAGGTAATGGCCACGAGGAAGGCAGTCTTCCAGGTAAGAAATTTCAGCCTACAGGTAGCTGGGTTCAAGGGCTATAGTGAGCATGTCCAGCACCAGGTTAATGTCCCAGGCTGCAACCGGACGCTTAACAGGGGTCTGGTATGAAGAATCCCTTAAGAAATCTTCACCATAGGTAACTGAGCCAGAGTCAAGGACTAAACCGCTCATGGAACGCTGAGATGGCACTAAGGTGAACTTTAACTGTGGAGTACTGAAGACCTGAGTTAGACAGGTCCAAAAGATACTCCAGAACCTTGTCAGAGGACAGGAAAAGGATTCCAAGAGGACTTGCACACCAGAGAGAAAAACGCTTCATTTGGACGCGTGACGCCCGGTGGCTGGCTTCCAGCACACAGAAGGATGTCCGAGACTCTACGAGAGACGTTGAACCGATTCACTTCATCTCTTCAGGAGCCAAGCATGAAGGTGAAGTGATTTCAGGTTGGGATGGACCAACGAACCCTGGGTCAAAAGATTGATTGCAAGGGAAGTGGTCTAGGAGAGGCTGCCAACATACTGTTGAGTAGAGGAAACCATAGTTGCCGAGGCCAGGAGGGAGCAATGAGAATCATCTTGGTCCCTGAGACTGAACTTGAGGAGTACTCTGATCAGAGAAAGCGTGGAAAGGCGAAGAAAGCGCTTTGTCCACCGCAGCCTGAACGCATCCTGACAGAAAATGCCAGGCCCTGGATTTCTGGAGCAGAAGAGAGGCAATTTTGCAATTGAGTGGGGATGCAAAAGGTCCAGGTCTGGAGTTCCCACTTTGAACAGGGACCGAAGCTACGGGTGGGTCGTAGAGACCACTCGTGAGGGTCTCTTCCTCGCTCTGAGGTGGATCTGCTAGGTCGCTTTGTATACCTGGCAGATAAACCGCTTTGAATCAGAGACTTGTGCTCCAAGCACCACTCCCACACCCTCATTGCTTCCCTGCAGAGGGATAAGAATGAGCACCGCTTGCTTGTTGATGTAATACATCACAGCTTTGTTGTCCGCTTGAAGGAGAATGTTCTTGTGACAAAGGACATCCTTCAGAGCTCGGATCGCATAGAGGGACCGCCTCATCTCCAGGACATTTATGTGAGATGAGTTTCAACTGAGTCCATACACCTTGAGTGTGGAGGAGAGACAGTGAGCTCCCCATCCCATTAGCGACGCGCCTGTGGTGATGGAGATCTGATGATCCGAAGAGCAAAGAGGAATCCTTCCAGGAGATTGCTCTCTGACACCACCAGGTGAGAGACCTTCAGACAGGCCACCCTGATGGGATAAGACTGGGGTGAGGTCGGAGACCACTGAGTGGAGAGCATCCACTGGGTGGTTCTCATGTGCAACCGGCCAGTACAGTGAACACTGAGGATGCCATGAGACCCAACATGCTGCATCAGAGAGCTATAACTGATTGGTTCTCCTCGATGTGACGGGCCATCCAAGGATGTCGAGTCTTCTGTCCTCTGGAAGGAAAGCCTTCGCATGAAGAGGTGTCTAGAAGCGCCCCTAAGAAAAGGAGCTCTGGGAGGGCTGCAGCTGAGATTTTTCAAATTCAGCAGAACTCCCATGGACGTGAAGAAGACGAGAAGTCGCTTGCACGGCTCTAAAGTCCCTTGGCTGGAAGGGTTTGCAAGAAGCCAATCGTCCAGGTAGGGAAACACTCGGAGTCCGACTTTCCTGAGATGCGCCGCGAGAACTGCACAACACTTTGTAAAACCGCGGCACCGAGGATAGCCCAAAGGGCAGGACTCTGAACTGATAATGCTGACCCAAAGCTACAAACCTGAGGAACTTGCGGTGGGTCGGGTGGACGGGGATATGCTGGTAAGCATCTTGCATATCCAGAGAGGCCAGCCAGTCGTGCTGATGCAGCAAGGGTAACAGGGTACCTAGGGAAATCATTTTGAATTTCTCCCTGGGGAGGAATTTGTTCAACTTTCTGAGTTCTAGGATGGGGCGCATCCCCCCAGATTTCTTTGGAACCAGAAAGTAATGGGAGTAGAACCCTGTGTTCCGCAGATGCGGGGGCACCAGTTCTATTGCCCTGTTGTTCAGAAGGCCACGGATCTCGCGGTGAGGAGGTCTGATTGAGAGGCCGACAACCTGGGTTGTCGCTTCGGAGGACAATTCGTAGGGGTTTCCAAGAAATTGAGAGAATAACCTCGCGAATTATCCGGGCGACCATTTGTCCGGTTATGGACTTCTACTGGGTGTAGAAGTACATCAGACGACCTCCCATCGAGGAGAAAGTTCCACCGGCAGGTGTAGATGAACTTGGGCCAACAACTCATAAGGTGGCGCTGGGCTTTAGGCCCCGCGCTTGTTGCATCTTCTTTGAGGTTGGGCAGGTTGGCTTTATGGAAGCCTCTGCCTCTGCCTCAAAAGGACTGACGACTATGAAACTGACGCCTGTTCACATGCCCGCGAGGGGCAGGCGGAGGTCTGGCCAATTTAATGGCCGATCTAGTCTTCTGAGTGGCCTCTAAGGCTTGCTCCACCTGAGGGCCAAAAAGATAGGAGCCATCAAAAGGCAGCGCCATTACCTGCTGCTGAGCATCATTCGTGAAGCCAGAAGTACGCAGCCAGGAATGGCGCCGAGTACAAATCCCTGCGGCTGCTGAGCGAGAAGCAGTGTCGAAAGCATCCATGGTGGCTTTGACTTGTTGGTTATTGGACTCAATACCTCTAATAACGGTCAGAAGAAGCTCTGACTTGGAGTCAGAATCTGGAAGAGCTTCAACCATTCTTTTCATAGAGTGCCACAGGATATACTCATACTGAGAAAAATAGCCTTGATAACTGGCAATACGCATACTTAGAGTGGAGGCAGCAAAGACTCTCTTACCTAATGTATCAATCTTACGCAGACTCTTTGTTAATAGGTCGAGCTGTAGTAGTTTGAGGAAGAAACGACCTTGTCATTCTCTGCCAGGACTACAATAGGATCCGCAAAGGCTTGGGATGCCAAAATAGGACGATCCTTGGGAGCTGAATACTTTATCAATGGATTTAGCCACTGAGGGAATAAGAGCAGGATTATTCCATACCATTTGAGACAGCGCCTCAAGGAAGGCTGGATCGGAGGAGTCAAACCGTAGGGATCTCCAGCATGAAGGTACTGGAGTCTTAATATCTTCCCAGGATCGATGTCTGTAGTCTGGAGAGAAAGAGTGATCTCAGGTTCTTCAACAGAGACTTAAAGGACAGGTCCTCGGCCACAGGCTCTGTAGCAAAGAAAGATCCTGTTTCCTCCACTTCATCACCCAACCGAAGGTCTGGGTCAGGCTGAACATCATCTCCTGATGGTCCAGGAAGGACTGCTTGGACAGGAAAGGAGTGAAAATTAGGAGAGGAGGAAATAGCAGAAAAACAAGGAGAGTCCCCGAGGGCCCCCGGCGCCGAGACGGCAAAACGGGTCAAGACGCACCAAGGAGGTGCACGGCGCCTCAAGAGGCACAAGCCTCGCAAGCGGCATCGCAAGAGCTGCAGACGGCGCCCGCAAACGGCACCTCCAGCCGACGGCGCAAACGCCGGCCTCGACCAGCGCGGTGCTACCGGACGGCGCCGCCAGATCCGGACGGCACCGCCGGTGGCGCCGCGAGACCACACGGCACCGCAGACGGCGCCACAAAACCCAGCGGCACCGAAAACGGCGCCGACAAGCCAACAGACCCTGCGGAAGGCGCCGGAAAAGCCCCAGGAACCTGGAAAGCAAGAGAAGGAAAAAAAACAGGAGATAAGGGCATCGGTGTGGCCCCCTGCGCCGCAGCCATGTGAGGGGGGGAAACACCAAAGCACGGAGTCGCTGGCACCGAAGAAGGCGCCGAGCAACTAGGAAGGTCCAACCGCCCTACCTGATCGCCGGAGGGGCCCGAGGGCCCGAGGCAACCGAGCCAGGCAGAAGAACCAACCTCCCGAGCCCATCGCTCATAAGAGCGCCCACTGATGAAACTGCTCATCTGGAGCCCTACCTATAGGCGGGAGGGGCTCCGCGTCGAGGACGACGACATCGGAAGTTGGCGACCTCAAGAAGGAGACCGCAACTAGCAACGATAACTGACCGCTTACGCCAGACATACCAGAGGGGCGACTCTCGACTGATGCCTTCTCTTTTTGACCTGTGGGTCAAGAAGAGTTCGAGGGCAATGGTGCCGAGAATGCGACCATTTATTTTATGCCGGCGGGGACCGCCCATCCCCGGCATCGGACTGACCGTTGTCGAACCCCGCTGAGGAGAAGGAGGCTGACCGACCCAGCCCGGCTGACTGAACAGCTTTCATAATAAGTCTCCCTACCGCTACCTGACCTGCTCATGGTCGACTATCAGTAGGCCGAGACTTCTTCAAGTAAGTTAAATTTAAAATATTAGAAAATTTTACGAAATAGAATAAAATTAAGCGAGATACTACTATCGTGATAATGTTACAAAAACAAACTGAAAACTATGCGCTAGTTTGAAGTTTGACTCCCGACTCAATGACGGCGTCGTAACTGAAAGCGCACTCGGCGGGCGGGAAAAAAGAACTGAGGCGGTTGGAGGGTCGAGCGCGAGATAGTCGTACCGCTCGAGCTGCTGCTCATGGGTGCAGCATGGTCTTGCGCGCCGCTTTGCGCCCACCCTCCAGCAAAAGTTTGCTCCCGATGGGTCCTAGTGTCTCCGGCGCTAATCCCACTAGTGTGAATGAGTGGTGGAGACTTATGTCCAGGAAGATCATAAAGTCACGCTTTATGTGGATGATATGTTACTATGTGTACAGGATCCCACTAGGTCTGTTCCCCCATTATTAGAGATAATAAGGAAGTTTGCAGTGTTCTCTGGGTACAAAATAAACTTTAATACATCAGAGATCATGTTATGGGGGGAAATAGAAAGAGCCTTTAGGGACAGGGCATGGGGACTCGAAAAAGTTAAGAAGGCTTTTGTATACTTAGGGATTTGTATAGGCCATAAACTGGGTCAGTTGCATAACTTAAACTATAGCCCAATGGTACAAACTATAGAGGAGGAGCTAAGAAGATGGAAGGAGTTGCCTATCTCGTGGATGGGATGTATAAATCTTATAAAAATGAACACCCTCCCTTGGGTTCTGTATCTGATGCAAATGTTGCTGATTAGGGCTGAATAAGAAAGATATTGAACGGTTAGACAGAGCTTTTTCAGGATTCCTGTGGAGGGGGAAGCGGCCTAGGGTGAGTCTACATAGACTGCAGGCTGATAGGGATAGAGGGTGTCTGAATTTCCCTAATTTACAGAATTATGCTCTAGCTATGCATTATAGGTATATACCTGGGTAAAGGAGGGAGGAAAATTTATAGTAGACAGGGGAATACGAACCCATTGGTAGTATTAGTGTTAGAAGCATGGGAACAAATCCTGAAATGGGTGGGTGTTGGGCAAGGGGAAGAGACATTATTGCTGCCATTGAGGGGGAACCCAGGATTTGTGGCTGGGCTGGAGGACAAAGGTTTTCTTTCATGGGAGAGAAAAGGTATAAAGTGTGTAAAGGACTGGGGGGGTTTATGTCCGGAGAGGAGCTTGAGAGTGAATAGGTTCGGGAATATTTAGAACCCTCCAGGCTCACAACTACGCCAAAACGATTGGTAAAAGTAGAAAGGAGAACTCGCCCCTAGATCAGGTGGAATGCCTAATCCTTGGCACTTGCCTGGGAATGGGGGGGCTAATAGGTAGGGCACTGAGGCTGGGACGGCAATTCTTCCCTGACTATACTTGTAAAACCAGGAGACTGTGGAACAGAGACTTATGAAAGGAGATCTCTGACCAAGGGTGGGACCTTGTGATGCAATTACATAAGGGGCTGTTGATCTGTAATAAGTATCAAGAATCATATTATAAATTTGTGCATTGGCTATATTGCCCCCCCGCCTAGTATGGTACATCAATTTCATCCCGGGGTGTCCCCTCTATGTGGGAGATGTCACCTGGAAGTGGGTACATATATACACTGTTTTTGAGAATGCACTGCTTTAACGCATCTCTGGGAGGGAGTGACCAGAGAAATTGGCAGAATATGGGGAAGGCAGTTGGGGAAAAAAGCCTGTCAACCTGCTGTTTGGAGTGGATGACTCAGTTGAGAAGGATTGGAGACCTTTTCCTAGGTGGGTGAGGGTCCTGATAGTCCTAGCTAAGCACTGCATATTAAATACATGGGATTCTGGTGAGGTCCTAACCATTCAGCAATGGAAAACTTTTGTGTTTGCAGGCCCTGGGCCTGGAGAGACTATATTGTGTATCTGAAAATAGAGACGAGCGCTTTTGGGTGACCTGGGAGTCTTTTGTTTCGTCGCTATCCATAGCTGAGATAGATATATTGAGGAAGGGACTAGGGGATTAATGAGAAGAGACCCAGTACCTGGGGACAGATGGGAGCTGGTATAACTGTAAACTCAGGGAGATTATGAATCAATTAAGAAATGGAAAATTTGCATATACTAAATATGGGGTAACTAATAGAATACAATCTGCACAATATTTTAAACTGCTGTCATGGTTATTGTCAACCTCCCCTTTCCCCCCCCCTTCTTATCTTTTATTTCTCCCCTCTCTGTTGGATGGGACCAGGGGGTGGGGTGGGGCTGGGAGTGTTCTAATGTTCGGATGTATTGTATGATGTGATTTAAATATTGTAGAGTACCCAGATATGTTGGGGGAAGTTGGGCAGTATGTTGGTGGGGTTGGGAATAGTTAAATGTATTGGGTACATGTGTATTGTTAGTTTGGTTGTTATATCTTACTGGAGGTGTTTTTTTATTAATGGTTATGCGTGGAAAATCAATAAACTTGTTATGCAAAAAAAAAGAAGAAAAGAAATCGCTAGGATATCTGGTAGGGTGTGGACAACCCAGGCATGGATCATAGAAATCTTTTTTAACAGACTGCATACATTGATATGAAGGAAACTCATACCTTTGAGTGTGGCTGGGTCAGAAGGTGATGTGATAGCGTCTGGTGGCCCAGGATTGAGCTCAACATTTCCTGAGCAGAAGGAGCAGCAGTTTTCTTAGGGCAGCAATAGTTAGCTTAAACCTAGTATCCCCTTTTCGTCATCATGGATTATCATCCCGGGTGGGCACGCACCAACCAGCTTGTGCCCTTCTGATTTAGGGCAGCAGAGACTAGAACTCTGACTGCTATCTGCAATGGTGAAACCTCTATGGGGTAAGGAGAAGTCATAAGCTGTGGGGGTAGTTCACTTCGTGTTCCACCATCAGAGGTAAGAAAAAATTACTCACCTTAGTAATGTTGTTTCTTCTAATGGAGTCTTGCTGTATTCTGACTATTACAGTTAGGTCCTGCCTTTCAACTGACCCGGAGATCAAAGAGTTAACTTTCCATGGCCAGCATGGAACGTTCAGTGCGAGCTCGGTTGAAGCCCCTGTCTGCTGTTGTTTAAACTCCAACCGCAGATCTTTATGAGCAATACTCACTAGAAGTTCTGTGTGGAAACTGTAAAACTCACACTAGCCAACTGGCAACTAAATTTATTAAAAGGGTTTTTTTTGGTTTCAAAGCAAAGACTCAAGTCAGGAAACCCAAAAAACAAAACACAACACACACCCAAAGTAAAGGAGGGTGAAAAGAGGGCACCCCTAGGTGCCAACACTGCTCCTGCCCACCCACATCCCAAAAAACAGGTTCTGAGAGGGGAGGCGGGGGGCCAGAATACAGCAAGACTCCATTAGAAGAAACAACATTACTAAGGTGAGTAATTTTTTCTTCAAACAACATGAAGTCTTGCTGTATTCTGACTATTGCAGACTACCAAGCAGAACCTCCATGGAAGAGGGGACAGAACCTACTTTGGGAATAGGCTCTGAAGTACTGCTGTGCCAAACCGAGCATCACTCCTAGCCTGGATATCCAGAGTAATGCTTGGTGAATGTATGGACTGTTTTCCAGGTGGCTGCTTGACAAATTTCTATGATAGGAATATCCCTGGCAGCAGCCAGGGAAGCAGCTGTACCTCTAGTAGAATGAGCCCTCAGACCTGAGGGTGGAGTTCTACCCAGTTTTTCATAGCACAATTGTATACAAGAGACAATCCACCTGGCAATAGATCTCTTAGTGGCAGGTTTGCCCTTACCGACCTCTCCATATGTGAGGAACAACTGGAGGGACTCAAACCTGTGACCCTTGGTGCGCTCAATGTAGTAACTGAGGGCCCTTTTAACATCCAAGCTGTGCAGTCTCCTCTCTCTCCAGAGGAGGAATGGTCAGTGAAGAAAACAGTGAGAGACACAGACAGATTAAGGTGGAAATGTGAAACCACCTTAGGCAAAAACTTCCTGTTAGTTCTTAGGACCACTTTATCTCTGTGGAAAGAGATGAAATCAGGCTCCACTGACAGGGCTTGCAATTCACTGATACGCCTGGCAGAGGTAATGGCTACCAAAAACACAGTTTTCCAAGTCAAGTACTTAAGCTCTGCAGAGGACAAAGGCTCAAAGGGAGTTTGCATAAGCTAAGCAATGCAGACATTAAGGTCCCAAGCAGGAGCAGGGTCCCTAAAGAGGGGATTGGTGCGCAGCAATCCCTTGAAGAACTTACAAAACACAGGATGAGCTGACAGAGGGGAGGGCTTGCCTACTGACAGGAAGGCAGAAACAGCTGCCAAATGCACTTTAAGCGTAGCTGGCCTAAGGCCTAGGCCATTGAGATGGCCCATCTAGTCCAGAACCGTAGGCAACCCAGCAGTTTCTGGAGAAATATTCTTATTAAAATACCAAATAGTGAACCTTCTCCATTTGGAATTGTAAGTCTTTCTAGTGGAAGGCGTTCTAGAAGCCTTAAGGATATCCAGAACCCCCTGGGAAAGATGCAGATCAGCAAACTCTAACTCTTCAAGAGCCATGCCTTGAAATTGAGAGACCTGAGGTTAGGGTACCAAATCCTCCCGAGAGGATTTCAATAGGCTGTAATTCCTGGGAACAGACAAGGGAAGGTGGACTGCTGAGGACAGCAAAAGGGGGTACCAGGGCTGTCTGGCCCAGTCTGGAGCAATCAGAATCACTTTGCATGGTTGTGACCTTATCTTGACTAACACCTTGAACAGGAGAGGGAAGGGGGGAAAAGTATACAGAAACTTCCCTTCCCAATTCAGGATCAGGGCATCCTGGGGGACTGAGCCCAAGACTGGGGGTCTGCAACAAAAGAGAGGAAGTTGGTGATTGTCTGGGGCTGCAAAAAGATCTATCTGTGGAGTGCCCCATCTCGAGAAAATCACTTTCAAAACTAGGGGATCTAGGGTCCATTCGTGATGGCCCTGGGATATCCTGCAGAGAGCATCTACTAGGACATTGTCCTTCCCTGGGAGGTGAACTGCTATCAGAGAGGTTTGCAGGGAATAGGCCAGTGACCATAACTTCATTGCCTCTGTGCACAAGGCCGTAGACCTAGTGCCTCCTTGCTTACTGATGTACCACATGGTGGTGGTGTTGTCTCTTCTGATCTGGACCACCTTGTTCTGTACAGATTTGGAAAAGGCTTGCAGTGCCAGAAACACTGCTCTGAGTTCCAAGAGACTGATGTGAAGCACAGATTCTTGAGGTGACCACAGCCCTGGGGTGGTAAGATGCCCCAGGTGGGCTCCCCAGCCCAGCAGGAAGGCATCTGTGGTGAGTATCACTGAATGAGACTGAGTGACAAAAGGAACTCCTTGTCTCAAATTGTCCTGATCCTGCCACCACTGCAAAGCCTGGATCAGGGTTCGAGTCACTGGGACCAGTTTGGTAAGGGAATCCTTTCTTTGGGACCAGAAGGCTCTTAAGTGGAACCGAATGTCCCTCATCTGGAATCTTGCTCCATGGACCACTGCTGTGGAAGCTGCCATGTGGCCCAGAAGCTGAAGGAAATGCCTTGCTGGTCGAGATACCTGTAGGATGAATGAAGAGGCCAGGTCCATAAGGGTCCTTGCCCTGTCCAGGGGAAGGAAGGCTCTGGCCCTTACTGTATCCAGCTACGCCCCTATGAAGGTGAGGAGCTGTACTGGCTCGAGAACTGACTTTGGAAGGTTGAGGAGGAATCCTAAGGAAGTGAGCACTTGCTGAGTTATTTGCAGATGAGACTTGACCTGGTCTGGAGACTGACCCACTATGAGCCAGTCGTCCAAATATGGAAAGATGGAGATCTTTTTTCTCCTTAGGAAAGCAACCACTACTGCCATGCACTTTGTGAACACCCTTGGGGCTGATGTTAGGCCAAAGGGCATTGCTCTGAATTGATAGTGGCCTGAGGGCAACTCGAACCTGAGGTACTTTCTGTGGGAGCACCTGATGGGAACGTGAAAGTATGCATCTTTCAGGTCCAGGGAGGCTAGCCAGTCCCCTGGCCTTAGAGAGGGCAGAATTATTCCCAGAGTCACCATTTTGAACTTTGGTTTTAAAAGGTGCTTGTTCAGATACCTTAGATCCAGGATGGGCCGCCATTCTCCTGTTTTTTGCGGGGTTAGGAAGTACCTGGAGTACACTCCTTTGCCCTTGTGTAGGGTAGGAACCCTTTCTATGGCTCTGAGAGCAAGGAGGGAAGAAACCTCTACCTCTAGGGCAAGGGTCTCTGTTGGATTTGCAGGTGGAAAGCATCTGGTCCTCATCTAGGGGAAATTTTTTGAAGCCGAGAACCAGTCCCTGGCTTACTACTTCCAGGACCCACTTGTCTGATGTCAGAGACTTCCAGTCCTGGACAAAGTAAGCCAGCCTGCTCCCTACAGGTACTGGAGAATCGGCCCGGGCAGACCCATCAGGATGTCTGCTTGGCAGGGGCTTTAGGCTGAGGGGTGGGAGCAGGCCTGCTCATTCCCCGTCTGCCTCTCCCTCTGAAGAACCCCCTCTGAGCATAGGAAGAAGAGGAGGCCAGGACTTGGTAAAAAGGACTTTGAAAAGGCCTGCCCCTGGACTGCTGCCTTTGAGGAGTGGCTTGCCTTTCTTTAGCCTGAGCACTCCTGTAGGTGGTCCTGTGCTAGTCCATCTTTTTCATGTAGTTCTCTGTCTGCTCCCACACAGAGAATTACCAATGACAGGAAAATCCATGGCCTTAGCCTGGGTATCCTGTGATAGGCTAGTACATCTGAGCCAAGCCATCCTCCGAAGGGCCACAGATGTAGCCATGACTCTAGATAAAACATCACTGGAGTCCACAGCAGCATGAAATTGCACCTTGGATGCTTCAATCCCATCTGCAGCCACCTGCTCCAGCTCCTTGGCAAGCTGGTCAGGGGCTTGTTTAGCCAGAGCCAGAACAGTGTCCCATCTGGACTTCTGGTATCTAGCTGTGTAGGCCATATAGTTAGCCTGCCTGAGTCCCAAAGATGCTGCCATGTACTGCTTCTTTGCCAAGGCATCAATCCTCCTGGAGTCCTTATCTAGGGGTGGTGTGATGCCAAGGGAATATTTGCCTTATCACAGGCAGCAGCCTGCACTACCCCAACATGGCTGCATTGCTGAGAAAGGAACTCTGTGTCTGAGCCTGAAGCGTTACCTCTTGTCTATTCGTCTGTCCACAGGAGGTATGGAGTTAGAGTCTTTAGAATTTTAATTGTCTGTTTCCCAAAAGATTTATGGGGGGATAGACAGTCTCCTGGACTCTGGGATGTCCATCATTTCAACAAAATCAGGCTCCTCCTGATCCTCTACTGCTTCTTCCATTGGAAGCTGGAGGGTTTCAGCCACTTTTTTGTAAAACATAAAGTGGGAAGGGGACTCAGAAAGCCTAGGAGGAGAAACACCTGAAGGTCTGTCTGGGGAGATGTCCGGGTCAACAGGCACATCCAGACTTTCATAATCACCATCATCATCATTATCCTCATACTCTCCCTTCTCCTCCTCTGGTTCATAAAATTCTTCTGAAGTGTAATCCGGAACCGGGGGAACCGACTGAACCGAGCCCCTGCCAGATGGTGCTGGTTTGGCCAGAACCAAAGTTAGCGATTGCACTATCCTTATCGCTTTGGCTATCTCATTAGCGGTTGGAGAATGAATTTGTGGATCTGAACCGGATGATTTTCCTTTTCTCTTCCTTTTAACCGGAACTGACAACTCAGAATCGGCTCTCCTTTTGCCCGAAGAAGTTTCGCCCTGGTCAGAGGGCACTCCTTCTGGTTCAGTCAGAACCGAATCGGGCCGGCCATCCGGGTCAGCGGACTTCTCGGCCTCCCTTTCCCTCAATCTACCTACTCTCTTATCCAGGGTAGCTTTGGGAAAACTCTTACAAATTTGGCAGTCTGAATCCAGGTGGTCAAACTCCAGACAATAAACACAGGTGGTGTGGGAATCAGCCTTAGAAAAGGCTTCCCCACACACACACACACTGCAGTGTTGAAACCCAGTGGGCCAGGTTTTTTTCCTTGGGTTTCTCAGACATGGCCAATCCTATCCAAAACTTACCCTTTTTTCGGCAATCCGCCAGGCATGACTCCCCTATCGGTTCCTGGCCGTGTTACGGGTCTTGGAAAAAAAATGTAAATAAATCCGTTTTTTTTTTTTTTAGAACCGATACGGACCAGTTACCACACTCTAAATAAATTCACAAACTTTTTAAGACTAAACTGATCGGTTCAACCGAACCGATCTGAAATTTACAAGTTCCACACAGAAACTAAATGTAAAACCTATCTAGTACTCATGGTACCATAGACAGAGACTTAAACCAACAGATTCGGTAGCAGAAATTCGGTAGAAACTGAGCGAAAAATGACACTTTAACCGACTTTTTTGAACCGAGCAAAGGAGAAATCTCCGGAGCGACTGTTCAGTGAGGCGGAGTAAAAAAATCTGATGGTTGGAGTTTAAACAACAGCAGACAGGGGCTTCAACCGAGCTCGCACTGAACGTTCCATGCTGGCCATGGAAAGTTAACTCTTTGTTCTCCGGGGCAGTTGAAAGGCAGGACCTAACTGCAATAGTCAGAATACAGAAAGACTTCATGTTGTTTGAAATTGAGTACAGTATTGGAGAATTGGGGAATTGAAAACACATGCATAAACATAGGGACAAGTGTTAGCTACATAGCAGATGAGGTCGGTATCCAAAGTAATAAAAGCTTGAGGCGACAGGTATTGACCAAGGGGTATAAAACAAAGAAAGGACCAGAATAAAATACACAATTTTACACACATAGTGGACTCAGGGTGGAGCGGAGCTAGAGTAATCAAAAGAGTGGTAGATACTGATGCAAGGAAGAAGTGGCGTAAGACAATTAGAAAGGGGATAAACAGCAGAGTTGCCAAGCTCAGTATTAGGCACAGGAATAGTGGCTAGTCGAGAAGCTACAGTATTAGTAGCAGGGGACCTCTGCTTTACAATGTATGCTTATGGAAGATGTGAAAGAGGGGTGAATATGACCAACAGCAGTGTATTGGATGGATTGAAAAAGGGTGGGCGTTGATATAATAATAATTTATATTGGGCCTTTCTAAAACCAAGGCGCATTAACAATATACTTATTAAAACAGCAAATGAAACACGAATACATAAAATAATACATCAAATATTAAAACATCAATCAACAAAATGCCGATGACCACAAATGGGTTTTTAAGATGCACTTAAATTTCTCCACAGACGTGCACTCCCGAAGCGGACAGAGTAGAGAATTCCAGAGGGTAGGGGCCGAGTACATAAAAGCATGGGCCCTCGAAGATTTCAAAGAAATCCTCAGAACCTCTAGCAACCCCTCGTCCTCCAAGTGGAGCGATCACTTAAGGCAGTAGGGCACCAGAAGCTCTTTCAAGTAGACCGGCCCAGTCCGTGGAGGGCTTTATAAGTCAGAAGACCGACTTTAAAGGTGATCTGCCACTGTACTGGCAGCCAGTGCAGTTCATGCAGCACCGGAGAAATATGACAGGTACGAGAAGTACCAGTCAAAAGCCGGGCCGCAGCATTCTGCACTAGCTGCAAGTGGTGGATATCAACCCCTGGCAGCCCTCGATAAAGGGAGTTGCAATAGTCAAGGTGAGAGGTCACAAAGGCATGGACCAATGTAGGCAAGTCACTGGACGGAACTATGTGCTTGATCCTAGAGATGTTCCTCAGATGGTAAAAGGCTAATTTGATGATTGCTGACACCTGTGATCTTAACATCAGCCCGTCGTCAAAAATCACCCCCAGGTTCCGCACCTGTTCAGAGGTCAGGAGCTGGGAGCCACCCAGAGATGATCCTAAGGGCAAACCAGCTCCTACCCGCTCTATCCCGCGACCTGGGTCCACAACCATTACCTCCGTCTTCTCCGAGTTCAACCTCAGCCAGCTCAAATTCATTCAGTCTTGGATTTCAGCGAGGCAGTTATTAAATACCGAGAAAGCTCTATCTTGGTTGGGCGCAAAAGATAGGTACAGCTGGGTATCATCAGTATAGCAGTGAAACCACAGCCCATACTTTCTTACAGTGTCTCCGAGGGGTAGCATATACTCTGAGAACAACATGGGAGACAACACCGACCTCTGAGGCACCCCACATGACAGCGAAACTGGGCCAGAGGAATTTATCCCTGACACCACCCTGAGTTCTGCCAAAGAGGAACGGATTTAAACCACCCAAGGACTGTACTAGATAGTCCACAGATAAATCTCAGGCATTCGAGAAGTATCCCAAGGTCCACAGTGTCAAACGCTGAAGGGAGATCGAGAAGAACCAAGATGGAACGGCCCTTTCAATCTCTTGCCATCAGATCATCATTGGGCACCCGAACCAGCGCAGTCTCGGTACTATGCCTCTTGTGAAAACCAGACTGGAATGATTCACAGATGTCATGGATGGTCAAATGGTTCTCCAGTTGTACGGCCACTACTTTCTCAATCAACTTCCCCACAAAGGGAAGATAAGAGATCGGTCTGTAGTTAGCATGGCAGTCTAGGTACAAAGAAGCTTTCTTCAGGATGGGTGTTACTACCGCCTCCTTCAGGGAGCTAGGAAACGCACCCGTCTCCAAGGAGCACCAGACTATCCATGCAAAGACTGGGCCAATAACATCACAACAAACCTTTATCAGGGAAGTTGGGCCCGGATCCAAACTACAGCATGTAGGATGCATACCCTGGACAATCCGCATGACATCAATGAGCTCCGGCTAGACAAAGGAACTCCAGGAGGGGCCAGAGGCAGTGACCCAGCGCCAATCCATCGCACCTCCCATAGAAGATGCGGGCTGGGATGACGCCCTGATGTCAGCCACCTTATCTACAAAGAAGCGAGCAAGCTCCTCACACTCCACTTGTGAAAACGCTCTTCGCACCTGCAGGCAGGCTGGGTTGCACAGCCTGTCTACAGTTCTAAAAGAGCTGAGCCAGTCGTTTCTGAGCAGCTGCAATCTTCCTGGACAGGAACTCTGCCTTCTTACAGGAGACTGCAGAATGATAGGACTGATAGTGTTCCATCAATCTAAGATGGTCGGCATCAAGGGCGGATTTTCACCAACAACGTTCTAATCTTCGTCCTTGTCACCGCAAATACCTCAAGGTCCCACCAAACCATGAAGACCAAGAGCGAAGAGGGAGAGGATGAACACGGACAGGGGCAATGATATCAAAGCCGAGAAATGGCCTTATTATAGGCCAGAATCAAGGCTTTGGGATCACTACTCAGGCACAACTCGATTTAGAGGCGTGGAGGAAGAGAAATGTTTACTAGGGGTGGGATGGGTGGGTGGGCAGAGGAAATTGCAACTTTAGCAGCACTTTGTGCTGCTGGGTGCCTACTCTGGAGGTATCAGGCGCTGGCTGTGGAAGTCCTGCCTGCCCGCTGGCCGGGTTTCCCTCAGCTCGAGCTGGGAGCCTAGTAGTCGCTGATCCTCGGCTGGGGAAACAAGAGAAAAAGATGGTTTAAATGCCTGCTGAGGACAAAGGGTTGTCAACACTGGCGGGGAATCTGAATTAGCACAAGAAAGGAGTGTAGATTCAGCTGGCGCCCATCCGTCTGGGTTGAGCCCACAGACTAGAAGGGGATGTGATCACTAGCTCTTTACGGATAATTTAAGGCTTTTGACCAAAGAAAAATGGAAATTACATACTTACCGTAATTACTGATCTTCTTGGACAGTCTCCATCAGTCATTCACACTAGTGGGACAGCGCCAGAGGCGCTAGGACCAAGCGAGAGTCTAAAATTATCAGAAGGGTTGGTGCCGAGACAGGACCATGCATGAGTGGCACCGCGAGACTAGCTCGCGCCTGTGTAGGCCATCTCGGCGTCGACCCTCCAACCGCCTCAGTACCTTTTCAACCGAGGAGGTACAGCGTAACTAATGAGAATAACTCATCCTGAGTTCCTGGGCCTGAGAGGGCCCAGATGGCCTTTGCAAGAAAGGTCAAAGAACAATGCCTTCACAGTCTGAACCACAGGACCATGAAGACCAAGAAAGAAAACGAGTGAACCCAGGGGATGGTGGGTGGGCGTGTGAATGAGTGATGGAGACTGTCCAAGAAGATCGATAATTACGGTAAGTACATAATTTCCATATCTTCCTGGACTTAGTCTCCATCACTCATTCACACTAGTGGGAGAATACCAAGCTAAAAAAAAAAAAAACAACCCTGAGTGGGGTGGTAGGAGATAGAGTTCACTCAGAAAGACGGCCAAGGACTGTCCTGCGAATAAAAAGAGCTGTCTTGTAAAGAGCATCTAGAACATAGTGCTTACAAGATAAACGCTTGAGTTGTAACTCACCACTTTGCAGACAACTGCAATGGGCACAAAATGAAAGTTTGCCAGGAAGCCGCAACCACTCTAGGAGAGTGGCAAGAACCTGGCCTCACAAATTGGTCTAGGACCAAAAGTAATAGTGTCACAGACATGTACTAATGTAACGTAAAGGGACCTCAGGAACTGAAAGAGTCGGAGGTAAAGTCTACTGGTTCAGGGTAGACCGGAAAGTGCAGATGGAAACCCCACTATCAAGTATGGCTGACCTGTGAACAACAGGTCCAGGAGCACTTGAACCCTTACTTGGTGAGCAAAGGGAGTCAGGTGGGGTTAGCCCATCAAGGAGAATAGTCTCCACTTAGTCATTGGAACCCTCCTGACGGAAGGCCAAGCACGACTTAGAAGCCTCTTGAGGTAGTCTAGTAGAACCAGATCCTACCCACTGCATATTGCAAAAATGAATCATCCTGCCCCTGTTTGTACAACTGTAGTAGCAGTCTCTGAACTCAGGGAAGAAAGGAAAAGTGTACAGGAGGACATGTCCACTGCGTAAAAAAAAACATTCTGACAGAAAAAAACAGTGGCTGGATTTCTAAGGCAAATAGAGGCAGAAGTATGTCAAGGAGGGACACAGCAGGACCAAGTTAGGGCTAACCTATTCGTTGAAAGTGAATGGAAGCGGCAGTGACTCAATGCGGTGAAGCACTACCCACTCTGGCCTCCCTGAAGGGAGTAGGAAAGGATTCTAGTTTGCTTGCTGAAAAACAAACATCACAACTCCGTCATGCACTTGGAGAGGATAGCTTCATGAGCGACTGGCATAGAACTAGTGCGCCGGAACTGAAGGTGTGAATATTTGAGAAGCTACCTCAGAAAAAAGACCTACTTGACCTTCAGTCAAGAAGGAGTATATCGCCTGTTAAGTTAAACCAAGCAAAGAAGTAGGAACCTGAGTTGTGACCTGGTGGAGAGTCGCTTCTGTTGCTGCGAGGCTCTGCTCAAGAGAAGAAAGCCTGATAAAAAGAAAGGGGAATTAACAGACTGGGCAGTCGCCTAGGTCTAGGAAATGTTTCTGAATGAGAGAAATCTCTCTTGGAGAAAGAGATGACCCATACCACTGCTGGATCGGACTCCCCCTAGGGGAAGAAGAAGTCAGATACTCTTTACCGTACTCTGGAGATGAGCACCTCAGAGGCTGAGGCGGAACCTGACCAGATCCAAAAAGGCGGGGTATTGGGTAATTTCGGCTAGGCCCCGTGCTGTTCATTTATAGTCCGAGCCTAACAAGGCTTTCAGGCTGCTATTTCCCAAGGATTGTCTTGATACAAAATGATGAAGATGTTCTCCATCTGAGTGCAGAAGGAGCCTGAACGTCTATACTGAAATCATAACCGGACTAATAATCACAGCTGGAGAGATGCTAACCACTTGTGCCAAAGAAGCTACCGAAGGGGCAATATCACAAAGGGGACATATACCCCTATCAAAGGAGCGGAAGAGCCAGAGCGCCTCACAACCATTAAATTAGAATGTTCAACAGAGTGTAATTGTCTTGACGACTGAAAAAGTCTAGATGCAGAAGCGTATGGTCCATGGACGAAGTCTGAAACACTATAGTGGTCCCCATTACTGAGGAACTACTGAAAAGATCTCCATCACGGACTCTGATGGTAGAGAGGACGTGCCTTTCAGTATATAAAATGAGTCATCCGCTGTATTACTGACCAGAAGGACACGGAAAGACCCATCTAGATGCACTTCTACCCCAGAAGGACATCTAAGGGAGGTCTAGGTCAGAGCCACTAGAGACTCCGCCATCAGTAAGGATGTCGAGGAGCTTGGTACCACGTAGGGAGCCGAGAAAGTGCTCAGCGGAATGAGCGATTCCGCAGGCAGAACAGTACAGCAGAGTTCCATCAGCAGAAAACCGCTGGATGACACAAGATCCCACATGGACTGTCACTCACCAAGATGTGCGGAAAAATAATCTGCAGAACAGGACTTCATTTTTCGGAAAACATCCCTCCACAAGTTCTGTGGAAAAGAAGTCCAAAAAGGAAAAATATGTCACTAATTCTGCCAGACAGCACCCACTAGCACTCCTGTGGCACCAGCATCACTCATGGCACAGGAGGGCACCCAGCAGTGCCTATTCCAACCTGGGCGATACTCGAGGGCACCCACGGCAGTACCCGCAGGCACCCCCGGCACCCATGCAGCAATGGCACCCCAGACACCCATGGCACTCGCGGCACCCATGGGTGCCCACGGGACCACCCGCTGGTGCTCGGCGCCACCTTGACACCCATGGCACCACTGGTGGCACCGACAACCAATGGCAACAACAGCACCCACGGTGCCACACAGAGCGATGGCGCCGACCAAGGCACCGAGGCACGGCGCCGACCAAGGCACCGAGCCACAGCCCCAAAGGAAAATGCCAATGGAAATCCTGAGTAGGGGAGAAGGAAAAGGTGAGCCCATGCCGCCCCTGCATGGAAAAGGGAGAGGGGGTAGGCACGAGGGGTCGATACGATGGCAAAGGGCACCAAGAGGGCACCTCGCCCATCGTGATCCAATCGACCCGGCTCCAGTCCAACGGCTCCAAGGCCCAGAGGCCCCCAAATCAGGAACAGAGCCAGGAAAACTGGAAAGGTCAAACCCCCTGCTCCACAGGAGTGGCCCAGAGGTGAAACTGCCCACCGGAGTTCCAACGAGGACAGAGATGGTGTTCGGAGTCGAGAATGCAGCCGTTGAGCGCGAGGCCAAGGGGAACCCACCAAAGTCGGTTCAGGCCCATCGCCCTCGAGCCAGACAATCCTCGTACAGGCGTACCAACACGGCAACCTGGCGGCACTGATTCTTCTTCCCACTGAGGAAGAAGAGCTCGAGTTAAGTGGGTTGGATCCCTGGAATTGCTAAATTTGTGCTTCAGGTGGACTGCCCCGAGCACAGGACTGTCCGTGAGCGGACTCCCCCCAGTTAGTACCTGACTACTAACCGACACAGCCCCTCTGCCATAAAAACTTTAACAAGTCCTCCTACCATCACCGCTACTGTCTAAGGAACGACTCCGTTGATGGCAGGAAAGAATTTCTTTTTCTTGTTGTTGTTCTTCATAATCTTCTTTTCTTGTTCATAAAATAAGAAATTGCTAATTAAAATATTAAATTAAACGCTAAAAGCTGCTGTCGTATAGACGGAAACTTTGACTCTGGCAGACGAGTGATGTCGACATCCAAGTGCACTCGATGGCGGGAGAAAAGGAACTGAGGCGGTTGGAGGGTCGATGCCGAGATAGCCTACACAGGTGCGAGCTAGTCTCGCGCATCCGTGGTCCTTTCTCGGTGCTGACCCTTCTGAAAATGTTAGGCTCTCGCTTGGTCCTAGCGCCCCCGGTGCTATCCCACTAGTGTGAATGAGTGATGGTGACTTAGTCCAGGAAGATCCAGTGTCTACAACAACAGAGGCAAAAGGCTAACATAATTTTCTAATTTGGCATAAATACAAAGCAGTAAAAATAGAATACAGCTTGAAACAAAGTTCAGCTAGCAAGGGCCAGTCAGAGACGGAGTCCAAAAGGCGCTCGTGCTCAGACTGGTTGCGGCTTTAGCAGTACCTTGTGTCGCCGAGTGTCGCTCTAGAGGTATTGGGTGGCGGCTGTGGGAGTGCCGCCCACCCACTGGCTGGGTTTCCCTCAGCTTGAGCTGGGAGCCTTGTAGTGGCTGATCCTCGGCTGGGGAAACAAGAGGAAAAGATGGTTTAAATGCCTGCTGAGGAGAAAGGGTCATCAACACAGGCGGGGAATCCGAATTAGCACTAGAAAGGAGTGTAGATTCAACTGGCGCCAGTCCGTCTGGATTGAACACACAGACCAGAAGGGGCTGTAATCACTACCTCTTTACAGAATAAATTAAGTCTTTTGACCCAAGAAAAACCAGTGTCTACAACAACAGAGACAAAAGGCTTACAGAATTTTCTAATTTGGCATAAATACAAAGTAGCAAAAATAGAATACAGCTTGAAACAAAGTTCAGCTAGCAAGGGCCAATCAGAGATGGAGTCCAAAAGGCGCTCACGTTCCGACTGGTTGCAGTTTTTAGTACTACCTTGTGCTGCTGAGTGTCTGCTCTGGAGGTACTGGGTGGCGGCTGTGGAAGTGCTGCCCGCCCGCTGGCCGTGTTTCCCTCGGCTCGAGCTGGGAGCCTTGTAGTGGCTGATCCTCGGCTGGGGCTAGGACGATGGCTAGGAGATCTGCCTCTAACTGGCTCACGAGGGTCCAGATGCAGAGTGCCTCCTTGCACAGCAGACAGGAGTGTGTACCGCCCTGTTTGTTGAGGTAGTACATGGTCGTGGTATTGTCCATCTGGACTTGAACCACTTGACCCCGGAGCTGAGGAGTGAAAGCTGACAGTGCCAGTCTGACTGCTCTGAGCTCCAGCAGGTTGATGTGGCATCGAGACTCCTCAGGGGTCCACAGACCATGGGCCCTTTTGTCCCCCATGTGGGCTCCCCAGCCCATGAGAGAGGCATTGGTCATGAGGAAGACTGTCAGCTCAGGGCGGACAAATGGGATCCCTTCCTGCAACTGGTCTGGGGTGGCCCACCATAGGAGAGCGTCCCACATCTTCTGGGTCACAGTGATCAGCTGGTCGAAGTGACCGTGACGCTGAGTCCACTGGGCGGCCAGCTCCCACTGGAGGGGGCGTATGTGCAACCGGGCCCAATGGACCACCGAGGTGCATGCCGCCATGTAACCTAGAAGGCGCAGAAGTTACAAGCAGGGCGCAATTGCCCAACCAGAAATGACTGGGCAAAAGAGGAAAGAACCTCCGCCCTGTCCGCCGGGAGCCAAGCTCTGGCTTGACAAGAGTCGAGCTCTGCCCCGAGGAAGCCCATCACCTGAGAAGGCACGAGTTCTGACTTGGCCTCGTTGATCAGGAGGCTGAGTTGGGAGCAGGTTTGGAGGGCCAGGTCCCTCGACCTCTCCACTTCCTGTTGGGTGGATCCTGCTAGGAGCCAATCGTCGAGGTAAGGATAAATCCTGACACCCCCCCCGCGATGCCTGAGATGGGCCGCCACCCTTGTAATGCATTTGATGAAGACCCATGGGGCCGATGACAGGCCGAATGGCATGGCTCGGAACTCATACAGGGTCCCTTCGACCCTGAAGCAGAGGAACCGCTGATGGGATGGACGGATTGGGACGTGAAAGAATGCATCCTGCAGACCCAGTGAACAGAACATGTTTCGCTCCAAGGATGGTATGATCTGGGACAGAATGACCATCCAAAAGGTGCGTGACCCGAGATATTGATTCAGGTCGTGCAGATCTAGAGTGGGGTGCCAGACCCCCCGTCCGCTTGGACACCAGAAAGTACCTGGAGACAAAGCCTGGGTCTGCTGGAGGATCTGCCACTGGAGCTACTGCCTCTTTGAGGAGGAGCTGAGCGATGTCGTCTCTTGAGAGATGACTGGGTCTGAGTGGATACTCCCCCCTCCCCCCAACTGAGGGGTGCGGGCTCGGCTTGGAGGGTACTCTAATTCCAGAGGCAGTCCCTGACTGACCACTTTCAGAACCCACCTGTCCGAAGTGACAATGGACCAGGCGGAAAGGAAGAGGCAGAGTCGGCCCCCCATGGGAGGACCCAGAGCTGGCGTGACAGGAGAGGGGGTGGTAGCCCCAACCCCGTCACTCAGCAGGCTTGGAGGAGGCTCCAGCACCTGAGCCTCGGCCTCCTTTACGGGCCTGGGCTTAGGCCGAGGGCGCCACGCTTAAGCCTGCTGCCGATGCTGGTGCTGCTGTCCACCCTGGAAGGAGGACTGCTGAGCCGCAGGGGAAGAGTGCCAAAAAGGCTTCTTTTTCTTCTGCTGGTTCTTGCCCGAAGAACTCTTGGCAGAAGTAGCATCCAAGGTGGCACTGGACTGCTCAATGCGGTGAAGGTGACCGGCTACTCCCGGGCCGAACAAGTCGGTCCCAAGAAAGGGCACGTCAGCTAATTTGTGCTGGGTATCCGCCGGAAAGGAGGAGAGCCTCAGCCAAGCCCTGCGAAGAGAGGCAACTGTGGCAGCCATCGAACGGGCACAAGAATCCCCAATGTCTAGGACCATCTGAAGCTGCTGTTTGGCGACAGCTCGGCCCTGATCCTGGACTTGCTTGACCGTGGTCTGCATAACTGTCAGGAGATGTGGCGGGCGAGAGAGAAGTGTGCCATGATGACGGCTGAACTTGCCTGATGAAGGCCCAAGGATGAAGCCGCATAGACCTTCCTGGCTGGATTCTTTACCAAAAGGTCGGTCAGTGTCGGCAGAACTGCCAGTATGCCTGAACACAGAAGCAGTCACCAGGCTCTTGGCCGAAGGGTGCTCTGTGAACCCCGCAAGGGACCCCATGGGCACTGCATACTTGTGAGCCATGTGGGCAGACGGTGCTGGGCAAGAGGCAGGATGCTGCTAAAGTTGTAGGGCTGGGCCAACAATGGCCTCAGCCACAGGAAACGCCTCTGTTGGGGTATCCCCTCTCTTAAGGATGTCCATAAGAGGGTACTCTGCTTTTTTCTAAATTGGCTCCAGGGGCATCCCTGTAGATTCAGAGATGAGGCAAAGGATCCCTTGAAAAGACGAGGGACCTTCCTTCCATCTCTATGCCAATGAACGACTCATCTTCGCCTGGATGTGAGTGCAGGCCGGTGATGTCCGAATTGTAAGAATCTGGATACAAGGGCCTGCCGCCCAGGTCTCTCTCGACCTGCTGAGGGTGGTCCGGGGGGACTGTGACTGACAGATGCCGGGGAATCCCGGTGTCTGGTCTGTCTCCTTTGGAAGGAGCCCCTCCCACAGGTTGTTTGGGCGTCGGTTCCTCCACGATCGGTGGAGAGGCCGTTTTGGGTCGAACTGGAGGTTTTACCGGCTCCGCGGGCTGGAGAACAGATTTAATCTGCTCCGATGGAGTCGGCTTCGGCCTAGGAGGTGAAAGCCAAGTAATGTCTGGGGTGGAAGCTGGAGTCAGTTTGTGCCCAGTCAAAATAAGCTGCTGCCACATGAGGTCCTCATAGCGCCGGAGTTTCCGTCTAAGCCTCTCCTCATCCGAGGACGACCGATGGCGTTGCTTCCTTTTAGAGCATTTATGGCTCTTCCCTCGCCTGTCGCCGAGGTATCCGACCTCGATTGAGATTGGGCGGGCTGACTTGGTCGCTCAGGAGACACCGCCGGGACCGGTGATTTCACGGGATCAGGGACCACATCTTCGACTGGAGTCCCATCAGGCTGGGTCTCGTCATCTGGAAAAAACAGATTAGGTGTTCGATCGAGGGATTCGTTGACTGCATTCTGCGATATCGGATGGACAGGGTCGATCACGATCTCAACCTCGCTGGCAGATAATTTGGTCAACTGGCCAGACGGCAAAGCTGAAAAAACAGCGGCAGAAGAAGTGATCACTGCCGAAGTCGAGACCGCATATTCTCTGGACCGAGATCTCTTCCGCTCCCAAGAACGTCTCCATTAAGACGAAGATGCACCTGGGTCCTTCTTCCGCTTACGGGATCGAGAGGAGTGTGAGCCCGTAGGTGCCTTTTCCTTGGTCGGGAGAGATAGGCTGCTCGGTGGAACCCGCAGCCGTGGAAACCGCCCACCAGGACTCTTTGGATTTCACTGGAGGGTTCCTCTTTTCAGGCCTCCCCAGCTTCAGGCATGCAAGACGGTCGTCTATAACGGTGGGATAGAAAGCCAAACATAGACTGCACAAAGAGGTGTCATGGTCGACACCGAGGCAGTAGACGCACGTGGTGTGGGGATCGGTGCACAACATCTTCTGGCCGCAAGGACACCAACGAAATCCGGGGGAAGACTTGTCTTCCATGATTGATGCAACAAACTTGCGATCACTGACTTGAGAAATGCAAATTTTCGGTAAAACTAAAGGTTTGAAAGCCAGGGCCTACGAAATGCATGAGCACGAGGGAAGCAACCTGAATCTTCCAGCGGAAAGGAAGATCTGGCGTCATGGGGCGAAGCCGAGGTATATACTACCCGGGTGGGTGGGAAGAGCCAGCTTGAAGACTTCCGGTTCAATTTAAAGTGGAAGGGGACATGCCAATGAGTGTGGATGAACAACATATCTACGCTCCTAGAAACAGCAGTGCTGCTCAGCTTGCAGGAGATATTCGTGTACCAGACAGGCTAGTAACCTCCCCCAAGACATAATGTATGAGCTCCAAACTGTATGAACTGTCATCTGTCTAAGCCATGTAAGAGGACTACAAATGACCTTGGTACTTGGGTATGATCAATGATTGCTACAAAAATGCTTTTGTCGACACAAAAGATAACCACCAAACATAAAAAAGCCCTGAATATATTACAAAGTCCACTCTGAAAGGGGACTGGACATGGGTCAAAACTGACCTGAGTCCAACCTCTTCAGAGTGGACCTTATGAGCAATAAGAGCCTGTTTTTTAATGTAAATTCAATGCATTCTGACTGGATTTATTGGTAGTGCTCTAGTACCACTAGAGACCTGAGAAAATGAACATCAGAGAATGAACATTTAAAATGTCAGGCAAGTTTGTCTTTTTTTTCTGCATGAAAAGGAGATTTTCATATTATCTGTAATAAACTATCCAGAAATTGTATCTGGCTTTTAAAATTATATCATTATAATGGGAGTTACAATGAGGAAAACAGTCATCTTTTTTATCATTAAAGGCACAGTCAAGTTCTTCAGTACTTCAATCCCAAACCCTTTTCAGACAAAAGTAGATGGGAAATGGAAATTACGTATCTACCATAATTCTTGATCTTCTTGGACAAGTCTTCATCATTCATTCATACTGCTGGGGTACTATGCCGGAGGTGCTAGGAACCAGCAGGAACCAAAAATCTTCAGTAGGGTCGACTTCCAAGTAGGACCGCGCATGTGTGGCACTGCGAGACTGGCTTGCGCCTGTGGAGGCTATCTCGGCGTTGACTCTCCAACCGCCTCAGTACCTTTTTGACCAAGGAGGTGAAGCATAAACTAACCTAGGAAACACCTAACCTAATCCAGGCATAAGATAGCATGTATGACCCATGTAAGAAGAGTCAATTTAACAATGTCTTCACAGCCCAGACCAATGAGGGAGTGAAGACCAGAAACATGATGAGTAAGCTCGGGGGATGGTGGCTGGGCATATGAATGAATGGTGAAGACTTGTCCAAGAAGATCAAGAATTACGGTAGGTACGTAATTTCCACATCTTCCTAGACTTAAAGTCTTCACCATTCATTCATACTGCTGGGTGAGTATCAAGACAGAAACCAGTCTCCCCAGCAGGATGGCAGGAGACAGAGCTCACTCAGGAAGTGTCCTGTCTGGCGTGGACATCTAAAGTGAAGTGCTTCACAAAGGTATGCAATGAGCTCCAAGTGACTGCTTTGCAGATCTCTGCAATGGGCACATTACGGATCTCTGCCAGGGATGCAGCCCACCACTCTGGTAGAGGGGATGTAGACCCGGCCTTCCAACTTGACTTGCGCCATCGAGTAGCAATGGCAAAGGCATGCCACTATCCAAGCAGTAATGCATCTAATGGCAACAGGCTGGCCCAGCTGGGCCATGTTGAACGATACAAACAGCTGCTTGGATCTGCGAATCTCCCCTGTTCTGTCAATGTAGAACTGTACAGCCCTCAACAGCTAGAGAGTGAAGGGTACTTTCTCCTTAATTCTGGAAGTTAGCAAAATAAGTGGAGAGAACCAAGGGCTGATTGAGATGAAAATCCGAAACAACTTTGGGTAGGAATTTTGGGTGAGTACGAAGTACCACCTTGTCCTTGTGAAAGACAGTATATGAAGGGTCTGTGACCAAGGCATGTATTTAAAAGACCCTACGAGTGGAAGTAATGGCCACTAAGAAGGTAGTCTTACAGGTCAGAAACTGCAAGTCACAGGTAGCTACAGGCTCAAAAGGTGTACGGGTAAGTATATCTAGCACAAGGTTAATATCCCACGCAGCCACCAGTTTCCTGACTGAGGGTCTGGTGTGCAGGATGTCTGAGGAATCTAGCGGTAACTGGGCCAGTGTCATGTTCTGTACTGGCTCATGGTAGGCGGAAATTGCGCAGAGGTGTACCTTCACTGTTGAGTATTGTAAACCTGCATTTGACAGGTCTACTACTCCAACACCTTATTTGGTGGGCAACAGAATGGATCCAGAAGGCACTTCACGCACCAAATCAAGAGCAGCTTCCATTTAGCTGTGTAAGTCTTCCTAGTGGAAGGCTTATGCGCTGCTAAAAGGATTTCTGAGATTCTCTGAGAAACCTTAAACCTACCCACTTATAGCTCCTCAGGAGCCAGGCATGGAGATGAAGGAAGTGCAGGCTGGGATGGACCAAAGGCCCTTGTGTCAGGAGGTCTGTTCATAGAGGAAGTTGCCTCAGAGGGACTTCTGACAATCTGCTGATCAATGGAAACCATATCTGTCGAGGTCAGTGTGGCGCGATAAGAATCATTCTGTCCCCCTGTGCCTTCAATTTAAGCAGCACCCTCTGAACTATTGTAAGAGGAGGAAATGCGTACAGAAAGCGTTTTGTCCACCGCAGTCTGAATGCATCCTGACAGAAAACTCCAGGGTCTGGATTTCTCGAGCAGAAATGAGGCATCTTTGTGTTGAGTGAGGACACAAAAAGGTCCAGGGTTGGACTGCTCCACTCGTCCAATAGCCACTGCACGATGTCTGGTGCAAGCGACCATTCGTGTGGATCTGCTTTGGTCCTGCTGAGGCGATCTGCTAAGTTGTTCTGAATTCCTGGCAGGCAGACTGCCTGAATCAGTGCATTTTGCTCAAGACACCACTCCCACACCCTCATGGCCTGAATGCACAGATGGGGATAAGTGCGCTCCACCCTGTTTGTTAATGTAATACATCACAGCTTTGTTGCCCGTCTGAAGAAGAATTACCTTGTGACAGAGGACATCCTTCAGGGCTCAAACAGCATACAGGACAGCTCTCATTTCCAGAATATTTATGTGTAGGTGAGACTCCTCCTGACTCCACACTGCCTGAGTGTGGAGATCTTGGCAGTGAGCCCCCCAACCGAACAGGAGAGAAATGCATCCCTTGGTGATGGTGATCTGAGATTCCCGTGGGGCAAAGGGTAGAACTTGAAGAAGCTTGTCTTCCTGACTCCACTATACAAGTGATCTCATCAGAGGCTCTGTCACTTTTACATGGAAGGACTGTGGATGCGTGGTAGGTGACCACTGTATGCTGAGCATCCACTGTGTGATCCTCATGTGTAGGTGGGCCAGAGGCACCATAAACATGGACGATACCATGAGGAGGCCCAACATCCAATGCATTGACAGGGCTCGAACAGAGTTGTTCTCCCTGATGTAGCGACCCATCTGGAGAATATTGTTCCTCCTGTCCTCTTGAAGGAAAGCCCTCGCCCTGGAGTTATCCAGGAGGCTCCTATGAAGGAATTGCTCTGAGGGTTGAAGCTGGGATTTTTCCAGATTCAGTAGAACCCCATGGATGTAAGGAACTGAGAAGCCATGGTGACTGCTTCATGTGTCTGTTGCCTGGATGGGCTTACTACGAGCCAATCGTCCAGGTAAGGTAAGACTTGAATATTGAGTTTTCTTAGATGTGCCGCGAGAACTGCGAAACGCTCTGTAAAGACTCGTTGCACCAAAGGGCAGGACTTGGAACTGGTAGTGCTGACCCAGGGCCACAAAGCGGAGATACCTGTGCTGACTTGGGTGCACTGGGATGTGCTGGTAGGTGTACTGCATATCCAAGGATGCCAGCCAGTCATACTGATGAATCAGTGGTAGTAGCATTCCTAGACAGATCATCTTGAACTTCTCACTGAAGAAAAAATTACTTACCATAGTAATCGTGTTTCTTCACAGTGATACTCAGCTATTCAGAACTTCTGCAGTGTCCCTTTAAGACTGAACTGCCTGGAGAGAATTTGGAATGGTATGCAAATGATGGAATCTTTGTGTGTGCTATTTTCAAATGCTGCCTTGAACTAAATGCCTAGGTTCTAAACCCTCAGATTTCCTTGGAGTCCAGAAAGACAGGCCTCAAAAAAACTAAACATCTATATATAAAGACCTTAGTAATTCGTAATATAATAATAATGGAATAACACCCAAATGCCTCCAAGAGGGGGAAAAAAACCCAAAACTGGAGGTCATAAAATGTAACAATAACCCTGAATGTCAGAAATCACCTGAAGAGGATAAACAACAAAATGAACCCAAATCACAAACAAGAGTGCCTGACTGTGGCACCTATAAGGCAGGTCACAAAAACATTCCCAGGAATACAGAGGCTACTGGTTCTTGAAGGAGAGGCAGGCTGGGAAGTTCAGAATACCCGAGTATCACTGGGAAAAACAAGATTACTATGGAAGTTAATTTTTCCTTCTAACCCCAGTAATACTCAGGTATTCGTAATTTCTGCAGACTAAGAAGCAGTACATTTAGAGGTGGGCACAGAACCTACTGAAACTGACTCTGCAGGACTGTGTGCCAAATCTGGCATCACTCCTGGACAGGATGTCCAAACTGTAATGCTTTGTAAAGATGTGCACTGTTTTCCAGGTAGCTGCTTTACAGATGTCCACTATCGGGACATCCCTGGCAGCTGCTATGATAGCAGCTGTGCCCCTTGTGGAATGGGCCCTCAATCCTGCTGGGGGTTCCCTTCCCGCCTTAGAATAACAAAACTGGATGCACTGTACTATCCAACGAGAAACAGACCATTTAGATGCTGGCTGGGTTATCCTTTCCCACATCCCCATAAGTCAACAACAGTTGTTTTCTGTCCAGTCTATGGTTCTTAGTGGCTGTCATGTAGTAACTAAGAACTCTGTTAACATCCAGACTGTGGAGCCTCCTTTCACCAGAAGTAAAGTGCTCAGTGAAAAAGACAGGTGGGGTAATGATTTGGTTCAACTGGAAATCAGAAACCACTTTAGGGAGAAATGCCCTGTTTGTTCTCAGGACTACTTTGTCCTTGTGGAAGGAAATATAGTCCTGGTCTACGCAGAGAGCCTGGAGCGCGCCGATTCTTCTAGCAGAAGTCATTGCCACTAAGAAAAGTGTTTTCCATGTGACATATTTTAGATGAGCTGAAGACATAGGCTCAAAAGGAGCCCTCATGCGTTTGGCTATACATACACTGAGGTCCCATGCTGGCACTGGCTCCATATTGGGGTAAAAGGGAAAGGCCCTTAAAGATAGGATCTGAGGCAAGAGAAATCCCTTGCCTGGCTGAAATGTAAGCAGATGCTGCAGCCAAATGTACATTCAGGGTACTGGACTGAAGGCCCAAAGAATGCAAATAAGTAAGATAATCCAGCATGGCTGGTACCCCAAGCCTGTGTTGGCACAATATTCTGGGTGGAACACCAAATAAAAAAACCTTTTCCATTTTGCAGCATAGATTTTCTTAGTGGAAGGCTTCCTGTAACCCCTCAAAATGTCCAGGACACCTTCAGAAAGGTTTAGGCTTGCATATTCTAGGTCCTTAAGAGTCAGACCTTGAGCTTGAGGGATCTGAGGTTTGGGTACAGGAGCCTCCCCTGATTGGAGGTTAACAGGTTGTGCCTCCTGGGAAGGTGCATTGGCTTAGCCACAGACATGGAGAGCAGTAGAGAGTACCATGGCTACCTGGGCCAATCTGGAGCTATCAAGGTCATGGATGCTGACTGAGATTTGAGCAAAACCCTGTACAACAAGGGGAAGGGAGGAAAAGCATACAGATGTTTCCCTGACCAATCCAGAATTAGAGCATCCAGGGGGACTGTTCCCCGATCTGGTGGTCTGCAATAGTATTTTGGCAGGTGGTGGTTCTGGTGGGATGCGAACAAGTCTATCTCTGGAGTGCCCCACCTCCAGAAAATCACTTCCACTACTTGCCTGTTCAGAGTCCATTCATGCTGGGCCTGGTTGATCTGACTCAAGGTGTCTGCCAAGGTAACTGTCCTTGCCAGGAAGATGAATGGCATGTAGAGAAACTCCCAAACAGTATGCCAGACTCCATATTTTCATGGTTTCTGTGCAGAGGATTTGATCTTGTCCCTCCCTGCTTGTTTATGTAGTACATAGCAGTGGTATTGTCTGTTCTGATCTGTACCACCTTTCCCTGTAGCAGTGGCATGAAGGCCTTTAGTGCCAACAATACTGTTCTAAGCTCCAGCAGGTTTATGCATAGCAGTGACTCTGCACTCGACCATGTGCCTTTGGTGGTGTGATCTCCCAGGTGGGCACCCCACCCAAATAGTGATGCATGTGGCCCAGCAGCTGAAGAAACAGTCTTGCAGTTTTTGTTTTGTTCGGAATGAATGAACCTGCTATCTCTGTTGAATGCTCCTGACCCTGTCCAGAGGCAGGTATGCCTTGCCCTGCAGGGTATTTAACTTGGCTCCTATGACCTGCAATACCCGAGCAGGCTGAAAGACCGACTTTTTTAGGTTTATCAGGAACCTTAGAGACTCCCAAAAGCTCTTGGGTGAGTTGCAGCTCCCTGACGTGCTGGGGTGATTTTCCCACCACCAGCCAGTTGTTTAGGTACGGAAGACTGTGACACCTTGCTTTTGAAGGTGTGTCACTACCACTGCCAGACACTTTGTGAACACCCTTGGTGCTGAAGGGAGACCAAACGGCAGGGCTGAGAACGGATAGTGACCTAAAGGAAGTCTGAACCTGAGGCATTTTCTGTGAGACTCCCTTATGGGGATGTGGAAATAGGCATCTTTTAGGTCCAATGACGCCAATCAGTCTCCTTTTTGGAGGGGTGGCAAAGACAGTGCCAGTGTTACCATTTTGAACTTTGGTTTTGTTAGATATCTGTTTAAGATCTTAAGGTCTAAGATGGGCCGCCACCCATTTTCCTTTGTGGTAAAGAAGTATCTTGAGTAAATTCCCTCTCCCTTTAAGTGGTTTGGTACTGGTTCCACTGCTTGTGACAGAAGCAGTTTTTGAACCTCTGTTTCCAGGAGTTCTCTCTCTACATTTGCAGATGGTTTGAAAAACTCAGGTTCTTAAAGGTGGGAAGGATCTGAAGGTTACAGACAAACCCTGGCTCACTACTTCCAGGACCCACTTGTCTGTGGTGATGCTTTTCCAAGCATGAAAATAGCCAGTCTGCCTCCTACAGGTAGTAGGGAGGTGGCCTGTACAGACACATCAGGGTGCCTGCTTTGCTTGAGGCTGAGCTTGGGAACCATGCTTGGAACCCCTTCTACCCCTGCCTCTGAAGTATCCCTGCTGTGGATACTGCTGGTACGGAAGCGTAGCCATGGCCTGGAAAAAGGGCCTGCTTTGAAAGAATCTGCTCCTGCTTCCCCTTCCATAGGGTCTGGTGGATGGGGAAGCTTTGAATTTTGCAGAATTGCTTCTGTAGGTGGCGGCCTTGTATTCATTCACCTTTTTCATATAAGCCTCTGTCTTCTCCCCGAAGAGGGGTTTTTCCTCCAATGGGAAATCCAATGCCTTGGTTTGTGTATCCTGGGTAAGATTTGTGGGTCTTAGCCAAACAAACCTTCTCTGAGCCACAGTGTTTGCCATCCACCTGGCAGAAAAACAAAAACCGGGCACTGCAGGTAACCAATGAAAAAGATATTTTATTTCACAAACCACATAATAGTCGCAACCACCCTGCAGTACAAGGACGCTAACCTCTACCGGTTTCGCACTGTGTGCGTCATCAGGATGAACTGGATTGCAGCTCGCGGGGAATCTGTGTTGGGTGTGCTGGAGATGACAAATATGGAGCTGGACAGTTGGCATGTAAATGTAAAACCAGCAAAATTCTCAGGCCTGCACAGTAGCTCCATAATGGCAGCAAGCAAGTTATGCATGGAAGCCCATGTGTATAGGGGGAACTGGACATAAAGTACAGTTACGCAAGAACTTACCGTAACAGTAGATCTTCGAGAGAGGCTCTTGCAGTAGGTAATTACATATAGGACTGATGTTGGCAGGCGGCAGAACCCCACGGAAAAATTTCTAGCTAGCAGTCCCTGGCGGGGACCGCCCCCACGTCAGGTGACCGGTGTCGGACGACATCGGTATAATGGGGCGGTCCCAGACGAGAGAGAAGCAGATATTTCCCTCAATGGAAAAGGAGCTGAAAGCCTAGGGGATGGAGGGGATGGAGATATTTACTGCAAGAGCCTCTTGAAGATCTACTGTTAGGGTAAGTTCTTACGTAACTGTACTATCTTACTTCGAGAGGGCTCCTGCAGTAGGTAATTACATATAGGACAGAATCCCAAGCAGTCTGGAACAAATGAAAAGGCACCGGGAGGAGGAACTACTCCAAGAAGTAGCAAACAACCTTGCAAACCTCAAGATAGGAGGCCTTGCAAGACAGCTAATCCGAAGCCTGCTCTACGGCGAGAGGCAATGTCCAAACTGTACTGTTTAGTAAAGGTATGGACGGAAGTCCAAGTGACGGCAGCACAGATGTCTGCCGCAGACACATTCTTGAAACAAGCCGCAGAGGCTGCTACTCCACGAGTGGAGTGACCTCTGACTTGACCCGGTAGGGTCTTGTTGTACTTGTCATAACAGAAAGTGATGCAATGAGCCAACCACTTTGATAGGCATTGCTTGGAGACAGCATTGCCTTCTCTTTTGTGAGCAAAAGAGACGAACAACTGATCAGTCTTTCTGAGATCCTTCGTCCTATCGGTGTAGTATCTCAGAATCCTGTGGACATCCATGGTATGGAGCAAGTATTCTCCTTGATTGGAATACTGCGTGAAAAAGGCAGATAACTCAATAGATTGATTTAAGGTAGACGCCGCCACCACTTTTGGGAGAAACTTGGGGTTCGTGCGAAGAGCTACTCTTTCTTTGTGGAAGATCAGATAAGGGATTTTACACATAAGGGAATGAAGCTCGGAAATTCTGCGAGCAGAAGTAATGGCCACCAAGAAGAGCCGCTCTTCCACGATAAGAACTTCAAGTTCATGGAAGCCGCGAGGCTCTAAGGGAGGAAGGTAAGTTTCTCGAGAACAAAGTTCAAGTCCCGGGGGGAGCTGGAGTCCGAACAGGGGGTCTGAGATGAAGGACCCCTCTGAGAAAAGTCTTGGATACCTCCAACTGGGCAAAAGCCTTGTCAGCGAAAGGGACATGGTAGGCTGAAATGGCCGCCATGTGGACTTTCAAAGAGGAGTGACTGAGACCCAGGTCGAAAAGATGACGCAGATAATCAAGCAGAACGGCCACAGGACAGGAGAAAGACTCCACGTTCCTGGAGGCAGCCCAAATGGAAAATCTTTTCCATTTCATAGCGTAGGTGGACCTAGTGGAGGGTTTTCTAGCCTCCACCAGAATCTCGGCCACCTTAGGAGAGACGCCAAAGCGAGACTGGGCTAGGTCTGCAGGAGCCAAGCATGAAGTTGAAGAGACTTGAGTCCCGGATGGACCAGGGTCCCCTGATCCTGGGTCAGCAAATCCTCGAGATAAAGGCAGAGGAAGAGGAGGAACCTCTGAGTATTGTTGTAGAAGAGAGAACCAAATTTGCCTGGGCCAGAAGAAAAAATTACTCACCTTAGTAATGTTGTTTCTTCTAATGGAGTCTTGCTATATTATGACATATGCAGTGAGCCCAACCTTCGAACTGCTCCGGAGGTGAAAGAGTTAACTTTCCATGCCAGGCATGGAACGCTGAGCTCGAGCTCGGTTGAAACTCTGTCTGTTGTTCTTCAAAGTCAAACCGTCAGATCTTTATGAGCTAAACTCACTGAGGTCCTGTGTGGAAGCTGTAAACCTACACTAGCCAACTGGCTACTAAACATAAGAACACATTTTTTGGTCCCAAAACAAAGACTCAAGTCAGGAGACCCAAAAAATGAAAAACACAACACCAAGTCACCCCAAAAAAGAAGGGGTGAAAACACCACGGTGGGCATCTACTAAGTGCCAACACTGCACTGCCAACCCACATACCAAAAACAGAGGTTCTGAGAAGGCAGGCGGGGGTCATAATATAGCAGACTCCATTAGAAGAAACAACATTACTAAGGTGAGTAATTTTTTCTTCAAACAACATAAAGTCTTGCTATAATATGACATATGCAGACTACAGCAGTACCTCCATGGAGGAGGACAGAACCTACTTGAGGAAATAGGCTCTGAAGCACAGCTGTGCTAAACCGAGCATCACTCCTAGCCTGGATGTCCAGGAGCAATGCTTGGTAAAAGTGTGAACTGTTTTCCAGGTAGCTGCTTGACATATCTCTGAATAGGATGTCCCTGGCAGCAGCCAGGGAAGCAGCTGTACCTCTGCTGAAGTGAGCCCTCAGGCCTGAGGGAGGAACCTTACCCAGCTTTCATAACAAAATTGGATACAAGAGACAATCCACCTGGCAATGAATCTTTTAGTGGCAGGTTTCCCTTTACCAACCTCACCATAAGTGAGGAACAGTTGAAGGGAGTCAAACCTGTGACCTTTGGTACGCTCTATGTAGTAACTAATGGCTCTCTTCACATCTAAGCTGTGCAGCCTCCTCTTGCCAAAGGAGGAATGGTCAGTGAAGTACACTGGAAGAGACAGATTGATTAAGGTGGAAATCTGAGACCACCTTAGGCAAGAACTTCCTGTTAGTCCTAAGGACCACCTTATCTCTATGAAAGGAGATAAAATCAGGCTCCACTGACAAAGCTTGTAATTCACTTATGCGTCTGGCAGAAGTGATGGCTACCAGAAACACAGTCTTCCAAGTCAAGTACTTAAGCTCTGCTGAAGACAAAGACTCAAAAGGGGGTTGCATAAGCTGGGCAATGCAAATATTAAGATCCCAAGCAGGGGCAGTGTCCCTGAACGGAGGGTTGGTGTGAAGCAACCCTTTAAAAAACTTGGAGAACACAGGGTGAGCTGAAAAAGAAGAAGGCTTACCTGCTGATAAGAAGACAGACACGGCTGCCAAGTGCACTTTTAGGGTAGCTGGTCTGAGCCCCAAAGAATTCAAATGCATTACATAATCCAGGATCATGGGCACGTCAGCAGATTCTGGGGAAATATGCTTACCAGCACACCATATGGAAAATCTTTTCCATTTTGAATTATAAGTAGCCCTGGTGGAAGGCTTCCTAGAGGCCTTCAAGATATCCAATACACCTTGGGAAAGGTGTAGGTCAGCAAACTCTAACTCTTCAAGAGCCATGCCTTGAGATTGAGAGATTTGAGGTTCGGATACCAAACTCTCTCCTGGGCACAGGTTAACAGGTTGTGATTCCTGGGAAGACACAGGGGAAGGTGGACTGCTAAGGACATGAGGAGTGGGTACCAGGGCTGCCTGGCCCAATCTGGAGCAATCAGGATCATCTTGCAGGGTTGAGATCTGATTTTGACTAGCACCTTGAAGAGAAGAGGAAGGGGGAAAGCATAGAGAAACTTCCCTTCCCAACTGAGTAGGAAGGCATCCAGAGGGACTGAGCCCAACACTGGGGGCCTGCAGCAAAAAGGGAAGCTGGTGATTGTCTGGAGCTGCAAGAGATCTATCTGCAGGTGCCCCATCTGGCAAATACTACCTCCAGTACTAGGGGATCCAGTGCCCATTCATGATGGCCCTGGAAATCCTGCTGAGAGCATCCGCTAGGACATTGTCCTTGCCTGGGAGGTGAACTGCCAGTAAGGAAAGGCGTCTAGAGAATAAGCCAGAGACCACAACTTCATTGCTTCGGTGCACAAGGCCGTGAGACCGAGTGCCCCTTGCTGTTGATGTACCACATTGTAGTGGTATTGTCTGTTCTGACCTGAACAACCTTGTTCTGAACAGATGTGGAAAAACCTGGAGTGCTAGAAAACTGCTCTGAGTTCCAACAAATTGATGTGAGCAGAGATTCCTGAGGGGACCACAACCCTGGGTAGTAAGGTCGCCCACGTGAGCTCCCCACCCCAAGAGGGATGCATCTGTAGTAAGGGTCAAGGAGTGAGACTGGGGAGTGAAGGGAACCCCCTGTCTCAGATTGCTCTGGTCCTGCCACCACTGAAGGGCCTGGATCAGGGTTCGAGTCACTGGGATCAATTTGGTTAGAGGATCTGTCCTTTGAGACCAAAAGGCTCTCAAATGGAACTGGATGTCCCTCATTTGAAATCTTGCTCCCTGCACTACTGTTGTAGAAGCAGCCATGTGCCCCAGGAGCTGTAGAAAATGCCTTGCTGGCCGAGAGACCTGCAGGGTGAAAGAAGAGGCAGAGAGATCAAAGTCCTTGCTCTTTCCAGAGGGAGGAAGGCTCTGGCTTCTTTGTGTTCAGTTCTGCGCCTATGAAGGTGAGAAGCTGGACAGGCTCAGAACTGACTTTGGAGATTGAGAAGGAAACCTAGAGATGTAAGCAGTTGCTGAGTTACTTGTAGGTGTAGTTTGACCTGGTCTGGAGACTGGCCTACAATGGGCCAGTCGTCCAGATAAGGAAGATGGCAATCTTTGCCTTCTTAAGTGAGCAACTGCTACTGCCAGACATTTGTAGAACACCTCGGGGCCAAGGTGAGGCCGAAGGGCATTGCTCTGAACTGGTAATGGCCTGAGGGCAGTTCGAATCTGAGGTACTTTCGATGGGAGCTTCTGATGAGAACATGGAAGTAGGCATCCCTGAGGTCCAGGGAGGCTAGCCAGTCCCCTGCCTTAGAGAGGGTAAAATAATTCCCAGAGTCACCATTTTGAACTTTGGTTTTAAAAGGTGCTTGTTTAGATACCCGAGATCCAGGATGGGCCACCATTCTCCTGTCTTTTTTGGGGTAAGGAAGTACCTGGAGTACAACTCTTTGCCCTGGTGTAGTGGTGGAACCCTTTCCACAGCTCTGAGAGCCAGGAGGGAAGAAACTTCTGTTTCCAGGGCAAGTGCCTCTGATGGATTTGCAGGTGGAAAGGACCTGGCTCTCATCTTCGGAAATTTTTGAAGCTGAGAACCAGTCCCTGGCTTACTACTTCCAGGACCCACTTGTCTGATGTTAAAGACTTCCAGTCCTGGACAAAGTAAGCCAGCCTGCCCCCTACTGGTAGTGGAGAATCGGCCCTGGCCACCCCATCAGGGAGCCTGTTTCGCAGGGGGCTTTGGGTTGAGGGGCAGAAGCAGGCTTACTAGAACCCCTTCTGCCTCTTCCTCTAAAAGAACCCCTCTGGGCATAAGCAGAAGAGGAGGCGGGCTTGGTAAAGGGCCTGTGAAAAGGCCTGCCCTGCCATGCTGCCTTTGAGGAGTGGCCTGCCTTTCTTTGGCCTGTGCACTCCTATAGGTGGTCCTATACTCATCCATTTTCTTCATATAATTCTCTGTCTGCTCCCCAAACAGAGAATTGCCTACAACAGGAAAATCCATAGCCTTAGACTGAGTATCCTGTGACAGGGCAGTACATCTGAGCCATGCCATTCTGCGAAGAGACACGGATGTAGCCATGACTCTTGATGAAACATCATTAAAGTCTACTGCAGCATGAAATTGCACCTTGAATGCCTCAATACCATCCGCAGCCACCTGCTCCAGCTCCCTGGCAAGCTGGTCAGGGGCCTGTTTTTCTAGGGCCAGCACAGTATCCCATCTGGATTTCTGGTACCTAGCTGCATAAGCCATATAATTTGCCTGTCTGAGTCCTAAAGATGCTGCCATGTACTGTTTCTTTGCCATGGCATCCATCCTCCTGGAATCCTTTTCAGGAAGGTGAGAAGCTAGAGGAATATTAGCCTTGTCACAGGATGCAGCCTGCACTACCCCCACATGGCTGCATTGCTGAGAGAGGAGCTCCGTATCAGAGCCTGATAATGTATACCTCTTGTCCATCTTTTTATCAACAGGAAGGATAGAGTGAGGAGTTTTTAGAATTTTTACTGTCTGTTTCCAAAGGATTTGTGCAAGGAATAGACAGTCTCCTAGACTCTGGAATATCCATCATTTCTACACAATCAGGCTCTTCTTGGTCATCAACAGCTTCCTCAACAGGGAGTTGGAGAGTTTCAGCAACTTTATAGAACATAAAATGAGAAGGGGACTCAGATAGCCTGGGGAGGGAACCCCTGAAGGTCTGTCTGGAGAGATGTCCGGTTCAATGGGCACATCCAGACCTTCAAAATCACATATACTCTCCTCATACCCCTTCTCCCCTTCCTCCGGTTCATAAAAATCCTCAAAATCATAATCTTGAACCGGTGGAACCGTCCGAACCGAGCGCTTCCCTGATGGTGTCAGTTCGGACGGAACTGGGAAAGAGACTGGACAATTTGAATAGCTTTAGCTATTCCTCAGCAGTTGGAGAAAGAACTTTGCTCCACACTAGCTGACTTTCTAGCTCTTTTAGTTGGAACCGGCTCCTCAGAGCTGGCTCTTCATTGCCGAAAGTATCGCCCTGGTCAGAGGCACTCCTCAGTTCGGTTGGAACCGACCGAGGCTAACCATCGGGTCAGCGGACTTTTGGCCTCCCTTTCCTGAGCCTACCAACTCTCTTTTCACGGTGGCAGCAGGAAATTCTTACAAATCTGGCAGTCTGCATTGAGGTGGTCAAACCCTCAGACAATATACACAGGTGGTGTGTGGGTCAGCCTAGCAAAGGCTTCCCCACAGAGGCCACAGTGCTGAAACCCAGTGGGTCCGTTTTTCTTTGGGTTTCTCAGATATAGTGCCAGCCTAACCAAAACTTGCCCGTTAATGGCAATCCGCCAACAAGACTCTCTTATCGGTTCCCAACCGTGTCACAGGTCAAGTGGAAAACGTAGAATAAAATCCGTTTTTTTAGAACTGATAAGAACTGGGAACCGCACTCTAAAGGACTAGAAAGTTAATTTAAACCAATCTGATCGGTTCAAACCGGAACTGAAAAGACGCTTACAAGTTCACACAGAAGAAATAAACATAAGCCTATCATCTACTTACAAAACCACAGACAGAGCTTGAACTGACCGATTACGTGTTTAATTTCGTAACAAACGCAGAATTACACTTTTAACCAACAAATGAACCGAAGCAGCAGGAGAAATCTCCGGAGCGACTGTTCAGTGAGGCGGAGTAAAGAATCTGACCGTTTAAGTTTGAGCTACAACAGACAGAGTGTTCAACCGAGCTCGCGCTCAAGGTTCCATGCCCTGCATGGAAAGTTAACTCTTTCACCTCCGGAGCAGTTCTAACCTGGGGTTATACTGCATATGTCATAATATAGCAAGACTTCATGTTGTTTGAAACACAGGTGGTGTGGGGGTCAGCCTTGGCAAAGACTTCCCCACACACACTGTAGTGTTGAAACCCAGTGGGCCCAGTTTTTCTTTTGGGTTTCTCAGACATAGTGCCAGTCCTAACCAAAATTACCTGTTTATCGCAATCCGCCAGGTAAGACCCTCTTATCGGTTCCCAACCATGTCACGGGTCATGGAAAAAAACGTAATAAAATCCTTTTTTTTTTTTTAGAACCGATAAGAACCGGTAACCACACTCTAAATGATAGATTAATATATTTTAAACAACCTGATCGGTTCAAACCGAACCGATAAACCGTTTACAAGTTCCACACAGAATAGAATTAATGTAACACCTATCTAGTACTCACAAATACCACAGACAGAGTTTAAACCGACCGGTTGCGGTTTAAATTCGGTCAAAAACCGAGAAAAATAATATTTTAACCGACAAAATGAACCGAGCAGAAGGAGAAATCTCCGGAGCGACTGTTCAGTGAGGCGGAGTAAAGAATCTGACGGTTTGAGTTTGAAGAACAACAGACAGAGTTTCAACTGAGCTCGAGCTCAGCGTTCCATGCCTGGCATGGAAAGTTAACTCTTTCACCTCCGGAGCAGTTCGAAGGTTGGGACTCACTGCATATGTCATAATATAGAAAGACTTCATGTTGTTTGAAAGGAGCGATCAGAATCATTCTCGCTCCTTCCAATGCCAGTTTCTGCAACACACGAGGGACCAGAGGAATCAGGGGGAAAAGCAGAGACGAATCTGTCCTTCCAGTTTAGAGACAGAGCATCGCTCCAGAAAGCGCCTCGCTCTGGCGCGAGCTAGCAAAAAATTGGAAGCTTTGCGTTTTGGGAGGAGGCGAACAGGTCTATCTGAGGAGTCCCCCAAATCTGGAAGATGCTTTTTAGAACTTTTTGATCCAGTTCCCACTCGTGTGGCAGAGCCGAAGAATGACTTAGGTTGTCTGCCAGGACATTGTCGACTCCCGGAACATGGATCGCCGTGAGGTGAAGGTTGTGAAGAGTTGCCCATTCCCAAACCCTCATCGCTTCCCTGCAAAGCGGGTAGGACCGAGTTCCTCCCTGCTTGTTGATGTACCACACCACGCATATGTTGTCTGTTTGGACGGCCAGGTGACTGGGAAGGATGTATTGGTGAAGGGCCTGGAGAGATACAGCACTGCCTCGAGCTCGGCACATTGATATGGAGAGCTAACTCCACTTTGACCATAAGCCCTGGGTTCGTGAGGACTCGATGGGCTGCCCAACCTCTTCGCCTGATGCGTCCGGTGGTCAGGAGTCTGAGCGGGGAGGATGAAAAAGGGACCCCCCCGGAATAGGTTCTCTCGAACCATCCACCACTGCAAGTCTCTTAACATCGGCGAGGAGATCAGTACCAGATGATCTAGGTCGTCTACAAGTTGATCCCACTGGGAGCGGACAGTCCACTGAGAGATCCTCATGTGGAGGCGCGCACGCGAAACCGTTGGGATGGCAGCCGCCATAAGCCCCAGTAGACAGAGCTCCGACCTCGCCGGAACCCTCCTGCGTTCCGATAGAAAGGAAATCTGGGACTGCTGGGAAGCCCCCCTGTCCGGAGGCAGGAAGGCCCTGCACGATGTCATATCGAGGATTGCCCCGATGAACTGGAGTCTCTGGGAAGGATCCAGGTGAGACTTGGAATGGTTGATGGTGATACCCAGGCCAGTAAAAACCAGCTGGGTGAGGGAGAGACAATGCAGGAGTTCCTCCTGGATGGGGCCGCCAGGAGCCAGTTGTCCAGGTAGGAAAAACCTGAACTCCCAGGCACGCAGGTGCGGCCACCACCAGGCATTTGCAAAGACTCGGGAGCCGAGGAAAGACCAAAGGAGTGCCCGAATTGGTAGTGGTCCCCTGAACGCAAACCTGAGGTACTTTCGCAAGGCGTAATGGGATGTGCAGGTATGCATCCTGTGATCCAGTGCACAAGCCATTGGCCCGGCCAAGAGGGCAAAGGGTTTGAAGGAGAGCATCCTGAACCTCTTGTATTCCACATATAGGTTCAGGGAGCCGAAATTGAGAATCGGTCTGAGATCTCCCGTCTTCTTTGGTACAAGAAAAATTGGGAATAGTAACCCGTCCCGTAAAGGTGAGGAGGGACGGGTTCTATGGCCTGCTTTGCAAGGAGAGCAGAAATTTCTTCCTTGACCAAAGGAAGATGGTCCCTTGAGTAAGAGGAGTTCAGAGGGGGATGACGTGGAGGTTTCTGCAGAAACTCTATGGAGTGCCCCTCTGCTATGATCTGAAGCACCCATGAATCCGATGTTATCCTCGCCCAACCCGGAAGGTGGAGGGAGAATCTCCCTCCTACCGGTTCCTCCAGGGCGTCCGGAGGCGGTGGGAGAGGGAAGGAGTCAGGTGGTGTGAGGCAGCCGCAGCTGGGGGCACTCCGCTGCTTTTGAACGGCAGGGCCTGGCAGCTGTGGGGCCCGACGTTTGTGGTCCGGCTTTCCTGAGGTTTCGCTGAGGCCGGCTGCATCCGCGAAAGGGACGGGCGCTTGGGGATGGGGACGGACACTGAATAAACAGATTGCGGGCCGTCCCTCTCCTGCAGGTCAGTGATGATGTCCTGACATCACCCTCAAAAGCACAGAACCCCTGAAAGGTGCTTCTTGGATTGCTGACTGCACCTCCGGACCAGACCAAGTCTCAAGACTTACGGCGAACGAGAGTTCACCCTGCGGTGTCCACTGCGCCGAGGGTCGCCCCGTGAATGTGACGACTGGCCTAACGAGCAGAACGGGACTAGGTCGGCTAACTCCTGCTTGACTTGGGAGTCAGGCAAGGAGTCAATCTTGGATTCCGCCTGGTAAGAACAGCCTTCTTAATCCCCATATGCACTACATAATTTAGGCCATGATCCCCAGTGTGGAAGAAGCGAATCTTCCTTCCAGACTGATCCAGAAGGCGAATTCCTTATCCGGGAGACAAGCTCAAATGTCTGGGTGTGCGACCGCCGCGTGAGTGGCACTAATCACAACCGAGTCTGCACGGGTGAGAGTCTAAAAGTCTACACCTCGGAGCCTGGTATAGCCTGTTGGACTTCCGAGGAAGTGGCTAAAGCCACGTTGTTACCAAATGGTGGAAACAAGGTGGGCATGAGGCTTGATCCAGGGTAGCACTAGAGTAGGGGCCGTAAGGGGCAAGTCCAGATGTTCGGCGAGTTTAACCCGCTGAGGATCTGGTTCTAAGGAATGCCACTGATGGACTTCCTGGATCTTTCTGAGCAACTCCGTGAAGGAAGGGTCCTCTGGAGGAGACTTCGGAGGAGTCCTCAGCCGGGGCTTGGATGGAGAGCGAGGCTCGTCGTCTTTCTCGGAGCAACCATCGGAGGAATCCGAGGAGTCCGAGAGAGAAGAAGAAGAGGAATTTGAAGCAGAGTAAGACTCCCAGCTCGCCTAGGGAGGAACGGGTTCCTTGAGGGGAATCCCGGACTGCGTGTCCTGCCTGCTTCTGGATCCCGAGACAAAGCCCCGGAACTGGAGGCGGAGAGGGAGTGCCATCTGGGGCGACTGGAGCTGGTGGCACCGCCGCCGAAGACGGCTCAACTTCCTTGGTGAGCTGAGCCTTGGCCTCAGCCTACCAGGAGGCCAGAGTCTCCTGGAGATCCACCGCGCCTAGGGGTGGTGGAGGAGGAGGGAATAGCTGTAACGGATTAAACTGCAGGAGAGTATCCGAACCCGCCGCGGAATATCGGAGCTGGGTATTGCGCGCCAGGTACTGCAGCTGCCGGAGGACTCTGCGCCGGTACGCGGCGCAGGGATACTGTGGACCCGGGAAACCGCGCCGGATAAGACGGTGGATACCCAGGTACCGGAGGAGCTGCCGGAGCAGATGGCCTAGTAGGAAACTCCACGAGCGGATCGACCGTGATAGGCCCGTGGGGTGGAGGCCCGGCGAGGAGGACATCCTCGCCGCGCTGGAACCGGCGCCGGCGGGCCGTCGGGAGCCGGGCGCCAGATCCCGCTGTATAGGAGAGGGATCAGACGATGGAAAACATCCTGAGCCTCGCCAGGGGATGGAGGGGAAAAATCCCCGGGGTCCGGCGGGGGGCTCTGGCTCCCCAGACGGCAGCGAAGGCTGCGGGGAACCTGGGACGACAGACGGAGCAGGGTCTGCCGTAGGCTCCAAGGCCCGGCGCACGTCGGAGGAGCCAACGTGCGGCTTAGGGGCCGAATCCCAGTGGACATCAGAGGAGCCAGTGTCCGACGTCGGGAGTCCCTCATCGGAGGCGGGCCGAGGATGGGAAGAGGCCCGGTCCGAGGGGGACACTGCCGTGCGCCGCCCCAAAGGATCTGGCATCTTGGCGGTTTTTCCCGCGGATGTCGAGGAGCCGACATCCGCTTATGGAGGCGCCTGGCACCAGTAGGCCGTAAAACCCGCGGCGGCATTGGGGGCAGAAGCCTCTTTGCCCGGAGGCACTCGTGGGCTCGAACGCGAACCTGACGGGCGGGTCGACACCTCTCCAAAGCCTTGGAGGCTGCTGCTGGGCTTATCCCTGAGGGGACGTTACCTTGGCCGCTGCTCCAGCCAGAGTCACGGAGGAGGAGGCCTCTCCCGTGCCTTCTTTGTCCCCGCTCTGTGTTCTTCGGGAGGTCGACGCCTCGCCGGCTTCTTCAACTCCTTCCATTGCGGACATCTTCTTTTGAGGAGATGGGCTTCTAGAGACTGCTGGCGTCTGCTCGCGGGTGGCCGCGTTGAAATGAAGGCAGTGCGATACTTGTCGCATCGATGGTCGGGCCTAAACAAAAAAAGGCAGAGGGAGTGACCGCTCTTCTGAGGCAGTTGGCGCCGCAACGAGTCGTACTTATTTTTGAAGGGGACGACATATACTGACGTCACCTGACGAAGAAAATACAAAATACTGATACTTTCGGAAAACCGATCAAGCAACAGGATTCGAGCTTTGTGAACTTCACTGGGCGAGGATGCTGCACGAGCTGGACGGCAGGAAAGAACTGGAAAGCGCCGCCTGGGACTACCTCCTTTATACCGACGTCGTCCGACGCCGGTCACCTGACGTGGGGGCGGTCCCCGCCAGGGACTGCTAGCTAGAAATTTTTCCGTGGGGTCCTGCCGACGTCAGTCCTATATGTAATTACCTACTGCAAGAGCCCTCTCGAAGTAAGATCTACCTCTCCTCATGGATGCATCAGACATTGGAATGTACAAACTTATGGCAGCTGGAAAACTGAAAGGGTCATAGTATGATCTGGAAAGGGAGGAGGAGAGGGGGAGAATGTTTGAAAGGGAGGAGACCCAGGAGTAGTTATGGGCAACACGGAGGGTTAATAGCGCTTACAGTGAATATTAACAAAATCGTTAGAATTTGGTTTTGCTATGGAAATATATGTGAAACAGGGGGAAGGGAAAGAAAGAGACAGAGGTGGTGGGGGTAACTAATTTCAGGGAAAGGATAAAAGGAGCTGTGAAATATAAGTTTACAACACAATATCATGGGGTGTGAATAAATCAAAGAAACACGCAAGGAGACTAGAATTATGGAAGTGTGGAGCAGGAGAGAGGCATAGTAGGGGATTATCTAACATTTATTATAATGTTATACTGGTACACTAGACTGGGTTACGGAAAAGAGAGTATAACGGGAAATGGACTGTTGGGGGATAAGATACAGTTGGGGTTAGCGAGGGGGAGGGAAAGTGTTGTTTGTATTTACTTAGTTTGGGCTGTGGTCTAATTCATGTCATTTCTAATCAGTGCCTGAAGAACTTGTGGGTTAAAACAGGGAACCTGAGGAGGCGAGATGGCTAAGGTTGTACAAAGATGCTCCCTGCTGACTAAAGTGGTGTCGTGGAATGTAAAGGAGTTCACCTCTCCTGCAAGAAAAGCAAAGGTTTTCACTGCATTAAAATGAAGGGGCATGACAGTAGCTCTTTTGCAGGAAATGCACCTATCGATAGGGGAGCATAAGAAATTTGTGGGAGGATGGGCTGGGGCCTGCCAAGCAGCAGCTGATAATGGTCACAAGACAGGGGTGACCATCCTTGTGAGCAAACATTTTCCCTTTGTAGTTCAACGAATGGTGAAGGACCCCTTAGAGGGTAGGTATAATATTTGTAGTGTGGGAGATGTCTGGTAAGCAAATTACATTTGGCAATATTTATGCACTGGCAGTGTATGACAAACTTTTTACTTAAAACTCCGGGATATACTTGTAAGGGAACAGTTCCCGAACCTAATTCTTGGTGGCGATTTTAATTGTGTTGCAGTCCCCAAATTAGATTATATGGGAACTAGAGATAGAGCAATCAAGGCGATCCAACAATGGCGACTCGGACTATCTGAATTGGGTCTAACTGATGGATGGAGAACAGCCAACCCTGGGCTAAAGGAATATACGCTTTTTTGCAGCCCACATGGGTCATGGTCCAGGTTAGACTATATTTACATTCAAAGGGACTTATACAAAAAGAATGGGACACAGTCCAATCTTTCTATCGAACCATGCTATGGTTAAATGGAATTGGACTTAATTCAGCTGGAACCTAGGAGAGGTAACTGGAGATTTCCCACTTATCTACCGGCTAAGGAAGAGTTTAGGGAATTTATTAAGGAACAGTGGAAAATATTTGAAGAACAAAATAAGGGTAAAGTGGAGGTTGAGGGAATTTATTAGGAAGGTAGTAAAGTGTATGTGCGGGGGGTGTTTATTGCGTACACAGCGAAACTGAAGCAGGAGAAAAGACAGAAGCAGAGAGAATTAAAGAAAAAGATTGGGGAACTAGAGAGAGAGAGAGAGAGAGATAACTAATTAGAGGGGGAGATGAGGAAAAAGCCCGAGAATTGAAACTGGCTAAGGAAGTGCTAAACTCGAACCTAGAATCTGAGGTCAACACTAAAATACTTTTTGACTTTTTGCCAATAAGTCAGGTCTTCTTCTTGTATGCCTCATGCAAAGGGGGGACGTTAGTAAACAAATAGTTAAATTAAAGATAAAAAAGGGAAAGTATTAAAAGAAGCAGCAGCTACTCAGCAGAGATTTAAGGAATACTATGAATCATTGTACCAAGCGGAGTGCCAGGGAACAGAGGGTGCGAGGGAGGATTTCCTCCAGGGGATCAGGATGCCTGGGCTGGATGAGGAGCGATGGAAAAAGTTAGGGGCAAAAACAACCATAGAGGAAGTAAAAAAAAAAAAAAAAAAGCAATTGCTCAACCGAAGAATGGCAAGACAGCTGTCCCAGATGGCTTTGGAGTGGATTATTATAAGCTACTGAAGGGGGAGCTGGCTGGTCCCCTGTGTAGTGTCCTGGAGGAAGCTAGGGGCGAACGGGCCTTCCCAGAACTTGTCAGACCCTCATTACCATTATTCCCAAACCTGGAAAAGAGGAATGTGGGTCCTATAGACCTATCTCTCTTTTGAATCAAAACTGCAAAATAATGACAAAAGTCCTGGCCAGGAGGCTGGAGGAAGTTTTGCCCCTCCTGGTTAGGCCTGACCAGACCGGGTTTGTCCAGGGCAAGCAACCATATCATAATATGAGGATACTGCTTTATGTAATATGGTGGAGTTCTTGGCGTCCCCTTCCACTTTAAATCTTGCCGGAAGTCTTCAAGCTGGCTCCTCCCACCCACCCAGGTGGTATAACCCTCGACTCCACCACATGATGCCAGATCTTAGCCTGCTGGAAGCCAGGGGTTGTGCACCCGCAGCTGGGGAGGTCGGGTGGGTCTGAGTAAATGAAAATATACCACTCCTAGAACTACTGTTACAGGTGAGTAACCTGTTTTTCTAGGATCGTGGATATGTTGTTCATCCACACTCTTTGGCAGACTCCTAGCAGTTCTCTGGGAGGAGGGAGGAAAGGTGCACACCTCCCACTTAGGGAACAGAGATTGGAGAACTGAGGCCCCAAAACCAGCATCCCAGCGTGACTCAAGGTCGATGTAGTAGTGGGTGATAAAGGTGTTTGCTGACTTCCAGGTAGCAGCCCAGCAGATTTCCTGGATAGGGATGTCCCTGGAAGCAGCCACCGATGCAGCGGTATGGCGGGCAGAATGAGCTCTTATCCCTCTGGGAGGCTCCTTGCCCGCCAACTCATAGATCAGACTAATGCATGATGTAATCCACCTTGCAATCGTCCGCTATGCTGCAGGTCTGCTAGAAGCAGCTTCAGCATAGGTGACAAACAGCCTGCGAACCTCTCCCCGAATTTCCGCTGTCCTCGCCTAACAACAGGAGAAAGCACATCTCAGGTCCAAAGTATGGAGCCCGTACTCAGCCTCCAAGGTGTAGTTGGGGTAGTAAACCGGCAGAATTAACACCTGGTTAAGGTGAAACACAAACTACCTTCAGAAGGAACTTCGGGTGGGGGCATAGGACAACCTTGTCCCTGTGGAAGACCAGATAAGGGGAGTCCACCGAAAGCAGCTGAAGCTCCCCTGTCCTTCTGGCAGACGTGAGAGCCACCAGGAAGGCCATCTTCCATGACACGTGTGACAAGGCACACTTGTGCATTGGTTCGAATGGCTTGCCCATGAGCTTTGCCAGTACCAGCAAAAGATCCCATGGAGGTGGAGGTTCACATATTGGAGGGGATATGTGATCCAGCCCTTTGAAAAAGCGCCTGACCACTGTCTCCTGTGCCGTCGGCTGACCGGCCCACGCCCGGTAAGCAGAGATGGCTGCAAGGTGCACCCTAAGGGTTGATGACTGCAGACCCCCTTTGGAGAGAGCCACTGGACAGGACAAAGAGTCCAGACCCCTGCCCTGACACCAAATGGAAAACCTTTTCCATTTGAAGGTGAAATTTCCTGGTCGATTCCTTTCTGGATGCCTCTACTACGGTGAAGACATCCTCGGAAAGACCCAAAGCCTGGAACTCTAGCCGCTCAGGTACCAGGCTGTGAGGTGCAGGGATTGAAGGTTTAGATGGAACACCTTCTCCTGATTGAGAGAGATCAGGTCCGGGCATGCTATTAGCTGCTCTGGAGGCCTGCAGCTGAGGCTGAGGAGATCTGGATACCAGAACTGGCGCGGCCCACTCTGGTGCTACCAGAATCACCTTTACCTTTTCCCTCCTCACCTTGAAAAGCACTCTGTGGATCAAAGGAAATGGAGGGAAGGTCTAGAGGAGACTTGGGTCCACGGCCTCAAGAAGGCACCCCCCCCCCCGCAGCGAGCCCTGCTGAGGGGGGCAGGCATGGAACAGCCTCAGCTTGATGCTGTCCCTGGAGGCAAACAGGTCCACCATCAGTTTACCCCAGTCAGAGAAAAGACTGTAAGCTTCCTTTGGATGGAGAGACCACTCTTGGGATGAGAGCATCCACCAGATGGTTTGAGGCTCCTGCCACATGGATGACTAGGAGATCTGCCTCCAAACGGCTCACAAGGGTCCAGATGCAGAGCACCTCCCCGCACATCAGACAAGAGTACATGCCGCCCTGTTTGTTGAGGTAGTACACGGTCGTGGTATTGTCCGTCTGGTCTTGAACCACTTGACCCCGGAGCTGAGGAGCGAAAACTGACAGTGCCAGTCTGAGTGCTCTGAGCTCCAACAGGTTGATGTGGCATCGAGACTCCTCGGGGGTCCAGAGCCGGTGGGCCCTTCTGTCCCCCATGTGGGCTCCCCAGCCCATGAGAGAGGCAACGGCTGTAAGGATGACTGTCGGGTCGGGGCGGACAAATGGGATCCCTTCCTGCAAACGGTCTTGGGCAGTCCACCAGTGGAGAGTGTACCACATCTTCTGGGTTACAGTGATCAGCTGATCGAAATGACCGTGGTGCTGAGTCCACTGGGCGGCCAGCTACTACTGGAGGGGGTGCATGTGCAACCGCGCCCAACGGACCACTGAGGTGCACGCCGCCATGTAACCCAGAAGGTGCAGAAAGTCCCGGGAAGGGTGCAATTGCCCAAACCAGAAATGACTGGGCAAAGGAGGAGAGAACCTCCTCCTTGTCCGCCGGGAGCCAAGCTCTGGCTTGACAAGAGTTGAGCTCTGGTTTGATGAAGCCCATCACCTCAGAAGGCACGATTTCCGACTTGGCCTTGTTGATCAAGAGGCAGAGTTGGGAGCAGGTCTGGAGGTGCAGGTCCCTGGACCTCTCGACCTCCTGTTGGGTGGAACCTGCTAGGAGCCAATTGTTGAGGGAAGGAAAAATGCTGCCCCCCCCCCCGAGATGGGCCATCACCACTGCAATGCATTTCGTGAAGACCCGTGGGGCCGATGACAGGCAGAACGCCATGGCTTGGAACTTGTACAGGATCCCTTCGACCCTGAAGCCGAAGAACCGCTGATGGGATGGACGGATTGGGATGTGAAAGAATACGTCCTGCAGATCAAGTGATTAGAACCACATGTTTTGCTCCAAGGATGGTATGATCTGGGACAGAGTGACCATCCGAAAGGTATATGGCCTGAGATATTGATTTGGGTCGTGCAGATCTAGAATGGGGTGCCAGCTCCCAGTCCGCTTGGGCACCAGGAAGTACCTGGAGACAAAGCCTGGGTCTGCTGGAGGATCCACCACTGGAGCTACTGCCTCCTTGAGGAGGAGCTGAGCAATGTCATCGCAGAGAGATGAATGAGTCTGGGCGGATACTCTTTCCTCTCAAGGGGCGCGGGCTCGGCTTGGAGGGTGCTGCTCGAATTCCAGAAGCAGTCCCTGACCGACCACTTCGAGAACCCACCTGTCCGAAGCGACAGTGGATCAGGTGGAAAGGAAGTGGTGGAGCTGGCCCCACACGGTAGGACCCAGAGCTGGCGTGATGGGAGAGGGGGCAGTAGCCCCTGCCCCATCACGGAGCAGGATTGGAGGAGGAGGATCCACCACCCGAACCCTGGCCTCCTTTATGGGCTTGGCCTAGAAGGGCCCTGGCTTGGGCGGGGGCACCAAGCTTGAGCCTGCTGCTGTCCTCCTTGAAAGGAGAGCTGCTGTGCTGCAGGGGAAGAGTGCCAAAAAGGCTTTTCTTCTTTTTTCTTCTGCTGGTTCTTTCCCGAAGAACCCTTGGCAGAAGCAGCGTCCAAGGTGGCATGAAACTGCTCAATGCGCTGAAGGTGACCAGCAACTCCAGGGCTGAAAAGGTCAGTCCCTAGGAAAGGCACATCAGCTAGTTTGTGCTGGGTATCCAGGAGGAGGAGGAGGAGGAGAGCCTCAGCCAAGCCCTGTGATGAGAGGCAACTGCGGCTGCTGTTGAACGGGCTCAAGAATCTCCAATGTCCAGGGCTGTATGAAGCTGCTGTTTGGCAACAGCTTGGCCCTGATCCCAGACCTGCTTGACCGTGGTCTGCATGTCCGCAGGGAGGTGTGGGAGGACTTCATCCAAAGACCCCAAGAGGGTGTGGGAGAAGTGTGCCATGATGACGGCCAAACTTGCCTGACGAAGGCCCAAGGAAGAAGCCCACATAGACCTTCCTGGCTGACTGATCCAAAAGCTTGGACTCTTTCTCAGGAGGTTGGTCAGTATTGGCAGAACTGCCAGTACACCTGAACACAGAGGCAGTCACCAGGCTCTCAGCCGAAGGGTGCTCTGTGAACCCCGCAAGGGACCCCATGGGTACCGTATATTTGCGGGCCATGCGGGCAGATGGAGCGGACAAGAGGCAGGGTGCTGCCAGAGTTCTAAGGCCAGGCCAACAATGGCCTCGGCCACTTTGGCTTTTCGGTCAAGGGGGTCAGAGACATCAATCGAGATTGGACAGGCCGATTCGCTCGCCCGGGAGACACCGGCGGGATCGGTGATTTCCCAGAGTCGGGGACCACTTCCTCGATGGGAGTCCCAGCAGGCTGGGTCTCCTTGGGGAAAGTCAGAATTGGAGTTTGATCGAGAGAATCGTCAACCAGAGTCAGCGATAAAGGATCGATCGGGTCGATGACTATTTCCACATCACTGATCGACAGCTCGTTCGACTGGTCAGATGGCAAAACCGAGAAGCCAGCGTCCGAAGAAGCAATCTCAACCGAAGTTGAGACTGCATATTCCTGGGACCGAGATCTCTCCCACTCCCAAGAGCGTCTCTGTCGGGATGAAGACGATCCCAGATCCTTCTCCTGCTTATGGATAGAGAGGAGTGCATGCCTGCAGGACCCTCTCCCTTGGTCGGGAGAGACTGGCACAACTCTTGGAAGGAACCCGAGAAGGTGGAGCCCAGGTTGAGCGGAACGAAGAAGCTCTGAGTAGTTTCTGCAGCCTGAGCTGTTTCTTCTTCAAATGCTTGCATGCGTTCCAATTGCTTGGCAGATCCCACAGCTGCGGAAACAGCCCAATGAGCCTCCTTGGATTTCACCGGAGGGTTCAGTTTCTCCAGCCTCCCTAACTTCAGGCATGCAAGACGGTTGTCGAGGACGTTAGGATGGAAAGCGAGACACAGATTGCATTTCAGTGTCATGGTTGACACCAAGACAGTAAATGCATGCAGTGTGGGGATCGGTACGCAACTTCTTCTTGCCGCAAGGGCACTGATGAAATCAAGGGGAAGACCTGTCTTCCATAATCGAAGAAATAAAGTCACGATAGCTAATGCGAACTAGATGGATTTTCGGAATAACCGAAGGTTTTGAAGCCAGGGCCTACAAATTGCGTGAGCATGAGGGAGACAACCTGAATCTTCCAGCGGAAAGGAAGATCTGGTGCCATGGGGCGGAGCTGAGGGTTATACCACCTGGGTGGGTGGGAGGAGCCAGCTTGAAGACTTCCAGCAAGATTTAAAGTGGAAGGGGACATGCCAAAGAGTGTGGATGAACAACATATCCACGGTCCTAGAAACCACGTATAAGCCTTTAAAGGCACCCATAGCATAAGGTGGCCTTAATTTTCCTGACATAACCTGACGAAGGCCCAAGGAAGAAGCCCACATAGACCTTCCTGGCTGACTGATCCAAAAGCTTGGACTCTTTCTCAGGAGGTTGGTCAGTCATCGTGTCCATACCCCTTCCAACCCTCACACTCCTGAGCTCATTAGCTGCCCTTCTACTAGTGGCAGGAGATATCCAACCAAACCCTGGCCCACAGACAGCCAATGTCTCTATCTCCTCCCCCCTTGATAAGGCTTGGGACGGAGCCAAGGGTCTGAGGATGGTGCATATGAATATCTGCAGCCTGAGACCTAAGATCTCAGAGGTGCAGGCATGGCTGGCAGTCTATAATCCGGATCTATTAGCGGTCTCGAGACTTGGCTTAAACCCACATTCCAGATCATGAAGTAGCAATCTCCGGATATGTCCTTTTCAGAAAAGACAGACCCTCCAAAAGAGGGGCGGGTGCTAATTTCTGTCAAGGACAATATCTCTTCCTCCCCGCAGGCAGCCCCTTGACCTGTCCCTGAATGCTGAAGCTATATTTGTTCGGCTCAAAATTGGTGGGGTTAACACCTCACCATTGGCTGCGTATAGCCCACCATCCAATGCACTCGTCTCTCTGGATGAGCTCCTGAAGAGCTCAGCGGTTGACACTGCTTCCGAGACTATCCTTCTAGGCGACTTCAATTTAAACTGGGGTCAGGAAGGGAAATCTGCCATCAACGAAACTCTACACGACTCCCACCTCGCTCAAATAATTACCCTTCCGACCAGAATGAACCACAAATCAGGTAGGCACTCTATAATAGACTGGGTCCTGACCTCGTCCCCTAGTAATGTAAAGCTGGCCGGGATCCTGGGAGATGCCCTGAGTGACCACTCGCCTATATTTGTCATTTGGAAGAATAATGCTATTAAAGTCCCTCCTAGGTCTATTACTACCAGAGACTACTCCAACTTCCACCCTGACCAGTTCATTGGCTACCTAAATAGCACTGACTGGAACCCCATTAGACTCCAACCTAACCTGGAGGATGCTGTCAAATTTTTCCAAACCACCCTCATTAAAGTCACTGACCTCTTTGCCCCTATGAAAACCTATAGGGTCAAAGGCAGCTGTTATAAGTGGATCTCACCCCCCCTAAAAGCCCTGATGTCTACTCGGGACAAAGCGTGGAAAAGTTCAGGAAATCTAAGCTTCCAGTGGACTTTGTTAGCTATAGGCCCTCAGAAACCAATGCAAACTGGCCATAAAGAAAGCCAAAAGAATATATCACCAGTCTCAAAAAGCTAACCTGGGAAACCCTACATACTTCTGGTCACACATTAACGAACTCCTAAAAGGTACGAATCAACAACTGGCCCCTATCCTGGTGAACGGGCAAGTATCAAGAAGCGCCTCTCATCGCAGAGGCCCTAAACGGTTTCTTCACAAACCTGGATGCGCACAAGGTGGGTCCCTTCGATAACAAGAGCGAACCCAATAGGCCCCTGACCCTTGAACTAGACCGCCCTCTGTTTCATCTGTGGCTGGTTAGGGAAAGGGAGGTACTGCTCATCTTTAAATCCCTGCGGGCGAGTGGCACTGGGGGCCCTGATGGGATCCAGACTCGAATCCTCAAGGAGGGCGCCCCATCTTTAGCCAAGCCTCTAAACTGGCTGATAAATCGGTCCCTTATGGAAGGGTCTGTCCCTGAGCCATGGAAGCAAGCCCTTGTGATCCCCATTCACAAGGGTGGGGCCCTGAGCCTATCGGAACTACAGGCCTATCTCCCTGTTGTCCGTAATAGCAAAATTACAGGAGAAGCTTGTATACTATCAACTATGCGTAATATCTGGAAACACCAGATAATCTCTTCATCGCAGCACGGCTTCAGATCCAAGCATGGGACGGACACTGCACTAACAAATTTTCGGCTGATATCCTAGGCAATATAGACCTAGGGGTCAGCACAAGGGTCTTCATGGACCTGTCTAAAGTGTCTGACCTGGTAAACCATAACCTCCTTTTACAAAAAATGCGCGCTCTAGGCATGGACGCTCATGCCCTTGGATGGTTGGCTAATTACCTTACGGGCCGGACCCAGAGGGTCAAGTGGAAGGACTATGTCTCCCAGTCTGCACCGCTCAAAGTAGGAGTACCTCAGGGGTCAATACTTGGTCCCCTTCTCTTCACTTTGTTTATAAATGATCTGCACTCACATTGTGGGAGCAGCAGCGTCATCCAATACGCGGACGATGCTGTCATTTTCCGAGCCTCTCCTAACTTAGGAGAACTGGGGAAAGCCCTCCAAGAGGACATTCTTCTGCTGGAGGACTGGCTCACTCGGAATAAAATGGTATTAAATACCAGCAAAACTAAAGCGATGTTATTCGGGCCCAGATCCTTGGGTACAGATAGGTCGCTGTCTCTTCCAGCTCCAGTCCAGAGGGGCGATAATCTTGAGGTGGTTACCTCCACTAAATACCTAGGGCTAACCTTGGACCAAGGCTTCACCCTAAAAATCATGTTGACCAACTCCACCAAAGCCAAACATGGTAAACTTCGGTATCCTCTACAGAATAAAGGACCAGATTATCCCAGAAGCCAGAGTTGCCATCGCAACTAGCGTACTTCTCCCCAAGCTCACTTTTGCGGCCCCTGTTCTCCAAGGCGTGGCCGCCACGGAACTTGGCAGGCTCCAGACCCTATACAATAAGATTGTCCGATTTGCAACATTATCTCACCCCAGGACACACCACTGCGAGGCTCAAGCCAAGCTCAGCTGGCCGTCATTGGAAGCCCGCCTCATCTACCCCACTCTATGTCTCGCTTTTAAGCTTCTGGGGCCCTTACCTCCCCCGAGTCTCAAAGGACTAGTTAGTGTCAAAACCAACTTGAGGAGCCTCCGTTCCTCAGGACAAAACCTCTTAGTGGTCCCCAAAACAAAGACAAAGCTGGGTCCAGGTCCTTTGCTTTTACTGCACCCTGCCACTGGAACAAACTCCCACTGGAGGTACGGGAGGCAGGGTCCATCACCTGCTTCCGGTCTAAGCTCAAAGCTCACCTGTTCACAAGGAGCACTTGCCAATGCACTAGGAACTGACCTTACGTCTCGGCCCCTCCTCCCTCTCCACCTTCTGTATGGTAAGGCTATTTAGTCTTTCACAGTTATACAGTACGGAATTTGCCTTATGTGTGTTATCACTGTTTAAACCATATGTAATTTATGCAAGCTTGCAGCCCTGCTTACCTACTTGTACTGTCTGTTAACCTGTATGTTAATTTTACAGCTCTTACCTGCTTTTACTGTTTCTATGTACCTGTACTGTAGTGTTTACCCCCGGGTCGCCCCTGAAAAAGGGACCTCCGGGGCCCAGTGGGCCTACCCGGTCAACAAAATTCAATAAATAATAAATAAATAAGGGGGTATTTTCTTGCAACCCAATACAGATACATCCAGAACTGTATAAATAGGAAATAAAGTGGCGAGCTGCCTAGAGCTTGAGAAGGAAGGGGCGCCGAGTAGTATTTCGGGGTATCTGGGACAGGAGGGCCTAACAGCATATAACAGGCTCATAACACCTAATCCCATGGTAGCTGCAAATTTAAGGGCTTGGGCTAATATTAAAAAAAGACAAGGGATAGTATCAGCTGGTAGGCTTTTTGTACCGATAGAGAATCCTGATTTCCTTCCAGGACTGGAAGACGAAGGCTTTAAAGTGTTGCAAAATAAGGGGGTTAGGTGTGTAGCAGATTTAACCACAAGTGGAATGCTCTCTTTCCAGGAACTGCAGGCAGGATTAAATCTTCCTTCCACACATCTCTATAAATACTTCCAAGTAAGAGACTATTTAAGAAAACAGTGGACCCCAGGAGAGACCAAGCCCAGATGAATGAACTTGAAAGAGAGATTCTGGGAGCAGCTAAGAATGAAGGGGTTAGTGGGGTGAGCAGTAAAATTAGATAGAAAATATTTTCAAGAACCTTCAAAAGTGGCCACAAAATGGTGGAAAAGAGATATAGGGAAGGAAATCAGTGAATCTAACTGGCAAATATTACTAGAGTCACATACAGGACTGTTACTTTGTAATTAGTATAAGGAAGCTCAGTATAAATTCATACAGCAGCTATAGTACCCCATCATATGGTACACAGATTTTCTTCCTGAAGTGTCCCCATTGTGCAATAAGTGTAAAATAGCACAAGGGACATATATGCACTACTACTGGGGGTGTTCAATGATTGTGAAGTACTGGAAAGGGGTAGTGCAAGAAATATCAGCAATGAGAGGACAACCTATTGAATTCTCTCAAAAATCACTGCTCCTAGGGATAGAAGTAATAGACGATGGTGAATGGATATTATACCCTAGATGGAGAAGAGTGCTCCTGGTGGTTGCAAGGCAGAGGATACAGAATGTATGGACTACAAGCTTGGGTCCCACACTAGAACAACGGAAGGGGCTTACTATGAATGTACTAACAGTAGACAAGCTAACATATAGCCTGAAGGGAAAGGAAGAGAGATTTGAAAGGGACTGGGACAGATATCTGGGTACTCTGGGTGGAGGGGAAAGGGCTATACTAGAGGGAACTGGGGTACTGTGAAACCTGAGAAAAAAGGGCCAATGGGGGATAAAATAAGGGGAGAACAAACATAAATACTAGAACACGGAACAGAATAATTGAGACACACTCAGACCATTAAGTTGCTGGTGTTTACCAGCTTTTATTGTATTGTTCATGATAAAATATAATCTCTGACAGTAATTGATAGGAAGATATATCTGATGGATGACTTCTGTATAGTAACACTAAGCTTGTACACTGAATAAGATTATACGGTATGTTATGCACAAAGATGGAGTTATTGTATGAGATACGACTGATATGCAAACTGTCAACCAATAAACATATTATATCAAAAAGGGAAGACTGAGAAGAAAAGCCAGTCTGTCTGGCAGGAGTCTGAGACACAGGAGCAGTCAGCCCCTGTAAAGCCTGAATAACTCAGAAGGCCTGTGCAATCTCCTCAGCAGCTGGCATTTTTATTGCAGGCACAAAAGTCCCCAAATGCTGCTCAGTTGGGGGTTCTGTGTGCTTTGTTTTCTTAGATTTTTTTTAGAGGGAACCGGAGAGTCAGCCGGTTCAGCAAACCTCTTTGGAACTGCTTGTGTACCCATCTCAGGGGTAGCAGTTACAATCGTGGTTAATAATGTGATTTTACCCACAGAAACAGAGGGTGTCAGCTGGTCAGAGCTTGAGGGACCCCTAGGAACAGACAGCTTTTTCTTGAGTCTTTCAAGGCGTTTTCAACAGTTTTTTCAGGAAAAGTTTTGCAAATATCACAGTCTGTTTTTTAAATGTTCAAAGCCCAAGCAGACAACACATAAATTGTGTTTGTCTGCCTTGGCAAAAATCTCACCACAATCGGTACAAGGTTAGAAACCGGGTTCACTGTTTTTTTCAGACATTCTGTGGTTAAAAAATACCCCAAACAAATAATCGCTAAATAAGAACGATTTTTAAAACTTATTTAGCGCTTGCAGTCAGTTCCTGAACCGGTAAGAAACTATCGGAACCGGGAACTGTGCAGAAAAATGAACCGGGGATAGTGGTTCAAGAACCGAAATTAGCAGTTCACAAAATAAATATTTTTTAAACAAATTTACAGTAAACGAATGGAGTTCCTTAGTCAGGGATCTCCGATAACTACAACATAAACCCAGTTTCCCCACCAGCTATACTCAACTGGGAGAAACCGAGAAAAATATATTTTAAATACAAAAACAACGGTTTAGCTAAATATAACAAATAGAAAAAGGCAGCAAATGAAAAGGAGAAAAATACTTATGTATTTTTATAAGTTTTATCGTGTCGGGACAGGTAGATGAGGAGAGGATCTCAGAGCTTCTGGTCTTGACAGGCAGAGAGTGAAATCTGAGGGTTTAGAACTTAGGCAGTAAGTTCAAGGCGGCATTTGAAAATAGCATGTGCAAAGATTCCATCATTTGCATACCATTCCAAATTCTCTCTGGGCAGTTCAATCTAAAAAGCACACTGCAGAAGTTATGAATACCTGAGTATTACTGGGGTTAGAACAGATACTTGTTTAACTTTAAGAGGTCGCAAATTGGGCGCATGCTGCCTGTCTTCTTTGGAACCAGAAAGTAATGGGAGTAGAAACCTGTGTTCCGCTCTGCCCAGGGAACAACTTCTACTGCTCTGTACCTGAGGAGGCCCAGTATCTTGCAAGTCCCGACACCGCCACTGCACTGAAGATGAAGCCGGCACAGAGCCCCCCAACGCTGCCTATGACACTGTCGAAGGTCGCAGCGTCACCAGCAAACTCCTGCCAGACCTAAAAGAAAGGTGAGAGGAAAGTGGCACTTGTGCCAGCCCCTGCAAGGAAACAAGACGAGGGGGTAAGGCATGTGGGGTCGGCATTAATGGTGTTGGAACCGAAGAGGGCACCACATGCACATCCTGAACCAGTGGCTCCAATATCCGAAGGCCCGGGAACTCGGTCCACCGGTAAGAGCAACTGGCACAGATGCCTCATCCATTGCTCCATAAGAGCGGCCCAATGATGACACTACTCACCGGAAGCCCCATCAGAGGACAGAGAGGGGCTCTAGTGCTGTAAATCTTGACCATTAAGAACGGGGACCACCGGACACCTCATAGGGGTCTGGTTGGGCCTACTGCTCTCCATTATCAAAGATTCCCTTGCAGACCTACCAGGGGGTGACCTCGAGCGGTACCATTTCTTCTTCATTCAAAAGGAAGAACTCGAGGCCGAGTGGTGCCGGGTCTCTGACCAGGATCAGGCCCGCCTCTTTTTTGTGCTTTTGGGAGGACTATCCTCACTCCTGAGCACTGGACTGCCCATGGTCAGACCCTCCCTCTGTAAGGGGTGGCAGACCGGACACTGCCCCACTGTCAAAACAGCTTTCCAGCAAAGTCTACCTACCATCAACGATGCGGTCCATGGTCGACTTTGTCGATGACAGGCTGAGAGAATTTCTTCTTTTTTTTGTTAAATAAAACAAGAAACAATATTAAACAACTAAAACTAATCAAAACTGAACAACTATAAGCTGCTGTTGTACAGAAGTGAAGATTTGACTCCCGGCAGGCAAGCATCGTCGTCACTGAAGCACACTCGATGGCGAGAAAAAAGGAACTGAGGTGGTTGGAAGGTCAACGCCGACATAGCCTACACAGGTGTGAGCCAGCCTTGTGGTGCCGCTTATGCGCGGTCCTAACTCGGAGACAACCCTACTAAAGAGTTTTGGCTCCCGCTGGGTCCTAGCACCTCAGGCGTAGTACCCCAGCAATATGAATTAATGGTGAAGACTTTAAGTCCAAGAAGATCCAGGTTTCAAGGTTCACGTCTGTGCTTTAATACACTGCCCCTCTGTAGTGCAGTTTTTATATCGTGACACAAGGGTGTTCCTCGGTGTGTGCATTTCCCTTGTTTTTAATAAAATATACCTGCCAATTATGTCAAAATAATATGTAGTTACCTCCCTTAATATAAACTTCAAATCTGATATCAGATTTAATTTTTGATTACTATAATTTTTTTCAGGCACATCAGTGAGAAAATTGGGACATGCTGACGAGCAACAGTAACTGGTTTATTTGTTGCATCTCTACTTCACACAAATTAATAGTACTACATTGTCCCAAACTTGCTATAAATGTCCACAGTGAAGTGTTTCTTATTATACAATGGCAAGAAAGAATCTTGGCCTGTGACTGGTTAGTCTGGAGCTGGACCCATAGCGTTATCCTAACATAACACCATGGGTCTAGTCTCAGTACTGCGACCCTCTTGATGATTGTTTGCCACAGCTACGTGATGATTTTCATCTTCTCTTAAGAAACAAAAATATTTTTCCACACTAACAAATACATCTTTAAAATTATTTTTTTTATTCTGTATATGACAATCAGCCATTGTATAATAGGAATAATGCACTCCAGGGTGTGTACCGTGCTGGGATAACACCATGCCTGGGATGTTGGACGCATTCGGCCTTGTGCCCAACCATCCCAGGCGTAGCGTTATCCCAGCATGACACACACCTTGCTGTGCATTATTCCTTTATTGATGGTTGCCAAGATCTTCGATTGAATTATCTTATGGTGCCAATTTCCGCATTTTATATAATTTTTCTAAGCAAGTGCTCTAACCATTAGACCACGTTGCCGCCTCCTTTATTCAGCACACTAACACTAGCCAATTACTGTCAAATGGGTTTCATATCCTCTAAGTTTACACTATTTACTTATGTATCCTACCTCTTCAGATCCCCAAAAACCACAGGTTCACCTGCAATATGACTGAAGCAGCTATAGTGCTCTCTGTCAATGCCCAGTTTCTGGTTAGTAGTACGTAACTAACTTGAGGAATAGCAGGGCCTCTGACCCCTTTCCAGAATGAAATTATTCCCTTACCAATCTCAACTGAAACAATATAATTTGTATGTTCACATAAAAATCTCTAGAGATAAGATGCCCAGTCCTAGTGGCTATGTTTTACTTTAGGTTTTTGACTATCATTTTATTTTGTCAAGTTGTAAGTTATTCAATTCTCTGTTCCTTTTTTTTTTTAATGGAATTTCATGCTATTGTTTTTTTTCTCAGTTTTGGCCTGGTTCATGGAAAATAGAAAACTACGGTCCTCAGCAGTTCCCTGTTTGGGTTTCTGATGAAATTTCAGATCAAAAGTTTTTTTTTTTTTTGGCTTTATTTTTGAAACAGCTGTCTTTTTAACTATGCAACTACTACAAATGTTTCTGCCACCTCTTCCCTGTCACCATTTGTGTCTGACTTCAGGGCAGCTCAGGGGACCTTTTGGAGCAGGTGGTTATAGGAGTTTGCTGCCCCGGCCCTAAAAAGCAGTTAGTACTTGAAGCTCTGCTTAAGGGGAGGGATTTGTTCTAGCTTGGGAGACCAGGGAGGAGTTTTTTTTTTTTTTTTTTAGAAAAGCAAGCACCATTTGTATCTGACTTCAGAGGACCTTATGGGACTGATGAAGCAGGCTTTTGCCCCCCACCCCCGAAACAGCTAGTACCTGAAGCTCTGCTAGAGGAGTGGGATTTGTTATAGCCTTCAATTTAAACCTTAGAGGTCTGCGACTCCCAGAATCGTCAGGACCACAGCAGCAAAAGGATGGAGTCTGTCCTGGGGCATTGTAGAAAGTCCACAGGAGACTCTGAAGGAGCAGTGACTGTAACTGCAGTTGGTAAGCTACTAGGTGCTTGAAGGCCTTGCTTAAAGGACACTATCAACCCATTTTACTTCATACTATTTCTAGCTGAAAACCCATATTTTATGATTGCTTATCTTCTCTAAAATGCACTGATATTGCTGGTTGTTTAATCTGCCTCTTTTCTTAGTAGAACTGAAATACATGCTAATGCTGTAATAATTACTGGCGGGTGCTTTTTCCCCTAAGGAAAACACGGCTGATGTTTGCTGTACTAACCAGCAAACATGCGCTGGGTTTCCCGAACTCCACGCATGCGCCAGCTGGTTTCTCCCTTTACTCACGATGGACACCTGCCGCAACCGCGGCTCTGCGGTAAGTAAAACCAATGATCGTTTTTAAGGCTGCAGTAGGTGGAGACTGCAGATGTTTTGCATGTACAAAAGGAGTGATGTCATGTTTTCTGTCCATAGAACTGACTGAAGGTGTAAATAGTCTCCTCCGCCTTACCCTCCTCCAAGAAATGTTTTCCACCCTCAAATAAATACGCTTTCATGTTAGTCAATGTTGCAGGGTACTATTGTCTTTCTTAAATGGGCAGTATGAGAACTGGAACTTGAGTAGTAGGAGGTAGCATTTTTTTTTGGGGGGGGGGAGAAAAATCCACCCCCACCTCCACCCGAGCAGCTCCTAAAGAGCCACCCCACCCTTTTTTTTTTTATTCGTGTGGGAGGGGCATGAGGTGGATCTATCATATTGAAACAAGACACACTAGTTTGGGATCTGGACCTAGGAAGAGAACAAGTCTGTGGAGTCCCTGCATTTTATTAAGGACTAGGAGAACAGAAGAAACTTAATACCTTCAAATTGACTTAAAAACCCTTGGAACGAATGATTATCAGAGCCACCTGGTATCTCAAAAGGAAAGAGTAATTAAGAAGTGTCTGAAACTACAGCTCCCAAGGAAAACAACAGACACAGTGTTTTGGTTAAAATAGCCACAGGTTTTTCTTAAACACTTACGTACTAAAAACATAAAGTTCAGCTTTTGGGATTAACAATATTTGTTTACCATACTCTCTCATATATATATATATATATATATATATATATATATATATAAAATGTGTTGTTTTAGTAGTTTCAAAACTTTGAAAGCATTGGTGTTAGTAATGCATTTAGAAATACATTTTTTAATTGTCTTTATAGTTAATCATGCAGTTTCATGTGAGGGCACTTTTTTGGGGGGGTCAAATTATTTTAATCATGGGCGCAGTACTTGGTAAATACGGCCTTTGAAGAAGTGTATTTTTTCTTTTAAGTTTGAGAAGTGGAGTTGCCTTGCACATATTAAAAATACCAGCTGCAATTAACAACTACTTATAGAAACAAAAGGCTGGTTGTTGTTTTTTCCTACTTTCTTTTGACTGATATAAACTGAGCCAGAAAAAAAGTAAGACTGGAACAACTATCAGAGCTGCCATCCCCCTGGACATGCCATTTATCACTCATTTAAAATAACACAAATGTAGTTTCACATTTTTACTATGAGGGAAGCAAGAAGATGAACTAGCATGGTTAACAAATACATTCATTGACACCTGTGAATGAGTGGGAAGGGGCATTTTATTCTAACATTCCTGGTGGTTTTATACTCCCTGGAACCTGCTATTCAGGTTTTTTTTTTATTGCATCTTGTCCCAGGCAATCTTCCCAGAGTGCAGTTTGCTCTACTGTTTAATATCTCCAGTGGAGGCTAGTGTCTTGTTATATTGTCTTTTGTTTCAAATTAACCACAGACATCATGGCAGCCAAAGGAGATACAATTTGAGTCTTAGGGTACGTACAGCATAATTAATACGTTTTTATATGCATAATCTTTCCATTCATGTTATTGCTAGACATACTTTCTTTATTTGATGAGAATCAGAATTACAATCATTTGAGTCATAGACTCCTATGCAAAGGCTCCAAGTCAGCTAGCTTGGCTTGAGGAAGGGTGAACATGGTCAGGACCCCTTAGCAATTGAGATGCATATACAGCAAATACGTCCAGATGCATTAATTGCCTGCTAAAGAGTTGCAGGAACCCAGGGAATGATGACGGGGGGAGGGGGGCTGATGGTCATCAAAATGGAAAGGAATTTTGGGGTAATCATATTGGATGACCTACAGGTGGCTCAACAATGTACCAAAGCTGTGAGGAGAGCCAGTGGAATGCTGTGGTGCATTAGTGAGAGGTATTATCAGCAGAAGGAAGGAGCTGGTGATGCGACTGTGTAGATCACTGGTGAGGCCTAATTTGGAATATGGTGTCCAGTTCTGGAAGCCACATTTCTGTCATGCAACTTTAAATCACAAATGGGTTCAATAGTTCTAGTTTACAGGGAGTTATTTAACTCCAAAAATTGATTAGCGTTTTGCTCATAAAAGTGCTAAAACATTGTGAAAATGCACAGCACTTGCCTCACTGTGTTTAATAAACACACCACTTTTAGAAAATCTATATAAATACTTACTGTACAGTTAGCATTGTCCCAAGAAAAAACTGCTAATCAATTATTTAAAACCCTGGTTTAGATTTCTATCCCTTTCTCCTACTTCTCCCACTGATTATGTATAATTTTTCCATTCATGTTATTGCTAGACATACTGCAGCTAGCTTGGCTTCAGGAAGGGTGAACATGGTCAGGACCCATTAGCAGTTGCGATGCACATGCAGCAAAGAAGTCCAGATGTGCTAACTTACCCTATAGCTGTTAAGTGTCACAGTTTGCATTTTCTTCTTGAAATGGTTATGTTTGCATTTATGTTTATTTTTAATATATTTAATATTCTGACCATGTGGTTATGTCATGAACCATAACAGATGTCCAGCCTTAACCCCCGGCCGTGATCCAACTTGCATAGAAAATAGTGCTTCTAGACAAATCTAATCATTTTGCCACTGTGTTCTGACATGTGTTTGTGTTAACTGAAGCAAGAAATGTACAGCTGTCATTTTGTACATCCTGTTCAGAATGTGTTTTTGCACCTAGTGGTGCCAAATGCCATAGTCGCTGTGCAAAATCTCCTTTCAGCTAGTGAACTGATTATACCACTGTTCATGTGGTGGGGTCACAAAGAAAAAATTACTCACCTTAGTAATGTTGTTTCTTCTAATGGAGTCTTGCTATATTATGACATATGCAGTGAGTCCCAACCTTCGAACTGCTCCGGAGGTGAAAGAGTTAACTTTCCATGCCAGGCATGGAACGCAGAGCTCGAGCTCGGTTGAAAACTCTGTCTGTTGTTCTTCAAACTCAAACCGTCAGATCTTTATGAGCTGAACTCACTGAGGTCCTGTGTGGAAGCTGTAAACCTACACTAGCCAACTGGCTACTAAACATAAAAACACATTTTTTGGTCCCAAAACAAAGACTCAAGTCAGGAGACCCAAAAATTAAAACACAACACTAAGTCACCCCAAAGAAAGAGGGGTGAAAAAGGAAAATTACGTACCTACCGTAATTCTTGATCTTCTCTTGTATCTTCACCATTCATTACTTACTGGGTGTAAGCTTGGGAGGCGCGCACCGTCATGAAACTTTTTTTTTTTTTTTTAAAGTTGCTATGACCCCCGCCTCAGAGCGACGCCATCGTCATGCGCGCAGGGCGTGAGACCGACTCCTCCTCCAACTCAGTTCTGTGAGCAGGAGAAGAAGTGAAAGCAGAAAACATAGATAGCGAGGCAAGATAGCGAGGATAGCAAAACAAGGAAGAATGAACTGAAAAAGGAATAAGCCGATGGAGGAAGGACAGAGGAGATAAGAACATCCCTAGCCTAGGGAGTGCAGGGCCTCCTTACCTGGGCGACTCTAGGAGGAGATGAGTAAGGAAATGAGAAAATAGAAGAAGAAGAAGAAAGAGAGAGAGATGGGATGTTGAAGGGACAGAAGGCCCACTTGAGCATATGTTAGCTGTAGCTGAAGGCTCGACTAAAGGAAGCAAGAATCCCCGGAGATAGAGCTGAAGAGAAGGTTCACCGAACCCGCTAGACAGACTCAGGAGGGCATAGTCCTCATCTTCAACATGCCATTGTTCTTGACACCCACCTCGGCTCCTGGCCGCGGAGGGCCTTTAAGTGGAGGACAGCCGAGGAGGGAAGAATAAAACCCCCGCAGCATGAGAGCGCTGCTCAGGGGTTTAGAAATAGAAAATGTAAGCCTTTCAGGCTTCAAGATAGAAATGGGACTCAGACTGACTGGCTAAGGCCGCCAAGGCTTAGGCTGGCTAAGATTGGATATGGTCAGCAGAGGTCTACTGTAAAAATTGTCCAGGAGGACACTTAAAGGGAGAAACCACTAGCAAAACAGCGAGAAGGATAGCCTACCTTCTCATTTGCCTTCTTGTTTGATTTCTCCATTTTTTTTTTTTTTACAGATAAAATATTTTTTTTTAAGTAGATGCATGACCCAGATACCAAGATGCCTATAGCAGTCGGAGAGAGTTCCCTCAGCATTTTTTTTTTTTTTTAAAGAGAAAGGAACAGACGTACTCGTTCCTCTGCTCTGCAAGGTAAGAACAGAGGGGGGAATCAGATTTCAGGGCAACTATCTGAACACGGGACTAAAGGATCAAAACTGAATAGCCTGAGCCAGGCCAAAAAACCCCAGAGGTATCTTGCCATAAGAATAGCAAGAGATAGTTGTGCAGTCTGATCGCCAATGCAATCCGCGAAATGGCCCATGAATCTTAGAGTAAGTAATTTTTCTGGATTTTAGAACCCCCCCCCCCTCCAAGAAAGATCTTTTTTTTTTTTTTTGGGGAAAATTTAAGGACTTTTCCCTATATTTTATATAAATGCAGAGAGAGGAAGGAGACGGGAGGTGGAGAAGCCACAGGAAGAGGCACTGAGGGGATGGTGGGTGGGTGTAAGTAATGAATGGTGAAGATACAAGAGAAGATCAAGAATTACGGTAGGTACGTAATTTTCCTATCTTCCTTGTCAATCTTCACCATTCATTACTCCTGAGTGAGTACAAGCTCCTCTTCCCTGGAGGGAAGAGGCCATACCCTGAGGAACAAGACCCCAGCCTTCTGCTGGTGAGAAACAGAAGGGAAGACCCTGGCTTATTCAGAAAGCCTAAGAGGGAGAAGAGCTAGGAGGTGCCTCCCGAGGGCGAGGGAGGCGGAGGGCCCTGTGAAAGTCTCTAGCTCTGGAAGAAAAAGGCAGGTCCCGAAGGCGAGGCGAATCACCCTACACGGGCCAGGGGTGACAACCTGGAAAGGCGAAGCCATGCCGTCCGCCTGATGCAGATCGCTGTCCCCGCAAGCCTGGAAGCCACCTCATTGGCGTCATAAGATGCCCTTGCTTGGTGTCTTGCCAGCTCCAGGCCTACCGCGGAGAGGGCAACGGCTTGTCTGGTTTGCTCCGTGTCAGGCATAGATGCCAGCAGCTGGGACATCATCGACCACAGATGCCGGTTGTAGGCAGCGTGGTGAGCCTGATGTGATGCAATACATGCACTCGCACGAGCAGAAGAGAACACTCTTCGCCCCCAACGGTCGAACTGGAGAGAGTCCAAATCCGGTGGGCGGTCGTGCGCCAGGCAACGGCGCCCAGAAGGAGTATCCAGGTATACCAAACCTGAGGACGGGTTGGGAAGGGAACCTAGAGACTCAGAGGGGGCACAATACCTACGCTGGCAGTCCGCCGGGGCTGGGGAAGAAGCGGCAGGGGACTGCCATAACCGGATAGACGCCTCCTGGAAGGGGATAGGCCAGGAAGGTACCACCAGATGCTGGGCACTGAATTCACCAAGGAATTCACGCGTCTCCCGTTCGGTATTGTCTCTTCGAACGTAGGAAATCGGAGATCCTCACCATCCTCGAGGAAAGCGCTGATATTCTGTGAAATCAGCATCGGAGGACAGATGAGCAGGGGTTCCTCTCCCTGGAGGAGGAGGCGAGGATGATGGGGAACTGGAATGCCCAGAGGATTCCTGCGGTGGGGAGAGTCGAAAGACCCGCTCATGCATGTACCTAACGTATGAGGGGAAGGCCGCCGCAGAACCCCTGAACTGCTCCCAGGATAACGGACCCGTAGGGCCGACATGGCCTGGGAGTGGGGTGGTGAAGGCAGAGATGGGAGAGGGGCACCTCAGCGGAGGCAACTGCTCTCTGCAAGGGCTCTGGAATCCGGGAAAGGCCCTGGAAGGGGGATCCGGATATCAGACCAGGCCGCAGAAGCGGAACTCTGGGAGCGGAGCCTGGAAGAGCCCTGGGGAGAACCTCCCTGTGACGGCCTCGGGACTGCATGGATCCAGAAGGGCAGTCCGCACAAACGCCGCAAGGACACCCTAGAACCCTGGAGGGAGGGCGAGGCTCTGCACTTGGCTCCTGGCCACCCCGAGGTGGCCAAGGAAGACCGAGCAGCAGACCCCTGCCCTCGACCCCTCGGACTCTGAGAGGGCCCTCCTCCGACCACAGCGTCCCCTGTCCCTAGAGAGTGACAGCACCCCGTGAGTAGCTGTCACCGGGCCTCAGGAGCCTCCCCTCGTCACCCAGCGCCTGCCCCGGGGCTCCGGCCACCCAGCCGGGAACCCTCAGGAGAGCGACGGAAAGGGGGACAGAGGAGGGGCCGCTGCGCCGCCTGGCACCTCTAGCCACGGGGACCCAGACTCCGAAGAGTGGGGTGCCAGGATGGGTCCCGTCTGAATCATCGCCCTCCGAGGAGGACGAGACCAGCAGGACCTCAATGCTGGCCACCCCAGGGTTCCCCGAGGCTACGGGGCCGCGAACGGCCCCGGTACCAAGGGCGGCTCGCCTCCCTCACGCCGGTAGCCGCCAGGCCTAGCTCCACACCCCCAACGGCGCCGGTGAGGCCGGCACCGCCTGGAGGAAGGACCAGGCCCACAGAGCCGGGCGTGCCGAAAGGTGGCGGCACCGCTAACCAGCGCCGCCCTGTCCATCGACGCCCAGCGGCAGCGCCAAGGCCCAGCGGCACTGCCAGCAGCGCCGCCCGATCACCGGCGCGTGACGGCGCCGAGACCCAAAGCGCACCCGTCTCGATCACCGGCACATGACGGTGCCAGGATCAACAGGCGCCGAAAAGCGGCGTCGGTCCACCGAGCTAGGCCCAAAGGCGAGGGCCTGCGCCGCGAGAAGCCTGCACCTCGAAGAGTGACTGCCCGGCCGGTGTCGGCGCCCAGCGGCCCGGAAGGACTCTGACGCTCCCCGACACGCAGAAGGGCCTCCTCCTCGGCAAGAAAGGCGAGACCCTCCTCCTCCAGACCGTATAGGCCTGGGAGGGACCCGAGGAAGGGCCTAAGACCTTACACAGAGAATCCCACTGGCGTCGTCCCCGAGAAGGTCGGCGGAGCTTTGCAGACTTGAGCGTGCGGACTTGAGGACCACGGCGGTCCATGGAGAAACAGGCGTTGCGAATCCATGTCATGGTTGGGTCCCAGCAAGCGAACAAAGCGTCATGCCGGTCCGAGGCAATGCGACCACAGTAACACCGGCTAGCATAGGCGCGGCCCGTCTTGGCACAAGTTTAGCTCGGACCCGGACATAACGCGAAATCAACAAGAAAAACAGTAGGAAACACACCCGGCGCCGCTTAGAAAGAAAAAGAACGGTCTTACCGATCGAGCGCCGAGTGTGTGGAAAGAGGAGTCGCTGGCGAGTGGAGAATGGACGCTCCGAAACAGGTGCTGCCTGACGGCGGAGAAACAGAACTGAGTTGGAGGAGGAGTCGGTCGCTCTAACGGCCGCCCCTCAGCATGACGCCGCCTCGAGGGCGGGGCCATGGGCAACTTTTAAAAAAAAAAAAAGCTCCCGTGACGGGTGCGCGCCTCCGGCTTACACCCAGGAAGTAATGAATGGTGAAGATTGACAAGGGAAGATCAACAAGGTGGGCATCTACTAAGTGCCAACACTGCACTGCCCACCCACATCCCAAAAACAAGAGGATCTCAGAGGGGCAGGCGGGGGGGAGGTCATAATATAGCAAGACTCCATTAGAAGAAACAACATTACTAAGGTGAGTAATTTTTTCTTCAAACAACATGAAGTCTTGCTATATTATGACATATGCAGACTACACAGCAGTACCTCCATGGAGGGGGGACAGAACCTACTTAGGAAATAGGCTCTGAAGCACAGCTGTGCCAAACCGAGCATCACTCCTAGCCTGGATGTCCAGGGAGTAATGCTTGGTAAAAGTGTGAACTGTTTTCCAGGTAGCTGCTTGACATATCTCTAGAATTCGGATGTCCCTGGCAGCAGCCAGGGAAGCAGCTGTAACTCTTGTATAGTGAGCCCTCAGGCCTGAGGGAGGAACCTTACCCAGCTTTTCATAACAGAATTGGATACAAGAGACAATCCACCTGGCAATGGATCTTTTAGTGGCAGGTTTCCCTTTACCAATCTCACCATAAGTAAGGAACAGTTGGAGGGAGTCAAACCTGTGACCCTCTGTACGCTCTATGTAGTAACTAAGGGCTCTCTTCACATCTAAGCTGTGCAGCCTCCTCTCGCCAGAGGAGGAATGGTCAGTGAAGTACACTGGAAGAGAAATAGATTGATTAAGGTGGAAATCTGAAACCACCTTAGGCAAGAACTTCCTGTTAGTCCTAAGGATCACCTTATCTCTAAGAAAGGAGATAAAAATCAGGCTCCACTGACCAAGCTTGTAATTCACTTATGCGTCTGGCAGAAGTGATGGCTACCAGAAACACAGTCTTCCAAGTCAAGTACTTAAGCTCTGCTGAAGACAAAGGCTCAAAGGCGGGTTGCATAAGCTGAGCAATGCAAACATTAAGATCCCAGGCAGGGGCAGGGTCCCTAAATGGAGGGTTGGCGTGAAGCAATCCCTTAAAAAACTTGGAGAATACAGGATGAGCTGACAGAGAAGAGGGTTTATCTGCTGAAATAAAAGCAGACACAGCTGTCAAATGTACTTTTAGGGTAGCTGGTCTCAGCCCCAAGGTATTTAAATGGACCATATAATCCAGGACCGTGGGTAAATAAGCAGATTCTGGGGAAATATGCCTCCCAGAGCACCATATGGAAAACCTCTTCCATTTGGAATTATAGGTAGCCCTGGTGGAAGGCTTCCTAGAAGCCTTTAGTATATCCATTACACCTTGGGAGAAGTGTAGATCAGGAAACTCTAACTCTTCAAGAGCCAGGCCTTGAGATTGAGAGATTTGAGGTTCGGGTACCAAACCCTCCCCTGAGCACAGGTTAACAGATTGTGATTCCTGGGAAGACCCAGGGGAAGATGGACTGCTAAGGACAGTAGGAGTGGATACCAGGGTTGTCTGGCCCAATCTGGAGCAATCAGGATCACCTTGCAGGATTGAGATCTGATTTTGACTAACACTTTGAACAGGAGAGGGAAGGGGGGGGGATGCATAGAGAAACTTCCCTTCCCAATTGAGAACTAAGGCATCCAGAGGGACTGAGCCCAACACTGGGGGCCTGCAGCAAAAAAGGGGAAGTTGGTGATTGTCTGGGGCTGCAAAAAGATCTATCTGCGGGGTGCCCCATCTGGCAAATATCACCTCCAGGACTCAGGGGGTCCAGTGACCATTCGTGATGGCCCTGGGAAATCCTGCTGAGCATCTGCTAGGACATTGTCCTTGCCTGGGAGGTGAACTGCCGTGAGGAGGTGTTCAGGAGTAAGCCAGAGACCACAACTTCATTGCTTCGGTGCACAAGGCCGTAGACCGAGTGCCCCCTTGCTTGTTGATGTACCACATTGTGGTGGTGTTGTCTGTTCTGACCTGTACAACTTTGTTCTGAACAGATTTGGAAAAAACTTGAAGTGCTAGAAAAACTGCTCTGAGTTCCAACAGATTGATGTGGAGCAGAGATTCCTGAGGGGACCACAATCCCTGGGTAGCGAGGTCACCCATGTGAGCTCCCCACCCCAAGAGGGATGCATCTGTAGTAAGGATTAAGGAGTGAGACTGAGTGACAAAGGAAACCCCTTGTCTCAGATTGCTCTAATCCTGCCACCACTGTAGGGCCTGGATCAGGGTTTGAGTTACTGGGATCAATTTGGTTAGAGGGTCTTTCCTTTGAGACCAAAAGGCTCTCAAATGGAACTGGATGTCCCTCATTTGAAATCCTGCTCCCTGCACTACTGCTGTAGAAGCAGCCATGTGCCCCAGGAGCTGCAGAAAATGCCTTGCTGGTCGAGAGACCTGCAGGGTGAAGGAGGAGGCCAGAGAGACCAGGGTCCTTGCCCTGTCCAAAGGAAGGAAGGCTCTGGCTTTCTGTGTGTTCAGCTCTGCGCCTATGAAAGTGAGGAGCTGGACAGGTTCTAGAACTGACTTTGAAAGATTCAGAAGGAAACCTAGAGAGGTGAGCAGTTGCTGAGTTATCTGTAGATGTAACTTGACTTGGTCTGGAGACTGGCCTACTACGAGCCAGTCGTCCAGGTAAGGGAAGATGGCAATTTTTTGCCTTCTTAGGGCAGCAACTGCTACTGCCAGGCATTTTGTGAATAACCTTGGAACAGAGGTGAGGCCAAGGGCATTGCTCTGAACTGGTAATGGCCTGAGGGCAGCTCGAACCCAAGGTACTTTCGATGGGAGCTTCTGATGAGAATATGGAAGTAGGCATCCTTGAGGTCCAGGGACGCTAGCCAGTCCCCTGGCCTTAGAGAGGGTAGAATAATTCCCAGAGTCACCATTTTGAATTCTGGTTTTAAAAGGTGCTTGTTTAAATATCTGAGATCCAGGATGGGCCGCCATTCTCCTGTCTTTTTTGGGGTAAGGAAGTACCTGGAGTACAACCCTTTGCCCTGGTGTAGGGGTGGAACCCTTTCCACAGCTCTGAGAGCCAGGAGGGAAGAGACCTCTGCCTCTAGGGCAAGTGCCTCTGATGGATCTGCAGGTGGAAAGGATCTGGTTTTCATCTTGGAAATTTTTGAAGCTGAGAACCAGTCCTAGCTTCTATTTCCAGGACCCACTTGTCTGATGTTAGAGACTTCCAGTCCTGGACAAAGTAAGCCAGCCTGCCCCCTACGGGTAGCTGAGAATCGGCCCTGGCAACCCCATCAGGGTGCCTGCTTGGCAGGGGCTTTGGGCTGAGGGGTAGAAGCAGGCCTGCTTGTACCCCGTCAGCCTCTCCCTCTAAAGAATATCCTCTGGGGCCTGGGCATAAGCAGAAGAGGAGGCCTGTGCTTGGTAAAAAGGCCTATGAAAAGGCCTGCCCCTGGAAAGCTGCCTTTGAGGAGTGGCCTGCCTTTCCTTGGCCTGTGCACTCCTAGAGGTGGTCCTATACTCATCCATTTTCTTCATGTAATTCTCTGACTGCTCCCCAAACAGAGAATTACCCACAACAGGAAAATCCACGGCCTTAGTCTGGGTATCCTGTGACAGGCTAGTACATCTGAGCCAAGCCATTCTGCGAAGTACCACAGATGCAGCCATGACTCTTGATGACACATCATTAGAGTCCACTGCAGCATGGAATTGCACCTTGGATGCCTCAATATCATCAGCAGCCACCTGCTCCAGCTCCTTGGCAAGCTGGCCAGGGACCTGTTTAGCTAAAGCCATGACAGTGTCCCATCTAGATTTCTGATATCTAGCTGTATAGGCCATATAATTTGCCTGTCTGAGTCCCAAGGATGCTGCCATGTACTGTTTCTTTGCCATGGCATCAATCCTCCTGGAGTCCTTGTCAGGGGGGTGTGAAGCCAAGGGAATATTTGCCTTGTCACAGGCTGCAGCCTGCACTATCCCAACATGGCTGCATTGTTGTGTAAGGAACTCCGTATCAGAGCCTGACAATGTGTACCTCTTGTCCATTCTCTTATCAACAGGAGGTATAGTGTGAGGAGTTTTTAGAATTTTAACTGTTTCCCAAAAGATTTATGCAAAGGAATAGACAGCCTCCTTGACTCTGGGATATCCATCATTTCCACATAGTCAGGCTCCTCTTGATCATCCACAGCTTCCTCCATAGGGAGCTGGAGGGTTTCAGCCACTTTCTTATAAAACATAAAATGAGAAGGGGACTCAGAAAGCCTGGAGGAGACACTCCTGAAGGTCTGTCTGGGGAGATGTCCGGTCATTAGGCACATCAGACTTTCAAATCCACATTCACTCTCCTCATATTCCTCTTCCTCTCCGGTTCATAGTATTCTACATCATACTTGAACGGTGGAATCGGCCAACCGGACGCCACCTGATGGTGCCGGTTCGGTCGAACTGGGGAAAGTGACTGGACAATTTAATCGCTTGGCTATTTCTTCAGCGGTTGGAGAAGGAAAGTTTTGCTCCACCAGCTGATTTCCTAGTCTTTTGCTGGAACCGACTCCTCGGAGTCGGATCTCCTTTGCCCGAGGAAGTCTCGCCCTGGTCAGAGGGCACTCTCTCCTCGTTCGCTTGGAACTGAACTGGCTGGCCATCCGTTCAGCGGACTTTTTGGCCTCCCTTTTCCTGAGCCTACCAACTCTCTTTTCTAGGGTAGCTGCAGGAAAATTTTTACAAATCTGGCAGTCTGCATTGAGGTGGTCAAACCCCAGACAAACACAGGTGGTGTGGGGGTCAGCCTTGGCAAAGATTTCCCCACAGACACTGCAGTGTCGAAACCCAGTGGGCCCGGTTTTTCTTTTGGGTTTCTCAGACATAGTGCCAGTCCTAACCAAACTTACCCGTTTATGGCAATCCGCCAGGTAAGACCCTCTTATCGGTTCCCAACCGTGTCACGGGTCGTGGAAAAAAACGTAATAAAATCAGTTTTTTTTTTAGAACCGATAAGAACCGGTAACCACACTCTAAATGACAGATTAATATATTTTAAACAACCTTAAAGGTTCAAACCGAACCGATAAACCGTTTACAAGTTCCACACACAATAGAAATCAATGTAAAACCTATCTAGTACTCACAATACCACAGACAGAGTCTGAACCGACCGGCTGCGGTTTAATTTTCGGTCGAAAACCAAGAAAAACAATACTTTAACCGACAAAATGAAACGAGCAGAAGGAGAAATCTCCGGAGCAACTGTTCAGTGAGGCGCGGAGTAAAGAATCTGACGGTTTGAGTTTTGAAGAACAGACAGAGTTTTCAACCGAGCTCGAGCTCTGCGTTCCATGCCTGGCATGGAAAGTTAACTCTTTCACCTCCAGAGCAGTTTGAAGGTTGGGACTCACAGCATATGTCATAATATAGCAAGACTTCATGTTGTTTGAAAAGCCCATGCTGAAAACTTGGAGTGAAAATACCAAGAAACGCCCAGGGCATTAGGGTTTCTGACCATAACACCCTGCACTGCAGGGACTGACAGGCATCAGGGTTACGACTTGGGATTGTCAACAGTAATGCTCATGCCATTCCACCCCCATCCCCATCCTGCAGCCAGTGACAGGTATCGAGGTGTGCCTTTAACTCTTCAGCCCCAAAGTTCACTCCATTCTCTTATACTATACCCATTTCAGCGTATTTCTTTATGGAATGGGGTGAGTGTAAAATCTGAAAACCCCAAGGCACCCCTCAACTCTTGTCTGTAGGATGAGGTGAAATGGCATGAGCGTTATGGGCAATGACCCAAAGGCACACCCCAATGCCTGTCCATGTCTGCGGGATGGGGTTGACACTCCTCAATACTTCACTGCCATTCCTATTCTGCCGGTCTGTGTGTGTGTCTCTCTCTCTCTATCTATCTATATGTCTACGTAATTATCTATCTTTCTATTAACTGCATGTATCGCTATTTTTACTCATTTCTAAAACAAACCTGCATATCACATTTGCCTGCACTCTGAGCACATGATGTACTCCACTTCTGCATAGACCTCATACTTTCCTAATATTCCCATTATCACATGCATAACTACCTTGCCCTTGTCAAAAGCGACCCCCTCTGAAAGTTAATATCACATTTTCTCTAACAGTCCATCATCATTACACCTGGCATCAACACATTGCTTAAATATAACTTACATCACCTCATGGACAAAAACCCTGTTTCTCTTAAAAAATTAAAAAGTGTAAATAATCCCAAGGCTGAACATATGCCAGCCATTACTTTTTCATGTACTGCCACCTTCTGTACCATCATGGGGATTTGCATATGTTTCTCTTGATGCCTTGCATTACTGGGACATGTGCAATCATGTTTTCTTTAAAATTTGGCTGTCTGGCTAATACCCGGGAAAACACATACATCAGTGGCATTTGCTCTGGGTTTTTTTTTTTTTGTAAGCTTCCTATTCCTTACATGAAAATGTGCACCTCCATATATTTTCCTAATAATGTGTATGCCTTCCTTAGAACAGAAACTAAAACAAATCTTACTACTTTAAAATCATTGTGGTGTTTCTTCATACCTCCTTCACAATTCCACACAACTTCACTAACTTTATTATGCAGCCGTGGTGGATCTGACCAGATTTTGTTTATTTTATATAACTGCTGTGTTGAAAAAGCGCCCATCGCAATTATATAAAATAAAAGATGAGGTGGTGTGTACAATTCAATTTTACACACACCCTTGGCGTGGGATGCTTCTCATAAACTCTGAGGGCTATGCAGGATCCCATGCCTCGGGTGTGTGTATAAAATCTCGTAACACACACCACCCCATCCTTTATTCTCTATATAATTACCGGGACTTCCTTTTTCCCCATAGGGAAACCGTAGCGTACTTAGGTTAAAAGGAGCATTTATAACGGTGAACTTTGCAGCAGTTTTCCTAGCATTACATAGGCGCCCCACCTCTGAAGCTCTTCCTCCTAGCCACTGTCCGCCTCGTCTCTTTCCGCCTCTGGACGCTATAGAACTCTAGGTAAGTGCCAGCAGGCAGAAATGATCAAAATAAGGAAATACCCTCAAAATGTTGGCTCCACACAAAACTGAATAAAAAAGAAAAATGTAAACAAAGCGACCAACCGACATGAGAACGCACTCCACACCTCATGAACCATTAGTCGCACAAAGCGTCTTTTTCATTTCATATACTTGCTGTGGCAAAAGGAAATCCAAGCAATTATATAAAATAAAATATGGGATGGGTGTGTGTGTGTGTGTAACTCGAATTTACACACACCCTCTGGGTTAGATGCTACGCATAAACCCTCGAGCTTCGCTCTCAGGGTTTATGTAGCATCAAACCCCTCTGGTGTGTGTAAATTCTCGTTACACACCCAGACCCATACTTTATTCTCTATATTATACTCAACCTTGTTTTGTTTCAAATCTCTAATCTACTTCCGCTGCATACTTCAAAACAATAGGAACACCCCAAACAGAGCAGCCACTTATGATGCTATAGTTTCCTCTCCTCCCACTGGATCTTCAGTGGTTAGACTGTTTTGGGGGTGTTCCCAAGTCCAGGAAATGCAGAGGGAGTTGATTAAGGAATGTAACACATTTTGGTGTGGTAACACCAGTATGGTGGGCAGCCTGTTTTCAACTTTTAAACAGAAAAACGGAATCAGAATCAAACTATTAGCTACATCAGCACATTCTAAAGAATGTGAACAATCATAGAATGTGTTTTTAAACTAGGGACAATTTGAGGGCAAAGGGGCTTGACAGTGTCCCTTTATGTCCCTAGCTAAGGTGTAGACTATCCATTTTTGGGTGTAAATATAATCTTCATTAAACATTTTACATGTCTGCTCATCCACTGATATACATAACAAAGCAACATACCAATTCAAGTGTAGACCTGGGTCTTCCTTACATATGTGCTTTCTGGGGAAAGGGTGACAATCAAATGACCTCACCCCAAGGTATGGGGTGGGGAGGTGAGTAGTTATACACTGAGTGAAACTAGTAACTCCCGTCCCATGCAGCAGGAAAAACCTAATTATGTCTGTATGAACTCTCAAGTGGAATGCCCAAGCGCAGCCAAGGTGCCCCAAAAAAAAATAAGGGGGTGGGCAGGGTGAGAGAGGCTGGTCATTTTTGTCAGGGTACTGGAAAGTTGGTCTAAGTATTGGGCTCACCCTGTGAAAGATGTGGGGGCACTGCTGGGGAACAGTGCACTGTGGCATTAATTCCCTATGAATACTCATTGTATGCAGTATCCACTCAGTCCAGCGAGAAATAGAAATTACGTTCTTACCGTAATTATGATCTTTCTGTGTATCTTCACCATTCATCACAGATGGGTACTGGCCGGAGATCAGGACCCTGCGGGAGCCTTTTTTTTTTTTTTTTTAAAAGGATAGGCGGAGCCGACCCAGCATCGCCGCCGCCCTCGAGGCCGACGTACTACGTGGCGCTCGAGGATTAGCCGTTAAGCTGTGTCGACTCCGCCTGCCTACCAGTTCTGAGTCGCCGGAGAGGTAAGAGGAAGGGATGGAGGGTGGGACAAGAGAGTCCAAGGGACAGAAAAAGGAAGAGGAAACTGAACTAAAAGGAGAAATAACGACTGAGAGGACAGCATAGAAGAAGTAAAACTAAGGGGATTGGGTAGGGGCCCCAATCTCTGGAAAGAAGAAGGGAAGGGGAGAGAGAGAATTTAGGAGAGAGTGAGAGGTAACAAGGATCCAAGACCCTTGTCCGTCACCAGACTGTATAGGAACTGCAAGGAGTGGCAAAGCTCATCTGCCAGAATTCAAGGCACAGAATAACTGGCAAAACTCCCAGAAGCAGAGTCGGCTATTCTGGAGAAGGACAGGGTACAGGGACTCAGTACTCTCTCTGTAAAGATTTTTGGTGGAAAAAAAAAAAAGGGTTGTCTTTTTTTTTTTTTTTAAATATAAGGATAACAGAAGGAGGGCAACCACCAGTTCTCACCAGGTAGGGGTGAGGATAAATAGTACAGAGGAAGTGCCACTCGAACTGTACCCCTTGGGAAGAAAATTACCCCCGTATGTCCCAACTTTACCCCGCTCAAAAGAGGGGTAGGCACAGAGGGAGGAGGATCCAGAGACTGCAGCCCCAGGGGGATGGCGGGTGAGATTGTGATGAATGGTGAAGATACACAGAAAGATCATAATTACGGTAAGAACGTAATTTCTATATCTTATCTGTGTCAATCTTCACCATTCATCACAGATGGGTGAGTACCAAGCCCCCCCGAAGGGGGTTGACTAATTGCACCCTAAGGGACAGTGTCCCTTAGCCCTCAGTGGGTGACACACTAAGGGGGGGGAACCTTCTGGGCCTGAGGAGGCCCAAGAGTGGGGAGAGCAAGACGGGTTCCCCCCAGAGGGGGAAGGAATTTGCCCCGACAGACGCTGTCTTGCCCTACGGGAAAAGAGATAGGTTCCCTGGTGAGCGGAGCAGATCACCCTACGCCAGGCCAAGGATGACAACCGGGAAAGGCGAAGCCATGCCGATCTTCTGGTGCAGATCGCTGTCCCTACTACCCTGGTAGCTACCTCACTGGCGTCGTAAGATGCCCTTGCTTGGTGCCTTGCTAGCTCCAGGCCACGTGCAGAGAGTGCGATGGCTTGCCTGGGTTGCTCAGAGTCAGGCAAAGCAGCTAGGAATTGACCCAGCGCTGACCACAAGAACCTGTTGTAGGCTGCATAGTGGGCCTGATGAGCGGAGATGGAGAGAAGCAACCGTGCCGAGTAGAAAGTACTCCTCCCCCAGAAATCAAAATCCGAAGAGTCCTGATCTGGGGGCCGGTCACGGTGGAGGGCGCGAAGCCCATCAGGAGTGTCCAGGTGCGTCAATCTGGACTGCGGATGAGGCATAGAACCTGGAGACGCGCAATACCTCTGACTGAGGTCCCTAGGGGCAGGAACTCCGGAGAAGGGCCTCTGCCTGAAGCATGGACGCCTCCTGAAAGGGAGCAGGCTGGGGGCACCACAAGGGTGGCGGCTCAAATCCCTAGAAAGGCGTGGCGCCGTATGCCTGGATTGCTCGCAGATAGGGGGGAAAGGTGAAGGTCCTCCAACATCCTCGCGAGGAAACGCTGATATTCGGAGAGATCAGCGGCAGGAAAGATGTGGACAGATGGTTCCTCTCCCCCAGAAGAGGGGGATGAGGAGCTGGAGGTCACCATATGCTCCGAGGGTGGCTGCTCGGGGGAAGGTTGAAAAACCTGACTGTCCAAGGCCCTAACATAGGCAGGGAACCGAGAAGCCACCGCTCTGAACTGCTCCCAGGTGAGAGGCCTGGTAGGACCAAGAATGCCCGGGAGCGCTGGAGAATGCAGCAGAGGGGTAGGGGCAGAGCCGAGGGAAGGAATTGGCTGGCCTCTGCCAGGGCTAGGGAGCGGACCATGGACACCTGGGGAAGGTGTCCCGGAAGACTCCGCAGCCGACAGCTGTACAACCACGTTGGTACTGCCTAAGCTGTGCCCAGAAGAATCCACCCAGTGAGGTGACCGGGGCCATATGGGTCCAGAAGGACGGTCCCCTGCCTCCAAAGAATGGGACCCTCTCAAGGACCTGGAAGGGGAAGGACGGAAGTCCGCACTCCGGCTTCTTCCAGGACCCGGGTGGACCTCAGAGAAAGGCCTACGCGGGGACCCCACACCCCTCAACCCATCAGAGTCCGAGAGAGTCCTGGTCCTCGGGAGGGTCAGCCTAGGTAGCTGGCAGCCCTGGGATGTCCCCGAGGGGGAAATCCAGGGCACAGCACCCTCCCCACCTGTAGGCTTCTCGATGGGCCCAAAGTTGGGCGATCAAGATACACCACGGAAGGGGGTACACCTGCTGAGGGGTCCAGGAACCCCCCCAGGCCAGGCTGCATGGCTATAGTGGCACGCACCATAGCCTGCTGGTCAGTGCCACTGACCCCCGACCTGGAGGGGAACCCGACGCTCCTCAAGAGGGGGCTGACTCCGACTCGTCGAAGAGACCACTGGTTCACCCTCCTGTGCAGGCAACCCCGAAGGGTGTGACTGCTCGTCCGACTCTGAGCCTGACTCCGACCCCGAAGAGGTGGAATCCGAGGCCCTAAGCCAGATGGTAGGAGGGCGAGGAAAAGCGACCTTCGCGAAGGGCCCAGAAGTCGTGGCAGTGGTCGGGCAGCACCCGCACCCTCCCACGGCCCGGCGCGGGCTGGCAGAAGGTGGCAGGACGGCTGGGACCAGAGGTCCGAGGTAGGAGCCAGCAGCGGCGCCCGTCGAAGTCCACGACCGGCAAGGGGCGCGCGGGACAGAGACGGCGCCGCCCCGGAGTTGCAGACACTGCCAGGCTCCCCGGGCGCCGCGAAGTGGCACCGGAAGCTGAAGCGCTACCGGATCATCGCAAGAGCAGACTCGGGACGCCGACGACACCGCCGCCCCTCGGGCGCCGAGAACCGAAGCGGCATCGACGGCCTCAAACGGACACGGGCGCCAAGGCGCGCCAGGCTTCCGGCACGCTAGCAGAGGTGGCGCCAAGACGACGCCGACCAACGACCTCGCGGGTCCCGGGCGGCAAGACATAGCAAAAGGCGACCGATCCAGGGCTCGGCACCGCCAGCAGTACTGGCGCCGCAAGCGGCGCCAACAGAGCCACGGCGCCGAGACGCAGGGCGGCGCCGGCAAGGCCCTCGCACCGCGAACGGCACTGGAGGCCTCGACAGCATCGACCGGCGGCGTGAGGGCGGCGGCCGACCCGGCCTTCCAACCGCGGAGCGACACCAGGCCTCACCGGGCGGTGATCTGCCAAAGCGGGCGCCTCCGCCCACCTCCCCGGGAGGAAGCGGACGGCCTCCTGTGCTGCCGGGAGGAGTCTCAACCAAGGCTAGGCTACGGGGTTGAGACTCCTCCTCCACGGTCCGTATAGAACCGGAGGGGACCCGGAGGAAAGGCTGAGAGAACGCGCTTGGCCCGACGAATGCGGATCCTACCTCCGAAAGTCGTCGGAGCTCGTCCAACTTTCCACGCGCGCTGTTCGAGAACACGGCGGTCCATAGAGAAGCAGGCGTCTGCACGAATCCATGTCGTGAAGCGGGCCAAGACACGAGAGACACCGGTCATACTGGTCGGTCACGGAGAAATTGCGGCCACACAGGCACCGACGCATAGGGGGCTGCCCCGCCTTAGATGATTTCTTGCCCTCCGACCGTGACATGACCTGTGGAAAAAAACACCAAAAATAGACTCGACGTCGCCAAAACTATAAATAATGGAAAGATCTTACCAGCGACGTCGAGTAGGGCAGACTAGAACTAGTAGACCGACGAACTATCGACGATAGAAGGCTAAGGCCTAAAATTTCTTCAAAAACACTTCTTCAAGGCTTCCCACGAGGCGACCTCGACGGCGGGAGACAAAGAACTGGTAGGCAGGCAGAGTCGACACAGCTTAACGGCTAATCCTCGAGCGCCACGTAGTACGTCGGCCTCGAGGGCGGCGCCGATGCTGGGTTGGTCTACTATCCTTAAAAACAAAAAAAAGGCTCCTGCGGGGTCCTGATCTCCAGCCAGTACCCCATCTGTGATGAATGGTGAAGATTGACACAGATAAGATCAGAGCTCTGTTCTGTCCATTTATGGAGTGTGCAATTTTCTCCATCCTATAGAGCTGGCTGACTGGTACACCACACCAGTATGGTAGGGGGAAGAGGGGTTAGCCGAGCCCTTGTGATGTTTTTTCTTTTGTTTTTGGCTGCAGTTAAGATACCAAGGAGGCATCTGGACTTAGGATCTCGTAGGCACCTGGGTAGCTGGAGTAGTAGGTAAAGTTCTGCAGTCAGGGAGATAAGTTTACCAAAAAGTTGATCCAGATCCCTTTGCAATGATTGAAAAAAGAAGCGCATGACCAGATAGGTCCACATAATATGAGTGAGGTGGGCCTATGCCTCACCGCAGAGCCTCTAGCAAGAAGCATCACTGGAGGCCAAGTGATGTGCAGTAATGACCAGAGTGCAGAAGTACCAAATTTGATGCCGCCAAGTGTAGCCGCTCCACTAGTGCGAACTGGTAACCCTGAAAGAAGTTTGGCAAGACTTATGTCAGTCTTCTAAGGATACTGGCAGTCCTAGTTCTTCTTGCCAGCGATGATGTATGTCCTACGTGGAGTCTCCAGTGGACTTGGACAATGCCTGGTATACGTGAGAGATAGAACGGTTATGTAAGAACTTACAGTAATAGTAGATCTTCAAGGGAATCGCTGTTATCAAGTCACACTTTTGGGACTTAACCATCAGGTGTCAGGATCACATGGAAGTTTTTTCTGCAGCCGTGTGTTAAGGGCCGCCCATGCCAACATCAGGCTCCGATGTCATATGCCCTATATAACCACGAGCAGCCCTGCTTCCTCCTCAGTTCTTTCCCTAGCCGAGGCCATGGGAGTCCCATCAGGGAACCAGAGAGAGAGAGGGAGAGAGAGAGAGAGAGGGTACCCAGTTAGCAGAAAGGCTGAAGCAACAGTACAGCCGAGCTATAGAGAAAGAGAGATGAGGTAGAGACGCCATGACCTGATGACAGAGACTCCCCTGAAGATAGAATAGTTACGTAAGAACTTACCATAACAGCAGATCTTCAAGGTGATCTCAGTTAGCAGGTCACACCGTAGGAACTTTACCACTGGTGAAGCAGGATCCACACAGAAGACTTTTCCAGCAGTACAACTGGGGCTGCCCCCACCAACGTAATTAACCCTATAAAGGCATGAGCGGCCCCGTGCCCTCAGTTCTGTCCCCCGGAGACTAAGGGAGCAAACTCTTGTCATGGGGGACTGAGGAGAGACAGAGATGTGCCCCAGCCTAAATAAAAGTCTGGATACACCATACAGCCAGTCTGAGCCGAGGACCCCAAGAAGGGTGATTACTGGAGGGAAAGCAGATCAGATGACTGAGATCCCCTTGAAGATCTCCTGTTATGGTAAGTTCTTATGTAACTGTTCTATCTTCTTCGGGGTCATCAGGTCACACCGTAGAAACGAGTCCCAAGCAGTTACAGATGCAGCAGAACAGTCTGGGAGGAAGGCAAATGGAGGCCTAGGACAAGAGGCCCTGCAGAACAGCCGGCCGAAGCCTGTTCGCGTTCTAGAAGCAATGTCCAGACCGTAGTGCTTGGTAAAGTATGGATGGTACTCCAGGTGGCGGCAGCAGTGCAAATGTCAGCAGCTAAGACCCCTTGAAACAGGCCACAGAGGTAGCCATGCCACTTGTGGAGTGGGCTTTCACCGCCCTGGCAACTCCTTGCCATGCTTGTTACAACATAACGAAATAAAACAGGCCAACCATTTGGACAAACACTGTTTAGAAGCCTTAGCACCCTCTTTTCTTTGGGCAAAAGAAAGAAAAAGCTGTTTTGACTTTCTGTAGTCCTTAGTTCCCAGCAGGTAATATTTCAAAATTCTGTGCACATCTAAAGTATGGAACAGTGGATTGGCATGCTCTGGGAAATAAACAGGAAGGTGGATAGAATGGTTCAGGGTAAACTCTGATACCACCCTGGGGAGAAACTTAGGATTCATGTGCAAAGACACCCTGACTTTCCGAAAAATCAAATAGGGCTCTTTGGAGGCAGTATAGTGCAGCGAATTAAGGCTCTGAGCTGCAGATCTAGAGACCTGGGTTTGAATCCCACAGCTGCCTAGGCGCATACTGTGAGATCCTGAGCAAGTCACTTAACTTCCTCGTTCTCCAGGTCACATCTGGAAACGAGCTTCGGCGTAGTGTGCTACTTCTGGTTAAACAATGCTCCTGTTCCGTTCCCACCAGAGAGCCTGACACTTGGAAATCCTTCGACCAGAAGTAACGGCAACCAAAAATTACACTTTCCACGACAGAAAGCGTAGCTCGCAAGTCACAGCTGTCTCAAAGGAGACGGGGTCAATTTCTCCAAAACAAAATTTAAATTCCAAGCTGGGACAGGAGTACAGATTGGAGGTTTCAGGTGCAGGACGCCCCCTAAGAAAAGTATGGGCACATCAAACTGAGCCATGGTACGACCATCCACTAGCTTGTGAAAGGCAGAGATAGCCGAAAGGTGCACATTGAGGGAGGAGTACTGGAAGCCTGAGTCTGACAGTGATATTAGGTAGTTCAGAATCTGGCTCACTGGACAGGTGATAGGGTCAAGATGATGTTTGGCAGCTCAGGTAAAAAAAAAAAAAAAAACTCTTCCACTTCATGGCCTTCTGCTACCCTCTCAGACACACCAAGGTGGGCAACGGCTATGTTCTCAGGAGACAGGCATGCAGATGAAGGGATCTGAAGTTCGCATGGACCCGGGTCTCCTCAGCCTATTGAGCAGGTCCCTGCAAAGAGGCAGAGGAACCGTAGGTTCCTCCACTAACTGTTGCAGTAATAGAAACCATATCTGCCATGGCCAGTAGGGTGCGACCAGGATCATGCTGATCCCCTCCTTCTGCAGTTTGATTAGCACCCTCTGAATCAGAGGAAATAGAGGGAAGGCATAAAGAAACCTCCATCTCCGGGAGAGGGACGTGTCTCACTAGAAAACTCCAGGCCCTGGATCTAGTGAGCAGTAATTAAGCGCTGAGTGGGGACGCAAAAAGGTCCAACTCTGGATGACCCATTCTGTTGAACAGACTGTCTACGATGAATGAGAGAAGCTCCCACTTGTGCATCCTGGACTGAGTGAGGCTGAGGCAGTCTGCCAAGGTGTTCTATATACCTAGGACATGGACTGCCAGGAGTTCCAGGCCATGGTCCACATCCTAGTACCAGACTCTCATTGCTTCCCTGCAAAGGGGGTACGAATGTGTTCCCCACATTTGTTGATAAAGTAGATCACACTGAGATTGTCTGACTGAATCAATAACTGGCCAGAGACAGGTGGCTCTGGAAGGCCTGCTGGGCATACAGAACTGCTCTCATCTCTAGGATGTTTATATGGAGGGAAGTCTCGATCTGGGACCAAGTACCCTGGGTTTGTAAGAGACCCAGGTGCACCCCCCCAGTCCAAGTCGGAGGCATCCACAGTGAGAAATTGCTGGGGAGACGAGACTAGTAAAGGGAGCCCTCTTAAAGGTTTTGGCAGTTCATCCACCACTGGTGCACCCTGCGGACCAGTAGAAGCTGGTCCAGGTAATCCGTGCACTGGTCCAGCTTTACCTGGAGGGTCAACTGGATCACCCACATGTGCAGTCTGCACAGGGGAATTGTGCCAATGGCCACAGCCATGAGGCCTAGGAGCCTCAAGTAGACCCTTGCGGAAACACAATGGCTGAGTGTAACCACCAAAGCCTGTGAGATGAAGCACTCTGCTCAGTCTGGAGGCAGGAAAGCTCTGCCCTGCACAGAGTCCAGAAACACCCTATATACTGAAGCCTTTGGCACGAGGGTCAAAACAGACTTGGGCAGACTGACAGTGATGCCCATGGAGTGAAACAACTGGAAGGTCCTCTCCAGGGTATGGAGAAGCTGATCCCTACATGGGGCTTTGAGGAGACAGTCAGCCAGACAGGGTAAGAAGTACAGGCCCTCTCTCTGGAAAGCAGTAGCCACGGCTGCTAAGCATTTTGTAAAAACTTGCGGCGCAGAGGATAAACCAAAGGGCAAGACTCTGAATTGGTAATGTTTGGCCTGAAAAGGGAACCAGTGAAACCGCCTATGCAGTGTACACAGCAAAATAAGCAGATAGACATCCTGCATGTCAATTGGGCACAGCCAGTCTCCCATTCTGAGCAGGGTTAGCAGCACTAGGAGTATGACCATGCAAAACATTTTGTATTGGAGGTCTTTGAGATACAGAACAGACCTCAGGTCTCCAGTTCTCTTGGGGACCAGGAAAAACCTGGAGTAGAACTCTTTGTTCTTCTGCCACCTGGGCACTGGCTTGATTGCCCTTTTCCGCAGAAGGGAGTGCACCTCCTCCCAAAGAATCTCTGCGTGGTCTGGAGGATAGGTGGAGGGTACCAGGGGAGTTTCTGGGGGTTGTTCCAAAAGCTCCAGAGTGTGACCCCTTTCTATAATCTGAAGGATCCAGGCATCTAAAGTGATGGTTCTCTATTGACTGAGATGGAGGGGGAACCAGCCTCCGACCACCACCTCTTGGTTGGGGACCGGAGAGCGGGGTCTGGCAAGGAGTCAGACAGAGGAGAATCCAGCCACCGGGGCTGATCAGTCACCTCTGGGTCGCTTTGCAGCAGTGCCAGAGGAGGACGAGGGGGTAGGCAAGGCAGAACTGGATGTCCATTTCCCCCTGATGGGGGTCTGCACCAGACTGGCGGGACACCTTTCAAAAGGACAGGTGCAGTCTGCTCCTGGGTTGGGTGTCACAGCATGTGGGAAATAATCTCAGACGAAGCAAGTTGTCAGGATTTAAAATACACTTTGTGATATTTATTTACAAATTCAGAAAATTAAACAGAAATAATAAAGAAAATAATGCAATATAAACAACTACTCTCCTTTAGTGGTTTCTTGCACAAACACAGTTATACAGTCCAAGACTGCAGAATTGCAATGATCTTATACCTTCTATATCTCTAGACACCAGTCTACCAGCACTGTAGACCTTCCTTCACTCCATCCAAGGCTGATCTGCCTGAAGTCCTGTGCAGAGAGCTTATATATCCCTCTAGGAGAACAGACCTGACTAGACCCTTAACCTCGAATACAAAATATAAAAATTCTAGGTTAGGCTATCTGACATTTTTGACCCATCAGAGGTGCTCTATATGTTAGTCTAACTTCCTGCTACCTGGCTTTTACTATACAGTAATTACTTAGCTGAAATACCCATTTTAGTATTAATTACTGGGATAATTACATAGTAACCTAACCATCAGGGCGTTTGCTTAGTTACACCATGATTGACAGAGGGCACACTAGGAAACTGGGACAACAGAGGGCGCTAGTCCCTAAAGAAAACGATTCAGAGATCATCAGCCAGGTTAGAAGGTCTGATGTTTGTATTTACCTGGCTATATCGTTTATTTATAAACAGAACCTCTTTAAAGCTTTCTACAAGAAAAGAAATAATGTGTCAGCCCTCTGGCACCTATCTATAGGGTGTAACAGAGAAAACAAGAACCTTTCAGTCATGCTGTATCTTGCTTTATTTTGCAACTGTGGCTCTCTGGTATTTAAATTACTGTAGCCCTGCTAACAGCACAGAAACCCCCCTCCCTGAGGGTAAAGGATATGTAAGGAAACTCTCCTGGACCTTTATGTCAGGGTTTATTGAAAGATGCACAGGGAGCGTGAGTAGCGTTGGGAGCGGTGCCTGAAACTAACTATATTACTGTACAGCCATTACTCCTTTTTACTACTGCTTCTCGTAGAGTCCGGAGATTTAAAGGAACTTACAGACTCCTCTTCTCTATTTCAGTAAGCAGCTCCCTGCTCTGCAATGCAAAGCGCCTTTCTCTTTCAGTGCCCGGTTCGCCTACAGTGCGAACTGGGTGAGAACCAAAATTACTTTCACTTTCCGGGCAGGCGGCTACAACTGCCAAATGCCGCCCCCCACCTGCACTGGCTGAGTCCTTGCTCCCAGCTTCAGGGAAATATTCAATCTTTTAGACATGTAAAGGTGCCTTTCCTTCAGTTATTGCTCGGTTCATTTACACAGTATGAACTGAGCGCTTTTGAAACAATTACTTTCCTTTTCTTTGTCTTGGGGTGGCTGTCAAGTTTCAGAACTGACATGCCTCGAGACCATACAATTCTATGCTTGCGGAGGCCGATTTAAACCACCACCTCTCCTACCTAACAGCTACCATGAAAGTACCTATTCGGGATATATATTCTAATAATCCCATAAATAAAGGGATATTTTAAAGATCTTTTTAAACAAGACTTGTTTAAAAACGGGGTCTCAACTCTCCTCTATACAGCATCACATTATCAACAATATACTTTTTAAGGATCCTTTTTTCATGCTGCCTTTCCATGGTATCAGCATATTTTCTTATTCTAGTCCCCTTTATCTTTATGGGACCTATACCTTTATTTTATATGCCCAAAGGCATAAATCGTTTTACCCAGTTGCAACTGCCAAGCACACCTTCTAAGGTGCTATTTTATTCTCAATATATCTATGGGACTAAAGGGCAAAAAAAAATTGGGAATAAGTAATAGTAGAAGATACAGTCGGAAGTTACAGAAAATAGTAAAGTACCATCCTAGGTGGCCTACCTAGGACAGTAGAACAGAACAGATATATAGTCAGATTAGAGAGTGCCTGTCCATGGAATCATTTAAGAGATCCTTGAAAAGTCACCTATTTTCACTGGCATTTGGACAGTTTATTTTATTGTTTATGTTTTTACTTATTATTGCTGATGTTTTATCTCTTGTTTTGTATCAGCGCTTTGATTTATTGAAAAGCGCTTTATAAATACATTTTGATTAGATACAGATTTTTAAAAGGTACTGTTCCAATAAAAGTTTTATACAGGAGGTGGAAAAAAAAGGAGGAGATAGGAAAGGGCCCAATAGTCCAGAATCAGGGGGTATGAATCCCACAGCCCCCACCTGCATACTGTGTGACCCTGAGCAAATAACTTAACTTCCCTGTGCTCCCAGGTTGCACCTGTAAACAAGCTTTCAGCTTAGTGTGCATCATCTGGTTAAACAATTGGAAAAAATTGGGAAGTAGTTTGGGGGGGTTGGAACTTTCTCCCACCCACTATGAAAGTTCCACCACAGGGTCCCTTAATACAATAACAATAGAAGGATATCAAACATACATGACATCATACAGATTTACATCCTTCCTTAAAACGTACCCTGGGGCCTCAATATACTAGTCACTTCCTAGTAAAGGACAAAACATTTTCAGTAATACTTTATACATCATCATCCATGGCTCCATGTCTAGACAGGAAGTCAGCGTTTTTGTGAGAGGTACCTGCTCTATACTAACATACTAAAATGCCAGCAGAATAGGCCTAACGGTCTTTCGTATCTACTCGTTTGGTCAGCCCCCACCCTGGGAGCTGACTTTGCTGCCCCCCTCATCTTCTCTGGCTTCTCCCTTCCCAGTCCCGGATATTCCCACTGCACAGGACTTTGCATCCAGAACCTGTCCCACCCCCCTTTTGAACCCCTCCATTGTTTCTGCCTCCACCAGCCACCTGGGCAGCGCATTCCATGGCTCCACCACCCTCTCAGTGAAGTAGCACCTCCTCCTTTTCTCCTGAACCTCCCCCAGCTTCCACCTATGCCCTCTAGTTGCCCCCTTTCCTTGGAGCACCTTGACTGCTTCTCCCCTATTTAATCCTTCATGTGCTTGAAGACCTCTATCACGTCCCCTCGGTCCCTTCTCTCTTCCAATGTGTACATATTTAGCTCTTCGAGCCTCTCCCCATAGGTCCTGTCCCCTAAGCCCTGGATCATTTTGGCTGCCCTTCTCTGGACCCTCTCCAGGAGTTCAATGTCCCTCTTTAAGGGTGGTCTCCAAAACTGCATGCAGTATTCGAGGTGCGGCCTCACCAAGCAGTTATACAGGGGGGAGTATCACTTCCCTCCTTCTGGAGGTGATCCCCCTAGCGATGCATCCTAGCATCCTGTTGGCCTTGGCCGCTGCCCTCCTACAAGTCTCCGAGTTGCTCATCTTGACATCCACCACCACCCCCAGGTCCCTCTCAGCCATTGAGACTTGTAGCATTCCCCCCCCGGGTGTACTCTTGGCCCGGGTTTCTGGCTCCCGGATGCAGTACCTTGCATTTCTCTGCATTAAACCTCAGCTTCCACTTTCTAGACCACCTTTCCAGAACCTCCAGGTCCCCCTGTAGGGCCACCCTCCCCATCTCCCCATCCACCACTGCCCCAGTTTTGAGTCATCTGCAAAGAGACTCAACTCACTCCTGATACCCTTCCTTATGTCAGAGACATAGGCATTGAATAGGAGGGGCCCAAGGACTGATCTCTGAGGGACCCCACTAACGACCCTCCTTGGGGATGAGACTATCCCACCAACCATGACCCTCTGGGTCCGGTCCTGGAGCCAACTGCCTATCCATCTGATCATCTGGTTCCCCACCCCCATTTCTTCCAGCTTATTCAACAGGCCCCCATGAGGAACAGAGTCAAACGTCTTGCTGAAGTCAAGATATGTTTTACTTCAAAACCGTACAGCTGCAGAGTCAAGTACCACCTCATTATGCGATTGTTTTTATCCTTCATGGAATTAATCCAACACAAGGGACTGTGGTCAGTTATGAGGGTAAACCTGGCACCCCATAAGTAGAATTTGAGAGCCTCAATAGCCCATTTGGCTGTCAGAGCCTCTTTTTCTACTGCTGAGTACTTTTGCTCCATCTCATGCAACTTTCTTGAAATATACAATATGGGATGCTCTTACCCCCTCAGATGTTTGGCTTAATACAGCCACTATACCAGTCTCTTAGGCATCAGTATGTACCTCAAAGGGTATTTCAAAGTTTGGGCTTTTCAACACAGGTGATGAACAGAGGGTTGCCTTTATAGCTTGAAAGGCTTCCTCTCACTTCTCATCCCATTGCACTTTGTTTTTACAACGTTTCTTTGTCAGGGGAGTGGCGACAGATGAAAAATTAGGAATAAACCATTGGTAGCATCCGGCAAGTCCTAAAAATGACCTCAAATGCTTCTTCGTGAGGGGGATGGAACATCTGGCCACTGCCTCTAGCTTATCCACTTCTGGTTTTACCTTCCCATTACCCAGCAAGAAGCCTAAATAGCGAGTCTCATTCACGGCTACTGCACACTTCTGGGGATTAATAGTCAACCCTGCTATCTGTATGGATTTAACCACCTCTGACAGATGTTTCATATGTGTCTCCCAGTCCGGGCTGTACACCACCATGTTATCCAGGTTCACTGAACAGTATCCTCATGTGGTGCCAGTATACAGTCCATAAACCTCTGAAATGTAGCAGGGGCTCTGTGTAGTCCAAAGGGCATAGTTAAAAATTCAAACAATCCTACTGGGGTACTAAAAGCAGTCAGTTCTCTTGCTTGTTGGTCTGAGAGGATTTGCCAATAACTTTGATTAGGTCTAAAGTGGTTATGTACCCCGCATTCCCTATGTGATCAATAATATCATCTATACGGAGCATCGGGTAGGCATCGGATTGTGACACATTAGTCTCCGAAAGTCCAAACAGAGACAAATTACTCCCTTTTTCTTCAGCACTACTATAGTTGGGGACCCCAAGCACTAGTAGATGGCTGTATTATTTTCAACCGTTGTAGCTTCTCTATTTTCTCCACCCTTACTCTCTCTCAGGCAATCTATAAGGCTTCTGCCTAATAGAAGAAGAGTCTGTACGGACACAGTGTTTAACCCCTTTGGCCCTTCCAGGGGTACTAATAAAGGTGGCAGGAAAGCAGTGGATTAGACACCTAACCTCCCTTCTCTGGTCGTCCATCGGATTGTTATTGATTTTAATGTCTTGCTTCCTTTCACAGTTTTCTAGCCTTCCACAGGCTGCATCAAGTTTGGACTCCATCTTGGGCATTACCACCACGGGCAAAGTTGCCACTGACTCTTCTTTGCCTTTTTCATGCCATCGCTTTATGAGACTGGCATGGTATATTTTCCTGCCTGTCCTTTTGTCTAGGGTTGCTATCTCATAGGTCACAGGTCCTGTCTGGCACATTACAGTGTAGGAGCGCTGCCATTTCATGAGTAGTTTCTGTTGGGAGGAGGGTAATAACAGTAGAACTTTCTCACCAGGGGCAAAGGTTTTCTCTCCCACTTTACTGTTATAATGTTTCTTTTGTTGACTTGAGCCTCGGCACAGTTTTGGTGGGCTGCCTGAGTATACTTCAGTATTCTCCTACGTAATTGTCCCATGCACTCAGCAACAGCACTATGTTTCATTTTTGTCCCCTCTTCCCAACATTCCTTGACCACATCTAATGGCCTCCTTGGGTTTCAGCCATACAACACTGAAAAAGGGGAGTAACCTGTAGAGGCCTGTAGTACCTCTCTGTACGCAAATAAAAGGAATGGCAAATAGGTATCCCAATTCTTACCCTCTTCATGCACAAATTTGTGAAGCATTCTCTTTAAGGTCTGGCTGAACCGTCCTGTTAACCAATCCATCTGCAGATAATAAGGGGATGTTCGTAAGGCCACTACACCTAATAGTTTATATAACTCCTTCAGTAGGGAAGCATGAAATTCATACCCCTGTTAGTGACAATCTCTTTAGGTATACCTAAGTGACTAAAAACCTTCACCAGCTCCTCTGCAATTCTGGGGGTTGTAACAGTTTGTATTGGTATGGCCTTGGGGTATTTTAGTGGCATAATCTACTATGACCAATATGAACTGGTTTCCCTTAGAACTCTTTATCAGGGGTCTTACAACATCTATTCAATTCTATCAAAGGGGTTGGTCACGAAAGGCAAGGGCATGAAGGGTACCATATCCTTTCTTCCAGTCTAGGCTACCTGTTGACACTCCGGACAAACCGGACAGTAGTGGGCTACTTGTTTGTGTACCCCTGGCCAGTAAAATCTTAGAACACGTTTGAAAGTACGTTCTCTACCAGTATGGCCAGCCCACGTGAGATCATGTCCCAAAAACAAAATGGGATCCCTATATTTTTTGGGTACTAACAGCTGGTTCACACTTTCTCCTGTACTGGGGTTGGTACACACCCTATACAAGACTTTTTTCTTTAGCACCATTTTAGGGGCCCCTTGTCCAACACCTTGCCCAACCTGTTAAAAAAAAAAAAAAAACGATTTCAAAGTCTCATCATTTTCTTGCTCTAATGCAACATCTACATCAGTGAATACAGTTGGCATTTGGGTGTCAGGTAGTTCATACATATTTTGCTTCCACTTCCATTGCTTTTTCCTTTTCTGGTTCTTGGAACATTTATCTATACCAGGGGGCTCTACAATGCCATTACCAAAGGGGAACAAGCCCCCCCCAAACAACTGTTCTCTTTTCATTTGAGTTCTGGTAGTCACTGCTGTTATTATTCCTTATTCGGACATTAGGGTTGGAAATTCTGGAAAATCATGCCCCAACACCATTGGGATGGGTAGGTTAGGTACCATCCCTGCTGTAACCATTTGTTCCTGATCATTACCATCTACTTTCATAGTAACAGTGGGGTATTGGTGGATATCTCCATGTACACACCTGATACTCATCTCTGATCCCCGTTTGCATATCTGTCACAAGCTCAGGTCAAATCAGAGTATTTTTACAGCCAGTGTTTACTAGCCCAAATACTTTTTGATGGTTAACAGTAACATCCTTTAGAAAATACCCCTCTGTTAACAAGGACATATGTGAAGCGTTAGCCCTTGAACATGTACAAAATCGAGCAATATGTCCTTTCCCCTGGCAGTTCCTGCAGATAATCTCAGGATTATATGGTCGAGCTACTGTTTTTTGTCTCTTCTAATTCCTTCTTGGGTTTTCCCTGGGGCCCTTGGAACAACAGGTGTTTCTATAGTTTGGGGGGCAGGTGCTGTGGGGTCTGTTCTGTACACTTTTCTTGTGGGCTGTCTAGTTGCCAAAAAATCTTCAGTTAAAGTAATAGCCAATTCAGCTATCTCAGGGTTATGCTCCCTTACCCACATTTGCACTTCATTACATAAGACTAGGGGATACTGTTCTACCAACAGAATGTCTATAATATCCATTACAGCTTACAACTCAGGCTGCAACCATTTAAGGCACAGTTCCTGCAGCCCTGTAAATGTTTCCCTGGGTACATCATTCTGATAGTGTTTTAGAGACCGAAATCTTTGCCTATAAGTCTCTGTGTTAATGTTGTATCTCTTTAGAATCTCCTTTTTCACCCTTTCAAAATCATCAGCAAAACGACCATCTATGTTACTGTAGGCCAGCTGTGCCTTCCCAGTAAGGTATGGAGCTAGTTGTACCACCCACTGTCTTTGGTCCTACCTACAAGCTCTAGCCACCTTTTCAAAGGTAGTATGAAACACTTCAAGGTCATCTCTGGGTGCCATTTTAGTTAACTTTATGTCCTTAGGATTGTTACCTGCATTTCCTACCCTCTGAGATCCTTGTCCAATCATCCGTAAGGCTTGTAAGGTGTCCGCCCGTCTCTGGTCCTGTCTTCTCTATTCTGCATCTCTCTCTCTCTCGGGTATCTGGCTTCCATTGCCTCTCCATCTCCACCTGTTTTATTGCCAACCATCTCAACAACCAGTTGCTATCCTCTGGTGGTGAATCCTCAGGTGGTGGTTCCTCAAAAGCCGGGTTCTCTTCTGTGTCCTCTTCGATCCCCGCATCCTTGGGGGTCTTCCCCCTCGTCCCACTGTACGCCAATCCCTGTAGAAGTATTTCTACAGTTCTTAATGTCTGTGTTCGGGTATGTACTCCCGGTGGGGCCATATTCTTCTTTCAGATCCTTGGCATCCATGGACTCCAGCTTGTGTGCCATCCTGCCTTTTGCCCCCTAGGTCTGGACACCAAGGCTGGTGTCTAGTACTGGTCTCCTCCTTGTTTCTCATGACAAGCAGTAACAAATCCCACTGCTAACACAAACTGTCACAGCGTGTGGGAAATATTCAGATGAGGCAAGTTGTCAGGATTTAAAACACTTCGTGGCCAGCCCATCGCTGCAACAGCTGGATTTCCACTTACAACGCTGGCGACCCGGGTTCGGGAAGAGCCCGGGTTGCTGGAGGGCCGGCAGGGGGGAGAAGGATAAAGCATCCTAAGGACAGCTCTCCTTCTCTGAGGGGAGGGTGGGGGAGTGCTCTGGCACCTGCTGGCTCCTAGCAGAGGCTGGAAGCATCGCAGGACACTGGACCACACACGTTATCAGGGGAGGGGCGGACGTCAGCATCAGCCATTACATCATTACGCCACCCCAACAGAAAAGAGGAAAAAAATGGCTGGGTGCCCTCCAGGTCCTCTGTGCCTCTAAACCCTCCAGGGAGCCACTCCCCTCAAGTCTCAGCAGCGTCCTGCGGCCTATAAGGTAGGTGCTAGTGCTGCCCCTCCACTGGTGCATCCCCCTCCCATGGCGAAGGGAAACACTGGGATACCATAGGAAGGCTGTGATATGGGGCTTGTTGGGGAGGGGTAAGGACTTGAGCGAGGCAGTAGGGAAGTATGGCAGAGGGACCATAGGGGAGTCTGAAGGAGAGGAGGGCACCTGAGCATGGAGTGAAGGGAATAAACACATAACACACACACACACACACACACACACACAAAAAAAGGCTGATATTTATTTACAAATTCAGAAAATAAAACAGAAATAATTAAGAAAATAATGCAATATAAACAACCACTCTCTTTTAGTGGTTTCTTGCACAAACACAGTTACACAGTCCAAGATCACAGAATTGCTATGATCTTACACCTTCTGTTTTTTGGTGTGTTTTTTTTTTAGTTGTATAACCAGGAGTAGCACACTAAACTGAAAGCTTTTTTACAGGAGTGATCTGGGAGCACAGGGAAGTTAAGTGACTTGCTCAGGGTCACACAGTATGCAAGTGGAAGCTGTGGGATTCAAACCCAGGTCTGGTCTGCTGGATGTCACCAGATTTGCAGCTCAGAGCCTTAAACCACTGTGCTATACTGCCTCCCTCCCTTCTGTATCTCTAGACATCAGTCTACTGGTACTGTAGACCTTCCTTCACTCCATCCAAGGCTGATCTGCCTGAAGTCCTGTGCAGAGAGCTTATATGCACTCTAGGTGAGGTCACCTGACTACACTCTTAACCTCAAATATACAACATAAAAATTCTAGGTTAAGTTAGCTGACATTTGTGACCCACCAGATGTGCTCTGTATGCTAGACTAACTTCATGCTGCCTGGCTTTTACTATACAGTAATTACTTAGTTGTAATACCCATTTTAGTGTTAATTACTGAGCTAATCACACAGTAACCATTTGGGGCATTTGCTTAGTTATGCCATGATTGACAGAAGGTGCACTACAAAACTGGGACAACAGAGGGAGCTGGTCCCTAAAGAAAAGCATTCAGAGATCAGCAGCCAGGTAAGAAGGTCTTATGTTTGTGATTACCTGGCTGTATTGTTTATTTATATACAGAACCTCCTTAAAGCTTTCTACAAGAAAATAAATAACATGTCAACCCTTGGGCTCCCATCTATAGGCTGCATCAGAGAAAACAAGAACCTTTCAGTCATGCTGCATCTTGCTTTATTTTGCAACTGTGGCCCTCTGGTATTTAAATTACTGTAGCCCTGCTAATAGCACAGCAAACCCCTTCCCTGAGGGTAAAGGATATGTAAGGAAACTCTCCTGGACCTTTATGTCAGGGTTTATTGAAAGATGCACAGGGAGCGTGAGTAGCGTTGGGAGCGGTGGCTGAAACTAACTAAATTACTGTACAGCCATTACTCCTTTTTGCTACTGCTTCTCGTAGAGTCTGGAGATTTAAAGGAACTTAGACTCCTCTTCTCTATTTCAGTAAGCAGTTCCCTGCTCTGCAATGCAAAGCGCCCTTCTCTTTCAGTGCCCAGTTTGCCTGCAGTGCGAACTGGGTATGAACCAAAATTACTTTCACTTTCCGGACAGGCGGCTACAATTGCCAAATGCCATCCCCCACCTGCACTGGCTGAGCCTTTGCTCCCAGCTTCAGGGAAATATTCAATCTTTTAGGCATGTAAAGGTGCCTTTCCTTTAGCTATTTCTCAGTCCATTTATACAGTACGAACTGAGAGCTTTTACAACAATTACTTTCCTTTTTTTTCCCCTCGGGGTGGTTGTCAGTTTCAGAATTGCCGTGCCTCAAGACCATACAATTCTATGCTTAGGGAGGCTAATTTAAACCACCACCTCTCCTACCTAACAGCTACCATGAAAGTACCTATTCAGGATATATATTCTAATAATCCCATAAATAAAGGGATATTTTAAAGATCTTTTTAAACAAGACTTGTTTAAAAACGGGGTCTCAACTCTCCTCTATACAGCATCACATTATCAACAATATACTTTTTTAAGGATCCTTTTTTCATGCTGCCTTTCCATGGTATCAGCATATTTTCTTATTCTAGTCCCCTTTATCTTTATGGGACCTATACCTTTATTTTATATGCCCAAAGGCATAAATCGTTTTACCCAGTTGCAACTGCCAAGCACACCTTCTAAGGTGCTATTTTATTCTCAATATATCTATGGGACTAAAGAACAAAAAAATTGGGAATAAGTAATAGTAGAAGATACAGTCGGAAATTAAAGAAGATAGTAAAGTACTATCCTAGGTGGTCTACCTAGGATAGTAGAACAGAACAGAAGAAAAAATTACTCACCTTAGTAATGTTGTTTCTTCTAATGGAGTCTTGCTGTATTCTGAAAATAGCAGTGAGTCCCAACCTTCGAACTGCCCCGGAGATGAAAGAGTTAACTTTCCATGCCAGGCATGGAACACTGAGCTCGAGCTCGGTTGAGACTCTGTCTGTTGCTGTTTGAACTCAAACCGTCAGATCTTTACGAGCTAAACTCACTGAGGGTCCTGTGTGGAAGCTGTAAACCTACACTAGCCAACTGGCTACTAAATATAATAAAAAGATTTTTTGGTCCCAAAACAAAGACTCAAGTCAGGAAACCCCAAAAATGAAATAAACACAACACCCACTCACCCAAATAAAAGAGGGTGATAATAAACAAGGTGGGGCATCTCCTGCGTACCAACACTGCTACTGCCCACCCACACCCCAAAAACAAAGGTTCTGAGAGGGAAGGCGGGGGGGGGGGGAGGTCAGAATACAGCAAGACTCCATTAGAAGAAACAACATTACTAAGGTGAGTATTTTTTTCTTCAAACAACATGAAGTCTTGCTGTATTCTGACAATAGCAGACTACCAAGCAGTACCTCCATGGAGGAGGGACAGAACCTACTTAGGAAATAGGCTCTGAAGCACAGCTGTGCCAAACCGAGCATCACTCCTAGCCTGGATATCCAGAGAGTAATGCTTGGTAAAAGTGTGAACTGTTTTCCAGGTAGCTGCTTGACATATCTCTAAGATAGGAATATCCCTGGCAGCAGCCAGGGAAGCAGCTGTACCTCTGGTAGAGTGAGCCCTCAGGCCTGAGGGTGGAATCCTAACTAGTTTTTCATAGCAAAATTGAATGCAAGAGACAATCCACCTGGCAAAGGATCTTTTAGTGGCAGGTTTTTCTTTACCAACCTCACCATAAGTGAGGAACAGTTGGAGGGAGTCAAACCTGTGACCCTTGGTACGTTCTATGTAGTAGCTAAGGGCTCTTTTCACATCCAGACTGTGCAACCTCCTCTCACAAGAGGAGGAATGGTCAGTGAAGAACACAGGAAGAGACATAGATTGGTTAAGGTGGAAGTCTTAGGTAAAAACTTCCTGCTAGTCCTGAGGACCACCTTATCTCTATGGAAAGAGATAAACTCAGGCTCCACTGACAGGGCTTGTAACTCGCTTATGCGCCTGGCAGAAGTGATGGCCACTAAGAAAACAGTTTTCCAAGTCAAGTACTTAAGCTCTGCTGAGGACAAAGGCTCAAAAGGGGGTTGCATAAGCTGAGCAATGCAAACATTAAGGTCCCAAGCAGGGGCAGGGTCCCTGAATGGCAGATTGGTATGAAGCAATCCCTTGAAAGACTTGGAGAATACAGGGTGAGCTGAAAGAGAAGAAGGCTTACCTGCTGAAAGAAAAGCAGAGACAGCTGCCAGGTGCACCCTTAGTGTAGCTGGTCTGAGTCCCAAGCTATTCAGATGAACCATATATTCAAGGACTGTGGGCAGGTCAGCAGACTCTGGGGAAATATGTTTCCCAGAGCACCTTATGGAGAATCTTTTCCATTTGGAATTATAGGTAGTTCTGGTTGAAGGCTTCCTTGAAGCCTTCAGAATATCCATAACACCTTGAGAGAGGAGTAAATCAGCAAACTCTAACTCTTCAAGAGCCAGGCCTTGAGATTGAGAGATTTGAGATCAGAGTACCAAACCCTCCCCTGAGCACAGGTTAACAGGTTGTAATTCCTGGGAAGAGACAAGGGAAGGTGGACTGCTAAGGACAACAAGAGAGGGTACCAGAGCTGTCTGGCCCAGTCTGGAGCAATCAGAATCACCTTGCAGGATTGAGATCTGATTTTTCTAGCACCTTGAACAGGAGAGGGAAGGGGGGAAAAGCATACAGGAACTTCCCTTCTCAACTGAGAACCAGGGCATCCAGGGGGACTAAGCCCAGCACTGGGGGCCTGCAGCAAAAAAGGGGAAGTTGGTGATTGTCTTGGGCTGCAAAAAGATCTATCTGTGGGGGTGCCCCATCTGGAGAAGATCACCTCCAAAACCCGGGGATCCAGTGACCATTCGTGATGGCCCTAGGATATCCTGCTGAGAGCATCTGCCAGGACATTGTCCTTGCCTGGGAGGTGTACTGCTGTAAGGGAGGTGTTCAGGGATAAAGCCAGAGACCACAACTTCATTGCTTCTGTGTACAAGGCCGTAGACAGAGTGCCCCCCTGCTTGCTGATATACCACATTGTGGTGGTATTGTCTGTCCTGATCTGAACAACCTTGTTCTGAACAGACTTGGAAAAAGCTTGAAGTGCAAAAAACACTGCTCTGAGTTCCAACAGATTGATGTGAAGCAGAGATTCCTGAGGAGACCACACCCCTTGGGTGGTCAGGTCTCCCAAGTGGGCCCCCACCCCAAGAGGGAAGCATCTGTAGTAAGGATTAGAGAGTGAGACTGAGTGACAAAAGGAACTCCCTGTCTTAGATTGTCCTGATCCTGCCACCACTGCAAAGCCTGGATCAGGGTTCGAGTCACTGGTATCAGTTTGGTCAACGGGTCCTTTTTCTGAGACCAAAAGGCTCTCAAGTGGAACTGAATGTCCCTCATCTGAAATCTTGCTCCCTGCACCACTGCTGTGGAAGCAGCCATGTGTCCCAGGAGCTGCAGAAAATGCTTTGCTGGTCGAGACACCTGTAGGGTGAATGAAGAGGCCAGTGTGATAAGGGTCCTTTCCCTGTCCAGGGGAAGGAAGGCCCTTGCCTTTTCTGTATCTAGCTCTGCGCCTATGAAGGTGAGGAGCTGAACAGGCTCTAGAACTGACTTTGAAAGATTCAGAAGGAAACCTAGAGAGGTGAGCAGTTGCTGGGTTATCTGAAGGTGTGACATGACTTGGTCTGGGGACTGGCCTACTATGAACCAGTCGTCCAGGTATGGGAAGATGGCAATCCTTTGCCTTCTTAGGGAAGCAACTACTCTGAGGTATTTTCAATGGGAGCTTCTGATGAGAATATAGAAATAGGCATCCTTGAGGTCCAGGGAGGCTAGCCAGTCCCCTGGCCTTAGAGAGGGTAGAATTATTCCCAGAGTCACCATTTTGAACTTTGGCTTTAAAAGGTGCTTGTTTAGATATCTGAGATCCAGGATGGGCTGCCATTCTCCTGTCTTTTTTGGGGTGAGGAAGTACCTGGAGTACAATCCTTTCCCTTTGTGTAGGGGTGGAACCCTTTCTACAGCTCTGAGACCCAAGAGGGAAGAGACCCCTGCCTCTAGGGCAAGTGCCTCTGAAGGATTTTCAGGTGGATAGGATCTGGTTCTCATCTCTGGAAATTTTTTGAAGCTGAGAACCAGTCCCTGGCTTACTACTTCCAGGACCCATCTGTCTGATGTTAAAGACTTCCAGTCCTGGACAAAGTAAGCCAGCCTGCCCCCTACAGGTGGTGGAGAATTGGCCCTGGCAAACCCATCAGGGTGCCTGTTTGGCAGGGGGTTTAGGCTGAGGGGTGGAAGCAGGCCTGCTTGTACCCCTTCTGCCTCTCCCTCTAAAGAACCACCTCTAAGCATAGGCAGAAGAGGAGGCCTGGGCTTGGTAGAAAGGCCTATGAAAAGGCCTGCCCCTGCCCCTGGGATGCTGCCTCTGAGGAGTGGCTTGCCTTGCCCTGGGCACTCCTATAGGTGGTCCTGTATTCATCCATTTTCTTCATGTAGTTCTCTGTTTGCTCCCCAAACAGAGAGTTACCCACAACAGGAAAATCCATGGCCTTAGTCTGGGTATCCTGAGACAGGCTAGTACATCTGAGCCAAGCCATCCTGCGAAGGGCCACAGATGTAGTCATGACTCTAGATGAAACATCATTGGAGTCCACTGCAGCATGGAATTGCACCTTGGATGCCTCAATACCATCAGCAGCCACCTGCTCCAGCTCCTTGGCAAGCTGGCCAGGGACCTGTTTAGCTAAAGCCATGACAGTGTCCCATCTAGATTTCTGATATCTAGCTGTATAGGCCATATCATTGGCCTGTCTGAGTCCCAAGGATGCTGCCATGTACTGTTTCTTTACCATGGCATCAATTCTCCTGGAGTCCTTATCTGGGGTGTATGAAGACAAGGGTATATTAGCCTTATCACAGGCTGCAGCCTGCACTACCCCAACATGGCTGCATTGCTGGGTAAGGAACTCCGTATCTGAGCCTGACAGAGTATACCTCTTGTCCATTCTTTTATCCACAGGAGGTATAGAATTAGGAGTCTTTAAAATCTTAAATGTCTGTTTCCCAAAAGACTTGTGTAGGGGAATAGACAGCCTCCTGGACTCTGGGATATCCATCATTTCCACATAGTCAGGCTCCTCCTGGTCATCCACAGCTTCTTCCATAGGAAGCTGAAGGGTTTCGGCCACTTTCTTGTAAAACATGAAATGGGAGGGGGACTCAGAAAGCCTAGGAGGAGACACTCCTGAAGGTCTGTCTGGGGAGATGTCCGGGTCAATGGGCACATCCAGACTTTCAAAATCACAATCACTTTCCTCATACTCTCCTTCCTCCTCCTCCTCCGGTTCATAAAATTCCTCCAAATCATAATCCGGAACCAGTGGAACCGGGGATAGCGACTGAACGATTTTTATTGCTTTGGCTATTTCATCAACGGTTGGAGAAGAAACTTTTGGATCCACACCAGCTGATTTATCCCTCCTGGTTCTCTTAACCGGAACCGACTCCTCAGAATCGGTTCTCCTTTTGCCTGAAGTTTCGCCCTGGTCAGAGGGCACTCCTTCTGGTTCAGTTTGAACCGAACCGGGCTGGCCATCCGGGTCAGCGGACTTTTTGGCCTCCCTTTCCCTGAGCCTACCAACTCTCTTTTCCAGGGTAGCTGCAAGAAAATTTTTACAAATCTGGCAGTCTGAATCGAGGTGGTCAAACCCCAGACAATAAACACAGGTGGTGTGGGGTCAGCCTTAGCAAAGACTTCCCATACACACTACAGTGTTGAAACCCAGTGGCCCGGTTTTTCTTTTGGGTTTCTCAGACATAGTGCCAGTCCTAACAAAACGTACCCTTTTAATGGCAATCCGCAAGGCAAGACACTCTTATCGGTTCCTGACCGTGTTACGGGTTGTGGAAAAAACCGTAGTAAAATCTGTTTTTTTTTAGAACCGATAAGAACTGGTAACCACACTCTAACAGTAGAAATAAGGATTTTTAAACAACCTGATCGGTTCAAACCAAAAGATGAACCGTTTACAAGTTCCACACAAAACAGAAAAACAATATAAACCTATCTAGTATTCACAAATACCACAGACAGAGACTGAACCGACAGGTTACGGTTTAAATTTGGTCGAAAACCGAGAAAGCGGTACTTTAACCGACAAATTGAACCGAGCAGAAGGAGAAATCTCCGGAGCGACTGTTCGGTGAGACAGAGTAAAGAATCTGACGGTTTGAGTTTGAAGAACAACAGACAGAGTCTCAACCGAGCTCGAGCTCAGCGCTCCATGCCTGGCATGGAAAGTTAACTCTTTCATCTCCGGGGCAGCTCGAAGGTTGGGACTCACTGCTACTGTCAGAATATAGCAAGACTTCATGTTGTTTGAATCACCAACATCATGAGCTGTCTGGAGTTGCTGTTTCGCTACTGCCCTAACCTGGTCTCAGACCTGTTTGAGCATGGCCTGAAGGTCTGCAGGGAGATGAGGGATCACCTCATCCAGGGAGCCCAATAGGGCACGGGAGAAGTGTGCCATCAGGATGGCCGAGCTTGCTTGGTGAAGACCGAGTAAGGATGCAGCGTAGACCTTTTTGCCCGAATGATCCAATTTCTTTGTCCGGCAGTCTGTCAACAGCCTCAGTATTACCCAAACGCCAAAACATGGAGTCAGCCACCAACCTCTCAGCTGAGGGATGCTCCGTGAACCCTGAAAGGGTACCGTATACTTGTGGGCCATCCGAGCTGAGGGCGCAGAGCAAGAAGCAGAACATTGTCAAAGCTCCAGGGCAGGGCCAACAATGGCCTCAGCCAGTGGGAAGGCTTCTGTTGGAGAATCCCTTGTTCAGGATTTCTGTGTGGGGATATTGAGCCTGCTTTTGAACAGGCTCCAGCTTCATCCCTGTAAATTCGGAAATGAGCCGAAGAATGCCCATGAACGAAGTAAGACCTTCGTCCGTGGAAAGATCCCCAACTGACTCCGTGTCCAATGGACGGGAATGCAAGGAGGAATCCTCAGACTCTGAGGAGTCCGCATAAAGTGGGTGGCCACTAGTGTCACCCTCGACCTTCCGAGGACGGTTGGGAGTAAGACTGACCAAGCTGATGGGGAAGTCCCTTGGCAGGCAGAGATTCCTTGGTCAGAGCACCGTCCAGCGGCTGTTTCAATGGCGGCTCAACCACGATTGGTGGAGAAGCCTGCTTTGGCCTAGCTGACAGGGTCTGAACCGGCTTCGTTGGGGAAGGAATGGTGTCAACCAGCCCCGCTGGGGGAGTCGGCGTCAGCCTTTCGGGTAACAGCCATGTAATGGCCGGTGTGGAAACTGGTGTTGGCTTTGGCCTGGACAGAATCAACTGTTGCCACATTAAGTCTTCATAGCGTTGACGCAATTTACGCTGAAGCCTCACCTCACTCGAGGACGACGATGATGAGTAGTGGCAGTGCCGCTTACCATGTTGTCGAGATCGAGACCACCGATGTCGGCGAGAGCTGCTCGACTCCAAAGTCGAAGATGACAGAGACCTCGACCTTGGCCGTTGGTGGTGCCAACAGGAGGGGGGGGGCTAGGAGGGAGCTGGGGAAATCCGCAGCTCCTCCTGGTCTTGGTTGATGACCTGCAGTTCTGGCTCAGCAAGCTGGGCTGACCCATCAGTGGTCACCGGCAGGACCGGAGTCCTGAAAAGAGAGTTGTTGGCCTCTTTGGATGATAACCGGTCAACAGGGTTGAGAAAAATCTCGTCCTCATTGTCTGCCGGCGTCTCGGCCAACTGGTCTAACGGGGTTACCATGAAATCAGTGGCCAAGGCCGCAGTTTCGACCGTAGTCAAAACCAGAGTTTTCTGTGAGCAGGAACATTCCCGGTCCCAGGATCGTCGATGATGAGTCTTCTCTTTGTCTTTCTTAAGACTCCTTCCTGCATGAGTGAGAAATGTACAACTCAATAGGGCCCTCTCTTTTAGTTGAGAGGGACTGACACAGATCCTTAAAGGAGGCCAAATAGGTGGAGCCCAACTGGAGCGGAACATAGGCCGAGGCAGAAGAGGATCGAGCAATGGCTTGGGCCACCTCCTCCTCCTCCTCCTCCTCCTTGAAGGCCTCGAGTTGTTCCAATTGCTTGGCGGACCCCACAGCCGCGGAGACCACCCAATGGGCATCGTTCCTCTGGTTGTCCCAACTTCAGGTGGGCAGCACAGTCATCGAGAACGTTCGGGTGAAACGACCAACAAAAGTCGCAGGCCTGTGAATTGTGAACGTGGCCCAGAGAGTAGATGCATGCGGCGTGAGGGTCCATACGGGACATCTTCTGCCCACAAAGGCACTGGCGAAACATGGGAATGGTCTAGTCTTCCATCGCAGTCATGATCGAAGATCGAGGCGAAGACGGAACTAACAAATTTTAAGGTAAGTTTTAGAAGTAAATCCAAAGATTAGAGCTCCAGGGCCTATTCAACGCGAGAGTCGTAAGGAGGGAACCTGAACCTTCCAGCGGAAAGGAAGATCTGGCGTCATGGGGCAGAGCTGAGGGAGTTACCACCCCGGTGCGTGGGAGGAGCCAGCAAGAAGACGTTTCTGGCAATCCTTAAAGGGAAAGGGAACTGCCAACAAGTGTGGCTAGAACATCATATTCACATCCTTAGAATTATGCATTTTGTATTTTTGTCTCATATTTGTTGTAACCCCAGCCTTTCAGTTGCTTATGATATACATGCTAATAACCCCACAAGCATGTTGCAGTTCTGTCCAGTGGTGGCCTAGCACACTAATGCTGTTAGTACATCTTGGGTATGCAATTACACCAAAACATTGCATGCTTAATGACTTCTCATATCCATGTGTCTGAAGGCCACAGAGCATCTGGTGGACATGTTACTTAGGAGTCTTACAGATTTCAAGGGGTCCCATATAAAAGGTTATGACTCTTATTCTGGAAAAAGATCTCATTTATATTGACAGGATGGCTAGGACAGTAGATTTGCTTGAAAAGAATGGTCCCTCACTTTACCTCTTGCTCTTCTAAACAATTCAGTTTATGCTGATCACCTTCTCAACTGTTCTGTAAAGCCACTACCTAAAACATGTTGTTACAATAATCTATTCCATTTAATCTTACCAGTACTTGTAGGTAAGCCAACTCCTGGTACGCCTACTGGGTTTAGGTTTGGTAAAGGAATATTCAAATTAGGTAGGTTGGGTATGATAGGCAGACCTGTTGATAGTGGCATCAGACCTGTAAAGATAAGAAATACATCTCAGGACTGCAATACATGCAGAAATATAATGTTGTTAAGCAGAAGTCTGCAGGTGTTCATTACAGCAGGAAAACCACATATACTACTGTTAAAACAAAATTCTAGAAAAGATAACATCTTCTTGTAATAAGATTAAGGTGGCACATGATAACACTGGTAAACAGAAAAATGTTACAAATATATAAAAGTTTATTTCTCCTATTTGGCAACCTCCTTGCAACTTGCCTGTAGCCCTGGATTGCTTCGAAGTTGTCTAATACCTGACCACCTCCGCCGCACACCCCACTCTGTAAGCTTCAGGCAGCCCTCAGAAATAAATGATACATAATTTAAGATGAATTCAGTAAGGGCTGCAATGGGAGTGGGGGGCTGTCAACAAGATCTCTTATTACATATGAAACAATCAGAAACTAAACAAGCTGTTGAGTGTCATCAACTAAGTCAGAAGAGCCCTTAAATTGTATTTCCTCAGTTTGACTCAAGGTGTGAAATGAACTTGAATCATTCTAGAAGTCAGAATAGCTACTGAACCATCACTACTGGAGACTAATACTAAAGTAACAGATAGTTTATGTTAGCAGACACGCTGCATAGGAAGATAGGGGAAAATGATAATCCACTGCGCATCCCATCACCCCTGAGAAAATAAACTTTCTGGCATCTCTTACTGCGTCATTCCTTACAGACTACAGTAGAGATCTGAAGGTAGCCCTCGACAGGAGACGAATAACTAAGCCAGATACCTTTTAATTTGGGCTCTAAAAGTCCATTTATTCAAAGTAAGCCCTCCAAAGATAGCCCTTGCACTTTGACCAAACAGGTCTTCGTCAGGCGGCATGGCTAACATAAGACAGAGTGTGCCTTAAAAAAGCACAACTTGAAGTGATGGCTGTATCAAAACAATAAAGGTGCAAAACAATCAGAAATATCATTAGCAAAACAAAGGTTGTAAACACTGCTGATCACAAAAGCATACTGTCATAATGAAACAAACATTTACCTAATATTCCAACATGATATAAAATATAATGAAAAGGCACAAAACAAAAAATGCAAAGTAGTGCTAATCCATGAGCATAATTTGTCTGGCAACTAAATAATCAAGAAAATATTTATATTAATATAGACAAATAAAAGTCCAATGGGGAGCACCTGGATGTTTAAGAAAAAATTACTCACCTTAGTAATTATGTTTTTTCTAGTGGAGTCTTGCTATATTCTGACAATTGCAGTTAGCCCCAGCCTTTAAACTGCCCCGGAGAACAAAAGGGTAACTTTTCTATGCATAGCATAGAATGTTCATCTAGAGCTCGGTTGAAGCCTCTGCCTGTTGTTATTCGAACTGCAACCGTCAGATCTTTATGAGCAAAACTCACTAGGTGTTCTGTGTGGAAACTGTAAAATTTTTAACTAGCCAACTGGCAAAAAAATAATGTTTTGGGTCCTCAAAGGAAGACTCGAGTCAGGAAACCCAAAAACAAAAAAACAATCAAAATAAGTAACATTCCACCCAAAGAAAAAAGAGGGTGTAAAAGGGGGCACCTCTAGGGTGCCAACACTGCGCCTGCCCACCCACATCCCAAAAATCTAGGTTCTGAGAGTGGAAGAAGGGGGGAGATCAGAATACAGCAAGACTCCACTAGAAGAAACATAATTACTAAGATGAGTAATTTTTTCTTCAAACAACATGAAGTCTTGCTGTATTCTGACAATTGCAGACTACCAAGCAGTACCTCCATGGAGGAGGGACCGAATATACTTTGGGAATAGGCACTGAAGTACTGCTGTGCCAAACCGAGCATCACTCCTAGCCTGGATATCCAGAGAGTAATACTTGGTAAAAGTATGGACTGTTTTCCAGGTGGCTGCTTGACAAATTTCTAAAAGAGGGATATCCCTGGCAGCAGCCAGGGAAGCAGCTGTACCTCTTGTGGAATGAGCCCTCAGGCCTGACGGTAGAGTTTTACCCAGTTTTTCATAGCAGAATTGTATACAAGAAACAATCCACCTGGCAATAGATCTCTTGGCGGCAGGTTTGCCCTTCCCAACTTCTCCATAAGTGAGGAACTATAGGGAGTCAAACCTGTGACCCTTGGTATCCTCTATGTAGTAACTAAGGGCTCTTTTAACATCCAAACTGTGTAGCCTCCTCTCTCCCGAGGAAGAATGATCAGTGAAGAAAACAGGGAGCGATATAGACTGACTCAGGTGGAAATCTGAGACCACTTTAGGCAAGAACTTTCTGTTAGTTCTAAGCACCACTTTATCTCTGTGAAAAGAGATGAAATCAGATTCCACTGACAGGGCTTGCAATTCACTGATATGTCTAGCAGAAGTAATGGCTACCAAAAACACAGTTTTCTAAGTCAAGTACTTAAGCTCTGCTGAGGACAAAGGCTCAAAAGGGGGTTGCATAGGCTGAGCAATGCAAACATTAAGATCCCAAGCAGAAGCAGGATCCCTAAAGGGGGGACTGGTGTGAAGCAATCCCTTGAAAAACTTACAGAATACAGGATGGGATGATAGTGAGGAAGACTTGCCTACTGACAGGAAAGCAGAAACAGCTGCCAAGTGTACCTTGAGAGTAGCTGGTCTGAGACCTAGGCCATTGAGATGGACCATATAATCCAGAACCGTAGGCAATTCAGCAGAGTCTGGAAAAATATTCTTCTTAGAACACCAAATGTTGAATCTTTTCCATTTGGAGTTATAAGTCTTTCTGGTGGAAGGCTTTCGAGAAGCCTTAAGGATATCCAGAACCCCCTGGGAAAGATGCAGATCTGCAAACTCTAACTCTACAAGAGCCAAGCCTTGAGACTGAGCGACTATAGATTGGGGTACCAAATCCTCCACTGAGAGGATGTTAACAGGTTGTAATTCCTGGGAAGAGACAGGGGAAGATGGACTGCTAGGGACAGCAACAAGGGATACCATGGCTGCCTGGCCCAGTCTGGAGCAATCAGAATCACTTTGCATGGTTGTGACCTTATCTTGACTAACACTTTGAACAAGAGAGGGAAGGGGGGGAAGCATACAGGAATTTCCCTTCCCAGTTCAGAATCAGAGCGTCCATGGGGACTGAGCCCAAGACTGGGGGTCTGCAACAAAAAAGAGGAAGTTGGTGATTGTCTGGGGTTGCAAAAAGATCCATCTCTGGAGTGCCCCATCTTGAGAAAATCACCTTCAACACCGGAAGATCTAGGGCCATTCGTGATGGCCCTAGGATATTCTGCTCAGTGCATCTGCTAGAACATTGTCCTTTCCTTGAAGGTGAACTGCTATCAGAGAGGTTTGCAGGGAATAAGCCAGGGACCACAACTTCATTGCTTCTGTGTGCAAGGTCGTAGACCGAGTGCCTCCTTGCTTGTTGATGTACCACATGGTGGCGGTGTTGTCTGTTTTGACCTGAACCACCTTGTTCTGTACTGATTTGGAAAAAGTCTGCAGTGCCAGAAACACTGCCCTGAGTTCCAAGAGACTGATGTGTAGAAGAGAATCCTGAGGCGACCACAGTCCCTGGGTGGCAAGTTCGCCCAAATGAGCTCCCGAGCCCAGCAGGGAAGCATCTGTGGTGAGGACCACTGAATGAGACTGAGTGGCAAATGGGACCCCTTGCCTCAAATTGTCCTGATCCTCCCACCATTGCAGGGCTTGGATCAGAGTCCGAGTCACTGGAATTAGTTTGGTAAGGGAATCCTTTCTTTGGGGCCAAAAAGCTCTTAAGTGGAACTGAATGTCCCTCATTTGGAATCTTGCGCCTTGGACCACTGCTGTAGAAGCTGCCATGTGGCCAAAGAACTGAAGGAAGTGCCTTGCTGGTCGAGACACCTGAAGGCTGAATGAAGAGGCCAGCTCCATGAGAGTCCTTGCCCTGTCCAGGGGAAGGAAGGCTCTTGCTTTTACCGTATCCAGCTCTGCCCCATGAAGGTGAGGAGCTGCACAGACTTGAGAACTGACTTCGGTAGGTTGAGAAGAAATCGTAAAGAAGTGAACACCAGCTGGGTCACTTGCAGGTGTGACTTGACTTGATCTGGGGACTGGCCCACTATGAGCCAGTCGTCCAAATATGGAAAAATGGAAATCTTTTGTCTTCTTAGGAAGGCAACAACTACTGCCAGGCACTTTGTGAAGACCCTTGGGGCTGATGTTAGGCCAAAGGGCACTGCTTTGAACTGATAGTGGCCTGAGGGCAACTTGAACCTGAGGTACTTTCTGTGGGAGCACCTGATGGGAATGTGAAAGTAGGCATCTTTGAGGTCCAGGGAGGCTAGCCAGTCCCCTGGACTTAGACAGGGAAGGATAATTCCCAGAGTTATCATCTTGAACTTTGGCTTTAAAAGATGTTTGTTCAGGTATCTTAGGTCCAGGATGGGTCGCCACTCTCGTGTCTTTTTGGGGGTTAGGAAGTACCTGGAGTACAATCCTTTGCCCCAGTGGAGGGTAGGCACGTTCTCTATAGCTCTTAGAGCTAGAAGAGAAGAAACCTCTGCCTCTAGGGCAAGGGTTTCTGAGAGATTTGCAGGTGGAAAAGATCTGGCTCTCATCTTGGGAAATTTTTTGAAGCCGAGAACCAGTCCCTGGCTTACTACTTCCAGGACCCACTTGTCCGATTTAACAGACATCCAGTCCTGGACAAAGTAAGCCAGCCTGCCCCCTACTGGGATAGGAGAATCGACCCGGGCAGACTCATCAGGGTGTCTGTTTGGCAGGGGCTTTAGGCTGAGGGGCGGATGCAGGCCTGCTCATCCCCCTTCTGCCTCTCCCTCTGACGAACCCCCTCTGAGAAAAGGAAGAAGAGGCCTGAGCTTGGTAAAAAGGCCTTTGGAAAGGCCTGCCCCTGCCCTGCTGCCTTTGAGGAGTTGCTTTCCTTTCCTTGGCCTGAGCACCCCTATAAGTGGTCCTGTATTCATCCATTTTCTTCATGTAATTCTCTGTCTGCTCCCCAAACAGAGAATTACCCACTACATGAAAATCCATGGCCTTAGCCTGGGTATCCTGTGAGAGGCTAGTACATCTGAGCCAAGACATTCTCCGAAGAGCCACAGATGTAGCCATGACTCTTGATGATACATCACTGGAGTCTACAGCAGCATGAAACTGAACTTTTGATGCCTCAATCCCATCTGCAGCCACCTCCTCCAGCTCCATGGCAAGCTGGGGGGAAGCCTGTTTAGCCAGAGCCAGTACAGTGTCCCACCTGGACTTCTGGTACCTGGCTGCATAGGCCATATAATTAGCCTGCCTGAGTCCCAAGGATGATGCCATGTACTGCTTCTTTGCCATGGCATCAATCTTCCTGGAGTCCTTGTCTGGGGGGTGTGATGCCAAGGGAATGCTTGCCTTATCACAGGCAGCAGCCTGTACAACCTCAACATGGCTGCACTGCTAATAAAGGAACTCCGTATCTGAGCCTGAAAGAGTATACCTCTTGTCCATTCTTCTGTCCACAGGAGGTATGGAATTGGGACACTTCAGAATTTTTTGTGTCTGTTTCCCAAAAGATTTGTGGAGGGGAATAGACAGTCTCCTGGACTCTGGGATGTCCATCATCTCTACATAGTCAAGCTCTTCCTGATCCTCCACAGGACGCTGGAGGGTATCAGCCACCTTTCTGTAAAACATGAAATGAGAAGGGGACTCAGAAAGCCTAGGAGGAGAAACACCTGAAGGTCTGTCTGGGGAGATGTCCGGGTCAATAGGCACATCCAGACTTTCACCATCACCATAATCATCTTCCAACTCTTCTTCCTCCTCAAACTCCGGTTCATAAAATTCTTCCAGGGTATAATCCGGAACCGGGGGGACCGACCAAACTGAGCCCCTGCCAAAAGGTGCCGGATCAGTTGGAACTGATCAAAGCGATTCCACAATATGAATCGCTTTGGCTATTTCACTGGCGGTCGGGGTATGAGATTTTGGATCCAAACCGGTCGACTTGTCTTTTCGTTTTCTTTTTGTCGGAACTGATTCCTCGGAATCGGCTCTTCTTTTGCCTGAAGAAGTATCGCCCTGGTCAGAGGGCACTCCTTCTGGTTCGGTTGGAACTGAACTGGGCTGGCCATCCGGGTCAGCGGACTTCTCGGCCTCCCTTTCCCTCAGTCTACCTAATCTCTTTTCCAGGGTAGATCTGGGAACATTTTTGCAAATTTGGCAGTCTGAATCGAGGTGGTCAAACCCCAGACAATAAACACAGGTGTGTGGGGATCGGCCTTAGCAAAGACCTCCCCACACACACTGCAGTGCTGAAACCCAGTGGGCCCATTTTTTTCTTGGGTTTCTCAGACATGGCCAACCTAACCAAACTTACTGTTTTTTCGGCAACCGCCAGGCAAGACTCCCCTATCGGTTCCTGACCGTGTCATGGGTCTTGGAAAAAAAACGTACTAAAACCCGTTTTTTTTTTTTTTTTTTAGAACCGATACGGACCGGTAACCACACACTAAAGTAAAGTACAAATTTTACCTCAAAAAAGATCGGTTCACAGTTTTACAAGTTCCACACAGTTAACAGAACAAAACCTATCTAGTACTCACAGTACCACAGACAGAGACTTGAACAGACTATGCGGAAACAACAATTTTGGTAGAAAAAACGACCAAAAACCGACACTTCAACCGACTTTGAACCGAGCAGCAGGAGAAATCTCTGGAGCGACTGTTTAGTGAGGTGGAGTAAAGAATCTGATGGCTGCAGTTCGAATAACAACAGGCAGAGGCTTTAACCGAGCTCGAGATGAACATTCTATGCCATGCATAGAAAAGTTAACCCTTTGTTCTCCGCGGCAATTTAAAGGCTGGGGCTAACTGCAATTGTCAGAATACAGCAAGACTTCATGTTGTTTGAATAACCTGTACCACCTGTCTGTTCAGGGTCCATTCGTGATGGGCCTGGTTGATTCAACTCAAGGCATCCGCCAGGATATTGTCTTTCCCTGGCAAATGAATTGCCTGCAGGGATATTCCCAGAGAGTAAGCCAGAGTCCAGATACGGATGGCTTCTGTACAAAAGACCTGGTGCCTCCCTGCTTGTTTATGTAATACACAAGTACCCTGGGTGGTGTGCTGCCCTAGATGGGCGCTCAGCCCAACAGGGATGCATCTGTTGTGAGAACTACTGAGGGATTCTCCTTTTCAAAGGGGATTCCCCGTCTTACGTTGGATTCCTCTTTCCACCACAAGAGAGCCTGTAACTGTGTCCTTGTTACTGGAATGAGGTTTGAAAAAGGGTCTTTTTTCTGACACCAGTGAGCCCTGAGATGGAACTGGACGTCCCTCATGTGGAATCTGGAACACAGCACTGTGCCTATGGCTGCAGCCATGTGGTCCAGTAGCTGCAGAAACTGTCTCACAATTTTTGGTCTCTGTCACCTGAAGGAATCTGCCACTGACTAAAGGCTCCGTACTCTCTCCAGAGGCAAAAAGGATCTGGCCTGTAAAGTATTTATTTCTGCTCCTATGAACTGCTACACCCGTGTGGGGGTGAAAGCAGACTTTTTGTGATTGATTAGAAACCCCAGGGACTCTAGGAGGTCCTGGGTGACTTTTAAATCCTGCTGTACACCTTCAGTGGGGATTTTCCCACCACTAACCAGTCGTCCAGATAAGGGAAAACACTGATACCTTGTCTCTGAAGATGTGCTACTACAGCTGCTAGACACTTTGTGAATACACCCTTGGGGCTGAAGTTCAGTGATGCCAGCCAGTCTCCCTTTTGGAGCACTGGCAAAAATCACAACTAGAGTTACCATTTTGAGTTTTCGTTTCTTTAGATGCTTGTTTAAAGCTCTGAGAGCGAGAATAGGCCGCCACTTCCCACTTTTCTTTGTGGTTAGGAAGTATCTGGAATAAAAACCCCTTCCCCTCAGAGACTTTGGAACTGGTTCTACTGCTTTCAGCTGTAGCAGGTTTTGAAGCTCAGACTCTAGCAGTGTTTTTTCTGCTAGTGAGGGAGAGCTTAATCTCTGATTTTCTGAGAAGGAGGGGATTTGAATTCCAGAGACAGACCCTGACCCACTACCTCCAGAACCCATTTGTCTGTAGTGATGTTCAACCAGGCATGGAGGAAGTGAGACAGTCTGCCTCCCACAGGTAGGGATGAAGCGGCCTGTGGCTCAGGGGGTCTGTTTTGATTGTGACGGAGGCTGAGCTTGCGACCCTCGCCTCGAGCCCCTCCTTCCCCTGCCCCTGGAGTATCCCTGTTGTAGATACTGCTGGTACTGGGATTAGGCCACTGGCTGGAGGAAGGGCCTGGTATAAAATGACCTGCCCCAGCCTCCCCTTCCATAAGGCCCAGCGGATGGCGAAGCTCTCTCCTTGGCAGAGCTGCTTCTGTAAGTGGCCTTATGCTCATCCACCTTCTTCATGTATAACACAGTGGACTCATCAAAGAGAGAGTTTCCCCTCTAGAGGAAAATCCAAGGCCTTAGACTGGGTATCTTGAGTAAGGTTTGTGGCCCTGAGCCATGCAAACCTCCTCTGTCCCACCGTATTCACCATCCATCTGGTTGCAGTGTCACTGGTGTCAGCAGCCATTTGGAATTGTTACCTACTTGCCTCTAACCCAAACCTGGCAGTTTCAGCCAGGTCATCTGACAAGGGCGAGGGAGCTTTCTGGGACATAGCCAGCACTGACTGCCACAGTGACTTCTGGTACTGGGCAGCATACGCCTGGAAGGTAGCCTGATGCATAGCCAGAGAGGCTGACACGTATCCTTTTTTTTGGCCATGCTGTCAATTTTTCTGGAGGCCTTGTCCGGAGGATGTGAGGACAGAGGGAGCCTGGCCTTGTTGCAAGCAGCTTGCTGAATTAACCCTGATGGTCTGGATGGGAGAAGAGAAAGTCATCTCCCTTCCTCTCCAACTGATATTTTTTCTGTCCATCCTCCTGTCTATGGGAGAAGTGGAATTCAGTGTTTGGAGAATCTTTAAGGCATCCTTCTTAAAGAATTTATACACTGGTAGGAGAAGAGCCTTTGTGGGTGTCAGCCCCATGATCTCCAAGTACTCTACCTCCTCTTCTTCCTCAACTTGTTTGGTAGTGGAGATGTCTAGTGCATCTGCCATCCTCCTTATAAAAGTAAAATGGGATGGAAAATCCTCAGTCACCCTTGGAGGTGAACCAAAGTCCTGTTCGGGGACACTTCTGGTTCGATTGGTCCTTGCTGATACCCTGTCAGATCAGTGTCTAAGGACAGGTCGATGGAGATATCCGAGGAGGCCGACAAACCTGAAGAATCAGAGTCCGGCTGCTGCGGGGGAGACAGGCGGAAAACGTGCTTGTCCATGGCCCTGATGTATCTGGGAAAGACGGCAGCCATGGCTCTGAACTGTTCCTACGTCAAGAGCCCTGAAGGACCCACGTGGCTTGGGAAATTGGGGGGGGGGTGCGCCGAGGCAAAGGGGAGATGCATCTGACTGCATGTGAACGACATGACCACTGCCAGGCTGGAAGACCTCACTGATGATCCAAGACCTCGAGGGGATACATGGGTCTGAGCAGTTACTGGCCGCTCAACCAATCAGCAGTATCAGTGGCTTAGTAGGTAGCACACTCACCTCTGAGGCCGGGAGATCAGAGGGCTGTGGGTTCAGTTCCCACATCTGGCACTTGGGTTAATATCTCAGTACTGACACTGTGGTGCAGCATGAGATGGGTGCTGCACTTCTGAGGTGCCGTCTTTCGGATGAGACGTTAAACCGAGGTCCCATCTGCCTAGATTGGTGGTAGTTCAGGTGGATGTTAAAGAGCCCATGACACTTATCGAAAAGAGTAGAGGAATTTTTTTTATTAAAACTTGAAATCAAAATATACGCAAAAAAGTGTTACTGCACACAAACATAATACAGAAATAAAGGCAAACGTAAATAAGTATTACATCATACAATCAATACAAAAATTCATTTTCATAGTCTCCAAATTAATAAAAGAAATACTAGAACCCCACCCCAGGAGCAGAGGAAAAAGATTGAAAATTCAAACAAAAATCATACAAAATAATATGAAAGCATGCAAATAAAATATAAAACATAAAAAATAAGCAGTAGAAGAAATCATAAATAATTGTCCTGACAATACCTCCTAAAGATATAATACATCTCACGTGTGGAGACCTACACCACATCCGAAAACCAGTTGAAAAAGGGAGCGTGAACAAGTGAAAAAGTCCAAATCCCTTGAACCTTTAATGGCATTATATATAGTCCAGAACAATTGTTCAGCAGTAACCCTTCTTTTACATAAAGTCAATTGGCATCTCGCATGCCATATATGGTACTTGAGGATCAGTAAAATTAGATGAACAGTTCCTGAATCATACTTAATCTATTTCTTTGGTAACAAACCCAATAACAAAATATCTCTAGTTAGACAAGAAAAAGAAAAAGAGGGCCACTGTGAATAAAGAAATGACCAAAAAGACAAAATAAAAGGACATTCAAAAAATAAATGATCTACAGTTTCCAAAACCCCATGGCACATGTCATCCCTAGGGCACACTCTCTCAGCTAATCCCTTATACTTCAAATTATTCCGTACATTTAGTTTGCCATGAACACTTAACCAAAGAACATCCCACATCTTTCCCTGCAGTCTAGGATTAAGCAACATTTTTCCTATAATTGCAGTTTCACTTGGAGTTTTAATCCAATATCTAGGAACGTCAATAAAAAAACTAGAGACAATAGACACATACATCTCTTTCCTAGAAAGGGTGCATAATTGTCTCCTAGTAAAACCCCATAGCTTCAATTTCCCAAAAATATACTGCATATATGAAGGGAGGCCCTGAAGTGATTTTTGTTTTGGAATAGCAGACTCAATACCCCAGGAAAGAAGCCACGGGTCAATCTGGTCAGAAACCCAGGGGTTCCAAACCTTGGGCCCATCACTGGCATCAAATTCCCATACAAAAAAAAAAGAAAAGAAAAAAAACAATAGGGTGAATCATCTGCAATCCACCATCTTTGATAGGGCGATACAAAACCCCTCTTTTAATTGGATTAAGCTGGCTACCCCAAATACATTGAAAAAATAAACCATAGAGTATAGTCTCTAATCGTACAGTTAGTGGAAAAACCACACATAAATGCAGAAACATTGGCAATAAAAAGGTTTTTACCATATATACTCTTTTTAGCTTGGAAATATGCCAAGAGTTCTACTTTCCAATTTTCCCCCTAACGTCTGATATAATAAGAGACCAATTATAAGTACTCATGTCCCCCATATCAAAAAAAAAAAAAGTCATTTTTGTGGTTGAATCTGACAAGGTATGTCCAAAAAAAAACGGAATTTTAGGAACCAAGTCACCTATAGGAAGACATATACTTTTGGCAATATTAATAGTGGTATTAGTTAACAGAGAAAAATGCATAATTTTCTGAGCAGCCGTATTTGCTGATGCCTGGTCCCCCAACACCAGGCACATATCATCCGCATAGGTTATACTTTTAACCTCCATATCCCCACTATGCACTGAAAGACCCTAATATCTTCATGCAGCTGTAATTTCCTTAAAAGCAGATTTAATGCCAAAATATACAAAGCCGGACTCAGGGGGCAACCTTGCTTAACCCCCCTCTGAACTAGACAACTAGCCCCCACCCAGCCATTCATACAAGGTTTAACCATAGCCTGTTGGTAATATAACTTAAGCCAGTTCAAGAAGATAACTGGAAGACCATGACTTTGAAGTACAATCCATAAATAATCATGATAAACAGTATCAAAGGCCTTAGCTTGATCCAACCCTACTAAATAACCACTCACTTCCCTTCCAGATCCCTTTTCCATAATTTCCCTAAGCAAAGTAAGTGCATCAGCTATTTTTCTCCCAGGAACAGCACAAAACTGTGTGGGGTGGACTATATCTTCCAAAACTAAAGTTAAACGATGATACAACAATTTCGCCAGGATTTTACTATCTGTATTTAAAAGAGTAATGGGCCGCCAATTATCCAAAGGGATCTATCACCAGTTTTAAACAGAAAAAAAATAAGGCCAGTGTACATACTACCTGGTAAAACACAGGAATCCAGAAAAATTGAAAGCTGCAACAAACTCAGAGGGGAGTAATGGAAAAAGTAATTTATAAAACTCATTCGGTAGGCCATCAGGCCCTGGAGCTACCCCTGGTTTTAAACTAGAAATAATGGAACCCAACTCATGTTCAGTAACAGGGGCAATGAAAGAAGATTTCAGAGAGTCCGGGATTTGTGCCAAATCACAAGAACCCACCCAATCAAACACCTCTGTTTCAAGGATAGCTACAGAAGAAAATTTAGACTGTATAAAACTTTCTACTTCCTTCATGATATCCAAGTTCCCAAATTTCTCAGACCCATCCTTAGATTTAAGGGAGTACATATAGGATAGTGCATGGGGAACAGTTGACAACAGGGCTGTTCTTTCACCGAGTTGGCACTATGACGACGGATTACCTCGAGAGCGCAGCTCGAGAGGTAATCCGTTGTCACAGTGCCAACGAGGTGAAAGATGCCCTGTTGTCAACTGTTCCCCATCCACTTTTCTTTATAGTGTATGGTGGAACATCGTTATTTTGGGAAAAAATCAGTTACTAGAAGGAAAAAATAACTTTACATTTTGAACCTTTTCACACTTGACATTTTAACTGCTTAAGAACTTTACATTGTGAACGTTTTAATGCTAAACATTAGTAGTGCCACCGACACTGCTACTTTCGGTACGTGAACTGTCTATGGAGTAAACCCTAACTGTCAAATGCTGCTTGAGGACACAGTGTGACGTTCGCAGTACAGTAGAAAACATCATTCTGTTGCACTGCGAATGTCACTAGTGTATGACTACTAGGTTTCGAAAACGATGGATTTCGGTGGAGAACGACGTTCCACCTTACACTATATGACTTTATGGTGACGCTGAGCAGAGCAGGAATCAAAAGGATTAACACTGCCCTGTTTCCCAGTGCATCCCCTTTTTGTTCAGCTTCTAAGGATTTCATCCTATTATATTGCAAACTTGTCAAGTTATACTTAATCTGTTCTATTTGATCAACATAAGAAGTCCCAGTAGAAACCTGTAATGACTGCAATAACACAAGCTGTTCTTGTAAAACCTTATAATCCTCCTTTCGTTTTGTACCATTTAATTTACCCATCAACTGAAAATATCTTTGAAAATAGGCCTTACTATCCAACCACCAGTCTGCCAAAGAATCATATAGAAAAGCTACAGATTGTCTGGCTTGTACCAGGGCCTGAAAACCCTCCCGGATGTCATCAATTGCCATCAAACTTAAATTTAGTCTCCAGTACCCCTTCCCTCTAACAGTAGCATCAAGATCTGAGAGAGAAACAACAAGGAGACCGTGGTCAGAAGTAGCAACAGGTGTCACAGATTTGTGCCTAATAGTTAAATGAGGGGATAAAAACCAAAAATCAATCCGGGTAGATAAAAGGCCCTTAAAAAAGGTATGGGGGGCTTAGGGATATCCGGAAAGGCAAAGGCATCAACAAGCCCGGTCAATTGTAACACATGATTAAGGTACTGTGAATCGCAACAAAGTTTAGAGACCCTGGGATCCCCATCCGAAAACAATCTACTTGCATTAAAGTCTCCACCAAAAAGTATATACTGTATCTAGACCTAAAAAGATATGGCAAAATAAGCTTAAACAACTCTATCCTGCCAGTTTTAGTTTGAGGGGCATATACATTTATGAGACGAAAATCCATCTCCTGAAGCTGTACATCCAACAAAAGGGCTCTAGCTGGGAAAATGTCTACAGAATGAAAAACTTTAATATTATGAGTAGAAAAACAAATCCCTACCCCACTACAAAGATCAGTCCCCCCTGACCAAAAACTAGCTCCCCAAACCCAGGCATCCCTCCCTATCTTAACATCAGTTTGGGTCTGTAGCCTGGTATCCTGAAAAATCCACATCAAAACATAAATCTGAAAATAAAGAAAAAGTCGCCAGTCTCTTTCGCTCTGACAACACACTATTTGTGTTGAGAGAGACTATAGTTAAATCATAATGACTCAGACCCATAACAGAGATCAACGAGGGAGTCAAGGTACTTTCCTAGAGGAGGCCCTCACACCCATACGCCTCCTCCTAGTTCAACTGGCAACAGTACCTTCCATATATTCAGCATCAGAGGGGGCTTCAGCCTGGGAAGAAGCCCAAGAGGCAGTGTCAGAGTCTAAATCATCCTCAGATATACCTTCCCGAAGAGGATGAAAAGGATTGTTATGAATAATTGCCTCCACAGAACTCCCAGGCTGGGCCTTACCCTTTCGTCCCTTAATCCCCCTTTTTCCTTTTACTTCCTGGAATCCATCACTCACAGGAGGAGGAGGCTTAGGAGGGGCCATAGAAACAGAAGACTGAGGGACATCCCCAGGGACCAGGGTAATATCCCTACTCCCAACCTTGGAGTCTACTACAGTGCCTTCAGAAAGTATTCACCCCCCCTTGGATTTCGTCACATTTTGTGATGTTGCAAACTCAAATTAAAATACATTTATATGGGATTTTTTTGTCATGTATCTACACAAATTACTCTATAATGTCAAAGTGGAATGAAACTTCTGGAATTTTTTGTACATGTAATTTAAAATAAAAACCTGAAATGTCTTGATTTGATAAGTATTCACCCCCTTTGCTATGACACTCCAAATTGAGCTCAGGTGCATCCAATTTCCTTGTGAGATCACTCTAAAACCTGAATGGAGTCCACCTGTGGTCAGTTCAAATGGTTGACATGATTTCAGAGGAAATACACCTGTCTATATAAGGTCCCACTGTTGACAGTGCATATCAGAGCAGAAACTCTACCATGAAGACCAGGGAGCTGTCCATAGAACTCTGTGATAGAATTGTGAGGAGGTGTAGATCTGGGGAGGGGTATAAAAAAATTTCTAGGGTGTTGAAAGTTCCCAGGAGCACAGTCAAGTCCATCATTAGGAAATGGAAAGATTACGGAACCACCCAGACTCTTCCTACAGCAGGCCGTCCTCCCAAACTGAGCAACCGGGCAAGAAGGACCTTGGTCAGGGAAGTGACCAAGAACCCAATGACCACCCTGACAGAACTACAGAGTTCCATAGCTGAGATGGGAGAACCTGTCCAGAGGATAACAATCTCTGCAGCACTTCACAGATGTAGCCTCTTTGGGAGAGTGGCTAGATGGATGCCACTCCTGAGAAAAGGCCACATATATAATAGCATGCCTGGAGTTTGCAAGAAGGCACGTGGCAGACTCTGAGACCATGTGGCAAAAGATTCTCTGGTCTGATGAAACAAAAATTGAACTCTTTGGCCTGAATGCAAAGCGCTATGCCTGGCGCAAACAACACAACTCATCACCGTGTAACACCATCCCTACCATGAAGCATGGTGGTGGCAGCATCATGTTATGGGGATGCTTTTCAGCGGCAGAGACTGGGGCACTTGTCAGGATAGAGGGAACAATGAATGGAGCCAAATACAGGCACATCCTTGAGGAGAACGTGCATCAGTCTGCAATAGACCTTGGACTGGAGCGAAGATTTACGTTCCAACAGGAAAACGACCCCAAGCATACAGCCAAAGCAACACTGGAGTAGCTTCAGAACAAGAAGGTGAATGTCCTTGAGTGGCCCAGCCAAAGCCCAGACTTGAATCCCATAGAGAATCTGTGGAAAGACTTAAAGATTGCGGTTCACCGACGCTCCCCATCCAACTTTACAGAGCTTGAGCAAATCTGCAAGGAAGAATGGGTGAAAATCCCCAAATCCAGATGTGCAAAGCTGATACAGACATACCCAAGACTCAAAGGTGTAATTGTTGCCAAAGGCGCTTCTACAAAGTACTGACTCAGGGGGGTGAATACTTAAGTAAACAAGATATTTCAGTTTTTAAAGTTTCATAAATTGTTACACAATAAAAATATTTTTGCCCCTTTCAATTGTTGAGTATGCTGTGTGAATCAAGGGGGAAAAAATTCATTTCAATGCATTAGAAATTCTGGTAGTAACACAACAAAATGTGACAAAATCCAAGGGGGGGTGAATACTTTCTGAAGGCACTGTATAACAGCATTATCTGAATTGATCACATCCGGATCCACCATATCCGAGGCAGTATGGGGAGCAGGAGAAAAACCCCGAAAGCCAGAAGCCGATTTAGATTTTTGAATATAAAAACCTTGGATAGTGAAGTCTGCATCAGCAGTATTATGAGATGCTCAGGGGCAAGTTGGAAAGGAATGCCCCTCCTCTTCACACAAGGTGCACCTCAAAGAGTTTGTATAATGGAAACTCATGTGACCCAATTCACCACAGAGAATACATTTAGGCATTTCACAGTTGGGGCTAATATGTCTGGCAGACCCACATTTAAAGCACCTACGGGGTTGTCCTGGGTAAAAGATGAAACCCTTATCCCGCCCAATGTAAAGACAGTTTGGCAAGTGTTTTAAGTCTGTACCCTCATACCGTAATTTAATTTTTATTTTCCAACCCCCGTTCCAAAAACCTTCCCCATCTAAAATGGGCTCAGGGATACCTTGCACCTCACAGCGTTTATCCAACCAGTAAAAGATATCCTGAATATTGACCCCCTCATTACGAAATAAAACAGTGATAATTTGAAAAGATTGTTTAGTTAAAGGAATAATTTGAAAGGGGGTTAGTCTTTAAATTCATATATCGAGTCCAAAATTTTTCCAACAGATCTGGGGTTCGAAAACTAATATCAAAAGTGGATTCCTCTGCGGCATGAATGATAGCATAAACATCTGCGGGGGTAAAATGCAAAGATTGTTTTAGCAAGACCTTCTCCACAAAAAAACGATCAAGAGGTGTCTCCATACCCTCTAGATACCTAAATCGCTCAGCGTTCCTCCGTTTAGTAAGTTCCACAGGCTTCTTAAATAAACTGGCAAAGGTCGGGGCGGAATCAGTCTTTTCACCCAAAGCGGAATCAGGGGCAGCATCCAAATCAGAAGACTCCACAACCGGCGGCACAGCTGTGTCCACAGAGGGAGTTTGGAAGCTTTGTGGGGACACAGTCAAAAGAGGGGAAAAAGAAACAGTACCTGAAGGCTCCATTTTCTTCTGTTGCTCAAAATCATCAGCCCAACCACAGGAGAAGGTGTAATCGATTCCTCAACAGCATCCTGCACGCTGTCTGCTAATATTGGAGCGACGTCAGCCTGCCACACGCCGGCGGCATCCTGCGACCAACCCGCCCCCTCTAGGGCCCATTCCAGGGACCAAGCTTCTTCCACGTCACCGCAATATGACGTAGCCACCTGGGGAGGATCTGAAACACCTACTGAAGAAGTCAGCAGAGTAGAGGAAGAAATAAAAACTTTGGAAACACCTCTAGTAACTTTACCAGGGGAATCATCCCCCAAACGTTTACGTTTTATCTTCCTCGCAGAGCAGTTTCTCTGCATTCAGCTGTGCTTCAATAGCAGACAATTCGGCCTGCAAAATTTGCCGTTTTTCCTCAAGAGAAAGGTCTAAAACATTTTCCTGGTCTGAAGACTGTAGTGAAACTAAATCTTCAGGCTGCATACCGGTTTCCAAAGCAGCCAGCTGAGATAGAACTTCAGAAACAATGTCAGTGTCTACAGCACCAGGCATAAAATCCAAATCAGGTCCTGTCCCGTGCACCTCCACACACGAAATGGAGGACTCCACTCTCACAGACTGCAACACTTCCACACCAGGATCCATGGGAGCCGCCATCTTGGTTGCACAGGAAAAAGGGTCCCCCCTGCTCACCCGAAGTAGGGGAATTTCCCCGGTGTCCTGGCCAAATTTCCCTCATTCACTAAAAAAACAAAAAACAAAAATTAAAAACACCAACAGCTTAATCTGGTTCAAGGTCAGTTGGCACTCATCTGTATCCCCCTCCCCTGGGTTGTGCCTGAAAATAGGCAGGATTTGTCTAGTGCACCTACCCGGTCAACAAAAAATAAATAAAATAAAAACCAGCTCAATACGGACAGGACTGAGCCCTGAAGGGAAAACTCCTCTGTGAGGAGACTGGGGTCACATGGGTCCAGAAGAGCGGCCCCCAACCCCCACCCAACAAGGTCACACTTGAAGGGTACAGGAAGGAGAAGGAAAGCTCACCACTGCGACTCCTCCCTAAGCCCCAAAGGGCCCCAGCCCCTCATCCTGTCCCCTTAACCCTGTCAACTCAGAGGCCACCCTCTTTCTTGCTTCCATTGCCAGGGACTGCTCCAGTCCCACAAGTCCCCCCAGGGACACCGCAGAAGAGGGGGTATCATCCCCAGGAGGACAGACAATGCCTGGGGAGGCAACTGTCCAAGCCCCTGAGACCAGAACCACCATTCCTCCCCAGATCAAAAGCCACTATCGACATTCTCGATCCTGGTGCTGCCACGGTGTGGGAATCGGCGATGACCATACCCTTCAGAGCCAAGGGAAGGGATGCAGGGGTACTGGGCCCCGGAGATCCCTCTGACTCCGGGGAATCAGGCTGCCAGTCTGGATCAATCTCCTGATCATCCAGCTCCAGAGGGAAGGAGATCCAAAAGGCCTCCAGATGACCGACTCCAAAGGTTCTCCCACCCTCAGCACCGTGAATGGGCACATTGGGCGGCCCAGTACTGCTCATGGCGCCGGCACGATCACTGGAGCAGAGAACGGCTCCGGGATCTGGGACAGCACCAGCAGGTGGCGCCAAGGGAGCCATCTGTGCTGGGCCCAGCAGGCGACAGCCACACCACTGGGGGAGCCTGCACTTCTGAGGAGATGATTGCTTGAGTGGTGCAACCGGCCCAGTCCCGAATGGGGCTGGACCGTTTCTCTGGTACCATGAAAGAAGCCTCCTCCCTGGCAAGACTAGAAGGGGAGGAGGCAGGTAAGGCATCAGTCATGCTGGTCCATGATGGACATCTGCTGGCCACAGGGACACCGACGCATATGAAGCTGGCCCGCCTTAGAAGAATGCTTTTTGTCCCTGGATGAACCCAACATGACTCGCGGTAACTATAAAATGAGAAACAGACTCGGCGCCACTTAAGAAAAGGAAAGGTCTTACCAGAACCCTGAAGAAACAGTGCCGAGTAGGTTATTGGATGGTGGAACTGGTTCAGCAGAAAAAACGGCGTCTAAATATGGCGTTGAATAACTAGGCCATGGTGATGCGGAGGATTTCTTCTCAGCAGGCGAGATATTGTGCTCTCGATGATGGGAGAAGCAGAATTGTGGCGGAGGAGGAGTTGGCGACCATTACTGACCAATCCACGAGCACCACGTAGTATGTTGGCCTTGAGGCCTCGGCGCCGGCTCCTCCCCATAGGAAAAAAAGCTCCCGCCGGGTGCTGTGTCTCCGGCTCACATCCAACAATAATGAATGGCGAAGACTGACACAGGGAAGATCATGGAATCTAACGCTGGAGGACGAAGCCATTGTCTGCTCAAGGTGAGTCTTAGCTGGGGAATCAGGTAAGGTATGAAGCACGTCCCCTGTTTGGTCCAACAGTGACTGTTAGTACATCATCATGTATGCCAGATAATTCTGGGTATGCAAGGCAAAGGTACAGGAAGCGTAGATCTTCCTTCCCAGGGCATTGCGATGCTTGGATTCCCTGTCTGGAGGAACTTCACTCCGATGTATGGACCCCATGGCCCCATCAAGCACTTCTGACAAAATGGAGAGGTCGGCTTGAGGGTGGGAGACATAATGAGATCTCCTGTCCGGGACGCGGTACAGTCTGTCAGCTTTCTTGGATGTGGGAGGGACCAAAGCCGGCTGCTGCCACACGGTAGTAGCAATGTCGTTGTGGGGAACAACCAATGGAGGGATTACTACAGACGGTGTAGATGATCCACCAGCCGGCGATGTTGGGGATCCTGCTCCTTGACGCACCAGCCTTGAGAGGCCTGTATAGTTTCATGACCTCTAAGAAGGAAAGGTCCTCTGGAGGACTTGGGAGTGTCCCTGACCCACACCTCTTCCAGGGGTGAGTGAGGAAGGGAACCAGGAGACTCCAAGGCGGAACCCACATGCTTCCGTGAGTGCTCCCCTCGAGGCATCTGCACTCTGCTTCCCCCATGCTTGAGCACATCGCCTTGCTCCCCAGCCTCTGCCAGTGGGCACTCAGGCGACGGTGCTGCACTTCCTCCTCCCCGGGGAAGGAAAGCAGTCCTCCGGATGCTCAATCATTCCCTGTCCCTGCCGACCCCCCCATAACTTAACTTTCATTGCAAACATACAACAGAAATACCTTTGGCTGGCTACTCCACTATCCCCACATCATTGGACCAGCCTCTCTGACATCACATAGTGCCTCTGCTTTTGAGCTCTGGGGACTATTTTCCCAGACTAGTCCAAACTGGATTTGTTTGTTAGAGCTTGGTTCGTTTATGATTACTGCAGTCTGCCCAGTTGGAAACATCTTGCCTTACCCACAAGCCACTGTTTACATTCAAAACATGTCTTTTTTTTTTTTTTTTTAAAGAAAGGGATTCTGTCATCCCAAAACAAAAGCCTTTAGATCGAAAGACTTCTGGTGCCACACCCACTTGTTTGTACTGTGAGTACAAATGACTTTTTACACAAAAGGCCACTCGCAGCTGAGTTCCCTGAAGCTTGGACCAATGAAGAATGTAATTTTCAGTTTCCACCAGACTTCCCACCTCAGCTGAAATACTAGATAATGATAATAAATATAAAAAAAACACACACACAAAATACATTGCAAGTTGTTATAACTGCTAACAAATAAAATAATTATTTTTAAATACTTGTAAATTGTTTTTACTCGGCTCCCCATTCCTGGTGGGAACCATGCTGAACCATTTCTCCGGTTCCTGGAACCGACAAGAAAACAGAGAACACCATAATTCAAACATAAAAATATAAATAAAATACTCTAATCTGGTGCAGTTTTTAGCTTTAAACTTTAAACAAGAACAAAACTTGGCCAGTAGGACTGGGGCAGGACTCTGGTGCAGCTGCTCTCTTCAGCAGAGAAAACATATCTGACCAGTAGAGGGAGCATTCCACATGGCATAGTTTGAACTGGATTCTATTCCAGTTTTAAATTCTAAAATCTCTGGGGCATATCTCAGATTGTAGATGACACAACTTGTATGACATCACTGAGGATTTCTTTTGTTAGAAATTATGACTTCTCTATGACGATGTGCAATGCTACAGAAAACACTGAACTTTTCCCTGGATGGTGCTGAATTACCATACTTTGGAAGGAACAGGGAGTACTACCGTACATAAAAGGAAACGTAAATTTAAACTTTCACCCCTTGTGCAACCAACACTGTCAAGTCTGTCTAGAAACTAAATAGTATACTTCACTTGAAGGCTTTGATTAAGTTCTGCATAATACTACAGAAACAGAAATACTGGAACACATTTCTCAAAGCAATACAGTTGAATGTTTTAAACTAGTAGTTTCATTACTTTATTTACACTGGTTTTTACTGTAACATTTTAGGGTTTATAAACCACTTTTTGCCTACCTGGTAATGTAGTAGAGGGATTAACTGTCGGTAACCCACTAAGAGATGAAGTCACATGTGGAGGCAATATTGGTACCGTGGGAACTCCTTTAAGAAAAACATGACAAGTTGCAATCAACTCAAACAAACATTCAATAAAATCCAAGTCATTTTATTATGCTAGGAAACAGAAACCATGTACTGTGATTGGTGGGATCCAGTCACACAATTATACAGTTATCACAGCATAACTGCAACGGTGAGTTAAAATGCCTTCTCTTTTGACTTAATTGGGGCAGTTTTATCAATTCTGTAAGTGAAATACACTCCAATGATATGCATCATGCTTAATGCACTTTTCTTGAGCTAAAGCAGCAGTATTTGTTAGTCAGCAAACCATGCCATAATTTTTTTTTTATTGCAAAAATGTACTTCTGACATTCTTACATTAAATTCTCCATGTATTCTTTTTAGTTCTCTCGGACAGTTTTATAAACTGTTTTTATAGCTAATTCAAAATTTCAAGACGTTAAAGGTGCCTGCCACTTGGAATTTTCAAAATTCTTTAACTCTGAGGTTACCTGTTGAATGGACATACTGTAGTCATATTGTGGATGCATTAGGATGGTGCTACCACAAGGTTCTGATGTTTAACGCCACAGCACTTTACCAAGACAAGTCAGAAAAGCATTATTGCTGGGGGAAAAACTACACAGTGACTAACAAATACTGCTGTTTTGACTTGCTTGCATCCAGAGGACATGAATTAATTCAGTATACTGCACAACTGTTGTGTTTTACTTCTTAACTGCCAGGGTAGGGGTTACAAAACAAAAAGGGAATTATTTCCTTACTGGTAATTCCAGTTGTGTGTGGGCCTCATCCATGGGCAGGCACAGCAGCCAGATACTATCTGTCTTCCCTTCTCAGCTGGGACAGATAGAAAAGTCTGACAGTATGTGGACATGTCCCTTTATCCCAAAATCCTCAGTCACCCTTCTGTCCAGAACTGCAGACTACATAGTTCATGCTACAGAAACGAAATGTGTAATCAGAGAGTTAACCACTGAGCTAGTCCTTAAACTCAGGGAATACATACAAAAAGGATGGGAGGAGACTAAAAAAGATGCCATTTGATAGAGTACTGGCTCTGGAGAGGAAAACCAAGACTTCTCCCTGGTCAGGGGAGAGAGTCATCTGAAACCAGGGCCAAGGAGGAGTCTTGTGACCTGGACTGAGCCTCTACAGATGTACTCTCCGTGAAGTCTATCCTATTTGTATGTCAAAGGAAGAGGAGGAGGTGTCCTGTGATTGGCCATGTCAATCCTTGTTATATAAGGCAAAGAAAGACCCAGCTGCTGTGGATCGTAGCTGAGCATGACGCTTCTTGCACTTGGGGGCCCAGAGTCCTAGCACCTTTTGAAGGAGCCAAAGCGGTCTGCATCGTGACTGGCAACCAAAGGCAGGACAACAAGAATTTCTGCTATGGATAGGGAGTCCACAGGCACAGCTTGCTCTGATGACAGGCACAGCAGACTGCGGGGAGTTGAAGATCTAGCCTGTATAGTAAATAAGATGGCCTTATAGTTTGCAGGCCAAAAAACAATACATTTAAGTTGTGCCCGTTGTAGAGAATACAGATTAGAAAACGTCCAGAAAAATGGCTTCCAATGCTGGTAGGGTATCGGGTTAGAATAGCGATTCCTGAACAGCACCGTCTGAACCGCACTGCAGGAACCGCGTAATGCCTGTATTGTAAAAAAAAAAAAAAAGATTCCCTGCAAGGGCAGGGAGCTCACTCCGGCTGGTAGGACAGATGGAAAAAACTGATGGTTATGGGATGGGGTCATGTCCTCATACTCTTAAGACTTTTCCATCTTTCCCAGCTGAGAGGGGAAGACAGTCCATTTAGTCAAGGGGAATTCAAAGCAGCTTCACTGAACCCCCTCCAGCACCCTGATGTCTTTTAAATAAGGGCACCTGAACTGTACACCATACTCTAGGTGTGGTCTCACCAGTGACCTGTATAGTGGCAGAATAACTTCCTCCCTCCTAGAAGTGATTCCTCTGGCGATGCAGCCCAGCATTTTATTTGCTCTGGCTGCCACCTTACGACACTGTGCAGTCTGTTTCATGTCACCCCTGACTAACACCCCCAGGTCCATTTCCTCCTCTGAGATGTTCGACTGTATACCCCCCCCCAGCCAGTAGCTGGTCCCAGAGCTTCTGGCTCCCAGGTGCATGACCTTGCATTTCTTAGCATTGAATCCCAACTGCCAGATACCCAACCATTTCTCTTGTTTAACCAGATCTTCCCTGTCTATCCTCCTCTGTGTCTATCCTCCCACAGAGCTTAGTATCTTCTGCAAAAAGGCAGATTTTACTTTTACTTCATATACATTTTTATCGGCTATTTTCCCATTTTTCTCCCCTTCCCCGTGTGTGTGCATGCGCATGTCATGCCTCAGGGCGCCTTCCCACTACACTGCCACCCCCACCTACCTGCACTACTCACCTGACCTCCACCTGGTGAAAGCGGAACTATAGTGGCGATGACCACCCGGGAGAGGACAGCTGCCTTTCGGCTGCTTAATCCTGCTCCCAACTCCCACTGGCTCTCCAACGACTAAAGGTCATTCCTGAATCCGGGTCGCTGGTGCAGCACAAAGTACGACGTCCAGCACCTCAACCCTCAGCGTCACTGGGCCAGGGGCAGTTTACTTTTCACCCCATCCTCAATATCACCAATAAAGATGTTGAAAAGCACCGGTCCAAGTACTGAGCCCTGAGGGACCCGGCCGGTTACAGGTCTAGGTTTGGATACTTCACCCCCACGGTACCGCCACCCTCTGGTTTCTGTCTTGAAGCCAGCTCTTGACCCAGCCCAGCAGCTTGCCCCCCCCCCCGCCATGTGGCACGGAACTGAATGACTTGCTGAAGTCCAGGTAAAGAACAACCACCGCCTGACCCCTGTCCAATGACCTTGTGACCCAGTCATAAAAGTCTATCATGTCTGTTTGGCAGGATCTCCCCCTGACAAACCCATGCTGCCCATCATATCCTGGAGACCATTCACCTCCAGGAAGGGGCACAAGCCTTTCCTTTAGAATGGTCTCCATTAACTTGCCTACTAGAGAGGTTAGGCTGACTGGCCTGTACTTTCTCAGCTCATCTCTGGGACTTCCCCTGTGGAGCCGCACCACATATGCCGTCCTGCAGCACGCATCCCTTCTCCAGCATGGTGTCAAACAGCTCCGCCAGGGGGCAGCCAGTACTTTTGCCATTTACCTCGGGTGCACTCCATCCAGGCCAGGTGCCATGTCCACCCGAAGGGTCCTAAGACCCTTGAAGACTATGTCCACCACAATCACTAATTCGGGTGCACAATGACCTCCTCAGGGCTAGAGATCGGGGGGAAGGGGACAATTCTCGTCCTCCTTGATCTCTCTCTTCAGTCTTTGACAGGGTAGGCCATTGTGTGTTGCTTGACCACCTGAGGGAATTCTGTGGACTCACCAAATCTGTCATCTGCTTGTTTGAGTCCTACCTCACGAATAGGAGGCAATGGATAGTGATGGTGAACTTCTCCTCCTCCCCTAGCCTCCTGTCGTGTGGAGTACCTCAGGGTTTGGTCTTGTCACCAATGTTGTTTGAAGTGTACATACTGCCCCTGGGTGAGCTCATTAGGAAATACAGCCTCGGTTTTAATTGCTAAGCTGATGACACCCAGCTGTTTTCTTCCTTTGCCCCTCGGACACCCAGTGGCGGTGGAAGTAATAAATAACTGCCTTGTGGAGATCAATGATTGGATGACCTCCAGCTGGTTGACACAACCCCGATAAGACGGAGATACTGGTGGTTGAGTCAAACAGAGAACGGAACACGATGGCCTCTGGCGCCGAAACTGGTTTGTTTCTCGGATCTGTGTCATTGAAGGCCTCCTCTAGGGTGCGTAATCTTGGCGTGACCGTTGACTGCGGACTGACATTTGAATCTCAGGTGTTGCCAGTTGTACGTACCAGCTTCTACCTTCTCAGGAATATCGCCAGGGTTAAGCCCCTAGTTCCGTCCATGGACCTCCCCACCTTAATGCACGCCTTCTCGGAGTCCAGACTTGATCACTGTAATGTACTCTACCTCGCGGTCTTGGGGGTAACCTCTGCTGGCTGCAGCTAGTGCAGAACGCCACCGCCAGTTTACTGATGGGGCAGTCGAAATTCTACCACATCACTCTGGTGCTGCGTGAACTGCACTGGCTGCCAGTGAGGTGGAGAATCCTCTTTAAGGTGGGTTTGCTCACCTTTAAGGCCCTACATGGGTTGAGCCCTGGCTATCTGTCGGACCTTCTCACATCTGCTGTCTCGGTCTGCTCCCTCCTGCCCTCCTCCAGGGGCCTCCTGGCAATTTCCAAGATGAGGGTTAAAACTGCCAGTGACAGAGCATTTAGTGTCGCTGGCCCCATCCTGTGGAACTTGTTCCCTCCATCTGTTCGGGAGGTCCCTTCGGTTGAGGTTTTTAGGGCCTGCCTCAAGGCCCTCCTGTTTAGTCAGACCTTCCCGGACCATGTATATTAGTCCTTCCTGGGAGCCCACATTTTCCCTTTCCTTTTGAGTATCCGTTTTTTTAATGGGGTTCTGTGTTGCCACAGACCATGTTTATTTTATGCTGTCTTATTAATTTCTTCGACATTTATTTATTTACATTGATAGTGTGCTTTTTATTGTATGGTGCCCAGAGCCTCTGGGATTGGCGCCTTGAAAAATAAAATTTGCCGTACCCCGTCTGTTTCATCCCAACCCCTCAGTCTTCCCCCAGTTTTCTCCTGTGGCATAGGTCCATCCTTTTCTCTAGTGAAGACAGAGCTAAAGTACTCATTTAGTGCCTCCACCTGATCCTCACTATTTTCCACCCATCCCCGCTCCCTTCTTATCCTCACAGTCCCGTCCCTGCTACTTCTCCTTTCCTTTATGTATGTGAAGAAGTCCTTTTCCCCATTCTCGATCCCCTGCACCAGCCATAGTTCTTTTGCAGCTTTAGTTGCCTGGACCACTTACCCTGCCTCTCAAGCTTTCTCTGCGTAGACCTCCCTTGTCCTCCTCCCTCAAAGTATGCTTGTACTTCTGGAAGGCTGCCCTCTTCTCCCTCATTCAGATTCTTAGGGGACTCCTAAATGTGCCAGGAAGGGGCGATAAGGATGGGATTGTTAAGCAAAGTGAGTGATCTCAAGGAAGAAACACTATTACTATGGTAGTTTTTTTCCTCAAACACCAGGAATCCCTCACTGTGCTTAACAACTGCAGACTACAAAGCAGTACCATGGGAAGCAGGGTACAGAACTTGTTTAGGGAAAAGGTTCTGCAAGACAGCAGTGCGAAAGCTGGCATCCCTTCTGGACTGTAAGTCCAGACAATAATGCTTTCTGAAAGTGTGTACTGTTTTCCAGGTAATGCTTTACAAATTTCCTGCAAGGAAATATCTCATGATGCTGCCACTGAGGTGGAGGCACCACATGTGGAGTGGGTACTGAGGCCTTGAGGTGGCAGCTAGCCAGCTTTGCTGTAACAGAACTGTATGCAAGAGACTATCCAACGATAAATTGTTCACTTGGATGCTGGCTTACCTTTACCCACTTCACTACAGGTGACAAACAGCTGAGTATTTGTGGACCGTACCTCTTTTTTTTTTTTTCCTTTTAAGAAAGACACGGTAGAAAGCATTATATGCATGTACAGGAAAATAATATCCAGGCTTAATAAAAATACACAGCTGTAAATCACCAATAGCCCTGTATAATTAAAAAATGGATGAGCCTGATCTTGGAGGGTAGGTGCAGTGGATTTAAATACATTGAAAAAAAAAATGATGAAAAATTAAGCTCATGATGGATCCCACAGATGATCATGGTCTGCTGTCCCGATTTTTATATTTTTAATCTTTAATAAGAGCCTTCCTGATAGAATGGAAAAAGGTCTCATGCTTGCGGCCCCTTCCATTCCCCCAAGCCATTCATCCCTACCCAAGGTACAAACTCTGGGTCATGTTGTGCCATAGAGAAGGCCCACAATTGCCGTTTCTCCCTAAAAAGGGTATGTTTACCATGTAGGGCAGCCGTGAGGCCTTCTGGCTTGTATATATCTAGAACAATTTGTCGCCAATCAGAGACTGTGGGGATGGTAGTGGACATCCACCTCCTAGTTAGACCTTACCTCTTTTGTATATTCCAAATATTAGCTTAATGCTCTCTTAACATCCAAACTGTGGAGCTTTTGTTCACCTGAACTGGATTTTGCTGTAAAGAATACTGGAAGTGTGACAGACTGGTTCAGATGAAATTCACGCACCATTTTAAGGAGGAATTTTCTGTTAGTTCTTAAGACTACCCTGTCCCTTTGAAAAATGATGTAGTTAGATCTGTGCAGAGGGCTTGTAGCTTGCGTACCCTTCTGGCAGATGTTACAGCCACCAGGATTACTGCCTTCCAGGTAACAAAATTCAAATCTGCAGTTGTAATGGGCTTGAAAGGAGCATCCGTGAGCTGGGCAATCCACAAATTCAGGTCCCATAGTGGGACTGGATTCCTGACTAGAGAGTACAGGTAGATAAGGCCTTTAAAGAACTTTCTGAAAATGGGCTGAGGCCACTGACCCATCCTTGTCAGCTGAAGCACATGCTCACACTGCTGCCAAATGCACCTTCAGAGTTGAAGGTCTGAGACTCAGGGGCTGAAGGTGGATCAGGCAGTCCAAGATTGTAGGAAAGTCTGCTTTTAATGGACGGAGCTGTCTAGAGGAACACCACAGGGAAAATCGTTTCCACTTCGAGGCATAGGATTTCCTTGCTGCTGGTTTTCTGGAAACTTTAAGCATTTCTAGAAACCTTTTCAGAGAGGTTTAGTCCAGCTCTTCAAGTACCATACCCTGAGAAGTAGGGTTCTCTGGTCTGGAAATGTTATCCTGCCCGGGGGCGGGGGCAAGGCCAGAAGACTGTACCTCTGGGGGAGGAGGATATGATGTTTGATGGAGAGGGACAGGAGAAGTGAGTATCAAGCCTGCCTGGCCCAATCTGGGGCTAGAAGGATCATAGCTGCAGACTCTCCCACCAGTTTCAGCAGCTCGCTTAGTAAGAGTGGGAACAGAGGGAGGGCAAAGAGAAACTTTCCCCACCCAACTGAGTCTTATGGCATCCTCTGAGATTGTCCCCAGCTGGAAGGGGGGGTGCTGCAACAGATCAAGGGGAGCTAGTAGTTTTCCCAGGATGTGAACAGGTCTATCTCTGGTGTGCCCCACTGTCTAAGCACTGCAGTCAACACCTGCTTGTTCAGGTCCATCTGTGGTGTCCCTGACTGATTCTGTTCAGGGAAACTGCCAAGACACTGTCTTTCCCTGGCAGGTGTACTGCAGACAGCTGCATCTCCAGGGAATGGGCTAGATTCCAAATCTTCATTGCTTCTGTGTACAGTTTGATGATCTTGTTCCTCCATGTTTGTTACCATAATACCTGGTAGTGGTGTAGTCTGTCCTCTGGATGGAGTGATGTCTGACATGGGAGAAAAAAGCCTGAACTGCCAGGTACATTGCCCTGAGTTCCAGGAAGTTTAAGTGCTCCTGAGACTCCACTGAAATCCTTCAGATGGGCACCTCAGCCCAGGAGGGAGGCATATGTAGTGAGCACTACCATGGGTGATTGCCAGAGGAAAGGAACCCCTTCTCTGAGGTTTTCTTCTTCCTTCCACCACTCCAGTATCCAGGCACTTTGACATAGGCACTAGTTTTGACAGTGGTTCCCACCTTAGGGACCAATGGCACCCCAAGTGGTACTATATATCCCCTCATTTGGAACCTAGCACCTACAACTACAGCTGCAGATGAGGACATGTGCCCCAGCAGCTGAAAGAAGTCTTGTTGGTTTGGGTTGCCCAGCCCTGACAGAAACTGCACGGACCATCAGGTTTACCACTCTTTCTCAAGGGAGGAATGCCTACCCTTGGTGGGCATGAAACTGCAAGGACCATCAGGTTTTCTACTCTTTCTCAAGGGAGGAATGCCTACCCTTGGTGGGCATCCAAGTCTGCACCTATAAAGTCCAGGACCCGCATAAGTTTGGTCTGTGACTTCACGGCATTTATTAGAAAGCCCAGGTCCTCCAGGGTGTACTGGGTGAGAAGGAGGGAGGACTTAGCATCCCGGTGGGACTTTCCTGAGACTAAATCAGTCGTCTAAGTAAGGAACCACCCCCTGCCACCCCAAATGTGCTGCCACTACAGCTAGGCATCTTGTGAACACTCTGGGAGCTGAGGACAGGCTGAACAGTAGGGCTGTGAACTGGTAGCAGAAGTTCCCTAACCTGAATTTGAGGTACTTTCTGTGGCTGGGCCCGACTGGTATGTAAAAGTAGGCATCTTTCAGATTCAGTGACCCTTGCCAATCTCCTTGCTGCAGTGATGTAATCACTGATCCCAGTGTTACCATCTTGAACTCTTCCTTTTTTAGGAGAGACAAAATCATAGGCCAGGTAAGTGTGCGGGGTAGTAACCATGGCTGCTACCTCCCCTTCCATAAGGCCTGTGGAAAGCAGAGGCCATTTCTTTTGCAGTATTGCTTTGGTAGGTCGACTTCACCAGCCTCTTCATGTAAGCCTCCGTTTTGTCACCAAACACGGAATTTCCCTCATAAGGGAAATCCACTGCTTTTGTTTGAATGTCCTGAGAGTGGTTTGTGGTTCTGAGCCAAGCAAACCTTCTTAGGGACACTACGTGTGCCATGACCATAAAAGTAGTATCACTAGCATCTGCTGCCACGTGGAACTGGTACTTGGTGGCATCCATGGCACATTTTGCTGTGTCTGCCAGATCTTGTGTCTAGTCACCAGTAACTTTCTTGCTCATTGCAAAATAGAGCTCCACAGAGCCTTTTTAGTACAGAGTTGTGTAGGCTATGTACGCTGCCTGCCTTAAAAGCAGGGAAGCTGATGTATAGATTTTCTTGTCCATACTATTCAGCTTCCTGGAATCCTTATCAAGGGGCAGGGAAGACAGAGGCACTTTGACCTTGTCACAGGCAGCAGTCTGGACCACTCTCTCATGGTCAATGTGGGAGTACAAGTACTCAGGGCCTTGCTTGTCCATCTGATACTTCTTCTATATTTTCCTGTCAATGCCAGCAGCAAAGGTAGCTGCTGACAGCACTTTCTGAAGGACTTGTGAATGAGCCAAAGCAGCCTCTCAGTGGTGTTAAGCACATTATGTCCAGAAACTCCACCTCATCCTCATCTTTTGCAGTCTCCTGCGATGAGATGTTGAGGGTATTGACCATTTGTCTCACAAAGGAGATGGGTGAGGTGTAATCATCTGAAGGACAAGAAGGGGAACAATCAAGCTGTATAGGTTCCCTTTTCTCCTCCCCCTCCACCTCATAGTAAAATTCAGCCTCCTCCACAGGCACTGGGACAGGTGCTGAAGCTTAGGGGCGTGGAGCAAACATACGCAAAATACCCCATAGCCTGGAAAGCCCTGAGAAACTGCTATGCCTTAGCCATGTCCTCTAAAAAGGACTTCTTATCCTTGCCCATTGAGTCTCCTTTCCTTTTTCAGGTGGCGGGACAGCAACATGTTTTTCTTTTCATTTTCTCTTAGCAGGAATCATCTCCCATGTCTGCTCAGAGGCTCTTTTATTCTAAATGGATTAAGGATTACCTCATTCAGGCACCCTGACCTCAGAACCATAGTTAGCAGCCTTACCCTTCTGCTTATTTTGAGGGTCTGGGCCCTCTTCTGAGTCTTTAGGTGATGTGGAGCAGACTGAGAAGCCATAAGGTCTTCTAATTTTTTTTAGCCCTTTTCTTGACTGTTCTCGGGCAAAACCTGGAAACAAATTTTAAAGCCTATAGGTCCTGTCCTCTTTTTAAGTCAGTCATGCCAGTCTCTGACATCCAAATAGTGCTTTGGTTCCCCAACACCACTTTACGAGAGTTATATTTCAGTTCCTTACATATAAAGGAAATTTTAGAAAAAATCTGTATAATGGAGAAAAAAAAGGGCCAAATAACATCTCGGTTCCACCAGAAAAGGGAACTGGGACAACAAAAAAAAGTGGTTTCTAAAGAGATACCTATATATTTTTTTTTTTTTTTTAGATCAGTAGGAGATATAACAACTCCCTGAAAGTGGGACCTGCACTGCAAGGTCCTTTCTCTGGTTCTGTGAAGCCGATGACGAACCAGATAAATTATAAATAAAACAAACTCTTCAAATTACATCCTGAGTATTGAAAACTAAAACGCAAGATGTTTACTACTATATAAGAAAATAGTAAACCATAAACGACACTGAAGTGCAGGAGACGACTTCGGGCTGACTTCTTCCTCAGGTAGAGAAATAAATTTGACGTTAGAGGGCGGAAAGGAGCATGACCACACAGCAGAGTTTTGAATTTCATTTTAAGCTTCCATAATCAACATAAAATTCCACACTCCGGGGCAGCTCATTCCAGGGGGATGACTGCAGTTGTTAAACTGTTACGCATAGTGAGTGGCTCCTGAGGTTTGATGTGATCTAATTTGGCATACGGGGATCTTGGATCATGTCTTGTGTCTGGTATAACAGTCAGGGCAAGCAGGAGGCTGAGCACAGTACAACAAAATACATAAGAGCTCTGGGAAGTTATGCCGGGTAGAACTCCTCTCCATCTCACCCACCTGATGTACACTGGCATGCTGATGTCAGGTGCGGGCTCATCTTTGCTGTCACTAGTGACTATATGCTATCTCCTCTCAAGGTTCCCTACTCTTCAATCAATCAATCAAAATCTTTATTTAACCACGCAGATACCGTTGAGCAAAGCTAATTTTCGAGGTGGACCTGGGTATAACAAGTACAGAATACAGGATAATACACAACAGTTACAATACAATGATATAAACCGCATGGTCATGAATAGCAATAAGAATATGTAATACAGGTTGAGTGCAACATATATAGAATCAAGCAGAAAGTACAACAAAATTGTGGCACAAGAAAAAAAACAAGGTAATACACAACAATTGCAATACACTAGCATGAACAGCAGGGGCGTGAGCAGTAGTCGAGATAAATAATTGTACAGCCAAACAAGCTGTGCAAACAATCAGTGTTGCAGATGGCTTCCGCAACTATGAGACATATGTATGGGTCATGAGGGGAAGGTGGGCTGTCTGGAACCACAAGGACAACACAGAGGGCTCACAAGGGGTAGGGGAAGGACAGGGAAGGGGGAACAGGGTAGGAAAAGGGGAGGGGCGGCGGTTAAGGAGTAGGGTGCGCAGTGCAGGTTGAGATGTGTGATCTTCTAGTAGGAAGAATAACGGAGGGCAGGGCGTGAACGAAGCAAGTACAATACCGGAACAGGTTGTGGAAAGTAAGAAGGAGGAGAGAGGCAAAGAAGAGGAAAAGGTGGTGAGAGAGAGAGAGGGCCAGGCAAAGGCTGGACCAGTAACTAAAGAAGGTTGCAGCAAAGTGAGTAGTGGGCTCCAGATAATGGCAAGGCAAGGCAAAGTTTATTTAAAAGACGCCCAATCCCAGAGGCTCTGGGCGCTGTACAAAGCATTTAAACATAATGAATATATAAATTTACACATAATAAATACAAATCATTAGAAAAACTAAGCCTTCACTATAAATATTTATCTAAACATTAAATGCCTTAGAAAAGAGAAAGGCCTTTAGCTGGGCCTTAAAAACATCCACTGATGAAGCCTCTCTGACCATAGTTGGTAAGGAGTTCCGTAGAACAGGGGCCGCGGCGCTAAATGCTCTATCGCGGAGTTTCCAGCCTGGTTCTGGGAATGGTCAGGAGGCATTCACTGGAGGAAGCGAAGGGCGGAGAAGGCAGGTGACAGAAGGTCTAACAGGTAACCAGGGCCCTGCCCATGTAGGGCCTTATAGGTAAGGAGACCCACCTTAAAGAGGACTCTCCACCTGACTGGCAGCCAGTGCAATTCACGCAGAACCGGTGTAATATGACAGAACTTTTACTGCCCGGTCAGCAACTGGGCAGCTGCGTTTTTCGGCAGCTGCAATCTGCGGAGAGATCCTCCCGTGACCCCGAGATAATGTGGGAAATCCGTGTTCAGGAATGGCAGACACAGGGTTCTGTAATGAGATGAGAATATAGTGTTTTGAACATTACTAAGCTGACGACATAATTTAGTTTTATAGTTTTTTTGCAGTTTATTTCACATTAAAGGCAGCACAACTAACAGCTGCACAGCCAAAACGAGAACTAGCCTTACGTACCTTCAAGGAGAGGTAGGAGGCACTTCTCAGAGCATACCTACTAATAGTGAAAAGTGGTAAGCAATCAGAGATGTAGTTTGGTAGCTTATTGGTAGCTTATTTAGGATGACTTCATATGTCCAGATGGTGGCATTTCTTTGTCGCCTGAAGCTAAGAGAAGACCACCCTATAGCCGTGTACAACAAACAGTGGTGGGTGGAGTAGGGAAGGCCCGTTATAAACCTTAGGGCTCTGTGGCAGAGCGTGTCAAGTTTTGAAAGCACTCCGGCAGTCCCTTGATTGTACAGGAAGTCAGCATAGTCCAGCAGAGAAAGAAAAGTACAGTGCTCCCTCGTTATAATGAACGCATTGGGAGACATAACATGAGTTTGTTATAGCTCCCTGTTCGTTATATCGAGGGACGCTGAAAAATAAAGCTGATCGTGTCCAGCCCTGCTTAGTATGGTTAACTTAGTTTATTAGGTTTTAGTTCTATTTATTTACATTTTGGCAGTAGTTTATTAGGTTTTAGTAACATTTATTTTCAAGCATAAGCAGAGCATACAGTACTGTGCACTTCACTACACAACCTCGTCACTGTGTCTCCTCCTGTAGGCTTCCCCTGAATTCCCCAAACTGCTTCTGTCCATCTCACAAAATATATTGTTTAAAATATGTTGAATAAAAGTTTGCCAATGTTTACCTGTTTCCTCTTTGTATTATCCTCGGATGACTGCTGATTGTGGATTGAGGTAGAGCGACGGTGAGCGAGTATGCCAAGTGAGGAGAGCATTCTTTACTGACCATTTAAATTTTTTACAGCTTGCTTCATTCTGCATCATTCTTAGATGCTTTACATCTTGTACTGTATTAATCTATGGCTGGTGCTTATAGAAGACTTTTTTTTTTTTTTAGATCATTTAAAGCGCTTTTTGCAGACTTCGACGATCAGCTGATTTGAGCAGCCACATTCCACCAGCCGCGAATCGTTTCTCCCTAAATACAGCATATTACATATTACTGTACATAGTGTAGCTGCAAACTGTGCTGTATTTAGTGTATTTTACCACTGCATTTTACTTATTCTACATATTATACTTAGATGAGATGGAAGAGGCTGAGAGGTACAGTGTAACTTCAGGAGCCATAGGGACCATTCGTAATAAGCGGAGATTCGCTATAACAAGGTTTGCTATAGGGAGAGAGCACTGTAGTTTGGACTAGCCTCTTCTTGGCTTCCTTGGGGAGGAGATCTTTTATCCTGAAGAAAAGTCCAAGTCTCTGACGAAGTTTCTTTATCAGTTCTTCAATGTGTACCAGGAAGGAGAGTCTATTGTCGAGCCATACCCCCAAGTATTTGAATTTAGTCACATACTCCAACTGCTCGCCAAGAATGGTAGTAACCAGGGGAAGAGTCCCAACGGAAGCTGGGTTAGGTAGGTTGGGAAAAGGAGAGAAGAACACTGCTTTTGTTTTCTTGGTGTTCAAAAGCAACTTCTGATTTAGGAGCTGACGCTGCAGTAGATTAAATTCATCCTTCATTAAATTAATTCTTCTGACAGGCTCTAGCATTTCTGCATGACAGAGTGGGGTTTCAACCATGGGTGTAACAAGGTGATAGCAGGAGGCAACCCTCGTTGCATGAAAGACAGAAAACTTTGGGAGCAGCAGGGAGAGCACTGCATAAGGAAGAGGAGGGGAGCTCAAGGGGAAAATCCCACCCCCCCCAAACAAAATCATACTTTGTAAAACAAAATGCTAACAAATCTTGCTTTTAGGTATTAAAACGGACTAGACGGGAGATGCAGTAGATTATTCAAATATGTACCTGTGCTGAAAGCACTGCTGATTGTCGAGGAAGCTGAGCTGATAGAAAGTCCTGAGAGAGACTGTTCAATCCCAGTAGTTCCAGGAATAGCTGAAAGCTGAACCTTTGAGGGGGGAAAGTGATAGGCACATTACTCATTCCATGCTGTATTTAACTGCCATTTTACACTTCAGAAGCATTAAGACATGCTGTCATGACACATTAAAGATGTACTGTCAGCTTTGCCCCTTCGTTTTTTCGTAAAAACGAGCAGTATGCCTCTTGGCCACATACCACTCAGGGAGATGCTTAGAATGCACATATGGATATAAAATAAATGGATGTTTACTTGGTTTCTTAATTTTTCCCTAAATAGGTATTCAACCGGCCCGCCCATAATCCTGGACATACCGGAAGACTTCTAGGTCAGGACCGTGTGTGCCTCAAGCGTGGTCTCTATGTACGATTATTTTCATATGGATGAAGTACAGTCATGTCGCGCCTGTTCCTTGCGTATGTCTCAACTATTACATCTATCTGGCACCACAAACCGAGTGCTGGAAATAAATTATTTGCATTTTTAAGCTGTGGCGGAAATCCCGCGCATGTGCACCAATGGCACACTCTTGCGCATGCGCGGGATCTTTTGGTCTTGCATCTGGTACACATGTGCGGGATTTTGGCTGCAGCTTAAAACTGCAAATAATATATTTCCAGTGCTCGGTCTGTGGTGCCAGATAGATGTAATAGTTGAGATATATGCAAGGATCAGGCGTGATGACATGCACTACATCCATGAAATAATCCTACATCGGGACCGTGCTTGTGGCAGTCGCTGGCGTCGTGACCTTGAAGTGCTTCCGACAAAGGGTTTACAAGCAGGCGGTGGACAACCTATTTAGGTAAAATTTAAAAACCAGGTAAAAGCCGCTTATTTTATATCCTCATGGACATTCTATGCATCTCCCCGACTGGTATGTGGCCAAGAGACACATTGCTCGTTTTACAAAAAAATGAAGGGGAAAAGCTGATACTATTACACTACACAACACAGTAGTAAATTCCATTAAGCTGAAAATTAAATGTGGTGGAACACTAGAACACTCTTAAGTATACTGTAAAACTACTTATTTTTCACATAAAGTAATTTTAGTGCAAACACAAATGCAACCATAATTGCATAATTTAAATTTAGCGCTAAATCATTAACACTGCATTTACTGTAATGAAAAAACTGCTAATTAGTGCAAATTAATTTTAGTGCAAATAACTGCTTCAGCGAAAACAGTGATATTTATTTGGCAGTGAAAATTATAAGTTCAACAGTATATAATGCAGTGTACACAACCCTACCTCTGTAAAGCCATCTTTGACTGGGTTGACTGGTGCACTAGGTGCCTGTCCTGGAAGATTCATTTTTTTTCCTTCTTCAAATGGACGTGTGGGAATTCGATGCAAATAACCATATCCAATCCCGCAGCCTAGGCTGGAAGGGTATTCAAAAGTCATTACAACTGAAAAAATAAATACCAAGTGTCATGAAGTCTAGATATCTATTTTCCTACCTTCCTTCTCCACCCCAGGCAGAGTTGGGTGTGATAACCACCTCTCGACAGTTGTCTGTGTCTGTGTTGTAGACATACAGTTTTAATGGTTTCTGTTCGTGTGTTTCTATGAGGGAGAACAGATCCTCTGACTAAAAACAAAAATACTGTATGTTACAAATGTAAATTATGATTTCAGTGGAAAAAAAAACAACAAAAAACACTGTCTGTTATTTCTAAAAGGGGAACAGTCGGCACTAACCTAAGTGTGGGGGCCCGTCCCAATTTGCATTCTGTGTGCAAAATTGTTTACTCCAGTATAACAGATTATGCCTGACTAATTCTGCTTACTTGCAAGCTGCCATTTTTTGTAAGTACAAATTCCAGAATCCCCTGCAGCTGACACCAGAGAAGGGCAAAAGTAGTGGGAGATTCAGTAGTCTGCAGTACATGGTTAAGAATTTTTTTTTTATAAACTCTGATCTTTTGTTTGCTGGTCCCACTGTCCTCTGTGGGCTAAGTACAGTCCCAGAGGACTGTACTTAGCTCCAGGAGAACAGCAGGACCAGCAAATATTTGATCAGAGCTCATAAAAGCTCTAACATGCACTGCAGGTTATTGAATCTCCCACTGCTACAGCCCTCCTCTGATGTCAGGTGTAGGGGATTCTGGGAAGCATCGTTACAAAAAAAAGTCAGCCTGCAAGGAAGCAAACTTAGTCTGACACACTTATTAGTAGCTGCAGTTGTAGCAGTCTTTAGAAACACGGAAACATAGAATTTGACGGCAGATAAGGACCGCTTGGCCCACCCAGTCTGCCCATTTCTCTACCTAATGGATAAGCTGCAGATCCTAGTTAACCAGCAGCCTACTTCTTTCTACCCCCACCCCCTAGAATTGCCTTATGACTGTCCCATGCATGCATGAATTCAACCACTGTTTTTGACTCCACAACCTCCTCCGGAAGGTCGTTCCATGCATCCACAACCTCTGTGAAAAATACTTCTTACATTACCTCTGAGCCGCCCCATCTTCAAATTGTGCCCCTTGTTCTTGCATAATTTTTTTTGAAAGATGCTACCTCTTTGGACGTTGTTGATTCCTTGAGGTACCTGAAAGTTTGTATCATGTCCCCCCCTTCCCTCCTTTCCTCGAGGCTATACATATTAAGCTCCTTTAGTCTCTTTTCATATGTCTTCTGGTGCAGACCCTGCACCATTTTAGTTGCCCTCCTCCGGACAGCTTCCATCTTGTCTATGTCCTTGTGGAGATTGGGTCTCCAGAACTGCACACAGTACTCCAGATGGGGTCTCACCAGCTGTCTGTACAGAGGGATAACAACTTCCGGTTTTCCACTGGTGATGCCTCTCCCTATGTATCCCAGTATCCCCCAGCCCTCCTTATTGCCCTCTCACATTGCTTGCCCACCTTTAAGTCATCTAATATGACTACCCCAGGTCCCTTTCCATTTTTGCTGTTGTTAGTATCTCACCCTCTTGTGTACTCTTCCCTGGGTTTTGTTTCCATGTGCATTACCTTTACTTAGCATTAAATCTAAGCTGCCATACATTTGACCATTCCTCTAATCTTGCCAAGTCCCTTCTCATCCTTTCCACCCCACCTTGTGCATCAACTCTGTTGCAGATCTTTGTGTCATCTGCAAAGAGACATACTTTTCCTTCCAGTCCCTCTGCAATGTCGCTTATCAAGACATTGAAGAGGACCGTTCCTAATACTGAATCCTGCGGCACCCTACTAGTAACCCCCCTTTCTTCAGAGTGGACTCCATTTACTATTACCCTCTGTGTCCTATTCTCCAGCCAATTCTTTACCCAGGCTATCATCTTGGGACCCACTCCCAGGCTGGCTAACTTGTATATTAATCTTTTGTGTGGGACTGAGTCAAATGCCTTGCTAAAGTCTAGGTAGGCCATGTCCACAGCCCCTCCCTGATCTACTACTTTGGTCACCCAGTCAAAGAAATCTATTAGATTCGTCTGGCATGACCTTCCTGCTGTGAATCCATGCTGCCTTGTTTATAATTGGCCCCACTCCCCAAAGGCTCTGGGCACCATTTAAAAAAAAAAAATACAGTAGGATCAATATCACAGATTCATAAAACCAAAATAATAAACTCACAAAGAAATTAAAATAAGATCAGAAAACAGTAATAGTTTCTTGAATTATGCAGACTGGGAAGATGGCAAAAAGGGGATATTAGTTCCCAAACGCCTGAACAAAAAGATGAGTTTTCAGATCCTGCTTAAAGGCATCCAAGGGGGCCTCCCTCAGAGTTCCCAAAAAGGAGTGCAATAGGATTGGATGTGCCACCTCGAATGCCTGGTCCCCCAAGGCTTTTAACCTCATCTTGGGAACTACAAGGAGGCATTCAATTACACACAGAAAAAAGTCTGAGCTATTAGCCACTCTTAAGACTCTCAAAACCCATATAAATCGATTTAAAACTTTTATTTATCAATTGCTTCCAGCTTAGAATCTGGTTGATGCTCACAGGTAGCAGCTAAAAGCAAAAAAGAAGACAATCATTTTGCACCATAGGCACTTGTGCAAGGCTAGAAAGGTGCTTTCAAATGTGCCATTATATAGTGTCATCAAGTAACCTAAACCGAATCAATCAATTCAACCAGTCTGATTCAGCGAAAAAAAACACTAACACTACATGAAACCTCCACAATTTTTATAACAGTACATATGGAATGGACGTATTTAAAAACTTTTAAAAAACAATTTAATTCAAATTGGTGTACAAAAATGAAGGTTAATCACCTGTAAAGTACAGTTATGTAAGAACTTACCGTAACAGTAGATCTTCGAAAGGAGCTCTTACAGTAGGCTATAACAATTAGGACTATGCTGCAGGCACTAGGACCCTCCGGAAAACTTTTCAGCCAGCAGTATACAGCAGGAACGGCCCCCGACGTCAGCCCTGATACAAAAGGGGGCGGACCCGGTTCCACCTCAGTTTCCCCGCCAAGGCCCGCGAACAAGCCCTGAAAAAGAGAAGGAGATGAAGCACTTGAAGATGTAGATGAAGATCTGCACACCTTGAGGGGAAAGGCGGTGGGAAAGTAACGCCTGCTGTAAGAGCTCCTCTCGAAGATCTACTGTTACAGTAAGTTCTTACATAACTGTACTATCTTACTTCGAGTGGGAGCTCTTGCAGCAGGCTATAACAATTAGGACTGAATACCAAGCAGTCCCATGCCAAAGAGGTAGTCGACCCCGGGAGGTGGAATATACTGACTCTAGAGGCCTAGGACAAAAGTCACTGCAAAACAGCCAGACCAAAACCGGCACGGCGTCTGGAGACGATATCTAAGCTGTAATGCTCGACAAAGGTATGCACCGAATTCCAGGCAGCGGTTGCACATATGTCCCTTATAGACACATTTCTCAGAGTGGCAAAAGAAGCAGACACTCCCCTAGTGGAGTGACCCCTGACCGGACCTGGCAGCGGTTTACTGTGCTTTTCATAGCAGAAGAATACACAGTGGACGATCCACTTCCGAAATTGTCTGCTTGGTCAACGGTTTGCCCAAGCATTGTGGTGCAAAGGCCACAGAGAGCTGCTCCGACTGACGGTGTGTAGCCATCCTTTTGAGGTAATACCTCAAAGTCCTGTGGACATCCAATGTGTGAAGGAGAGCTTCCCCTCTATTAGATGGGGAAGGAAAATAGACTGGAAGGTCAACCGACTGGTTGAGGGTCAACTCCGAGACCACTTTCGGAAGAAACTTAGGATTTGTTCTAAGGGAAACCAAATACAGCTCTTTACACATCAGAGCCTGAAGCTCAGAAACTCTTCGAGCTGAGGTAATAGCAACCAAAAAACACACCTTCGTAGAAAGATAACGCAGCTCACAATCCACTGCTGGCTCAAAGGGATGGAGGGTGAGCTTCTCCAACACAAAAAGTAGATCTCAGGGTGGGATAGGATTCCCAATGGGAGATCTCATATGCAAAATTCCTCTCAAAAAGGTGCACACTACATCCAACTGTGCTAACGCCTTGTTTCCAATCAGAGCATGATAGGCGGAGATAGCCCACATGTGCACCTTAATAGAGGAGTAACTCAGGCCTTGTTGGTATAAAGAGAGGAGGTACTATAACGCTGAGTTCACTGGACAGGTGACGGGGTCCAAATGCTGTGACAAGGCCCATAAACAAAACCGCTTCCATTTCATAGCATAGGTGAAGCGATTGGAGGGCTTCCTCGCTGACACTAGGACTGCCGCCACCTCCGGGGAAACCCTGTATCTCTGTTGAGCTACGTCTGAAGGAGCCAAGCATGCAGATGTAAGGAACAAAGATACGGATGGACCAGTGACCCCTGTTCCTGGGATAGCAACTGTGAGCATATGGGCAGTGGAGTTGGAGGTTCCGTGGATAACCACTGCAGGAGTGGGAACCAAATCTGCCAAGGCCATCTGGGGGCTACTAGAATCATTCAAGCCCCTTCTGCCTGTAACTTCAGTAGGACTCTCTGAATGAGAGGGAAGGGCGGGAAGGCATAGAGAAACCTCCCTGCCCAGCAAAGGGATAACGCGTCTGGCCAGAAAACTCCAGGCATGTGCTCTCGCGAGCAAAAAATTGGCAGTTTGACATTGCGTGGTGACGTAAAGAGGTCCAGCTCTGGATGACCCCACTTGTTGAAGAGCTGATCTGCTACCGACTGTAGCAGCTCCTACTCGTGTGCTCGGGAACGAGACCTGCTTAAGCTGTCGGACAGATTGTTCAAGACGTCTGGAACGTGCACTGCAGACAGCAGAATGTGCCGCTCCAGCGCCAGACCCTCATCGCCTCCCTGCAAAGGGGATACGAATGAGTACCCCCTTGCTTGTTGATGTAGAAGACGACCGCCATATTGTCTGTTTGAATTAGAAGAGAGCCCGGCATCAGGTCCTCTTGAAAGGCCTGTATGGCATAGAGAACCGCTTGCATCTCCAATACACTGATATGGAGAGATCGCTCCTTGAGTTTCCAAACCCCTTGTGTTTGATGAGCACCCAGGTGCGCTCCCCATCTCAGATCCGAAGCATCTGTCGTAAGAGTATGACCTGGTGGTTCCGGATGAAACCTGACCCCTTTCTCCAAATTCCAGGGGTCCATCCACCAAAGCAAAATTCTCCTGACTGGTTCGGTGATCCTGACCAGAAAGTCTAGATCGTCGTAGCCCTGGTCCCACTGTACCCTGAGCATCCACTGTGGGACCCGCATGTGGAGACGGGCCAGAGGAGTGACTGGAATGGCCGCTGCCATGTGCCCCAGTAGCCTGAGGAAGTTCTGTGCTGTAACTTGAGGAGTTACTGAGATCCATTCGGCAATCTCTCATAGGCAATCGCCCCTGTCTGGGGTAGGAAAGCCATGCCCTGGACAGAATCCAGAACCGCTCCAATAAAGATGAGTCTTTGACTGGGCTTGGGGGACGATTTCTGAAGGTTCAGGGTGATCCCCAGCTCTCAGAACAGAGTATAGGTGTCTCCGAGGGCGTGAAGTAGGCTTGAACTGGACGGGCCTGTAAGCAGCCAATCGTCAAGGTAAGGGAAAACGTAGTGCCCCTTGCACCTGAGAGCCGCAGCCATCACTGCCAAACATTTTGTAAAGACTCACGGAGCGGAGGAGAGGCCAAATGGAAGAACTTGGAATTGGTAGTGCTCCCCTTGGAAGTGGAACCTCAAAAACTTCCGGTGGGGAGGGAAGACCCCGATATGCATATATGTATATATGCATCTTGCATGTCTAGGGAGCAGAGCTAGTCTCCTTGGTGCAGCAGGGGAAGTAGCCCTGGAAGGGTCACCATCCTGAACCTTCTGTACTCTATAAAGAGATTGAGAGAGCTGAGGTCCAGAATGGGACAAAGATCCTGCGTCTTTTTTGGGACCAGGAAGAAGTGGGAATAAAACCCCTTTCCCCGCTGATGCAAGGGGACCCGCTCTATTGCCTTTTTTTGCAAGAGGGTCGGAATTTCTCCTATCAGTGGGATGCAAGAAGGAGGATATCGGGAGTACTTCAGTGGAGTATTTGGAGGGAACTCCATGAACTCTAGCGTGTGCCCTCTCCTGATAATGTTCAGGACCCACTGGCCACAGTTATCGACCTCCACCCTTCGAGATGAAGGGAGAAGCGGCCCCCTACCGTCTCCCCAGAGTCTTCCTTTGGAACGGGGTTGGGGGGGGCGGAAGGGAGTCATTGGGCTGAGCTGGGTGTAGACAGAGACTCCTGGGAGGACTTGGGCCAACGGTTAGGAGCGCCTCCAGGTTGCTGGTTACTGGCTCTCCCATGAAAGCCGCCTCTCTGACCCTGATGATTACCATGGACTTGTCCACCTTGACCACCTGAGGGCTTGCGAAATGGCCGTTTCCGTTGCTGGTTGCCGCGGTACATTTGGTGGACCGACCAGATGGACTGGCCCGACTCCTGGAGACGAGAAATCAAAGCTTCGGTCTCTTGCCCAAACAACATGGTATCCTGGAATGGCAAATCCCTGATACCGGACTGCAGATCCTGGTGAAAACCCGAAACTCTTAACCAGGTGTGGCACCGAAAAGCATAGCCCTGAAGCGGCTGCCCTGGCTGCTGTATCTGCAGTGTTGTACGAGGCTCCCGGGCCATGAGAACCTATGTTGGAGCCCAATTTAACAATGTCCAGAAGTTCTGTCTTCTGCTTGGAATCTGGCATGGCTCTCAGTAGCTCTTGTCCCCTCTCCCACAATGCAGTCTGGTACTGGACCATATGAGTCAGGGAGTTAAGAGACCGGATGGAGCACGTGGAGGCAGAGTAAACTTTCTTGCCCACCTGGTCTAAATACCGAGACTCCGGATCGGGAGGCTGTGAGCTAAGGTGCTTCAGCTGCCTGGACTTGTCACGGGCAGCTGTGATGACCGAAGAGTCCTCCTGAGGGTTCTCTGTTAAAAAGGCTTCTGCCCTAGGGGCCTTATACAACCTGTCCGATTTTTTGGGAACAGCCGGGATGGAAGCCAGACGCTTCCAGGTAGTCCAAGTCAGGTCCTGGAAAGTGTACACTAAAGGAGGGACCACCAATGATTTTGGCTCCTTTTGCCTCAGGTATCTGGCCAACCTTCAGCATTCTAGATCCAAGTCCTCCATTTCCCACTCATTGGAGGCCTGGATATGCCTCATGATGTCCATAAAGGTCGGATTGTCTGGAGGCGAGCGAGGCTGGTCCTTCTCTCCCGGGGACCGCTCTAAGTTGAGAGAGGAAGAAGATGTCGTCGAAGAAGAGGGAGATCGACTACTAGGTCTGGAATAGTCAGATCTCTCCTTATGACCAGACTCCCTCTGTCGTCCGTAGCTGGGGGACTGACGTCGGTCCGAAGACCGACGATGGAGCAATGGCCGACATCTGTCAGAGGACCAACGTCAGGAGCGCTCTCGTCCAGGAGATCAAGAAGGGCTGTGAGTGTGAGACCTAGACTGGTGATGGTCTCCAGAGTCTTTGGAGCGTCGGCAATGGTCTTTGGACCAGGCGTGGGAATGAGCCCTAGATGGAGGTGTAGGCGGCCGCTCTGGGGACCGCTGTGGTTTGCCAACCGGATCTGGTACCGGTGTCTGGGCTGGTGATGGGGGGGCGTCCGCTTCTGGACCTGTCCCCACAAAAAGGAGAACAACTTCTGCAGCTTGTCCTTCGAGAAAACCTCAGCAGCGCGGCCCGGAAAGGGAGTATTCGGGACGTCGGCCCGTGAAGGAGAGCCCACTTGGGAGCACAGGGGGGAGGAGGACTTGGAAGACAAGGACATCGGCTCTTCCGTGACCGCGCCCTTCTCCCCTTTAACTGGCGTCGGTGGTGGGACAGACGGGGTGCCGCCAGGGGGCGCCGAAGCTTTTATCTCCAAAGGGCTTGGCGGTAACCCTTCAGCGGGTTACCTTAGGTGTTGGCCGGCTTCTCCCCGATGGGCCGTCCCTTGGCCTTGAAGATTCCCCAGGTGCTTGCCTGAGCCTGGAAACACGGCCTTCTTGGGAGAGGGCCGCGAGAGGGAACGGGACCATGACTGACTTCGGTCTTTCCCGTGGTGCTTGGTCTTCTCCTTGCACTTCCCCTCCGAGGAGTGCAGATCCAGCTTCTTTTCCAAAAGGAACGCCTTCAGGGCCTTGAGACGTCTGATACGGGTCTGGCTGGTGAACGCCTGGCAGGCTGAGCTGGCCTTGGTGTCGTGATCCGGCACGAGGTAAAAGACGCAGCGCTTGTGCCTGCCCTTAGCAGGGATCTGCATCCCAGAGTTGCACTTGTTCTGGTGTGGCTCTGGAGAGACCAACGACGGCAAAGACATCCCTCAAGAACTTAAGAAAAAATGTGGAAAACGGTACAAAAACAGGTTGAAAAAATAGCTACTTCGCTGTTTCTGGCAAGCTGAAACGAAGACTTCTTGTCACGTGCGTGTGACGCGGCGCGAAAGAACTGAAGTGGAGCTGGGTCCGCCCCCTTTTGTACCAGGGCTGACGTGGCGGTCCCTGTTGTATACTGCTGGCTGAAAAGTTTTCCGGAGGGTCCTAGTATCTGTGGCATAGTCCTAATTGTTATAGCCTGCTGCAAGAGCTCCCACTCGAAGTAAGATCTGTAGTTCTTGGAGTGGTATATGGTGCACATCCACACTCAGGCAGTCTTCCTTTCCCTTTAAAAACAGCCGGAACGACTTCAAGCTAAGTTCCCCCCCTCCAACTGGGTGGTATACTCCTCAGCAACACCTTGTGACATCAGCTCCTGGAAGCAGGGATCCATGTGACACTTGCCAGGGGAGGTCAAGTGGGTTGTTTGGATGTGCACCATATACCACTTCTAGAAGTATGATTACAGGCGAGTAACCCTCATTTCTAGGGGCATGGATATGGTGCACTATCCACACTCAGGCAGACTCCTAATAGTTCTCCAGGAGGAGTGGGGGTAAGGTGCACACCCCTTACTTGGCAAATGGGGACTGGAGAACCGAGGTCCCAAAAATCAGCATCCTAGCATGACTCAAGGTCGATGTGGTTGTGGGAAATGAAGGTGTCTGCTGACTTCCAGGTAGCAACGCTTTAGAGTTCCTTGATAGGTTTGTCCCTGGAAGCAGCCACAGAGGCAGCAGTATGTTTGGTGGAAAGATCGCCAAGCCCTACAAGGAAGCTCCTTACCAGCTAACCTACAGCAGAGGTCGATGCAGCTGACAATCCACCTGCCAATCATCCGCTTTGCTGCCAGTCAGGCAGGTGTGGCTCTGGCATACGTTACAAACAGCTGGAGAACCTCTCCCCAACTCTAGTCGTGCGCTCCACGTAGTAAGCGAGCGCTCGCTGCAAGTCCAAAGTGTGGAGGCTGTGCTCAGTCTCCAAAGTGGGTTTTGTGAAGTACACTGGGAGGTTAATCATCTTATTAAGGTGAAACTCCGACACAACCTTTGGGAGGAACTTTGGGTGGGGACAGAGGACAACCTTGTCCTTGTGGAACACCAAGTATGGAGACTCCACCGAGAGCACCTGGAGCTCATTGATCGTTCTGGGGGAGGTGTCAGTCACCCAGAAGGTGGTCTTCCACGACAGATATGACACGTCACAGCACTGAATTGGTTTGAATGGCTTGCCTATGAGTACTGCCAGTACCAGCAACAAGTCCCAAAGTGGTGGTGGGTCACACACCGGCGAGGACAAGTTGTCCAGGCCCTTAAAGAAGAGCCCAACCACCTTCCCCTGCGTTGTTGGCATACCATCCCACGCCTGGTATGCAGAGATGGCTGTCAAGTGCACCTTGAGGGTCGCTGAACTCACGCCTGACAGAGGGACCAAAGGTAGTCCAGAATGCTAGTTAAAGAGCATGCCAGGGGGTCCAGCTCCCTGCCCTGGCACCAAATGGAAAACTTTTTCCATTTGAAGGTGTAGCATTGGCAGGGTCGATTCTCTCCAGATTTCCATGACACAGAAAACTTCTTCGGAGACCCAAGGACTGGAACTACAGCCACTCAGGAACCAGGCCACTAGGTACAGGGGCTAAAGGTACGGATGCAGAACATTCCCCCATGACAGAAGAGCAGATCCCCGCAAAGAAGATGTTGATACAGAGGTATGCTGCTGAAGCTGAAGAGACCCAGCTACCAAAACTGCCGCAGCCAGTCCAGGGCTACCAGGATCATCCATGTCTTGTCCCTATGCACCCTGACCAGCATGTGGTGGATGAGTGGAAAGGGAGGGAAGGCATAAAGGAAGACGAGATCCAGTACCTTGCAAAGGCATCCCATACTGTGAGGGCAGGCACAAAATAGCCTCAGCTTGGCTTTCTCCCAGGAGACGAACAGGTTGCCAGGGGGAGTACCCCACTGGGAGAAAGAACAGTTACGTAAGAACTTACTTTTTTTTTTTTTTATACTTTTTCTTTATCCTCCTTCCTACCTCCGGAGCCCCCTCCTTCCGTCCGCTCATGTCTCCCTTGCCTACCTTTTAGGGATCTGCCCCTAGAGTGCCCATCCTCCTCTCCTTGCACAGTGGGGTATGTCCTGTAGGTTGTCCGGGTGGACTTAGGGCGGCCTTCATCTAGGGCTGCCGGAGGGGATTTTCCGTTTCTTTTTTCTCCCCTTACGTCCCCTACCCGCTGGGACGTCAGATGCTTGGGACGTACATCCCGAGTGATGGCGTGCTGTGCGCCAGGGCACCTCATGCGTCGGCGACGCCCCCTCCCTACTCAGTTAGACGGAGCCGCCTCCATCCCCTCTATTGTTGGTGCTTCCACCGCCACGAGGGTGATGTAGAAACGCGGAAGCGTTCTTGGTTCCCACCCTGAGGGGACAGCACCCGTTGGGGCGCTTCGATCCTCCCTCCCCCACGACCCGGCCACCCGAGTCCGTTTCAGAACCTGGGTCACCGGGCAGCAGTGCGAGGTGTGGCGTCTAGCGCCTCAGCGCCACCGGGCCGGCCCAAGAACTTACTTTAACAGTAGATCTTCGAGGGGATCTCAGTCATCAGGTTACACCATAGGAACGTCACCGTCGGTAAATGGGGACTCCACATGGAAGATTTTCAGCAGCTCGGCCCACCCACGCCATCCACATCAGCCGATGTTGCCAACTCTTTAAAAGCAAAGGCGGGACTGGACCCCTCCTCAGTTCTTTCCCTCCGGAGACGAAGGGAGTAAGGCTGACGCTCTGGAGACCCGAGGAGAGCTAGGAAACCGGCTCTCAGAGAAATGATGGAAACAGCAGACAGCCAGGTCCTGAATAGGAGTCCCAAAAAGGGGATGGTGGGAGGGAATACACCTGATGAGCGAGATCCCCTCGAAGATCTACTGTTACGATAAGTTCTTACGTAACTGTTCTATCTTCTTCGGGGGTAGCTCAGTCATCAGATTACACCACAGAAATGAGTCCCAAGCAGTGACAACAGTAGATGGACAATCTGGGAGGCTGGATCTCCATAAACTTAAGACAGAAGAGGTGGAACAACCTACCCAGTCAAGGAGCTTCTTAAACTTAAGACAGAAGACCTTGAAAACTGAACCGGTCAAGGAACTCCATAAACTTGAGACAGAAGTCCTTGCAGAACAGTCCTGCCAAATCCTGCATCGGCTCTAGAAGCGATGTCTGGACTGTAATGTTTGGTGAAGGTGCAGACTGTACTCCAGGTGGCAGCAGTGCAAATGTCAGCAGCTGAGATCCCTTTGAAACAAGCCACAGAGGCAGCCATGCCTCTGGTGCAGTGAGCTTTGACAGCACCCGGCAATACTTTACTATACTTAGAAACTTAGGATTTGTACGCAAAGACACCCTGTCTTTGTAAAAAAAAAAAAAAAGGCTCCCCGGACCAGAGGGCCTGAAGCTCTGAAACTCTTTGATTTGAGCAGAAGTAATTGCAACTAAAATGGGTGCTTCCTAAGAGAGAAAGCGCAAGTCGCGATTGACTCAAAAAGAGACAGGGTCAACTTTTCCAAAATAAAATTCAAGTCCCAAGCTGGGACAAGAGAATGGCTTTGGAGTTTCAGATGTAGGATGCCCCAGAGGAAGGTATGGGAGACATCAAGTTGAGCAATAGTGTGGTCACCTAAGGGCTCGTGGAAGGCAGAAATAACCGAGAGCTGGACCTTGAGGGAGGAATACTGGAGGCCTTAGTTAGACAAAGAGAACAGGTAAGTCCAGGACATGCTTCACCGCGCAGGTGAAGGGGTCAAGGGAATGCCTGGCAGCTCAGATGGCAAACCATTTCCACTACATGGCATAAGTGGCACGAGTGGAGGACTTGTGAGTGGCCACTAGGACGTCTGCCACCCTGCTGAAAGATGCCAAACCTGGTGATGGCTACATCCTCAGGAGCCACGTATGCAAATGAAGGGACCACAGAGTGGCATGGACCAGGGTCCCCCGATCCTGGGTCAGCAGATTCCTGCAAAGGGGAAGAGGGACCGGAGGTTCCCCTGCCAGCTGCTGAAGCAGAGGAAACCATATCTGTCAAGGCCAGGGTCGAGCTACCAGGATCATGCTGGCCCCTTCCATCTGCAGTTGGATCAGCACCCTCTGTATTAGTGGGAACAGAGGGAACGCGCACAGAAATCTCCCACTCCAAGAGGGGGACAACGCATCTTGCCAGAAAACTCCAGGCCCTGGATTTAGCGAGCAGAAATTGGGGAACTTTGCATTGTGTGGGGATGCAAATAGGTCCAACTTTGGACGACCCCATCTGTCAAACAGAACTTCTGCTACAGATGAGAGAAGCTCCCATTTGTGCATGTTGAACTGAATCCCACTGAGACTGTCCGCCAGGGTGTTTAGAACACCTGGCGTGTGAATGGCAGATAGTGTCAGACTGTGGTCCAGTGTCCAACACCACACTCTCATGGCCTCCCTACAAAGGGGGTATGAGTGGGTCCCGCCCTGCTTGTTGATATAGAAGACAACACTCAGATTGTCTTACTGCACCAACAGCTGGCCTGGGGCCAGATGATCCTGGAAAGCCTACAGGGCATGGAGCACGGCTCTCATCTCAAGACACTGATATGAAGGGCAGCTTCCCACTGGGACCAGGATCCCCGAGTTTGGAAGAGACTCAGGTGGGCTCCTCAGCCCACAGCCAAGGCATGCATGGTTAGGATGTGACACGGGGAGGAAAGCAGCATAGGGACCCCTTGAAGGAGGTTTGAGTGGACCATCCACCACTGAAGCACCCTGCATACTGGGGAGGAGATCAGGACTAGTTGGTCCAACCCATTCGTCTGCTGGTCCCACTGCACCCTGAGGGTTGACTGCAGAGTGCGCATGTGGAGCCTGGCTAGTGGAACCACAGGAATGGCTGCAGCCATGAGTCCAAGGAGCCATAAATACAGCCTGGCAGGGATGTACCGACTCTGGGCAACCTCCTGCCTTTGGAATATGAGGCATTCTGCCCTGCTCTGGGGTAGGAAGACTCTCCCCTGACCAGAGTCCAGGACCGCCTCAATGTACTGTAGTCATTGGGAAGGAACTAGCACAGATTTGGGCAGATTGACTGTTCTACCCAGAGCCTGAAAAAGCTTAAGGGTATGCTCCAGAGTGGACAACAGCTGCTCCCTGGATGGGACCTTGAGAAACCAGTAGTCCATGTATGGAAAGACATACAGTCTCTCTTCTGAAGGCTGCTGCGACCACTGTTAAGCACCTGGTAAAGACACGTGGTGCAGAAGATAAACCAAATTGCAATACCTTGAACTGGTAATGTTCTCCCTGAAAGGCAAAGCGGAGAAACCTCCTATGAGGAGGGAAGACTGATGTGCAGGTAGACATCCTGCATGTCCAGTGAGCAGAGCCAGTCACCGGACTTGAGGAGGGAGGAACAGGCCTGGTAAGGTTACCATTTGGAACTTTTTGTACCGGACATGAAGATTGAGGTCTTTCAGATCCAAGATTGGCCTCAGACCTATGGTCTTTTTGGGAACCAGGAAGAATCTTGAATAGAACCCATGGTTTTCTGCTCTTTGGTACCAGTTCTATCACCTGCTTGCTTAAGACAGACTGCACCTCCTCCTGAGAACAGACAGATGAGCTGGGGGGGGGGGTAATTTGAGGGAGGTGGGGGTTATCTTGAAGCCGCTGGATGAGCTACAGTGTATGATCGCACTCTATGAACTGCAGGATCTATTATTATCATTGACTTTTTGTTGAGCCGATAAGCCCACAGGGCCTAGAAGTCCCTTTTTCAGGGGTGACCGGGGGGATACAGATGGTAAGCAACTGAAATTGAACCAGATCTGATGTTACGGTTCTCCACTGATTCAAATGAAGGGAGAATTGACCTCCAACTGCCACCTCCTGGGCCTGGACTAGAGGAGGGGTGTTTGGCAAGGAGTCAAGCTGAGGCGGGGCCAGCGGAGGAGGCTGAACCCTCAGTTTTGGGATGCTTGGCTAACGCTCCAGTATGGGAGGAGGCAGGCAAGGAGGGCTGGGCTCTGCGTTTGCCCTGAGGATGGGATCCAGAGCCTGGTCTGTTAACTTGCTTACGAAAAGTATGGCGCTCCCTACCACGCTGTTGAGTACGGTAGAGGGAATGGATGGACTTAATGGCCGTACCTGAGGCCTGCAGATCGTTAATGATGTCCTGGACATCCAGACCAAAGAGTTTAGTGCCACTAAAAGGGGCATTCAGCACCTTGTTTTGCACATCAGCTGCAAATCTAGAAACCCTGAGCCATGAATGCCCACAGAGGCAGATGCCAGTGGCCGCCACCCTGGCAACAGTATCACACAAATCGTAAATGGCTCTTAGAAGATGCCTCCCAACATCCTCTGCGGTTTGGAAGCATTGGAGCAATTCCTGTTTCTGGGTACCATCAAGAAGGGTTTGGGCAGCAGTCTTGCCTTTTCTGGCATTAGTGTTCTGGAATTTCACCATGTGAGACAGGTAATTTGCTATCCTCAGGCCAAGAGAAGAGAAAGCATATGCCCTTTTGACCCAAAGAGCTATCCTGCGGGATTCTTTGTCTAGGGCAAGGAACTAAAGCACTTGGGCACCTTAGACCTGTCATGTGTCGCTTTGATGACCACCTAGTCAGTTTCAGCCTGGGCAGCCAAGTAAGGAGTGCCCTGAGGTGCACTGTAGAACTTAATCAGCTCTACGGGGCACAGCTGGCACCATATCTGGTCTGCGTCAGGCTGCCGTGGTAGCATTCCTGAGGGATGGAAGCATGGGAGGAATAATCTTTGGGGGAGATTCAGGGATCTCCAGGTAATTCGCCAGGCCCTTCCTAGTGGCATCCTCCTCCTCTGTTTGAAACCCCATAGTGGAAGACAGTTGCTTCATAATGTTGAAGAATGAAGCATCCTCAGGTGGAGACCTGGGAGTGTGTCAGACAGCTTCTTCACTGACCGAGGAGGCAGTGGACTTATCTGAAGTGTAATACTGCTCTTCCTTGCCTTCCTCCTCTACCTCATTTGGAAGTACGAGGTCAGGGTGGTATTCCTCCTCAACGCAGACCTCTTCATCTGGGTCTGGCAATGGATGCGACGATGACGGCCCTCGAGCTGGCTCTTGGGGCCGGCGAACAGGAGTCGATGAAGAAGGCGCTGGCGATGAAGGCCTGTTAAAGGCAGCATACTGCTAGATAATAACTTTAGTGAAGCGGACTAGAACTTCAATCAAGTCCATGGTTGCCGAAGGAGGGGTCGATGGTATTGATGTCACCGGGCATGACTGCATGCCCGAAGAGCCTGTAGCCTTCGACGGGGAAGGGTCAGGTCTCGAAGAGGCGACGGAGGCGGGGCCAACAACCCGACAGGCGATGGACGAGCGCCACGAGTCTTGGGCCGGAAAAGTTGTTGGTATGGGTCTGGAGTGAACCAGGATCTGGACAGCAGGTCTCTTCCTGAGAGCAGCCGCCGACGTGGAAGAGCCCCCCGAAGAAGGAGAGGCCGATAGGGAATGGGATGGCCGCCAGGGGGGAGTGGTCATGATCCCGGTTTTTTTTAAGACGCTTCCCTGAGGATCTGTCTTTGGCCTGGGGCGTCTTGAAGTTCTTGGACCCAGATGGCAACAGGTTGGCCAACTCCCCCCGAGGACCCCAGCTCGGAGCTGGCTACCTGCTGTTCCGTGAAGGTAAAGAGAGCCTTTCTGCATTGCCCAAGGGTGGTTTGGTTAAACTGTTGGCAGAGCTCATAGTCCGAGGCGTCATGATCAGGCCCAAGACAGCAAACACATACCACTAGAGTGCTCGTTGTTGAAGGCAATCTTCTTTCTGCAGCGGCAGTGACGGAAGAGAGAAGCTGAAGGTTTAACTCTCAACATAAAAGGAAAAAAAGAGATTTGTGAGGGTTCTGTAGAAAAAAGGCACGAACATTGTGGTGGCTCTTCTTCGGAGACTGTTCTTGCAAGTCGTCGATGGGAAAGAACTGAGGAGGGCGTGGGCCTGTCTGTGCCTTTCTAGAGTTGGTGACGTCGGCTGACGTTGTTGACAGTGTGGTTGGGCCCAGCTGTACTGCAGAAAATCTTCCATGTGGATTCCCCATTCACTGATGGTGAGGTTCCTACGGGGATGACTGAGATACCAACGATGAAGATGAGGTAGTTCACCACCTCCTGATGCAGGGGCCACTTGTGAGACACCTTGCCCATCTGGCTGAGGGCATCCGCTAGCTGGCTGAAGTCTTCCTCCACATGAACTGCCAGATCATCTGCATCCAAGCTGTGTAAGAGGGTCCAGATGAGAACAGCCTCTCAGCAAACCAGTGGGACTGCATTCTGTTCTGTCTGTCCAGGTAGTACATGGTCATGGTACTGTGTGTGGATCTGCACAACCTGACACTGGACAAAAAGAGTGAATTCCGTCAGAGCAAGGTGCACTACATGGAACTCCAGCAGGTTAATGTGCTAACGAGACTCCCTGGAATTTGAGAGCCTGAGGACCCTGTGGGCTCCCAGGTACGCTCCCCACCCACCAGAAAGGCATCAGTTGTCAAGGTGACCGTCAGCTCTGGCAGGATAAACAGGACTCCTTCCACGAAATGTTCCAGGATGAGCAATCACTGGATGCCATCCTATATTGGTTGAGTCACTACTGAGTCACTTCAACTCTCTGCTCCAGGTGACCCCGGAGGGGAGACCACTCGTGAGTCAGCTTCCACTGTAGGTGGCACATCCGCCAGCGGGCCCACTTGACCACGCTAGTGGCACAAAGCCAGGTACTCCAGCAGCTGATGGAACTCCTGGGCAGGGCACAAGCACCCAACCTGAAATGATCAGGCAAAGGAGGTAAGATAAGATGCCAGGTCCGCAGGGAGTCTGGCCTTGGCCCCGAGGGAGTCCAACTGTGCCCTGATGAAGTCACTCACCTGCGAGGGGTTAAGTTCGGACTTGGCCAAGTTGACCAGAAGATCAAGTCCTGGCAGGTCTTGAGGGCTTGGTCACGGGACCACTCCTCCACCTCTCTAGATGGCCCAGCTATCAGCCAGTCACCCAGGTATGGATAAAAAAGGACTCTCTGGTGCCGCAGGAATGCTGCCATCACTGCTATGCAATTGGTGAAAACCCTGGTAGCTGATGAGAGACCGAAAGACATGACCCAGAATTCATGAAGAACCCCCTCCACGTGGACCTGAAGGCACCGCCAGTGGGATGGATGGATGGACTAGAACGTGGAACAAGGCATCCTGGGGGTCCAGAAAATACAGGTTACTCACCTGTAACAGGAGTTCTAGGAATGGTATATGTTGTTCATCCACACTATCTGGCAGGTTCCTTGCCGTTTTAAATCTTGCCGGAAAGTCTTCAAGCTGGCTCCTCCCACCCACCCGGGTGGTAAACTCTTGGCTCCGCCCCCATGACGCCAGATCTAGCCTCGCTGGAAGCCAGGTTGTGCGCAGGCCGGGAGGTTATGGTAATGGATGAACAACATATACCATTCCTAGAACTCCTGTTACAGGTGAGTAACCTGTATTTCTGGGGACATGGATATGTTGTTCATCCACACTATCTGGCAGACTCCTAGCAGTTCTCCAGGAGGAGGGAGGCAAGGTGCACACCCCCTATTTAGGGAATAAAGACTGGAGAACCGAGGCCCCAAAACCAGCATCCCGGCGTGACTCAAGGTCGATGTGGTAATGGGTGATGAAGGTATGTGCTGACTTCCAGATAGCAGCCCTGTAGATTTCCTGGATAGGGATGTCCCTGGAAGCAACTAACGATGCAGCGGTATAGCGGGTAGAATGAGCTCTTATCCCTCTGGGAGGCTCCATGCCCGCCAACCTATAGCAGAGATCTATGCAGGAGGTGACCCACCTGCCTATCGTCCACTTGGCTGCAGGTCTGCCAGGTGCGGTTTCATCATAGGTGACAAACAGCTGGCGAACCTCTCCCCGAACTTCAGCCGTCCACTCCTTGTAATAAGTGAGTGCTCTTCTAGGGTCCAAAGTATGGAGCCTATATTCGGCCTCCGAGGTGTGATTGGGCTAGAACACCGGCAGAGTCAACACCTGGTTAAGGTGAAACTCAGACACCACCTTCGGAAGGAATTTCGGGTGGGGGCGCAGGACAACCTTGTCCCTGTGGAAGACCAGATAAGGAGACTATGGAAAGCGCCTGGAGCTCTCCCATCCTTCTGGCTGACGTGATAGCCACCAAGAAGGCGGTCTTCCATGACAGGTGAGAGATGTCACACCTGTGCATTGGTTCGAATGGCCTGCCCATGAGCTTAGCCAATACCAGCAGTAGATCCCATGGAGGTGGAGGTTCTCGCACCAGAGGGGATATGTGATCAAGGCCTTTGAAAACGCGCCCGAACACCTTCTCCTGCGGCACCGACTGCTTCCCGGTCCACGCCCGCTAAGCAGAAATGGCTGCCAGGTGCAACTTAAGGATCGTCGACCAAAGCCCTAGCTGAGAAAGGGACCACAGGTAGTCCAGAATGCTTGCCAAGGAACAGAAGGAAGGGTCCAGGCCCTTGCCCTGACACCAAATGGAGAATCTCTTCCATTTGAAGGCGTAGCATTTTCTGGTCGACTCCTTACAGAACGCCTCAACGACATCGAGGACCTCGTCGGAAAGACCCAAGGCCTGGAACTCTAGCCGCTCAGGAACCAAGCCATCAGGTGCAGGGATTGAAGGTCCGGATGGAATACCTTCCCCTGATTAACTGAGATCAGGTCCGGGCGGGCTGGAAGCCGCCTCGGGAGCCTGGAGCTGAGATTGAGTAGATCTGGATACCAGAACTGACGGGGCCAGTCTGGGACTACCAGAATCACCTGCGCCTTGTCCCTCCTCGCCTTGAGAAGCACCCTGTGGATCAAGGGAAATGGGGGAAAGGCGTAGAAGAGGCCTGGGGTCCACGGTCTCGAGAAGGCATACCCCTGCAGTCTCAGCTTCGCATTCTCCCTGGAGGAAAACAGGTCCGCCTGAGGCGTGCCCCAGTGGGAGAAGAGATCTTGTACTACCTCCAGCAGGTGAGATCACTCGTGAGACGCAGCCCCTATCCGGCTTAGGGCATCGGCCAGGGTCTTGGAGGCTCCTGCCACGTGAATGGTGAGGAGATCCACCTCCAGGCTGTGCACGAGAGGCCAAATGCGGAGAGCTTCTCTGCACAGAGGCATGGAGCGCATCCTGACCTGGCGGTTTAGGTACTACATGGTTGTGGTATTGTCCGTCTGGACCTGAGCCACTTGACCCCGTAGAAATGGAGCGAAGGCGGTGAGGGCTAGACGAACCGCTCAAAGCTCCAGCAGGTTGATGTGGCATCGGGACTCCCGAGGGGACAGAGGCCGGCACCTGTGCTCCCCAGTTGGGCACCCCAACCCATCAGAGAGGCATCGGTCGACAGAGAGACCGCTGGCAGGGACAAACGGGATGCCTCCTGCAGATGTGCCAGAACGGTCCACCACTGGAGAGCGTTCCACATCCCCTGGGTCATTGTCACTAGCTGATCCAATGGATCGGAGCGCTGTGACCACTGGCTGACCATTCCCCATTGAAGGGGATGCATGTACCAGCGGGCCCAACTGACCACGCTGGTGCAGGCCATCACGAGGCCCAGGAAGTCCTGGGCAAGACGTGATTGCCCAACCTGAAATGATTGGGCAAAGTAGGAAAGAACCTCGGCCCTGTCCACCGGGAGCCATGCTGTGGCTCGAACAGAGTCGAGCTCTGCCCCAATGAAATATATCACCTGCTTTGGCACGAGTTCCGACTTGACCTCATTGATGAGGAGGCCAATCTGAGAGCAAACCTGGAGGGCCAGATCTCTGGACCGCTCCACCTCCGCTCTGGAGGGGGCTGTAATCAGCCTGTCGTCCAGGCAGGGGTACACCCGGACCCTTCAGCGCTGCATGAATGCTGTCACCACTCCCATGCATTTGGTGAAGACCCTAGGAGCTAGGGAGAGGCCGAAGGGCATGGCCCGGAACTCGTAAAGGGATCCCTCCACTCTGAAGTGGAGGAATCTCTGATGAGATGGATGGATTGGGATGTGAAAGAATGCGTCCTGGAGGTCCAGGGAACAGAACCACACGCCTCGTTCCAAGGATGGGATTATCTGAGCCAGAGTGACCATCCTGAAGGTCAGAGACCTTAGGAACCTGTTCAGGTCGTGCAGGTCGAGAATGGGGCGCCAGCCCCCCGTCCATTATGGGACCAGGAAATACCTGGACACAAACCCCGGGTCTGGAGGAGGATTCGCCACCTTCTTGATCACCTCTTTCTCGAGGAGCAGGGCAATATCGGCTCGGCGGGCCGAGAGCGAGGCTGCGGACCCGGTGGCCCCCCGAGGGGAGATGGCTCGAAAGGGTGGAGCCTGCTCGAACTCCAGAGGCAGGCCCTTTCCTACCACCTCCAACACCCAGTGGTCTGTGGTGATAGCGGACCAGGTAGAAAGGAATTGGTGGAGCTGTCCCCCCACGGGGGGGAACCCAGGGGGGAGTGACGAGGCTGGGGGTGACACCCATCAACCCATCACTGGGCAGGCTTGGAGGAGGGACCGGCCGAGGGACCTCCTGGGCCTTTACCTCCCTGCTTTCTGTTGGAGGAAGCCGCGGGCTTGGGATGCCGAGCGTGAGCCTGCTAGCCCTGGTGCTGGTGGGCCGGACGTGCTGCAGGCGCAGAAGGACGAAAGGGCTTGTGCTGCTGCTGTCGGCGGTCTTTGTCCTTCTGGGAGGAGGTGACAGAGTCCAGAGTGGCACTGGACTTTTCGATCCGCTGGAGGTGACCTTCCACTCCAGGGCCGAAGAGGTCGGTCCCCAAGAAGGGGACGTCTGCCAACTTTGTGCTGGGTATCCACCGTGAAAGTGGATATCCTCAGCCATGCTCTGTGGCGCACGGCCACCGCGGCCGCAACCAATCTGGCACAGGAGTCCCCTATGTCCAGAGCTGTTTGGAGCTGTTGCCGCCACCACCCTACTCTGGTCCCGAACCTGCCGGACCGTGGTCTGCAGGTCGGCTGGGAGATGAGGGATCACCTCATCCAGGAAGCCCATGAGGGCGTGGTAGAAGTGTGCCATCAGCACGGCCGAGCTGGCCTGGCGGAGGCCAAGGGAGGACGCAGCGTACACCTTGCGCCCGGTGTAGTCCAGCATTCTGGACTCCTTGTCAGGGGGCTTGTCCACGTCCCTAGTGTTCCCGGAACGCTGGAAAATGCTGTTGGTGACTAACCCCTCGGCAGAGGGGTGCTCCAAAAATCCGGGAAAAGAGATGGTAGGGACCGCATACTTCCTGGCCATCCTGGCCGAGGGTGCAGGACAGAAAGCAGGCCGCTGCCAAAGCTCCAAGGCTGGGCCGACAATGGCCTCAGCCACCGGAAAGGCCTCCGTGGGTGAATCCCCTCGGTCCAGTATCTCCGTCATGGGATACATGGCCTGTTTGGATATGGGCTCGAGCAGCATCCCGGTGGACTCCGAGATGAGCTGAAGCAGACCCATAAAAGATGATGGGCTTGCGTCCAGTGACTGGCCCCGGAGGACTCCAGGTTAACCGGCCTGGAGAACAGGGAGGAGTCATCGTCGGACTCTGAGGAGTCTGCGAAGAGCTGCCTAGAGCCTGAGCCACCCTCCACCTGCCGAGGACGGTCGGGAGTGAGGGCGAACCACAACCTGTGGGGCAGGCCTTGACTCAACCGAGAGTCCTTGGTCGGCGCCCCCGATTTCGGTTGTGGAGGCGGAGGTTCCACCACAATCGGTGGGGCAGCAGGTTTCCGCCGAACAACCGGCCCAGGCTTGGGCATCTCGACTGCAGCGAGAGGCTGTTTTGGCCGTTCGGGTGACAGCCACTTGATGGCCAGGGAAGGCGTCGGTGTCGACTTGTTCCCGGACAAAGAAAAAATTACTCACCTTAGTAATGTTGTTTCTTCTAATGGAGTCTTGCTATATTATGACATATGCAATGAGTCCCAACCTTCGAACTGTTCCGGAGGTGAAAGAGTTAACTTTCCATGCCAGGCATGGAACGCTGAGCTCGAGCTTGGTTGAAAACTCTAGTCTATTGTTCTTCAAACTCAAACTGTCAGATCTTTACGAGCTAAACTCACTAAGGTCCTGTGTGGAAGCTGTAAACCTACACTAGCCAACTGGCTACTAAATATAAGAACACATTTTTTGGTCCCAAAACAAAGACTCAAGTCAGGAGACCCAAAAAATGAAAACACAACACCCAGTCACCCCAAAAAGGAGGGTGAAAAACAAGTTGGGCATCTACTATGTTAACACTGCACTGCCCACCCACATCCCAAAAACAGAGGTTCTGAGAGGGGCAGGCAGGGGAGTATATAGCAAGACTCCATTAGAAGAAACAACATTACTAAGGTGAGTAATTTTTCTTCAAAGAACATGAAGTCTTGCTATATTATGACATATGCAGACTACAGCAGTACCTCCATGGAGGAGGACAGAACCTACTTAGGAAATAGGCTCTGAAGCACAGCTGTGTTAAACCGAGCATCACTCCTAGCCTGGGTGTCCAGAGAGTAATGCTTGGTAAAAGTGTGAACTGTTTTCCAGGTAGCTGCTTGACAAATCTCTAGAATGGGGATGTCCTGGCAGCAGCCAGGGAAGCAGCTGTACCTCTGGTAGAGTGAGCCCTCAGGCCTGAGGGAGGAACCTCACCCAGCCTTTCATAACAGAATTGGATACAAGAGACAATCCACCTGGCAATGGATCTTTTAGTGGCAGGTTTCCTTCACCAACCTTACCATAAGTGAGGAACAGTTGGAGGAGTCAAACCTGTGACCCTTGGTACAATGTAGTAACTAAGGGCTCTTCACATCTAAGCTGTGCAGCCTCTTCTCGCCAGAGGAGGAATGGTCAGCGAAGTACACTGGAAGAGAAATAGATTGATTAAGGTGGAAATCTGAAACCACCTTAGGCAAGAACTTCCTGTTAGTCCTGAGGACCACCTTATCTCTATGAAAGGAGATAAAATCAGGCTCCACTGACAAAGCTTGTAATTCACTCATGCGTCTGGCAGAAGCGATGGCTACCAGAAACACAGTCTTCCAAGTCAAATACTTAAGCTCTGCTGAAGACAAGGGCTCAAAGGGAGGTTGCATAAGCTGAGCAATGCAGACATTCAGATCCCAGGCACGGGCAGGGTCCCTGAATGGAGGGTTGGTGTGAAGCAGTCCCTCAAAAAACTTAGAGAATACATGATGAGCTGAAAGAGAAGAGGGTTTACCTGCTGAAATAAAAGCAGACACCGCTGCCAAATGCACCTTTAGGGCAGCTGGTCTGAGCCCAAAGTGTTTAAATGGACCATATAATCCAGGACTGTGGGTAAATCAGCAGATTCTGGGGAAATATCTTCCCAGAGCACTACATGGAAAAACTCCTCTTCCATTTGGAATTGTAGAAGCCTTGGTTGAAGGCTTCCTAGAAGCCTTCATTATATCCATTACACCTTGGGAGAGGTGTAGATCAGCAAACTCTAACTCTTCAAGAGCCAGGCCTTGAGATTGAGAGATCTGAGGTTCGGGTACCAAACCCTTCCCTGAGCACAGGTTAACAGATTGTGATTCCTGGGAAGACCCAGGGGAAGATGGACTGCTAAGGACAGTAGAAGTGGATACCAGGGTTGTCTGGCCCAATCTGGAGTAATCAGAATCACTTTGCAGGATTAAGATCTGATTTTGACTAACACTTTGAACAGGAGAGGGAAGGGGGGAAAAGCATAGAGAAACTTCCCTTCCCAATTGAGAACTAAGGCATCCAGAGGGACTGAGTCCAACACTGGGGGCCTGCAGCAAAAAAGGGGAAGTTGGTGATTGTCTGGGGCTGCAAAAAGATCTATCTGCGGGGTGCCCCATCTGGCAAACATTACCTCCAGGACCAGGGGATCCAGTGACCATTCGTGATGGCCCTGGGAAATCCTGCTGAGAGCATCTGCCAGGACATTGCCCTTGCCTGGGAGGTGAACTGTCAGAAGGGAGGTGTTCAGGAGTAAAGCCAAAGACCACAACTTCATTGCTTCGGTGCACAAGGCCGAGACCGAATGCCTCCTTGCTTGTTGATGTACCACATTGTAGTGGTGTTGTCTGTTCTGACCTGTACAACTTTGTTTCTGAACAGGTTTGGAAAAGCTTGAAGTGCAAAAACTGCTCTGAGCTCCAACAGGTTGATATGGAGCAGAGATTCCTGAGGGGACCACAGTCCCTGGGAGTGAGGGCCTCCATGTGAGCTCCTCACCCCAAGAGGATGCATCTGTAGTAAGGATTAAAGAGTGAGACTGAGTGGCAAAGGAACCCCTTGTCTCAGATTGCTCTGATCCTGCCACCACTGTAGGGCTTTGATCAGGGTTCGAGTCACTGGGATCAACTTGGTTAGAGGGTCCTTTCTTTGAGACCAAAAGGCTCTCAAATGGAACTGGATGTCCCTCATCTGAAATCTTGCTCCTTGCACTACTGTTGTAGAAGCAGCCATGTGCCCCAGGAGCTGTAGAAAATGCCTTGCTGGTCGAGAGACCTGCAGGGTGAATGAGGAGACCAGAGAGACCAGGGTCCTTGCCCTGTCCAAAGGAAGGAAGGCTCTGGCTTCCTCTGTGTTCAGTTCTGCGCCTATGAAGGTGAGGAGCTGGACAGGCTCTAGAACCGACTTTGGAAGATTCAGAAGGAAACCTAGAGAGGTAAGCAGTTGCTGAGTTATCTGAAGATGTAACCTGACTTGGTCTGGAGACTGGCCTACTATGAGCCAGTCGTCCAAATAAGGGAAGATGGCAATTTTTTGCCTTCTTAGGTAGGCAACTGCTACTGCCAGGCATTTTGTGAATACCCTTGGAGCAGAGGTAAGGCCAAAGGGCATTGCTCTGAACTGGTAATGGCCTGAGGGCAGCTCGAACCTGAGGTACTTTCGATGGGAGCTTCTGATGAGAATATGGAAGTAGGTATCCTTGAGGTCCAGGGACGCTAGCCAGTCCCCTGGCCTTAGAGAGGGTAGAATAATTCCCAGAGTCACCATTTTGAATTTTGGTTTTAAAAGGTGCTTGTTTAAGTATCTGAGATCCAGGATGGGCCGCCATTCTCCTGTCTTTTTTGGGTTAGGAAGTACCTGGAGTACAATCCTTTGCCCTGGTGTAGGGGTGGAACCCTTTCCACGGCTCTGAGAGCCAGGAGAGTAGAGACTTCTGCCTCTAGGGCAAGTGCCTCTGATGGATTTGCAGGTGGAAAGGATCTGGTTCTCATCTATGGAAATTTTTTGAAGCTGAGAACCAGTCCCTGGCTTACTACTTCCAGGACCCACTTGTCTGATGTCAGAGACTTCCAGTCCTGGACAAAGTAAGCCAGCCTGCCCCCTACAGGTAGTTGAGAATCGGCCCTGGCCACCCCATCAGAGTGCCTGCTTGGCAGGGGCTTTAGGCTGAGGGGTGGAAGCAGGCCTGCTTGTACCCCGTCTGCCTCTCCCTCTAAAGAACCCCCTCTGGGCGTAAGCTGAAGAGAAGGCCTGGGTTTGGTAAAAAGGCCTGTCCCTGGAAGGCTGCCTTTGAGGAGTGGCCTGCCTTTCCTTGGCCTGTGCACTCCTATAGGTGGTCCTATACTCATCCATTTTCTTCATGTAATTCTCTGTCTGCTCCCCAAACAGAGAATTACCCACAACAGGAAAATCCATGGCCTTAGTCTGGGTATCCTGTGACAGGCTAGTACATCTGAGCCAAGCCATTCTGCGAAGTGCCACAGATGTAGCCATGACTCTTGACACATCATTAGAGTCCACTGCAGCATGGAATTGCACCTCCTGAAGGTCTGTCTGGGGAGATGTCCGGTTCAATGGGCACATCCAGACTTTCAAATCCACATTCACTCTCCTCATACTCCTCTTCCCCCTCCTCCGGTTCATAAAATTCCTCTAAATCATACTCTTGTACCGGTGGAACCGGCCAAACCGTACGCTTACCTGATGGTGCCGGTTCGGTCGGAACCGGGGAAAGCAACTGGACAATTTTAATCGCTTTGGCTATTTCTTCAGTGGTTGGAGAGGAAAGTTTTGGCTCCACACCAGCTGATTTCCTTGTCCTTTTTGCTGGAACCGACTCCTCCGAGTTGGCTCTCCTTTTGTCCAAGGAAGTCTCGCCCTGGTCAGAGGGCACTCCCTCCGGTTCGGTTGGAACCGAACCGGGCTGGCCATCCGGGTCAGCGGACTTCTTGGCCTCCCTTTCCCTGAGCCTACCAACTCTCTTTTCCAGGGTAGCTGCAGGAAAATTTTTGCAAATCTGGCAGTCTGCATTGAGGTGGTCAAACCCCAGACAATAAACACAGGTGGTGTGGGGGTCAGCCTTGGAAAAAGGCTTCCCCACAGACACTGCAGTGTTGAAACCCAGTGGGCCCGGTTTTTCTTTTGGGTTTCTCAGACATAGTGCCAGTCCTAACCAAACTTGCCCATTTATGGCAATCCGTCGAGCAAGACCCTCTTATCGGTTCCCAACCGTGTCACGGATCGTGGAAAAAAACGTAATAAAATCTGTTTTTTTAGAACCGATAAGAACCGGTAACCACACTCTAAAGGACAGATTAATATATTTCAAAACAACCTGATCAGTTCAAACTGAACCGATAACCGTTTACAAGTTCCACACAGAAGAATTAAATGTAAAATCTATCTATTACTTACAATACCACAGACAGAGCTTGAACCGACCGGTTGCGGTTTAAATTCGGTCAAAAAACCGAGAAAATAATACTTTAACCGACAAAATGAACCGAGCAGAAGGAGAAAATCTCCGGAGCGACTCTTCAGTGAGGCGGAGTAAAGAATCTGACAGTTTGAGTTTGAAGAACAACAGAGTTTTCAACCGAGCTCGAGCTCAGCGTTCCATGCCTGGCATGGAAAGTTAACTCTTTCACCTCCGGAGCAGTTCGAAGGTTGGGACTCACTGCATATGTCATAATACAGCAAGACTTCATGTTGTTTGAAAGTAACTGCTGCCACATCAGTTCCTCATAGCGCCAACACAATTTGTGCCTAAGCCTCTCCTCTTCCAAGGAGGAAGACGAGGATGAGCGGCATCGCCGCTTACCTCAGTGCCGAGACCGCTAATGTCGGCGGGATCGGCTGGACCGAGAAGAGGTCTAAGACCGAGACCGAGATCCTCGGTGTGTCCGAGGACGGGCCTGGGAGGGAGCTGGGGACACCTGCTCTTCCCTCAGCTCGGACACCTTAACCGGGGACTGCTGCACCGAGGGCGCAGGCAGATCCTCGATTTCCACCGGGGGAACCGGCGAAGAAGGGTTGTCAGCTTCACCAGTCGACAATCCGTCCGACAAGTTGAGAAAATCTCGACTGCGTCGACGGGTGTCTCGGCCGGCTGACCTGACGGGGATGCTGTGAAGCCAGCGGCCTTAGCCGCAAAACCTCAATCAAGTCGACGGTCGGCTGTCCAGGAAGGGACCTCTCCCACTCCCACGAACGCTGACGATGGGACTTACCCTTGGAATCCTTCTTTTTGGACCGAGAGGAATGTCCCGATGGCCCCTCTCCCTTCGTGGAAAGGGATTGACAAAGCTCTCTGAACGGAGCAGAGTACGAGGTACCCAAAGGCAGCAGGATAAATGCCGCGACCAAGGAGAAGGATGCGGCCTGGGCCGCCTCCTCCTTGAGGGCGATCATCTGCTCGAGCTGCTCAGCCGAGCCAGCCGCCGCAGTAACCACCCAATGGGCCTCTTTCGACTTTACCAGCGGATAGCGCTCCTCGGGGTGCCCAAGCTTCAACCGGGCAGCGCGGTCCTCCAAGACGTTGGCCGAGAATGAACAGCATGACTCGCAGGCCTGCGGGTTGTGTTCTAGGCCGAGGCAGTAGACACACGTGGAGTGTTGATCCGTCCTGGACATCTTCTGCCCACAAGGGCACCGCTGAAAACTGGGAGTCGATTTGTCCATCACAGCCGCGAGGGAAAAGGAAGACCGAAGTCTTGAAAATTTTAAAACGAGTTTCGGATGAACCGAAGAGTTAGGATCCAGTCTATCACGCAGAACGTTAAGGAGGGAACCTGAGCTTCCAAGTGGTAAGGAAGATCTGGCGTCATGGGGCGGAGCCGACAGTTTTACCATCCGGGTGGGTGGGAGGAGCCAAATTTAAGACCTTCCCGCAAGATCTGAAGCGGCAAGTAACCTGCCAGATAGTGTGGATGAACAACATATCCATGTCCCTAGAAATAGAACCGCATGCTCTGCTCCAGGGATGTAATGATTTGGTTGAGAGTGAGCATCTGGAACTTGTGCTTCTTCAGGAACTGATTAAAGTCATGCAAGTCTAGAATGGGGTGCTAACCCTCCCCATCCATCTGGGAACCAGGAAGTACCTGGACATGAAGCCCTGGCTGGCCATGGCATCTAGGACATGAGCCATGTCTCCTTTCTCTAGCAGCTGGGCGATGCCTTCCCTGAGGGTGGATGTATCCTGCGATATCATGGACTCCTGTGGGGCATTGGCTCCGTAGGGTGGAAGAGCCTCGAAGCTGAGAGGCAATCTGCTGCCCACCACTTCTAGCACCCATTTTTCCAAGGTGATGATGAAAGAGGCGTGCCAGAAATAGTGGAGCCAACCCCTCATGAGGAGTTGAGGCAGGGGCTGAACAGGTGGGAAGCAGACAGCTTCCGACCTGTCAATGAGTAGCATTGTAGTAGGAGGTACAGGCACCAGCTGCCAGAGGGGGTTCCGCTGCCCCAACCACCAGGCTTCTTAGAGCCCTGGCTGGTGAACTTGGTTTTAGGGTACCAGGCCTGCGACTGCCCCGACTGGGGCTGCTGAGACGGAAAGAGCCACACCTGGAAGGGCTTTTTCTTCAGCCGCTTAGCCACTTGGTCCTTCTGGGAGGACATTACCAAGTCGAGGGTGGCACTGTACTTCTCAATCCTCATCAGCTGCCCATACACCACCAGACCGAAAAGACTGATGCCCAAAATGGGAACACTGGCCAATTTATGTCGGGTGTCTGTCGTGAAGGTAGAAATCCTCAGCCAAGCCCTGTGACACATGGTGACCACTGCGACCACAGACTGGGGGCAGGAGTCGCTATGTCCAAGACTGTTTGAAGCTCGTAGTTAGCCAGCACTCGACCCTGGTCCCTGACCAAATTAACCACCATCTGTAGATCAGCAGAAAGGTGGGGAAGGACATGATCAAGGACATCCATCAGGGAGTGCCCAAAGTTGACCATCACTGAGATGTATCTCACTTGACGGAGACCCAACGAGGCCACAGGACAGACCTTCCTGGCTGCGTGATCCAGTTTCTTGGATTCCTTGTTGGGGGGTCTGTCCACATCTCTGACACTGCCAGTCTTACGGAAGACAGAGTCCACCACCAAATCCTCAGCTGAGGGATAGTCAGAGAAGCCAGAAAACAAACCAGTTGGGCTGCATACTTGTGAAATATGTGGGTTAAGGGTGCTGTGCAGAAAGCTGGGTGCTGCTAGAGCTCCAGTGCTGGGCGCAGAGTAGCCTCCGCTACAGGGAAGGTGACCCCCGGAGAATCTCCCCAATTTGGCCTGCTTCTGGATCAGCTCCAAGGGGATCTCCACTGATTCAGAGATCAACTGGAGCAATACCCCAAAGGAGACTGGACCCTGTTCAATGGTCAGGTCTTTAGCCAAACCACAATCAAAGCCTGGGGTCCTGGAGGATTAAACAGAGGACCCATCCAAGTCTGAAGACTCCTCAAAAACTGCCCTCAGATGCTTTTTGCCATTGGTCACCCTAGATTCATCCAAGTGAGTGATCCTGACCGACAGCAGACAGGAGAGGCCAGTAGCTGGGTGGGAGGCCTTAGTCACAGTCCCCTCTAATCCGTGGAAAGGCCAGGGCTGGAGACGCCGGCCTCGGCAGACCAACGTGGGCTAGACCAGGGGAGACCAAGGAAGTGCAAGGCCGGAGGAATGGGCCTACCATGCCCAAGGACCACTGCTGCCAGATGAGCTCCTCATTAGCGCCGACACAACCTGCGATGCAGCATCCTGTCGTCTGAAGATGATGAAGCGGAGCACTGACAGTGCTTCCTGGCTGAGGGCAGCGCTCGGGAATGTGAGAAGTCCCTTGACCGACTGAGACCGAGACCTCGACTGACGACAAGCAGCAGCAGGAGGAGGGGCCACCTACAAAACATGTACTGGCTTCTGCTGTGGGACCTCAGAAGGAGGTAACTCCTGGGAGGAAACAGTCCGGTCGACCAACTGCTCCACACTCTCCTGGGAAAGGGCTGAAAGAAATGGAGTCCTTGAGAACGTATCATCTTCGATCCCTCAGATAACTGGTTGACTGGGTCGAGAAAAATCTCAATGGGCTGGTCGGCATGCATCATGGCCCGCAAGCCCAATGGGGGGCTACCGTGGAGTTAGTTGCCTGACCCTCAACCAGAAAAGGCTTGGCTGAGTGCTTGATGACCATCAAGCGGTCGAGGGAATCACAGGACCGGGAAGGACATGATTGTTCCCTATCCCACTAACAACGGCAAGCCTTCATGCCCTGTGCGGTCTGAGACATTTTCAGATTACAGGAGATGCAGTGCTTGAAACCAGGATGGGACTGGGCTTTTTGTGATCCACAATACAGAATCGAAGAAACTGTCAAAATGCTAAGCAAATTGAAGACAAAGTAAAGTAAGTTCTTTAGGTCCTACACTGTGTGCATAGAGCTACGAAGGAGGAGACCTGACTTTTCCAGCAGAAGGGAAGATCTGACATGACAGGACCGAGCTGAGGAGTAGACCACCTGGGTGGGTGGGAGGAGCTTAGCTTGAAGACGTTCCAGCTGGTTTTAAAGGGGAAGGAAGACTGCCCGAGTGTGGACAGTGCACCATATCCATGCCCCTAGAAATGAGATACATCACAAGCAACAACCCCCTTTCATTCTAAACTCATTCGTGACTATCACTGCTAAATATCAGTTCTTTGACACAGCACAATATGATTGGCTCTGTTAACACAAATCGTAAAAAGAGCTGTGGTCAATATGAACATACTAAAATGCCAGCAGAATAGGCCTAATGGTCTTTCGAGTCTGCTCAATTGGTCAGCCCCCACCCTGGGTGCTGACCTTGCTGCCCCCCTCGCCTTCTCTGGCTTCTCCCTTCCCAGTTCCGGATATTCTTGCTGCATTGGATTTTGCTTCCAGAACCCTTCCTCTGTACCTGTCCCAGCCCCTCTTGAACCCCTCCACCGTCTCTGCCTCCACCAGCCCCCTAGGCAGTGCATTCCATGGCTCCACCACCCTCTCAGTGAAGTAGCACCTCCTCCTTTCTCCCCTGAATCTTCCTCCCTCCAGCTTCCACCCATGCCCTCTAGTGGCCCCCTCCTCCTTCCTTCGAAGCACCCTGACTGCTCCTCCCCTATTTACCCTCTTCATGTACTTCGTGTACATGTACTTCATGTACCTCCTACAAGTCTCCGAGTTGTTCATCTTGACATCCACCACCACCCCCAGGTCCCTCTCAGCCATCGAGACTTGTAGCATTCCCCCCCCCCAGGGTGTATACTTGGCCCAGGTTTCTGGCCCCCAGGTGGAGTACCTTGCATTTCCCTGCATTGAACCTCAGCTTCCACTTTTAGACCATCTTTCCAGAGCCTCCAGGTCCCCTGTAGGGCCACCTCCCCTACTCCCCATCCACCACCGCCCCAGTTTTGAGTCATCCGCAAGAGACTCATCTCACTCCTGATTCCTTTCCTTATGTCAGAGACGTAGGCGTTGAACAGGAGGGGCCCAAGGACTGATCCCTGTGGGACCCCACTAATGACCCTCTTTGTGGATGAGACTATCCCGCCAACTACGACCCTCTGGGTCCGGTCCTGGAGCCAATTGCCTAGCCATCTGATCATCTGGTTCCCCACCCCCATTTCTCCCAGCTTATCCAACAGGCCCACGTGAGGAAGACAGTCAAATGCCTTGCTGAAGTCTAGAAAGAGGACGTCCACTGGTCTACCCAGGTCCAAGGCACTCGTCACCCAGTCACAGAACTCCACAAGGTTTGTCTGACACTTATTTCCCGGGACCTAATCCATGCTGTCTATCGTCCAGGCACCCTGACTTTTCAGGTCCCCCCTAGCCTCTCCTTGATAATGCCCTCCATCACCTTGCCCACCACTGATGTCAGGCTGACAGGCCTGTAGTTCCCTACTTCCTTGATCCCCCTTGTGGATAGGCACTATATGCGCCACCTTCCAGTCCTGGGCACCCACCCTGTCCTCAGAGATGGTTGAAAGCTCCGGCCAGACATCTGCAAGTTCCTTCAGCACTCTGGGATGTAATTTATCCAGCCCTGGTGCTTTCTCCGTCTTAAAGGGAGCTGAGGGCTTCCTCACTCTCTCTGCTGTGATTTCCACTTCCAGTACCTCTTCTCCTGCTTCGCCCTCCCTTCCTGCCAGTGATGCCTCCTCTCCCCAGACCCGCCGATTGGTAAGGGTCCCCCTCCTCAGTATCTCTGTCTCCTCCCATGTATGATGCAACACTCCATTTTCCTTGGTGAAAACTGAGGTGAAGTACTCATTTAGTACCTCAGCCTGCTCCCTCGGTCTTGTGCCCATCTCTCCCGATTTATCCGCTTAATCTGCCCTTCACCCTCGCTTTTCTCCCAGTGTATCTAAAGAACCCCTTGTTCCCTCTCCTAATTTCCCTGGCCAGGTTCTGCTCCTTCCTTGTCTTAGCCGCCCTCACCACCCTAGTGGCCTTTCTAACCATCAGCTCATACTCTCCTCGATCCCTTTCACTCCTGAGCACTTGAATTGCATATAGGCTGCCTTCTTTCCCCGCACCACCTCCTGGACCTCCCTGGTCCACCAGCAGGGGTTTTTGGGCCCTACCGCATTTTCGTCTTACTCTTGCACAGGTGCTGGTAGCATCTTGCACCCCTATCCTGATGATTTCCCACCTACTATCAGCGTCCATGTCTGACACAATCACATCCAAATGCTCCTTAAGGATCCTTCCCATTTCCTTAAAATCCGTTCCCCTGAAGTCAGTTACCTCCGTCTTTGTGCAGCCTTCTAGCCCTCCTAGGCCCAGGCAGAACCAGACCGTGGCATGGTCACTCCCCGCCAACGGGTCCCTTACCTCCAGGCCCCTAATCTGGTCACTGTCTGCCAGGACCACATCCAGTACCCGCGCCTCCCTGGTCGGTTCCCCCACCTGCTGAGTTAGGAACGTGTCTTGAAAGACATCCAACAATCTCTGTTCCCTGGTCACAGAAGATGTCAGTCTCCCAGTCTGTTCCTGGCACGTTTAAGTCCCCCAACACCACCACTGTTCCTCTGCCCAGTCTGCAGTGTCTCCCAACATCTGCCACCAGACTCTCCTCCAGCTCCTCCGCCAGGGCAGGGGGGTCTCACCACTCCTATTTTTACTCTCTTGCCCTCACTTATCAAGGTGACCCAAATCGCTTCCACGGTTCCCTCCGCCTCCTCTACTCCCCCTATGCCAATGCAGTTTTTGACTATCATTGCTACCCCTCCTCCCCTTCCCTCCCCCGTCCTTCCTGAACATAGTGTAACCCTCCAGGTTTAGGTCCCAGTCGTGTCCTGTAGTGGCCCAGGTCTCAGTGACCGCTGCCACATCCACAGCTCCCTCAGTTAGCATCGCCTGGAGCTCAGGCATTTTATTTCCCAAGCTCCTGGCATTTAGCAGGACTACCTTCCACCCTTTCCCTATACTTCCATTTCCCCTGCTCGTGTTCCCATGGGGATTCTGTTTTCCCCTGGTCTGCACTTTACCAGTTGGCCTTTTCTCGCAATCTTCCAGCTCCCCAGGGGGGTGGAGACAGAGTCCCTCCTTTAGCGGCACCCCCTTGACAGCCTTTTCTCCCATTCCTCCCCCTTCACAAGCTTAAACCAAACTTTTCACCAATGAACCCCTCTATTTTCAACTTAAGTCATGCAGTCCATTCACAAACCCCATATTGTCCTCAACAAACAATAGCAATTTTAGCCATTTTCAATCGACCAATCGGTTGAAAGTCCCAGAGACAGCAAAAAGCAGGAACAACAGTCCATTAACATACCAACATACTGAAATGCCAACAGAATAGGCCTAATGGTCTTTCGTGTCTGCTCGTTTGGTCAGCCCCCACCCTGGAAGCTGACCTTGCTGCCCCCCTCACCTTCTCTGGCTTCTCCCTTCCCAGTTCCGGATATTCTCGCTGCATTGGATTTTGCTTCCAGAACCCTTCCCCTGTAGCTGTCCCACAGCCTCTTGAACCCCTCCACCGTCTCGGTCTCCACCAGCCCCCTAGGCAGCGAATTCCATGGCTCCACCACCCTCTCAGTGAAGTAGCACTTCCTCCTTTTTCCCCTGAATCTTCCCCCCTCCAGCTTCCACCCATGCCCTCTAGTGGCCCCCTCCTCCCTTCGAAGCACCCTGACTGCTCCTCCCCTATTTACCCCCTTCATGTACCTGAAGACCTCTATCATGTCCCCCTGGTCCCTTCTCTCTTCCAGTGTGTACATATTTAGCTCTTCGAGCCTCTCCTCATAGGTCCTGTCCCCCAAGCCCCAAATCAATTTTGGTTGCCCTCCTCTGGACCCTCTCCAGGAGTTTAATGTCCCTCTTTAAGTGTGGCCTCCAAAACTGCACTCAGTACTCGAGGTGCGGCCTCATCAAGCAGTTATACAGAGGGAGTATCACTTCCCTCCTTCTGAAGGTGATCCCCCTAGCGATGCATCCCAGCATCCTGTTGGCCTTGGCTGCTGCCCTCCTACAAGTCTCCGAGTTGTTCATCTTGACATCCACCACCACCCCCAGGTCCCTCTCAGCCATCAACTTTTGCAGCATTTCACCCCCAGAGTGTACATTTGGCCCGTGTTTCTGGCCCCCAGGTGCAGTACCTTGCATTTTCCTGCACTGAACCTCAGCTTTCACTTTCTAGACCATCTTTCCAGAGCCTCCAGGTCCCCCTGTAGGGCCACCCTCCCCTCCTCCCCATCCACCACCGCCCCCAGTTTTGAGTCATCCGCAAAGAGACTCATCTCACTCCTGATACCTGTCCTTATGTCAGAGACATAGGCGTTGAACAGAAGGGGCCCAAGGACTGATCCCTGTGGGACCCCACTATTGACCCTCCTTGGGGATGAGACTATCCCGCCAACTACGACCCTCTGGGTCTGGTCCTGGAGCCAACTGCCTATCCATCTGATCATCTGGTTCCCCACCCCCATTTCTCCCAGCTTATCCAACAGGCCCTCGTGAGGAAGAGAGTCAAATACCTTGCTGAAGTCTAGAAAAAGGATGTTCACCGGTCTACCCAAGTCCAAGGCACTCGTCACCCAGTCACAGAACTCCACAAGGTTTGTCTGACACGATTTCCCCGGGACGAATCCATGCTATCTATCATCCAGGCACCCTGACTTTTCCAGGTCCCCCCCAGCCTCTCCTTGACAATGCCCTCCATCACCTTGCCCACCACCGATGTCAGGCTGACAGGCCTGTAGTTCTCTGCCACCTCCCTTGATCCCCCTTGTGGACAGGCACTATGTGCACCACCTTCCAGTCCTGGGGCACCCACCCTGTCCTCAGAGAGATGGTGAAAGGCTCCGCCAGGGGTTTCGCCAGGACATCCGCAAGTTCCTTCAGCACTCTGGGATGTAATTTATCTGGCCCCGGTGCTTTCTCCATCTTAAGGGACCTGAGGGCTTCCCTCACTCTCTCTGCTGTGATTTCCACTTCCACTACCTCTTCTCCCTGCTTAGCCTTCCCCCTCCTGCCAGTGATGCCTCCATTAACATAATGTCTTCTTAATCTTGATGGAGGAAAAAAAATAAAGTCATTGCAAGCAATTTCATCAGCCAAACGTGTAACAAATGAACTCTGACAGAATATTCTGTATAACTATGTTCCATGCCCTCAGGGGTATAGACGACAAATACTTTTATCTTTTTCATCTAAATAGATATAACGCAAATATAGTTAGAATACACAGACTAAATAAGGGACATCAAACTTAAATATTCAAATTCATATGACCAGACCAGAAAACCAAATGATTTTGAGGACTATATTGATTTTCAGAGATGCAACAGAAATTTGAATCTATAAACATTCTTTAAGGATGATAGACAGACAAATGCTGACATACAGGATAATGGGTTCTGGGGGATAATTTTATTTCCAGCCTTCAATGAATCCAACAGTCATGGTGTATAAAATTGTGAAAGATTTTGCTGCTCTATTTGAGAGAATATCGGATACTCCTTAGGCGTGCTAATTGTACTACTGAGGAATTATGAGCACTAGATAATTTAAATGAGAATAAACAGATTACAATAAAGAGAAAGATAAGGGGGGTGGGCTCAGCTGTGGTAATGGACAGTATAAATTATGACACAGAAGTGAGAAGGCAATTAAGTGATTCATCCTTTTATAAGAAATTACCCCAGGATCCTATGATGGGTTTTAAGAAAGAAATAGATCCATGTCTTGCTATGGCTTATGAAAATCTGATAATAACTAAAAAGTACAGATACGTCGGAACTTACCGTAACAGCAGATCTTCGAGAGAAGCTCTTGCAGCAGGTAACACAGTTAGGACTGTAGCTGGCAGACGACAGGACCCCACGGAAAGCCAGCAGTCGATGGCAGGGACAACCCCCTCCTGTCGGCCTGCCCTCGATGTCACATATGGTATAAAGAGTGGGCAGTCCCTGATGTGCCTCAGTTCTTTTGCTGGAGACTCCGGCATCCAGTCGTAAAGTGATCCGAATCAGGGAACCGAGGTCAATACCTCACGGAGCAAAACAAGTAACAGTCGACGTAGATCACATGCAGTAGGTAATCTCTTAGGGGAAGGAAGGCGGGAAATATACCTGCTGCAACAGCGTCTCTCGAAGATCTACTGTTACGGTAAGTTCTTGCAGAACCGTACTATCTTACTTCAAGAGTCAGCTCTTGCAGCAGGTAACACAGTTAGGACTGATTCCTAGGCAGTACAGAAACCTACCAAACCCGGGAGGAAGGTAAGAGGAGAGCAAAAGGGAGTTCTCATAAGAGAGGAGACCCTGCAAAACTGTGAGGCCAAATCCTGCTCTACGTCAAGAGGCAATGTCCAAACTGTAGTGCAGATACATTTTTGAGTGCAGCAAAGGAGGCCGCTATGGCCCTCGTGGAGTGACCCCTTATGGAGCCCGGCAGGGTCTTGTGCTTTTGATAGCAAAGGGAAATGCACAAGACTAACCACTTCGATAGGGCCTGTCTGGTCACAGAAGCCCCTTGAGTCCTGGAAGCAAAAGAAATAAACAACTGGTCAGAACGTCTACTATCTTTAATTCTGGCTAAGTAAAACCGCAAAATGCAGAGAACATCTAAAGTATGGAGAAGAGCTTCTCCCCTATTGGAATGATTGGGGTAATATACCGGAAGCTGAATGTCCTTACTTAAAGTCATCTCGGACACCACCTTAGGCAGGAACTTAGGATTGGTTCTCAAGGCCATCCTGTCCTTGTGGAATACCAGGTACGGCTCCTTACACATCACGGCCTGAAGCTCCGAAATCCTTCGAGCCGAAGTAACAGCAACTAAAAATAACACTTTCCAAAAGAGGAAGCGAAGCTTGCAATCCATGGCTGGTTCAAAACGGGGCAAGGTCAGCTTCTCCAAAATGAATAACAACTCCCACGGGTTACATCCATCTGTGCCACCGTTCTGCCCTGCACAGGAATACTGTAGGCAGCAATGGCTGCTAAGTGCACTTCGATGGAGGAGTAGCCCAAGCCAGAGTCCGAAACAGAAAAACAGGTACTCAAGAAGTGTTCACCGGACAGGCCAAAGGGTTTAGGTGATGAGCCATAGCCCATAGACGAAAGCGTTTCCACTTCATGGCACAGGTTGCTCTGGTGGAAGGTTTTCTGGCAGCCACCAGGATGTCAGCTACTTTGTCCGAGACTCTGAAGCAGAGTTTGGTTAAGTATTCAGGAGCCATGCATGTAGGTGTAGCGACCGAAGGTTTGGGTGAACCAGGGTCCCATTGTCCTGGGAGAGCAGGTAAGTGTTCACTAGCAATGTAATCGGGGGTTCCACAGCCAGCTGTTGCAGGAGTGGGAACCAGATCTGTCACGGCCATAATGGTGCCACCAGGATAACTGTCGCCCCCTCTGCTTGTACCTTGAGAAGGACCTTCTGAAGGAGCGGAAACAGGGAAAAGGTGTAGACGAAGCTACCCTTCCAGGAGAGGGACAACGAATCTCTCCAGAAAACAACAGGTTCTGGATCTAGTGAGCAAAAACTGGGCAGTTCCGTGTTGGTAGGGGAGGCGAAAATATCTAGTTTGGGAGCTCCCCACCTGTCGAAGAATTTGTCTATGACAGACTGTAGAATTTGCAGTTACGTAAGAACTTACCGTAAGAGTAGATCTTTGAGAGAGGTTCCTGCAGTAGGTCTTCACATATAGGACTGCGCCCCCTGGCGTCAGGTTCCAACGGCAAACTTGTAGATAGCAATCATCAGCGGGACCGCCCCCAATGTTAGGCGATGTGACGTCAGCCTGGCTATAAAAGGGGCAGTCCTGCGCCCACCCTCCAGTTCTTTTCCACCGGAGACCTAGAGAAAGGCGAGTAGAAAAATCAGGAGTGAAAAACTGCCAGGACCATGCTTCCTCTCTAGACCCAAGGGCTAGGCAGGATGAAAAGGAAGTAAACATTCCATGAGTAGGGGGAATGTGGGTGGGAAACTAGACCTACTGCAGGAACCTCTCTCAAAGATCTACTGTTACGGTAAGTTCTTACGTAACTGCAATATCTTACCTTGAGAGGGTTCCTGCAGTAGGTCTTCACATACAGGACTGAATACCAAGCAGTCCCAAAAGAAACCATACAGAGGTACGTCTGGGAGGAGGAGAAGTCGCCAACAGGAAGTTAAGACAGTAGACCTTGTAGAACTGCAAGGCCAAAGCCAGTTCTGCGCCTAGAGGCAATGTCCAGACTGTAATGCTTAGTGAAAGTGTGAACAGACGACCATGTGGCCACTGCACAGATTTCTGCAGTAGACACATTCCTGAAAAAAGGCAGTAGAAGTTGCAACACTCCTAGTGAAGTGACCCTTAACTGCCCCCGGAAGAGACTTCCCGTGTTTCTGGTAAGTGAAGTGGATGCAGTTAGCTAATCACCGAGAAATGGTCTGTTTGGAAATAGCCTTGCCCTGGCACTGGGGAGCAAAGGCTACAAAGAGCTGATTGGATTTACAAATCTCTTTAGTCCGGTTTGTGAAGTACCTCAGAATCCTGTGCACATCAAGAGTGTGCAACAGGTATTCCCCCCTGTTGGAATACTAGGGATAGTAGACGGGCAGTTCTGCAGTCTGATTAAGAGTGGTCTCTGAAACTATCTTCGGGAGAAATGAAGGGTTCTCTGTCCTTATGAAAAATCAAATAAGGTTCCTTACAGACAAACACCTGAAGTTCGGAAACCCTTCTGGCAGAAGTAACTGCGACTAGAAACAAAGTCTTCCAGGAAAAGATTCGCATGACACAGCTACATGCTGGTTCAAACTAAGGTAAAGTCATCTTTTCTAGCATAAAATTCATGTCCCAGGGGGACAAGGATTCTGGACTGGAGGTTTTAAGTGGAGGATGCCTTTCAGAAAGATTTTGCTCTCCACCGGGAGGAGGTAGGCCGACACCACAGAGAGATGGACCTTAATGGAGGAGTAACTAAGGCCCGTCTCTGATAAATGTGCGAGGTACTCCAACACCCGGGCAGCCGAGCATGAAAAGGGATCCCAGCTTCTTGCTAGGGCCCAGATCGAGAATCTTTTCCACTTCATGGCGTAAGTGGATCTGATAGAAGGTTTTCTGGCTTCAACCAAGATATGCGTAACCTGTGAAGAAACACCATAGCGAGAAGCCACTATGTCCACAGGTGCCATGCATGAAGGTGGAGAGACTGAAGGCTCGGAAGCACCAGGGTGCCCTGCTCCTGAGTCAGAAGGTCGTGGGATAACGGCAAGGGAACTGAAGGTTCCAGTGCCAGCTGTTGCAAGACAGGGTACCAAATCTGGCATGGCCAGAGAGGAGCAATTCAAATAAAATGTGCTCATTCCTCATAAAGTTTCACCAGAACCTTCTGAATGAGAGGAAAGGGAGGAAAAGCATAAAGAAACCTCCCTGTCCAGGAGACAGACAGTGCGTCTCGTCAAAAAGCGCCATACCCAGGAATGTGTGAGCAAAAGCTGGGTAGTTTGTATGTAACTCTGTATGTAACTGTCTTTCTTTGTTCACAAAGTTGATGTCTCAATTGTAAATCACATATTGTACTTTGTTCTAATCTATTTTTTGTATGACGTGGAGCCTTTGCAAATGAGTCCCTGACTCAAAGGGTTGTAATTCCTAGACCTTAAATAAATAAATAAATAAAACAGCAGTTTTTCTTTGAATGGGGAGGTGAACAGATCTATCTCTGGTCAACCCCATCGAAGAAAGAAATCTTTGACCACCTCTAGCTTTAACTCCCACTTGTGAGCCCTGGCTATTGATCGTCTGAGACCATCTGCCAGAATGTTGCTTATGCCTGGAACGTGAACTGCTGTCAAGAAAAGGCTGTGCTGAATTGCCCAGTACCAGACCTTCACTGATTCTCTGCAGAGAGGGTACGAGTGAGTTCCTCTGTTTGTTGATGTACCAGACAGTGGACATATTGTCCATCTGGACAAGAAGTGATCCCGGTACCAGGTGTGACTGGAATGCCTGGAGGGCGTACAGAACTGCCCTGGTCTCCAGAATGTTGATGTGGAGCAGAACCTCCTGATCGGACCAAGATCCCTGTGTCTTGTGCACCCCCAGATGCAGGGGTCAACCTTAACCTTTTTTTTCACTAGCCAGCAGGGCAAGTTGATTCAAAATTGCACTAGCCCACAGATGGTTGCACTAGCTCTTAATTATAATGGTAAATTTTGATCACTTATACAGGAAACAATGCAAGCAAAAACAAGAAATATTCTGATTATTGTACATTTGTCCTGCTCCCACATTGCTTCCAGCTCCCCAGCAGAAAAAAAAAAGACAGCAATGCCATCACAGACAGCGAGCCCTCCCCATTGTTTTGTACCATAGCCTCCTCTCTTCCTTTCTGCTCCCCCACACCAAACAGAGGAAGGATATCATAACAGTAAATGTTCAGTCAAGCAGACCTAGCTCTGCGCACACAATAGCCGACATCATCATGCACCTCACCACACACTGTCCCCACCACCCACAGGGCAATGAACAGAGTCAGGCAGAGAAAGACACTCTCGGTCCCCATCCTACAGTCAACTGGAGACCTGCACTTCCGAAAGTTTTTGTACAGTCTTAAGTGAGCCAGAAGCACATCTAAGATTTCTTTGGGGTGGGGGCTAGACAAACCTAAGTGGCTTGGGAAATAGAAAACTATGACATTTTTATTTGTAAAAGCATTGATTTTAATATGCTCTGCCCCAACAATAACAGATTTTTCTTTAACACTGTCCTTTCACCAGCCATGGGGAAACGGTAGACAGGCATATCACTATACTATTTGTATTTCTGTACAGGATGATCTATGCACCGTAGGAATGCCCATTTCAAGGTTTCAAATTATGTATTTTATCAAGGTTTATTTTTGTACCATACATGATCCAAAGCTTCATTTTTAGGCTGAAAGGACATGCTGAGTGGGATAAGGGTGGAACTGTATGGATGGTGATGGCTGCCATGGTCCATTTAGAAGAGCTGGAGACCCCCTATGCTTGCCAGTAATGGCAGCTATGGATCTATGGATGGTCACTTCAGAGTCTGGTCTGCAGTGGTGTCCAGGGAAAGAACAGAGTTAAGAGATTTGAAGGGGAGAGGGAAGTTATGGTGAGGCTAAAATAAAACCCACCACCTGCAGAGCCGATTCTGTATACTTCTTTGCATTTTGTCACTGAAATGTTAGATACAAACACTCAGAATGTAGAGAAATAAGGGGCACTGGTCTTAATAAGATTGGACAAATTGTTAGACAGACACATTCAGAAAACTGGAACCTAGTGACTTAACAGCACTCTACCCTTGGTAACACCCTGGACACTAGTTGAAAGTCTTAAAAGTGGCGTGATAATGTCTCACGAGTCTTTTGTGGGATCCCTCTCTTGAACGGTCAGATAATTGCAGCTCTTAACGAGCTGTTAATCACACCTGGCCATCTAGAACACAGAGAGATTAGCATGAGGGCTAGAGAATGCTAAAATAGACTTTTTTAACTTCATTAACACCCATGAAAATCTGCACTAGTCAAGATGGGCAAGTAGAGAGTTAGCTGCACTAGCCCTGGCCAATTTGCATTACTGTTTGGGCTAGTAAAACAATGTTAAGATCGACCCCTGCCCAGATGGGCTCCCCAGCCAGAGTCTGAGGCATCCGTGGTTAGGATTTGGGTTGGAACAGGGGACTGGAAGGGGGCTCCCCTTGAAAGGTTGGAGAGATCTTGCCACCAGCGAAGATCTTTCTGTAGGCTGTTGAAGATCATGACCTTCTGGTTCATGTCATCAGTCCTCTGATCCCACTGGACTCGAAGAGACCACTGGGCGACCCTCATGTGAAGTCTGGCCTGGGGCACTGTGGAAATGGCCGCTGCCATCAGTCCCAAAAGACTAAGCACAGCATGTGCTGGGATCCACAGAGCCTGGGCCACCAGGGTGGCTTGAGCAACTAGGGTCTCGACTCGATCCGATGGCAGAAAAGCCTTGCTCTGAACTGTGTCTAGTACTGCTCCAATAAATTGGAGCCATTGAGATGGTTCTAGCTGGGATTTGGGAAAGTTGACTGTGATACCCAGAAGAGTAAATAAGCTCAGAGTGAAAGAGAGAGAGACTTTCAGGCTGTACGGAGAAGGTGCTGCGAGGAGCCAGTCGTCCAGGTATGGGAAAACGTAAATGCCCTGGCGGTGAAGGAAAGCCACAACCACTGCTAAACACTTCCTGAGCATCTGAAGGGACGAGGAAAGGCCAAAGGGGAATGCTCTGAAAATGGTTCTCCTGAAAAGTAAAACTGAGAAAGCACTGGTGGTACGGGAGGATAAGGATGTGCAGGTAAGCATCCTGCATATCATGGGAGAACAGCCAAAAATTTGTCTGGAGCTGGGGAAGAAGCCCCTGAAGGGTCAATATGCGAAACCTCTTATACTCGACAACAGGTTGAGTATGCTGAGGTCCAGGATCGGTCTCAGATCGCCCATCTTCTTTGGAACTGCAGTAGGAAGAAGTGGGAGTAAAATCCCCTTCCTAGCTGGTCTTGAGGGATGGGTTCTAGGGCCTCTTAATAGAAGGGCCTGAATTTCTTGGAAGACTATGGGAATCTGATCCCATGGATAGAAAGACCAACCCGGAGGGTGAGGGGCAGGAATCTCGGAAAATTCTATCGCGTGACTTTGCTGGATGAGTTGTAACACCCAAGATTCTGCAGTGACGTACCTCCACCCCTCCAGGTGGAGGCCGAACCTCCCTCCCACCGGTTCCTCCTTGACTAGTGGAGGCAACGGAAGGAGGGGAAAGGAGTCAGGATGCCAAGGGGAGCTTTTGCCCCGTAGGCCGGCTTAGGGAACTTGGCCTGGGGGTTTGGACTCCTGAACCATGGGCTCGCCGTTTGCCCTGGTTCTTATTCCATCTCCTTTGGCGACAAAAAGGCTGCTTTTTCTGGCCCGTCCGGTACATTGAGCATACATCCTGAAGGGAGCGTCTGCTCTCCTGCAGGCCGGTAATAATATCTTTGGTGTTGCCGGCAAAGAAAACGGAACCCCTAAAAGGGGCATCCAAAAGGGAGTACTGGACATCTTGTGCCAGACCTGCTATCCTATTTATTTATTTATTAAATTTTGGTGACCGGGTAGGCCCACTGAGCCCCGAAGGTCCCTTTTTGAGGGGTGACCTGGGATAACAATACAAGATAAAATACAGTGGAGAAGAACTTTTGATTACATAAGTTGTTCAACCATAAGGTGGTTACAGACAGTGAGCCAAGAAAGGCGATGGAGGCAGATCCCCATGGCTGCCGCTCTAGCCACTGAGTCATACGTTGCACGCAAAGCATGACAGCAAGAGAACTTAATCATTCTGACCTTGTCCAGTAATTTTTTTCCAGAGTGTCTCACCCTGGACCTCCTGAAGGTCCCTCTCCAGCTCAAAGAGAGAGGCCTTCTGGAATGCAACCATGTGTAAGACATAGCTGAGGGACTGGATACATAGATACATAGACAGTGTCGGCAGATAAGGGCCTGTGGCCCACCCAGTCTGCCCATTTGAGCTTGTAAGTTCAGTCTATGTTTTCCTAGAAGTCTGTTGCCCCTTACCCCTGACCTCCAGAATTCCTTTATGTCTATCCCATGCATTCTTAAATCCCGTGATTGTTTCGCCCCACCACTTCCTCTGGCAGGGTGTTCCACTTATCCACCACCCGCTCTGTGAAGAAATTCTTCCTCACGCTTCTCTGAATTGTCCTCCTCCAACTTCACCCCATGCCCTCTAGTCCTGGATCATCTTTTTCGCCAAAATATCTGTATCCCTGCACCCTGTTCCTCCCTGTAAGATACTTGTATGTCTCTATCATATCCCCTCTCCTCCTCCTCCTCCAGGGAGTACATATTCAGTTCCTTCAACCTGTCCTCATAGGACTTGTGATGCAATCCATGCACCATCTTTGTTGCCCTCCTCTGAACCTTCTCACCTGTCTATGACCTTACGTGAGGTAAGGTCTCCAGAAATGTACACTGTACTCCAGGTGGGGCCTCACTCAGCCTTGTATAGTGGAATTATGACCTCCTTTTCCTGCTGGTGATGCCCCTGCCTATGCATCCCAGCATCCTATTTGCTTTACCTGCTGCCTTGTCGCGACTGTTTCCCTACCTTGAGGTCATCAGAGATGACAACCCCAAGATCCCTTTCCTGCTTGGTGCATGCTATATCCTCACCCCCCCAACTGATATATTGTGCCAGGGTTTTTGTGCCCCATATGCATTATCTTGCACTTCTTTGCACTGAATTTCAACTGCCAACCCCCGATCATTCTTCAAGTTTCTGCAGGTCTCTTCTCATTCTGTCTACACCCTCTGGTGTGTCTACTCTGTTACAGAGCTTTGTGTCATCAGCGAACAGTGAAATTCTGCCTTCTAGGTCCTGCGCAATGTCACTGATGAAGATGCTGAATAGGACCGGTCCCAGCACTGATCCCTGTGGTACCCCACTGGTCACTCTTCCCTCTGTGGAGTGACAGCCATTTACCACCACCCTCTGTGTCCTGCCGCCCAGCCAGTTACCTACCACCACACTACTGTCCTGCCCACACCCATATTCCCCAGTTTGTGTAATAGGATGGCACAAGAGGAATAAATCTTCCGGCCAAACTGATCAAACTGCCGAGAGTCCTTGTCAGGTGGCGAGTAACTCAAATGTTTTGGTTGGGCTGACCGGTCATGAGCGGCAGTAATAACCATGGAGTCGGCCTTAGGATGAGTGGTGAGATGTTGGATCCCTTCCGGGGGATAGTAGGTATAATCTGCCTTTCTGGAGACCACCGGGATAGACGGCTGCTGCCATACCATGGTTACCAGATCTTCGTGAGGACCCATCCGGGGGGGATGGGTAGAGGATCTGTCGCGGCTAGATCAAGGTGTTCCGCCAGTCTCTTACACTGGGGATCCACTTCTTTAGAAGGCCAGCCTCCTGCTGCCTGAATGGTACGTAAGAGGTCCCCAAAGGAAGGGTCCTCTGGAAGAGATTTTGGGGACTCCTTGGGAGGTACCTCGACAGGGGATTGAGGTTCCGAAGGATCGGAATCAGAATCCGTGTCAGAGGGCTCAGAGCCGCTGGGGATGGAAGGGTCTGCCCCAGATGTGCCTACGGGTAGAGCACCCAATGCCCGTCTGGAGGGAGGCGGTAAAGGGGGCGCCCTAGGCAGGGGAATGTCCCCCACAGATTGCCTAATCTCCGTGAAGAGCTGGGTTCTGGCATCCTGCCACCATGAAGGTGCTGACTCGTGGTCTGGCACCGGGGTGGAGGAGGCTGAAAGACCGGGTAGCCTGGGTACTGGGGTACTGCCATGATGGGTACTGGTAACCTGGCAATTCTGTATAATAAGAATACACAGGGTATTCCGGCGTCGGGTATCCCGGTGTCGGAGGCATGTGGTCTGGCATCGGGTACGGAGGAGCTGACAGCGTGCCGCCTGGCGGCAGAACATGGGGGTCTGGCCCCGGGAAACTGCCTGGAGGTTCTGGACCTACCAGGGGAGGTGCCAAAGGGCCACTAGGTGGCATGGGATCCGGAAGGGCCTCCGAAGGAGAAAGCTCCATGGAGGGATCCCTAGCTGGAGACGGACTCCTGTCCGGAGGCAGCAAAAGACCTGGCGATGGGGGGTAGTTCTGGGAGGGACCCCAACGAAAGGTCGATGAGAGATCCTGATGGGAGGGAGAAGACAGGATTGGGTGGTGAATCCCTGAGGCAAAGAACCCGGAGGGATGAAGAGTCACTCTGCAGTGCACTCTGTCCGACGTTGGGGGCCAAACTGGAGGCCAATGGGAGAGTGGAAGAGTCCGGGCGGGCGACAGAGAATCCACCGTCTGACTGATTGGACCTAACCGGGCAAGAGGAGGTCGGAAGACTGCTGCTAGACTTATTGGTAAGAGCCGTGAGCCCGTCGACAGAGTCAAGAGGTGACTTATCAGCCAACCTGAGAGAAGACTTAACTGTAACCTCAAAAGAGGTGACCCCCGGCTGCCCGCTCACCTCGGCAGGAGGGGGAGAAGGTGCCCGGCCAAAAGAGGTAGACGGGTACCAGAAGTAGTATTCAAGAGTTTTTGAGGCCTCCTCGCATGTATGCACTTAATTCCTGTCCCGTGCTTCTCCTGTTCTTCTTTTTCCTCAGGTCCGGGCGACGATGACCTTCCCTCAACTCCTGGAGCCCTTTTCCATCGACGCCAGTTGTCGGGTAAGGAGGTGGGCCTCAAGGGTCCGCCTGCATCTGGTCCTAGTGGCTTGGTTGAATGCCTAGCAGATAGCACACTCTTCAGTGTTGTGCATGGGGCCTAGATACAAGAGGCAGTGGGAATGGTCGTCCCCGTGTGGGATTTGAGCTCCGCACTTAGAGAACCACTTCTTCTTTGGTCGAATCGACACCAAACGTCGAAAGGTATGAGAAAAAAACGATATAAGTGAAGAAAAACTTCGACTGACGCGCGGGTGTTAGATTGCTGTTCTAACTCGTGAGCTGAACGAACTGAGGCAACGGCAGGAAAGAACTGGATGGCGGGTGAGGGACCGCCCCTTTTATAGTAGGGCTGATGTCACGTCACCTGACACCAGGGAAGGTCCCCGCTGATGACTGCTATCTACAAGTTTGCCGCTGGAACCTGACGTCATGGGGCGCAGTCCTATATGTGAAGACCTACTGCAGGAACCCTCTCGAAGTAAGATCAGTCCATTCGTGAGCTCTTGACAGAGTTCGGCTGACAGCGTAGGCCAAAGTATTCTGGACTCCAGGGATGTGGACTGCGGAGATCCCGAGATGATGGAATATGACCCAATTCCACACCCTCATGGCTTCCCTGCAAAGGGGGTAGGAGCGTGTGCCTCCCTGTTTGTTGAGATAAAACACCACAGACATGTTGTCTGTTTGCACAAGGAGGTGTCGTGGGCGGAGCACAGTGCTCAAGGCCTGCAGGGTGTAAAGAACAGTTCTCATCCCCAAGATATTTATGTGGAGAGATTCCTTGTTCACGGACCAGGAGCCCAGTCTTGTGAATGCCAAGATGCGCTCCCCATCCTGAGTCTGAGGCATCAGATGTTAACACCTGGTCTGGCATCTCCCTTTGAAAGGGCATCCCCTTGAGCAATGAAGGGGATGACATCCAGTACTGGAGTTCCTGACGGCTTGGCTTTGTGATGGAGACTGACTGATCCAAGTCATCCCATCTTTGGTCCTATTGGATGCGTAAGGTCCAGTGGATTGTCATGTTGAGTCTCGCAAGGGAGACCATAATGATGGACGCTGCCATGTGACCTAACAGCAGTAGTAGGGTTCTGGCTGGTACTACTGAGGCAGAAAAAACATGGCGAGCTATTGCCTGAAGTCAGGCAGCCCTGTCTTGTGGCAGACAGGTCCTCCCTTGAACAGTATTGAGGTGCGCCCCAATAAAATTCAGGTTCTGGGACAGACTGAGGAAGGATTTCGGGGTGTTGATTGTGGTACCTAGTTCCTTGAGGAGAAAACAGGTGTCCTGAATGGCTCATTGCAGTTGTACTTTGGACAGTGCTGTCAGCAGCCAGTTGTCCGTGTATAGGAAAATGTAACGGCCCATCCTTCGAAGCACCACTGCAAGGCACTTTGTGAAAACCCTCGGTGCTGAAAGGCCGAAGGGTAGCGCCCTGAATTGAAAATGTCTACCCTGGAAGGTGAACCTGAGGAACCTCCTGTGAGGCTTTGCCACAAGGATGTGTAAGCAGGCATCCTGCATGTCTAGTGATGCCAGCCAGTCCCCGTGATGGATCATGGGAAGCAGGCCCTGAAGGGTGACCATCCAAAACCTCTTGTACTTTACAAATTGGTTGAGTTCGCTGAGGTACCTGACTTCTTCGGCACAAGGAAGAAGTGCAAGTAGAATCCTTTTCCTCTCTGGGCTGGGAGAATGGGTTCTATGGTGTTCTTGGATAGCAGGGCTTGAATTTCTGCGTGATCAGACCTGCATGTTCCATAGTAACGGGATGGGGGGGCCTGTCCAGTGGGAGCTGGACAAACTCTATGGAATGTCCGTTGTCTATTAGTTGGTGGACCCACTGATCAGAGGTCACCTTCCACTAATTTTCTGCGTACAGCAAAAAGCAGCCTCCGACCGCTTCCCCTGTTGGGTTTACAGGAGGAGGTGGGTCCGACCGGGAGTCAGGCAGTGGTGAGAGAGAAGACAGTGGCTTAGGTAATTTGGCCAGGCGAGAGGCGGGTCCTGCAGAGCCTCTATGGGTGCCTCTCCGGCTGTAGCCTCCCCGCTGTGGCTGTTGGGGCTGAAAGTGGGGTTGCTGTGCCCCTCGGCCACGAAGACGACACCTATGAAATTGTCTCTGTTTTGGGCAGTACATGGACTGCACAGTTCGAACTGCCTTTCCAGAATCTTGTAATCTAGTAATACAGTGGAACCCACTTATAATGGACACCCGCTTAAAACAGACGATCTGCCTTGCCAGAAGCCAAAAGCTATGTCTCCAATGTTAAAAATCACATTTATACCATACTCTGCAGCCCTTGTATAGCGGACACTGTGAGCTCTTCTGTGCCCAGTTACATGCTGCAAACTACCTACTATCATCTGATCACATTTATTGCTCTGGCTCCTGATCCCTGATCAGCACAGGTACTATACAGCAAAATCTTTACAGTCTTGTTTACTGCTCAGTCCCCAATTAGTTACAAATAGTAGTTCCCCATACCCTTGGTTGTCAGAGGAGGGGGCATGTTTTGATTTTAACTCTTGTGAGTGAGCTGTGGTAGAGGAAAGTTACATTTTAAGACTTTAGGATATAATGGACACCCCTTATAATAGACAAAACCTGCTTGCACAAACGTGTCTGTTGTAAGAGGGTTCCATGTAATCCTTTCTGTATCCTCACTGAAGAGGACTGGGCCTTGGAAGAGTGCGTCAAGGAGGTTACACTGAACATGCTGTGCAAACCCAGAGACAAGAACAGTGATGTGGGCACACTCTGGTCATTGCCGCTGTTGTGTCTATGGAATAGTAAGCTGAACAGAGGACGTGGGTGTCCACGTCCAATCCAGTCTGCAAAAGTTTGAGGAGCTTAGCCTTTTTCGGACAGTCTGGGATTTCTTGAACAATATCCATCCATAGTTCCCAAAGGGCGTTCTGGAACTCAACCATGTCTGTTAAAAAGTTCTAGCTCCTAATGCTGCAGGAAGTGAAGGAATAAACCTTATGAACAATGGAGTCTGACTGTTTGGCTTCCTTATCTGGGGGTTGTGTGCTGAGGTGTTTTGGCCTCTGGGAACGGTCATACACTGCTAAAATCACCACTGAATCGCTACGGGATGCTCCACCAGAAAACGTTGCTCTTTGGGGGTCCTACAAAGGCGATCCACCTTCTTAGGGACTGCGGTGGTGGTATGTCGGCGCTTCCAAGCTGCCTGTGTGACATCAGCAAAGGTGTCCAACAGGGGCAGAATGACCACCGGCTTGGGATCTTTCTTGCGGAGAGATTTTGTCAGCAGCATTCTCTCCGGGTATAGGTCCTCTGTATCCCAACCCATATTAGCTTGGATGTGCCTCATGACCTCCAAGAAAGAGGGGTCATCAGGAGGGGGTTCTGGTGTATCTTCTAGGTCCAGAGGAGATAGGCTGCCAATGGATGAGTCTGAATAGGAAGAGTCTGAGGGACGATATGATTCCAAGGAGGAAGAGGAGTGTGGGACCTGTGTTGTCTCTTCCTACGCCTGTGCCTGTCAGGAGAGCCTGAGAGGCTCAGGCTCCGTGACCTGTGAAGTCTCTCATGGGAAGCTTTTCCTTTAGGCTTTTCTTGAGGAGGAGGCTCTTTGCCATGGCCCTCATCTGGAGTTGGTGAGGGGACCTTGGCTGTGTCCGGAGTTGGGGGAAGGGCCTTTGCAGGTGCCCCATTATGTGGAGTTTTAGTCACATCTGGTGCAGCAGGTGCCATCTGGCTGTGGCTTTGGAGGTAGAATTTCTGAACGGATAGTCTCTCACCAATGGCTGAAGAGATCCATGACCTGCGACAAGTTCAGCTTAGGATCTGAAGCTGACGCTAGGTCTGGCGTCAGTCCGGTTCCTATGTCTTCACTGATACCGGTACCAATGTCAGGTGCCAAGCGATCTTGCATCGGTGGACCGACTGGAGGTGACGATGGGCTGGTGTTAGCTGAACTGTTGTCAGCCGCCCGTTTTTCTTGGGGGGACCGATGATTGCTCGTCCTCCATATGGATGTTGTCGGACTGTCGTCAACCGGTGGCGCGGAGATACCAGAGATGACGGGGCTCCTGCCGGCTGTGCCGGCATGTGAGTAGTTTTTAGAGCATCATCAGTCCAATGTCGGTGCTGGTCCCACGAAGGCTTAGAGTGCATAGGTTTGCCTGAAGAACGTCTGTCCGACAGTGGTTTGGAAGATTTCTCTGCCGGTTTCTTAAGCGTGCGTGGGTGAGAGGGAGGAAGATCTCCCAGACAAGTGACCCAAGACCTTCTGCCTGTCCCGGGGGTTGGTGCTGCATAAAGAGGCTGACTGGGAAAGACCTGACTGGTGTTCCTTACCTGCATCAGAAGAGTGGCCTGTCAGGGGTGCCTAAGGCCTGATTTGTATCGGCTAGAGAGAGGGGTCTAAAGACCTGAAGCCTCTGTCCTTGGTGCCTGTAGCCCAGACCACGGCCTTGATCACGGTGAGTCTTGTGTCCTGGGTGGTGGACTCAGAGCAACCACTGGAGGCAGAGTGGGAGCCAGAGAATCTGGAACACAAATGGAACCTCTCCTTCTCTCTCCTCTTATGTTTCCCCAATGACTTTTTGTGTGAATGTTGGGAAGATTCCCTCTCAGAAGAGGAGTCCTGCTGCATGGCGGCTAACTGTTCCATGAGGAAGGCCTGCAGGGTCTTCCGGCAACAAATCCGTGTCCAGCTGTTCAATTTCTGACAAAGCGGGCAATTCTGTGTGTCGTGATCTGGGCCCAGGCATAGCAGACAAGAATGGCCATCTTTAGACGGGATCTGCTTCCAGGGTTTTAAATAACTGATTAGCAGTTTTTTTCTTGGGATGATACTAACTGTACAGAAAGTATTTATATAGACTTTCTAGAAGTGCTGTGGCTGTTAAACACAGTGAGGCAAGAGCTATGCATTTTCACAAAGATTTAGCACTTTTATGAGCAAAATGCTAATCAGTTTTTAGAGTTAAATAAATCCCTGTGCTTCCCACAGGTGCAACTGTTAGTGTGCCTAGAAGAGGGCACCAGGGAGGAAGACATACAGATGAAAAGATCACTAAAAGTGGAACTTTCGATGAAAAAATAAGAAACTTTAAGATGGTAGAAAATGGTGGTTGGACTAGTGAGAGGCAAGTCACGGAGCTGATGAATGCGAGTCGGTGGCGGAAAAAAGAACTGGGGCACGTCAGGGACCGCCCACCCTTTATACCATACGTGACGTTAGGGGCGGACCGACATTGGGGGGTCCCTGCCATAGACTGCTGGCTAGAAGTCTGCCATTGGGTCTTGTCGCCTGCCAGCTACAGTCCTAACTGTTACCTGCTACAAGAGCTGACTCTCAAAGTAAGATACGAGTTATCTTTCTTGATGGTGGAACACCCGGTCAAAGCAACTATTTATATACTCCCTAAAATTTATAACAGCCTAACTCACCCCACTGGGAGACCGACAGTGAACAGTATTAACTCTTTGACAGAACCTTTAAGTAAATATGTGGATTCTCACATCAAACAGGTTGCAGTGAGTTATCCTTCCTATACAAAATATATGAATGATACTTTATAAATGTCACTTTGGATGTACTGTCATTATACAATAACATCCCACATGATGAGGGCCTGACAGCACTGGTGAGAAGTTTAAGGGAACGCACTGATCGATTCTAAAATATAATTAATTGTTAATTTGACAGAGAAAAGGTACTGAAAAAATAACTGTTTCTTATACTTAGATGAATTCTATTTACAGATTAAGGGCATAACAATGGGGGCATGTTTAGCCCCAAATTATGCAACTATCTTTCTTGGAGAGTGGGAGGAGCGATGTATCAGGGACCCCAGTGCAAATAAGTTTTGCCAATATATTGGCCTCTACAGGTGATACATTGACAAATTATTTTTTATCTGGAAAGGGATAGTGGAAGAATTAAACACTTTTGTTGAATACCTGGATAAAAGTAACAAGAATTGTTTTACAAATAAAAGTGATATATACCCAACATTTTTTTAGATAGTCAAATAAGTAAAGATGGTTAGAATGGTTTAAAATTTGATTTATATAAAAAACATACTGACTGACATTCGCTGCTCCATTATAATAGCTGTCATCCATACCACATAAGGGCAAATATACATGGGATCCAGTTTATAGGGGTTAAACGTATTTATTCCACGTAGAAAGATGTCTAGAACCGTAATACAGAACTGGCACAGCATTTTACGGAAAGAGGTTACCCAGAAGAGATTATTAAATAGGGAATGGAAAAAGCAGAGAAGTTATGTGGGGGAAAGGGTCATGAGTTTGAAAAGCTGGAAAAAAATATACCAAGTGTTCAACAAAATGACAGTACAAATGATTTAGTTCCTGAAAATGTGGTTACAGGTAAAAAATATCGGGATGCATTCACAGAAAAAAGCATATGAATTTTTGAACCATTTATTCCATCTTTTCTGAGGAAACTGGTACTGTTGTAGAAAAACACTGGCATATTTTAAGGTTGGATCCATCAGTATCAGAAGTCACAAATGAGAAAGAGGTTGGTGTACAAGAGGGGGGTTACGTGGTAGTCAGGTTGACGCATAGTGCGCAACAAATTGATACCAGCAGTTTTAGGAACTGACTACCACAGGGAAATCATACCTGTGGTAGATGTCTGTCCTGTCATTTTAAAAGAGGAAGTTTTTTAAATCCATACATCAAAAATACGTTTGATGTACTGGGTTTTTGTAATTATGATACACAAAAGGTATATGTGGCAATCTGTAAATGCGTGTTATACATGTAGGGAAATCATTTGAGAAAATGTAAAATTAGAACTAGTGAACATTTAGGGGACATGAGGAATTGAAGAAATTCATTAGCCAGACGTGTATGAAGATATGGGCAAAATCACAAATTCAGATTTATGGGAATTGATAAAGTTTAAAAAAAAAAAAAAAAAAAAAAAGGGGGGCAGAGATATTAATAAAGAATTACTCAGAAAAGAAGTGATGCAGATTTTTAAACTTGATACAATGAAGGAAACCCTGGGACTAAATGGCCATTTCCATCCATCCCAGTTTTTACATCGATTTTATTCATGTATTCTATAATGACGTAATTGTTTTAAAAGGTTTTTGAACATTTAAGTCTGATGTTGTCCCTTATTAGTCTGTATATTCTAACTAGATTTGCTTTGCATCGGTTTAGATAAGCAAATGGGTAAACTACCAGTTTTCTACACCCTGAGTGCATGGAACCTGGTTGTGCAAGATATGCTGTCAGATTTCATCTGTTGCACCACTGGCTGATGAAAGTGCTTGTATTGTTTTTTCAATATGCTGGACTGTTATTAAAGGAATAATGCATGACAGGGTGTGTTTCGTGCTGCGATAATGCCACGCCAATGCCCCAGGTGTGGCGTTACCCCAGCACAACACACACCCTGGAGTGCATTATTCCTATTATACAATGGCTTGTTACATATAAAATAAAAAAAATGATTTTAAAGAATGTTTTTATTAGTGTGGAAAAATATTTTTGTTTCTTAAGAGGAGATGCAAAGCATATCCTAATGGTCCAAATGGTCATCCAAGTGGCTTCACAGTGAGGCTGAGACTAGACCTGTGGTGTTATACTGGGATAACGCCATGGGTCCAGCCCCAAACTGACCAATCACAGTCCAAGATTCTTTCTTGCCATTGTATAATCCCAGTTTTTGCTATCTATGGGATTCTCGACTGACTGGTCAGTTGAAAATGGATAAAACTGCTTTGCTGAGGACATTGTTGGGTTTGTGAATAGACATAATGATGTTTATAATGACCACAGCTCTTGTTACGATTTGTGTTAACAGAGCCAATCATATTGGGGTGTGGAAAAAGAACTGATATTTGTTAATGATACTCAGGAATGAGTTTAGAATGAAAGGGATTGTTGTGTGTGATATATCTAATCTTTGTACAATAATTTCAATGCATTTTTTAAAGCTTTTTAAATATGTCCCTTCCATGTGTACTATTATTCTAAAAATTGGGGGGAGATGGTTCATGAAGTGTTAGTGTTTTTTACTTGACTGTTACAGATAGGCTGAAATGACCGATTCAATTTAGGCTGATTGATGACACTATATAATGGCACATTTTAAAGCACCTTGTTAGCATTAAAAAAGTGCCTATAGTGCAAAACGACCATCAGATTTTTTACTGTGTGCTGCTACTAGTGAGTAGTAACTAAATTCTATGCTGGAACAATTGATAAATAATTAAAAACTTTTAAAAACTATTTATGTGGTTTTTGAGAATCTATGTGATGTGCCCGATAGGGCAGACATTTTTGTGTGTATAACTGGATGCCCCTAAGTGTCTGGACCTTGGCCGTTCCCAGAGCTGCTAACAGCTTTGTTCACTGAACTACAAGCAGGCCCTCCTTACTGAAGCGAAGACAGCACAGGGATATGCAAGGCTGCAAAAAGAGTCTGCCAGGTAACCCAGACCCAGCCTGTGTAGGACCTTGTAAGTTAGCAAGCCAATTTTAAAGGAAATATGCCACTCGACTGGCAGCCAGTGCAGGTCACGTAGTGTCGAGGAGACATGACACAACCTCTGAAGGCCGGTCAGCAACCTGGCAGTTGCATTGTGCACCCGCTGCAGGCACCACAGCATACCTCCACTGACCCTGAAGTAAAGAGCATTGTATTAATCAAGTTGCAAGATCACAAATGCATGCACCAATGTGGTCAGGTCCCTGGGGGGATAACGGATCTAATCCGGCTGATGTTCTACAGATGGTAAAAGCCATTCCAGACTACAGCCGACGCCTGAGCCTCTAATGTTAGCCCCTCATCCAGAATGACTCAGATTTTTTTTTTTTTTTTTAATTTAGTTGTTTAACCAGGTATAGCACACTGACTCAGATTTTAAACCACTGTGGCAGTCAAGAGCTCACAGGGGCCAAGCCAAACCACCATTTCCCTCTCATGACCCAGTTCCACCACTACCACTACTTCAATATTATCCAGATTAAAGGAGAACTACAGGCAAACTTAGAGCAGTGATTGCCGCAAAGTTTGGGGTATCAGTACACCGATCCCCCCTCCCCATACTCAAACTATGTATAGCAGGAGTTTTATAGCTCAACATTTGTAACATTTCCAATCGGAGGGGCGCAGCTGACATTTTCTAACAGCGGGCATGGAGCATCCAAGACTGCACTGCAAACAACTAGATATGCTGACGCCCCATTGCCCCTCCCTGTACTGTGCCCTTATGTACGGGGATTTAATAATCTCCCTAGTTCCCATGCTCAGTGCTATTTGTACATGACAATTAGGCAAACTGTGGAAAAACAGCACTGGGCATGGGAAATACGGAGAACGGTACTGATAATGTGAACCAGTCACACATTTTAAAGCCAGACGGCTCTCTCACCACTCTTGGTTAGGCTTCAGTAGCTTCCAGGGAGAATTTTAACTTTCCTGGTAATCCTTGGACCACAGCTAACACCTAATGATAACACACCCCTATCTCCCACAGGCAAACAGCAGAAATCAATGCCTGTTCCTCATTCAGTTGCAGCAACTCTTTCCATGTTTCACTGCAGCTCCCAAACGATCAGCTGAAACTTCCTCTCAGAGCTTGCCAGCCAGGGCACACCTCAGATCAACTCTACAGCAAAGCTCCTGCTCCACTCCAGCAACTACAACTGCTCCATTCCGGGCAGCTCATCTGATCTCACAGAGCCTCGATCGGCTCAACCCAGGACACCGCACCCATGAACTGCTGAAAACCGGCGAGTCATGTTAGCATTAGCAGGCAATGCAAAAATGCAGCGTTGCACCAGTATGCTTAATAGCTTCATTCTGATTAACAGTTGAAGCAATATGAGTTTTACAGCACCAGGTACTGAAGTAAAAATGGGATTCTGCCGGAAAACAATAAAACTGACTCTACTAGACCTCATTTTACATCTTAAGCTTTAGTCCTACTACTACTGTTAATTAATAGCTGTTAAAATCAGAAATTAAAAGCAAACAGCTGTACAATGAATAAGAATATTGCTTTACACAAACACTAGTGGATTATCCGCTATATAAACAATGCAATAGGTTATTTTTTAAAAAGTTTGGAGCTTACAGCTCAGCCTGGCGGCCAAACAGCATATTCCATATTATACTGCAGGAAATACAGGTTACTCACCTATAACAGGAGTTCTAGGAATGGTATATGTTGTTCATCCACACTTATTGGCAGGTTCCTTGCCGCTTTAAATCTTGCCGGAAGGTCTTCAAGCTGGCTCCTCCCACCCACCCGGGTGGTAAAACTCGGCTCGCCCCATGGCGTAGATCTAGCCGCTGGAAAGCAGGTTGTGCGTCGGCCGAGAGGGCGAATTGGGTCATGGATGAACAACATATACCATTCCTAGAACTCCTGTTACAGGTGAGTAACCTGTATTTCTAGGGACATGGATATGTTGTTCATCCACACTTATTGGCAGACTCCTAGCAGTTCTCCGGGAGGAGGGAGGCAAGCACACCCCCTACTTAGGTGGAAAGACTGGAGAACCGAGGCCCCGACCAGCAACCCGGCATGACCCAAGGTCAATGTGGAAGGGGAACGGAAAGCCTGCTTCCGGGCGGAAGCCCTGCGGATATCCTGGACCGGAGTATCCTCGGAAGCAGCCACCGATGCAGCGGAAGGACGGGTAAAAATGAGCACTTATCCCTCTGGGAGGCTCCATGCCCGCCCACCTATAGTGGAGACCTATGCAGGGGGTGACCCGCCCGCTCGTCGTCCGCAGGTCTGCCAGATGCGGCTCCAGCGTAGATGACAAACAGCTGGCGAACCTCTCCCGAACCTCAGCCCTACGCTCGGTAGGTGAGCGTTAAATGGGGTCCCATGGAACCCATATATGTACTCCAGTGTGAGAATGGGGATGAACTGACGGAGGCAATACCCCCATGGGAAGACTCCCACCGCCTCGGAAGGACTTGGTGGGGCAGGACAACCTTCTCCCTGTGGAAGACCAGATAGGAGATTCATGAGCGCTGAACTCTCCCCTTCTGGATGGCAGGGTGGCCCCAAGAAGGTGTTCTTCCACAACAGGTGGGAACTCGCATCTGTGCAAAAGGTTCAAACGGCTTGCCCATGAGCTAAGCCCATACCAGCGAAGATCCCACAGAAATGGGGATACTCTCCCCAAAGGGAGGTGGATCCAAGGCCTGAAAAGTGCCAGACTACTTTCAAAGCACTTACAGACTGCCTTCCGCCCGGCCCGGAAGACAGGGGTGACCCACAGAAGCACCCAGAGGGTCGTCGGCCGAAGCCCTATTTCAAAGAACGGATGCAGATGGTTCGAAACGCTCACCCAGGGACGGGACAGGGCCAGGCCTTATCCCATCATCCAATGTAGAACTCTTCCAATGAGGGCGAGCATTTTGGCCGACTTCTGGCAGGACGCCTCGAAACGTCGAGGACCTTGCCGAAGGACCCTAGGCCTGGCCCCTAGCCGCACAGGGACCGGGCCTACCGGTGCAGGGATTGAAGGTCCAGATGGAAAACCTTCCCCTGAAAAAGAGATCAGGACCGGGCGGACTAGAAGCCGCCTTGGGAGCCTGTGGCTGAGACTGAGGAGAGCTGGATACCAGAGCTGGCAATCCAGTCTGGGGCTACCAGCATCACCTGCGCCAAGTCCCTCCTCGCCTTGCCCGTAGGTCAAGGGAAATGGGGGAAAGGCGCGGAAGGGCCCGGGGTCTGTGGCCCCGACGGCATCCCCTACAGCAGACCTTGCTGAGGGAGCGGGCATAAAACAGTCTTGGCCTCGTATTCTCCCTGGAGGGAGGAGGGAGAAGATCCTGTGCTACCTCCGGCAGGGAAGACCACTCGTGAGGCGCAGCTTATGTCCGACTTAGGGCAGCAGCCAGGGAATTGGAGGCTTCCGCCATCAGATGGCTGGGGACCCGCCTCCGACTGCGCGAAAAACCCAATGCGGAGAACCTCCTTACACAGAGGCAAGGGGTTTGACCGAACCTGGCAGGATAGGTAGCACATGGTTGTGGTGCTGTCTGCATGGACTAAAACCACTAGACCCCGCACAAACGGAGCGAGCGGTGCAAGCTAAGTGGACCGCCTGGAGCTCCAGCGGGTAGGGAGGACATCGGGATTCTCGAGAGGACCAGAGGCGAAGCACTCTGTATTCCCTTAGATGGGCACCCCCACCCATCCGAGAAGCATCGGTCGGAGAAGACTGCCGACTCAGGGGGGATGAACAGGATGTTCTCCTGCAAGGGTTGGAACGGTCCGAAGGGGAGCATTCCCTAAACTCCTGGGCTGTAGTCACGAACTGGTCAGAGGAACGCAGCTCTGTGACCGCTAGCTGGCCCATCCCACAGGGGAGGGCAGCTATGAGGCCCAGGAGGTGCAGGAGGTCCCGGCAGGGCACAATTACCCGGCCAACCTGACTAGGTAAGGGAGGAAGAATCTCAGCCCTGTCTGCCCGGAGCCGAGCTCGGACTCAAGAGTCGAGCCTAGTCCCGGAGAAGCCTCACCCACTAAGGCACGAGTTCCAACGTGGCTCCGGTAAGGGAGACCAATCTGCCTGAAGATTTTAATCAGGCCGCCATCCGGGGGTGTTACGCCCGACCCTTCGGGTTGCCAGAAACTATGGAGCAGAGAACCAAGGGCCTGGCCAGGAACTCGTAAGAAGACCTCTCGCCTAGGAAAGGGAGGGGTCTCCCAAGAATGGACGGAACGAGGAGTAAGCACATCCTGGAGGCCCAGGAGGAAGCCGCACGCCCCGATCTGAGGATGGAAGATCTGCAGAGGGACCAGCATGCAGAAGGATGGGCGCAAGCCCCCCGTCCGTTTGAGGCCAGGAACACCTGGACACGAACCCAGGGTCAGAAGGAGGGCCCACCACCACCTTCCTGACCACCTCTAATTAGAGGGCCAGGCAAGTCGGCTCGGCAGTCCGACGAAGAGTCTGTGGACCCCAGATCCCCGTGGGGCAATGGCTCAAAAGGTGAAACCTGTACGCAACCCGTGACAGGGCTTACCCTTAGCACCACCCAAGAGGAAGAGGTGCGGAGCCATCCCCCCACGGGGAGACCCGGGGACAGCGCCCCTTAGCCCGTCACTGAGCAGGCTTGGCAGAGGAAGAGGCCGAGGGGCTCTCGGACTCTTTACTTCCCTGCTTCCTTTTGGAGGAAGACGCTGGTCTGGCGACAGGCCGCCCAGCGCATGCCTGCTGGCCCTCGAGCTGGGCCGGTCGAGCCACAGGAGTCGGGGAGCAAAGGGGCTTACGCAAAGGCTGAGGGTTGCCCTTGTCCCTCCGGGCGTGAGTGACCAAGTCCGAAGTGGCATCGGACTTCTCGGGCCCCTGGATATGTCCCTCCACCCAGGGCCGAAGAGGTCAGTCCCCAAGAAGGGGATGTCCGCCAACCTCGTGCTGGGTTTCCAAGGAGAAGGAGGATAACTCAGCCACGCCCTGCGGCGCATGGCCACTGCGGCCGCCACCGATCTGGCACAGGAGTCCCAGATCCAGGGCTGACTGGAGCTGCTGTTTTGCCACCGCCCTACCCTGGTCCCGAATTGCAGGACCGTGGTCCGCAGGCCGGCTGGGAGATGAGGAAGGACCTCATCCAGGGAGCCCAAGAGGGCGTGGGAACAGTGTGCCATCAGTGCCGCCGAGCTGGCCTGACAGTGGCCTAGGGAGGACGCGGCGTAAACCTTGCGCCTGACGTAATCCATCCTTCTGGACTCTTTGTCAGGGGGCCTATCCACATCCCTAGCATTTCCAAAACATTGGAAAACATTGTCGGTGACTACCCCTTCAGCCGAGGGGTGCTCCGAGAAACCGAGCAGAGAACCGACAGGGACAGGGTACTTCCTGGCCACCCTGGCCGAAGGCGCAGGGCAGGAAGTAGGCCGCCGCCAGAGCTCCAAGGCTGGGCCCATGATAGCCTCAGCCACCGGGAAGGCCTCCGAGGGAGAGCCCCTTCGGTCCAGAATCTCCGTAAAGGGGTAAGGTGCCTGCTTGGAAACGGGCTCGAGCTGCATCCCGGTGAATTCCGAGATGAGCTGGAGCAGACCCAAAAAGGACGATGGGCTGTCGTCCACAGAATGTTCCGGGGAAGGCCATGGGTCCTCCCTGCTAGGAAACATAACGGAGCCGACCTCAGGCTCTGAGTCTACAAAAAGCTGCCGCAGGCCTGAGTCACTCTTCGTTCGGCGAGGGCGGACGGGAGGAGGATCGGCAGTAACCCGCGGAGCAGGTCATGGCTCGTTCGTCTCCGCCGAGGGCGGAAGGGCAGCAAGGATCGGATGAGCAACCGGCCCTGAAGAGGGCTCCTCGACTGCCTCGAGCGGCTGCGTCGGCCGACCAGGCGGCGGCTGCTTACTAGCCGGAGAATGAATCGAGGTCGATTGATTTCCGGACAACAACAGCTGCTGCCACCTAAGTTCCTCGTAATGTCGATGCCAACGGCATCGAAGCCACTCCTCATCCGAGGAGGGGGACGAGGAAGAACGGCAAAGCCACTTGACTCGGTGCCCCGACCGAGAACGCCGAGGTCGGCGTGAGCGGCTAGACCGAGAGGAGGACCGAGACCCAGACCCAGACCCGAATCCTCGGGCTAACCGAGGGCGGGCTTGGGAGGGAGCGGAGCGCGCCCGCGCCTCCTTCGGTTCAGAGAAAATGGCTGAGGACTGTCGACCCGAAGGTACTGGCAGAACCTCAGCCCCCACCGGGGAAACCGGCGAAGGGATTGCGGCACTAGCAGGAGACAGTCCAGATGACGTGCCGAGAGGCTCGGCCACGTCAACGGGGGTCCTGGCCGGCTGACCTGACAGGAACGCCGTGAGGCCAGAGGCCAAAGCCGCATCCTCGACCGCCGAGCGGCCGAGGGGACTTTTCCGCCTACGGCGTCGACGAAGGGATCCCTTGCCTGCGCACCTTGAATTGGACCGAGGGGGAGGTCCCCAGGGTCCCTCTCCCTTCGAGGAAAGGGACTGATGAAGCTCCTTGAACGAAGCTGCATGAGTAGAGCCCAAGGACAGCGGGATAAGCGCTGCAACCGAGGAAGAGGGAGGTGAAGCCGCCCCAAGCCATGGATCGAGCTGCTCAGAAACAGCCGAAGCGGACACACAACGATACGAGGGATTTTCTGGAGCGGGAAAAACAACCGGATGTCCGAGCCCCGAACGGGCCGCCTGGTCCTCCAGAGAGCTGACCGAAAGAACACAACAAAACTCGCAAAGCTGAGGATCATGATCCAGGTCAAGGCAAAAAACGCACGTGGAGTGCGGGTCTCTCTTGGAGGATTTAACCGGGCGCCTCCCGGGGCCGGGAAGGGAATGAGCCATCGCCGCAGCGAGGAAGAAGATCGAAGTTTCAGAAAAACTTCCAATTGATTTAGAAGACCGAAATTTCCAGGAACCAGTCGAAATGCAGAGCGCTAAGGAGGGAACCTGAGCTTCCAAGCGGTAAGGAAGATCTGACGTCATGGGGCGGAGCCGAGAGTTTTACCACCCGGGTGGGTGGGAGGAGCCAGCTTGAAGACCTTCCGGCAAGATTTAAAGCGGCAAGGAACCTGCCAATAAGTGTGGATGAACAACATATCCATGTCCCTAGAAAGAAAAAATGACTTACCATAGTAATCCTGTTTCTTCCAAGGGAATCTTACTGTATTCTGAGTTCCCACCCTAAGTCCCCTACTGGAACCTAATGGGCACTGCACTCCAGCTGTCCATATTTTATTGCAAACCTGTTGGTGCTGCTGTTGATTGTTTTCATGGGCATCTGTGACTTGAATCTTAGAAGTGCCCACACTGTTTAAAAATAGGTTTGTTTTTTTAGGGGTGATTTAGTTACTTTTAAGGATAGTTTAGTTAGCTTGTTCTTTTTGCATGCTCCGTAAAAATCTGACGGTTGCAGGAACTACAACCAGGGACAGTGGTTTGAAAACTAAGTTCGAGCCTAGCATTCTACCATTTGCATAGGTTCTATTACCCATTTCGGCTCCGGGGCAATCCTACGTGAGACCATACTGCATTTGTCAGAATACATTAAAGGGACACTGTCAGCTTTGCACCAATGTTTTTGCTAATTTCTGAGCAGTGTTCCCCAAGGCACACACTAAACAAACTATTAGAGTAAAATGCCCCCGCATGTGCCAAAAGTAATATTTTGTACCCGTTTACCTCTATTTTCCATTATTTTCTGTCCAGACAGTACCAACGTAAGTAAGCCAACCTCCGGAAGCACATCCATCCCAAGGACACGCGTCTCTAACAGAGCGCAGTCACGATACGCAATATTTAGCATGCCCCATAAACAAAGTCCTTAGGTGGTGTATTTCTACAGCATAAATTGAACTATGCCTCTCGTAATAAAAAACGAGCAGTAATACAACTAAAAAACACAACTGAAAAGTGGAGCCAAAATCCCGTGCATGCGCAATAGCATCATGTTCTCTGCTCCAAGCCGCTAGTGCGTATGCACGGAATTTTGGCTCCACTTCATGCAACCATCAGATTCTTTCGGAGCATGCAAAAGAAGAAAAAATTACTCACCTTAGTAACTGTGTTTCTTCTAATGGAGTCTTGCTGTATTCTGACATATGCAGTTAGCCTCAACACTTGAACTGCCCCGGAGATTAAAGAGTTAAATCTATGCAGAAGCATAGAATGTTGAGCTTGAGCTCGGATTTCAAACCTCTGTCTGTGGTGCTTCAGAGTGTAACCATCAGATTCTTGCAAGCAACTAATTAACTACACTTCTAGTGTGGAAACTGTAAACTATAAACCAACAGGTAAAAACTTGGGTCCCAAAAGAATCAAGTCGAGAACCCAAGACAAAAAAACAGGTAGTGAACAATATATAGTAATATACAAACAAACACAGAACAACAACAACCCCACCCTAAGAGGAGGGGCGCAAGGTACACCCCTGAGATGCAACACTGTACCTGCCAGCCCACATCCCAAAAACTAGGTTCTGAGAAGGAGTGTGGGGTCAGAATACAGCAGATTCCATTAGAAGAAACACAATTACTAAGGTGAGTAATTTTTTCTTCAAACAACATGAAGTCTTGCTGTATTCTGACATATGCAGATTACCAAGCAGTACCTCCATGGAGTAGGGTACCAAACCTATTTTGAAAACAGGCTCTGCAGTACTGCTGTACCAAACCTAGCATCACTCCTAGCCTGGATATCCAGAGAGTAATACTTGGTGAATGTATGGGCTGTTTTCCAGGTGGCTGCTTTGCATATCTCTAGTAAAGGTACATCTCTGGCAGCAGCCAGAGAAGCTTCTGTATCCCTAGTCGAGTGGGTACTCAGGCCTGAGGGAGGTGTTTTACCTAACTTGGTATAACAGAACTGTATACAAGCTACAATCCACCTGGCAATAGTTCTTTTAATTGCTGGCCTACCTTTTCCCACTTCACCATAAGTGAGAAACAACTGAAGACAGTTATTCCTATGTGCCTTAGTATGCTCTATGTAATAGCTAAGTGCCCTTTAAACATACAAACTGTGTAACCTTCTTTCTCCTGAAGAAGAATGATCAGTGAAAACCACAGGAAGGGACATGGACTGGTTCAGGTGGAAATCTGAGACCACTTTGGGTAAGAACCTTCTATTGGTTCTGAGGACAACCTCATCTCCATAGAACGAGATAAAATCATGTTCAACTTACAGGGCCTGTAATTCACTAATTCATCTGGCAGAAGTGATAGCTACCAGAAACACAATTTTCCAGGTCAAGTGCTTAAGATCGGCTGAAGCCAAAGGTTCAAAGGGTGGCTGCATAAGTTGAGCAATGCAGATATTGAGATCCCAAGCAGGGGTAGGCTCTCTAAAAGGAGGGTTGATATGAATCAGACCTTTAAAGAACTTTCCAAAGACAGGGTGGGATGCCAGGGAAGGGCCCTTCCCTGCTAACAGGAATGCAAAACAGCTACTAGATGAACTTTTAAAGTGGCTAGCCTAAGGCCTAAGCCATTAAGATGAACCAGATAATCTAAGACTGTGGCAATACCAGCAACATCTGGCAGGATGTTCCTGTGTGAACACCAAATGCTGAATCTTTTCCATTTGGAGTTATAAGTTTTCCTGGTAGAAGGTTTCTGACAACCCTTGAGGATGTCTAAAACTCCCTGTGAGGTGTGCAGGCCTGCGCATTCTAACTCTTCAAGAGCCAGGCCTTGAGATTGAGAGATTGGGGTACCAGATCCTCCCCTGGGAGGAGGTTAAGAGATTGTATCTCTTGGGAAGAGACGGGGGAGTGAGACTGCTAAGGACAGCAGAGGATACCAAGGTTGCCTGGCCCAGTCTGGAGCAACTAGAATCACTGTGCAAGGTTGTGACCTGATCTTGACTAGAACCCTGAACAACAGGGGAAAGGGAGGAAAGGCATAAAGGAACTTGCCTTCCCAATCCAATAGCAGAGCATCCAGGGGAACAGTCCCCAGGACTGGAGGTCTGCAGCAGAACTGGGGAAGTTGATGATTGTCTGGGGCTGCGAAGAGATCTATCTCTGAGGTGCCCCACCTCGTGAATATTACTTTCAGGATGAGAGGGTCCAAGGCCCCTTCGTGATGGCCCTGGGAAATTCTGCTCAGAGCATCTGCCAGCACATTGTCCTTCCCTGGGAGGTGGACTGCTATTAGGGAAGTTTGTAGGAAGTAGGCCAGAGACCATACTTTCAAGGCCTCCGTGCACAAGGCCGTAGACAGAGTGCCCCTCCCAGCTTGTTGATGTACCACATGGTGGTGTTGTCTGTCCTGACCTGAACCGTGTTGTTCCTCACTGAGTCCGAGAAAACCTGAAGGGCCAAGAATATTGCCCTGAGTTCCAGAAGACTAATATGAGACTCTTCTGGGTACCAACCCCTTGTGCTGTGAAGGCTCCCAGGTGAGCTCCCCAGTCCAACAGAGAAGCATCTGAGGTAAGGATCACCGAGGGAGTTTGCTTGAGAAATGGGACACCTTGCCCGAGATTGTCTTGGTCCAGGGTCCAGCCACCACCGGAGAGCTTGGACCAGAGTCTGAGTCACTGGAATCAGTTTGGTAAGAGTCTTTCTTCTGAGAGCAAAAGGACCTTAGATGGAATGAATGTCCCTCATCTGGAACCTGGTCCCTTGAACCACTACAGTGGAAGCTGCCATGTGGCCTAAGAGCTGAAGAAAACGTATTGCTGGACAAGAACCAGAGGATGAAAAGAAGAAGCGAGATGTGTAAGGGCCTGAACTCTTGCTAGTGGAAGGAATACCTTTGCTTGAACAGTATCAAACTATCCCTATGAAAGTGAGAAGCTGTACTGGTTCGAGAACTGACTTTGGCAGGTTGAGAAGGAACCCCAGGGAAACTGAGCAGATCCTGAGTGACCTGTAGAGCTGACTTGACCTGGCTGGAAGACTACCCTACAATGAGCCAGTCATCCAGGTATGGAAATAGAGAAATGCCCTGCCTTCTGAGGAAGGCCACTAGTACTATAAGGCACTTTGTATATACCCTTGGAGCTGATGTTAGACCGAAAGGCATAGCTCTGAATTGATAATGGCCTGAAGGCAACTCAAACCTGAGGTATTTTCTGTGGGAGCACCTGAAGAGAATATGGAAACAGGCAACCCTGAGGTCCAGGGAAGCTAACCAGTCTCCTGGCCTTAGACAGGGAAGAATTACTACCAGAATCACCATTTTTAAATTTGGTTTTACAATGTGTTTGTTCAAATACCTTAAGTCTAGGATGGGACACCACTCCCCTGTCTTTTTTGGGGTAAGGAAGTATCTGGAGTATAGACCTTTGCCCCTGTGTAGAGTAGGAACTCTCTCTACAGCTCTGACAGCCAGCAGAGAGGAAACCTCTGCTTCTAAAGCAATGGTTTCGGAGATGTTTGCAGGTGAAAAGACCTGGCCCTCATTTTTGGAAATGTTTTGAAACTGAGGGCCAATCCCTGGCTTACTACCTCCAGGACCCACTTGTCTGAGGTAACGGACTTCCAGGCCTGGAAGTAGTAAGTCAGCCTGCATCCTACTGGAATTGGGGAGTCAACCCGGGCTGACACATCAGGGTGTTTGCTTGGCAGGAGCCTTAGACTGGGAAGAGGACGCAGCCCTGCTCATCCCCCTCCTGCCTCTCCTTCGGAAGAACCCCCTCTGTGGGAAGGGAGAGGAGGCCTGGGGTTGGTAGAAAGGCCTATGAAAGGGCCTGCCCCTAGACTGCTGCCTCTAAGGAGTGACCTGCCTTTCCTTGGCCTGAGCACTCATGTTGGTAGTCCTGTATTAATCCATTTTCTTCATGTAAGCCTCTGTCTGCTCCCCAAACAGAGGGTTACCTACCACAGGGAAATCCATGGCCTCAGCTTGGGTGTCCTGCGAATGGCTAGTACATCTGAGCCAAGCGAATCTCCTGAGACAAACAGATGTAGCCATGACTCATGATCCCACATCTTCTGAGTCCACAGCAGCATGAATTGTACCTTGGACGCCTCAATCCCATCAGCAGCCAGCTCCTCCAGCTCTTTGGCCAGTTGGGGGAGGCCTGTTTGGCCAGTTCCAGAACAGTATCCCACGTGGACTTCTGGTACCTGGCTGCATAGGCCATATAATTTGCCTGCCTGAGTCCCAAGGAGGATGCCAATTATTGTTTTTTGGCCATGGCATCCACCTTCCTGGAGTCTTTATTGGGGTGTGTGTGTGAAGCCAAATGTATGTTAGCCTTGTCACAGGCTGCAGCCTGCACTACCACAATATGGCTGCTACGATTGTACAAAAACTCTGTACCTGAGCCTGACAACATGTACCTCCTGTCCATTCTTTCATCCACTGCAGGTAAAGAGTTTGGTGTCTGAAGAATCTTTTTTGTCAGTTTCCCCAAAGGATTTGTGGAGGGGAAATGACAACCTTTTACACTCTGGGATGTCCATCATCTCGACAAAAATCATGCTCATTTTCCTCCTCTGCAGCTTCTCCCATGAGGAGCTGGAGGGTTTCAGCCGCCTTTTTGTAGAACAAATAGTGAGAAGGGGACTCAGAAAGCCTGGGAGGGGAGACATTGGAGGGTCTGTCTGGGGCGATGTCCGGTTCAATGGGCACATCCAGATCTTCTAAATCATTATCATCCTCATCATCTTGTTCTGGATAGTCTTCATCCCCCTCCCACTCCAATTCATAATAGGCATCTGGATCGTAATCTGATGGAGTAGGATCCGACCGAACGACCGCCTAGTCGAAGGAGGTTCAGATGGAACCGGCGGCGAATGAACAATACTTATCGCTTTGGCTATCTCATCAGCGGTTGGAGTACGTGGTTCTGAATCAGAACCAGCTGATTTCCTTTTTCTTTTCGCCAGAACCGACCCCTCTGAGTAGGATCTCCTTTTGCCCGAGGAGGTATCGCCCAGGACATAGGCACCTCCTCAGGTATGGCCACAACCGAACTGGGCTGGCCAACCCGGTCAGCGGACTTCTGGGCCTCCCTTTATTTTAGCCTACTCAATCTTTTACCCATAGTGGCTTTGGGAAAATGTTTACATATTTGGCAGTCTGTTCTGAAGTGGTCAAACCCCACGACAAACACAGATGAGGTGAGGATCAGCTTTAGCAAAAGCCTCCCCACACTCACTGAAGTGTTGAAACCCAGCGGGCTCAGTTTTCTTCTTGGGTTTCTCAGACATGGCCAGACCAACAAAATTACCCTTAACAGCTTTTATGTCAGGTAATACTCTCCGATCGGTAACCAACTGTGTTACGGGTTGTGGAAAGAAACCAGTAAATTTTTTTTTTTTTTTAAACTGATCAGAACCGGCACACCACTACAAATTCAAAACGGAAAGATTCAAACAGAAACCGTCGGTTCCCAACTTGACCGACCGCTAAGGAACCGAAGAATTACAATTTCCACAGAAATAAGCAACAAACAGTTCACTACCTATCTACACACTTACTGTACCGTAGACAGAGGACTTGAAAACCGAAAAAATAAGAATCTGTGAAAACTGACACTTTTAGGAAACTTTACCAAACCAAGCGAAGGGGCAATCTCCAGATCGACTTCACAGTTAGGCGGAGTAAAGAATCGGACGGTTACACTCTAAAGCACCACAGACAGAGGTTTGAAATCCGAGCTCAAGCTCAACGTTCTATGCTTCTGCATAGAGTTAACTCTTTCATCTCCGGGGAAGTTCAAGTGCTGGGGCTAACTGCATATGTCACAATACAGCAAGACTTCATGTTGTTTGAACACGCTAACTAAACTATCCTAACAAATAATTAAATCACCCCTAAAAAACAAACCCCTTTTTAAACAGTGTGGGCACCTCTAAGACTCAAGTCACAGATGCCCATGAAAACAATGAACAGCAACACCAACAGGTTTGCAATAAAATATGGACAGCTGGAGTGCAGTGCCCATTGGGTTCCAGTATGGGACATAGGGTGGAAGCCCAGAATACAGTAAGATTACCCTGGAAGAAACAAGATTACTATGGTAAGTAATGTTTCTTCAAACTCAAGGAAATCTAACTGTATCCTGACAAATGCAGACTATCCAAGCAGTACCTTTGGAGGTGGGTAAAGAACATATTTAGGAAACAGGCTCTGCAGTTCTGCTGTGCCAAACCTGGCGTCACTTCTGGCCTGTGTATCAAGTAATAATGCTTGGTAAATGCGTGGACAGTCTTTCAGGTAGCTGCTTTGTAGATTTCCAACAGGGGAATATCCCTGGCAGCTGCCAAAGAAGTAGCTGTTCTCCTAGCAGAGTAGGCCCTGAGACTCGAAGGGGGCTCTTTATCCACCTTACTGTAGCAAAACTGGATACAGGCAACAATCCAGCATGCAATGGATCTTTCTGTAGCTGGTTTTCCTTTCCTCACTTCTCCTTAGGTCAAGAAGAGCTGAGGTATTGCCCTGCCTATAGTCCTTTGTGTGTTCCAGATAGTAGCTGATAGCCCTCTTAACATCCAGGCTATGCAGCCTGTGCTCCACTGAAGTGTAATGGTCAGTAAAAAAGACAGACAATGTAATGGACTGATTAAGGTGGAAGTCAGATACCACCTTGGGGAGAAAATACAGGTTACTCACCTGTAACAGGAGTTCTTGGAGTGGTATATGTTGTTCATCCACACTTATTGGCAGGCTCCTTGCCGCTTTAAATGTTGCCGGAAGGTCTTCAAGCTGGCTTCTGCCACCCACCCGGGTGGTAAAACCCTCAGGTCTGCCCCATGACGCCAGATCTAGCCCGCTGGAAGCCAGGTTACGCGTCGAAGCTGGGGAGGTCGGGTGGGCTGTGCGGATGAACAACATATACCACTCCTCCTAGAACTCCTGTTACAGGTGAGTAACCTGTATTTCTAGGGATGTGGATATGTTGTTCAATCCACACTTATTGGCAGACTCCTAGCAGTTCGGGAGGAGGGAGGCAAGGTGCGCACCCCCTACTTAGGGAATAAGGACTGGAGAACTGAGGTCCCAAAACTAGCATCCCAGCGTGACTCTAGGTCAATGTGGTAATGGGAAATAAAGGTGTGTGCTGACTTCCAGGTAGCAGCCCTGCACATTTCCTGGATAGGGATGTCCCTAGAAGTAGCCACCTAAGCAGCGGTATGGCGGGTACAATGAACTCTTATCCCTTTGGGAGGCTCCATGCCCGCCAACCTATAGCAGAGATCTATGCAGAAGGTGACCCACCTGCCTATCGTCCGCTTGGCTGCAGGTCTGACAGGCGGTTAGCATAGTGACAAACAGCTCATGAACCTCTCCTGAACTTCAGCCATCCGTTCCTTATAATAAGAGAGCGCTCTTCTACGGTCCAAAGTGTGGAGCCTATATTCAGCCTCTGAGGTGTGACTGGGGTAGAACACCAGGAGAGTCAACACCTGGTTAAGGTGAAACTCAGACACCACTTTCAGAAGGAATTTCGGTTGGGGGCGCAGGACAACCTTGTCCCTATGGAAGACCAGATAAGGAGACTCGATGGAAAGCACCTGGAGCTCTCCCATCCTTCTGGCTGACGTAATAGCCACCAAGAAAGTGGTCTTCCATGACAGGTGAGAGATGTCACACCTGTGCATCAGTTTGAATGACTTGCCCATGAGCTTAGCCAATACAAGCAGTAGATCCAACGGAGGTGGAGGTTTTCGCACCAGAGGGGATATGTGATCAAGGCCTTGGAAAAAGCGCCTGACCACCTTCTCCTGTGCCACCTACTGCTTGCAGGCCCATGCCCGGTAAGCAGAGATGGCTGCTGGGTGCACCTTAAGGGTCGTCGACTGAAGCCCTAGCTGAGAAAGGGACTACAGGTAGTCCAGAATGCTAGCCAAGGAACAGTAAGAAGGGTCCAACCCCTTGTCCTGACACCAAATGGAGAATCTCTTCCATTTGAAGGCATAGCATTTTCTGGTCGACTCCTTCCGGGACACCTCAACGACGTTGAGGACCTCGTCGGAAAGACCCAAGGCCTGGAACTCTAGCCGCACAGGAACAAGGCCATCAGGTGCAGGGACTGAAGGTCCGGATGGTGTACCTTCCTCTTGTTGACTGAGATCAGGTCTGGGCAGGCAGGAAGCCGCCTCGGGAGCCTGGAGCTGAGGCTGAGGAGATCTGGATACCAGAACTGGCGAGGCCAGTCTGCGGCTACCAGAATCACCTGCGCCTTGTCCTTCTTCACCTTGAGAAGCACCTTGTGGATCAAGGGAAATGGAGGGAAGGTGTAGTAGAGGCCTGGGGTCTATGGCCTCGAGAAGGCAGCCCCTACAGCAAGCCCTCCTGAGGGGGGCGGGCATGAAACAGCCTCAGCTTCACATTCTCCCTGGAGGTGAAGAGGGTCACCTGAGGGGTGCCCCAGTTGGAAAACAGATGTTGTACTACCTCCGGCAGGAGAGACCACTCGTGAGATGCAGCGTCTATCCGGCTGACAGCATCGGCCAGACTGTTGGAGGCTCCTGCCACATGAATGGCTAGGAGATCTGCCTCCAGGCTGATCACGAGAGACCAAGTGCAGAGACCTTCCTTGCACAGAGGCAAGGAGTGCATCCCGCTCTGTCAGTTGAGGTAGTACATGGTTGTGCTGTTGTCCTTCTGGACCTGGACCACTTGACCCCACACAAACGGAGCGAAGGTGGTGAGGGCTAGTCGGACCGCTCGAAGCTCCAGCAGGTTGATGTGGCATCGAGACTTCTGACAGGACCAGAGGCCATGGGCTCTGAGCTCCCCCAGATGGGCACCCCAACCCATTAGAGAGGCGTCGGTCGTCAGATTGACTGTCGGCTTGGGGTGGACAAATGAGATACCCTCCTGCAGATCAGCTGGAACGAGCCACCATTGTAGGCCGTCCCACATCTCCTGGGTCACCGCCACTGGCTGGTCCAATGGACCGGAGCACTGTGACCACTGCAGGCCAGCCCCCATTGAAGGGAACGCATATGCCAGCCAGCCCAACGGACCACGCTGGTGCAGGCCGCCATGAGGCCCAGGAGGTGCAGAAAGTCTCGGTCAGGGCACAATTGCACAACCAGAAATGACTGGGCAAAGGAGGAAAGGACCATGGCCATGTCTGCTGGGAGTCGGGCTCTGGCTCAAAGAGAGTCGAGCTCTGCCCCGATGAACTGAATCACCTGCGATGCCACGAGTTCCGAATTGGCCTTGTTGATGAGGAGGCCAATCTGAGAGCAGACCTGGAGGGCCAGATCCCTGGACCACTCCACCTCCAACCTGGCGGGGGCTGCAATCAGCCAGTCATCCAGGTAAGGGTACACCTGAACCCCTCGGCACCGTAGGAATGCTGTCACCACTGCCATGCATTTGGTGAAGACCCTGGGAGCTGGAGAGAGGCCGAAGGGCATGGCCCGGAACACGTAAAGAGATCCCTCTGCTTGAAAGCGGAGGAATCGCTGATGAGACGGATGGATTGGGACGTGAAAGAACGTGTCCTGAAGGTCCAGAGAACAAAACCACACGCCTAGTTCCAAGGATGGAATGATTTGAGCCAGAGTGACCATCCTGAAGGTGTGCTGCCTTATGAACTTGTTCAAGTCATGTAGGTCGAGAATGGGGCACCAGCCCACCGTCTGTTTTGAGACCAGGAAGTACCTGGACACAAACCCTGGGTCTGGAGGAGGACCAGCCACCTCGCTGATCACCTCCTCGTGGAGAAGCAAGGCAATGTCTGCTCGACGGGCCGAGAGAGAGGCTGTGGACCCCAATGCCCCCCGTGGGGCGACGGTTCGATAGGGAGAGAACTGCTCGAATTCCAGAGGCAGACCCCTGCCCACCACTTCTAGCACCCAGTGGTCCATGGTGATAGCGGACCAGGCGGAAAGGAAGTGGCGGAGCTGTCCTCACCGGGGACCTGGGGAGGAGTAACGAGGTTGGGGACCCCTCAACCCGCCACTGGGCAGGCTTGGAGGAAGGGCCCGCTGAAGGACCTCCTGGACCCTTGCCTCCGGGCTTCCTACTGGAGGAAGCGGCAGACGTGGCCTTAGGGCGCCAAGTGTGTGCCTGCTGGCCCTGGTGCCGGTGCTGCTGGGCTGGACGTGCCGCAGGGGCAGAAGGGCAAAAGGGCTTATGCTGTTGCTGGCGGCCTTTGTCCTTCTGGGCAGACGTGACAGAGTCCAAGGTGGCAATGGACTTCTCGATCCTCTGCAGATGGCCTTCCACCCCCGGCCCGAACAAGTCGGTGCACAGGAAGGGAACATCTGCCAGCTTGTGCTGGGTGTCCGCCGTGCAGGTGGAGATCCACAGCCAAGCTCTGCAGCTGATGGCCACTCGCGGCCGCTACTGATCGGGCACAAGAATCACCAATGTCCAACGAAGTTTGGAGCTGTTGTTCTGCCACCGCCCTTCCCTGATCCCGCACCTGCTTGACTGTTGTCTGAAGGTCAGCTGGGAGATGAAGAATCACCTCATCCAGGGAGCCCATGAGAGCATGTGAGAAATGTGCAATCAGAAGTGCTGAGCTAGCCTGACGAAAGCCTAGGGGGGAAGCAGCATAAAGCTTCTGCCCCGCATAATCCAGCTTCTTGGATTCCTTATGGGGCAGTTTGTCCATGTCCTGAGCGTTCTCGGAACGCCGGAAAACATCGTCCATCACTAACCCCTCCACAGAGGGGTGCTCCAAGAAACCGGAGAGTGAGCCGGTAGGGACTGTGTACTTTCGGGCCATCCTGGCCGAAGACGCAGGACAAGATGCTAGCCACTGCCACAACTCCAGGGCCAGGCCAATAATGGCTTCGGTCACATGAAAGGCCTCCGTAGGGGAATCCCCTCGGTCCAGTATCGCCGTGAGGGGGTAGTTGGCCCATTTCAAAATGGGTTCGAGCTGCATCCCGGTGAACTCAGAGATGAGCCGAAGCAAACCTAAAATGAGGATGGGCTCTCATCCACCGACTGACCCCCCGTAGCCTCCAGGTCAAGCGGCCTGGAGAACAGGGAGGAATCGTCATCAGACTCCGAGAAGTCTGCAAACAGCTGCCTGGCACCTGAGCCACCCTCAACCTGTCAAGGTCGATTGGGAGTGAGGGTGACAGACAACCTGTGGGGCAAGCCCTGACCCGACCAAGAATCCTTGGTCGGGGCCCCAGTTTTCAGTTGTGGAGGCAGGAGTTCCACCACAATGGGTGGAGCAGCCGGCTCCGGCCAAACAACTGGTGCCGGAGTTGGCTCCTTGACCACTATGAGGGGTTGTTTCGGCCGCTCCGGTGACAGCCACTTAATGGCTGGAGAAGACGATGGAGTTGGCTTATTCCTGGACAATAAGAGCTGCTGCCACATTAAATCCTTGTAGTGCCGACGCAACTTGCGCCGGAGCCTATCCTCTGAAGAGGACGATGAGGATGAGGCGATGCCGCTTTCCACGGTGCTGAGACCAGCTGGATCTGGAAGAGGACCGAGACCAGACCAAGACCTTCAGGGTTTCTGAGGGTGGGTCAGAGAGGGAACTGGGGAACCTGCCCTTCCTTTGGTTCAGGGACCTTAACCGGGGACTCCGGCACAGGAGGCATAGGCAAGTCCTCGGTAATCACTGGGGAAACTGGTGAAGTAGGGTTGTCGGCATCACCAGTCGACAAACCATCCGAGGGGTTGAGAAAAATCTCGACCGCGTCGACGGTTGTCTCGGCCTGCTGACCTGACGGGGACACCGGAAGCCAGCTGCTCAGCCGCAACCTCACTCGGGTTGAAAGCTGACGGACCGGAGAAGGGATCTCTGCGCTCATATGAACATTGACAGTGGGACTTACCTTTTGAGTCCTTCTTCTTGGACCGAATGAAATGTCCCAATGGCCCTTCTCCCTTGGTGTAGAGGGACTGGCAAAGCTCCTTAAACGAAGCCATGTAGGAAGAGCCCAAAGAGAGCGGGATAAATGCCGCAGCCGAGGAGGAGGAAGAAGAAGCGGCCTGGGCTGCTTCCTCGAGGGCGAGCATCTGCTCCAACTGTTCCGCGGACCCCGCCGCCGAGGATACCTGCCAACGGGCCTCCTTCGACCGCTTTTTTTTCAGGGAGCCCAAGAAGAAGTCGAGCAGGGCGGTCCTCCAAGACCGGAGCCAAGAAGCAGTTGCACAACTCGCAAGACTGCAAATTGCGACCAAGCCCCAGGCAGTAGATGCACGTGGAGTGCAGATCGGTCCGGGATATCTTCTGCCCACAAGGGCACCAACGAAAGCCAGGAGTCGATTTGTCCATCACAGCCATTTAGGGAAGACAAAGATCAAGTCTTATAAACTTTAAATTAGCTTCAGGTTAATCGAAGAGTTTGGATCCAGGCCTAAACACAGAGCGCTAAGGAGGGAACCTGAGCTTCCCAAGCTGAGGGAAGATCTAGCGTCATGGGGCGGAGCCGAGAGTTTTACCAACCGGGTGGGTGGGAGGAGCCAGCTTGAAGACCTTCCGGCAACATTTAAAGCGGCAAGGAACCTGCCAATAAGTGTGGATTGAACAACATATCCACATCCCTAGAACTTCCTAATTCGTCCTGAGAACTACTTTGCCCCTATGGACTGAGATGTAGTTAGGCTCTGTGGACAAGGCCTGGATCTCACTGATCCTTCTGGCTGAAGTGACTGCTACCAGGAACACAGTTTTCCAAGTCACATACTTGAGTTCTGCTGAAGACATGGGCTCAAAAGGTGGCTGCATGAACTGGGCAATGCATATGTTGAGATCTCAGGCTGGAGTTGGCTCCCTGTGTGGGGGATGCAAGTACAACAGCCCTTTGAAAACTTCCTGCATACCGTGTATGAAGCCAGGGATGAGCCCTTATCTGCTGAGAGGTAAGCAGAGACAGCTGCCAGGTGCATCTTAAGGGTAGATGGTCTGAGGCCAAGGGAATGGTGGTGTGTCAGTCTAGAACAACTGGCAGACCCGCCTGGTTGTAGTCTATATCCTTTTTCTGACGCCAGATGGAAAACCTTTCCTACTTAGATGTGTAGGTCTTCATGGTAGAGGGTTTTCTAGAGACCCTGAGAACCACCAAAACCTCTTTGAAAAGATGTAAGTTGGCATGTTCTAAGTCCTCAAGAGCCAGGCCTTGAGCCTGAGGGACTGGACAGCAGGGTAAAGGATCTTGCCACAAGAGTAGGTCAGTAGGTTGTGCCTCCTGGGGAGGCTGACTGGTCTAGCTACTGACAGGGACAGAAGGAGCAAGTACCAAGGCTGCCTGGCCAAATTTGGGGCAATGAGAATCACTGTTGTTGGCTGAGTCCTGATCTTGTTCAACACTCTCAGTAACAGAGGGAATGGCAGTCCAGCAATAGTGCATCCAATCACACTGTGCCCACCAAAGGGGGCCTGCAGCAGAACTGTGGCAGCTGGTGGTTGTCTGGGGCTGCAAAGAGGTCCACTTCTGGAGTGCCCCACCTCCTGAAAATGACCTGCAGGACCTACCTGTTGAGTAACCATTCATGATGATTCTGACTGATCCTGCTGACAGCATCTGCTAGGACATTGTCCTTTCCTGGCAGATGGACTGCCGAGAGAGAGGTCCTGAGGGAGTAAGCTAAACTTGCAGAATCTCATGGCCTCTGTGCACAGTGGGGTTGACCTTGTGCCCCATTTGTTCATACAGTACATGTTGGTTGTGTTGTCCATCTAATCTTTACCACCTTGCCCTGCAGCATCGTGGCAAAGAACTGTATGCCCAACAAGACTGCTCGGAGTCCCAACACATTTATGTGCAAAAGTGACTCCCGTTTGAGCCATGTACCGTGTGCAGTATGTTCCCCAAGTGGGGGCCCCACCCTAGTAGGGAGGCGTCTGTCATTAGAATTAGTGAAGGGGGATACAGCAAGAATGGCACACCTTGCCTGAGGTTGTCCCGTTCCTGCCACCACTGTAGTGCTTGAAGGAAAGTTCCTGTAATTGACACTAGCTTTGATAGAGAGTCCCTTTTCTGGGATCAGTGGGATCTGAGGTGACACCGAATGTCTCTCATTTGGAACCTGGACCCTGACATTGTTGTTGTTGATGCCGCCATGTGACCCAGCAGCTGTAAAAAATGCAGCTGGAAGGAATTGTCTAGCTGTACCAGGCTGTCCGCTCTTCCCTGAGGAAGGGAATGCCTTTGCCTATGAGGTATCCAATTCCGTTTCCATAAACTCCAGGAGCTGGACTGGTTCCAGCACTGACTTTTTTTTTTTGATTCACCAGGAACCTCAGTGACTGCAGAGTATCCTGTGTGACTACGAGAGCATCCCTGACCTGCTGAGGTGATTGACTTACGACTAGCCAGTCATCCAGGTAGGGAAATACAGGTTACTCACCTGTAACAGGAGTTCTAGGAATGGTATATGTTGTTCATCCACACTTATTGGCAGGCTCCTTGCCGCTTTAAATCTTGCTGGAAGGTCTTCAAGCTGGCTCCTCCCACCCACCCGGGTGATAAAACTCGCTCCGCCCCATGACGCCAGATCTAGCCCGCAGCCAGGTTGTAGCGCTGGCCGGGAGGAACAGGAATGTGGGATGAACAACATATACCATCTCTAGAACTCCTGCAGGTGTGAGTAACCTGTATTTCTGGGACATGGATATGTTGTTCATCCACACTTATTGGCAGACTCCAAAGCAGTTCTCCGGGAGGAGGGAGGCAAGGCGCACACCCCCTACTTAGGGAATAAAGACTGGAGAACTGAGGCCCCAAAACCAGCATCCCGGCATGACTCAAGGTCGATGTGGTAATGGGTGATGAAGGTATGTGCCGACTTCCAGGTAGCAGCCCTGCAGATATCCTGGATAGGGACATCCCTGGAAGCAGCTACCGATACAGCGGTATGGCGAGTAGAATGAGCTCTTATCCCTCTGGGAGGCTCCATGCCTGCCAACCTATAGCAGAGCTCTATGCAGGAGGTGACCCACCTGCCTATCGGCTGCTTGGCTGCAGGTCTGCCAGGTACGCCTGCAGCGTAGGGTGACAAACAGCTGGCTAACCTCTCGAACTTCGCGTCCGCTCCTTTTAATAAAAGAGCTTCTTCTAGGGTCCAAAGTATGGAGCCTATATTCGCCTCTAAGGTGTGATTGGGGTAGAACACCGGCAGAGTCAACACCTGGTTAAGGTGAAACTCCGACACCACCTTCGGAAGGAACTTCGGGTGGGGGCACAGGACAACCTTGTCCCTGTGGAAGACCAGATAAGGAGACTCGATGGAAAGTGCCTGGAGCTCTCCCATCCTTCTGGCTGATGTGATAGCCACCAAGAAGGCGGTCTTCCACGACAAGTGGGAAATATTGCACCTGTGCATCGGTTCGAATGGCTTGCCCATGAGCTTGGCCAATACCAGCAGTAGATCCCACGGAGGTGGAGGTTCTCGCACCGGAGGGGAAATGTGGTCAAGGCCTTTGAAAAAGCGTCCAACTACCTTCTCCTGCGCCACCGACTGCTTCCTGGCTCACGCCCGGTAAGCAGAGATGGCTGCCAGGTGCACCTTAAGGGTCGTCGACTGAAGCCCTTGCTGAGAAAGGGACCACAGGTAGTCCAGGATGCTTGCCAAAGAGCAGGAGGAAGGGTCCAGACCCTTGTCCTGACACCAAATGGAAAATCTCTTCCATCTGAAGGCATAGCATTTTCTGGTCGACTCCTTACGGGACGCCTCAACGACGTTGGGGACCTCGTTGGAAAGACCAAAGGCCTGGAACTCTAGCCGCTCAGGAACCAGGCCATCAGGTGCAGGGATTGAAGGTCCGGATGGAATACCTTCCCCTGGTTCACTGAGATCAGGTCCGGGTGGGCTGGAAGCCACCTCGGGAGCCTGGAGCTGAGGCTGAGGAGATCTGGATACCAGAACTGGCAGGACCAGTCTGGGGCTACCAGAATCACCTGCGCCTTGTCCCTCCTTGCCTTGAGAAGCACCTTGTGGATCAAGGGAAATGGGGGAAAGCCGTAGAAGAGGCCCGGGGTCCACAGCCTCGAGAAGGCATTCCCCTGCAGCTAGCTCTGCTGAGGGGCGGGCATGGAACAGACTCAGCTTTGCATTCTCCCTGGAGGCAAACAGGTCCACCTGAGGGGTGCCCCAGTGGGAGAAGAGATCTTGTACTACCTCCGGCAGGAGAGACCACTCGTGAGACGCAGCCCCTGTCCGGCTTAGGGCATCGGCCAGGGTGTTGGAGGCTCCTGCCACGTGAATGGCTAGGAGATCCGCCTCCAGGCTGCACAAGAGGGACCATATACGGAGAGCTTCCTTGCATAACTGCATGGAGCGCGTCCCGCCCTGGCAGTTCAGATAGTACATGGTCATGGTATTGTCCGTCTGGACCTGAACCACTTGACCCCGTAGAAATGGAGCGAAGGCGGTGAGAGCTAGACGGACCGCTCGGAGATCCAGCAGGTTGATATGGCATTGGGACTCCCGAGGGGACCAGAGGCCGTGCGCTCTGTGCTCCCCCAGATGGGCACCCCAACCCATCAGAGATGCATCGGTCGACAGAGAGACCGTCGGCTTGGGGCGGACGAACGGGAGGCCCTCCTGCAGATGTGCCGGAACGGTCTACCACTGGAGAGCGTTCCACATCTCCTGGGTCACTGTCACGTGCTGGAGGGGACACATGTAACAACGGGCCCAACGGACCATGCTGGTGCAGGCTGCCATGAGGCCCAGGACGCGCAGGAAGTCCCGGGCAGGGTGCGATTGCCCAACCAGAAATGATTGGGCAAAGGAGGAAAGAACCTCGGCTTTGTCCGCCAGGAGCCGAGCTCTGGCTCAAAGAGTGTTGAGCTCTGCCCCGATGAAGATTATCACCTGCTTCGGCACGAGTTCCGACTTGGCCTCGTTGATGAGGAGGCCAATCTGAGAGCAAACCTGGAGGGTCAGATCTCTGGACCGCTCCGCCTCCGCTCTGGAGGGGGCTGCAATCAGCCAGTCGTCCAGGTAGGGGTACACCCGGACCCTTCGGCGCAGCAGGAATGCTGTCACCACTGCCATGCATTTGGTGAAGACCCTGGGAGCTAGGGAGAGGCCGAAGGGCATGGCCCGGAACTTGTAAAGGGATCCCTCCGCTCTGAAGTGGAAGAATCTCTGATGAGACGGACGGATCGGGACATGAAAGAATGCGTCCTGCAGGTCCAGGGAACAGAACCACACGCCTTCTGAGCCAGAGTGACCATCCTGAAGGTCCAAGACCTTAGGAACTTGTTCAGGTCGTGCAGGTCGAGAATGGGGCGCCAGCCCCCCGTCTGTTTTGGGATCAGGAAGTACCTGGACACAAACCCCGGGTCTGGAGGAGGATCCGCCAGCTTCCTGATCACCTCTTATTCGAGGAGCAGGGCAATATCGGCTCAGCGGGCCGACAGCGAGGCTGCGGACCCAATGGCCCCCCCCAAGGGGCGATGGCTCGAAGGGGTGCAGCCTGCTTGAACTCCAGAGGCAGGCCTTTTCCTACCACCTCCAACACCCTAGCGTCCGTGGTGATAGCGGACCAGGCGGAAAGGAAGTGGCGGAGCCGGCCCCCCACGGGAGGGAACTCAGGGGGGAGTGACGAGGCTGGGGGCGGCACCCCTCAACCCGTCACTGGGCAGGCTTGCAGGAGGAACCGGCCGAGGGACCTCCTGGGCCTTTACCTCCTTGCTTCCTGTTGGAGGAAGCTGCCGGCTTGGGTTTGGGATGCCAAGGGCGAGCCTGCTGGCCCTGTTGCTGGTGCTGTTGGGCTGGTCGAGGTAGGGCCGGGCGACTAAAGGACTTCTGCTGTTGCTGCCGGCGGCCTTTGTCCCTCTGGGTGGAGGTGACTGAGTCCAGGGTGGCATTGGACTTTTCGATTCGCTGAAAGTGTCCCTCCACTCCAGGGCCGAAGAGGTCAGTCCCCAAAAAGGGGGACATCCGCCAGTTTGTGTTGGGTATCTGCCGTGAAGGTGGATATCCTCAGCCACACCCTGCGGTGCATGGCCACCGCAGGCTACTGACCTGGCACAGGAATCACCTATGTCCAGAGCAGTCTGAAGCTGCTGCTTCGCCACCGCCCTACCCTGGTCCCGCACCTGGTGGACCGTGGTCTGCAGGTCAGTCGGGAGATGAGGGATAACCTCATCCAGGGAGCCCAAGAGGGCGTGGGAGAAGTGTGCCATCAGCATGGCCGAGCTGGCCTGTCGGAGACCGAGGGAGGAAGCAGCGTACACCTTGCGCCCAGCAAAGTCCAGCTTTTTGGACTCTTTGTCGGGGGTCTTATCCACATCCCGAGCGTTACCGGAACGTCGGAAAACACTGTTGGTAACTGGGGTGCTCCGAGAAACTGGGCAAAGAGCTGGTAGGGACCGCATATTTCCTGGCCATCCTGGCCGAGGGCGCAGGGCAGGAAGCAGGCCGCTGCCAGAGCTCCAAGGCTGGGCCAACAATGGCCTCAGCCACCGGAAAGGCCTCCGTGGGGGAATCCCTTCGGTCCAGTATCTCCGTCAGGGGATACTTGGCCTGTTTGGACATGGGGTCGAGCTGCATCCCGGTGGACTCCGAGATGAGTCGAAGCAGACCCAAGAAGGACGATGGGCTATCGTCCAATGACTGGCCCCCGGAGGACTCCAAGTCGACCTGCTTGGAGAACAGGGAGGAGTCATCATCGGATTCCGAAGAGTCTGAGAAGAGCTGCCTCATCCCTGAGCCACCCTCTACCTGCCGAGGACGGTCGGGAGTAAGGGTGACCGACAACCTGTGAGGCAGGCCGTGACCCGACCGAGAATCCTTGGTCGGTGCCCCAGACTTCGGTAGTGGAGGCGGAGGTTCCACCACAATCGGTGGAGCAGCTGGTTTTGGCCGAGCAACCGGCCCTGGAACGGGCAACTCGACTGAGGCGAGTGGTTGCTTCAGTCGTTCGGGCGACAGCCACTTGATGGCCGGGGTCTGGACCGGAGTCGGCTTAGACCCGACAACAGCAACTGCTGCCACATAAGCTCTCAGAAATTAACGTATCTACACCGGCTTCCTCACCTGAGGAAGAGGACGAGGAGGAACGGTGTAGCTGCTTACTGAATGAGATCGATGTCGGCGGAAACGGCTTGACCGAGATGAAGTCCGAGACCGAGACCCTCGGGAGGGTCTGGGAAGGGGCGGGGGACACCCGCTCTTCCCTCGGCTCGGGCACTTTAACCGGGGACTGCGGCCCTGAAGGCGCAGGCAGATCCTCGGTCTCCATCGGGGGAACCGGTGAAGGAGGGTTGTCGGCTTCACCAGTCGACAGCCCGTCTAACGGATCGAGAAAAATCTCGACTGCTTTGACGGGAGTCTCAGCAGGCTGGCCCGACATGGACACCGTGAAGCCAGCGGCCTGAGCCGCAACTTCGACCGAAGTCGACGGTCGGCTGTCTGGGGAAGAAGACCTCTCCCGCTCCCACGAACACAGACGGTGGGACTTACCCTTAGACTCCTTCTTCTTGGGTCAAGAAGAATGTCCCGATGGCCCCCCCCCCTTCATGGAAAGGGACTGACAAAGCTCCTTGAACGAAGCCGTATATGAGGAACTCAGAGAGAGCGGGATAAATGCCGCGGCCGAGGAGGAAGATGCGGCCTGGGCCTTCCTCCTCGGTGGCGCATCATCTGCTCGAGCTGCTCAGCCAGCCAGCCGCGACATCAGCCCAATGAGCCTCTTTGATTTTACCGGCAGAAAATGCTTCTCGGGGCGCCCGAGCTTCAATCAGGCAGCGCGATCATCCAGGACGTTGGCCGAGAAAGAGCGGCACAACTCGCAGGCCTGCAGGTCGTGATCTAGGCCAAGGCAGCAGACGCACATGGAGTGCGGATCCGTCCTGGACATTTTCTGCCCGCAAGAGCACCTCCGAAAGCCGGGAATAGATTTGTCCATCGCAGCCGTGAGGGAAGATGAAGACCGAAGTTTAGAAAACTTCAAAACCAATTTCGGATGAACCGAAGAGTTAGGATCCAGTCTAAAACGCAGAGCGCTAAGGAGGGAACCTGAGCTTCCACGAGGTAAGGAAGATCTGGCATCATGGGGCGGAGCAGAGTTTTACCACCTGGGTGGGTGGGAGGAGCCAGCTTGAAGACCTTCCGGCAAGATTTAAAGCAGCAAGGAACCTGCCATTAAGTGTGGATTGAACAACATATCCATGTCCCTAGAAACACTGTTACCCCTTTTCTCCTTAGGTGTGCCACAATCACTGCCAAGCCCTTTGTGCAACCCCCTGGGGGAGAAGTCAGGCCAAAGGTCAGAGCCCTGAACTGATAATGACCTGATGGCAATCTGAACCTGAAGTACTTTCTATGGGACTGCCTGATGAGGATGTGAAAGTAAGCATCCTTTAGGTCCAGAGATGCCAATCAGTCTCCTTGCCTTCTTGTTGGGAGAATGGTTGCCAGGGTCACCATCTTGAACTTTGGCTTTGTCAAATGCCTGTTTAAGTGTCCGAGATCCAATAGGAGCCACCACTCCCCCGTTTTCTTTATTGTGAGGAAGTATCTTGAGTACAGGCCTTTTTCCCTTTGTGCCAGAGGGACAGGTTCTGTTGCCTTTTGCAACAGAAGATTAGTTACTTCCTTTTCCAACAGAGCCATTACTGATAAGGTGGCAGATCTGACAAACCTTGTCCTCAGCCTGGGCATAACCTTGAAGCTGAGAGCAAGACCCTGGCCCACTATCTCCAGGACCCACTTGTCTGTGGTGATGATTTGCCAAGCCTGGAGGTAGTGAGACAGCCTCCTCCTCATCATCACAGTATTAAGGACCTTATTCAAAGGAACCGGGAACTGATGAGGAACCCGAAGTTTGAACTGGTGTCTGATGAGGAACTTGTCGCTCAACCAGAGCTGGGATGTCGGACTGTAGTGACTGTATTATTCTGATAGCGTTAGCAATCTCTTCAATGGTGGGAACAGACAATTTTGTCGGTTGTGTTGCCTGCGTTGTGTGCTTTTCCTACTTTTTTCTTTTGGTTGCGGTAGCCGGTTCAGTGGCTGGTTCCGTAGTGCGCTTCCTGAGGAAGTTTCACTTTGTCAGAGGGCTGTTCATCCGGTTCCTTAGGCTTATCTTTGCTGTGAGGAGGAGCCGGTTTATCTGAGGCCGGGTCAGCAGCCTTATCGTACATTTTTTCCCTCAGTCGGTTAAGTCGCCTATCAAGCATTGACTGAGGAAAATTCTTACAAATCTCACAGTCTGTGTTCAGGTGGTCAAACCCTAGGCAGGCAACACAAATTAAATGTGGATCAGCTTTAGCAAATGGTTCACCACATTCGGTACAATGCTGGAAACCTGTAGGGCCGGTTCTTTTCTTGGGCGTCTGAGACATAGCCCGATAAACCCAAAATCTGGGTTTTAGTAGATTTATAACCCACCATCTACAGAAATGACTTCTCTGGAAAACTAAAAAAAAAAAGTGTTTTTCCCCCCAGTCGGTTCAGCGACCAAAACAACAACCGAGGATTAGTCCGGTAAAACAATACCCAAAAAACCTGGCACCAGAGAAGGCAGATTAAGGGCCTGCCCGGTCGCGCTAAGGGTTGAGGTGCTGGATGCCACACATCGCGCCATGCCGGCAACCCAGGTTCGGGAGCGAGCTCGGGTGCCGGGGGTCGGCAGAGGAAGGGTTGAGGATGTGTGCCCTTGTGGAAGAGTGGGTTGCTCTGGCGTACCAGCGGCCCCCGGAGGAGACTGGGGGCACTGCAGCATACCAAGCAAAGCACGTAGTTGCGCGGTCGTGGCAGGGTTGCCTTAGCCAGTATCGTCAAGGTGCTCCACCGGGGAATTGGGACCGCCGAAAAACCTGGTCTGCGGGGTAGGCAACGACACCTGCCCCATTCCCAATGGTGAGTCCGTCCTACCTGGCCTTCCAGGTTCCTTTGTCCGGGTCCTCTTCCATATCGGGGTCTGTCTCTAGGACTGCCCAAAGAAGTAGGGGGCGGCCCCACTCCGGAGATACCGACAGTTGTAGACAAGGAGGAAAGAGGAGGCACAGACGGAGGACTTCAGGCAGGAAGGATCAGGCAGGATGCCTGAGAGGCCCCCCTAGACCGTGACCGAAGGGACAAAGAACAAAAAAAAAAAAAAAAAAAAAAAAGAGAATGCAGATTAAATCAAAAATACTGAAGTTTACTTCAATAAAAATATAAAGAAAGTCTGGTTCCTTCCCAGTTGCGAAGAACCGAAAAAAGAACCAAGAAACGTACCCAAATAACACTAAACCTGAGTTGGCAAAAAATTAATTAATGCTTTCCTGTGGAACTATAAAAGACCTGTATCAGGCAACAACGATTATTCCTACCTAAAACTCAGGGGGAAATTGCCCTCCCATCCCTCTTCCTTTACTGGACTGCCTTCCAAATGAGACTGGTTCTCCTGAGGGGCAATGAGAGATACTACGCCCACTGGAAGGCAATAGATCTATCCAGATAACTCGCTTTCCCACTCCTGGCTAGTCTGTTTAGTCCTTTTTACCTTAAACAAGCTCAGCAACTTCAATCCAGTGAAAGTGCAGTAATACTCAAGGGTTGGAGAAGAGGCATTCAAAACAGGTCCCTGCACCCACATTTTTGGAAGTACATGTGGCTACTGGTGAATCCACGATTCATTCCCTCACAAGAAGACCCTTGGTACTCCACACAAACCTCTTGAGGATTTGTTGCTGCATGGCAGATGCTCCGTGGAAACTACCTGGGCTTCCTTTGAGGAAGCCCAGGTAGTTTTCGCCTGAACGAACGAGACAGACTTCACTACTACCAGTTGAGGGTTTTCATAAGCAAACAACTCCGGGTTGAGGGGCATACAACTGTTTGAGGATGACACCCCTATACTAGAATATGGATTTCAGCCACAGGGGAATGGGCTATATCCATAATATATAAGTCCCTTATCCATCTTTTGTCACATACTGCTGATCATCTAAAAGTCAGATGGGAGAAGGACCTCAGTCTAGTGCTGGGGAATGATGCCTGGTTTAAGATGTGGCAGGGGACCTGGTCGACTACCTCCTCTCCAATGTGGAAGAAGTTCACATGGAAGGTCCGTGCCAGATTTTTCCTGGTACCTACAGTTGCAGCCAAGAGATCTCCAGGTTCTTCATCAGCCTGTTGGCGGAGATGTGGAGCCCACGCTGCGTCCCAGGCTCATACCTTCTATGACTGCCCCACCCTGTCTAATTTCTGGACCACCCTTTCCCAACATATTTTAACCCTGTTTGACCTCCATCAACCTCCATCAACCTCTCACCCCCCCCCCCTTCAGCTCCTGCTGGGTATTCCCTCAGAGATGATTCAAGGTAGTAATTCCCTGTACCTCTGGGCAATCTGCCTGGTAGCTGCTTATAAGTCAATAACAAGAAAATGGCTCCAGGAGGACCCCCCCCCAAAAAAAAACACATTGTAGAATGGAAAGCAACAATGCTCCATATACAACACTGTGAACAGTTAACCTTTCCCTACAAAACAGAACTGAATTATTTGTCCAACGGAGGACCAGATGGGAACTCTACCAACATCAAGTATAATCGATGCAGGTGGAACCTGGGATACCACCCTAATTACTTCAGCACTTTAACTAAACTCCTTCTTCAACCCAAAAATAACTTGAACCCCCCCACTCCACTCTCCTTTTATATAAATGCTCTTCTCTTTGACCTGATCTAATTCCCACTCTCTCTTATTGAAATGTTTGATTTTAACCATATGCAATTCTTTGCCCAACTGAATGGCCTCAGTTCCTGTTTTTTCCTACAGATAACTGTTCTTACTCAGTTTGTTACACGAAACTCTCTGCTTGTTGTTTGCAATCTACTTTTATGCAACCAATGTAATGTATTGCACATGCAGTGAATGTAAATGTCTAGTTCTATTTGATATGTGAAAATTTTGTTTGGAACGAATAATAAGTATAAAAACAAAAACAAAACACAAAATCTAAACTGGTCTACCTGTAAACCGAGGACAGTGCTTCAAAAAACAAAAATAGATAAACAGTAACTAGAAAACCGATAAAAACAAATAACTTCAAGAAAGTGAAGGAGAGCTCTCCGGAGATGTCTTACTGAGGTAAGCGGAGTAAAGAATCTGATGGTTGCAGAAGTATAACCAGGGACAGTAGTATGAAAACCGAGCTTGAGCCTAGCATGCCACCATTTGCAAAGGTTCTATTAACCATTTTGGCTCCGGGGCAGTCCTATGGTGAGACCATACTGCATTTGTCACAATACAGTAAGATTTCCTGGGGTTTGAACCAGTGCACTGAAAAAGAAAAAAATTATTTTGCACACAAAACGCACGTTGGAACCAGCTCCATACTTGGGTGTGGGGCTCTTAGTGCTGAATGTTCCCTAATAAAAATAACAGCCAGTGTTTTTTCCTTCTGGATTTTGGCAAGTTGAACTGCAAGCAAATACAAAAGTACATACAACAGTAACCTTTTCCTTTTGCAGAACTTTACCCAAATTCCAGAATTACAGAACAAAAACAAATCATTGCCCCATTATATTTTCCAAGGGGTTAGCCATGCCTGTGTAACCCCAGTCCCCCCACCACAACCACTTGATATTTTTACCTGTAAGAATTTTAGACAGATTTTGCCATGATGTATTTTCAGTTAATCAAAGTGCTGACTTTATTAGCACCGAAGGTTATTCTACACACACAAAAACATTTTTTAGGACATGCCACTTTGTGTACAAGGGCAGTCATTTTACAGTACCTCATTCATGACGGTGTCTGCACCAATAATGTAATCTGTGTGCGGTCTCAGGCCTGCCAGTGCAGCTGGTGAATTTGGCTCCACTTCCTGGTTTCAACAAAGAGGACAGGAAATAAGGTTGAAGTTTCAAAAAGTACCTAACTTTCAAAACACCTGATTCTAGTCAAACAAGGGATTAAAATAGCATTATTATGAGCAATTCTATTTCTAGCACGTTAACTACAGTAAAGAAAACAAAGTTAGTTCACATACAATTTAATTTTAATATTGCTAGAGCACATGTAGCTTGTTAAGACCTTAAGGCACAGCTTATCCAACTTAAAACATTACATAGGCGGTACAGCACCCCCCAAGAAGCCCTTAAGGAACAGGGAATATTCACTTCCCACCTATGTTGGAGATGCGAGTCTCATAAGGAATCCCTCTCCCATATCCTACGGGATCATCCTCATATCAAACAGTTTTGGGATCCGGTCACTCAGTTCTGTCATAAGATCACCTCTGATCCCCCAATCACTGATGGACCCAAGGCCCTTCTGGACCATAGCATATCCCCTAATTATAAACTTTACCCACATACCAAGTGGCTTGAACTTGCTAAAGTGATGGCCAAAAGGTTACTGTTACGAAGATGGTGATCACCCTCCATTCCCACCTTTCATGACTGGCTACAGCTAATGGGCCATGCTGCAACATGTGATCATCTATCTGCTCTCGCTTCGTAGTGCTACAATAAGATTTTGGACACCTGGTCCCCATATCTACAATATACTTTGAATACTTCCTCCCAATAACTAATTCCCCCTCTAGCTACTGGACAGTCTCTCTACTACAGATTTCTTATCTTACTTGGACCTGATTCCAGCGCTAATCTTTCTACCCTCCAGTGCTCTTCCTGTGTGCGGAATGCTACCCATGTAATTTCCCATGATTTACTGCCCTCTGTCTTGATAAAGATTTCCCCCAAGATTGATTTCTATGCATTTTAGCATGGCCCAGATGATCTGCATGCAGAATGAAAAGTAACTGTAAGCAAATATTGTTTTTCCACATATTGTATCACATCTACGGTTGACTATATTGTTGAGTATTGTTAGTTGTGTTAGTTGAAAAAAATGATTTAACAGTTTAACGTTAAAAAGTGCTAGAGCAGATTTAGTAAATAAAATTTTTATAAACAGAACATTTAGAAAAAGTTTTAATGTACAGTAGTACACTTTATATTAGCTCAACAGAGCCTGCCACACCGATCAAAAGATTTAATGTATCATACTGTGCAACTGTTTACCTTCTGCAATTCACAAATATTTAGAAAATACATGCTGTCTCGGAACCATCAGATAACTGGCCGGCTGAGGAGGTGAGAGGAGGGCTGTGCCTGTTACATTGGGATTCAATGCATATTCCTGATCATGCTGGTAAAGAGGGGGTTGGATGGGTGGTGTTCAGGGTGGGGGGCTGCTGGACTGCCACTGTTCGCCATCCCGTATGTCAAACAGCACCCGGGGGGTAGGGGTGGGGGTACCACTGGACGCCAGGGCTAGTATAAGGTACATGGGCTGGGTGATCGGAGGGTGCCAGTAGATACCAGGAACATGTTTCTACTAACCGGGACGTGTGATTGGAGGGTGGGGGTTGCCAACAGACACCAGGGAAATGTTTTTACTAACTGGGACGGGTGATTGGAAGATGGGGGTAGGTGCCACTAGGCATCAGGAAACAGTTAATGATAACTGAGATGGGTGATCAGAGGCGAGGGATGCCACTAGACACCAGGGAAGTGTTTATACTAACCAGGATGCGTGAGCCGGGGGGGGGGCATACACCAAGGAACAGCATATATGAACCAGGATGGTGATTGGAGGGTGGGGTGCCACTAACCCTCAGGGATAAAGATAACTGGGAAAGGTGCTCAGAGGGTGGGGGTGGAGGCACTAGATGCTAGGGATGTGTGTATACTCACCAGGACAGGTAATCAGGGGAGTGGAGGTGCCATTAGACACCATGGAAAGGTTAAGATAATCGGGATAAGTGTTTGTGAGTTGGGGGATGTCAATGAACACCAGAGAAAGGTTTATAATAATTGGGATGGATGATCAGGGGGTGGGGAGGGCTACTGGACACCAGGACCTACAACCTTGCCGTCGTGCCAGCAATCCGGGGCAGGTGGCTGCAGTACAGCCATCCTGCCATCGGGGGGGAGGACAGGGCTCATGCCCGGATAAGACTAGGTTTTTGGAGGTGGTAAACAGTGCTGCTTTAGGTGCCATTTACTGTCGTTGCACACCTTTGAAAATTGCCACTGTGCCCATACTCAGGTGGGAATCCCCTCACTTGCATGGGCGCAGCGTTATGTCAGAGCCTGGGTGGTAATGGGTTGAGCCCATGCTACAGGGGCCTCTGCATATATATATATGAGAGAGAGAGAGATTTTATTTATGAAGCGCCCATTTCCAAAGACTCTGGGTGCTCAATCATTAAAAGCCAACTTAAACAAGTACATAACGTAGACCCCACTCAAAAAAGGGTGCAAACCCAGAGAGCACAGGCAAAAACCCATTAGCGGTTAGTGCTGGTGCTAACTTTTGAATATCTGGCCCCTGGAATTTTTTTATAATAAAAAAATGTAGGGTCACATTTACTATATAATTTCATTTCACTGTTGGTTTTATCCTTGGCTATCTGATATGCTGTATCTTTTTTGTATTATTTTTGCTTCTTCAACATAAATATGCATATTAATATAAAAATAAGATCACAGCTACCCAGCCTCCATCTGCTGTGGCTGCTCATATCACAATCTGCTGCTGCAGAAATAGTTATGATGTTATAAACAGGATTATTATGTCAAGTGTAGCTAAGCAGCAGGAGAAAATGCAGTCTAATGGCCCGTAATCCAGTTCTCAAGGGAATGTGTAAAATCTCTCTTCTCTCCCAGCATTCCAATGGCAGACCTTTGAGCTAAAGAGGCCAGGAGAACAGACACATAATTTGAAAAAAGATATTTTAATTACAGAAATAAAGGGATTTTAATCACACAGAGCAAGCAACAATTAAAAGCTCAAGCTAAGAGGAAAACAATAACTAATCCTGAAGAACCCAATTACCCTATCCTAAAAAGGAGAGGCAGAGAAGGGGTAGTTTGACGGGCTGTTCCATATCTTTACAAAACAGGCAATTACTATGGTGAGTATATTTTATTTCTAACAACAAGTATTAGAACAACCTAGTCAAACTTCTGCAGATCCCAAGCAGTACCCAGGGTTGGAGGATTTTAGGATAACTTTGGGGATTGGTTCTGAATTATAAAAATCCACGACACTCTATCCAGATACTCTCACCTCTGTATCCAGGTAATAATGTGAAGTAAATGAGTGGTCTGTGGACCAAGATGTGGGAAATTGTTTAACCAGGAAAGGTACACTAAGCCAGAGCTTGTTTCCAGGTACGACCTGGGAGCACAAGGAAGCTAAGTGACTTACTCAGGGTCACACAGTATGCAAGTTGGGACTGATGGGATTCAAACCTAGGTCTCCAGGTTTGCAGCTCAAATCCCTTAACCACTACACTATACTGCCTCCCTAGGAAGCAGCTTTACAATTTTTTGTCAGTGGGCAGTGATATGCATAGCTTCTAATACTGAGGGGATCCCATTAAGAGGGAGTCTCTATAAATTATCACTGTTCGAGGATGATGACCTACTTACTCTTCTGGACCCACAGTCCTCAATTAACTCGGCTTGGTCGTTAATCCAAACATTCGGAACCGTATCTGGTTTCTTATTAAATCCCCATAAAACCGACGTCCTATCCCTTAATTACATCCCGTCTCCGGCGAGGTTACCTCCAAAATGGAGAAGCACTAAAATTAAATATCTTGGCATTTAGATACCGCACTAGATAATCTTGAATTATGAAATTTTGAGATATTAACACTGGCCCTGACTCAAGATGTCACCAGATGGAACCATATACACCACTCCTTTCTGTCTAAAGTAGAGACAATCAGGATTAATATTCTGCCTCGTCTCCTATACTTTTTCACACCATACTGATAGTTCCAGCACCATGGTATTTTAACACCTGTAATAGGATGCTTTCTTAAGTCTTATTTTTTTTGGGGGGGGTTGTAAGTGACCTTGGCTACGTTTCTGTATTCTCCAACTCCCTCTGGCCAGGGAAGGGGTAAATTTACCTAATTTATTAAATTACTCATGAGCCTCCCATCTTGGTATGAGTATTGTCTGGTTAAATCAACTAAATCCTGTCTGACAGCAAACAAGAGTCTGTGATAAATGACATGTCTGACACAGGCAAGCTACTGTTTGTCAGCCTTACAGATTTACCTTGTTTTGTGGACTTTTATTCTGATGGCCCACACCCTGCACTTGCGGTATAGACTGCGCACCCTTCCCTTCCTGTCTTCCATTTTTCATTTTCTCCATTAACCGAGACCGAATCATTGCTGGCCTGCACTGATAGTACAGTTACGTAAGAAATGAAAATTACGTACCTACCGTAATTCTTGATCTTCTCTTATATCTTCACCATTCATTACTTCCTGGGTGTAAGCCGGAGGCGCGCACCCGTCACGGGAGCTTTTTTTAAAGTTTGGTTAACGGCACCGCCTCGAGAGTGACGCTGCGCCATGGGCGAGGCTGGCCGTTAAAAGCATCGACCTCCTCCAACTCAGTTCTGTGAGCCGGAGAGGCAAAAGCGAAAGCAGAGAATAGAGATAGCGAGGCAAGATAGCCAAGGGATAGCAAAGCAAGGAAGAATGAACTGAAAAAGGAATAAGCCGATGGAGGAAGGACAGAAGAGATAAGAGTATCCCTAACCTAGGGACTGCAGGGCCTCCTTACCTGGGCGACTCTAGGAAGAGAGAAAAGGAAGGAAATGAGAAAGATGAAGAAGAAGAAGAGAAGAGAGAGATGGGATGTTGAAGGGACCAGAATGCCCAACGAGCATAGTTAGCTTATAGCTGAAGGCTCGACTAACAGGGAAGCAAGAATCCCCGGAGATAGAGCTGAAGAGAAGGTTCACCAAACCTGCTAGACAGACTCAGGAGGGCATAGTCCTCATCTTCAACATGCCATTGTTGTTGATACCCTTGGGCTCCTGGCCTAAAGCCTTTAACCGGAGGACACCGAGGAGGGAAGAATAAACCCCAGGCAGCATGAGAGCTGCTCAGTGGTTTAGAAATGGAAATGTAAGCCTTTCAGGCGTTTAAGCATAGAAGTGGGACTCAGACGGACTCGCCAAGGCAGGCCAGAGGCTTAGGCTGGCTGGGATTGGTTATAGTCAGCACTGCTCTTCTGTAAAAACTGTCCAGGAGGACACTGAAAGGAAAACCAATCATCAAAATCTCACGAGAAGGGTTGCCTGCCCTCTCATCTCCTTCTTGTTTGTTTTCCTTTTTTTTTTTTTACAGATAATCATTTGCAGGCTAGAGCATGACCCCAATACCAAGAATGCCTATAGCAGTCGAAGAGAGTTCCTCAGCATTTTTTCCTTTTTTTTTTTTTTTTTTTAGAAAAAAAGAAACAGACGTCTGCTCCTCCGCCTCTGCAAGGCAAGAATTAGAGAAGGGAGGGGTTTTGATTCTAGGGCTAACAGCTGGAGCACGGGATTGCAGGATCAAAACTGAATAGCCTGAGCCAGGCTAAACCCCAGAGGTATCTCACCTCGAGGATGGCAAGATATAGTTGTGCAGTTTGATCGCCAATGCAAATCCAATAGATTGCCCAAGAATCTTAGAGTAAATAATTTTCTGGAGAAATAAGAACCCTCCCCCCCAAGATAAAGATTTTTTTTTTTTTTTTGGAAAAATTGAGCAACTCTTCCTATTTTTTATAGTTTTTTTTTTTAATACATATTTTGCAGAGAGAGGAAGGAGACGGGAGGTGGAGAAGCCACAGGAAGAGGCCACTGAGGGGATGGTGGGCGGGTGTGTAATGAATGGTGAAGATACAAGAGAAGATCAAGAATTACGGTAGGTACGTAATTTTCATATCTTCCCTTGTCAATCTTCACCATTCATTACTTCCTGGGTGAGTACCAAGCTCCTCTTCCCCCGGAGGGGGAAGAGGCCACACCCTGAGGGAACAAGACCCCCAGCCTTCTGCTGGTGAGAAACAGAAGGAGAAGACCCTGGTTATTCAGAAAGCCTAAGTGGGGAAGAGCTAGGAGGTGCCTCCGAGGATGAGGAGACGGAGGGAGCCCCTGTAAAAGTCTCCTAGCTCTAGAGGAGAAAAGACGGTTCCCCCGGAAGGCGGAGCGAATCACCCTACGCCGGGCCAGGGGTGACAACCTGGAAAGACGAAGCCATGCCGTCCGCCTGATGCAGATCGCTGTCCCCGCTAGCCTGGAAGCCACCTCACTGGCGTCATAAGATGCCCTTGCTTGGTGTCTTGCCAGCTCCAGGCCTACCGCGGAGAGGGCAACGGCTTGTCTGGTTTGCTCCGTGTCAGGCATTGATGCCAACAGCTGGGACATCATCGACCACAAATGCCGGTTGTAGGCAGCGTGGTGAGCCTGATGAGATGCAATACAGGCACTGCATGAGAAGAGAACACTCTTCACCCCCAACGGTCTAACTGGGAGAGTCCGCGATCCGGTGGGCGGTCGTGCGCCAGGCAGCGGCGCCCAGAAGGAGTATCTAGGTAAACCAAACCAGAGGGCGGGTTGGGAAGGGAACCTAGAGACTCTGAGGGGGCACAATACCTACGCTGACAGTCAGCCGGGGCTGGAGAAGAAGCGGCTGGGGACTGCCAGGACCGGATAGACGCCTCCTGGAAGGGGATAGGCCAGGAAGGTACCACCAAATGCTGGGCACTGAATTCACCAAAGAATTCTCGCCTCCTGCTGGGTATTGCTCTCGAACATAGGAAACCAAGATCCCCACCATCCTCGAGGAAACGCTGATATTCTGTGAAATCAGCATCGGAGGAAAGATGAGTAGGGGTTCTCTCCCTCAGAGGAGGGAGACGAGGATGATGGGGAGCTGGAATGTCCAGAGGATTCCTGCGGGCGTGGGAGAGTCGAAGACCCGCTCATGCATGTATCTAACATATGAGGGGAAGGCCGCGAGAATCCCTGAACTGCTCCCAGGATAACGGACCCGTAGGACCGACATGGCCTGGGAGCGGGGGTGGTGAAGGCAGAGAGATGGGAGAGGGCACCTCCGAGGAGGCAACTGCTCTCTGCGAGGGCTCTGGAATCCCGGGAAAGGAGCCCTAGTAGGAGGGATCCCGGATATCAGACCAGGCCGCAGAACGGAACTCTGGGGAAGCGGAGCCTGGAAGAGCCCTGGGGGAGAACCTCCCCTGTGACGACGCCGGGACTGCATGGATCCAGAAGGGCAGTCCGCACAAACGCCGCCGGAGGACACCCTAGAACCCTGGAGGGAGGGGCGAGGCTCTGCACTACGGCTCCTGGCCACCCCCCCTGAGGTGGCCAAAGAAGACCGAGTGGCAGCCCTGCACCTCAACCCTCGACTCGAGAGGGCCCTCCTCCCACCACAGCGCCCCTGTCCCTAGAGGGGGCAACAGCACCCCGGGGTAGCTGTCACCGGCCTCCAGAGAGGGAGCCTCCCTCCGTCACTCCCACGCCTGCCCCCCCTCCCCGCCACCTCAGCCGGGAACCCTCAGGAGACGACGGTGGGGGACAGAGGGAGGCTCCAGCCGCCTGGCACCCCAGCCACCGGGGACCTAGACCTCAAGAGTGGGGGTGCCAGGATGGGTCCACGTTTGAGTCATCGCCTCCGAGGAGGACGAGACCAGCTGGACTCGATGCTGGCCACCCCAGGGGTCCCCGAGGCCATGGGGCCGCCGAATGGACCCGGTACTAGGGAGACACCGCCCCCACGCCGGTAGCAGCCAGGCTCTAATTCCACACCCCAACGGCGCTGGCAGTGCCTGCACCGCCTGGAGGAAGGGCAAGGCAACTGGCGCGCTACCGCGCCGGGAGGCGAGGGCGGCACGCCGACGGTGCCGCCATCGCCCATCGGCGCCGCGAACGGGCGCCGAGGCCCAGCGGTATCGCTTAACGGCGCCTGCCTTTGATCACCGGGCGCTGGATCCAAAACGGCGCCGAATGGCACCGCTTGATCACCGGCACCTCGAACGGTGCCGATCCCAATGGCGCCGAAGGCGGCGTCGAGGGTCCACCCGAGCCAGGCCCAAAAGTCGAGGGCCTCGACACGGGGGGAGCCTGCACCTCCGAAGAGGTGACTGCCGAGGCGGTGTCCGCCGCGGCCCCGGGAGGGACTACGACGCTCCCCCAACACCGCAGAAGAGGCCTCCTCCTCGGCAAGAATAGACGAGGAGACCCCCTCCTCCTCGGACCGTGTAGGCCCGGGAGGGGACCCGGGAAGGGCCAACGACCTTTGCCCGAGAATCCTGAGAGCGACGCCGTCCCCCGGTCGGCGGGCCTTGCCGAAGAACGCTGGATTTCGAGAGGACGCCGCGGTCCATCGAGAAACAGGCGCCGCATTTAATCCATATCATGGTTGGGTCCCAGGCAACGAGGCAAACGCATGCCGGGTCCGAGACGGAGAAATGCCGCCACAGGAGCACCGACGATAGGGGCGCCGCCCGTTTTAGAAAAGCGCTAGCCCCAACCGACATAACGCGAAATTAAGAAGACTAAAACACAGTAGGAAACACACCCGGCCCCGTTAGATAGAAAAAGGAACAGTCTTACCGGATCGGCGTAGAGTGCGAAGAAAAACCAGGAGTCGGTACACTACCACGCAGTTAAGGATGCTTCACACGCGAGCAGGTGCTGCCTCGACGGTGGAGAAACAGAACTGAGTTGGAGGAGGAGTTGGTCGCTACTAACGGCCGCCCCTCGCGCATGACGTCACTCTCGAGGGCGGTGCCGTTAGCCAAACTTTAAAAAAAAAAAAAAAAGCTCCCGTGACGGTTGCGCGCCTCCGGCTTACACCCAGGAAGTAATGAATGGTGAAGATTGACAAGGGAAGATCTTACCGTAACAGTAGATCTTCGAGAACAGCTCTTGCAGCAGGTTACACCATTAGGACTGAAGCCGGCAGGCATCAGGACCCCACGGAAAAATTCTAGCTAGCCATCTTCAGCGGGGACCGCCCCCGATGTCAGACGTAGTATAAGGGAGCGGTCCGCACAGATTCCCCAGTTCTCCGCCAGAGACTCTCGCCGCAGGCTGACATCGAAATGGGAGACTGAGGATCCACCGTCAGAAGACAAAAGGGGAAAAATCCCTGTTAACCAAGGCTTAAGCCATGCCTCCTCCAAGGGGGAAGGTGGGCGGGAAGGTACCTGCTGCAAGAATTGTTCTCGAAGATCTACTGTGACGGTAAGTTCTTACGTAACTATACTATCTTACTTCGAGACACAGCTCTTGCAGCAGGTTACACCATTAGGACTGATTCCCAAGCAGTAGCGCTTGCAAACACTCTGGGAGGAGGAAACTAGAAAGAACATCCCAGGTCCTGAATCTAGGACAGGAGACCCTGTAGCACAGCCAGGCCGAAGCCTGCTCTTTGCCGTGAAGCGATGTCCAGGCTATAATGCCTGATAAAGGTATGTACAGAGCTCCAAGTGGCTGCAGCAAAATGGCAGAAGTGGAGATGTTTCAAGTGTTGCAAAGGAGGTGGCCACACCCCTAGTGGAATGGCCCGGACTGATCCCGGAGGGCTTTCTTGATATCATAAAGTATGAGATGCACTGGACAAGCCAGCGAGACAGGGACTGTTTGGATACTGGTTGGCCCATCATCCTTTCAGTAAAGGAACGTAAAAGTTGTCTGATTTACTTGAGTTGCTTAGTTCTGCTCAGGTAGTACCTCAAGCTGCGTGAACATCCAGGGTATGAAGCAGCACCTCTCCTCTATTAGAATAATTAGGAAGTAGACCGGCAGGTCAATATCCTGATTGAGAGTGAGTGTGGAAACCACCTTAGGCAAGAATTTAGGATTCGTCCTCAGGGATACTCTGTCCTGGTGGAAAATTAAATAAGGCTCTTTGCACATGAGAGCATGAAACTCAGAAACTCTTCTCGCTGATGTAACAGCAACCAAAAACAACGTTTTCACGACAGAAAACGCAGCTCGCAATCCGCGGCAGGCTCAAAGGGGGGGAAGCGTGAGTTGCTCCAGGACAAAGAGCAAGTCCCATGGAGGCACTGGGTCCTTAATGGGTGGCCTAAGATGTAACACCCCTCTCAAGAATTCCCAACAGGCATCTAATTGTGCCACTGTGCGCTGTCCCACCGGGAGATGATAAGCTGAAATGGCACAGAGGTGCACCTTAATAGAGGAGTAGGCGAGACCCGAACGGAAAAGGGAGAGCAGGTACTCTAACACCGCTTTCACCGGACAACCTAAAGGGGCAAGGCCGCTGTTGTCGTACTCATAGACAAAAACGGGCGCCATTTGGCGTGACGTCCGTGAGCGTTGTTGGTTTTCTGGCTGCAGAAAGAACTTCGCAACTTCTTGCGAGACCCCGACGTTAAGATGGCTATGTCTCTAGGAGCCATGCATGCAGGTTCAGTGAGCGTAAGTCCGGTGGACCAGTGAACCTCCTCCTGAGACAAGAGATGGGAGCTGAATGGCAACGGGAGCGGAGGTTCCCGGATAGCTGTATTAGCAAGGGAACCAGATCTGTCTGGGCCAGAAAGGGCCACCAGGATCATTGTTGCATGCTCCCGCGCAGTTTGAGAAGAACTCTGGATCAACGGAAGGGAGGGAAAGCGAGAGGAATCTGTCCGCCCAGGAGAGGGACAACGGCCTCGCCAGAAAACACCTGGCCCTGATCTAGCGAGCAAAAATTGGGCAGTTTTATGCTGGATGGAGAAGCGAACAAGTCCAATTCTGGAGTTTCCCATCGGAGAACAGATCCTCTGCTACCTCCTGAAGAAGTTCCCACTGTGGATTCTGGCCTGGGAGCCACTCAGGCTCTGCCTGCAATTGTGTTGTCCACCCCGGGGACATGTACTGTGATCAGGTTCGTGCCGTGTCGGATTACCCAATCCCACACCCTCATGGCCTCCCTGCAAAGGTGGTAAGAGTGTGCGCCTCCTTGTCTGTTGAGGTAATACATCACCGCCGTGTTGTCCGTCTGAAGCAGGAGAGTACTCGGCGGGATCTCTGACTGAAATGCCTGCAGGGCATAAACGACCGCCCTCATCTCTAGGATGTTGATATGGGAGATGGGCTCCAGAGGGGTCCACGCTCCTGGGACTTCACCCGCCCAGGTGTGCTCCCACCCTATACCTGAGGCGCCTGTGGTGAGGATTACCTCCGGGATGGTGCTATAAACGGACGCCCATAGAGAGTGTCCCTGGCTCAGCCACCACTGCCAGTCTCAAATCGCGTGTTCGTGATTCTGACCGGATGCTGTATGTGGTCTTGCCTTTGGTCCCATTGCACCTTGAGCATCCACTGAGTTACCCGCATGTGGAGCCTTGCGAAAGGGACAGTAGGAATGGCCGCAGCCATGTGTCCGAGCAAGCGGAAGGACCAACCTGGCTGGGACGGTCTTGTTCGACGAAAGCTCCCTGATGAGGGATCTGATGCGCTCCGCACTGTCGTCTGGAAGAAATGCTCTTCCCTGAACGGTGTCCAGTACTGCGCCTATGAACTGCAGCTTCTGCGACGGTACCAGGAGAGACTTCGTGGTTGATTAGGATACCCAGAGATCGAACAGGTCCTGGGTGCTCTGGATCACCTGAATAACGCCTCTGAGGCGGCCATGAGAAGCCAATCGTCCAGGTACGGAACACATAATGGCCCTGTCTCCTTAGAGACGCTGCCACGACTGCCATGCATTTGGTAAAGACCCTGGGTGCCGATGACAGCCCGAATGGAAGGGCTCGGAACTGAAGACGATGGCCGAGAAACTTGAAGCTCAGGAACCTCTTGTGCGCTTGAGCTATAGGGATGTGCAGGTAAGCATCCTGCATATCTACAGACGCTAAAAAGGCGTCCTGCTTCAGCATGGGAATAACACCCAGAAGAGTTACCATGCGGAATCTTTTGTAGGCGACCGAGAAATTGAGGTCGCTGAGGTCCAGAATCGGACGGAGGTCCCCTGTCTTCTTTGGAACCAGGAAGAAGTGGGAATAGTATCCGTGTCCTCTCTGGTTCTCCGGGACATACTCTATCACTCCCTTTTGCAGGAGCGCGAGTACTTCTTGCCTGATCAATGACTTGTGCTGACCTGGGTACCGGGAGAGCAAAGGAGGCCTCGAGGGTGGCTTTTCCGCGAATTCTATAAAGTGGCCTCTTGCAACCAACTGTAGAACCCACCTGTTGGTGGTTATAGTCTGCCACCCTGGCAGGAAATTCGCAATGCGACCCCCGACCATGACGTCCCGTTGATCCTGAGGGGCAGGGGCCGGGAAGGAGTCAGGCTGTGGTGGCTGAGGGTCCCGCTGGCTGGACCGGCTTAGGAGTACGCTGGCTTCTGCCTGCGGGTTGTTTCGCCTGGGCTCTGCGAAAGCCGGAGCCCCTCTGTTGTGGAATGGGGCGGGACTGTTGTCTCTGCGTCCGTCCATGAAATCGGCTTTGGTTCCTACGAAGGAACTAAGCTTGGGTCGGTACATGGCCTGAACCGACCTCACCGCCTTCCCGGCCTCTTGGAGTTTGGTAATTATCTTCTCTGAGGGTTTACCAAACAAAACTTCTCCCTCGAATGGGGCATCCATGATATTTTTCTGGACGTCCGGGGTGAAACCGGAGACACGGAGCCAAGAATGCCTCCGGAGGCATACGCCTGAAGCTGCTGCTCGGGCCGAGGAGTCCGTGGAGTCGTACACGGCTCGTAGCACTTGGATTCCCACGTCCGAACCCGTACGGAGGAGCTGCAACATCTCCTCCTTCTGCTCACCTTCCGGCAATTTCTCAGCCGCATCCAGACCCTGCTCCCACAGTGCATTCTGGAACTGCACCATGTGGGACAAATAATTCAGGGATCTGATGGCGCAGGTAGCGGAAGCATACGTGCGCCTACCCATGGCGTCCAGCTGTTTGGACTCTGGGTCCGGTGGCAGGGTGCTCAAATGTTGCGGTCTCTGGGACCGGTCATGAGAGGCTGTGATGACCAGAGAGTCGGCCTGAGGATGCTGAGTCAAGTACTGGTCTTCTCTGGGAGCCTTGTACAAGCAGTCAGCTTCCTTCGGCATCGCCGGGAGTGAATGTGGACGCTTCCACGCAGCCTTGGTGATGTCCACGAAAGTGTCTACCAAGGGTGGCACCACCACAGGCTTGGGGTCCTTCTGCCGAAGATACTTCGCAAGGCGTAGCCTTCCGGGGTCTAACTCTTCCGCATCCCATCCCATGTTCTCTTGGATGTGTCTCATGATATCCGAGAATGAAGGGTCATCCGGAGAAGGGATGGAGATGGGGATCTGGATGTTGAAAACTCTGATCCCGTGTCCTCCGTCGAAGGCGAACGACGACGTCTTCTGGGTCTCTTGGGACTAGGTGACCTAGAAGAGGATCTGGAAGGAGGTCTCCTTTTGTCCGGTCTCCCTCTTGGAGGGGTCCTAGGCTCCCGGGGAGGAGGTAACCGACCTCCAGACCCCGATGGAGAAGGGGGCGCAGGAACCGGAGGAGCAACCGGTGTAGGAGGAGGAGGAAGCGGAGGTGGAGTGGGGACCATGTCCCTTTTAATGGTGTCCCACCAGTAAGTGAAAAGCTCCTTCACCTCTGAAAAAGAAAGGCCCGACAATGGCCCGGGCGCCGGTGGACGGTCGTCGGGTCCTGGGCGTCGGCTCCACAGGGGGCTCGGGTTGTGGTGAGGGTTCCCTGGGAGTCTCAACAGGACCGGGTCGCCTGCCTGGTCTTCGGGTTGGTTAACTCCTCCTCCTCAGTGATGAGTCCCTGACCGACGCCGGTCGGAGGCGCCGGGGTTCTTTCTCATTCAGGGCGGGCGCCGTCCCCTACCGGTGTCCGGTGATGAGTTGGTCTGGCCAGCGACGGTCTTCTGACGGACAACGGCTCTGGGGACCTGTGGCGAGAGGCCGATGTCGGACGAACCGGCGTCGGGTCCATAGGCCTCTTAAGTGAGGTGAGCTCCTTGGTTTTCCGGTGGAGAGGAGGCGGCAAGGAAGCAGACCTGACGTCGGATTCCGAATGGCGGGAATCCGACTTGTGGTGATGGCGGTGGTCCCCTGACTTCGCCATGGCCTTGGAGGATGAGGAAGGCCTGGGAGTCTTAACCTGAGAAGAGGATGAAGACTTTCTCACCGCAGCGGGGGGAGGCTGAGAGCTGGCCCGGGAGGGAGAGCGGTCGGACCTGGAGCCAGAGCTGCGCGAGTCGGAGGCCCTAGACGGGGACCTGGAAGGGGCCTTCTCCCTATGCTTCTCAGCATGCTTGGCGGCTCTCATAAGAATCCCCTTGAAGCCATGGACTTGAGTTGCTCCTCTAGCAGGAATGCCTGTAGGGCCTTCTGGCGACGGATCCGGGTTCTGCTGTTGAAACCCTGGCAAAAGGTGCAGGACCGGGTGTCGTGGTCTGGGCCTAGGCACCGGACACAGGCCGAGTGCGGATCCTTGAATGGGATCTGCTTCCCACAGGCACACTTCGAGGAGTGACCGGAGGTCGTGAGGACATCAGAGAAGAAACTGAATGCAGAGAACGAATTTCCCGTAGGAAAACACTTTACCACGCGCGGCGCTCTAGAAACTGAACCGAAGGGTCTAGACATGTCGAGACGGCGGAAAGAAATAGGATCAGCGGACCGCCCCTTATATATCCACGCCTGACGCCGGAGGCGGGACCGACGTCGGGGGCAGTCCCCGCTGAAGATAGCTAGCTAGAATTTTTCCGTGGGATCCTGATGCCTGCCGGCTTCAGTCCTAATGGTGTAACCTGCTGCAAGAGCTGTGTCTCGAAGTAAGATCACACTTTCCGCAGATGGCACCAATTAGGCTTATCTTGTATCTTTTCAATTCTTGGACGAGGGGGGCATCCGGGCATTCAAGCCAAATATGGACTGACAGGGAGTGAACATTTTCATTACCTACAAGTCCGGATCTTTCTGATGCATAAAGGAAACCAGAGAAACTGTCTTCCGGACCCTGCCTCTCTCTTACTTAGTATGTTCATAGGCGCCTTTAGAGGAGATAATCTGCAACATGTAATTGGGCAACTATACGAGAGGAGGGGCTGCAAGTCCAATTAGGGGATTCCACTCTTCTGATTCTATCAGCAAGTAATTCTGAATTTTCTTCTGTCCCTTATTCTACATGGATTAAGTATACCCTTCCCTCCATCAAAATCTCCATGGCCCCCTACTGGGGACAGTTTGCTGGAAATGCAGGACTCACTATTTTAATACTCCATCAGCACTTACAAAATTTCTCCCTGCTCGGTTTGGGCAGTGCTGGAGAAACTTTGGACAGACCTTAGAAACTCACATGTGCATTTTTTGGTCCTGTCTGGTAATAGTCCAATTTTGGGGACAGATTAAAAATCAGTTCAGCAAACTGTCCTGTGACACAGCACTGATTACCCACACAATGATTCTACTGATGGATTACCCACACAATGATTCTACTGATGGTCCCCCCCCCCCCCACAGGTTCTGAATAAAGTGCCACTCTATGACTGCAATATATTTATTTGCTGCCAAGAAAGCTATTACTTGGTTGTGGAGACAACCACAGGCCCCTACATTGGTTTCCTGGCACAAGATTCTTATTGCTATGTATCAAATGGATTTACTGACAGCACGGTCAAGGAGACTTCTTCCACAGTTTGAAATAAAGTGGAGAAGCTGGGTGCTCAACATGATGTCAGAAGATGACAGTTTTGTACCATGATGGGTATGGGAATAATTGCACAGCTGGGCACATGCCCCCTGGTCGGGGGAAATTTTCACTATGATAACTGGAGCAGCCTGGATTTCCTTGTTAGAATCCTTTTACTGTGGTTAGCTTTTCAGTCCCTACTAAACTTTGTGCAGGCTGCATTCAAGCTAATTTACAATAAGCCTGATGCTGATATTGTTGTAGTGATGATTTATTGGATTTGCTTGTGTACTGAAACTTGTAACAGTCTGGTAATCTATCTGTTGCTCTGCATTATGCTACATAAATAAATAAAATTGCTGAACACCCAGCAAAGTGTGCTTTATTGCCATCTGGGGGTACTCTCCCTGATTTGGTATGGCAGAAGTTTGTATTGTGGACACCATCCACCTTGATAAAAACCGCTTAGAAGATGGGTGGCCATGACACCTCACTGTAAGTGGCAAAAACTGCTGTCATTCCTGAAGTCATCTGTTTAGATCTGTATAAATGTGATGCCTTTCTAATAACATCTAATGTATGAAGTTTTTTTCTGCCCTTTATTGGCATGTGGACATGGCAAATACACTGCCAATATAATGGTCTGGTTCAGGTGGAATTCTCACACCACCTAGGGAGGAAGTCTACATTTGTTCTTACAACTCTTTTTTTCTCCTCCTGTGAAAAACAAATAGGAAGGATCAACACAGAGTGCTTGTAACTGACTGACCATCCTTGCTGATGAAATAGCCATCAGGAAAAATGTTTTTCGGTGAGGTATTTTAACTCAATGGTGGTGGTTATAGGCACAAAGTGACAGGATATTAATTGAGTTAGGAGGACTAGGTTCATGTCCCAAACTGGTACAGGCCTCTTCTCAGGAGAATACATATGTGAGAGGACTTTAAGAAACTCTGGATGACAAAAACAAAATTCTGCTAAGGCCTCAGACCTAAATGCTGAAAATGTTGACAAATGTACCCTTTTTTTGGTAGACTCTTTAGACACCCTGCCTGGACTCTCTCCAGTGTATGCACTCAACTCACCTGCCATCCTACCCTGTCACAGACTCAGTCCTGCCATCTGGTTCATCATGCTCCAGTCCACTGCCCGATCCCTTGATTTAAGCCCCCCCTGGGGCGGGACCACCATACTCCCTCAGCAACCTTTTTCTGGAATCTGGGCAGGCTTCCAGGAGTGGAAGGAGCCAAAGAGGCAGCTGGCGTACTCGATGTTGGGCATGGGGAGGAGGTCCCAGGCATCACCTTCACCTACCAGGACAGTTTTTTTTTTTCCCTCGTAATGTTGCCCCCTGGAGTTCAGCCGTGCAAAGTCGACTTAGATGGCAATTGCCGTCAACGTCTTCCTCACCCCTTGTTCGGCTCTGTATGCAGCCTGTACCTCCGGTCTCCACCGGGGGCCACTGCTGTTCTGGAGACTCCCCGGATCCCTCCCCAGGGAAAGGACAGCTGTCGTGGGACGCTCAATCCTCTCCCTCCCCTGCTGACCCCCGGTGGCCCAAGCTTGTTCCCGAACCCGGGTAACCAGTGTGGCATGAGGTGTGGCGTCCAGCACCTCAGCCCTCAGCGCCACTAGGCCGGCGACTAATGTACCTTTAAAGTTTCAGTCTTCAGGCCCAAGGACTTTAAATGCAACAGACAGCCCAAGATTACCATGATCTCTGTATTCTTAAAAGAACAGGAATTATCCCTGCATTAGACTGAGAATCTTTCCTATTTTGGCCATCTTAAGGATCTAGGGGAAAAGAGATTCAGTTATAAAAATGCTATCCCTTCAGGAATCATGCCTTCAGGTGATGACACTTCAGATACAGGTAGTTCACCTGATCTTTTGAGATTTTTAGAAGATCTCAAGGTAAAGTGTGAATCCTTTTGGACGTTCTGAGTAACAGTGAGTACTATGGCTGTCTGGGCAGGTATGGTGCTACATGATCATAGCTAACTGCTTCACTACCACATTTTGCATTTAGCAGTGGCTCAGTACACAGCACGCTCGACTCTGGGCTGTAAAATCAGGAGGTTGTAAGTTCAAGCCCCACACTTGGTACATGGGATAATACCATAACTGACACTGTAGTGCAATACAAGGGGTCGCTGAACTGCTGAGGTGCCATCCTTCGGATGAGATGTTAAACTGAGGTCCTTTCTGTCCATCTCTGGTCATTGTTCAGGGGAACGTAAAGATCCCATGGCACTTTGGAAATAAAAAATGAGCCTACTTGTCTTCGGTAAGTACAAGACAGAAAAAAGTATACAAAAGATAAAGCGCACTGTTTTTAAAAAAGCATATGCAACGCCCAGAAAAGGAAAAAATATAGCTAAAAAAGAAATCCACGTACTATACATTGAAATCAACTAGGTAAAGAAATGAGTATCTTTATAGAAACATAAGAAAAAAGCAGAAAACAGTCACAAAACCCACTAAGAAAACAAAATCCAAAGGATTACAAAAGTATTTCAGTAGGAAAGTGTTTCCATGCAGAGGCTACATGGTTTACCCCAAAAGTTGTCCTGTCCTGAAAAACATTACACAAAACTGTTTTGATGAAGCTCTGAATTTCAAAATGAGTCGCCCGTTTCTGCTGGATGACGAAGGCACATCTCACCAGACATATATAAAAATTCAAAATGGCAAATAAAACAGTAGCAATATCAGAATTCCAATGTCCCCAGGAAGCTGGAAGAAAGCCATGTATTAAAACAATCATAGGGAACTTATAGAAATTTCCAGTGCCACATTCCTGCCAAACATGTCCAAAAACCTGCAATAAATCACGAATCACGAAATAGATACTGTGTGTATCAATAACCTGGGAGCAACCCAGCTGCAGTCAACGTCTATCCTCTAAGCTCTTGTGCTTCATTGAGCCTCGCACCCCAAGACCCCCATGCAGAATGAGCCAAAGGACATCCCACATATGTGGTGTTTTCCAACTTACCCAGACAGCTGGGAAAATAAGGACCGACTAAGAAATGCTGTTCCAAAACCGCCTTCTACAAACCTCTACTATGAAGGGTAATGACTTCGTCCAGAGAAATCCCCAACTGCCTAATCTTGGTTAAAGCCATAATAATGAATATTGGGTGGGACAAATTATGCTTTGAAAAGAAAAGCTGCCGGCCTGGTGTCACGGAGAATTGGTGCTGGGCGCCACCTCGCGCTATGCCGGCGACCCGGGTTCAAGGCGGACTCGGGTGGCCGGGAGTCACAGGGAAGAGGGAGGATTGAGGCGTCCCAGCGGATGCTCTCCTCCCTCAGGGTGGGGAACAAGAATGCACTAGCGTTCTGCATCCCTTCAAGCCAGTGGAAACACCGGCAGTAGCAAGGGATGGGGGCTGGACGCGCATGAGAAGGTAAGGTGTGCAGCATACTTCACCCACCTCAGGACGTCGTCCCAAGCAACCGGATGTCTCAGAGGGTAGGGGACTAAAGGGGAGAAAAACGGAAAAACACCTCTCGGCAGCCCTAGATGAAAGCCAATCCAGTTCCCTGCAAGACCACAGAGAAGGGACAGACCCCGTTGTGCAGGAGGTAAGAGAAGGAGGCACTCTAGGGACAGATCCCAAGAAGGTGGGGTGGTGAAAATGAGCGGATGGAAGGAGAGGGCACTAAGAGGAGACAGGAGGAAAAATACAAAGTAAAAAAAAAGGAAAAGCTTGGATTGACGCTATGGAATTAAATAAGGTTCCAACCATTCAAAAATCAACGGTGCCAGGACTCCGTGGGATACCAAGAGCAACCTAATTCACTTTAAAATTTTACACAGGTGGTATAGAACACCTCAGATCCTATATTCTATGGCTCGGTCCTCGACCTCGCTGTGCTGGAGGTGCTCGCAGCCCACAGCTGGATGTCTCCATATCCTTTTCTGGAGTTGCCCCAAGCTTTCCAGCTGGTGGTGGGTGGTGCTGGCTGATTGTTCTCAAGTATTAGCTACACCCATACCATTTAACCCTGAACTGGTGATCTTAGGACTCCCTACTAATATTCCCTATCAACCCCCTTGCAATGCTGGCTGCTGGTGGCATTAATGAAAGCTAAACACCTTCTACTGGTGGCTTAGAAATCTTCCGCCGATCTGCACCTAGCCTTCTGCCCTCTCTAAATTAGCACTGTTCAAAAGACTATCCTTAGCAACCACTGGTAATCTGGAGCTTTATCATAACAAACAGGACCCCTTCTAACAATCACATCAAGGCTTAGTGCCTCCTCCTTTCTCCTTGTAATCCTCTGGTCACTTGGCACTCCTAGAGGCTGGAATGCTTTTTGGTTTACGGTGCATCTTTCTTTCTGCTTTTATTTCTTCACTTCCTTTCTGTCCTTCCCCTCATGAGTACTGCTCTTACTGTATCCTCTGTACACAGTATTACTGAACTGATATATCCTTTTCATGGACATGTGGTATGTGTCGGCAATTACTGTAACTGTAATTTATGTTCATCAAACTCTACTGCCTTCAGTTGTTGTTGGAGTGCAAGGTTTACTGTACAACTGATTTGTTCTTGTCCTTTGTATTACTTGAAATTTTTCAATAAAAAGGTGCATGTAAAAAAAAAAAAAAAAATCATCAACGGTGCCCATAATTTGCATCCCAATTTCAATGCTGTTTGAAAGCTGAAATGGAGACATAGACAGTGAAGAAGAAGCAACATAATTCACCATCCCTACACCCCTTTGCTTCACCGGCCAGTAAGCAATTCCTCTTTTTTATAGGGTTCAACCTGCTCCCCCAAAAGAACAGGAGAAAAAAAAAAAAAAGAGTGAATAATTTAGTTACAAAATCTGGAGGGGGTGGGGGAGAATAGGTTACTCACCTGTGACCGTAGTTCTAGGAGTGTATATGGTTCACATCCACACTCTGGCAGTTCCACTGGAATGTGATGACTGACCGGAAGTCTTTAAGCTGAGCTCCTCCTACTACCAGGCAGTCATATCCCACGAGTCCACCCTGGGGTGTCAGATCACACAAGCTGGAAGCAGGATCAGGTGCCACTTGCCGAAGGAGGCCAGGTGGGTTGTGTGGATGTGAACCATATACCACTCCTGGAACCACGGTTACAGAGGAGTAGGCTATTCTTCTAGGGGCGTGGATATGGTTCACTTATCCACACTCTGGAAGACTCAGCAGTTCTCGGGGAGCAGGGGGCAAGGTGCACACCCCTACTTTGTTGAACAGAGACTGGAGAAATGAAAATTATGTACCTACCGTAATTCCTGATCTTTCTGTGTATCCTTACCATTCATCACAGTTGGGTGCTGGCCGGAGGTCACGACCCAGAGGGAGCTTTTTTTTGCTTTTTGGATGGGCGGAGTCGACGCACCGATGGCACCGCCCTTGAGGTCGACACACTGCGTGGCGCTTGCGGGTTGGCCGTTAGGTGTTATCGACCCCGCCCTCGCGCCAGTTTTGAGTCGCCGTAGAGTTAGAAAGGGCTGGGAAGGAGGGACAAGGAAGTCCAAGGGACAGAGTAAGGAAAAGATATGTAAACTAAAAGGAGAAATAAACGACGGAGAGGACAGAAGGAGATTGAGAAAAACGAAGGGGATTGGGAAGGGGACCCAATCTCTGGAAGCAGAAAAGGATTGGGAAGGAGAGAGGGAGGGAAAAGCAAGAAATGGGGAGGGAGGGGGAGGACATACCCTGGACTGTTGACTGCCTCCAGATTGTATAGGAACTGCGAAGGAGTAGCCAGAAGGCTGAGTTGCCAGAATTCAAGGCACAGAATACTGTCAAGAACCCCAACATGAGCAGAAGTGGCTATTCTGGAAGGAAGGGCCAGGAAACAGGGCTGTCCTCCCCCTAAACCACATATCTGGAAGGAGAGAACAATGAGTCTCCTAAATTAAATTGAGGGATGAGTCCCCAAGGACAAGAACAGAGGAAGAAGTAGAAGAGAGAGAAAGAAAGAGAGAGCAACCACAGACCCCCACCCCAAAGGGGTGGAGCCGAGGCATTGAGGAAAGAAGTGCCCTTGCCCTGATCCCTCTCCCCTCCTGACAGAAGGTAAAAATCCCCATGTGCCCCAGGTCACCCCGCTCCTGACCAGCAGAAAGGAAGGGGAGACCCAGAGTCTGAGGCCCCAGGGGGGATGGTGGATGGGATTTGTGATGAATGGTGAAGATAAACAGAAAGATTAGGAATTACGGTAGGTACGTAATTTTCATAACTTATCTGTGTCAATCTTCACCATTCATCACAGTTGGGTGAGTACTGAGCCCCCCAAAGGGGCCCTAGACCCTAAAGGACTAAGTCCCTTAGCTCCCAGTGGGGGGAACCACTGAGAGGGAGAAACTTTACAGGCCTGGGAAGGCCTGAGACTGGGGAGAGTGAGACGGGGCCCCCAGGAGGGGGCAGAAGGTTGCCCGACAGACGCTGCCTCACTCCCACGGAGAAAAGGGGCTTCCACGCCGGTGGAAATCACCCTACTCCGGGCCAAGGGTGACAACCGTGAAAGATGCAGCCATGCCATCCGCCTAGTGCAGATCGCTGTCCCTACAACCCTGGTGGCTACCTTGTCGTCGTAAGATGCCCTCGCTTGCTGCCTTGCCAGCTCCAGGCCACGTGCAGAGTGCACAATGGCTTGTCTGGTTACCTCCGAATCAGGCAAAGAGGATAGGAGTTGACCTTGCCTGGACCACAGAAACCTATCATAGGTAGCATAGTGGGCCTGATGAGCAGAAATACAAAGAAGCAATTGTGCTGAGTAGAAGGTCCTCCTCCCCCAGAAGTCAAAATCTGCGGAATCTTGATCTGGGGGCTGGTCACAGTGGAGGGTGCGAAGCCCATCGGGAGTGTCAAGCTGCGTCAGTCCTAACGGAGGATGAGGCATACGACCTGGAGACTCCAAGAGGCACAATACCTCTGGCTCAGATCCCAAGGGGCTGGGACTCCGGAAAAGGGTCTTTACCAGAACCACAATGACGCCTCCTGGAAAGGAGCAGGCCAGGCGGGCACCACAAGGGTGTAAGCACAGAAACTGCCTAGGAAGGCATGTGTCAAATGCTCCGGAGTATGCTGAGTAGGTGGGGTGACATGCAGGTCCTCCATCATCTTCACGTGGAAATGCTGATACTCTGCAAGATCAGCAGCAGGGGCGATGTGGACGGAGGACTTCTCTCCTCCAGAACAGGAGGATAAGGATACGGAAGACCTCAGAGATCCAGAGGCTGGCTGCTCACGGGTAGGGTGGAACACCCACTCGTCCATGGCCCTGACGTACGTAGGGAAGTGAGCAGCCACACCCATGAATTGCTCCCAGGAGAGCGGTCCCCTAGGACCAAGAATGCCTGGGAGAGCAGGAGATGGTGACAGAGGAGTGGGGGCTGAGCCAACAACAGAAGGTGACTGTCCTCAGTCCAGGCAAGAGAGTGCACCAGGAGCCTCAAATGAAGGAGGAGCTCCGGAAAACCCTACAGCTGACAGCAGATCAACCACACTGGGACTGCCTAGGCTGTGCCCTGAAAAATCCCCTGTGAGGTGACCGGGACCATGGCATTCCAAAAGGATGGTCCCTCCCCTCCAAAGACCAGGGCCCTCTCGAGGAGGCCGAGAAGGAAGGACGGGGGTCCGTGCTATGACTCCTTTCTGAACACGGGTGGGTCCCGGAAAAGGGTTGCCACATCGAATCTCGACCCCATGGAATCTGAAAGAGCCCTCCTCCTCGCAAACGCCAGCCTAGGCAGCCGACAACCCTGGTCAGTCCCCGAGGGGTCCACCCAGGGAGTAGCACCCTCCACTCCTGTGGGTGCTCTAGTTGGCCTTAAAGTTGGGCGATCCAGGCACACCACCTGAGGGGGCAACCCAACTGAGGGGGCAGAAAACCCTCCAAGCCCAGGCTGCAGGGCAATAGTGGCCTGCACTACCGCCTGCTGGTCAGCACCCCAGACCCGGGGGGGGGGGGCTACTACCTGCTCCTCAGAGGGAGGCTAGCTCCAGTCAGCCAAGGAAACTACCAGAGTGTCGACATAGACCACCATCTCCAAAGAGTCAGACAGCCGGTCTGAACCAGACTCGGAATCTGCCTCCGAAGAAGTAGAGACCGAAGTCCGGTGCCAGACCGCTTCGGTCCGTACCGAAAAAGGTGCCAGTCCGGGTGTCCGCACCAGAGCCAGCACCGAACTCCACCGAGAGATGGCCGAGGCGGAAGCAGAGCCGTAATCAATGCCTGCCAGGCGTCAGCGAACGCACCAGAGTTGTGGGATGGCACCGATAGCAGCAACCCATAGCCTCCCACAGCGCCACGACATCCCATGGTGCAGTGTCCCTGAGAGCTAGACACTGCACCATCCCCAGCCTCGGTGCCGTGAAGAACTTTCGAAAACGGCACCATCGGCGCCGTGAATGGCATTGACAGTGGACACCATGCCGAGCTGCAGACCAGCACAGACTACGGCGCCATCAGGGCCCACGGCATCGTGAATGGCGCAGAGGCCCAAGACAGTACTGACAGACGGCATCAAGGATGGTGCCGACCCAGGCTTCCGAACCCAAGGAAACAACACTGGGGGAGCCTTCACCCCCAAAGGGGAGATTGCCAGAGTGGTGCCTTCCGTCCGCCTCCCAAGGGGAATGGACTGGGCCTCCTACACTGCAGAAGGGCTTCTGCCATGGCAAGGCTACTAGAAGCAGAGGCCCCCTCCTCTACGTTCCATAAAGAACCAGAAGGGGACCCGGAGGAAAGGCCGAAAGACCGCGGCTTGGCCAGAGTGCGTGCCCGTCCCCTGAAAGTCAGCGGAGTTCGTCCAACTTTCCACGCGCGTTGCTCGATGACACGACGGTCCATGGAGAAGCAGGCGTTGCACAAATCCATGTCGTGAAACGGGTTAAGACATGCAAGACAACAATCATGCTGGTCAGTAAATACAGGTTACTCACCTGTAACAGGAGTTCTAGGAGTGGTATAAGTTGTTCATCCACACTTACTGGTAGGTTCCTTGCCGCTTTAAATGTTGCTGGAAGGTCTTCAAGCTGGCTCCTCCTACCCACCCGGGTGGTAAAACTCTCGGCTCTGCCCCATGATGCCAGATCTAGCCTGCTGGAAACCAGGTTGCGCGTCGAAGTTGGAGAGGTCGGGTGGGTTGTGTGGATGAACAACATATATCACTCCTAGAACTCCTGTTACAGGTGAGTAACCTGTATTTCTAGGGATGTGGATATGTTGTTCAATCCACACTTATTGGCAGACTCCTAGCAGTTCTCCGGGAGGAGGGAGGCAAGGTGCGCACCCCCTACTTAGGGGATAAGGACTGGAGAACCAAGGTCCCAAAACCAGCATCCTGGCGTGACTCTAGTTCGCTGTGGTAATGGGTAATGAAGGTGTGTGCTGACTTCCAGGTAGCAGCCCTGCAGATTTCCTGGATAGGGACTTCCCTGGAAGCAGCAGTATGGCGGGTAGAACAAGCTCTTATCCCTTTGTGAGGCTCCATGCCCGGCAATCTATAGCAGAGATCTATGCAGGAGGTAACCCACCTGCCTATGCGTCCGGCAGCTTGCAGGTCTGCCAGGTGCGGCTTCAGGCGTGGGTGACAAACTAGCTGGCGAACCTCTCGTGAACTTCAGCCATCTGCTCCTTATAATAAGAGAGCGCTCTTCCAGGGTCCAAAGTATGGAGCCTATATTCGGCCTCCGCGGTGTGACTGGGGTAGAACACCGGCAGAGCCAACACCTGGTTAAGGTGAAACTCCGACACCACCTTCGGAAGGAATTTCGGGTGGGGGCGCAGGACAATCTTGTCCCTGTGGAAGACCAGATAAGGAGACTCTATGAAAAGCGCCTGGAGCTCTCCCATCCTTCTGGTTGACATTATAACCAACAAGAAAGCGGTCTTCCACAACAGGTGAGAGATGTCACACCTGTGCATCGGTTCGAATGGCTTGCCCATGAGCTTAGCCAATACCAGCAGTAGATCCCACAGAGATGGAGGTTCTCACACCGGAGGGGATATGTGATCAAGGCCTTTGAAAAAGTGCCCAACCACCTTCTCCTGCGCCACTGACTGCTTTCCGGCCTGCACCCGGTAAGCAGAGATGGCTGCCAGGTGCACCTTAAGGGTCGTTGACCGAATCCCTAGTTGAGAAAGGCACCAAAGCTAGTCCAGAATGCTGGCCAAGGAACAGGAGGAAGGGTCCAACCCCTTATCCTGACACCAAATGGAGAATCTCTTCCATTTGCGGGCATAGCATTTTCTGGTTGACTCCTTACGGGATGCCTCAACAACGCTGAGGACCTCACCGGAAAGACCCAAGGCCTGGAACTCTAGCCACTCAGGAACCAGGCCGTCAGGTGCAGGGATTGAAGGTCCGGGTGGAATACCTTCCCCTGGTTGACTGAGATCAGGTCCGGGTGGGCTGGAAGCTGTCTCGGGAGCCTGGAGCTGAGGCTGAGGAGTTCTGGATACCAGAACTGACGGGGCCAGTCTGGGGCTACCAGAATCACCTGCGCCTTGCCCCTCCTTGCCTTGAGAAGCATCTTGTGGATCAAGGGAAATGGGGGAAAGGCGTAGAAGAGGCCCAGGGTCCACAGCCTCGAGAAGGCATCCCTCTGCAGCAAGCCCTGCTGAGGGGGGAGGTCATGAAACAGCCTCAGCTTCGCATTCTCCTTGGAGGCAAACAGGCCCACCTGAGATGTGCCCCAGTGGTAGAACAGATCTTGTACTACCTCCACTCATGAGATGCAGCACCTATCCGGCTTAGGGCATCAGCCAGAGTGTTGGAGGCTCCCGCCACATGAATGGCTAGGAGATCCGCCTCCAGTCTGCCCACGGGAGATCAAGTGTGGACAGCTTCCTTGCAAAGAGGCAAGGAGTGAGTCCCGCCCCGGTGGTTTAGGTAGTACATGGTCGTGGTGTTGTCCGTCTGGACCTGGACCACTTGATCCCGTACAAACAGAGCACAGGCGGTGAGGGCTAGTCGGACCGCTCGAAGCTCCAGCAGGTTGATGTGGCATCGAGACTCCTGGGGGGACCAAAGGCCATGCACTCTGAGCTCCCACAGATGGGCACCCCAACCCAGAGAGGCATCGGTCGTTAGAATGACCGTCGGCTCTGGGTGGACAAACGGGATACCCTCCTGCAGATGAGCGGGAATGATCCACCACTGGAGAGCGTTCCCCATCTCCTGGGTCACTATCACTGGCTGGTCCAGAGGACTGGAGCGATGTGACCACTAGGAGGCTGAGGAAGTCCTGGGCAGGGCACAACTGCCCAACCAGAAATGATTAGGCAAATGAGGAAAGAACCTCAGCCCTGTTCGCCGGGAGCCGTGCTCTGGCTCAAAGAGAGTCGAGCTTTGCCCTGATGAACTGAATCACCTGCGTTGGCACGCGTTCCGATTTGGCCTCATTGATGAGGAGGCCAACCTGAGAGCAGACCTGGAGGGCCAGATCCCTGGACTGCTCCACCTCTGACTTGGAGGATACTGCAATCAGCCAGTCATCCAGGTAAGGGTACACCCGGACCCTTCGGTGCCACAGGAATGCTGTCACCACTGCCATGCATTTGGTGAAAACCCTGGGAGCTGGAGAGAGGCTGAAGGGCATGGCCCGGAACTCGTAAAGGGATCCCTCCGCTCTGAAGCAGAGGAATTGCTGGTGGGACAGATGGATTGGTACGTGAAAGAACGCATCCTGAAGGTCCAGAGAACAGAACCACACATCTCGTTCCAAGGATGGGATGATCTGAACCAGAGTGACCATCCTGAAGGTTCGAGACCTTAGGAACTTGTTCAGGTCATGGAGGTCTAGAACAGAGTGCCATCACCCCCATCCGTTTTCGGGACCAGGAAGTACCTGGACACAAACCCTGGGTCTGAAGGAGGATCTGGGCAATGTTGGCTCGACGGGCCGACAGAGAGGCTGCGGACCCCATAGTCCCCCGTGAGGCGATGGCTTGATAGGGTGGGGACTGCTCGAATTCCAGGGCAGACTCTTTCCTATCACTTCCAACACCCAGCGGTCCGTGGTGATATTGGACCAGGTGGAAATGAAGTGTGAAACCGCCCAGAGGTCCTGAGGAGGAGGAGCAGTTGGGGGCGACACCTCAACCCGTCACTGGGTAGACTGGAGGAAGGACTGGCCGAGGAGCCTCCCGGACCTTTCCCTCCCAGCTTCCTGTTGGAGGAAGCAGCAGGCTTGGCTTTGGGGTGCCAAGTGCGAGCCTGCTGGCCCTGATGCTGGTGTTGCTGGGCTGGACATGCCGCAGGGACTGAAGGACGAAAGGGCTTACGCTGCTGCCGGTGGCCTTTGTCCTTCTGGGCAGACGTGACCGAGTCCAAGGTGGCATTGGACTTCTCGATCCGTTGAGGATGCCCCTCAAATGCCCCTCAATCCCGGGACCAAACAAGTTGGTACCCAGGAAGGGAACGTCTGACAGCTTGTGCTGGGTATCTGCCGTAAAAGTGGAGATCCGCAGTCAAGCTCTGCTCCGCATGGCCACTGCAGCCGCTACTGACCAGGCACAGGAATCAGTGATGTCCAGGGAGGTCTGGAGCTGCTGTTTGGCCACCGCCCTTACCTGATCCCACACCTGCTTCACCGTAGTTTGGAGGTCAGCCGGGAAATGAGGAATCACCTCATCCAGGGAGCTCAAAAGGGCATGTGAAAAGTGTGCCATCAAGACGGCCGAGCTGGCCTGATGAAGGCCTAGGGAGGAAGCGGCGTAAACTTTCCGCCCAGAGTAGTCCAGCTTCTTGGACTCCTTGTCAGGAGGCTTGTCCATGTCCCAAGCGTTCCTGGAACGCCGGAAAACACTATCAGTCACGAGCCCCACCGCGCGCGGGGGGGGGGTGCTCAGAGAAACTGGAGAGTGAACCGGTGGGGACAGCATACTTCTGAGCCATCCTGGCTGAAGGTGCTGGACAAGAAGCTGGCCGCTGCCATAGCTTCAGGGCCGGGCCAACAATGGCTTCGGCCACTGGGAAGGCCTCCATGGGGGAAACCCCTCGGTCCAGTATCTCCGTGAGGGGATACTTGGCCCGTTTTGAAACGGGTTCGAGCTTCATCCCAGAGGACTCTGAGATGAGCCGAAGCATTCCCAAAAACGAGGATGGGCTCTCGTCCACTGACTGACCCCCAGTGGACTCCAAGTCAAGCGGCCTGGAGAACAAGGAGTCATCATCATCAGACTCCGAGGAGTCTGCGTCAGCTGCTGAGCACCTGAGCCACCCTTCACCTGCTGAGGTCGATCGGGAGTGAGGGTGACCGACAACCGATGGGGCAAGTCCTGACCTGACCGAGAATCCTTGGTCAGGGCCCCAAATTTTGGTTGTGGAGGCAGGGTTCCACTACAATGGGTGGTGCAGCAGGCTTCGGCTGAACAACCGGTGCCGGCTTCGGCTCCTCGACCACTATGAGGGTTGTTTGACGCTCAGGTGACAGCACTTAATGGCGGGAAGGCAGCGAAGTCGCCTATTCCAGTCAAAAGAGCTGCTGCCACATTAGCTCCTCATAGCACCGATGCAATTTACACCAGAGCCTATCCTCCGAAGAGGACGAAGACGAGGATGAGTGGCGCTGCCGCTTTCCACAGTGCAGAGACCGAGACCTTCGGTGTTTCCGAGGGTGGGTCTGAGAGGGGCCGGGGGAAACCCGCTCCTTCCTCAGTTCAGGTACCTTAACCGGGGACTCCGGCACAGGAGGCATAGGCAAGTCCTCGGTTTCCACCGGGGGAACCGGTGAAGAAGGGTTGTCAGCTTCTCCAGTCGACAGACTGTCCGACGGGTCAAGAAGAATCTCGACCGCGTCGACGGGTGTCTTGGCCGGCTGACCTGACGAGGATATCGTGAAGCTAGAGGCCTTAGCCACAACCTCGACCGAAGCTGAGTGTCGACTCTCCGGGGAAGGGGACCTCTCCCACTCCCACGAACGTTGACGGTGGGAATTACCCTTGGAGTCCTTCTTTTTGGACAGAGAGGAATGTCCCAAAGGGCCTTCTCCCTTGGTGGAGAGGGACTGGCAAAGCTCCTTGAAAGAAGCTGTGTAGGAGGATTCCAAGGAGAGCGGGATAAATGCCGCGACCAAGGATGATGATGATAATGCGGCCTGGGCCGCCTCCTCCTCGAGGGTGATCATCTGCTCCAGCTGTTTCGCCGAGCTCGCAGCTGTGGACACTGCCCAACGGGCCTGCTTAGACTTAACTGGAGGATAACGTTTTTCGGGTCGCCCCAACAGTAACCGAGCAGCGCGGTCCTCCAAGACCGAAGCCGAAAAGGATTAGCACAACTCATGAGCCTGTGAGTCATGGCCGAGTCCAAGGCAATAAATGCACCGAAGAAATCCGGGAGTTGATTTGTCCATCGCAGAAGCGAAGGAAGATACAGACCGAAGTCTTGTAAATCTTAAAATAAATTTCGGATTAACCGAAGAGTGAGAATCCAGCCTAAAACGCAGAGCGCTAAGAAGGGAACCTGAGCTTCCAAGCGGTACGGAAGATCTGGAGTCATGAGGCGGAGCCGAGAGTTTAACCACCCGGGTGGTTGGGAGGAGCCAGCTTGAAGACCTTCCGGCAACATTTAAAGTGGCAAGGAACCTGCCAATAAGTGTGGATTGAACAACATATCCACGTCCCTAGAATGGAGTACTTGCGGCCGCACAGGCACAGAGGCATAGGGGGCCACCCCGTTTTCAACGATTTGTCCCCCCCCCGACCGAGACATGATCGACAGAAAAACAATTCAAACAAAGACTCGACATCGCTGAAAATTAAAATATGGAAGTCTTACCATAGCGGCGTTGAGTAGTGGCGAAAATGGAATCGGCAGTAACTATTTGTGGTGTTGAAGACTCTGAGAACTGGCAGGAGGGCGGGGTCGATGACACCCAATGGCCAACCAGTGAGCGCCACGCAGTGCGTTGGCCTCGAGGGCGGCCCTGTTGGTGCGTCGACTCCCACCCACCACCCCAAAATACTCCAGCGGGATTGTGACCTCCGACCAGGACCCAACTGTGATGAATGGTGACGACTGACACAGACAAGAATACAGGTTACTCACCTGTAACAGGAGTTCTAGGAATGGTACATGTTGTTCATCCACACTGTCTGGCAGGTATCCTTGCCGCTTTAAATCTTGCCGGAAGATCTTCAAGCTGGCTCCACCCACCCACCCGGGTGGTAAAACTCTCGGCTCCCCATGACGCCAGATCTGGCCCGCTGGAAGCTCAGGTTGTCGTCGGAAGCCGGGAGGTCGGAGGGGTAGTGTGGATGAACAACATATACCATTCCTAGAACTCCTGTTACAGGTGAGTAACCTGTATTTCTAGGGACATGGATATGTTGTTCATCATCCACTGTCTGGCAGACTCTAGCAGTTCTCCGGGAGGAGGGAGGCAAGGCACACACCCTACTTAGGGAATAGAGACTGGAGAACCAGGCCCCAAAACCAGCATCCCGGCGTGACTCAAGGTCGATGTGAGTAATGGGTAATAAGGGTGTGTGCTGACTTCCAGGTAGCAGCCCTGCAGATTTCCTGGATAGGGACGTCCCTGGAAGCAGCCACCCGATGCAGCAGTATGACGGGTAGAATGAGCTCTTATCCCTCTGGGAGCTCCATGCCCGTCCAACTTATAGCAGAGATCTATGCAGGAGGTGACCCACCTGCCTATCATCAGCTTGGCTGCAGGTCTGCCAGGTGCGGCTTGGCGTGGGTGACAAACAGCTGGCGAACCTCTCCCCAGAATTTCAGCCGTGCGCTCCTTATAATAAGCGAGCGCCCTTCTAGGGTCCAAAGTATGGAGCCTGTATTGAGCCTCCGAGGTGTGATTGGGGTAGAACACGAGCAGAGCCAACACCTGGTTAAGGTGAAACTCGCACCACCTTCGAAGGAATTTCGGTGGGGGCAGGACAACCTTGTCCCTGTGGAAGACCAGGTAAGGAGACTCAATGCAGGCGCCTGGAGTTCTCCCATCCTTCTGGCTGGCGTGATAGCCACCAAGAAGGCGGTCTTCTACGACAGATGAGAGAGTTCACACCTGTGCATTGGTTCGAATGGCTTGCCCATGAGCTTTGCCAGTACCAGCAGTAAATCCCATGGAGGTGGAGGTTCTCTCACCGGAGGGGAAATGTGATCAAGGCCTTTGAAAAAGCGCCAGACCACCTTCTCCTGTGCCACCGACTGCTCCCCGGCCCGCGCCCAGTAAGCAGAGATGGCTGCTAGGTGCACCTTTAGGGTCATCGACCTAAGCCCCTGACTAGAAAGGGACCATAAATAGTCCAAAATGCTTGCCAAAGAACAGGAGGAAGGGTCCAAGCCCTTGCCCTGACACCAAATGGAAAATCTCTCCCATTTAAAGGCATAGCATTTCCTGGTCGACTCCTTACGGGACGCCTCAACCACATTGAGGACCTCGTCGGAAAGACCCAAGGCCTGGAACTCTAGCTGCTCAGGAACCAGGCCGTCATGTGCAGGGATTGAAGGTCCGGATGGAACACCTTCCCCTGATTGACTGAGAGCAGGCCTGGGCGAGCTGGAAGCTGCCTCGGGAGCATGGAGCTGAGGCTGAGGAGATCTGGGTACCAGAACTGGTGGGGCCAATCTGGGGCTATCAGAATCACCTGCGCCTTGTCCCTCCTTGCCTTGAGAAGCACCTTGTGAATCAAGGGAAATGGGGGAAAGGTGTAAAAGAGGCCCGGGGTCCACAGCCTCGAGAAGGCATCCCCCTGCAGCAAGCCCTGCTGAGGGGCGGGCATGAAACAGCCTCAGCTTCGCATTCTCCCTGGAGGCAAACAGGTCCACCTGAGGTGTGCCCAGTGGGAGAACAGATCTTGTACTACCTCCGGCAGGAGAGACCACTGGTGAGATGCAGCCCTATCCGGCTCAGGGCATCGGCCAGGTGTTGGAGAGCTCCTGCCACATGAATGGCTAGGAGATCCGCCTCCAGGCTGCTACAGTGACCAAATCCGGAGAGCTTCCTTGCATAGAAGCATGGAGCGCGTCCCGCCCTGGCAGTTCAGGTAGTACATGGTCGTGGTATTGTCCGTCTGGACTCGGACCACTTGACCCCGGAGAAACCGGGCAAAGGCGGTGAGAGCTAGGCGGACCGCTCGAAGCTCCAGCAGGTTGATGTGGCATCGGGACTCCCGCGGGGACCAGAGGCCGTGCACTCGATGTTCCCCCAGATGGGCACCCCAACCCATCAGAGAGGCATCGGTCGATAGAGAGACCGTCGGCTCGGGGCGGACAAACGGGATGCCCTCCTGCAGATGAGATGGAGCAGTCCACCACTGGAAGCGTTCCACATCTCCTGGGTCACCATCACTAGCTGGTCTAATGGATGCTTGGCGTTGTGACCACTGGTCTGGCCAGTCCCCACTGAGAGGCGCATGTGCGTGCTAACGGACCACGCTGGTACAGGCCATGAGACCCAGGAGGCACAGGAAGTCCCGGGCAGGGCGTGATTGCCCAACCAGAAATGATTGGGCAAAGGAGGTAAGAACCTCGGCCCTGTCCGCTGGGAGCCGTGCTCTGGCTCGAAGAGAGTCGAGCTCTGCCCCGATAAATAGAATCATCTGCTTCGACTCGAGTTCTGACTTGGCCTCGTTGATGAGAAGGCCGACTTGAGAGCAAACCTGGAGGGCCAGATCTCTGGACCGCTCCACCTCCTGTCTGGAGGGGGCTGCTATCAGCCAATCGTCCAGGTAAGGGTACACCCGGACCCCTTGGTGCCGCAGGAAAGCTGTCACCACTGCAATGCATTTGGTGAAGACCCTGGGAGCTGGAGACAGGCCGAAGGGCATGGCTCGGAACTCGAAGAGGGATCCCTCCGCTCGAAAGCGAAGGAATCTCGATGTGACGGACGGATAGGGACGTGAAAAGCAGCGTCCTGCAGGTCAGAGAGCAGAACCACCGCCGTGTTCCAGAGATGGTATTATCTGCACCAGAGTAACCATCCTGAAGGTTGAGACCTTAGGAACTTGTTCAGGTCGTGTAGAGTGAGAATGGGCGCCAGCCCCGTCCGTTGAACCAGGAAGTACCTGGACACGAACCCGGGTCTGAAGGGGTCCTCTACCTCCTGATCACCTCCTTTGGAGGAGGACAGCGATGTCGGCTCGGCGAGCCGACAGTGAACTTCGGACCCCGAGGCCCCAGTGCGGCTGGCTCTGAAGGGCGAGGCCTGCTCGAATTCTAGAGGCAGGCCTTTCCACCACCTCCAGTACCCACCTGTCCGTGGTAATAGCGGACCAGGCGGAAAGGAAGTGTCGGAGCCGTCCCCCCACGGGGGGAACCAGGGGTGAGGTGGCAGGGATGGAGCGACACCCCTCAGCCTGCCACTGGGCAGGCTTGGAGGAGGGATCGGCCGAGGGACCTCCTGGGCCTTTACCTCCCTGCTTCCTGTTGGAGGAAGCCGACGCCTTGGGTTTGGGATGCCAAACCCGAGCCTGCTGGCCCTGACGTTGCTGGGCGGGTGCGCCGTGGGCGCAGAAGGACGAAAGGGCTTAGGCTGTGGCTCACGGCCTTTGTCCTTCTGAGCGGAAGAGACCGAGTCCAAGGTAGCATTGGACTTCTCGATCCTCTGCAGGTGACCTTCCACCCCAGGGCCGAAGAGGTCAGTCCCAAAAGGAACATCCGCCATCTTGTGCTGGGTATCCGAGGTAAGGTGGATATCCTCAGCCAAGCCCGACGACGCATGCCCTCTTGGCGCAACAGACCTGGCACATGAGTCCCCAATGTCTAAAGCAGTCTGGAGCTGCTGTTTGGCCACTGCCCTGCCCTGGTCCCGCACCTGCCTGACCGTAGTCTGCAGATCCGCGGGAAGATGAGGGACGACCTCATCCAGGGAGCCCAACAGGGCATGAGAAAAATGTGCCATGAGGACAGCTGAACTGGCCTGGCGAAGGCCGAGAGAGGACGCAGCATAGACTTTTCGCCCGGCATAATCCAATTTCTTGGATTCCTTGTCGGGAGGTTTGTCCACATCCCTGGCGTTCCCGGCGCGCCGGAAAACGCTGTCGGTAACCAACCCCTCAGCAGAGGGGTGTTCCGAAAAACCGGACAGGGAACTGGTAGGGACCGCATACTTCCTGGCCATCCTGGCCGAAGGCGCAGGGCAGGAAGCAGGCGCTGCCAAAGCTCAGGCGGACCCACTATAGCCTCGGCCACGGAAGGCCTCCGGGAATCCTCGGTCCAGAATCTCCGTGAGGGATACCTGGCCCGTTTAGAAAGCAGGTTCGAGCTTCATCCCGGTGGACTCCGAGATGAGCCGAAGCAACCCTAGGAAGGACGAAGGGCTATCGTCCACTGACTGTCCTCCTGAGGACTCCAAGTCTATTCGCTTGGAGAAAAGGGAGGAATCATCCTCGGACTCGGAAGAGTCCTCAAAAAGCTGCCTCGGGCCTGAGCCACCCTCCACCTGCCGAGGTCTATCGGGAGTGAGGGTGACAGACAGCCTATGGGGCAAACCCGAGCCGACCGAGAACTTTTGGTGAGCCCCAACTACGGCTGTGGGCGGAGGTTCCACCAAAATCGGTGGGGCAGCTGGAATTGGCGAACAACGGCCTGGGAACCAGGCTCCTCGGCTACAACGAGGTTTGTTTGGCCGCTCGGTGACAACCACTTAATGGCGGGGAAGGCGACTGGGTGGGCTTATTCCCGGTCAGAAGGAGCTGTTGCCACATGAGTTCCTCATACTTCCGGCGCAACTTGCGCGAAGCCTCCCTAAATCCGAGGAGGAGGAAGAGGAAAAGCCGTGACGCCGCTTCACCTTGGTGCGAGACGAGACCGCCTATGGGCGAGGACCGGCTGAACCCGAAGATGTCCAGGGCCGAGACCGAAAATCTCGGCTAGGCCGAGGGCAGGTGCGGGAGGTGTCAGGAATGGCCTCCCTCGGTTCGGACGATTCCACCGAAGGCTCCGGAACTGGAGGCACAGACGAGCAGACGGGATCCTCAACTCCCACCAGGGGAACCGGGGAGAGCGGATTCTCAGCTTCTCCAGCCGACAACCCGTCTAACGGGTCGAGAAAAATCTCGACCGCGTCGGCAGGAGTCTCGGTCAACTGGCCTGACGGGGACACCGTGAAGCCAGTGGCCGAAGCTGATGGGTCGACCGAAGTCGACTGTCGACCAGGGAAGGGGGATCTTTCCCGCTCCCAAGAGCGTCGACGGTGAGACTTACTTTTGCTCTTTTTGGACCGAGAAAAAGGTCCAGAAGAAGTTGGACCCTCACCTTTCGTTGAGAGGGTCAGACAGAGCTCCTTAAAAGAAGCCGAATACGAGGCACCGAGAGAGAGCGGGACAAATGCCGCAACTGAGGTAGAAGCGGCCCGCGCCGCCTCCTCTTCGAGGGCGATCATCTGCTCGAGCTGATCCGCCGAGCCCACCGCCGCGGACACTGCCAACCGGGCCTCTTTAGATTTAACCGGAGGAAATCTTTTCTCGGGGACGCCCAGCTGTAAGCGGCAGCATGGTCTTCGAGGGGCGTAGGCCGAAGAAGAGCACAGGTCATGAGCCTGCGGGTGCGTGCTCAAGGCCCAAGCAGTAGCATGCTTGGAGTGCCGGATCCGTCGAGACATCTTCTGCCCGCAGGGCATACAGGAAACGGCAGTCGATTTGTCCATCGTAGGCTGCAGGGAGAGAAGACCCAAGTCTTTTAACAAAGAACTTTGATTTGAAAATTAGAAGAATTAGGAACCAGTCTTATATGCAGAGCGTTAAGGAGGAACCTGAGCTTCAAGCGGTAAGGAAGATCTAGCGTCACAGAAGCGGAGCCGAGAGTTTTACCACCCGGGTGGGTGGGAGGAGCCAGCTTGAAGACCTTCCGGCAAGATTTAAAGCGGCAAGGATACCTGCCACACAGTGTGGATGAACAACATATCCATGTCCCTAGAATCTGAGGTTCCATAACACACATCTTGGCGTGACTACAGGTTGACATGGTAGTGGGAAAAGAAGCTGTGTGCTGACCTCCAGGTAGCAGCCCTATAGATCTCCTGTATGGATATATTCCTTAAGGCAGCCACCAAGACAGCAGTGTATCTGGTGGAATGAGCCCTAATCCCAATGGGAGGCTTTCGACCAGCCAACCTATAGCAGAGGTCAATGCATGATGTGATCCACCCCGCAATTGTCCACTTTACTGCCAGTTTGCCAGGCGCAGTTTCAGCGTAGGTGGCAAACAGCTGATGAGTCTGTCCCCAGATTCCAGCCATATGCTCAACACAATGGGAGAGCATTCTCCGCAGTTCCAGGGAATGGAGCCTGCAGTCGGCCTCTGAGGAAGGGTTGGTAAAGTATACCGGCAAGTTCAGATAACCTGGTGAAAGTCAGATACCACCTTCGGGAGAACTTCGGGTTGGAGCGAAGGATGACATTGTCCCTGTGGAAGACCAAACAGGGAGAGAGTCCACCAAGAACACCTGGAGCTCCCAACCCTTCTGGCAGACATAATAGCTGTGACAGGGTTTAATAAGGCCTGCCCTGCCATATTTGTTATGCAGAAACAGTTCAAATGCAAGGGTCTGTTCTAGCCTCTTTGTCTCTGTCTGGTTGCGCAACCAAATTTTCTTGTGAGACCTAGAAACTGATCACTCCCGACAGTCTCGCGATTCTTTGCCTCTCGCACTCTGCCTTCACTTGCTGGTCTGTCTTTTCTTCCCCCCCTTGCATATCTGGTGGTATAAAATATATGTGAATTTTTATGTGGCAATGTCACTGATACTGGGATCCCTTTGTTTAAAACTGTATATAGTTATACTATTGAAATGATTGCAAAAGGCTATTTGGAAGTCAAGGGGTTAACCTGAGATGCTGGTTTGCAAATTCTCTACAGAGCTAACAATAAGAGGTCAGTTCTGGGTCATTATGTTCTTTTTACTGCACCTGCAAGAAAGGAAATGGACAAGAACATTCTGTGAAAAACAATATCTCCTTAATGAGTGCCATACAAAGTCTTATAAAAAGAGCAGTAACTTTTGCTAGCGAGAGACTGAGATTTGAAATTGAGACAAAACACTCAGAAGGAGGACTCTGTTTTCTGTGTTTGTACTGCCTTTGTAAATTTGAAATTTCTCCTGGTTTTCCTATGCTTCCTGACCTGTGCCTCAACAATGGCAACCAGGAAGGCCATCTTCCATGACATGTGTGACAGTTCACACCTGTGCATCAGCTCAAATTGCTTGTGCAAATGACCACAGTCGGGACAGCAGTGAGTCCCACAGTGAGGGTGGATCACACCCCTAGATGGGACACATGGTCAAGGCCCTTGAAATGCGCCTGGCCACCTTCTCCTGAGACACCATCAGCATACCGGCTTACGCCCAGTATATAGAGATGATTGCCAGGTGCACCTTAAGGGCCGTTGCTCGCAGTCCCAACTGGGAAAGGGATCAGAGGTAGCCCAGGATACTAGCCACAAGGCAGGCAAGGGGATCAAGCTCTTTGTCCTGGTACCAAATGGAAAATCTATTTCACTTAAAAGCACAGTATGCCTCCACAACATGGAAGACATCCTCGAAAAGACCCAAGGCCGCTCAGGAACCAGGCCGTGCAATGCAAGGACTGAAGGTCTAGGTGCAGGTCCCCCCACCCAAAGTCTGGTCAGCAGGTCTTGGCGGAGAGGCAGTCATTGCAGACACTGGCTACTGAGGCTGAGGAGATCCTGGTACCAGAAAGTACAGTTATGTTAGCACTTACCGTAACAGTAGATCTTCAAGAGAGGCTCTTGCAGTAGGTAATTACATATGGGACTGAAGCCGGCAGGCGTCAGGACCTGGAAAAAATTTCTAGCTAGCTGTCTCTGGGGACGCCCCACGTCAGGTGACTGGCCGACGTGACGTCAGTATAAAAGGGCAGTCCCCCATGCCCGCCTTCCAGTTCTTTCCAGCCAAAGACCAAAATAGGCAAGACGAAAGAGAAGCGGATGTTTCCCTCACTGGAAAAGGAGCTGAAAAAGCTTAGGGGTATGGAGGGTGGGAAGGCATTACCTACTGCAAGAGCCTATCTCGAAGATCTACTGTTACGGTAAGTTCTTATGTAACTGTACCATCTTACTTTGAGAGGGCTCTTGCAGTAGGTAATTACATATAGGACAGAGTCCCAAGCAATCTGGAACAAGAAGCAAACGGGAGGAGGAAACTACCCAAATGGAGACCCTCAGGCTGTGAAGGTCTTAGGAAAGAAGACCTTGCAGAACAGCCAACCTGAAGCCAGGTCAACGGCGAGAGGCAATGTCCAAACTGTAATGTTTCATAAAGGTAGGGACAGAAGTACAGGTTGCGGCTGCACAGATGTCTGCTGCTGACACATTCTTGAAACAAGCAGCAGAGGCAGCGACCCCTATGGTGAAGTGGCCTCTGACTTGACCCGGCAGGGTCATCTTGTACTTGTAGTAACAGAAAGTGCTACAAAGAGCCAACCATTTAGATAGGCATTGCTTAGAAACAGCATTGCCTTCTCTTCTACAAGCAAAAGAGACAAATAGTCAATCAGTCTTTCTGAGATCCTTCGTCCTTGTGGTGTAGTATCTCAGGATTTGCTGAACATCCAAAGTACGCAAGAGGTACTCCCCTTGATTGGAGTGCTGCGTAAAGAAAGCAGGCAGCTCCATGGATTGATTCAGAATAGATTCCGCAACCACCTTAGGGAGAAACTTAGGGTTGGTACGCACAGCCACACATTCCTTGTGGAAAATCAAGTACGGGATTTTGACATGAGGGCCTAAAGCCACTTCTACTTAACCGTGTAAGTCTTCCTAGTAGCTGGCTTGTGTGCAGCTAAGAGAATTTATGAGACCCTATGTGAAATGTTTAACCTATTCACCTCTATCTTTTCAACAGCCAGGCATGAAGGTGAAAGGACTTCAGGCTGGGATGGACCACAGGGGCCCTGGGTCAGCAGGTTTGTTTGAAGTGGAAGCTGTCTCAGTGAAATTTCTAATAATCTGTTGATTAATGGAAGCCAGATCTGACAATGCCAGAATGGGGCGTTGAGGATCATTCTGCTCCCCCCGTGCCTCTAGTTTGAGCAGCACCCTCTGAACTAAGGGAAGAGGAGGAAATGCGTACAGAAAGTGTCTTGTCCACCGCAGTCTGAATGCATCCTGACAGAAAACGCCAGGTTCTGGATTTCTGGAAAAGAACAGAGGCAGTTTGCACTGAGTGGGGACGCAAAAAGGTCCAGGTCTGGAGTTCCCCACTCTTTGAAGAGTGACTGCTCGACGTTTGTGTCGAGAGGCCACTTGTGAGGGTCTGTTTCCGTTCTGCTGAGACGATCCACCAGATCGTTCTGCACCTCCTGTAGGCAGACTGCTTGGTTCAGTGCCTTGTGCTCGCACCACTCCCACACCCACATTGCTTCCCTGCATAATGGGTAAGAGTGTGCTCCACACTGCTTGTTGATGTAGTACATAACTGCTTTGTTGTCCGTTTGAAGGAGAATGATTTTGTGACACAGTATGTCCTTCAAAGCTCGGACTGCATACAGGACGGCTCTCATTTCTAGAACATTTATGTGAACTTGAGACTCTTCCTGATTCCACTGACCTTGGGTGTGGAGATCCAGGCAGCGAGCTCCCCATCCGAGTAGGGATGCATCCATGGTGATGGGAAGATCTGAGATTCTAGAGGGGTGAAGGGCTAGCCTTCCAAAAGGTTGTCCTCTTTGGTCCACCAGGTGAGTGATCATTTTAGGGGTTCCATCACCTTGATGTGAAAGGACTGTGGGTGTGCGGTCGGTGACCACTGAGTACTGAGCATCCACAGAGTAGTCCTCATGTGAAGATGAGCCAGGGACAGGGTGAACACTGAGGATGGCATGAGACCCAGCATTTTCTGCATCGAGACAGCTCGAACCAAGTCGTTCTCCCTGATGAAGTGGGCCATCTGAAGGATGTCGCTCCTTCTGTCTTCTGGAAGAAAGGTTTTTGCACTGGAGGCATCCAGAAGGGCTCCTATGAAGAGGAGCTGTTGGGAGGGATGTAGCTGCGACTTTCCCAAATTTAGCAGGACTCCCACAGACGTGAGGAATTTTGAAGCCGTAGTCATGGCTTCCCGAGTCTCTTGTCTGGAGGGACTTGCCAGGAGCCACTTGTCCAGATATGGGAACACCTGAATTCCGAACTTCCTGAAATGTGCTGCGAGAACTGCAAAGCACTTTGTAAAGACTCGAGAGGAGAGCCCAAAGGGCAGGATGCTGAACGGGTAGTGTTGACCCAATGCCACAAATCTGAGGTATCTGTGGTGGTATGGGTTTATGAGAACATGCTGGTAGGTGTCCTGCATGTCCAGGGAGGCCAGCCAATCGTTTTGATGAATCAGAGGTAAAAGTGTACAGAGTGATATCATCTTGAACTACTTTTCGTTTTAAAGGAATTTGTTTAACTTCCACAGATCGAGAATAGGGCACATGCCACCTGTTTTCTTTGGAACTAGGAAGTAATGGGAGTAAAAATCTGTGTTCCACTGATCCAGCGCAACCACTTCTACTGCCCTGTTGTTTAGAAGGCCTTGAATCTCGGAAGTAAGAATGTCTGACTGAGAGACAGACAGCTTGGGCTGTCGTTTGGGTGGGTGATCCAGAGAGGTTTCTGAAAGGTTTAGAGAGTACCCCTCACGGATTATCCCGAGTACCCACTTGTCTGAAGTGATCGACTTCCACTGTTCGTAAAACTGAGTCAGACACCCTCCTACTGCAGAGTAAGAGTCACCCTCGGATAGCTCAGAGGGTGGAACTAGGCGCTTTGGGGCCCTGTGCCTTCTGCTGCATTTTCTTTTGTGGTTGAGGGGCTTGGTTTCTGTTGAAACCCCCTTTGGCTTTACCACAAAAGGACTGACGGTTATGAAATTGCTGCCGATTTCCACCCCTTTGAGGGGCTGCGGATGGCGGTCTGGCCATTTTGATAGCTGTTCTATTTTTCTGTGTGGTCTCTAGTGCCTGCTCGACATGAGGACCAAACAGATACGTACCATCAAAAGGCAAACTCATAACTCTGTGCTGGGCATCATTCGTGAATCCCAACATGAGTAACCAAGAGTGGCGTCGGGTGCATATAACAGCCACTGCTGCTCTGGAAGCAGTGTCAAAGGCATCCATAGCAGCTTTAAGCTGCTGATTATTGGATTCAATTCCTCTAGTAATGGTCTGTAGGAGCTCTGTGTTAACTTTTGAATCTGAGAAAGCTTCTACCGTGGCCTTGAGCGAATGCCAGAGTGCATACTCATACTGAGACAAATAACCCTGGTAGCTTGCAATGCACATTCCCAGGGTGGAAGCAGCAAAGACTTGCTTTCCCAAAGTATCAATTTTGCGAGATTCCTTGTTTATTGGATGTGCCGTAGATTCTTGAGGAAGAACGGCCTTGACATTCTCTGCCAGGACAACTATGGCATCAGCAAAGACTTGCGAGGCCAAAATAGGACGATCCTTGGGAGGGGCGTATTTCCTATCTATGGACTTGGCCACAGAGGGAATAAGTGCCAGATTATCCCTGACCATTTGTGAGAGTATCTCAAAAGAGGGTTGCACGGGAGGAGTCAATTCCACAGGAATGTCTGGAACATGCAGGTACTGCAGACTCAACAATTTCCCAGGATCGATCTCTGAAGTCTAGAGACAGAGAGTGGTATTCACATTTTTAAGCGCAGACTTAAAGGAAAGGTCCTCAACCACAGGCTCTGCTGTAAGAGAAGGCTGATTTACCACACCTAGGGAGGAATTGTCGTCAAAGTCGTTCCCCAGTCGAAGATCAGGATCAGGTTCAGTATCATCTCCTACTAGGCCCAGAGGGACAGAATATATAGGAAAGGGTGAAAAAAGGAGGAGGAGGAGGATCTCTGTGAATCAGAGTCGAAAACCCCGGTGTCCCATGCAGTACCGAAGGCGGCTCAGAGAATACCAGCGGCGCCGGCACAGGATGCGTCACCAGCTCCTCTAGAGGTTCTCAACCCCTATCCCGCAGAGGAAAGTTTGAGAAAGTCAGCAGGAGATGAAGGCACCGGTGTTGACCCCTGTGCCACAGCAATATGTGGGGGAAAAACACCAGAGTGCGGTGTCGACAGCACCGGAGAAGATGCTGTGTGACTAGGAAGCCCAATCGCCCTGCCTGTAGGTCCGAAACTGAGGGGACCAAAGGCCCAGGTGACGGACATACAGGCTCAGGCAGACAGGACAACCGCTGAACCCACTGCTCCATAAGCACGGGCCAATGGTGAAACTGCTCACCGGAGGATCCCTAGGGGGCAGGGAGGGACTCCGCAGCCGAGGATGTTAGTCACCAGGAACAGAGGCCGGAGGAGATGGAGTCAGGCCCCTGCCACCGGTGACCGATAATCATCGCACAGATGTACCAGAAGGCAACCTCGAGTGGTACTGTTTCTTTTTCAACTGGGAGGCTGAAGAAGAACTTGAGGTCAAAAGGTGCCGAGTCCTTGAGGACCGAGAAGAAAAAATTACTCACCTTAGTAATGTTGTTTCTTCTAATGGAGTCTTGCTATATTATGACAATTAGCAGTTTGGTCCTCCTCTAGAACTGCCCCGGAGATGAAAGAGTTAACTCCATACAGGATGGAGTTCTGAGCGCGAGCTCGGTTTTCAAAGCTCTATCTGGGCAGTTTCAAACTGAAACTGTCAGATCTTTACGAAGCAAGAACTCACTAAGGGTCTGTGTGGAAGCTGTAACCTACACTAGCCTACTGGCTACCTAATAACAACAACAACAATAGCAACAATAACAACAACACTGCTGGACCCTACCCAAAGACTCAAGTCAGGGGCCAGCAAAAATACCATTTAAGAATAGAAACAACACTCCCCAAAAACCCCAAAGGGAAGAAAATCCTGCAATGGCATAAACAGTGCTCTGCACTAGGTTGCCCACCCCTACCCAAGTAGAAGTTCTGAGAGGGGCAGGTTGGGTGGTCATAATATAGCAAGACTCCATTAGAAGAAACAACATTACTAAGGTGAGTAATTTTTCTTCAAACAACATGAAGTCTTGCTATATTATGACAATTAGCAGACTACACAGCAGTACCTCCATGGAGGAGGGACAGAACCTACTTAGGGAATAGGCTCTGAAGCACAGCTGTGCCAAATCGAGCATCTCTCCTGGCCTGGATATCCAGGGAGTAATGCTTGGTGAAGGTGTGTACCGCTTTCCAGGTTGCAGCCTGACAAATTAAAATAGGAATGTCTCTAGCAGCAGCTAGCGACACGGCTGTACCTCTGGTAGAATGAGCCCTCAATCCAGAGGGGGTCTCTCTACCCAGTTTCTGGTAACAAATTGGATACAAGAGACAATCCATCTGGCAATTGTCCTCTTAGTGGCAGGTTTCCTTTGCCAACCACACCATAGGTGAGAAACAGTTGATGGGATTCAACCCTGTGACCCTTGGTACGCTCTAAATAGTAACTCAATGTCCTCTTATCATCCAAACTGTGCAATCTCCTCTCACCAGAGGAAGAATGCTCAGTGAAAAATACTGGAAGGGAGATGGATTGGTTAAGATGGAAACCGACACCACTTTAGGTAAAACTTTCTGTTAGTCCTGAGGACTACCTTATCCCTGTGAAAAGGAATAAAATCATTTTCTACTGAAAGGGCTTGTAACTCACTTATGCTCCTAGCAGAAGTGATGGCCACTAGAAATACAGTTTTCCAAGTTAAAAACTTAAGCCTCATGGAAGACAGGGGTTCAAGGGAGGTTGCATTAACTGGGCAATGCAAACATTAAGGTCCCAGGCAGGGGCTGGGTCACAAAGGGTGGATTGGTATGGAGTAACCCCTTAAAAACTTGGAAAATACAGGGTGAGCGGAAAGGGAGGAAGGCTTTTCCTGCTGAAATAAAAGCAGAGACAGCTGCCAAATGAACTCTTAAGGTAGCTGGCCTGAGGCCCAAAGAATTAAGATGGACCATGTAGTCCAACAAAATGGGCAATCAGCAGATTCTGGGGCAATATGCTTCCCAGAACACCAGATGGAGAACCTTTCCACTTGGAATTATAAGTGGCTCTAGTGGAAGGCTTCCTAGAGGCCTTTAGGATGTCAAGGACACCTTGAGAAAGGTGCAAATCAGCAATTCTAACTACTCAAGAGCCAAGCTTTGAGGTTGAGGGATTTGAGGTCTGGATACCAGATTCTCCCCTGGGCACAGGTCAGCAGGTTGTGAATCCTGGGAAGACACAGGGAAGGTGGACTGCCAGTGATAGAAGGAGTGGGTACCAGGGTTGCCTGGCCTCAGTCTGTGCAATCAGAATCACCTTGCAAGGCTGGGATCTGATTTTACTAACACCTTGAATAGGAGAGGGAAGGGGAAAGAAAAGAAACTTCCTTCCCAATCCAAGAGAAGGGTGTCCAGGGGACTGAGCCCACCACTGGGGCCTGCAACAGAACAGTGGAAGTTGGTGGTTGTCTGGGGCTGTGAAGAGGTCTATCTGAGGGGTGCCCCATCTGGCAAAAACTGTCCCCAGCACTCGAGGATTCAGGGACCATTCGTGATGGCCCTGAGAAATCCTGCTGAGGGCATCTGCTAGGACATTGTCTTTCCCTGGCAGGTGAACTGCTATCAGAGTAGTGTTCAAGGAGTAGGCCAGAGACCACAACTTAATTGCCTCGGTGCACAAGGCCGACGACCGAGTGCCTCCTTGCTTGTTGATGTACCACATAGTTGTGGTATTGTCTGTTCTGACTTGGACTACTTTGTTCTGGACAGATGCAGAAAATGCTTGAAGAGCTAAAAAGACAGCTCTAAGTTCCAGCAAATTGGTGTGGAGCAGAGATTCCTGGGGGGACCACACTCCTGGGTGGAGAGGTCGCCATGTGCTCCCCACCCCAGGAGGGAGGCATCCGTAGTGGGGAGGGGTGAGGAGGGAGAGGAATGAAGGGACCCCAGTCTTAATTGCTCTGATCCTGCCACCACTGAAGGGCTAGGATCAGGTTCGGGTCACTGGAATCAATTTGGTAAGGGGGTCCTCCTTTGAGACCAATAGGCTCTCAAGTGAAACTGAATGTCTCTCATCTGGAATCTTGCTCCCTGCACCACTGGCTGTGGAGGCAGCCATGTGTCCTAGGAGCTGCAAAGTGTCTTGCTGGTCGAGAGACCTGCAGAGTGAAAGAGGAGGCCAGGGCAATCAACTTCTACCCTTTCCAAGGGAGGAAGGCCCTGGCCAGCTTTGTGTCCAATTCCGCACCTATGAAAGTGAGTACACTTGAACTGGTTCTAGAACTGACTTTGGTAGATTTAGCAGGAATCCCAGGGAGGTGAGAAGCTGCTGGGTGACTTGTAAGTGGGATTTCACCTGTTCTGGAGACTGTCCACAATGAGCCAGTCGTCCAGGTAAGGGAAAACAGCAATCCCTGCCTCTTAATGAGCCACTGCCACTGCCAGACATTTTGTGAATACCCTTGGGGCAGAGGTAGGCCGAAGGGCATTGCCCTGAACTGGTAGTGGCCTGAGGGCAGTTTGAACCTGAGGTACTTTCGGTGAGAAGGCCTGATGAGGACATGAAAATAAGCACCCTTGAGGTCCAGGGAGGCTAACCAGTCCCCTGGCCTCAGGGAGGGTAAAATCATTGCCAGAGTTAGCATTTTGAACTTTGGTTTCAAAAGGTGCTTGTTCAGATATCTTAGATCTAAGATGGGCCACCATTCTCCTGTCTTTTTTGGGGTAAGGAAGTATCTGGAATACAGACCTTTGCCCTGGTGTAAGGGAGGAACCCTTTCTACTGCTCTGAAGGTTAACAGGGTAGAGACCTCTGCTTCCAGAGCAAGGGTCTCGAGGGGCTTGTTGTAGAAAATGCCTGGCTCTCATCTTTGGGAATTTTTGAAGCTGAGAACCAGGCCCTGGCTTACTACTTCCAGAACCCATTTGTCCGGTTAGGGACACCCAGTTCTGACTGAAGTAAGCCAACCTGCCCCTACTGGTACAGGAGAATCGACCTGGGCACCCCATCAGGGTGCCTGCTTGGCAGTTGCCTTAGGCTGAGGGGTGGGGACCGGTTTACCTGCGCCTGCCTGCCTCTGCCTTTGAAAAAGCCCCTCTGAGCAAAAGCAGAGGAGGCTTGGAATTGATAAAAAGGCCTGTGGAAGGGCCTGCCCCTACCTCTGGGTGTGTGCCTGGGAGTGGCTTGCCGCTCCTTGGTTTGGGCACTTTTGTAGGTAGTTCTGTATTCATCCATCTTTTCATATAGTTCTCTGTCTGCTCCCCAAACAGAGAATTCCCCACCACAGGAAAATCCATAGCCTTAGTCTGGAGTGTCCTGTGACAGATTAGTACACCTGAGCCATGCCAACTTCACGAAAGCTACAGAAGTGGCCATGACCCTTGAGGAAACATCATTAACATCCACAGCAGCATGAAATTGAACTTTAGAGGCTTCAATGCCATCAGCAGCCACCTGTTCTAATTCACTAGCAAGCTGGCCATGGGCCTGTTTGGCTAACTGCATAACTGTATCCCATCTAGATTTCTGATATCTAGCCACATAATCCATATAATTTGCCTGCCTGAGTCCCAGAGAGGCTGCCACATACTGCTTTTTTGCCATGGCATCAATCTTCCTGGAATCCTTGTCAGGAGGATGTGAAGCCAGGGAATGTTAGCTTGTCACAGGCTGCAGCCTGCACTACTCCTACATGACTACACTGCTCAGAAAGGAAGTCTGTATCAGGACCTGATAGAGTATACCTCCTGTCCATCTTCTTATCGACAGGAGGCACAGAATTAGGATTTTCAAAATTTTATTGTTTGCTTCCTAAATGACTTATGCAAAGGAATAGACAATCTCCTAGACTCTGGAATATCCATCATTTCAACATAATCAGGCTCCTCCTGCTCATCCACAGCCTCTTCTAAGGGAAGCTGGAGGGTTTCAGCAACTTTCTTATAAAACATAAAATGAGATGGGGACTCAGACAGCATAGGGAGATTCTAAAGGTCTGTCTGGAGAGATGTCCGTTCAATGGGCACATCCAGACCCTCCCAGCCACATACATACTGTTCATAATCCTCCTCCCTCCTGTGGTTCATAAAATTCCTCAACATCATACTCCTGAACCATCAGTCGACGAACCAACCTTTGCCAACTAGTGGTGGTCTGGACGGCCCCTGAGACAAGTGACTGGACAATTTGTAAGGGTTTTTTATTTCTGCAGCAGTTGGAGAGGAAATTTTGGACTCAGACCTGCTGATTTTCTAGATTTTTTTACTGGGGCTGGTTCCTCAGAACCAGCTTTCCTTTTGCCCGAGGAAGTATCGCCCTGGTCAGAGGGCACTCCCTCTGGTTCAGTTGGCACTGAACCGGGCTGGCCATCCGGGTCAGCAGACTTTTTGGCCTCTCGTTCCCTGAGCCTGCCCAATCTTTTTTCCAGGGTGGCTGCAGGGAAATTTTTACATACCTGGCAGTCTGACAGGAGGTGGTCAAACCCCAGACAATAAACACATGTGGTGTGTGGGTCAGCCTTGGCAAAGGCTTCCCCACAAGCATCACAGTGTTGAAACCCAGTGGGCCCGGTTTTTCTTTTGGGTTTCTCAGACATAATGCCAGCCTAACCAAAAACTTGCCCTTTTAATGGCAGTGCCAGGCAAGACACCCTTATCGGTTCCTAACCGTGTCACGGGTATTTGAAAAAAACGTAATGAAATCCGTTTTTTTTAGAACCGATAAGAACCGGGAACCGCACTCTAAATATATTTTAAAATGTTTAAAATGAGTTTTAAAGCAAACCGATCGGTTCAAAACCGAACCGATAATGACAATTTCCACACAGACTAAAACCTTGTACTTACGGTTACCAGATACAGCTTGAACCGAAATGCGGTAAAATAAAACACTGTTCTCGGTTAAATTTAACCGAGAATACTTAAAATGAACCGAGCTGAAGAAGAAATCTCCGGAGCGGCTGTTCAGTGAGGCGGAGTAAAGAATCTAACAGTTTCAGTTTGAAACTGCCCAGATAGAGCTTTGAAAACCGAGCTCGCGCTCAGAACTCCATCCTGTATGGAGTTAACTCTCATCTCCGGGGGCAGTTCTAGAGGGGGACCAAACTGCTAATTGTCATAATATAGCAAGACTTCATGTTGTTTGAATAGGACTGCTTCTTTTTGTGCTTTCGGGAGGACCGCCCATCCCGCCCCCCAGCACTGGATTGCCTGCAGTCAGACCCCCCCCCGTAGAGGGCAGCGGACCAGACCCAGCCCTGCTGACAACACAGCTTTCGTGCAAAGCCTCCCTACCGTCACCTGCCCCGTTCATGGTCAACTCCGTCAAAGGAGGGCTAAAGACTTCTTGATGAAAAAATTGTCTTTACTATTATTTTTTTTTTTACTGATAAAATCTAATCAAATACTAAAATGACTATAGGTGCTGTCTTATAAATGTGAAGATCTGACTCGCAGCGGGTGAGTGATGTCGTCACTGAAGTACACTCGACGGCAGGGAAAAAAAGGAACTGAGGCGGTTGGAAGGTCGATGCCAAGGTAGCCAATATGGCATGTGGTCCTACCTCTGCGCCGGCCCTCCTGAAGATTTCTGGCTCCCGCTGTGTCCTAGCGCCTCTGGCGTAGTTCCCATTACTGTGAATGAGTGGTGGAGACTTCATGTCCAGGAATATATGGTGACACCACTGACTACCCTTCTCAACAAATCATGGGAGGATGGTGCGGTACCTAAGGACTGGAGGAGGGTAGATGTGATTCCTCTTCACAAAAGTGGGAGCAAAGCAGAGGCAGGAAACTACAGACTTGTTAGCTTGACCTCAGTGGTAGGGAAAATGATGGAATCACTTCTGAAAGAAAGAACTGCTGAGTACCTAGAGGCCAGCAGGGCACAGGACCCAAGGCAGCATGGATTTACAGTGGAAAGGTCATGTCAGACAAATCTAATAGATTTCTTTGACTGGGTGACCAAAGTAGTAGACCAGGGAGGGGCTGCGGACATGGCCTATCTAGGCTTTAGCAAGGCATTTGACACAGTCCCACAGGAAAGATTAATAAACAAATTAGCCAACCTCAGAGTGGGTCCCAGGGTTGTAGCCTGAGCAAAAAAACTGTCTGGACAACAGAACACAGAGGGTCATCATAAACGGAGTCCACTCCGAAGAAAGGGGGGGTTACTAGCGGGGGGGTACTGCAGGGTTCAGTACTGGGTCTGCTCCATACTTATGTCTTTATAAGTGACATTGCAGAGGGACTGGAAGGAAAAGTATGCCTCTTTGCAGACGACACAATGATCTGCAACAGGGTTGATACACAAGGTGGGGTGGAAAGGATGAGAAGGTACTTGGCAAGGTTGGAGGAATGATCAAAAATATGGCAGCTTAGATTCAGTGCAAAGTAGTGCACCTGGGAAACAAAAACCCATGGGAAGAGTACTCAGTTGGAGGGGGTTATTAACAACAACAAAAATGGAAAGGGACCTGAGAGTAGTCATATCAGATGATCCAAAGGTAAGCAAGCAATGTGAGAAGGCAGTAAGGATGGCTGGGGGGATACTGGTATGTATAGGGAGAGGCATCACCAGTAGAAAACAGAAATTGTTATACCTCTGTACTGACAGCTGGTGAGACCCCATCTGGAGTACCAAGTGCACTTCTGGAGACCCCATCTCCACAAGGATATAGACAGGATGAAAAAATTACTCACCTTAGTAATGTTGTTTCTTCTAATGGAGTCTTGCTATATTATGACATAAGCAGTGAGTCCCAACCTTCGAACTGCTCCGGAGGTGAAAGAGTTAACTTTCCGTGCAAGGCATGGAACCTTGAGCGCGAGCTCAGTTGAATACTCTGTCTGTTGATGCTCAAACTCAAACTGTCAGATCTTTATGAGCAAAACTCACTAAGGTTCTGTGTGGAAGCCGTAAACCTACACTAGCGCACTGGCTACTTAACTACAAAAAACACATTTTTGTTCTTGATCCCAAAACAAAGACTCAGGTCAGGGGATTCAAGAAAGAAAAAATATAACAACACCTAAGCACCCTAAGAAGGGTGAAAATAAAGTGGGCATCTATGAAGTGCCAACATTGCCCTGCCCACCCACATCCCAAAAGAAGAGGTTCTGAGAGGGGCAGGCTGGGGGGGAGGTCATAATATAGCAAGACTCCATTAGAAGAAACAACATTACTAAGGTGAGTAATTTTTCTTCAAACAACATGAATCTTGCTATATTATGACATATGCAGATTACACAGCAGTACCTCCATGGAGGAGGACAGAACCTACTTAGGAAATAGGCTCTGAAGCACAGCTGTGCCAAATCGAGCATCACTCCTAGCCTGGATGTCAAGGGAGTAATGCTTAGTAAAAGTGTGAACTGTTTTCCAGGTAGCTGCTTGACATATCTCTAGGATAGGGATGTCCCTGGCAGCAGCCAGAGACGCAGCTGTACCTCTGGTAGAGTGAGCCCTCAGGCCTGAGGGAGGAACCTTACCCAGTTTTTCATAAACAAAATTGGATACAAGAGACAATCCACCTGGCAATGGATCTTTTAGTGGCAGGTTTCCCTTGTGACCCTTGGTACGTTCTATATGGTAACTAAGGCCTCTTTTGACATCTAAACTGTGCAATCTCCTCTCGTCAGAGGAGGAGTGGTCAGTGAAGTACACAGAAAGAGACATGGATTGATTAAGGTGGAAGTTTGAAACCACCTTAGGCAAAAACTTTCTGTTAGTCCTGAGGACCACCTTATCTCTGTGAAAGGAGATAAAGTCAGGCTCTACTGACAATTCTTGCAATTCACTTATGCGCCTGGCAGAAGTGATGGCTACCAAAAACACAGTTTTCCAAGTCAAGTTCTTAAGCTCTGCTGAAGACAATGGCTCAAAAGGGGGTTGCATAAGCTGGGCAATGCAAATATTAAGATCCCAAGAAGGGGCAGGGTCCCTGAATGGGGGATTGGTGTGCAGCAACCCCTTGAAAAACTTGGTGAATACAGGATGAGCTGAAAAGGAAGAGGGTTTATCTGCTGATAAGAAAGCAGACACGGCGGCTGCCAGGTGCACTTTTAGGGTAGCTGGTCTAAGCCCCAAGCAATTCAAATGCACCAAATAATCTAAGATTGTGGGCAAGTCAGCAGATTCTGGGAAATGTGCTTGCAGAACACCATATGGAAAACCTCTTCCATTTGGAATTATAATGGCCCTGGTGGAAGGCTTTCTAGAGGCCTTCAAAATATCCAATACACCTTGGGAAAGGTGTAGGTCAGCAACTCAACTCCTCAAGAGCCAAGCCTTGAGATTGAGAGATTTGAGGTTCGGATACCAAACTCTCCCCTGGGCACAGGATAACAGGTTGTGATTCCTGGGAAGGCACAGGGGAAGGTGGACTGCTAAGGACAAAAGGAGAGAGTACCAGGGCTGTCTGGCCCAATCTGGGGCAATCAGGATCACCTTGCAGGGTTGAGATCTGATTTTGACTAGCACCTTGAACAGGAGAGGAAGGGGGGAAAGCATAGAGAAACTTCCCTTCCCAACTGAGAAGGAAGGCATCCAGAGGGACTGAGCCCAACACTGGTGGCCTGCAACAAAAAAGGGGAAGTTGGTGATTGCCTGGGGCTGCAAAAAGATCTATCTACGAGGTGCCCCATCTGGCAAATACTACCTCCAATACTAGGGGATTCAGGGCCCATTTGTGATGGCCCTGGGAAATCCTGCTGAGAGCATCTGCCAGGACATTGTCCTTGCCTGGTAGGTGAACTGCTGTAAGGGAGGTGTTCAGGGAATAAGCCAGAGACCACAACTTCATCGCTTCGGTGCACAAGGCCATAGACCGAGTGCCCTCTTGCTTGTTGATGTACCACATTGTAGTGGTGTTGTCTGTTCTGACCTGAACCACTTTGTTCTGAACAGATGTGAAAAAACTTGAAGTGCTAGAAAAACTGCTCTGAGTTCCAACAGATTGATGTGGAGCAGAGATTCTTGAGGGGACCACAATCCCTGGGTAGTGAGGTCGCCCATGTGAGCTCCCCACCCCAAGAGGGATGCATCTGTCATAAGGACTAAGGAGTGAGACTGAGGGTTAAAAGGGACCCCCTGTCTCAGATTGCTCTGGTCCTGCCACCACTGAAGGGCCTGGATCAGAGTCCGAGTCACTGGGATCAATTTGGTTAGAGGGTCCCTCTTTTGAGACCAAAAGGCTCTCAAATGGAACTGGACGTCCCTCATCTGAAACTTTGCTCCCTGCACTACTGCTATATAGGTAGCCATGTGCCCTAGGAGCTGAAGGAAGTGCCTTGCTGGTCGAGAGACCTGAAGGGTGAAAGAGGAGGCCAGAGAGATCAGGGTCCTTGCTCTTTCCAGAGGAAGGAAGGCTCTGGCCTCTTTTGTGCTCAGTTCTGCACCTATGAAGGTAAGAAGCTGGACAGGCTCCAGGACTGACTTTGGGAGACTGAGAAGGAAACCTAGAGATGTGAGCAGTTGCTGAGTTACCTGAAGGTGTAGTTTGACCTGATCTGGATACTGGCCTACTATGAGCCAGTCGTCCAGATAAGGAAAGATGGCAATCCTTTGCCTTCTCAAATGGGCAACTGCTACTGCCAGGCATTTTGTGAATACCGGGCCGAGGTGAGGTCAAGGGCATTGCTCTGAACTGATAATGGCCTGAGGGCAGTTCAATCTGAGGTACTTTCAGGGAGCTTCTGATAAGAACATGGAAGTAGGCATCCTTGAGGTCCAGGGAGGCTAGCCAGTCCCTGGCCTTAGAGAGGTAAAATAATTCCCAGAGTCACCATTTTGAACTTTGGTTTTAAAGGTGCTTGTTTAAGTATCTGAGATCTAGGATGGGCCGCCATTCTCCTGTCTTTTTTGGGGTAAGGAAGTACCTGGAGTACAACCCTTTGCCCTGGTGTAGGGGTGGAACCCTCTCCACAGCTCTGAGAGCCAGGAGGGTAGAAACTTCTGTTTCTAGGGCAAGAGCCTCTGATGGATTTGCAGGTGGAAAGGATCTGATTCTCATCTTTGGAAACTTTTTGAAGCTGAGAACCAGTCCCTGGCTTACTACTTCCAGGACCCACTTGTCTGCTGTTAAAGACCTCCAGTCCTGGACAAAGTAAGCCAGCCTGCCCCCTACTGGTAGAGGAAAATCGGCCCTGGCCACCCCATCCGGGAGCCTGCTTGGCAGGGGCTTTGGGCTGAGGGGTAGAAGTGGGCTTACTTGTACCCCGTCTGCCTCTCCCTCTGAAGAACCCCCTCTGGGCATAAGCAGAAGAGGAGGCCTGGGCTTGGTAAAAAGGCCTATGAAAGGGCCTGCCCCTGCCCCTGAGATGCTGCCTTTGAGGAGTGGCTTGCCTTTCTTTGGCCTGTGCACTCCTATAGGTGGTCCTATATTCATCCATTTTCTTCATATAATTCTCTGTCTGCTCCCCAAACAGAGAATTACCCACAACAGGAAAATCCATAGCCTTAGACTGGGTATCCTGTGACAGGGTAGTACATCTGAGCCAAGCCATTCTAGTAAATGCCACAGATGTAGCCATGACCCTTGATGACACATCATTAGAGTCTACTGCAGCATGAAATTGCACTTGGATGCCTCAATACCATCCGCAGCCACCTGCTCCAGCTCCCGGCAAGCTGGTCAGGACTTGTTTCGCTAGGGCCAGCACAGTATCCCATCTGACTTCTGGTACCTAGCAGCATGCTTATATAATTTGCCTGTCTGAGTCCTAAAGATGCTGCCATATATTGTTTCTTTGCCATGGCATCCATCTTCCTAGAGTCCTTTTCATGAGGGTGCGAGGCTAGAGGAATATTTACTTTGTCACAAGCTGCAGCCTGCACTACCCCCACATGGCTGCACTGCTGAGAGAGGAACTCAGTATCAGAGCCTGATAAAGCATACCTCTTGTCCATCCTTTTATCAACAGGGAGGATGGAGTGAGGAGTTTTTAGAATTTTTACTGTCTGTTTCCTAAAAGATTTATGCAAGGGAATAGACAGTCTCCTAGACTCTGGAATATCCATCATTTCTACATAATCAGGCTCCTCTTGGTCATCAACAGCTTCCTCAACAGGGAGTTGGAGAGTTTCAGCAACTTTCTTATAGAACATAAAATGAGAAGGGGACTCCGATAGCCTTGGGGGAGACCCCTGATGGCCTGTCTGGAGAGATGTCCGGTTCAATGGACACATCCAGACCTTCAAAATCACATTCACTCTCCCCATATTCCTCCTCTCCTTCCTCCGGTTCATAAAAATCCTCAAAATCCTGAACCGGTGGAACCGACCGAACTGACCGCTTTCCTGATGGTGCCGGTTCGGACGGAACCGGGGAAAGTGCCTGGACAATTTGAATTGCTTTAGCTATTTCTTCAGCGGTTGGAGAAAGAACTTTTGGCTCCAAACTAGCTGACTTTCTAGCCCTTTTGTTGGAACCGCTCCTCAGAGCTGGCTCTTCGCTTGCCAAGGAAGCACGCCTGGTCAGAGGGCACTCCCTCCGGTTCGGTTGAACCCAAACCGGGCAGGCCATCCGGGTCAGCGGACTTTTTGGCCTCCCTTTCCCTGAGCCTACCAACTCTCTTTTCCACGGTGGCAGCAGGAAAATTCTTACAAATCTGGCAGTCTGCATTGAGGTGGTCAAACCCCAGACAATATACACAAGTGGTGTGTGGGTCAGCCTTAGCAAAGGCTTCCCCACAGAGACCACAGTGTTGAAACCCAGTGGGCCCGGTTTTTCTTTTGGGTTTCTCAGGCATAGTGCCAGCCTAACCAAACTTACCCGTTAATGGCAATCCGCCAAGCAAGACTCCCTTATCGGTTCCCAGCCGTGTCACAGGCCGTGGAAAAAACCGTAATGAAATCCGTTTTTTTTAGAACCGATAAGAACCGGGAACCGCACTCTAAAGGACTAGAAAGTCTATGAAAAAACAACCTGATCGGTTCAAACTGAACCGAAAACACGTTTACAAGTTCCACACAGAAGAAAATAAATGTAAGTCTATCTATTACTTACTTATACCACAGACAGAGCTTGAACCGACCGTTATGGTTTAATTTCGTTAAGAAACCGAAAATAAAATTTATAACCGATAAACGAACCGAGCAGAAGGAGAAATCTCCAGAGCGACTGTTCAGTGAGGCGGAGTAAAGAATCTGACAGTTTGAGTTTGAGCATCAACAGACAGAGTGTTCAACCAAGCTCGTGCTCAAGGTTCCATGCCTTGCATGGAAAGTTAACTCTTTCACCTCCGGAGCAGTTCGAAGGTTGGGACTCACTGCATATGTCATAATATAGCAAGACTTCATGTTGTTTGAAGGAGGCATTCCAGAGGAGGGCAACTAAAATGGTGCAGGGTCTGCAACAGAAGCCATATGAAGAGAGACTAAAGAAGCTTAATATGTATACCCTTGAGGAAAGGAGGGAGAGGGGGAACATGATAGAAACTTTCAAGTACCACTAGGGAATCAACAAAGTCCAAGAGGGTAGCACCTTTCAGAAAAAGAGATGTGCAAGAAGAAGGGGACACAATCTGAAGATAGAGGGGGACAGCTCAGGGGCAATGTGAGGAAGTATTTTTTTCACACAGAGGGTGGTGGACGCATGGAACAGCCTCTCTGAGGTCGTGGGGTCAAAAACAGTGGGGGAATTCAAAAATGCGTGGGACAGACATAAGGCAATTCTGGTTGGGGGGTAGGAAGAAGTAGGCTGTTGGTTAACTAAGATCTGCAGCTTATCCAATAGGTAGGGAAATGGGCAGACTAGGTGGGCTAAGTGGTCCTTATCTGCCATCAAAGTCTATGTTTCTATATGCATTTTTGTATCCATGCTCAACTGTATGTTGACACTTGAATCACTACTGCATTTGAAATTTGGGCTTATACCTCCCTATTTATTGTACCCATTCCCATTGGTGTGTTTGATCTCGAAGCTATTCATTTATTTATAATCGTGTTGTATATCATATGTAAACTGTATTGTATTCTTTTCTATGCCATCTTCACGGTTCGGGTTGTGCCTGAAAACGTTCCTTTGGATCAGTGCACTTTACCTGGTAATCAAAGACAAAAATAAAATAAATAAAGCGATGGAGATCCTGGAACGGTGCAGCTATAGGCATGGTCCTGGCCAACGGCCAGATGACAGGGAGGGTTGGATCCAGAGCATCAGACCTAGGACATGCCCTGGAAACAAATGGAACCTGGATGGGGTACTCCTTTGTCTGGTTTCTATTCCATGGGAACACTGACATTGTGCAGGATGTGGGGGAGGGGGTAGAGTAGTCAAGAAACAAGCTGACCCTTCCTCTTCCGTGTGGCACATTCAATGTAATGTCAGGTCACTGAAGAATGAAACGCAGTCAGGTGGCATGTGGTCCCTGTGGACTCCTGCTGACCTGGCATGAACTACTGAGACATGGCCTGTGGACGACACTGACCCACCCAGGGGGTGGTAATGCCAGCTGGTTTCTTGGTGGCCCACTGCCTAAGTTGGAAGAAAGCACCTGTTTTGTATCTAATCTGAACCTCACAAAATCCCTAACAAAGGAGGCCAAATTGTTTGAATGTGTGGCTGTTAAGGGTGGAGTGGGTGCAGTGTACACGATCCTTTATCATATACCCGGCCTCCGAGGAATGAGAAATGAGTTCTTACAGAAGTATTTGGACTTTGTGGACCACCTGATATTAGACTCCAAGTGCTGGAGAATTTCAATGCCTGGGTTAATGAAGCCTCACAATTTGCTCAGTAATTCTTCCAGCTGATGGTATCACGGAACCAAAGCTTGGACCTGATCTTCATGTTGGATCTTGACATTTTAAAGGTCAAGGCTAATCTGGTCATGTGGTCAGATCATCATGCCACGAGGCCCTCTAATGATTCCGCCCCCTGTGGACATGCTCCAGTGCTGTCAAAAACGTAATCCTGAACTAAGTAACCTCAAGGAGGTACTGGACATCTTAGGCATGGTGGCAGCTTGTACTGAGGGTACCAAAAAGGCTGTAGAGAGGCTACAGTATGACTCTTTTGGCTGCCTTGGACTCCCTGGCATATCAGTGTGTGCCCACTAGCCTTCGACTAAAGCTCACTGTGGCACAGTGAAAAGCTGAGGGAGTAGAAGGTTAAAGTGTAGTGGTCGGAGCAATCTTGGAAGAGGTCCAGCCCTGTGGAGGACGGACCGCCTCTTAGGATTCATTAGGACTGTCAGAGGAAAATTACTCTGAAAAAGGCAAAGTTCCTCTCATGGGTGATTGTGGCAGGGAAGAAATGGCTGGCTCAACTAATCCATACTGTGGACAGGTTATTACATCCACCCTGTCATCAGTTTGGGAGAGTGTTATCGGTACAGAAGTAGGAAGAGTTTTGCCAGTTTTTTCTTAACAGACAGCCATCCATCACCCCAAGCAGTTTATCAGGTAATGGGAGTAGTCCACCTAACACACGTGGTAAACTTCTGGGGGTCTAGAAGGGTGTTCCGGACAGTTTTGGTGGAGGAAGTGCTCTGGGGTATACACTTTGTGTACTGGACCCAGGTTCCACTCCACTGTTGCTCGACTCTAGGGAGGCCCAGAGCCCAGTATCTACGGTGATTGTTCAGTGCTCCTTGGAGAAGGGAATTTTCCCTGGAGTCCAAAAACAGCAGCAGTAAAATATTTTGAGAAGCCATTGTTGAACCAAGGAATCATTTCAAACTACTGGCCAGTTTCAAACCTTCCCTCCTTGGGGAAGGTAACCGAGAAGATAGTGGTGATGCAGTTTGAAGCTCATCTGGAGAAATATGTTACGTATGAGCCACTTCAGTCAGGTTTCAGATCCTGTCACAGTATGGAAGCTGTTCTTGTCAAGTTGCTAAATTACTTCTTCTTAGCGAGAGACAGGACAGTTATCTAGTAGTTCTTCTGGATCTCTTGTCTGAATTTAAAATGGAATATTAGTCACGAAAAGCCCTCTATCAGCACATCAAAGTGCAAAGTAACATTTTACCATGTTCTGCTGCTGAATATTTTACAATTATCCGGTTGATACTACTGTGTCTTCAGGCTAACACTGACGTCAATCACCACCACAGGCGTATTCCAGAATCTCCGGCAGCTGACATCACAGCCAGAGATCAGCCATGGGAGATCTATTAAAAGCAGTAGTAACTGAAGCTATGTGCAAGACAGAGCACTAAACAGCTCTGATTCTACAGCTTCTAACACACCTCCAGCAGCTGATCCCTGGCTGTGACTGTTAGATGTAGGAAATTCTAGGATGCGCCATCAACGGTACTCGGTGTAAGATGCTGGCAGGAGGTATGACAGGATAGACCTCATAAAAATGAAATACTCGAATGGAGAACAAGGTAAAATTTTACTTTTGCACTAAAAGTGCTAATTGGGGGCAGACTCACACTGTAGAGTCAGGATATTCAAAATGGACGTCCCCCTTTAATTCTGTGGTCAATGGGATTCTGATGAATCGCCTGAGGCACTATGGGTCTCACCAGAATAGCTTTGGGATGGCCTCAGTCCTTCCTTTTAGGAAGGACGCAGCAGTTGGGATTGTATAGTTTCTTATCACAATCTGCTGTGCTTTGATGTGTGTTGCCTCAATGTTTTGATTCTGTCCCCCTGTGTTGTTCATGGTACATACATTGCCTTTAGAGGAGGTCATTAGATGGTATGACAGAGTTCACTGCTATGCAGATGATACTTAGCTGTACCCATCTTTTGTGCCCAGCGGGGGCAGTCTTACTGAAATAGATGACTGGATAGCAACCAACTGGCTTAGCTTCAATCCAGGTAAGACAGTAATGTTACTGACTGAACCAGGTTCCCACAGATCAGCTATGAAGAATGATGTTGCCACTCTACCATCTGTAAATGGCACCCGGCTCAGAGCTGTTGATAGGGTAAAGACTTCTGGGGTAACTGCGGACAGCAAGCTGACACCAGGAGTCAGTGGCTGTCCACAGTGGCCTTTTCCATCTGCGAAACATTGCCCAAACTAAACCCTATCTGGTGTATGGCGACCTGGTTACATTGGTACACACCACTGTAACATCCACGTTGGATGACTGCATGCTGTTTACCTGGGGCAATCTGCAGGGCTGATGCACTGAATGCAGCAGGTACAAAATGCTACAGCTGACAGCCAGAACAAGGGCCTGCAAGCATGTCATGTCGGTGCTACGTGAACTGGACAAGCTGCCAGTGTGGTGGCGCTTCACCTTCAAGACTGGTTTGTTAATTTATAAGAGCCATTCACAGTTTGGGTCCTGGCTACATAAAAGATTTCCTGGGCTTTTATATTCCATCCAGACCACTCTCTGTTCCACCAAGTCAGGTTTCCTGATGGTGCCCTGGTCCCATCTGAAAGTAGGGGGGATAGGGTCTTTGTGGTACCTGCACCATCAGTTTGGAACTCGTCTTCGTTACCAGTACGGGATTGGTCCCCTTGGTGGAATCACTTAAAAGGCGACTGAAATTCTATCTTTTACAATCAGCCTATGAATATATCTGGCACCTGAAAACAGAAAATTGCTTCTGCTGTGTTTGCACTTATTTATTTATTTATTTTTTTCTATTTCTGTTTATTTGTATATTTGTAGGATTTGGAAAGTGCCTGGAGCCCCTCCGGAATGGATGTTATATAAATAAATGTGCCTTACTTAATATGTTACTACTATATATCTAACTGTTAAAATGTTCAATTTATATTTCTGCAAAGATCCTAAGTAAAGGAAGCCTTGTAGTTATGTCACCTAGAGAAATCTTGCAGTAATTATACTTACCAATACATGCCATACATTTTCATTGGCTCCCTCAAAGCTGCAGAAACGAATGCTCACTCCCAGCAATCCCTGCCCTCCCCACAGGTTACTTGGAGTGACAGTTGCCTCTCGGAGTTCCAGTGTCTTGCTGCTGTACACCTGCATTTTCACCGGCTTCTCAACATTTAACTTTAGCAGATCTTTTAGCGTGTCATTGTCTCGATTCTGCAAAATTCAAACAGATACATTTACATGTTTTGCATAATGGTTTCACTGTTTTTTGGGAGGGGGTCAGTAAATCTCACTCTTTTCCCTCTCCCCTTCTTCCCTTCATTTATTTTAATGCTCAGTACATAACAAATAAATGGCAAGAATACATGACATACATTGGATTGTTATCAAACATAAGTTCAGTTGCAGGTACACTAGTGTTTTCTAATAATTCTTTTTACAGGCAACAGCTGTACTTTCAAAACATACTTGTGGATTTCCACTCATGAGTTATGGGTCTTTCTACACATGTGGGAATAAATACAGATATCCTACTGCAGTCAATTATGTACCATATCTCACATACACACTTATGTATTTATAGAGACAGAGGGAATAAATGATGGTGAAGTGCAGTATACAAGGAAATAATACAATCGAGGGGACGAATGACTCATAAAGCCACAAGGTCGAAGGGAGAGTGGCCATTATGAGCGTGTTCAATCAGAGATGGTGCTATTTCAGGAGCATGCCAGACTTTGCCATTTTTTATTTTATATAATGCATTAGGTTTGGACACATTATGTCCTGTGTTTTACCATAGTATAGTGGGTTCTTTTTAGTGTTTTTATGTAGCTTACCGATTCTCCACAGTGTAGAGATATGCACCTTTAAGAACATACTTAGTGTTTTTCCGTAGTGTGGTGGGTTCTTAAGCTACTGCAGTTTTTTGTCCCAATAGTGTTTCCGTAGTGCAGGGACCTGCTATAAAAGGAGGTGTAGCTGCGGTGGTCTGCCCTTTAGTTTGCGGATGGAGGGCAGCATGGCTTGCGATCAAGAAGGGGCTTAGTATGCAGCATTTGAAGTGTCTGGAGAAGCAGTCTGTTTTGTGACCGGAAGCACTGTGGCGGTTTGCAACACTGTGCGCAGTTTTGAGGTATGTTTTGTGGTCAGGAGCAAAGAAAGGCAGCACAGAGGGAGATCTGTCACATGGAGGAACACTCTTATTTTGGTGAGTCACATTGAGGAACACTTATTTTGGTTACTGTGGTTAGAGGGAGGTGTGAGATTTGTGACTGTAGTGCAGGTTAGGGTAATTTTCTGTGCTAGAGGGTGTAGTTCTGAGGTGGGTGGTTAGGGTGGCTTTTCCATATGTTAATAAAGTGTCTGTTCCATGTGTTATTGAGATGCTTGTTACATGTGTGTCGGTGTGGTTTCTAGTGTGCTGGATATTAATATGTTATTAAGGTCTTACTAACACATTAATATACTGGGTGTGTACATAAGAATATCAGTAGTATGGATATATAGCACTTGTTAGGTATGTTATTGAGGTGTTAGTAACACATTAATACAGGGTAACTAGCTAACTGGCATCATAATAAGCTGACTAATGTCATCATATATGGGGAAATATATGAAGGCTTTTTCTATGGGGACGTGGGCCCAACTATGCATGATATACAAATACATATATTCACAAATACATAATATAATACACACACACAAATACATATGTGCGTACACACACACACACACACACCAGCAGGAGTTTGGGGGGGGGTTAAAAATGATGGAATTAGAAAGATATTTTCTTTAGTGACATCATTAACAGCAAAACATTTAAAATATGTTCTTGTTAATTTTGTCACAGTGGAATACTGAACCAATCAGAGAGCAGCTTTCATAATGCTAATGACATCACAATGCCTAGTGCAGCACTGAAGCCAGCTTTTAGAATGAAAGAAAAGCAGCAAAATCTTTACAGAAACCGCAGATTTAAAAGCTATATAACCTGTAAACTACAGTTGTATACATCAAATATACAACAGCAGACACAAAATAGGCAATTGATCATCACTTGTAAGTGGGCAGGACTTTCTGCCATCTCACAACTGAAGATAAATTGCACATTTTGAGTCAGCCCACTACATATCCCATAGATATAGACACACATATTTACAGTATATATATATATATATATATATATATATATATATATATACACATATGCACCCCCATGGAGATAAAAATGACAAGATATAAAGTGATATCTCATGCCTAACTCTCAAGACATCATGCTATCTTGTGTATGGTATGTCACACGGTATCCTGCCCTGTTAGGTACATCACAATATACACTGAACTAATCAGTGTACAGTTTCACAGTATTGTTCACAAAATATAACATATTGAACCAGTCAGAGTACAAGAGGGGGTCGAGAAAATGTGTAGGGATCCTGGGAAACTCGAGGAGTGGTCAACAGCATGGCAGTTGGGGTTCAAAAATGGCAATCAGCAAGCAAGAAAGGGACCTTGGGGTTATTATATCTGACAATCTCAAATAGGAAGGATAGTGTGACAAAGTAGTGGTTAGGAACAGTGGGATGAAGCCCTCAGATGGGCAAATGCGCATGGGGCAGTTATACCCGTGTGTGTGAAATCTGATTTAATAAAATATTTGTCTGCCACACCCTCTCGGTGAGTGCGCTGGATTCTTTTAATCCTGTATAGGGCCAGTGGGATGCTGGGATGCGTAGGGAGAGGTATCTCCAGCAGCAGGAGGGAGGCAGTGTTGACACTATATCGCTCGCTGTTGAGACCCATCCTGGAGTACTGTGTCTAGCTCTGGAGGCTGCACATCAGAAAAGAAGACACAGACAGGTTAGAGGCAGTCCAGATGAGGGCCACTAAAATGGTGCAGGGGTTGCAATAAAAGCCCTATGAGGAAAGACTGAGCGATCAACATGTACACCCTTTTGGGGCAGAGCTTGTAACCAACAGGAGCAGTTGTGTTTCACAACAGCTCCTCTCTAAGACGCTAACATTTGATCAGCTTACATCTGTAATTTAAACAATTCCAAGTGAAGTGACACTGTTACATAGAAACATAGACTCTGACAGCAGATAAGGACCGCCTGGCTCACCCAGTCTGCCCATTTCCCTACCTATTGGATAGGCTACAGATCCTAGTTAGCTAACAGCCTACTTCTTACTACCCCTCACAAGAACTGCTTTATGTCTTTCCCATGCATTCTTGAATTCCCCCACTGTTTTTGACCCCACAACCTTCTCAGGAAGGCCATTCCATGTATCCACTACCCTCTCTGTGAAAAAATACTTCCTTACATTGCCCATGAGCCGTCCCTCCCGCTATCTTCAAACTATGCCCCCTTGATCTGGCACATCTCTTTTTCTGAAAGATGCTATCCTCTTGGACTTCGCTGATTCCCTTGGGGTATTTAAATGTTTCTATCATGTCCTCCCTCTCCCTCCTTTCCTCAAGGGTATACATATTAAGTTCCTTTAGTCTCTCTTCGTATGACTTCTGGTGCAGACCCTTCACCATTTTAGTTGCCCTCCTCTGGATTGCCTCTATCCTGTCCATGTCCTTGTGGAGAGGGGGTCTCCAGAACTGCACACAGTATTCCAGATGAGGTCTCACCAACTGTCTGTACAGAGGGATAGCAACTTCCTGTTTTCTACTGGTGATGCCTCTACCTACACATCCCAGTGCCCCCCTCCCCCACCCTCCATATTGCCTTCTAATTGCTTGCCTACCTTTAGGTCATCTGATATGACTACCCCCCAGTCCCTTTCCATTTTTGTTGTTGTTAGTACCTCCCCCCACATCGTGTACTCTTCCCCTGGGTTTTTGTTTCCCAGGTGCATTACTTTGACTTTTTTTTTTTTTTTTTTTTTTTTTTTTTACACTGAATCTAAGCTACCTTATTTTTGACCATTCCTCCAACCTTGCCAAGTCCCTTCTCATCCTTTCCACCTCACCTTGTGCATCAACCCTGTTGCAGATCTTTGTGCTATCTGCAAAGAGGCATACTTTCCCTTCCAGCCCCTCTGCAATGCCACCTATAAAGACATTAAAGGGGACCGGTCACAGTACTGAACCCTGTGGTACCCCACTAGTAAACCCCCTTTCTTCGGAGTGGACTCCATTTACTATAACCTTCTGCGTCCTGTTGTCCAGCCAATGTTTTACCCAGGCTACAACCCTGGGACCCACTTCCAGGCTGGCTAATTTGTTTATTAATCTTTTATGTGGGACTGTGTCAAATGCCTTGCTAAAGTCTAGTAGGCCATGTCCACAGCCCCTCCCTGGTCTACTACTTTGGTCACCCAGTCAAAAATCTATTAGATTCATCTGACATGACGTTCCTGCCGTAAATCCATGCTGCCTTGGGTCCTGTGCCCCACTGGCCTCTAGGTACTCAACAATTCTTTCCAAAAGAAAGAACTGTCAAGGCCATTTTGGGGATTGTAGCATGGCAAAAAGTTATGGGAAATCCATGCAAAATTGCACCACTAGAGACTGGTAAGGGAAAAACCAGGGAAGCCGCTGGAGCAAGGAGGACAGGGGGGCACAAGATCAGTGCCCAGCATGGGAACAGAGCCATCAAAAAGCACTCTCTTGCAAGCAATAAGAGAGCTGAAGGAAAGCTGACAGGCCAAGTGATCACTTTGTCAGCATGATGGCACGTAAGGACGCTCTTTATCAATGTTAAAATTGAAAGAGACATTTCCAACAAAACGCTGGCTGCTGTTTCAGGTCTCATAATCGAAAACAGACTGCTATGGCGCTGTCTCGAACATCACGAGAGTGGATCTCGACAGGCAAAAATAAGACTGTTAGGGTTGCCTGAAACCGAGGGACAAAACACAGTATCCAACTGCAAAGTGACTTTAGCTCAACTAATTCAACTCAATTTGGCTGGACAGATCTACAAGGTTTATAGAATCACTCCCATGAGATGCCCAACTGACAGTGAACAGCCTCAGACCCTACTAGTAACCAGCGGAGCGCATATACAGGACAAGATTTTGGCTGCTGCCAAGGGTCTGTGCCATTTACACCTGCAGGATGGGACTCTAATTTTTTGCTTCCCTGACCCGAGTTTCAAAACAAGGAAGTGGAGGCACAGCTTCAACTCGGTGACAGCAGGCCTCTGGGCCTTAGGAGTTTCACATTCATTACAGTTTCTTGCCAAAATGAAAGCCAAGCAGGGAAACTTTCATTTTTCCCCAATCCCGCTGAGGCGGGGAAGAAAGTAGAGGCTCTCAAGGTTGATTCTATCAACCCATCAGAACCCCCAACCGAGAAGGAGGCGAACTGATTGAGACTGCACAGATCTTAATGTACAGTGCTGTTAACCTGGGTGATGTGTTACCAAAGATGTGTATAATGCTAATGTCGGGGCATTGTCCCCGAATGCTGAAATGGAGACTGAACAAAGCAGGGGACAGAGAAAGACCGCAGGTTTTTAACCGGTGTGTTTCAACGGATGTGAGGGAAGGCAGGAGTCTTGGTACAGTTTAGCAGCCCATGGCTCAAAGCGCAACTATGTCTGATCTCCTGGGGAACCCATGAAGATGGTCACCGCCTCGTGGCTCCAAAAGTGTGCAATATGCACATGACCCTTACACCCTGGCACACTGCACAATGGTTTGACCAATGGTACTCAATCCTCTGCAACGCATGTATGTCAATTCATTTTTTAAACCAGTCTCAGATGTTTTCCCTTACAGTTATTATTAAACAACAAAATGTTAACATTGTTATTTCCTTGAATGTTATATGCAAACATTACCTTTACAAAACCAGAATATTCTGCTGTGACTGGATAATTCTGTCATGTTTATTGCAGGCTCTATAGATAGAGTTTTGCTAATGATTCTACCCGCTAGATAATCAATTATTTTAAGATGGTACTCTTTGAAAGCGTCAGACAACCTTTCTATGTAAATCATTTATGGGTTCATGGACTATTACTGCCACCATAGATGGCTTTCAGAGTGCTGGAACACTGAATTTTTGGGAAGCGTATGTTACCAGTCCATGGTTTCTGTTGCATGAAGCTTTCCTAAAAAATTACTTGCAACATGAACAAGACTATTAATTCACTGAAACAAAAAAAAATGCTAATACTAAATGCACGCTGAAAACAGAAAATGGAGTTAAAATTGACATTCTGATCTTAGGTCTTCTTCAGGAATTATCTAAAAGACAAAAAGCAAAGTCAGTGATCTCTCTAGTTTTCCAGAGTTAGTTTTCTCTTTCAGATAATGTCTGAAGAAGACCTAAGGTCGAAATGTCGATTTTAACTATTTTCAGTGTGCATTTAATATTATCATTTTGTTTTGTTTTTAGACCACACGCTTATGCAACACTTTTTTTAAATTCATGGGTTGTCCCCCCTTTTATGTGGTAGCAAAGGAAGAGGAGTGAAACATACTTCTGTAACTTTTAATATCTGTATCATTTGCTTTCTGTGCTCTGATCCAAGAGGTTGTACAATGTGTTGTTGCACTTTTAAAGTCAATAAATATAATTTTAAAAAAGTACAACCTTTAAAACAGCAGTATTTATTGGTGACCATATTTTTTTTCAGCAATAATGTCATCTGGCATAAATAACAAGATATCCTGTTTTCTTTCATGCTTGAACAAAGATACGGTAAAAGTTCCCATTCAAACCCCAGGAATCCCTCATTATGCTTGACTATTTGTAGTGAGATGAGCAGGTGAAGCTGCCCCGTAACACGTGTATGTAATCTGGAATATAATTCAAACCTTGCCCTCTATGTGTTGCTGCATTCCGCAGCTTAACGTCAGATCTTTTTCTCCGCCAGCACAAGCAAGTCACCCCGAAGAGCTCTCTTTAGCAATTCGTTCGACAGTCACTATGTGATCAAGTATTACATTTCTTATAAAGTCTCTGCCCATTTTAGTTATTTTCCTTTAGTAATAGGGTTCTTTCCGTGTTATTTCTCCTACGTGAGTCCTCCACTGCTCAGCGGTCCCTGCCTTGACAAGATTAGTGCTAGCCGAGTAATTTTTGCTTTTTATTATCAGAATTTATCTTTTCTTGTTTGGTACTGTAATCTCTGTTCCATGCTCTGGGTATAGAGATGCAGGTTGCATTGCTTACTTCTGCAAAATGAGGTTTTTAGCAGTGTTCTTTCCCTATGAGGATTTTACTGTCATTTCTGCTTGACTATTGGCTTGTCAAGCAGTCTCTTTAGTTACGGGACCTTGATTTTATATCTGTACGTATATTTATTATTTGTTAGGCAGTCTACCATGGTTTGTGTTTAACTGCCTGGATTCCAGTTACAGTATATATTTACAGGAACTATTCTTTATAACTGTTCTTAGTTTATTTAAATTTATCCTTTTTCTGTGCTGTTTCAGTGACATCTTGGATTCCACATTCTGGGAACTGAGACGCAAGACACAATCCGCAAGTCATGTTGTGGTGCCTACTACAGTTATAAAAAAAAAAAAAAAAGGAAGAAATGAGAATGGTTACTGTGTTCTTTCTCCCAGTGGGGTTGTTGTTTACTGTCATTTTTCTGCCTGACTATTGGCAGGTCAGGCAGATGCTGTACAACTGTGTATTTGGTTATTTATTTATAAGTGGCTATGCAGACTATCACATCTTCTGTCTAGTTGCCTTGATACAGGTCAAGACATTTTTATCATGAATTCTCACAAAATAATGGAATAAATGATGGTCGCTCAGTCCATAGTGAGTCACCTAAACATGCTGAAGAGGGTCAGGATCTCTGTGAAAAACAAAAAAGACTCAGACAGGCTCATGAGTCTGTTCCTGCCAAAAAAGAAGCATATCACTATCCCTCCTGCTGAGGGGCAAAAGGAGATACCAGTGGACAAAGTAAAACATAAAGAGAAAAAAAAAAGTCACTGCTCTTCCTGCTGAAGACCAAATGGAGATGCCAGTAGACAAAGTAGGAGACCAGGATAATGACTGGTGTTATGAGGAACCCATTGCACTGGACGGTTCTCATGACCAGGAGTTGGTCCTCTTCCACGGGAACAGGAGGATTAGCCCTCATTATATGCCTCTGTAGGACAAATGGCCAAAACCTGGGCACTCTCCTCACAGGATTCTGGACAAAATGAGGAGGAGGCTGATTATTTGGACATGAGGTTGCTCTTGCCTGTGCATAAGACACTTAGGAAGGCAAACAGCACGCTGCTTCAACCCCCTACCATCCATTCCAGGGGTTGACCAAAAAAACAAACAAACAAACAACCCCCCAAAAAGAAAACAGGTGCCAGATAAACACAATGCTGAGTACCTCTACACACCCTGACCACAAGGGAGTGGTCCAGGCAGCTGCTTGCGACAAGGCCAAGATTCCACTCTCCTCCCAGTCTCTAGACTAGGATTCCAGAAAGTTGGACAGTACGAGGAAGAAAATGTACACAACTGCATCCTGCTCCTGAGGCAGACTGAGTACATGGCTTACACGGTCCCATACCTAAAGGCTCTCTGGAATGCAGTCGTGGCCTTGTGTGACAAAATCCAGGGGGACCAAATTCAGGTCTTAGCAGACTCTGCTAGGGCTGCCCTGGATGCCACTAAGTAGCAGTTCCATATGACAGTGGACACCTAAGACACTGCATCTAGGGTGATAGCCCATGCTTTATCCATAAGGAAATAGAGCAATGGCTCATGCCGTCTCCCTCCTGAGGAGAGCTGCTTGGTTAAGGACAACTATTTTGCCTCATGACGCCAAGACAAAAGCCATGCATTTCCCATGTAAGAATAACTCCCTCTTTGGTGATGAAATAGAGACGTACATGGAAACAGTTCAAGAGTACAAAACTACTTCCCATGCCTATGCCCTATGACTACTCTCATGCGAGAGGTTACTTCAGGAGCAGAGGAAGGAAGCTTCCAGAAGGGCTGACCAGGCTTCATCCTCTAGGGCTCAACCCAAACAGAATCCCTGATATGTATGTACAGACCACCAACCCACTGCCAGTGGGAGGAAGGCTGGTTCATTTCTTTTATTAGTGGGAAAACATCACAGACAAATGGGTCCTGTAAGTGGTGGGCCAAGGCCTCACTCTGCAGTTCAAAATGTTTTTCCAAACTTTTTGTACACAAACACTTTCCACCCTCCCCTCACACACACGCACGGAAAACGGGGAGTGGCAACCCATTCTGCACCTCAGATTTTTGAACAAGCATCAAAAAAAGACAGATTCAAGATGGTCACACTGTCCACAGTTATTCCATTCCTCCAACAGGGGGAATGGCTGGCATCCTTGGACCTGAAAGGCACACAGACCCAGTCACAGAAAATACCTGCGGTTCAGGCTCACCTCAGGTCACGACCAGTACAAAAAAATTACTTACCACAGTAATCTTGTTTCTCCCAGGGGATACTCCAATATTCATAACTCTTATGCAGTATGCCTTTAAGCCTGATCTGCCTGGAGATGGAAAGTTATGCTAATGATAGAATAATTGGCTCGTGCCACATTTTCAAATGCTGCCATCTATCAACTGCCTACATTCTAACCCTCAGATTTCATGGATGCCTGATAACAGGGCCCAAGAGGAATTTAATAATTAACACTATAATGACAATAATAAAACACCTAAAAATCTCCAACAGGAGGGGAAAAAATCTACCAAAACACCCCCCAATGTCAGAATCACCTGAAGAGTGTAAAGCTAAAGAAAACACAGTTCCAAATATAAAAGCTAGAGTATAGCACACATACCCCTGGTAATACAGCATGGAGTGCAGAGGCCATTGGTTCTAGCAGGGGAGGAAGCTTCCAGAAGGGCTGACCAGGCTGAGAGGAGTCTGAACCTGAGGTATTTTCTGAAAGACTCTCTTATGGGGATGTGGAAATAAGCATCTTTTAGGTCCAGAGATGCCAGCCAATCCTTTTTGGAGAACTGGCAGAATCAGTGACAAGGTTACCATTTTGAACATTGGCTTTAGTAAGTGCCTGTTTAGCATCTTTAGGTCTAGGATAGGCCACCACTCTCCATTTTTCTTTGTTGTGAGGAAGTATCTTGAGTAAAAACCCTTTCTCTTTTGTTGTGGAGGCACAGGTTCCACTGCTTTTGCCAACAATGAGTTTTGAACCTCTTTTTCCAACAGCTTTCTTTCTGCATTGGAAGCTGGTTTGAACACACTGGTTCTTAGAGAGGTAAGGGATTTGAAGCTTAGGGACACACCCTGACTTGCTACTTCCAGGACCCACTTGTCTATGGTGATCTGTTTCCAAGCCTGGAAATAGTGAGTCAGTCTGCCTCCTATTGAAGTGGGGAGGCGGCCTGGGAAAGCACGTCAGGGGTCTTGCTTTGCCTGGGGCTGAGAATGGGAACCACACCTGGAACCCTTCTGCCCTTGCTCCTGAAGTACCCTTGTTGAGGGTACTGTTGTACCTGGGGTACAGCCATGGCCTGATAAAAAGGCCTGGAATGAAATTGTCTGCCTCTGCCTCCCATTCCATAAAGTCTAGTGGACGGGGAAGCCTTTTCCTTGGCCGAGTTGCTTCTGTAAGTGGCCTTGTACTAGTCCACTTCTTACATACAGGCCTCTGTGTGTGTTCCAAAGAGGGAATTACCCTGAACTGGGAAATCTAGAGCCTTGTTCTGTGTGTCCTGAGTAAGGTTTGAGGCTGTTAACCAGGCAAACCTTCTCTGGGCAACGGTATTGGCCATCCACCTGGCTGCAATGTTGTTGGTGTCTGCTGCCATCTGAAATTGGTATTTGGCAGCTTCTAAGCCAAATCTGGCAGTCTCAGCTAGGTCGGCTGAAAGACTGGAGGGAGCCTTATCTGTCATAGCTATGACAGATTGCCAGAGGGATTTTTGATACTGGGCTGCATAAGCCTGTCTTATGGCCAAAGAAGCTGATGAAAACAGCCTTTTTTTGGCCATACTGTCTATCTTTCTGGAAACCTTTGTCTGGTGGATGGGAAGCCAGAGGAACTTTTGCCTTGTCACAGGCTGCAGCTTTTACCACCCCCTGGTGGTCGGGGTGGAAGAATAAAAATTCAGCCCCTTCCCTATCTAGCTGATACTTCTTGTCTAACCTTTTACCCAAAGAAGGGACAGACCCAGGTGTCTGGTTATCACATCTTTTTTAAAGAACTTATTTATGGGAAGCAGTAACTTTTTGGTGGGTGTTAACCCAATCATTTCAAGGTATTCTACTCCCTCCTCATCTTCTATCACTTCAGTGGTAGAGATGTCCAAAGCATCCACCATTTTTCGGACAAAAGTAAAATGGGATGAATAATCCTCTGATGCCCTGGGAGGTGAGTCAAACTCCTGATCAGGAGAGACTTCAGGCTCTACAGGTTCCCACTCATCCTCCTCTTCATATTCCCCATAATCTTCCCTGACATCATGCAGGGAGGACTGCGTTGATTCAGAAGGGGTCTGAACTGTTGACTGCTGTCCAGCAGGCAGCATCCCCTGTAAGGCCTGCAAGACCTTAAAAGCCTGAGCAGTCTCCAGTGGAGTAGGCATATTTACAGCCACACCAGAAGTCCCCAGACGCTGATCAGCAGGGGGTTCTGTGTGCCTAGTTTTCTTTGTCCTTTTCAAAGGAACCGGAGAGCTAGCCGGTTCAGCAGGCCTTTTTGTAATGGCGTTGGCACCTGTATCGGGGTAGAAGTTGTGGTTTCTGTGGTTTCACCCACAGCCACGGAGGGTGTCAGCTGGTCAGAGCCTCAGGGACCCTTAGGTGGAGGCAATTTCTTTTTAAGCCTTTCCAAATGTTTTTCATGCATTTTTTCAGGAAAGGTCTTATAAATTTCACAATCAGTTTTCAAATGATCATAGCCAAGTCAGGCAACACAAGAAGCGTGTTTTATCTGCCTTGGCAAAAACCTCTCCACACACTGTACAGTTTTTGAAACCGGGTTCACCAGTCTTTTTCTTAGGTTTTTCAGACATTTTGTAAAATACATTCAAAAAACCGCAAACGCAAATACATTTAAACTTTTTAAAGTAAAACTATCAGACTTCCGGTTCCGGCATGGCTCTGACTAGCAGTTAAACGAGCTGATCTGCTAACAAATCCTCTCAAATAAACCATAATTAACGCTACTTGCCTGAAAACGTTGTCTGGAGGATTACAGAGTGATAGAGGGACATGAAATAAGTCTCAACAAGAGGAGAGAAAGAGGCTCCTGGTTCAAGGCATGGCTCTCTGACACGCGGTCCTGGCTCCTCTCTCGCCACAATAATGCAAGCCAAGCCTACGACACTGATGAGGAGAAAGATTAGGTCGCGAACTGAATCCTTGATGAAAGAACTAAAGGACACGAGAGCAGAAAATAAATCAAAATTTAAACAACTTAACCAGAAGGTCTCCCTGGTCGAGGACCATATTCAAGAGGTGAAAGATCAAATCTTGAACACAGAAGATGGCCTCCATCTCTTTGGACAGCCAGCAACTGCTCTCTGTATGCACACCATAGCCACTGAACAGAAATGTTTAGACCTGGACAGCAGATCAAGGAGGGACAACCTTAGGCAGTATGGTCTGAGAGAGGGTGCAGAGGAGGGCGATATGGCTGACTTTATATCCGATATGCTGAGAGATGTAGTAAATCTACCACAAGGATGCAAGTTAAAAATAGAGAGACCCCATCGTGCTCTCATCCCTAAACCGAAAGACCCGACATCCAGACCATGTTCAGTTATCAAATTTCATAGCTTTAGAACAAAGGAGGATATTTTTAAGAGAGCCTGGCAACAAAGGGAAGTAAAATACTTAGACTCGAGGCTCTTCTTTGACCATGACTACCCTCCAGACATCCAAAAGCAGCGACAAGAACATACCGCCCTGATTAAAGTACTTTGAGCTCAAAACCTGCGAATCCAGACTCCATATCCAGCACGGCTTTGCGTTTTTTGGAAGGGGGGCCCTGAGACCTACAGCACCCCACAAGCGGCTAGGGAGGCCTGGAAGTTCCAGAGCTGCCCAAACCCACGGGTCAGAAGCGCAGAGAACAAGACTGAGAATGGCAGACAGTCCCTGCCAAAAGAAATAGACCCCCCAACTCTCAACACGAGTTCAGACAACATAAAATACCTCCAGGATCTGCTTCAGAAGCTACCCAGAGTCTGCGAGCAAGACCTGCTTCAGATTGAAGGTTGATCAGATTTGCACCAGAAACCAATCCTTGGTCATTCCACTGTGAGTAACCGGGCCTTGACCCTGCAAGATAACTCTTGGATGTTTCACCTTCCCTTCCCCGATTTAACAAAGCGAGACATGGTGGTGTTGTGGCAATGTACAAGTGCGGATACCAGAAGTGAAAGAACTGTTTCTAAAGTACTTGATCATTTTCCACACAGTGTAACTGCCACAAGAAGATGGCCAATCTATTTTCAGACCTAAAGGCCTTCTGAATGTAGTACCAGGGAGGCAATACCTAGGCGCTGATACCAGACGGGAAAGAATTGACTTTCAAGTACACAAACATTTTCTGCGCTGTTCCTCTGCCACAAGGAGATGACTATTTTTAGGACCTTAAGGCCTTTTGCTTTTGGGGCCATATATGGCTCCACAGATACAAGGGAAGGGGAGAGGCAGCAATGAGCCAGAGAGTAAAGCGGAAGGGGGGTTTCGCTCCTTTGAGGGGTGAATCCCTCTCTCTGAGTATTCAGGGACCATCTCTGACTCAGTTTTGACCATACTCAGGGTTTCGATTCCAACACAGAGTAGGGCCGTAGGGTCGTGGGGGTTTTTCTGCTCCCCCTCGGCACTGAATGAGAACGAGTTTAGATGGGCACAACACAGGCCCTATAAGGGGAGCCTGGACGACGACACAGCAAGGGACAGGAGTAGGAGAACGAGACGAATGAAGCTACCGCCACTGGCTCTCCGTGGGCTGCTATAGGATATTCCTAGCCCCCTTCACATTAAGAAGGGGAAAACAACCAAACCAAATAAAATATTTCTCTCCTCAGGATGAGGTGGGGGGGCAGGAGAATGTATTGATTAAAATGGGAAATGATGAACTGATCAAGATACAAAGGGCACAGTATGCTGAAGGGTGCCAACCCCTCTCTGTCTTGATGATCTTCCCTCTCCCTGCTACATAGACATCCTCTGAAACAAAATTTGTTCCGATACATTTAAGCAGATTGTGCTTATAGGCATTTTGTTCCTTAAGTCAGTATGATATATGGGTCCAGTATTATTGAGACCCAGGAAGAGGTCCTCCCGATCAGGAGGAGTGTTATCCTCTTCTGCCTGCCTACAATATCAATGAGGTGGGTACAGAGGTCACTTCTAATAGTAGACTTCCTACCTTGGAAGCTTATCCACAAATTTTGGTTTTGTGCCCTGTTGGCACTTTCTAGTTCACTTTACTTAATGTCAGTTTATCTATGTTGCTTTTTTCCTAGGCTGTTAGATTTTGATCAGCTAAGACAGGGAAGAGATGTTATAAAAATGCCTCCTGTATTTGGGGTTTATGCTGTGAAGGGATCTGGGGACTATTCAGCTATATCTGATGTGAGTGTTTAAATGAGTTACACATTTTGTACATATATTGTGCATGGACTCTCAAGTCCTGTCAAGCTCTCGAAGATTTTGTCCTTACTAAAGCGCTCCAGGAGACTCACCTTTCATGTGATGAGCACCAAAAATTCAAGCGTTTGGGGTTTAGTTAAGTGTATCCTTCCTCCTATAAAGGGGTTCGGAGAAGGGCATAACTATCTTGATCCAACCAAGGGTCCCCTTTGAGGGTACCAACCATATAACTGACAAGGAGGGTTGATACGTCCTAGTGAAGGGTAGACTGAATGGGAAACCCATTACCTTTTCATCTGTGTATTTTCCACCAAACACAGACCTTACCACTTACAGATCCTTCTTTCTACTAGTGGTGCAGTGGGCAGAAGGGCCAATTGTTTGTGGAGGGGATTTTAATTTGAACCCGAGTTTGGCATCCAAACAGGAATCTCCCCACCAAATGCTGAACAAGAAAACAAGAGATCTGACTAAATTGCTTAAGGAACTCGGTTTTATAGACACGTGGAGGTATCTCAATGGCACAAGCAAACACCATACTTTTTTTTCTCAGGCTCACCAGAGCTACTCGGCTACTGACTACTTTCTCATGTCACAAGAACATATACAGATGTCTCAAAAGTTCTGGCTAGGCGATTCTGTACTATCGGACCATGCCCCAGTATTTCTTAGATTAAGAAATTATAGTTTTCAAAGAGATGCAGTATGGAGATTGAATATATCTCTTCTTAGAGATAAAGAAACAGTCCAGGATATTAAGGATGCGGTAAAACAGGCTATTTTAGATAATGACCAACCAGAAATATAGGAAAATTACGTACCTACTGTAATTCTTGATCTTCTTGGACGAGTCTCCACCACTCATTCACACTAGTGGGATTAGCGCCGGAGGCACTAAGACCCATCGGGAGCAAACTTTTTGCTGGAGGTCGGCGCGAGAGACGGCGCCACGAGACACGGCGCCGCGAGCAGCGGCTCGAGCGGTAATGACCATCTCGGCGACGACCCTCCAACCGCCTCAGTACCTTTTTTACCAAGGAGGTGCAGCGCAACTAACGTAAAGAGTAAACCCAACATTAAAAATCGGACATAAGATAGTCCGTATGACCCGTGTAAGAAGGGTCAGCAAAGAAGTCCTCACGGCCTAAAGATTTGAGGAAGTGAAGACCAATACAGCGGTGAGCTCAGGGGATGGAGTAGGGCGTGAATGAGTGGTGGAGAGACCTCATCCAAGAAGATCAAGAATTACGGTAGGTACGTAATTTTCCTATCTTCCTGGACATAAGTCTCACCACTCATTCACACTAGTGGAGAGTACCAAGCTGATAATCCCCAAAAGGGCGGCAGGAGTGCCAGAGCTCACGCCTAAGATAGAAGCCTATTAAGGATAGTTCTGCCGACGCGGAATGTCGCCTAGCATGAACATCCAGTGCATAGTGCTTAACGAAGGTATGCACTGAGCTCCAGGTGTGGCGCTGTATATCTGCATTGAACATTGCGACTTCCATGGGATGTCATGAGTCACTTAGTAGAGTGAGCGCATACTCTACCTTCTAATTTAACTTGAGCCATGGAATAGCAATGACGAAGGCATGCCACTAACCATGAAGAGATGCATCTTAATAGCTTACAGGTTGACTCCAGCCGGGTGTCGCTGAAAGAAAACGAACAGTTGCTGAGTCTTGCTAACATCCTTGGTTCTATCTAAATAGAACCGCAAGGCTCTCTTAACATTCAAGGAATGAAGAGCCTGTTCCCTTCATTTTGGAAATTAGCGAAGTAAGCGGGAAGTACCAGAGGTTGGTTTAGATGGAATTCTGACACAACCTTGGGAAGAAATTTAGGATGAGTAATGAGAACTACCTTGTCTTTATGGAATACAGTATAATGGAGGGTCCGTGAATCAGGGCATGTATCTCAGAGACCCTGCGGGCTGAGGTAATGGCCACCAGGAAGGCAGTCTTCAGGTAAGAAATTTTAGCTCACAGGTAGCTAAGGGTTCGAAAGGCTTCCGAGTGAGCATGTCCAGTACCAGGTTAATGTCCCAGGCTGCAACCGGACGCTTAACAGGGGGTCTGGTATGGAGAATCCCCTTAAGAAATCTCTTCACCATAGGTAACTGAGCCAGAGTTAAGGAAGAAACCGCTCATGGAACGCTGAGATGGCACTAAGGTGAACTTTAACTGTGGAGTACTGAAGACCTAAGTTTGACAGGTCCAAAAGATACTCCAGAACCTTGCCAGGAGGACAGGAAAAGGGATTCCAAGAGGATTTTGCACACAGAGAAAACGCTTCCATTTTAGGCGTCGTTTTCGGTTGGCTTTCCGAGCAGCCAGAAGGATGTCTGAGACTCTACGAGGCGTTGAACCGATCACTTCTATCTCTTCAGGAGCCAAGCATGAAGGTGAAGTGATTTCAGGTTGGGATGGACCAACGAACCCGGAGTCAAAAGACTGATTTGCAAAGGAAGTGGTCTCGAAGGGGCTGCCAACATACTGTTGAGTAGAGGAAACCATAGTTGCCGAGGCCAGGAAGGAGCAATGAGAATCATCTTGGTCCCCTGAGACTCGAACTTGAGGAGTACTCTCTGGATTAGAGGAAGCGGCGGAAAGGCATAAAGAAAGCGTTTTGTCCACCGCAGCCTGAACGCATCCTGACAGAAAATGCCAGGCCCTGGATTTCTGGAGCAGAAGAGAGGCAGTTTTGCGTTGAGTGGGGATGCAAAAAGGTCCAGGTCTGGAGTCCCCACTCTTTGAACAGGGACCGAGCCACGGCTGGATCCAGAGACCACTGTGAGGGTCTGCCTCCTTCTGCTGAGGTGATCTGCTAGGTCGCTTTGTATACCTGGCAGATAAACCGCTTGAATCAGAGACTTGTGCCCAAGCACCACTCCCACACCCTCATTGCTTCCCTGCAAAGGGATAAGAATGAGCACCGCCTTGCTTGTTGATGTAATACATCACTGCTTTGTTGTCCGCTTGAAGGAGAATGTTCTTGTGACAAAGGACATCCTTCAGAGCTCGGATTGCATAGAGGACCGCCTCATCTCCAGGACATTTATGGGAGATGAGTTTCAACTGAGTCCATACACCTTGAGTGTGGAGGGAGAGACAGTGAGCTCCCCATCCCATTAGCGATGCGTCTGTGGTGATGGAGATCTGATGATCGGGGGAGCAAAGGGAATCCTTCCAGGAGATTGCTTTCTTGAGACCACCAGGTGAGAGACCTTCAAGGGCCCGCTACCTTGATGGGATAAGACTGGGGGTGAGAGGTCGGGGACCACTGAGTGGAGAGCATCCATTGGGTGGTTCTCATGTGCAGTCGGGCCAGAGGGACAGTGAAGACCGAGGATGCCATGAGACCCAACATGCGTTGCATCGAGAGAGCTGTAACCGATTGGTTCTCCCTGATGTAACGGGCCATTCAAGGATGTCGAGTCTTCTGTCCTCTGAAGGAAAGCTTCGCTGAAGAGGTGTCTAGAAGCGTCCCTATGAAAAGGAGCCTCTGGGAGGGTTGCAGTTGAGATTTTTTCAAATTCAGCAGAACTCCCATGGACGTGAGAAGACGAGAAGTCGTTTGCACGGCTTCCAAAGTCCCTTGGCCGGAAGGGCTTGCTAGAAGCCAATCGTCCAGGTAGGGAAACACTCGGAGTCCGACTTTCCTGAGATGCGCCGCGAGAACTGCACAACACTTTGTAAAAACTCGCGGCGCCGAGGATAGCCCAAAGGGCAGGACTCTGAACTGATAATGCTGACCCAAAGCTACAAACCTGAGGAACTTGCGGTGGGTTGGGTGGACGGGATATGCTGGTAAGCATCCTGCATATCCAGAGAGGCCAGCCAGTCGTGTTGATGCAGCAAGGGTAACAGGGTACCTAGGAAATCATCTTGAATTTCTCCCTGGGAGGAATTTGTTTAACTTTCTGAGGTCTAGAATGGGGCGATCCCCAGATTTCTTTGGAACCAGAAAGTAATGGAGTAGAACCCTGTGTTTCCTGAGATGCGGGGCACCAGTTCCATTGCCCTGTTGTTCAGAAGGCCCTGGATCTCTGCTGTGAGGAGGTCTGACTGAGAGGCCGACAACCTGGGTTGTCATCTGGGAGGACAATTGGGGGTTTCAAGAAATTGAGAGAATAACCCTCGCGACTATCCGAAGGACCCATTGGTCCGGTTATGGACTTCCACTGGTTGTAGAAGTACATCAGACGACCTCCCACCGGAGGAGAAAGTTCCACCTCGGCAGAGTGGATGGAACTTGGGCCAACGACTATAAGGTAGCGCTGGGAGCTTTAGGCCCCTGCGCTTCTGCCAAGGCTCTCTTTGCGGTTGGGCAGGTTGGCTTTATGGAAGCTTCCCTGCCTCTGCCTCGAAGGACTGACGACTATGAAACTGACGTTTGTTCACATGCCCCGAGAGGGGCAGGCGGAGGTCTGGCCAACTTAATGGCCGATCTAGTCTTCTGAGTGGCCTCTAAGGCTTGCTCCACCTGAGGGCCAAAAAGAAAGGAGCCATCAAAAGGCAACGCCATCACCTGCTGCTGAGCATCATTCGTGAAGCCAGAAGTACGCAGCCAGGAATGGCGCCGAGTACAAACCCGCGCTGCTGAGCGAGAAGCAGTGTCGAAGCGCCCATGGCGGCTTTGACCTGTTGGTTATTGGACTCAATACTCTAATAACGGTCAGAAGAAGCTCTGACTTGGAATCCGAATCTGGAAGAGCTTCAACCATTCTTTTCATAGAGTGCCACAGGATATACTCATACTGAGAAAAATAGCCTTGATAACTGGCAATACGCATACTTAGAGTGGAGGCAGCAAAGACTCTCTTACCTAATGTAGCAATCTTACGAGACTCTTTGTTAATAGGTCGAGCTGTAGTAGTTTGAGGAAGAACGACCTTGTCATTCTCTGCCAGGACTACAATAGGATCCGCAAAGGCTTGGGATGCCAAAATGGGACGATCCTTGGGAGCTGAATACTTCTTATCAATGGATTTAGCCACTGAGGGAATAAGAGCAGGATTATTCCATACCATTTGAGACAGCGTCTCGAAGGAAGGCTGGATCGGAGGAGTCAAATCTGTAGGGATCTCCGAAGCATGAAGATACTGGAGTCTTAATATCTTCCCAGGATCGATGTCTGTAGTCTGAGAGAAAGAGGGATCCCAGGTTCTTCAACAGAGACTTAAAGGACAGGTCCTCAACCACAGGCTCTGTAGCAAAGAAAGATCCTGTTTCTCCACTTCATCACCCAAATCAAGGTCTGGGTCAGGCTCAACATCACTTCCTGATGGTCCAGAAAGGACTGTTTGACAGGAAAGGAGTGAAAATTAGAGAGGAGGAAATAGCAGAAAACAAGGAGAGTCCCTAGGGCTGCCGGGCGCCGAGACGGCAAAACGGGCTGAAGACGGCATCGAGGAGGCGCAGCGCGCCTAAGAGGGACGCGGTCCCGCAGCGCTTCTGGCGGCGCTATGGACGATAACGCACGGCGCCGCTGGACGACGCTGCGATCGGGTTCCGCGAACGGCGCCGCCTATTCAACGGCGCCACCGGCGGCGCCAATGGACAGCGCCAAGAAGACCCAGCGGCACCGAAAAACGGGCGCTGACAAGCCAACAGACTCCTGCGGAAGTCGCTGGAAAAGCCCCAGGAACCTGGAAAGCTAGAGAAGGAAAAACCAGGAGATAAGGGCATCGGTGAGGCCCCGCGCCGCAGCCATGTGAGGGGGAAACACTCAGCATCGGAGTCGCTGGCACCAAGAAGGTGCCATGCGATCAGGAAGGTCCAACCGCCCTACCTGATCGCCGGAGGGGCCCGAGGGCTCGAGGCAACCGAGCCAGGCAGAAGAACCAACCTCCAAGCCCATTGCTCCATAAGAGCGCCCACTGATGAAACTGCTCATCTGGAGTCCTACCTATAGGCGGGAGGGACCGTGTCGAGGACGACGATTACCGAAGTCGGGCGACCAAGAAGGAGACCGCAACTAGCAACGATAACCGAAAGGCCGACACGAGACATACCAGAGGGCTTAATTTGAGTGATGCTTCTCTTTTGACCTGTGTCAAGAAGAGCTTTCGAGTACGAACGGTGCCGAATGCGACTGCTTATTTTATGCCGCGGGGACTGCCCATCCCCCGGCATCGGACTGACCGCTGTCGGAACCCCGCTGAGGAGAAGGAGGCTGACGGACCCAGCCCGCTGACTGAACAGCTTTCACACTAAGTCTCCCTACCGCCACCTGACCTGCTCATGGTCGACTCGGCCCAGTAGGCGAGACTTCTTCAAGTAAAATTTAAATATTAGAAAATTTAACGAAAATAGAATAAAATTAAGCTATACTACTTATCGTGATAAAGTTACAAAAACAAACTGAAAACTATGCGCTAGTTTGAAGTTTGACTCGACAGGCGCAGCTGACGCCGCCACTGAAGCGCACCGACGAGCGGGAAAAGGAACTGAGGCGGTTGGAGGGTCGCCGCCGAGATGGTCATTACCGCCGAGCCTCTGCTCAGGGCGCTGTGTCTCGCGCCGACCCTCCAGCAAAAAGTTTGCTCCCGATGGGTCTTAGTGCCTCCGGCGCTAATCCCACTAGTGTGAATGAGTGGTGGAGACTTATGTCCAGGAAGATCTCCACATTATGGGATAGTATCAAAGCCATTTGCAGGGGTAAATTCATTGAAATTGCTGCCAGAAAAAAGAAAAAGAGGGAGCAGAGGAGAACCTCATTATTATCCCAAATACAGGCCTTAGAAGACCAACAAAAAATAAAGGTCACCACTGATCTGTCCAAAAAACATAAAGCTCTGAAGCAAGAACTTAACACTGTCTTAGATAATTATGTAGAGCAGAAGCTTTTATTCTTAAGGCAAAGGTATTATGAGGGAGGGCCTCGCTCTTTAAAATTACTAACTGGATGTTTGAGAGTACAACGGACTACAGCACTGATATCAAGCCTTAGGCCTTCGTCTAAAAATCATAACACACTATATCCAAGATATCTGATATTTTTGCCCAATACTACTCTTAGCTACATAAAGCCCCTCAACATCCTCCATCTAACCTGATCGAGCTTTCCTTGGCTCCTTTAACCTCCCTAAAATTCCTAAAACCCTTGCAGACACTTTACTAGCCCCAATAACTAACCAGGAGATAGAAACAGAAATAGGTAGTCTTAAAACGTACAAATGCCCTGGAATTGATGGCCTACCAGGGGAATTTTACAAAACTTTTAAACAAGATGTGTCCCCTCTTCTCCACAGACTATTTACAAACATTGCTTCCCCTAAAACCACCATTCCCCTACCCTGGCATTATGCAATAATATCAGTAATTCTGAAACCCAGAAAAGATCCCTCTGTGCCTGGTTCCTATTGCCCCATTTCTATCCTTAAAACAGATTACAAAATTATGGCAGCTGTACTTTCCCAAAGGCTTAAACATTTACCCCCAACTATAATTCACCAGGACCAATGAGGTTTTATTCGAGGTCGCCAAGTGCAAGATAACATCAGGCATAGTATTTATTTGACTGAGCACATTAAAATGCAGAAAACTCCCTCTCTTTTAATCGGTCTCGATGCTGAAAAAACATTTGATATGGTAATATGGCCCTTTCTGAGGGGAGTGCTTGCATCCTTTCAGTTTCCAGACCAGTTTATAAATCCCATATTCAATTTTTACCACAACCCACGAGGATATATTAGATTGAATGGCCATTTATCGCAAACATTCTCACTTCACAGAGGAACCACGCAGAGATGTCTCATCTCACCTTTGTTATTTGCTTTTTATATAGAACCCCTAGCCCAATACATCAGACAGGATAAAAATCTCTCAGGAATACAGTTTGGTAACACAGAGCATAAGTTAGCCCTCTTTGCTGATGATGTTTTGGTTTACCTTACCAACCCTGACTCAACTCTCCCTAAGTTATTCTCTGACTTGGCTGGGTATTCTCTAAATACCACCAAAACAGAAGTACTAGCCTACAATTATACACCATCAGCATTGATCAGGGACCAGTACAAACTTAGGTGGGACCTGTCAGCAATAAAATATCTAGGAATCCAAATTCACATGGACTTGAAACTCCTTTTTAAACTTAACTATTCCCCATTAATGAAGGCCCTTAAAACAGATATAAAGAGATGGACTATTCTACTTCTGTCCTTTTATGCCAGAAATCAAGCTATCAAAATGAATACCCTCCCCAGGCTATTATACCTGTTTCAATGTGTACCATGTGCTATCCCTATAAAACACTTTAGCCAGTGGCAACGCACCTTTTTAGACTTCCTATGGCAAGGTAAAAAGCCAAGAATCAAATTTCAACTCCTAGTACAATCTAAGTCCAAGGGGGAATAGCATTTCCTAACTTGCATCAGTACTGGAATGCTGCACAGATGTGGCTGGCCCTTCTCTGGGGAAGCACGTCTTATAGAGCACACTGGAAACAGATGAACGTGACCAGGCCCCAGTTAGTTACCCCCACAGTGGTCCTTTTCTCCCCAGCCCAACTGAGACAACACCTAGAAGTACTACTGGAGAGTGCCAGATCTATCCTGGAAGGTTGAAAGAGGGGGTATTCCCCAGAAAAGATATATTAGCCATGCCTGGAAGTATGCATGGTATATAACAGACCCAGCTTTTTCCTCTGCAAGGGCACATACATGGTACATCTCCCAAGCTTCATGTAGCTTTGTGGCCCCATGGCAATTACTGCATCAAAATTCGGTAGTGACCTTTGCAGGAGTCAAAGTTTAATTCCGATGGGAGCAGACAGACCTAATGTACTATTTACAGATCAGGGATTTTATAAACTATCAGTTTAGGTTGCAGGCCTCCAGCTCCCTAATCTTTGAAGACAACAGTCTTTTTATTCAAATAGGGAAATCAACTGAAGATGACCATGCAATCTTCATATTATATACATTTTTGGTTTCCACGCAAGCACTTCACAGATTCACTAAAACTTAGATGGGAGCAAGATCTGTGCCCTCCTCTTCTACAGTCAGTTTGGCCTACAATCTGACAATTGACCTGGTCCACAACACTATCTCTGGGTTGGTGGGAGTATGTCTGGAAAGTATGTGCAAGATACTTTCTGGTCAACCAGTTTCTTGCCAAGCGTAAACCAGGAGTTCCTTCTGAATGCTGGAGGCTTTGCAGAGCGAATGAGGCCTCACACGCACACATATTCCTACTCTGCCCTAAAATTCATGGTTTTTGGCAGTCAATTTCACAACAAATTGAGACCTTGTTTATATACAAGACCAACTGATCCTCTTACTGGGTTTGCCCCCCAGAACACTTAGGGGCAAGGACTCACTTTACTTGTGGTCAATTCTCTTGGCTGCAGCTTATAAAGTCATAACCAAAAAATGGCTTCTTCTAGACTCCCCCACAGTAGAGGATTGGCTAAACATTATAAAATTCATATAAAACTTTGAACAACTAACCCACAACTTACAAAATAGGTCCGCAACCTACCAAAACCGCTGGACTAGATGGGAGTTGAATAAAAACACCCCGCCCAATCCAATAAGGATTAATTAAATGCAGACCAAATAACCCCCCCTCGGGAGTGGATCTCTCCCTGAAAGTAATCTTTCTTACCGGGGAGGACAGGTAGTTAATTTTTATCCTTCTCCATACAAGCGGTAAGGATTAAATTTAACCCCTAATCTGATTATTTTTTAGTTGATAGATAAGAACATATAGCTGACAAGTTAAAAGATTTAATTGTTTCTGTTCATTTTTCCTTTTTACCTTTTACAACTGTTTCAGTATGTTGGAACTGATTTTTTTAGTATAGTTAAAACCCAGGGCGTTACTTCCCCCATCCTAGGGTAAAGATTTGAAAGTTACCTGGTTTCACATGGCAGAACCAGTGTATGATTTAATTTGATATGAAGCTGTACATTACTTGAACTACTTACCATGTATCACACTGATACTGAGTGATATTGCATTGGGGAAAGGAGGAGTAGGAGTTTGAAGAAGGTTGTGCAATGGCTACTTAAAGTCTGTTTTTGAGTGTGGATAGGAAGGATAGGAATATAAAAAGCAGTTGCTCAATATATCTAAATGTGTGCAACAAAGGAGGTAAGGGAAATAAAGAAAATGTTTTGCACTGATAGAGGAGAGAGAGGGGAGACTTGGGGGAGTGTTTGGTATCCTGCATCTGGAAGGGTGGGGTTAAGCTGGTCAACAACAACAATATTTGATGGGGTAGTGGCTGCAACAACTACGGTGCACCAATCTTTCTAAAAATTGCCTGGAGTGTGGGAGGATGTTTAGTGTGCAACCACATAGGAAAAACTTAGAAAGGAGATTGAGGGTCTGCAGGAGGAACTAAGACAGGCAAGGCAGATTGGGGTGGGTTTAGCCTAATACTGAGGGAGGGAAGGAAGAAGGAGATGAGGGAGGGCGATTAGCCAACAGTGGTGAGGAGAGGGTCAGAAGAAGGAAGCAGAGACAAAGGGCCCAGGCCAGGAAGAACAACTGCCGGGAAACCAGGTCAGGAGACAAAAGACAAATGGAAGGAGGAGGAGATAGGGACTCTGTGAGGGGAGGCTAAGAAGGGCAAAAGTCATGGAGTGGAAGGAGAGAACGCTATTATGAAGAGAGAGGAGCGGCATTTGTGAAGGCCTTCAGAAAATAGTTGTACTGCTAGAGAGGAAGAAGGTGGAGGAGGGAAATGATGAAATTAGAGGAGTAATTGATAAATGCCTGGACCAAACTGGAGCGAGGGAAGTTCGTTGGTGAATTGCAACAGGGGTAAAAGGGGGAAATAATGTGCAGGAGGAAGAAGAGGAGCTGGAAATGAGAGAGGGAGATGAATGGAAGCAAGCAGGGAGTAAGAGGGGTGGAATCTTAGTGCTGGGGGACTCAATATTAAGAGGAGTTAGGTGGGGTAGCAAGGGGGAGAGGCATAGTCGCATTTGGGTGGAGGCCATGCCAGGAATGACAGCAGAAAGGGTGGGACAGTCTGTTCTGAAATATGCTAGAAGGGGTAGGGACAAGCCTCATTTAATTATACATCTTGGGACAAATGACCTGGCTGACAAGACAGTAGATACAGTCCAGAGGAGGTTTGAGGAACTAGCACAATATGTGAGGGGCAGGAAGATCAGTAACTTTTTCAGAGATACTTCCTGCAGCAAAGGCAAGCACAACAAGAAAGCTGAGAATAGAGGAATTTAACGGATGGCTAAGAACCTGGTGTTGTGCTAAAGGGTAGGGCTGTTGGGGGTGGGGAGGGACCTGGGAGGACAGTAGTCTCTATGCCAAGGACAGACTACACTTGAGTGAGGAGGGAAGAAAGTGTTGAAACAGAGGATGGAGGAGTACATAGAGGAAGTTGGGAATTTAAACTAGAGTGGGGGTGGCAGTTGGGAAGAGATATGTGCAGAGACCACAGGTTGGGAAACCACATATGAGTTTACCCCATAACAGTGACAGAGGACAAATGGCAAGTACTGTTGGTGATGCTAGGAAAGGAGGGCAGGATGGGAGGTGGTTACCCTTAATGCTAAGAGCCTTGGGAGGAAAACTGCAGAGTTACAGGTTCTCATGGCAGAGGGAGAGGTGGAATTGCAGCCATCACGGAAACATGGGCCACCCAATACAATGACTGGGACCTGTCTGTACCAGGGTACAGGTTATTTCGTAGGGACAGGGTGATTGGGAAAGGAGGGGGGGTGGCACTATATGTGAAGGAAGGACTGAAGTGTGTAAGAGAGGAGGGTAGTACGGAGTCACTTTGGATGCAAATCCAGGATTCCAAGAATAGGATTCTTAGAATGGGAGTGGTGTACAGGCCACCATCTCAGACGGAGGAGTTAGACAGGGAACTAGCGGGACAGATGAGAGGACCTCAAGTAGAAGGGTAGTGTGGTGATTGTGGGGACTTCAACATGCCAGGAGTGACTGGAGCACCCCAACAACCAGGAACAGAAGGAGCAGGTACTGCTGGATGCCTTCCAGGACAGCTTCCTGCTGCAATGGTCAGTGAACCAACCAGGTTAGGAAACCTTGACCTTGTGCTGGCAAATGGGGACTTGTGGAGAGAACTTACAGTGGAGGAACCGCTTGTCAGGAGTGACCACCGCTCAGTATGGCTCACACTGGATATGGGCAAAGAAGGAGGGAATCTGGCACAATAGTGCTGGACTTCAGGAGGGCGATTTTGGGAGGATGGGGAAGTGGTAAAGGGTACCTGGCCAGAATTCAATTTAGTATGGACACTAACCAGAGGTGGGAGCTCACAAAGCTGGGGATAGTGGAGGCAACCAAAACTCCTACTGCAAAGCCCAGAGCAAGAAGGCTAGGGGCTAAGAAACCGATCTGGTTGAGCAAGGAGGTCACGGAAAAGGTAAGGAGGAAAAGAGCTGCCTTTAGGAAGTACAAGAAACAGGGGGGGGAGGACAGGGAGGAGTACTTGACAGAATCAAGGAGGTGACAAGGGCAGTAAGGGGAGCCAAAGCATCTCACGAACTCACGCTGGCACAAGGCATTAAGAAGGGGAGAAGGACTTTGAGCACATCAAGGAGAAAAGGAGCTGTAAGGACCACATAGTAAGGATTAGGAAGGAGGGGGTTGGGTGGAAGCAGGTGCGATAAGGTGGAAGACTAAATGAGTACTTCTGCTCAGTATTTACTAAAGAGAAGAGGGGGTGACACCCAAGGTGGGAGAAATGGCAGAAGCAAGGGGAAGTGGTGACAGATGGGGAAATCATGGAGAGCAGAGTTCGAGAGGGTTTGAAGGCACTGAGGGTGGACAAGGCGCCAGACCCAGATGGCATCCACCCCAGGGTACTGAAGGAGCTGGCAGAGTCCTGCAGGACCTTTGGCAGACCTATTTAATGCCCTTACTACATCTGGGTGTACCCAGGACTGGAGGATGGCTCATGTGGTGCCCTCCACAAGAGTGGCCCAAGGATGAACCGGAAACTACAGACCAGTGAGCCTCACATCCATCGTGGGTAAGCTAATGGAGACTATCCTGAAGGAGAGGCTGGTGGCCTCCTAGAGGCCAAAGGACTACAGGACAGCAGACAGCATGGCTTCTTACGTGGCAGATTCTGCCAAACTAACCTGGTCGAGTTCTATGACTGGGTAACTAGGCAACTGGACAGGGGCCATACAGTGGATGTCCTGTATCTGGACTTCAGTAAGGCATTCGACTCAGTGCCACATGGAAGGCTGGGAAGGAAGTTAGTAGGCACAGGGCTGGTGCAAAGCTGGTGAGATGGGTAGAAAACTGGCTGCAGGGAAGGCAACAGAGGGTGGTGGTGGGTGGGGAGCTCACACCAAGGGCAGTGACGAGCGGTGTTCCACAGGGCTCAGTGTTGGGACCAGTGTTATTTGGGATATTCATTGCAGACATATCATGGGACATCAAGAGCAAGATCAGTCTGTTTGCTGATGATACCAAGGTAGGCGCGGTGGTGGATGACCTAGGGGGATGGCAGGGGTTGCAGGATGATCTGGCAAAGCTTGAAACCTGGTCAGACACCTGGCAACTGGCTTTAATGCCAAAAGCGCAAGGTGCTGCATTTTGGGATGAAGAACCCAAGGAGGAGTTACCAGCTAGGGGGAGTGCAGCTAGCCCAGACAGAGGAGGAGAAGGATCTGGGTGTGCTCATTACAGGGTCAATGAACAACTCGGCACAATGTAGGAAGGCAGCTGCAAAGGCCAACAAAATGCTGGGTTGTATTGCAAGGGGTATATCCTCGAGGAGGTGATTCTGCCACTGTATAGGTCATTAGTTAGACCACACCTGGAGTACTGCGTGCAGTACTGGCGTCCGTATCTGAAGAGGGACATTAAGTCACTGGAGGGGGTGTAGCGCAGAGCGACAAAGATGATCAAGGGGCTGGGGGACTTGTCATACGAGAGGAGGTTGAAGGAGTTGAACATGTACTCACTGGAGAAGAGGAGAGACAGGGGTGACATGATTGAAACCTTTAAATACATGAAAGGAATAAACAAGACGGGTACAGAGGGGCTGTTCAAAGTAAGGGAGAGGAGGGCCACCAGGGGCCATGATATGAGACTGGCACGAGGAAGGTTCAGGAGGGAGATGAGGAGACACTTTTTTACAGAGAGGGTGGTGGCTGGGTGGAATGCGTTACCTGCTGAAGTGGCATGCAGTAGAACAGTGGACTGCTTCAAACGAGGATGGGACAGGACAAGGGGGAGGGTTAATGAAGGGGAAGGGTGGAAGGAAGGGGCAGCTGCAGAATAAGGGGTGCTAGCTGCACATTCGAGCAGACTTGATAGACCTCTAGGCCTTTATCTGCTGGCAAATTTCGTATGTTCGTATCAACTTTGCTATGATTGAAAAGCTGTCTTTTTTTGTATGAAAAGAACAATAAAAGTAGTATAAAAAAATGAAGTAAAACTAACGGTTGCAGTCGGTTCAGGAACAGGATCGGAACCGGGAACTGAAGAAAAAAGGAATTGGGATTGGTGATTCAGTAACCGATATTAGCGTGTACATAAAAGAGTTTAAAGGAAATAATTTACTTTAAAATAAAAGAGAGCTTCAGTCAGAAAACTCTGCTAAAGACTAAAAAATCCTCGGTTCCCCACCGGTTATCCCAAACTGGGAGAAACAGAGGAAAATAAGCAATTTAACTAAAAATAAAGCTAACAGTTAACTACAAACAAGAGATAAGGGCAGCAGATGAAAGTAAAATAAATACTTATATCTATTTTATAAGTTTCACAATGAGATGATGAGAGGATCTCTGAGCAACTAGTCTTGACAGGCAGAGAAATTTGAGAGTTAGAATGTAGGCAGTTGATAGGTGGCAGCATTTGAAAAAGTGGCACGAGCCGATGACTCCATCATTAGCATAACTTTCCATCTCCAGGCAGATCTGGCTTAAAGGCATACTGCATAAGAGTTAGGAATATTGGAGTATTCCTGGGGTGAGAAACAGCCCTTATCTTTGGCCTGTCTTTAACTCCCAGGGTGTTCGCAAAGTACTTGGCCGTCGTGGCAACGCACCTCAGAAGAGAAGGGACAATGGTCTTCCCTCACCTAGACAACTGGTAGGTTGTGGGGAAGACAAACCAACAGGTCAAGGTCTCACTCCTCCTGACTCAGAACACTCTAAAAGGATTAGAATTCTTCATAAACGTGTAGAAAGAACAAATACATATCGCCCTTCCAGGGTAAAGTTTTTCCTACAACAGGAAAGGGTGAGAAACCTTGTAGACCTGGCAAATCCCTTTGCCATAGGTCAGTCCAGGCCAGCAGGGCATTTTCCTCCAGTTTCTGGAGCATACAACTTCCTCCACAGCAGTGGTTCCAGAAGGAAAACCATAGTAATCTTGTTTCTTCCAAGGGAGTCTTATTGTATTCTTCGTAATGCAGTTAACCCTTCCAGTTGAACTGCCCCTGAGATTAAAGAATTAAAGCCTATATGTTAATAGTGGAACGTTCAATAGGCTCAAGCTCGGTTTTCAAACCACTGTCCCTGGTACATTCTATGTACAGTAACTGCCAGATTCTTACAAGCAAACTATACTGATAATAGCAATAATGAGATAAACTAAACTATGCTAATTAAGAGATATATTGAACCAAAACAAATGTCTAACTTACATAGTCAAATGACTACAAGTCTAAAAAGGGCATAAAAAGACTCAAGTCACAGATGCCATGAAAAAAACACCCCAATGATCCAACATTTTTAAGAGTGACAGCTGGAATGCAGTGCAGTGCCTCTAGGTTCTAGTAGGAGAGGTAGGGTGGGAGGTCAGAATACAGTAAGACTCTCTTGGAAGAAACAAGATTACCATGGTAAGCAATTTTTTTCTTCAAACCCCAGGAATTCTTACTGTATTCTGACTAATGCAGACTACCAAGCCGTGCCCCTTGGAGGTGGGCACAGAACCTACTTTGGGAACAGGCTCTGCAGAACTGCTGTGCCAAACCTGGCATCACTCCTAGCCTGGGTATCCAGGCAGTAGTGCTTGATGAATGTATGAACAGTTTTCCAGGTAGCTGCTTTGCAGATTTCAAGTAGGGGAACATCCCTTGCAGCTGCAATGGAGTCAGCTGTTCCCCTGGTAGAGTGGGCCCTCAGGCCCACTGGTGGCTCCTTACCCAGTTTGCCATAGCAGAACTGAATACAGGCCACAATCTATCGTGCAATAGTCCTTTTTGTGGCTAGCTTGCCCTTTCCCACTTCTCCATAGGTGAGGAACAGCTGAGTACACCCATTCCTATCACCCTTTGTCTGATCCAGATAGTAGCAGATAGCCCTTTTTACATCCAGGCTATGCAGTCTACATTCACCTGAGCTGGAATGGTCCATAAGGAAGAAAGGCAATGTAATGGACTGTTTTAAGTGAAACTCCAAGACCACTTTGAGAAGGAACTTCCTATTTGCTCAGAATACAACTTTATCCCTGTGGAGGGCAATATAATTTGGTTCCACAGCAAGGCCTGTAGCTCACTGATACTTCCTGCTGAAGTGATGGCAACTAAAAAACACAGTTTTCCATGTCAGGTATTTAAGCTCTGTTGAGAACATGGGTACAAAAGAGGGCTACATGAGCTGTGCTATGCAGATCTTCGGGTCCCAAGAAGGGTTAGGCTCTCTATGAGGAGGATGCAAATGGAGCAACCCCTTAAAGAATTTCTTGAAAATGGCCTTAGAAGTCAGGGAAGGGCCCTTCCCTGCTGAGAGATAGGCAGAAACAGCTGCCAGATGCACCTTTCGGGTAGAAGGCCAGAGGCCTAGAGAGTGAATGTGAGCCAAACAGTCCAGCAAGACTGCCAAGCCAGCTTCCTGTGGATCTATATCCTTTTGGGAACACCAGATAGAGAACCTTTTCCACTTTACTGTGCAAGTCTTCCTGGTGGAAGGCTTTCTGGAGACCCTTAGGGTGTCCATAACTCCCTCAGAGATGCAAGCCTGCACATTCTATATCTTCAAGAGCCAGGCCCGAGGTTGGGGTACAGGATCCTCCCTTGGGAGGAGGTCAGAAGGTTGTGCCTCTTGGGGAGGCAGACTGGACTGGTGACTGACAAAGTGACTGGCCCAGTCTGGGGCAATCAGCATCACTATCACAGGCTGCTCCCTGAGCTTGGTCAGCACCCCAAATATCAGCAGAAATGGAGGGAAGGCATACAAGAACTTGCCCATCCAATCCAGGATCAAGGCATCCAGGGGTATTGAGCCCCGAATTGGTGGTCTGGGGCAACTGATGATTGTCTGGGGCCACAAAGAGGTCCATCTCTAGGGTGCCAACATCTCCTGAACACTGTCAATAGGACTTGCCTGTTCAGAGTCCATTCGTGATGGCTCTGACTGATTCTGCTGAGTGCGTCCAACAAGACATTGTCTTTGCCTGGCAGGTGGACTGCTGACAGGGAGACCTTGAGGGAGTAGGCCAGACTCCAGACTCTCATGGCCTCCCTGTTTATGTAATACATGGTGGTTGCGTTGTCTGTACTGACCTGAACCACCTTCTCCTGCACCAATGTGGCAAATGATTGTAGTGCTAGAAGCACTACTCGGAGAGCCAGCAGGTTTATGTGCAACAGGCACTCCTGCTTGGTCGATGTGCCATGTGCAGTGTGGTCCTCCAGGTGGGCCCCCACCCGAGGAGGGAGACATCCGTGGTCAACACCACGGTTGGAGACTGTTGCTGGAAAGGGACCCCATCCTGAGGCTGTCCTTGTCCTGCTACCACTGCAGAGCTTGTATTAGTGTGGAGGTCACTGGTACTACCTTGGACAGACTGTCCCTCCTCTGGGACCAAAAGAACCTGAGGTGGAACCGGACATCTCTAATCAGGACAGGAAAATGACTCCTGGGACTACAGAAGTAGCTGCAGCCGAATGGCCCAGGAGCTGGAGAAAATGCCTTGCTGGTCGAGGGATGTGCAGCCTGAAGGAGACTGCTAACTGGATAATGCTGTCCACCCTTGACTGTGGTAGGATAGCTTTTGCCTGAAATGTGTCCAGCTCTGCCCCTATAAACTCTAGGAGTTGAACTGGCTTTAGAACGGACTTCTTGAGATTTACCAGGAACCCTAGAGACTGCAAGGTGTCCCGTGCTGTGACCAGAGATTCCTCTACCTGTTGAAGAGAATGCTCCATGACTAGCCAGTCATCCAGGTAAGGGAAGACTGACTCCTAACTTTCTCATATGCGCCATCACCACTGCCAAACACTGTTAAGGTTCCTGGTGCAGAGGACAGGCTGAAGGGCAAGACCCTGAACTGATAATGACCTGAGGGCAGTCTGAACCTGAGGTATTTTCTGTGAGACTGCCCGATGGGGATGTGAAAGAAGGCATCCTTGAAGTCTAGGGATGCCAGTCAATCCCCTTGTCTTAGAGTGGGAAGGATCAGAGCCAAGGTGACCACTTTGAACTTTGGTTTTGTAAGATACTTGTTTAGGTATCTTTGATCCAGAATGAGTCGCCACTCCTCGTTTTTCTTCAAGGTTAGGAAGTACCTTGAATACAACCCTTTTCCCCTGTAAGGGAATGGAACAGGTTCCACTGCTCTGTTCTGCAGCAGAGTGGACACTTCTGCTTCCAAGAGGGCGGTTTCTGATTTGGTGGCAGGTTTGAATAGTCTCACTCTTATTTTTGGAAATGACAAGCTTAGAGCAAGACCCTGACTTATTACTTCCTGGACCCACTTGTCTGTGATAATGATTTTCCATGCCTGGAAGTAATAAGCCAGCCTGCCCCCTACTGGGGATGGGGAGGCAACCCAAACAATCACATCAGGGAATCTGCTTGGCAGGGGTCTTGGGCTGGGGGCTAGCTCCACCACAGCCAGCTCCTCTTCTGTCTCTACCCCTGAAGTAGCCTCTTTGCAGCTGGTAGGCAGGGAAGGCCTGGGCCTGATAATAAGGTCTCTGATAAGGTCTGCCCCGCCTCCCCTACTTTGTTGTCATTGAGGAGTGGCAGCCTTCTCTTTGGCTGCACCACTCTTGTAAGCCACTCTGAATTCATCCATCTTTTTCATGTAAATCTTGGTTTGTTCCCCCAAAAAGAGAATTTTGCACTAGGGGAAAATCCAAAGCCTTAGTTTGGATGTCTTAAGAGAGGTTAGTGCATCTTAATCATGCAAACATCCTTTGAGATACAGCAGTGGCCATGATCCTGAAAGCACTATCATTAGTATCCACAGCCATGTGGAACTGGTATTTAGCCGCTTCTACTCCATTCTTAGCCAACTCCTTTAGGTCAGATGCCAGCTGTGGAGGTGCTTTGCTGGCCAATTCTTGGACAGATTCCCACAACACTTTTGGTACCTGGAAACACAGGCCATGTAAGAAGCTTGCTTTATGCAGGAGGAAGCTCCCAGGTACCCCTTTTTAGCCAGTGAATCAATTTTCCTGGAGTCCTTTTTGAGGGGAGAGTGAAGAAAAGGGAAGAACAGGTTACTCACCTGTAACAGTAGTTCTAGGAGTGGTACAGGTTGTTCATCCACATTCTTAGGCATGTCCCTTTCCCTTTAAGGTTCACTGGAAGTCTTCAAGTTGGCTCCTTCCACCCACCAGGGTGGTGTTTACCTCGGCTCTGCCCCGTGACGCCAGATCTTAGCCTGCTGGAAGCCAGGTTGTGTGCATCCGCAGCTGGAGAGGTCAGGTGGGTCCGTGTGGATGAACATATACCACTCCTAGAACTACTGTTACAGGTGAGTAACCTGTTCTTCTAGGAGCATGGATATGTTGTTCTCCACACTCTTTGGCAGACTCCTAGCAGTTCTCCGGGAGATGGGAGGCAAGGTGCACACCCCCTAGTTAGGGAACAGAGGTTGGAGAACTGAGGCCCCAAAACCAGCATCCCGGCGTGACTCAAGGTCGATGTGGTAGTGGGTGATGAAGGTGTTTGCTGACTTCCAGGTAGCAGCCCGGCAGATTTCCTGGATAGGGATGTCCCTGGAAGCAGCCACTGATGCAGAAGTATGGCGGGTAGAATGAGCTCTTATCCCTCTGGGAGGCTCCTTGCCCGCCAACTCATAGCACAGACCTATGCATGATGTGATCTATATCTTGCAATAGTCCACTTTGCTGCAGGTCTGCCAGAAGCGGCTTCAGCGTAGGTGACAAACAGCTGACAAACCTCTCCCTGAATTTCCGACATCTTCTCCTTATAATAGGAGACAGCAAGTCTCAGGTCCAAAGTACAGAGCCTGTTCTTGGCCTCCGAGGTGTAATTAGGGTAGTATACCGGTAGCAGGGCCCTGATTTTTCTGCAGCACATCGGAGCAAAGTTCTGCGGCAGGGTTCTCATTTGCCGCAGAACTTCTGCAGCGCTCGACACCAATTTCTGCGGCACATTTTTACCCTCGATTTTATCCTTTTTTTCTTTGCCATATCTGACACAATACACGCTCATAACAGTCATTTTATGGGAATTTCTTCACCAAATTTTCAACATAGCCAGTTAAGACCTCTGCTCATGAACAATGTCACTGTGATTTTCTTAATCTGTCCCGAACACTGATTTCGCACACCAAATGCACAATTGTGTGCTACATATGCGAAAACACATTTCGGGTGAGATGTGAAAAATGACAGCTGTACTGTTCCATAAGGAGGTGTGGTAAAATGGCAATGCTGAAAATCTGGAGTGAAAACATTAAAAATGCTCGACGTTACGAGCGTGTGTAAGAACTGCGCAACGCACACTCGTGATGCAGTCATTTTGGGGAATATTTTCACGAAATTTTCAACATAGGGTTTTTGGGGGCCTACCTCAAGACCTGCGACACTGTCATTTTGGTAATCATTCCCAAAAGGTGGTTCCGCGCAGTAACCGCAAAATCACCTTTCGGGACCGAATAACAAAATGACAGTGACTGAATTCACGAAGTAGGGCCCCAAAAAACCCATGTTGAAAATTTGGTGAAAAAATTCCCAAAAATGGCTGAGATATGTGAAAAAAAAAATCCATTATGCCATTATACAGCTTACTGACATTTCTTCAGTTCGCGGTCAGCTTTGAACAGTGCAGACGTGTTCCCGGTCCACTGAAGATCGTCGCACTGGGCTCTGGAGGTAGAGTATGGGTCAAGGTGGGGGGAGTGGGGAGGTGAGGTATGCAGAGGGTTGGCGCGGGTTGCGGGGGGGGGACAAAAAGTATCAACGAGGGAAGGTTTTTTTTTTTTTTTAGGACTTTATTTTTTCAAGACAACAGGGGACTTTTGCCATGCTGGGGTGGGCACCCTGCATGGCACCAGGCAGCTGGAGGAAGCTGGGCACCAGGAAGTACCTGGAGACAAAGTCTGAGTCTGCTAGAGGATCCGGCACGGGAGCTGGGAGCCAGTGAAGCCGATGGGGGAATTGGGCATTCCCGTCGGCAAATTACACTTACTTTTGCCATGCTGGGGTGAACTCCCATCGTGGCATACGGACATTTCTTTTGGCAGTGAAACAGACAGGGGATTGGGCACCCGCGTCAGCAAATGACACTTACTTTTGCCACACTGGGGTAGGCTCACAGCATGGCATACGGACATTTCTTTGGAGGGCCAGTGAAGCTGATGGGGGATTGGGCACCCCCCATTGGCAAAGAACGTCTGTTCCGCAGCTGGCTGCAAACTCCGCGGGCAGCCACGAATTCCGCGGGTGGCCGCAAATTCCGCAGTTTGCCGCGGCCACGGAATCGTGGAAAACTCGAGGCCATGACCAGCAGAGTCAGCACCTGGTTAAGGTGGAACGCTGACACCACCTTCGGAAGGAATTTCGGGTGGGGGCGCAGGCAACTTTGTCCCTGTGGAATACCAGATAAGGGGAGTCCACCGAAAGCGCCTGGAGCTCCCCTGTCCTTCTGGCTGACGTGATAGCCACCAGGAATGCCATCTTCCACGACAACTCACACTTGTGAATGGGTTCGAATGGCTTGCACATGAGCTTTGCCAGTACCAGCAGTAAATCCCACAGTGGTGGAGGTTCACGCACCGGAGGGGATATGTGATCCAGGCCTTTGAAAAAGTGCCCAAACACCGTCTCCTGTGTCGGCTGACCGGCCCATGCCTGGTAAGCAGAGATGGCTGCCAGGTGCACCCTGAGGGTCAATGACCGTAGACCCCCTTTGGAGAGAGACCAAAGGTAGTCGAGAATGTTAGCCACCGGGAAGGACAAAAGGTCTTGGCCCTTGCCCTGACACCAAATGGAAAACCGCTTCCATTTGAAGGCATAACACTTCCTGGTCCATTCCTTTCTAGATGCCTCCACCAGAGTGTAGACATCGTCGGAAAGACCCAAAGCCTGGAATTATAGCCGCTCAGGTACCAGGCTGTGAGGTGCAGGGATTGAAGGTCTGGATGGAATACCTTCCCCTGATTTGAGTGATATCAAGTCTGGACATGTGCAAAGCGGCTCCGGGCCTGCAGCTGAGGAGATCTGGGTACCAGAACTGGCGCGGCCAGTATGGGGCTTCCAGGATCACCTGCGCCTTGTCCCTTCTCACCTTGAGAAGCACCCTGTGGATCAAGGGAATTGAAGGGAAGGCGTAGAGGAGGTCTGGGGTCCACAGCCTCGAGAAGGCATCCCCCTGCAGTGAGCCCTGCTGAGGGCGGCAGGCATGAAACAGCCTCAGCTTGGTGTTTTCCCTGGAGGCAAACAGGTCCACCATTGGTTTGACCCAATGGGAGCACAGGCTGTAAGCTATCTCTGAATGGAGAGACCACTCGTGGGATGTCGGGCCTAGGCAGCTGAGAGCATCTGCCAGATGGTTCAAGGCTCCTGCTACATGGATGGCTAGGAGATCCCCCTCCAACCAGCTCATGAGGGTTCAGATGTGGAGCGCCTCCTTGCAGAGCAGACGGGAGTGTGTGCTGCCCTGTTTGTTGAGGTAGTACATGGTCGTGGTATTGTCGTGGAAAAAAACGTAATGAAATCCGTTTTTTTTTAGAACCCATAAGAACCGGGAACCGCACTCTAAAAAGCCTTTAAATGCTTCAGAATAAAGTTTCCACACAACCCGATCGGTTCAAACCAAACCGATAAACATTTACAAGTTCCACACAGAAATAAACCTATCTATTACTTACAATACCATAGACAGAGCTTGAACCGATCGCGTTTGTGTTAAAATAATGATAATCGCGGTTGAATTTAACCGAGAAAACTCTTTAAACCGAGAAATGAACCGAGCAGTAGGAGGAATCTCCGAGTGACTGTTCAGTGAGGCGGAGTAAAGAATCTGACAGTTTCGGTTTGAAATATCCCAGACAGAGCTTCTCTAACCGAGCTCGCGCTCTAAGTTCCATGCCCTGCATGGAAGTTAACTCTTTCACCTCCGGAGCAGTTCTAATGGTGGGACAAACTGCAATAGTCATAATATAGCAAGACTTCATGTTGTTTGAATGTCTGTTTTCTCACAAGCAGCAGCCTGGACCACCCCTTCTTGACTGCAGTGGCTAAACAGGAATTCAGTGCCATTGCCAGCCAAGGAATACCTCCTGTCCAATTTCTTATCCACAGGCGGTACAGATGTCAGAGTGTGCAGAATTTTCATAGTCTGCCTTTTTAGAGACTTGTGGATGGGAATCAAAAGTCTCTTGGAAGCAGGCACATCCATCATCTCTACATAGTCAGGCTCTTTCTCCTCCTCAGAAGTTTCCTGAGCAGGAAGCTCCAGGGCTTCTGCTACCTTTTTTTGTAAAAGCATAATGGGAGGCAGGGTCCCCAGAGGGACGAGGAAGGGACTCAGGATCCAGATGTTCTGGTGAAATCTCAGGCTCCATAGGCTCACCAAAATCATCCTCTTCTTCCCACTCCTGTTCATAAAAGGGTTCTGACCCAAATTAACCAGAAGAAAATGCATTACCCAGTGTCTGAAGCAGGGTTTGGGTCGTTGAGCGCTGGCCTGGTTCACCTGAACCGGTCTGCAGAGACTAGATAATTTGAATGGTTTTCGCTATCTCCTCCGTGGTTGGTGCTGCAACTGTATTTTTTGCAGTTCTGAACCGGCTGTTTTTCTCTTCTTTTTAGTCGCAGGCTTTTCATGGCCTGAGTCAGCGGCTTTTACTTGCGGAGGTTTTGCCCTGGTCAGAGGGTACCCCCTCCAATTCCAATGGTTTATCTTCAGTGGTAGAACGGCACCGACCTTCCATGTCAGTTGTTTTTTCAGCCATTCTCTCCTGCAGTCTATTCAAGCACATATCAAGCGTAGACTGACGGAAATTTTTTTTTTTACAAATTTCACAATTTGCCGAAGGTGGTCAAACCCAAGGCAGAAAACACTGACAAGATGCGAATCAGCTTTGGCAAATGGTTCACCACTTTCGGTACAATGCTGAAAACCAGTGGGACCGGTTCTTTTTTTGTGTTTCTGTGACACAACAACAACCTGGAAGGAAAAGTATGTCTCTTTGCAGACGACACAAAGATCTGTAACAGGGTTGATACACAAGATGGAGCGGAAAGGATGAGAAGGGACTCGGAAAGGTTGGAGGAATGGTTACTTGTATGGCAGTTCAGATTCAATGCAAAGACATGCAAGGTTATGCACCTGGGAAACAAAAACCCAGGGGAAGAGTACACAATGGGGGGTGAGATACTGACAACAGTAAAAATGGAAAGGGACCTGGGGGTAATTATATCAGATGACCTAAAGATGAGCAAGCAATGTGAGAAGGAAGTAAGGAAGGGTGGGGGGATACTGGGATGCATAGGGAGAGGCATCAATAGTAGAAAACAGGAAGTTGTTATCCCTCTGTACAGACAGTTGGTGAGACCCCATCTGGAGTACTGTGTACAGTTCTGGAGACCCCATCTCCGCAAAGACAGCGTGGAGGCTGTCCAGAGGAGGGCAACCAAAATGGTGCAGAGTCTGTACCAGAAGACATAAGAAGAAAGACTAACAGAAAAAATTGCTCACCTTAGTAATTATGTTTCTTTTAATGCAGTCTTGCTGTATTCTGACTGTTGCAGTTTGCCCCAGCCTTTAAACTGTCCCAGAGAACAAAGGGTTAACTTTCTATGCAGAGCACAGAATGCTGAGCTCAAGCTCGGTTGAGGTCTCTGTCTGGAGCTCTTTGAAATCCAACCGTTAGATTCTTACGAGCAAAAACTCACTAACTATTCTATGTGGAAATTGTAAAATTTTTACTAGCCAACTGGCAACAAAAAGCTCTGGATACCAAAGGAAGACTCAAGTCAGGAAACCCAAAACAGAAAAAAAAACAATCCAATAAAAAATAAAGATAAAACAAATACACAAACCAAAAGAAGAGGGTGTAAAAGGAGCACCCCTGAGATGCAACACTGCACCTGCCCACCCACTTCCCAAAAACAGGTTCTGAGAGGGGAGGCAGATCAGAATACAGCAAGACTCCATTAGAAGAAACATAACTATAAAGGTGAGTAATTTTTTCTTCAAACAACATGAAGTCTGGCTGTATTCTGACTATTGCAGACTACCAAGCAGTACCTCCATGGAGGAGGGACAGAACCTACTTTGGGAATAGGCTCTGAAGTACTGCTGTGCCGAACCGAGCATCACTCCTAGCCTGGATATCCAGAGAGTAATGCTTGGCAAAGGTATGGACTGTTTTCCAGGTGGCTGCTTGACAAATTTCTGAGAGGGGAATATCCCTGGCAGCAGCCAGGAAGCAGCTGTACCTCTGATGGGGTGAGCCCTCAGGCCTGAGGGTGGAATTTTTCCTAGTTTATCATAGCAGAATTGAATACAAGATACAATCCACCTGGCAATAGTTCTCTTGGTGGCAGGTTTGCCCTTCCCCACTTCTCCATAAGTGAGGAACAACTGGAGGGAATCAAACCTGTGACCCTTGGTACGCTCTATATAGTAGCTAAGGGCCCTTTTAACATCTCAACTGTGTAGCCTCCTCTCTCCTGAAGAGGAATGATCAGTGAAGAAAACAGGAAGAGACAGACTGGTTCAGGTGAAAATCTGAAACCACTTTGGGCAAGAATCTTCTATTGGTTCTAAGGACCACTTTATCCCTATGAAAGGAGATAGAATCAGGTTCCACTGACAGGGCTTGCAGTTCACTGATACGTCTGGCAGAGGTAATGGCTACTAAAAACAGTTTTCCAAGTCAAGTACTTAAGCTCTACTGAGGACATAGACTCAAAGGGAGGTTGCATCAATTGAGCAATACAAACATTTAAATCCCAGGCAGGGGCAGGGTCTCTGAATGGAGGATTGGTATGAAGCAATCCTTTGAAAATTTTACAGAACACAGGATGAGATGATAGTGAGGAAGACTTCCCCACTGACAGAAAAGCAGAGACAGCTGACAAGTGAACTTTGAGAGTAGCTGGTCTGAGGCCTAGGCCATTAAACCATATGGCCACTGGACTATATAATCCAGAACTGTAGGCAATTCAGCAGTGTCTGGGGAAATATGCTGCTTAGAACACCAAATGCTGAATCTCTTCCATTTGGAGTTATAGGTCTTTCTAGTGGTGGGCTTTCGAGAGGCTTTGAGGATGTCCAGAACCCCCTGAGACAGATGCAAATCTGCATACTCAAACTCTTCAAGAGCCATGCCTTGAGATTGAGAGGCTGAAAATTGGGGTACCAAATCCTCCCTTGAGAGGAGGCTACCAGGTTGTAATTCCTGGGAAGAGACAGGGGAAGATGGACTGCTAGGGACAATAACAGGGGGTACCAAGGCTGTCTGGCCCAATCTGGAGCAATCAGAATCACTTAGCATGGTTGTGATCTTATCTTGACTAAAACTTTGAACAGTAGAAGAAAGGGAGGGAAAGCATACAGAAGAAAAAATTACTCACCTTAGTAATTGCTTTTCTTCTCATGGAGTCTTGCTATATTATGACAGAAGCAGTTAGCCACAGCACTTGAACTGCCCCGGAGAGGAAACAGTTAACTCCAGGCAGACTGGAGTTCTAAAGCGCGAGCGCTGTACCCAAAGCTCTATCTGGCTAGTTTCAAACTGAAACTGTCAGATCTTTACGTAGCTATCACTAAGCAACAAGTCTGTGTGGAAAAACCCTACACTAGCCAAGTGGCTACCTACTAGTAGGAAACAAATAACAGAAACAACAACAACAACAATAATAATAATAATAATAATAATACTAATAATAACACCCCAACAACACTATTAGGCCCCCTCCAAAAGACTCAAGTCCAGGAGGAGGCCAACATATTACCCAAAACAGAAATACCTAGTTCCTAACCCTAAAGAAAAGGGGGAAAGGGAAAGAACTAAAATGGCATGACACAGTGCTTGCACTAATTTGCCAACCCCTTACCCAAGTAGAAGTTCTGAGAGGGGCAGGATGGGGGGTGGTCTATATAGTAAGACTCCATGAGAAGAAAAGCAATTACTAAGGTGAGTAATTTTTCTTCAAACACCATGAAGTCTTGCTATATTATGACAGATGCAGATCACAGTACCTCCATGGAGGAGGGTCAGAACCTACTTAGGAAATAGGCTCTGAAGCAGTTGTGCTAAGAGCTAAGCATCTCTCCTGGACTGGACATCCAGGGATAATGCTTGGTAAAAGTGTGAACTGTCTTCCAGGTAGCAGCTTGACAAATTTCCAGAATGGGAATATCCCTAGCAGCCGCTAGAGATGCAGCTGTACCCCTGGTGGAGTGGGCCCTCAGTCCTGAGGGGGGTTCTCTACCTAGTTTTTGGTAACAGAACTGGATACAAGAGACAATCCACCTTGCAATTGTCCTCTTAGTGGCAGGTTTCTCTTTGCCAACTTTGCCATAGGTAAGGAAGAGTTGGAGGGATTCGAACCTGTGACCCTTGGTGCGTTCCAAATAGTAGCTTAAGGCTCTTTTGACGTCCAAACTGTGCAATCTCCTCTCACCCGAGGAAGAGTGCTCAGTAAAAAATACTGGAAGGGAGATGGATTGGTTCAGATGGAAATCTGAAACCACTTTAGGTAAAAACTTTCTGTTAGTCCTGAGGACTACCTTATCTCTGTGAAAAGAAATAAAATCCTTTTCCACTGACAGGGCTTGTAATTCACTTATCGTGCCTGGCAGAAGTGATGGCCACTAGGAAAACAGTTTTCCAAGTTAGAAACTTGAGATCTGCTGAACACAGAGGTTCAAAAGGGGTTGCATTAACTGAGCAATGCAGACATTCAGGTCCCAGGCAGGAGCTGGGTCCCAAAAGGAGGGTTAGTGTGAAGTAACCCCTTAAAAACTTGGAAAACACAGGGTGCGAAGAAAGGAGGCAGGCTTCCCTGCTGATACAAAAAGCAGAGACAGCTGCCAGATGAACCTTTAAGGTAGCTGGCCTAAGGCCTAAGGAATTTAGATGGACCAAATAGTCCAGTAAAATGGGCAAATCAGCAGATTCTGGGACAATTTGCTTCCCAGAACACCAGATGGAAAACCTCTTCCATTTGGAATTATAAGTGGTCCTAGTGGAAGGCTTCCTTGAAGCCTTTAAATATCAAGGACACCTTGAGAAAGGTGTAATCAGCAAATTTTAACTCCTCAAGAGCCAAGCCTTGAGGTGGAGGGATTTGAGGTCCGGATACCACACTCTCCCCTGGGCACAGCCCAGCAAGTTGTGGACCCTGGGCAGGCTCAGGGGAGTGTGGACTGAAAGGGACAGAAGCAGTGGGTACCAGGGCTGTCTGGCCCAGTCTGGTGCAATCAGGATCACTTTGCAGGGCTGGGATCTGATTTTTACTAATACCCTGAAGAGAAGGGGGGAAGGGGGGAAAGGCATATAGAGGAACTTCCCCTTCCAATCCAACAGAAAGGCGTCCGGGGGACTGAGCCCAGCACTGGAGGCCTGCAACAAAATAGAGGAAGTTGGTGGTTGTCTGGGGCTGCGAAAGATCTATCTGAGGAGGCCCCATCTGGCAAAGACTGACCCCAGCACCAGAGGATTCAGAGACCATTCGTGATGGCCTTGAGAAATCCTGCTGAGGGCATCCGCCAGGACATTGTCTCTTCCTGGAAGGTGAACTGCTATTAGGGAGGTGTTCAGGGAATAAGCCAGAGACCACAACTTCATTGCTCGGTGCACAAGGCTGATGACCCAGTGCCCCCTGCTTGTTGATGTACCACATTGTCGTGGTGTTGTCTGTCCTGACCTGAACTACCTTGTTCTGGACGGATGCTGAGAAAACCTGAAGAGCTAAAAGACAGCTCTGAGTTCCAATAGGTTGATCTGGAGCAGAGATTCCTGAGGGGACCACACCCCTGAGTGGAAAGGTCGCCAGTGAGCCCCCACCTAGCATGGAGGCATCCGTGGTGAAGGTGAGAGAGGGAAGCAGGAATGAAGGGACCCCTTGTTTTGTTGCTCTGATCCTGCCACCACTGGAGAGCCAGAATCAGAGTTTGGGTCACTGGAACCAATTTGGAAGGGGTCCCTCCTTTGAGACCAATAGGCCCTCAAATGGAACTGAATGTCCCTCATCTGGAATCTTGCTCCTTGCACTACAGCTGTGGAAGCAGCCATATGTCCTAGGAGTTGCAGAAAATGCCTTGCTGGTTGAGAGACCCTTGAGGGTGAAGAGGATGCCAGGGCAATGAGTCTCTCTACCCTTTCCAGGGAGAAATGCCTGGCCAACTTTGTGTTCAATTCCGCACCTATGAAAGTTAGTACCTGAACTGGTTCTAGAACTGACTTTGGTAAATTCAGCAGGAATCCAGGGAGTGAGAAGCTGCTGGGTGACTTGCAAGTGGGATTTTACCTGATCTGGAGACTGACCCACAATGAGCCAGTCGTCCAGGTACGGAAACACAGCAATCCCTTGACTTTTAAATGAGCCACTACCACAGCTAGACATTTTGTGAATACCCTTGGAGCAGAGGTAAGGCCGAGGGCATTGCTCTGAACTGGTAGTGGCCTGAGGGCAGTTCGAGACCTGAGGTATTTTCGGTGAGAAGGCCTGATCAGGACATGAAAATAGGCATCCTTGAGGTCCAGGGAGGCTAGCCAGTCCCTGGCCTCAGGAGGACAAAATCATTGCCAGAGTTAACATTTTGAACTTTGGTTTCAAAAGATGCTTGTTCAGGTACCTTAAATCTAGAATGGGCCGCCATTCTCCTGTCTTTTGGGGTAAGAAAGTATCTGAGTACAGCCCCTTGCCCTGGTGACAAGGAGGAACCCTTTCCACTGCTTTGCAGTCTAGAAGAGAAGAAACTCTGCTTCAAGGCAAGGGTTTCTGAAGGATTTCTAGGTGGAAAATGTCTGGTTCTCATCTTTGGAAACTGTTTGAAGCTGAGAACCAGACCCTGGCTTACTACCTCAGAACCCATTTGTCCGGGTTAGGGACACCCAGTTCTGGCTGAAATAAGCCAACCTGCCTCCCACGGTACAGGAGAATCGGCCCTGGGCACCACATCAGGATGCCTGCTTGGCAGCAGCAGCCTTAGGCTGAGGGAGGGACGGTTTACCTGCGCCTGTCTACCTCTGCCTCTGAAAAAACCCTCTGTACAAAAGAGAGGAGGCTTGAGATTGATAAAAGGCCTGTGGAAAGGCCTGCCCCTACCTCTGGGAGTGTGCTTTGTGGAGTGGCATGCCTCTCCTTAGCCTGGGCACTTTTGTAGGTAGTTCTGTACTCATCCATCTTTTTTCATATAATTTTCTGTTTGCTCTCCAAACAGAGAATTTCCTACAGGAAAATCCATAGCTTCTGACTGAGTATCTTGGGACAGATTAGTGCACCTGAGCCATGCCAACCCACGGAAAGCTACAGAAGTGGCCATGACCCTAGAGGAAACATCATTAACATCCACAGCAGTATGAAACTGAACTTTAGAGGCTTCAATGCCATCAGCAGCCACCTGTTCCACTCACTAGCCAGCTGGCCATGGGCCTGCTTGGCTAACTGCAATACTGTGTCCCATCTAGATTTCTAATATCTCAGCCATATAAGCCATATAATTTGCCTGCCTGAGTCCCAAAGAAGCTGCCATATATTGTTTTTTCACCATGGCATCAATCTTCCTGGAATCCTTATCAGGAGGATGTGAGGCCAGGGAATATTAGCTTGTCACAGGCTGCAGCTTGTACCACACCTACATGACTACACTGCTCAGTGAGGAAGTCTGTATCAGGGCCTGATAAAGTATACCTTCTGTCCATTTTTTTATCTACAGGAGGGACAGAATGAGGATTTTTTAAAATTTTTGTTGTTTGCTTCCTAAATGACTTATGCAAAGGAATAGACAACCTCCTAGACTCTGGTATATCCATCATTTCTACATAATCAGGTTCCTCTTGCTCATCCACAGCCTCTTCTAAAGGAAGCTGGAGGGTTTCTGCAACCTTTTTGTAAAACATAAAATGAGAAGGGGACTCAGACAGCATAGGGGGAGATTCTAAAGGTCTGTCTGGAGAAATGTCCGTTCAATGGGCACGCCCAGACCCTCCCAGACACACATCATAATGATCAAAATCTTCCTCCTCCTGTGGTTCATAAAATTCCTCAACATCATACTCTTGAACCACTGGAACCGAACGAACCAACCTTTTGCCAACTGTTGGTGGTTCGACCGGTCCCTGAGACAGTGACTGGACAATCTGTATGGCTTTAGCTATCTCTGCAGCAGTTGGAGAGGCAATTTTGGACTCCAGACCTGCTGATTTCTTTGACTTTTTTACTGGGACTGGTTCCTCTGAACCAGCCTTCCTTTTGCCCGAGGAAGTCTCGCCCTGGTCAGAGGGCACTCCCTCTGGTCCAGTGGGTGCTGGACCGGGCTGGCCATCCGGGTCAGCGGACTTTTTGGCCTCTCGTTCCCTGAGCCGGCCCAATCTCTTCTCCAGGGTGGCTGCAGGGAAATTTTTACACACCTGGCAGTCTGACAGGTGGTGGTCAGCACCCAGACAATAAACACAAGTGGTGTGTGGATCAGCCTTGGCAAAGGCTTCCCCACAGACATCACAGTGTTGAAACCCAGTGGGTCCGGTTTTTCTTTTGGGTTTCTAAGACATAATGCCAGCCTATCCAAAAACTTGCCCTTTTTATGGCAGTGCCAGGCAAGACAACCTTATCGGTTCCTAACCGTGTCACGGTATTTGAAAAAACCCACTGAAATAACTAGTTTTTTTTAGAACCGATAAGAACTGGGAACCGCACTCTAAAAGCCCAATATAATGTTTAAAATACTTTTTTCAGCAAACCGATCGGTTCAAAACTGAACCGATAATTAATTTCCATACAGACTTTGAAATCCTGTACTTACGGTTTACCAGATAGAGCTTTGAACCGAAATGCGGTAAAATAAAATACTTATTGCCGGTTCGAATGAACCGAAAATACTCGCTTTAACCGAGAAATGAACCGAGATGAAGTAGCTGATCTCCGGAGCGACTGTTCAGTGAAGCGGAGTAAAGAATCTGACAGTTTCAGTTTGAAACTAGCCAGATAGAGCTTTGGGTACAGCGCTCGCGCTTTAGAACTCCAGTCTGCCTGGAGTTAACTGTTTCCTCTCCGGGGCAGTTCAAGTGCTGTGGCTAACTGCTTCTGTCATAATATAGCAAGACTTCATGGTGTTTGAAATGTTCCTTCCCAGTTCAGAATCAGAGCATCCAGAGGGACTGTGCCCAAGACTGGGGGTCTGCAACAAAACAGAAGAAGTTAGTGATTGTCTGGGGCTGCAAAGAGATCCATCTCTGGAGTGCCCCGCCTTGAAAAAATCACCTTCAAAACCAGAGGGTCCAGGGACCATTCGTGATGGCCCTGTGAAATCCTGCTCAGTGCATCTGCTAGCACATTGTCCTTCCCCGGAAGGTGGACTGCTATCAGAGAGGTTTGCAGGGAATAAGCCAGGGACCACAACGTCATGGCTTCTGTACACAAGGCCGTAGACCGCGTGCCTCCCTGCCTGTTGATGTACCATATGGTGGTGGTGTTGTCTGTTCTGACCTGAACCACCTTGTTCTGCACTGACTGAGAGAAAGCTTGCAGGGCCAGAAAAACTGCCCTGAGTTCCAAGAGAATGATATGGAGAAGAGATTCCTGAGGGGACCACAGTCCCTGGGCAGTGAGGGCCCCCAGAAGGGCTCCCCAGCCCAGGAGGGAAGCATCCGTGGTAAGGACCACTGAATGAGACTGAATGGCAAATGGGACCCCTTGCCTTAAAACTGTCCTGATCCAGCCACCACTGAAGGCTTGGATCAGGGTACGGGTCACTGGGATCAGTTTGGTAAGGGAATCCTTCTTTTGGGACCAAAAGGCCCTCAGATGGAACTGAATGTCCCCCATCTGGAATCTTGCCCCCTTGGACCACTGCCGTAGAGGCTGTCATGTGGCCCAAGAGCTGGAGGAAATGCCTTGCTGGTCAAGACACCTGAAGGCTGAAGGAAGAAGCCAGTTCTATAAGAACCCTTGCCCTTTCCAGGGGAAGAAAGGCTCTTGCTTTGACAGTATCTAGCTCTGCCCCTATAAAGGTAAGGAGCTGCACTGGCTCGAGAACTGAGTTTGGGAAGAAATCCTAGAGAAGTGAGCAATTGCTGGGTCATTTGCAGGTCTGACTTGACTTGGTCTGGGGACTGGCCCACTATGAGCCAGTTGTCCAGATATGGAAAAATGGAAATCTTCTGCCTTCTTAGAAAGGAAACTACTACTGCTAGACACTCTGTGAAGACCCTTGGGGCTGAAGTTAGGCCAAAGGGCATTGCTCTGAACTGACAGTGGCTGAGGGCAACTTGAACCTGAGGTACTTTCTGTGGGAGCACCTGATGGGAATGTGAAAATAGGCATCTTTGAGGTCCAGGGAGGCTAGCCAGTCCCATAGCCTTAGAGAGTGAAGGATCATTCCCAGAGTTATCATCTTGAACTTCGGTTTTAAAAGATGTTTGTTTAGGTATCTTAGGTCTAGGATGGGTCGCCACTCTCCTGTCTTTTCTGGGGTAAGGAAGTACCTGGAGTGCAGACCTTTGCCCCAGTGTAGGGTAGGTACTCTCTCTATGGCTCTTAAAGCCAGCAGAGATGAAACCTCTGCTTCTAGGGCAAGGGTTTCTGAGAGACCTGCAGGTGGAAAAGATCTGGCTCTCATCTTCGGAAATTTTTTGAAGCTGAGAACCAGTCCCTGGCTTATTACTTCCAGGACCCACTTGTCTGATGCAACAGACATCCAGTCCTGGACGAAGCAAGTCAGTGTGTCCCCTACTGGAATAGGAGAGTCGACCCGGGCAGGCCCATTAGAGCGTCTGCTTGGCAGGGGCCTTAGGCTGAGGAGTGGATGAAGCTCTGCTCATTCCCCTTCTGTTTCTTCCTCTGAAGAACCCCCCTCTGTGAAAAGGAAGAAGAGGCCTGTGGCTGGTAGAAAGGTCTATGAAAAGGCCTGCCCCTAGACTTCTGCCTTTGAGGAGTTGCCTGCCTCTCTTTGGCCTGAGCACTCCTGTAAGTGGTCCTGTACTCATCCATTTTCTTCATGTAATTCTCTGTCTGCTCCCCAAACCAAGAATTACCCACTACAAGAAAATCTATGGCCTTAGCCTGGGTATCCTGCGAAAGGCTAGTACATCTGAGCCAAGCCATTCTCCGAAGAGCCACAGATGTAGCCATGACTTTTGATGACACATCATTGGAGTCCACAGCAGCATGAAACTGAACTTTTGATGCCTCAATCCCATCTGCAGCCACCACCTCCAGCTCCTTGGCTAGCTGGGGGGGAGGCCTGTTTAGCCAGTGCCAGTACAGTGTCCCACCTGGACTTCTGCTATCTGGCTGTATAGGCCATATAATTCGCCTGCCTGAGTCCCAAGGAAGATGCCATTTACTGTTTTTCTGCCATGGCATTAATCTTCCTGGAGTCTTTATCTGGGGGGTGTGAAGCCAAGGGAATGTTTGCCTTGTCACAGGCAACAGCCTGCACTACCCCAACATGGCTGCATTGCTGGTATAAAAACTCTGTATCTGAGCCTGATAGTGTGTACCTCTTGTCCATCCTTCTGTCAACAGGGGGTACAGAATTGGGAGACTTCAGGATTTTTTGTGTCCGTTTCCCAAAGGATTTGTGAAGGGGAACAGAGAGTCTCCTGAACTCTAGGATGTCTATCATTTCCACATAATCAGTCTCCTCCTGATCCTCCATTGCCTCCTCCATAGCTGGAGGGTTTCAGCCACTTTTCTGTAAAACAAAAAATGGGAAGGGGATCAGAAAGCCTAGGAGGGGATACATTAGAAGGTCTGTCTGCGGAGATGTCCGGTTCCACAGGCACATCCAGACTTTCATCATCACCATCATCTTCAAACTCCCCCATTCCACAAACTCCGGTTCATAAAAATCTTCAGGGGTATAATCTTGAACCAGGGGAACCAACCGAACCGAACCCCTGCGAAAAGGTGCCTGATCGGTCGGAACCGGGCAAAGCGATTCCACAATTTGAATCGTTCTGGCTATTTCCTCGGCAGTCAGAACATGAAACTCTGGATCTGAACCGGTCGATTTTTCTTTGCGTTCTCTTTTTGTAGGAACCGACCCCATAGGATTGGCTCTCCTCTTGCCCGAAGTATCGCCCTTGTCAGAGGGCACTCCTTCCGGTTCGGTCGGAACCGAACCGGGCTGGCCATCTGGGTCAGCGGACTTCTCGGCCTCCTTTTCCCTCAGTCTACCTAGTGTCTTTTCAAGGGTAGATTTAGGAAAATTTTTACAAATTTGGCAGTCTGAATCGAGGTGTTCAAACCTCAGATAATAAACACAGGTGGTGTGGGGATCGGCCTTACCAAAGACAGCCCCACACTCACTGCAGTGTTGAAACCCAGTGGGCCAGTTTTTTTCCTTGGGTTTCTCAGACATGGCCAACCTAACCAACCTTACCCTTTTTTCGGCAACTGCCAGGCAAGACTCCCTTATGGTTCCTAACCGTGTCACAGGTATTGGAAAAAAATGGTTCAAAACATGTTTTTTTTTTTTTTAGAACCGATAAGAACCGGTAACCCCACACTAAGTAAACACACAAATTTCACTAACAAATGGCCAGTTCAGCCGAATCGAGCTGCACTTTTACAACTTCCACACAGAAAAACAGAACAATTCCTATCTAGTACTCATGGCACCACAGACAGAGACTAAACCGACTATGTGGAAACTTTTTTCGGTTTAAAACCGACGAAAACTGAAAACTTTAACCGACTTTCGAACCGAGCTGAAGGAGAAATCTCCGGAGTGACCATTTAGTGAGGCAGAGTAAAGAATCTGACTGTTTAGGTTTGAATCACTCCAGACAGAGACTTCAACCGAGCTCGAGCTCAGCATTCTATGCCCTGCATAGAAAAGTTAACTAAGCCGGCCCACCAGCGCAACGGTTGGATTTCCGCTTGCGATGCCGGCGACCTGGGTTCGGGAACGAGCTCAGGTCGTCGGAGGGCCAGCTGGGGGGAGAATGATCGAGCGTCCCACGACTGCTCTCCTTCTCCGGGGGGAGGGTGCGGGATGTCGCCGATGCATGGGGACACCTGGTGGAGGCCAGGAGTACCTCAGCATATGGGACAGAAAGGTTTCTAAGGTGCGGGACGGACGCTGGCGTCATTGCATGTTCCCGCCCCTCTAAGGAGAGAAAATCTCAGCCTGCCTCTCGCCGCCTAAATGATGCCCACTCCTCGGGCTGCTATCGGCTCCCCAGGCCGACTCCCACCCTATCCCGTTGTTCGTGGCACCCAAAGGGGATGGGTGCCATGTCTCCGCCCTGGGGGGTAATCCAGGGAGTCCAGATGCAGCTCATGTGAGGATGCAAGCGAGGGTCGTGGGTCCGAGGCAGACGATCGAGCGGAGAGAGAGGGGGTGTAAAAGTATAAATTAAAAAAAAAAAAAAAAGAAAGTTAACTATTTGTTCTCCAATGTTGTTTGAAAAGGATCTGATGTTAAGCTACGGGACACAGTGACACCTAGAGGGCGAGGTCTGAATTACATTCCAAATTCCATACACATGCTCCAGGGCAGCTTCACCTGCTGGGCTCACTGCAAATAGTTAAGCATAATGAGGGATTCCCCTGGAAGAAACAATAGTACTATGGTCACGGGTTTGCAAATCCTATTGCCCCTGCGTCCGAAGCAAGTAAATTTCCTCAAAGGGCAAGTACAAAAACAGAACTAATTTCATTGTAATGAAGAGAGAGGCAACTGAAAATTCAGTTACAGACATGGCTGGGCAAGTCCTAAATGTTTTGGTCTGAACACCCAGGACTATGGTAAGTAACTTTTTCCTCCCGTGCCATGCGCACCATGAAAAAATTAATTATCTTAGTACGTTGTTTTGATGTTTACATAAGAAAAGAACAGTTACATAAGAACTTACCATAACAGTAGATTCCAGGCCAAAACTGGCTCCCTGAGGGGAGGGTGAAAATGGCCGAGACCTTTAAAGAATTTCTTGAAAACGGGGTAAGAGGCCACAAACCTATCCTTATTGGCTGATACATATGCTAAGACTGCAGCCAAATGGACCTTCAATGTTGAAGGCCTGAGGCCCAGAGAATATAGGTGAGTCAAGCAGTCCAGCAGGACAGAGAGACTGACACCAGAAGGATCCACATCTCTTCCCTTGCATCAAATGTAAAATCTTTTCCATTTTGAGGAGTAAGTTTTCTTGGTAGATGGTTTCCTGGAACCCCTAAGCACAGTCAATAGCACAGTCAATACCTCTTTAGAAAGAGAGATTTAAGTTTGCAAACTCTTGTCTTCAAGAGTCATGCCTTCAGTCTCAGGGCTCTGAGATTGGGATATAGGATCCTGCCCTCAGAGGATGTCAGGAGATTGTGCCTCTGGGCAGGTGGATTGGTTGTGAAGCAAAAGAGTCAGCAGAAGCAAGTACCATGGCTGCCTCGCCCAATCTGGAGCCACCAGGATCGTTGTTGCTGGCTGCGACCAGAGTTTTATCAGAGTCCTGAGCAACATGGGAAAGGGAGAGAAGGCATACAGGAATCTGTATGACCAATCCAGTGTTAAGGCATCCACTGGGACTGTGCCCCTGTTTTGGGGGGCCGGGGGTGCAACAGAACTGTGGCAGCTGGTGACTGTCTATGGAGGCAAAGAGATCTATCTCTGGTGTGCCCCACCTTCTGAACACCAACTGTAGGACTTATGCGTTGGGGGACCATTCGTGATGGTTCTGACTGATTCTGCTGAGAGTCTGCCAGGACATTGCCCTTTCCTGGAAGGTGGATGGCTGACAGAGACACTTGCAGTCAGTAGGCCAGGCCCCACACTCTCATTGCCTCTGTGCAAAATGGTGTGGACCTGGTTCCCCCTTGCTTATGTAGTACATGGTGGTGGTATTGTCTCTCCTGACCTGTACCACCTTTCCTTTTAAGTGAGAATCAAATGCCTGTAGAGTCAGGTATACTGCCCTGAGCTCCAGGAGATTTATGTGCAGGAGAGATTCCTGAGGTGACCAGGTTCCACTGGTAGTTAGGTCCAACATATGTGCTCCCGGCCCCAGTAGGGAGGCATCTGTGGTAAGCACCACTGATGGATGTTCCTTTTGGAAAGAAATCCCTTCCCTGAGGTTCTCTGGATCCAGCCACCACTGCAGGGCATGCAGAGGGGTGTCTGAGACTGGTACCAGTTTGGCCAGGCAATCTCTTCTCTGCGACCAGTGAGCTCTTAAATGAAACTGTATGTCCGTCATCTGAAACCTGGACCATGGGACCACTGCCGTGGACACTGCCATGTGGCACAGTAACCGCAAAAACTCCCTTGCAGTCCTTGGTCTGTTCAAATTAAATGACCCTGCTAACTGCAAGATGCTGTGCACCCTGTCCTATGGAAGGAAGGCCTTCCCTGGCAGGTGTCCAATTCTGCGCCAATGAAGTCTAGAAGCTGTACTGGCTCCATTTTTGACTTCTGTACATTTATCAGAAATCCTAGTGACTCCAGTGTGTGCCTTGTGAGGGCCAGAAAGTCCTTGGCATGTTGCAGGGACTGACGCATGACTAGCCAGTCATCCATACTGTCACTCCCTGCCTTAAGAGTGCCACCACTACAGACAGACACTTTGTGAATGCCCTGGGGGCTGAAGTCAGGACGAAAGGCATGGCTGAGAATGACCTGAGGGGAGTCTGAACCTTAAGTATTTTTTGTGACTTAGCCTTATTGATATATGGAAGTAAGCATCCTTGAAGTCTAAGGATGCCAGCTAATCCCTTTTCTGCAGTGTGGGGATTATCATGGCAAGAGTGACCATTTAGAACTTTGGTTTTGAGACATGTTTGTTTAGGAGTCGCAGATCCAGGATAGGTCGCTAGTCTCCATTTTTCTTTTGAGAGAGGAAGTATCTTGAGTAGGAGCCTATTCCTCTCTGTAGCAGGGACACAGGTTCTACTGCTCTGATGGTTAGTCGCCTCTGCTTCCAGCACGATCTTGTCTGCAGAGGTTGCTGAGGCAAAATGCCTGGCTCTCAGTTTAGGGTGGGATTTGAACCATAGGGACAGACCTTGGCTCACTATCTCCAAGACCCACTTGTCTGTGGTAATGGCATGCCAGGCTTGGAGGAAGTGAGCCAATCTACCTCCTACTAGTAGGGGGAGGCGATCTGTACTAGCTCATCAGAGATTCCACTTTGGCTGGGCCTGAGCCTGAGGTACCTGTGCTGGTCTCCTCATGGACCTCCTGTCTCTACCCCTAAAGTAGCCCCATGGCTGCTGGTAGTCTGTTATTGCCCAAGCCTTAAAGAATGGTCTGGAGTAGGATCCCCTACCCATGCCTCCCCTGTACCGGTACCTATACGAAGTGGAGGGTCTCTCTTCAGCTGAATTACTTCTGTAAAATCACCTTATACTACTACACTTTTTTTTTTTTTAATGTAGGCCTTCATCTTGTCCCCAAAGAGGAAGTCACCCTCACAAGGGAAATCCATGGCCTTTGTCTGTGTGTCTTAGGTCAGGTTAGTAATCCTGAGCCAGGCAAACTGTCTCATGCAGAAAGTGAGTGCCATCAGCCTTGCTGCTGTGTCATCAGCGTCCACAGCCATGTGGAACTAGTATTTGGTGGCATCCAGTGCTGTCCTGGCAGTTTCTGCCAGGTCCACTGTGGCCTCACCTGGGATCTTATCTGTCAGTGCCAGTACTGTGTTCCACAAGGCTTTCTGGTACTGTGCTGTGCACGCCATGTAACTAGCTTGCCTCACAAGTATTGAGGCTGCCATGTACCCTTTTTTCCCCATGGCATCCAGCTTTCTGGAATTTTTGTCGGGGGTGAGAGGACACAGGGATTCTGGCCTTGTCACAGGCCACTGCCTGTACCACCCCTTCATGGTCAGGGTGGCTGAAGAGGAAAGCAGCCCTATACCAATCCAGCTAGTACTTCTTCTCGATCTTCTCAACTTCTGGAATGGTGGTAGGGGTTTTAAGAATTTTTAGTACCTGCTTTCTACGAGATTTGTGCATAGGCAGCAACCATCTCTTTGTGGGGGCTAACCCCATCATTTCTAGGAAGTCTGTCTCCTCCTCCTCTTCTTCTTCTTCAGTTTCTTGGATAGGCAGATTTAAGGAGTCCACTATTTGCTTCACAAAAACATAATGTGAAGTTTAATCACCTGGACCCCTGGTTGGGGAACCAAACTCCTGTTCAGGGGACACCTCAGGCTCTATAGGCTCTCCCTCCTCCTCCTCCTCCTCCCCTTCTTGTATTTCATACATATAGACAAGGTTCCTGAACCACTGGCACCTGGGCAGGAACCGGTGGGGCTGGTGTGGGAGCTGGTACCACCGCCTGAAGTGCCTGCAGATTCTGTAAAGCCCTAGCAATCTCCTGTGATAAGGGCACAGCAGGCTTGTCAGCTGAGAACTCCTTAGCCTTCTTGGCCGGAGAAGCAGCCACATGTTTCTCTTTTTGTTTTTTCTTGGCTGGAACCACCTCCCCAGCCGGTTCCACAGGTCTTTTAGCTTTAGTAGAGTCAGCTTTATCCATGGATTTGTGGATCCACTGACTCGTTAGACCTCTCCTTTATTTTCTAAATTAGTAGAGGAAGAGGTAGAAGGGGCTACCTCTTCAAAGGATTTAGAAGGAGGAGGAGCAGAAGTAGCCATTTTTTTCTAACTTTTGAGCCCTTTTCTTAATTGTTTTGAGGCCAACTGTTTTACACACAGCACACTTAGCAAAAATATGGCTAGGACCCAAGCAAAAAATACAAAGGTTATGCCTATCAGTATTAGCAACTAGGCAACCACAACTAGTACAATGCTTAAAGCCAGTAGGTCCTGTCTTTTTCTTTGTTTTCTGAGCTTCTGACATTGGTGTCAGAATAAACCCAATCCTGTTGTTTTTTTTTCTTTCGGCTGAAAGACCAACTGGTCGGTTCCCTGGAACCGATGGTATTTAAATAAAAATAACCGCGATCATTTTCTGTATAGAAAAGGGAACCAACAACCACTCGGTTCCAGATTTAAAAAAAAAAAAAAAAAAAAAAAGAAACCGCTAAGCAATATAATTTAAAAAGAAAATAAAATAAAGTATTAGTGGAACCAAAGGAAATGCACAAAGATAAAATTAAACAAGGTTTTTAAAAGATAAAACCACTAAGCCTAGCGGTTCCACGGAACCGGTGAGGAACCAAAAAAAAAAAAAAACAAAACTGAACAAAAAAAAATAACTCTATAAAGAGACAGCAAAATGAAATAAAAAAGTAATTAGGTGGTATTTATCGACATGAGTTCTGTCAGAAAAGTCGAGGAGAGCTCTCTGAGGTGTCTTCACTGGCGTAAAGAATCTGAAGCACTCAGAGTGCAGCAGTTACTTGGAGGCAGCAGTTAGAAACTGGCACAAGACAATTAGAGTTCCATCATTTGCATAAATTCTGTTTCTCTGTGGCAGCACAAGGCTGAAGGCTGACTGCATTTATTTAATCATAATCAGTGATTCCTGGGGTTAGAAACAAACAACTGTTTGGACTTCCTGCAGTCCATGGTACGGTGAATATAGTAATGCAAAATTCTATGCACATCTAAAGTGTGTGGAGCAATGCTTCCCTTGGACAGGCATGCTCTGGGTAATAACAGAGCAGGTAGATGGATTGATTTAGGGTAAACTCAGACACCACCTTAGAAAACAAATTAGGATTAGTATGCAAAGATACCCTGACTTTGTGGAAAATCAAATAAGGCTGCTCACACGAGAGCCAGAAGCTCTGAAATTCTTCGAGCAGAAGTAATGGTGACTAAAAATAACACTTTCCACGACAAAAAGCGTAGCGCGCAAGGTGCGGCTGGCTCAAAAAGAGACTGGGTTAGTTTCTCCAAAACAAAATTTAGGTCCCAAGCTGGAACTGGGTTATGGATCAGAGACTTTATGTGGAGGATGCCCCTCAAAAAAGTATGGGCCACATCCAGCTGTGCCACACTACAGCCATCAATGTGCACACGAAAGGTTGAAATGGCCGACAGTGCACTTTGAGTGAGGCATAGTTAAATCCTGCATCAGACAAGGTCAGAAGATCCTCAAAACCTGATTCACCAGACAGGCAAAAGGGTCCAGGTTATGAGAAACGGGCCCATATATCAATCCACTTCCATTTCAAAGTAAGTGGCCCTGGTGGAAGGTTTTCTGGCAGCCATCAGGATGTCAGCCACCTTCTGAGACACCCCAAACCTGGCAATGGCTAAATCCTCAGGAGCCATGCATGCAGGTAGAGGGTCTTGAGGTCTGGATGGACCATGGTCTCCTGAGACTGAGTCAGCAGGTCCTGGCAGAGAGGCAGGGGAACTGGAGGTTCCACAGCCAATTGCTGCAGTAGTGGAAATCATATCTGTCAAGGCCAAAATGAGGCCACGAGAAGAACAGGTTACTCACCTGTAACAGTAGTTCTAGGAGTGGTATACGTTGTTCATCCACACTCATTGGCACTGTCCCTTTCCTCTTTAAATCTGCTGGAAATCTTCAAGCTGGCTTCTCCCACCCAGGTGGTAAATACCTCGGCTCAGCCCCATGACGCCAGATCTTAGCCCGCTGGAAGCCAGGTGGTGTGCGTCCACAGCCGGGGAGGTCAGTGTGGATGAACAACATATACCACTCCTAGAACTACTATTACGGGTGAGTAACCTGTTCTAGGAGAGTGGATATGTTGTTCATCCACACTCACTGGCAGACTCCTAGCAGTTCTCCAGGAGGAGGGAGGCAAGGTGCACACCCCCTAGTTAGGGAACAGAGACTGGAGAACTGAGGTCCCAAAACCAGCATCTTGGTGTGACTCAAGGTCAATGTGGTAGTGGGTAATGAAGGTGTTTGCTGACTTCCGGGTAGCAGCCCAACAGATTTCCTGAACTGGGATGTCCCTGGAAGCAGCCACCGATGCAGCACTATGGCGGGTGGAATGAGCTCTTATCCCTCTGGGAGGCTCCTTGCCCGCCAACTCATAGCACAGACCTATGCATGATGTAAACCATCTTGCAATGGTCCGTTTGGCTGCAGGTCTGCCAGAAGCGGCTTCAGCATAGGTGACAAACAGCTGGCGAACCTCTCTGCGAATTTCCGCTGTTCTCTCCTTATAACAGGAGAGAGGACGTCTCAGGTCCAAAGTATGGAGCCTGCACTCGGCGTCCGAGGTGTAATTAGGGTAGTATACCAGCAGAGTCAACACCTGGTTAAGGTGAAACTCTGACACCACCTTTGGAAGGAATTTCGGTTGGGGGCGCAGGATAACTTTGTCCCTGTGAAAGACCAGATAAGGGGAGTCCACCGAAAGTGCCTAGAGCTCCCCTGTCCTTCTGGCTGACATGATATCCACCAAGAAGGCAGTCTTCCACGACAAGTGCGACAGCTCACACTTATGCATGGGTTCGAATGGCTTGCCCATGAGCTCTGCCAAAACCAGCAGCAGATCCCACGGAGGTGGAGGTTCACGCACCGGAGGGGATAGGTGATCCAGGCTTTTGAAAAGCACCCAACCACGGTCTCATGTGCGAATTTCGGCTGACTGGCCCGCACCCGGTAAGCAGAAATGGCTGCCAGGTGCACCCTAAGGGTCGATGACCATAGATAGACCCCCTTTGGAGAGAGACCAAAGGTAGTCGAGAATGTTAGCCACAAAGCAGGATAAGGGGTCCAGACTCTTATCCTAACACCAAAGGGAAAATCTCTTCCATTTGAAGGCATAATATTTCCTGGTTGATTCCTTACGAGATGCCTCCACCACGGTGTAGACATCCTCGGAAAGACCCATAGCCTGGAACTCTAGCCGCTCCTGTATCAGGCTATAAGGTACAGGGATTGAAGGTCCAGATGGAATACATTCCCCTGGTTCAGTGATATCAGGTCCAGGTGTGTACAAAGCCACTCCGGGGGCCTGCAGCTGAGGCTGAGGAGATCTGGATATCAGAACTTGCGCGGCCAATCTGGGCCTACCAGGATCACCTTCACCTTGTCCCTCCTCACCCTGAGTAGCACCTTGTGGATCAAGGGAAATGGAAGGAAGGCGTAGAGGAGGTTTGGGGTCCACTGCCTCGAGAAGGCATCCCCCTGCAGCGAGCCCTGCTGAAGGGGGCGGGCATAGTACAGCCTCAGCTTGCTGTTTTCCCTGGAGGCAAACAGGCCCACCAACAAACCGGTTTGTCCCAGCGGGAGAACAGACTGTAAGTTACCTCTGGATGGAGAGACCACTCGTGGGATGTTTGGCCTATGCAGCTGAGAGCATCCGTCAGCTAGTTCGAGACTCCTGCCACATGAATGGCTAGGAGATCCGCCTCCAGCCGATTTACGAGAGTCCAGATGCGGAGCGCCTCCTTGCACAGCAGATGGGAGTGCGTGCTGCCCTGTTTGTTGAGGTAGTACATGGTCATGGTATTGTCCGTCTGGACTTGAAGCACTTGACCCCGGAGCTGAGGAGTGAAAGCGGACAGTGAGATTTTGACTGCTCTGAGCTCCAACAGGTTGATGTAGCATCGGGACTCCTCGGGGGTCCAGAACCCGTGGGACCTGTTGTCCCCCATGTGGGCTCCCCAGCCGATGAGAGAGGCATCGGTCGTAAGGATGACCGTCGGCTCGGGGCGGACAAACGGGATCCCTTCCTGCAACCGTTCTGGAGCGGTCCACCACTGGAGAGCATCCTACATCTTCTGGGTTACAGTGATCAGCTGGTCGAAATGACTGTGGTGCTGAGTCCACTGGGCGGCCAGCTCCCACTGGAGGGGGCGCATGTACCAAATGGCCCAATGAACCACTGAGGTGCATGCCGCCATGTAACCCAGAAGGCGCAGAAAGTTTCAGGCATGGCGCAAGTGCCCAACCAGAAATGATCGGTCAAAGGAGGAGAGAACCTCCACCCTGTCTGCCGGCTGCCGAGCTCTGGCTTGACAAGAGTCGAGCTCTGTCCCGATGAAGCCCATCACCTGAGCACGCACAAGTTCCGACTTGGCCTCGTTGATCAGGAGGCCGAGTTGTGAGCAGGTTTGGAGAGCCAGATCCCTGGACCTCTCCACCTCCTAAAGGGAGGATCCTGCCAAGAGCCAGTCATCGAGATAAGGGTAGATTCGTACTCCTCAACGCCAAAGATGGTCTGTCACCACTGCGATGCACTTGGTGAACACCTGCGGGGCCGATGACAGGCCGAACAGCATGGCTCAGAACTCATACAGGGTCCCTTCTCGATGGGACAGATGGATTGGGACGTGAAAGAACGCATCCTGTAGAGCCAGTGAACAGAACCACATGTTTTGCTCCAGGGATGGTAAGATCTGGTTCAGAGTTACCATTCGGAAGGTGCAGGACCTGAGATATTGATTCAGGTCATGGAGATCTAGGATGGGGCGCCAACCCCCCCCCCCCCGTCCACTTGGGCACCAGGAAGTACCTGGACACAAAGCCTGGGTCTGTAGGAAGATCTGGCACTGGAGCTACCGCCTCCTTGCGGAGAAGCTAAGCTCCTTTCGTCACGTGGGGCACGGGCTTGGCTGGGAGGGTACTGCTCGAACTCTAGAGGCAATCCCTGACCAACCACTTCGAGAACCCACTTGTCCGAAGTGATATCGGACCAGGTGGAATTAAAGTGGCAGAGACAGACCCCCATGGGAGGACCCAGAGCTGGAGTGACAGGTGTAGGGGGTGGCAACCCCCAACCCGTCACTGAGCAGGAGGCTCCCGGACCTGCGCCTTGGCCTCCTTTACGGGGCTGTTGAGGACCCTGCTTGGGCCATGGGTGCCAAGCTTGAGCCTACTGCTGCTGGCCTCCTTGATAGGAGGGCTGCCTGACCGCAAGGGAAGAATGCTGAAATGGCTTCTTCTTTCTTTTCTGCTAGTTCTTGCCTGAAGAACCTTTTGCAGAGGTAGCATTCAAGGCAGCACTGGACTGCTCGATACGCTGAAGGTGACTGGCCACTCCTGGACCGAACAGGTCGATGCCAAGCAAAGGAACATCAGCTAACTTGTGCTGGGTATCCACCGGGAAGGAGGATAGCCTCAGCCAGGCCCTGCGGCGAGTGGCCACTGCAGCTGCTAAGGAGTGGGCACAGGAATCCTCGATGTCAAGGGCCGTCTGGAGCTGCTGTTTTGCAACAGCACGGCCCTGATCACAGACTTGCTTGACCGTGGTCTGCATGTCCACCGGGAGATGAGGGAGGACTTCATCTAATGACCCAAGGAGGGCATGAGAGAAGTGTGCCATAATGACAGCCGAACTGGCCTAAGGAAGAGGCCGCGTAGACCTTGTGGGCATATTTTTGGACTCCATGTCTGGAGGTCGGTCTGTGTCGGCCGAGCTACCAGTACGTCTAAACACAGAAGCGGTCACCAGGTTCTCGGCCAAAGAATATTCTGTGAAGTCCAGCAGGGACCCCATGGGCACCGCATACTTGTTGGCCATGCGGGCAGACCGTGCTGGGCAGGAAGCTGGGCACTGCCAGAGCTCAAGGGCCGGGCCAGTGATGGCTTCGGCCACTGGAAAGGTCTTCGTCGGGGTATCCCTCCTTTTTAAGATGTCCGTAATGGAATACTCCGCCTTTTTCTGGATATACTCCAGGGGCATTCCAGTGGATTCAGAGATCAGGCGGAGAAAGCCCTGAAAGGAGGAAGGACCCTGCTCTAAGCCCACCACACAGGACTCATCATCCCCAGGATGACAGTGCAGTCCTGTGACATCTGAGTCCAAGGAGTCGTGGTACAACAGTCTCCCGCCTAGGTCCCCCGGGGGCGGTCAGGGGTAACCGTAATGGACAGACAGGGAAGCCCAGTGTCTGTATGGCCCTCTTTTGAGGAAGCCCCTCCCGGAGGCTGCTTAGGCGGTGCATCCACCAGGATCGGTGGAGAGACCGAGATGGGCCAAGCCGGGATACGGGCGGGCCCCGCAGGCGGAAGAACCAAAGGTGTCAGTTCCGGAGGGGTCGGCATCGGCCCAGGAGGCGGTAGCCAAGGGATGGCCAGGGTAGATGGCGGACCCAGCTTCTGCCCGGTCAAAATCAGCGTTGCCACATAAGATCCCCACGGCTTCGGCGGAGTTTGCCAGCCTCCTCGCCGGGAGGAGGATACAGGATCTGCGGCGATGCCCCTTTTTAGAGTGCTTATGACTCTTTTTCGGTCCGAGGGGGTTCTGGACCTCGATTGAGATTGGTCTGACCGACTCGGTCGATCGGGAGACGCTGGGTTCGGTGAAAACCGAGGGTCCAGAACAGTTTCCTCGATGGGGACACCAGCGGGGGGCTGGGTCTCCTCATCGGGAAACACAAGGACCGGAGTCCTTTCCAAAGAATCGTCGATCGGAATGCCGGCTGGTCAATTAGGTCGAGAAACTCAACCTCATCGGGTCACTTCCTCAATCTCTTGGCCAGACGGAAGATCTGTGAAGCCGGCGGCAGAGGATGCGATTCACCGAGGTCAAGACCGCTGTTCCTGGGACTTGACCTTCTCGTCCCAAGAACGTCTCGCTTGGAAAAAGACTCGGTCCTCATCCCTCTTCCGAGGGTGGAAGGCGAAGTTCGAGGGCGCCACCCTGGTGGGGAGAGACTGGCACAACTCCTTGAAGAAGCCCAAAAAGGTATAACGGAGGTTCAGAGGAACAAAAAAGCTCCAACTGGCCGAAGCCTGAGCTGCTTCCTCCTCGAAAGCCTTCATCTGCTCCAACTGCTCGGCGGATCCCGCAGCCACGGAAACCGCCCACCTCGCCTCCTTCGAGTTCACCAGCGGGTTCCTTTTCTCCGGTCTCCCCAATTTTAGGCGCGCCAAGCAGTGGTCCAGGACGTTGGAATGGAAGGTCAGGCAGAACGTGCAGGTGGAGATGTTATGTCCGACACCTAAGCAGTAGATGCACGTTAGGTGGGGATCGGTGTGCGACATCTTCTGGCCACAGGAGCACTGGCGAAATCCGGGAGCAGATTTATCCTCCATGTCCGATGCACTACTATCGGAATCGTTAACTCGAATGAGTTTTAAGGTAAGTTGCGGTAAAAAACGACACTTTGAATCCAGGGCCTACGAATTGCTGTGAAGCACAAGGGAAACTGTATTTTCCAGTGGAAAGGAAGATCAGGCGTCATGGGGTGGAGCAGAGGTTTATACCACCTGGGTGGGTGTGAGGAGCCAGCTTGAAGACTTAAAGGGGAAAGGGACATGCCAAGAAGTATGGACAAACAACATATCCACGCTCCTAGAACACGTTTCCCTCCAGGGATGGTATGATCTGGGACAGAGTGACCATCTGAAACGTGTGAGACCTGAGAAACTGATTCAGGTTGTGGAGATCTTGAATGGGGCACCAACTCCCCATCCGCTTGGGCACCAGAAAGTACCTGGAGACAAAGCCTGGGTCTGCTGGAGGATCCGCCATGGGGGCTACTGCCTCCCTGAGGAGCTGAGCCACGTTGTCTCGAAGAGACGACTTGAGTGCATGCGGAAATCCGTTCCTCCCCAGGGGAGTGGGCTCCGCTGGGAGGGTACTGCTCGAACTCTAGAGGCAGTCCCCAACCGCCTACTTCGAGAACCCACCTGTCAGAAGTGATAGTGGACCAAGCGGAAATGAAGTGGCAGAGCCAATCCCCCAAGGGAGGGCCCAGAGCTGGCATGACGGAGATAGGGGAGGCAACCCCCATCCAGTCACTGGGCAGGCTTAGAGGAGGAGGAGGCTCCAGGCCCTGAGCCTCGGCCTCCTTTGTGGGCCTGCTGGGGTCCAGGCTTGGGCCAAGGGCACCAAGCCTGAGCTTGCTGCTGTTGCTGTCCTCCTTGAAAGGAGGGCTGCCGAACTACAGGGGAAGAGTGTCAAAAAGGCTTCTTCTTCTGTTGGCTCTTACCCAAAGAACCCTTGGCAGAAGTGGCGTCCAAGGTGGCATTGGACGGTTCTATACGCTATAGGTGACCGGCCACTCCTGGACCGATCAAGTCAGTCCCAAGGAAAGGCACATCAGCAAGCTTATGCCGAGTATCCACCAGGAAGGAGGAGAGTCTCAGCCAAGCCCTGTGGCGGCCATGGAATGGGCACAAGAATCTCTGATGTCCAGGGCCATCTGGTGCTGCTGTTTGGCAACAGTATAGCTCTGGTCCTGGACTTTTTTGACCGTGGTCTGCATGTCCGTTGGGAGATGAGTGAGAACTTCGTCTAATGACCCGAAAAGGGCATGAGAGAAGTGTGCCATGATGACAGCCAAGCTGGCCTGATGAAGGCCCAAGGAAGAGGCCACACAGACCTTCTGAGCTGAGTGGTCCATAATTTTGGACTCTTTTTCCGGAGTTCGGTCAGTGTCAGCCTAACTGCCAGTACGCCTGAACACAGAGGCAGTCACCAGGTTCTCGGATGAAGGGTGCTCTGTGAACCCCACAAGGAACCCCCCCATACTTGCAGGCCACGCAGGCAGATGGTGCTGGCCAAGAGGCAGGACGCTGCCAAAGTTCGAGGGCCAGGCCAACGATGGCTTCGGCCACAGGAAAGGCCACCGTCGGGGTATCCCCTCTCTTCATGATGTCCGTGAGAGGGTACTCTGCCTTTTTCTGGATAGGTTTCAGGGCATTCCAGTAGAGTCGGAAATGATACAGAGAATCCCTTTGAAGGAGGAAGGTCCTTCCTCCATACCTGTACCAACAGACGATTCGTCATCTCCAGGATGAGAATGGAGTCCGGTGGCATCCGAGTCTGAGGAGTCGGGATATAGTGGCCTGTCGCCTAAATCACCCTCGATCCGCCGAGGGTGGTCCGGGGTGACTGTGATCAACAGACGTTGGGGAAGTCTGGTGTCCTGTCGTCCTTCTTTCGAGGGAGCCCATCCCACAGGCAGTTCAGGCAGCTGTTCCACCCAAATGGAAGGAGAGATTGGAATAGGCCGAACTGAGGGATGGGCTGGCCCCACGGGTGGAGGAACCAAAGGCTTCGGTTCTGGAGGGGTCGGCTCCGGCCTGGAAGGTGAGAGCCAGGTAATGGCCAGGTAGGGCGGTGGAGCCGGCTTCTGCCCGGTCAGGATCAACTGTTGCCACATAAGGTCCTCATAGCGCCGGAGTTTCCACCGAGCTCTCTAATCGGGAGGATGAGGACGCACCAGACGCTTGCTCTTCTGGAGCGCCAGGCTCTACTCGGTCGTTCGGCCGAGGGGGTTCTGGACCTCAGCCAAGAGCGAGCAGGCCGACTCGGCCGATCAAGAGACACCGATGGAATCGGTGAGACCTGGGGGTCTGGAACCAGATCCTTGATGGGGATGCCAGCGGGCTGGTTCTCCTCACCAGGAAACACTAGGACCGGAGTCCCTTCTAAAGAGTCGTCGGCCACAGCTGGCGACAAAGGGTCGATCAAGTCCAGAATGATGTTGACCTCATCGGCCACTTCCTCAGTCGTCTGGCCAGACGGAAGGTTCGCAAAACCTGCAGCTGAGGAGGTGATCTCAACCGAGGTCGAGACTGCATGCTCCTGGGACTGAGACCTCTCTCTGTCCCAAGATCGCCTTCGAGAGGAAGACGAAGAAGGTTCTTTTTCTCTCTTCCGAGAGCGGGAGGAGTGCGAGCCCGTGGGTGGCTCACCCCAGGTGGGGAGAGACTGGCACTACTCCCTAAGCGAACCTGTAAAGGTGGAACCTAGGTTCAGTGGGATGAAGAAGCTTCAATTAGCCAAAGCGCGAGGGGCTTCTTCCTCAAACGCCTGCATGCGTTCCAGCTGCTTGGCCGAGCCCGCAGCCGCGGAAACCATCCACCTAGCATCCTTGGACTTCACCGGAGGGTTCCTTTTCTCCAGTCTCCCCAGTTACAGACATGCCCTGCGTTCGTCCAGGATGTTGGGATGGAAGGCCAAGCAGTAACTGCAGGACGCGGTGTCATGGCCGACACCCAGGCAGTAGACGAACGAGAGATGGGGATTGGTGCGCAACATTTTTTGGCAGCAAGGACACTGGCGAAATCCCGGGGAAGATTTCTCCTCCATGATTGATAATACAAAAGCGCGATCACTAACTCGAATGAGTTTTAATTTCGGTAAAACCGAAGATTTGAAAGCCAGGGCCTACGAAATGCGAGAGCACGAGGAAGGCAACCTGTATCTTCCAGCAAAAAGGAAGATGTAGCGTCATGGGGCGGGGCTAAGGTATTTACCACCCAGGTGGGTGGGAGGAGCCAGCCTGAAGACTTCCAGCAGATTTAAAGAGGAAAGGGATAATGCCAATGAGTGTGGATGAACAACATAGCCATCCTCCTAGAATTAGGGTGTCCACCCTCCATCTGCAATTTGACAAGAACCCACTGAATCAGAGGGAATGCGTAAAGAAACTTCCCTTTCTAGGAGAGGGATAACGTGTCTCTCCAGAAAACTCCAGGCCCTGGATTTAGCGAGCAGAAACACGGCAGTTTTGCACTGAGTGGGGACACAAAAAGGTCCAACTCTAGATGATCCCATCTACCAAACAGGTCTTCTGCAACAGAGGACAGCAGCTCCCACTCATGCACGTTGGACTGTGACCTGCTAAGGCTTCCCGCCAAGGCATTTTTGAGCACCAAGTTAATGGATGTCTGACAGTTCTAGACTGTGATCTAGTGCCTAGTACCAAACCCTCATTGCTTCCCGCGGTACAGAGGCTAGGAATGGGGTCCCGCCCTTGCTTGTAGGGAACTACAGACCAGTCAGTCTTACCTCAGTAGTGGGCAAGATTATGGAGGCACTCCGAAAGGATAGTGCAACACCTGGAATTCATAGGAGCACAGGATCCAAGACAGCACGGGTTTACAAAAGGAAGGTCCTGTCAAACTAATCTCATAGATTTCTTTGACTGAGTAACCAGAGTGGTGGACCAAGGGGGAGCAATTAATGTCACCTACCTTAACTTCAGCAAAGCTTTCGATACTGTTCCACACAGAAGATTGATTAATAAGCTGGGTAGGCTCGGGGGGGTGGGTCAGAATTTGGTCAACTGGGTGGCAAACTGGTTGACAGGCAGAAAACAGAGAGTGGTGGTAAACGATATACAGTCAGAAGAGGTGCAAGTCACAAGTTGGAGAACCTCAGGGATTAGTCCTGGGGCCAGTCTTCTTCAATATCTTCATCAGTGACACTGCAGATGGACTGGAGGGTAAGGTTTGTCTGTTTGCAGATGACACCAAGATCTGCAACAGAGTAGATGATTCAGATAGGGCGGGAAGAATGAGAAAAGATCTGGATAAACTAGCAAAATGGTCGAAAGAGTAGCAACTGGGGTTTAATACAAAGAAGTGCAAGATCATGCACATAGGGAAAAGAGACCTTGAAGCCACCTACAGGCTGGGAAGGGAGTTGCTGGCAGTCAAAAGGGAAGAGAGAGACTTGGGCATCATGATCACCAATGACCTGAAATCATCCAAGCAGACCACTAAAGCAGTAGGTAAGGCTAGGGGGATGTTGGGGTGTATTAGTTGGGGTATCACAAGTCAGAAGAGGGAGGTAATACTCCCTCTTTACAAGACACTGGTTAGGCCCCATCTGGAGTACTGCGTGCAGTACTGGAGGCCACACCTTCACAAGGACATTAACCAAATTGAACTAGCCCAGAGAAAGGCAACCAAAATGGTGCAGGGACTGCATCAGAAAACATGAAGACACATTAACGGAGCTCGATATGTACACCCTAGAGCAAAGGAGGGAGAGAGGTGATATGAGCAAAACATTCAAACACCTTAAGGGCATTAACAAGGTGAAAAAGTCTAACATGTTTCAATATAAGAAAAATAGCAGGACAAGAGGACACAGCATGAGATTAGAGGGAGGCCGATTAAGGGGTAATGTGAGGAAAAGTACAGTTACGTAAGAACTTACCGTAACAGAAGATCTTCGAGAGAGGATCTTGCAGTAGGTAATTACATATAGGACTGACACCGGCTGGCGGCAGGACCCCACGGAAAAATGTCTAGCTAGCAGTCCCTGGCGGGGACCGCCCCCACGTCAGGTGACCCGCGTCACACGACGTTGGTATAAAGGGGCGGTCCCAGACGCCCGCCTTCCATCCTTTCCCGCCACAGGCCCGGACGAGCGAAGCAGATATTCTCTCAATGGAAAAGGAGCTGAAAAGCCTAGGGATGGAGGCAGGAAGGTGATACATGCAAGAGCTCTCTCGAAGATCTACTGTTACGGTAAGTTCTTACGTAACTGTACTATCTTACTTGAGAGGCTCTTGCAGTAGGTATGACATATAGGACAGAATCACAAGCAGTCTGGAACAAATGAAAAGGCACCGGAGGAGGAACTACTCTAAAAGTAGCAAATAATCTAGCAGGTCTCAAGAAAGGAGGCCTTGCAAGACAGCTAACCCGAAGCCTTCTCACGGCGAGAGGCAATGTCCAAACTGTAGTGTTTAGTGAAGGTATGGACGGAAGTCCAAGTGGCGGCAGCACAGATGTCTGCCACAGACACGTTCTTGAAACAAGCCGCAGAGGCGGCAACTTCACGAGTGGAGTGGTCTCTGACTTGACCCGGGAGGGTCTTGTTGTACTTGTCATAACAGAAAGTGACGCAATGGGCCAACCATTTTGACAGGCATTGCTTAGAAACAGCATTGCCTTCTCTTTTGTGAGCAAAGGAGACGAACAACTGATCAGTCTTTCTGAGATCCTTTGTCCTATCGGTGTAGTATCACAGAATCCTGTGAACATCCATGGTACGGAGCAGGTATTCTCCTTGATTGGAGTACTGAGTGAAGAAAGCAGGTAATTCAATAGACTGATTCAAGGTAGATTCCGCTACCACCTTCGGAAGAAACTTAGGATTCGTGCAAAGAGCTACTCGTTCTTTGTGAAAAATCAAATAAGGGATTTTGCACATCAGGGCCTGGAGCTCGGAAATTCTCTGAGCAGAAGTAATGGCCACCAAGAAGAGCTGCCTTCATAATAAAAACTTCAAGTCTGCAGAAGCCGCAGGCTCAAAGGGAGGAAGGGTAAGTTTCTCGAGGACAAAGTTTAAGTCCCAAGGCGGAGCTGGGGTCTGGACAGGGGGCCTGAGATGAAGGACCCCTCTAAGGAAAGTTTTGGAGACCTCCAGCTGGGCAAATGCCTTATCAGCGAAAGGGACATGGTAGGTTGAGATAGCCACCATATGGACTTTCAAAGAGGAGTGACTGAGACCCAGGTCGAAAAGATGATGCATGTACTCAAGCAGAATGGTCGTAGGACAGGAAAAGGGCTCCACGTTCCTGGACGCAGCCCAGATAGAAAATCTCTTCCATTTCATGACGTAGGTGGACCTAGTGGAGGGTTTTCTAGCCTCCACCAGAATCTCGGCCACCTTAGGGGAGACGCCAAAACGAGATTGAGCTAGGTCTGCAGGAGCCATGCATGAAGTTGAAGGGACTTGAGTCCCGGATGGACCAGGGTCCCCTGATCCTGGGTCAGCGATCCTGGAGATAAAGGAAGAGGAAGAGGAGGAACCTCTGAGTATTGTTGTAGAAGATAGAACCAGATTTGCCTGGGCCAAAAAGGAGTGATCAGAATCATTCTCGCTCCTTCCAAAGCAAGCTTCTGCAGCCCACGAGGTACCAGAGGAATTGGGGGAAAGCATAGACGAATCTGTCCTTCCAGCTTAGAGATAGAGCGTCGCTCCAGAAAGCGTCTTGCTCTGGAGCGAGCGAGCAAAAAGATTGGAAGCTTTGCGTTTTGGGAGGAGGCGAACAGGTCTATCTGAGGAGTCCCCCAAATCTGGAAGATGCTTTTTAGAACTTTTTCGTCCAACTCCCACTCGTGTGGTAGAGCAGGCGAGCGACTTAGTCTGTCTGCCAGGACATTGTCGACTCCCGGAGCGTGGATGCCGTGGAGGTGAGGTTGTGAGCATTGCCCAATCCCAAACCCTCATCGCTTCCCTGCACAGCGGTAGGACCGAGTTCCTCCTGCTTGTTGATGTACCATGCACATGTTGTCCGCTTGGACAGCTAGGTGACCGGAAGGATGTATTGGTGAAGGGCCTGGAGAGCATACAGCACTGCTCGAAGCTCGAGCACGTTGATGTGGAGGACTATCTCCAGCTTCGGTGAGGACCCAGATGGGCCCCCCAACCTTCGCCTGAAGCGTCCGTGATCAGAGTCTGATCGGGGGGAGGATGAAAAAAGGGGACCCCCTGGAATAGGTTCTCTCGAACCATCCACCATTGTAAGTCTCTTGCCATCGGCGAGGAGATCAGGACCAGAAGATCTAGGTCGCTCTACCCGTTGATCCCACTGAGATCGGAGAGTCCACTGAGAGATTCTCATGTGGGCGTCTTGCTAGGAACCGGCCGGATGGCCGCCGCATAGCCCCAGTAGACGGAGCACCGACCGGCCGGAACCCTCCTGTGTTCCGATAGGAGGGAAATGTGGACTGAGGAGGCCCCTGTCCGAAGCAGGAAGGCCTTTGCACAATGTCGTGTCGAAGATTGCCCTGGCGAACTGGAGCCTCTGTGAAGGATCCAGGTGAGACTTGGAATGGTTGATGGTAATACCCAGGCCAGTGAAAACCTGCTGGGTGAGGGAGAGAAAATGTAGGAGTTCCTCCCTGGACGGGCCGCCAGGAGCCAGTCGTCCAGGTAGGGAAAAACCTGAGCTCCCAAAGAACGCAGGTGGGCCGCTACCACCGCCAGGCATTTGGTAAAGACTCGGGGAGCCGAGGAAAGACCAAATGGGAGCGCCTGGAATTGGTAGTGGTCCCCCTGGAACGCAAACCTGAGGTACTTTCGGTGCGAAGGGCGAATGGGGATGTGCAGGTACGAATCCTGCATATCCAGTGCACAAAGCCATTGGCCCGGCCGAAGCAGGGGCAAGAGGGTTTGAAGGGAGAGCATCCTGAACCTCTTGTATTCCACATATAGGTTCAGGGAGCTGAGATCGAGAATGGGTCTGAGATCTCCCGCCTCCTTTGGTACGAGGAAGAAATGGGAATAGTAACCCGTCCCGTGGAGTTGAAGGGGGGACGGGCTCTATAGCCTGTTTCGCAAGGAGAGCAGAGATTTCTTCCCTGACAAAAGGAAGATGGTCCCTTGAGTAAGAGGAGTTCAGAGGGGGATGACGTGGAGGTTTCTGTAGAAACTCTATGGAGTGCCCCTCTGCTATGATCTGAGAGCACCCATGAATCCGTAGTTATCCTCTCCCCACCCGGAAGGTGGAGGGAGAACCTCCCTCCTACCGGTTCCCCCGGGGTGTCCGGAGGCGGTGGGAGAGGGAAGGAGTCAGGTGGTGTGAGGCAGCGCCGCAGCTGGGGCACCTGTTGCTTTTTTGGGCGGCGGGGGCCTGGCAGCTGTGGGGCCCGACGCTTAGTGGCCCCGTTTCCTGAGGTTTCGCTGGAGGCCGGCCGCGCTCGCAAAGGGACAGCGCTATGGGGATGGGGATAGTACATTGAATCAACAGATTTAAGGGCCGTCCCCTTCTCCTGCAAATCAGTGATGATGTCCTTGACATCACCACCGAAAAGCACAGAACCCCTGAAAGGTGCTTCTTGGATCGCTGACTGCATCTCCGGGACCAGACCCGACACACGGAGCCATGCATGACGCCGAAGACTTACAGCAAATGCAGAGCTCCGTCCTGCGGTGTCCACTGCATCGTAGGTCGTCCTCAAAATATGACGACTGGCCGAACAAGCAGAACGGACCAGATCGGCTAACTCCTGCTTGACTTGGGAGTCAGGCAAAGAGTCAATCTTAGATTCCGCCTGGGTAACGACAGCCTTCTGGTAATCCCCCATATGTGCTACATAATTCAGAGCCCTAATCCCCAGTGTGGAAGAAGCGTAGATCTTCCTTCCATACTGATCCAGAAAGCGGGATTCCTTATCCGGGGGAGACGAGCTCAAGTGTTTCGGGTGTGCTGAATGGCCGTGGAGCGCGCTAATCACAACCCGAGTCTGCACGGGTGACAGTCTAAGAAGTCTACACCTCCGGAGCCTGGTATAGCCTGTCTGGACTTCCTGGGAAGTGGGGCTAAAGCCGACAGTTGCTTCCAAATAGTGGAAACAAGGTGGGCGGAGGCTCGATCCAGGGTGGCATCAAGAGTAGTGGGCGGCAAGTCCAGATGTTCGTGAGTTTAACCTGTTGAGGATCTGGCTCTAAGGAATGCCACTGATGGACTTCCTGGATCTTCCTGAGCAACTCCGTGAAGGAAGGATCCTTCGGAGGAGTCCTCGGCCGGGGCTTGGATGGAGAGCGCGGCTCGTCGTCTTTCTCGGAACAGCCATTGGAAGCTTCCGAGGAGTCCGAGAGAGAAGAGGAAGAAGAATCTGAAGCAGAGTAAGACTCCCTAGTAAGTCTAGGGGGAGGAACGGGTTCCTTAGGGTAATCCCAGAACGTGTCCTGCCCCTCTCTGGATCCCGAGGGCAAAGCCCGGAACTGGAGGTGGAGAGGGAGGTGCCGCCTGGGGCGATGGGCCGGGGTGGCACCGTTGTCAGAAGACGGCTCGATTTCCTTGGTGAGCTGAGCCTTTGGCTTGCGCCTACCAGGAGGCAAGAGTCTCCTGAAGATCCACCGCGGCCTAGGGGCGTGGAAGAGGAGGAGGATAGTTGTACAGAGGAAATCTGTGAGGGAGAGTATCCGTAACCCGCCGCGGATATACCAGAGCTGGGTACTGCGAGGTCGAAGCGAATGGCGCTGGTACTGCGGACCTGGGAAAACCGGGCCGGATAGACGGCGGATACCCAGGCACTGGAGGAGCTACTGAGATAGACGGCCCAGCCGGGTACCCACGGGCTGATCAGCTGGGATAGGCCTGTGGGGTGGAGGGCCCAATGGAAGAGGAAATATCCCCGTCAAGGCTGAGGGGCCGTGCCGGAACCGCGCCGGGCGGGCTGGCGCCGAGGAGCCGGCCACCATCAGGGAGCCGGCCGCCAGATCCGCTCTTCAGGAAGAGGATCGATGGTTGCCCAGGATCCCGAGTCTCGTCTGGGACGGAGGGGAAAAATCCCGGTCGAGTAGGGGGACTGGGGTCTCCTGATGGCAGCGGCTGCGGGGAGCCTGGTACGACAGATGAAGCAGGGTCTGCCGAGGGCTCCGAGGCCCCGCGACGCCGGAGGAGCCAGGTGTGGCTTAGGGGCCGAATCCCAGGACGCCAGAGGAGCCGGGCCAGACTGGGGTCCCTCGGCGGAGACGGGCTGAGGATGAGAGGGGGCCTGGTCTGAGGGGAGATTGCCAGCCACTGAAGGGTCGGTGCCTTAGCTGCCTTTCTCCCGCAGACATCGGTGAGCCGACGTCCGGCTAAGGGAGGTGCCCGCACCAGTAGGCCGCGAAGCTCACGGCGGTACTGGGGCTGGAGCCTCCTTGTCGAGGCACCCGCGGTTTTAATGCTAACCCCGACGGGTGGGTCGACGCCTCCAAAGCCTTGAGGCTGCTGTCGGCATCTCTGAGGGGATGTTATTTTGCTCGCACTCCGGGCCTGAGTCGCGAGGAGGAGGCCCTGGTGCTTTTCCTTGTCCCGCTTCTTGTGCCCTTCAGGGAGGTCGACGCCTTCAAGTTTCTTCAACTCTCTCCATCTGGACATCTTCTTTTTGAGGAGATGGGCTTGAGGGACTGCTGACGCTGCTCTGCGGGTGGTCATGCTGAAACGAAGGCAATGCGGACACTTGTCGACTCGTGGTCAGGGCTCAAGCAAAAAGGCAGAGGAGGACCGCCTTTGTGAGGCAGTTGGGCGCCGCATCAGTCACACCTTATTCTTGAAGGGACGACATATACCGACGCTCACCTGACGACAGAAGTATAAAATATAATACTCGAAAACTTTTATGGAAAAACGACAAGTAATAGGACTGAGCGATATGAACTTAACCGCCAGGCACTGCACTATGATTGGGAAGAACTGAAGAGTGGAAACTGACCGCCTTTATGCCGAGACAGTCAGAGGACGCTGTCACTTGATGCTGGGATGTCCTCAGGATCGCACGTTAGAAATTTTTCCGTGGGGTCTCGCCGCTGGGTCAGCGCCAGTCCTATATAATTGCTTACTGCAAGAGCCTCTCAAAGTAAGACGTAAGCAGTTACGCAAGAACCCTACCGTAACAGTAGATCTTCGAGAGAGTCTCTTGCAGTAGGTAATTATATATAGGATTGAAACTGGCAGGCGTCGGGACCAAACGGAAAAATTTCTAGCTAGCAGTCTCTGGCGAGGGATCGCCCCCACATCAGATGACCGGCATCAGGCATCGTCGGTATAAAGGGGTGGTCCCTCACGCCCGCCTTCCAGTTCTTTCCCACCAAAGGCCAAAAGGGTGAGATGAGATTAAAGCGGATATTTCCCTCACTGGAAAAGGAGCTGAAAAAGCTTAGGGGGATGGAGGGCAGCAAAGTATTACCTACTGCAAGAGCCTCTCTCGAAGATCTACTGTTACGGTATGTTCTTACGTAACTGTACTATCTTACTTCGAGAGGGCTCTTGCAGTAGGTAATTACATAAAGGACTGAGTCCCAAGCAGTCTGGAACAAAGAGAAGCGCACGGGAGGAGGAACCTACCCATAGGGGATCTCTCTGGCTGAGAAAGACTTAAGAAAGAACCCGAAGCCGGCTGTCCGGCGACAGGCAATGTCCAAACTGTAGTGTTTTGTAAAGGTATGGATAGAAGTCCAAGTTGCGCCGGCGCAAATATCAGCTGCTGACACATTCTTGAAACAGGCAGCAGGGGCCATGACACCCCTGGTGGAGTGAGCCCTGACCTGGCCTGGCAAGGTCCTGTGATACTTGTCGTAGCAGAAAGTGATACAGTGAGCCAACCATTTGGACAAACAATGTTTGGAAACAGCGTTGCCTTCTCTTTTGCTGGCAAAAGAAACAAACAGTTGGTCAGTCTTTCTGAGATCCTTCATCTGGTTGGTGTAGTATCTCAATATCCGGTGAACATCCAGGGTATGTAAAAGGTACTCCCCGTGATTGGAGTGCTGCATGAAAAAGGCAGGCAGTTCAATGGACTGGTTCAACATAGATTCTGCTACCACCTTAGGAAGAAACTTAGGATTGGTGCGCAGAGCCATGCGTTCCTTACGGAAAATCAGATACGGAATTTTGCACATCAAGGCCTGAAGCTCGGAAATTCTTCAAGCGGAAGTGATGGCTGCTAGGAAGAGAGCCTTCCATGAAAGGAACTTAAGTTCTGCTGAGGCTGCCGGCTCAAAAGGAGGCAGCGTAAGCTTCTCAAGAATGAAATTCAAATTCCAAGGAGGGGCAGGAACCCAAATGGGGGGGTCTCAAATGAAGAACCCCTCGTAGAAAGGTCTTCGCGACCTCCAGCTGAGCAAAAGTTCTGTCCCCAAAGGGAACATGATAAACGGCCAGAGCCACCATGTAAACCTTCAAAGAGGAATGACTGAGACCCAGGTCGAAGAGATACCGCATGTAGTCCAGTAGCTGCCCGACAGGGCAGGAGAAAGGCTCCAAGTCTTTGGACGAAGCCCAAGTGGAAAACCGTTTCCATTTCATGGCATAGGTGGAGTGAGTGGACGGCTTCCTGGCCTCCACCAAGATCTCTGCCACTTGAGGGAAACCCCAAAACAGGCTTGTGCTACGTCTGTAGGAGCCAAGCATGCAGCTGAAGGGACATGAGGCCCGGATGGACCAGGGATCCCCGATCCTGGGTTTACAGAAGCCGCGAAAAAGGAAGAGGAATCTGAGGTTCCTCTGACTACTGTTGCAGAAGAGAAAACCAAACCTGCCTGGGCCAGAAAGGAGCGATGAGAATCATAAGGGCACCTTCTGAGCTGAGCTTGTGCAGGATCCTTGGAATCAACGGAATTGGGGGAAAAGCATAAACTAATTTGCCCTTCCAAATGAGAGACACAGCGTCTCTCCAGAGCCGCTCGCGCCCTGGAGGGGTTCCCCAACGTAGGAAGATGCCGTCTGCTATTTCCTGGTCCAATTCCCACTTGTGAGGCTGTGCCGAGGATCGGCTCAAGTGATCTGCCAATGAATTCTCTACCCCCAGGACGTAGATCGCCATGAGATAAAGGTTCTGAAGGGTTGCCCATTCACAGACCCGCATCACTTCCTGACAAAGAGGGTAGGAACAAGTCCACCCCTGTTTGCTGAGGTACCAGACTACACTCATATTATCGGTCTGGACCGCCAGGTGACTGGAAAGCAGAAAGGGGTGTAACACTTGAAGAGTGTACAGCACCGCTCTGAGCTCGAGCACACTGATGTGAAGCGTGCGCTCAAGAATGGACCACAAGCCCTGGGTGCGATGAGATCCTGGAGGAGCTCCCTAACCTTTGCCCGAGGCGTCCGTTGTTAGAGTTTGGGAGGAGGGGAGGAAGGCAGAAGGGAACTCCCCGACAAAGGTTCTCCTGAACCAACCACCACAGCAAATCCCGAATCATCGGGGTTGAGACTAGCACCTCTTGGTCCAAGTCGTCAACCAATTGATCCCACTGAGACCAAAGAGTCCATTGAGAGATTCTCATGTGGAGCCGAGTGCGCGGAACTGTCGAGATTGCAGCCACCATGAGCCCCAGGAGGTGAAGGAACGACCCGGCGGGGATCCATCTGTGAGAGGACAAGAAGCATGCCTGAGCCTGGAGTGTGGCCATCCCGTCTGGGGGTAGAAAGGCCATACTGGTGGTCGTGTCCAGAATTGCCCCAATGAACTGGAGGCGTTGAGATGGGATCAAATGGGATTTGGCCTGGCTGATGGTAATACCCAGGCTGGTAAAGACCTGCCAGGTAAGGCAAAGGGAACACAGGAGCTCCTCCCTGGACGGGGCTGCCAGAAGCCAATCATCCAGGTACGGGAAAACCTGCACTCCCTGGGTACGCAGGTGGACCGCCACCACCGACAGACTTTTGGTGACTATTGGGGCCGAGGAAAGGCCAAATGGGAGGGCCCTGAACTGGTAGTGGTGCCCTGGAAAGCAAACCGAGGTATTTATGTGGGAAGGGCGGATAAGGATATGCAGGCACGCATCCTGCATGTCCAAGAGTGCACAGCCACAGTCCCGCCAAAGGAGGGGTAGGAGACTCTGTAGGAGAGCATCCTGAACCTTGTACTCCACAAACAAATTTAGAGAGCTGAGGTCTAGAACGGCCTCACGTCTCCTGTCTTCTTGGGGACCAGGAAGAAATGGGAGTAGAAACCCATCCCCCGAAGAGAGGGAGGGAGGGACGGGTTCTATTGCCTCCTTCAACAGAAGGGAGGAGATTTCTTCCTGAACATTGAGAAGATGTTCGGGGAGTAAGACGACTTGGGGGGGAGTTCCTGGGAGGTTTCTGAAGAAACTCTATGGTGTGGCACTCTGCCATAAGCTGGAGGACCCAAGCATCGGTAGTGATCCTCTCCCAGCCCGGCAGATGAAAGGAGAATCTCCCGCCTACCGGTTCCTCTGGGTGGGCCAGAGGCTATGGGAGAGGGAGTGAGGGAGTCAGGAGGTGAGAGGCAGCGCCGCGTCTGGAGTTCCCGCAGCCCGTTTTGGGTGGGGTGGGTGTCTCGCAGCCAGAGGGGCCCAGCGTTTGTTGGCCCGCTGTCCTTGTGGTTTCGCTTTTGGGCCGCACGCCGCCGACGCGAAGGAATGACGCTGGCGCTTTGAGGGGCTCTGTACATGGAGTCGGCCCCCTTGAGAGCAGTGCCTTTCTTTCTCAGTCCAGTAATGATGTCCTTGACATCACCATCGAACAACACCGAACCTCAGAAGGGGGCATCCTGAATGGTGGATTGTACTTTCGAGGCCATACCTGACACCCGAAGCCAGGCATGTTGCCGCAGACTCACGGCGACTGCCGAACTTCGTCCAGAAGCGTCCACCGCATCGTAAGTAGCACGCAGCATGTGCCTACTGGCTGAACGTGCGGAGCGGACTAGATCTGCCACTTCCTGTTTAGTCTGGGACTGAGGAAGGGTGTCCAACTTAGCTTCCACCTCGCTAAGGAGAGCCTCCTGGTAATCCCCCATGTGAGCCACATAGTTCAAGGCTCTGATACCCAGCGTGGAAGAAGAGAAGTCCTTCTTGCCGTACTGGTCCAGAAGGCGGGATTCCTTATTGGGCGGGGACGAGCCGAGGTGTTTTGGGTTAGCTGAACGGCCGTGGGCGGCCCTGATCAGGACTGAATCAGTCTTGGGGAGTGATGAAAGAAAGTCAATCCCCTCGGGAGCCTGATACAGCCTATCCGCCTTCCGAGGAAGGGGGGCTAAAGCCGACGGTTGTTTCCAGATAGTGGAGACAAGGTCAGCGTGTGGCTCGATCCAGGGTGGAACTTACGTGGGAGCGACCTTGGGCAGATCCAAATGGGCAGCTAGCTTCTGCCTCTGTGGATCCGGCTCCAGCGATTTCCACTGATGAAGAGCTTAGATTTTTTTCAGCGACTCTGTAAATGAGGGATCCTCCGGAGGGCACTTTGGAGGAGTCCTGGGCTTGTCAGGAGTGTAAGGCTCGTCCGGATCGGAGCTATCGGAGTCATCCGATGAGTCCGACAAAGAATGAGACGAAAGACCCCTCCCCACTCGGGGCAGGAACACGGCCCCTAGGGGGCAAGGTGCCACCCCCAGCCTTAGACCCCGTAGCAATGTCTCTGGGGTTGGGTGGGGAGGGGTCTCTCACCCCCGGCGACGGGGATCCGGACCAGGTCCATCGCCGGGAGGTGGCTCTCCACCTCCCTGGTGAGCTGAGCCTTGGCCTCAGCCCACCAAGAAGCCAGAGTCTCCCTCAGATCCACCGGCAGCTGAGGGGGCAGCGAAGGAGGGGGGATACGGATACTGGGGGTATCTGAATGGTGAGTATCCGTAGCCCGATGGCAGGAATCCCGGTGTCGGGTACTGCGGCGTCGGATACTGTGGCGCCTGATACTGCGAAGTCAGATAAGACGGCGTAAGATCCGGCACCAGGGGCTCTACCGAGTAGAAGGTCCTGGAGGAGGCTCTGCAGGCGGGCCCGGAACAGGGCGCCCTGCGGGCATTGGGGTGACATTCGTCAAGGGGATGTCAGCTGGTGATGTGGGGCCGGCGTCCGAGAGTCTGACGTCAGGCCATCTGGACCTTCTCCGGGTCCAGCTGAGGAGACGCAAGGGCCTCAGACAGTAGCGGCAAAGGCTGCGGGCAGCCGGTGACGCCGGATGAGATCAGAGGATCCGGCGTAGGCTCCTTCGCCGAGTGACTGCCAGACGGGCTGGTGGACGTCTGACCGGCAAGATCCGGGCGGGCGTCAGAGGAGCTGACGTCCGACTGATCGGACCCAGCGCTCAAGAAGGCCGTGCAGGGAGGCGACCTGATGGGTGGCTTTTCTGATAACCGCGCTCCTGAAGGGTCGGCGCGACTTAGCGATCGGGCCCGGGCGGACGCTGGCAGAACCGACGCCAGACTTACCGGAGAGGTTTGAACCAGAAGGCCGCGCGAGGGTGGCCTTACTGGGAGTGGATGCCTTTGCTCCTGAAGGCCCCGACTGGCCTGAACACGAACCAGCTCGGGGAGCGACGCAGCCTCAGATATCACCAAGACAGCCGGCCGAGGAACGGTCCCCGAGGGACGCATTTGAAGGGCGGCGACCCAGCCTAAGTCGCCGTGAGCCGTTGATGAGGCGTCCCAGTCCCGGTGCTTCTCTTTCTTCTTCTTCTTAAGGCTTTCGGGAGAGGTGGAAGCCTGTTGGTGCTTTTTCAGCTCCTTTTTCCATGGAGGACATCTTCTTAAGTATGTGAGCCTCCAGGGACTGCTGCCTTCTTTTGCAGGTGGCCGCGTTGAACTTCAGGCAGTGCTGACAGGAATCCATGGGGTGGTCAGGGCCTAGGCAGATAAGGCATGGAGAATGGCAGTCCTTGTGAGGGAGTTGGGCGCTGCACGAGCCGCACTTGTTCTTGTGCTCGGACATGATAGGGGACAACATACACTGCAGGTAAGGAAATCCTGACGAAAATAATCGAAATCGGAGAAAAAAAAAAAAATGACGGTATAACTACTGGCAATGATAGACTGACGAGCAGTGGAACTTAACCGCGAGGTGCTGCTGAAAGCAAACGTCGGGAAAGAACTGGAAGGCGGGCGTGAGGGACTGCTAGCTAGAAATTTGTCCGTGGTGTCCTGATGCCTGCCGGCTTCAGTCCTATATGTAATTATCTACTGCAAGAGCCCTCTCGAAGTAAGATGTTCTTTTTCACAGACAGGGTGGTGGATGCATGGAACGGCCTACCTCATGAAGTGGTGGATATGAATACAGTGCAGGGCTTCAAACAGGCATGGGATAGGCAAAAGGGAGCAATACAGATGAGTATGAATAGATAGGCCATTGACAGAGCAAAGGCCAATGGCATATTCATAAGGTAGAAAAAGAAATGGGCAGACTGGATGGGCCTTGCGGTCCTTATCTGCCGTCAACTTCTATGTTTCTATAATCAGGGCCCTGTGCTCACTGCGGCAAAGTGGACCGACATTCTGCAGCAGGATGGCATATTTTCTGTGGCAGAACAACTGCTTATTCTGCAGCATTCCGCGGCAGTGGGACATCGCACCACAAGCAGGACAGGGAGATGGTGGTGTAGCAACAGATAGGTACTGTACGTATGCTGATCTAAAACAGTCAGCATAACTACACTGAGTAGTCTGGCTTGTAGGAACCCTGGGACCAACACATTGCTTGTGTTTGTGGCATCATTCTTGTCTTCATCCAGAGCTGCTATATTACCCTCCATATTCTCATCTTGTGCAAACTCCAAATTTATGTAAACTGCGGAACAATATTCCTCAGTTTATATAAGCTGTGGAACAGTATTCCTCGGTTCATGTAAACTGTGAAAAACTATTCTTCAATGTAAACTGCGGAATAATTAGTGGTAATCGCCCAAAAGTTTACCGGTAGCACAGCATGCCAAGCACTGCACAAGTGAGGTACCCACTGAATAACATGTGCAGTGAATAATCGCGCAAAGTTTGCCCGATAGTACAGTACACTGAATGGTGCACAAGTGCGATAACCACTGAACATGTATACCGCTACCGTGCAACCGTGCGTCACTGCGAGACAGTGGTATACAATCTTTGCACAATTACCACTGTATACCATTACTGCACAATGATGCGCAGTGCACAGTAGTGTATTCTGCGGTTTACATTAAATTCTGCAGCTGCGGAATACATGGGGCTTTGACTATAACTGACTGCTTTAACAATTCACCCAGTCTAGGGTTAAAAAGGTTCATTTTACATGAATCAAAAACCTTACTTGGAGGCCATGTTTAGAGTTCAAATGGAGGCTAGTCCAAGGTATTGGGGCAACAAAAACACATATGCATATGTATGACCTTTCAGACACTGCCATCCAGTAGAGCAGTTAGATAGTCATCTGAACCAAAGGAAGATCTACCACAAGATAATGCTCACAGCAGTAGTGAAGCTGTGAACTGGGCACTTAGACAATGATTAACAAGACTAGGCTCATTACAGTTTGAATTATTGTAATGAACAAACCATTATTTTAAAAAATTTCCATTTAATTTTTATTTATTTAAAACACATTCTAAAAATCACCATGCATGCATGCATGTATATTTATCACACACTGGCCACTAATGAACTAAGCTGAATGGCCAATTGCCAATTTAAAGATTATAATTAAAATAATAAACAGCACAGCGGTGTATGAATTTAGTAAAACTGCTGAATGTGGATAGTTTCTCAACTAAAAATTAAGCTTACCAATCGTGTGCCATTGATAGAGACGATGAAGTCAAAGAATGGCTCCAGCCCAGCTCTATGGCCTGGTGAATTCTCTTGTACCTAGGAGAAAAAAAATGCAGTTTGTTAAAGTACTTTATGTTTCTCATCAGGGTTATCATCAACCTTTACATATTAAAAAAACTTATCAGTTTGTAAACAAACATAATTATTTAGAATGTGTTTATATGGAAGGCACCCATCTGCGTAGTGGTACAGTTGCATTGCACAGCCTCCCTCCCTGGAGAGTGAGAGTGTCCTCTGGGATACACGATCCCTTCCACCCTGGTTGTCACCCATCAATACCATTCATAATGTCTGCCAAGCCAGCTGTGGCCATCTTGCGCACGCCAGGTGGCTTCCAGTGTGCGAGTTCTGCTAATGTGAGGGTCTACCAACTCTGAAATCAGTTGGTAGCCCTTGCTAGCATAACTGGCAAGCTGGAAACCACCTGGGGTGCAAGGAATGGCAGCAGGCAGCTTGGCACACATTACGGATGGTGCAATTCTTTAAAAGTAAAAATAGACTTGTAGCAGGTAATAAGAAAAAAAAAAATCATTTATTGCTATTAGCCCCAGTCAGGCATTTCTGCAGCAGCTGCTGCACTCTCTAGGTTTTACATGGTTTTCATTTAACAAACAAATCCCTGGTCCAGAAAACATGTACCTGAGGTCACCTAATGAACTAGCTGATCTAATTACAGATTCAATTCACAACACACATATCGATTTTATCAGGAAAGGTGAAGTCCCTAAAGTATGAAAGGAGGCTTTAGTTATTACACTGTTTAAAAAAACGTGTCAAGCCCGATCTGGTAAACTAGAGACCCGTGAGCCTAATGTAAACAGTTTGCAAAACCCATGAAAAATAGTGAAAAGGAAATGCCGGCAACCTGGGTTTGGGAATGACCTCGGGTCATCAGGGTGCCGGGCGAGCAGGATTGATCGCCTGACAGCAGCTTCCTCTCCTGGGTAGTTACTTCACCCCACCTGTGGTTCTCCTGCCACCAGGTGGAGGTCTGGGTGACAGCGCAGGTGGAGGGGTGGCAAGTCGAAGGCGCCTTGAAATGTGAGTAAAAGATCTGGGAATGGGGAGGAAAACAGAGGGAGGGGGAACAACATTAACAGCAAGAGAGCTATAGTAGAGCACAGCTTTACAGATGGTAGATCATGTAAAACAAATCTCATTCAATTGTTTCAACCAATAAGTAAAGCACTGGATAATAATCGACTGTCATTTACCCCCATTTGAGGAAGCCATATCATACCATCTCACGCAAGATATTAATAAGCATGTTAAAAAAAAAAAAATAAGGCTACTAAAATATTTAAACATATGGATACCAAACTGAATAGTGGAAAGGCGAGAGTCAATATAAATGAGGTTGTCTTACAGAGTAGTTACTAGCCGAATTATTATTTTTTTTTTTATCTATTAAGATTTTGGACTACACCTTTGAGCCAAAGGCTCTTTTACATAGGTTCCACGTCATTGTACAAGAATACATAAACAATACAGGATAAAAAACCGATCAAATACAAATTACAAACTAAAGAAAATAAGAGCAGTGGGATTGAAGCAGCCGGAGGCCTTGTCTGCAGGAGGAAAATTGGGCAAAATAGGGGATTTAGAGGGCACAGAGGGGGACTTCAGGGGTCAAAATAAGGTTTTGCCAATGGAGAGCCACGAATAGCTCCTGGTCATTGGCATTTTGTGGCCGACCAGGAGCTATTCAGGACAACCAGGAGCCAATACCCAAATATGAAAGAAAAGTTCTGAAAAATAATAAAAAACACATATTAACATGGTATTGTTATGTTACCCAACCTATAAACCTGTTCCTTTGAACTCGGAAAATGAGTTACCCAATTAACTGCATTTTGAATGACTGTCAGTTGTTACTAACCCGTTCCAGTCACCAGTTCTGTCTTCCACATGAGCCATTTCCAGTTTATTCATAAACAAAATACTATTGTTTGTGAATTAAACTTATTCTGTACTTCCTGAGGTTGTACTTTGTCGAGTAACTGTGTAAAATTCACTTCCACAACACCTCTTCAGTGTCCCTTAAGATGTCCATAATTTCACCACACGGACCTCACACTCAAAGAGTCTGTCCATCCAGGAACTCAGTCTTGTGAGCTTTTGGCTACATTCTGATGTTGTATTTTACTGGATTTATTTTACCAGGAAAAGGCTCCATTTAATAATGCTAATTTAAAAGGAGGTCTTGGTTAGGACAGCAAAAATTGTTACTTTTTCTAAATGGAAACTGACCCGACATTCCCTGTGGGTGCTGTAGGACTGCCAGTAATAGTTTTTTTTTTTTTGATAGAATTATTTGATGTCAGTAAAAATAATTCTCAGACAGTGTACTCAACAACACACTCAAGAGCCCCTAGCAGGCTGCCACCCCTAAACACCTCTGTGCTGCTGTACATTTTAGTTTTCACTGATGCATCATAAGGCTAAATCAGACCTGAAAAACAAAATGCCCTTTGATAGAAGGACTAAGAAGGGGATTAGTAAGAGTTACCATTTCCAGGACTGCAGTGGGGGAATTGAGCAGATACTAGCTAATTAAAAAATATGACAGAAGCAGAATTACAAAGTACACACTTCTAGAGGCAAGTATCGTAACAGTCTTACCAAAACACCAATACAAATCAGCACAGCTTCAAGTGAAAAAGAAACATACCTTCCCTAGCCACAGACGCAATTTAAATCCGAACAAAGTACAAAAGTACTGACGTGACTTTACATGGTCCAAACTGATTGCACTCTTTGTCCGTTCACCCCTCAAGTACCACCCACCCAGGTACAGCACAATGACCCTGGAGCCTGAAACACAACTAAGGAACAGGTATTAAGTGCAGTGTAGCAGGATTCATTCAAGAACCTTCCACACTGACTCACTACCGCCAAAACTGCCAGCCAGTCTTATGCAGCGTATACTCACGGCCTGCATTCTGACTGGATTCCATAGAAATCTGTGAGACTCTTTGGAGGGGGAAGCAGAGGGAACATGCAACCTCCCAACTCAAGACTGCCAATTCCCTCCCTTCCCTGTTGTCATGTGCAACAATGCTCCTTCCCCCTTCCAGCTCCTCGACACTCCCCCTCCAGACTCAGTCCATCCCTGCAGCTTCAAAAGTGCATACTGTACATGCTGCGCTACGGAAACAGCACAGCAGCATCTTCAAGCATACCCGTGGCAAGCACTACGGAAATAACGCTACATCCAGCACCTCTGAATCCTTCGCAGTGATGGCAGCAGATGCTAACTGCAAGATTCTGAGTGCAATTTAGCACTCAGCACCCCCTTATTTTGACCCCTGGGCTTTGCTGGGAATAAGAGAGGCTTGAGGGGCACTCATACTGGGAGATACGGCAGAGCAGAGAGTTAAAAAGGTAGCAGGATTGACAGGGGATAAGAGGAGAGAGGAAGTAATATTGTTAAAGTAACAGGGGGACAAAAGGGAGTTAGAGAAGAGGGGCCGGGGGTAGCGGACAGGAGGGTAGGCAAAGGGGAACAGACAGAGGAGGGGAGGACTGAGAGGGGGGTTAGGCTGATGTGGAGTGCAGAGGTTACGGGAAAATGCTGAAACTAGCCACCATACAGGAAGCTGCAGGTAAGCTGGCGCTGAGGTGAGGCAAACACGGTAGAGCACTGGGTATCTGTAGCTATAAAACTCTGTGCCCTTAACGCGCTGAAGAGATTAGATGAAACAATCACAAGAGGCACTGGATACCAGGAAGTGGCAAAGCTTCTGCTTAAAGGACTCCAATGTGGCAGTGTCAGCTATCTCAGAAGTCAGGGAGTTAAAAGCATTGGGTGCTCTGATAGTGAAAGATCTCTGAGCTTGAGAAGTATGACTACGGGGGACCTGGAAGGTCAGGTTTACCAAGCTTCTTGTAGGACGGGTCCCACAATAGGGACTGAGGAGCTGCTGGGACCATGGAGGCAAGAGAGAAAGAGTGACCTTCTTAGCTAATAGGCAGGATTGATAAGAGATACGACCATGAAGTTGAAGCCAATTTGTTTGTTCGTAGAAGTCACATGTATGGGTGTGATGCATGGCCCCTGCTAGTAGGTAGCAGGCCTAGCCAGACCGTGGAGAGCTTTAAGACGGCCTTAAAGACCCATCTGTTCCATCTTGCTTTTGGGGACTCTATATACTGTAATAATCTGTTTTAAAGTATACTAGTATGAAGTCTGGAATTGTATTTTTTATTTTACTGGTTTTAATGTGTTTTTATTGATAAATTTGTACAGCGCTTTGATTTTTTGAATTGCACTATAGAAATAATGATTATTATTATTTCTAGTCGCCGGAGGGCAGTGTCAGTAGCGGCACCATAGATTATCAACCCGTAGTTAACGGCAGACACAACTGAGCTATGAATAGCAAGGCTGGGGGCTTCAGACGTTAAACAGTGTTTATGTCTGTGGAGGAAGCTGATGCGGATGTTAACCAACCTGGTGACATCGTCAACGTGACTGGCAAAGGAGCGCGCACTGTCCAGTGTCACGCCAAAGTGTCTGAAAGTCTATGTCTGTTCAAAAGCTACACCTGAGCTATTCTTAATCATCAATTGTTTTGTTCTGTGCTTGTTGTGGGTTCCATGGAATAATATTACTTTAGTTTTTTTGTAGTTAAGCACCAACTTCTGTGAGATACCCCAAGCTTCTGTTCCAGCAAAGCTGCTTTGCATTTGGAACCCTAGGTGGTCAGGATCAGCATTTTTTGAGAAAATAACCACATCATCCGCTTAAAGGAGTACAGAATCAGAGCAGGAGGCAGGGAGATTGTTGAGGAAAACACTGAACAACAAAGGTCCCAAGATTGAGCCTTGTGGAACACTTGACCTGCCTGCTTAGCAGAAAGGGTGTTTGTTCCCTATCCTCACTTGTTGCGAGTGGTTGGATAGGTAACTGGGTTTTTTTTGTTTGTTTTTTTTTCAGTTGATTTACCAGGAATAACACACTAAGCTGAAAGCTTGTATACAGGTGTGACCTGGGAGAACAGGGAAACTAAGTGACTTGCTCAAGATCACACAGTATGCAAGTGGGGGCTGTGGGATTCAAACCCAGGTCTCCAGATTTGCAGCTCAGAGCCTTAAACCACTGCGCTATATTGCCTCCCTTAAACCACAGTAGAGCATCATGGAATATTCCAAGCTCCGCAAGCTGATCAATCAGCAGAGGGCGATTGACTGTGTTGAATGCTTTTGACAAGTCAATAAAGGTGGCGCCGATGAGCTGCCCTTGATCAAGTGTATGGTGAATGAACCCTGTAAATTCCAGGAGAGCGGTAGTAATATTATGTCCTTTACAGAAGCCATGTTGCTCGACACATTGCAGGTCATATTTTTTCACATATTCAACGAGCTGGTCAGCAAAAATTTTCTCAAGCGCTTTGGACAGAAGGGGCAGAATGGACATAGGTCTATAACTACCAGCTAGGTATCTATCTCCACTCTTATACGAACATACGAAGAAGCCAACAGAAGATGGCCATTTGGTCTATCAAGTCTGCTCGTATTGCAGGGTCCACAGCTTAAGCTAATGTCCCTGCCTTCCCTCCCCACTCCTCCCATCCTCTCTACCCATGATCCTTACCTTCCTCCTATGCCTACTCCAGCCTCTCTTAAAGCTGCCCACCATCTTCAACAAGATAACCTCTTCCGGCAGTGCATTCCAAATGTCCACCACTCTCTCTGTGAAGAAGTGCTTCCTGACCTCCCTCCTAAACCTCCCACCCTCCAGCTTAAGACTGTGCCCCCTCGTATTATGGTTGCCACTCACCTTAAAGAGATCTTATGAACCGCTAACTGACTTCCAGATCAGAGGGAATTGGGACAGCATGAGGGAGCGGTTGTGGGAGAGCACGAGGGAGTGGTTGTGGGAGAGCACGAGGGAGTGGTTGAGGTTCATAGTTAGGGGGGATAGGACTTTGTCTAGGGTGAGGGAAAGCAGTTTTAAGTCAAGGGAATCACCACTCGATCTAGGTCCTCAGAGAACTTTAAGAAGGTGTTTCTTTGCCTCTCTTTCAGAAATGGCTTTAAAACAAAACCACGGGTGTGTCTGCCCAGGGATCAATCCCAGGACCCTTTCGGTTTACTATCTATATAATGGACCTGGGAAAACAGAACAAAACTTTTATTGCCAAGTTTGCAGACGACACAAAATAGATAGAGTGGACATTTTAGAATGAAGAATTACACTACGAAGAGTTAGACAAAATGGTTGCAAGGGCAATAAACTCGAAGATGAGTTTCAACATAACCAAATGTTTATTATAAAATGAGTTTGAAAAATCATGAAACCTGATTGGTTGCGGGTAATCTTTACCTGTGTTGTTATCTCAGCACAACAGCACGGGCTAAAGATCCAGTGGCCTCTTCACAATAAAAACAATACTAGCCACACATTCTTGACTGCCATCACAAACATGGCTGCCACCTTTGCTCATTTAAAACCTTCAACTAGGCCCTAAACAAAAAACTGCCTTACATTAAAATAATAGTTACGTGTTATCTGCCCTCATAATGCTTTTCTTACACTCAAATACATTTTAAAAAGGATGTACCACACTACTTACAGTTTCAATTTGTTTTTTCTTTGCTGACCATGAAAAATCCCCCTTTGTGCAATAGGTGTGGACATAAATCTAAGTGATAAATCTGAGCTACTATGTGACAAATGTGAAATCTCACATTTATACAGTAGTAGACGCATCATCACAGATTTATACACATAGCTGATATGTCACAATCACTCCGGAACTCATTTAGAATGTTCGGCCTCAGTACCAGTACTAACTATATTCAAATGCAAATAACTTTAAACCAAAAAAGATAGCATAGTGCTGTGAGCATGAAAGTTGTTCAGCACAAAATAATCTACAAAACGAGTGGTGTTTCATTTATAGATACCTTTTAGATTTTTTTATAATTAGCAAAAACCGGCAGAAAATTCATTTTTTTTGTTCACTTTTTGACAAACAAATGCAAATAACTTTAAAATGAAAAAAGTAGCACGGTACTGTGAGCATGCCATCTGTTCAGCACTATGTTTTCCACTAAATGTGTAATGTTTCAGTTAATAACAACCACTACACTAGGCTGACATACACTAGAAAAGTTAACAAAAAGTCCCAGAAATTATCATTTAAAAAAAAAAACCAACAGAAACAGTCAAAAGCAAATGTCCCTGCTCTGACAGAAAGCATCCCTACTGCATGAATGAAGTATATAATGGTGAGCTGTCAGATAAATGATTTATCTACACTTGTGCTGTCTGACCTCAGACACCTCACTCGTGGCTTACGCCACTCGTGAGGTTATCCGAGGTCAAACAGCACTTGTGCAGATAAATCTTTTATCTGACAGCTCACCATTGTATAGCCCTTATATCTTTACCTCCTTACCAGGGAAATCTCTGCTGTTTATCCTGCTATAGATTCCACCAAAGGACTTTTGTTGTGTGACTGAGGAGTTGAAAATTCTTCTAGAAGAACCAAGAAGAGATCTGAATTCTTATATTCCATCTACTGAGTGTAGGAAAGACAGAACACAAATAGGGTGGGCAAAAGCAAGAAAATAATTTAAAGAGAAGGAAAGGTGATGAAACAGGTAAATGGGCTGTTTGGAAGAAGAGAGAGAGTTTAAGGGCTAATCCAAAAAAAAAATATTTAGCTGTGCATTATATTTGAAACAGAGATGGCATGCCAAATGCTGGGATGTGCCGGGACTATTTTCTTGGGATGGATGAATATTTAAAAGAAAAAAATAATTAAAATGCTTAAAATTATTTTAGAGCATATTTTTACCCCCCAGAAAAAAAAAAAAAGTCTTGGGACCCATTTTGTATTCACGCAAGACATTTCAGGGTGTGCTTTGCCATGGGATTTTAATGGCACTTTCACAGGTGGCTTGAAGGCACTCTGATGCCTTGTGCTTCACAACAAACCCACAATGTGCCGTTATCCCACCACAACGCATACCCTGCAGGGGAGTCACCAGGATTTCAAAAACTGAAGGGCCAAGCATAGGTATGTGCTGTTTAAGGCACACTGCGTATCCATGGCCAGTTAAGGCATATTTGGTCAAAATGTTTGAATCCAAATGAAGGCCTAGGCCTTCAGGATACAGCCTGGCTACTCCCCTACCCTGTCATGCTTTACTGCTTAAGTAATGCATTTAGGAATGCAAAATCAGTACTATAATGTATGAATGGTAGTCGCGTAAAATGGGTACACTGAAAGGGACTTGGGGGTTATAACAGACAAAAAATTCACAACTGAAGAACAATGTAATGCTGTAATTAGTATCAGAAAAAAATATCTGCAGTAGATTCAAGGAGGTTGTACTTCCTCTATACAGGTCACTGGTTAGGACAGATGTGGAGAACTCAGTACAGTTTTGGGGACCACACAAACTAATACTGGAAGGACAGAAAAAGATACAAAGGAAAACAATAAATATGATTACAATTTTAGGCATTTAAGTTATGAGGGAAGACTAGAAATATAGACTTTGATGGCAGATAAGGACCGTTTGGCCCACCTAGTCTGCCCATTTCCCTACCTACAGGATAAGCTGCAGATCCTAGTTAACCAACAGCCTATTTCTTCCTACCCCCACATGTTTACTCTGGAGGGAAGGCGAGTGAGAGGGTATAATGAAAACAGTATACAAAGCCTTTCACAATGCAGATTTAATGGAAACACTGAATCTTCCAACATGGGGTCATAAAACACAACCACAAAGGGAATTATTCAGGACTGATAAGGGAATACATTTTTCACACAGAGGGTGGCAAATATGTGGAATGCATTAACGGAGGAACTAGTCATGGCCGGAACTAGTCATGGCTGCTTCCCTTGATAAGTTTAAAAAAAGCCTGGATAGTTTCATGAACAGAAGTTAATGCACATGTTTAATCACTGAAACAGTGGGAGATGATCTGGATGGGCAAGTCATGCCTCATATCGTCTCATCTCCTTATGTTCGAATCTTCTGATGCAGCAGCCATTATTTCCTGGGTCGTGCCTGAAAATAGTCATTGTTTGGCTAGTGTATTCACCCGGTTAACAAAAACTAAATAAATATTATATTAAGTAATGCACCTCCATGTAGAAATGTGCAAACCACTGTAAAATTAAGCATTCTTATTTGCTTACACTGGATGCAAACTAACAATTGGTAAAATAACCCCCCCCCCAAAAAAAAATGTTTAAAAAAAACATTAGGGCCACTCCAATTGCCCAGCACTTCTGTTCTGACAACCTGGGTTCGGGAACGAATCAGGACGCCATGTTGAGAAGCAGGCCAGGTTAAGGCAACTGCCAGTCAGCAGCACATCTCAGTTGGGAAGGGATAGTGTCAAGATCCAGTGCCACAGTTACCCCAGCAGTGGACCAGGGAGCTTGCTTGTGTGTGTGTGTATTATTATTTAAGTGTCACATTGTGTGCTGCATGCCTATGATGGGAAGAAGGAAGGCTCAGGAGAAAAAATCCCACCTCTGTCAGGATGACAGTTGTCAGTACTGTCAGGCCCAGCACCCTGCTGCCCGCTTACTAGATCATGTGCTAGCCTGCTAGGACAAGGAGAAGGGGGGTGGCCCTCTCTCGGACCACCTGCAACAGAACCAAAAGCTGTGGAGTAGTTGTGGCAAAGGTGGGGTCAGTGGCAGATCGGGTTGGGTAGTTGCTGCCAGTCACAGTCTGAGGGACTGATTTGAATGTCCACAGGGGAGAAAACCTCTATGAAAAAAAAAAAAATTGTTATGGTAAAATCTACAAGAATCGATGAATTGAAACATTGTAACTTACCTACCAAAGAAAGTAGTTCCATAAGAACTTACTGTAACAGTAGATCTTTGAGAGGATCTCTTGCATCAAGCCACACCTGTGGCACTATAGCCACCAAGCATGAGGATCACAGAAACTTTTTTGCTAGCAGTCTTCCAGGGGCCACCCACGATGACATCAGGTGCAGATGTTGCTCCTGTCATATAAACGTGGGCGGCCCCGTGCCCTCCTCAGGTCCCCCAAATCTCCTCCTGAGGAACCGAGTGAGAGCTAGAGGTTCCCGCCACTAAAAAAATGTGAAACAGAAGGTAAACCATCCTGGGGGGGGGCGGACAGGGAAGTGAGAAGCACCAAGACTAAGGGTGATGGAGAGTGGGAGAGCATGGCTTCATGCAAGAGATCCTCTCAAAAATCTATTGTTATGGTAACTGTACTATCTTCATCGAGGGCATCTCTTGCATCAGGCCACACCTATGGAATGAGTCGAGTCTCAAGCAGTACTGACAGAGACACAGTCTGGGTGGCTGGAAGCGACAGGCCTAGGACAGGAGGTCTTGAAGCACAGCGAGGCCTGCCCTTCTCAGAGAGGCAATACCCAGACTGTAGTGTTTAGTGAAAGTGTGGGCAGTACTCCAAGTGGCAGCGGCACAGATTTCAGCGGCCGACTCATTCCTGAAACAGGCAACAGAAGTGGCCATGCCTCTGGTAGAGTGGCCATGCACAACCCCAGGGAAGTTTCTTATTATACTTCCTGTAATAGAAAATGATACGCCCTCTTTCCCTGGGGCAAAAAAAAACAAAACAAACAGCTGCGAGGACTTCCTGCAGTCCCTTATGCGATGAACATAATATCTGAGTATTCCATGTACATGTCCCCCCGGTCACGGCTCGGGAACTCTCTCAGGCAACCATATCCCTGTGCATGCCCGCCTGAGGTTCTCTGCGGTCTTTGCCTTCTCTCTCCCCTCCCGCACTCCAGCATCCCGTTTGACCTGCCCGTGGAGGTAGCCCAACTCCTTACCTTGGGCTCTCTTAACAAGGTAGACTCTGGCACACAGATGGGGCCCGGGTGGAGGACAGGTGAGGCCAGCCGAGACAAACCTGGCGCTGGGCACGGAAGATAGGTGCCGTCGCCCATCCCAGCGAGCCGGGTTTTTCTTGTTCTGTCCATCCCTCCTCCCGCGTGTGCACCCCCAAGCATGGCTCACAGCAACCCCGCCCAAGGCCAGGCATGCTATTACATACAGCCCGGCGCTCTGTGGCACCCCAAACCCACCAGGGCCACCGGACACCAGGCGCCCAATACCCTCCCTCCAGGTAGGAGAGCAGCCCAGCGGGTGCCCTCCAGTCCCTTTCCTGCCGCACCCCCCGCACCCAAGCCGCCTCCCGAACTCGGGTCACCGGGCGTGCACGAGGTGTGGCGTCCAGCGCCTCAACCCTCAGCACCACTGGGCCGGTCTATTCTACGTACATCTAGGGTATGGAGCTATGCTTCCCTTGGATTGGCATGCACTGGATAATATACAGGCAGGTGGATGGCTTGATTCAGACACCAATTTTGGTAAGAACTAAGGATTGGTACACATAGACACCCTGTCTTTGCATAAAATCAAACAGGAGTCTCACACAGAGCCTAAAGCTTGGAAAGCCTTTCAACAGAAGTAATAGCAACTAAAGATAACGCTTTCCATAACAGAAAGCGTAGCTTGCATGTTGCAGCTGGCTCAAAAGAAGCCAAAGTAAGTTTCTCTAACATGAAATTTAAGTCCCAAGGCAGGACTAGATTGCAGATGGGAGGCTTCAGATAAAGAATGCCTCTTAAAAATGTATGGGACAGCTCCAGTTGTGTCACCGTATGGCCATAAACAGACACAAGGAAGGCTGAAACAGTGGTCAGGTACACTTTAATGGAGAAGTATTGCACAGCGCATCTGAGAGGGACAGCAAGAACTGCGGAATCTGATTCACTGGACAAGTGAAGAGATCCAAGTGATGGGAAGCAGCCCACAGAGCAAAGTGCTTCCACTTCATGGAATAGGTGACCCTGGTGGAAGGTTTTCTGGCAGCCTCCAGGACATCAGCCACCTTTTGTGGCACTCCAAATCTAGCAATGGCTATGTCTTCAGGAGCCATGCATGAATATGTAGTGACTTGAGGTCTGGATGGACCAGGTTGCCCTTCTCCTGTGATTGCAAACCTGTGTATGGGGGGATGGGATACTGGAGATTCCACCTCCAACTGCTGTAGTAAACAGAATCGGATCTGATGAGGTCAGAAGGAAGCCATGAGAATCAGAGTCGCTCCTTCCATCTGAAGCTTGATTAGCACCCTCTGAATTAGAGGGAAGGTGTAGAGAACCCTCCAGGAGAGGGACAACGTGCCTTGCCATAAAACCCCAGGCCCTGGTTTGAGAGAGCAGAAAAGCAGCAGTTTTACATTGTGTGGGGATGCAAAAAGGTCCGGCTCTGGATGACCTCACCTGTTGAGCAGGTCTTCTACTGCTGAAGTCAGCAACTCTCACTCGTGCATTTTGGACTGAGACCAACTTCCTGTCTGCCAAGACATTTTGACCACCTGGTATGTGGACTGCCAATAGTCCTAGACCATGGTCCAAGGCCCAATGCCTGACCCTCATCACTTCCGCCATGCACAGGGGGTATGAATGGGTCCACTCTTGCTTGTTTATGCAATGTACATCTCCACCCGCAGAGGTCCCAGGGACAGGCGACTTTGGAAGGCTTACAGGCCATACAGGACTGCCCACATGTCTAGGATGTTTATGTGGAGGGAACTCTACACAGCAGTCTAGGCACCTTGGATCTGATAAGGTCCCAGATGTGTCCCCCAGCCTATCCTTGATGTGTCCATGGTGAGACTCTGATGAGGGGAAGGGATCAGGAAGAGAACCTTCGAGCAAATTGCTGGGTTTCATCCACCACTGAAGTACCCTCTTTACTGGTGAAGTGACTATAACTCTGTTCCACATCGACAGTATGCTGATCCCATTGGACTCTTAGGGTCCACTGGGGGATGCGTATATGCGGTCTTGCTAAGGGCACCGTGACAATGGCTGCCCCCATCAAGCCGATCAGGCGTAGAAATTCCCTGACTGTAGTGCACCGATTGCTGTGGAGCCACCAGGCCTGAGCAGCCAGACACTACACCCTGTCCTGGGGCAGGAAGGCCATTCCCTGAGCGGTGTCCAGTATTTATTTATTTATTTATTTGTTTACCAGGTAAGCACGCTAGACGACCAGGTGCCTATTTTCAGGTGCGACCCGGGAGATTACAGAGATACATACATGATAATGGATTACAGAGATACATACACGATAATAAGGATACATTCAGGTACAGTAGGCAGACAACAAGAGCAGGTACAAGTAAGGGCATCAGTCATAAACATAAACATGGTATATGCAGCAACACCAGAAGACCTTAGCTACCCTGTGGTAGGAAGATCATAACATCCTACACAGGAGGCCGATCGATGGCTGAGTATAGCAGACAACATGGCATTTGAAGGCTAGGGGTAGAAAAGTACATCAAGGAGATAACAAAAGGGTGACAGGTGAGGCTAATGAAACACCCAGCTGGCCTAGTGCAACTTGATCCAGAAGAGCAAGGAAGGATCCTTACAAGCAGTATTTGGAGATGCTGACAGGGAGTCAAGAGTAACTTGGATAGGTTGACTATAATCCCCAGTGCATGGAACAGCTGTCTGGTACGCAGTTGGGTGTGGGTCAGTTGTTCCCTGGACTGAGCCTTGAGTAACCAGTCATCTAGATAAGGAAAGACGTATAGTTTCTCCCTCGAGGACTGCTGCTACCCCCGCTAAGCACTTGGTAGACCTGTGGCACAGACGACAAGCCAAAGAGTAAGACCCTGAACTGTAGTGCTCCCCCTGGAACAGGAACCCGAGGTACTGCGGCGCAAATCTTTATATGCAGGTATGCATCCTGCATGTCTAGGGAACATAGCTCAGCACCCTTGTTTAACAAAGGCAGTACGCCTTGCAAGGTTACCATCCATAATTTCTTGTACTGGATGAAGACATTCAGGTTGTGCAGGTCCAGGATGGGCTGCAAATCTCCTGTGGATTTGGGGACCAGGAAGAAGTGAGACTGGAACCCCCTGTTCCTCTGATGCACTGAAACTGGTTCTGTGTCCCTTTTGCACAGCAGCGCTCAAACCTCCTCCAGCAGCACTTGAATGTGGTCTGGAAGGTAGCTGGAATGAACTGGGTGCAGATCTGGAGGCCACTCCAGCAGTTCTAGAGGGTGACGCTGCTCTATGAGCTGCAGGACCCAAGTGTCTGTTGTGATCTCTTGCCACCTATCCAGGTGGAGGGAGAAGCAACTCCCCCCCTGCACTGCTGGTGGTTGAGGGTCTGGCAAGGAGCCATGTGGAAGTAGGACCTGTGGCCAGGCCACACCACCAACTCTAGGGGCTTTTGAGGTGGTGGGGGTAGGCAGGGCTGTGGCTGCTCAGCGCTTGCTTGGCTGTTGGGCACCCTGCTCATGTCTGTGGCAGGCCTGACGAAAGGGCACCTTCTGACCACTTCTTGGCTGTGTATGATAAAGTGATTAGACCAACCACAGAATCCTTCCAGAGGCCTGCAGGTGAGAAAGAATGTCCTGGACATCCGCCCCAAAGAGCTTACAGCCTCGGAAGGGGGCATTTAGATGGACTGTTGCATGTCCATGGCGAAGTCGGATACCCCGAAGCCTGCCACTGATTATGCTTCCTCACCCTCTTCAAGCCCTTAGTTTGCTGCTGTAGGGCCACTACCAGGCACGCCCTCCACTGACACCCACTTCACCGATCCAGGATCTGGGGCGATTTGGCTCCCCTGCTCTGGCCACTTATTTGTCAGCTCCTCCTGGAAGCTGGAGACCAGCTATCGGGCACTCCCTCCGCTGACACACGCTTCTCCGATACAGGACCTGCAGCATTTCGGCTCCCCTACTCTGGCCGCTAATTTGCCGGCTCCTCCTGGAAGGTACACTATTCAAGGCACCCGCACTGCTGCTCTGCTATTGGCCATCTGCTTCCACCCTGAAGCTTGCCACTGGCTATGCTTTCTCACCCTCTTCAAGCCCTTAGCTCACTGGAGGCCCGCTACCGGGTGTTCCCTCCACCAACACCAGCTTCACCAATCCAGGAACTGCGGCGATTCGGATCCCCTACTTCGGCTGCTAATTTGCCGGCTCCTCCTGGAAGTTACGCTACTCGAGGTGTCCGCACTGCTGCTTTGCTACTGGCCACCTGCTTCCTGCCTGAAGCCCACCATTGGCTACGCTTCCTCGCCCTCTTCAAGCCCTTAGAGCTTGGCTTTTTTTTCCTGCTGAATTTCTTTGCTCGGTCTTTAGTCTTTTGGAAATTTTCTCCCACCCACTCCCAACACTCTTAAATACACTTTCTTCGTTGAAGGTTCCTCCCCTCCTCTCTTTCAGTTATTCTGCCTCTAGCTTTTCCTAAAGGGTCTGTATAGCAGTGAATACTAGTATACCCAGATTCTTCTGCCCTCTCCTACCCTCCTTTACATACTACCGGCTTCTCTACCGTATCCTGCCTTACCCAGCTCCTAGTCGTGAAACCCCTCATTCTCTTACTGCTGACAGTATTTTCCCTTTCTCTTTTTTCTCCATCTGGCTTCCAAAAAATCCATTCTTCTCCTACCTCTCCACACCCCTCTGCCTAGCGTGCACCCCACTCCTCTCTACCAATCCCTAACAATCCTTCCCCCTCCACCACAATCTACTTTAACATCTAATCACTCCAGCTCATTCTCCTGTCTCCACAACCTCTTTCACTCCGTCTCCGCCACCTCCATGGCTACATGGAGACTCCTCCTTCTCAAACTCTGCCTCTTTCACGATTTCGCTCTCCTCTACAACTAAGACCCTGCTATTTTAAAACTGCATTAGACCCTCGTCCTGTAAGCTCTCCGTTTACTTGCTATATGCTCAGAAGGCTTATCCTTCTCCTCTTCCTAATCTCTGGGTCCATCCACCCTAACTGGGGCCCCTCTCAGGTGTCCACGTCAAACCCCATTTTTCCCCTAAGCACTCCAGACAGCTCAAAATCATGCACCTCAAAGACCAGAGTCTAATGGCGAAGAAAACAGAGCTTAAAGTTTGGTTATCTATCAGTATTCGACATAATAGCCTTTACCGAGACATGGCTCAGCAGCAGAACTCCATTTAATGAAATAACTCTTGAGGGGTACACACTCTTCAGAAAGGACAGGCTCAGTAAAAGAGGAAGTGGTTGCCTTTTTTGGGTAGCAAATCATATTTCAGCCACTGCAACGGAGTCTCCTCCCGTAACCCCCCTCCATTTTGAATCCCTCTCCATCGATCTCCTTCTCGGTAACAACAAGGCTTTAACTATCAGCGTTGCTCATCTCCCCCCTTTAACCCCTCCCAATGAACTCCCTTCCTCTGGGGAGGGAATGGGCCATCCTCAGCGACTTCAATCTTAATTGGCAAACCCCACTCTCCGACAATGTTAAGGAATCTAACCTTGGGCTAGGCCTTCCCCCAAATGGTCACCTCCCTCGCGCGGACTAACTACAAGACCAGTTACAAATCCCTCATAGACTGGATCCTGGTTACCAGCCCCCACACATCGCCGCCTCGGGTACTCTCCCGACTCTATTAGTGACCACTGTGCAGTCTACTGCTGCTGCTCTGCTAAACCCTACCCCCCCCTCCCCGCAAGGAACATAAATGTATCCATACAAGACAAATCAGAAAACTTGATCCACTCGAGTTCACTAATGCAGTCCTTGCCACAGACTGGTCCTTCACAGATACCATTCTTGACATCAATTCTGCTCTTGAAATATTCAGCAAAAAATTCCTAGCTATCTGTGACTCCCTTATCCCCCTTAAAAGAATCAAGGTGAAAGGCAACAGTCAAGAATGGATCACCTCTGACCTGCTGAAACTTACGAAGGAAAGAGATCAGGTCTGGACTAAATATAGGAAACAAACTCCCCCATCTCCTCCTTCATTAAAAAACCCTTAAAAACATACAAATCCGCAGTCCAGGCTAAACAATTTCCTTCTTCTCTGAAAAACAATGTAGCTCTGGGGAACCCCTAAGCACACCTGGAATATCCTTAACAACCTAACTAGCAGAGGGAAAAAAGATGACAAAATTTGTCTCTCCTCCGAAGGAAGGACCATCACTGACCCTCAAAATTTCTTTTATTTTTAACCACTTTTTTGGTGATCTGGACAAGTACAAGACTAACCAACCCCTTGTCCCTAGTCCTCCCTCCTTCTACTTTTAGATACCTCTCCCCACCCCGAAGTGATCAAACTCCTAAAATCCAATGACCCAGGGCCATTCCTCGAGCTTGACAACATCGACTATAGGGTCCTCAAATAGGTTATTGAACCCCTAGCAGTCCCCCTCACCAAAATAGGAAAATTACGTACCTACTGTAATTCTTGATCTTCTTGGAAGAGTCTCCACCACTCATTCACACTAGTGGGATCTGCGCCGGAGGCACTAGGACCCATCGGGAGCAAACTTTTTGCTGGAGGGTCGGCGCGGTAGATGCATGCCAGAATAGTATGCATGATGATGGCTCATGTAATGACCATCTCGGCGACGACCTCCAACCGCCCCCAGTACCTTTTTTACCAAGGAGGTGCAGCGCAACTAACGAAACAGTAAAGCTAACATTAAAAACGGACATAAGATAGTCCGTGACACCCGTAAGAAGGGTCAGCAAAGAAGTCCTCACGGCCTAAAGATTTGAGGAGTGAAGACCAACACAGCGTGGAGCTCGGGGATGGAGGGAGGGTGGAATGAGTGGTGGAGACTGCACAAGAAGATCAAGAATTACAGTAGGTGCGTAATTTTCCTATCTTCCTGGACATAAGTCTCCACCACTCATTCACACTAGTGGGAGGTACCAAGCTGATAATCCCCAAAGAGGCGGCAGGAGAGCCAGAGCTCACGCGTCTAAGCTAGAAGCCCATTAAGGATAGTTCTGCGAATGCGGAATGTCGCCTGGCATGAACATCAGTGCATAGTGCTTAACGAGATATGCACTGAGCTCCAGGTAGAGGCGTTGCATATATCTGCAATTGAACATTGCGACTTCCGCTAGGGATGCCGCGACCGCCTCTAGTAGAGTGAGCGTACACTCTACCTTCTAATTTAACTTGAGCCATGGAATAGCAATGTCAAGACATGCCACTAACCATGATGAGATGCATCTGATAGCGACAGGTTGACCCAGCCGGTGTCGCCGAAAGAAACAAACAGTTGCTGAGTCTTACGAACATCCTTGGTTCTATCTAAATAGAACCGCAAGGCTCTCTTAACATCCAAGGAATGAAGAGCCTGCCCCTTCATTTTGAAAATTAGCGAATGCGGAAGTACCAGAGGTTGGTTTAGATGGAATTTGACACAACCTTGGGAAGAAATTTAGGATGAGCAGGAGAACTACCTTGTCTTTATGGAATACAGTATACGGAGGGTCCGTAACCAGGGCATGTATCTCAGAGACCCTGCGGCTGAGGTAATGGCCACCAGGAAGGCAGTCTTCCAGGTAAGAAATTTTAGCTCACAGGTAGCTAGGGGTTCGAAAGGCTTCCGAGTGAGCATGTCCAGCACCAGGTTAATGTCCCAGGCTGCAACTGGACGCTTAACAGGGGGTCTGGTATGAAGAATCCCTTTAAGAAATCTCTTCACCATAGGCAACTGAGCCAGAGTCAAGGAAGAAACCGGCTCATGGAACGCTGAGATGGCACTAAGGTGAACTTTAACTGTGGAGTACTGAAGACCTAAGTTTGATAGGTCCAACAGATACTCCAGAACCTTGTCAGGAGGACAGGAAAAGGGATTCCAAGAGGACTTTGCACACCAGAGAGAAAAACGTTTCCATTTGGAAGCGTACGTTTTTCGGGTGGCTGGCTTCCGAGCAGCCAGAAGGATGTCTGAGACTCTACGAGAGACGTTGAACCGATTCACTTCTATCTCTTCAGGAGCCAAGCATGAAGGTGAAGTGATTTCAGGTTGGATGGACCAACAACCCTGAGTCAAAAGACTGATTTGCAAGGGAAGTGGTCTCGAGAGGCTGCCAACATACTGTTGAGTAGAGGAAACCATAGTTGCCGAGGCCAGGAGGAGCAATGAGAATCATCTTGGTCCCCTGAGACTCGAACTTGAGGAGTACTCTGGATTAGAGAAAGCGTGTGAAAGGCGAAGAAAGCGTTTGTCCACCGCAGCCTGAACGCATCCTGACAGAAAATGCCAGGCCCTGGATTTCTGGAGCAGAAGAGAGGCAGTTTTGCTGAGTGGGATGCAAAGGTCCAGGTCTGGAGTCCCCTACTTTGAACAGGGACCGAGCTACGGTTGGATCGAGAGACCACTTGTGAGGGTCTGCCTGTTCTGCTGAGGTGATCTGCTAGGTCGCTTTGTATACCTGGCAGATAAACCGCTTGAATCAGAGACTTGTGCTGCAAGCACCACTCCCACACCCTCATTGCTTCCCTGCAAAGGGATAAGAATGAGCACCGCTTGCTTGTTGATGTAATACATCACAGCTTTGTTGTCCGTTTGAAGGAGAATGTTCTGTGACAAAGGACATCCTTCAGAGCTCGGATCGCATAGGACCGCTCTCATCTCCAGGACATTTATGTGGAGATGAGTTTCAACTGAGTCCATACACCTTGAGTGTGGAGGAGAGACAGTGAGCTCCCCATCCCATTAGCGTGCGTCTGTGGTGATGGAGATCTGATGATCCGGGGAGCAAAGGGAATCCTTCCAGGAGATTGCTCTCTTGAGACCACCAGGTGAGAGACCTTCAAGGGCCCGCCACTTTGATGGGGTAAGACTGGGGTGAGGTCGGAGACCACTGAGTGGAGAGCATCCATTGGGTGGTTCTCATGTGCAGCCGGGCCAGGGGTACAGGAAGACCGAGGACGCCATGGACCCAACATACGCGCTGCATCGAGAGCTGTAACCGATTGGTTCTCCCGATGCAATGGGCCATCCGGAGGATGTCGAGTCTTCTGTCCTCTGGAAGGAAAGCCTTCGCGGAAGAGGTGTCTAGAAGCGTCCCTATGAAAAGGAGCCTCTGGGAGGCTGCAGTTGAGATTTTTTCAAATTCAGCAGAACTCCCATGGACGTGAGAAGTCGTTTGCACGGCTTCCAAAGTCCCTTGGCCGGAAGGGCTTGCTAGAAGCCAATCGTCCAGGTAGGGAAACACTCTGAGTCCGACTTTCCTGAGATGCGCCGCGAGAACTGCACAACACTTTGTAAAAACTCGCGGCGCCGAGGATAGCCCAAAGGGCAGGACTCTGAACTGATAATGCTGACCCAAAGCTACAAACCTGAGGAACTTGCGGTGGGTCGGTGGACGGGATATTCTGGCAAGCATCCTGCATATCCAGAGAGGCCAGCCAGTCGTGTTGATGCAGCAAGGGTAACAGGGACTTAGGGAAATCATTTTGAATTTCTCCTGGGAGGAATTTGTTTAACTTTCTGAGGTCTAGAATGGGGCGATCCCCAGATTTCTTTGGAACCAGAAAGTAATGGGAGAACCTGTGTTTAGCAGATCGGGGCACCAGTTCTATTGCCCTGTTGTTCAGAAGGCCCTGGATCTCCGCGTGAGGAGGTCTGACTGAGAGGCCGACAACCTGGGTTGTCGTCTGGGAGGACAATTCGGGGTTTCAAGAAATTGAGAGAATAACCTCGCGAATCTATCCGGGACCCATTTGTCCGGGTTATGGACTTCACACGGCTGTAGAAGTACATCAGACCTACCTCCACTGGAGGGAGAGTTCCACCGGGCAGAGTGGATGGAACTTGGGCCAACAACTCATAAGGTGGCGCTGGGGCTTTAGGCCCCTGCGCTTCTGTGCGCCTTCTTGAGGTTGGGCAGGTTGGCTTTGTGGAAGCTTCCCTGCCTCTGCCTCGAAGGACTGACGACTATGAAACTGACGTCTGTTCACATGCCCCGAGAGGGGCAGGCGGAGGTCCGCCAATTTAATGGCCGATCTAGTCTTCTGAGTGGCCTCTAAGGCTTGCTCCACCTGAGGGCCAAAAGAAAGGAGCCATCAAAGGCAGTGCCATTACCTGCTGCTGAGCATCATTCGTGAAGCCAGAAGTACGCAGCCAGGAATGGCGCCGAGTACAAACCTCGCGGCTGCTGAGCGGGAAGCAGTGTCGAAGCATCCATGGCGTGCTTTGACCTGTTGGTTATTGGACTCAATACTCTAATAACGGTCAGAAGAAGCTCTGACTTGGAGTCCGAATCTGGAAGAGCTTCAACCATTCTTTTCATAGAGTGCCACAGGATATACTCATATTGAGAAAAATAGCCTTGATAACTGGCAATACGCATACTTAGAGTGGAGGCAGCAAAGACTCTCTTACCTAATGTATCAATCTTACGAGACTCTTTGTTAATAGGTCGAGCTGTAGTAGTTTGAGGAAGAACGACCTTGTCATTCTCTGCCAGGACTACAATAGGATCCGCAGGCTTGGGATGCCAAAATGGGACGATCCTTGGAGCTGAATACTTCTTATCAATGGATTTAGCCACTGAGGGAATAAGAGCAGGATTATTCCATACCATTTGAGACAGCGCCTCAAGGAAGGCTGGATCGGAGGAGTCAACCGTAGAGGATCTCCTCAAGCATGAAGATACTGGAGTCTTAATATCTTCCCAGGATCGATGTCTGTAGTCTGGAGAGAAAGAGGATCCCAGGTTCTTCAACAGAGACTTAAAGGACAGGTCCTCACCACAGGCTCTGTAGCAAAGAAAGATCCTGTTTCTCCACTTCATCACCCAACATCAAGGTCTGGGTCAGGTTCAACATCATCTCCTGATGGTCCAGGAAGGACTGTTTGGACAGGAAAGGAGTGAAAATTAGAGAGGAGGAAATAGCAGAAAACAAGGAGAGTCCCCGAGGGCTCCCGCCGAGACGGCAAAACGGGCTGAAGACGGCACTGAGGAGGCGACGCGCCGAAGAGGCACGCTGCCCTCGTTAGTTGCCCCCGGGCGCGCTACTAACGGGCACCGCTGACAACGCCTATCGCGACGGTGCCGGATTTACGCACGACGGCGCTGGCGGATACGCCGCGAACGGGCGCCACTCGATCCGGACGCACCGCCGCAGGACCCATGAGACCACTGCGTTACCTAACGGTGCCGCAACACCCAGCGGCACCGAAAACGGCGCCGACGAGCCCACAGACCCTGCAGAAGGCGCCGGAAGCCCCAGGAACCTGGAAAGCTAGAGAAGAAAAACGGAGATAAGGGCATCGGTGTGGCCCCCGCGCCGCAGCCATGTGAGGGGGAACATCAAGCAACGGAGTCGCGGCAACGGTAAAAGGCGCCGCGACTAGGAAGGTCCAACCGCCTACCTGATCGCCGGAGGAGCCCGAGGCCCGAGGTAACCGAGCCAGGCAGAAGAACCAACCTCCGAGCCCATCGCCCATAAGAGCGCCCACTGATGAAACTGCTCATCTGAAGCCCTACCAATAGGCGGTGAGGGGCTCCGATGTCGAGGACGGACGATTATCGGAAGTTGGCGACTCAAGAAGGAGACCGCAACTAGCAGCGATAACTGACCGTCGGCGGCGCAGACATACCAGAGGCGACCTCGAGTGATGCCTTCTTTTTTGACCTGTGGGTCAAGAAGAGTTGAAGGGGCAGCCGGAGAATGCGACTGCTTATTTTGGCGCCGGTGGGGACCGCCTATCCCCTGGCATCGGACTCGACCGTAGTCGGAACCCCGCTGAGGAGAAGGAGGCTGACCGACCCAGCCCGCTGACTGAACAGCTTTCATACGAAGTCTCCCTACCGTCACCTGACCTGCTCATGGTCGACTCCGTCCAGTAGGCCGAGACTTCTTCAAGTAAGTCAAATTTAAAATATTAGAAAAATTTAACGAAAATAGGATAAAATTAAGCGATACTACTATCGTGATAATGTTACAAAAAAACAAACTGAAAACTATGCGCTAGTTTGAAGTTTGACTCCCGACAGGCGAGCGACGTCGTCACTGAAGCGCACTCAACGGCGGGAAAAAAGGAACTGAGGCGGTTGGAGGGTCGTCGCCGAGATGGTCATTACCACGCGAGCCATCGTCAGCGGCGCCATGCCTGTGGCGCCATCTCTCGCGCCGACCCTCCAGCAAAAAGTTTGCTCCCGATGGGTCCTAGTGCCTCCGGCGCAGATCCCACTAGTGTGAATGAGTGGTGGAGACTTATGTCCAGGAAGATCTTTAACCACTCTCTCTGCACTGGCTCTTTTCCTCTTAAATGGAAATGTGCCATTATCAAACCTCTCCATAAATCTGGACCACCTGATGATGTCACTAACTACAGACCCATCTCCCTTCTCACCCCCTCCTTTCCAAAACAAATCAAAAAAGTCGTCCATAAGCAAATCACTGACTACATTTCTAAACATAACCTTCTAACCGATGCCCAACACAGTTTCAGGGCAGGCCATAACAACTGAAACTGCCCTTATAAAATTCACAAACTTCATCAACAAAGCCTTCGAAGGCCTTTACACTGGTGCGGTTTTCATAACTATGAACATACAAATCTGACAGCAGATAAAGGCCTTAAGGTCTATCGAGTCTACTCGAGTGTGCAGACAGCAACCCTTATACTGTAGCTGCTCCCCCGATCCTCCCTCTTACCCTATTCCATCCTTTTTGAAGCAGTCCACTGTTCTACAGGATACCACTTCCACAGGCAACGCATTCCACCCAGACACCATTCTCTCCGTAAAAAAGTGTCTTCTCATTTCTCTCTTGAACCTCCCCACCTCCAATCTGAGATTGTGACCTCGTGTGCCCCTACTCCCCCTTAGCCTAAATAGTCCCTCTGTGCCGGTCTTGTTTATTCCCTTCAAGTACTTAAAGGTTTCAATCATATCCCCCATTTCTCCTCTCCTCCAGTGAGTACATGTTCAACTCCCTCAGCCTGCTCACGTAGGGTGTGTCCCCCAGTCCTTCAGTCATCTTTAATGCCCTGCACTGCACCCCCTCCAGTAACTTGATGTCCTTCTTCAGGTTTGGGCGCCAGTACTGCTCGCAGTACTCCAGGTGTGATCTGACCAGTGACCTATACGACGACAGGATCACCTCCCTCTCCTTGAAGATATACCCCTGGTAATACAACCCAGCATTTTGTTGGCCTTTGCAGCTGCCTTCCTGCATTGCGCTGAGTTGCTCATTGAGCCCATTATATTCACCCCCGGATCCTTCTCCTCCTCTGTCAAGGCTGGCTGAACCTCTCCCCCCCCCCCCCCAACAAGCTGGCAGTTCCTTTTTGTTTTTGCCCCAAATGTAGCACCTTGCACTTTTTGGCATTGAACCCCAACTGCCAAGTGTCCAACCAGGTCTCCAATTTTGACAGATCATCCTGCAACCCATGCCACCCTCCTAAGTCATCTACTAATGCTCCCATCTTGGTGTCATCTGCAAACAAACTGATCTTGCTTTTGATGCCCACTGAGATGTTTGATATGAACAACCCAAACAACACCGGTACCAGCACTGAGCCATGCGGTACTCCGCTTGTCACTACCCTCGGAGATGAGCGCTCCCCTCCCACCACCACCACCCTCTGCTGCCTTCCATGTAACCAGTTTACTACCCAGCCCACCATTTTCACCCCTGCACCTGTACCTGCCAGCTTACTACCAAGCCATCCATGCAGCACCGAGTCGAATACCTTACTGAAGTCCAGAAACAGGACATCCACTGCATGGCCCTTGTCCAACTGTTTAGTTACCCAGTCATACTAATCTACCAGGTTAGTCTGACAGGATCTGCCCGTGACAAACCCATGCTACCCAACGTCCTGCAGCCCACTGGTCTCCAGAAGGGACACCAGCCTCTACTTCAGGATTGTCTCCATCAGTTTTCCCACGACGGCTGTGAGGCTTACCAGCCTGTAGTTTCCCGGTTCATCTTTGGGACCGCTGTTATGTAGGGGTACCACATGAGCCATCCTCCAGTCATGAGGTACACTTCCTGAAACCACGGAGGCACTGAACAGGTCTGCCACAGATCCCACCAGGATTTCTGACAGCTCTCTCAGTACCCTGGGGTGAATGCCATCCGGCCCTAGCACCTTGTCCACCATCAGTGCCCTCAGGCCCTCCAGTACCCTGCCCTCTGTGATTCCCCCATCTGTCACCTCCTCCCCCCTGAGCCTGACCTCCCACGCCCCCCTTGGTAGCACCCCTCCTGTCTCCTTAGTAAACACAGAGAAGAAGTATTCATTAAGTGCTTCTGCCTGCTCTGCCCGTTTCCACCCACCCCATCCCTCTTAATCCTTACTATTTTGTCGCTACAACTCCTTTTCTCCCTGATGTACCTAAAGAATTCCTTCTCCCCTTCTTGATGCCTTGCGCCAGCCTGAGTTCCTTAGATGCCTTGGCTGCCCTTACTGCCTTCATCGCCTCCTTAGATTCCTTCAGGTAATCCTCTCTGTTAGAAACATAGAATTTGATGGCAGATAAGGACCGCTTGGCCCACCCAGTCTGCCCATTTCCCTACCTACTGGATAAGTTGCAGATCCTAGTTAACCAGCAGTCTACTTCTTCCTACCCCCACCCCTAGAATTGCCTTATGACTGTCCCATGCATGCTTGAATTCCACCACTGTTTTGACTCCACAACTTCCTCCGGAAGGCAGTTCCATGCATCCACAACCTCTCTGTGAAAAATACTTCCTTAAATTACCTCTGAGCCGCCTCTATCTTCAAATTGTGCCCCTTGTTCTTGCACACTTTTTGAAGATGCTACCTCTTGACTTTGTTGATTCCTTGAGGTACTTGAAGTTTCTATCATGTCCCCCTCCCCTCGGCTATACAAATTAAGCTCCTTAAGTCTCTCTTCATATATCTTCTGGTGCAGACCCTGCACCATTTTAGTTGCCCTCCTGGACAGCTTCCATCCTGTCTATGTCTTTATGGAGATTGGGTCTCCAGAACTGCACGCAGTACTCCAGATGGGTCTCACCAGCTGTCTGTACAGAGGGATAATAACTTCCTGTTTTCTATTGGTGATGCCTCTCCTGTGCATCCCAGTATCCCCAGCCTCCTTGCTGCCCTCTCACATTGCTTGCCCACCTTTAGGTCATCTGATATGACTACCCCAGGTCCCTTTCCATTTTTGTTGTTGTTAGTATCTCACCCCCATTGTGTACTCTTCCCTGGGTTTTTGTTTCCCAGGTGCATTACCTTGCACTTCTTAGCACTGAATCTAAGCTGCCATACATTTGACCATTCCTCTAACCTTGCCAAGTCCCTTCTCATCCTTTCCACCCCACCTTGTGCATCAACTCTGTTGCAGATCTTTGTGTCATCTGCAAAGAGACATACTTTTCCTTCCAGTCCCTCTGCAATGTCGCTTATAAAGACATTGAAGAGGACCGGTCCTAATACTGAACCCTGCGGTACCCCACCAGTAACCCCCCTTTCTTCAGAGTGGACTCCATTTACTATTACCTCTGTGTCCTATTCTCCAGCCAATTCTTTACCCAGGCTGTCATCTTGGGATCCACTCCCAGACTGGCTAACTTGTATATTAATCTTTTGTGTGGGACTGTGTCAAATGCCTTGCTAAAGTCTAGGTAGGCCATGTCCACAGCCCCTCCCTGATCTACTACTTTGGTCACCCAGTCAAAGAAATCTATCAGATTCATCTGGCATGACCTTCCCGCTGTGAATCCATGCTGCCTTGGGTCCGTGCCCTCTGGCCTCTAGATACTCAACAATTCTTTCCTTCAGAAGTGATTCCATCATTTTCCTATCACTGAGGTTAAACTAACAGGTCTGTAGTTTCCTGCTTCTGCCTTGCTCCCACTTTGTTAAGGGAATCACATCTGCCCTCCTCCAGTCCTCAGGTACCACCCCACCCTCCCATGATTTGTTAAAGAGGGTAGTCAGTGGTGTCACTAGTTCTACCCTTAGTTCTTTTAGAATTTTGGGATGAATCCCATAAGGCCCCATTGCTTTGTCCACCTTCAGTTTTAAGAGGTCTTTCATAACCCATTCTTCTGTAAATGGGCTGATATCAACTTCTGTATCCAGAGTGTTTCTACTGTTTGTTTCATGTACCTCCCCCTCTTCATTTGTAAATACTGAGCAAAAATATTTGTTTAGTATCTCTGCCTTTTCACAGTCACCCTCTGCCCACCCTTCCTCCCCTTTATTAAGCTTCACTATCCTCCCTTGGTCTTCCTTTGCTCCCTGATGTACCTATAAAAGGTTTTATCCCCTTCTTAACTGAGTTGGCTATCTTTTCCTTGGTTTGGGGCTTGCTGTTCTGACTGCCTTCCCAGCTTCCTTTGCTTTAACTGGTACAGTTCCTCTGTCCTGCTCCTTCTGTGATTCCTTGTACTTCCTGAATGCTTTCTTTTTCTCTTGAACCTTCACTGCCACTTCCTTTGAGAACCATAGTGGTTTCTTACATTGTTTTGTTTTGTTTATTTGCTTCACACAAAGGCTTGTTTACCTCTGTGATGGCAGTTTTTATTATTCCCCATTGTTCTTCCACCCCTCCTTCCTGCCTATTTGCTACTGCATTCCTTAGGCACTCACCCATTTTGGCAAAGTCAGCCCTCCTAAAGTCCAGTACTTTTGCCTTTGTATGGCTTGACTCTATTGCTGTGTTTATTGTGAACCATACTGTTCGATGGTCACTAGTTCCTGATGGCTACCCACTTCTACATCTGTGATCCTCTCCATCTCCATTTGAGAGAACCAGGTCTAAGATTGCTCCTCTTGAGTGGCTCCAATACTAGTTGTTCATAGATGCCCCTGTAGAGCATCTACAATAACCCTACTTTTCAAGTGGCTGCTGCAACTGCACTCCAGTTAACATCTGGCATATTCAGATCACCCATCAGCAATATCTCCCCTTTTTCTGCCATTCTAAGTATACTTTCTATCATTTCCTTGTCCATTTCTTCCCCCTGAGAAGGGGGTCTGTATACAACCCATGTGTGGATTGTGGTGCCATTGCCTGTCTCCAAATTTACCCACAGTGCTTCTTCTCCTCCCTGTTTACCCTTTTGTTCTGTTGCTTTTATTCCTTCCCTTAAGTAAAGAGCTACTCCTCCTCCTCTTTTACCCTCCCTGTCCCTCCTGTAGATAGTGTATCCTGGTATGTATACGTCCCAGTCATGGTTTTGTGTGTACCATGTTTCTGTGACTGCCACGATATCCAGATGTTCCTTCTCCATCAAGGCCACTAATTCAGGAAGCTTGTTACCCAGACTACAGGCATTGGTACTCATTGCTCTTCATTTTTTGATGGCTTTACCTTCTGTTGCAGCATCCCCCACTGACCTTTCTACCTCGGTCTTTTTCTCATTTAGTACCCTGTTTTGTAGGGAGAGGCTGGAATTTTCCTGCTGCTTAACAGTGCCTCCCCCTTGACTAGTTTAAAAGCTTGCCAATGAAGCATTTAAACCGATTGCTCAAAAGACTTGTTCCCTTCCTGGACAGATGTAGACCATCCTGCCAGTATAGGCTGGTGTCCCTCCAGGTGGAACCCCAGACCCCAATGAAGCCAAACCCTGTGCCCCACACCATTTTTTTCAACATTCATTAAACTGCATGGTGCAAGTACCCGCCTCCCATGCCACTGACAGGCAGCACCTCTGAGAAGGATACTGTGTGTGCTACTTGTCTTAGGCCCCTCCCCAACTCTACAAAGTCCTCCTGCACTGCTCTAATCTCATGATGAGCCAAATCATTTGTCCCTAGGTGGACAATGACGTCCAGCTCAGACTCTCTTGCAGCTGTTCTCGTGATCCTGAGGATGCGCTTCCTGTCCCTCCAAGCCATGGCACCAGTTCTATCCCCCTAATAATTGAGTCCCCCACCATGCATTCTTGAATTCCCCCACTGTTTCTGATTCTACAACCTCCTCAGGAAGGCCATTCCATGCATCTATAACCCTCTGTGAAGAAATACTTCCTCACATTATCTCTGAGCCCCCCTGCAATCTTCAAATTGTGCCTTGTTCTTGCACATCTTTTTTTGAAAGATGCTACCTCTTGGACTTTACCGATTCCCTGAGGTATCTGAAAGTTTCTATCATGCCCCCCCCTTCTTTCCTCAAGGCTATACATCTTAAGCTCCTTTAGTCTTTCTTCATATGTCTTCTGGTGCAGACCCTGCAGCATTTTGGTTGCCCTCTCCTGGACAGCCTCCATCCTGTCTATGTCTTTTCGGAGATGGGGTCTCCAGAACTGTACACAGTACTCCAGATGTGGTCTTACCAACTGTCTGTACAGACGGCCAACAACTTCCTGTTTTCTACTGGTGATGCCTCTCCCTATGCATCCCAGTATCCCCCCCAGCCCTCCTTACTGCCTTCTCACATTGCTGGCCCATCTTTAGGTTGTCTGTCTGATATGACTACCCCCAGGTCACTTTCCATTTTTGTTATTATCAGTATCTCACCCCCCCATTGTGTACTCTTCCCCTGGGTTTTTGTTTTCCAGGTGCAATACTTTGCACTTCTTTGCGTGGAATCTAAGCTGCCATACATTTGACCATTCCTCCAACCTTGCCAAGTCCCTTTTCATCCTCTCTACCCCACCTTGCATATCAACCCTGTTGTAGATCTTTGTGTCATCTGCAAAGAGGCATACTTTTCCTTCCAGTCCCTCTGCAATGTCATTTATAAAGACATTAGAAAGGACCGGCCCCAGTACTGAACCCTGCGGTACCCCACTAGTAACCCCCCTTTCTTCACTGTGGACTCCATTTACTATTACCCGCTGTGTCCTGTTGTCCAGCCAGTGTTTTACTCAGGCTACCACCCTGGGACCCACTCCCAGGCTGGTTAATTTGTTTATTAATCTTTTGTGCGGGACTGTGTCAAATGTCTTGCTAAAGTCTAGGTAGGTCATGTCCACAGTCCCTCCCTGGTCTACTACTTTGGTCACTCAGTAAAATAAATCAATTAGATTTGTCTGACATGACCTTCCTGCTGTGAATCCATGCTGCCTTGGGTCCTGTGCCCCACTGGCCTGTAGGTAATCAACAATCCTTTCCTTCAGAAGTGATTCCATCATTTTCCCCTACCACTGAGGTCAAACTGACAGGTCTGTAGTTTCCTGTCTCTGTCTTGCTCCCAATTTTGTGAAGGGGAATCACATCTGCCCTCCTCCAGTCCTCAGTTACCACACCATCCTCCCATGATTTATTAAAAAGTGTAGTCAGTGGTGTTACTAGTTCTTCCCTTAGTTCTTTTAGAATTATGGGGTGAATCCCATCAGGGGCTACTGCTTTATCCACCTTCAGTTTTAAGAGTTGTTTCAGAACCCTTTCTTCTGTGAATGGACTGGTATCAACCCCTCTATCCAGAGTGCTTCTATTGACTGGATTAGATATCTCCTCCTGCTTTTCCATGGTGAATACTGAGCAGAAGTATTTGTTCAGTATCCCTGCTTTTTCACTGAAGCTCTCTGCCCAACCACCTTTCTCTTTATTCAGCCTCAGTATCCCTGCCTTAGTCTTCCTTTGCTCCCTAATGTACCTATAAAAGGTTTTATCCCCCTTCTTAACAGAGTTAATTATCTTCTCCTCGGTTTGGGCCTTTGTTATTCTGACTGCCTTCCCCGCTTCCTTCTGCTTTAACTGGTACAGTTCTCTGTCCTGCTCCTTCTGCATTTCCTCATACTTCCTGAATGCTATCTTTTTCTCCCTTACCTTCCCCACCACTTCTTTTGAGAACCATAGTGGCTTTTTCCTTTTGTTTTGATTTATTTGCTTCACACAAAGGCTTGCTGCCTCTGTGATGGCAGTTTTGATGTTTCCCCATTGTTGCTCCACCCCACCTTCTTGCCTGTTTGCTAGTGCTTTTCTGAGGCGCTCTCTCATTTTAACAAAATCAGCCCTGCTGAAGTCCAGTACCTTCACTTTTGTATGGCTTGACTCTACAGCTAAGTTTATCATGAACCACACTGTTTGGTGGTCACTTGTTCTCAGATGACTACCCACTTCAAAATCGGAGATCCTCTCTCCGTCCCCATTTGAGAGTACCAGGTCTAAGATTGTTCCCTCCCGACTGGATTCCAAAACTAGCTGTCTGAGGCATGCCTCCTGTATGGCATCGAGAATGGCCCTGCTCTTGGATGTGGCTGCAGCAAAGGTGCTCCAGTTAACATCTGGCATATACAGGTCCCCCATCAGCAATATCTCCCCTTTTTCTGCAGTACCCTAATCTTAGCACTTAACCCTCCTTATTTTTACCTGGTGTTTTTACTTGTTTAATTGTTCTCTCATTTGCTCTTTTGTTAACCTAATGCTGTATATACGACATCCCTTTGTTATTGTACCCATATGTTGAATTGTTATTTTGATGTAACTGGATGCTTGTGAAAATGGGCAATTTTGCTCACATGCCTTTCCAGTAAAATAAACAAACTCTGAGCCAGGAATTTCTTCTGACATGTATACTCACCGCAGCTGCTCTACCTGAGGCATCCGCCACATCAAAGGCAGCCTTTGGGAGGTGCTCGCCTACATCTGCTCCCGACTGGAGGGCTTTGAGCAGCTCCTGCTTTTGTGAACCCTGTGGAAGGGCCTGAGCCACAGCTTTGCCCTTTTCCAGACAGTACTCTGGAACTTGCCCATATGAAAAATACAGTTAGCAACCCTGATGGCCACAGTAGACAAGGCATAGATCTGCTTGCCGATAAGGTCCAGCTTTCTTGACTCCTTATCTGAAGGGAGAGAGCTGAGGTGATAAGGTTTCTTGGTCCTGTCATGTGCAGCATTTATCACTACTGAATCTGCCCTTGACTGCTCGGTGAAGAAGTCTTCACTGCGGGAGTCTGACATAGTTTGTCAGCCTTTCTGGGCACTGCAGGGATCAGGTTTGGCCTGTATCAGAAAGCCATGGTGGCATCCTCAAATGCAGACTGCAGAGAAGGGAGAATCATAGGGGGAGAATCTGGCAGCTCAAGATATTCTGTCAGATTTCATCTGGTAACATCCTGCTCCTAAGCATGAAACTCCACATCTGCCTGCAGCTGTCTCATCCCAGAGATGAATGATGGCTCATATTGGGGGACCGAGGGGTATACTTACAGGAGTCCTCAGCCCATAAGGAAACAGATATTTTAAGTCCTAGCCCCTCCATCCTTGTCTGCCCCCTGATCGGGGGGGGGGGGGGTCTGGACAATACTTATCCTCAGCCCCAGGCTCTGAAAGGGACACAGAAAACATCAATGAGTGCAGTGGGGGGACATCGTGACTGGTTGCTGTGTAGGGGTTGGCCTCGCGGAAGCTGTGGTGATGGGCCTGGAGGGGGCGCGACCCGGAGCATATAAACTCACAAAAGGAGGTGAGCATAGTCTGGACATTGATGCTTGCCGACGTTGCTGGGGCAGGAAAAGGCTTTGACAGAGGTGGCTGTGGCCATAGAGTAGACAGTACTGGGGAAGGCTGCGGCAAAAGGGGCTGAGGCCCCGGCATCAGCAGGGGGCTCAGTGATGCTGATGGGGGGGGTAAGGTCCCCGACATTGAAGGGGTGGCCCAAATAGGTGATGGAGGAGGTAAGAAGCCCCATGTCTAAAGGCCAGTGCCCACAGACATAGCACCAATGGAACCCCCCTGCCTAAAACCTGTGTCCTGGGAGGGGCTGTGACGGCAAGGGGTCCCGAGGCATTGATGGGGGTGGCTAAAGGCATGGCATTGAAATAGCCAAAGATGTTGACGAAGAGGAAGAAAAAGTCGACATCGACGGGCCAATGCTGGCGGAAGACAGTCCGGCAAAGAGACCTATCTGTTGTCCCTGGATTGAGATGGATCTAAATGACAAGACCTGTGCGTCGGCATCAGTAGGCCCGACGAGGTACCATCAGAAGGATCAGCAGGAAGCACTGCCAAGGCAATGGATGACCCAGCCCTGGCTGTCGCACAGCGCAGCGACCTGAGAGCGCACCGGGGAGATTTCTCCTTGCTCCGCTCCTTCTCCCATTGCTTGTGTTTGCCAGACAACTTGTCCAGGGCCTTGAAAGAGTGACAGCCAGAGGACGTAGCAGGTGAGGCAGAGGAGCTTCTGGCCTGGAGCTCCTTCTCCATGGCAGCAACCTTCTGTTTCAAGAGGAAGTTTTCTAGGGCCTTCTCTCGCCGCCACCAAGTAGCCCGGTCCAATCCACGGCAAACTTTGCAGGCCTTAAAATAGTGTTTGGAGCCGAGACAGCAGACACAGGTGTCATGATTTTCAGTGTTGTAGATCTTGTTACTGCACTCACTGTATCTGAAGAGTTTCTCGGCATCGTTCAGCATAAAAAATCAAAAAGGACACTTTATAAAATAAAGTGAATGTACTATTGTGAAAAATTTAAGAAAAGTAAAGTTAAATTTGGCAGTCAACTGAAGTTGTGTTGTCTCCATGGAGTCAGATATGCGATGGTCGACAGCTGATGAGGGCACAGGGCTACCTACATTTATATGGGAGGCGACGTTGCCACCTGATGTCACTGTGGGCTGCCCCTGGAAGACTGCTAGCACAAAAGCTTCTGTGTGGTCCTAATGCCTGGCAGCTATAGTTCCATAGGTGTGGCCTGATGGAAGAGATACCCTAAATGAAGATGACATATTCCTCAAATACACTGTTGGAAAGGATAACTAATTATCTTTAACAAAACATAGGGGCTGAGGAGTGCATCATTTGGGCCTGGAGATTACGGAGCTCAAAAAGTGACTTGTAGAGGGCCCAGAATGAAAACAGACAGAATGGCTATGAGATGTGCCTTATATTTTTTAGCCTATAAGCAACAATTCCTTCTGAACTATGTTAACCTGTTGACTACAAATATCCTCCCTGGGACTCCCCACGATAAAGAGATGCTGCATCTCATAGGGTTATCCCGATTAATTTCTAACAAATAAAAATTAGGCCAAAATGGGGCCTTAACAGTGACAATCCCAAGTTCAATTCACCACTGCAATGCATGCTTGAAAAGCCATCTAATGGGGCAACTTCAACTCTATGTCACTTTGAACAAAGGCTGGAATCATTAACTCATGTTTTGCCTAGGCAGCCAATTTGTAGCAAGGTTAAGCAATGGAAAGCATGGACTTCTAAAAGCGCTAGAGGTGGTTAGGAGTTAAGGGGACAGGCAGTCAAAATCTAAATCTAAAATCAAGATGAAACATGTTAACATTCATGGCAATGACTTCTGGGATACTCGTTAACTTTCAAACAATGTATTTTCAACAAATAACACACTCTGTAAGAAAGGCAAATAATAATATTTAATTCAATGTAAGGGGTTGAGTGAATCAACATTTAGGTCTGGGAGATGAAGGCCCAAAGTGGACTAGGACAGGGCCTAGTAAGGAAATTTTAGGTTGAGTTGACAATATATTTTGACTGGACTTGATTCAGGGCTTTCATGGTACAAAAACGTAGCCCAACCCACGCATGTGATACATTCCTAAAAAGCAATGTAATTGACAAATTGCAATGGGTGTTATTTTGAACATGGGTGAAATCACATATATTTGGGGGGAGGACAAGAGACAGGGGACCCAAAGCATAATAGCCTGGAGGTTACAGCAACGAACTGTGAAGGAGTTTGGTACATCCCGCAGATTTGGGTTCGATTCCCACAGCCTTCACTTGCATACAGTGTGACCCTGAGCAAGTCACTTAACCTCAGAGTGCTCCCAGCTAATTCCTGTAAACAGGTGTTGTACCTACTGGCAACCAAAGACACAAATGAGACCACTCAAAACAGAGAGAAAATCTGAAAATCAAAGAAGTGTCACAAAACTCACAGTTTATTCTGTGCCACGGCTGGAACATAGAGCAATGAACCCTGGCACTTCGGGACAACAGCGAGTCCTTCATCAGGGAGTGCGATTGCCTCACATATACAGGTGTATTTATTTCAAACTCTTAAACGAATACATCCAAAGTGTAGCAACATCAGAAAAAAAAAATTGTAATAAATGACACCATATTAAGTACTTATAATAACCGGGAAACACTTATTCCCCCCATAGGTAAACCCGGTTATAATTTGCCGTTATAACAGTGAACATGCAACAGGTTTCCCTCGCTCAATGCATGCCTCAGTGGCCATCTTCCCTTTGTGGTGTGGGACACTTCACCACCACTAGGACTACACCGTTAGTAAATTTAAAAAAAAATGAACTTACCTCTGAAGCACACTCTGGGGATTCCACTTTATATTAAAACCAAAAAAAGAAAAAGTTTGAACAGCCTTGAACCTGACCGGACCTCACTTGAACCTAACTGGGACATGGCTGCACAGCATTGTGTTTGTATTTTATATATTTGCTGCAGCGAAAAAAATGCTCCCCGGCAATTATATAAAATCAAACATAGGGTGGTGTGTAACACTCAGATTTTACACATACCCTCAGGGTTGGATGCTTAAATAAACCCCTTGAGCTTTGCTCTCGGGGTTTATGTAGCATCCAATACCTTGGGTGTGTGTAAAACTCTCAAACACACGTATTGTATTATTCTATATGATATTATTACCTTTAGAAAGCAGTTAATATAACCACAGTGTAAGGCAAGAAAAAGTGATGGAAAAGGAAGGGGGGCAATCAAAAGAGCAAGGAAAACAATAATAGCTAACAGAATGAAATATTTCACTAATTCTACAAAATGACTAAAAAAAGGAGTTCAAGCACTCAAAAGGAGAAACGGGTAAGAACAAATTCATTGCTGCGAGGAAAGCAATGTGCTACTTAACACAATATCCATACTGATGCTGCTACTGAAACAGTTAATTATTAAGTATTCTGGCAAATGTGCAGTACTGTGTAATTACCAAATAAATAAAATCAATGTGAACAAACTGTCCCTGCAGCTGTAAATACAGTATATGCTAAAATGAACAAAAAAGGGAGACGCTATCAATCCTTGTGCTGCAACTGAAAAAGTCATTACATGTGTTTTAGCAAAAAAGAGTGACAAAATAAGAAATAAATTACATTAAGGGAAATGTGGAGGGATGGGTAATCAAGCTGTAGCTGCTGCTGTGAATACAGTGCACGCTGCTGCACTAAAAATAGTGAACAAGTGACAAGGAGGGTAACATGGGTATGGGTGTGTGTAAGAGAGAAAGACACTATAGCTGCTGCCGTGAAAATATAGCGCATGCCATTACACTAAACATAATGAACAAAAGGCAAGCCAAATGAAAAAGGGGCACAGAAATACTATTTAAATTATATATATATATAGGCAAAAACTCAGTTTAATCGCATAGTTAGCCGACACCGACAGCAGGAATGGTGTTAGGCTGAAAGCCCCTTGACTTTCAGCTCATTACTTCTCAATCGGGCATCGGGCGATTAGTTGCCGTTGCAACCTCACCCCATCACATGTATAAAAAAGCATGAGGTAGAAGAATGGGTGAGAGTTAGGACCGACAACCCTAATGTGCACCCGATGCCGGTTGGGGGTGTGGGCGTCCAAGGTGGGCTTTCAACCCTAACACCAAATTTCCTCACTTTTGTCGGTGTGGAACAACCCTAACTAATGCATTAAACGGAGTTTTCTGCCTCTAATTTCTCTCCTTTTTGAGAATGATAAGGAGAAATAGTGAATGTAATGTGGCGACGGGAGCACAGGGCCCCGCCACATGATGTGTTGTCACATAGTAACATTGTGCCCACAAACGCAAATGGTAATGCGCATGGTGATATAAAGTAAAACAGAAAGAGAAACAGTAGTGTAGACAGAAATGTTAAAAACGCAATAGCAAGCGCAAATGAAAACGCAAAGGGTAACGCACATGGTGGCGTAGACGTGAACGTGAAGTGAAACGGGAACGGAACCGCAAGTAGAAACGGTAACAGTAACAGTAATGTAAGCGTACAGGCTAGTTTTCCCCAAAAGCTGCATAGAGAAAGACAGTGAGTACAAAGAATGTATGGATAATAATGGTTCTCGGAGGAGAAAATTATGAGTTGGAATACTAAATTGCTTATATCTCAGGAACCGTACGACGTAGGAGAAAAATTTAAAAGTCATACGATTTATGACTTTCCTGGCTAGTTTTGCACTTAGCCCCCAAGCATTTTTCCAACGAAAAGTCCATATCTTGCACCGTTTCCGAGATAGGGGCCCTGAAAGGCACGGCAAACGCCGTAATGTTATCCTATGGGATAAAAAGAGAAGTTTGGAGTGCCATAACTTTGGCTCCCTGCAATATTTTTTCACCAAACCACAAAAAGGCACATGTGTGGGATGTTGGCTGTGTTCCCTCCAAATTTCAGCCCAAAAGACCAAACTGTTATTTTGTAGCAGGGCGCCAAAGGATTCCTGTAATGAATTGGACACCATAATGTTATCCTATGGGAAAAAGCATCAACTTTGGAGTGCCATAACCTTGCCGCCACATTATATTTTTTCAACAAAACACTGAAAGGCACATCTGTGAGATGTCGGCTGCGTTCCCTCCAAATTTCAGGCCAAAACACCAAACCGTTTTTTTTGCAGCAGGGTGCCAAAGAATTGCTATCATTTTCCCACAGCCTAGAAAAGTACTGTCGAAGTTTCGAAAGCTTTCACAAATTCATTCGACAGTGACGCAAGTGCGACAGTACTTTGCGAAAGTACTTTTTCCAGAAACTGGAAAAACATATTTCTGGGGTATTTTACCCCAAAATAAAGACATGGCTAGCATCCTCAGGGTCCGACTAGGTGAATACAAAAAGAATTAGGTTGTTAGGGGGTCCCAATTTTAAATACCAAGCATTTGTCAGATCACTAACTGAAAACAAAACGGTGGATTTGCGACAGTAAAAACTGCATTTGCGACACTTTCGAACTTTTTGTTAACTTTTCCTATTGACTTATAATGGGAACTTGTTTTTTGAATAACTTTTGAACCGTTTAATATTTTTTCACGAAATCTTCAAAAAGGCACATCGGGGATCCTGGCCGCACGTTCCCTGAAGATTTCAGACCGGTCGCGCAAACCGTGCGACCTGTAGAGACGACAATAAAATTCAGAAAAGCGTAGCGTGCACAGATCCCAGCAATAACTCACGCAACCGTATATTAACCCGATGCGAAGCTTGTCAGATCCCAAAGGCGTATGGGTCTTGATCGTGTATTCCAAATTTCAGGCAAATCCGTCGAACGGTTGCAAAGTTATTAGGGTGCAAAATTTTGGGTGTAACATGTAAATGGCTCCTCAACCCTAACTACAGTGGCACTACTGTGCCACTATAATATATGTGTGTGTGTGTGTGTATATGTAAGTACGTATGGATTATACATACACGTATAACCAAATACAATATAGCACTGATGTAATTCAAAGCCATCTGACTAGCAGTAGCGTCCTTGTGCCCTGTGGGCTGTACACAGTTACAAAGAATTAAAAAAAAATCAAATTAAGTACAAAACAGTAGCATTTGCCACAAATCTGCACCCTCCCCCCTTACCTACCAAATAATGTATTTTTTTCCATTTGTAAAATACCACTAGATGTGATACATGCCTGAAGAAGTATCTATTGGAGCTGCTGCCAATGAAGGTCACTTTGACAACAGATGAAAGCACCTTGTTACCACCTGCATCACAATTTTTATTTCATTATCATGGCCTCCCCCAAACGGTTAATTTGCATAACACTGGGTAATAAGTACCACCAATAGAAAGTACAATCACCAGTGATTAAAAAGGGGATACATGATGGGCATGAGTGTGATATGAAAAATATCATCACTCCTTTAGCGTGACCTCTGGATATTCACGAGTGAGCATCCAGAGGTCACTCTAAAGGAGTGAAGCCATTTTCCATATCCCACGAGTGCCCATCATGTATCCGCTTTATACAATAGGCAGCCCTACTGTTGCAAAAATTACTGTCTGCGCGACTTTTGTGCGACTTGCGCAGGTTTACTTCGGGTGCAATAACTGACGTTTTCTGGTTATCACTACTGTCATGACGTAATCACTGTGTGATAAAAACAGGTATTCTTACTGCACTCCAGTTATCTAATGGGTTATCAGCTCACCTCTATTGTATAAAGGAGTATATGACATGTTTTCATACTTATGACAATGTGCTGTGGTGGATGCTGGAATGTGGAGTGTTCAGGCATTACAATTTTATTTTCAAAACAGTGTGAACAGACCAGCACTTTCAAAAGAAAAATGGCTAGGCTCCAAAGGGTTAATCCACTCATACCCAGTAAGTGTCTAGCAAAGTCCGCCATGGCATAACAGCAATCTTGAGTGGCTTAAGGAGTTGGGTTGGAGGTTAGTGTAGTGGAGGAAGTCTAAAAGTGAGGTGCATTGGCGTGCCCTTGAGGCACACTATGACCGTTACCAGATGGCTGTAGGATAGCTGTAGGTAAGGAAGCCAAACGAGCTTACCCCCATACCAGCAGCAAGGGACTATGGGGGGTCAGGAGGGGATGCTATAAAGGGAGAACAAGTAGGGAGAGGGGGGAAGGAAGTAGGGTGGAGGGTGGTAACCCTGAATGCTAGAACTCTAGGGAACAAAACAGCAGAGCTACAGGCTCTCATGGCAGATGGGGAGGTGGACATGGTGGCCATCACCGAGACACAGGCAACCAGTTACCATGACTGGGACCTGGAGTCCCACGGTATAGGATATTTCAGAGGGACAGGGTAAAAGGGAAAGAAGGGGGTTGTCACTGTACCTGAGGGAAGGACTGAAGTGTGTCAGGGAGGAAGAGGGCAGCATGAAGTCATTATGGGTGCAGCTCCAGGACTCCAAAAATAGGACCCTCAGGATGGGAGTGGTGTACAGGCCACCCTCTCAGACTGAGGAGTCAGACAAGGAACTAGCAAGACAGATCAGGAGGACCTGCGAGAGAGGCAGTATGGTGACTGTGGGGAACTTCAGCCTGCCAGGAGTGGACTGGGGCACCACAGCCACCATGAACAGGAGACAGCAGGTACTTCAGGATGCCTTCCAAGGCAGCCTTCTATTGCAAATGGTCAAAGAGCCAACCAGATTAGGGAACAGTCTAGATCTCGTGCTGTCAAATGGTGAGTTTGTGAGGGAGTTGGGGGTGCAGGAACCGCTGGCGTAGAGTGACCACCAATCGGTGTGGTTCACAATAAACATGGGGAAAGGGGAAATAGGAACAGGCATAAGGGTGTTAAGACTTCAGGAGCGTTGACTTCGGGAGGATGAGGGAAATTGTACAGGGTATCTGGCCAGGATCCATCCAAATATGGACACTAATAAGAAGTGGGAAATCATTAAACTGGGAATTGAGGAAGCAACCGTAACATGTACAAGGGTCCAGAGTAAGAGGGCTAGGGCCAAGAAGCCTAGCTGGGTGAGTAGGGGGATCATGGAAAAAGTAAGGAAGAAAAGAGCCGCCTTTAGAAGGTGCAAAAAAACAGGAAGAGGGGAGGGGAGAGAGAGGAATACCTGAAGGAGTCGAGGAAGGTGACAAGGGCAGACAGGTCAGCCAAGGTGTCCAGGGAGCTCGGGCTAGCACAGGGCATCAAAGGGGGGGGAGAAGGACTTCTTCAGGTACATCAGGGAGAAAAGGAGTTGTAAGGACCAAATAGTACGGATAAAGAGGGATGGGGGGTGGAATCAGGGACAGAACAGGCAGATGCATTAAATGAGTACTTCTGCTCAGTATTTACTAAAGAGAAAGGGGGATCTGTACTGGGGCAGATGGGAAAATCTCAGTGGGCAGCGTACTGGCGGGCTTGAGGGCATGGAGGGTGGACAAGGCACCTGGGTCAGATGGCATACACCCCAGGGTGCTGAAGGAGCTGTAAGAAGTTTGGCAGAACCCTTGGCAGACCTGTTCAATGCCTCCCTGGACTTGGGGAGTGTACCTCAGGACTGGAGGATGGCGTATGTGGTACCCCTCCACAAGAGTGGCCCCAAGGATGAGCCAGGGAACTACAGACTGGTAAGCCTCAAATCCAACGGGGGAAAGCTGATGGAGACAATCCCGAAGGAGAGGCTGGTTTCCCTCTTAGAGGCTAATGGGCTACAGGAGAGCAGACAGCATGGGTTTGTCTCAGGCAGTTCCCATCAGACCAACCTGGTGGAGTACTATGACTGGGTAACCAGGCAATTAGACAGGGGCCATGCAGTGGCTGTCCTGTACCTGGACTTCAGTAAGGCATTCAATTCAGTGCTGCATGGGAGGCTAGGAAGTAAGCTGGAAGGCACAGAGGTGGCAGCCAAGATAGTGGGATGGGTAGTGAACTGGCTGCAAGGGAGACAGCAGAGGGTGGTGGTGGGAGGGGAGCTCTCATCTCCCGGGGGCGGTGCCAAAGGGCCCTGTACTGGGGCCGGTGTTGTTTGGGATCTTCACAGCAGACATCTCAAAAGGGATACAGACAAGATCAGTCTGTTTGCAGACAACACCAAGATGGGAGTAGTAGTGGATAACTTAGAAGGGTGGCATGGGTTGCAAGATGATCTGGCAAAACTGGAGGCCTGGTCGGACACTTGGCAGCTGTGGTTCAATGCCAAGAAATGCAAGGTGCTACATTTCGGCACAAAAAACCCAAGGAGGAGCTATCAGCTACGGGGGATTCAACTAGCCAAGACGGAAGAGGAGAGGGATCTGGGGGTGATCATAACGGGAGCAATGAACAACTCAGCACAGCGCACTTAACCCTCCAACAGAATGCTGAGTTGTACTGCCAGAGGCATATCCTCCAGAAGGGGGGAGGTAATCCTACCGCTATACAGGTCACTGGCTGGGGCCTATAAGAGCAGGCTGGGGGAGCTGAACATGTACTCCCTGGAGGACAAGAGGGATGGGGGGACATGACTGAAACCTTCAAGTACATGAAAGGAATAAATAAGATGGGCACAAAGGGGCTTTTCAAATTAAGGAGGGGGAGGGACACTCGAGGGCACAATCTGAGACTGGAAGAGGGAAGATTAAGGAGGGAAAATAGGAGACACTTTTTTATGGAGAGGGTGGTGTCTGGGTGAAACACATTGCCAGAGGAAGTGGTATCCTGTAGAACAATGGGCTGCTTCAAAAGGGGATGGGACAGGGGGAAGGTCACTGGAGAGGGGAGGCAGAGGCAGCTGCAGTATAAGGGCTGCTAGCTGCACGATGGAGCAGATATAATAGACCACAAGGTCTTTATCTGCTAGTAATTTCTTATCTTCATATGATAGGTAAGAACATTTCAACTCACTGAATAGTTTCTGGAAAGGGGCACCCTGCCAGCTTTTAGGACTTTTGACAGATGACTCCATTCAGACACTCTTATCCAAAAAGCAAATTTTTCTTGGGAGAAATGTGAGTGGCTTAGCTTGTTCCTCAGGAAAAAGTATTTACGTATTAGACATGTTATTGCCTGCACTGTACAGGCAGAGCAAAGCCGGCTACAATTTAAGCCTCCCCAAATTAGTCTACCACTGTGTCTCAACTCACCCAGGAAGGGACTACCTCCAGAGGGTGAGACAGTAGTTCAGGCTCCATGACCATTTAATTTTTAATGTGTTCTGAGATACTGCCAAAAGAGGTGCAAACCACAGTCTTTTGTGATCGCTTTTGTGATGTGGAAGGCTTCTCATTAGGAAATGGTCTGACACCACCAGTACAAATTAAGCAATAAAGCCTTATGTAGCAAGCCTTATGTATTCGATAATGCCTAGGTAGGTGGGGGGTGGAGGTACTATTAAGATTTAACAAAAGACCCAATGAGAGGTCCTTTTTACTGTTTTCAACCTCTTAACAGTTTTTTTTTTTTTTTTTTAAGTCTAATTATTCATGGGGCCACCATGCTTTCCCATTGGCTCTCTACTGGGCGTTACTCTCCTAGAAATACCCAGGGCATCAGAAAACGGTGCTGCATATGATAAAAGTATGCATTTCTCTTTTTTAAAATGCTGTTTAGAAAACATATGAGGATGACTGCACATACAAGTAGGCATTTCTAGGGATTAACACCAGGATTTTTCATGACCCCTGATGCATCAACACCACCAGCAATCACCAGGAAATGTCTGTCCACTTGTTTTTTTAGTATTTAAAAACAACTGTTGCGTTGCATGTGTGCAACAGATCTGCATTTGGTTTACACCACTGCTCCATTATCAATGGGGTAAGGACCACTAGTGAATCTATCAGAATGTGGGATTTGTTAGCAGAACCTTTTTTTTTGTTTTTCCCAGCCGTCAGTTACTGGGAATTCTAAAGCAGTGCAGTTCCAAGACTTGCAAGGCACTTTTCAAACCCATGCGGTTACTGGACAATTATCGCACAGGTCTGGACAGCTACTGACCAATGAAATATGAAAAATGACATACCACCGTAATTGTTGATCGTTCTGTATATCTTCACCATTCATCACTGGTGGGTTCAAGCCAGAGGCACAGGACCCCTTGAGAAAGATGTTTTTCTCTAGGAGAGGAGCTGGCACCAGGATGGCGCCACCCTCAAGGCTGATGCAGTGCCTGGTGCTCGAGGGTTGGCCAGTAACCAACACAGACTCCTCCTCCACCTCAGTTCTGCAAGCCAGAGAGAATGGGAAAAATCAGACACAGCAAAAGAAGGAGGGTGGGGCAAGGGAGCCTGAGCGACAGTGAAAAGGAAAAGATATAAAACAGAAAAATAAATAAGGCCAGCCATGAAAGATAGAGATGTAACCTAGGAGTCTGGGACAGGGGCCCCAACCACTGGGCAGGCCAAGGGCGGGATACCACTAAGGGAGGGAGAGTGAAAGAAAGGACAGAAAAAGAGAGGCGAGAGGAGATAAGAGAGCTCACAACACCCCAGCAAAGGTACAAAGGACTCTCTGGGGACAAGCAAGGGCACTGCTGCCGTAATCTACTCCCTCAACCCCCCCCTTTTTTTTTTTGAAACGCCACGTAGTGAAGAAGCAAGCTGCACAGAACCTTCAAGAGCAACTTTTTCGGTACCTCCCCCAAGAAGCATAAAACACTTTTACAGGGCTCAGAGTCCGCTGGTGCAAAAATAAAAAATTTTCTGTGCCCCCATTTAGGAAGGGAAGGGATCGTAATTTGGCTCAGTGGAGCCGAGCCAAGCCGATCCCTTCCACTTGTGTGTACCACTTCAATCTGCGGTCCGCCTCGGATCCGCCCCAGTGCTACGTCATTTTCTGACATCACTATCTGTAGAGAGCAGAGGTGCACTCCATGTACTTTAATGGGGCCTTTTTTAAAAGTAAAATTTTGATACTCTACATTGCCAGTAGGAACTAATCATTGCCACCACTTAACTAACAAGTCACTGACGTAACCTAGTGGTACTCTAAAACACGGTGGTCCATAGAGAAGCAGGCGTTGCCGTGGTACATGTCATAGTTCGGACCCAGGCAGGTCAGGCATAGGTCATGCTGGTCCGTCGCGGTCATCTGCCAGCCACAGGGAGATTGACGTATAGGGGGCCAGCGTGCTCTAGACGACTTCTTGTCCTTTTTCTTTTTGTCCCCCGAACCTGGCATGACTGTCGAATAACTTAAAACAAAAACACAGATAAAGACTCGGCGCTGAAAATAAGGAACGATCTTACCAGTCTGATCCGGAGTTGAGTAAAAACGGTGGCGGTAATGAGAAAGAGGTAGGCTGCGATGGTGTCGTAGATTTCTGTCAGCTCACACGAGGTCAATGCGCACTTAACAGCAGGAGAAGCAGAACTGAGGTGGAGGAGGAGTCAGCATCGGTTACTGGCCAGCCCTTGAGCGTCACGCACTGCATTGGCCTTGAGGACGGTGCTGTCCCGGTGCTGGCTCCTCCCCCTACAGAAAAAAAAAATCTCTCACGCGGGGTCCTGCACCTCCGGCTTGTACCCACCAGTGATGAATAATGAAGACATACAGATAAGATTGTGGGATTCCACTATAACTGCTCTGTGAGGTTTATCATTTTCATATAGGCTGCAGCTTCAAGACAGATTCACACCAATGACCTAGAGGTGAAAGGAGCCATATACATTGCCATACTGAGCCACCCAGTCCCCTATTTGTTTACATTTATAAAATAAGGTCCACTGTTTGTGTTAACATGATTACATAAGGAGTACGGCAGGTGGCCACAGACTGAACAGCACTGAAAACCTTGAAGTTCCAGGTCTAAAGAACAAATTTGCCACTTATAACCTGCCAGACCTTCAGCAAACTGGCCACAAGGCAGAGTAAAGCTACCAGCCAGGACACAAAAAAAAAAAGGTAGTGATTCATCACTGCAGACATTGCTCATTTTGTGAGCCACAGTCAGGAATGCCGCCATAAAGTGCAGCCTCCAGGCCAACAAGCAGGGGAAGCTCTCCCCTTCCAGCTAGCACCAAATCTACACACTCCAGGATAGCAAAAGCAGATGGCCGGGAACATAAAACCCTTTCCAGCTCTGGCGTTGACCATCACAATGGAAAGGGAAGAACCATAAACAGGGAAAACTACAACGGGATGAACATTAAGATCAAGGGAGGCATGACAAACAAAGCGACACAGCAAGAGTGATCAGCACTATGCCTCAATGCATGCAGTCTGGCTAACAAGATGGCTGACCTCACTGCCACAATAGCTGAGGCAGGACTAAACTGGGTGGCCGTAACATGGTTCACAAATAATCATGGTTGGAAGGTGACTATCCAGGGGTACAACTTGTTTAGGAGAGCTGGGACTGGGGAAAAAGGGGGGGGGGGGGTAGCTATTTATGTTAAGGATACCATCAATGTTACAGAAATGCAGCAGGCACTAGGGGAAACATAGGATCTATGGATCACAATAGGGGCAGAAAGCTGGAAACCCATTTGGGTAGGGATAATCTACAGACTCCCAAATCAGGAGGAAGCCAGAGATAATGAAACCCTGAAAACCATCCTCTAGATGTCAGGCAAAGGGGACATGGTGCTGGTGGGGGATTTCAATCTGTCAGACAGAGACTGGAATACCCAAACAATGGCATCACAGGAGAGCAGGGAATTCCTAGTCACACTACAGGAAGCAGGCCTAAGTCAACTAGTGACATCACCCACAACAGGTAATGCAGTTCTAGATCTGATATTCACAAACAGCGATAGGGTTACGGGCATCGAAGTAGGGAACCATCTGGGCAGCAGTGATCATAACACTGTATAGTTCAGAGTAAAAAAGGACTGTAGACTACACACACTCCAAGGTGCCGGAGGACTGAAAGAATGCAACAGTAGTACCACTCCACAAGAGTGGCAGCAAGGAACAGCCAGGTAACTACCGTCCGGTTAGTCTAATGTCAGTCATGAGAAAACTGATGGGAGTCCTGCTGAAGGGAAGAATCATAGCTTTTTTGGAGCAAACTGGTCAGCTCGACAAAAAACAACACGGTTTCACGGCAGGGAGATCCAGCCAGACAAACCTGGTTGATTTTTTCAATTGGATCACCAAAACAGTGGATCAGGCTGGGGCAGTGGATGTGGTTTACATGGACTTTAACAAAGCTTTTGACTCCGTTCCACACAGGAGACTAGTCAAAAAACTGGAGAACCTGGGAACTGGGCCCGTGGTTACAAACTGGATCAGAAACTGGTTACATGGGAGAACTCAGATAGTATTAGTAAATGGCACTCTGTCTGTGGAAGGAAGGGTGACTAGCAGGGTCCCGCAGGGCTCAGTTCTGGGGCTGATCCTCTTCAACATATTTATCAGCGACCTTGCGGATGAACTGGAGGGGAAGGTGTGCCTGTTTGCAGATGACACCAAAATCGGCAACAGGGTAGACAACAGAGGGACAGCAAAGCATGGAAGCTGATCTCCGAAAACTGGAGGAGTGGTCCAAGACCTGGCAATTGAAATTCAGTGCAAAAAATGCAAGGTCATGCACCTGGGAAAGTGTAACCCAGGGAAACTGTACTCAATGGGAGTGGAGCAGCTGGTGGCTACCAGGCAGGAGCGAGCCCTAGAGGTTATCATATCAGATGACCTCAAGGTCAGCAGACAATGTGAAAAGGCAGCACTAAAGGCTAGTGGTATTCTGGGATGCATAGAGAGGGGCATCACGAGCAGAAGGCATGAAGTAATCATGCCCCTGTATCGGTCCCTGGTCAGGCCTCACCTGGAGTACTGTGTCCAATTCTGGAGGCCACACCTCAGGAAGGACATAGATAAGCTGGAGACAGTACAGAGAAGAGCAACAAAAATGGTGCAGGGCTTGCATCAGAAACCCTACGAGGCAAGATTAGACTATCTCAAATTATACTCCCTACAACAATGAAGGAATCATGGGGACATGACAGAAACATTCAAATATCTTAAAGACAACAACAGGGTGCTCGTGCAGAACCTCTTTCAGGTAAAGGACTACAGCAGGACTAGAGGGCACAACCTTCGACTTAAGGGAGGAAAGTTCAGAAGCAATACGAGGAAATTCTTCTTCACAGAGCGCATTGTGGAACCATGGAATAACCTGCCGGAGAGGGTGGTGGGAGCCAAGCCAGTGTGGGAATTCAAGCGGCCATGGGACAGACACTGTGGGATACACAATCAAGCAGCTAAGGGGGCAAGGACAGATTTGATGGATCATATGGTCCCCATCTGCTGACAACTTCTATGTTTCTATGTTATGTTACTTTTTTTTTTTTTTTTAAACTCATCTTTATTGCAGATATCAATCGTACCTCTCACAGAGGAGAGCAGGGAAGGTACACAGAAATCAGTTGACAGGATCAAACAACACTGACCAATATTACAAGACACGTATCTCAATATCCTGAAAACAACCTCTGCTAAACAAAACAAGAAAGAAAGAAAGAAAAAGAAAAAAAAAAAACGGTTCCCCTCCACATTGTAACATATCTCCATCCTCACTGCCAGTGGGGATCTGATCCCTTGGCTCTTCCCTTACATGCCTCTGTAGAGCACAGGAATCACTTTGTTTGTATGTATCTTCCTATACTTCAGGTGATATCATAGTAAATCATATCAGATTACCTGAGGCCACATTCGTTCACTAAACTCCATCTGCATCTTAATGTAACAGTAAAACTGGTTAAAAGTACACAACAAAAAGAAAAGTAAACTACCTCAAACAACTCAACTGGAGTCTCACACTGGACTGGAGAGATCCTGCTGGCATCCTGTATTAACCTCACATATAAGTTGGAGGCCTTAATTGGCCTATGGGGGTCACCCCCCTTTATGTGTCCATTGGGGTATTCTGTCTGGGCTGCCCTTCACTCGTCCCAGTGACTTCAGGTATCCTGGCATATTGATTAGTCCCCATTCTCATCCCCTGAAATTCCTCCCTGAACCAAGGACCATCTATTCTAATGTTCTTCATCCTTTTCCTCTATGAGTCTGAGTCTGGCTGTCAGCCCTTCCATCTACCTAGTACTCTCCACCCTCACCCATCAGGAACCAAGCGTTGGTGTGGTGAGGCTTAGCCAGTTGGCAGTTATTTCTTTAAATGCTGCTAAGCATAACATACTGAACAGGCCCTGCTGCCTGCTGTTCCCTATTACTCAAATCAAATCAATCTTTATTTATATGAGGCGCCTTTCTTAAACCAAGGCGCCTGTACAATTAAAATAAAACAATAACTAGTTAAAACTACATTAAAATTAAACTAAACAACAATATTCAAAAATCATTACTAAGAGGTCCAGTCCCAGTACCATCCTGTTGAATGTTAAAGGGATTCGAGTACCCCACACCCGACTAAGGGCCTCCTGGATCTCCCGCCAGAAATTAGTGATGGCTGGGCAGGACCAGAAAACGTGACTATGGGTGCCCATCTGGCCGCAACCCCTCTAACAGGTGTCCGAATTCCCAACCTGGAAGTATTTTGTGATCGGGGGTGTGTGTGGAAGAAGTGAGTCAGGCATTTCCACCTGAACTCTTTTCATCCCGGGGACGTGGACGTGCGCCAGCCGCATCTCAAGGTTCTCTCCCACTGCTCTGTAGTAACTGGGGAATCCCACTTCCTGCTCCCATCTATCCCTTACTGCCAAGAATTGTGGACAGGTCTCCCCTTGAAAGGCCTTGTAGGCTCCAGAGATCACTTTTCTCTGTCCTACCAATCTGGCTATCCAGTATAAGAACTCTCTAAGGTCCGTGAGGTCCTTTGTATTCATCGGGATTAACTGATTTGAGACCAGATAATGTTGGACCTGTAGGTATCTAAGGAAGTCTGCTTTAGCGAGGTAGTACTTGCGTTGCAGGGCCGTGAAAGACAAGACGTCCTCTCCCCCAATCAGGTTTCTGAACCTAACCAGTGAGAGAGCATTCCATGTTCTGTATCCGGGGTCTGTGCGAGGCGGGGTAAAGTGTGGGTTCCCAATGATCGAAGTGAGGGGACCGAACCCCTCCGAAATTAGGGTGAGCTTTCTGGCTTTCACTAGAACCCTAAGGGTGTGTTTTGTTCAGGGATTTGTTAGGCTCCTCCAGACCTCCGGGGAGAGTGGGGCGTGAACAAAAGCCAACAAGGAAGACATTTGGGATTGATGTCTTTCTACCCCAGCCAGCCTGTCTCCTCCCTCTGTTTCAACCAAGATATCACTGGGACCAACTGCACAGCCAGGTAATATAGTTTTAAATATGGGAGGGCGAGGCCTCCCCTCTTGTTTGGTTGTGAGAGTAGTCTGCTGCTGCCTCTCCTTCTGCCCCCCTGCCATATGAAGGTCAGTAGGGTGGTGTTCACTTTCTTCCAGAAACTGTCTGGGACAAGTATCAGGAAGGCCTGAAACAAGAACAGAAAGCGGAGGAGGATGTTCATCTTTATTGTCTCGATCCGTCCTCCCAGGGAGAAGGGGAGCAGCTCCCACCTTGCCAGGTCTGCGGTAATCTCGCCCCATAATTTGCCAAAGTTCAGATCAAACAAATTAGAAATCTGTGGTGTGATCTTGATACCCAGGAATCTAACCGTGTTAGCCTTGGCCCGTTTGTATGGGAAAGCTGCCAGTTTCTCCCTAGGTAATGTCCCTCCAAATTTTATTGCCTCCGATTTTTCTATATTAATCTTATAGCCAGAGATTAGGCCGTACTGACAAAGTTCTCTCTCCAATGCCGGTAGGGAAGTCCCTGGTTGGGTCACATAGAAAAGGGAATCATCTGCATAGAGGGATATCTTGTGGTTTCTGTCGCCCACTCTGATCCCCCCAATATCTTCTGCTGCCCTAACTGCGACCGCCAGAGAGAGGTTCAATGCACAAGGCAAAAAGCAAGGGGGAAGAGCAGGTAACCCTGTCTCGTACCACTGGTAAGATGGAATCTTCCTGTGCTGTAATCGTTGACCCGAACCATAGCCTGAGGGGCCGCATATATGGGTTCTACCCTATTTCGGAATTTAGGACCAACCCCCATCTCCAACAGGGTTCTGTGGAGGAATTTCCAATTCACCTTGTCGAAAGCCTCTTCGGCATCCATGAAGATCGCCAGGGTAGGTTCCTGGGAGGCCTGCTGATGTGTGATTAAATTCAACAGGTGCCTCACACTGTCGTGGAGTATTCTCCCATTGATGAATCTGGTTTGATCAGGGTGGACCAGCTTCCCAATGCGATCCTGCAGTCTACGAGCAATAATGGAGGTGTAGATCTTCTTGTCCACATTTAATAGGGATATTGGCCTGTAAGAACTACACTCAGTCTGATCTTTACCCTCCTTATGAATCACCGTTATCTGAGCATACTGCCAGCTTGGGGGTGTCACCCCTGTTATGTTTCTAAGCAGGATGATCAGCTACTAGATACTGAATGCTTGGAGGGTGCAACTGGGCTCCCATGCCAGCAGGACCAGCTTCTCAATTAAATGCAGCAAGGATCTGCGGATATAAATGAGAAACTAACAGTTATACAAGCCAATGTGGCACAAATTAATTTGAAGCAGGGGTGCAAATTAAGAAAAGCTAGTGTGGGAGGCAGAATACCAATAATGTAATTTTGGTATTCCGCCTCTGGTATTTCCCCTGTTCAAAGCAGCAGTGCTATAGATTAAACTGCAGAGCAGCAGCATGCAATAGTGTAGTAAATTCCCAGAGAGCCTGGGTGCAAGGGTATGTTATAGGGCCCCCCATGGTTTTGAATACACATCAAAATTATGGTTTGGGCCCCTCAAACCTCATGGGCCCGGGTGCAACTGTACCCCCTGCACCACTGTAGTTATGCCCTTGGCAGTATGATGGAATGGTACACCAGATGCAATACGAAAATGATAAAAACTATATTCTGCCACCAAAACTGGTATGTAAAACAAGACGGAATACCATTAAATTTGAGCCCTACAAAGATAACAGAACTAGACAGGCGTATGACTCAAATAGAAAATAGAGTGAGCATCAATAAAGACAGCCTGGCACCAACTGAAATGCAGGTTTCCCAGTAGGCGAGAAGCATTAATGCAGGTTTCCAGGTAGGAGACAACCATTACTTACCTACAGCAAAAGGTGGACAGGTTACAAACCCACAGTCAATGGGAGAATCTGATGGTGGTCAGGCTTCCTGAGGGTTTGGAAGATGACGCCCGCAGAGTAGCTCTTTAGCCAGTTCTTCAAGGATTTTGTAGCCCCAGATGGATACAGAGGGTCTATGGAGATTGATCATGCTCATAGGGCTTTGCAGGGCAGGCCGGCGCTGACTGACAAGCTGCGATTTTGTTTAATGATGTTCAAAATATTCTCTCATAAGGAACTTACTTTTGAAGAAGGCGAGGAAGGAAGGTGGAATACAATACAAGTCACATTTGCTGCAAGTTTATCCAGACATTAGTTCCGAACCATGTAAAATAATAATAAATGGAAAAAGGTTTGGGGAAGTCAAGAAAATGTTAAAGAAGCGCTCCCATTCACTCTGCTGATGCCCACCAAATTGCTGTCACCAAAAATGGGAGGTAGCACTTTTTCACAGAGTCGAAGAAAGCCAGAGATTTTGTGGAATCCCTAAAATGACTGAGAGATGAAATCCCTTTGCAAATAATTTGCAGGTAGTTCTCAGTTTGTGTAGATTAACATTATAATGATGGTCTCTCCCCCCATGCTTCTATCTCGATTCTAAACCTCTTGTAAGACAAACACCAGTACAATATGCAAAGTGTGGTATTTTACAATGTTGCTACTTAGTTTATTGGCCCTGCTGATCTGGATCTGCTAGCAAGCACAGTGTTATACCTCACACTTGAATCCTTGCTGGTCTGCCTTGTGGATCAGATTGAAACTACCCCACTGAAAGCATAAGCATGGCCCGAATTTTAAAATGTGCCACACAACACTCATAATGACCGATCAGTATGGTCCTTTGGAACACCCATGGTTGGGCAGCAAGAAAAAATTACTCACCTTAGTAATGTTGTTTCTTCTAATGGAGTCTTGCTATATTATGACTATTGCAGTTTGCCCCAGCCTTAGAACTGCTCCGGAGGTGAAAGAGTTAACTTCCATGCAGAGCATGGAGCTTAGAGCGCGAGCTCGGTTCAGAAGCTCTGTTTGGCTGGTTCAAAACCGAAACCGGCCAGATCTTTACGAGCAAAACTCACTAAGGTTCTGTGTGGAAGCTGTAACCTACACTAGCCAACTGGCTACTAATATATTAACACATTTTACTGGTCCCAACACAAAGACTCAAGTCAGTGGACCAGAAAATTAAGATAAAATAACTAAATGAACACAACACCCAAACATGAAAGAGGGCATCAATAAATGCCAACAGAGGACTACCCACCCCATACCCCAAAGTAGGAGTTCTGAGAGGGGCAGGCTTGGGGGGAGGTCATAATATAACAAGACTCCATTAGAAGAAACAACATTACTAAGGTGAGTAATTTTTTTCAAACAACATGAAGTTTTGCTATATTATGACTATTGCAGACTACACAGCAGTACCTCCATGGAGGAGGGACAGAACCTACTTAGGGAATAGGCTCTGAAGCACGGCTGTGCCAAACTGAGCATCCCTCCTGGCCTGAAAATCCAGGGAGTAATGCTTGGTGAAAGTGTGTACTGTCTTCCAAGTAGCTGCCTGACATATCTCCAAGATAGGGATGTCTCTAGCAGCAGCTAGAGATGAAAAAATTACTCACCTTAGTAATGTTGTTTCTTCTAATGGAGTCTTGCTATATTATGACAATTGCAGTTTGTCCCACCATTAGAACTGCTCCGGAGGTGAAAGAGTTAACTCCATTCCATGAATGGAACTTAGAGCACGAGCTCTAAAGAGAAGCTCTGTCTGTGTAGTTTCAAACCTGAACTGTCAGATCTTTACGAGCAAAAAGCTCACTAAGGTCTGTGTGGAAGCTGTAACCTACACTCAGCCAACTGGCTACCTAAATATTAACATCTATTGCTGGTCCCAACACAAAAGACTCAAGGCAGAGGACCAGAACTAAAGTATAATTTAACAATATGAGAGAAATATAAGGAAAATGAAAACACACACCCCAAACCCCAAGAAGGGTGAAAACACATAAAGAGGGCATAAAATAGTGCCCACACTAGGCTGCCCACCCCATACCCAAGTAGAAGTTCTGAGAGGGGCAGGCTGGGGGGGAGGTCATAATATAGCAAGACTCCATTAGAAGAAACAACATTACTAAGGTGAGTAATTTTTTTCAAACAACATGAAGTCTTGCTATATTATGACAATTGCAGACTACACAGCAGTACCTCCATGGAGGAGGGACAGAACCTCACTTTAGGAATAGCTCTGAAGCACAGCTGTGCCAAACCGAGCATCTCTCCTAGCCTGGACATCCAGGAGTAATGCTTGGTGAAAGTGAGTACTGCTTTCCAAGTAGCAGCTTGACATATCTCCAATATAGGGATGTCTCTGGCAGCAGCTAGAGATGCGGCTGTACCTCTGGTAGAATGAGCCCTCAAGCCAGAGGGGATCTCTGCCCAGTTTCTGATAACAAAATTGGATACAAGAGACAATCCACCTGGCAATTGATCTCTTAGTGCAGGTTTCCTTTCCTAACCTCACCATAAGTGAGAAAAAGTTGGAGGATTCGAACCTGTGACCCTTGAGTACGTTCTATATAGTAACTAAGGGCCCTCTTAACGTCCAACTGTGCAATCTCCTCTCACCAGAAGAGGATGTTCAGTGAAAACACTGGGAGGGGATAGATTGGTTAAGATGGAAATCTGAAACCACCTTAGGCAAAACTTCCTGTTAGTCCTGAGGACTACCTTATCCCTGTGGAAAGAAATAAAGTCAGTTTCCACTGACAAGGCTTGCAACTCACTTAGTAGGCCTAGCAGAAGTGATAGCCACTAGAAAACAGTTTTCCAGTTAGATACTTAAGCTCTGCAGAAAACAGAGGTTCAAAAGGGGTTGCATTAACTGGGCAATGCAACATAACCAGGCAGGGGCCGATCCCAAAAGGTGGATTAGTATGAAGTAATCCTCAAAAACTTGGAAAATACAGGGTGAGCGAAAGAGAGGATGGCTTTCTGTTGAAACAAAAGCAGACACAGCTGCCAAATGAACTCTCAGGGTAGCTGGTCTCAGGCCCAAAGAATTAAGATGGACCATGTAATCTAACACAATGGGCAAATCAGCAGATTCTGGGGAAATATGTTTCCCAGAACACCAAATGGAGAACCTTTTCCACTTAGAATTATAAGTAGCCCTAGTGGAAGGCTTCCTAGAAGCCTTTAGGATTTCAAGAACACCTTGAGAGAGGTGTAGGTCAGCAAATTCTAACTCCTCAAGAGCCAGGCCTTGAGGTTGAGGGATTTGAGGTTCGGATACCAAACTCTCCCCTGGGCACAGGTTAATAGGTTGTGATTCCTGGGAGACACAGGGAGATGGACTGTCAGGGACAGAAGGAGTGGGTACCAGGGCTGCCTGGCTCAATCTGGGCAACCAGAATCACCCTGCAAGTCTGGGATCTGATTTTACTAACACCTTGAATAGGAGAGGAAGGGGAAAAGCATAAAGAAACTTCCTTCCCAATCCAGGAGAAGGGCGTCCAGGGGGACTGAGCCCAACACTGGGGGCCTGCAACAGAACAGTGGAAGTTGGTGATTGTCTGGGTCTGCAAAAAGATCTATCCGAGGGGTGCCCCATCTGGCAAAGACTATCCCCAGTACTTGAGGATCCAGAGACCATTCGTGATGGCCCTGAGAAATCCTGCTGAGAGCATCTGCTAGGACACTGTCCTTTCTTGGGAGGTGAACTGCTATGAGTGAAGTGTTCAGGGAATAGGCTAGAGACCACAACTTCATTGCCTCGGTGCACAAGGCCGAAGACCGAGTGCCCCCCTGCTTGTTGATGTACCACATTGTTGTGGTATTGTCTGTTCTGACTTGTACCACTTTGTTCTGGACAGAAGCAGAAAACGCTTGAAGTGCTAAAAAGACAGCTCTGAGTTCCAGCAAATTGATGTGGAGCAGAGATTCCTGGGGGGACCACACTCCCTGAGTGGAGAGATCGCCCATGTGGGCTCCCCACTCCAGGAGGGAAGCATCCGTAGTGAGGGTCAAAGTGTGAGAAAGGGGAATGAAGGGGACCCACAGTCTTAAATTGCTCTGATCCTGCCACCACTGGAGGGCCTGGATCAAGGTTTGGGTCACTGGGACCAACTTGGAAAGGGGGTCTCTTCTCTGAGACCAATAGGCTCTCAAGTGAAACTGAATGTCTCTCATCTGAAATCTTGCTCCCTGCACTACAGCTGTGGACGCAGCCATGTGCCCCAGGAGCTGCAAAAAGTGTCTTGCTGGTCGAGAGACCTGCAGAGTGAAGGAGGAGGCCAGAGCCACCAAGTTCCTTACCCTTTCTAAGGGAAGAAAAGCTCTGGCCAGATTTGTGCCCAATTCTGCACCTATGAAGGTGAGTACCTGAACTGGTTCCAGAACCGACTTTGGTATATTTAGCAGGAAGCCCAGGGAGGTGAGAAGCTGCTGGGTGACTTGCAGGTGAGATTTTACCTGTTCTGGGGACTGGCCTACAATGAGCCAGTCGTCCAGATAGGGAAAAACAGCAATCCTTTGCCTCCTTAAGTGAGCCACTGCTACTGCCAGACATTTTGTGAATACCCTTGGGGCAGAGGTAAGGCCGAAGGGCATTGCTCTGAACTGGTAGTGACCTGAGGGCAGTTCGAATCTGAGGTACTTTCGTGGGAGCTTCTGATTAGACGTGAAAATAGGCAACCTTGAGGTCCAGGGAAGCTAGCCAGTCCCCTGGCCTTAGAGAGGGTAAAATCATTGCCAGAGTTACCATTCTGAACTTTGGTTTCAAAGATGCTTGTTCAGATATCTGAGGTCTAAAATGGGCCGCCATTCTCCTGTCTTTTGGGGTAAGGAAGTATCTGGGTACAGACCCTTGCCCTGGTGTGGGGAGGAACCCTTCTACCGCCTCTGAGAGCTAACAGGGTTGAGACCTCTGCTTCTAGAGTAAAGGTCTCAAAGAGCTTGCAGGTGGAAAAGACCTGATTCTCATCTTTGGGAACTTTTTGAAGCTGAGAACCACACCCTGGCTTACTACTTCCAGAACCCACTTGTCTGAAGTTAAAGACACCCAGTTCTGACTGAAGTAAGCCAACCTGCCCCCTACTGGTAAAGGAGAATCGACCCTGGGCACCCCATCAGGGTGCCTGCTTGGCAGGTGCTTTAGGCTGAGGGGTGGGGCAGGCTGCCTGCGCCCCGTCTGCCTCTGCCTCTGAAGAACCCCCTCTGAGCATAAGCAGAGGAGGCCTGGGTTTGGTAAAAAGGCCTGTGGAAAGGCCTACCCCTACCCCTGGGGGTGTGCCTCTGAGGAGTGGCTTGCCGCTCCTTGGCTTGGGCACTTTTATAGGTAGTCCTATATTCATCCATCTTCCTCATATAATTCTCTGTCTGCTCCCCAAACAGAGAATTTCCCACCACAGGAAAATCCATAGCCTTAGACCGGGTATCCTGTGACAAGCTAGTACACCTGAGCCAGGCCAACCTACGAAAAGCTACAGATGTGGCCATGACTCTAGAGGAAACATCATTAAAATCCACAGCAGCATGAAACTGCACCTTAGAAGCCTCAATGCCATCGGCAGCCACCTGCTCCAGCTCACTAGCAAGCTGGCCAGGGGCTTGTTTGGCTAAATCCATAACAGTATCCCATCTAGATTTCTGATACCTTGCTACATAAGCCATATAATTTGCTTGCCTGAGTCCCAAGGACGCTGCCATGTACTGTTTTTTTGCCATGGCATCAATCTTCCTGGAATCCTTGTCAGGAGGATGTGAAGCCAGGGGAATATTAGCTTTATCACAGGCTGCAGCCTGAACTACCCCAACATGACTGCATTGCTGAGAAAGGAATTCTGTATCAGGACTTGACAGTGTACCTCCTGTCCATCTTTTATCTACAGGAGGCACAGAATTAGGAGTTTTTAAGATTTTTATTGTTTGTTTCCTAAATGACTTATGCAAAGGAATAGACAATCTCCTAGACTCTGGTATATCCATCACTTCTACAAAATCAGGCTCCTCTTGCTCATCCACAGCTTCCTCCAAAGGAAGCTGGAGGGTTTCAGCAACTTTTTTGTAAAACATAAAATGAGAGGGGGACTCAGAAAGCATGGGGGATTCAAAAGGTCTGTCTGGGGAGATGTCCGTTCAATGGGCACACCCAGACCCTCTAAGTCACATTCATACTGTTCATAATCATCCTCCCTCCTCTGGTTCATAAAACTCCTCAACATCATATTCCTGAACCGATGGAACCAACAACCGACCTTTACCAGATAGTGACGGTTCGGACGGAACCGGAGAAAGTGACTGGACAATCTGAATAGCTCTTTGTTATCTCTGCAGCAGTTGGAGTAAGAATTTTGGGCTCCAAACCTGCTGACTTTCTTATTCTCTTTACTGGAACTGGTTCATCCGAGCCAGCTTTTCGTTTGCCGGGAAGTCTCGCTCCTGGTCAGAGGCACTCCTCTGGTTCGCTGAGCACCGAACCGGCTGGGCCATCCGGTCAGCTGACTTTGGCCTTCTTGTTCCTGAGCTGCCCAATCTCTTTTCCAGGGTGGCTGCAGGGAAATTCTTACCAATCTGGCAGTCTGACTGAGGTGGTCAAACCCCAGACAATAAACACATGTGGTGTGTGGGTCAGCCTTGGCAAAGACTTCCCCACAGACATCACAGTGTTGAAACCCAGTGGGCCCGGTTTTTCTTTTGGGTTTCTCAGACATAATGCCAGCCTAACCAGAAAAACTTGCCCTTTAAACGGCAGTGCTAGGCAAGACACCCTTATCGGTTCCTAACCGGTCACGGTATTGGAAAACCGTAATGAAATCCGTTTTAGAACCGATAAGAACCGGGAACCGCACTCTAAAATCTCAAATTTAAAACTTTAAGTTTTAACCCAAGCTAATTGGTTCAAAACCGAACCAATAAAACTTACAAGTTCCACACAGAATTAAAATATGAATTACTTACGATACCACAGACAGAGCTTGAACCGATCGGTTTTGCGCTTAAAATAAAACTATTCTCGGTTGAATCGAACCGAGAAAACACTGTTTAAACCGAGAAATGAACCGAGCAGTAGGAGAAATCTCCGGAGCGACTGTTCAGTGAGGCGGAGTAAAGAATCTGACAGTTCAGGTTTGAAACTACAAAGACAGAGCTTCTCTTTAGAGCTCGTGCTCTAAGTTCCATTCATGGAATGGAGTTAACTCTTTCACCTCTGGAGCAGTTCTAATGGTGGGACAAACTGCAATTGTCATAATATAGCAAGACTTCATGTTGTTTGAAGCAGCTGTACCTCTGGTAGAGTGAGCCCTCAGGCCTGAGGGGGGAACCTTACTCAGCTTTTGATAGCAACATTGTATACAAGAAACGATCCACCTGGCAATGGATCTTTTAGTGGCAGGTCTCCCTTTCCCAACCTCACCATAAGTGAGAAACAGTTGGAGGGAGTCAAACCTGTGACCCTTGGTACGCTCTATGTAGTAACTTAGGGCCCTCCTAACATCTAAGCTGTGCAGCCTCCTCTCACCAGAGGAGGAATGGTCAGTGAAGAACACTGGAAGTGAAACAGACTGGTTAAGGTGGAAATCTGAAACCACCTTAGGTAAAAACTTCCTGTTAGTCCTGAGGACCACTTTATCCCTGTGAAAGGAAATAAAGTCAGTTTCTACTGATAAAGCCTGTAACTCACTTATACGCCTGGCAGAAGTGATGGCTCCAGAAATACAGTTTTCCAAGTCAATACTTAGCTCTGCCAAGACAGAGGCTCAAAGGGGTTGCATTAGCTTAGCAATGCTACATTAAGATCCCAAGACGGGCAGGGTCCCTGAATGGGGGATTGTGTGAAGCAATCCTTTAAAAACTTGGAAAATACAGGATGAGCAGAGAGAGAAGAGGGCTTCCCTGCTGAATGAGGGCAGAGACAGCAGCCAAGTGCACTTTCAGGGCGGCTGGTCTCAGTCCCAAAGAATTAGATGGACCATGTAGTCCAATACAGTAGGTAGATCAGCAGATTCTGGGGAAACATGCTTCCCAGAACACCATATGGAAAACCTTTCCACTTGGAGTTATAGGTAGCCCTGGTGGAAGGCTTCCTAGCAGCCTTCAGGATTTCGGAAACACTTTGAGAAAGTTGCAAATCAGCAACTCTAACTGCTCAAGAGCCAAGCCTTGAGGTTGAGGGATTTGAGATTCGATACCAAACTCTCCCGAGCACAGGTTAACGGATGTGGTTCCTGGGGAGACACAGGAAGATGGACTGCTAAGGACAGAAGGAGTGGTACCAGGGCTGCCTGGCCCAGTCTGGAGCAATCAGGATCATTTTGCAGGGCTGAGACCTGATTTTGACTAGTACTTGAACAGAGAGGAAGGGGGGGAAGGCATAACCTAAACTTCCTTCCCAATCGAGGAAAGGCATCCAGGGAACCCAGCCCAACACTGGGGCCTGCAACAAAACAGTGGAAGTTGATAATTGTCTGGGGCTGCGAAAAGATCTATCTGAGGAGTGCCCCATCTGGCAAACACTATCCCAGTACTAGGGATCCAGTGACCATTCGTGATGGCCCTGGAAATCCTGCTGAGGGCATCTGCCAAGACATTGTCCTTGCCTGGGAGGTGAATGCTATGAGGGAAGTGTTCAGGGAGTAAGCCAGAGACCACAACTTCATTGCCTCGGTGCACAAGGTCAAGACCGAAAGTGCCCCTTGTTTGTTGATGTACCACATTGTAGTGGTGTTGTCTGTTCTGACCTGTACCACCTTGTTCTGAACAAATGCAGAGAAACCTGAAGTGCTAGAAAAACAGCTCTGAGTTCCAACAGATTGATGTGGAGCAGAGATTCCTGAGGGACCATAATCCCTGGGTGGAGAGGTCACCATGAGCTCCCCATCCCAAGAGGATGCATCTGTAGTAAGGGTCAAGGAATGGGACAGAGGGATGAAAGGCACTCCTGTCTCAGATTGCTCTGATCCTGCCACCACTGAAGGGCCTGGATCAGGGTTCGAGTCACTGGGATTAATTTGATAGAGGATCTCTTTGAGACCAGAAAGCTCTCAAATGGAACTGAATGTCCCTCATCTGAAATCTTGCTCTTGCACCACGGCTGTGGAAGCAGCCATGTGCCCTAGGAGCTGCAGGAAATGCCTTGCTGGTCGAGAAACCTGCAGAGTGAAGGAGGCGCAGGCCACTAAGGTCCTTACCTTCCAAGGGAAGGAAGGCTCTGGCCTGCTTTGTATCCAGTTCTGCGCCTATAAAGGTGAGTACCTGGACAGGTTCCAAAACTGACTTTGGAAGATTGAGAAGAAACCCCAGAGAGGTAAGCAGCTGCTGGGTAACTAGCAGGTGTGATTTGACCTGGTCTGGAGACTGACCCACAATGAGCCAGTCGTCCAGATAGGGAAAAATGGCAATCTTTGCCTTCTTAGGTGAGCAACTGCTACTGCCAGACACTTTGTGAACACCTTGGGGCAGAAGTAAGGTCAAGGGCATTGTCGAACTGATAATGGCCTGAGGCAGCTCGAATCTGAGGTACTTTCGATGGGAGCTTCTGATAAGAACATGGAAGTAGGCATCTTTGAGGTCCAGGGAGGCTAGCCAGTCCCCTGGCCTTAGGGAGGTAAAATCATTCCCAGTGTCACCATTTTGAACTTTGGCTTAAAGGTGCTTGTTTAGATATCTTAGATCCAGGATAGGCCGCCACTTTCCTGTCTTTTTGAGGTAAGGAAGTACCTGGAGCACAGACCCTGCCCTGGTGAAGGGAGAAACCTTTCTACAGCTCTGAGAGCCAGGAGGGTTGAGACTTCTGTTTCAAAGCAAGAGTCTCTAAAGGGTTTGCAGGTGGAAAGATCTGGCTCTCATCTTTGGAAATTTCTTGAAGCTGAGAATCAGACCCTGGCTCACTACTTCCAGGACCCACCTGTCTGAAGTTAAAGACTGCCAGTCCTGGACGAGTGAGCCAACCTGCCCCTACAGGTAGTGGAGAGCCGACCCTGGGCATCCCATCAGGGTGCCTGTTTGGCAGGGGCTTTAGGCTGAGGGGTGGGAGCAGGCCTGCTCGAACCCTGCCTGCCTCTCCTCTGAAGAACCCCTCTGTACATAGGCTGAAGAGAAGGGGCCTGAGTCTGGTAAAAGGCCTGTGAAAGGCCTACCACTACCCCTGGGGACTGCCTCTGAGTGACTTGCGTTCCTTGGCTTGTGCACTCCTGCAAGTGGTTCTATATTCATCCATTTTTCATATATCCTCTGTCTGCTCCCAAACAGAGAATTTCCCACCACAGGAAAATCCACAGCCTTAGACTGGGTATCCTGTGACAAAGTAGTACACCTGAGCCAGGCCGATCTGTAAAAGCCACAGATGTAGCCATGACTCTAGAGAATACATCATTAGAATCCACTGCAGCATGGAATTGCACCCTAGATGCCCTCACACATCAAGAGCCACCTGCTCCAGCTCCTTCGCGAGCTGGCCAGGGACATGTTTGGCTAAGGCCATGACAGTATCCCATCTAGATTTCTGGTATCTTGCAACATAAGCCATATAGTTAGCTTGTCTGAGTCCCAAGGATGCTGCATGTATTGTTTTTTGCCATGGCATCAATCTTCCTGGAATCCTTGTCAGGAGGATGTGAAGCCAGTGGAATATTAGTTTTATCACAGGCTGCAGCCTGAACTACTCCCAACATGACTGCATTGCTGTGAAAGAAAATCTGTATCAGGACCTGACAAAGTGTACCTCCTGTCCATCTTTTTATCCACAGGAGGCACAGAATTAGGAGCTTTAAAATTTTTACTGTTTGTTTTCTAAAGGATTTATGTAAAGGGATGGACAACCTCCTGGACTCTGGGATATCCATCATCTCCACATAGTCAGGCTCCTCTTGCTCATCCAACGCCTCCTCTAAGGGAAGCTGAGGGTCTCAGCAACTTTTTATAAAACAAAAATGAGAAGGGACTCAGAAAGCCTAGGGGGAGACTCACCTGAAGGTCTGTCTGGGGAGATGTCCGGTTCAATGGGCACATCCAGACTTTCAAAATCACATTCACACTGATCATAATCCTCATCCCCCTCCTCTGGTTCATAGAACTCTTCTATATCATAATCCTGAACTACTGGAACCGACCTTTTGCCAGACAGTGGCGGTTCGGAGGGAACCGGGGACAGGGACTGGACAATCTGTATTGCCCTGGCTATCTCAGCAGCAGTTGGAGAAGGAATTTTGGACTACAAACCTGCTGATTTTTTAGATTTCTTTGCTGGAACCGCTCCTCAGAGCCAGCTGCTTGCTCGAGGAAGTCTCGCCTGGTCAGAGGGCACCGAACCGGCTGGCCATCCGGGTCAGCGGACTTTTGGCCTCTCGCTCCCGAGCCTGCCCACCTCTTGTCCAGGGTGGCTGCAGGAAATTTTTTACAAATCTGCAGTCTGAATTGAGGTGGTCAAACCTCAGACACAGACACATAGTGTGTGTGGGTCAGCTCTGGCAAAGGCTTCCCCACAGACACTACAGTGTTGAAACCCAGGGCCGGTTTTTCTTTTGGGTTTCTCAGACATGATGCCAGCCTAACCAACTAACTTGCCCTTTTGATGGCAGTGCCAGGCAAGACACCCTTATCGGTTCCAAACCATGTCATTGGTCCTGGAAAAAACGTAATGAAATCCTGCTTTTTTAGAACCGATAAGAACCGGAACCGACTTCAAAAAGCCTTAAAAGGCTTTAAACTTATATTTAATAAACTTGATCGTTCAACTGAACCGATAATACTTTTACAAGTTCCACACAGAAAAAACCCTATCTATTACTTACGATTACCATAGACAGAGCCTGAACCGATCGGTTTTGTGGTTAAAATAATGAAATCGCGGTTAAATTAAACGAGAAATAGCGCTTTAAACCGAAGAAATGAACTGAGCAACAGGAGGAATCTCCGGAGCGACTGTTCAGTGAGGCGGAGCAAAGAATCTGATGGTTTCGGTTTGAAACCAGCCAAACAGAGCTTCTGAACCGAGCTCGCGCTCTAAGCTCCATGCTCTGCATGGAAGTTAACCCTTTCACCTCCGGAGCAGTTCTAAGGCTGGGGCAAACTGCAATAGTCATAATATAGCAAGACTTCATGTTGTTTGAAGTGGAGATGGGCTGTGTTCCCATATGCAAGTAATTCAAGCCAATTTTTAGGCCATTTTTTTTTCGTCTTACCTAATGGTCCCTTTTTGGAACCTGAACAATGATCTACCTGAGTCAGTCTCTTACTATATTCAGTAAATAGTCAAGTCAACATGCAAAGAAGCAGAACAGCAGGGCACAACATCTTTCCCAGGAACATTTGGCCTTTGTGCCTTGTGTTAGACTTTAATGGAAAATTAGAAATACTATATCCATACGAGAAGCCCACAATACCTCAAAGTTTTGTGTATTTTTGTATTAGATGCAGGACTGTTGGTATGAGTTGGAAATGGGTGGAGTTTCAAAGTTCATGTTTTATCAGTGGGATATTCTGGTATATAAGAATTTAATTGGCAGGGTGTACTGTGACTACCATCCCCTATACTCCTTGGGGGGGGGGGGTTCTGCAATGATCAAGGTCAGGGTCACTTGGCTCATGTGGGGTGGTTGAGGGGCTGACCACCCTTCATTGCAGGGAGCCACAATGGGGGTTGGGGGGAGGGGGTTGTTCAGTGTTGGGCCTGTCCCGCTCCCTTGACCTCGTCGTCTCCTGACAGACTGGTTTCTAGATAAACAGAGATTGGAATGGTACATCCACTTACAATCCAAAGCCAGCAAAGCTGCTTTACTATACGGCTGTGGTCTTCAATGGGGAATTGTTTCTCCTACAAGATCACTGCAGTGGCCAAAAACAGAGTAGGTGGTCCATGTACTACTAAAACTGCAGCTCTGGGGGGAAAGGAACATTGTGAATCGTATTTCAAAAACTTTATACTTCTAATTGAAAGTGACTTATGCAAGTTTGCCATAACAAATGGGAGCAGTAACCTGTAGGAGTTGTGAATCAGTCTCCTACCATTCATCCATCTTTCGGATGAAATGGTAAACTGAGGCCCCATCTGCCTGTTCTGGTGATAGTTCAGATGGATGTTAAAGATCCCATGGCACTTCTCGAAAAGAGTAGGGGAATTTCCCTGGCCATACCTCCATTCACTAAAAATACCACCAACAGCTTTATCTGGTTCAAGGTCAGTTGGCATTCATCTGTATCCCTCTCCCCAGGTCGTGCCTGAAAATAGGCAGAATTTGTCTAGTGCATTTACCTGGTCAACAAAAACTAAATAAAACTGCCAAAAAGTGCCATTTTCCATGAAAAAAAATCCTTTTATTTCTGTGCTCTGCTTCATTTGCATGACCCTGCTCCTTTTTTTCTCTCAGTGCTGCAACCCCGAACTGTGACATCATGCAAGGGAAACCGGACAAGGACAAGGAGCTGTGGTTGCTTGGAAGAGCAGGAGTTGCTAGCCGCATCGGCGGCAGAGAATTTCACCGGGCGCCGCACACAAGGCGGGAGGAGCCAGAGCTGCATCGGCAGCCGTATTAGAGAAGGGAGGCATCGGAGCTGCATCGTCAGCTGAAGTGAGCACCAGGGGTACCGGAGCGGACTTCCCGGCAGCTGCAGTCAGCAGCAGGCCTGGGTTGAGGAGCTGAGTGGAGTGGAGAGGGCACCGGAGAAGACTTCCCGGCAGCTGCAGTCGGCAGCGGGCCAGGGTATGAGTGAGAGCATCTCAGCATTGTGGAGTCCCATCAGGAGTGAGGGCACCAACTTCAAATTGCGGCTGGACTACATAAGGCTGGCCCAGCCACCTCACTACCCAACAAGGAGCTATAATTGTGTCCCACACCACCCGCCCAGGCCCCGACCTCTATTAAATGGTCTGAGGGGGAGGGCATGGTGAGACTGGCTGTGATTGAGTAATTAAGAAGCTTGGATGTGTTGCAGACTGGGGGGGAGGGCATAAGATTCACATACTGCTGGCTTGGGCATGGTGGTTACTGCTGGAGGTTACAAATAAATCTTGGGGGCATTGGGATTATTATTTGGAGATTGCTGAGGCTTGATAGTTGGATACTGAGGGGAACGAGGGCAAATTGCTGTGAACGGACTAATGTTGGGATTTGCTGGGTAATAAGAGGGCGTATTGATGTGATCTGATTATTGCTTGGTATTGCTGAGAACGGGGGCGAATTGCTGTGAACTGACTACTACTGGGCTTCGCTGGGTAATGAGTGGGCACACTGATGTGATCTGATTATTGCTGGGTATTGTGAGTGTGTAATAATTTGTTGGTGGGTATTGCTGGGTTTGTGCTGGTGTAAAAAAGGGGGCACACTGATGAGATGTGTCTATTACTGGGCATTGTGTGTGTGGGTGTAATAATTGCTGGTGGGGGAATGTGTACGACTGACAGTGTATTATTGCTGGTAGGGGGCCATAGTGCTCACACCAAAATGAGGGTGGGCTTGGGGACAGCCAGATCGGGTATCTTTGGTAGGGTGATTGGGTGTATGGGGTGGCTATAATTTTAAACTGGGCATGGAGGTCTGTGGGTGCCCAGTGTGTTTTCACCTGGAGGGTCTTAGGAGGAGTTCAGGGGCCCAGAAGGCAGCTGGAAGGGGGGGGAAGGGGAGGTAAGGTGGGGCATGGACCATGTGTGATTAGACATGGACAAAATGGCATATCCCAGGGGAAAAGTGGACAAGGCCAAAAGGGCATTTCCCGGGGGAAAAGTGGACAAGGCCAAATGGGCATTTCCCAGGGGATAGGTGGATCATACAGTCACTCTGGAGGTGTGGAGGATGGAACAAGCAGCATACAGGAAGCACTCCGTACGGAGGGGGATGCTCAGAGGGAACAGAAGAGGAAGGGGGGTAGGAGAGAGCAAAATGTGGGTGGGCATCACACTTACAAACTGATTCACCCTACTTTATCCGGGAGATGAAGTGGAGGAGGATGGTGAAAGGGGGGAGCAAGCGGACAGAGAGGGTTTGATCAGTAAGCTGACGGGGGTGGGAGATAGGGGAGAGAGTCAGAACCAAAGGAAAGGAGGGAGGGGAGGGACATGAGCCTAGGTTGGAGGGATATAAGGTAGATGGGGGCTGCACTGAGAGAGGACAGGGTGGAAGGAAGGAGGATTGGGGACAGGCTGGTGTCCAGACTGGGGAAGTCAATCGGGGCGGTAGAGAGTTCTCAGACAGGTCAGCTTCAGACAGGAATCACTGGAAGAGGTGGAGAGTAGGATAGGGAGAAATACAGCAGATGGGGTGGGGGTGCAAGTCCGGGGTGGATGCAGGGAGGTTTCTTGGGTGGGGATCGAGGATTATAGCTCAAGAAGGGAGACGGGGTGAACTGGGGGGCAAACCTTGGCCACCTGGGAGATTGGGGGGGGCAAGGAGCAAACTGGCAGTTGCAGGTAGGAGTATGGCATGGATCGCACATGAGGGTGGCCCCCAGGATGACGGGGGTGGGAAGAGTAAGCAGGGGGTCGCTGATAGAAGGAGGAGCCTGGAAGGAAATAAAAGGGCTAACAAAGATTCCAAGGCTGACGGGAGCAGCAGGAGCAAATAGGGGATTGATGACAGAAGGAGTCTGAAAGGAACAAAACGGGTTAACAAAGTGGGGAGTGAGGTGAAGGTGATATTGCTGGGACACTCCACGACCAGGGGTATCCATTGGGAGGGGTTGGGGAGAATAACAGTAGCCCTGTCAAGGCTAAATGTATACCAGGACTATCCGTACACAAGGCCAAATTCCACCTATACTCGATAGCACTGGAATGTGCGGGATCCCCAGACTTCCTAGTACATCTGGGGACAAATGACTTGGAAGGGAACAGTGAGCTAGAAATACAGGCTAGATTCCAGGAATTGGCAAGGGTTTGTCACTCTATAGGTAGCAAAATGTCCTTCTCTGAGATTCTGCCGGTACCAATGGCAACCGGGGAGAGCAAGCTAAAACAAAGGGGTGAACCAGTGGCCCAGGGATTGGTGCAAGGCAGAGGGGTATGGACTGGTGGGTGACTGGGAGGATAAGCGGCTATATACCAGGGACAGGTTACATCACAACCTGGAGGGGAGGAAGATCCTGAAATTAAAACTTGCTGGATTTTTAGGAGAGCAGTGGGGTTTAAACTTGCAAAGGGGGGAGGGTCTATGAAGAGAAAGGCCCCAGGGAAGCTGTTTGAGGGTTCAGGTATAGGGCACGGGAAGAGTGCGGGGGACTGCATTACAATTCCAAGGAAATGGGGCAGAAAAGGACTGCAGGGCAGGGGGAACTGGGTGGGGGGTTTGGTGGAGGACAGTCCTTATCAATGCCAGGAGCATGAGTAATAAAATGCCAGAGCTACAGGCTATGCTGGCCAAGGGAAAAGCGGGTGTGGCGGCAATTACAGAGACATGGGCCACCCAGAGAAATGACTGGGATCTAAATTTGGAGGGTTACAAGATATTCAGGAAAGCTAAAGGAGTGGGAAGAGGGGGAGGGGTTGTGCTGATAGTCAGAAATGACATAGTGGTTAGTGGAGTGGAGGAGGCTGGAGGGGGTGTGGAGGTGATTTGGGTAACCCTGCAATCAAGAATCAAGAGGAGGGAAACATTTTAAAATAGGGGTGGTATACAGGCCCCTTGCAATACAGGCGGCTCTGGAGGATAAACTGGTTGAGAACATTAAGGGTCATTGTGACCTTGGTAAGGGTAGGGTGGTGGTCATGGGTGACCTTAATATGCCGGGGGCGGACTGGGGCACCATGACATCCTCTGTAACCAGGGAACAGCGATTGATGAACGTCCTTCAGGATGCCTTCCTGATCAAACAGGTGGGGGAACCTACTAGAGAGGGGCGGATATTGGACGTTGTCCTAGTGGACAGTGACCAGATAAGGGGTCTGGAAGTGTGCAGTCCACTGGCGGGTGGTGACAATGCCACAGCCTGGTTTCTGCTGTATCTGGGGGTGGAGGATAACTGCACTAATACAGCAGTGGTAGACTTCAGGGGAGCAGACTTCGTGGGTATGGGTAGGAGTCTATGGGAGAGGTTGGACAAGATTAGGCTGGACATGGATGCTGGAAGCTTGTGGGAGACCATTACAAAAGGGGTGCAGGAGGCTACTAGGTCCTGTACAAAATTAAGGCGAAAGCATGGTAGAACCAGCAAGCCATGCTGGTGGACCAGTGTGGTGCAGGCGACGGTGCGGGATAAAAAGGCTGCCTATGCACGTTTTAAACGCTCAAGGGGGGACAAGGAGAGAAGTGAGTATGAGCTATTGGCCAGGAGGGTCACCAGAGTGGTGAGGGGAGCCAAAGCAGGGATGGAACAAAACCTGGCTAGGGATATCCGGGGATTCTATAGATACATAAGAGAGAAAAGAAAAGAGACGACACAGATCAGCAGGATTAAAATTGTGGGAGGATGGGCTCAGGAAGCGGGGGATCAGGCAGAGGTGCTAAACGAGTACTTTGCCTCATTCTTTGCAGATCAGGACAGAGGATCCCTACAGATTGATGGGAGGGAAGAGGAGCCAGCAAAGGCGAGAAGTCAATCTGAGACCAGAGGATGGAGAGAGGCTAGGGTACAGGCAGGGCCAGACCCAGAAGGGGTGGGGAGATTACATGAAGGGGATAAATCACAGTGGATAGGATGAGGGAGGCCCTTCGGAAGCTAAAAACTGATAAGACACCGGGGCCGGATGGGCTACACCCGAGGGTTTGAAGGAAGTGGCGGATGAGCTGGCAGCACTCTTTAAACACCCCTCTGCAGACAGGGTGGGTGCCCCAAGACTGGAGGGTGGCTTATGCAGTGCCTATCCATAAAGGGGGGTCTAAGGAGGAGATGGGGAATTATAGGCCTGTCAGCCTAACATCTGTGGTAGGCAAAGTATTGGAGGGTTTTATCAAGGAGAGGTTTGGGAGGCAGCTGGAAAGGTTAGGGCACTGGGATGATAAACAGTATGGCTTTGTTCTGGGGAGATCGTGTCAGTCCAACCTCATAGAGTTTTAGACATAGGCCGGTGGACATCCTATACCTCGATTTTAGCAAGGCGTTTGATTCAGTACCCCATAACGGGCTGATAGCAAAGCTGGGGGAGATGGGGGTGGGAGGACAGGAGCTCAAGTGGGTTAAAAACTGGCTTACGGGGCGAATACAGAGGGTAATGTCCCTGGCAGGCCTCTCTGCCACTGCATGTACCCGAGTTTGGCACATCCATAAACAGAATAAGGGCACTAGGTACAACCACACATCCCGCCTCCCACCCATATTATCTTGTTCCATGTCAGTAGCAGCATCCTTGTTCTGACCCAACTTAAGGCTAGTACTAATAGCCCATGGTGGCACATTCCAATTTCTGGCAACAACAGAGAGGGGACCTGTACCAAATGACTACTCCTACTTGCCATCAGAATTTCCTTCCTACTACTGCTTTTACTCTCTGGGGATGTGCATCCCAATCCTGGACCTTCACCTGACAGTAAGATGGCTGGTCAAAAGGACTGTGGTTTAAAAATAGTGGGCTTAAACATATGCAGCCTTCTGCCTAAAATAACCCAGTTTATCGTGTGGACTAGGCTTCACTCCCGACATCATTTGCCTGATTGAGACCTGGCTTACCCCAAAAACCAAGGATAATGCTATTGCTGTACAGGGGTATAACACATACTGGCTGGACAGGATAGGGAAAAGGTGGCTGTCTCATTTATGTTAGGTAAGGCATACAGGGGAATGTGTCACCTATCTCATGTGGGTCCGGTGATTTCGAGATGCTAGCAGTTGACCTCCTTGTACGGAAGCACAACAAATCCCTTACTATTGCCTCTGTCTACCTGGTAAGGCTACACTGGGGTTCAGCCCCGTCCCTGAGGCGCTCAAGAACTAAGAAGAACTCTGACATTATCATTTCTGGTGACTTCAATTGTAACTGGCTCTGTAAGGATTTGGATACTTACAAAGACCAGGTTGCTGGTGTGCATCTTACTCGGTTACGGAGTGTACCAGGATGAATTATAAAACTGGCAAAGGCATGCTACTGGACTGGATTCTTACCAACCGGCTCTCTAGGATCAAACAGGTAGCCGTGCCATGCCATCCCTTTTTCCTCCAATTTTTCTCCCTTAGCTGTTCGACAAGATTACTGCACTCTGGATATAGGAGTCCAACAAAATTGTCCAAGGCCCGTTTTAAGTTCGAAGTTTTATATTTTATTTCTGGCAAAAAAGAACAAATAATCAACCGCACACAGCAGTCCACAATACCCCTGCGCTTCACTCTGTGGAGCTTTTAAGGGGGCACTCAGGTTTTCTCCCTTCGCTCCCTGGGGCCTCAGCAACTCAGTCGCACATGCACACTGGAACTAGCGGCCTTGCTCCACCCACCCTGGCTAGTGTGTCATTTCTTCTCTGTGTCTTTTACTGCCTTTCCTTTCCCACAATGCATCCTGTCTCTGTGTTCAAGACCACTGATTCAGCAAGTTCTTGCTCTGACCTCTCTGCAGCAGCACTGAACTGTTAGAAGCCTGTTGTTCTTGCCTCATATAACTCTTTCTAATCCAATCATGTTGTTTTCTAGATGAGAGTCTAAGTCTAGCCAGCAGCAGTGAATGTTTTGTTTTAAAGCTTTTCTTTTAACCAAACACACAGCCATAAAAAGCACACAAAATCACCCCAGATCATCAGTTCTATACTTAGTGAAGACTCTAGCTGTTCCTTTAAAGAACAGCCAACTCAATTATCCCTCAGGTGTTTGCCAAACTGTGACTGTAGCCTTTATTACTGCTCACTGGATAAGAAGAGGCACTTAAAATTACAGTTCTACTACAGTAAACTGGACACTAAACCAGCACTTGCTGAATCAATGGTCTCTACTGCATCACTGTCACATGGGACAGGAGACACTGTAAGAAAAAGAAAGGAAATACAGATATGGAGATTCGCGGGGGGGGTCATAATAATAGTAAGCAAAATTACAAAAGAAATCCTATCGGCAAAGGAGGAACACACTAGGAATACACACACAAAACTAAACACTATTTAACATATTTTTCAGTAAATTTGGACTGTAGTTCTGCTTGAAGCACATCCCATGACATCTTTCTGTCTGATGTTACCACATCATGGCAGTTGCCTTATTTTATGGCTGATTTACATGTGAATACTTTTGGACTGCTAAGACCTACAGGTAAGCATAATACCTCTTTGAAATAGCTTTTCATGGGCTTTCAGGCTTTACGGGGTCCTTTATGAGGACACAGTATCAGCATGTTTTTGTTTGGGAAGAAAATCTAAAGCCTTTATCATGGCAGCGGGACATATTTCACAGAAACATTTTAACAACTGTCTGAATATTTTAAAAACATCTAAAAACAATAGTTTCTTAGCAAATATGATTTGATCAAGATTAGTTACTTGTGTAGACATTTAATTGATTAAATGTGGTATCTGAGATTGAATTCTAATTCTAAAAAATGGCCTGCTTAATACAATGTTTGATTTAAGGTCCTAACTTTTAGTCCAAGCTAAGAAATGAACATTTAAAGTCAAACTAAACATTTTGGTAGCATACAGAAGTGTGATGCCACGCCATTTTGTGTAGTCTGCCTCAATCTCTTTTCTTAGGTAATTTCAGTATGAGGCCTCTCTATGCACACTGCTAGTGATTCTTCCTCTCACCACACTTTGTTCAGCATTTCTAGTAGCTCAGCTAGGCAGCTGTCTGGGCTTGCTGTTGCCATTTTGGTTACACTCCTATCCTCTCTTACAGCTACAAGGGTCAGGATTCAACAAGCATTTGGCAATGCCAAAGGTTTGCTTGCTTGTATTTACTGTGTAGTTGTTGGGCATATATAGCGCCAGAAGCTAAAATTAACAAATGAATACCACAACTTATCATACTATCACATATATTTTCTGCATTTATCTTTTGTTTTTTCTTCATTACCGAGGTCAGCTGCTTACTAACAGGATTCATGTCCCTCGGCCAGCCAGCGCAGCGGTAGCGCTACTGCTAGCAATGCCGACGACCCAGGTTTGGGAAGGAGTCTGGGTCAGAGGGTCAGGGGAGATTGGCTGGGCATCTCATGGACGCTTCCTCCTTCAAGGAGGGTGGCAGTACTGTCTCCACTACCGCACCACCACCTGGGTGACCATAGCTGGTGGTGCAGCTGGAACCATGGATGGAGGGGGAGGAGAAACACTGGTTGCAGCATCAGAAAGTGGGGCAGAAAATGTGGAAAAAACATCCCAACTACAGCAGGATGCCGCCCACTGCCCCACACCACAAACTGGGTTCTTTCTCGCTGACCAACACTAAACCTCTGTCCAGGGAAAGTAAGGGTTGGCCCCTTCCCTTGAGAGGGTTATTCGTGGGGGAACTGCGAGTGAAATCTAAGTCTCAGAGATGGCGGGTAACAGGTTGGCAGGACTCATGGAGGCCAGTCAGGCTAGAAGGGAGTTTAAGTGTAGCAACAAACAAAAAAAAAAAAAGAATCCTTGACCTACAGACTTCATCTACTTCACTGCATGTATCATGACATACAGGAAAGAGGACTGCAATTACACAGAATTTAAAGTTTCCCAGAGTCGTCATGGGCTCTTTAAAAGGTTCAAGAGAAATTAAATGTCTTCCCTCCATTGCATGACACGGTGAACCAACTTTCTTAATTCATTTTCTCTCTCTGCATTTTTCAACTACTGTACTACTGATACATATAAAAACACACATGGTGCCAACATCTCTTTCCCTCTCCAGCTTCTACATTGCTGTGATGTCACATTCTTGAAACTCATTTGCTTAAGGCCTGATTGGCTAGTTTTCACCAAACACTCAGTGCCATGGTTACATAAAAGATGGGGATGGGTAAATGAGAGGGGGCACTAGGACGTGTGGGACACAATGCTAAACAGACAGTTTAAAATCAACTAAAAGTTTTGTTTTTAAAATGGATCCTCTATGTGCATGTAACAAACAGATATGACCTTTTTCCCCAACTTTCTTGTTAATGATTTATTTACCCAAGATAGCTATGCTGACATTTGGTATCTCATTTTCATTGAGGTCCTGCTTCTGTCAGATTATACAGCTGAGTGGACTGGAAAGATAAGAGGCTTGTTCAAGATCACACAGCATGCAACTTACTCTGGCAGGATTCAAACTTATGATTCCTGCGCTTGACCACACTGCCTCCTACTTGTGTTTCTTGTTTGCACCTGGGGGACCACAGATGATAGTGCAGTGAAGGCTCACGAGTGGGAGGGGAAGACTGCATATGGAGCACATCTGGCACATGAGTATTCCTGCACCTTTGTGGGATGGTCCTGGACACAAACTTAGGGAAATGGCTGGCCATCAGATACACAGAGAATGCTGCCCCACCATCCCTATGTAATAAAGGGTCCACCCCCACTCCAAATTCTCTGTACACCTCCTCTCCTTAACATGGGTGGCTAGATTTGGGGTGAGGCAGTACTGCAGGGCTCCAGGTAGGTGGTCAGTGACTCCTCCAATGGGAACAGGCACAGATGTCAAGTTGAAGGAGGGCCTGGATAGTTGGCTTGTAAGAGGTTAGAGATCTTAGAGAGATATAGGGAAAAGTCTACCCAACAACCAATGCTAGGACTACAGCCTAGTTCAAAGCTCAATTTATTTATTTATTTCGCTTTTGTTTTCCGGGTAGGTGCGCTAGCCAGCAGGTGACTATTTTCAGGCACGACCCGGGACAGTACAATACAGAATAACACAAGGAAGCAACATTACAATCTATACAGAGTACATTCCAACATATACAGAGGCAATTTCAGCTAGGCTAACAAGGTGTAGGCTATACTAGGCAATGAGCAGCAATCCAATAACTTGGGAGTTACAGGGGAGTGTTGGTACAAGTAACGGGTAGAGAAAGGGAGTCTAAGAGCCGGAGGGGAAACTTACGGCTTTGCCGAGAGAAGCATTAAAAATTTTAAAAATTTGCCGGACTTGTGGTACCCCAGCTGGGCAGGATGATGTGGAGTGGTGGGGAAGGGTGCAGGAAAAGATTGTGGCGGCGGTATTCGGCCAGAAGGTGGCATGAAAGGAGGGGGGTGTGCCAAATTAGGGGAGACAATTAAGGCATCCAGCAGTGAGTAAGAAGGCTAAGTTGGGTAGGGGGGAGCCATAAACTGGCGGACAGCAGCAGGCAGTCCGAGAAAAGTGAGAATACCAGCGCATCTCGGCAGCAGGCTAGGAGGATGCCAGTTTCATGAACCCACTGTAGGGCATGGGGAAATAGGAGGCAGTGGACAGAGAGAAGCTGCCTGAAATTACGGCTTTTAGCGCTAGTAGGGAGGGCATGTGCGCCGAGCCCATGGTTCAAGGCTGGGCAATGAGCCGGCAGTAGTCCCTGGGCCGTGATGCACGGAGGTAAAGTAGGCAAGAGGAGGGAGGTGAGACCTCACAGTACCAACATCCATCTGTAGATAGTTAAATCAGTGCCCAGGCAGCTAAGAAGAGAAAATCTAAATAATAATGAGGAAGAAAACACAAATAGCAGTAAGTAATGCAATCAATCACAAAGACATATTCATACAGTACGCTTGAAGATAAAGAGAGGATGAGCTTGGAGAGAGGGGTAGGAATTTGGAGGAGAGAAAGGGGGAAATGTGTCAGCTAGCAGGGGAGGAGGGAGCAGAAGCAGGGAGATGTGGAGATCAGGTAGGGTCAAAGCAGGTACATTGATCTAGGGTGGCCAGGTGAAGTCTCAGCCCACGCTTGAAGGCAGGGTGCGAGGGCGCACGTCTGAGGTCCAGAGGGAGCTGGTTCCACAACCTAGGGGCTGCATATTGGAAGGAGCCAGTTCCTTTGTTGGTATGACAGCGGGGAATATCCAGGAGGTCTTTGTCAGCTGATCTTAGTGTACGGTTTGGAATTGAAGGAAGAAGTAGCTCAGCAGTGCAGCAGGCTGTCTATGCCTGAGAATAGAGTCATTTAGACAGCCCAAGTAGTAGCTCCTGATTGCCAAGGGGAGAGCCACCCAAGGTCAGTGTATAGCTGCAGTGATGTAGAAGTCGTGGAGATTTTATGGCGATCGCATATGTTATTGTAGATAACATCCCATTTGTGCAGCACAGATTTGTAGGCAGAAGTAAGTATAGGCGACAGTAAGTAAGGCCGGTAGTAGATCCCCCTGGCTATGGCTAGTTTAGCAGAGGTTGTAAGCATATAGCTCGTTCTGTAGGCTACTCCCAACTTGCAGTTAACATTTTTGCATGTGGTTTGGATGTGTAAATTTAAGTCAAGCGATTGATCCAGTAGGATGCCCAGGTAACGGAAGGAGGTAACCACCTGTAGAGGATTTCCATTTAAATCAAGGATATTCAGAGGAGTGGTACACATTCGGAGCTTTTGTGTGGTGCCTAATAACATGGCATTTGTCTTGGAGGAATTTAGGATAAGGCGGTGGGAGTTTAACCATGTCTGGATGCTGGAGTAGGCTCTATTTAGCGACATGTTAATGTGCTCAACATTGTGTGAGCTGGCATAGATGACCAAGTCATCTGCATAGAGAAGCGAGGAGCAGGCAGGTATTTCATCTGGGAGCTTGTTGATAAATAGTGTGAATAGAAGAGGACCCAGAATAGAGCCTTGGGGCACTCCGATGTTAGTTTCCTCTGTGGAAGAGATGGCTGAATTAAACTTAACAGCCTGAGACCTATTTGTCAGGTAGCTCCTAAACCAGTAAAGTACAGGGGAGGAGCAGCCAATTTTCCATAGGGAGGACAGAAGCAGGGGGTGGTCCACAAGGTCAAACGCCTTGGTAAGGTCAATAAAGACAGCCCCTGTGAGCTTTCCTTGATCCATGTCAGAGAGGATGTCAGTGGTGAACTTAGCTAGGCACGCGTAGTACTGTGGTTTTTCCTGAAGCCATGCTGTGCATCGTTGAGCTGCTTAGTGGTATCAAGGAATCCCTGTATCTGTGTGGCAACCAGTTTTTCAAGGATTTTGCTAAGTGGGATAGTATTGCAATAGGCCTGTAATTGGAGATGTCGTTTTGTTCCCTTTTGTAGATTGGTGAGATCCTGGCCATTTCCCATAGTTCTGGGACTAATCCACTGATAAGGGACAAGGTGAAAATTTTGTTAGTGGTTTGAGATAAACTGCGAGCTAGTTTTAGCAGGCGAGGTCTGTTGGTCAGAACCAGGACTGGTATATTCCAATATTTTCTTAGAAGGTTTAGAACCTGAGTGCTAGTAATTGCTTTGAAACAGAGGGGTAAGGTTTAGGGTTACTGGTGAGGGAGGCAGAGCTCAGAAAGGGCACATTGTTGGAAGTGAGGGCTGCTGATGGCAGTGCACTGGTATAGGATGAGAGGTCAGAGAACATGTTGTTGAAGGCATTAGCTATGGTGATGGGATTGTTGCAATGGGAGCTGCTTATAACCATGTCAGAGGGTGTAACTGATTGAGGTGTCCCCAGGAAGGTTTTACGTGTCCCAAAATTTACGGGATCATGGAGCTGAGTTTTTAGCAAGTTCTGATGGTACACGCTTTTGCCAGCCTTATGTTCTTTCTACAAGAATTTCTTTCCTGTCTGTATTTTGAGTAGTCCCTAGGCAACCTCAGAGCTTTTGAAGATTTTCCAGAGTTTGTCCTCGCTCTAAGTTGTTGTAGGAGATCTTATGGAGCCATCTGGTTTGTTTTCCCTAACTCTTCGGTAGTTTTTGGAGCATGCTTGTTCTGTACAAGAAGAAAATGCGTAGAAATGCATTAAGGGCATCTTCTACATTCACCATACTGTATATGTCCCACCAGTCAATGTTTGAAATATCCAGGAGGAAAGAATTTTCGCCCAGGTTTGCAAAAGTTCAGAAAGGTGACCAGCCGAGGGGGGTGGCTGACTGGCGGCCATTGACAGTAGATAGGGGAGTGGTCAGTGATGGAATCTGACATGGTCCCTGAGCAAGCCATGTGTTCAGGTCTGTTCACAGATCCAGTCAATAAGGTACCAGATTGCGGTGCTGACAATCTGGGATTTCCGCTATTTGCTGATGAAAATTTAGGCCTTGCACTAGTGAAGCCAGGTTGTTGTGAGAGGGACCTAGCCAGTTCAAATTTACGCACCAAGGATAACAGCTTCATTTTATTGATGTGTTTAGGGTTTGCTGGAGTGCTTCCTGGAGCCTGCCTCCCCCTGAGGGTGGGTTATAAATACAGATTATATGTAGTTTTTTAGAACCAAGTGACAGGAGCGCATGTATTGATTCACATGTAGTTGGGGGGTTTGGGTCAGTGATGATACTGATGTCCAGGTTAGACTTGTGGTAAAGGGCAACACCTCCTCCCCTCTTTGACCCCGGTCTGTCCCGCCAAATAAATGAGTAGCCAGGTATGGTGCACAAGGTATCAGGGGTTCTAGGTTTCAGCCAGGTCTCCGATAGGCACAGTATGTCGGGATCATGTATGTTGAGCCATACTTCCACTTCAGGCAGGTGATTTAGAAGACTTCGGATGTTCATATGCGAGATGAGTAATCCCTTAGTTTGCTTAGTTAACCCTTTCAGGGGAGCCCCACTGCAGGGTGGGCCTGGATTCAGTTCAATATCGCCAGAAAGTTTAATCAGGAGTGATGCTAGGAACAAAAGCGGTGTGCTGATTAGGTCTAGGGCATTCTGTGCATACCCTCCACTTATTTTTGAGGGAAGACAGAACCTCATAGGTGCAGCCTTTGTTGAGGAGAAGGTGTTCCTCAAGAGGGTTTAGGTCGAGGTCTGCAATCATGAGGTTCGAGAGACTGAAATCAGTGGCTGGGGGGGGGGGGCGTTTGAGAATCTCGCAGCGCAGTGTTAGAGAGACTTCGTTTATGCCCCAGAGAAGAGAGAAGAAGATTAGAATAATAATCCCATTCGGTCTGCCGTGAGGACATAGTGCAAGTGTAGGTGAGGACGACATGTTTCACACTTGTGTGCCAACAGTCCTTTATTAGGGCAGCTGAAAAGCTTATTCAGGGTTGAGCTGGGGGAGAGGTAAAGTTGGAGCTAGGTTCCTGGAAAAAGAGCTAGAGCAGGTATGAAGAAAGTAAGGGACAGCAAAGGTTACACTAATGATAGGGGAAGAGTTTAATAGGGAGTGTGTATAGGAAAAGCTGTATGGTGTACACAGGAGGAGGAAAATAGATAACGGGAGGACGATTTGGCGCTAAGAAGGTTCATGAACTTTGCGCGAGGAGGATAATGAACTTTGGCAGCCGTAGGGTAGACTACCCCAGCGTGAGAGAACATAAGGGACCAATGGGAAAGTGGGTACTTAGTCATATGACGCCAGAGTGCTATAAATCTAAAGGGTCGACCAGGGTGGGTGAGGTGGGGAGCCGGCGTGAAGCGCCGGCGGGACAAAACTGCCACCGAAGGGGCTGTATCACTTGAGTCTTGCGACCGCTCGGAGTTAACCTGAAGCAGGTAGGGAGGCGCTTTTGAGCGGCGCTCCTAGTCCCAGGCCAAGAAAGTTCCCCAAAGTCAGCGAATTCAGGTGAAAACAGCCGCTTTTCCTGCGGGAGTACAGCCAGGCAGCGCTACAGACTGATCTGGAGGCAACCGCAGCTGGAAGCAGAGAAAGACGACTGGCAGCTTTTACAGTTTTAGCGGTCTAAGGACCAGGGTGCGCGCAGCTCCTGGTTCTGCTTCTGGGCGAGGTTTCGCGGGCGGCCCCTAGCAACAGGCTTCCTGAAGGGCAGAGCGCAGACTTAGCGGCTGCGGCAGGGCTGGCGACCGGAGGTTCCTGGGCAGGCAGCGGAGGGTCCACGGCAGCACTGGGGGTCGGTGATGGAGGGTTCCTTTAAGCCCCAACGGGCCGGGAGAGGACCCGGGCGCCTTTTACGGCTTTAGCGGGTCTAAGGACCAGGGTGCGGCCGAGCTCCTGGTTCTGCTTCTGGGCGTAGGTTTCGGCGGGCGGCCCCTAGCAACAGGCTTCCTGGAAGGGCAGAGCACAAGACTTAGGCTGCTGCGGCAGGGCTGGCGAATCTTCGGAGGTTCCTGGGCAGGCAGCGGAGGGTCCACGGCAGCACTGGGGGTCGAGATGAAGGGTTCCTAAGCCCCAACGGGCCGGGAGAGGACCTGGCGTCTTTTACGGCTTTAGCGGGTCTAAGGACCAGGGTGCGGGAGAGCTCCTGGTTCTGCTTCTGGGCGTAGGTTTCGGCGGGCGGCCCCTAGCAACAGGCTCCTTGGAAAGGCAGAGCGCAAGACTTAGGCGGCTGCGGCAGGGCTGGCGAATCTTTGGAGGTTCCTGGGCAGGCAGCGGAGGGTCCATGGGACATCTTCAAAGAGATTATTAGGAGCAAGAGGGTAGTAGACAGGATGGACTCTGGGCAAAAAAAAAAAAAAAAAAGAGTCAGAGCAATAACTATGGCATCAGGGCAGACCAGATGGGCTAATAGTCAATTTCTGTCCTTGTATATCTGGGTAGCTACAAGGCAGTGTGGTGTGGTGTGGTGGTTAGATCTTAGGCTTGGGAATTGGAAGACCCAGGTTTAAAATCCCACTAAAAACCACTTACTGTGAGACCTGGAGCAAGTTGCTTAACCTCTCAATGCCTCAGTCCACCCAGCTGTAAAAATGCATAAAAGCAGGACCCCACTAAAAACAAGATACTGCATCTTAGCTGGTCCATCCTTAGTAAATACATTTATAAAAAAATGGAAAACAACACATACAACAATAACCTATTCCAAATGAGATGGCCAGATGGCTAACTCCCAGGACCCTTTACTGCCAAAAAAGGACAAACCAGTGTCTCGATGGCTGAGAGGGACCTGGGGGTGGTGGTGGATGTCAAGAAGAACAACTCGGAGACATGTAGGAGGGCAGCAGCCAAGGCCAACAGGATGCTGGGATGCATCGCTAGGGGGATCACCTCCAGAAGGAGGGAAGTGATACTCCCTCTGTATAACTGCTTGGTGAGGCCACACTTTGAGTACTGCATGCAGTTTTGGAGGCCACACTTAAAGAGGGACATTAAACTCCTGGAGAGGGTCCAGAGGAGGGCAACCAAAATGATTTGGTGCTTGGGGGACAGGACCTATGGGGAAGAGGCTCGAAGAGCTAAATATGCACACACTGGAAGACAGAAGGGACCGGGGGGACATGATAGAGGTCTTCAGGTACATGAAGGGGGTAATAAGGGAGGAGCAGTCAGAGTGCTTCAAGGAAGGGGGGCAACTAGAGGCATGGGTGGAAGCTGGAGGGGGAAGATTCAGGGAGAAAGAAGGAGGTGCTACTTCACTGAGAGGGTGGTGGAGCCATGGAATGCACTGCCCAGGGGGCTGGTGGAGGCAGAGACGGTAGAGGGGTTCAAGAGGGGTTGGGACGGGTACTGGGGAAGGGTTCTGGAAGTAAAATCCAGTGCAGCGAGAATATCCGGTACTGGGAAGGGAGAAGCCAGAGAAGGACAGGGGGGCAGCAAGGTCAGCTCCTAGGGTGGGGGCTGACCAAACGAGCAGACACGAAAGACCATTAGGCCTATTCTGCTGGCATTTTAGTATGTTATGTTAGTGCTTCAGGGTTTTCTGATCATTAAAAATACAATAACTCTAGACACCCCTAACAGAGCACCCCCCACACACACTTATTGTCAGGATCTAAGGTACAGGCTGGTCTAGTGGTAGATCACTTACACCTCCCTCTCCCACGTTGGATCTAAGGGAGGGAGGGGTTATTTCATTACACTAAAACAGAGTTTTGTTTTTTTTTAAGTGCCACATGTTATTTGCATGATTATTTCTATGTTACAATTTTCCTCACAGTATGACGTACTTCTTGTACTGTACCACATTTGTTTGTTCAATAAATCGGAAGTTTTTAGTACAATCATTCCATAGATCCACGTTTACAATCCCAATATTTCCACCTGGATCCTGGAAGTGAGGATTCCAACAGATCCATCTGGGAAGATTTCCACTATTACACTAACACACAATCTTTTAAACTGCTATGAACAGAAGCCTCATGGTGATCTCATTTAGATCTCATTTTTGCTGTATTTCACGATGTTTTTTGCACCTCAAGCATATTTTGCTTTGTTGTAGTATTCATATAACCTTGTAAGCGTATTGGTTTCATTTCTACCTATGTTTATGTCTTAGCCAACCATTTTTGCATATGTGCATTTGCTTTATCTGCACTGTTGTGCTACGTATATGTCATACTAAACTGTAACTGAAAATGTACATTCACATTATCTGTACTATATTGCCTATGTTCCCCTCTTCCCTTTCCCCCAGGACACACCGTGAGACGAGCAACTTGTTGCTCAGCGTGTTTTTTTTCTGGTGAAACTCTTCAAAATATAAATAAATGTAGTCTTCTAGCTTTCTACTTACTGTCCATTCTGGGGAACGGCAATGACAGGGCTCTTCTCTGCTGAACTACATTGGTTTCTAAATCAAAGTTGAGCTACTCCAGCTATCAGCTCCTGCATCCCTCGCAGTTGATTTATCTCAAAGCAAATTTGACGACGGAAAAACAAATAAGTATGGACATTCACCCAGCAGCAGCTCATTTCCAGTTTTTCTGTAGGAACATGGAGTCAAACTGAGGATTCACTAAAACATCTTTCTATTATAATCGACACTGGTTTAGACCATGTAACAAACATTGAGTTTCATTGTCTAAACCAGAATCGATTCTAATTTAACAAAGTAACAAAACAGTTGTTATCACTCGCAATACCTGGCGAGCAATGAGCTGCCTTTTGAGTCACAAGCAAGACAGAGGACGTTACTAAGCAGCCATGGAGCTGGCAGGCAAGCATCACCCAACTAACCGTCCATACCCACTTGCATCACACCTGAGCAAGGCAGCGATCACTGACGGAGAATGGTCGGGCAGCGCAATCAGAGAAAGCAACTGGCAAGGCAAGTGATGGAGTAGATGTACTTTCCTAACCTGGGGCCGTTAGCATGACACTTGGGGCACTGCCCTCTCAGGTGCAGCGTCAGTGACACCCGTGAAGGTACCGGGGGAAGAATCAAGAGCTGGGCTGGACACCTGGCAGTGGGAGGGAGGTTTTGTTTTTTGTTTTTTTTACATCCCCTCTCTGCATGGTATGGGAGCTCGGAGCCGATCGTGACACCACTCGGCTGCTTGCGGGGTGGTGTCATACAGATGAAAGGAGCCAGACGCACTCTGATATGAGCAGCTAGCTCTTTTCAACTACCAGACGTTTCCTAGCCACAAGCACTGAATAGTCTCCTGATCAGCCTGGCTGATCACTGGGCAGCCTGAGCTGCACTGGATCAGACAGTGACAGACACCTCTGAAATGCTGTTTTTGTAAAAAGATGTTTGCTGTGCACACAAACATAAAAAGCTCAAAAATGGATGTGAGACAAAGTTTCATCCAAAGCAGTGAAACTGTATACAAAAAAAAAAAAAAAAAGAAGCTGCTGCATCTAAAAGAAGTCTTGCCCTTATTCACAAAGGTAAATGTGTCCAAACTGCAAGTGTCTTATGTCCAAACCTAACTTAGTCCAAAAGGCAGAGTTAAATGTGATGCAAGTTGGTGACTTTGGATAGAATTAAGATGTTGCGCGCAAATTTCAAATGCAGTAGCCTCAATAACACAATTCACAAACAGGTGTGACTGACAGGCTACATGTGCAATAGACATAGCTGGTACACCACCACAATACTGTCGAAGCAGTCCAGCGCACACTTACACTGATGGAAAACACCACAACATATGGTACTGGCAGCAGAGCTCTGCCCCATTTCCAACTGCCACTGCCAAACATTAGTGACAATTGAGTACCAGAAGCAAATATGCTGGGTCCAATACTGCACCACTGTTCTACCCATGTTGGATACATTCCCCAAAAGGTATTGCTGGGCTACACACATCACATTCGCTGGTACAATGGAGGGTGGGGGCTGGGAACCCATTGCCAACAAGACCCATGAATAATCATTTCCATACATACTGTATAAATGTGTACTCTGACCACTACAGTGGAGAATTAAAAACAAGGACACTTATAAATAAACTACCAAATGTATTAGTACTGCCTGACCGAGATTTATTGTTAATGCCCCCAAAAGTCTCTTGACCTCTTCTGGACACTGTTGCCTCCTCTTCTTTTATGTCAACAATTTTGGACGTAGTTTGTGTATGACCTAAACCAGGGGATGTACCAAGCACACACCCTTTGGAGCCTAGACAGGTATATCTATACTAGAAGAAACAACGCATTTATCGGTTGTTAGGCCCCATCAGCTTACGTCACATGGACACAGCATTCCTTGCCTGCTTCTCTTTTTGTGCAGCATGCCCAATATTCTTACGTTTTCGGATAGCAGAGCTCATTTTTTGCAGTGTCGTATAATGTTTAATTAAACATCCAGCCTGAAGAACCACACCTACCAAGTAGCTCAACACCAGAACCAAAACATGCAGCTCGACACCAAACCTCCTCCTCAGCAACATTTTCTGTAAAACCAACCTATGACTATACCCTGAAACCTCAAGATTAGGCTATATTGCCAATCCCAAAATGCACACAAAAATGGGGGCACTCACACTTTCCTATTTGATATCCAATTTGTCACACCCCTACTCAACATGTGAAGGAAATAGTTATTACTTCAAAAATTACTGTCCGTGTGACTAATTCACATCTATGAGTTGGCCTATGTAATCAAGTCAATTTGTTTAACTAATTTCTAAATCCTGTATAACTGGTTACGATTTATAACTGGTATTGTTGTACAATGTGTGATCACATACATATCAGTGTGGAATTATAATTCTCATGCATTTAAGATTTATCATTACTACTGACCCCCTTTAATAACTCATTTTAGTATATCAATAAAATGTCATAATAACCCAAAATCGGGTTATTACGGCATTTTTACAGAACTGCATTTTTAGTGAGCAAAGAGTTCAGAAGTAGCTTGCGCTCAGCACATCTCGAGTGCTACTCACAGTTTTCCCAACGAGCAGCTGTTTTCAGAGTCCTGTCACAGACGCACCGGTATCTCAGCAGTCAAACATCAACACCCCACCTGCCCTTGTACTCTGTAAAAAAAAATCTTCCTAATTTGTTAAAAAATGTTGTTTTACCAACAAGAAAACCAGTATCCAATACAGCGTTTTCACACGGTCCCTAACCTTTGCCTTTTCTTTTCACCCCACAGATCTCCACAGCAACCCTTGATCGATGTTGCTGTGACAACTCCATTCAGATCTTCGATCAGCTCTCCATTTCTCAGCCAGAATTAACCTTTATCAGCAAATTAATATTTCTAAAGGACTATTTGTTTATTGGTCATAGTTATAGGTTTTTCTAGTTAGCCATTATCTCTCTCGCCGACATAGCGAAGCCCTGACCAGCATGCGAGTAAGTTTATTTTCGTGTTGTTTTATTACAGCAATTATAAAAAAATAACAGATACGCAAGTGTGTGCCTGTTACTATTTTTTCCACACTCTTGGTGTTTGATGATCACATAAACCTCTCGAGCTTCGCCCTCGAGGTTTATGGGCCATCAAACACCTCGGGTATGAAAAAATAATCATAACACATGCTTACCTATCCATTAATCTCTATGTAATTTGTAGATTTACTAGGTATTTCTGCTTTCAGACACAAAGTGCAACCCTACGAGGCATATGCCAAGTGAGGTCCAGCCCCTAGCCTTACTGTCTGCTGAGCTTCACCGACTGGGAAAGAGACCTTCTCTCCTCCAGTCTCTAGTTATGCTACTAAGTGGCAGACCTTAAACTGTTTTCTTCTGCAGGTAGGAGTAACAAAGGTTCTAAATTTGAATAATTATGTACTCTTTCTTTCCATCCACTGGCATGCAGATGGATATAGTTGGCTGCCAACACTGTGGGATACTCTTCATAGGTCACGTCGCCCAAAGGCAGGGCCGCTGTCCCATATGCTCAGAGATATGTTACCTCAGGGCTCAGCTGCAGGAGGCATGAGGTGAGATCATCATCCTGCATAACCACCTACAGGGAAACATTTCTTTCAGGAGTGCACCACCACATCGCCAACACCAAACCAGCACACCTCTCCCCCAGAGAATGACCAGGCCTTGGGTATGGCAGCTGGTTGCAGCAAAAGGGGGCAGAGCTCAGGCAACTCTCCCAAACCAACAAAGCACTCTAAACACAGCAAACAGGTATACACTTCTTGCGTCCATGCCATCCGTAATGACGGAGGATGTCTTGGGCCAAAGGAATGCCAAATGCAACAGGATAGCAAAACAACATCATAAACAAAACCTCAACATGAAAAAAAATCATAATCTTAGGGGACTCCATGATTCGTGGTGTGGACCCCACCTAAGGCAAAACAAACGTGCAGATGTGCAGTTCAGATGTCTCCAAGGAGCATCCGCTTGGAGGGACACTAACTGAATAGCCAACATAGTTAAAAAAGGAAGAAGAGTGCTCAAACATACTGGTCCACATAGGGACCAATGACCTTGCTAGCCAGTCAGTCGAGGAGGTTAAGGAGCACACTGCGCAGCTCGGCGAGAAATTGGCTTAATTTTCATCCAGCACTGCAGCCTCTGAGATTCTGCCTGTTTGGGAAAAGGGGAAAAACAGGTAGAAAAATCAGAGAGAAAGTGATAAGTGAGCTCAACGCATGGCTCAAGGGCTGGTACCCCACAAAGGGACACCACTTCGTCAGAAACTGGGGCAACTTCTGGGAAAGGGAGTTCTTCAAATTTGATGGCCTCCACCTGACTAAAGAGGGAGCCAGAGCACTGGGTTAGAAATCTGACGTCCATGTAGGACATTTAAACTAGTGGGAGGGGAGATTACGATAGCTCTAGGAGAAGCACACATAAAGCCTGCTGTCTCTCCCCCTTCAGCTAGCACAAAATCTACACACTCCAGGATAGGAAAAGCAAACAGATGGGAACATAAAACCCTTTCCAGCTCTGGCGCTGACCATCACAATGGAAAAAGGGGAACCATAAACAGGGAAAACTACAAAGGGATGAACAATAAGATCAAGGGAGGCATGACAAAGCGACACAGCAAGAGTGATTAGCACTATGCCTCAATGCATGCAGTCTGGCTAACAAAATGACTGACCTCACTGCCACAATAGCTGAGGCAGGACTAGACTGGGTGGGCGTGACCGAAACATGGTTCACAAATAATCATGGTTGGGAGGTGACTATCCCGGGGTACAACTTGTTTAGGAGAGAGAGAACTGGGAAAAAGGGAGGCGGGGGCTGTTTATGTTAAGGATACCATCAATGCTAAAGAAATACAGCAGGCACTAGGGAAAACAGAGGATCTATGGATCACAATAGGGGCCAGAAGCCGGAAACTCATTCGGGTAGGAATAATCTACAGACCCCCAAATCAGGAGGAAGCTAGGGATAAGAAAATCCTGGAAACCATCCTTCAGATGTCAGGCAAAGGGGACATGGTGCTGCTGGTGGGGGATTTCAATCTGCCAGACACAGACTGGAATACCCACACAGCGGCATCACAGAAGAGCAGGGAATTCCTAGTCACACTACAGGAAGCAGGCCTAAGTCAACTAGTGACATCACCTACAAGGGGTAATGCGGTTCTAGATCTGATATTCACAAATAGCGATAGGGTTTCGGGTGTCGAAGTAGGTAACCACTTGGGCAACAGAGATCAAAACATGGTATGGTTAAGGGTAAAAAAAGGACTGTAGACTCCACACACTCCAAACAGAAGGTCCTTGACTTCAGGAGGGCAGACTTCACAAACATGAAGGCCTGCCTAAGAGACAACCTTAGTTAACTCGACAGAAGGGAGCATTGAGGAGTACTGGATAAGGCTGAAGGATGCAATAACCATGCTCACATCACAGTGTGCCCGTCAGGTTAGTAAGAACAAAAGAAGGAAAACTCCACTGTGATTTTCCAAGGAGGTGGGAACCATGGTGAGAGAAAAGCGCATAGCCTTCAGACAGTACAAGGAGTCGGGGAATGAGGCAGACAAAACAGAATATAAACAGAAACTAAAAGAAACAGGGAAAATGATAAAAAATCAAAGGCTCAAACAGAGATTAGGATAGCTCAGGAAGTTAAAAAGGGTAACAAAACCTTCTACAAGTACATACGTGAAAAAGGGAAGGCCAAAGGGGGCACTGTTAGAATCACAAAAAAAGATGGACAAACCACAGAGCAAGACGGGGAGAAGGCAGAAGCACTCAAGGAGTACTTCTGCTCAGTCTTCACACAGGAAGCAGACAATAACGGACCAACAAAAGGCATAAAGAAGTGTCCGACTGAAGGAACAGACATGTGTCGAACCCGACCTGCTTGACTGCCACCCGCAGTCCAGGTGTGAAGCCACCAGCCCTTCACAGAAACGCAGATACAAACTTGCCCTCAAGAACTGATTACCTCCAGGAAGGGAGCCCTAGCTGCCAATTTTTTAACCCCCCGTCCTGATTAAATACACATAAACCCCACCCCAGCTTTCTAGCTCACTCCTACTGGCTATTGCCAGCCACGCCTCATTGGTTATCTAGGCCTTAATTTTCACTGGTCCCCCATCCTCCCACAGGAACCATTCATTTCCCTGGCCCTCTCAAGGAACTGTTGCAAATCCTGTATTCATTACCGGTAAAAGGAAATCTCTCCATGTTAAGAATGCCATCTGCGCCTATCCTTCTCTACAGTTGCCTCATATTCCTAAGTTATGCTCTACCCAAAATTTCGGTTTGCAACTCTGACAAAGGGCAGTTTCCCTCCTCTATCATCTACCAAGATATAGCCTCCCACATTAGACCATGGCATCCTACATCAGGGACGTCTCCTCTATGGTCATGCCCCTCCTCCCACCAGGCCATAACTATAGAACACGTGCAATTCCCAAGGATGGTATCGGCCCTATCAGTTCTCTATGTTTTATCCCTAGCAAATAGCAATCCTGCCCTTAACACAGCCACCACTAAACCAATGTACGCTAGAAGAAGTAACAAAAGACTATTTAGCAGACTAAGACACCACCTTAAAAAACTACTACTGCTTCTCCTACTCTGTTCAGGAAATGTTGAATTAAACCCAGGCCCACCTATTTCCTTGGACACCCCTGCAGACCTCCCTCAATATAAAGGTATTAGCTTTCTCCATATCAGTGTCTGTAGTTTGCTAAAGAAGACTGACTCTATACAGACCTGGGCTCCACATGCATCTCCGGATTTCTTCATAATAACTGAATCCTGGCTCACACCCTCGACCCCCAACAAATCTATCAATGTACCCGGATATATCATCTGCTGCTGGGATAGACCGAATAGAGGGGGAGGGGTTGCAACATATGTCAAAAGCAAACTCACAGTCACAGTCTTTGACTGTACCTCAAAGGCTAAGGAATTTGAATGCTTGGCTCTAAAATTATCACTTTCCAGCGAGAAATCACTCCTTATGGCAGCATGCTACTGACCGTTGTCTGGTGGCTGGGCACTTCTGCCACACCTTCAAAACCTTCTTGACTCTGCTAATACTGAGTGTATTCTAATGGGGGATTTCAATCTAAATTGGAATGATGACAGCTCTAAGAAATTGAAGGATCTATGCGATGTTAATGGTCTGTTAGAAATGGCGACTGCTATAACCAGACCTATCAGAAAAAACCCTGAGCACAGCACCCTCCTGGACCTTATGCTAGTAAACAAACCTCACAATATCTCGCATACTGGAGTATTCTTCAACGATATAAGCGACCATTGCGCTACTGCCTGCATCAGACATCCTTCCCAAATAAAAACGGCCTCCAAATTAAAACTGAAAAAATGCCTGAAAAAATTCTGCCAGTACACTTTCCTGAAAGATCTAAGTGACATTCGTTGGCAGGATTTCTATCTAGTCCCCACCATTAACGAGGCATTTAACATCTTTCACAGCCTCTTACTTGGCTAATAAACAAATAAGCCCCACTAAGACTGATCAAATCAAAACATAAAACTCCTGGCTGGTTCTCTCCCATCCTGAAGAAAGCACTTAGGGATAGGGACTACTGGTGGAAAAAAAAAAGCGAGGAAATCCCACCTGGAGGCCGATTGGTTAGCATTCCGTACCACTAGGAATGCTTGTACCAAGCTAATTAGGTCAGAAAAAGCTAGGTACTTCCAAAAAGAACTAGAAGACAATAAAAACAACTCTGCCAAATTCTGGAACATCCTCAAATAAGTCAAAGGTCAGTCAACTGCAACACCCCTTCCAAACAAAATTGTGTCTGATGGTACCACCTATACGGACAAAGCTGATATACTAGAGAAGTTTAATGATCACTTTGCCACTGCAGGGCTTGCCTTTGACACCTCACCCATCAGCAAACTTAGCCCAGCGAGCGACTACACTGTTGGCTTCACTGATAACCACAACCATAACCAACCGCATCCCACCCCCTTCAGCTTCCTCACAATTACGTTCAAGCAAGTGGAGGACCTCCTCCTTTCTCTGGATACAAAAAAAGTGTGCGGGTGCAGATAATATTAAACCTTACTTCCTAAAACTTGGCCATACCTATCTGACCACCCCATTGCACACTTATTCAACACCTCTCTGATTCAAGATGAACTACCTGTCTCATGGAAAACTGCCCACATCCTACCATTATTCAAGACTGGGGATCCGAGTGATCTGAACAATTACCGGCCTATTTCTATACTATCCATCCTCTCTAAATTTAGGGCAAGCAATATAGCCTAGAGGTTAGAGGAACGAGGTGTGAACGAGTTTGATACATCCAGCAGACCAGACCCGAGTTTGATTCTCACAACCTCCACTTGCATACTGTGTGACTCTGAGCAAGTCACCTAACCACCCAGTGCTCCCAGGTCGCCCCTGAAAACAGGCACTTGTGCCTAGTGGGCCTTACCTGCTTACCAAAGACTAAAATAAAAAAAAAATAAAAAAAAAATAAATTACTTGAAAAAATTGTCAACATCCAACTTAGAGAACATTTGGATTCACAAAAGTTGCTAAACCCGGCTCAGTCCGGCTTCAGAGCCAAACACAGTACAGTATCGGCTCTTACCAAAGTAACTACAGACTGGCAAATGGCCTTGGACTCAAAGAAGCATGTATTTGCCCTCTTCGTTGATCAAAGAAAGGCCTTCGATACTGTGGATCACACCATCATGCTCACTGCACTGAGTAACATCGGACTCGATAGTTTTGCCATTAAATGGTTCACCAGCTACCTAACCAATAGGTTACAAGTCAAAGCCACAGGAGATCTCTTCCCCACAAAAATCCTTGTTACGAGGATTCCCACAAGGCTCCATCCTGGGCCCTATCCTCTTTGCAATATACATCAATAATCTGGACTCGCAGCTGGGCACAGCCAATGTGCACTTATTCACAGATGATACTGTACTCTATACCACAAATTCATCCTTGGATTTGGTCCACGAGTACTTACAGAAAGACTTCGCCACCCTCCAATACAGCCTTATCACTCATAAGAAAAAATTACTCACCTTAGTAATGTTGTTTCTTCTAATGGAGTCTTGCTATATTATGACATATTCAGTTTGTCCCAGCCTTAGAACTGCTCCGGAGGTGAAAGAGTTAACTTTCCATGCAAGGCATGGAATCTTGAGCGTGAGCTCAGTTGAAAACTCTGTCTGTTGTTCTTCAAACTCAAACTGTCAGATCTTTACGAGCAAAACTAACTAAGATTCTGTGTGGAAGCTGTAAACCTACACTAGCCAACTGGCTACTAAAATATTAACACATTTTTTGGTCCCAAAACAAAGACTCAAGTCAGGGGATCCAAAAAATAAAATACAACACCCAAACACCCCAAAAAGAGGGGTGAAAACACAAGGTGGGCATCTATTATGCCACACTGCACTGCCCACCCACATCCCAAGAGCAGAGGTTCTGAGAGGGCAGGTAGGGGAGGTCATTATAAAGCAAGACTCCATTAGAAGAAACAACATTACTAAGGTGAGTAATTTTTTCTTCAAACAACATGAAGTCTTGCTATATTATGACATATGCAGACTACACAGCAGTACCTCCATGCAGGAGGGACAGAACCTACTTAGGAAGTAGGCTCTGAAGCACAGCTGTGACAAACCGAGCATCACTCCTAGCCTGGATGTCCAGGGAGTAATGCCTGGTGAAAGTGTGAACTGTTTTCCAGGTAGCTGCTTGACATATCTCTAAGATAGGGATGTCCCTGGCCGCAGCTAGGGATGCAGCTGTACCTCTGGTAGAGTGAGCCCTCAGGCCTGAAGGGGGAACCTTACCCAGTTTTTGATAACAGAATTGGATACAAGAGACAATCCACCTGGCAATGGATCTTTTAGTGGCAGGTTTCCCTTTACCAACCTCACCATAAGTGAGGAACAGTTGGAGGGAGTCAAACCTGTGACCCTTGGTACGCTCTATGTAGTAACTAAGGACTCTCTTTACATCTAAACTGTGCAGCCTCCTCTCGCCAGAGGAGGAATGGTCAGTGAAGTACACTGGAAGAGATATAGATTGATTAAGGTGGAAATCTGAAACCACCTTAGGCAAGAACTTCCTGTTAGTCCTGAGGACCACCTTATCTCTGTGAAAGGAGATAAAATCAGGCTCCACTGACAAAGCTTGTAATTCACTTATGCGTCCGGCAGAAGTGATGGCTACTAGAAACACAGTTTTCCAAGTCAAGTACTTAAGCTCTGCTGAAGACAAAGGCCCAAAGGTGGGTTGCATAAGCTGAGCAATGCAAACATTAAGATCCCAGGCAGGAGCAGGGTCCCTGAATGGAGGGTTGGTGTGAAGCAATCCCTTGAAAAACTTGGAGAAAACAGGGTGAGCAGAAAGAGAAGAGGGTTTTCCTGCTGAAATAAAAGCAGAGACAGCTGCCAAATGCACTTTCAGGGTAGCTGGCCTCAGCCCCAAAGTATTTAGATGGACCATATAATCCAGGACTGTGGGCAAATCAGCAGATTCTGGGGAAATATGCTTTCCAGAGCACCATATGGAAAACCTTTTCCATTTGGAATTATAAGTAGCCCTGGTGGAAGGCTTCCCTAGAAGCCTTCAAGATATCGATTACACATTGAGAAAGGTGTAGGTCAGCAAACTCTAACTGTTCAAGAGCCAGGCCTTGAGGTTGAGGGATTTGAGATTCGGATACCAAACTCTCCCCTGGGCACAGGTTAACAGATTGTGATTCCTGGGAAGACACAGGGGAAGGTGGACTGCTAAGGACAGAAGGAGTGGATACCAGGGCTGTCTGGCCCAATCTGGAGCAATCAGAATCATCTTGCAAGGTTGAGATCTGATTTTGACTAGCACCTTGAACAAGAGAGGGAAGGGGGGGAAAGGCATAGAGGAACTTTCCTTCCCAGTCGAGAAGGAAGGCATCCAGAGGGACTGAGCCCAACACTGGGGGCCTGCAGCAAAAAAGCAGAAGTTGGTGATTGTCTAGGGCTGCAAAAAAGATCTATCCGAGGGGTGTCCCACCTGGCAAATACTACCTCCAGTACTAGGGGATCCAGTGACCATTCGTGATGGCCCTGGGAAATCCTGCTGAGAGCATCTGCCAGGACGTTGTCCTTGCCTGGGAGGTGAACTGCCACAAGGGAGGTGTTCAGGGAATAAGCCAGAGACCACAACTCATTGCCTCGGTGCACAAGGCCAAGACCGAGTGCCCCCTTGCTTGTTGATGTACCACATTGTAGTGGTGTTGTCTGTTCTGACCTGTACCACTTTGTTCTGAACAGATGCAGAAAAAACTGAAGTGCCAGAAAAACAGCTCTGAGTTCCAACAGATTGATGTGGAGCAGAGATTCCTGAGGGGACCACAATCCCTGGGTGGTGAGGTTGCCCATGTGAGCTCCCCATCCCAAGAGGGACGCATCTGTAGTAAGGGTCAAGGAGTGAGATTGAGGGATGAAAGGAACACCCTGTCTCAGATTGCTCTGATCCTGCCACCACTGCAGGGCCTGGATCAGGGTTCGAGTTACTGGGATCAATTTGGTTAGAGGATCTCTCCTTTGAGACCAGAAGGCTCTCAGATGGAACTGGATGTCTCTCATCTGAAATCTTGCTCCTTGCACCACAGCTGTGGAGGCAGCCATATGCCCTAGGAGCTGTAGAAAGTGCCTTGCTGGTCGAGAGACCTGCAGAGTGAAGGAGGAGGCCAGAGCCACCAGGGTCTTTGCTCTTTCTAGAGGAAGGAAAGCTCTGGCCTGCTTTGTGTCCAGTTCTGCACCTATGAAGGTGAGTAGCTGAACAGGCTCTAGAACTGACTTTGGAAGATTGAGAAGAAAACCTAGAGATGTAAGCAGCTGCTGGGTAACCTGAAGGTGTAATCTGACTTGGTCTGGAGACTGACCCACTATGAGCCAGTCGTCCAGGTAAGGAAAGATGGCAATCTTTTGCCTTCTTAAGTGAGCAACTGCTACTGCCAGGCATTCTGTGAATACCCTTGGGGCAGAGGTAAGGCCGAAGAGCATTGCTCTGAACTGGTAATGGCCTGAGGGCAGTTCGAATCTGAGGTACTTTGGTGGGAGCATCTGATGAGAACATGGAAGTAGGCATCCTTGAGGTCCAGGGACGCTAACCAGTCCCCTGGCCTTAGGGAGGGTAGAATAATTCCCAGAGTCACCATTTGGAATTTTGGTTTTAAAAGGTGCTTGTTTAGGTATCTGAGATCCACGATGGGCCGCCATTCTCCTGTCTTTTTTGGGGTAAGGAAGTACCTGGAGTACAGTCCTTTGCCCTGGTGTAGCGGAGGAACCCTTTCTACAGCTCTGAGAGCCAGGAGGGTTGCGACTTCTGTTTCCAAAGCGAGAGCCTCTGATGGATTTGCAGGTGGGAAGGATCTGGTTCTCATCTTTGGAAATTTTTTGAAGCTGAGAACCAGTCCCTGGCTTACTACTTCCAGGACCCACTTGTCTGATGTTAAAGACTCCCAGTCCTGGACGAAGTAAGCCAGCCTGCCCCCTACAGGTAATGGAGAATCGGCCCTGGCCATCCCATCAGGGTGCCTGTTTGGCAGGGGCTTTAGGCTGAGGGGTGGGAGCAGGCCTGCTCATACCCAGTCTGCCTCTCCCTCTGAAGAACCCCCTCTGGGCATAGGCTGAAGAGGAGGCCTGGGCTTGGTAAAAAGGCCTGTGAAAAGGCCTGCCCCTGCCCCTGGAAAGCTGCCTCTGAGGAGTGGCTTGCCTTTCCTTGGCCTGTGCACTCCTATAAGTGGTCCTATACTCATCCATTTTCTTCATGTAATTCTCTGTCTGCTCCCCAAACAGAGAGTTACCCACAACAGGAAAATCCATGGCCTTAGCCTGGGTATCCTGTGACAGGCTAGTACACCTGAGCCAAGCCATTCTGTGAAAAGCCACAGATGTAGCCATGACTCTTGAAGATACATCATTAGGAGTCCACTGCAGCATGGAATTGCACCTTGGATGCCTCAATACCATCAGCAGCCACCTGCTCCAGCTCCTTGGCAAGCTGGTCAGGGACCTGTTTCGCTAGAGCCATAACAGTATCCCATCTGGATTTCTGGTATCTTGCAACATAGGCCATATAATTTGCCTGTCTGAGTCCCAAGGATGCTGCCATGTACTGTTTCTTAGCCATGGCATCTATCCTCCTGGAGTCCTTGTCAGGGGGGTGTGAAGCCAAGGGAATATTTGCCTTATCACAGGCTGCAGCCTGCACTACCCCAACATGGCTGCATTGCTGTGAAAGGAACTCCATATTAGAGCCTGACAATGTGTACCTCTTGTCCATTTTTTTATCCGCAGGAGGTATAGTGTGAGGAGCTTTTAAAATTTTTATTGTCTGTTTCCTAAAAGATTTATGTAAAGGAATAGACAGTCTCCTAGACTCTGGGATATCCATCATTTCTACATAGTCAGGCTCCTCCTGTTCATCCACAGCTTCTTCCAAAGGGAGCTGGAGGGTTTCAGCCACTTTTTTATAAAACATAAAATGAGAAGGGGACTCAGAAAGCCTAGGGGGAGACACTCCTGAAGGTCTGTCTGGGGAGATGTCCGGTTCAATGGGCACATCCAGACTTTCAAAATCACATTCACTCTCTTCATAATCTTCCTCCCCCTCCTCCGGTTCATAAAAATCCTCTATATCATATTCCTGAACCGGTGGAACCGACCGAACCGACCGCTTACCTGATGGTGCCGGTTCGGTCGGAACCGGGGAAAGCGACTGGACAATCTTGATCGCTTTGGCTATCTCTGCAGCGGTTGGAGAAGGAAATTTTGGCTCCACACCTGCTGATTTTCTAGTCCTTTTTGCAGGGACTGACTCCTCAGAGTCAGCTCTCCGTTGTCGAGGAAGTCTCGCCCGGTCAGAGGGCACTCCCTCCGTTCTGGTTGGCACGAACTGGCTGGCCATCCGGTCAGGACTTCTTAGCCTCGCTCCCTGAGCCTACCAACTCTCTTATCCAGGGTAGCTGCAGGGAAATTCTTGCAAATCTGGCAGTCTGCATTGAGGTGGTCAAACCCCAGACAATAAACACATGTGGTGTGTGGGTCAGCCTTGGCAAGGCTTCCCCACAGACACTACAGTGCTGAAACCCAGTGGGCCAGTTTTTCTTTTGGGTTTCTCAGACATAGTGCCAGCCAACCAAAAACTTGCCCTTTTACGGCAATTCGCCAAGCAAGACACCCTTATTGGTTCCCAACCGTGTCACGGGTCGTGGAAAAAAACGTAATGAAATCAGTTTTTTTTAGAACCGATAAGAACCGGGAACCGCACTCTAAATGCAATTTAACAAAGTTTAAATACAACCTGATCGGTTCAAACCGAACCGATAATATCGTTTGCAAGTTCCACACAGAAATAATGTAAAACCTATCCATTACTTACGATACCACAGACGGAGCTTGAACCGACCGGTTGCAGTTAAAATAAAAACAAAATGCGGTTCAAAATCCGAGAATTACACTTTTTAACCGACAAAATGAACCGAGCAGTAGGAGAAATCTCCGGAGCGACTGTTCAGTGAGGCGGAGTAAAGAATCTGACAGTTTGAGTTTGAAGAACAACAGACAGAGTTTTTAACCGAGCTCGCGCTCAAGATTCCATGCCTTGCATGGAAAGTTAACTCTTTCACCTCCGGAGCAGTTCTAAGGCTGGGACAAACTGCATATGTCATAATATAGCAAGACTTCATGTTGTTTGAAGCTTCTCCTCCTCCTCAACGCCAAAAAGACTAAAGGCAATGATTCTCTCACCAAAGTCTACTTCCGGATGTCCACATATCACACAGATCCGAACACTCTTAGATAAACCCCTTGAATTAGTTGATACCTTTAAATACCTAGGGTTCTGGATAGATAACAAACTCAACTTTCTGTGCCACTTAAATGAAACCTTGAAGAAACTAAGACAGCGATTAGGTTTATTCTATAGCATTACACACTTACTTACGTTAGAAGCCAGAATGAGACTAATACAAACTACATTCCTACCTATACTGGACTACGCTGACTTCCTTTACAGTCATTACCCATCAACGATGCTAAACAAACTGGACACCCTTTACCATCGGGCTTTAAGATTTATCCTAAATCTACCCCGTGGTACACATCAATGTCGTCTATACCAGATTTCGGGATGGACCTTACTCTCAGCTAGGAGAAAAAGGAATGGTCTCCTCTGGGTTTTTAGAGCATTACCTGATGACCTTCCTGCATACATCTCGAACCTCTTCAAACTGGCTAAAGGTTCCTATGGCCCGAGATGCTTCTCCATAATCTGCTTCCAGATTCCTAGAGTGAAAACTACCCTTGGCACCGCAGCAATTAACTTCTCACTTCCATCACTTTGGAACACTATGCAAGATTCATTTAAATTATCCTCACTTCCAAGCATTTTCACATTCAAAGCTCTATTAACAGATTATCTGAAGGAATCATTTAACTGTGTCAGACGCCTATGACCCCTAAGCCCCGGATGCCACTCTCAAATCCTACGCCTAAGTATCTCATCCACGCCACATTCCTAACAACAGAAACCTAGGGCCTACAAGCCTAGTTCCCTTAATCAGAGATGGCCCTGCCTATTCTCTACCTTTTACCTATTCTGGCCTCCCTCTTGGCTGCCTACTCTTTCACCCCAATTTCTACCCTATTCCTTAATACCTCCTTATTTTTCATCATTTAGGAATGAGCTCTTACTTAGCGGAGACTATATGGGATTGTTGTCTCTTCTCATTCCAGTAAAACTTATCATTATATACCTTTGCATGTTAATTATGTTGACCGGCACCTTCACAATTTTTTTTTTTTGGCACCGCTGTCCACCGTAATTGTAATCTTATGAAGTGTACTGCATTGTATTAATGCCCAGGACCACCTTGAAAATGAGCTTGCTCAATGGTGTTTATGCCTCGTTAAATAAAGTGATTGATTGATTGATGTGTCCCTTCACAGTGGAAAGGATCCTGGAGGAAATAGACAAGTTAAAGGTACATAAAACTACGGAGCCAGATGAGATACACTCAAGAATACTGAAATAACCAGAGAGGGAACTTGTTGCCCCCTTAGCAGTGCTTTTCAACAAATCATTAAGAAGTGAGGAAGTGCTGGCGGATTGAAGAGTGCAACAGTAGAACCACTCCACAAGAGTGGAAGCAAGGAACAGCCAGGTAACTACCGTCTGGTTAGTCCAACATCAGTCATGGGAAAACTGATGGAGTCACTGCTGAAGGAAAGAATCAGAGCTTTTTTGGAGCAAACTGGTCAGCTCGACAAAAATCAACACGGTTTCATAGCAGGGCGGTCCTGCCAAACAAACCTGGTTGATTTTTTTAATTGGGTCACCAAAACAGTGGATCAGGATGGGGCAGTGGATGTGGTTTACCTGGACTTCAGCAAAGCTTTTGACTCCGTTCTGCACAGGAGACTAGTCAAAAAACTGGAGAATATGGGAATTGGGCCCGAGGTTACAAACTGGGTCAGAAACTGGCTACATGGGAGAACTCAGAGAGTATTAGTAAATGGCACTCTGTGGAGGGGAGGGTGACTAGCGGGGTCCTGGAGGGCTCAGTTCTGGGGCCAATCCTCTTCAACATATATGCGGATGAACTGGAGGGAAAGGTGTGCCTGTTTGCAGATGACACCACAATCGGCAACAGCGTAGACACAACAGAGGGACAGCAAAGCATGGAAGCTGATCTCCGAAAACTGGAGAAGTGGTCCAAGACCTCGCAAATGAAATTCAATGCCAAAAAAATGCAAGGTCATGCAGCTGGGAAAGCGTAACCTTGGGAAACTGCTCTCAATGGGAGGGGAGCAGCTGGTGGCTACCAGGCAGGAGCAAGACCTAGGGGTGATCACATCAGGTGACCCAAGGTCAGCAGACAATGTGAAAAGGCTGCACTAAAGGCTAGTGGTATCCTGCGATGTATAGGGAGGGGCATCATGAGCAGAAGGCATGAAGTAATCATGCCCCTATATTGGTCCCTGGTCAGACATCACCTGGAGTACTGCGTCCAATTCTGGAGGACACACCTCAGGAAGGACATAGCTAGGCTGGAGACAGTACAGAGAAGAGCAACAAAGGTGGTGCAGGGCTTACATCAGAACCCATATGAGGCAAGATAGGATGACCTTAAATTATACTCCCTACAACAATGCAGGAATTGTGGGGACATGACAAACATTTAAATACCTTAAAGGCAACAACAGGGTGCACGTACAGAACCTCTTTCAGGTAAAGGACTACAGCAGGACTAGAAGGCACAACCTTTGACTTAAGGGAGGAAAGTTTAGAAGCAATACGAGGAAATTCTTCTTCACAGAGCGTGTTGTGGAACCATAGAATAGCCTGCCGGAGGGGGTGGGAGCCAAGACAGTGCGGTAATTCAAGCGGGCATGGGACAAACATTGTGGGATACACAAGCAGGCAGCTCAGTAGAGGGGGGAAGAAACCAAGGGCAGACTTGATGGATCGTATGGTCCCCATCTGCTGACAACTTCTATGTTTCTACGTTGTTCATACTGATGTCAATTTGTCCACCTATTTTTTGCCAAACTGTAACCTCCTAAGTCGTGCCTAAAAAGAGCCAATTTCTTATCTAATCTACCATGCTTACCTAGTTAACAAAAACAAAACAGCAGCATTTTATGTTAATTTTTTCTCCACACATCATTTTTTTATGCAATGCTTTGCAACACCCAATGTTGATTCCTGTGGTTAACTTTTTCCTCCAAATCCATCTATCTGCTGCAGACAGAATAGTGTAGTGCTTAAGAGCATTCAGCTGCAGACCTGGAGTATTTGGTTTGAATCCCACGGCCACAACTTGAATACTGTGTGACCATGAGCAAGTCATTTAACTTCACTGTGCTCCCAGGATGCACCATGAAACAAGCCTCAATTTAGAGTGTCTTTACTGGCCAAAAATTACACAATAAAATAAATATTTCACTTTTTATGTTCACCATGCTACAGCATAATTTTTTTTTTTTTTTTTTAAATCAAGCTTGTTCTCGTCCCTCAGCTCCCCCTTCTCATGAACATACCAGTTATCCTCCTTTGGCCCAGGACCACAGTAGTGGTGGGTGGTCTTTCATGTTGGTCGTGCATGGGTCTAGAGGGTGCCGGTACAACAGCAGACCAGGGCCTTTTCCTTCAGCTCCTGGTTTTCACCCAGAGGTTGCCAGCAGGCAATGACCCACATGCATGCATGCTTGGCATCTGATGGCTGCCCTCTCCCCATCTATGTGTCCCAGCTGTGCTGCCACCTGGCCTCCACCAAGTGGTAGTCAAGTAGCCAGATGCAGCACCACAGTACTCCAGCCTCTCTGACAGCTGGCCAGTGCAGTGACCAGAGTTCTCCCTGAACCTGGGTCACTGACGTAGAGTACAGCAGCATTACCACTGCACATAACCTCATCTATCCTCTTTCCTTCTCCCTGGCCTCTGTCTGTTCCTATAACAGAATTAAAGCAGCAGTACTACCAAAAAAAAAATGTGCTTTTTTTAACAGTTTATTCCCTGTGCTCTGCTGATCATATACCTGGTACTCTTTCCCACCGGCACTGTACTATCACCGAGTAATTTGCTCAGTTATCCTCTACTTTTTTTTTTACATTTCTGCCACCAAGCATGTTGCACTGGAACCCTCTCTGCTGCCAACTGCACATGTGTATGATTTGCAGGGACATCAGGAATGGTCAGCAAAGGGTCCCACTGCTGTAGTCAAAAGAAGTGATACGACCTGAAGGAAAAGCGTAGCTGAAAATTAGTCAGCTGCCATATTTATTGTAATGCCACAACAATTCAAATAAACTACAAATATCTAAAAAAAACTAAAGATGACTGAAAAAAATACTTACAGGTATGGAAACTGGAACTTTAGACGCATGCTTACAACCAAAAAGCAGAATTCTGATAGATCACTTCCCAAGTCAGTACTGCTGCTTTAAAGGAAAACACAAGAAAAGACACAGCTTTCCTCAGATACTATATAAACTCTCAATTAGTGCTTTCAGACAGTATCAACTTTTTTTTTTTTTTAATGATTTAAAACAGCTACCCACAACTTCCACTTTCTGTTGCTGGCAGCCACCATCTAATGAGCAGCAGTGAGATTCCTGAGCTCACGCTATGCTAATATGTTTGTTTGACCTTTGCTACTGGTTGGCAGAACATATTAGCATAAAGTGGGCTCAGGAAGCTCTCTGCTGCTCATGAGATGGTGGCTCCCAGCAATAAAAAGTGAACGTTGAAGGCCACTGTTAAAATCACTAAAATAGCAATTAGAGGTAATTTTTTTTTTTTTTTTTTTTTTAAATGTTACTGTTTGAAAGCACTAATCAGGCATTTTTGTAGCACCTGGGTAAAGTTATGCCTTTTCCAGTGTTTCCCTTTAAATATTGTGAAATTTTGCAGCACAAAAAGGCGACGGCCCAAAAAATTAGTGTGACTTAACTAGATCTGCTGTGGATTCAGGGGGGAAAAATATAAATCCTGGATTTGTGACTTAAATTTTTTTTAATCCAATACTGTAACTCCATGGTCTGTCCCCTTATTTCAGTCCCTGCTTATGTTTGTTAGTTAAAATAAAAAAAAAAAAAAAAAAGACAATATTTTCTCTCCTGATCCTCTCTTGATGGAGGAGGAACATCTGGATATCGTGGCAGTCACAGAAACATGGTACACACAAAACCATGACTGGGACGTAAACATACCAGGATACACTATCTACAGGAGGGACAGGGAAGGTAAAAGAGGAGGAGGAGTAGCTCTTTACATAAGGGAAGGAATAAAAGCAACAGAACAAAAGGGTAAACAGGGAGGAGGAGAAGAAGCACTGTGGGTAAATTTGGAGACAGGCAATGGCACCACAATCCATTACAGGGTTGTATACAGACCCCTTTCTCAGGGGAGGAGAATGGACAAGGAAATGATAGAAAGTATACTTAGAATGGCAGAAAAGGGGAGATATTGCTGATGGGTGATCTGAATATGCCAGATGTTAACTGGAGTGCAGTTGCAGCTGCCACTCCGAAGAGTGAAGTTATTCTAGATGCCCTACAGGGGGCATGCCTTACACAAATAGTATTGGAGCCCACTCGAGAGGGAGCAATATTAGACTTGATTCTCTCAAATGAAGATGGAGAGAGGATCACAGATGTAGAAGTGGGTAGCCATGTGGGAACTAGCGACCATCGAACAGTATGGTTCACAATAAACACAGCAATAGAGTCAAGCCATACAAAGACAAAAGTACTGGACTTTAGGAGGGCTGACTTTGCCAAAATGGGTGAGTGCCTAAGGAATGCACTAGCAAATGGGCAGGAAGGAGGGTGGAAGAACAATGGGAATAATAAAAACTGCCATCACAGAGGTAACGAGCCTTTGTGTGAGGCAGTCAGAACAGCAAATAAACAAAACAAAACAATGTAAGAAACCACTATGGTTCTCAAAGGAAGTGGCAGTGAAGGTTCAAGAGAAAAAGAAAGCATTCAGGAAGTACAAGGAATCGCAGCAGGAGCAGGACAGGGAACTGTATCAGTTAAAGCAAAAGGAGGATGGGAAGGCAGTCAGAACAGCAAAGGCCCAAACCGAGGAAAAGATAGCCAACTCAGTTAAGAAGGGGGATAAAACCTTTTATAGGTACATCAGGGAGCGAAGGAAGACCAAGGGAGGGATAGTGAGGCTTAATAAAGGGAGGGAGGGTGGGCAGAGGGAGACTGTGAAAAGGCAGAGATACTAAACAAATATTTTTGCTCAGTATTTACAAATGAAGAGGGGGAGGTACATACAACAAACAGTAGAAACACTCTGGATACAGAAGTTGATACCAGCCCATTTACAGAAGAAAGGGTTCTGAAAGAACTCTTAAAACTGAAGGTGGACAAAGCAATGGGGCCTGATGGGATTCATCCCAGAATTCTAAAGAACTAAGGGTAGAACTAGTGACACCACTGACTACCCTTTTAACAAATCATGGGAGGATGGGGTGGTACCGAGGACTGGAGGAGGGCAGATGTGATTCCCTTCAAAAGTGGGAGCAAGGCAGAAGCAGGAAACTACAGACCTGTTAGTTTAACCTCAGTGATAGGGAAAATGATGGAATCACTTCTGAAGGAAAGAACTGTCGAATCTAGAGGCCAGAGGGCACAGGACCCTAGGCAGCATGGATTCACAGCGGAAGGTCATGCCAGACGCAATCTGATAGATTTCTTTGACTGGGTGACCAAAGTAGTAGATCAGGGAGGGCTGTGGACATGGCCTACCTAGACTTTAGCAAGGCATTTGACACAGTCCACACAAAAGATTAATACACAAGTTAGCCAGCCTGGGAGTGGGTCCCAAGATGACAGCCTGGGTAAAGAATTGGCTGGAGAATAGGACACAGAAGTAATAGTAAATGGAGTCCACTCAGAAGAAAGGAGGGTTACTAGTGGGGACCGCAGGAGTTCAGTATTAGGACCAGTCCTTCAATGTCTTTATAAGCGACATTGCAGAAGGACTGAAGAAAGTATGTCTCTTTGCAGATGACACAAATATCTGCAACAGAGTTGATGCACAGGGTGGGGTGGAAAGGATGAGAAGGGACTTGGCAAGGTTAGAGGAATGGTCAAATGTATGGCAGCTTAGATTCAATGCTAAGAAGTGCAAGGTAATGCACTTGGGAAACAAAACCCAGGGGAAGAGTACACAATGGGAGGTGAGATACTAACAACAACAAAATGGAAAGGGACCTGGGGTAGTCATATCAGATGACCTAAGGTGGGCAAGCAATGTGAGAGGGCAGCAAGGAGGGCTGGGGGATACTGGGATGCATAGGAGAGGCATCACCAGTAGAAAACAGGAAGTTATTATCCCTCTGTACAGACAGCTGGTGAGACCACATCTGGGTACTGTGTGCGTTCTGGAGACCCAATCTCTGCAAAGACATAGACAGGATGGAAGCTGTCCAGAGAAGGGCAACTAAAATGGTGCAGGGTCTGCACCGGAAGACATATGAAGAGAGCGAAAGGAGCTTAATATGTATAGCCTCGAGGAAAGGAGGAGAGGGGGACATGATAGAAACGCTCAACTACCTCAAGGAATCAACAAAGTCCAAGAGGGTAGCATCTTTCAAAATAAGAGGTGTGCAAGAACAAGAGGGCACAATTTGAAGATGGAAGCGGCTCAAAGGTAATTTAAGGAAGTATTTTTTCACAGAGAGGGTTGTGGATGCATGGAACGGCCTTCCAGAGGAGGTTGTGGAGTCAAAATCAGTGGTGGAATTCAAGCATGCATGGGACAGTCATAAGGCAATTCTAGGGGTTGGGGGTAGGAAGAAGTAGGCTGCTGGTTAACTAGGATCTGCAGCTTATCCAGTAGGTAGGGAAATGGGCAGACTGGGTGGGCCAAGCAGTCCTTATCTGCCGTCAAATTCTATGTTTCTCCGTTTCTATTCTTGTGCTTTAAAATGCTGCCCCACCCAATTCAGCTCTAAATGATACTGGAACCACATCACACTTTTTTCAAGCAGCCCAACTGAGGTGGAAGTACATCTTCTTAACAGTGGGGGTCTGTTTCTGCTCACTTGTTGTTGTTGATTGCAGCTGGGAGGTCCTAGGGCACAGAAAACGCAAGTGACTCAAAAGGCCAGCTTACATGGCTACCTTTGCACGGCAACAACCGGAGCACTTGGGTTGCTGCAGTGCAAATGCAGCCATGTAGACACTTACTCACTCACTATACGTTGGTCCTGGACCCTCTCCCCAAGCCACAGCAAACCTTGGGTCGCGTTCCAGCGCAAGCAGTGTGGACAGGCTGCACCACATACTCCTACCCACAAGTGACCTTCCAGTATCTCACTGTGCCTCCCGGCATCTTCCTCTCCATATTCAGGCACACATCCTGCATCTAGGTGGAAAGGGGCCGTGTAAACTGAACCAACTCAGGAGATAGGGGACAGCACCAACACAGACCACGGTGTACAGAGGAGTAAACAAGGCTACTCTCACACACTGAGTCTGTGGCTGTGTTGGGATATGAACCTGTGGTCTCATTTCACGGTTCAGGGCTATAACCACAAGACCACACTGTCTTCCCTAAATTGTAATAGTGTTATTAGTACTTAGACGAATTGCCATAAAAACAGTCAAGCCAAATAATGTAACAGAATCAATCACCTATCAAACTGTTGTAGTTATTTGCCAATTTGAAGTAAAACCTTTCATCTGATATACAAAAATGGTTAGCAGAAAAAGGACTTGGTATATGGCAGTTTAAAGCAGGGTGGGACAAACTGGATAGCCTTGTGGCCTGTGGCGACTAAAAAAGTTGGTTTAGCTACCAGATTTTAAAACATTACCAGCCAGCTGGCTACTAGTGCACAATGTGATTTTTGAGCCCTTAAAAAGGATGGTCACTAAAAATACTAGTTTGGCTATCAAAAGCTAGTAGCCAAACTGACCAATAGCTCACAAATTGATTTGTCCCACCCTAGTTTATAGAACAATATAGTATATGGTATAGTGCTGTTGTGTACGCAGATCCATACACCTGATAATGTCGTTCTGCTGCAGTAGTGACATAGCTACTAAAGCAGAATGAATTTTCATTCTGCTTTAGTAGCTACGTCACAATGCAAGCATCCCCATTAGCCCTGTTAATAGGACAGCAGGCGGTTGGAGCATTGCACACGTGAGCTGGCTGGCAGATAGCGGTGAAGCATGGGTGCTGGGCAGCAGAAACTGATTGCTTTCACAACAAAAAGTAAGTGACTGTGTGCATTTTGGACCATAAGCTATGTAGACTAGCGTATGAGAGCCCAAATACACACTACTATTCTTAAACCTTGTGGTTTCCATGATGACAGAGGAACCTCTTGAGCTTCACTCTCGAGGTCCTCATCATCATCATGGCAATTGGTCAGTACACGAACAGCGTTGTTGTGTTTAAAAGGGTGCCAACGTGGGGTAGCTGAACCATCACTGAAATTGCATATTTGCAAATTCTCACAAATCTGGCTTGGTACTATGTCAAAATAGCAAAAGAAAAACAGTGAAGACAATAACAGTGCATGCAATTCAGCAAAAACAACAAACAGCATAATGCCGAACAGTGAAAACAGTGAATAAGATGGAAAGCACCAACAAAACACAAGTGGCGCAAGAAGTACGGCACTTGGGTGGAAGGAGTCGGGGGTAGATTTATTAAACTAACTCACGGGAGGGGCACAAAATCGGGAGTGGCAGAAAGTCGGGAGGGCAGACTCAATATTCTCACTCCGGTTTGGGGGGTGGCAGATTCAATACTCTCACCTGGGGTACACAACTTGGGAAGGGGAACAAAGTCAGGTGGGGGCATTTCATATAACAATTCGGGGGGACACAAAATCCATCACAACATTTAAAAAAAAAAAAAAACACAGGAACTGCGAGAATCAAATCCAGGTCTGCTGCACATAGTACTCCCTGGAGAAGAGAAGGGGGAGAGGGGATACGACAAAGACATACATGTACTTTATGGTGAGAACAGGGTGCAGGAAAACACTATTTTCCAGTGAAAAAGATGTTCCAGGACTAGAGGGAATGGGATGAAGTTGGAGGGAGAGCGATTCAGAGGAAATACGAGGAAGAATTTCTTCACAGAAAGAGTGGTGGACAAGTGGAACACCCTGCCTGAGGAAGTTCTGGGGGATGAAACAATCACGGGATTTAAGAATGCATGGGATAGACATATGGGAATCCTGGAGGTCAGGGGTAAGGGGCAACAGACTTCTAGAAAAACTTAAAGTGATCTTCCGAGCTCAAATGGGCAGACTGGGTGAGCCATAGGCCCTTATCTGCTGACAATATCTACGTATGTAGCAGCAAGGACACAAACAGCTGGTGAATAACCTCTACACTATGCTGCCAGCATGGGTTCTTAGCACACACCAGACTGCTTACATCGCTAAGCTACGTTACTGTCTACATCGCTTAAATAACCACTCGCTATAAAGACCGTGTAGCTAACGTGATAAGTCTCTATTATTGAGTCACTGTTACTCATTCACTTAAAATCACTTGCTATTAGCCAGCCCGGTGGCAGAGGGCTGAGGCGCTGGATGCCTTACCTCGTGCTATGCTGGAGACCCAGGTTTGGGGACAACCTCAGGTCGTCGGGAGAGCCGGCATGGGGGTGGGGAGTGGGACTGAGCAGCCAAAAGGCAGCTCTCCTCTCCCGGGGTGGCTGTCCCCCCCAACAGTTCTACTCCCACCAGGTGCAGGTCCAGTGGGAGAAGGGGCACTGAAGTGGGTGGGCACCTCGAGTGCCTCCACATGCGTGCACATGCATGCCTGGGGCATGGGGATAGGAAGAAAAGGGGGGGGATACCATAAAAATAAATATTTCACTTGCCATTTTGACAGGACATCAACTGGCTTCATGCTTATCTTTTCACTGTATGACTCCTCTTATAGTACATTTATATTGCCCAGGTAATTCCTGCGCTAAGGGATTTTCTAATACCAGTGAACCTATCGGGGAAACAAGTAAACTGAGACCCAGTATCTCATTTTTACTGGGACCTGTTTCTCACCAGTTTTACGGCTGGCAGGATTGCCTCACAGGAAAGTTTCTAGCAAACAATTCAATTGGCATCAGCAGGACTCAGTAACAGAAAAGTCAATGAATATATGAATTTTAGGACATACCACTGTTCATTACTGAAGCAGTTTTCATTAAAACAGAATTGTGCCCCCTCCAATTGTTTATTCCTGTCCTCAAATCATAATCCTCTGCTTATGACATCACAACCTGTTTCCATGGAAATGATTCCGATGCCATAAGCAGGAGATAATGGCCCCTATATTCTGCCAGCCATGAGTACAGTGCAGACAGTGCACACACAGCTCATAAGCTATATTCAGACAGCATGCACCGACTGGAGTTAGCTACCTGTCTGAATATGGGGCTGTGCCAATGCACTGCACAGGTGACTATATGCTGCACTGACACTGCCCCAGACTGGAACATGTAACAATAAAAAAGAAAAAGCATCACTACAGCAGCTTAAAAATGAAGAACTGATTTATTTACTCACAACCTTAACAGCCAAAGAACATACATCTATACACACACACACACACACACACACACATATGACTGCCTGAAGAAGCATACAGCAAAACTGGTTGGCGTTTACAATGTTTTATTTTTTTTTTTCCATCAACCCCTGTTCTCCCAGCAGACTTCACTTTACAGCACAGCACTTTATGAACTGCCATCAGTTTCTTTATTTATGGCCTCCAAACACTAAAGCACAATACGAAGAGATGTATGTTCTTGCCTCCCAAGGTTGTGATTAAATAAATCAAGTCTTCATTTTTTAAGCAGATGCAGTGGTCCATTTTTGGTTTTTACTGCTGCGATTTCACCATTTGTGGGATGCCTGGGGGCGGGGCTGCTTTTTTTTGCTGCTGTTGGTCATTCCTGAACATGGCTTACAGAAGTCGAATGGAGATAGCACCTCCCAAATGAAACGCCACGGCTCCTGGGAGCCATATTCAGCTCAAGCATGACAATGAGCCCAATGGGCATGCAAGGTACTAAGAGCCATTTGCATGTCCACTACAGGCTCAGATGACGGTCACCCGAGGTAGGAAGCAGAGGGGCTATGATGGTCACCGTGCCAAGGCCATACAGTGGCATGTACACTATGAACAGAGGCTAGGGGTGTGTGGGGAGGAGGCTCCTGAGTGGGTGGGAGGGTGTCAGTAATAGCATGGGGGGATTCCATTATTAGCCACCACTGGGGTTACCATTATGTAAGTCTGCCTGGAGCTGTAATTGGGGTGTGGGATACCGCTATTAGTCACCACCAGGGTAATATTATGACAGTCCACCTAGAGCAGGCATGTGGGGGGGTGACACTGCCCAGTACTGACAGCCTCTGATGTCAGTCCATTGCCTGGCACTTAGTCGGCTGTTAAGTGTGTGTTGGGGTGAGGGGGTTGTGCACCACTGTGTGCTTGGGTAACGGCAGGGTTTCAGCAGCATTAAACAGCATGACGAGGCAGCCATTTAGTGGTGTCAAAAAACCATTAGCTATACCGCTGCGCCCTGTATGCATGGAGGATCCTTCATTTGTATGACCACAACAGTATACTCTGGGTGGCCATGCTGCTTCGTCAGTGCCACGCACCAAGTGCCTTTGACTATGCCCCCCCTTGCACTATTCCCCGATCGCATGATGCTAACAAGTTAGTGTCACATTATCCATCTGAATACATGGGCCTATGACTTGAGTCAAGAAAAGCCAAGCCTAAAGAGCAAAGTAAGTCTAGGTATTAAATAGCTGGTATAGCATAGCAAAACGCTATGCATATCAGAGGGTACTGCTAACCATTTTACGAACTGTATAGCACAGGACTGCTACATTTTTTTTTTTAATTATTCAGGTTTACACATTTAAAATATTAAAAATAAAACATTTTTCACTTTGCTAATCAATCTGTACCAGTCCATCCGCTATGCATTTTCACAGTTGGTTACCACTTTCACGAGCAAAACTGCTCATCGATATGTTATTTAATACCATTTTCATGCAGATGTTTTGAATAAAGAATGCAATGTTTGGAAATTCACCTTTTTTAAGATTTTGGTCCTGCAGATGCTAGCTGTAAACATTTTGCAAGAACCTAGAAAATCACTTACAGAGCTAGTGGAGCCAAAACAGGCAGACATAGAAACATAATATAGAAACATAGAATTTGATGGCAGATAAGGACCGCTTGGCCCCCCCAGTCTGCCCATTTCCTTACCTACTGGATAAGCTGCAGATCCTAGTTAACCAGCAGCCTACTTCTTCCTACCCCCACCCCGTAGAATGGCCTTATGACTGTCCCATGCATGCTTGAATTCCACCACTGATTTTTACTCCACAACCTCTTCTGGAAGGCCGTTCCATGCATCCACAACCCTCTCTGTGAAAAAATACTTCCTTAAATTACCTCTGAGCCCCCCCCGTCTTCAAATTGTGCCTTCTTGTTCTTGCACACCTCTTTTTTTTGAAAGATGCTACCCTCTTGGACTTTGTTGATTCCTTGAGGTACTTGAACGCTTCCATCATGTCCCCCTCTCCCTCCTTTCCTCGAGGCTATACATATTAAGCTCCTTTCCTCTCTTCATATGTCTTCCGGTGCAGACCCTGCACCATTTTAGTTGCCCTCCTCTGGACAGCTTCCATCCTGTCTATGTCTTTGCGGAGATTGGGTCTCCAGAACTGCACACAGTACTCCAGATGGGGTCTCACCAGCTGTCTGTACAGAGGGATAATAACTTCCTGTTTTCTATTTGTGATGCATCTCCCTATGCATCCCAGTATTCCCCCAGCCCTCCTTGCTGCCCTCTCACATTGCTTGCCCACCTTTAGGTCATCTGATATGACTACCCCCAGGTCCCTTTCCATTTTTGTTGTTGTTAGTATCTCACCCCCCATTGTGTACTCTTCCCTTGGGTTTTTGTTTCCCAGGTGCATTACCTTGCACTTCTTGGCACTGAATCTAAGCTGCCATACATTTGACCATTCCTCTAACCTTGCCAAGTCCATTCTCATCCTTTCCACCCCACCCTGTGCATCAACTCTGTTGCAGATCTTCGTGTCATCTGCAAAGAGACATACTTTTCCTTCCAGTCCCTCTGCAATGTCGCTTATAAAGACATTGAAGAGGACCGGTCCTAATACTGAACCCTGCGGTACCCCACTAGTAACCCTCCTTTCTTCTGAGTGACTCCATTTACTATTACTCTCTGTCCTATTCTCCAGCCAATTCTTTACCCAGGCTGTCATCTTGGGACCACTCCCAGGCTGGCTAACTTGTATATTAATCTTTGTGTGGGACTGTGTCAAATGCCTTGCTAAAGTCTAGGTAGGCCATGTCCACAGCACCTCCCTGATCTACTGCTTTGGTCACCCAGTCAAAGAAATCTATCAGATCGCCTGGCATGACCTTCCGCTGTGAATCCATGCTGCCTAGGGTCCTGTGCCCTCTGGCCTCTAGATACTCGACAATTCTTTCCTTCAGAAGTGATTCCATCATTTTCCCTATCACTGAGGTTAAACTAACAGGTCTGTAGTTTCCTGCTTCTGCCTTGCTCCCACTTTCGCCAAGGGAATCACATCTGTCCTCCTCCAGTCCTCGGGTACCACCCCATCCTCCCATGATTTGTTAAAAGGGTAGTCAGTGGTGTCACTAGTTCTACCCTTAGTTCTTTAGAATTCTGGGATGAATCCATCAGGCCCCATTGCTTTGTCCACTTCAGTTTTAAGAGTTCTTTCAGAACCCTTTCTTCTGTAAATGGGCTGGTATCAACTTCCGTGATCCAGAGTATTTCTACTGTTTGTTTTAGGTACCTCCCTCTTCATTTGTAAATACTGAGCAAAATATTTGTTTAGTATCTCTGCCTTTTCACAGTCTCCTCTGCCCACCCTCCCTCCCTTTATTAAGCCTCACTATCCCTCCCTTGGTCTTCCTTCGCCCCTGATGTACCTATAAAAGGTTATATCCCCTTCTTAACTGAGTTGGCTATCTTTTCCTCGGTTTGGGCCTTTGCTGTTCTGACTGCTTCCCAGCCTCCTTTTGCTTTAACTGATACAGTTCTCTGTCCTGCTCCTTCTGCGATTCCTTGTACTTCCTGAATCTTTCTTTTCTCTTGAACCTTCACTGCCACTTCCTTTGAGAACCATAGTTGTTTCTTACATCGTTTTGTTTTATTTGCTTCACACAAAGGCTCGTTACCTCTGTGATGGCAGTTTTTATTATTCCCCATTGTTCTTCCACCCCTCCTTCCTGCCTATTTGCTACTGCATTCCTTAGGCACTCACCCATTCTGGCAAAGTCAGCCCTCCTAAAGTCCAGTACTTTTGCCTTTGTATGGCTTGACTCTATTGCTGTGTTTATTGTGAACCATACTGTTCGATGGTCGCTAGTTCCCACATGGCTACCCACTTCTACATCTGTGATCCTCTCTCCATCTCCATTTGAGAGAACCAGGTCTAAGATTGCTCCTTCGAGTGGGCTCCAATACTAGTTGTCTAAGCATGCTCTGTAGGGCATCTAGAATAACCCCACTCTTCAAGTGGCTGCTGCAACTGCACTCCAGTTAACATCTGGCATATTCAGATCACCCATCAGCAATATCTCCCTTTTCTGCCATTCTAAGTATACTTTCTATCATTTCCTTGTCCATTTCCTCCCCTGAGAAGGAGTCTGTATACAAACCCCTGTGGATTGTGGTGCCATTGTCTGTCTCCAAATTTACCCACAGTGCTTCTTCCTCCCTGTTTACCCTTTTGTTCTGTTGCTTTTATTCCTTCCCTTATGTAAAGAGCTACTCCTCCTCCTCTTTACCCTCCCTGTCCCTCCTGTAGATAGTGTATCCTGGTATGTTTACGTCCCAGTCATGGTTTGTGTGTACCATGTTTCTGTGACTGCCACGATATCCAGATGTTCCTCCTCCATCAAGGCCACTAATTCAGGAAGCTTGTTACCCAGACTATGGGCATTGGTACTCATTGCTCTCCATTTTTGATGGCTTTACCTCTGTTGCAGCATCCCCACTGACCTTTCTACTCGGTCTTTTTCTCATTTAGTACTTGTTTTGTAGGGAGAGGCTGATTTTCCTGCTGCTTATCAGTGCCTCCCTTTGACTAGTTTGAAAGCTTAGCAATGAAGCATTTAAACCAATTGCTCTAAAAACTTGTTCCCCTTCCTGGACAGATGCAGACCATCCTGCCAGTATAGGCTGGTGTCCTCTCAGGTGGAACCCAGTCCCCAATGAAGCCAAACCCTGTGCTCACACCATTTTTTCAACCGCTCATTAAACTGCATGGTGCTAATTACCCTCGCCCCCCCATGCCACTGACAGGCAGCACCTCTGAGAAGGATACTGTGTGTGCTACTTGTCTTAGGCCCTCCCAACTCTACAATGTCCTCCTGCACTGCTCTAATCTCATGATAAGCCAAGTCATTTGTCCCTAGGTGGACAACACGCCCAGCTCAGACTCCTTGCAGCTGTTCTCGTGATCCTGAGGATGCGCCCTGTCCCTCCAAGCCATGGCACCAGGCAGGCACCTTACTCAGTTTTCCCAGCTCCCCAGTTCTATCCCCTAATAACTGAGTCCCCACCAGGAGCTGCTTCCTTTCCTGTGGTGTCCTCTGCCTCCTTCCAGTGGGCCTCCTTGTGACAGTTGTCATCAGTCTTCTCTGTGGGTGCATCCAGGGAGCTATGCTCCCCAGAATGGTGTATGGATTGTGAGTGGAACAATTGACTGGTGTGCCTCTGTTCCACCATCCTCACCTCCCTGAGCCCACTGTGGTCCAACTGCTGTGCTTTCTTCGCAACCTCTGAGGTAGTGGTGGTGGCGCTGGTGCTCCCTGGATGGGAGGTTCCTTCCTACTGTCCAGTGTGGCCTGGGGAAGGTTTCCTTACTACTGTCCAAAAGTGCCAGCTGACGGGCAACTTCCTCTCTCAAGGCAGAGAGTTGTCTGCAAAAAGGGCAGCATCTCAGCCTCCAGAAAGACTCCCGGAAGACTGCTGCCCCACAGCCATTACATTGCACTACTCCCCACATGTTTATCTACTTTTTTTGTTTGTTTGTTTTTGTGTGTGTGCACGCGCGTGACTGGTTTGTTATATAGAAATATATATATTATACAATGTGTATGCTTATATTGTCAGTGCAGTGTGCTAGAGAGGATACGACAGTGATATGCACCTTGCACTCTTGAGGAAATGATGTCAGAACCTCAGGTATAAAGGAACTATTTCCAGGGGTGAGGGGTGGGAAGGGGTTGGGCCTAAACTGTGCCCTCACAAAACAATCAACTAAAAGCTCTCACCCACCGCTGCGATGAGTGCCTTCCTGCCAGCAAGATGCCCTACACAACAATTTGACAGAGAAAATACCCTGCTAATCAAACAGAGAAAAATCCAGACATCCAAGTCAGACACAGGTAGACCTCTCCAGCCCCAGACGGGAAAATAATACAAATTTTAAGTAGTAGTCAGTTGTAACTTTTTATTCCTGAAGTACAGTATTTTTCTTTTTCCTTTTGCACATCAGAAAGTATTCTATGTGACAATATTGTGCTGGATGTGTGGAACAGCTCTTAGCCTGACAGTTGACATATCTAACTCTACTGCCCCAAACTACATCAGCAGCAGTATGATCTCACTGACTGTGACATCACAGGTGAATGACCTGGCAGTCACTCACTCGCTTCTCCCAAGTAGCAATGATGTCACAGTCAGTGAGGTCGCTCACAATGCTGATGATGTAGTGTGGGGCAGCAGAGCAAGATATGTCAGCTGCCAGGCTAAAAGCTGTTCCACACATCACACTTACTAACATCAAGTAAACAATGTTTTAATTAAACAAAGGGAAAATAAAAAGTACTTTAGATATAAAAGATAATGGTTGGCTGCTTTTAAAATCTAATATTCGGTTTAGGCAGTACACCATCTCTTTAACTAGCCTCAATCTGCTCAATCTCTGTGGTGGGTGTCCTGTTGCCATTTCCAACAGTTCATAAGTGTTTGAGATAAAGTGCTACATAAAACACAGGGCCAGATTCCATGCTGTATTAAGGAGTGGTGCAAAACACGTGTATTATCACTCGAAATTCGCAACTGTGGTGATACACAGCAGGGAGACATCTCCCCAACAAGAGTAGCGCAGTATCGGGACAGCACTCGCTATCATCCCTAATACCAGATGTGGCCCTACCGCAAATTTTTACAGTAGTGTGTCCATTGTACTTCCCTTCATGTTCCCAACATTTCTTGTTGCTTAGCACCCCCACTCCTCCATGATTCAAGAAGTCCCAGGTGTCCGTGCCCCGACCCAATACCATCTGTATGCCAGTGCTGCCTCCTTTACTGATGCTGTGCTGCCCCCGTGTTAGTGACAACCCTCACCCTTCTGGCATTGGTGTCTATAATGCGCCCCATCCCATAAGACACCTGTAGTCTACTGGCAGCTCCCCCGGCTCACACAATTGTGAGTGCTCTCCACAAGGTCAGTACAACAACCTGAAACCCAGATTGTGAGGGCCACAATACTGCATGACTGGTCTGGTGGTCAATTTACACTGCAGCCTACCCCTTTTTACAGTAACTAGCAAATGGTTTTGTATGGCTCAACATCGTTGTAAATGCAATGCTGGTGGAAAGTAGTTTATAATTACTTTTTGTTTTAATCTTTGTTTTACCAGGAGAGACACACTAAGCTGAAAGCTTGTTTATAGGTGCAACCTGGGAGCACAAGGAAGTTGAGTGACTTGCTCAGGGTCACATAGTATGCAAGTGGGGGCTGTGGGATTGAAACCCAGGTTTCCAGGTTTGCAGCTCAGAGCCTTAAACCACTGCACTATACTGCCTCCTTTAACTTTAACCCCTCGCAGCAACTCAGAATCGGGCCCACTTTCATTCCTTGTAACAAAAAAAAAAAAAACTACCAATAAAAGTAATATACAAATCCAGGATTGGAGGAAAAACAATATAATAACTAATGGACAAATCTCTTCTAAGGACATCCTACATACATGTCATGGGGAGCCTGCCTGAAATGATGGAGACATGGCATGACCAGTCCCATACATGGGGTTCATGTTGAAACGTTTTGGGCCATAACTAATTACGATATTAATTCATCGATAAAATGATGTCCAGCATTGTAATGTGCTTATAATACAAATTCTGGTATTCGTAGAGCTGATACCTGCAGATTTGTCTGAAACACTGTATCTGCAACACAGGTGCAATGACAGAGCACTGGGCTCAAGACTGCTGCGTTCTTTCACACTCCCTTGCTTCCAAAATTAGAGCCACCTGTGCGGCTGAATGTGCTCTCTTTCGCTGTATACAACACTTCACTAAATGCCTACTCCCTTTCGAACCTCACATCACTTCATGTTACCTCCACCAACTGGACACGCTGGCAGTAAACAAAGGGGGCATCAATTTAAATGAACACGTCACATAATCATCCACTGCACTGCCTCACTCTCCATCAACAGCGGTACATTTTATACAGATACAACGCAGTGCACCGTAGTTTACACAGTCGTGAATGTAGCAGGCCACAGTGCAAGCCCCGACCTCCAGTGTACCACATCCCCATCCTAGTGACCCTCGGTGAGGAGAAGTTAGCCCATAGCAGCGCATTCCCCTCGTCACCATTCTGTTGTAGTGGTTTACTGTACTCTTGTACTCGGAGGACATGATATCCCTCGGTGCCCCCGCCAGGAATCTCCACACTCTGCGATCCTCCCATGACTACAAGAGCTCCGCGCGATACTTCTTGCCAGCGGTCGCTCGAACCTCAGCCACTTGCGGGGGACAAACGGACGCCTCTCGCTGCGCCGCTACACCCTCAGATGTTACGTGGCACTTGGCTGGGAGCGCAAGGAATGCTGGGAAGGGCGAACGGCTGGCAGTGGAAAATGCTACGGGCAACACAGAGATTTACTCTGATGGGGGAACCTTTTTATTTTATTTATTTTTTAACACCTGGGACGGGGCAGTTAGGTAAATGATAACTGCCTTGCGGCTAAGAGACAGCGGGAGAGTGCTACTGCTGCAGTGGGTCACCACGGACAGAAGGCAAATACTGGGATCCCTGCGGGAAGGATGGCAGACAAAACAGTTGAGCACAGGAAAAACGAGACTCTAATGGAGGGATTAAGTAAACATGCTCCAAGTCTCTCGCATTTTGCGGGAGTCTGTCTACCGCATTGTAATGCACCATTCCGACTTCCCGCCAGCATAAATAACTGGTATTTACGCTAGCGGGAGGTCTGAAGACTGCAACATATTCTTCCATACTTTCATCCATCGTGGGGGAGCGATGCTTACAGACTTTGAATAAGACAAAAGAAAATCATGCACTGCTACACAATACTGTATCTATCATTTAGCTGGATATTCTGGTTTTCACAACTTTTGTGGTAGCCAGTTTCCTTGAGCTGGCACTGCCGTTTTATTGATGCGTTACATTCGGGTGTAATAAACTGGAATCATTTGCCCTCTGGGAAATGTAGTCTGCTTATCATGAGTTCCATTGTACATACTGTTACTGTACTCCACGGAGACTGGCCACGCGTCTCTCGTACGCAGTGCAAGTACCTAAAATGCACCGCCACATTGTGGATGGCGAGACCCGGAAGCGCAGCGCTGGAATCGGCAAGAAGTGGGCGGTGCGATATTGCAGTGGATACGTCTTGTACTTTTCAGCATGATGGCGGGTAAAGCAAGATACGAGGATGCTTATGATGCGAGGAAAAATATGCGAGTTGTATTGCTGATGTAAAAAATACAAAAAATACTGACATTTGGATTTTGGGAATGGGATTTGGATGTAATGCTGTATGCTGTGCACGTTGTTATATTAGAGATGGCAAGTAAATGCAGTAAAAGAAATGGGCTTGTTTCGTAGCATGTATAATGCTGCATTATGTACATTAGCACAGTGTTCTTCAGCGGCTGTTACAGGTGTATGGGGGGGGGGTAGTTCTAGTAAACGGGGTTGATTGGAGGATTGTTCTTGTTTTATTTTTTAATCAGAAAGTGGACCATACCTCTCAAGTATCTTATTCCCTGATTATGAGGGAAGTCCGTCATTTTAGCCATTAAAATTGTTCTGTTCCCCCATAGGAATGTGCTGCTCACACAGGGAGCTGTAAATTAAGATTTTGAAGCAAATATTCATATTCTGATATTTTGTATCAAATATACATTTTGTACATGCAAAGGCAGTGGTTTCAACAGTGTGCTGAGTTTGTATCTCTGAAGATGTGGCCCTCATTATGAGGGTCAATATCCAACTTTGTCCTTCATTTTGATTGCCTATGTGTGACAGGTAAGCAATAAGACATGGTAGGGTGTGTGTTAGACACTTTTAACACACGGCTAGGAGACGTAGTGAGGCACAAGACCACCGTCCGAGTGCGTCCAGCCTCCTAGCCGTGTGTTAAAGTGTCTAACACACAGACCCTGGAGTGGCTTATTGTGCATATGAAATGGGTATCTACATTTTAGATGCATTTAAAATACAATTATTAGGATTAAGTAACAAAAAAGTGATTTTTTGGGGGGTCTTTATTTTAAATAAAATAGTTCCTCTGCCTGGATTATTTTTTTTTTAGACTTAAAATTTGTTCTACTGTGGTCCCCATAGCTGCAGGAAGCGAGGGCATGGCAGTACCTGTTATGGAGTACATGGAGCAGAGCAGTGTGGGAGCAACTGTCTGCTGTGAGAACAGAGCACCTGAAGACACATAAATAAAGGAGGATGGTATTTTTATTTTTTGGTGAAATAGTAGAGGCTTTTTTCGGGGAGGGCGCTTGAGGAAAGTGAGCCTGTGATGCAGTGCGGCAGCAAGGCTTATGAGTCAGCCGAGTGACTGAGCGGGCGGGTTACAAGAGAACGATTGCGATTGTGGCAGTTTTTTTTTGTTTAAATGATGCAGGTTGTGCATTGCATTTCAAGACGTGCGAGTGAGTGATTGATGTTTCTTGGTTGGTTAGTTTCACAGTAAGGGTGGCATCGCTTGTGACAGAAAACATGATGGCGGCTATGTGATTTGTGAACATTCTTTGTGGGCAGCATCACCCATATCAGTGCCCAGTGGGCATTGCCTGGTCTTATTCCTGTGTTGTTAGACACTTTAGCACACAGTCAGTGGCCAATGAGAAAACTTGAATTTCAATGGCCATTTCATAAGGTTGAATAAGGCCCTGTCGCATTTGTTATGCAGAAAGAACCACAATGATCTGTTCTATCCTTTCCTTTTCTGTCTCTTGTCTGTCTGCTTGTGCAACCAAATTTTCTTGTGAGACCTAGGAACTGATCACTGTGGCGGTCTCACGATTCTCCGCCTCTTGCTATCTCTCTGCCTTCACTTACTGTTTCTGTTTTCTTCCCCCTTGCATATCTACGGTTATAAGGTAGATATCCCAGTGGGATGATTGTTCAGAGCTCTCTTGCTGGGTGCGGCGCTGCGTAAAAGGAATAACTAACCCACCCACCCGGGGAGTCCCCCTTTTAAACCATTTCCTAGTCATCTGTCCTGACCCTAAACAAGCCGCACCTGCCCTCAATCTCCATCAGGCTATTTGGCCTGACAAGAACTATCTAGCTGCAAGATTAGCCTCTCCTGCCTAGTCGTGAGTTTTGCTGATTTAGCCACTTTATTTCTACCTAGTGGTGGGATACAGTTACCCCTTTTGTCCAATTCTGCCAAGTCATCTCTGCCTAACGTCATCTTATTTATTTGCAAGCTGTCCTGGACCTTTAGAGTCTGGTTCAAGTACTCATAATATTTGTGAACCTGCCTTACCTTACCATGACTTTAACCTCTTCTCTCCCCTTTTATCTCCTTTCTTTGCTCTTCTCCTCTACCTTCCTGCCTTCTCCTCCTGCCACACCACCGCTGTTTCACCCCACTCCCCTCCTGCAGCCCCCTCCTGTCTACCTACTCCTCCCCCTCTGTCTTCTGTCCCTTCTATTCTGTCCTAACCACCGCTCACCCTTACTTACCTCTCTACCCCATCACTCTGCGTATTTGTTGCCCCAGTTCCACCTCCCCTCCACTACTTTTTTTATCCTCCCCGCACTGATCCCCTCTTGCCTCCTAAACCTCGAGTCCCTGTTTTGCTCCACAAACCTCTCAACTCTACCTTCCTCTCACAACCCCAGAAGGCACAAGTACCCACCCCACCTGTCCCTCTTCCATTTCCTTCTTCTCCTCTCTGATGATGTCCAACCCAATCCTGGCCCTTCCACAATCCCCTTTGCCTCTGCCCCAACTAACCCAGGCACCCTACTGAACTTTACACCCCCTCTTCTGCCAAAGGGTCTACGCACTTTTCACCGTGGTGTAAGAAGACACCCCCCCCCCCAAATTGGATGCTCTCAAGGTTTGGATGACCCTGCACCCACCTGACATTCTCTGTGTCACCGAAACATGGCTGTTTGCCAACATTTATGACTCTGCTCTCTCTGTAACCGACTACAGTTTATTCTGTCAAGACAGAGGCAAGCGCTGTGGTGGAGTAGCAGTGTACAGCAGGCAGTCTCTCTCCTGCTCCATCACTTTTAAAGAATCCTGTCCCTTCTCCCATGAACTTATCATTACCCTGTTATCCTTCCCCTCCTCAGCACCACTCTACATAGGCGCTCTCTATGCCTCTTCTAAAACTTCTCCTGATGCCCTAGTCACCGCCATCTCTTCTGTCTCCTCTCTCACTGCAAATGGAGAACTCCTGCTTTTGGGAGACTTCAACTTAGACTAGCTCTCCCCTTCCTCTAAGCCTACCCTCCTCAGGATCGAGGCTCTCGGCCTCACTTAATTGATCCTCTAACCCACCTACATAAACCATTGCTCAACTGGATGTTACCCTCCCACCCCAACCGTATCACTGCAGCAGGCATCCTACTAGATGCCTTCAGTGATCACTGCATCACTTACTGCAGATGCAGGATACACTGCCCCCCATGCTTTCCCTAAATACATCTGGTCCCACCCCCTCGACAAACTAGATAAAGCAGCCCTGCAACAAAATCTCGCCAAGACTGATTGGCAGCCCATTTTCTCAGCACTCAGTGTTAATACTGCAATGTCCCTCTTCACTAATATACTCAACCACATCTGGAACCACCACAGCCCCCAAAGAAAGCCGGAGTAAAACGTCACCATCACCCCTGGATAACGTCTGACGTGCTGGCCATATGCGAGCCAAGGACAAAGCCTGGAATCGCTATAAAGGGTCCCTAGCTCAGGCTGACCATCGGGCTTACAAAGCAGTCAAAAACTACTGTACCAAGGCCATCCGCCACTCTAAGGCTAATTATTTCAGGTCCCATCTACATCCAAATCGGAACACACCTGTGTCATTCTGGAAAGTGTTATACTCTCTCTTCTTGATCCCCCTGCCCAACAGGCCTCCCCTGTCTTAAAAATAAATGGCTCTCCGGTCTCTGACTCTTCTGCAGTAGCTGAGATCTTCAATAAATTCTTTGCCATTTGCACTCTTCCCAACAACCCCCCTCCCATCTTCCATGACTCCTCTTCTATCCCGCCCATCTCACTCGATCCCCCCTACAAAGTTCCTCTTCCCTCTGTTCTCCCCCTTGAAGTTTACATTGCCCTTCTCACCCTTAACCCTTCCAAAACCAGCCCTGATGGCCTCCTTCCTAGGCTTCTCCTCATCTTGGCCCCAACTATAGCCGTTCTTCTAGTCCACGTTTTCAACCTCTCCCGCCACCTTCACCGTCCCCAAGGCCTGGAAATCCACAAAGGTGTTACCTCTTCACAAGGGTGGTGACACTTCCCTCTCTACCTTCACCGTCCCCAGGGCCTGGAAATCCGCAAAGGTGTTACCTCTTCACAAGGGTGGTGACCTTTCTGCTCCTTGGAACTATCAGCCCATCGCACTCCTCCCCTCTCTCGCCAGACTCCAGGAGTCTCATTCACTCCAGGTTGAGTACCTTGCCACCAATAACACTCTCTCACCCATGCAGTCAGGTTTTAGGAAACAGCATTCAATCATCTCCCTGTTGTGGGTCACTGACTCCATTTTCTCAGCAGTGGACCAAAGCCATATTACAGCTGCCATTTTCATAGACCTGGCAAAGGCTTTCGATTCAATCTCAGTCCCCTCCTGTTACAAAAACTTAAATGTGTCAGTCTCGTGGATCCTGCTGATAACTGGTTCTGCTCTTATCTACATGATAGACAGCAATCTGTACAAAGAGGCAACACACTCTCCTCCCCCTCTCCCCATCCTTAGTGGAGTCCCTCAAGGCTCCATCCTTGGCTCCATCCTCTTCTCCCTATTTATTAACAACCCCCCTCAGTCTGCAGCTCTTCCAATATGCATATGTACGCAGATGATACCATTATCTTCACCTATGGGCCCTCCTCCGTCAGCGTACAATTCCCACTCCAGCAAGATTTCAACAGAATGCAGTCTTGGTTTCATACTAACCAGCTGAAACACAACACAAAAAAAAAACAGTGGCCATGACATTCGGCTGCAGACAGTAATGGCCACCCTCCAGTCTCCCGCAGTCTTCCCTACTTTGGACGGTTCCTCCCTTGAGACTGCTGCAGCTTTTAAATAGTTAGGAGTATGGCTGGATAGCCATCTGGACTTCTCTCTACCCATGTAGACACCATCAGTACTAAACTGCACCCCAAGCTAGCAGTCCTCTATTGACACAAAGATAGCCTCCCTCTCCCCACCTGCCAAGACTTGATATCCAAAATGATTCTACTTGTCATTGATTATGCCGATGTGGTCTATGGCACTGCTCCAGTCACATCCCTCACCAGACTGGACACTCTGCTGAACTCTTTCTGCAGTTTCGCTACTGCCTACCCTCCCCTTACAAGTCACTGTCTCCTCTATTACGCTCTTTCTCTAGCGCCATTATCACACAGGAGACTAGTTCACTGCACCTCCCTTATTGAAAAGTTCTGGTGTGGTATCCTCCCCACCCACCTTTCTCAAGCTACCACCTCAAACTACTCCCTTCGCCACAGAGACCCTCGTACCTTTTCTATCCCTCGCCCCCACTCTGCAGCCGGCCAGTCCGCTTTCTCCTATTGTCTCCCACTACCCTGGAATAAACTCCCCTCTGACCTTTGTCAGTCTTCCTTCCTATACTCCCTCAAAAGACTCCTCAGACTTCTCCCCCCTCTTCAGTGCTCACAGTGCTCCCAATTCCCCCCACTACCCATGTGCCCCCCCCAGTAGTCAGTACTTCGTAGTCCATCTGCCCCTCACTCCTTATGCTCCCTGTGACAAGCTGTGTACATTGCTCCTACCATTACTAGTCAGGAGGCTCATAAGCTTTTTATGTTTTGTCACTGTCAGTCCTACACCTGTATTAGTTTTTAATCTGTATTCTAATTGTGTCCAGTTTTTTTTATGTCTGTACCTGCTGTCATTCACTTGTTTTCGGGTCTTGTAACTGTGACCCTTACTTTGTAAATGTTTTAAATTCTGTATATCCCTATGTTACCCTGTCCCTGGGTTGCACCTGGAAATGAGCCTTTCCCAGTTACCAGATTTTAAATAAAATAAAATATAAAAATGTATGTGAATCTGTATATGAAACTGGGATCCCTTGGTTTGAATTGTGTAGTTATACTGTTGAAATGATTGCATAAAGCTATTTGGAATTCAGGGGGTTAACCTGAGATGCAGTTTTAGCTCCTCTCAGACTTGTTTGCAAATTCTTTTGCATAGTTGTGTGGGGGGGGGGGCATATTGGGACATTGTTCAATTTTCAAAGAAACTGGCAAGAACATTTTGTGAGAAACAGGATGTCTGTTAACAAGTTCCCAGGCAAAGACTTACAAAACAGCAGCAATACTTTTGCTAGAGAGAGAGACAGAGACTAATATTTGGAATTGAAAAGATACCCTCGGATGAAGGACTTTGTTTTCTCTGTTTGTACTGCCTTTGTAAATAGTTCTACGGAACAATTTTTATTTTTTATTTTACTGTTATTGATAATAATAAAAGGTTACCTGTGAATTTTACAACTACTCTTGTTCTTCCTGTGCTTCCTGACCTGTGCCTCAATAACAGATGGTGTCAGCCTATGTGGGATTTACGCCATGCATACTGTAAGCCAGGAGTTTTGTGCATGGGTACTAGACTTGGTACCGGGGAAGCATAGCAGAAAGGTATGGATTCTGCAGCAGCAAGTCCAGGAGTGATTATCAGACTAATGGCAGCCAAACTAGCAGAGGCAGAAGTCCAAGCTGAGACTGTACAGACATTACCAGTAATGGGAAAAGAACAGGCAGTGACAAAACCTGAAAGCCTGACTGCCTTTTTGAAATGGTGAGCTATACAACAAAAAGACAGATTTGGAATTGAAAAGAAACCCTCAGATGAAGGTCTTTGTTTTCTCCGTTTGTTCTGCCTTTGCGAATAGTTATATTGAACACATTTTATTTTTATTTTTCTGTTATTGATAATAAAAGGTTACCTGTGAATTTTATAACTACTCCTGGTCTTCCTATGCTTCCTGACCTGTGCCTCGACGACGCCATGTCCCTTGTTTCAGTGACAAAAGGATGAGAGGTATGACAGTAGACTGGGACAGGCCCTTTTTCAGCCACATCTGACAAAAAGATACAATACAGAAATACAAAAACAGTAAGAGTTATTCCACTTAACATTAGAAGCTACAAAAGTACAGCTCGACGTTTCCTTGGTTGTTCCTGTGGAACAGTGTGTTGTCCAAAATGCACCACAGAACCTCTAAAACTCCAGAGCTTCTGGGGGCCTAGCGGCCCTCAGACCACCGGCATTATATTTCGTCCAGCAAAATTACTAGAATTATCCAGCAAAGTTTCAGCGCTCCCTTGGAAGGTTGCTGCAACTTTTCTCACTTGTATGCAAGCTTTCATTTCATTTTATTTTTATTTTTTATACTTGATAACTTGATGAGCATTACTGCCTGTTTTCACAAGTCTGAACAACGTTACAAAAGAACATACATACAATACAAGAACTAACCATCAGTATAAATACATACAATACCAAAACTTACATACAAGATAAATAAAATAAAAACATTATTAACATAACACTTACTTATGTTACTACGTGAACAGGTGCATGTTGAGGAACTATCTAACCATGATTTTAATCTTGATTTAAATGTAAAAGAAGATAAACTGTTACTAAGGGTTCCAGGAATGGAATTAAAGAAGACTGTAGCTCTAAATTGTAATGATTTCTGACCAATTGTTTTTTTAACTTTGAAGGTTTTAAACATTATTTTATTCTGTGACCTGATCCCAAGGGTATTAATAGTTTTAGGAAATAAAGAGAGTAAGGTAGGGGGTAGGAAACCCCTAGCAACCTTAAAAAGAAATGTACCCAGTTTTAACTTAATTCTATTATCTCTTTTAGGCTAATAGGTGGGGAAAAGTACAGCCACTCAAGCATTGCAAGTTTGAAAGTCTGCATGCTGTATTGGGGGGGATCGTCTAGGTCTAGGTACTGGTAGCACAAGAAACTGTAGAGCCACTGAGTTGGTAATTTGGCCTAGAAAAGACTGCTATGATGATGGAGAAGAGACCGCATGTCACTAGAGCAGGTATCTTTGGGCGGGTGGTTGGGCGCACAGGATGTGGTGTGGCCATGATACTGGACTGGGCTTGGAAGTTTGGGGATGCCCAGTGTGCTACCAGCTGGCACAGGTTAAGGAGGAGGTAGAGGGGATCCAAAGGCAGCTGGGGGGGGATTGGAGAGGTAGGAGGCAAGTGGTCACCTACATGGAAGCACTAGGTGCTGGGGCCTTCCACGCTGGGGGAGGAGTGAAGAGAGGTGCTCACACTGGGGAAGGGGGGTACACAGGGGGCTCTAGGGGACCCTGGCAGGTGGGGCCCAAAAGGTGGAAATTTCACAGCAGTAGGCAGAGACTGGGGTGTCCAGAGGAAACTGAGAGGCGGTAGAGACCCGGGCGCACTGGGGATGGTGAGGCTCTATAAGTGTTCTAACTCTCGCCCGTTGGTGGAGAGAGTGTTCGGAGGAGGTTGTGGAGTCAAAAACAGTGGTTGAATTCAAACATGCATGGGACAGTCATAAGGCAATTCTAGGGGGTGGGGGTAGAAAGAAGTAGGCTGCTGGTTAACTAGGATCTGCAGCTTATCCATTAGGTAGGGAAATGGGCAGACTGGGTGGACCAAGCGGTCCTTATCTGCCGTCAAATTCTATGTTTCTATGATGATGCTGCTGGTGCAGGGACGGATAGAAAGGGTGAAGGGGTCAAGTAGTAAGGGAGCAATAGAGGGGGGACCCGGACAGGATGGGGGAAGAGCGGTGGGGGGAGAAGATAAAGGAGAATCGGGGAACAAGGAGGAGGCTGATGGCATGGAACAGGGAGCACGACAGGCAGGAAGGCGCAGGACGTAAATGGGATGATAGCGAGCAGAAAGCCAAGTTGGCAAACGGATAGGACGGATGGATTAGTAAGGAGTGGGGAAAAAGATACAGAGAAAGATACTCGGTTGGGGGGATAAAGAAGGCCAGGACACGGGTAGAGGAGGTGATCAGGGAAAATAGTGAAGAGGCTACCTTCGACACCCAGATTGTGGGAGGTGCGAGGAGCCGGTTGGGGGGAGAACCCGGATGAAGGAATGAGGAGGGGCAACCCGAGGGGTGAACAGAGAGGCAAAGGGGTGGTTAGAGTACTGCTATTGGGGGACTCCATGATCAGAGGCATCCAGTGGGAGGGGCAGGGGAGGGTAAAACCTGTCTGATCAGAACCAAATGCCACCCAGGCCTGATGGTGCACAAGGCCAAGTATGAGTTATATTCACTGGGAAGGGAATGCGGGGGGACCCCGGACATTCTAGCGCACTTGGGGGCAAACAACATAAATGGTAATAGTGAACTAGAAATTCAAGTAAGGTTCCGGGAGTTGGCCAGGGTATGCCTTTCCATAGGCTGTAAGATCTCCTTCTCGGAAATCCTGCCGGTGCCAAGGGCTAATGGGGAAACTAGAAGAAGATTAGGGAGATAAATCAGTGACTTAGGGAGTGGTGTGGGGGATTGGGGTATGGACTGGGAGGATAAGGGGCTATACGCTAGGGACAGGCTCCACCTTTATTTAGAGGGGAAGGAAATCTTTAAGCTCAAACTAGCTGGGTTCATCAGCGAAAGGTGAGGTTCAAACTGGTGAAGGGGGGGAGGGATCAAAAAAGGGGCAGTGCCAGCAGGTATGATAAATGAGACACATGGTCTCCACTCCTCTAGGGAGATATGGAAATGGGTCACCAGGTAGGGTGCAGGAGCTGAGAATTGGGAGCTCAAGGGGGGGGAGGAGAGGAGGGAAAAGGGTTGGAGAGTGGTCCTGATAAATGCCTGGAGCTTAGGAAATAAAATGCCTGAGCTCCAGGCAATGCTAGGTGAGGGGGAGGTAGATGTGGCAGCAATCACTGAGACCTGAGCCACTCAAGGGCACGAGTGGGACCTAAATCTGGAGGGCTACACTATGTTCACAAAAGATAGGGGGAAGGGAAGTGTAGCACTGTTAGTCAGAAATGACATGAGTATTGGGGAAGGGTAGAGGAGACAGAGGGGAACATGGAGGCTATTTGGGTCACACTGCTGACACGGGGGTAAGAGAGTAAAGGTCGGAGTGGTATACAGACCACCAGCACTGGTGGAGGTTCTGGAAGAAAGTTCGGTGGCAAATCTCGATGGACACTGTAGATTGGGAAAGGGAAGGGTAGTGGTAATGGGGGACCTCAACATGCCAGGAACCGACTGGGGGACTATGATGTCACCAAAGGCCAGGAAACAGAGGCTGCTGGATGTCTTCCAGGATGCGTTTCTGACACAACAGGTGGGTGAGCCAACTAGGGAGGCCCAGACACTGGACGTGGTCCTGGCGGACAGTGATGAGATTAGGGACCTAGAGGTGAGGGACCCGTTGGTGGGGAGTGATCAAGCCACAGTCTGGTTCTTCCTGGACCTGGGGGGGAGGAAAGTCGAACAAGGACGGTAGTGACTGACTTTAGGGGTGCAGACTTCAGGGAGATGGGAAGGATCCTTAAAGATCGTTTGGACAGGATAAGGCCGGATATGGATGCTGACAGCAGGTGGGGGATCATTAGGAGGAGAACACAGGAGGTTACCAGATCCTGCACAAGGGAAAGGCGTAAGTTCACTGAGGTCAGAAAATGCTGCTGGTGGACCCAAGAGGTACAGGAGGTGGTGAGGGACAAGAAGGCAGCCTATAGGTGCTTCAAGTGCTCAAGGAGTGAAAGGGATCAGGAGGAATATGAGCTGACAGCGGAGAGAGTTACCAGGGTGTTGAGAGCAGCTAAGGCAAAAAAAGGAGCAGTCCTTGTCCACTGGGATCTGGAGAGGGGACAAGGGGTTCTTTAGATACATAAGGGAAAAAAGGAAAGTAAGGGGGCAGAGCAGCAAGATAAGGATAGGGGATGGTTGGGCATACGAGGCGGGGGGGAACAGGCAGAAATCCTAAATGAGTACTTTGCCTCAGTTTTTACTGGGGGATGGAGGGCTATAGCTTGCAGGGGGTGGGGAAAACTGGAGGAAGGGGTGGGACTGGTAGAGACCAGGGCCCTGACGGGTCTGGGGAAAGGGAGTGGCCACCACAGACAAGTGGGAGGGCCAGCAGTACAGAGTGAAAAGGGGGAGGACGTGGAGGCTGAAATACCAGTAGAAAGAGTAAGGGAAACCCTTAGTTCCCTTCAGACGGAGAAAGCCCCTGGGCCAGATGAGATACATCCCAGGGTGCAGAGGGAACTGGCGGATGTCCTGGCAGTCCCTCTAGCGGAGCTTTTCAACATCTTTCTGGGGACTTGGTGGGTGCCCCAGGACTGGAGGGTGGCCCATGTCGTGCTGATCCACAAGGGAGGGGTCAAGAGAGGATGCAGGAAATTACAGGCCCATTAGCCTGTCATCAGTGGTCAGCAAGGTGATGTAGGATATTGCTAAGGAAAGGCCTGGGGGGTTACTGGAGCAAACTGGGTACTTGGACGATAGGCAGCATGGCTTTGTCCTGGGAAAAGATCATGCCAGACAAACCTTGTTGAGTTCTGTGACTGGGTGATGAGGGCCCTGGACCAGGGTATGCCAGTGGACGTCCTCTTTCTGGACTTCAGCAAGGCGTTTGATTTGGTACCCCACAGTGGCCTGCTGGCTAAGCTGGAGGAAATGGGGTAGGGAGACAGTTAAGATGGATAGGAAATTGGCTCTCTGAGCATACTCAGAAGGTGGTGGTTGAAGGGTTAGCCTCATCCCCAAGGTGGGTTACTGGTGGGGTTCCCCAGGGGTCAGTGCTGGGGCCACTCCTGTTCAAAGTCTATGTCTCAGACATGAGGAAGGGGATCAGGAGTGAGATGAGTCTGTTGCAGATGACTCAAAGCTGGGTGCAGTGGGTAGATGGGGAGGGTGGCCTTGCAGGAGGACCTGGAGGCTCTGGAAAGGTGGTCAGGAAAATGGAAACTAAAATTCAATGTGGGGAAGTGCAAGGTTCTGCACCTGGGAGTCAGAAATCCAGGTCAGGGGTATACCCTGGGAGGAGACGATTCAAGTCACCGAGGGTGAAAAGGACCTAGGGGTAGTGGTATATGTCAAAATGAACAACTTGGAGACCTGTAGGAGGGCAGCGGCAAGGGCAAATAGGATGCTGGGATGCATTGCCAGGGGATTACCTCCAGAAAGGCAGAAGTGATCCTTCCACTGTACAACTGCTTGGTTAGGCCACACCTAGAGTATTATGTGCAGTTTTGGAGACCACATTTAAAGAGGGACATTACGCTCCTAGAGAAGGTCGAAAGGAGGGCAACCAAAATGATCTGGGGAGAGGACCTATGAGGAGAGGCTCAAGGAGCTCGACATGTACACCCTGGAGGAGAGATGGGGGGGGGGGGGACATGATAGAGGTCTTTAAGAACATGAAAGGGAACAATAAGGGAGGCCCAGTCAGGGTGCTCCAAAGGAAGGAGAATGGGGCAACAAGAGGTCATGGGTGTAAGCTGGAAGGGGGCAGGCTCAGAGGGGAGAGGAGGAAATGTTATTTCACTGAAAGGGTGATGGAGCCATGGAATGCACTGCCCAGGGAGCTAGTAGAGGTGGAGACTGTGGACGAGTTTAAGAAGGGATGGAATAGGTACAAGGGGAGGTTAAATCTGACCAGGCCCAATACAGGTGGAACATCTGGTACTGGGGACAGTATAACCCAAGGGCGAGGGGGGACACCAGAATGGGTCCTCAGTGTGGGTGCGGAAAATCGAGCAGACTCGAGAGACCATTAGGCCTATTCTGCTGGCATTTTGGTATGTTAGAGAAAGGATATTGGCAGTCCTTTGAAGATCACATCTGTGGGTCCTGGGGAGTAGACCAGCAACAAATCTCAGTACATTGTTAAAAGTAGCCTTAAGTTTAGAAATATACTTTTTGCTAGTGGCCGAGTGTATAAGAATACCATAATCCAGAACCCCAAGAAGAAAGCCATGGGTTAAGTGTGCCCTTGATAATGGGGTCAGGAATTGTTTAATCCTATACAATCCCCCTAACCTCTGATGTATGGGTTTTTATGGTTGTTTGTACGTGTGCTTCAAATGATAATCTGGAATCCAGTGTAATCCCTAGATATCTATAATGTTCAGCTTTCTCAACCAATTCACTCAAATCAACCAGATCAGGTACAGTCATGGCCTTCCTCTTGGGACCTGAGTAAACCATAAATGTCTTTTTTTTTTTTTTACATTTAATATCATTTGTTTAGACATGAGCCATTTTTGAAAAGACAGAAAGCCATCTTGAATAACACCAAGTGCATCAACTAGGTCAATACTGAAATGGTAAATTACAGCATAGTCTGCAAACATGATCATTTGAGACTTACTACAAGTTAAGGGAGCAGAATTCATATATAGGGAAAAATTAGTGGAACAAGCATGGAGCCCTGCAGGACTCCACACTTAGTATCTCTAGACTGTGATAATACCCCATTAATAATAGTTTTGTGAGCCTTATTTAAAAGATAGTTGATAAACCAATTAAAGACCTCAGCTGCAAAATTTACCTCAGAAAGTGTGTGGTGTAACAAATCATGGCTAACAAGGTTGAAGGCCTTGGTGTGGTCCACAAAAACAGCTGCAACAGAGTCCCCTTTATCAAGGGAACCCTGTAAGCAGCTGGTGAACTTCACCAAGGCTGTCTCATACTGTGTTTCGCCTTAAAGCCATCTTGATGTTTAGTGAGTAAGTCATATTTTTCCAGAAATTCTATTGACTGATCTAGGACAGTTGTTTCCAGTATTTTTGACAAAGGTGGTAACAGAGAGATAGGTCTGTAATTAAGCACCCATTCTCCCACCATTCTTAAAGATCGGTCTTATTATGGCGGTTTTCCATGAAATAGGGAATTTCCCAGAACAAAGTGAGAGAATGAATAAATCAGAAATTGGTTGGCCCAGGGTTTCTATACCCATGATACCCCACTGGTTGGGGAAATTATGAAAGCAGCCAGAGAGGATGCAGTGGTGATCCTGGGGACTTTGAGTGGCTAACATCAGGCATTCATCCATCAAAACGGGAAAGCTTGAGTGCCTAATGCAGTTCAAAGGCCAGGCTTAAATGGCCCTCCGGGGGGGGGGGCTGCAAAATGACTGGGACACCAGCATACCTCTTGGATGTCCCTGGTTTTGCCTCAAAATGTTACTCTTTCCTTCCTGAAATTTTTATTTCCTTGACTAAAACAGTTGGGATTATAAGCACAAAATAAATTACAGACTTGTTCTTTAGAAATTAAGTTTTACACTGGTCATCTTATTCTGACAGCTTTTTCAGTGGTATCACCAATTTTGAGGATGTGACCCTGATTTTGGTCCTTTGTCCCTGATTTTTTTTTTAAGCTTTGTCCCTAATTTATGAGGCAGGAAGTTGAGCGGTATGGATACCAGGATATAGAGAGACAGACTATTCTGGAGGGACAAACCTGACAAGGCAGGGAGTGGGGAGGGGTGGCTCTCCTCGTGAGGAAAGGCGGCACTGTGGAGTAGATCGGGGGAAAATAGTGTCTCAGAGTTAATCAGGATTGAGCAAGAGGAAAAGGGCAAAAGAATCCTTCTGGGGGTGTGCTACAGACCCACAACAGCTAAGTGGACCATGATACCTCGCTGGTTGAGGAAGTTATGAAAGCAGCCAAAGAGGATGCAGTGGTGATCCTGGGGACTTCAAGTGGATTAACAGCAGGTTGTGACTGAATTTCTGTCCACCTTGAAGGATTGTTTTTGGTCAGCAGTTCCACCAGTTGATGTCATCTCTGGGCCTTGCACAGTAGCAAGGCCATACCTTGGACCTGAACTTCTCATAGGGTCTTGACATTTGCGACGTCAAAGTTGGTCTGCTCATTTGGTCTGATCATCATGTTTTCTGGTTCCTGTGTGGGCCCCCTTATAGAGTCCCCTCTTGTGGAGATGGCTTATTACCGTCCACAGTGTAATTTAGATTCTAGCAAACTCTTGGTAATGGATGTCCCATGGTGACAGCTGTGCCAGGGGAACTGAGAAGGCCATGGAGAGCTACAGTGTGGCTTTTTGGCTGCCTTGGACCCCTGGCACCATACCATGTCTTTTCTTTGACCTTCTACCACAGTTTGCCATGGTACTGGGTGAAGCTGAAGTAATTGAATACTGAGAGACGGATGTAGGAGTGCTCCAGGAGGAGGTCTGGGTCCATGGAGGATAGACTGGGATTGAGGAGGTTGGCGCTGAGAACTTACCACTGTGATGGTGGGTGAGTAGTCAGTCTAAAAGATGGATGATTGCTGCAAGGAAAAAAATGACCTGCTGAACTCTTTTATACTTTAGGCAAACTGCTAAACCTACAAACCCACCCTGTCTCCAGTCTGTGAGAGTATTTTCTGCAGAAAATTGTGAGGAGTTTAATAATATTTTCCTTGACAAGATGTCTTCCATTAGGAGTGAGGTCTCCACGAGTGGACTGTCATGGGTCAGCAGTGAGCATGGGCAGTCTGCCATCCGGGGGGGGTGGGGGAGGTTGAGCCAGTTTTGGTAGAAGAAGAGTTCCAGATGATCTTGAAGCTGTGTGTCATCTTCTGTATACTCAACCCATTTCCCACTTGGTTGCTTGTCAGCCCTTGGGCCTGGTTATTGTAGGGATTGTCATGTGTGCCCTGAAGGTGTGGGAGCATTTCCAACTGCATTGAAGAGGTCAGTGGTGAACCCCTCCTAATGAAGCCATATATGGACCCTGACATTCTTGTGAATTACATACCGATCTCAAACCACACGTTTTTGGGGAACGAGTTTGAGAAGGTAATGATGGTGCAACTGGAGATGCACTTGGACAAATATGACAGCTGTTACCCTCTCCAGTCAAGATTCGGGTCTCAACACAGAATGGAGACTGCAGTTAAGATGTTCAGTCTTCTCATGGCAACAGACAGAGAACAGTCCATCTCCATTCTTGATATCTTTATTTGACACTGTGGATCATGGGGTGCCTTTGGCACAAGGTACAGTAGGTGTTACTGGTACCCTGCTGCAGTGGTTTGAGTCCCACCTCAATGGCAGGGCACAGCTAGTGGCTTTGGGTAATTTATTTTTGGTGTAGCTGTGCTGGGCTGTGGAGTGTCACCACAGGGCTCAATACTTGCCCCATGTCATTCACAGAGTGCATGCTGCTGTTGGATGAGACCATAATACAGTAAAGTTTGGGGTTTCATTGCTATGCTGATGATACCCAGTTGGACCTGTCTTGTGCTCTGAATGAGGAAGATGCTGTCTCTCTGCTGAGCCATTGTGTGGTGAAAATCGATGCTTAGATGGCCTCATCTGGCTTTAGATTCAACCCAGATAAGACACAGGTGTTGTGTCTTCACGGGTCAGCAAGGATGGATGATAAAGCTATCTTACCATCTTTATTTTTGTTGTTGTTTGCAAATATCTGTTTAGTGATATTTTATGTGGTAACATACGCAAACATGACTGTTAACGTTTACAATACAGTACAATCCAAACAAATGTTGCACAATATTTAGACATTTAAAGATCTCTAATGCTTTCAAATTTTCCATCTTTTGTTGGGGTAGCCTATATTTGCAAAAAGGACACATCCTTTCTACCCATGGGTCAACAAGGAACAATTGTTTACTAGAACTGGTTCTGTCTCGGCTTATACATTTTAGGATAATACAGTCAACATTTACTTCAAGGAACAAAAGTTGTGTTTTTTTGACATAATATGGCGTACCCAACTTCTCCACCTTAGTTCAAAAGATGGGCAGCTATGGTTTAACTGTTGCATTTTTTTTCCATAGCATAAATATGATTCATTATTTTTCTCTTTAAGATTTTGTTGGGGGGGGGGGCAGCCATTGTTTCATGAGAACCTTTTGTGCCAAGACTGTTGCGGTGTTTAACAACTTTCTGGTGTCGCTCTTCGGAACATCCAAACATAATATTAACTGGCTGGTGAGCTTAATAACTCCCCCCTGAATATTCTCTTAACGCTTGCTGTAATGTGTTATAAAAAGGTTTGAAAACAGGGCAGGATCATAAAATATATGACTATGTGCGGCCTTAATGGTACCGCATTGTCTCCAGCAATGGGACGCCTTCTGTGGTTGATATTCAGCTTGTCTGTCTAGACCAATAAAAAAGGACTACTGTTTTCCATGAATATTCCTTCCAAATATAAGATGAAGTGACATTATGGATTTTTATGAACATACGAAAATTGCCAACAGCAAAAGGCCATCATGGTCTATCTAGGCTGCCCGTGAATGCAGCTAGCTCCCTGTTCAGCAGCTGCCCAACCCCCCTCCCCTTACCTCCCTTTACCCTTCCCTTTGCCCTGTCCACCCCTTCTTGAAGCACTCTACTGTAGTACATGCCACCACTTCAGCTGGTAGTGCAGTCCACTTTGCCACCACCCTGTCCGTAAAGAAATGCTCCTCACCTCCCTCTTGAATCTACCCCTCTCCAATATCATGGCCCCTAGTGTCTTTCCCCACCCTCCTCCTGAACAGACCCTCTGTGTCTGTTTTGATTATCCCTTTCTTGTATTTGAAGGTCTCGATCATATCCCCCCGTCCCTCCTTTTCTCCTCCAGTGCGTACGTTTAACTCTCTTAGTCTGACCTCGTATGGCAATTCCCCCATGCTCTGAATCATCTTTGTTGCCCTATGCTGCACCCCCTCCATCATCCTAATGTCCTTTTGCAGGTATGGGTGCCAGTACTGCACGCAGTATTCCAGGTGGGGTCTAACCAACGATCTGTATAACGGTAGAATAACCTCCCTTCTTCTCGAGGTAATTCCCCTTGCAATGCATCCCAGCATTTTGTTGGCCATTGCTGCTGCCTTCCTGCATTGTGCAGAATTATTCATTGCTCCCATGATGAGCACCCCCAGATCCTTCTCCTCTTCTGTTACCTCCAGCTGCACTCCCCCAGATGGTAGCTTCTCCTCAGATTTTTTGTTACAAAGTACAGCACCTTGCATTTTTTTGTGTGGAACCTCGGCTGCCATCTGTCAGACCATGCCTCCAGCCTTGCCAGAACCTTCTGTAGCCCCTGCCACCCCCCCCCCACCAGTCGTCCACCACCGCTCCTATCTCGGTGTCATCTGCAAATAGGCTGATTTTGCTGCCGATGCCCTCCGAGATAACTACAGTAAATTTGAAAAACAGTACTGGGCCCAGCACCGAACCCTGTGGAACACCACTTGTCACAGGCTTCGGGAATGAGTATTCCCCACCTACTACCACCCTCTGCTGCCTATCTTTTAGCTAGTTCTCCACCCACCCCACCGGTTTTGCTTCCGCCTCTGTGCCCTGTAGCTTGATTCCAAGTCTCCCATGTGGTATTGAATCAAAGGCCTTACTGAAGTCTAGGTACAGGACATCCACCGTGTGGCCCCTGTCAGTTTGCCTAGTCACCCAGCCATAGTATTCCACCAGGTTGATCTGGCATGACCTGCCCTTGACGAAGCCATGCTGCTTCCTGTACTGCACCCTGTTCACCTCCAGTAGTGCCATTAGCCTATCCTTTAGGATGGTCTCCATTAGCTTCCCCACTATGGATGTTAGACTTACTGGCCTATAGTTCCCCGGTTCGTCCTTGGGTCCACTCTTGTAGAGGGGAACCACATGAGCCAGTCTCCAGTCCTGTGGTATGCATCCTATGTCTAGAGATGAATTAAATAAGTCTGCCAAGTGTCCTGCCAGGACCTCTGCCAGCTCCTTCAGCACTCTTGAATGTACTCCATCCGGTCCCGGAGCCTTGTCTACCCTCAATTCCCTTAACCCCTCCAGCACCCTCCCCACTGTGATTTCTCCATCGGTCACCCCCCATCTGTTTCTATCTTCCCTCCTACTATGGATAGCAATCCTTCCTTTCCTTTCATAAAGACTGAACAGAAGTAGTCGTAGAACACTTCTGCCTTTTCACCCCTTCTTCCACCCACCCCCCTCCCTTTCTTAATTCTTAAAATGTGGTCCTTACAGCTTTTTTTCTCCCTGATGTACCTAAAGAATCCTTTCCCCCCTTTTTGTATGCCCTGCGTCCAGCCTAGGTACCTTGCCTTGGTTGCCCTTACCCCCCCTGGTCAATTCCTTCACTTCTTTCAGGTATTCATCCCTATCCTCCTCCCTCCTGCCCCAATTTTCTGTATCTCCTGCAAGCTGCCCTTTTCTTCCTCACCCTGCCTAGCACCTCTTTACTTATCCAGCTGGGTTTCTTCCCCCTAATCTTCTTAGTCTGGACCCTACTGCAAGTTTCCGTTGCCTCCACTGTCCCCTGTCGTATCAGTTCCCACCTTCATTGTGTGTCCATAACCAGTTGAATTTTGCACAGGAACCCCAGTACCACTTCCCTCATCATCTTAAAGTTGCCATTCCTGAAATCCAGCACCCTTGTGCCAGATGCCAACTTCTCTTTAGTCATCTGTAACTGGAACCATACTGTCTGGTGGTCACTCCCCCCTAGTGGTTCCTCCACCCTCACATCCCTCACTCACTCTCCGTTCATCAGTACGAGGTCAAGGGTGTTCCTTTCCCTAGTTGGTTCCTTGATCAACTGTACCAGAAAGCTTTTCTGGAAGGCATCTAGCATTACCTGCCTCCTTCTGCTCTTTGTGGTAGTTGTGTCCCACTCCACCCCCGGCAGGTTGAAGTCCCCTACTATCCCCACCACCCCCTTCCAGCAGTTCCTCCTGATCTGGTCCGCCAGTACCTTGTCCATCCCTTTAGTTTGAGAGGGTGGCCTGTACACCCCCAGTTTTAGTGATCTATTTTTGGGATCCTGTACTTGCACCCACAGTGCTTCTGTATCTTTCTTGTTTCCCTCCTCCCTTACACATTTTAATCCCTCCTTTACATACAGTGCCACCCCCTTCCCCATTTTCCCTATCCTTCCGGTGTAATCTTTACTCCGGAATCGTCATGTCCCATTGGTGGATTTGGGTGGCCCATGTCTCGGTTATAGCCACCTAGTCCACGCCCCCCCCAAGAGAGCCTGTAGTTCCGCCCCTTTATTCTCCAGACTCCTAGCATTTAGAGTTACCACCCTCCAAGCCTTGTCTCTACCCCCCCTCGCCCCTCTCCCCTTATCTCTGCTCCCTCAGTAGTTGCCTTCCTCTTTACCTTGCTATCACGGGGGTAAGCCCATGTGGTTTCACATCACTAGGCCTCTGAACACCACTATGCCTCCTGCTACCCCACTCTCCTAGTTTAAATGCTCCTCAATGTGCTTCCCTATCCTTGCCTTCAGTACATTTTTTCCTTCCTCATTTAGGTGCAGTCTTATCTTTTGCATACAGACTGCTCTTCTCCCAGGTCCCCCCACCAGCCCATACCCCTTTTCCCGACACCAGGCCTCCAGACATTCGTTAAACTCTTGAATTCTCCCTTTCCTTGCCATGCTTGCCCTGGGGACGGGAAGTACCTCTGAGAAGGTGACAGATCTGCCCGCTCCCTCACACAGAGGTCCCAGTTCCTCAAACCTCCTCTTAACCTCCCCTACATTTTTAATACAATTTTCCCATTGTAGATACAGGATAACAATATCCAACTCCTGTTCCCATACCCAGGGGTCGAAACTGGCACCGGTCCAGTAGCCAAATGTAAGCCCTCCTTCCTTGTCTAGGGGTATTTTAGATGTTAAACTTCGTGGGGAAGGGGGGCACATTACAGTTAGAAACATAGTCCAGAGAATATAACAGATGAAATGCATGGTATCTGATTCCACGGTGTTGTGATGACAGATTGGCTCCATCGGGGTGCTTTTCTTGTCAGCCTGGGGTACAGCCAGCAGTCTTGGGGGGGCAAAACTTGGTAGCAGAAAATGAATCAGACAGGCATTCATTCACTTTAGATGTAAAGCAGAATTAAGAAACTGTCCAGGCTGAAAAATGATTTAAACCCTTCAGGATTTATTTTGTAGAGTTTCTGAATTAAAGTTGATTTAAGGCTCAAGCCACAAAACATCATCAGCTCCATGAAGCATGGGGGAGCATTTGATTACAGTCTTTACAGAAATCCGTGGCCAGAGCCACGGTGCATTACTTTCCCAATGAGAACACACAGTCCACAAAACTCCTCCTCGGAGCAGGCAAGCTCCAAAATCGAGGGGTGATGGCAGCAACTTGAGATTGATTTTCATAAAACTTTTCAAACCACACACTCCATTTTGAATGATGCAGCTAAGACAACAAGTTAGATGCATGAGCAGCCTCTATCACTGACAGATCTCTCTCTCTCTCTCCCTCCCTCAGGGCACTTTGCAGCTTTCTTCCCGACCACTGCACGCCTGATGCAGGCACCCACAATGCAGACCCAGCAAGGGGAAACTCTGTCATGGCGGTCCCACACCACTTTCTGCAGCATCGTGGGACTGTGCCTGGGCTTTTACTTCACTGATGGCACTCTCCGGTGGACATGGGACATTAGGCTTCAGAGCCCTGAGCTGCCACCACAAGCCTCCCACAGTCCGGCCTGTCACTCTCCATGCTGTGACTTCCCAGTGGCAACCACCAGCACCCTCTGAGTCTGCAGGCTCCCTTGCTTGCCCATCCCAGTGCTGAGGACCTCGGTGGCAGACCTTCTGCCAGGCCTTTTCTCCTTCTACAGCAAAGGGTTCCCATGGATCAAACGGGGTGAAGACTGTACTCCAGTTTCAACAGCCCACACAACATCTTCCTTACAACAAGAGACGAGCTTTCCTTGGGGGGGGGCCTGGGAGGCCATTGCCCCACCCTGACCCAGAGCCGACTGCCCAACTCCCCAGTCCTCCTAATTGACTCGACTCTCCGTCATTTCCCGCAGCATGGTGACTTTTATCCCTGGTGCCAGGTCCCTACCTTAAACTATGGGTCCTGGCACCCATACATACCCTGCACCTGATGGGCAGTATAGTAAGCCCCATGGAGGGCTTACACAATGATGGTAGATTTTGTATCGGGCTAGTAAAAAAAAAAAAAAAAAAAAATTAACCCTGCAGGCTTGTACTGGAGAAGTAGTATTTCAAGAAGTATAAGAACTGAGCCAGTAGAAAAGTCCATGGATCTAACTGATTTTCCCAGTCACTAGCCCTGCTGGCTAGTGGCTGCAAAACTTAATTTTGACCCCTGCATACCTGTCAGATATGTTGTACTGAGTTGTTGTGGTGTGCTATTAATGCCTGATATATAGTGGAGATAAGATGCTCTGTGAAACACTGTCCCTTTAGTGTATGTGTGATCATTTGCAGTAAAGGCAGGGTTTCTATTCCAAGTAGTGATCTCCTTAATAAGGACTGTATGAATGCTCTCACTTTTAAAAATCTAAAGTGAGCATGGGGTACACTGGATGTGGTCATTAGGTCATCAAATGTCCTGATTTTCCTGCCCTGCAAAAAATAAATAAATTGCAAACCCATCCTTGCCATTGTCTTGTATAGCTAGTAGAAAAGACCCCTCATGTGGAAGGGAAAATATCAAAAACTGAAAAGGAGATGTTTGTTTGGCATCTGGAACATGGTGCCAAATTGTCAGAGTGTTCCCCATGTAGGGATTATTTAGTTGAGAATAGCCTGTCCATGAAGGGTGAGCAAAGAGTGCCTTGGGTAAATCAGATATGTCTCCCTCCATAAATTCTATTATATTACAGTGTGCAGCGTAGCCTTGAGTGAGTCAATAAAAAGCAGTATCTAGTTGTGCTGCTGCTGTACGATACAAAGTAAAATCAGGGAGAGAGGCCCTCTTGAGCTTTAGGTAATTGCAGCACGCACATTCCAATCCTAGGTTGTTTCCTTGCCAAATGTAGCAGGATGTTAACTTATTCCATGTCAGAAATATGACTACAATGGGGTAATAGGTACAGTTTGTGCAAGATATAATAAGCACAGGAAGAGATCATTTGTATACTGTCTATCCTTTGTATTAGTCGTAGAAGCAAATGTGTCCAGGTCTCTATATCTTTATTGAAGGCTTAACACAAGAGATTATAATTCAGGGAGCAGACTGATTTGGAATCTTCTGAAATTTGTATAGCCAGATATTTAAAATAGGGCATATCCCATTTGCATTAGAAGTGGACAGCTATGTCTGGTAACAGGATGTAGTTCATCTGGAGGACCTGTGTTTCTGAGTTGCTTAAATTGTACCCTGCTAACTGTCCAGTCTGGGTTAAAGCTTGCCATAAAGGCTGCAGGGCTTGTTCTGGTTTGGTGAGGTAGATTAGCAAATTATATGCTATCAGTGTCAGTTTTGTTCCCTTTGTGCTAACTGAATACCTGTAATGGAAGGGCTTTGCCATATAGTTTGGGCCAGTGGGTCAAGGCAGAAGGCATACTAGGGGTAAGAGTGGGCACCATTGTCTGTTGCCCTTGCTAAGAGAAAAAGTGGGAGAAACTTGGCCGTTCACCTTGGCATATGCCAAAGGTGAATCCTAAATGGCCTCTATCATATGTTCCCTGATGGTATCCCAAAATGTGCTAAAATCTGAAACAAGAAGGGCCATACTATCTGATCAGAGGCCTTGTCTGCATCCAAACTCAGGAGCAGGAATGAGCCCCCCCCCGACTGTGTAGCGTGATGTAGGACATGCAGGGTTCTTTTTCATGTTGTTCTGTGTTTGTCGTGAAGACACAAACCCTGATTGATCTTTATTAATTAATATGGGTAGTAAAGGCACCACACTTCCAGCTAGAATTGTGGTAATGTTACAGTCCATGCTGTGAACCGAGACTGGCCTGTAAGAGGCACAGATGGCTTTATCTTCCCCAGTCTTGGGGATGGCCAAAATAGCTTGACTCCTTGTAGGTGAGCTGGCTGTCTCTGCCATTTTACAATCTTTTAAATGCAATTACACCCAGAGCTGTGCATAGAGTGAAGAATTCTGGAGGTCACTATGGTCTGTAAGCTGACACTCGAACATCAGGTGTCAGCTGTAGTCTGTTTATGGAACATCACCCAGATTAAACTGTAGGGCCAGGGACCCAACTATGATAGTATGTGCTTTGTAACATCCACACTAGATTAGGCCCAGAACATGGCAGCCTAGCTGATTGCTGGGACCCTTGATTCAGAGCAGATCATGCCTGTGCTGTGTAAACTGCACTGGCAGCCTGTTAAAGTGGTGTGTCAGCTTCAGGAATGGTTTGTTAACTTACAAAATCCTGGATGGTTTTGACCCTGGCTACCTGGAATATCTGCTGTCCATGTCGCCTCCGTCAGCCCTCTCTGCTCTAAAGATTGGTTTGCTCTTTGTCCCATCTTCAAGGTTAAAATTATCAGAGGTAATGCCTTTGCGGTGACTGCAACATTAATTTGGAATGCTTTGCCATCTTGTAGAAACATGAGAAACATAGAATTTGTCATCAGATAAGGACCGCTTGGCTCACATAGTCTGCTCAGTTTGTCCCTGCCTACTGTCACCGTAGACCCTGCCTGATCTCCGGCTCCTCCCCCCACCACACTTTTCTACTAAATATTCCATTGTGCCTATCCCATGTATGCTCATAGCCCACCACTGTTTTCACTTCTACCACCTCCACTGGTAGACTATTTCAGACATCCACCACTCTTTAAGTGAAAAGTGCTTCCTCACATCCCTCTTAAACTTCCAGCTTCATTGCATGCCTGCTTTTCCTGGTGCACCTTCGCCTCTGAAAAATACTTCCCTTCTGTACGTTGTTCATCCTTTGAGGTGTTTATAGGTCTGTATCATGTCCCCCTCTCTCCTTTCTTCCAGAGTGTACATATTGAGATCTTTCAATCTTTCCTTATAAAGTCTTTGATGCAACTCCTGCACCATTTTAGTTGCCCTTCTCCGAACAGCCTCTATCCTGTCTACATCCTTCTTGAGATGTGGTCTTCAGAAGTGGACACGGTACTCCAGGTGGAGTCTCACCAATGAGCAATTAAAGTGACAGCACCACTTCTCTCCTTCTCTAATGACTTCCGTCACTTTGCACCCCAGTATCTCACTGTCCCTGTCTATTGCCTTGTCGACTGCCCGCCACCTTGAGGTCACCACATAAGATAACCCCAAGGTTTCTTTTCTGCTTTGTAACTGTCAGTACCTCCCCCCCACCCCAATTTATACACAGTCTCTGGGTTTCTGTACTCTATGTACATGATTTGACACTTTTATGCATTGAAACCCAGCTGCATACTCTTTACCACTCCTTGAGTTTTTCAGGTCTCTACGCCTGCTCTCCACCCCTTTTAGAGTATATACCCAATTGCAGATTTTGGTGTCATCTGCAAAGAGGCATTCCTTCCCTTTCAGCTCTTCTGCAGTGTGACTTATGAAGACATTGAAGAGGACTGGTCTCAGCACTGAGCCCTGAGGTACTTCGCTGGTCACTGTTCCATCATTAGAGTCAGTGCCATTTACCAGCATCCTTTTACGTTTATGGCATCCCCTCAGTGGAGGCTTTCAAAGCACTTAAGTTTCATGTCTTTGAATTAAGCCTGCAGCAGGGTTTTAACCATTTTGACAATAAGGACCCCCTGATAATGACCATACTTGCCTAAGGACCTCCTGTTCATGGCCACACAGACCCAGGAACCCCTGACCATAACTAGACAGACCCAAGAAGCCCCTGTCCCTAAGAAGTGTTAAATTAGTGGTGGTTTTTCATTTTATTTAGTATAAATTAAGACTATAAAATGTTGTACATATTTAATTTTACACATTAAAATGGTATTTAATAAGTAGATTGAGTTTATATTTTGTGCCTTGCTTGTCATGAACCCCGGAATGAAGTTTTGGGGACCCCCTTTGGGCCACAGACCGAGAAACACTGGTCTACAGTAATCCAGTACAACTATAATTTGGTTGTATAGTCTGATATATTATAGTGGCGCAGTAGCGCCATTATAGTTAGGGTTGAGTAGACTGTTTAATGTTAAAAGAGGGAGTCCAGACAAAAGTGCTGCATTGCAGAATTAAAATAGGCATACCCCCCAATAAATCTCATGCCAAAAATTAGGTTTCTGCCAAATGTAGGATAAAGGTGGAAACCTTTTTCCATATGATATAGGGAATGTCCTAGGGTTCAGGTGTTTTGGCAAGGTGTTCTCCACAAACAGTACTTATGGACAGGGGCACTGGTTTACTGGGATTGAGAAAGGGCAAATTCCGTTTTGCACACTGTAAAAAACGGTATTGTCACCGGTGTCTGCTAAGCCAAAATTCTGTTTTACCGGTGTTTGGTTTTGTGTACTTTATTTAACTATTTTTATCTCTGTTAACATGCATTTTAGCAATTTTGACCTCCACTATTGCACATCCTTCCATCCTTGTACCAATTTAAAGTTGTTTTAGGAACAAGATGTGATGGCAGCAGCAGCACTACAGCCCCCATCCCTAAGGTGTGATGGAAGCAACACTACGGCCCCCATCCCTCAGGTGCGATGGCAATACCAACAGCACTATGGCCCCCATCCCTGTGGTGTGATGGCAGCAGTATTACATTCCCCATTCCTCAGGTGTGACGGCAGCAGTACTACATTCCCCGTCCACCAGTGGTGATGGCAGAAGCACTATGGCCCTGCCCTTCAGGTGTGACGGCAACAATACTACATTCTCCATCCACCAGTGGTGATGGCAGAAGCACTATGGCCCTGTCCCTCAGGTGTGACAGTAGTAGCAACAATGCAGTCCACATTTCTCAGGGGTGATGGCAGTAGTGACAGCACTATGATCCCCTTTCTTCAACACCCACACCCCACATGCACAACTTACAAATTACTTGGTCTCTTTGCTTGTTAGAACTCAGATGTGAATTAATCTGAACCACCACCATTAAGGTGGACCACCCTTGTTTTTTCCTATCATTTAACTGCCTGAGTTGGATTTTTGCCTGTGACACCACTGACCAGGGTTTGGGAACAGACTTAGGTGTTGGAGGGCCGGCCGGGGGGTAAAGGCTTGAGTGTTCACTGACCACGTGCCTTCTCCTGGGAGGAAGGGTGTGTTCACAGCTCAGCATTTGCTGGCCCCTGGTGGAGGCCAGAGGCATGGCAACATGTCGGCCCTCACTGCGGGAGGGAGCATGATGGACATCGGCTTGTGCTTTGACATCATGTGGCCTGTCACGCTCCCAAGAAAATGGAAAAACACCCTCTGGCCAACCAGAGGTTCGCTGCTGGCCCCTCCATAAGCCCGAAGCAAAGCCCCAGACACAGGTGTCTGTTCTGACCCCTGCCGTGCCCGGGATACACAGGAAGCTCTGTGGGGTGATTCTCCTCCCTTGGTAGCCTCCCACAGGGGTAGAGGCCCACCCGATGAAGGGTTACTTCAGGTTACCTGGTAGCATGGCAATAAGGGTCAGTGGATGGTGCTCGGGACTCAGCAGCAGTGGTAGGGGGCCTTGGCAGGCCTGAAGAAGTGGATGGTCAGGGGATAGGAGGAGCAAAGAAAAACTGCCTGAATTTGCTTGTTTGAAATAATGTGTCTTCACCTAAATATCCACAAGTGATTAGTGGAGGACCTTCAGATGGAAAATCATGCATCTCCCAAACATGTGGATGCTTTTTTTTTTATTTGGTCTCCATGAAAAGGGTGTCTCTCAGTTTTCATGTCTGAGCTCACATGTGAATTGAGCACCACTCTGCCCACCAGCATCATACAACCCCTGGGGTCATACCTTCTGTGTGTCATTGAATGTGCTTTCAAAATCCACTGGCCAAGCATAAGTACACTTAAACACTTAAAGCGATTTACCAAGTTTTGATATATGAACGCATGTACTGCAAGGTGACTGCATATAGAACTGATTCACAATGTATTTTGATAGATGCATAGCCTGTTTTAGCCAATTAAATCAGGTTTTCACCCTTACAAACTAAGAAGTGTCATTTTGTGTATTGGAGCCTGTATTTGGTGACCTTTGACACTCATTACCTTTGCAATGTCACCAAAGGGAGATCTGTGCTCTGTAATTAAAATTAGTTCTAAGTCACAGCAATTCTGTCTTGATAACAGAGCTCTTGGTTGCAGCATGCAGCACGACAATAGCAATGTCAGACAGTTCATTTTCAGGGTCTGATGATGAAAGCATTATGTTGTCCTGCACTAACAGTGATCTTTCGGAAACTGACATAGTGCCACAATTTGACAGCCACTGCATAGTAGATCCCCATAGGGATGACCCTATGAGAGCAGCGAGAATGATGTGGGCAGTAGCTCAGGCAGTCACAGCAGTAGTCCCGACCCATTCCAGTACAGCAGTGAGAGCAGACTTAGCAACATGGACTGTTAACATTATATTTTGCTACTTAGTGCTACAGTTTGGTTCCAGTCATTGCTGTCATTTTACTGTGCAAAATCGAGACATGTGTGTTCTGTTACTCCCAGCATTGATGTGCCCACACAAATGCTAGTCATAGTACCCTGGGTTTTTATTTTTCTTTTTTTAGGGGGGGGGGATTGCTTTCCCTATGCTAACAAGTTGTTGGCCACTCCAGCTTAACGCTGAGAGCACGGCTCGATCTGGTGGCATTGCTTGAACAGGATAAATGGCTCACAATTTGTCCAAATCCAATTTGTCCAAATTCCTCACCTGGTGCTAGTTAGTAGTGACCTCCTGCCAATTGATTTATCAGTCACTCACTCTGATGGAGCACAGGGTGGAAATTACAAGCAGGCACCTTGTACCCCAACCACTCCAAACCCCCCAGCTGCACACATACGCTTAGAAAAATGCTGCAACATAGAACTTTTATTATCTGTAAATTATGTATACTGTTTGGGTCTTTCTTTGCCCTAGTGCCAACTAGTCTACGCTATAGCTTTCTTCTCTGTGTATGTGTGTGTTTGGGGGTGGGGGGGCCTGCTTGTACTTTCCCCTTTAGAGGTATCAGTGATTGAGTAATGTGTTGAAGTCACCTGTTCCCCTGTTTACAGCATGTTATAAATTTAAAACTACAAATTATTGCACCAGCTTTGTGTTACCTCTAAGCGCTCAGGAACTATACAGACTGCAGCTGTCATTAGTGTCTATATAAGCATCTGTAATACCATCCTGGCATTGGCTTATTGCCACTACATGTGTGCCTCCAGGTGCATTATGAATTTAGCAAAAAATACACAGTACAGTCGGTGATCATCCCCCACCCCCCCCAAGATTAAAAATGACACTGCCAATACCCTTCTCATGGAGAAAGAGACTGTATTTATGTTTAGATAGCCTAAGTACCGTTTGATTGGTCCACTACAAAAAGGGACATATCCTTGTGGTAGGTACTCAAGTGTTAGACTGTATTTGAACCACCCTTCCTCACTTATGTCACCATACTTCATTACCACTTCTGTCTGTGTCAAGCCGTTTGTGTTTTCCCATTTTTTCCATTACAGTGGATCGCTGATGCACATGCGTAAAGTGTACAGCAAATACAACAGATGCTGCACTATACTGTCTCTCATGCCTTACCGATGTCATGGTGCATTGTGTAGACTCCCTGCGTTCATTGCTGTGTAGCCCATATTTTGGTTCAGACAATATTCCCTAAGTATGCTGATCTGACTAACACACTTTGCAATATAACACCATAGAAGCCGTACATTGGTACCACAGTGTCAGGAGAGGATGGCAACTGCAGTCTCTTCTTTTGCTGATGCTCCGGAGCACATACAATGATGCTATAATCCTAATTATAAATAAAGACTGTGTTGTAAAGTGTTAACAAACTAAGTGTTTTTAATTTTGAGATACACTGTAAACTATGTACAGTATAACTATGTACAGTATATAACTGATTTTATTGCATTCATTCATAAACTTGGCGAGGAGCTGGCAAGCTGGAGAAACAATTCAGTGCACCATGTCCCTTTATTCATGCACATCTAAGCATGCTTTGGTGATCAGTGTTATGGTGCTTACATGAGAACATCAGATGAGCCCAAGAAAACACAGTAGCACAAGAAAAAATATAAACTTTCTATAATGATGGTGACAATCAGAAATGCAATAGCAAAGACAGTTTACTGAAGCAATCACACTGGAAGCAGCACTTGCCAAAATACACAGTTTATTGAACTGTTCTCCTGGGATTGGACTGTGCAGCTCAGTGCTTATACTCTTGCTGCACATTACAATTCTGAACTGTTGAAAAGTCATCCATTTAACACAGACCTCTATGTAATAATAATGAAAAGCTTACTTCAATTTATAGATCTGCCCAGTTCAAAAGTTGTCCTTTTGTGTCCCAATACGCTACAGATTACAGCTACACTCAATTAAAAAAATTTATTTTTTATACAGACTTGTTATTATAATTATGTACTTGCAACACTTATTAAAACTGTATCACTGTACTCAAGCAATGTAGATTTGTGATGTTCCTAGAACCGATGGACCTAGGACACAGAGCTTAGTCAGATGAGTAAAATTTTAAATCAGGAGAAATCACCACTTCTGCAATCCCAAAAGCAAGTATAACAGCTGCCAATATAACAAACAGTTTCAGTCACCACTGCTGTAATTTTTGCCAGTTCAGTTTTGGATCTGCACTCACTGAGGCTGGGTCCAGGAAAGATGAATAAACGAGCCATAAGAAATGTGCAGTGGGAACACCTTCCCTGTGCTGATGTCACTCATGCATGTGGATGCACTGCTAATGTGTGAACTTCAAACAAGGAAAAAAACATGCAGAGACAGCTGTGGCACAAAAATGTTAAAAAACTAAGCATCTGAATATATTTAATACTTAACTTCAGGGCAGCTGAGCTTTGCATCACTCAATGAAGGGAAGGTGATCTGCAAACATGACATCAGTGGAAATTGGTAAATCACCTTAACATTTGCTTTTTGTTGAAGCAATCTATCAGAAAACTTTTTGTTGTCACAGAGACTGAAACAGCAGGTGGGAGAAAAGGTGTAAATGATCCCATTCACCTAAATGGGGTGCTAACTGTGAAGTCTTTTTGTAAGCAGTAAAGCAGTTTCTTCCTTGTGAACATACTTTCATTCAGACTAGTTTTCATTCAAACAACTGAGGATTTTGGATGGTCCTGCTGATTATAAACTTGAATAAGCTAGTTGGTAACAGTGATCCTGTGCTTAGCAATCTACAACCTAGATGCTCACATACATAGAATACAATAAAACCCCAACTAAAGTCTAAAATCAAGCTTATAAAACACATAAAATGTATCTGAACATTTATCTTTACCTATTCAGAATCATTGCAGCTCGAGTAAAACTCAGGTAAATTACATGGTACCCTGACTGCTGCATGATGTAGTAAACCTATATTGGTATTTTTTTATATACATTCTTTGTAATCTTTGCAAACTGTGCAAGGCCCACTAGGCAGAAGTGCCTGTATTTCAGGGGTGACCCAGGAGCTCTGGGGAGGTGAAGTGACTTGCTCGGAGTCATACAGTATGCAAGTGGAGGTTGTGGGAATTAAGCCCAAGTCTGCTGGATGTACCCAGTTTAATCACTGTTTGTTACTCTAACCACTGGGCTATACTGCCAGCCATAATAACACCCATATATAATGTTTTAATACATGATTGCAATAATAGTGCGCAGTACCTACAGTGCAAATTATGAACATTAAATGCTTTACATTATGTTACTAAAACTGAATTATTTGCCACTCCATCTGCTTATTTTTTTTATTACACCAAAGTGGGTGAATAGTTGACAGAACACTGTAAATATCTTTTGATCAGGTTTCATTATTCTACATCCAGAAACAGATAAAATTTGTTTATTCTGGATTTATTTAATATTGGTTTTCTGTGGCTCACTAAAAAGAATCTATTTAGCACTGTACGAGGCAGATGTTTTTACATTTTGGAAGAAAGGCAACACATCTTATCAGTTTAGGATTCATGTTAGGAACGTACGTTTTTCTTCATATTTAAAACATATTCACGTGTCATTGTATTCATTTAGTAGTTTATACTGACTAATATATGCTGCAGAAAACAGTAAAGGATTTATTGTGAAGCACTCTGGTTTATAGTAAAACTCCCGCAATTTCCCAGAACGTTTCACAAATAATCTCTGCAATTTCAGGTTACTTTTCTTGCAGTTTTCCAGTGGCCCTGCCCATGTGTGCTGATACTTGTATTTTTTTTGTATCATCCAGTGTAATATGAATAATAAAAGATATTTAGGCACATACTAAATGAAAACTGTGGTTTCAGGAAGGAAAGTAGTCTTCAGCTGATGTAGAGATTGGTGGAAAGCATATGTGGTTAACCTGAATGGCTGATTACAACAAAGCAGTGCGGGTAGTTTCCTTACTGATTTTATACACAGTAAAGCAGAAAGAATGCGAAGGACAGCAGCATTCATTTTAAGATGCTAAAATCTGGGCCAGCCTGCCGGCACTGCAGTAGCGCTACTGCTTGCAATGCCAGCGACCTACGGTCGGAAGCGAACTCGTGTTGCTGGAGGTTTGGCCAGGGAAGTAGGATCAGGCACCTGGGGGGCTACTGTATTCCTTTGTGGAGGGTGGGCTGCAGGTCATGCTGCTTTACTGCCACCTGGGTGTCAATGGGTGGTGGTGTAACAGGGCTGCAGAGTGATCGGGAGAGGAGGACGCTAGCTGGAATCTGGAGCAGTGGCATGTCTCTATGTGCCCTACCTCCTTGGATCCCCTTGAGTGCCAGTGCCCTCTGGGACAGAGACCAGAAAACCAGTAACAATCACCCCACATCGGTCACTGGTAGAAAGGACCCAGCTGCCCCAGACTTCATAACCAGGCTCCATGAGGGACCCACTGGACTGCCTGACACACACTAAGGGACTGTGGAGAGGTGATCTGGGGTCCCTTCCCTTCCCACCTGGGGTGTACAACCCAGGCAGGACGGGGGCAGGCCCACAGGAGCTCCCAGGCATTACCTGGATGAAGCTAGGGGATACCAGCCTAGGGATCTCTGAAAAGTGGAGACTGATGCTGTGAGAATGGGACATAGAAATAAAAAAATAATAAAGATGCTGACATCTTAGGATTCTGTGCGGTGAAATGCAATTCATGAAGCACCAGTACCTTGCTGCCTTGGTTGCCCTTACCCCCCTGGTTACTTCCTTCCCTTATTTCTGGTATTCGTCCCTATCCTCCTCCCTCCTGCCCCGATTTCCTGTATCTCCTGTAAGCTGCCCTTTTCTTCTTCACCCTGCCTAGCACCCCTTTACTTATCCAGTGGGGTTTCTTCCCCCTAATCTTCTTAGTCTGGGACCTGCTGCAAGTTTCTGTTGCCACCACTATCCCCTGTCTTATCAGTTCCCACCTTCATTGTGTGTCCATAACTAGTTGAATTTTGCACAGGAACCCCAGTACCACTTCCCTCATCATCTTAAAGTTGCCATTCCTGAAATCCAGCACCCTTGTGCCAGATGCCATCTTCTCTTTAGTCATCTGTAACTGGAAACATACTGTCCGGTGGTCACTCCCTCCTAGTGGTTCCTCCACCCTCACATCCCTCACTCATTCTCCGATGATCAGTACGAGGTCAAGGGTGTTCCTTTCTCTAGTTGGTTCCTTGATCAACTGTACTAGAAAGCTTTCTGGAAGGCATCTAGCATTACCTGCCCTTCTGCTCTTTGTGGTAGTTGTGTCCCTCCACCCCCAGCAGGTTGAAGCCCTCTACTATCCCCACCACCCGCTTCCAGCAGTTCCTCCTGATCTCGTCTGCCAGTACCCTGTCAATCCCTTCAGTTTGAGAGGGTGGCCTGTACACACCCCAGTCTTAGTGATCTATTTTGGGATCCTGTAGTTCTCCACAGTGCTTCTGTATCTCTCTCTTGTCTCCCTCCTCCCTTACACATTTTAATCCCTCCTTTACATACAGTGCCACCTCCCTTCCCATTTACTCTATCCTTCCGTGTAATCTTTACTCCAGAACCGTCATGTCCCATTCGTGGATTTGGGTGGCCCATGTCTCCAGTTATAGCCGCCTAGTCCGTCCCCTCTCCAAGAGGCCCTGTAGTTCCGCCCTTTATTCCCCCAGACTCCTAACATTTAGTGTTACCACCTCCAACCCCTTGCCTCTACCCCCACCCCTCCCTTATGTCTGCTTCCTTAGTTGTTGCCTTCCTCTTTACCTTGCTATCACGGGGGGGGGGTAAGCCCATTTGGTTTCACATCGCTAAGCCTCTGAACACCAATATCCCTCCTGCTACCCCCTCTCCTAGTTTAAATGCTCCTCAATGTGCTTCCCTATCCTTGCCTTCAGTACATTTTTTCCTTCCTCATTTAGGTGCAGTCTTATCTTTTGCAGACAGACTGCTGTTCTCCCAGGCCCCCCCCAGCTCATACCCCTTTTCTCGACACCAGGCCCCCAAACATTCGTTAAACTCTTGAATTCTCCCTTTTCTTGCCATATTTGCCCTGGGAATGGGAAGTACCTCTGAGAAGGTGACAGATCTGCCCGCTCCCTCACACAGAGGTCCCAGTTCCTCAAACCTCCTCTTAACCTCCCCTACATTTTTAATAAAATTCTCCCATTGTAGATACAGGATAACAATATCCAACTCCAGTTCCCATACCCAGGGGTCGAAACTGGCACCGGTCCAGTAGCCAAATGTAAGCCCTCCTTCCCTGTCTAGGGGTATTTTAGATGTTAAACTTCATGGGGAAGGGGGGCACATTATAGCTAGAAACATAGTCCAGAGAATATAACAGATGAAATGCATGGTATCTGATTCCATGGTGTTGTGGTGACAGATTGACTCCATCGGGGTGCTTTTCTTGTCACCTTGGGGTACAGCCAGCAGTCTTGGGGGGGAGGCAAAACTTGGTAGCAGAAAATGAATCAGATCGGCATTCATTCACTTTAGATGTAAAGCAGAATTAAGTAACTTTCCAGGCTGAAAAATGATTTAAACCCTTCAGGATTTATTTTGTAGAGTTTCTGAATTAAAGTTGATTTAAGGCTCAAGCCACAAAACATCATCAGCTCCATGAAGCATGGGAGAGCATTTGATTACAGTCTTTACAGAAATCCGTGGCCTGAGCCACGGTGCATTACTTCCGATGGGAACACACAGTCCACAAACTCCTCCTCGGAGCAGGCAAGCTCCAAAATCGAGGGGTGATGGCAGCAACTTGAGATTGATTTTCATAAAACTTTTCAAACCACACACTCCATTCTGAATGATGCAGCTAAGACAACAAGTTAGATGCATGAGCAGCCTCTATCACTGACAGATCTCTCTCTCTCTCCTCCCTCAGGGCACTTTGCAGCTTTCTTCCCGACCACTGCACACCTGATGCAGGCAACCGCAATGCAGACCCAACAAGGGAAACTCTGCCATGGTGGTCCCATACCACTTTCTGCAGCATTGCGGGGCTGTGCCTGGGCTATTACTTCACTGATGACACTCTCCGGTGGACATGGGACATTAGGCTACAGAGCCCTGAGCTGCCACCACAAGCCTCCCACAGTCCGGCCTGTCACTCTCCATGCTGTGACCTCCCAGTGGCAACCACCAGCACCCTATGAGTCTGCAGGCTCCCTTGCTTGCCCATCCCAGTGCTGAGGACCTCGGTGGCAGACCTTCTGCCAGACCTCTTCTCCTTCTACAGCAAAGGGTTCCCATGGATCAAACGGGGTGAAGACTGTACTCCAGTTTCAATAGCCCACACAACATCTTCCTTACAACAAGAGACAAGCTTTCCTTGGGCCTGGGAGGCCATTGCCCCACCTTGACCCAGAGCCGAGTGCCCAACTCCCCGATCCTCCTAATTGACTCGACTCTCCGTCATATCCCGCAGCATGGTGACTTTTGTCCCTGGTGCCAGGTCCCCACCTTAAACTACAGGTCCTGGCACCCATACATACCCTGGTGCCTGATGAGCAGTATAGTAAGCCCCATGGGGGGCTTACACAAATGATGGTAAATTTTGTATCGGGCTAGTAAAAAAAAAAAAGTTTAACCCTGCAGGCTTGTACTGGAGAAGGTAGTTATTCAATAAGTATAAGAACTGAGCCAGTAGAAAAGTCCATGGGGCTAATTGATTTTCCCAGTCACTAGCCCTGCTGCCTAGTGGCTGCAAAACTTAATTCTGAGCCCTGCATACCTGTCAGATATGTTATACTGAGTTGTTGTGGTGTGCTATTAATGTCTGATATATAGTGGAGATAAGATGCTCTATGAAACTCTGTCCCTTTAGTGTATGTGTGATCATTTGCAGTAAAGGCAGGGTTTCTATTCCAAGTAGTGACCTCCTCAATAAGGATTGTATAGATGCTCTCACTTTTAGAAATCTAAAGTGAGGATGGGGTACATTGGATGTGGTCATTAGGTCATCAAATGTCCTGATTTTCCTGCCCTGCAAAAAATAAAAAACAAATTGCAGACCCATCCTTGCCATGGTCTTGTATAGCTAGTAGAAAAGACCCCTCATGTGGAAGGGAAAATATCAAAAATTGAAAAGGAGATGTTTGTTTGGCATCTGGAACACGGTGCCAAATTGTCAGAGTGTTCTCCATGTAGGGATTATTTAAGTTGAGAATAGTCTGTCCATGAAGGGTGAGCAAAGAATGCCTGAGTAAATCAAATATGTCTCCCTCCATAAATTCTGTTATATCACAGTGTGCAGCGTAGCCTTGAGTGAGTCAATAAAAAGCAGTATCCAGTTGTGCTGCTGCTGTACGATACAAAGTAAAATCAGGGAGAGAGGCCCTCTTGAGCTTTAGGTAATTGCAGCACGCACATTCCAATCCTAGGTCGTTTCCTTGCCAAATGTAGCAGGACATTAACTTATTCCATTGTCAGAAATATGATTGTAATGGGGTAATAGGCACAGTTTGTGCAAGATATAATAAGCACAGGAAAAGATAATTTGTATACTGTCTATCCTTTGTATTAGCCGGAGGAGCAAATGTGTCCAGGTATCTATTTCTTTATTGAAGGCTTAACACAAGAGATTATAATTTAGGGAGCAGACTGATTTGGAATCTTCTGAAATTTGTATAGCCAGATATTTAAAATAGGGCATATCCCATTTGCATTAGAAGCGGACAGTTATGTCTGGTAACAGGATGTAGTTCATCTGGAGGACCTGTGTTTCTGAGTTGCTTAAATTGTACCCTGCTAACTGTCCAGTCTGGGTTAAAGCTTGCCATAAAGGCTGAGGGCTTGTTCTGGTTTGAGTGAGGTAGATTAGCAAATTATATGCTATCAGTGTCAGTTTTGTTCCTTTGTGCTAACTGAATACCTGTAATGGAAGGGCTTTGCCATATAAGTTTGGGCCAGTGGGTCAAGGCAGAAGGCATACTAGGGTAAGAGGGCACCATTGTCTGTTGCCCTGCTAAGAGAAAAAGTGGGAGAACTTGGCGTTCACCTTGGCATATGCCAAAGGTGAATCCTAATGGCCTCTATCATATGTTCCTGATGGTATCCCAAATGTGCTAAAATCTGAAACAAGAAGGGCCACAGTATCTGATCAGAGGCCTTGTCTGCATCCAAACTCAGGAGCAGGAATGAGCCCCCACCCCGACTGTGTAGCGTGATGTAGGACATGCAGGGTTCTTTTTAATGTTGTTCTGTGTTTGTCGTGAAGACACAAACCCTGATTGATCTTTATTGATTAATATGGTATAAGGCACCACACTTCCAGCTAGAATTGTGGTAAAGATGTTATAGTCCATGCTGTGAACCGAGACTGGCCTGTAAGAGGCACAGATGGCTTTATCTTCCCCCATCTTGGGGATGGCCAAAATAGCTTGACTCCTTGTAGGTGAGCTGGCTGTCCCTGCCATTTTACAATCTTTTAAATGCAATTACACCCAGAGCTGTGCATAGGGTGAAGAATTCTGGAGGTCACTATGGTATGTAAGCTGACACTCGAACATCAGGTGTCAGCTGTAGTCTGTTTATGGAACATCACCCAGATTAAACTGTAGGGCCAGGGGACCCAACTATGATAGTATGTGCTTTGTAACATCCACACTAGATTAGGCCCAGAACATGGCAGCCCAGCTGATTGCTGGGACCCCTTGATTCAGAGCAGATCATGCCTGTGCTGTGTAAACTGCACTGGCAGCCTGTTAAAGTGGTGTGTCAGCTTCAGGAATGGTTTGTTAACTTACAAAATCCTGGATGGTTTTGACCCTGGCTACCTGGAATATCTGCTGTCCATATGCGCACCTCCGTCTGCCCTCTCTGCTCTAAAGATTGGTTTGCTCTTTGTCCCATCTTCAAGGTTAAAATTATCAGAGGTAATGCCTTTGGGGTGACTGCAACATTAATTTGGAATGCTTTGCCATCTTGTAGAAACATGGAAACATAGAATTTGTCATCAGATAAGGACCGCTTGGCTCACATAGTCTGCTCAGTTTGTCCCTGCCTACTGTCACCGTAGACCCTGCCTGATCTCCGGCTCCTCCCCCCACCACACTTTTCTACTAAATATTCCATTGTGCCTATCCCATGTATGCTCATAGCCCACCACTGTTTTCACTTCTACCACCTCCACTGGTAGACTATTTCAGACATCCACCACTCTTTAAGTGAAAAGTGCTTCCCTCACATCCCTCTTAAACTTCCAGCTTCATTGCATGCCTGCTTTTCCTGGTGCACCTTCGCCTCTGAAAAATACTCCCCTTCTGTACCTTGTTCATCCTTTGAGGTGTTTATAGACCTGTATCATGTCCCCCTCTCTCCTTTCTTCCAGAGTGTACATATTGAGATCTTTCAATCTTTCCTTATAAAGTCTTTGATGCAACTCCTGCACCATTTTAGTTGCCCTTCTCGAACAGCCTCTATCCTGTCTACATCCTTCTTGAGATGTGGTCTTCAGAAGTGGACACGGTACTCAGGTGGAGTCTCACCAATGAGCAATTAAAGTGACAGCACCACTTCTCTCCTTCTCTAATGACTTCCGCCACTTTGCACCCAGTATCTCACTGTCCCTGTCTATTGCCTTGTCGACTGCCCGCCACCTTGAGGTCACCACATAAGATAACCCAAGGTTTCTTTTCTGCTTTGTAACTGTCAGTACCTCCCCCACCCCAATTTATACACAGTCTCTGGGTTTCTGTACTCTATGTCATGATTTGACACTTTATGCATTGAAACCCAGCTGCATACTCTTTACCACTCGAGTTTTTCAGGTTCTCGCCTGCTCTCCACCCTTTTAGAGTATATACCCAATTGCAGATTTTGGTGTCATCTGCAAAGAGGCATTCCTTCCTTTCAGCTCTTCTGCAGTGTGACTTATGAAGACATTGAAGAGGACTGGTCTCAGCACTGAGCCCTGAGGTACTTCGCTGGTCACTGTTCCATCATTAGAGTCAGTGCATTTACCAGCATCCTTTACGTTTATGGCATCCCCTCAGTGGAGGCTTTCAAGAAAGCACTTAAGTTTCATGTCTTTGAATTAACCCTGCAGCAAGGGTTTTTAACCATTTTGACAATAAGGACCCCCTGACAATGACCATACTTGCCCAAGGACCTCCTGTTCATGGCCACACAGACCCAGGAACCCCTGACCATAACTAGACAGACCCAAAAAGCCCCTGTCCCTAAGAAGTGTTAAATTAGTGGTGGTTTTTCATTTTATTTAGTATAAATTAAGACTATAAAATGTTGTACATATTTAATTTTACACATTAAAATGGTATTTAATAAGTAGATTGAGTTTATATTTGTGCCTTGCTTGTCATGAACCCGGAATGAAGTTTTGGGACCCCCTGGAGCTACAGACCGAGAAACACTGGTCTACAGTAATCCAGTACAACTATAATTTGGTTGTATAGTCTGATATATTATAGTGGCGCAGTAGCGCCATTATAGTTAGGGTTGAGTAGACTGTTTAATGTTAAAAGAGGGAGTCCAGACAAAAGTGCTGCATTGCAGAATTAAAATAGGCATACCCCCCAATAAATCTCATGCCAAAAATTAGGTTTCTGCCAAATGTAGGATAAAGGTGGAAACCTTTTTCCATATGATATGGGAATGTCCTAGGGTTCAGGTGTTTTGGCAAGGTGTTCTCCACAAACAGTACTTATGGACAGGGGCACTGGTTTACTGGGATTGAGAAAGGGCAAATTCCGTTTTGCACACTGTAAAAAACAGTATTGTCACCAGTGTCTGCTAAGCCAAAATTCTGTTTTACCGGTGTTTGGTTTTGTGTACTTTATTTAACAATTTTTATTTCTATTAACATGCATTTTAGCAATTTTGACCTCCACTATTGCACATCCTTCCATCCTTGTACCAATTTAAAGTTATTTTAGGAACAAGTTGTGATGGCAGGAGCAGCACTACAGCCCCTATCCCTAAGGTGTGATGGAAGCAGCCCTAGGCCCCCATCCCTCAGGTGCGATGGCAACACCAACAGCACTATGGCCCCCATCCCTGTGGTGTGATGGCAGCAGTATTACATTCCCCATTCCTCAGGTGTGTCGGCAGCAGTACTACATTCCCCATCCACCAGTGGTGATGGCAGAAGCACTATGGCCCTGCCCTTCAGGTGTGATGCAACAATACCATTCTCCATCCACCAGTGGTGATGGCAGAAGCACTATGGCCCTGCCCTCAGGTGTGACAGTAGTAGCAATAATGCAGTCCACATTTCTCAGGGGTGATGGCAGTAGTGACAGCACTATGATCCCCTTTCTTCAACACCCACACCCCACATGCACAACTTACAAATTACTTGGTCTCTTTGCTTGTTAGAACTCAGATGTGAATTAATCTGAACCACCACCATTAAGGTGGACCACCCTTGTTTTTTCCTATCTATCATTTAACTGCCTGAGTTGGATTTCTGCCTTTGACACCACTGACCTGGGTTTGGGAACAGACTTAGGTGTTGGAGGGCTGGCCGGGGGGTGAAGGCTTGAGTGTTCAACGACCACGTGCCTTCTCCTGGGAGGGAGAGTGTGTTCACAGCTCAGCATTTTCTGGCCCCTGGTGGAGGCCAGAGGCATGGCAACATGTCAGCCCTCACTGCGGGAGGGAGCATGATGGACATCGGCTTGTGCTTTGACATCATGTGGCCTGTCATACTCCCAAGAAAATGGAAAAACACCCTCTGGCCAACCAGAGGTTCGCTGCTGGCCCCTCCATAAGCCCGAAGCAAAGCCCCAGACACAGGTGTCTGTTCTGACCCCTGCCATGCCCGGGATACACAGGAAGCTCTGTGGAGTGATTCTCCTCCCTTGGTAGCCTCCTTCAGGGGTAGAGGCCCACCCGATGAAGGGTTACTTCAGGTTACGTGGTAGCATGGCAATAAGGGTCAGTGGATGGTGCTCGGGACACAGCAGCAGTGGTAGGGGGCCTTGGCAGGCCTGAAGAAGTGGATGGTCAGGGATAGGAGGAGCAAAAAAACTGCCTGAATTTGCTTGTTTGAAATAATGTGTCTTCACCTAAATATCCACAAGTGATTAGTGGAGGACCTTCAGATGGAAAATCATGCATCTCCCAAACATGTGGATGCTTTTTTTTTTATTTGGTCTCCATGAAAGGGTGTCTCTCAGTTTTCATGTCTGAACTCAGATGTGAATTGAGCACCACTCTGCCCACCAGCATCATACAACCCCTGGGGTCATACCTTCTGTGTGTCATTGAATGTGCTTTCAAAATCCACTGATCAAGCATAAGTACACTTAAACACTTACAGCGATTTACCAAGTTTTGATATATGAACGCATATACTGCAAGGTGACTGCATATAGAACTGATTCACAATGTATTTTGATAGATGCATAGCCTGTTTTAGCCAATTAAATCAGGTTTTCACCCTTGCAAACTAGGAAGTGTCATTTTGTGTATTGGAGCCTGTATTTGGTGACCTTTGACACTCATTACCTTTGCAATGTCACCACAGGGAGATCTGTGCTCTGTAATTAAAATTAGTTCTAAGTCACAGCAATTCTGTCTTGATAACAGAGCTCTTGGTTGCAGCATGCAGCACGACAATAGCAATGTCAGACAGTTCATTTTCAGGGTCTGATGATGAAAGCATTATGTTGTCCTGCACTAACAGTGATCTTTCGGACACTGACATAGAGCCACAATTTGACAGCCACTGCATAGTAGATCCCCATAGGGATGACCCTATGAGAGCAGCGAGAATGATGTGGGCAGTAGCTCAGGCAGTCACAGCGGTAGTCCCAACCCATTCCAGTACAGCAGTGAGAGCAGACTTAGCAACATGGACTGTTAGTATTATATTTTGCTACTTAGTGCTACGGTTTGGTTCCAGTCATTGCTGTCATTTTACTGTGCAAAATCGAGACATGTGTGTTCTGTTACTCCCAGCATTGATGTGCCCACACAAATGCTAGTGATAGTACCTGGTTTTTATATTTCTTTTTTGGGGGGTTGCTTTCCTATGCTAACAAGTTGTTGGCCACCCAGCTTGACACCGAGAGCATGGCTCGATCTGGTGGCATTGCTTGAGCAGGATAAATGGCTCACAATTTGTCCAAATCCAATTTGTCCAAATTCCTCACCTGGTGCTAGTTAGTAGTGACCTCTCGCCAATTGATTTATCAGTCGCTCACTCTGATGGAGCACAGGGTTGAAATTACAAGCAGGCACCTTGTACCCCAACCACTCCAAACCCCCCAGCTGCACACATATGCTTAGAAAAATGCTGCAGCATAGAACTTTTATTATCTGTAAATTATTTATACTGTTTGGATCTGTCTTTGCCCTAGTGCCAACTGGTCTGTGCTATAGCTTTCTTCTCTGTGTATGTGTGTGTTTGGGGGTGGGGGGGCCTGCTTGTACTTTCCCCTTTAGAGGTATCAGTGATTGAGTAATGTGTTGAAGTCACCTGTTCCCCTGTTTACAGCATGTTATAAATTTAAAACTACAAATTATTGCACCAGCTTTGTGTTACCTCTAAGCGCTCAGGAACTATACAGACTGCAGCTGTCATTAGTGTCTATATAAGCATCTGTAATACCATCCTGGCATTGGCTTATTGCCACTACATGTGTGCCTCCAGGTGCATTATGAATTTAGCAAAAATACACAGTACAGTCGGTGATCATCCCCATCCCCCAAGATTAAAATGACACTGCCAATACCTTCTCATGGAGAAAGAGACTGTATTTATGTTTAGATAGCCTAAGTACCATTTGATTGGTCCACTACAAAAGGACATATCCTTGTGGTAGGTACTCAAGTGTTATACTGTATTTGAACCTCCTTCCTCCCTTATGTCACCATACTTCATTACCGCTTCAGTCTATGTCAAGCTGTTTGTGTTTTCCCATTTTCCATTACAGTGGATCTCTGATGCGCATGCGTAAAGTGTACAGCAATACAACAGATGCTGCACTATACTATCTCCCATGCCTTACCGAGATCATGGTGCATTGTGTAGACTCCCATTCATTGCCGGTAGCCCATATTTTGTTCAGACAATATTCCCTAAGTATGCTGATCTGACTAACACACTTTGCAATATAACACCATAGAAGCCGTACATTGGTACCACAGTGTCAGGAGAGGATGGCAACTGCAGTCTCTTCTTTGCTGTTGCTCCGGAGCACATACAATGATGCTATAATCCTAATGATAAATAAAGACTGTGTTGTAAAATGTTAAAAAACTAAGTGTTTTAATTTTGAGATACACTGTAAACTATGTACAGTATAACTATGTACAGGATATAACTGATCTTATTGCATTCATGTATAAACTTAGCAAGGAGCTGGCAAGCTGGAGAAACAATTCAGTGCACCATGTCCCTTTATTCATGCACATCTAAGCATGCTTTGGTGATCAGTGTTATGGTGCTTGCATGAGAACATCAGATGAGCCCAAGAAAACACAGTAGCACACAAAAAATATAAACTGTCTATAATGATGGTGACAATCAGAAATGCAATAGCAAAGACAGTTTACTGAAGCAATCACACTGGAAGCAGCACTTGCCAAAAAACACAGTTTATTGAACTGTTCTCCTGATTGACTGTGCAGCTCAGTGCTTATACTCTGCTGCACATTACAATTCTGAACTGTTGAAAGTCATCCATTTAACACAGACCTCTATGTAATAATAATGAAAGCTTACTTCAATTTATAGATCTGCCCAGTTCAAAAGTTGTCCTTTTGTGTCCCAATACGCTACAGATTACAGCTCCACGCAATTAAAAAAAATTATTTTTATACAGACTTGTTGTTATAATTATGTACTTGCAACACTTATTAAAACTGTAACACTGTACTCAAGCAATGTAGATTGTGATGTTCCTAGAACCGATGGACCTAAGACACAGAGCTTAGATGAGTAAAATTTAAAATCAGGAGAAATCACCACTTCTGCTGTCCCTAAAGCAAGTATAACAGCTGCCAATATAACAAACAGTTTCAGTCATTAGTGCTGTAATTTTTGCCAGTTCAGTTTTGGATCTGCACTCACTGAGGCTGGGTCCAGGAAAGATGAATGAACGAGCCATAAGAAATGTGCAGTGGGAACACCTTCCCTGTGCTGATGTCACTCATGCATGTGGATGCACTGCTCATGTGTGAACTTCAAACAAAGAAAAAAACATGCAGAGACAACTGTGGCACAAAAATGTTAAAAAACTAAGCATCTGAATATATTTAATGCTTAACTTCAGGGCAGCTGAGCTTTGCAACACTCAATGAAGGGAAGGTGATCTGCAAACTTGACATCAGTGGAAGTAGGTAAATCACTTTAACATTTGCATTTTGTTGACGCAATCTATCAGAAAACTTTTTGTTGTCACAGAGTCTGAAACAGCAGGTGGGAGAAAAGGTGCAAATGATCCCATTCACCTAAATGGGGTGCTAACTGTGAAGTCTGTTTGTAAGCAGTAAAGCAGTTTCTTCCTTGTGAACATACTTTCATTCAGACTAGTTTTCATTCAAACAACTGAGGATTTGGATGGTCCTGCTGATTATAAACTTGAATAAGCTAGTTGGTAACAGTGATCCTGTGTTTAGCAATCTACAACCTAGATGCTCACGTGCATAGAATACAATAAAACCCCAACTAAAGTCTAAAATCAAGCTTATAAAACACATAAAATGTATCTGAACATTTATCTTTACCTATTCAGAATCACTGCAGCTCGAGTAAAACTCAGGTAAATTACATGGTACCCTGACTGCTGCATGATGTAGTAAACCTGTATTGGTATTTTTTTATATACATTCTTTGTAATCTTTGTAAACTGTGCAAGGCCCACTAGGCAGAAGTGCCTGTATTTCAGGGGTGACCTAGGAGCTCTGGGGAGGTGAAGTGACTTGCTCGGAGTCATACAGTATGCAAGTGGAGGTTGTGGGAATTAAACCCAAGTCTGCTGGATGTACCCAGTTTAATCACTGTTTGTTACTCTAACCACTAGGCTCTACTGCCAGCCATAAAAACACCCATATATAATGTTTTAATATATGATTGCAATAATAGTGCGCAGTACCTACAGTGCAAATTATGAACATTAAATGCTTTACATTATGTTACTAAAACTGAATTATTTGCCACTCCATCTGCTTATTTTTTTATTACACCAAAGTGGGTGAGTAGTTGACAGAACACTGTAAATTGCTTTTGATCAGGTTTCATCATTCTACATCCAGAAACAGATAAAATTTGTTTATTCTGGATTTATTTAATATTGGTTTTCTGTGGCTCACTAAAAATAATCTATGTAGCACTGTATGAGGGAGATGTTTTTACGTTTTGGAAGAAAGGCAACACATCTTATCAGTTTATGATTCATGTTAGGAACATACGTTTTTCTTCATATTTAAAACATATTCAAGTGTCATTGTATTCATTTAGTAGTTTATGCTGACTAATATATGCTGCAGAAAACAGTAAAGGATTTATTGTGAAGCACTCTGGTTTATAGTAAAACTCCCACAATTTCCCAGAAAGTTTCACAAATAATCTCTGCAATTTCAGGTTACTTTTCTTGCAGTTTTCCAGTGGCCCTGCCCATGTGTGCTGATACTTGAATTTTTTTTTGTATCATCCAGTGTAATATAAATAATAAAAGATGTTTAGGCACATACTAAATGAAAACTGTGGTTTCAGGAAGGAAAGTAGTCTTCAGCTGATATAGAGATTGGTGGAAAGCACATGTGGTTTAACTGAATGGCTGATTACAACAAAGCAGTGTGGGTAGTTTCCTTACTGATTCTATATGCAGCAAAGCAGAAAGAATGTGAAGCACAGCAGCATTAATTTTAAGATACTAAAATCTGGGCCAGTCTGCCGGCACTGCAGTAGCGCTACTGCTTGCAATGCCAGCAACCCACAGTCGGAAGCGATCTCGCATTGCTGGAGGTTTGGCCAGGGGAGTAGGATCGAGCACCTGGGGGGCTGCTGTCCTCCTTTGTTGTGGGTGGGCTGCAGGTCCTGCTGCTTTACTGCCACCTGGGTGTCCATGGGTGGTGGTGTAACAGGGCTTCAGAGTGATCGGGAGAGGAGGACGCTAGCTGGAATCTGGAGCAGTGGCATGTCTGTATGTGCCCTACCTCCTTGGATCTCCTTGAGTGCCAGTGCCCTCTGGGACAGAGACCAGAAAGCCAGTAACAATCACCCCACATCGGCCACTGGTAGAAGGGACCCAGCTGCCCCAGACTTCATAACCAGGCTCCATGAGGGACCCACTGGGCTGCCTGACACACACTAAGGGACTGTGGAGAGGTGACCTGGGTTCCCCTCCCTTCCCACCTGGGGTGTGCCACCCAGGCAGGATGGGGGCAGGCCCACAGGAGCTCCTAGGCATTACCTGGGATGAAACTAGTGGATACCCAGCCTAGGGATCTCTGAAAAGTGGAGACTGATGCTGTGAGAATAGGGCATAGAAATAAAGAAATAAAAATGATGCTGACATCTTAGGGATTCTGTGCAGTGAAATGCAATTTCCGTGAAGCACCGGTACAAGAATTCAAAATCCACAAACCAAGCAGGATTCCGTGATTTTTACCAGTGTTACTAGTAAAAATGGAAAACCAGTGTCCTTGCTTATGGATACACTTCGTACCAATATAAGAATGGATCCAATAGAAATCTTACTGAGGCTCCCAGGATATAATGACCTAAATCTCTCAAAGGGTAACAAGCTCAAGCACTTGGGGTTGGTGATGGGGCTGAGAGAGCTGGCAATTCACTGGGGGCAGGGACACATCCCCACAGTAGCTTCATGGCTAAAATCACTTTTCCAAGTAATGAAGTTGGAGCACACCCAGTGTCTAGTGAGAGGCCAGTTGGATAAATATGAACAAATTTGGAACCCTTTGGAATGAACAATTGATGAAAGCTGGTTCCCTGTCTTTTGAGTTAAGTTACTGGTCTGGAGAGCACCTTGTTGCACTAAATCACTCTGCTATAGTTGTAAGATGTATGTACCCTCATGGCACTGAAGCTTATCTTCTTCTTGGTATAATGAGGACCATCGGTCCCTTAAAGGTTGGACTAAAAAATTTACAACAGCGGGACTGAATACTCCATCTTTAGATCGTGATCCTTTCTCTTTTAAATAAGTAACAGTACCTGTGCTTGATGAAATATATGTAATGTTAGTTTATGAACACACCTTCCACATTTAAGTTCTCCCAGCTCTATATGGGGTAGTAAGAAAAGAACCGGGTAATGGATGTCTGTGTATCTCCTATATTCTAAATAAAGTTCACAAATAAATTAGGTTTCTGCATTACTGTACTTCTTTTTAAAGTTATGAGCTATTTTGTAACCCTGATTTCACTACCTATTCAAAAAAGCCAGTTTCAGTGAAAAGCCACTGATAATGTCATAACCTGAACTCACAGTGTAGTCTTTCCTGTCAGCAACCTTATAGGACCTGTTTCTCCAAAGTTTAAGAAACTGTAGCTGTAGTAATCATTGTAAAAAAAATCTGACATAGGGTTGGCTGCCGTATTTGCATTTCCAGAATGTTCAGATGCATGGTACTGTACTTTAGAACACGTCGGGAGGTGGTTCTAGAATGCAGTGCTGAACCAATGTATAGAATGTCAAGGTGGTGCACAATTTCAAAATGTTGAGGGGGAGCACATGCAGTCTCGGAATGTGGCAGGGATTTGCCATCTCAAAATGTGGTGGGACACTCAGTCTCAGAATGCAACAAGAACACACATTGAGGAATTTGGCAGGGCTTGGCAATTTTGGAATATAGTGGGGATGCACACTGTCAGAATGTGACTGGACACACCATTTATTCTGAAATTGCTTGTCCCTGCCACATTCTAGAATTGTACGTACTCACCACATTTCAAAATTGTGCATCACATCCCTACCACATTCCAAAACTGTGCGTCCAGCCACAGTTCAAAATTGTGCATTCCTATCAAATTACACAATTGTGCATCCCCGCCAAATTCCAAAATTGCACATTCTTGCCACATTCTAAAGTTGTATTTCAGTGATGCATTCTGAAATTGAGTCACAGCCACATTCCAAAATTATTACTGCCACATTCCAAAATTGTGTGTCACTGCCACAGTACAAAACTGTGATATCACTGCCACATTACAAAACTGTGCACCACCTACACATTCTGAAACTGTGTGTCACCGCCACATTCCAAAACTGTGTCACTGCCATATACCAAAACTGCATGTCACTGCCACATTCTGAAACTGTACGTCATCACCACATTGCGAGACTGCATGTCACCACTACATTTCAAAACTGTGCATCACTGCCACATTCCAAAACTGTGCATCCCTGCCACATTCCGAATCTGAGCACCACTGCCACATTCCTAAATTGTGCATCACCGCCACATTCCGAGATTGAGCGTCACCACCACATTCTGAAACTCTGCATCACTGGCACATTCCAAAATTGTGCATTAATGCCACATTCTGAAATTGTGCATCACCACCACATTCTAAAATTGTACCTTCCTGCCACATTCTGAACTTGTGTGTAAACTTCCACATTCCAAAATTGCCTGTCATTGTCACATTCTGAAAATGTGCATCCCCACATAGTAACATAGTAATTGATGGCAGACAAGGACCGCTAGGCCCAGCTAGTCTGCCCATTTTCCCTGCCTGCATCAGCGTCGGCCGCTGGCCGTTCTTGGTCATTGCTTTTGCTGCTGTTTACTGCCAGTAGGGCTCCCTGGTGCCTGTCCCATGCATGTTTGAATTCCCTCACTGACTACCATCACCTCCTGGGATAGTGTATTCCATGCATCCATCACCCTTTCTGTGAAGAAAAACTTACTCACATTCCTCTTTATCCTACCTCCCCTCTAATCTCATATCGTGCCCCCTCGTCCTTTTACATCTCCTATATTGAAAGATGTCGCCCAACTGGGCTTTGTTAAAGCCCTTAAGATACTTGAAGGTTTCAATCATATCTCCCCGCTCCTGCCTCTCCTCCAGTGTATACATGTTGAGGTCTTCCAGTCTCTCCTCATATGTCCTCTGGTGCAAGCCCCTTACCATCTTAGTTGCCCTTTTCTGGACCACCTCTACCCAGTCTATGTCTTTGCGAAGGTGCAGCCTCCAGAACTGTACTCCATACTCCAGATGAGGCCTCACCAGCATTTTATACAGTGGCATCACCACCTCCCTACTTCTGCTAGTAATACCCCTTTGTATGCACCCCAATATCCCACTGGCCCTCCCCACCGCTTTGTGACATTGTTTGGCCACCTTTAGGTCATCTGAGATGATTATCCCTAAATCCCTTTCTTCCCTGGTGACTGTTAGCATCCCCCCATCCTGTAATTCTCCGCAGGGTTTCTGCACCCCAGGTGCATGATTTTACACTTCTTTGTGTTGAATTTTAATTGCCACATTTTAGACCATCTTTCCAGCTTACCTAGGTCCCTCCTCATTCTTTCAACCCCCCTTGGGAATGTCTACCATTACAGATCTTGGCGTCATCTGCAAATAGGCAAACCTTCCCCTCCAGCCTTTCCGAAATGTCACTAATGAAGACATTGAAAAGGACTGGCCTCAGGACTGATCCTTGCGGCATCCCACTGGACAACCCCCCTTCAGAGTTAATCCCATTTACCACCATCCTTTGCTTTCTGTCCCTCAACCAGTTTCTAACCCAGTTCTCTACTTTGTGGCCCATTCCCAGGCTAAAATGTACCATATTCCAAAATTGTACATCCCCACCACATTCTGAAAATGAGTGTTACTGCTAGATTCTGATACTGCATGTCCAAGTTACATTCTAAAATTATGCATACCTGCTTCATTCTGAAATTGCATGTGACTGCCACATTCTTAAACTGCATCACCACCACATTCTAAGATTCTGTGTCCATTCAACAGTGTCAAATTGCATGTTGCCACCACAATCTAAAATCAAGCATACGCAACCACATTTTGAAATTGTGCATCACTACCACATGCCAAGTTCATACATCAATGACATTACGAAATTACATATCCCTGCCACCATTCACAACTGTATGTCCCCCTAATTTCAAAATTGTGTATCTCTGCCTCATTCTAAAAATATATACCACTTCATTATGAATTTTAGCTTCCCTGCACACTCTTATGTCTCCCAGCTACTTTCTGAAGTTATGTCATTGCTACATTCCAGAAATGCATCCTGCTGATATTTCGAAATCTCAGTATTCTAAAAAATTCTGCATAACTTTGTCATTCTAAAGCCATGTTTGCCGCTGCATTCCAACCCCCCTATCACATTCTGAAGTACTGTACCTTGCATCTGCATGTTATGGAAGTGCATGTGCTGACCCACCCAGTGTCAGTTTTCAGATGTTTACAACAACTGCAGTTTTATGTAACATGAGAGAATAAAGTCATATAAAGTAGCATGCAGGGAAGTCTAGATTGTGAGTTTAGGTTATGACAGCATCAGTAGCTCTTCTCTGAAACTGGATTTTTTTGAACAGACAGTGAATTAAAGGTTACAAAATTATTTGTAACTTTTAAACAAAGTAGCTTAGATATCTGATTTTTGACATGAGGTTGATTGGGGATATGCTGATCCAAATTCTGAATTTACTGATACCAGAAATTTTGGCTGCACTTCCTGTTTAAACCCCTAACTTTGCACTTTAATAGCTTCACCCCTATTCAATGGATTTGCAAGAAAGTTAGCATTTACAGCCTCAGGGGCAAGGTCTCTTGGTTTCCTATGCTTCATTCCAGTTGGATGTGCAGGTTCCGAGATCCGGATAGTGAAAAAATTGGGGTTTTGTTAAGTTTTTTGTTGCCATGCCATTCCTTGGAAATATGCATGTAATGTATTGTTTATTAAATGCAGTAAAATAAAAATTAAGAAAGAAGCCAGCAGAATAGTAGGGTTATCAAAAGGGGTGTGACCAGTAGAGCAGGGGAATTAATCTTGCCACTTTAGAAAACTGTGTTCAGGCCCCACCAGGAGTACTGTATACATTTCCTAACTCCTCAATATATAAAGGACACTGAGGCAGTCAAGAGGGCTCTAAACAAAGCCACCAAAATTAACAACTATAGGGGAATAGATGCTATGAGAAGATGCTGGATAATTTTAACACGGCAGCCCTGAAGAAAAGGAGGCTGAAAGGGGAACATGATCTCAGTCATTTGCATACTCAAGCATGTTAAAAAGATGGAAGAGTCATAGATGTTTGGTCTGGTGTCCTGCAGCTGGATGCAGGGACACACCTTGAAGCTCAGGAGTGGTAAAATCATGGATAACATTAAGAGGTACTTTTTCTCCAGAGGATGGGGAAGCTGTGGCACAGTCTACCAGCAGGCACAGTGAACATAAAGACAGTACAGGCCTTTAAGGTAAGCTTGGACACATTTCTGCTTACCAAGGGAATCACTGGGTACTCTGGGTAGTAGAGTGAATGGGGAATCCCTATCAATTGGTACATGTTTGTACATCATGCTTATTTTATCCTTGTATCCCTGCTTATGAAACAAGGGGCAGCAGATGTGATAGACCTCGAGTCCCTTCCAGCCTAAAGTTACTGTGTGATTGTGTATATAAAGTCTCAGTCCCACCGCAAGGAATGAAGGGTACGCAGATCTGTATACGTGGCAGGCTGACAAGGCTTTGTCAGAGCAGACATTGCCATTTAAATAGACCTGGGCATTGAATCCAGTGAAGGCTGACAATGGCAAATTACAGACATGTGTTATGTCCTGTTGTTACTCATCATGGTAGTGTAGTCATTGTCTTATGTATCAAGTATTAAGTGCACTTAGAGTCATCATACTCAAGAGGCAGTTTGCAGGAAGAGTAGTGCATAGAATCTGTAAAAGGATGCTAGGAGAGAAGAAATATACAAATTGTGAAATAACCAATCTGGACATTTCTCTCCTAGCATCCTTTTATGGATCCTACGCACTACTTTTCCTGCAAACTGCCTCTTTTGTATGCTAACTCTGAGTGTGTTATGTTACGCAGAATCTGTCTGTATTTGCCACAGGAAGGACAAAAGAGGCTTGTGTTTTTTGGAGACACCATACAGTAGGTGGGGTAAGTTGTGGTGATACTTGTTTCAATAAATGTATTTATTATTGCGCGCGAAGGGTCTTTGCAAAATATTTAAACCAGCAAATGGGGAGAGGGGTGCAGCACCCCAAACGTTGAATGGGAAGAACACCCCTCAGCTAGTGGTCAAATAGGAGTTCAGCATGTTTGCAGTTCATTTGCATCATCAGGTAAGGAAAAAGGTCCAGCTCCCCATACAATGCACAGGGGAAATGCCAGACCTCACCCAACAACTAACACACTGAAATCTGGCCAATGGAAAATCATGTACACAAATGCTCACCATCTGGAAAGCAAGATCCCAGACCTGCAGACAATAATGGCAGAGGCTAAACTGGACATAGTAGCAATTAGTGAGACATGGTTTACCAGTAACCACCCTAGGGAGGCTTCAGTACCTGGCTATATACTGTTCAGAAGAGACCAAGGTGCAAAAAGGGGGGGGGGTGGTGGAGTGGCCCTGTATGTCAATGAAAATATCAAAGCTACAGAAATTCAGAATACACATAAGGAGCCAGAAGAACTGTGGGTCACCCTGGAAACAGGAAATGGGGCAGCCATACAAACTGGGGTTGTCTGCAGGCCCCCAGACCAGGGGGAGGAAATGGACACATTACTGTTAGAAGAGACACAAAACATGACAGCTAAATGGGAGGTTCTGATAATGGGAGACTTCAACATGCCAGATACAGACTGGTCAATACCAGCAGGAACATCTGCCAGCACTAGACACATGGTGGATTCCCTGCAGGGGGAGGGCCTCAAACAACTGGCACAACAACCCTCAAGAGACAGGGCTATTCTAGATCTAGTACCAACTAATGGGGAAGGATCACAGGTCTCCAGGTAGAAGGTCTCCTGGGGGCCAGTGACCATCACGTGGTATGGTTCAATTTGGCCATGAGAACTAAATCATCCCATTCCAAGGCAAAAATATGGGACTTCAGAGGAGCTGACTTTGATAAGATGGCCAACAGAGTTAAGCTAGCCCTGGCAAAAAGAAATGCAGGTGAGGGGGTACAGGCAAATTGGGCAAGCATTAAGGATGCAATACTTGAAGTAACATCCCATTGTTGTTAGAGAGAAAAGGAAGTGCAAAAGAAGAAGGAAACCACTTTGGTTCTCAAAAACAGTAGCAGAAAAGGTCAGAGCCAAAAGGCTGGCCTTCAGGAAATAAAAGGGAACACAGCGGGATGAAGATAGGAAGGCATACCAAACTTCCCTAAGGGAAGCAGGGAAGGCAGTAAGGCAGGCAAAGGCCCAAACCGAGGAAACACTAGCACAAACAGTAAAAGAAGGTGACAAGCCTTTCTATAGATACATTAGTGAAAGGAGAAAGTCCAGAGGGGGTATTGCTAAGATCAAAGGAGATAAGGGTGTGTGTGAGGAGGAGGACCATGTAAAAGCATCTATCCTAAATAGATACTTCTGCTCAGTATTTACTGAAGAGAAGATAGGGCAGGGCCCACAGCTCAGCACCATGGACACAGGGGGAGGGAGGTGTGAACTAATCCCTTCACAAAAGAAAGGGTCCTACAAGAGCTTGATAAGCTCAGGGTGGACAAGGCAATGGGACCCAATGGCATACATCCCAGGGTACTAAAGGAACTAAGGGTGGAACTAGCAGAACCATTATCAGAACTGTTTATTGAGTTTCTGAGCACAGGAAAGGTCCCAGAAGACTGGAGAAGGGCTCATGTGATCCCACTCCAGAAGAGTGGTAGCAGGGAGGAGGCAGGGAACTACAGACCAGTCAGTCTTAACTCAGTAGTGGGCAAGAATATGGAGGCACTCCTTAAGGAAAGGATCGTGCAACACCTGGAATCCATAGGAGCACAGGATCTGAGACAGCACGGGTTTATAAAAGGAAGGTCCTGTCAAACTGACCTCATAGATTTCTTTGGTTAACCAGAGTGATTGACCAAGGGGGAGCAGTTGATGTTGCCTACCTTGACTTCAGCAAAGCGTTCGATACTGTTCCACACAGAAGATAGATTAATAAGCTGGGTAGGCTCAGGGTGGGTCAGAAGTTGGTCAACTGGGTGACAAACTGGTTGACGGGCAGAAAACAGAGAGTGGTGGTAAATGGTATACAGTCAGAAGAGATGCAAGTCACAAGTGGGGTACCTCATGGATCAGTCCTGGGGCCAGTCCTCTTCAGTATCTTCATCAGTGACATTGCAGATGGACTGGAGGGTAAGGTTTTCTGTTTGCAGATGACACCAAGATCTGCAACAGAGTAGATGATCCAGATGGGGTGGACAGAATGAGAAGAGCTCTGGATAGACTAGCAAAATGGTCGGAAGAGTGGCAACTAGGGTTTAATGCTAAGAAGTGCAAAATCATGCACATAGGGAAGAGAAACCCTGAAGCCACCTCTAGGCTGGGAAGGGAGTTGCAGGCAGTCACAAGGGAAAAAAGAGATTTGGGCATTATCATCACCAATGACCTGAAATCATCCAAGCAGACCACTAAAGCAGTAGGTAGGGCTAGGGGGATGTTGGGGTGTATTAGTAGGGGTATCACAAGTCAGAAGAGGGAGGTAATAATCCCTCTTTACAAGACAGTGGTTATGCCCCATCTGGAGTACTGCATGTAGTACTGGAGGCCACACCTTCACAAGGACATTAACCAAATTGAGGTAATCCAGAGAAGGACAACCAAAATGGTGCAGGGACTGCATCAGAAAACATATGAGGACAGATTAACTGAGCACAATATGTATACTCTAGAACAAAGGAGGGAGAGTGGTGATATGATCGAAACATTCAAACACCTTAAGGGCATTAACAAGGTAAAAGAGTCTAACATGTTTCAATATCAGAAAAATAGCAGGACAAGAGCACACAGCATGAGATTAGAGGGAAGCCGATTAAGGAGTAACATGAGGAAGTTCTTTTTCACAGAAAGGGTGATGAATGCATGGAACGGCCTACCTCAGGAAGTGGTGGATATGAATACAGTGCAGGGCTTCAAACAGGCATGGGATAGGCATAAGGGAGCAATACAGATGAGTATGACTAGATGGGCCATTGACAGAGCAAAGTCCGATGGCACATTTATAAGGTAGACTGGATGGGCTTTGCGGTCCTTATCTGCCATCAACTTCTATGTTTCTATTTGAGAGTAGCCCACATTTAGGGGTCATATTATAAGAACTGTGCCTAGCCCTGTAGTTTGCAAGAGGGTGTTAACTATCTGGCCTGGGACCTCAGATACTTGATAATTGACCTCCCACAGCCAATATCACGCCACCTGGAAGGGAGTGGGTTCTGCATCAAAGCAGCCACTGCCAATATGTCCAGCATTACTGTGTCCAGTGAAGGAATGGAACATTTGGCACTGTATACATTGGCAGGTATCATCCAAAGGAATAGGAGTAGCAGAAGACTCTGCAAGTCAACTAAAGCAAGGCAGCTGTTCACTACTGTGTAACAGTCACTGCTTGGAAGGGAGCAAGGTCAAAGGTAGGCCAAAACTGGGAGTAGGAATAACACCAATCTAGGGTAGGAGCATATAAAGATTTAAACAAGGCATGGGGGAACACAAATAGAAATAAAAAAGGGGAAAACTAGACACGCCCTATCGGGGCAAGTGTATAAAAGTATTTCCACATAACATAGGAGAACAGAAGTTGACAATGCTGGGAGTGGTTCAGTGCATTAGCTGTGTAGCAGTAGTTTTCAGAGAGCCCTTGTGGAGACTGGGGTGCTGCCCTATGTTTTTTTTTTTTTTATTTAGTTGTTTAACCAGGAGTAGCACTCTAAGCTGGAAGCTTTTTTGCAGGTGTGACCTGGGAGCACAGGGAAGTTAAGTGACTTGCTCAGGGTCACACAGTATGCAAGTGGAACCTGTGGGATACAAACCCAGGTCTGGTCTGCTGGATGTCACCAGATTTGCAGCTCAGAGCCTTAAACCACTGTGCTATACTGCCTGGCTAGGAGGTCGCTAGCCTGCAGGCTGAGTTTGCTAGGATTTAGGGAACTCTCCTCCCACCCAGCAGTCACCAAGTCTGCCACTGTTACCTCAGGAGATGCCAGGGAGGAGGAACAGCTGGACTATGGTGGGCTCTGGAAGGGTGGATGTGGTGGGACAGAGGCAAATTCCTCAACTGGTACCACTGAATAATTCCTGCACCACTCTGATGGGGCAGGATTCTTAGGAAGAGGCACCCGTGGTAGTGACCAAGGGGGATGTAGGGGGCCCTTCATAGTGGAGATCCCAAGGAGGGTGTTAGAGGACCCCAGAGGAGGAGAAGGAAGTGACTTCTGGTGGGGGACTCGATTGTGAGGGGGATAGATTTGGAATAGGAAGTAGAGGAGAAACAAGTTAGGTGCCTACCCGGTGCCACTGCCCAGAAGAATAGGAAGTAGATCCTGAGGATTGCTAGGACAGCAGGATGGGAGGGAGAGCTGGATGGCACTGTCCACCTGGAGACTAATGACCTAGCTAGGGATGGGGTGGGATAATGCGGAGGAGTTTAGGGAGCTTGGGGGATCTTAGACAGATAGTGCACTCAGTGACTTTCGCTGAGGTGATGCCTGTCTGTGACAGGACAGGAGAGGGATCTCCACACCAGGAGCTTCAGATCATGACTGAAGGAATGATGCCAAGAGGAGAAGGGTATGGCTACACTGGGGACCTTTGTGGGAGGATAAGGGACTATACAAGAGTGGTGGCCTTCATCCACCCAGGGGAGGAACTGCAGTCCTCAGTGGATGGTTTAAATGTTACTTCAATGAGCATTTAAATTAGCCAAGGGGGGTGGAGGAAGGAATCAGGAAGTCAGAAACTACCCCCCCAACAGGCTGAAGTAGAGAGTAATGAGAACCCGAGTGGAGAGGAATCCCCCAGGATGCAAATCAATAAAGGAAGCAGAGTGGTAGCGATAAAGGGGGAAAGGAATGGGAGCATTAAAAAGAGAAGAAGGAGGGAGGGCAAAAAAGAAAAAAGGGGCAACAAACAGAGTGGAAACAAAATCTGGAAGGCCATGTGTGTGTGAATGCTAGAAATCTAGGAAATAAGATTCTGAACCTAGAGGCCATCATGGCAGAGGCTGACTTAGATATTGTGGCCATCACCAAATCATGGTACACTGAAAACTATGACTGGGACATGGCCATACTGGGCTATAAGCTGATTTTTTTCACTTTTAACTAGAAAGTGAACTAGGCAGAGCCCTTTTTTCAGTCACACCGACATAAAACAACTAACAACAATAACATACAGCAGCCAGCCCATCAGCACAGTGGTAGCACTACACCCATGACACCGGCAACCCAAGTTCAGGAATGAGCCCAGCTCATTTAGATCTGGCCGGGGGAAGGAGGTTTGCACGTCCCAGAGGACACTCACCTTCTCTGGGGGGGGGAAGGGCTGCCATGCCATCCCATTACCATCACCAGTGGATGTTCGGGCAGTGGCATGGGACTCAAGTGTGGGAAGGGGAACGATGCTATTAGGTACTTGGCTGAGCTCCAGCCTGAAATGTTATCCTTTGTGCCGGTGTCCTTGGGTGGGGTTTCTGGGACAAAAAAAAGCAAACACCAGGAACAATACAAAAAAAATCCAGCCCCACTGCCATGCCGCATGATCCCCAACAAGCCAGAAGGGGGACGGAGCACGGATGGTCAGTACTACTGTCACTGAGCCCTGCTGGCAGTGGGAGACTGAAAAATGTTATGTAAAAAAAAAAAAAACAACAACATACAATATATTAAATAGATACAAAATTCTATCATACAAAACATGGACATTTTAGCATTCTCACTATACAGTTTCCTTAAAAAGATATTTAAAATGAGTGACATTTCATGCAGATATTGCCAGATTGAACAGCTCCTTCAGGATCCACAGGCTGAACTAGGAAAATTATTTTTTCCCCCAATGTCAGTTTGGTAGAATGAACAAAAACAAGCATTTGGCAATGCTGAATGTTTCCTTGCATGGTTTATGTGGTAGGAGTGTATTGTGTTAGTTGAACTTCTGATGGGAGGAATAGCCTGCCTGAACTATGTATGACAAGCTGTCATGTTTTGGACAGCATTTGAATACAGAAGCTTGGGTAATAAGACGCTGTTGAAAATGTGGGGTACATTGCTGGCCCAGTGGGGCTGAAGGTTTCTGCACTGAACGCCACACCTCATGCCACGCCAGTGACCCATGTTCGGGAGGAAGTGCGGGCTGCTGGGGGTTGGCAGTGGAGAACAAGGATCGAGCATCCCAGAGACAGCTCTCCTTCTTTGATAAAATGGCTATACTGAAAATTTGGAGTGAAAATACTGAAAATGACCATTACACACGTGTAGAAAATTTTGAACAATCGTGTGTAACTCGACCATTTCTGGAGTTGTTTCACCAAATTTTCAGCATGGTCTTTTTGGGACCCCACCTCATGGAAAGTGCTACTGTCATTTTGTTCACTCATCCTGAAAGGTGATTTCACAGCGTGACCATGCCATTCTGTGCCACAGGTGTGAAAACTCATTTCAGGCAGGATGTAAAAAAATGACAGCTGTACTGTTCATAAGGAGGTGCAAAAAAATGGCAGTGTTGAAAATCTTGAGTAAAAATATAAAAAATTGTCGAAGCTACGAGCATGCATAGAACTCAATGCATGCTCATAACTCAGTCATTTTTTGGAATTTTTTTTCATCATTCTGAAATATGGCTTTTGGGACTCCCACCTCATGAACAGTGGCACTGTTGTTTTCTTTTTGTCAGGTCCCGAAAGGTGATTCTGCTCAACTGCAAAAATCACCTTTCAGGACTGAATAATGGAATGACAGAGACAGTGTTCATGAGGTTCGGTCCCAAGAACCCCATGTTGAAAATTTGGGGCCAAAATTCTTAAAAATGCTGAGATATCAACCTAAGTTAAACCCACCATTGACTCCCATTATACAGTGCTTATTCGATTCCTCAGTTCGCAGTTCAGCTTTGAAAAGTGCAGATGTGTCTCGGACCAGAGAAGATCACTGTTCCCAACCTCCGGAGGTAAGTATGGGGTAAGGGGGTAAGGGAGGTGGGTGCTCAGCGGGAGGGTGGGGATGGGGAAGGGGATTGGGGAGACGATGAGGGACTGTTTTCTTTTTTACAGGTAAAATAAAAAAGGCGTCAGGGGACAGTTTTTACTTTGTTTTACAGGTTAAAAAAACCTTAAGGCACACTGGGGTGGGTGCCCAATGTGCCACATTGGGGGTTGAATACATGCCAACATTGGGATTGGGCACTCTGATGTCGGCAATAGAAGTAAACGGGCTTGGGGGGGCTCCGACACTGGGAGTGGGCATCCTGGTGTCAGAAAAGGAAATAATTTTGGCACACTGGGGTGGGTTCCCAGTGTGCCACATTACTTGGGGGGAGAATACATGTTGACATGGGGATTGGGCACCCTGATGTTGGCACAGTGACATGGACTGGAGGGAGCAGGGTGGGCAGCACACGGGAGGAAGAGGGAGAGTTTAATTGATGCTGAGTGATGGTGCTATGATGGGGAACAGAGGGTGGGGGCTGACAAGACTATGCAAGTTGAATGAAGTACTTCATCTGATTGGAGCAGTTCATTTCAAGTGTGGCAGGGGACAGTTTTCTTTATTTTACAAGTAAAAAAAAAAGCTTTAGGCACACTGGGATGGGCTTCCAGTGTGCCACACTAGGGTGAATACATGCCGACATGGGGATGGTGGCAGTGCTGTGATGGGAAACGGAGGATGGGGGCTGACAGCACTATGCAAATTATATGAATGACGCACTCCATCTGATTGGAGTGGTTCATTTGTTTCAAGTGAGGTTGGCTCCCCACTGTGAAATTCCGATGGCTGTTGCACTGAGCTGCAGTGGTGACTGGTGTGTCTGGGACTTACCCACTGTAGAGAGCTCTTCGTTGGACTCATCCCTGATGCACCTCTCAAATGCAGTACTGTTCCAAGGTGTTTCTTGCGCAAATGCAAGGAAACGTGAAAAAGATAGGTGATTTATTTACATTTGAACATACAAAATGCCAGCAGAAACAGGCCACATGGTCTATCGAGTCTGCTGGATTGTGCAGCTAGCCCCTCAACTTGCAGCTGCTCCTTCCTTCCCTCCCCACAGTCTTTCCCCCCTCACTGTGTTCCAGCCCCTCTGGAAGCTGCCCACCATCTTACAGGAAACTGCCTCCTGTGGTAGAGTGTTCCACTTGGCTACCAACCTTTCCATGAAATAATGTCTCCTGATTTCCCTCCTGAATTCCCCCCTCCAACCTTAGCTGGTGCCCTCTAGTATCCCTCCCCTTTCTGATCCAGAATATCTCTCCTGTATTAACCTTGTTTATCTCCTTCAGATACTTAAAGGTCTCGATCATGTTTCCCCTATCCCTCCTCTCCTCCAGGGTATACATGTTAAGTCTGTTCAGCCTTTCTTCATAGGATATCCCCTCCAAACCATGGATCATCTTAGTTGCTCTGTGCTGCACCCCCTGCAACAATCTGGTGTCCTTCTTCAGGAACGGGCACCAGTACTACACGCAGTATTCCAGGTGTGGCAATACCAGTGACCTGTACAAGGGAAAGATCACCTCACTACTTCTAGAGGAGATCCCACTTGCTATACAGCCCAGCATCTTCTTGGCTTTCACCACTGCCTTCCTGCACTGAGCCGAGTTGTTCATTTTCCCTATTATAATCACCCCAGGTCCTTTTCCTCATCTGTGCTCCCCACCTGTACCCTCCGAGCCGATAGCTCCTCCTGTGGTTCTTAATTCCAAAGTGCAGTACCTTGCACTTCCTGGCATTGAATCTCAACTACCATGTTTCCGACAACTCCTGTAGTTTTGTTAGATCTCTCTGTAGTCCCTTCCACCCCTCAGTGTCATCCACCACAGCTCCCACCATGGTATCTGAGACAGGGTTGAATAGGACCTTGTCCCAGTTGTTTTGGAGAGTTTGAATGCAGGGATCTGTTTTGTCCTTTCCTTTCCTGTCTCTTTTCTGTCTGGTTGCATAACCAAATTTTCCTGTGAGACCTAGGATTTGATCACCCTGACAGTCTTGCAATTCTTTGCATCTCACTGTCTTTCAGTCTACCCTCACTTACTGTTTGTGTCTTTTTCTCCCTTGCATATCTGCTGGTATAAAAATATATGCAGATCATTATGTGGAAATGTAACTGATATTGGGATCCCTTCATTTAGCAATTATATAGTGTTACCGTAGAAATGTATATACTTATAGTTTGAGATGATTGCAAAAAGCTATTGGGAACTCAAGGAGTTAACCTGAAATGCAATTTTTAAGCCTTTTGCAGAAGCTGTGGAAAATGGGCCTCAGTTCTGGGACATTGTGTTCTAGCTGCACATGCCTGATATTTACAGGAACATTTTAGAAAAAAACAGGATGCTTGTTTAGAAGGGGGGTTGCAAGGACTTATAAAAACAAAGCTACAATTTCTTGCAAGAGACGTAGAGAAAACTCAGATGGATCTTCTATATTTATTCTGCCTTTGTAAATAGTTATACTGAACAAGTTTTTTTTATGTTACTGCTAGTACTAATAAACACTTTTTGTGAATTCTACAGCTGCTCATGTTTTTTCCTTTGCTTTCTGACCTGTGTCTCAACAACAGATGGTGTCAGCCTAAGTGGGATTTATGCTGTGCATACTCTAATCCAGGAGTTTTGTGCATGTGTACTGGACCTAGTTTCAGAGAAGCATAGAGAAAGGTATAGATTCTGCAGCAGCACACCCAGGAGTGGTTACCAGGAGAATGGCAGCCAAACTAGCAGAGACAGAAGTCCAAGCTGAGACTATACAGCTAGCACCAGTTATGGAAAAAGAACAGGCAGTGACAGAACCTGAAAGCCTGACTGCCTTTTTCAAATGGTGGGCTATACAACAAACAGAGTCAGAGAAACAGAGGAGAGGAGAGGAGAGAAGAGATGCAGCAACAGGAGCAGCGATGACTGGATGCCTTGCAAGCTGTCAAAGACAGAGGATCTGGCACAGATCCAGATGAGCAACAAAAAACAAGCAACTTAAAAGCCATTAAACTTGCAAAGTTGCATCCCTCAGATAATAATGAGGCATACATGACAACTTTTCACTTGTTATTCTCTTAGCTACCTCACTATATATGACTCAACTGTTCTTTATATTCAAATATGCTCTTAGCTACCACTCTGTATAGGACTCAACTTTATGCCTGTAATCGTATAACTGCACTGATTTTATCAAAATTTATTTATTCACTTTTTATCAAGTCTAGGATTACAAGTACCTTTGAGCCTTGGCTCTTTTACAAAGGTTCTACATCAGAGAAATGCAAATTATGGGGAACATCAAGACAGACATTACAACAATGTGGACACTGCAAACAGAGTAATACAATTCAAGGGTAGCATTGTAACAAGGCAGCCAGCGGCATTTGTCAGAGAAAATAGACAACAGATAAGAAGTGCCAGAGTCATAGGGAGAGGGAAGGGGGAGGGAGAAGGAATGTAGGAAGGATGGGAAGAGGGTGAAAAGTGCAGCATTGGGTATACCAAGATGTGAGGGTAGAATCCAGTGAGAAGGGGGGGACAACTAGAGCAGAAAGGGAAGTGGAGAAACAAGGTTAAGTTGGGCAGTCACAGGAACTATTGGTAGTGAGATAGTCCCGGAGATTAGTTTTAAACATACCAATTGTAGGGGCAGAGGAGATGGTTGGGCTGAGGCCATTGAACCAGAGTGGTGCTCAATAAGCAAAGGAGCATTGTCCCTGTTCAGTAGCTGTAGCGTGGATCTCCTAAGGCACCATTTGTTAATTCGGTGTAACAGAGTTGAGACCCCACAAGGTGCAAGGCCAAGGTAGATTTTTTTTCACCATGGAGCAGGTGAGAAACTTTATGCAGTTTGCTAGTTGGAGCCAGCTGGTCTGAGTGTACAGGTCACATGTGTGGTAAGACAGTGAGCACCAGTGATGAGCCGACATGCTTTATTTAAGGCAGTTGAGAGGCATCAAAGGGTTGTGGTTGTGGCCAAGGCTTACAAATGATGAGACCATAGTCTATTACAGAGATCACAGAGCTCAGACTGCAACCTCAAAGCTTCTGGCGTGAGGTGTGGTCTGTGTTTGTAGAGGAGACCAAGCCATGTATTAGCAGCTCTAGCTACATTATCTACATGAAGTCCATAGGAGAGATTAGGGTCAAGCTGTATCCCTAAGTATTTGAAGGACCCCACCTGATCTAGATGTTCCCTGGGTGGTGGAGATAGTCAAGTGGTGTAGCTTGTGTGGGTTATGAGAGCTACAGAAGAGCATAGATTTGGTTTTCTTGTCATTGAGGACCAGTTTATGATTAAGAAACCATGTCTCTACAGAACTGAAACCAAGTTGAAGGTTGTGTTGAAGAGTTGCAGGATCTTTGTGAGTGGAGAATACAACAGCATCATTGGCATATAGTATGATCTGCTCAGAGCAGTGGTAAGGGAGGGAGTTTAAGAAAAGGCTAAAAGGAGGGACCCAGTATGGATCCCTGTGGGACACCAGTGAACAGGCAGGGTGTTAGAAAGAGCGTGACGCACTTTACTCTCTGTGACCAGTTTTTAAGTAGCTTTTAAACCACAGAGAAGAGTCAGGTGATAGCCCGGCATTCAGTAGTTGGTGTATTAGTAGTCCATGGTATACTGTATCGAAGGCCTTGGAGAGGTCGACGAAAATGGCCCCTGTGAGAAGGCCGTTGTCAAGGGATTTGTGCAAAGCTCCAGTGAACTCAAGAAGGGCTGTGGTGGTGCTGTGACCTTTCTGGAAGCTGTGTTGTTGTGGACAAGGTATATGGTATTTATTCAAGTGGTCGGTAAGTTGATCAGCCACGATGTGCTCGAGTGCCTTAGAGAGTGGGGGCAGTATGGAAATAGGGTGATAATTTGAGTGATTCGTCTTGTCCCCACTTTTATGGATGGGTGTCACGGTGGCTGTTTTTCATAGGTCCAGGAATTTTCCACAGCAGAGAGAGAGGTTTAGGATTTTTGTTAATGGATGAATTACCTCATCGAGGGTGAGCAACAGAAGCTTAAGGTCCAAGGTGTCGCTACTAGATCTAGATTTAGAGATAGCTGCAGTAATATAATGGCGAGCTTCATTCAGCCTTACCTCCCTGAAGTAGAAGAGGGGATGGTTAGACTGAGGGGCTGAGGTATTTGGGGAGTAGGCCCTGTTTTCGAAAAAGTCATGGGTAGAACAGCACTAAGGTCTGAAAATGCCATGTTAAAGATGTTTGCGATCACCTTGGGGTCGAGAGTTGAGGATCCAGCAACCACTAACATGGCCAGAGAGGTTTTTAGCTGCTTCCCTGTGACATCCTTGATATTGTCCCAGAAAGCACGACCATTTCCCCATGTATTGGTGAGAGCGTCTTTGTAATAGATGGATTTCATTAGCCATATGGCTTTTGTGCAGGCATTTCATGCTTGTTTGTAATTTTGGATGTCCAGTTGTTTGCCAGTGGCCCTGGCAACTGCCCAGAGGTGATCCCTTAGTTTCAGCTATGAGAAGAGAGCCACGGTGACCCATGGGTTAGAGAGAGAGATTTTGTTTTGTGCCTTTTAGCAGGGGCAAAGAGGTCGCAGGCTTTGTTGAAAATTGAGATGAAGTGATCAAGAGCCAAGTTAACATCTGTTGCTTCATAGATGGGTAGCCAGTCTTGTAGAAGCAGGTGTTGTTTGAGATGTGGAAGTTTTCCATGAGGAAGGACTCTGCTAGTGATAATTTTGGGAGGGGCTTAAGAATTTGTTAGACCATGCACACATGACTGGGGAGTGGTCACTGAGAGAGTCTGGGAGAATGGTCATATGAGAAATCCTTGTGGGGTGAGTGGTGAGGACCCAATCCAAGAGGGTACCGGTGCCAGTCTTGTAGTTAATTCTAGTAGGGGAGTTTACCATTTGCGTGAGGTTAGCAGCTGAGATGGAGTCTTTATAGTCACTGGTGCTCGATGCTAACCAGTTTATGTTGAAATCTCCTAGTAGAATAAGTTCAGCTTTGGGAGGATGAGAGTTGATAAAGTTTAGGATGTCATTTAATCCATGTTTAGGGTCCCTGGATGGGATGTATATGGAGACAATAGTCAGGGCTTTATGGTTGGGACCTAGGATGATTTTTATTGGCAGAATCTGGGCCGAGGCAGAAAGTGATGGAGTTGCAACAGGGTGCCAAGACAGGGAGTCTTTGATATAGATTGCGCAACCACTGCCTTTTTTGGATATCCGGTCCAGCCTGTGGACATTGTAGCCCTGTATTGTTACTGCTGAGTCAGGATCTTTAGGTGTCAGCCAAGTTTCCACCACTGCAAGGATGTCAGGGTTGTGTTGGCATATGAAGGCTTGGAGTGCATCCAGCTTTGGTAGTAGGCTGCAGATATTAATGGTTGCAAGGATAAGGGCACCTGGAATTTGGAGGAGGAGTAGGAGTTTTAAGGGGCAGAGTCGCAGCTCAAATGCCTCATATCTGTATTGTTATTAGTCTGTCTATGATTGTCATTGTTGACTTAACGTGGAGCCTTTGGAAATGAGTCTCTGACTTAAAGGTTTGTAATTCCAAAATACCAAATAAATAAATAAAACTTTTGAAAGAGTTGCCACAGCCTGCCAATGGCCAAAGCAGCAATGGACAATCATACTGGTACCTACCTCACAGGTAAGAGCCCAACTTGCCTACAGCAATATGGACACTGCACAATCAGAAAACTATGACCTGGTGAAAAGCAAAATCCTGGAAAGGTATGACATCTCAGGAGAGACCTACAGGCAGAGATTTCGATCTGTGAAGTACAACTCAGTCGACAATCCTCAAGAAGCCTTCACCCGACTCGGAGAACTGATAAAATGGCTCCACCCAGAGAGCAAAACAGTCACACAGATCATTGACACATTTGCAATGGAGCAATTAATCAACATCCTGTCTACTGATGTGCAGCTTTGGGTAATGGAACACTGACCAGAAAGTGGGGAAAAGGCTGTTTCTTTGGCCAAAGACTGCCAAAGGCCAGACAGACATCACAGCAGTGAGGTAACAGCCAAGCACCGGTAAGACACTAATTTTCCCCATTTAAACTCCAAGTCTGATAAGAACTCTGGTGGGGGTAACAAATCTGTGCCCAAAGATGTTATTTGCTATAACTGTAATAAGCCAGGTCATAGTACAAGAAATTGCCATAAGAAGAGTGACACTGAAACAGATTTGTCCTTAGCTAATTGGGGCAAGTACTTAACAGATGTGAAGATGGGAGATAAGACTGTAAAGGGACCCATTGATTTGGGAAGCAGACAGATCCTGGTGCATGTTGAGGTACTGGGAAAACACACTGCAAAAGGACCAGGTACTGGTGTCATCTGCATCCATGGAGACACACGATACTATCCCACTGCCTAAGTGACTTTCACTATTAACAGGGTGTCACACCAAATGAAAGTGGGGTAGTACCTAAGTTACCTGTACTTGTGATTATTGGAAATGACTTTCCAGGATTTACTGAATTAATCAAAGAGGGAATAAATCCTGGTGTTTCAGCAGCTGTAGTGACAAGAGCTCAGGCAAAGAAAATTTCAGATGATGGGGAATCTTTTCCTTTCGCCGATTTTGATTCAGACTTGTTTGAGCACAGCTCCAAGATCTGGAAATCCAGGAAAGAAAGACGATGCCTGAAGAAACTGTGGCAAAAATGACAGATGGACATAAAGGGCTAATATGAAAATACTGAAACTAAACTGATCACTGATTGTGATTTTCTTTCAGAACAAGCTAACAATGTTTCTCTCCAGGGTTATTTTAAGCAGCTGGGGGTGAAACCAAAACAGGGTGGGCCAATGTTTAAAAAATGTAATGGGTTACTGTACAGAGTTTGGGTTAAACCTCAGACACAGGAACAGACAGAACAATTGGTTATGCCACAGAAGTATAGAACAGAGCTGTTACAGATAGCACATGATAGTCCTATGGCTGGTCACTCAGGAAGGGATCGCACCCTTTCCAGATTGCTGTACAGATTTTACTGGTCTGGAATTCATGAAGATGTTGCTACCTATTGTAATTCCTGTGCTAAGTGTCAGAAAGTAGCCCCAGTCACTAGAAAAGACAAGGTGCCCCTGGTTCCCCTACCCTTGATAGAGGTGCCTTTTGAGAGAATTGCAATGGATGCAATTGGTCCTTTAGACAAAAGTAAAAAGGGTAATATATTTATCCGGGTAGTGTGTGACTATGCTACTCGATACCCAGAAGCAGTTCCAATGCGTTGTGTCACAGCTTCAAAAGTGGCAGCAGAGCATGCAAAAATGTTCAGCAGAGTGGGCATACCTAAAGAAATTATTACTGATCAGTGTAGTAATTCTGGTGCTGCATTACTTAAGGAGCTGTACAGACTACTAGGTATCACTGCCATAAGAACCTCCCCCATCACTCTCAGACAGACAGTCTTGTTGAGTGTTTTAACCAAACCCTAAAACGCATGTTAAAAATGTTTGTAAAAGGGGAAGGGAAAGATTGGGACCAATGCTTGCCTTACCTGCTTTTTGCTTACAGAGAAGTGCCACAGGCATCAACAGGGTTTTCACCATTTGAAATGCTGTATGGTAGGCATCCAAGAGGGCCACCGGATGTGATAAAAGAAATGTGGAAAGATAACCCCACTCAGAAACAATCTGTAACATCTCATATGTGTGCCCTAAGAAAGAAGCTGGCAAAATATGTTGAAATTGCCCAAAGTAATCAGGAAGGGGCCCAAAGCCAGCAGAAGGTATATTATGATCATGGGGTAAAAGAAAAGGTTTTTGAGCCAGGTGAAAAGGTTTTGCTACTGTTACCCACAACAGAAAATAAACTGTTAATGAAGTGGCAAGGCCCTTACAGAGTGTTTAGACGTACTGGCACCATTAACTATGAGATTGAGACCCCTGACAGGAAAAATCCTATTAAGATATGCCATGCTAACCTCCTCAAGAAATGGGTTGAAAAAATGCCAAAAGCTGCTTTGCTAGTTTTACTAGAAACTGATAAAGAAGATATTGATGTAACTTATGATAGACTGGAACAAACTGTAACTGCTGATGCTGTAAAGCAGAATGTTTCCTTAACCTCAGAACAAACCACAGAAATTTGTAATGTGCTAAAGACATTTAACAGTACTTTTACCACAGTACCAGGCTGAGGAAAAGAGGTCGAGTACGTAATAATGCCAAGGAAAGCTCGCCCTATTAGACAAAAGACATACAGGTTACCAAAGCGATTAAGAGCTGATGTGTTTAAGGAAATACAAAAAATTAAAGAATTGGGTATCATAGAAGAGTTGAGTGCTTGGTCATCTCCAATGGTGACTGTAAACAAAAAAAGAAAGTGGTGTTAGAATCTGCCTTGATTTTAGGAAACTTAATCAAGTGACAGAATTTGACAGTTATTTTATGCTCAGAATAGACGATTTGGTGGACAGACTGGGGAGTGCAAAGTATATCAGTACCTTCAATCTTACCAAGGGTTACTGGCAAATCCTTTTAGCTAAAGAATCCAGAGACAAAGCTGCATTTGCCACTCCTGTTGGATTCTATCAGTTCACCACCATGCCATTTGGTTTACATGGTGCACCAGCTACACTCCAGCGGTACATGGATGCAATTTTATCACCTCACACTGGTTATTGTGCTGCATATCTGGATGATGTTGTGGTGTACAGTCCAGACTGGAAAAGCCACCTGGAACACCTACGAGCAGTTATCTAAGCTATAAAAAATGCAGGTCTGACTATTAATCCTACCAAATGTGCATTGGCCATGCAGGAAACCAAATATTTGAGCTATGTGTTGGGAAATGAAGAAGTTAAGCCAGAAATTTCTAAAATAGAAGCTGTAGTTAACAGCTCTGTCCCTAAAGCAAAGAAACATGGCAGGTCATTTTTAGGGCTGGCTGGTTATTATCAGAGATTTGTTCCCAACTTTGCTGAGTTAGCTACTCCCTTCGCTGAACTCATGAAAAAATGGTACCCAAATAATGTGAAATGGACCTAAGAGCATGATGAAGCTTTTTGGGCCATTAAGGCTGCATTATGTTCAGCCTATTTTAAGAAGCCCAGACTCTGAGAAGACATTTTTGTTACAACAGATGCATCAGAGTTAGGCCTAGGTGCAGTCCTGAGTCAAAATATAGATGGGACAGAACATCCTATTCTGTACATAAGTAGGAAGTTGTATGACAGAGAGAAAAGGTGCTCCACCATTGAAAAGGAATGTTTAGCTGCAAAGTGGGCCATGAAGTCCATTACATTTTATTTGCTTGGAACTGACTTTGTAATTATAACAGATCACAAGCCACTCTGTTGGCTTAACCAAATAAAAGATAAAATTCCAGAATCACAAGAGGTGATACACAAATCTGGTAAAGAGAATAGCAATGCTGATTTTCTGTCAAGATATGGATCAGGAATTGAGGGTTCTGAAGGTTGACAAAACAAATACATGAGATTAGTCTTTACTGTTTGCTGTCAATGAAGGGGAAGGGTGGAAAGGAGGGGCAGCTGCAGAATAAGGGGTGCTAACTGCACATTCAAGCAGACTTGATAGACCTCTAGGCCTTTATCTGCTGGCAAATTTCGTATGTTCGTATTGTAATAGAAAAAAGGATGCTGCACATGTTCTTAATTTCTGAAAGTTAGAAGCTAATGTTAGTACAGAATTAATAGAAAGTTTTGGAAACCTATTTGATAAAGCAAGTTCCCTATTAAGGAGGGAGGTGTGTGTGACAAAGTTGAATAGGATCCTGTCCCAGTTGTTATGGAGAGTTTGAATGCAGGTAACTGCTCTGTTCTTTCTTTTCCTGTCTCTTGTTTGTCTGGTTGTGCAACCAGATTTTCCTGTGAGACCTAGGATTTGATCACCCCAGTCTCACAATTCTTTGTCTCTCACTGTCTCTCAGTCTACCCTCACATGCTGTTTCTGTCTTTTCCTCCTTTGCATATCTGCTGGTGTAAAAATATATGCAAATCATTATGTGGAAATGTAACTGATATTGGGGTCCCTTTGTTTAGAAATTATATAGTGTTACTTTTGAAATGTATATAATTATAGTTTGAGATGATTGCAAAAAGCTATTAGAAACTCAAGAGGTTAACTTGAAATGCAATTTTTAAGCCTTTTGCAGAAGCTGTGGAAAAGGGGCCTCAGTTCTGGGACATTGTGTTCTAGCTGCACATGCCTGCTATTTACAAGAACATTTTAGAAAAAAAACAGGATGCTTGTTAAGAAGGGGGGTTGCAAGGACTTATAAAAACAAAGCTACAATTTCTTGCAAGAGATGCAGATATTGAAAGAAAACTCAGATGGATCTTCTCTATTTATTCTGCCTTTGTAAATAGGTATACTGAACAACTTATTTTTTTTTATGTTACTGTTAGTACTAATAAACACTTCTGCAAATTCTACAACTGCTCCTGGTTTTTCCTATTTTCCTATGCTTCCTGACCTCTGCCTCAACAACAGGATCATCTTGAAATGTGAGACTGTGTGTATCACTTAAAGGAAGAAAATTAAGTACTAGGTCCAGAATTTTTATAAACTCGGAAAGCAAATACAACTGCAGTATAATCTAACCTTAATTTAGGGGGTAAAATTCCCATCCCTTTATATAGACTACAGTGATGTGTTGCAGAAGAAGAATCAGCATTTATATAGTGTTTTTGTATACACAATGTATCCCAAAATGCTTTACAAGCAATGATGGTAGTGAAGTGACTATATGTGTAGTGGCAGCCATGTCACACATCAACACCCACACACAACCTGGATACTTGCATGAACCAGTTAACTTCATTGCCTCTGCCTTTGCACAATAAAACTATATAGTCCGGCAAATATTATTTAAAATAAGTTGATACTTATTTAAAAATACATTATTTTGGTTCACATACAAAACATTCCCATAATCAAGAGTAAGAATTAGTACTTGTTTTGCTATTAGCATTTTTGTTTCATCTGTCAATGAATTTGTATTACCGTATAAGTAACCTACCTTTTGATTTATCTTTTTCCCAGTATTTTCTATGTGTGGTACCACACTAGAACTGGAATCCAAAAGCACCCCAAGATACTTAAAATTGGGAACCACTGTAGGTAATTCATTTTTCCCTACAATTTGTAATTCATCCTTAATAGGGTCAATCTTTGAGCTGTACCAAAAACCATTACTTTAGTTTTACTTTCATTCAGTTTCAATTTGTTCATTAACAGCCAAGAGGCCAGAATATCATATGTTGCTTGCAAAGAGATTCTTAAATCAACCATGGAAAGGCCAGAATCGAGGGCAATCATGCCATCTGTGTATAATAAACTGTAACCACTATGGAATGTTTTTTGCAAATCATTGGTAAAAACTGAAAAAAGCAGGGGGCCCAGTTCTCAGCACTGGAGAACCCCCACTGTAACCTCACCAGGCCCTGATAACCCCCTCCTCCAATTCTTACCCTCAGAATTTGGTGCCCCAGGTAATCTGCAGACCATAGCAAGCTTGAACCCTTTATTCCAGTCCCTTCAGTTTCTGTAATAACACTCTGTGGTCCACCATATCGAAGGCCCTGGTCAGTTCGAAGGACATCGCACCCATCATAAGCTATGAGTACTGTGTTTGCCAACCCAGTCAGGGCCATCGCTGTGGACTTCCCCTTCTTAGAACCATGTTGCTGATCATTCAGTATGTTATTTTCTTCTAAATACTCCATCAGCTGCTAGAAAAATGGACTTTTACAGCACCTTTCCCAAAACAGGCTGCAAGGATATTGGTCTGTAGTGCTACACATAGTCTGTCCTCAGCCTTAGATATTGGAATAATAATAAATTACTTCCATAAAGGGGGAACTGCACTAGTCCTCCCTGAAAGAATGAGCAATTTTTACACTGGTTCTGCAGTTATTTCAGCTGCTACCATTAGTAGTTAAGGATACAGACTATCAGGACCGCAACCCTTCACTTCATTAAGACCTAACAGAATCTCTAACAGCGCCTTTACTTCAGTGTTTATGAACTTAGAATTACTCTTCCCTCTTCCCTTGGTTTGACCAAATATTGAGGCATTGCAGTAACAGTCCTGAGCTCTAACCTCATGTATGGTTTGATCAACAAAGAACTTGTTGAACATACTGGCAGTGTCCTTCTCATTTTGAATGAGTCTCTCCCCATCCATTAGACATTTGATCCCAGATTTGTCCTACGGACTACATAAGTTCTTAAAAGAGGTCCAGAAGGTTTTAGGGTTATTCATATGCTTTATTTGCTACTGGTGATAATATAGAGATTTTGCCTGTTTTATTTCCACTTTTACCCTATCCCTCAGCTATTTGTATTGATTTAGGATTGTCATATCCCTACTGTTGTTATACTGTACTGGTGTCTTAATTTATCTATCCCTTTTAATAAGCTGCTTAAAATTCTTACTTAACCATGGTGAAAATGTACCCTTAACACAGTGTTTTTAAAAGTGTGTATTAGCTTCATTTCAAATACAAGTTTCAATATAGTGGTTAATTGTTCAGCTGTGGTTTCTAAACTGACACCCTTCCCAAATTGCTGCCACATTATCTTTTCAAGTTCGGGAAGAAAGCTGTCTACATATAATCTAGTGATACATTTTTTTTAAATCAACCTGGGTCGAGTAATTTGTCTTTTAAACTTCCTCAAGCAAAAAACTGTGCAGTGATCCGAAACTGAGTCTGACAAGGTGCCCTGTTTTTAAATGTTTGCAGGACAATTTGTAATCATTCAATTAATAATTGAATGATTTCCAGTTTTATAATTAAAATGTGTAGGGGATTCAGTTAGTTGAAACAAATTTGAGGTGTCCATTTTATGTTCAGGAAGGGCTGGGTGGGAAGGAAAGGAGAGGGTGTGGTGCTGCTGCATAAAAGCCACAGAGATTGGGGGGTGGCAGAGGTACTGTGGGTCACCCTGGAGACAGAGAATGGAGCCCCTATTCACACTGGAGTAATCTACAGACCTCCAGCACAGAGAGGAATCAGATAAGGTGCTGATGTAAGCCATTGGCAGGATGGCAAAAAAGGGGGAGGTGCTGCTGGTGGGGGACTTCAACCTGCCAGATGAGGTTTGGAGCCTCCCAGCAGTGACTTCAGCTAGAAGCAGGGACATCCTGTACTGTTTGTAGGGGGTGTTCCTCAGGCAACTAGTCAATGAATCCACTTGTGATGAGGCAGTACTGACCTGGTACTCACCAACAGGGACAGTGTTGTAGACGGCAAGGTTGGAAGCCACTTGGGGACCAGTGATCCCCATATGATGTAGTTCAATATAAGGACAGCTGCAGAGTCAAACCACACAAGGGCAGGGGTCCTGTACTTCAGGATGGCAGATTTAAAAAAGATGGGTGAATGCTTCAGGGATGACCTAGTGGGGGGCGGGGATGACCCATGTGGGGTGAAAGAGCAATGGGTGAAGATACAAAGGAGCATAGTAAAGGCAACAAACCTCCATGTTAAACAAGTGAGCAAGAGGAAAAAAGACCACTGTGATTCTCAAAAGAGGTGACTGAAAAGGTAAAAGCTAAAAGAGTAGCATTCCAAAGGTATAAGGAGATGTAGAGGGAGGAGAATAGGGAGGTGTATCAGGGGAAATGGAGGAAAGCAGGGAAAGTGTAAGGAGTGCAAAGGCACAAACTGAGGAGAGAATAACTCATGAGGTAACGAAAGGGGACAAGAAATTTTTTAGGTATGTAAATGAGAAGAGGAGGACCAGGGGTTAGGCCGACATCCTTAACAAATACTTTTGTTTGATTTTCACAGAGAAAGGAGAAGGGGAGGTGCCACAAAAAAGTAACAAAAGGTTTGGAGGGAGATGGACATTAGTCCTTTTTACGGCTGTGGGCGTAGCCCAGCAGACACTTTGCATTCAGAAAAGGCCTGATGTCATTTTTGCTGCCAACAACATGATAGAGAGTTAAAACAAATTCCTCCCCGAAGCCTCATTGCTACACTACCTGTGTGTGTGTATAGGAAGCTGTAGAGCACTATTTTTCCTCTGGCTTGAGGAGTTAATTGAGCCCACAGAAAGTTAATACATTATCTTCTGGCAGTCATTCTGCGTCAGATTACCAATGGATAGTACAGACATCATAGAAAGCTATTGAAAGTAAAATGGGTTAAACACTTCATGGAGCTTTCTGCATAACAAATAAGCTATGCTGTGCCCTCATTAAGCTATTTAATGCCACCATTCTAAGAGCAGTCATTCTGCTAGTTTGCAGGACATTCCATAGCTAAGAGTCCCAGTGATGCCTGTTTCCAAATAAGACACCAACTTCATTTTCTCAGGCAGGTAGGCAGTTCTGGGCTACTGTTTATATTCTACTGAATGTTCTTAACCTGCAATTTATGACTATAGGTGTTTACAACTGAATCATAGTAACTACATTTGGTTCACTTGCAAATAGGTAGGCACGCATGTGTCTAATTTTTGTTTGACTTAGGTTACACATTCATTCTGTGTCAGATTACCAATGGATAGTACAGACATCAAAGAAAGCTATTGAAAGTAGAATGGGTTAAACACTTCCTGGAGCTTTCTGCATAACAAATAAGCTCTGCTGTGCCCTTATTAAGTCATTTGACACCACCATCCTAAGAGCAGTCATTCTGCTACTTTGCAGGATATTCCATAGCAAAGAGTCCCAGTGATGCCTGTTTCCAAATTTTACACCAACTTCATTTTCTCAGGCAGCTAGTTCTGGGCTACTGTTTATATTCTACTGAATGTTCTTAACCTGCAATTTGTGACTATAGGTGTTTACAACTGAATGATAGTAACCACATTTGCTTCACTTGCAAATAGGTAGGCATGCGTGTTTCTAATTTTTGTTTGACTTAGGTTACACATATAATCTGATCAGTGCATAACATGCTGTATTGTGATTAAATGAACTGATAAATAAGGGCTTTGGTTTCTTTTACAAATTCATTTTTCCTGACCATGGATATACTACAACAAAAAATTCTCAACAAAATGTTTAAAAATAAGGAGTTTAGCACTAATTTAGTTGGTGTGGTGTACAGAGCTGCTGCCTGGAAAATTACCTGGTTTGTGGGGGGGGGGGGGCTGCCACAAGCAGAATGGAACTTCATGGATGGGGGAGCTCATGGCAGCAGAAGAGCATGGTGGCATTAAAAGTGTAATTGTGCGGATGTAGAGGTGCCAATATTTGAGTATGACTTTGGTAGAGGACTAAGTGTGACTTTGGAGTGGGGGATTCATCAGGAATTGTGTGAGTCTTGGTATTTTTAACATAATGGTTTTCTGAAACTTCAACTTGCAATGGGTTGAACTCTGCATCCATCTGTACAGTATGTCACTAAGCCACATGCTGTGGGGTATGGGTAAAAAACAGATCACCAGACCCGGACCAGAGCTGTAAAATCTGGACTGGGCACAACTTGTGCAAATATTGCTGATCCACTCACTCCAGATGATCTGGTCTGGCTTTTATCTATCTGGTCTGGTCATGACAGTTCCATTTTCAACCATGCCAAGGAAGGGTTGAAAAACAGACTTCCAGGAGCGGACCAGGTACATAAACGTCAGACTGAACAGTGCAGCCAGAGTGACTGGACCAAGTATTTGTGCAAGTTGCACCCAGTATGGCCAGTTTGGATTTTTACAGAACTGCAGTGGTTCAGGTCTGTCAATCCAGTTTTAATTATTTTTTTCTTTTATGCTGAAAGGTATGTGAGCAAAAATGCCCATTTACACAAACTTCCAGTTAAACATAAAAAGAGAACAGAACACCATGTCAAACAATTACATAGTAAAATACAGTATAAACAGGTCTAACATAAACAGGTCTAATATAGAGATCTCGAGGGACATACAGAAGAAAGGGGAAGCAAATAACAGTGACAAACTTACAGCATGGGATATAGTTGGAAGTACAATTCAGGAACATGAACAGTTGTGTGATGCATCAAAAGGAAAAAGTGCAAGTCCCGCGGCACCCAGATCCTGCATGTGGATGAGCATTCTCGCTGCGTGATCTGCCTAGGCCCCAAACACCGGGTCAAGGACTGTGTGCCCTGCCAATCCTTCAACTAGGCCACATGGATTAGGCACCAGAAAAAGCTTGAAGCCTACTTGCTGGAGAAGCGTCTAGCTTTGATGGAAAAGGAGCTTCAGAATCTGCGGGAAAAATCATCTTCTCCAATGCCAGAATCCAAAAAGAAGAAAAAAGACAAGGAGAGACACTGAGATCAGGATAGGTCTCCATCCACTTGGTGATGACCATCGGGCACCACTGACACTGGAGGGGCCTCCATTTTGGTAAGTATCCCTACTGCCAGATCTCCTACTGCTCCGGTGGATCAGACCATGACCTCCCTGCCTGCCTTACTCATGGTGAAGTCAGGGCTCTTTTTGGATGACAGAACCCCTATTGTGCTCCTTAGACCCATATCTTCTTCAGGGTCTATCACCAGCAGCCAGGTCGATAAGTCATTCTCAGGCCCCACTGAGGAGCACATGGTCACAGCCAATAAGCTGGACTCCAGCTCTGCTGTTGTCTGCATGTCCCAGGTCGATAATTTGGACATTAGCTCTTCTGATGTCTGCATGGCCGCGGCTGGTAAGTCACTCCCTGGTTCCTCTGAGGACCCCACAGCTGAAGCTCTTCTGTCAGGGTCACAGGATACCCCTGATGTCAAGTTGAGCCAGCTGCCAGACACACAACAGTCTTTAGAGGGTTTCTCACTCCCACTGACTCAACCAGACCCTCCAGGCTTGCCTGAAGATCAAGAGCTGGAGGTGGGCACTAATCTGGAGATTCCCCCTCCTTTTCTGGGTCAGTCGCTTCCTGGTTCGTGCACTGGGCCTATTGTTAATCCCTCCGGGACCTTCTGTCAGGACCTCCTGAACCCCAAGCCCCCTTGGATAACCAGGTTCCGCCATCTTGGATTCCGGCTTCCCAGATGATGGTAGGTCTTCAGTCGGGTTCTACTAACACCCTGATGCCAAGTGACCCTTCGCCAGGTGACACTTCACCATGTCAGGGTATGTCTGGCACTCCAGCTATTCCTCAATTGCTGGACAGCCTTCCATCAGGCTCCCAGGCACCACATCTTCTGGTGCCGGACATTCCTGTGCCTGATGTAGTGCCAGCCCCTTCAAATGTCCCTATGGGGCTGATGCCTGGACCTTGTGCCGGGCCTTCAGTTCCACCCCTGGCTGGACCTATGGGCAATGTTCCAGACTATCTGCCCCCACAGTACCCAATGTACCCTTCACCAGGGTATCCAATGCCTGGTCATCAACCCCATTATGTACCGGGGTACCAGACTCTGGGCTATGTCTAATCAAAGATATGCTTCTTCTGGCTTTCCCTATGCCTATCAGGCTCATGGATACCCTCCATATCAAATGCCAGGCTATCCATTATGCCAGCCTCCTCCTTCACCACCTCCTCCTCAGCCTTAGCCCCTGTCACTACAGCAGCCTTAGGTTGATATCCAAGCAATGTTCCAGACCCTGATTCAGGAGGCCAGGTCTCAACTACCCTTGGAACTTGATCATCAGAAACCAGTGGCAGCCTCTACTCCTGCTTCCTTTCCAACCCCTAGATCCTGTGGATTTCCATCTTTCCGGAGGAGGCTCCTGTAGACATCAGGTCAGGGATAAAACCCAGGACACTCCTCTAAAAAGCTTTCAGACCCCCAGCAGGCAATCTTCAGACTCTGACTCTGACTCATCCTCCAGCTCTGGTATGCCTATACCTATAGAGTGTCAGTCTAAGGAGTCCCCAAAGTCCCCTCTGGAGGACCCTTCCTTTGCAGAACTCCTCATAAGTATACACAATGCTTGTGGCTCAGCTATCCAGGAACAGGATCCAAAGTGGAAGAGACTTGCAGAGCATCTGGGCATGACTGACACAGCTCCTATGCCCAAACTACCTTAGACTGGGCCCCATGAAGACCTGATATCCACTATCTGGCAAAAGTCTTCCTCCATTCTGGCTGTTTCAAAAAAGGCAGAGAGGATGTACCACCCTGCAGATGGGGTCACACGCCTTACTGGCCATCCTGATGCAGACTCGGTTGTTATCACGGCTGCCAATGACAGGTCCTCTAAACCTAAACATTTGAGCATGTCTCCTTCTGATAAGGAGTCTAAGCAGCTGGACAATTTCAGTTTCAAGATCCATTCCTCCTCCACTTGCGCCCTCAGGTCCCTTAATATGTGGCTCATATGGTTTCCTACCAGATATCTTCCAGAAGATCTTCTATGTCTAGGGACACTCCTGGTTCAGACTAACAATATGCCTGTGGTCTGGTACCTGAACAAACAGGGAGGCACTTGCTCGTACCCTCTATGCTGGGAGGCGATGCGAGTGTGATACTGGGCAGTCCAGCACAAGCTCCGCCTGACTGCTGTCCATGTGCCAGGTGTCAGCAACATCCTGGCAGACAGTCTCAGCCACACTACTGTTAGGGCTCACAAGTGGGAGCTAAATCAAGAGGTGGTCAAAAGCGTATTTGACCTGTGTGGTCAGCTGGAATAGACCTCTATGTCTCCCCATCCAACGCAAAACTACCCAATTTTTGCTCGCTCGCTCCCGGGCGTGGTATTTTCTGGTGAGATGTGCTGTCTCTTTGCTGGACAGGGAGGATCTTGTATACCTTTCCTCCCTTCCTAGTGCTTCAGAGGCATCTCCTGAAGCTACAGGTGAAAGGGGCTCACATGATTCTAATAGTCCCTCTTTGGCCTCATCAGATTTGGTTCCCTCTGCTTCAACAGCTATCAGTGGAACCCCCAGTACCTCTGCCTCTCTGCCGTGATCTTCTGACTCAAGAGTCAGGCAGACTGGTGCATCCAGGCCTCATATCCATCCACCTGCATGTGTGGCACCTGTGGACATATGTGGAATAACTCCTGTTGTTATTTCTTTACAAAAATTGTCAACTGTGCAGACGCTTTTGTAAAAAATGAATTATAACAGTGAGACTTTTTGAAAAGTTATTTAACTTACCATACTCATGCTTGTCTGCCCACTTAATCAGTCTCCTATTTGTTTCTGTCCTTATACTAACTAATTTCTATTGCTTCATATCAGGGGGTTGTTGATTTTCATATTGTGTGTGCCTGGGGTGGAGCAGCAATAAAAGATAAACTATGCAATACCCTCAATAACACACCTACCCCAGTTTACTTTTACCTAGCACCCATTTTTAGGCCTTGTACCATAAGATCTTCCTTCAAGAGAACAACTTGTAATGAAATGTGTAAGATTTACATTCACATTTGGATATATGCACTTTTATGTACCTTTAAGCAGGCACTAAAAATGTTTTTCTGGTTTAAGGCATTCCCTGATTTATTATGATTTTAATTGTTTTAATGTGTTGTTTGTAATTGCGTGAAGTACCTTGATAATTTTGAAAGGCGCTCAACAAATAAAGATATTATTATTATTTATATTATACTAATTATGTGTGTGTGTGTGTGTGTGTGTGTGTGTGTGTGTGTACTGTATAGCAATCTCTAAAAAATCAAACAGATCAAATGTCTTCCTACACATCTCAACATTGTGTTTATCTTCCACCTTGTCACAATATATAGTTGTCTCAGTAGTGTTTGCAATTAAGGTACAGTACCTTCATGTCATGTAGGCTGAAGGTGTCGTCTCTTCAAAAAAAAACACTCCGAGGAGTGCCTCAAGGGCCAATACTTGGCCCACTGCTTTATGCTATTTATAAAAACCAAATAGACAGCAGTCTGCTGTCGGCAAAAATTCACCTTTTCGCTGATGACACTGTACTCTGCATCGACAGACTAACACCAGAGCTTGCCTGCAAGGACCTCCAAAATGACTTTATAGTCCTCCAGAAAAATCTGCTTGACCTGAAACTCCTACTAAATGCAAAAATAAAACAAAGCCATGCTTTTCTCTCCCTTAGTATCTTCTACAAAAAACAGCCAAACTGACACACACCTCCAAATCAGCACCTTCCTGGATAAAAAACTGGAGTTTGTGAAGAAATTAAAATATTTGGGGGTCTGGATTGACTCTAAGCTGTCCTTCCTTGACCACTTAGATGAGCTCGCCAAAAAATTGAGACAAAGACTCGGCATCTTCTTCCACATAAAACACCCGCTAACCCTAGAGGCTAGAAAACTCCTTGTCCAGGCTACTTTTATGCCACTTCTGGACTATGCGGACTTCTTGTATAGCCATTGCGCCAGCTCGGCTCTTTACAAACTCTTTACCACAGAGCCCTCAGGTTTATCTCTGATGCATCGTACTCCACTCACCACTGTACCCTTTATGCTTCCGTATGTTCACTTAGCTTGAGGAGGCAAAAAAAATGCTGTACTCTGGACTTACAAGGTCATAACTCACAAGCTTCCTCAATACCTTGTAGGCTGTCAGCCCATCTGCCCCCCCCCAGTATCTATCCACTTAGAAACCTCGCCTACATATCCCTTGCTATTCCCAAAGTTGGAACGCGCCTTGGTTGAGCCTCATTAAGCTATGCCCTTCCAGTGCTCTGGAACAAGATACAAAAATCCCTGAAGCTAACTCATTCTGTAACACTATTCTGATTCAAAGCCATGCTCCTAAAAACCCTCCCTGAGGTCTGCCAGTGCTTCAAATAGGAGAGTAGCATTCAAATGGCCAACCCACCTTCATATTATTTATCCTTCTTCAGGCTTGTCTACTAGGATATCAACCTAGAAGACTCTGTCTCTGAATAGAATTCCAAGCAACTGCTAACCCCATCCCCTATCTGTTACTTTCCTGACTTCCCTCCCGTGTCCTTTCTTCTATACTGTCAATCCTGCCCTATCTACCCTTCCCCCTTCTCTTCTCTCTTTCCTCTTCTATTCTGTCTTGTCATTACCATATCATTGTGTTCACTAGTAATCTGTATTCTCCAGTACGCTACCCACGGGTCATATAGATCTTGTCATTCTTCAGCTGTGTAATCTGTGTATGCATGTATTGAATCATTGACTTTCCTATGTACTTATCTAGATAGCTTGCTAGTGTTTCTTAGCCGGTTGCATATCACATGTACTGCCTTGCCCTTGTCTGCCTTGTACATTTATACTGTCATTTTATGCCTACTATATGTCTTATGTTACAGCCTATTAGGCTACTCTATTGTTCCCTGGTCCATCTTGTAAATGAGCTTGTCTCAATGGTGTTTTGCCTGGTAAAATAAAGATGTTGATTGATTGATTGATGTATATGATGAGTCGGTTTTGTTGAGTTGATTGCTATAACGGTGCATAGAATAAAATATGAAACATATAGGTAACTGTAATACAGATGTAGGAATTATTTTTCCCTTTCTCAATGTACTGTATTTTGATTCTGTTAGTGTATGCAACAGCAATTCCTGTTTATGTTTAAGCCCATGAAACACTCTTATCTAGTTAATGCATTTACAGCCATAGTGGCTCTGTCAGAGTTTGTTTTGAGGTGAGAGTCCTGAAGGGACTTGCTAATCTGAAGGTGGACAAAGCAAGAGGGCCAGATGGGGTGCATCCAAGGATACTGAGGGAGCTCTGGGAAAAATGGCTTTACCTCTGACAGTTCTATTTAACAACTCACTGGAAACAGGAGTGGTTCTGGAGGACTGGAGGAGGGCGGATGTAGTCTCATTACACAAAAGTGGTAGCAAAGAGGAGGCTGGCAATTATAGGCCAGTTAGTCTGACATTGGTTCTGGGAATGTTAATGGAATCACTGCTGAAGGAAAGGATTGTGAAATATCTTGAATCCAGTGGTTTACAAGACCCGTGGCAGCATGGTTTCGTGTGTGTGTGTGTGGGGGGGGGGGTTCTGGATCGGTGGACGTGACCTACCTAGATTTCAGTAAGGTGCTTGACACCGTTCTTTGTAGGAGACTAGTAAGCAAGCTGGGTAGTTTAGGAGTGGGTCCAAAAGTGGTAAACTGGATAAGAAGTTGGTTAGGGGATAGGTGACAGAGGGTGGTGGTAAATGGAGTTCATTCAGAGGAAGGGAGGATGACCAGCGGGGTGTCTCAGGAATCAGTACTGGGACCAGTCCTCTTTAATGTCTTTTATAAGTGACATTGCAGAGGAGCTGGAAGAGAAGGTGTGCCTCTTTGCAGATGACACCAAAATCTGCAATAGGGTGGACACTCCATGGGTTGGAAAGTGTGAGCAGAAACTTGAGAAACTAGAGGAGTGGTCAAGGGTATGACAGCTGGGTTTCAATGTGAAAAGTGCAAAATAATGCCCTTGGGGCACAGAAAGCCAGGGGCAGAGTGGTACTGACAACCACCAAGGAGGAATGAGACCTGAGTGTGATCATATACTGGATGACCTAAAGGTGACCAGGCAGTGCAACAAGGCAGTAGTGAGGGCAGGTGGGATGCTGGTTGCATAGGAAGGGGTATCACCAGCAGAAAGAAGGAGGTGGTATTGCCTCTGTATAGATTACTGGCAAGATCCCACCTAGAGTATTGAGTCTAATTCTGGAGACCACATCTCCGGAAGGACATAGATAGAATGGAGGCAGCCCAGAGGAGGGCAACTAAAATGGTGCAGGGTCTGCATCAAAAGCCTTACAAGGAGACACTGAAAGACCTCAGTATATATAGCCTGGAACAGAGGAGGGTGGATATGACAGAGACCTTTAAATATCTCACAAGAGTAAATAAGGTACAGAAGGGAGTATTTTAGAAGAAAAGGTGATCAAGAACAAGGGGATGTGCTGTGAAGCTGGAGGGGGGTAGATTCAGGAGAGATGTGAGGAAATATTTCTTCACAGAAAGAGTGATGGATTCCTGGAATGGCCTTCCAGCAGAGGTGGTGGGGGGTGGAAATAGTGGTGGGGTTCAAGAATGCATCGGATAAGCACAAGGGAATCATGGTGGAAAGGAAGGGGGGAGGGAGAGAGAGAGCCGTAGATTGGGCATGGTTTGCGGTAATAGTGTAGGTAGGGAGAAATGGGTGGACTGAGTGGGCCAGGTGGTCCTTTTCTGCTGTCAAATTCCATGTTTCTGTGTTACTGTGTGTATGCTAATATGTTGCCTGTTGTTGTGATGCCATAGAGGGTGAACCTGTTCCTAAGCTGTCAACGCTAGCATTTCATTTAGATTTACAATAAGGTGACAGACCACTGAAGTCCATTTCAAGGCTGGCTGTGCAGGGTGACCAGCAGCTCTCACCACCTCAGCACAGCCAATGGGAACAGCAAGCAGGTGGGACTTATGGTTTGGAAGATAATGAACAAAGTGAGGGTTTTGGCATGAGACAGTAGCTGGGAGATGTGGCAGTAAAGTGAGAGGCACGCAGAACTGCAGTGGGAACACCAAGGCAGGCAACATTGTCAGAGTAAGGTATAATAAAACAAGGAAGAGGAATGACAGGAGAAAGCAGCCTTTCCCTGTCCTGTGAAAAGAAAGGAGCTTCAGGGGGGGGGGAGGAATGCTGTAGGGGTGAGGGCCTCAGGAATTGGTAGCATAAAGTAGGATGTCCTGCTCAGGAAGATGGGGTAGTGAAGTTGGCAGCAGACAAAGCTGTAGGAAGGGCCTGAGATTAAGAGGTAGCTGCAGGTTAAGGTGCTGCTTGCCAGTCATCAGAAGAGACTCCATGTAAAGTGCAGCGCTACGTAAAACCTCCCAAGGGTAAGGGTTTGGATCTCTGCTTAAGGAGCTGCAGGTGGAGTTAACAGCTGCAGGTAAACAGGGGTAGTCTGCAGAGAGCTGAACCAAGTGAGACACCCAGCAAGGAAAGAGGGATTTCTGAGTTGTTCAGCTACACAGGGAGGAGGCACAGCTTGTTGAGTGTCTGAGGTAGGTCACCTGCATGTCTTGCAGAAGAAGTGGCAGTGCATGGCTTAGGCTCAGAAGGGTAAGTGAGGGGGGGTCAGGCTAGTTCTTTTCTGCCACAGAGTTTACATATGGACCTTACTTACCTGTTTCTGTCTTTGCTGACTCCATGGTCAACAGGCTGTGCCAGGCTATGAAGCAGGGCCTGCGATCAGTTGCTCCCAAGATGCAGCACACCTGAGTAACAACAGCTGCACCAAAGGACTTTTTCAGAATCTACGCTAACAAGCAGCAGTGCAACCCAGCCCAAAAGGGTGTGGTATAAAAGTTTCCCCTTTTCCCTAGATTTTGGGTTCCTGAGCTCAGAGTGACGTGGGTGAATATTTACTGTCTTTTAGGAGTGGGTGTTGAAGTCCAAAGTCTGAGGCAATTTGCATAAGGGACCAATACCATTAGTGGTCAAAATAAAGTTAATTTGTGCTGACCAGGTTGTGCAGTGATAGCTCTTATGCTTGCTGCTCCAATTTGGGAATAGACTTGGCTTGCTGGGGGCTGGCCAGGGGAAGGAATAATGAGCATCCCACAGTACAACTCTCCTTCTTGGAAGGTGGATTTCATCCTCCACTGCTTGCCTTCCAGCTGGCAGAAGCCAGGTGGCGGAGCAACAAAGACATGCATGGGGGATGGCTGCCCCTTCCCAAGTCCATGTGTCACTCCACACTAGCAATTCCAGGATAGAAAACTGGTGGAAAAACCCCGACCAGTGGGACTGTGTCCAGCACCCTGTAGCCCCACACTGCCAATTAGGCACCCACCTCCTAACCAGATACAGACCCTTTTGGGGAAATTGCGCTCACCCAGGGACCCCACCTGGGGAGCATGCCATGGAGGAACAAGGAGGCTGAGGTAAGTACCTAGAGGAGACGGGTGATGGGGCAGGGGGGCTGGTCAGATGGGGGCCAGTTGGCAGCAAAGGAGATAAATGAAAGCTGAAACCAAAAAACTGAAATTCACTGTGTAATACACTTGCTGATGTGAGACATGTTTCACGCACCAGTTTACGTTGTGCTAGTTTATTTATTTATTTATTTTATTTAGTTAAACATCAGTTTAGAAACCTTTGAGCCAGAGGCTCATTTACAAAGGTACCTCGTCACAAAGAGGACATCAGAACAGTAGTACAAGGGACACAGTACTTACAAACAAAAAAGTTACAGTTCAATTACAATTTTGTTTCAAAAGAATACAATCTCCAACAAAGCAAAAGATAACAAAAGGTGCAAAACTTATGGTCGGGGGAGAGCTGGTGGGAGTAGAAGGAAGGGAGATAGGGGAGGAGGAATTAGTAGGGAAAGGAAGGGGGGGAGCCGCTCAGTGAGCATTGTCAAACAGAGTATATATATATATATATATATTTTTTTTTTATAGTTATAGTGTTACTTCATGTACTGTAGGTTCCTTTCTGACAGAATCTAGATAAAAGTCTGATTGTTTTACAACTCCCAGTTGTTATTATTTCTGTACAAGAGCCACATGAACCGAATGATCAGGAAGGTTGGCTGTCAACTGGAATCCTGCTGTTCTCATTCTCCATGAGATGGTATAATTTGGACATGCTTATCCTAGCATTATGTCACCAGCAGCTCTCACTGTTAATGTCCCCAATGGTACAGTACAATAAATGAGCACTCCTTTTAATATGACTATACCCAGGTCTTTATTAGTATTCTCAGCTGTTTTTGAACACTCATTGGCCCATAAACAGCAGTGCCAGTGACTCTGTAGGTTGCACGCTTGCCTCTGGCAACGGATTATCATAAGGTTGTGTATTCTGTGCCCACACCAGGAATTCGTACTTGACCTAGGGACACAGTATTCTCTAATGGTCAGAGAACAGAGCTGGAAACCTGGGCTTGAATCCCACAACTGTCACTTACATACTTTGTGACTATGAACTAGTCACTTAGCCGCCCTATTCTTAATTTTCAACCAGGTCACACCTGGAAATGAGCTCCAGTTCAGTGGGGCTTTCCTGGTCAAATATTTTAAATAAATAAATACTGACTATGCATTATTGCAGTGCAATCCTTCAGATCAGATGTTGTACCTTAGTCCCTTCAGTCCATCCCTGTTGGTGGTTGTCTTCCATGGCACTTACAAGAAGAGTAGTTGAATTCTTTATTTAAAAATTCAGCAACACAAAAAAATACACACTGCAAAACAAGCTAAAAAAAATACTCTATTGACTCAAGCGAAAATGACATTTTCTACATAAATACATGTCACGGGGCCTCCCAATGGCTCAGTGGAAGTGTATCATGCTTTCATTCTGGTGGCCAGGATTCAGTAGCAAGCCCAGGGGTGCCAGGATTGGGTAGGTAGGCTAGGGAGTGCTCCCGAGGGGTGGGCAAGCCAGCTGCAGAAGGGAGATGGCTGTACTTTGGTGCAGCAGGGGCCCCACACAGCAAGCCATGGAGCTAACTCCATTGAGAGGGGTGGTGTCAGCCCAGCATGTGCTACTGTCATTGAGGTCACCAGTAGACTGCGCCAAATGTCTCAGGGTGGTGGGAGGAAAGAGGGAGAAAAAGCACAAAAACCCTCGGTCTTCGGGTCTCACTCCATGTGAATCCTTGCTGGACACGACTGCAGGGAGAGCGGCAGTCAGGACTGGGGGCTAACAGGGGGACCTGAAGGAAGGCGCAGGTGATGGTTGGGGGCCAAACAGCTCTATGAAAAAAAATACATTACAATCTTGTTCCTACTACTGAACTGCTTACACCATCATATCCACTGAGCCTTGCTGTAAAAAGAAAGAGGATAAGTTACATTGCATCATTTATATAACACCACTATAGTTTTCCATATTTTCTAAAAGTGTTTATATTAACACTTTTCTTCTCCTTTTGTCTAATTTCCTCACATCTCCTTCATAAAGTATATTATTTGCTTGGTGCTGTTGCCTGCTGCTTCATTGTTAATTAGCACCTCGTTTGCCAGAAGAAGTATTTTAGTAAGGAATAACACTAGACCCTTGAGGAAAGGAGGGAGAGGGGGGACATGATAGAAATGTTTAAGTAGCTCAGTAGAATCAACAAAGTCCAAGAGGGTAGCATATTTCAGAAAAAGAGATGCGCAAGAACAAGGGGACACAATTTGAAGATAGAGGGGGGATGGCTCAGGGGCAATGTGAGGAAGTATTTTTTCACAGAGTGTGTGGTGGACGCATATAACAGCCTTCCTGAGGAGGTTGTGGGGTCTAAAACTGTGGGAGAATTCAAGAATGCATGGGACAGACATAAGGCAAATTTTGTGGGTGGTAGGAAGAAATAGGCTGTTGGTTAAATAGGATCTGCAGCTTATCCTCTAGGTAGGGAAATAGGCAGACTAGGTGGGCCAAGCAGTCCTTATCTGCCGTCAAAGTCCATGTTTCTATGTTTCTATGAAACAGTTATTAATAAGGTACTTTTTCATATTTCTCCCACACCAGTAGAGAGAAACATCTATGCAGTACTACTGTATCAAAGGTAAATAAATCTTGGGTCTTGCTTTACTTTAGACAGCCATACCCAGAACATTGTAGCAAAGAGACAGTCCAGGAATAAGTAGTCCAAGGTTTCATTTTACCTAGAACACATGGATCGAGGACAAAAATGCTCTTCCATACTTTTATGCTTCAAATCATCCTTCACTTGTAAACAGCACGTTTCTTTCATGCACTTCTTTGTGCTACACTCAAAGGGGTTGAAACTTGTTCACTGTGCTGTTGCACAAATCTGTGTGACAGAACTGGGAAAACAGTGGAGAGGGAACCCTGGTAATGAGGGTGCTGGTATGCATGGAGCTGCTGTGCTATGAGCAGTGGCTCTCCATTTCTCTCACCTCTGGTCGCAAGATGTGGCAAAACTGAAACTTTAGGGTATCATTGCCTTTTGAGCTAGAACAGATGTTCCAGCAGGGAGAAGAACAAATGAGACCCAGGCTGAAAGGAAAAGCCACTGGACACCAGGGAAACAAAAGGCTAGAGTGAGCTGTTTCTGGATCACCACAGAAGATCAGCCTGGGATGTGAAAATCCACTAACCTGAATGCTAATGTGTGGAACATGGGTACCATTTGAGGGTTGTGGGGGAACCTATGGTGGTTGCACCATTAGCCCAAGGCAAGGACCATTGCATGGTACTTTGAGACTGGTGTTATGCCATAGTCCAACCCTTGCAGCTGTTGCAATCCACCATGTTGGACCATGGCATAACACCAGACCTTGAATTCAGACTTCAGAGTCACGGACCAGCAGGGAAAAGGACAGCAGTTCTAGGGGTTAAGTTGTGTGTGTGTGGGGGGGGGTTGTTTTCTTTCCCTAAAGTCTTTATCAAAAAGTAGATTCTTATATATGGACCCATACTAAACCCCTTGTTATGGGTATAGGGTGTAGAGCACTGCTCTTCCCCTAGAAACTATTTTCTAATCGGAGATATACAGCCTAATATAAAGTATATTCACGTTCTTTATTACCTTCCATAGTCAGATTATGGTCTTGCAGCTGTGAGGAAGTCCAGAGGTGGACCAACCACAAATTACGGCTGTGGGCGGGTCGTCAGGGTAACTGAGTCTGCTGCTTCAAGCAGCCAAGCTGAAAGGAAGATCAAGGTGGGCTAACAGGAGGACTCTGTGTGTGTGAATGGACATGGGCAGCTCAGAGACTGAGAGCATGGGTCTTGACTGCAGGATCACCATCATGATTGATATGACAGCCTGGTGAGTACAGGGCACAGCTGGGAGGAAACTGGACACTGAAATATCTCAAGCTTGGTGAGTGAGTAGTGGGGGCAGGGGTGGCTACTGAAAGATTGCACATGCCTCTTACACATCTTCAGAAACGTTAGGTTACTGTAGCACATGTGTGTTCTTTCAGTTGTGCACATGGCATGCAGTAACTATAATTTATCCATATGCAGTCTGCAAAGCTGAGCAGTCAGAAGATAGCAGTCAGTGTGGAAGCACGACCTGGTGTGTGGCTTTGGTGATGAACTTCAGCTCAGCAGCACATTTTGTTGTTTAGAAGGGCTGGCCAGGAGAACTTAATAAGTAGAGACTACTAGGACAAAAATACACTTTTATTTCCATTATTGGGCATTTTAGGAGAGTGCAAACAGCAAGTGAAGTGGCAAGAAGGTTGGTTTTTTTTTTCACCCTTCCCCCTTCATGGGGATTTTGTAGAAGACTGTCTTGAAAGGAAAGAATATACAAGCATTGTTTCTTTTGTGGGGAGATAGCTGCTTTACAGCACTATTATTATTTTTTGTCACCCTTCCCCCTTCAAGGGGATTTCATAGAAGACTTCTTGAAAGGAAAGACTATTCAAACATTGTTTATTTTGTGGGTAGATAGTTGCTGTCAGCACTATTATTTGGCTATAATCACTGCAGATGTCTAGCAGTGAGCAACCTGAGTTTTCACCCCTTCCCACATATTTTGTGAAAATTCCCTTTTGCCTTTTTTAAAGCAAATAACAGCAATAGTTAATAAATGAACATCAGTTTGTTATGGGTTTGTCCCCTTAATTTCACAGTTTGCCCCACTGTTTTTTCCAAAATGTCCCCAATTGTTTACCCTTGTGTCCATTGTCCCAGTAAAAACAAATCTGAAATTAACCCTGTATTTATGTTGGCAAACTTTAGTTTTCTAACCCCCAACTCATTAGGCAATTTTACCCAGCACATACTTGTAGCGCTGGGTCCGTGTCATTCTCTGTTCTGCTTTGTGTGTTGCACTCCGAGTCCCCTTGCACACATGCTTCATCATATCTCTGTGATGTTTCCGGGCACAAAATTCCATTATGAGTGGCTATGATGGGAACAAAATGAGTGGTAGGGCTTGATTATAAGACTGGGCAAAATGAAAGAAGAGTCTGTGAACCTAGGCAAAGAAGGAATGCGGAATCAGCAAATGTTCACTTGTGTTTCGGAGTGGATTGCCTGTACATGCCACGTAGGTAACATTGCAGTTGTTCTGTAATGCTTGTTCCAATACAAAATCCTGGGTGTAAAGGGCCCTAGTGTTTTGAAGGCTTGCAAACCCCAAGGGAGAGCCCTGTGCCATGAGGCTTTAGTTTTTTTCCCAGGTGACCACTGTGGGGGAGACCAAAACGAGAAGTACTCTGCGCTTCCCTCTACAGTGGGAGCACCAGTTCTAGTTCCCCAGGTTAGTTCTGAATTCCCTTTCTTCCTCCTTTTGATCCCTTTTCCATTAATCTTTGATGGGTAGGATATTAGGGGGTGGTGCTACTATCACTTCAGGTACCAAGTCCCAGTCATTTACATCAACTATGCCTGGTATACCCTGCTAATGAAAAGCTTAATTGATGTCAGTTCTGTCATCCAGTGTAAATGGTCTATCAAGTCCAGTGAAAAGATCAAAGATAATTTGGACTTTCCAGAAACAGCTTAGAATACTAATGAAAACCCAGGACAGCCTCATTTTAAGAAACCCTCCTTTAATTATCTCAGATCTAAAAGAAAACTTTGCTAAAGCAGACTATTGGGGGCATCTTTCAAGACAAATGAAAAAGGGCAGCTGGAATACAAAGCACAAACCTTCCACAGTAGCAAATATGTTAAGATTATAAGACACTTTAGTACACATTGTTCTTAAAAAGTATGTTGTCACTTTAAAAGTTTCTGTCATTGTGATTGGTTCTAGCTATGTTTAAAAGTTTTGCTCCTCCAACAGACCAGTATCCTTTGAGAAAGCCAATTTTTGCTTTTGCTATATTGACTGAATGGAACCAGGCACAAGTTTGTTTGAGGTTATAGAGCAGATTTTTTGAATTGTGATTACTGAGTCATTTTTCCACTCACCTCACAGCTGTTTGCTATTTAATTTACCAGATGAATGTGAAGCTGTTGTGAGCGTCCGTCCTGGTTGAATTCACAACTTTGTCGGGGTGCGGGTTAGCCTTGTTCTCTTTGAGGAGGGAAAATAAATGAATTATCTGTGTAAAAAAACAGAAGAACAGAAGGTTCACAAGTATTCCTGCAGTACTGGATGCACTGAGACTGTGCATTCTCAAGTTTACATTTGGCCATTTGTCCTGTGGATTTTCCCGGTCGTATGGAGCACTCTGCAAGATACAGAGTCAGTAAAAGTCAACATAAATAGACTAAAAAGCTGCAAGTATATATTGGGGCCAAAAAGACAAGAAAAGAAAGCAAAACATGACCCATAAAGCAGTAGGTGCATTTGAAATAGGAACCGCGAGTGGACTTCAGAACTGGCTGTTAAATGAAAGGAGTGAGTCAGGACTTTTTACAGATATTTCTCATTCATCTCAAAGAGAAAGTGGCAATGTACGAGAGGAAATTAATGTTGATATAACCAGAGAGGACAGCATTGAAACAGCTGTATTTGAATTAGAAAAGGCTGCATTAAAGATACATAGACGCTTTTGGCATAGGACATATTTGGAAGCAGACTTTAAATTGGAGAGAGAGCACCACAGGGCCTTAGAGTTACAAAGGAACAAGGTTATGGACAGGACTGAGAGGAATTTAAACATGACTGGTATGGGACTCAACAGGAGGGTTCATTAGCATTGGTTAAATGTGCAATAAAAGATTACTATAGACAATTACCTGGACTACAAGAGACTTTAAAAATAAAAGAACAAAAAGTAGCCCTTTTTAAGGAAGATGTAAGATTTGCAACTCTAGAAAAGAAACTAAAAGAAAAGATAGAGAAACAAGATCTAAAGTTGAAAGAACAAACTAGGAAAGTATGAAAGAGATAAAAGGGAATATTTAACAGGACAGATATTTAGTTGGAAGAAAGAACCATTTAAAAGTGATCAAAGGTCGAACTACAGAAACAGAAATAAAAAAGAGAACAAAACAATCAAACAGACCAATTGAAATCAATTCTGAAGCATAGAGGAGATTCACCCTCAGGGTATACTACAAATAGTGGGTCTGACAGTGAAATTTTGGAATCTTTTTCAGAAGGGGAGGGGAAGAACTAAAAGAAACTTATAATCAGCAGCATCAGTATCCACATATAGACAATCCCCAACCCCCACAGAGAACAACCCGAGCTGTAACCTTCCAACAACAACCAAATCAAAAAGGACGAGAAGAGGGGGGTCAGAAAAGAAAACACCAGGAAACAAAGCATGAGTGGAAACAAATGGAAGAAAATATAAATATTATTAATATCTCTAAAATTGAACTAACAGAGGCAGAAACAACACTCCTTCAGAAGGGTTTCTCCTTCGTGCCATGTGGAGAAATTTAAAGATTAGAGCTCTTTGTGGATTTCAGAAAGTTTACAAGAATATTGAACTTGAAAGTTTTCAGGGCCAAAAGGAATACAATGGAAGGAATCACAAGAGATGATAATCCTGGGAATAGTTCGGAAACCTTAATTTCCAGTATAGACTATGAGTCATTGAATTTGGAATCCGAAGTAGAAGAGACATTGCATCTGGTAGGGGGAACTACTCTAATTCAGCTACAGGATATAAATCTAGAAGGATTTAAACCACCCTCAACCTTTTGCCCCTGTTACAATCATAGTGTGGAAATTTTTGAAAGAGTTTGTGAGGAAGAATTTCAGAGACTGCTTCAGGAGCCAAAGGACATTTTTGATAATTTGAACAAAGCAGAAAGAGGTGCTGTTAAAAAGTTACAAGGAAACCATGACATCACGATAAAGAGAGTGGATAAAGGGGGAGTGGTGGTAATAATGGATACTAGTCTGTATGTTAAAGAGTGTTGGACAGCTTAGTGACACCACCTTTTTTAAAGTCTTAAAAAGAGATCCATTGTTTGAATTTAAACAAGAAGTGGATGGGGTTATAAGAGATGCCTTGAACAATAACCTCATTACCAGTGATGTTTTTTAATACTTAACAGTGGAGAAACCTGTTAAAGTATGTTTTTATGTCCTGCCTAAGGTGCACAAGAGCCTAACTGACCCTTCAGGTAGACCTATAGAGTCAGGGATAGGTAGTTTGCTTGAAACCCTGTCTTAGTATGTAGATGTACACATTAAAGAAATGGTTAGCCAGTTACCTTCCTATTTGAGAGATACCACACAGTTGCTGGGCATTTTGGAAGATCTGGAACTGGAGCAGGATTGGCTGCAAGTTTCATTAAATATAGAAGCCCTCTATATGAATATCCCACACAGTGAAGGGTTAGATGCACTGAAATTCTGGTTGAAGAATGGAATGGCCTTTCTGCCTGAGCTAATATATTTTTTTGTGTGAATGCATCTGTTTGGTCCTCCAGTTCAACACGTTTATCTTCCAGGAGACTACCTATTTGCAAGTTAAGGGTACTGCAATGGGGGCTACGTTTGTCCCCAATTATGCAAATTTGTACCTGGGATTTTGGGAAACAGTATATGTCAGAAGTCCCAAGAACAATCCTTATTACCATAGGTTGGATTTCTGGAGACGATTTATTGACAATATCTTTTTGGTGTGGAAAGGGGATGAGATAGAGCTGAGTGAATTCATCTATTGTTTAGAAAAAACAAATAAAAATTTGCAGTTTACAGCAAATGTGAGCAAAGAAAGGGTGAATTTCCTAGATTTAGAGATAAACAGAATGATGGTACTATTTGGACCAATCTCTATAGGAAACCAACGGATTGGAACACCCTTCTCTATGCCACAAGCTGTCACCCTAGACACACCATACATAATATCCCAAAATCACAATACATGAGAATTAAAAGGAAATTGCAGTAGTGAGGAAGATTATGTGAATAACAGTCTTGAACTGAGAGAGAGATTTCATAATTCGCCCCTTTCCGAGTCACTCTGGGGCCCCGTGGTTTGATGGGGCTCTAAGAGAGTTGTGGAAATTGGGGCATAGGTTAGAGCGTCGTTGGAGGAAGACTGCCTCTGATGCCGACCACATTATTTTGCTAGAGAACTATAAACTCTACCAAACAGAACTTTCTCATAAGAAGGCAGAATTCCTGTGCAGGGAGATTTCTGTCGCACGGAACTGACTGGCTCAACTCTTCAGAACTGTTGACAGGCTGTGCAACCCAGCCTGTCGGCAGCTCTGTCGAGTTTTTACACAAACTGATTGTGACAAGATTACTCATTTCTTTGCGAATAAGGTGGATGACATCAGGTGGGAGTTCTACCAACTTCACTCTAAGGGGGTTGCTGTTGATCGGTGCTCTGTCACAGAGCCAAGAGTTTCCTGGAGTACCTTTGACCTGCTGCATTTTGTAGACATTATGCGGATTGTCCAGGAGATACATCCCATGTGCGGTAGTTTAGATCCAGGCCCTACTTCCCTGATTTTGGGTTGTAGTGAGATCATTGGCCCGGTCTTAGCTCGGATTGTCCAGTGCTGTCTAAATATGGGTGAGTTTCCTAGCTCCCTAAAGGAGGGGGTGGTGACTCTCCTTCTGAAAAAAGTTTCTTTAGACCCGGAGAACCTAGCGAACTACAGGCCTATCTCTAACCTCTCTTTTGTAGGAAAGATTATTGAGAAAGTTGTGGCTGCTCAACTGGATTACCAGTTAACCATCCATAATTTATACAAACCTCTCCAATTGGGTTATTGTAAGAGGCATAGCACTGAGACTGCTCTGGTTCGGGTGCTCAATGATCTCCTGATGGTGAGCGATCAGAGACACCGTTCTATCTTGGTTCTCTTAGATTTATCATCAGCTTTTGATACTGTGGATCATGGGGTTCTGCTCGAATGCCTGAGGCTTATCTGTGGGCTGTCAGGTACAGTTCTCAGATGGTTTTCATCTTTCCTCGCTGGGAGAATGCAGAGAGTGGTCTCGGGTTTGTTTTCATCTGAGGCTTTCCCTCTACCTTGTGGGGTACCTCAGGGTTTGGTGCTGTCTTCCATGTTATTTGCAGTATATACGCTACCCCTCAGAGACATTGTAAGATGGCACGAGCTGAGGTTTCATTGCTATGCTGATGATACCTAGCTCTACCTGTCTATTGCACCTGACCAGGTTAGTGCTGTCATGGTACTGAACAGCTGCCTCGCAGAAATCCAAGACTGGATGAATTCCAGTGGCCTAAAGTTGAACCCAGGAAAGACTGAGGTTCTGATTGTAGACCCGGATCATAGGGCAGAGGGGTTGAGGACTAGGCTCCCTTCTGGTTTAATCCTGGGGGAGGCCCAGATTCTCACCTCTGAACGGGTGCGTAACCTGGGTGTGGTGCTTGACGATGGTCTGACTCTTTGTCATCTGGTTTCAGCAGTCATCAAGATGGCCTTTTACCATCTTAGGAACATTGCCAGGATTAGACACCTAGTTCCATCTAGTGAACTGCCTGTTTTGGTCCATGCCTTTGTGACATTGCGCCTTGATTATTGCAACTCCCTTTATCTAGGGCTTTCTGGGGTTGATACCCGCCACTTACAGCTAGTGCAGAATGTGGCAGCACGTTTGTTGACTGGGGCATCCAGAAGATCTCATATTTCCTCAGTGCTGCACGCTCTGCACTGGCTGCCTATACAGTGGCAGATCACCTTTAAAGTAGGTCTGTTGACTTACAAAGCCCTACATGGATCGGGTCCCGACTACCTGAAAGAGCTCTTGGTTCCTTACACCCCTTTGTGACAGCTCCGCTAAGCTTACGAGGGGTTGCTGGAGATTCTGAGGGTTAATCTAAAGTCATCTGGTGCACGTGTCTTTGGGTTTGCGGCACCTACTGTCTGAAATTCTCTGCCCCGTCAGCTTTGGGAGTGTAGGACGGTGGGGAGTTTCAAGCAGGCACTTAAGACTTTTTATGGGGGAAAGCATTTCAGGTATTATCTTGATTTTATATTGAATGGATTTGCAAATGTGTTTTGTTTTATGTATATTGTACAGCGCTTTGAAAGTTGAAAGGCACTTTATTAAATACATTTTATTATTATTATTATTATAGAGGCTACACAGATGTCTGTTTGGATCAGGCAGAGGGGACTGTTAAACAACTAGATCGAACAGAATTATTGAGTGCTAAGAACAGAAAGGAAAATGAGAACAAAAATGAATGAGTGAATTATGTGACTACTTATAATAGATCAGCAGCAGTCAAAAACATAATAGTAAAACATTGGACTATAGTAGTTTCAGATCCACATTTCAAAATTGCAGTACAGAATTTAATATTACCTAGGTTTAGTTACATAAGAGGGAAAATCTAGTAGACTATTTAACACATAGCTATCAGCCACCACTCGTCAGACAAAAAACCTGGCTGCCACAACAGCCAGAAGGGAACCACAAGTGTGGGCACTGCAAATATTGTCCTGTTATGGAGAAAACAAGGGCATTTGTAACTTACAATGCAAGCAAGACATTTGATATACGTCAGTTCATTTTATTGGATTCCACAAACATGGTTTATCTTACCACCTGCAGTTGTGGTAGCTTTTATATCAGTAAAACTACTAGACAACTTAAACTGAGAGTGGGGGAACATGCAAGGGCAATAAAGAATGGCGATCTAACTGATGCCCTAGCGAAGCATGTAAAAACAGTTCCAGACCAAGGTGCACATACATTTGTGTTTAAAGGTGTTGAAAAAGTAAATTTGAATATCCGAGGGGGAGATATCGGGTCCTTGTTATTGGAAAAAAGAGGCCATGTGGATCTTTCAGCTAGGAGGATATTATCCACCAGGCTTGAATGATGGGGTGGATGTTATGCCTTTTATAAAAAAGGAAAAGAAGGAGGCCAACATTTTGGACTTTAATGACACTGGTTTCTGGAGGGCCGGTCAGGCTTTATTATTATGTGTGTTCTCTGTACTTATATTTTTAATGTCTGGATGCACATTCAGAGGGATATGAACTTAATTACATTAGTGTTATAGGAGATGTTAAGTCAGATAGATCTCTTGCTTTTTTGATAACGTAGTTATTTAATGTGGAGGAATAAAAAGTTGTGGAAATTAGAGGAATAAGGAATATAATAGTTCATAAGGAGAAATAAAGTGTGTACTAAAACTAAATAATAAAGCACTCTATAAAGATAATTTGGACTTTAGGTGAGTTAGACTTTATTACATCTACTGTACATCTAAAGATGCAATTGATATAATATAGGTTTGATGAAATATATAAAGAATGCTAAATTGTATTACTGTCCTCCGTTCCCTTGTGAGCAGGTTCTTAATATACTTAATAGGAACAAAAAACTTTAAAATACTTAAAGAGGAATAGAATATGACATTACCCATTGAGAAATTAAGTGCTTTAAATCTAATATATATATATATATATATATATATATATGTGTGTGTGTGTGTGTGTATTATAACAGTTTAAACAAATGCACACTTAATTAATTTGAGTCATGAATAGGTTAATTTTATTATTCACAAATAGTACTTTGACATTGCCATGGTGAGATATATTAGTATGGATTAAGTAGGAACCTATTCAACTAGTTGGATTTTTTTTTATAAAAATATGTTAAGATTGTAAGACACTTTAGAACACATTGTTCTTAAAAGTATGTTATCACTTTAAAAGTTTCTGTCATTGTGATTGGTTCTAGCTATGTTTAAAGGTTTTGCTCCTCCAACAGACCAGTATCCCTTGAGAAAGTCAATTAAGGCAAAACCTGGTTGGGAGCTCTGTATGTTTGCATGTTCGTAATGCATTTTATGCAAAGATTAAAACCATTTTTTAGTTGATCACCTGGTGCCGGTTCATTTTTGCTTTTCCTATCTGATAACCAGCTTCCACCCATCTAGTTATTTTGTCTCCCACCCCTAGGCTTTCCAGTTTATATACCAACCTTCTATGGGGCATGGTATTGAAGGCCTTGCCGAAGTCCAGATAGGCCATGTCCACCGCACCCCATGGTCCAGTCCCTGTGCCACCCAAAGAATTTTATTAAATTAGTCTGGCATGACCTCCCCTTTGTAAACCCGTGTTGTCTATTGTCTACTGGCCAATTTGCTTCCAGGTAGTCCATCACCCTTTCCCTTATGAGTGCCTCCATGACATTGCCCTCTACCGTAGTGAGGCTGACTGGGCGGTAGTTCTCCCTCAGCTGCCTGCTTCCCCCCTTGTGTATTGGAGACACAGCTGCTCTCCTCCAGTCCTCTGGCACTCTACCAGAGTCAAGGGACAGGTTGAACAGCTTTGCTACTGGAGCAACCTATCTCCTCCTTGACTCTCTCCATGCTAAAAGGTCTCGCATGTAATATTATTATATGTTTTTGACCCTTTTTGTTTAATTAATCATCTAATTTTGTTGCTTTTGTAACTACATTGAATCCTTGTCTCCTCAGCTGTGGCTGCTGTCTCCTTTCACACTGACATGAACATTCTGTGACATCAATAATACCATTCTCGGCTGTTCAGATGATTAGCATGAAATGGTGTTATCGGTGTCATAAAATGTCTTCGAAATGTGAAAAGAGAGCAATAACTGGTGAGGAGATTGGGACTCCATGTATAACTAAGGGCACCCCAAAGCTAGATTATCAAAAACTGGTCAGTGCATATTGGAATATATAAGTGCCATGGAAAGGAAGATGGAAGGGCAGTTAATTATGTAAAACAAAAATGTCCTATCTTTTTTAAGTGGAGTCTCATTATATACTAGAACTGAAGAGACTAACAGCACAGTAATTGAGCAAACTGCATGTGATATCTTGTACTGTAAGTAGTTCCTTAGTGATGAGCAATTTGCAGATGCTTTGCAATTCTGTATAGTATGTGTGCAGCCCGTATTTATGTACTTGTTTGCCTAGGAAACAGGCGGTGTACAGTTTATTTCTTATTCTGAAAGTCAGTATTGATTCACATACAATTTGCCAGTTAAAGATGTGCAAAATGTATGTGCTGTCATGAGCAATTTGGGCCCCTTCACGTGAAAAAAAAAAAGTCACATCTTCTAAAGTGCAGCAGTACAGCCTGTGATCTACAGCTGAGTGCATCTCATAGGTACTTCCTGTTTACCTTTTGGAGAAATGTGCCCAATAGTCTGTATGTACTTTCCTTGCAGAGGGACTTTACCAAAACTGAATTCAGCTATTGTAAGTACTGTAAGTAAAGGTTAATTTGTAAAGTGACTTTCAGAAGGTCAATGCACTTTACATTAAAACGCAACAAAACCATGAACAATATATATTCAAAGAAATTTATATTTGTAATATTCCATACATACCAATGAAAGCGTGTTCATCTTATTTCTAGAACAACAGAGGGAGGGTAAGCAAGAACCATTAGGGGAGCAAATAAAGCCTGTGTTGAATGAAAAGATTAAGCAACTGATTCTTGAAATTTTAAGCTCATGAAAGATGCTGAGTAAATCAGGCATGGTCAGGCTTTTGTTATAGCAAATGTCACTGTAACTCTTTGTCTTGTAGTAGGTACAACAGAGATAAAATGTTACACTCACCCTCACAACATCCAATTGAAGTAATGTGCTGGATATGCACTGCAGACAGAATACATTGAAACATTTTTTTTTTATTTAAACTACCCTTGTTTCAGATTATACTAACTGGTGACCCCCTATAATGACTGGATCTCCAGTCCTGATAAAATGCCGTCATAACCCACTGAATTCTGTAATAACTGTATAGCGGGAATTTTCCTCCTCACATTCTCATTTCACTGTATTTGTGTGAGTACAGCAGCTGCTCAGGGACATGCTCACTCGTGCAAATCCATCTTACAGCTTTTTTCTCTTTTGAACCTTTCCACCAGTTACTATAAAAAATAATGCCTGTGCAAGTGTGTGTTTTGAGTATTTTTCACACATCCTCGGTGTGTGATAAAAAGATAGGTTCCTGTGCATTACAAGGCAATAATTCCATGGATAGGTTCTGGGGACATAGGGAGCATTGAGAGCGAAGCTGGAGAGTTTCTCTGTCCCCAGAACCTCGAGATGGAACTACTGCCTTGTGATGCACAGGAACCTGTTTGTTATTTTTTTAGTATATGGATCCGATTTTTTTGTCATTTTGTGACGGACGATCGGCCACTGCAGTGTAGGACTCTCTCAGTCCTGGCTGACCACCGCAGTATCTTGCTCCTCCGACGCACTGTCTCACTCCTCTCTCCCTCCCAAAAGCAGGCTGTGCTGCGAAACAAAGTTTGCTAAGTTTGTTAGGTAGTCCTACTTTTTGTTTCCTTGGGGAACGCAGGATCATGCAGATGATTTAATTTTTGAAGAATTAAAACAAAGGAAAAAAACAGGGAAATGTTGAGGATGAAGTGACACACTCTTGCTAAGTGAGAGACATCTGCCATGTTTGTGAAACTGTTTTGCCTGCTCAGAGAGACAAAGCAGCTAATCAGGAGTCGCATAAAGAATGGTGTTGTTTGATTGACATGGATAGCATAGCTGTGGTGTAGGAGACTCTTGCGCTCTTCAGTTTTAGTGATAACAGCATATTTCAGAGCTCTGAATGATAGTATTACGGGCTCTGAATGATACTATTATCAGTTGTGAACTGTACTGTTATTGCTGTGGGAGCGATCTTATTACTGAAAATGTTTTGTATACTTTTGTATATTATTATTTTCAAAATCCATATATTAAAATCTCATAAACTCCATGGATTGTCACACACCTCAGGTATGTGAAAAATCCTCATAACATACACCTGCACAAGCATTATTCTAGAGTTTGACCATAGGTCATTACCACATATAAAACATATAATTTATCATGCATACTCTTATAAATCACAGACATATATTTTTACGTATGTATTGCAAAAAACTTCATTATTGCACCAGTTGGGGTTAAAGCCACAAAAGTAGGGAAATTCCAGTTTGCAGTCTCCTACATCTTCACAAATCAGGTGTGGGGTGTGCCTCACAGTTGTTGGCCCTAATGCTCACCCCATTCCATCAGTAAAGAAGCTGAGATGTGCAGAATACATGAGAATGGGGTGAGCATTAGGGCTGACAGCCACGAGGCACACCTCACACCTGATTTGTGAAGATGCAGGATAGTGCAAACTGTAATTATTTCTCCCATTGCTGCCTGCAAGTGGTGATGGGGTATAAGGATTGAAAACCCTAACACCACATTTCCCTACTTTTGTGGCTTTAACCCTAACTGGTGCATTAATGAAGTTTTTTTGCAATGAATTTCCTTACTTTTTGAGACACAGTCTAAGCTGTTTTAGACGGACACATCGGTGCTTGTTAATTATGTCCACATTAGCTGATGTCCGCTGTTGCCAGCAGGCAGCACCGCAACATATTACTGTACTGTAGATATGTAGCAGTGCTGTCTGTAATCATTTACAGTGCTGTATTTATGTTTTGTGTGCTTGTGTTGTGGATATAACCTTTCACTTTATTTTATTTATTCATGTTTCTGTTAATGAGGGAGGAAGGTGGTGGGTAAAATCATGGTTCTTTATTTCTACCATTGTGCTTTGTGTACAGTACTGTATTTTAACTTTGGAGGAAGGGATGTGGTGGGTAAAAGCTTTCACTTTGTTCTTTTTTTCTGAAGGAAGGAGGTGGCGGGTAAAATTATGTTTCTTTATTTTATCCATTGTGCTTTGCTTTGTGTGTTTTCGTTTTGGGGAGAGGGGGTTGGTAAAATATGAGCATGTTTATTCTTTATTTTTAAAAAAGCCATTGAGAGTTGTCTGCCATGCAACATTCAGTGTGTAGGGATGGAAGCTCATCTTTTTACCGGCCATCAGATTCCAGTCTGGCTGAACATCCATTCTCTGTTCCATGGCTCTGCGTAGGGTAAAAATAGCCATGTGTACATCAGCAAATGTCATTGGTGGTGGTAAGGGATTATTTGTATCCTCCTCGGCCTCCTTAACTTCAGTGTCCTGTTGGCTGCTAGCTGTTGGCTGATTCTTTCTAAAATCCTCATGATATTATCACCCATTTCAGCATCGTTATCTCTGAGGTTATCTCCGAGGTGGTACAGAGTTACAAATTTGTTTTCTGTGAGGTCAGGTGGTGGAGGGATCATCTCCTCAACAATAGTTGGTGCCTGCAGTTCCTCCGTATTTTCCAACTGTTCCAACTGTGGAAAACCAGTCTTGGCAAAGCAGTTTTGGATAGTTTGTGCCATTACCTTGTCCCAAGCCTTTTTAAGCATATGGACTGCATCTAACAGGTTAATTATTTTAATGCAGTCAATAGCTAAAAGTTCACCCCCACCATCAATCTCCTCCAGGACACAGGATTGCATTTTTTTGACACAATGTCTCCTCATGGAGTAAATTATGCCCTGGTTTGGGGTTGAATGATTGAGGTGGTGTTGGGGGCCAAGAAAATCAGTTTGATGTTTCTTAGATTTTGTACGTTGGGGTGGCCTGTAAAATTCAGGGCAATTTTTCAGCCACAGAGTTTCCTATCCCAAGCCCGCACCCACTTGGTGAAGATTTCACCAGTCATCCAGCTTGATTGATTGCTACGGTAAGAGACTGGGAGGTGAGCAACACCTCTGAAACACCTCAGCTGGCAGATTTTCTGATTATGATCAGCTCTAGTTTCTCTGAGCCTGTCATATTACAGCAGGCTAACACGGACACCCTCTCTTTTGCTTTTTTTGTGGCCGTGTGGCTGATCAGATAGAAAAGTTAAAGTCCCCTTGCTGACACATCTAAAAAATAGCCCAGTCTCATTTGTATTAAATATGTTTTTTGTTGGGTAACTGGGCAAGATGTCAGGCAGAACATCCCTTACCCAGTCTGTGGCACCTGAACCATCATCACTGTACTTCTCTCTTCATGTGCATGCTTGAAACAAATGTTGTGGCACACCTTCCAGTGCTGCAGCCAGCCATCTGTGGGGATGAAATCCTCATTACCCATACTGGTCGCAAGCTGTTTAGCCTTGGCAGCTAACAAGGGGCCACTCACCATTGCCTCATGCTGTCTCACTGATGTGAACCACATCAAAAGTGCATTCTCTACCTCTGAGTCCTTCCCCTCCCTCTTTTCTTGTTCTTTGTGGGTTCTGGTTCAAATGCCACTCGGACCAGAGCTTCTCCTTGCTATGAATAAGGTCAGAGACTGTGGACTTGGGAATGGAGAGACAAGCTGCAAGGTCCCTTATGCTCATCCTAGGAAGAGCATTGATCTCATTCAAAAGCTCAATTTTGTGAGACAACAGAATGCCAGGGCACTTTGACATTGTAGGAGCACACAGCATACAGAACTAAGTTGAAGCAGAGTGGAAAGTGGAAACCGAGATCTCTGGCTGAAAACTTAAGTACAGGCAGTTATCAGGCAGTTAGCGGATTAACGAGTGCTGTGAGCATGTTAAGATAGGTGTATCAAATGAGGTGCCAAGGCATCAAAATTAACTCTGAGCTGTCCATGTCTGCCGGCATGCAAGGTTTGCATTAATGGGCGGACATTATTAAGAAAGCATAGTGCATGGTTCTGGTTATGGAAGAATGTCCGTTGTAGCTGATTGCATTATGCGTGTCCATGTTATGTGGCTTAGACTGTAGTATAATTGAATCCTCATTTGCCTGTGTAAGTGCAGAGCCCTCTGGGCCCTGCTATCCCATCCATCAATAGATGCATACTGTCCTTTTGTGTTGTGGGGAGGACAAGGAAATAAACAGTGCAAAACACCAATACATTAAATAGAGTTCACATACAGTATATAAAAAATGCATAGAACTATAGTTACAAAAATGAAATAATTTGTATAACCATGCCATATGATAGTAACAGTATCAATGATGCCAATGTAGCTGTCCAATTCAATAACAGGTAGGGGATACAGTTATGGAAGGGGGACACAAAGGGCAATGGATAATATGAGCAGACAATTGAGAGAAGGGTATGGTTAGTAGGGGTCAGAGGTAATTACAGGAATTAGCTGAGAAGTCCCAGAAGAAGGTTTTGAGAGAGGAGTGCAAATGAGGCAGACTGTATAGCAAGAAGGGAGAGTAGACTAGAGCTTTGGGAATACAAAGAAGAAAGAACATGATGGCAGTTGTCGTGGCACAAAAAAATGCCAAAGAAGTGGTGAGAAATCAAAAAGGGTATCTGTGACATCAAATTTTTCATTTTGGGACATACCATTTTTCATTTCGGGACATCAAATTTTTCATTTTGCAAGATCAAATGTTTCATTTCGGGACATCAAATTTTTCATTTCATGATGCACATCCACGGCATCAGATTTTTCATTTTGGAAAGTCAAATTTTTCATTTCGCAACATCAAATTTTTAATTATTTTTTTATCAATAAAAGTTTTGATTGGTTTAAAAAACAGAATACCACATCAAACATAACATAGTAAACTATCATAACACACATCATAATTAATATGTTATACATTGTGAATAGCATATAACAAGAGATAAATCCAGACCTACAGAAAAAAAGAATGTTCATTTACATCAGACAAGTTATCTGTTAAAGCTACTATATTTTCCCCTGTAATCTATTATCTCAAAATACCTCATGGACATAGCTTATCAGGTATAGCTATAATAAAAAAGTGTATAAAAGAAGGAGCAATAAGAAAGTAAGGTCAAAACTGTAATAAGTATTTGTTATTGCAACTGATTATGAATTATCTCCTAAAGAACTGAAAGAATTAAATCAAGCATTATGGAATGAGGTCAGGAAACTTTCTGGATATTCCCTTTTTGTGTAATAGGTTCAACGTTGAGACTTGTATACTGGAATAATTTCATGAAAGTGTTTATTGGTCACAAGAACAAAAGAATTCTTTGTTGTTAGTAGGGGTTTTGGTTAGGAATAGTACCCTAAAATATTGGTTAGAAAACAGGATGCCAACTCTTCAAGAATGGAAAGCACAGTTTATTGAAATTATTAGAGTTGAAAGTTTGGCTCTTTGTATGAAAGACCTCAGACATATGTTCGATAACAGATGGGGTACCATTTATAAATTATTTTGGACAGAAGTTCTAATAATACTTCAAGATCCCTTTAAGGCTTTTTTCTTTTCCCCCCATGCTATATTAGGATAGTTCCACATGGGCATAGGGTACCTTCCAGAAAAATTAATTGTTTCCAAAGAGATGTACAGTCTGGGTCGTGGTGTTCAGACTGTAGTACAGTACATTTTTTAACATGACCCCAAGTATTGCACAATCCTTTCACATTCCTTTTCTTTTTACTCTAAAATTTTCATTTTGGGACATCACATTTTTCATTTTGCAATATCAAATTTTTCATTTCGTGACATCCAATTTTTCATTTCATGACATCAAATTAGTCCTTTCAGGACATCACATTTCTTAATTCACAACATCCAATTTTTCAGTTCATGACATCCAATTTTTCATTTCGCATCATCAGATGTTTCATTTTGGGACATCACATTTTTCATTTTGCGTCGTAAAATTTTTCATTTCACACCAATACGTTATATTAAAAACCCTACTGCTCATGTTCAGATGGTAAAACATTAAACTTTAAAGCTTTATAGCTCTAGAACCATTTAATATGTTTTCACCAGACCTATCAAAGGGCACTACCTTAGGACATTACACACGTCCCCTGCAAGTTTTGGGAAAAAATGACATTCCTTGTAGAATACAGGTGAGAGCAAAAAAAAATAACCCATGTTAAGTACAGGAAAAAGTTAGACTTTTACAAAAAATGACATATGCGGATCTCAGAAACCACACAAGCTGGCATCACAGAAATTTCCACACATCAAGACCTTGCCTACTATACAACACATGCAAAATGTCAACCATTTGGTCAAATGGTGCCAAAGATATTAATGTGCAAAGTTAGGGGTTTAACATTGAACACCCTACTCAACCCTAACTATAGTGGTTCCATCGCTCCACTATACTTTGTTTAAAGGGAAAGTCCACACAACCTATTTTCTGTATACCTGTGTAGTTTGTAGGCAAGACTAATGATTCCCTCTTTTGCATCCACCTAACTGTGTAGTAATACAAGCAGAAATCTCTTTTATAGAGAATGTTAACTAAATAAGCAGGCAGCGCACTAGGCAAGCAGGTTAAGATAGTGGGGAAACAAAAACTCAATTGCTGCAAGTGACCAACAGGGAAGACCTCTTAGGGAAAGCAGGAACAGGTCGGGGGTGGGAGGAGGTTCAGCTGCTGTGTAAAGGAGCCTGAGGTTGTGGAGTAGTGGAGGGATGAATAGAGTTGGTTTCAGAGAGATGGAAGGCAATAGAAGAAGGTGGCTTGCCAAGCAGAGGAATGGGGATGAGGAGTGGAGAAGGTCCACTGGTGTATAGAGCAGAGAGAGAGCATGGAGCAGGTTTGACTGGGGAGAAAAGTGATGAGAGATGAGAGGGGAGGGAACAAAACCAGTATTTGGAGATGACGGAGGAACAGTGTGATTGGTGATGTGATGTAAGGGGGATGATGAAAAGGGAGGAGTAGAGGGAGCAATGGTGAGCATGAGGAGGAGAGTTGGTCAAGAAGTGACAAAAGGCATTTCAATGGGTGTCCAGTCTAGTTAGGGAAGTGGAGGGGTGGTACGGTAGGCCACATTGGCATAGATGATAACTGGGAGGACTATTTTATTGACCAGCTCACAACGGACCCGCAGGGGAAGACTGTCTGTATTATAGTACAGAGCACCCCATCTTAGGGCAGAGTTTCACATGGATGGCATTGATGTGGGCTGAGAAGTCAAGCTTGATGTGTTGCCACACTCTGAGGTACTGGAAAGATTGCGCTGCTTCAAGAGGAGATTCAGCCAATGTGCAGAAGACCAGAAGTCCTCAAGAGCCTGGCCAATTTCTGGCTGGTACCAAAGGTCAAGGACACTGTTTTTAGGGTGTAGACCAGGAGAAGGTTGGTGTGGAACCAGCACAGGACATTGTGAAAAACCTGCTTAAGAGGATCTTCCACTGACATGGTGGAGGGACCAGAGGCAAAGATGACTGTGTCATCTGCCTACATGTGTAGGTGTGAGCTGGCACAGGCGGATAGGAGATCATTCAGAAAAATGGAAAACAGGATAAGTCCTAGTATGGAACCCTGCAGGACCTCAGCCTTGATGGGAAGGGGTGAGGATAAGATGCCTACAACCTGTACCTACTGTTGATGGTCTGTTAGTTAGGAATGAAACCAGCCAACAGTGGGAGCTGAGAGGCCAGTGGAACTCAATTTGTTCAGCAGTGGGTGAGACACCAAGTCAAAGATTTTGGCCAGAGTGATGAAAACGAGGAAACATGGGTTAAAATCCACAGCAATCAATAATCCCATGCTAAAGCTCTTCTCAGATACTTCCATAAGTTTTACTTTTAAATTCTTCCATATTTCAGCATTGAGATAACTTGACTATTCAAGGGGAATGGAAGCATTCATAATGACAAAAGAAACTTCATCATAACATTTCTGTATTAACTGAAAGTTACAATCTTGTCATAACAATTTAAATTCTTTTACAGGAAAACGTCTGTGTCTTTTGGGCCCTGCCTCCGTGTGAAGCAGGGCAAAATTAGTAGTTGCATAAATAGGACAAATCTCTTTACCTACTGTGCAGTGTTTTATTTTAAAATAGTATCTAGTTGATCCAACGCCTTCCACATTGGCATTTTAGAACTATCAGCCCTTCCCAGTGCACCCACAACTACCTGCGGCTGTCCTCAGTATGACGTGTTGGGCGGGAAGCAACTGGGGTGCCTCCATAAGCTTACTATGCTGCCATACTTTCAAAGAGCTCCTGTTTGGAGCTTGCATTCCCCCATGATATACCGATGTCAGGCTCAGACTGTCAGGGTGCTGTCAGTCTGTACATGGTCTCAGTATAGCACGGACACACGTAGGCTCCAAAACGGAGCAATTTGAAGCTATCGCAATATAATAATTTGTATTGCAGTAGCTTCAAATATCTCTGGTATGAAGCCTATGTGTGTCCGTGCTATACTGAGACCAGGCACAGACTGACAAGGACCCTGCCAGTCTATGGCTGGTATTGGTATATCATGGACACATGTAGTGTCCAAAACAAAACTATTTGAAAGTACATCAATATAGTAAGACTATGGAGGTGCCCCGGCTACTACCAGCCTGACACGTCATACTGGGATAGCCGTGGGTAGTTGTGGGGGTGCCTGGAAGGGCTGTTAGTTCTAAAATGCTGCCAGGGAGGGCGCAGGATCAACCAGATACTATTTAAAATAAAACATCGCACAGTAAGTAAAGAAATTGATACTATTTTTGCAACTACTAATCGGGCCCTGTTTCACATGGAGGCGGGGCCCAACAGGACATGGACTTCCCCGTTAAGCTGGGAGATATTTTAATAATAAACAATAATAAATAACAATATCTTTATTTATTATGCACCTTTCAATTATCAAGGCCCATTACAAGAACTTAAAACAGCAGAAAAAACTACAATATATATAAATATACAATAAAATCCAGAAATCAATCTTAATAATCACAGTATGCCTTGCTCCATAAATAGGTCTTAAGTGCCTGTTTAAACCCCTTGCCCCAGTCACGCAGTCCCAAAGCTGACGGGGTAGAGAATTCCAATGGGCTGGGGCTGCGTACATAAATGCACGGGCCCCCGAAGATTTTAAAAATACCATAGGAAATTCTAGCAACCCCTCATCAGCCAAGCAGAGTAATCACTTGGGGAAATAAGGGGACAGAAGCTCTTTCAGGTAATCAGGGCCAAGTCCATGTAGGGCTTTGTAAGTCAGTAATCCGACTTTGAAGGTGATCCGCCACTGAACTGGCAGCTAGTGCAGTTCGTGCAGCACCGATGTGATATGGGAAGTCCGAGGAGTCCCCATCAACAACCAGGCCACAGCGTTCTGCACCAGCTGCAGGTGGCAGATATCAACCCCCAGGAGCCCAAAGTACAGGGAGTTGCAGTAATCAAGGTGCAAGGTCACAAAGGCATGGATCAGTGTTGGAAGATCACTGGATGGAACAAGGTGCTTGATCCTAGCTATGTTCCTCAGATGGTAAAAGGCTGACTCAATGACAGCTGACACCTGAGATCATAATGTCAGCCCATCCATCATCAAGCATCACCCCTAGGTCCCACACCAGTTGAGAGGTAAAGAGCTGGGAGCCTCCCAGGAAAAGTCCCGTGGGCTGACCAGCCCCCAACTTCCCTATCCGGCGACCTGGATCCACAACCATCACCTCAGTCTTCCCCGAGTTCAACTTCAGCCAGCTGGAATTCATCCAGTCCTGGATTTCAGCAAGGCAGTTATTACATACCAAGAGTGCACTATCCTGGTCAGGTGCAAAAGACAGGTAGAGCTGGGTATCATCAGCATAGCAGTGAATCCTCAGCCCATGCCATCTTACAATGTCTCCGAGGGGGCAGCATACACACCACAAACAACATAGGGGACAGCACAGAGCCCTGAGGGACCCCACATGACAGGGCTGGTTACTAGTTTCTCCTCCCACAGCACGAGGCTGAAAACAGGCAGAATTATCTAGCCTTGGGCATGGACTACTGCAAGACCTCCAGTCGGCCTACCATTTCTAGACTTTTTTGGGGACTGGTGAAAAGAATCCATGATACCCACTTAGGTTATATTCAGAAAGTAACCATGTTTCCTGTATACAAACCACTTGAAAACCATTTATGAAATCTAACCATTCAACATCAAACATTTTCATAGCAAGACCAGTGATAGTCTGTGAAATAATTCTTGTCTTTTCAGTAATAATTATGTGGTTGGCTTGTGGTTTCCTAAGGGGGATTCTGGGAGTAATAAGTCAATTTAATAAATAATTACTAACAGGAGGATCTAGATACTTCTTTCTGGACACAGAGGTAGTTTGAGCCTCAATATCTTGGTTACACATTTGGCTATCTGGCATATTTGTTTTGACCTGATTAAATGGCCTTTCAAAAATATGTAGCACTGTATATCTACAACATGAATATCAAAATCATCTAGCCTCCATTTTTAACCCAGATATTTACCTGGGAACCCAAAAATTTATTATTCAGTCTTTGTTTTCCAGTGATATGAGGACCATCTTTCAGATGAGAAGTTAAACCGAGGTCCTGTCTGCCTGTTCTGGTGGTTATTTAGGTGGACGATAAAGGTCCAATGACAGCTCTTGAAAAAAGAGTAGGGGAATTTTTATTAAATTGAAAGCAAACCACATACAGAATAGTGTTACTGTACACAAAATCATAATGGAAAACTAACAAGAAACAAAAAGAAGTATTACATCATACTTGTGACACAAATATTTACCCTCAGACTACTATAAATGAATAGTAAATGCTAAACCCGCCCTTCCCCCACTGAAGGAGTAGGGGAAGTTTCATTTAAACTAGACAGTAAACATATACAGAAGAGTGTTACATCACTTCGAATTAGAACACAAAAGGATAAAAGGGGAACGGAAATAAGTCTTACATTATACCATCACTATAAAATTACATAGTCATTTTCCAAAACAAAAAAAGGAAATTGCTGACCCCCAAACCAGAGTTGGGGAAGGTTACATCCAAAAGGAGCAAGGAAGCATACACACAAGATAGTGTTTCAGCACACAAAAACATACTGTAGAAGTAAAGTAAACAAAAATAAGTATTTCTTCATACATTCTAATACAAACCAGCAATGTAGAGAACACTAACCCCCTCCCCAACCCACCAACAGAGGAGGGAATTTTTTTTTTGTATTAAAACAAAGAAGCAAAACATGGATGCAAAAGTGGTATCACACTTAAATCCCCAAGGAAAAGAAAACAAGAAACACACAAAAAAGGTATTACAACATACATCCACCATAAAATTCCAATTTCCAGCGGAAGTCCACTAAAACTCACAGAACAATGCACCCATAGGTGTGTATGTGAATACTAAAGTATGACTTACAATATCAACAAACCAACACTACACAACTATCAAAAGGCGCCGTCACAGCCAATCTGCTGTACCCCATCTTGAAGAAAATAGGGCATGGGGAATTGTATCTGAATCATGCAATCTTAAATTTGTAATTGAGTTCTGAACCATAAAAAACAGGTCTTCAACAGAAAAATGAAGTTGTTGAATTGTCAGCCGACAATGTACGTACCAGATATAAAACTTAAAACACACCAAAAACAACCACATAGTGACCTTGTCATGCTTGGTCCATAAATGTGGCAATATACCTAAACATAAGATATCTACTGTAATGTCATATGACTAAGGGGGGACGTAGGCCACTTGCGTCGTTCGAATGTCCAAAAGTCAATTTTAAAAGAGCATTCCAGAAACAAATGGGTCATTGTCTCAACCATAACAGGACATGTATCTCTCGGGCAATAGTGGTACATTATCTGTCTATGTTTTAAATTCCCTCTGGCATTCAGTTTACCATGAAAGGACAGCCATAAAACATCCCACATAAAGTGTGGAATACGTGGGGTAGTTAACATTGTACCCATCAGAAGTTTCTGTTATGATGTATAGGAATCAAAGGAAGCTGAATCATGAAAATATTTGTCAACAATAAAATTATATAATTCTTTCCTGTTAAAACAAGTAAGGTAGTCCTTAGTAATTCCCCATAACTTTACCTTCCCAAAACAATCCTTCAATGTCTGAGGAAGACCTGCAAGAGATGTTTGTCTAGGCAAAACAGTATGTACAGGCCAGGACATAAATACATTAGCCAAGGAGTCTAAAAACCACGGTCTCCATTGTGTAACATTCTTTATAATCAAGGGACGTAAATTAGAATACAGAAACATTGTAAAGAGAAAAACAATAGGCTGAATCATTTTCAAACCACCATATTTTCTGTCACATAGTAGCAAGCTTTGTTTAATCGGGTTCCAACGGTTAACCCAAATACAAGAAAAAAAACAACCATACATCTGGGTTTCCAGGGATGGAAGAAGACTAAATACTGTACTCAGACACAGAAAAAGAGGTAACAAAAATGTTTTGATCATATAAACACGTTTTAACTTGGACAACCTCCATGAGTTCCAAAGTTTCACTTTATTCTGCGCCTCACGGAGTTTAACTTTCCAATTCTGGTAAGCCAAATCCCCTGTCCCAAATAAAAGTCCTAAAACAGAACATGTTTCTCTAATTACCAGGATGCCAATGATAGTGGTTTGGCGTACATCCTCAACCCTTAGTGGGATACAATGCCATTTTCCAGAGTTTATTTTAGCTCCTGTATGTGTCATATAGTCCTGTAGGGCAGATTCCAAACCCAGGGCAGAAGGGATATCGCTAACTATAAAACATACATTATTCTCATAAGCAATACATTTCATTTCCAGGTCAGTGCTAGAGAAGAACACACCTCATATATCTTGTATTACATAAATCTTCCTAATCAAGGGGTCTAAAGTGAATAGATATAACAGAGGACTTAATGGGCATCCTTGACGCACACCCCGTTGAATTTTGCACTTTTATCCCAACCACCCATTACAGTAAACTTGAGCAGTTGCATTATTATAGCATGTACTAATCCAATTAATAAAATTTCAAGGTACCCCATATTGGCCCAAACAATCCCATAAATAAGTATGTCTGAGATTGTCAAAGGCCTTGGCCTGATCTAAACTAAAAAGTAAACCCGTAATTTCTCCCGTAGCCCCTCTCTGTATAATTTCACAGAGCAATATCAGGTTAACTGTAATTTTTCTATTCGGTACAGAACATGTCTGTGCGGGATGTAATAAATAATCCACATGTGGAAGCAACCGATTATTCAATATTTTAGTCAAAATTTTAAAATCCGTATTAAGTAGTGTGATTGGTCTCCAATTCTCCAACACTTTCCTATTCCCTCTTTTATACATCAGAATGACAATGCCCCTGGTCTGTGGCAGGATGAGAATGTCAACATAAAATTAAAATAAAACATTTATTCTTTTCACTCTGTCCTATTCTCTTAAACTTTTCTGTCTATCCTTAATTTCTTGTCAGGGTGGCCAACCTGACAATTTTGTTCTATCTGTGCTGTACCTTTAATCTGTTGTCATTCTAACTATCAAAACTGTCACATGAAGTTAAAAGCAGATCCCCTTAAGCCTCCAGCTATGTAGATTCTGTGGAAGATTTTGAATCCCCTAAGAATCAAGAGTGTTTCCAACACCAGAGCAGATTACCAGACAGCCCCATTTTAAAGCAAGTCTCTGCAAGGCTGGAAGATGAGCAAGCAGGCTGTTGCAAGGGAAAAAGAAAACTCTCCCTGCAGCTGCTTGCTGTAGATCTCACTTTGCTGCCTAAAAAAAACAAAGAGAGTAAATAAAAAGTTAAAATAAGGACTGCAGCATTAGTGCAGACTGTTCCTGTGTATAAAGTCATGATAAGGGGTGTTTGACTTGTTATTGTGTTGTTCAAAGCTATCAAGAAGTGAAGTACAGTATGGGGAGTGAAATAGTGCAATGTTTGCTGACTGCTGAAATGGCAGAGCTGCCATGGGGGTGGAGAAATGTAAAACATAAAAATGTGTTTAAAATACAGTCCTCTATAAACAAGTTTGCTTTTCTTGGTTACTTTACCTGAAATGGTAGCAGGTAGCAAAGATGGCTTCTATAGAGCTGGTAGCCTAGAAAATGGCTGCTAATATAGAAGTGGTGTGATGATGTCATTAAAAGGAGGGGCTAAAAGGTCCTTGATGATGCTTTCACCACCAATTAAGGTTCCTCTAAGTTAAAATGAGTACCTACAGAGTATTGCTAATATTATGTTGAAAAAAAGACACCATAAGCTTTAGATTTAGAGAAACTGAAGCCTATCTTAAGCTCAGAGAAGAGAAATAAGGTTTTGGGTAAAGGAGATCGTCACATGTCAATGATGTCATGATATTTGTGCTATATTAACCTCCCCACCAGGAGGCTAATTCAGGTGTGCTGGTCAGTTTCTTCTGACCAAGCAAGGGAGAGGAGGTGTGAGTGCCTACACACCAGAGTGGGAGAAATACTGAATATACAGAAACGAGCAGGGAGTCTGAGGAAAGACTAGCCTGATTATTTTGTTTTGTTTTATTTGTTGTTATTTTGGTGTGAAAGTTTAAACACCCATTTATTTACTGTAAATATTTTTTTGAACAGTTAATTTTTATCATTTTTTGGAAAATAAAATGATAAATGCTACCCAAGCATTTTTTATGCACTTGATTTAAGGACTGGTGTCTGTTATTGAACCCACACGCTTACATGGTCTTACAATTTGGTAGGATACCAGAAACCAGAGATTCATTCAATTCCTCAGTAAATTCCCTTAATAAAAGTTTGAAAATCGAGGAATATAATTCATAGGGAATCCTGTCCGTCCCGGGGGCCGTACCCATCTTTGTTTGGGATAATGCACCTGAAACATCCAGGGTGGTAATAGATTGGATAAGCATGTCAGCACTGTGGGTAGGGAGGAAAGGTAAGGCGCACTGGGCCAACCAGGGACAGTGCACAGGAGTCAAGACATCCAGTGAACCAAACAACGTATGAATGCGATTATCTAGAGCCCGTAAAATGTCCCCTTAAGTTGTACACTAAATCCCATGCTCATCCTGGATACCTTCCATATACTTATGTTGACATAGATGAGCACGAAACTGGAAGGAGTTCATAAAGGCTGTATCACCTTGTGAACCAAAATGATGTTCCACATCCAAAGTTTTTAAATGGTCATATTGTGCTTTATTCATAAGATTATGAATCTCAGACAAAGCTGAAAGCACTGACGCATCTCCTTGAGCTGCCTGAAAATGTAATGCTAAAAATTGCGTCCTATAATTTTGGTATACATCAGATTTATATCTGCCATTCAGTTTCCCTCTAATTTGGAAATAATACCAAATATCAGCTTTGGTGTCCTGCCACGAGTCCCCATAAGTATCATAAAGACAGACAACTGATTTACAGGCTTCCAATAGAGCCATGAAACCATCTTCTACTGAAGGGAGGAGCAAGTGTCCAATATTTAATCTCCAGTACCCTGGACCACGATGCGTGGATTCCTGACTGGCAACCATGGCTTCTAGTATAGCATGGTCTGATGGTGCTACCGGCACAGTGTCAGTTTTAATAACTTTCAAGGATCGAGATAAAAAACTAAAATCTATTCGAGTGACCTTGGTACCTTGAAAAAAGGTTTTGTTAGAATGACCAGATACCTCAAATATAGCTATTAAATCCGTGTGAACCAATAAATCATTCAGACAATTATCATCACAGTACATCTTATGTGTCCGTAGACCCCTATCTTTCCTGTGTCTACTGCAATTAAAGTCCCCTCCCAGAAACACGTTTGGCTGTAAATAAATATGGCTGTATAACCTTAAAAATATCTATTCTAGCTGATTTAGATTTGGGGGCATATACATTCAAAAACCGACAGTGTAAACCACTAATAATTAAATCCAACAACAAGACCCAACCAGGGACAACATCCACTAATTGCAGAATATGGGCAGTCGGATTGTTCACTGCAATACCCACTCCACTACAGACCTCATCACCTAAAGACCAATAAGTTATCCCCCAGCGCCATTCTACCATAGCTCGATCAAAGTCATCCCTAGTGCGCAATCTGGTGTCTTGAAAAAATACAACATCCTACTTGCCATTTTCAAATAAAGCATAAATCAGCATTCTCTTCCTATTAGATTGTATGCTATTGACATTCAACGAAGCAATAGAAATTTTATAAGGCGCCAGCAGACAAAAGAGAAGAAAAATGTAATAGACAGGACACTGCATCATCAGAATACAAAAGGCTCAGGAATGTCTCATCATCCTTTTTTTTCTACTCCACTTTCACGTCCCTAATTTATTTTTTTTCTTTTTAACAGTATCTGGGGTCTCCATAGGTTGTTTCAAATCAGACAGCCCTTCAGGCTGTGAAGACTGGACCGAGGCAGAATCAGATTCCGTGCCCACATCATCCTGCAGGACCTGATAGGCATTTTGTAGAGGAACTTGGGGAGGCACAAGGGCAGTCTTCCCTGAATTTTGAGATCGAAGGCTAATACACCTGTTAGAAACCAGGGTAAAGTCCTCATCTGGGGGCAAGGGTGGGGGCATCGACATTTTAGAGACAACAGGGTCCACTGACAGGATCTCCTGTCCGGCATCAGTGGGAACCGTCGAAATGTCAACAGGGGGAGACACCGACAACTCAATGTCCTGTGTATCTATTCCCTTCTGGCCCACACAGGTGGGTCCCTGGTGTCTCTCGGGAAGGGGTGGTGGTGGTGGTGGGCTGTGATGCAGCACAGCCCTAACTGCAGTGTTGAAATAAAAATACTGTTTACAAAAGTCCCCATTCGTTTTATTTTGGGCTGCCCATAGACTGTCAGCATAAGGGTGGTCCTCCTCACAAAGAGAACACTTCATAGGGTGATGGCAATCCGACATAACATGACCTGCCTCACCACACTGAACACATTTGATGATATCACAGGTTTGGTTAAGGTGCCTAGGGGAGCCGCACTTATAGCAGTGACGGGCTGACTGGGATAGAACACAAATCCCTTGTCCCTACTCAGATAGAAGCAACTGGGCAAATGTTGCAGACCTTCATCCATCTGCAATAAGTTTACTCTACTGTATATCTCCAACCCCCATTCCAAAATCCTTCCGTATCCAATATGGGTTCAGGTTCCTCTCAAGCCAGTATGTAATATATTCAACATTCACCCCTTCATTCCTAAAAAGGACTGTAATTACTTTAAAGGACTATTTAGTGAGTGAAATGGCCTGAAAATGTGACCAAGCTGGGTTTGTTTTGAGGATAGCATATTTCATCCAGAATCTGTTAATCAAGTCTGGTTTGCGAAAGCTGATATCAAACGTGTTGTCCCCAGGAGTATGTATCAATGCATAGACCTCACTAGAGGAGAACCCCAAAAGTTGTTTAATCAAAACCTTGCCAACATAAAAACGATCTGGCATATCATCTGTAGATCCCAAAAATCGCAACCTCACAGCATTTCTACGCTTTGCTAGGGCAGCAGGTTTCTTAAACAGGCTAGCAAAAGTGGCTGGAGGGGCAGGCTGTTTAGGTTGTGGTGGTAGCACAATATCAGGGTCTTTCCCCAAAACAGTCATAACAGGGGTAACCTGAACTGTAGCAGGACAAGGTGTCAGTAAAGGTGAAAAGGAAACATTGCCATCCAAAGAATCAGTAACCTGTAAGGCAGGAGGTTGAGGGGGCTGCCCGGGTGGAGAAAGTAAAGAACTGTCAATATTGAGAGATACCTCAGAAAAAAATGCCATTGCAACAGGTAAAACATAGAGACATAGACTTTGATGGCAGAAAAGGACCGCTTGGCCCATCTAGTCTGCCCATTTCTGTACCTACAGGATAGGCCACAGATCCTAGTTAACCAACAGCCTATTTTCTTCCTACCCCCCACAAGAATTGCCTCATGTCTGTCCCATGTATTCTTGAATTCTCCCACTGTTTTAGACCCCACAACCTCCTCAGGAAGGCTGTTCCATGCATCCATTACCCTCTCTGTGAAATAATACTTCCTCACATTGCCCCTAGACGCCCTTCTATCTTTAAATTGTGTCCCCTTGTTCTTGCGTCTCTTTTTCTGAAAGATGCTACCCTCTTGGACTTTGTTGATTCCACTGAGGGTGCCAAAAGTTTCTATCATGTCCCCCCTCTCCTTCTTTCCTCAAGGGTATACATATTAAGCTCCTTTAGTCTCTCCTCATATGGCTTCTCTTGCAGACCCTGCACCATTTTAGTTGCCCTCCTCTGAACTGCCTCTATCCTGTCTATGTCCTTAGTGGAGATGGGGTCTCCAGAACTGGACGCAGTACTCCAGATGGGGTCTCACCAACTGTCTGTACAGAGGATAACAACTTCCTGTTTTCTGCTGCTGATGCCTCTCCCTATGCATCCCAGTATACCAGCCCTCCCTACTGCCTTCTCCCACATTGCTTGCTAACCTTACAGGTCATCTGATATGACTACCCCAGGTCCCTTTCCTTTTGTTGTTGTTACTACCTCCTCCCCCATTGTGTATTCTTCCCCTGGGTTCTTGTTTCCCAGGTGCATTATTTTGCACTTCTTTGCATTGAATCCTAGCTGCCATACTTCTGACCATTCCTCCAACCTTGTTAAGTCCCTTCTCATCCTTTTCCACACCTCCTTGTGCATCAACCCTGTTGCAGATCTTTGTGTCATCTGCAAAAAGGCATACTTTTCCTTCCAGTCCCTCTGCAATGTCACTGATGAAGACATTAAAAAGGACTGGACCCAATACTGAACCCTGCAGTTCAACTGGACTATCATGAGGCAGAGGAACATCCGATCGGCTATCACCATCTGGAATTACACTCCCACCCACCCCAGATACCTCCGGTATAGGGAGGGCCGGATCAGCAACCCACACACCAGAATCCAGCTGGATCCAACCTGCCCCCACAAAAGCTTTTTGGGGGAACCATGATTCAGTGACTATAGCAGGATGGGGACTTGGGGTCTGGGGTAGGGAACCAAGTACATGAGCAATAACCGAGACTGTTGATTTTAAAACTTTGGATCTGGTACCTGAAAGGCCTGAGGGAGATTCGGCCTCAGGCCTTTTCCTCTATTTGAGTTTGTCTTCGGCCTGCATTTGAGCCTGTTGATAATCATCCATCACAACCTGTAATAGTCTCCGTTTCTCCAACAATTGGGGGTTTGTGGCATCCAACCCGCTAAGCGGGGAAACAGCATCCCACTGCAGCCCAAATTCAGTGTGCACATCGGGAAAAACACACGCAGGCTCCACCTGAGCTACCAGGCCGCTACTCGTCTCCACACTACTGGTGCCTCCTGCACCATCAACAGCGACCATTTCACCATAGAGGTGCATCCCAGCCATACCCTGCCCCTCACATGAGACCCCCTGGAACAGACTCTCAGCCGTCCGGTCTCCTCCGCTCTCAAGCTCCATCTGGAAGTCCACACGCACTCGATCGGCTCCACTGTGCCTACTGCCGATGAGTAGAGGAATTTCCCCAGTGTGCTGGATAAATTTCCCCCATTTGCTAAAAATACCACTAACAGCTTAATCTGGTTCAGTCTCAGCTGGTTACCAGTTTTTCCCCCCTCCCTTGGCACGAGGCTGAAAATAGGCAGAATTGTCTAGACTTGCTTTCCAAGTCAAGAAAAGAAAAAAAAAAAAATTAATCATCATGGTCCAAATCCACCTCCAAAACCTTATTAGACAACAACATTGACTATCTGAGCCAGAGAGTTACAACTATCAAACTATAGCAGATTTATGTAAAAAACACCAAAATATTTTGACCATTATCGGCGTATCTGTTTTTATGTGAATAAAATTGCCTAATACATTCCTAATGAGCAAATCAATGTAGATATATTTTCTATGCTATAATAGTTATGTCTTCCTGTCTTCCTGTTGTCATTATGTCCAACAATAAGGCGACAAGAAACCGAGGAGTCTATTTTTAGCCTCAACTCATCCCATCTTCTGGCTGAAGCCCAAGCAAATTTTGCAATCTCTAAATCCTGTAACAAGACATGAACAGGTCCCACAGCAGAGTTTATATCCCTTGTTACAAGTAAAATTGTTTCACTACTACATTGCATGCCCGCTTCTCCTATAAAGAGATCAAGCACTAAAGCCTTAAGGTTTTCTGTATTTTCATAGTGTTTGTTGAATATATTTCCTCCCTTCTCACCCCCAAACCTCCTCAGATTTCCATTTTATTTCTGTCACTATTCAGGAAACTCTGCTTGCCCTTTCCTTCTACAACCTGTCAAAGTCCAACCTTGACGGGCTCGACTTCAAACTCCTCCAACTCTCAGCTCCTACAATTCCCACTCCACTCAGACACCTGTTCAACCACTCATTCTCTCTCTCTGCTGTGTTCCTCAGTTATGGAAGATTGCAAAGGTCCTTCCACTTCACAAAGGGGGAGGCCTCTCCTCCTGTGTTAACTTCCATCTCATCTCCCTTCACCCTTCCCTCGCCAAGCTACAAGAGAGGTTAGTCTGCTCTAGACTCCTTGATTACCCTACCTCTTCCAGTTTTCTCTCCCGATTCCAGTCTGGCTTCTGGACGCACCATTCCACTGTCTCCTCCCTGCTGCAAGTCACTGACTTCATCTCCTCAGGGATGGATCAGGGGCACATAACAGCCACCATTTTCATTGACCTTGTCAAAGCATTTGACTTGGTGTCCCCCCCACTCCTCCTGGACAAGCTGAGTTCTGCTGGCTTCTAAGCTTCCCCCATTGGCTGTTTCCATTTCTACCTAATGGGCCATCATCATATAATGGACTGCCCAGGGGTGTAATGAGGCCCGACGCCGCAGACGGAGGGCCTTATAGCCCCTGGAAGGTCCATTATATCCCATAACGCTCACCCTGGAGGGTATTATTACACTTAGAAAATGGAGTAACATTATTTTTTTTAATAAAGTTTATAAAAAAATAAATATTGATGAGAAATTATCAGAAATGTCAGGTTCTGTAAAATAGTCCATTTACTGGCACTGGAGGGTGCTGTTGCTTATGAGAAGACAGTTTTTTGTATTAAATAAGGACTGCAGTGTTTTGTTATTGTTGGTATTTTAGGAATCTTGCAATAGGTTTTGCATCGGACTATTGTGATCTGTGTAGTAAAAAATGGTGTTATTTTTACAGTTTAAGCACACAGTTTGTGGTAGCAGTGCAGCGATAATAATGTGGACATCTGTTAAGCTAGATTGGAACGGGAAGGTACAAATCGAGTGGGCTGATGAAGTCGGAGAACAAAACAAGGTATTTCGATTTACAGTGTGGGGATGATTTGTTTGTGGGCAACTGACAGGTTGTTTTTTGGAGTTCTATCATGGTCAGGCCCTGAAGTGGAGTGGTGGTTTCCTGTACTGAGCCCTGGAGATGGAGTAGTGCTGTCGGCTAGCTTGTGCGAGAGCACGATGGTGATCGGAGGATGGGAGTGGCGGGGACAGTGGTGTTCTGGTGATGTTTGTACAAATAAAAAGAAAGAAAGGAAAACTTTCTGGGAATTTTTTTTATCGTACTGTGTGTAAGAGCTGTAGGGACTGGTGTGAGGAGGACTGAGTTGCATGGGGGCCATTTGGATCTGTATCTCGCTAAGTGAGTTAAAAAAATTGGCTGGTATAATATTTCAGGTGGGCTCAAGGATACAAGATGGTAATGGGTACTGCGAAGGAGAACTTGTTATTTGCTGGGCGTTGTTAAAAAATAACAACACTGGCGGCAGGGGGGGATTAGCCAATCAGCTTCTGACTTTTGTGATGCCCATTTTCTAAGCTGTGATAACCACACTCCTAGGGGCGTAGTTAAGCACGAGGCCGACACCTGAGTTCCAGTTGCCACTAGGAGTGCAGTTATCACACCGTGATGCACACCCAGAGGGCGGAATATTCAAAGGGATTGTGCCTGGCTTAACAGGGTGCACCATGTGCAACCCCCCAATGCGCCCTGGTGCGATAATCAAAGTGGTAAGGTGCGTGGCGCAATCCCCAATGTGTCAGGGCGCATTGGTAACGTATGCTGCGCAGATGCACGGGGCATGCCCATGCATATGTGGCACATCCTAAAAATCAGCCCGGGATGTGTGGTGCATATGCTGGTGCAACCCCTACATGTGGCGCACACTGGTGCTTAAAGTTGAGCCGCAAATCACAGGCTCAAACGCTGGCCACCACCAGGTGGGCGGCTGTAGTATGAGGTGGAACACAACAGCCCCCTGCCTTGGGTGGCCACCTGCCCAGCAGGTACACTGTCCACAAGCACCCTGACTCCCTGGTTGTCTAGTGGCCCCCCACCCTGCTCGCCCGATCAAGGGGATCTGTGTCAATAACAATACTCCCTGGTGGTCTAGCGGTCCCCTCGAATGCCCGATCGTGGGCATCTGTTTTAATGATAGTACTCTCTGGTGGTCTAGCGGTCCCCCCCGAATGCCCAATCATGGGCTGTAGTAAATGGCATTGTAAACCCTGGTGGTGCGGTGGTAACCCCACCCGTCGCCCAATCATGGGCTGTTGTGGAAAAACAGACATACCTGGTGGTCCAGTGGTACCCCCTCCCACCCACCCACAGAGCTCCCCAGCCACAGTACCCCCGTCATCGGCGGGTGGCAGCACCGCCTGCAAGCCACCCAGCCGCCTGCCAAATGACAGCATACAGTACGGTCTGTACGCCTATTGGTCCACAGTGTGGACCAATGGGCTTGCAGACCATCCTGTACTACACAGGACCAGATCTGTGAATGAACGCTTGGGGTGCTTGGTGGCTGGGGGACCTCTGTGGGTGGATGGGGACGGGGGTACCACTGGACCACCAGGTATGTCTGTTTTTCCACGACAGCCCATGATCGGGCATACGGGGGGGTGGGGGTTCCGCTTGACCATCAGGGTTTACAATGCCATTTACTACAGCCCACGATCGGGCATACGGGGGACTGCTAGACCACCAGAAATGATTGTGACCTATACTGATGCCCGCAATTGGGTGTATGGGAGTGGGGGTCAGCAATAGCCCACCGAGGTGTTGTTCTCTGATGGCAGTGGCTTGGCAGGACTCCAGGCACAATTCACTGGGGAGCAGTGCATCGCATGCAAATGGGGCCATAATGACATGCAAATGGCCCCATTTGTACCATGCATGTATTTTGGACTCATTTGCATGCCCCAGGCTGAATATCATGAGTGATGCGCCTAGCGCAACTGCACTTACGCTGGTGCATCCCCGTGCTCCCTTTCTGTGTCTTGCACTGGCGCAGTGCCACTGCACCATGCACAGTGTGTGCGCACTCTCCCTGCCATATTCAACGGTGCTGAACCATGACGCAGCACCATTGAATATCGCCTGGTCCTAGCCCCAGTGCAGCCCAGTTGCGCTGCTCTCAAGCTTGAGCCACTGCATGGTGCAGTCTAAATATCTGGTCCAGAGTGTCTTATTGAGCTTATAAAATATCATAAGTACAGAAATATGTATAGTGAATTTTCAAAATATTTTTAAGTTACATTTTGCTAGACATCATGATTTGAGAAATATTTCCTTTGTACATGCTTGGTGGTGAACGTGAACTGCATCCTTCCCCAGCATCATCATCATCATCCTCTGATGTATTTTGATGGTCTAACACTGAGCAATGATTACTTTCATCAGGCTCTTCAATATGTGTTGCATCTTCAACTGCATCTTGTTCAATACATTGTTCATCTTGCTCTTTATTTATTGACAAATCTGCAAGACATTGAGTTAGTGAACTTAAACTTTTTGATGCAGCTAGAATACGTAATGCAATATAATGTGTGTGTCTTTGTTTTTATGCCAGTTGAGATCTGAAGACTGTTGAATTCATGTATTCCATGCTGGAGTAATGCAGAGCTTTGAAATCTTCTATTCCATGGTAAACAATCATACAATGTATTGAGTGTGAAGAAAGACAGATGACTGACAGGTGAAAAACATCTGTGGAAGGACTATTTTATATTATACAATGGTGTGTGAAACTCCTGTAACCTCATTGGTCAAAACATGTCACATGACCATGGGTAAATCCTGCATAACCCATGGCTGAGGAATGGCATTTATAAAAATCATGATTAAACACATTTTAAATTTATTTTACTTATGGGTCCATTGTATAATCACAATAAGGCACTCCAGAGTGTGGGTTATTGGGTGATTTACCCACTTCTTGTCTGGTAAAGTCACTCGGCTGCACCTTGTGACACACCACACAAGACGTGGGTAAATCCCCAGTAACCCACTCATCTACAGTTGTAACTGTCACCAACTCAGCTAGCCAATTACATATCCACCTGACCATCTGCATGCCACCACTATATTTTCGAGTGTCCTCAGTGGCCTATTATATGGCACTGAGTCAAATGGCCTGCTGAAGTCCAGAAAGAGGACATTCACTTACCTGACCTGATCCAAAGAGGAATTAAAAAGGTCCGCCAAAGTCGTGGCCAGAGTATCTGACAGCTCTTTAAGCGCCCTTGGATAGATCCCATGAGGGTCTGGTGCTTTATCCCCTCTTATAGGTTTGAGTGCTTCCCACACACTCCCACTGTATATTTCAACATCCTTTTCTCCTACTTCATCTGATTGTCACCTGATATACATGAAGAAATATGTTTCTGCCCTCCTAATCCCCTGTACCAATCTGAGCTCCATCTCTGCCTTGACCGACCCACCACACTGGCAACACTCCTCCACCACCCTCAAAGTCAATCAATTAAGCAATATACTATGAGAGGGTGTTGGTGAAGTCAAGATTTACCCATGCCTGGGGTGTTGTTTGGCCACGAGGTGCAGCCGAGTGGCCAAAACACACCAGGCGTGGGTAAATCCTGGTATCACCAATGTTCTCGAATGGCATATTGCGATTATACAATGTCCTTTTTGTTAGAGGGAGAAAATAGCAAATAAAACATTTTTTTCCTCATTTTTGATTTATTTTTTAACTGTTTTTATTAGTCTTCCAGAAAAAAGTAGTCCTTGGTTTCTTGGGCTTTGGTGATACTGAGGATGAGCAGTACTGCTTCCTACTTCCCAGCCCAGTGCTTCTTTGGAGGCCAGTAAATGTTAAATGCACCTAGGTGATGCTCCTTTAGGCGAAGATTGAATTCATTCTTTCTTTCTGTTTTTTTTTCTTTCCGTTTTTTTTTCTTTCTGGTAGGGAGTCTGGGGAGAAACAGACGAGCTAGCAGAGAATAGATCGGCATCTGAAGATTGAGCCGCAGAGGTGAGAAAGGGAGCACTCTAGACAGAGACCGGGAAACGGGAGGAGCTGGAATAGGGGGAAAAAGTGGTGACAAGAATACTGGGAAAAAAGAGTTGAACTGCTGCAGGGTTGATTTATTTAGACCCCCGGTGATGGCACCTGAACAGCGTGTGAACAAGGTGCAAACAGATGGCTCCTGCGTGAAGTACTGGGCACGCGCTATTTCTTAAACATAGGGGTTTAACAAGGGATGTGACGGATGAAAGATTAAAGAACTTATTGTCAATCCAAAGGCTAAGATACTTAAATCTGGAGGTGACTTACAATGGTTCACCTAAGGATGTGAGGATAAAGTCTTTGGGTAAATCAAGGGGCGGACGGGGTGGTGTTAAGAGTGAAGAGCATTGCTTTGATTTTCTGGGCATTGAGATGGCGTTTAGTGTTAATAAGATTACGTTCAAGTTGAGCAAAGTCAGCTTGAAGCACATCCCTTAACTCCGGCATTGATCTGCCAGAGGCATACAGAACTGTGTCATCGGCAAAGAAATGTAGCTTGGAGTTGGTTATATGTATGTCCAGATCATTTATATACGGGGAGAATAGGATAGGGCCAAGGATGGAGCCTTGCGGGACTCCCCTGGTAATTGGCTGGGAGGTTCAGAATAGGCCATCTGCTTTGATTTTCTGTGTCCTTCCTGAGAGATAGCTGGTGAACCACTGGGCAGTGGATGGAGTGGCACCTAGTTTAGTAAGGCTAGTAACTAGTAGTTTATGATCGACTGTATCAAACGCTTTGCTGAGGTCAAGGAATACTGCATCAGTGATCTTCTTTGGGTCCGTAGCAGATACCCAATCGTTGGTGACTTTTGCCAATGCACAGATAGTGCTAAAATTGGTGTGAAAGCCAGATTGCGCAGGATTAAGAAGTGAGGATGTTTCGATATGGTGTTTAATTGAGCATGAATCAGTTTCTCAAGGACTTTGGAGAGAACGGGTAGAATTGAGATAGGCCTATAATTGTTTAGGTCCCATGGGTCCCCTGATTTAAATAGGGGAAGGATATGGGTGGATTTCCAGCTAGAGGAAACTGTGGCTGTGTTAATAGAGAGATTGAGCACATGCAGAATGGGGGCAGTAAGATGTAAGTAGCCTAATTTTAAGAAAAAAGGTTCAAGACCATCACCACCGGCACTTTTCTTGATGTCTAGGTTAATGATCAAGTTTTCAACTTCTTTGTAATTGAATGGGAGGAGCTGAAAGGGACAAGTTGTGGTTGGGGGGTAGTAAGAGGCTTAGTTTGATGGGTGTGACTGCTTCCATACGGTGAAGAGTCAAAGGCTAGTCCTGCAGTGGCTAAGTGGGAGTTAAGTTCTTCGAGGATTTGCTGCTTACTTTCCACCACCCTTCCATTGCTGCGGATCTTAGTTGGAATGGAGGGAGCAGCAGGACGTCCTTCAATAGACTTAATTGTCCTCCAGATTTTATGGGGATTCCCATTTTCTTGTTCCAAGGTAGAAACATAATACCCTGCTTTTGCAGCGTGAATGCTTTTAACACAGGCGTTCCTGGCAGTTTTAAAGGAAAGCAGCCATAATCCCAGAAAGTGTTTCAGTGCTTGCTTTCCTGCTGTAGTGGTGCACATTTCTTTCCCTGCAGTTTTCGGTACTTCTTTATTTGAATCCTCCTCAACCCGTTGTACCGTGGCGCCATGTCTTCAGTCGGAGGCGGTGTTGCCATCAACTGTTATTTAAATGAGCTGACAGTGCTCACTCCTGTGCACCAGTGGGTGCTTTCCGATTAGTCAGTGGAGTCTGATATGTGTGGTCACCATTGAATCAGTCTCGTGTTTTACCGCGGTAGCAGTGCAGCGCGGGCTTCTGTGCAGTACTCGCCTGTACTCTCATGTACCGTTCTATTCCAGTTGATAATCATTTGGTGCCTTCATTAATAGTGCATTGGTGATAATTGATTGGTTTTGTTAATGAGTACTTTTGAATCAGCCTGTGACCACGTTATTTTTTCGACGCCAGCTTCTCCAATGTTCAGGACTGAAGCATTTTCATAAATGGTAATAGGTGGTCCTAGCGAAGTGATTGCGACGGATTGTAGACTCCACAGTGATAGTGACAATGAAAGTGATATGGGTAGTGATAGTGGGACATCAGATGTGCTATTAACATGTTGAATCTTAGTGTCAGCTCTGGAATACAGCCCTACATGTTTGAGCCGGAGGAGAAGCAGTAGGGCTTCTGGGCAGTCTGCAGGAGAGAGCTGATGGCTCAATTTCTGCTGATCATGACCATGACCAGTCCATGCAGGACAGATTAACAGATTTTGTTGTGGTGCATGTGGCAACTGTACCTTGATGCCTGAAGTGCGGGAATCACTATGTTGCCAGGAGGTGTCACATCATCTTGGGGATAAGCTAGATGGCTTGAGCGCATCTCACAGCATCCACAGTTCCATGTTGCCTGCTTTGATCCCTTTGTAGTTCGCCTGGCTTTGACTTACCATCTCGCCTGCTATAGGCCTCTCATCCACCTGAACCTGCTCCCAGTAGGTAATTATATGAACCTCATTTCATGTCACCATTTTTTCATGATCAGCATGCGGCAACGTTTCATTACTGTGGTGAGCATCGCGGACGTAGTCATGGGTGTGCAAGTGTTGACTGTTGGTCCTGTGCCCTGAGGTCTGAGGTTTGGCCACAGCTGGAGCTTGCATTCCTCTTTCCTTTGTTATACTTTGCCAGCTCAAGTTTCTGTTTTTGAGGTGTGTTTCACTACATGTTGCTTGTGTGATGTAAAAGTATCGGTGCCATGTTGGGTTGGGTCAGTGGTGCCTACTGCTTCTGTTTCTTCAACTTACTGTTCTTTTGTATTCATTTGAAGTTTCAGTAGTGTCAGTACACTGCAATGTACTGATCTACAGTCTTTATATGTATTTCTGCCTTCAGTGCTGGTAATGTGTGCATTGCTGTGTATCTGCAAGTATTTCAAGGCTGTTCAGTGCAGCTGAACAGCAGCTGACCTCGGGTATATGTTGCAGTCACAGTGCAGTTGGAGTGTTCACTGATAGTTTAACATGCACATACCAGCTTTACAATGTAGTCATTTGAGTTGTGTAGTTAATCACAAACTTACTGTGTGGACTTTGGTGTCACTGCAGTCAGTGAGTGGTTTATGCCTTAGATTGGTATGTTGCGTAATCTTTGTGTGACTTAACATTTGTTTTACTGGCTGTGGAATGAATTTCTGCTGTCATCAGTTCACCATTTGCTGACCTGTAGGAGGTAGCAGCCACTAAGAGCACCACCGAACACCATTGTAAACAGTAAGGTGTACAGAGGAGATGGACTTGGGCCAGCCACATAGTAAATAAAACTGCTTTTAACTTGCATCACTAGAAGAAGAGGAAATGAGGGAAATATACTTAGGGCTGAGGAAGAACGTGTGAGGAGGTAGACAGGAGGGGGGAGGATGGTAGGAGAAAGAGCCATAAATATATGAGGCATGGGTGTGAGTGCTGGGGACCTTTAGCTGGCTACCTAAAATTAGAGAGGCAGGGCATGTGAGCATTTGTTGCTGGTCTGTGTGGGCTAATGCACAATGGAGAGATGTTTGTTTGTACCAGGTGGGCATGGCTCCTGGTGCTGCTAAGTCGTTGACAGGCTTTACACAGTGTAGCTTGGTGACATCCCACAATATGTACAGGGATTAGGACATGGCTTGGGGGGTGGAGGCCAGAAATAAGGTCCAGGATCATATGAAGGTATTATGACCTTGGTGGAGACAATGGTGGCCAGGACAGGTGGATACACCTCAAATGGTAGCAGAGCTGCTGGAGTACTGCCTGGTGGATAATACTATGCCAGTGTAGGTTGGGTAAAGGTATCGCTATGGTACTGGGGTACATAAATAGGCTGTTGCACACTAGGGCACCCTGGGATGTCCCTGGGCCAGGGCGCATATTTTGCTGTATGCGCTCCAAATCCAGCAGGTGTGGTTGCAAATTCATAAGGACGCGGAGGTGAATGTTGTCGTATGCAGTGCTCAGATTTTACGATCTTGGTGATTGAAAGTACTTGTGCATGAGCTACCATGTCTCTCTTATTTTTTTTCTCCACTTAGGGTTGGAGGAGAACCCGTGCAAAGACTGTGTTCACTGGATGTAGGATTTTATACTTTAGAGTCATGGGGATGTTTCCTAATGGGTTTGACCAGATCAGGCCACTATATGGATGCTGTCTGGCAGGTAGTAGATCATTCATAAGGTGGTGCAGTATTGTACCATTATGTGTCCACGGGTGAGGCTGAAATACAGTAGAATCACAATCCATGTTTCAGGACCTGGGAGGTCCATGACGGTTGAGGATACAAAGGCTGCCTTTGTGTGTGTCAAAGCGCTTCCTAGGGGACAAAGGAGCATGTGACGGCTATGAATTGAGGTCCAGGAGGGCTGTGCAGTGTGCAACATTGGATATGACAAGGATGTAGCAAAACCTGACCATGGATATCAGGGAATGGTGGTGCGGTTCATGCATACAAAGGGAGAGAAGGACAGTGAGGGGTCACATCACTGTGATTACAACTGTGAAGTGATTGGCACAAGAGGGGTGAGTAGGTGAGAGGTATCAATGAGTACTTGGCCTTACTCTTTACCATGGGTGGAGAAGTGCCACACAACTTCTTATGCGACATAGTGAACAAACTGTGCGGCAAGCTCACAGGGTGTGTTGTTTCGTGCCTGTAGTGGCAGTTGAGGGCATTCACAAGCACGTGCATAGAGGAGGGTATGGGGAGTAGAAATCACAGAGGATCGGGGTGGTTGGCCTCTGTCTCCAAGGACTGAGAAAGATGTAGTATCTGAAAAATCCATGTTATGGCTGTTGAAGGAAGTAGCGGATGTTCTGAGCATACCCTTCAAGTGTTGGCTTTTCGTTAGCCATTGGATAATCGCATGGGTGCCACCTGACTGAGAGGGGGTATGTTGTTCATATCCATCATGAGTGTGTTCGACACAAAAGATGAGTAAGTGCAGGCTGAGTAGAGGTTGATGGCACTGTTGTGCAGGTGATGCTGGTATCACAAAGGAAAGGTTTGTGGTCAGCTGGAGCAGATGGGACGCATTTGGTTGACACTTGCATGGTTTTCTGCCAGGGGTTGTGTGAGACCATACTTCTGAGTGTAACGATTAGGTGACTTGTGTTGTCCCGGGTAAGTAGTGTGACGCCAACTTTTTTTCGTGTACTTACTAACATACTAAAAGCCAGCAGAATAGGTTCATGGTTCGTCGTGTCTGCTGTACAGCCACCTAATGGGTGCATGTATCTCACTTCCATCCCTGTACTTGACAGGCTTTTGCTTCAGTTTCCCTGCACCTGTCCCATCCTCTGCCTCAGGCTTAAACGAGAAGCCTTCTTGAAACTTACACTTATGTGCAGTTCATGGCTCCACCACCCTCTCACTGAAGTACTGTCTCCTAGGGCCCACCCCAACGGTTTCCACCTCCACTTCTACCCCTGGTTGTCATAGAAATATAGACATAAACTGATTGCAGATAAGGATTGCTGGTCTACCTAGTCTTCTCTCATTTCCTTGCACGGCAGTGGATAGGCCGCAATACTTCCCCTCTGGCCAGAAGCATGATCATCTCCTCGCTCTCATTAATTAATTTTATATATTTGAAGACCCTATGATGTCCCCCCCTCCTCCTGCACTGTCTGTCGTCTGCCACTTACTTTCTCCTCATAAGGCCACCCCATGCTACTGAATCATCCTGGTCATCCTCCCAGGTCCCTCCAGTACTGCTTGTCCTTCTTAAGGTGTTGCTTGTAGAACTGCACAGTACTGGAGACATACGGCCTATTAAGGCATTATACAGAGGGAGGACTTCCCTACCTCCAGGTAATCACTTTGCTATGCAGCCCAGTATCCTCTTTGCTTTTGGTGTTGTTCTTTACAATTTTCAGTGTTATTCATTTTGACTTGCCAACAACACCCCTACATTTCTGTTGCCTTCACGTGTGTTGTAGGTCCCTGTTCTACAGGGTGGCTAAGGCTGGCCTGATTTTCTGACCCCGAAATGAAGTACCTTACATTTCCCATCATTTAACTTCAATTACCACCTCCTTGATCAACCCTCTAGGGTATCCATGTCCTGTAGCCTGCCGCTGTTAAGCTGTTCCTGTTCGTCACTGCCTCTCGTTTTGGAACTGATCTGCAAGAGAGTCAGCCTACCTCAAGCTCCTCCCTGTATCTGAGACATAGGCATTGAACAGGAGTGTCCCCACACCGAACATTGGTGTACTTCAGTGATGAGCCTTGCTTGGTGGAGGAGAGTATCCCACCAATCACTAGCCTCTGTATTTGTGCATAAACATACCTTGTCGGCTCATCAGCAATTGACAACCACACCACCATCCCCTCGAACTTTGATAGCAGGCCATTGTAGGTAAGGAATTTACGCCTGAACTGATGTATAGGATGTCCATCGGCCTATGTTGGTCCATGTCCCTCTGACACTCATGAAACTCCTTGAGGTTTCTTGTCACTATGATCTCCCTGGGACAAAAAATTCTAGTGTTTTTCATCCAAGTGCACCAGCTTTTACAGCTACCTCCCATCTTTGTCCTTCATAATGGCCTCTATTACTTTCTGCTCACCAGACGTTAGTCTGATAGCCATATAGTACCCCATCTGATCTCTCATCCCTTTCTGGAGAGGCACACATTATCCACCTCCAGTCTTCAGTCACTCATCCTGTCTCTCAGAGGTGTTAAACAGGTTCAGCCAGTGGAGCTGCCAGATCATCCGCAGTTCCTTCTGTAACCCTGCATGCAGCCCATCTGGCTCTTGCGCCTTATCACTCTTTTAGCATCACAAGGGCCTCCATCATGCTGTCCACTGTGATATATCTTGTCATGTAACTATCCTTGTATTTTTTGTATAGGAAGATAGAAAGTGTTTGCAGAAAACTACCTCCATGCCCCCAGTCTGCCAGTTTGCTCTATCATTCCTAGGACTGTTCCAGTACCCCGACTGTTTTCAACTGGTGTCTTTGTGTGTCACACCCTCTGTAACCCTCACTACAGAATTATCTACCGCCACTCAGCTTATATATCCTGTTCCAGGGTACATAACCCTGTCTGTAAAGAAGGTATTCCTGATGTTGCTCCTAAACCCTGCACCCTTCATTTTTTAACTTAAATTTTTTTATTACCTTCTTCAACTGGAATGTGTTTCTGTAACCTCTTTACCCCTTTGTATGTACTTAAAGGTCTGTACCATGTTCCACTGCAGCTTCTCATCTCCACAGTGTGCATATCTTCTGGGCCCAGTCTCTATTTCATATGTCGGGTGCATAAGCCCTCACCATCTTAGTGTCCTCCACTGTACCCTTTAGAGTCTTGGTAACATCCTTGTTTTGTTAAGGTCTCCATGAACTGGGCCCTCGTGAATGAAGGTAAGGCCTGAGCATCTTGGTGTGCATGGTTTCGGAACCTCTTTCCTCCTTGTGGTGATTCTCTCCCATACATCATAACAATGTAGTGGCTTTTGGCCCACTCAACCACACTGTTCGTCTACCTTCAAGTCCTGGGTGATTATGGTACCTAGGTCACTCTCCTCTGTGTGTAATCCATTAGCTGCCTCTGCCCCCCCCACTATCATTCTTCTCTCATTAATTTTTCAGCTTCATGACTTTGCATTTCTCAATATTTATGGATACAGTTTAGTATGTGGTGCACTATGTTAATGTGTACTAGGCAAATGTATTGTCACAGTCAGTCGGATCTGGTTCTCGGACTCAGAAACCATGAATGTCCACACCTGCAGTGATGTTGCAACTTCAGCTGCCACCCATCACCACGCTTTTCATGGTTTGGCATTGTCTGTGTGATGTGTATTGTTACTCAAGTTATTTTGCCATAACAGTGGTACATTGACAGCCTTGACTTGAAGTGTGCTGCACCTTTTGATCCTCGAATTGTGTACTGTGTTGCTCATTATCTGTATAGTCAAAGTGACTTTTCCCTAAAACGCTCTTACAATTAGCAATTTCACAAGGTCAATGCGGCTTTGCATCCTACATTCAGTATACTCACTGGGGTGCATGGATATTCTGGGCAGGAAGGTTCAGTGATCATTCCATCTTATGTTGTGTCCTGTATCCGCGGCTAAGTGGCTCTGAGGAAAAGTGTGTACTGTGGTTTCCATGAAGTTGATGAGGGTGAAGATGATACCTGGTCTCAATTATTTTTAAATGAGCTGCATTAGTTCAATGATATCTGTACACTTTGCCAGTAAATGTTCAGTGGAAGTTGTACCAAACAGTTACTTTTTATTATTGTTATGTAAAACATTGACATTTACAGTATTCTGTAATACTGTTTCTTCAATGTTTGTTGCTAGTATTTCAAGTTGTTCTTGACGACTTTTGTGACATTGTTCTTGCAGTGGTATGTGTCCAAGATACCGACATTGCAAAACACAGCTATTGCTGTTGTCAAAACAGTGTTGTCTATCTGCTTTTATGGCAATCATTGAGCACCACTGCTTGTTTTTTGCCGGTTATTTTTTGCTCCGCATGCAATGACCATGAATGGCACATCCATGGACGCAGAATGTGCTTTGAGGTGAGCTGTGTTGCGGGCTTGTCACTGATGTGCCATGGAGGGGAAGCCAAGGTGGAAGATGTGAATGCAGCCAGATGTCAGGCCACACTGCTGGGCGAATAGCCACAAAGGTCAGCCGACTGTGACACAAATACTTACATGAACAGCATTATAGCATTTTCCACTCTTTTTTTGTTTTCCTCATGGAGCAGGGTGACATCATGACAACAGGTGACCACGCACACCCTCTGCACGATTCCCTATCCCTACTTGACAGTGCTTGGTTCTCCCCACAGCTTGTACTATGGTCCACTCTGAAATGACCACTGCCAACCCTCCTGGGGGAGACATCATACCTCCATGCCCAATCATTACCCTCAGCTCCTCCCTTCCACAGCCACATGATCCATCTCGAATCTGTGTTCGCCGCCATGACATCGAGATGACATCCTGATGATCCATCATGAACCCCTGCCACTCATTCTTGGGTATTTCTATAATTTTTATTTTCACACAGCTGACTGACGCACTCGGCCTCCAAAGTGATGGGTGTATTTCACATTAACACACAGCATACTGAACTGCATTTCACAAGCAATGGACATCTCTTCCGTAGGTTCTATGTTTGCGTGGTCCTCAGTGTCATTGACAAGAATGTGTTGTCACTGATATAGTACCACGCATTCCCTAAGATGTTATTAGTTGTATGACATACCCATGCGGCTCCTATAGTTCATGCGTACTGGCAAGCATCTTGATGCCACCACCCCTGTTGTTACTGTTAACTGGCTGTTACCCTTGTTGTTGTGAAACTGTATGGCCTGTTCACCAACATGTTTGTTTATCTTTTCAATCAGTACTTGTCCAGCCATCCTATACTGCTTTGCTGCATAAGCATCAGTACAGCACTGTATTGTGTACAATGTACAAACATGATATGCCCATTGACCCTCCAAAAACAGTGCAGGTGCCATCTCAATGATGTAAGGGAGAAATGGACCTGTTGGACTTTTATGTAAAGTTTGACAAAAGATTTTATGGCAGGTTTGACTTCCATTTCATTGTTCATAAACATTGGTTAGATTACTGTATCAGCAATTTAAAAAATTGTAACAGCAACGTCATGTCAACATTTACATGCAACGTTGTTCTTTATAGTACAAGAATGGAACAACAAATGTTTCATTTGTCATTATTGCTGAAATACAGTATTGTAGTCATAAGTAATATTCTGAAAAAAATAATAATTAAACATTACTTAATGCAGCTATTACATTGACTATCAGGTTTCATCAATGGTGCTAACCTACACACTGTCCACAGTCAGTGTGTCAAAAACAGTAAAGGAACATCATCAGTAGAATAACTACTGTTTTTAAACTTGTTTTACTCATGAGAGACACTGATGCTACAGCTTGTTTGATAGAAACCATGGAACACATGCCAGTTAACTGAGTTGGTTAGGTCGCACAGTATGCCAGTAGAGGCTGTGGGATTCCAACCATGTCCTCAAGTTTGCATCTCACAGCCTTAAACCACTGTGCAGTACTGCCTCTAAAGCGTGCACTATACTGTATTACAGGAGAAAAAGAGTCCAGGTGGAGTGGGGGAAGATTGTTTTAATACTTGTGAAGTGTATTATAAAAGGGAGTTATATTGTGGAGAAGGGGAGAGCAAGTGATAAGATAGTGGTTGAATGTTCACATCCATTAAGGTTATTCATTGTGTGCGCCTCAAGGTGGAGGGAAATGTAGTAAAGATTCTGATCTGTGCTGCATGAAATTCACTAGGCGATGGTGCATGATGGGATAGCCCAGGGTGTTAAGGGAAATAAAGGACATACTAGTTCGTACCATTACTGCACTGTTGAGTAAGTCCATGGAGAATGTGGGTTCATGGAAGACTGGAAGAAGGAACATGTCTTTCAGCTACATAAGGGGTGAGGGATGGAGGGAGGAAGTATGGGTTACATATACATGACCATGATCTTGATATGGCGTTAGGCGAAGATCATGGGACAAAAGTCATGAAAATGTAGGATTAGCAGTGCTACTGGAGGAAAGCAGGCCGATGCATCCAAGGCAACAGGATTTTGCAGCAACAAACATGGTAAGTTGCTCAGCCACCTATAGCTATGAAGAAAGGGTTCCTACATTTTAACATGTACTACCTGGACATGAGCTGGATAATAGGGGACATGATTGATACTTGAAAGTCCCTTAAGGTGTAAAACTAGGTGCGCAGTGGAAGGTGTATTACAGCTGGAAGGGTAATCTGAGGCCAAGGGCATGGCGTGCAGGTAGTAGTGTTGGTGGCAGTTAAGGATTAATATTAGGACATACTATTTTGTACAAACCGTGGTGGATAAGTTTAGTAGGCTCCTGGACACTGGTTGGATAGGTGACAGTGGAGGGATTCGAGGCATGGGTACAGACACAGAGGAGTGTTAAGGGTGTGGGCGCAGATGTAATCATATAGATGGAGAAATGGGCATACTGGGTGGGCCTGTCGGGCCTTTTGTACCATCACACTTGTATGAATGTGATGGTGTTTGTGTTATATGTGGCAGCAATAGAGCCATGTGCTATGCTGATTAACACTGGTACACATGCTAGTGGTATACCTGGACAAGGGAGAATGTACGTGACTGTGATGACAACAACGAGTACTACTGCACAAATACCTGCAGTCAGATCTCACTATGCTGTGCATTGACGTAAGCTGCATAATGGAGGTCGACATTAAAAATGTGTCACTTGCATCAGCACACGCCAGTGGTTAGCTCTGCATGGCTACTTTTGTGAGAATCTCAGAATAATGACTCTTGAGTAATTCTCTTGTCAGGACATGGCACAGGGCAATGTTTCTAGGTAACAGGCTTCTCAATCTCAGGAACACTCATCAGTTGGCCTCCTTTCAATAGAACAATGTCATCTAGCATGCGGTCCAGAAAGTGGTAAGATTCGCCCATACACTGGCCTTGTATCCACCTCTTGGTGTGCTTTGAAAACAGAAAGTCATGTTTGATGTCCTTTATTTGGTCCCACACTTACGTTGCCAACGGATCTATTGCAGTTTTCAGGAATAACCAGCATGGCTAGCTGCGCGAGCAACCAGCTACCTCCATAAGAGAAATGCTGGTGCTTTGGACAGTGTTACTGAAAGGGAATGGAAACTCAAGCTTCCTTGTGTGACAAAACTCGAACCTTGCTCTATGTCTTTAACAGTTCACTGTCCATCATAATTGACTTGAGGGCATCATATGCTACCGACTTCTTCTCAAGCCAGCACATGTCACGATGATTGTCTCATCCAGGTCACCATGCTCAAGCACTATCAAAACTAGTCCCAGTCCAGGTGTGACTGTTTTGTAGTGTGCTCAGAATGGAGACCCACTTCTCACAGTAGTGCTGCATTTCCATGACAGGAGGATGAAGACCACCAAATGTAGTTAACTACTGATCTTATCCATGGCACAAGGTCCTGGCAGTGCCACTGCTTGTCTTTGGCAATAAGTTTCTTGATGATGGATTTAGCAACATGCCAGACATCATACTGATGAGATATTCCGACAAGCCTAGTTTCCTTGCCCATTACAGAAGAAATCTGTTGATGTCTATCTGTGGCAATGGTTTTGATTGTAATACCTTCATCCAAGATCTTGTTAAGTGCTCTGAGGAACCCTTCTTCTCCATGCAGTTGGAGTTCTCGACTTCTGTCACTTGAACTAGCTTTCCTACCCAGAATCTGGTTTGTGGTCCTTCCATGATTGTATAATTACAATACTTGCACAGTGACCTGGTGAGTCACAACGACCATCACCAATCAGTGTTATTGGCCGTCCAGCAACCTGAACCAGATTTTTGATTTCTCAGTACCCCAGGTGTAATTTACTTTGGGAATAAGGTATTGCCGTTGGATTGAGATACTGAGGTCTAAACACACAGGGCTGTAGATGCATTTCATGAACTTTCGTAGTACGTTTGTAAGTATTACCACTGAACAGCACTGCTGCACTGAGCAAGCTAAATTACCAGCACTCATCTTTCCTATGAGTGGTGTAGACCTCTCATGTGAAGTTAGAGATCGGCACAGTTAAATTCACACAATGTAACATTGTGCCAGACGTAGTATTTAGTGAGCAGTGTGGTAGTTTGCCATGTTGTATATGATCATTTCAAATAGCAGAAACAGCTGACTCTTAAACACAATCAGTTTCTGCTCATTAGCAATACTACTTGAAAACTTGACTCCTCCATGAGGTCAGTCTCTTCCAATCTGAGTCAGTGGACATTTTTCCTGCCGGGAGAAACATAGACACTTCTGCCCTCACAAGAGTCGCTGAGTTCAGAATTCAAGAATGACAGTTCAATGTCTCCTGAGCCATGGCAGGGCATGCAATTTAACAGGTGTTGATGTCATTCTTGGCTTCTTGTTTTCCACCTCATTCTTTGATGCTTGCTGCTGTTCAGATGATGCATTATCATGTTTGGTTTTACAGTTGGAAGAGAGAGGTGGCAAAGACGGGCGGCTGGCATGGTATGTGGTCTTTGGCACATTCTCGGGTGATTCCGCCACTGGCAGGCAAAGTCGCCAGGAGAACCTGGCACTGCATCCAACAGATGCTGTTTCTTGATCCATGCTGATGGCAAAGACATGGAACTGTTGCAGCTATCAACAACATTGTCCCAAGGAAGAACAGCTATGTGTGCTCACTTGTATTCATCGTGATCGATATTCCGTCACACTAAACATGTGTCCTGAGGCACATCAGTGGTCTGTACAGTTGCATCACCATGCAGCACCTGTGGAGACAACACAGAAATGTTGGATAAGGGAACAGTTTTCTTCAAGTTCATGAACCACATGCTTTTCATAATTGCAAGCGTGGACATGTTTTGGTAGTTTACCCTTTGGCCTTCAAGATTCCTCCATTGCTAGTGTATGGTGACGCTGTAGTCACTAAAGGAGACACATCAGGTTTCAGGACACGAATGTTCTTGCGGACCTTTGTAGTGTGTGAAATAAAAGAGAAATACTTTTCAGTTGTGGATACATTATGAGCATGTGCTGCGTTAAACACCTAACGCTAATTAAATACCATCCCTACCTCACAACAATTTGTGTCACATGTGAAACCAGCGTATGTGTGTGTGTGTGCTTAGACTGGAATGCATGTTCGCTGTGGGTGTCATTGAGGGTTTAGGCACCGTACGTCAATCGGGTCGCCATTAAATGGCAAACTGCGCCCATGAACAGTCATGGAGCACAAGGGGTCAGCAGGAGTTCCGAGAGGAATCACATCTGAGTACAGCTATCATGTCTGAGGGAGGGATACCAGCCAGGCATGGCATTGCCTCCCTGTGGAAGACGGAATCACTGTAAGGCATGGTTGGTGAAGCAGATGGTGTGAGAGGTGATGCATCTGAGGATGTCATTGCACACGAGGTCATGGGATGGAGAGGGGAGGATGAAAACAATCAGAAACAATGACAGTGTGGACAGTATACTGTGTGTGAGGTTGTTAGCGACCTCCAGGGGATGATGGTACACATGCCTAATCTGTCCATAAATGCATTACCTTGCCCCTGGTGAGCACCCGCATATAGCGTGGGGAACAACAGTGAAGGGAAAAATATGTAAAAAAAGGCATGCATTCTATAACCCACATTGCTAATGGGAAGACATGGTGCTGGATCTTCAATGGTACCAGATGACTAGATGAAGAGGGCACGATCACATGTAGTGTATATTTTAGTGGCATGCAGTAATATGAATGCAACATTGAAAGTTCTGCGATGCGTATATTTCAATTGTACTTGACTACATGTTAGAGGACTTGTCTTCATGTCTGTTACTTACTGGGAGTAGTGCTTAGTACTGCTCAGCTTCAGTAATCTTCACAAAGTGCCATTCATAAAGAGTCGAATATGAAGCCGGAGATTGTCATGACATCCGTGAAGCAGGAATTCATCAATAGGTTGTGTTATTCGTCTAGAAGAAGATGTATTGTGCCATTGGAACAGCCATTTTTGAACCAATTATCATGGCGCATCTGTTGTCAGTCTACACAAGCAACATGTAGTAGCTGTTGCTATGGAACAACAAAGCTTGATGCACGGTGTAACGATGAGATGAATAACCAGCGAGGTCAGGTACATGGTGGTGGACGTTGTTGAATGTGGTCAGTGACATCTTAGGCACATGCTTCATGCCCTGAGCCCATGTTTCTTACATCATCACATACTGCAGAGGAAATATATTGAAGCAACTGAATGGCTTTTACTCAACATACAAATAGAAGCTACCTATACTTTAGAGGTACATGTATTAGGAATGATCGCAGTCCTGGGACAAGATCACGAGCTGTATGCAACAGTAACTGAGTCACAAATGGACATAGTAGCCATTAGCAGGACATGGTTCAGCAGTGGCTTGCGCTTTGGGAGACTTAGTTCACAGCTATGCTGTTCAGAAGAGACCGAGGTTGAAAAATGGTGGTGTAGTGGCCCTTGCGTCAGTGCAACCTATAAGAGCTACAGAAAAGCAGAATACAGATAAGGAAGTTCATCAATGGTCGCCTTTTGGTAAGATGGTTGTTCACATATGCGCGCCCAGACGAATATTGCATTGGTCATGGACGTTCAGAGGATGAACAGTGGGTTTTCACTTGGCAGTTGTTATGGAGAAGCTTTAGGAGATTAGGAGAAAGGTGATGGCAGGTGAGGGGAGGGATGGGTGCATAGGAACCATATGATGGTATGCTGGGACACAATACTGTATGACGATAATAAAACATGGCCTACAGTCGCTTTAAGCACTGGGAGAAGGGAAGGTATGACTTGATGTACAGAAGTGTCACTAGAGTGATGAGATACTGGACAAGGCGAGGATGTACTAAACCTGACCAGTGATATCCTGGAGTGGGTGAAATGATTTTACATACATACAGTACTTTGAAGAGTAGAGCAAGGGCACACATTGGAAGGATTATAAGTAGGAGATAAGCTTTCGGAAGCAGGGGCAAGCAGAGAAACTAAAGTAGATGGTTACTCTCTCGCTGGTGGTCCCACTGACCCATCACCAGTGACCAATCGTAGCCTATAGGTTACTATCCCTGGTGTTCCAGTGCTACCTCACCACTGCATCGCCCTGTGTCCCCCGCCACCATGCATCCACCTCAGTCAGTGGCAGGCAGCACCTCACCACCCACCAGCCACGATGCCGCCCGCAAACTGACAGCGTACAGTAGGGTTGTACACCTATTGTCCCACTGCATTGGCTTCCTATAGGTGCCGATCGAGGGTGTGACATTGCAAGGAAGGCCAAGCATTCTCTGACCTTGCCCCACAGGTGGCTGTGCACTGGGAAGGAGCAACCAGTACTGCACAAGGGAGTCATTGTATACGGGAAAAAGGAAGACATCAGGGCACTGGATGGGAGGTGAGGGAAAGGAAGAACGCTTGGGGGTAGAACATGTCAATCTAGCCTATTGGAGGAGGAAAGAAGACGGTTTATAGGCATTTCAAGTGCTGGAAGGAGGAAAGGGACAGAGGGGTGCAAGCAGCTGATGGCCTAGAGGGCACTAGGGTGGTGAGGGCTGCAAAGGCAAGGAAGCAGCATAACCTGTCCAGGGAAATTAGGAGTGAATAAGGGTTCTTTAGATACAGTGGGGAAAAAAGAATGGTGAAGGGCAGATTAGCAGGATTAAAATGGGGAGAGATAGCACTAGATCCAGGGAGCAGGCTGAGGTATACATGAATAGTTCACCTCACTTTTCACCAAGGAAAATGGGGGTGCTGCATCATATATGGGAAGTGAAGGTGAAACTGGGGGGGTGGCCATTGCCAATCATCGGGTCTGGGGAGAGGATGGGCCATCACTGGCAGGAGGGTGGAAAGCAAGGCAGGGGGAACAGGTAGTGGAGGTGGAAATCACGGCACAGAGAGTGAGGGAAGCACTTGGATACCTTAAGACAGAGAAAGCACCGGGGTAACATAAATTGCATCCCAGAGTGCTGAAGGAACTGGCGGATGTTATAGCAAAGCCCATGGTGGAGCTGTTAAGCATGTCTGCAAGCACAGTGTGGGTTGCCCAGGACTTGAAGGTGGTGCATATAGTGCCTATCCACAAGAGGGGATCAGGGAGGTGGCAGGACTCTACAGGCCCATCAGCCTGACATCGCTGGTGGTCAAGGTGATGGAGGCCATTATCAAGGAGAGGTTAGGGGGATCTGGAAAAGTCGGGATGCCTGAACGATACACAGCATGGATTTGTCCTAGGAAATCGTGGTGTCACACAAACCTTGTGGAGTTGTATGACTGGGTGGCGAGCCTTGCACCTGGGTGACCAGTGGAGGTCTCTATCTTGACTTCAACAAGGCATTTGACTCTGTTATTCCTCATGGGGTCTGTTGAATAAGCTGCGACAAATGGGGGTGGTGAACAAGATGGTGACATGGATAGGCAATTGATTACAGGAAGAGGCCCAGGGTCGTGGTTGGCGGGATAGACTCATCCCAAAGGAGGGTCATTAGTGGGGTCCCTCCAGGGATCACTGCTTGGGCACTCCTGCTCCTATGCCTCATGTCTCTGACATAAGGAAAGGTATCAGGAGTGATGAGTGTCTTTGCAGAGGACTCCAAACTGGTGGTGGTGGTGGATGGGGAGGGAGTGGATGGTGTGTCCTACAGGGGGGACATGGAGGCTCTAAAAGGTGGTCTGGAAATGGGAGGCTGGGGTTTAATGCAGGAAATGCAAGGTACTGAATATGGGAGCCAGAAACACGGGCAAGAGTACACCCAGGGGTGGGGAAATGCTCCAAGTGTCCAATGGCTGCAAGGGACCTTGGGGTGGTGGTGGATGTGAAGATGAACAACTCTGACTTGTGGGAGGGCAGCTGCCGAGGCAAACAGGATGCTGGGTTGCATCGCTGGGGATCACCTACAGGAAGCAGGGAAGTGATACTCCCACCTGTATAACTGCTTGGTGAGGCTGCACTCGTACTGCGTGCCCTTGGGAGCCACAGTTAAAGAGGGAAGTGAAGTCCTGAGAGTGTCCAGAGGAGGGAAACCAAACTGATCTGGGGCTTGGGACAGGACCTATGAGGAGGGGCTCAAAGACCTAAATATGTACACATTTGGTGCGAAGGGACCGGGAGGACATGATAGAGGTCTTGAAGTACATGAAGGGGGTAAATAGGGGAGGAGCAGTCAGGGTGCTCCAAAGGAAAAGGGGCAACTAGAGGGGGGGTGATTCAGGGGAGAAAGGAGGAGGTGCTACTTCACTGAGAGGGTGGTGTAGCCATGGAATGCGCTGGACAGGGGGCAGGTGCAGGCAGAGACACTGTAGGGGTTCAAGAGAGGGTGGGACAGGTACAACAGAAGGGTTCTGGATGAAAAGTGCAGTGCAGTGTCAATAGCAGGGACTGGGAAGGGAGAAGCCAGAGAGGATGAGAGGGCATCAAGGTCAGCTACCATGGTGGCGGCTGACCAAACAACCAGACATGAAAGACCATTATGCCTATTCTGCTAGCATTTTTGTATGTTACTAAGATGCAATAGCTTCAGGGGGTGTTACTGGAGGGGTGGGTGCATGTGGTGGGTGTTACAGAGACTTGTGACACTTCCACACATGATTGACAAGTAAACATACCAGGGAACAACACATACACAAGGGACAAACATGGTGCACTGAAGTACAGGTAATGGCAGCTTTCATCATTATGGATGGCATAGGTATAATCAAGGTTTAGTACACAGGGGTTCAGGTTGAGGACTTATAGGTCAACATGCAGGCTCTGAAGGGGGGAATAGGACCAACATGAGGGACAATATATCAACCACACAATCAGGGGTAGGGACAGGAAATGGGCCTGGTGGGTACATGGTCACACAGGCACATTGCTAAATTATTACCAAGGGGCTCCTGCAGTCTACTGATGCATAGATGAGGGAGAGACTAGTGGGGAAAAGTAAGTGGCTGACTTTCTGGACAAGGGTGGTCCAGGATGTGGTGAAAACAGGGAGAATGATCGCAGGTGGTGCTACATTAAACACTATTAAAGGGATGCTGACAAACAAATGAAAATAATGGTGTGCAGGGGCAGGGGGATAACATAAAGTAGACAAGAGGTGGTACTTACACAATATTTTCAAGGAGTAAGTAAGGAAAGAGTTGACTGACTGCTTCAGTTGAGGGAGGTGGTGGCCAGCAGGGGTAATTCCATGAAGCTGCTAAAGTATAGTTTCAGGGGTTAGCAAGGAGATGCTAACTGACTAAGAAGGTGGTGGACCCATGGAGGCGGGTACCTGGGTACTTGTGGGTCTTCAGCACCCCTAAAGGGCTTCAACAATGGCTGACATACGATAGGATGCATCCCACTGCTACCATGGTAGGTTGCTGTATCAACTTGTGGGGAGGTAGGGCCAAATAATGGTGCCTGTGAAACCAAAGGGCATAATACCATAGCATCTTACTATTACTATGTTGAGTATGTTAACAGCAAGGTGGATGACATGGTCAGACACACATGACAACTTGAAGTCAATGACCACAAAATTAAGCGTGATGCAGAATGATGAAAATGCATCATCCTGCATTAAAGGTGTAAGAATCGCAGGCAACAGTAAGATTGCAGTGCGGCAGGGATGTCAGCAGACATACGCACTGTACTCAGCAGAGTACAGTAAAAAAATCAGGCAGGGGCAACAAATCAGGCAAGGGCAACAAAAAGAGGGAAAGCAAGGACATTGTGAGTCACATTGTGTCTGTGTCATGCTAAGCACTTTTGCCTTTGTTGTTCGCTATGGGGCACTGATGCCTCCAACTAAATATACAAACAAGAACAACTTACCAGGAAGGCAGAAAACAAAGGAAGGAGAAATACAGGAAAAATCTGATTACTTGAAATCAGAAATGGTAAACGGGGTGGGGTGGGGGACTATTGTTAGTGTGGCATGGCAGTGCAATGAGCGCATATTTTGGTTTATGTTTACAAACCAGGGGGTGGGGGGCAACAGTGCATCAGTTTTGAGTACAAGTTTAAAATTCCTGGCTACACCCCTGCAGTGCGGTGCACAGAGCTCTGAGTGAGGAGGAGAAACATGGGTGTAGTTGCTGAGACATGGAACATTGAAGGAAAGCAGCAACAAAAAAATAAGTATCTGTATTGTATTGCAAGTGGGATAACATCAAGGAGGGGTGAGGTAATTTAGCTGTTCCACATACTGCTCATACACCACACATGGAGCACTGCATGCAGTACTGACACCCTTAAGTAGATAGGCACAGTAGGTTACATGAAAGTAGGGGGCAACACAATCAAAGAAACATGACAGAGGATGTGGTGGCTGCACTTATGAGGTTAGACTACCTTAATTGAACCTGTACTCTATTGTGGGACATGACAGATAAGGGACACAATACAGAACTTCAAGTACATGACAGCAATAAAGAGGAGATGCATATGCATACAGGGACTGTTGTATGGGACTTTGGGCACAGTCAGTCAGGGGCCATTGTATGACATTACAAGGTGAAATGTTTCATAAGGGACGGATACGGAATTTCACATCTGAAACAGTGGTGGGATACTGCAGCGTGCAACCAGAATAGATTGTGGCAAGCTCAACAGTGGGATGCTTACAGAGGGGCTGGGACAGGGAAAAAGGGAGGATACTGGCACAGGTGGTTACACAGGGAGGGGCAGAAAAACAGTAAGGGTGGTAGCTGCAAAACAAACACTCAGCACACCACTTTTGCACCAACTGTACTTTTATTATGGCACTTTTATATGCTTCATAACGTGCAGGTAAGTGATCAGGAAACAGGTCATCACGTGGTGTGCTGTCAAGAATTCGGTAGGTACCACTTTCAGTAAACATGTACACTGAAGCCACTTCAATGAACATCCACAAAAAATACAGGGTACAGGAATGAAAAACAGAAATGGTTTAACATTGAACACCACTATGTGCTGAGTACAGCAGATGACTGCAGGTAGAAATTAGGCAACTTCCGCATGACATAAAACAAAGTACAGGCAAGAAAGAGAATGCATTACACCACCAGGTGAGACACTATGGCATCGCATGGTACACACAGGTTAAAACGATGAGCATTAAGACTGCAATGGTTTTCTTCAGGGGTGTGTGGTGGGTTAAGCATTATGTAATGCAGCATCATACAGCATGTGTACAGACAACACCACCACTATAACATGCTGAATTCCCATGACAGGAGAATGTGCTGGGGTAGTGGTGCAGGTGTTGACACATTATATGCAGCAGCAAGACTCAATCAATGTATAACTCTGTGTTATACTACATGGGTAGCGCACTAGCATGCTGATTAACATGATGGGGGGGGGGGGCTCATATACCACAGTCACATCAACAAGTAAATTCATAAATGCAAAGGTTCATTTATGCTTGTGGGAATTTGGGGGGGGGGGTGCAGTCAGCATAATGCAACAGGGGGAGGACATTACTGCAAGTCAGCACATCATCAGGGAAACAATGACAGTACACAGCTCAGTTTTGAAAGCTCACAGCTGTGTTACTGTCCTTTGAAATACTGCACAGCACAACAGTAAACAGCAACATAACAGTACTACGGAGATAAGATACTGTACCTTTTAGGAAATAGTCAGCATTACTAAAATGCTCAAATCACACCACGTTGTGCTACTTAGGAAGAAAACTGTCAGCACTAAGGTCAGCCCGATTGAGGACACTGATCCACTGACTCTTTAATGGTTCTGTAGTGGGAAAACAATGGAAACTGATTTTCTGATCAGACTTTGTCTTCCCCGAGGTGTTAGAACAACCTGTCACCATGCATGTAGGCATTGTAGCTACACAAGTTTAATAGTGAAATAAAAATGCGGAAATGTAAATGACCATGACACATAAGATATGTTCACAGATTTCTCAGACACCAAAAAGCAAAAGCGGGCACTGCTACACAAAATTGCTAAAAAGAAAATCATGTGCTGATGGCTGTGTGGCGCTCAATGCTAGACGCGACTTGGAGCGCAGGAAGGGCATGTAATTACTGTCACTGCATGTGGAGTAAGCAGGATGAGCGTGTGCATATAAACTGTGGGCGTGCATGGACTAGCTGGGGCGGCATACAACTTCATTTCAAAAAGGGCGGTAAGTATGAAATGGCGCCTACTACGCAGACTGAAGGGATAGACTCTGGCTAAAAGGAAAGAAAAGACGACAGGTTAGTCCAACATGACAAATAAGTCTAGCAATTAGGCATTGGGTGCAGTCACTAACTCACAAACGGAGTACTGGCTGTTTTGGGCTGCTTTCCTTTCAAGGCTTGCAACTCAGCTCTCTTAGTTTTTCTAGTTCTCTACTTCTCTAGTTCTCTTAGTTCTTCTAGCCTGAGCCCAGATTCCATGCTTTTGTGCCATCTAACTGCCTAATGATATCCAACTCTTTCAAGCAATTAATAAATACTGCTGTTTCCTCATCTGACCTAAAGTACGAATGATTCTTTCCAGATGACATTTCAATATCTACTGAAGTTAATGAAAAAAGAAATATTATTAAAGGACATTGGAAAATACATATTTTTCTATATTCTGTACACATTATAATATCCTAGTGCTAATAACTCTGTTATTTACATGTATAGCTTAATCATATACTTCTTAATTATGTACTAGATTTTTCTCTTATACATAGTACTTCCTTGTACGATAGATTTCTAACCCAAAAACTGAGTTGGCTTTGCAACCTTTGTTCAACATACAAGTGATACTTCCTTTACTATTGATTGGACAAGGTTTTCCTCAATAGGCTGAACTGTTTTTGTACATCACTTACTTAAAATCACTGATACTACTAAAATGAATTAGCACACATCAGATAGAGCTCCCTAACAGTATGAGATGGTCAATGTTCAAAAAAACTTGGAATACGTAAGCAGTGAGACACCACATGGTGTGCATTAAGCATATTTTACCACAAGGCCAGAGGTGTATTAATGCGCGAGTCCTTGTGCCAAGTGACTTTAGCTGATGACCATATGGTACAATATGTTCCTTGCACACCCTGTGGTGTCTTATTGTGATCATAAAATGAAATGTGATAGCTTAAGTATGGGCAACATGCATTACGTAAGCCACCACTTAGGGTGGCAGTATACAGTTACACAAACATACCATGCGACAAGTACACAGGGTCATAGTTGCATAACACCATGCATAAGTGACCATTGCATGCTTGCATAACACAGCGTACCATGCATAGCATCATGAAGCATACCACCAACACATACACAACTGGGAAGGCTTACACAAGGGCATGTAGAACAAGCCCCAGCAGCCAGATGAAGGTGGAATATTACCACCAAACCACCCTCCAACAGATTATCACACCCAATGCTATCTCATGCAGAGCACCACTCAGGCAGTAACATGAGTACAGCATCACCCAGGTCACTGATACCCACGTGGGCATGCCAAACGGCAATGGAGCTGGCATACCACATGGAACATGCTGAACAAGTGTGTGCCCTGCATGAAAATGTGCACTTCCACTGACAGTGTGACACAGAGACAGGCCCCACTATGCCGCCACTGGAAAATGGCCTGCATCATAACATACTCATACCTCCACTGACCACCATCCACAGCGCATGCCAGTAATGGAAATGATGGAGGGGGTGACCAACACAGGTGGTCTAATGGAGCGTGTCCATGCCATGGTGCATCAGCATTACAAACCACCTTGGACAGCCAGCCAGAGACTGCGTGTCAAGGACACACGGAGATGGGACTTCCAAAATTACTTCCCTCCCTCATCCATCTTGAATCTATTCCTCACCATCTCGTATTTCTTTTATCCAACTGCAGCCATCTGTTCACGCAGATGTAGGGTGACAACATTTGGCTCTGTGTGTGTATCTCTGACACAACACGCTTTCATAGATGCACAAAAATATGAAGACAGAAAAGGACCGCCAGGCCAACCTAGTCTACCTACTTTGACAATTAATTTCGCCTGTCTCCCATTAACCACCCACACACACACGCACACACTCACTCACTTATTTCTTCCTCTGTGCAATTCTATTCTGGATTGGCTGAAGAGATATATAATTGACATTGTATGTGTTTCAATCTACCACCCCACCTGTGTATGTTCTCATGTCCCCCACACTTCTTTTATCCCCTATACATCTCTTCTATAAGGTAGATGAATGGGGACTCAATTTAACACCGTGTGTGTATCTCTCCCCTAAAACTGGCACACTATATAAAAAAGAATAATAACACAAAATATATATCCCCAGCACTGGTCCATGATGCAACACATCAACCAGTCTTACTCATTAAAATAAGTATTACTAAAATAAAATACACACACACAAAAAAATCCACTGCCCTCATTCATCTAACCTGTTTCCACTCCAGAAAACAGCTATCATGTAAATGTGGTGAGTGTTGTCGACAATGGGCGGAGTGGGGGGCGGGCAGGATGACTGGCTCCAGTTTACACCTTGAGTGTTTCTATTCTCATGCAGTAAACTTGCTTAGTACAGTAATGACAAACTTGGTGCCATTTGAGAATGTATCAATGGGAAAATGTGGCTTACTTAACCAGATGAAACACACGAAGTTGAAGCAACCTGGTTATACAATGAAAATAAAGTAAACTGCTCAGTATCACATACTATGTAAGAGGGGGCTGTAGGATTCAAACCCAACTTTCTAGGTGTTCAGAACCAAATATAATGAGGTTTAAGATGGTATATGGGGATTTACACCCCACAGGTTCCATGTTCGTCTCCCTACACCAGCATGTCTGCTAGTCAACGAGGAGCACCACTCATGAACACACTTCAAGTGCTGACAACAGAGTGAACTGGCAGATCACTTGTCAGCATACACTACAAGCCTGTCATTACAGCAAATGAAATTGTAATGTATGCATAAAAATGAAGTAACAGTTCAGTCTGCGGGCAGCCGTAGAGGTCTTGGGATAGGTTGTGCTGCTCACTGACTACAGGACATTCTAGGGAAGGTATTAAGTACATGGGACTTCGCATTCCATGGTGAGTGGGAATTGGTGGTGGAGAGGATAGGGGGAAATTCAAATTGAGATTAGTGTCCATACATATAGGATACTACTTACACACAATAAGAGGTGTTGCCCTAATACAGGATGCATCGTTAGTCGACTGGATGAGCAGGCAATTATATGTGTGTGTGAGTGAAGGGGACCATATGGTTTATTGTTTTTCAGTAATCTGATGTTTGCTCAGATAACAATTTACAGTAAAAAAGTTCTGTATTCAAATAAATTAAAAAAAAAAATCTGACCACTCTTAACATGGCAGCACATTTACTAAAGAAGTCATGATTTCGAGAATAGACACTTACATATCTGATCGTTGACAATCACTTGACAGTCTGCCAGCCTTCTGAGGTAAACACAGAAGTAAGGAAAGAAAAGCATGCATATGCATGACATTTTCTAGGCTGACATTCCAGAACATGTTAAACAGCACATGTTCAATAAACACTTATCGGAAAACTGTGTTTACATGCTGTATTTTTCTGATAATAATGATAATTTTCCACCTGTGAAAAACAGAAAACTGGAGCTAATGGATAATGACAAAAATGTGGATAATTACAGTTTACATGACTGCCTGTTTTCCGATACAGATATCTGAAATTTCAATAATCCAGCTGTAATCGGAAAATGTCTGTCATGTAAATGTAGTGACTGTTGATGTACTGGTGCTTGGGGGAGCAGAGGACACATAATGAGTGGGTGACACACACAGAGGGAGAGAGCAAGCGACACAGTGACAGGCAACATGGAGAAATGCATTGCTGACAGGCACTGACAGAGACAGATTCATCAGTGATAGTGTGATCAGGACAATGACTTTGAGTGGTGAGGCATCCTGAAACAGGCGCAGGTGTTCAGTGGAGGGTCAGAGCTACAGTGACAGTGTGAACGGGAGAGTGACTGTGTGTGTCTATTTCTCTGTCTTTCTCTTTCTCTCTCTCTCTCTCTCTCCTACTGATACTACCCCTGCCATTGTTCTACTGGCACCGCAAACACATGGATATTCAGCTCCTTCAGTGTTCCTGCTCTGGCTACCTTGCTGGTACTGTCCTGATCACCACCCTTCACAACTGCCCTGTGTGATCGGGGGAACACACATACATGGCTATGACACTAGCAATCGGCACGCAATAACAGCTGTGGGGCTGTCTTACTTCCCCACATTTTTAAATGGCTGCTGTTCACATTTCAAACACAGTGAGTCCCCACGCCCCTTTCACTGAGTCCCTCCATGGAACCGTGCATTAAAAAGGGAATTTAATGCATGGCCACACCGAGGGACTCCACCAATGGGGTTACACGTTTTCACGAACCCATGTTATAAAAAAGTTTAAAAAAACATGTTATGATTGGTCACACTCTGCTGAGATTGCTGATGTAGTTGGTAGTTTGATTTTGATTGCTTTTCTTCTTTTTAAAAGTGAAAAACAGTCTGCCCAGCATATTGATGTTACAACACAAAACATGTTTGTTTACAATCCTTTATCAACTCCTACTGCATGATTCCTGGAATTGGGAACACCCCAATGCAATCTAGCCACTCATGATGCAGTGTGAGGAGAGTAAACTATTGTATCAAAGGTGGCTGTACTATTTGGGGGTGTTTGCTAGTGTTCAGGAAGTATGCACTAAGAGTAGATCAAGGACTTACAGAAAACAAGTTTTGGTATAAGTACACCATTAGCATGTATTTCAGTTCTATTTACTTTATAACATTTTGCATGGTACCTTTCTTATGCCCTCAAAAAACTTATGTCCTTCAGTAAAGCTGTACTAGGTTTGGGTGGTTGGCTCTGTGGGTTTGGTCAACTAGTCTACTACCATCTTTGCAATAAATTCATAATCAGCAGTCAGCATGGATATGGGATGATAGTTATCAATTTATTTTAATACCTTTATTATCCTTAGGAATTAATACTATTATAGCCTCTTGCATAGTTGGAGGAATTACCCCAGAGCCATACGCCATTTCCTAAACCATTATGGTCAAAGACACTGATTTATGTTTTTTACCAGAAAACCTGGTAAAATTCTAGAGTCTGCACTATCTGCACACTGGTAAAAAATAAAGAATTTCATGGAATTTGACATTTTCTATGAGAGCAACAAAGCTATAGAACTTTTTTTTCTTTAAATTGCTACCTGTACTATTTTCATTTTGCTTTATTACATTTGCTGTACATTAACACTCCTTTTATTCTAATTAATAATAATAATTATTAATACATGCACTAAAAGATTGGTAGTAGAATCCTGGTAAAATCCAGAAGTCAAGATTAGTGGTCACTGGCACAATCCCGGAATCTGAAAGCTTGAAAACAGAATTTCATAATTCCCATAAATGTAAATCAGTGGCCTTGTTTATGGTAAGTCACAGAACTAGACATTCAGCAGAAACAACATAGAATTCTGATACAAAACCATCTAGCTCTGAGGACTTCCTCTGCGCTAATTCAGATATAGCCTGATTGGTCTCTGAGCTTGTGAAGGGGTCATTACAATAGTTGTATTCTCCTAAGTCTATTGATTCCAAATATGTAAGCAATAATACCCGAGAGGGTGGGCGGCATTTGGGAATTCCAGACCGCTCAGGGACATAATAAGGCCTTATAGCCCCTGGAAGGTCCAGTATGCCCTGATACCACCCACCCTGGAGGCTATGATTGCGCTTAGAAAATGGCAAATAAGTAACATTTTTATTAAAATAAAATATTAAAAAGAAGTCTAATGTTAAAAAAAAACAACGGAAATGTTTTCCTGGTAAAGTAGTCCCTTTACTGTGCTATACTTGCCAGTAGAGAGTGCTGTTGTTTAGGAGATCATGTATTACAGTACTGAGATGCATAGCTGCCCCTGGGAAGTGTAGTCCTATGTGACAGATGGGGATCCGAGGCCACAGTAGGGAGTGACAGCTAACAGAAACACTTTGAGACTGATCAGAGGAAAAGGGGTCATGCTGTCAGCTAGCCATGGTTTAGTGAGCTGGCGGGGAATTGAATGTTGGGAGCAGTTGCAGTGGTGGAGTGGGGTAGGGTTTAAAAAAAGAAAACACAACAGGAACACTTAGGCAACTAACCAGAGGATGCAGCAGGTAAGGAATACTAAGTAACAGGGTTGGGGTTAGCAGCGCTTCTATTTCAATTGGCATGTAGTCGGGAGAATGGGACTCAGGAGCACAGGTGATAGCTTCTTACGTTTGGCTCTGAGACATGTACACTGTATTCTGGCTTAGTCTAATAACTACTATGGCTGGCTTTTGAGAGTGCAGGAGCCGCAACTACGGCTGTACAGTTTTGAAAGTGTGCTGTGGCTGAAAACTTTCTGTTTTAATGTGAGATGGTGTTATTTGTTTAAAATTGATGGCTTGGCTGTATGGAGTGTTGAGAGATGATTTCTTTGCTGTGGGGGGCTGCTTCGGTCCCTTGTCCGGTTAGCAAGGTGGCTACTTTTAAAATTTTCAGCTGGCACAAGGATACCAGTTAGCTTTTGTGGCATGTTGTTGGCACTTATTTTTAACAGGGCTCTGTAGAAAAATACCCGCCTGGCAATGTGACTCAACTAGTCAATCAGAATGCTAGCATTTACATTGCCATTTTCTAAAAAGAAATTATTCTTTTTCAATTAAACTGCACTTGTTTTGACTGACATGTTTTGCATGTTGACAATCTCAAGTTGTACTTGCTCTTGATTTTATGCACTTCGTTGTTACTTTGAACTTTATTCCTGCTGCTTGTTTGGAACACTACTGTACGTTTATCATATTGTCTGTAATTTGTTCATCATCTTATTTATTGTACTGTTGTGCTGTCTTCCCATATTTATCCTTCCCCAGGGTCACACCTGGAAACAAGCCATGGCTCAGTGTGCCTTTCTCAGTTACCAGTTTTCAAATCAATCAATCAATTAATCAATCAGTAAGTCAATGAAGAAATAAATTATTTTTCTCGTATTTGTATTCTTTGTAAAAACTTTCTGAAAATGTTCAATAACCAGGTTATTCAGACCAGCCTGTTCCCTTATCAGTTCACTTTTGTTAATGTACTTTTTTTGTTCATATGGTTCCTCTCTCTTTTTGTTTTTAATGCAAAAGCCAGCAGCTTCCCACTTGTATTCCCTTGAAAATAAATTGCTTTCTTAATTTGTTTAGTTTTTTTCACACTTCTTGTTTATTAAACATAGGATGAAGTATGGGGTGGTGTGTGTAATGAGAAGTTTACACACCCCTGAGGTGTAAGATGCTATATAAAGACTTGAGGGGTTTATTAAAGCATCTAACACAAGGCATAAATAATGTCAGAGACTTGATTAGTGGCCTTTGCTAGTGAAAATTAAAAATGACTAGCAATTGGTCAAAGTTGATTAGCAATTCCAAAAAATGGGGAGTTTTTACTTTTAACCATAAATTACTACTTATCATTGCATAAATTGACACATTGTACACATAGTGCCAGACATAATCTGCTTATTTTTGCCATTTTTGACACAAAGTCAATAAATGTTCATTTTCCCATCACTGCAAAAGCAGGGCACACACTTAAGTAGTTCAGTAAATGTCTCTTTCCCTATCACTGCAAAAGCAGGGCACAACACTTCAGACAGTTTTGAATAAAATACCCCCCATCACTGCCAAAAGCAGGGCACAACACTTTTGAGAAGTTTTAGTAAATGTTCCTTTTCCCCTCTCACTGCAAAAGCAGGCCATCAGAGTGTTTTAAGTCAAATGTCTCTTGCCTCCCCCCCAAATCACTGCCAAAAGCAGGGCACATTGACTTTTGTGTTCAAAATCTCTTTTCCCAAAAGCAGGGCACAACACTTGAAGTAGTTCAATTAAGGTCTCTCTTCCCATAATTTTATTTTTTAAAATTACACTGGAACTGTCATGGATTCTTAAATTCTGTGAGTTACTGGTTGTTCCCTAGGGGCAAGACATGCCCTTCTTCCCATTACCCTGTCCTTAATGTTCCAGGCCTTCAGCCTTGCCAGTGTGCCCTTCTTTGTTTCCGTTTGCGCAGCATTCCCCCCCCCCATAGTGTGTACCTGCCTCAATTGGTTGTTTCTTCCCCCCACAATTCCCTGCCCATAAGTAATGAAACTTATCTGTTTTGTAGTCCCACTTCCTCCTGCTGTGCTCTGCGAAGAAAACAAGCGCCCACGATCGTTTCTCCCAGGCTGACACGGGGGGGCTAGGACAACTTCTCACCACAGCGTCGATTGTTTCTCCATACAGACACCAGGTTGGAGGAGCTGGTACATCCTTCGCCACAGCGTTGATCATTTCTCCTATCGCAACACCAGGTTGGGGGAGGAGTGTGACATCCTTCTCACCGCTAACAGATGGCTGAGTGAGAGGGGGACAGGGTGAGGGGGAGGATGAAAGAAGAAGAATAACTTGAGGCCAAAAAAAACCAACAAAACTTGCCAGATTTTTAAAGGAACCACTACCAGTTTTGAATGATTAGCAATGGCTGCTAATCATGCCGGCAGTTGATTCGCGTTTCCAGTTCTTGAGTCGCAAATTGCAATGCAAACTTGCTTATTTTAACATAGAATTTGACGGCAGATAAGGACTGCTTGGCCCATTTTATGCCTTGTAACACTGGGGGTGTGAGTAAACTTCTAGTTTAAACACACCACCCCATATTTTATTTTATATAATTGCTGGGTGTCCCTTTTTTGTTACAGCAATCATATAAAAAAAAGCCATTGCTGTACAACCACAGTCCATTCTCAACGCGTGGTCTGTGGTTGCTGTTAAGTTTTTATTTAACAGTTTTTGTAGTTTTCTGTTTTGTTTGGCAGGCTTATGCTAAGTTATGGTAAGTTAAAAACACTTACCGCCGAGTCCGAGTGATGGTTTAGTCTGCAGGAGAAACAAAAGGCAGTCAGCGGTGGGACAGGAAGTGCAATGCCGGGTTCATATGCAGAGTGCGGGAAACCATGCACGTGTTTACCGTAATAAACACTCCTTTATTATGGTAAGTTATGGCACTGTTTCCCTATGGGAAAAAGTGGAAGCCCGATATTATAATGCTTCAATACACGTTCATTATAGCAGAGATCATAATTCTGTACTACTAGTTTATCTAATCTTTTATAGTTCTTTGTCTATTTTGTCCTCTTTTCCCCCAGTTATTTTTCCAACTGGCGAATGATTCTATGTGCCCATGGATTACAGCTTTATAAGAATCTCATAATGATGCCATTCATGCTTAACTGTCATAATTATTGTACTGTATCAAAACTCCATGATAGTACTCATAACTTCAATAAAAAACTTGATTCTTTACAAGATCATTACTCATTCACCAGCTGATGTGTTTTAGATACAAAAGATATGCAAGTTACTTTATCCATCCTATGATCTGATATCATTATAGAAAGAATCTTTGTCATAAGGGCTAGAGACATGGCAGATACAGTTAAAAGCAGTAATCAATCCTTGAAAATGATTTAGCTCATCCAGAATAATAAGAAAATACTTCTGAATTTGAGTTATTGACCATCCATGTATACTTCAGTGGCAGCACTCTAGCTGAATGTTACACCTAAGCCGGCTGCGTGCTATCTCACATGCAATGCTAATAAGGGGCCCACGATCCCTGGCAAAGCTGTGATCTTGGCAACATTCTGTATATCCCAGCCGATATATATCTGGATACATATCTGAAGTAACTACTCCCCGTTCTGTGTGATATGGGCGATGGCAAAACGGCAACAGGAAAACAGCAAGGCAAAAAGGAGTGACCGTGAAATAACAGCTATCACCAAAATGGCAACAACACTACCGCAGTGAGTTTCCGCGGGGGGGCTTCACCCCTTCACACCCATTTTTATATATAAACAACTCTGGGGAGGGGCACAACTTGGGAGGGTGAGAAAACCAGCCAGAGGTTGCCTTTTTGGCGATGGCTGTTGTTCCAGTGCGCTGTTTTCCACTTGCTATTTTGCAGTCACCGTTTTAACATTCACAATCTTGCAGTCATGCTTTTCACAGGATACTACTACTCCCCACCCCCCTGCAATTTACTCAACTGGTATTGAGAAGATAAATCATAGCTTAGCTAGACCAACATATTGAGGCAGTTAAAAAACAAAGTCTAAGAATACTGTCAGTCAAATGATCAGCATTTAGTCCTTTGCTAAATATAATCAAGCAACTAACTACTGTATGTAGTAACTGTTAAAACTCTAATGATGGAAGAGTGACCAGTGGGGTGCTGCAAAGCTCAGTACTGGAACCGATCCTCTACAGTGTCTTCATAAGGGATATTGCAAAAGACCTAGAAGGGAAGTATGCCTTTACACACAATCAAAATCTGTAATAGGGTGAACACTCAAGAGGGGGTGGAGAAAGTATGTAGGAATCTCGGAAAACTTTTGACGAGTGGTCAAGAGCATGGAAGTTGAGGTTCAGTGCCAAAAAGTACAAAATCATGCACCTAGGACATAGGAACCCAGGAGCTGAGGATAGGATGGAGGGAAGTAATGACAGTCAATAAGCAGAAAAGGGACCGTGAGGTTATTATATCTGATTACCTTAAAGTGGCAGGGCAGAGTGATAAAGCAGTGGGTATGGCCAGTGGGATGCTGGGATGCATAATGAGAAGTATCTCCTGCACAATACCAGATTACCCCAGTAACATCTAGAATTGTGATTTGCTGCTAAAGCTGTCAGCCCCTGTAATTGCCTGTCCCATTGCAATGGTTTTAACAGATCCCTAATGGAAAGGAAAATCTCCACTAGATGGAAGGTGGCCCTTGTAGTACACAAGGGTGGCCCCAAAATGACCTGTGGAAAACTACTGCCCCATTGCTCTCCTCTCCTCTACTTCATGGCCAAAATTCAGGAAAGATTAGTTTACAATCAGTTTCAGGACTATGCTGAAGAGTGGGGTCTACTGACTGACAGATAACAAGGGTTCAGAAAGAATCATGGGACAGATGGGGCCTTAGTCAAACTGACCGTGGATATCTTAGGCGCTGTGGTCGATGGACAGAAAACTGGTGTGGTGTTCATAGACTTCACCAAAGTCTTTGACCTGGTCAATCACAGTCTTCTGCTAGGTGAACTAAAACACCTGGGCCTTGATGGTCTGTGCCACTAGTGGGTCTCTGTATATCTATCTAACAGGATGCAGTTGGTAAAATGGAAAGATGCTGTGATTGCAAATTCTCTCACTGTAAGTATTACCTGAGCAACCACTCCCGTCGTCACGGGGCAAAAACCACACCACTGGGTTTTGTCTTAACGTCGCTTTATTTGATCAAATATCTCACACATGCATGTGGGACTTCTACTAAGGAGATCGTCATTGATTAAAGTTTACAGCAGCTTTTATAAGCTAGATTTTGCACGTCTTATCTTGAAAAATACTAACATTTCAGTATGAGCCAATCATAAAACAGCATAACAAGTTTTCAGCAATGTAACAGAAAAAAGAAAAACATGTTGATTTGTATGAGGTACTTTTCCACTGCAATTCATTTCTTTCCCATTACTGCTTGATACATATCCTGCGTTAAGCTGACCTGAGAGAGACAATGAGTTTCACTCACACCATAGCAACATACAGCTTATCTTCAATGCTACTACGTGCTGTTATTATTATATTTGCCCAGGCATGTTCCTATCTCTATATTTTGTCCAAGTCTGCTATTCAGGCTGGTACAACCAGTTCTGCTCAGTTTTATCTAGTTTTCTGTTTTCCCAAATGTACCTCAAGTAACCTCAGTACAAATTCTATAACCTTAAAAAGAAAACATGAACTCAGAAATTTCTACTACATTCATTATTACTTTGTTACAGCATGGCTTTTAAAGCAAGCATAACTTCAAGGCATATTATAGCAAATATAGCTTTAGGATATAAAAAGAAGCATATATAAAAATTCCCTCACACTCTCCCCCCTTTTGATACTTTGTATCAACTTGTTAACTATTATACTTTAGTCACATCTTGTATATCACAGAACGGGAACACCCTGGCTAATTCGCTAGGGTCTTGGTCCTCGGGGTGTAGTAAGGGGTGCAGCTGGGTGATTGCATGTGGTGACAAGGTGCTACACAATTGTCGCAAGAGAAATTTGAGCAGCATAATTAGGAGCCATAATGCCAGTATCACCACCACGATTACTGCCACCCAGTGAAGGAGGGTAGTGCCCCAGTCACCAAATATGCTTGAGAACCATGACCAGGGTCCCAGCCCTGCGATACAGGTACATGCTCACTTAGAACACGTTGCTGTAGCGTTACGTATTCCTTCAATTACTTGCTCCAAGTTCTTGGGAATTATCTGGTATATAGGTGCAGCATTCTTCCCTACAATGGCGCACACCTTGGAAACTAATACATAATCAAGTCGGCTCTATTCTACAAAGCTACGATTCTAAGTGCTTTAATTTCAGCTGTCAGCAAGTCAGTTGATTTCAAGGTATCATTAATTAACGTTTCTAACTCATAGCTTAACTGGTCAATGTAATGCATGTTTTGAACAACACCCCCACCATGGGAAGATTCCTGCCTCAAATTTATCCCCACTGGGACATGTTTATTCACGTCGGCACCTCCCTTTTGAATTTGATTATATAGCTACACTGATGTATAGCAGATGCATTGTACTTATATACATGGGCCACAGGGTGGAGTGTGGCTAGATAGCAGCATCCCGTCCACCCTATGGGTAGGAAAAATAAGCCCTATCCCCATCACCCAGTATAGACCTGACAGACTGCCCACGGCAGTGAAATCAGGATGTACTGTGTGGGCATCTGCTTGAGAGCAGTTGGTTGTGGTGGATTCGGACTTGGTGGTGCTGTTGTAGTGCCTACAATATTGGCACGGACCATCCCAGTGGTGCTAAACTCATGGTTAATTGTTTATTACACAGGCAAAGCCTGGCTGATATTTTCTGTTGTCTAACATCTAGATACAACGAAGGACACATTTGTACTATTTGGTGGCTGTACCATAGTAGAATCATGCCCCGAAACACAGGTTCTTTATTTTGTTGTATGGCATAATCTGGGGCATTAGTGATGTTTCTTCCTGATAGCGAGAATCTCGCTGGCCTCAGTGCTATTTACAGGCTTGGTTTTAGGTGGAGCCCTCACTGCTGCAGAGAAAGGAGAGCTAGTGCATACATAGCAATCAGAGACATTAGCATTATTAGCATGTAAGTTCATTAAAGTCCACCAAGTGTTGGTAATGTGCAATGGCTCTGTGCTGCCGTGAGAGCAGTTGCCTCCCTCGTATCAGAGCCCATGGCAAAATAGCGGCGATGGTCAAGCGAAACAGAACGATAACAATTTTCATTGTGTCAGTTCACTGTGCAATGGTATCGACCGTAGATGCTGTCACAAACGACAATGAGATGCGTGAATCCACGCTTTCTCCCGCATCTTTATGGCAGTGGCGTAGTCAGGAGCACTTGAAACGGTCCTTGCCACCTCGGGCGCACCACTTTTTCTTTTCGGAAGTCCTTTATAACCACGAGAAATTCCTGGCTCTATCCTATGCAGGGTCCCTCCAAGGAACTGGAAGTACAGCTTTTACCCTAGGATAGAGATCTTAAAACAGCATTAAGAGATAAACAATAGGCAATCATTTCATTATCTAAACTGTGCAATGTTATTCGGTTTTGTGGGAAGGGGATATTTGTCATTCTGAGAGGCCTTCCCATCAAAATTTCATGAGGTGATAAACCCACGGGCCAGCTTCCCCTCATACTCATTAGGCTATTGGTAGTGCTTTTACCCAACTAAGGCCAGTATCTGCGTAATTTGGTCAATTTTAGCTTTAATGTCTGATTTGCCTCTTTCTACTGCCCCTCCGATTGTGGGTGGTAGGCACAGTGCATTCAGTAAAATCCACTTGCAGTGCCTCACACAAGGTTCTGATGACTTCATTTGCAAAATGCGAGCCATTATCGGCTGAGAGCGGGTGGAATCCCCCACCTTGGTATGATTTCTCTAATCAGGGCCTTTGCTACTGTACAGGCCGTGGTTTTCCGTACTGGGAATGCTTCTTCCCACTTGGAGAACATGTCTATAATCACTAAGCCATATTTATACCCTTCACACGGGTTTAGCTCAATAAAATCCATCATTAAATGTTCAAAAGGTCCTGTAGGAAAAGGATGGGCAGAGGGGGTTACTTGGAGTCCTCTGCCAACATCATTTTGCATACATATTACACACTTTTTACAAAAATCTTCAGCATATACGGTAAAGCCAACAACATACCAATGTTTATTTACAAGGTCGACCACTCCACTTTTGAAATATGATCGCCCCATGGGCCAATTTTGCCAAAAGGAAATACTGCCGAGGGCAGGCAGAGCCTGCCATCGGGTTTGTCCACACCTTAGTGCTAGCATCAAATTTACAGTTTGTTTGCCAGTTACGCTTTCTCTTTACACTGGCCGACTGTTGTAAAGTTGCAACATCCTTTACTGAGAATAAATCAAGTTGGTTAGTTATAGTCAAAGACATTAGAAATTCCGGAACACTCCCAGAAAGAGCTGCTTCCTTTGCAGCTGCATCAGCCCTCGCATTTCCTGCAGAGACAAAATCTTGGTTAGAAGTATGGGCTTGACATTTTACAATTGCTAACTTTTCTGGCTTCTGGATTGCTAACAAAAGATTTTTTACCAAATTCGCATGCTCAATAGGTTTTCCAGCTGCTGTTAAAAACCCTCTATGTTTCCATAAGGCGCCAAAATCATGAGCTACCCCAAATGCATATCGACTATCTGTGTATATGTTAACTGTTTTACCCTCGGCTATTATACAAGCTCTCGTCAGAGCTATGAGTTCAGCAGCTTGGGCTGACGTTCGTGGGGGTAACTTTGCTCCTTCCACGACATAGTTTGGAGTACACACTGCATAACCTACCAAGGGGGATCCTTTTTCATCTCTTTGTGCTGAGCCGTCAACAAATAATTCTAAGTCTGTGTTTTGTATGGGTACGTCAGTAATATCCGGTCGAGGCTTACAGTCTAAGTCAATTACTTGCCCACAGTCATGCTCTTCCCCCTCCTTCGGGGTGGGGAGCAACGTCGCTGGGTTTAAAATGGTGCACTTTTCAAAGTTATGTTAGACATGGTTAAAACATTTTGATACTGAAGCAATCGTGGCATGCGTTAAATGAGCTGTGAGCTTGTAGCAGAATAGAATGTACAGAATGAGGCACATGCACTGTCAAAGCACAGAATCCTACCAAATCCACGCATATCCACGCATGCCAACACTGCTTCAGTAGCCGCGCCACTGACTGCAAGCAAGACACCATCCCACATACCACTGAGTCCAAACGCTTCGAGTAATATGCTATGGGCCTCTGCCCCCCATGCTCCTGTGTCAATACAGCTGACATGTAACCTCCTTACCATTTACGAACAAATTGAAACCCTTCTCATAATTTGGTAGTCCAAAACAGGGACTTGTGATCAATACATTTTAAGTTTTGCAAACTGGTCTCTAGACCAGGTGTCCACCTGATCTCCTCATTCATCTGCATTTTTGTGCCATATATGGCTTCATGGAGGGGTTGTGCCAACATAGCATAATCCACGATCCAAGCTCTGCAATAGCCCACCATACCCAAAAAAGACATCATTTGCTGCTTTGTAACTGGGCGTGGCCATGCTGCTATGTTTTTAATTCTCTCAGGGTCTAACTTTCTACCACTGCCAGACAACACATGACCCAAATATTTCACTTGCTCTTTACACAATTGCAATTTTTCTCGAGACACTTTATGCCCATTCTCAGCCAAGAAAAGTAATAAAGCTTTTGTATCCTGTTCATTTGCTTCCTTACTGGGGCTGTAGCAAACAATAAATCATCCACATACTGTATTAGGGTACTGCCAATGGGGGCACAAAAGCGGATAGGTTCTCTCTCATTTGAGCTGAGAATACTGCTGGAGACTCAGCATAACCTTGGGGCATGCGAGTCCAGGTCCACTTTTCCCCTTTGTAAGTGAATGCAAACCATTCCTGGCTACTGGGTTCTACGGGGATACTATAAAACGCATTTGCTAAATCAATGACTGTGAAATAACAGCTGTTATGTGGAATGGATGACAATACTGTAATTAACTTGCTTCTTTGAATTACTGACATTGAGGCACCTGTGTCTATTAAGAAGGTCAACTTGGTGTTCATGATTATTAAGTCTATTACTGGACTACCTTCTGGCGTTGTTGAAGCACATAGCATTTGTGAAAAGGGGAAGGGGGGTGTTCCTCTATCCTTCAGCTGTCATTGGCAAAGCCAACATTATTAGTCCAGAATTGAGGATCCCGAGGATTTCCACTCCATCCTTGCTGCTGATTTGGCTGCCACTGTTGTGGAGCAGGAGGGATGGTGGCGGAGTGAGGGGCATTGGAATCTTGATTTCATGCCACTGGTTTGCCTTTACACAATTTCTTGCTATGTGTCCTTGCTCTCCACAAGCAAAGCAGATGATACCCCTCCCTGTCCGGTCTTGTCCTGCCGTTCCTTCTTGCCCTTTTCCCCCTCCTCCCTGTGGATAACCTCCATTATTTCATCCTCTCTGTCTTCTTCTGTTGCCATTTCCACCTCCCTGTTGGGGCTGCTTATTGTCTGAAAAGGGGAAGGGGGTGTTCCTCAGGGCAATGTCTGATTACAGATGGTATCCCACAAGGGTCCATCCTGGATCCCCTTCTTTTCTCCTTCTTTGTAAATGATATGCTGGGTAACTGTGGAGGGACAAAACTGTTGTTTTACACTGATGATGCTATACTTTACAGATGTTCCAAAGACATCAACCAAATCAACTGTCGGCTTTCAAATGGTTTTCGAGAGCCTGAAAAATGGTTCATGGCCAACAATTTGGTCCTAAATGCTAAAAAGAATACATCTATCCTGTTTGGCCACAGGCACTTGGGTTCAACACATCAACCAATGTTACCCATTACTATGCTGCTTGGATCTCATATTGAGATGGTGGATTCTGTAAAAGGAGGTATATGTAGACCGTTTGTTGATAGGACAGCAACACCCCCACAGCGAAACCCTGACGGTGACAGATATTGTGGTGAGGGAGTTTCCATGGTGACGGACTATGCAGCAATGGGGGGTAGGCACATTGCTGCCGCCGTGTTGCTGGCCATTTTTGAGACTTATTGGTGTTGGGGATGTCAGCATGCTCGCGTTGCTGTGGGGGATGCCACTGTGGGGGATATTGCTGTGGCATGGTAAAACCCATGTGGACCAAGAAATTACTTTCAAACCCCATGTAGAACATTTATTGAAGTCCCTGCTCCAAAAAATGGTCTCATCTACTGCCTGAATAACTTCCTCACTAAGGAGTCAAGGTTAGCAGTTGCCAGTAGCTCGCTGCTCCCTGTCCAGTTGTATGGTGCCCCAGTCTTCAAATCTGTTTGATGCTCTGAAATACAAAAGCTCAAAATGCTATCACATAATTGGCTGTTTTGCAGCTGGAGCCTTATTTAGGGAGCATAGTTATATAGTTACATAGTATTTATCGGCAGATAAAGACCCTTGGGTCCATCTAGTCTGCCCTATATTTCTTAGTCTTCTGCATCAGATTCTGCTTATTCCTCTTCCTTTCTGCAGTGTTCTGCTATCACTAAACTGGCCAACATTTGCAGGTAGGATAGAAAACCCCCTAACCAGTTTGGCCTTTAAGTTATTAAAAGGCATTACATCTCCTAATCTGAAGGATGTTTTGATTGCTAAACCCAAGAGAAGGACTCTGTGGTCCTCCAACTGTAGACTCCTAAAAGTACCCAGGGTGAGGTCCAACATGGCAAAAAGGTCCTTTTACCAGCTCTGTCCCATTCCCTCTGGAAAAAATCTTCCAGGGAACCTGCAGGACGATTTCTTACTGGGGGGTTTCAAAAAAGGACTAAGGGCCATCCTATGTGAGTGCAACCAGTGTGCCTGCTTTCATTCATGTGGTTCTCCCCTTAACTGTGATTTAATATTTTAAAATACACATGAACATGGTGGAGGCTGTCAAGAGAAGGGTGACAAAGATGGTGCATGGTTTGCACCACAAAACATATGAAGAGAAACTAAGAGACCTCAATATGTACTCACTAGAGGAGAGGAGAGGAGAGAAAGGGGCAACATGATAGAAACTTTAAGTACCTCAAGGGCATAAACAAGATGCAGTTGGGAGATCTTTTCCACTGTAGAAAAGATACCAGAACAAGGGGGCGTGATATGAAATTGAAGGGGGGGAGATTAAGAGGTAACATGAGGAAGTTTTTCTACATGGAGAGGGTGGTGAGCACTTGGAATAGTCTGCTACAAGAGGTGGTAGGGGCAAACACAGTGGAGAGGTTTAAACATGCCTGGGACAAGCACAGGGAAACCTTGGGCGGGGAGGGAGTGATGAAAAGTCATTGACCACTTTGGGTGAGTGGATGCATACATGTATAGGGCCTATGGGCAGACTGGATGGGCCTAGCGATCCTTATCTGCTGACAGTTTCTATGTTTCTATAAACCCACTTAATTGGGATGTGGATAATCGGGATGTCTGCTTTATTGGGACGTCCCTCTGGGCACTGATTAAATGGCTTTATTTCCTGTGGAGGTACTCAGTGCTTAAACAGGACATCCCTGCCACCTAATTAGGATGATCTGGGCTGACCATGGCAGCCTAGTATCAGACATGGATGCGATAATCCCCTATTGGCACCATTTTGGCACCATTTCTCACACCTAATTATGTGTGAATTGTGGCTGTTCACAGCTCTCCCTTTCTCTCCTCACTGACTTCCTGCCCAGCAGAGCACTGTGCTATTGTCTGCTTTCTCTTATTTGCTTCATTTTTGCCTAATCCCTGAATGCTACACTTAAGAGGCTCCACGGACATAGTTACTGCCTGTAGAAAAGAAAAGACTGGGTTCACCATGCCGGCATTTTTTTTCAGTTGCCGCTACTGATTTGCCTTACGCCTGAATGCCACAGTGAGCCAATCACTAGAGAACATGCTGGCAGAAAGAAAGAAATTGGCATAAATTTATTTTTTCAGTTGCCCACTACTTATTATCCTTCTGCCCGAATGCCATGACAGGCGCTATGAGCCAGTCAATGGTGAAGGACATCCTACTGCTTTGATGGTGACATCTAGTGACTAGATATAACTTACGGCAGCCCATCCCCAGTCCAGCATTAATTTAAAAAGACAGGCATTAAGTTTTATTTGTGCATGTAAGCCCATTACACAGCTCTAACTCTATACTTCTGTTAATTGGGACAGTCGCTTAATCGGGACGAAACGTCCACCATGGGGCCATCCCATTTAAGCGGCTTCATCTGTGTCTATACTTGTTTTTTTAAAATTTACTCTTTGAAACTGACCTTGTCAGTCAGCTGATTGTGTGATCTGCCAGACCTATTCTGTGCTTATCTAATGTTCACTGACTGTATGTGACCTTGCTGTAACTGCACTATGGCCCCTGTATGCAGTGAATTGTGAATGTGTGTAACCCATTGTAATTCACTTTTGGTTTGAATGTATGCTGTCTGTTTCTGTTATCTCTATGTAATTAAACCTGGGTCTCCCCTGAAAAAGAGACTTTTAGTCTCAGTGGCCTAGTCGGTGAACAAAATTCAATAAATAAATAAATAAAATTGTGCTACACTTGCAGGGGGGTACTCTTCCTCACACAGTGTGCTTCTCTTTGTGTATGGTAGGTTTGGTAGTAGTACAGTTGCGGAGGTGTTGTGCTATCCCAACCTGTGACTCAGAATTGAGCCCACTGTCTTTCATGGAATAAGATACACCAGCCGTTTTCACCCCTTGACTTGTTTATTTCCTTATGGGGGACTGCCTTGAAATTTTAACTACATAAAATACTTATTTTTCTCCAAAGCAAAACTTTGGTCCAGACCATTGTAAGAGGTTTCTTAAAAGTCCATATGTCCCACAGGGAAGTGTACTTCTGACAACATATGACTAACTTTAGATGGCTATATTTGGCATGCAAGCATATGTTTATGATTTGTATGTCTGATGCTCCCACTCCCTTCTCCAGGACACAGCTGGAAATGAGCAATTGCTGCTCAGTGTGCCTTTCCTGGTGAAACTTTTGAAACAAGACAACATAGAAAATAGTGTCAGAAACAAAAAGGGATATAATGATATGTATCATGCTCAACAGTTTTTAGCCATCTTACGTTACGTGACATCATATTTCTTTTTGCTTGTGACACTGTTTTGCATTTTTGGATTGTAGGGAGAGAAATGGATTATTATTACTATTATTGTCCGTGCTTATGCAGCTTATTATAACTGTAGGAATACAGCTCATGCATTTTAATTATTAGCTACTGCATGTTAATAGTGCTACTGCTTATAACAAATATTCTGCCTTTTAGTAATTGTATTTTCTGTAAGCCAAATACCTTCTCTGGGTAGATGAGGTGCAAGAGGATATAGCAGCCTAGCTAAGCACAAATTAACCATGTTACCACTCTGATACCAGACTTCCAAGAGCATATTGTTGAGAACGTGATTGTTCACCACATTCCAAACTGTTACTGTCTTTGGGAAAGATGCGGAGTCTGAACACTACTCATAAGAGGTAGTGCTGATTAGGTCTATTACGTCACACACAAACAAGGCCCAAAGACAAGCAGTCCTTGGAAGCAAGATACCTTAGTTATTGTATGCATCACGTAACTACAGTACACATGAAGTTAGGTATAATAATGCCTTTCAGACAACAGGGAGTTGAGACAGGAATCTCAGCTGCGAAGAAGACCTCCGCTGCACCTGTCTTCACAGAAGAAGGTAACTATTGGGCCAGGTTGCAGACCTTCTGTAGTCATTTGCTAAATATTTATTTATTTACGAACATAGGAATTATAACCCTTTGAGTTATGGACTCATTTCCAAAGGCTCCACGTCAAGTACAGAGTAAGGACAACAACAACAGGTTATAACAGTTGAATACAGTATGGTGTCATACAGGTGTGTAAGACACATACAAGTGAGGTATTTCCCTATACATGTGGTAGCTAAGCAGAGGTTGAATCACAAGGTTACATTCAGATAACAAGGTGCTGCCTCCAGGGAGGCATTGTCAGGCATTCCTATAACTGATAAAGCTATGAGGCTAATATGTTAGGCATAGGGCCCATGGGCTTTGGAGGTGGAAGACTGAGTGCTGCCTCAGTGGAGGCATTGTCAGTGAGCCAGGTGCAACCTCTAGTGATACAGCAGGGCCTGGGATTAGGCTTTGCAGCCACACTGGCAGTTGTGTGTAGACAAGATGTGGGTTTTCAGGCCAGCCTTAAAGGGACCTAGATTGGATATTGCTGTGATAGCAGGAGGGAGGGCATTATACCAGGAGGGGTCTCTGAATGGAAAGGATCTTTGAGCTAATCTGGTCCTAAACCTGGGTACCTTCCAAACAGTCTTGGTGGCCGTGTGTGTGGCTATGGAGAGAGGAGTCGACTGAAGTGAAGCTGCTACTCCTGTGGGTGTCAGACCCAGGTGGATTTTATTTGGTAAGGAGATGTGTCTGGTATAGCAGCCTTTCCTCTAGCATGAGAACATTGGTAAGTGCGTAGGGGGTGCAGGTATGCATACATCTGTCTGCACCAGAGAGGAGCTGGCAAGCTTTATTTATTGCCAGCTGGATTTGATGAAGTGTGGTGGGGTCAGAGGCAGCATATATTGTGAACCCATAGTCCACATGTGACAGTACTGAGGATGTGACTGCCAGATGAAGGGCTTCTGGTGGTAGACAGTCCTTATGCCAGTATAAGAGGCCAATTTGGGCATTGGTGGCAGAGGAGAGTACTTTGATATGTTCATGGAACAAGAGGGTGGTGTCAAAAGTGATGCCCAAGTATTTATAGGTTTGGACATGGTCCAGTGGGAGGAGTGAACTGGGGAGGATTTTCAAGTGGTAGCCCTTCGCCCTGTTTTGGCAGTGTGCAGATAGCATGGTTTTAGTTTTTTTAATGTTGACCTCTAGTCTGTGGTCAGCAAACCAGTCTTCAGTCTGTTTGAAGGAGTCTTGTAGGGAGAACTGGAGAGTAGCAGGGTCAGGGTGGGAGGTGTATAAAACTGTGTCATCCACATAAAGGAAAACATTCCCAGAGCAGAAGTTGGGCAGGGCATTAAGATAAAATGCTGAAGAGCAGGGGACCCAGGATTGAACCCTGAGGAACCCCAGAGCACACTGTTAGTGTGGTAGGCAGGGTGTTGATAATTTTAGCACACTGGGATCTAGTCACGAGATAGCTGGAGAACCAGAAGAGGGGACCTTGAGATACCCCGATGTGTTGGAGTGTGTTCAATAGGAGGGGGTGGGAGACCATGTCAAAGGCCTTACAGAGGTCAATGACCATGGCACCGGCAAGGTGCCCTTTGTCCAGTGCAGAGTGAAGAGAGTTAGAGAATTTTATAAGGGTGATAGTTGTGCTGTGACCTGCTCTGAAACCATGTTGTTCCCTGCATAATATGTTGTGAGTGAGGAGGTATTCAGAGAGTTGTTCAGCCAGGATTTTTTCAAGGGCTTTAGAGAGCTAGGGGAGAATTGATATGGGACAGTAGTTGTTTGGGGAGGTGCAGTCACCACTTTTTAGTACTGGAGTTTTTACCAATGTTTTCCAGGTGGTCGGGAACTGTCCGAGGCACAGGGAGCAGTTTAGAAGGTATGTGAGTGGGGAGAGGGCAGAGTCAAGTACCACGTGATGGATTCGCATGTTGAATGAATCTTTACAGTAATTAGAGCTGCTGAGGGCTTTGGTAAGGTAAGCTTTAGCTTCTGTTGGGGTGATGACTCTGAGATAGAGGATAGTTGGAGGTTAGGCACTAGATGGGTTTTATGGGGTCAAAAAAGTTACTTCGGAGTACTGAGCTAAGGTCAGAAAAGGTGGCGTTGAGGCAGTTGGCGATACGCAGTGGGTCAATGGAGATGATGTCATTAATATTAAGTTGGGATGAGGAGGGGTGCATGATTTCCCATTAAGGTCTTCAATGTTGTCCCAGAATTTGCGTGAGCTTCCCCAAGAGGCAGCAAGGGTGGTTCTGTAGTGTTCTACCTTGGTCTTGCGTATTGCCCAGGTGCACTTGTTGTGGGGGGCGTTGTATGCCTGCCTGTCCACCTGCAAGCTAGAGGCAGTGGCTTGGTGCCATAGGTTATTATTTCTTAGCTTGAGCTGTTGCAGCAATGCAGGGGTGATCCAAGGTCATTTTGGTGAAGGGGCAAAAGCATCACAGGCTTTGTTGTGTTGAAGGTGCAAGTGAAATAGTTCAGGGCATCATCTATGTTCAGGGCCTGAGAAATGGGGAACCGGTCACAGTTTGACAGGTGCTGTTTGAGTTTGGTGAGACTGCCAGGCCATAAACGGCAAAGGAGATGACGTTGGGCACAGGTTTGCTGCACTAGCCAGCATTGCAGGGGTGCATTTTTTTTGGGTAAACTACAATTATTCATCAAGGCTATGTGTAGCCCCCGGGGTGACTGTATCTGGTTGAGTGATACTGGGCCTGGGTTGGGGTGAATGTTGCCTGACATTAGTAGTAACAGGGAGATTATCCAAAGGAGGGCGATAAGTTTCAGGTTTTTAGCAGGGTGGTGGTGGTAGGAAGGCTTAGAGGAGGGTGAGCAGGGGATGGGCATGTGGAGAAGGGCTGGGATGGCCAGGCGGAGAAGAGGGCAGGATAGCTGGAGGGAGTGTAGTGCTGGGGGGGCTGGCAGTGGGGCAAAGGGGGTTGACAGAGTGGATGAGAGGTGGTAGAGGGCAGGGTGTGTTTCCAGCATTGGGAGTGGGTGCATGGTGAATGGGCCAGAGGGTTCTCGGTATTGCATGACAAGTAGTGACAACAGTAATAGCATGGTTAGTTTATGGGGGTTGGTGTGGTCAGTTATCACTTTAGTAAGAGAGACAACCTGGTGTAAGTTTAAAGGGAGCATAATGACACCCTTCATTGTGGTGGTCTCAGTGGTGCAATGGTAGGGGTGACAGCCTTTGGTGCAGGAGGTACCAAGTTCAAAACCCAATGGTGGAGACCACATGAAATGCCTGGTGGCACCTATGGATACAGTGTGGGGTGCCGTCTGAGAGGTGGGTGACAGGTTGAGACAAGCAGGTTCTGTAGTGACTCCTAGTGGTGGCAGTGGGAAGGGCAGTGTGTGGTACTGGGGCCAGTAGGGCCAAGGAAGCAGGAAAAGATAGAGCAGAGAAGAGGAGGACACTTAGGGTGTGCAGAGTAGATGAGGAAACAGGTAGGAGAGGAGAAGTAGTCTAGAGAGTCAGTAACCAGTGAGAGGAGGGAGGGTCCAGATTGGCAGGGAGATGAAGAGAAAGGAAAGCCCTCTAGTGGGCAGTTATTATAACCTGTAAATGAGAAACTAGAGGCAGTCAAAAACTCACAGGAAGTCATGTGATCAAGGCAGGCCATACATTGAGGGTTAGGCTTGGGTGGGCAGGGCAGTCAACGCACAGTGTCAACGGGAAGGAGGTCAGCAATTACCTCTTGGCTCCTCTCGGGACTTGTCCTGCCTGTAGTGAAGCTGCTTCAGGCAGCTACTGTGTGTGCTGGGGAGGGGGGGATCTGGGGAGGCCTATAAGAGGGGAAAGTAGACAAAAGAAATTGTTAGTATGCAGCGGGAGTTCTGGTGCCCAGGCTGTTGTGCTATTCACTGCTCCCTGGTCCCTACTGTGCATGCACCGATTCCGTTACTGCTGTCGGGATAGTGAGTATGGTGACTACAGAGCCTGGCAGGACATGACCACAAAAAAGGATGGTCTGGCGGGTCTCCCAACAGAATACTCTAGGCACAGGTAATCAACAACAGTGTTCCAAATATCACAGTATCACAGTGCTAACATGCATTTTACTTGTATCTTGTAAAGAGTTGGTATGCCAAGAACCTTGTACTGTTTTCTGTGTGCAACTGCAAAATATACAAGGAAGCTTACTCTTATCATTGTGCCCTGTGTTTTTATTATGATTGGTACCTCTACAGACACTAACCATACCTTCCTTATACTTACAAATTAGAGCTGCCTGAAGATAACACAACTTTTGTGGGAAAATGTAAAATAGATGCTGTCTGCTCTCTCCAGGCCTTTTTAAAATTAGAACGGGATTTGAATTCTTGCTTAACAGTTAACTGAAACATGACGTAGTTTTTGTTTAAATTTAACTGGTTACCTGACAATGTTTTAAAACTAGTTCAAATTGCTTTACTATCTGATGTTTAGATTTCTATAATATATTCAATTTCCTCAGTTGCCAAGTGTTGTACAGCAGTGACATTCACAAAATTTAAAGCAGCAGTGCAATGAAACTAGGCAAAACATTTGACCCTACCCTTTTTTTCTCACTATAAAAGATTCCAGGCATCTCTCAGTTTCATTTGGTGGTACAATTTTCTAACTTGACCAAAATCAATCAATCAATCAATCTTTAGTGAACCAGGTGAGCATCATTGAGAAGAACTCATTTACAAGATGAACCTGGGCATTTACATATAAAGTACGGGCAACAGTATATACAATGTTACAACAATTGGGAGTCCAACAACACAGTAATTCAAAAAAAGGAAAAGAAAAAAAAAGAAAGTAAATAAACGATAGGTACAGGGCAGGGATGTATACAGAGTTACAATAAATTTGTGTTCATACCATGCAGTAATGCTAGTGTAAACAAGGAGAAAGTGCACATATCTTAGATGAAAGTAGTATACATGTTATGATACAAAAACCTATGTACATTAGCTGAGACAGGAACCTATGCAGCAAGAAAGGGTCAGGAGAAGGGAGAGTAGAAAGAGGAAGGGGGCAAAGCCAGAGGAGGAGGAAGACTGATACATTTGGGGAGGGCATTACATAGTTTAGGGAATAGGTCAGGGTAAAGCTATGATGTGAAAAGGGGCAGGGCACGGAAAACAAATAGGGGAGAGGAGCTTAGAATAGAGAGTAGGAGAGGTGTGGTAAGAGTGCCATTAACGGAAGCAAGTACAGGTTTCTGAAAAAGAATGTTAGTAAAGGGATTTGAAGCAGCTCAGTTTCACAGGGATTGACAACTTTAGAGTTTTCTGTATTGTGTTCCAAATGACAGGAAGAGCATGACTTATTGCAGATTTGCCAGATCTGATTCTCACCTTAGGGATGAATAGTGAGATGTAAAAGAGGCTTCTCAAGGTGTAGTTTCTAACCCTTCAGGTGGGCAGGCAACTCACAATATAATGTGGGAGCATATAGTGATTGCTCCGTAGGTCCAGAACACTACGTTCTTTTGTCATCTGAATGTTAGTGAGCTCCACCCTACCTTGGCATTGCGCTCACAGTGGTGTGTGGCATAAGGGAGCCCAGTTATGAATCGAATAGCTTGATGATAGAGTATATCCAGGTTAGAGAGGCAGAGCTTTGGGCCTTGACCATACAGGAAATTGACATAATCTAAAAGAGGCAAGAATGTAGTCTGGACTAACCTAGTTTTAGTTTCTGGCATAAGTAGATTTCTAATATGGAAGAAGAGACCAAGTCTCTGTTTCAGTTTTTTTGAGAGTTTATCGATATGATGGACAAAGGACAATTTGTGGTCTATACAAAACCCAAGATACTTAAATTTCTCAATGAACTCCATCAGCTCACCCAGTAATGTGTATACAAAGGGAGCAGAACCAGGGAGACAGTGTTTAGTTGCAAAGGTAGAGAGAGCAAGTATCATAGCCTTGGTCTTTTTTGCATTTAGGAGGAGCTTTAATTGAAATAGATTTTTCTGTAAATGATCAAAGTCTCATTGGAGATCACTGCAGGCACAATTCAGAGTAGGTCTGGCAATGTATAAGACAGTATCATCCACAAACAGGTGGATGTTTGCTGCGGAGATACCAGTATTAATCCAGTTAATATAGACAGCAGATAGTTGTCGGCCTAAAATGTACCCTTGAGGGACACCCCTTAACAGGGTTTTTTGAGGAGAGAGGCCCCCCTCAACCTTAACCAGCTGTTGATGCTCAGTAAGGTAGTTAATAAACCAGTTCAAGGCTGGTTGGTCTGCTCCAATATTATTTAGAACACACAGGAGTAAGTCATGGTCCACAGTATCAAAAGTTTTGCTCAGATCAAGAAACAAAGCACACACATCATTTTTTGAGTCCAAGGCAGTCTACCAATCATTAGAGACCTTAACCAATGCATATACAGTGCTGTGGCGAGGTCTAAAGCCTGACTGAACTGGGTTCAACAGGTTGTAGATCTCCAGATGGAACCTAAGTTGCTCATTGACCACCTTTTCTAATAATTTGGATTGGATGGGCAACAGTGTTATCGGTTGGTAGTTATTTAGGTCACTGGGGTCCCCGGATTTAAACAGGGGAACTACATGAGCTATCTTCCAGACTGGGGGGAGTGCTTCCTGTGCAAGAGACATATTAAAGAGGTGAGTAATAGGGGGTGACAGAATGTAATATCTCAGCTTTAGGTGATAAGGTTCAGTATTGTCAGCGCCTGTTGACTTTCTGGTGTCAAGGCTCAATAATAGATCCTCTACTTGTTTTAAGGTAACTGGAGTGAAGGAGAATACTCCTTCATGGGAGGGGATAGCTGAGACATGGCACGCCAGGTCATGGCTGCTCAGCTGTGAGCAAAGTTTAGATGCTGGAGAGGTGTCAAACGCTAGGCCAGCTGTCGCAAAGTGATTATTGATAAGCTCAAGGATCTGATTTTTGTCCGTGGTGGAAATACCACCAGATGTGATTTTCTGGGGTAATGAGCTGGCTGGGTGAAATCCTTCAATGTCCCTGAGTGTTTCCAAAATTTGATTGCGCAATTAGATGTGGATTAGAGTTCAGCACAGAAATAATTAGCTTTCTCAGTCCTGATTAGCTTAGTGCACGTTTCTTGCAGTTTTAAATGCTGTCCAGTCCGTTGGTTGCTTAGATTTTATTGCCCTTTTCTAGGTAATCCCTGTTTAGCAATGCAGTTGTTATGCTAGCCATGAACCATGGACAGGACTTCTTTTTGGTGCATACTTTGCTTAGAGGGACATGTCTGTTTATAGCATCAAAGACTATGGATTGGAAAAACTCATATGCTTCATATACCATGCCAGCCAGATAGACATTTTGCCAGTTAGAGTTCAGAAAGAAAGGCATAAGGTTCAAAGTTCAGTCAACTTCTTTTAAAGACGAACCTAGACATAGAGATCACTTTCAGGGCAGACCTCACACAAGCAATGGCGCAGTGATCGCTAAGGTCATTAAAAAGTGTGCCAGAATGAGAAATAATGTGAGGCTTGTTCACTAAGATTAGATCCAAAGGCACGGGTCATAATGTCATTATGTCGCGACGCGAGAAAAAATAGCGCCAATACAGCTGCCGCATTTCCGCCATGAAGCCGTAAGTGTTTTTCTATTAAGCGTGTGACATTATGACCTGGTAGGGATCCAAAAGTGTACTGTTCCGAGGATTTTTCAGGTTTGGCCAGGTAGGTTCCTGAATAAGCTGGGTGAGCCCAAACATATCACAGACATCCCTCAGAGGCTTAGATTTAGCAGATAGCCAGTCCATGTTGAAGTCGACCATGATGATTAATGCAGAGGTTATTGTAGGTAGAGTCTCACTCAAGAAGTTCAGGATTTTTAGCTCCGCTGAAAGAGGCCTGTAGCATCCAAGGATGTGAAGGGGGGTTGACTGGTGTAGTTGAACCTTTACACTAACACACTCGTTTTCTTTAAACAGCGAGGTGGACTTGACAAGAGAAGATGTATATTTGTCAGCAACATAGATAACTATGCCCCCCCCCCTTAGTTTGTCTATCCACCCTGAATACGTTATAGGAAGGAATATTAAACTCATGATCCTGGTTCGTAGGTTTCAGCCATGATTCCGTAACCACCAGGATATCTGGTTTTGCATGACAGATCCACAACTGTAAAATATTAGTATTTTATAAATGTTTACTTTTATTTTTTCTCAAGAAAAAAAAGATGGCCACCACATTTTCCATAGAAATAGCATTGTAGCACCTAGAAAGAGTTAGGAGTGAAAAAGGAGGTACTGAGACAAGTACATTTGACAGCAATGCTAATATTTTTCTTAATTGTAGCTGAAATTAGATTTTTGGAAAAAACATTTCTCTATGCACTGCTGCTTTAAAGAGCTCCTGACACAGCTGAGACAACTTTTAAAAAATGTAGCATTCAGGCATAAATGTAGCTTGCAGTTGGTATTTTATTCTGCTGTTCTCACCCTTATTTCCTTATTACTAAGGGTATTTGCATAAATACAGTATCTCTGCTCTTTTACCTCTGGCTGCCTACCTACACCTGACATCATAATTCTGTTTATGACATCAAAATATGTTGCTGTTCAGATAATTGTGATGTCATAAACAGGGGATTGTGATGTCATGTGTAGAGAAGCAGCCAGCGTAGGTATAGTCTAGGAGACAGGGATCTTGTTTTCATGCAACTGTTTTCAGTAATAAGGAAAATGGGGAATTAATTGCTGAAAATATAAGACGTGATAAAGAAAATGGGATGGAGTTTAATGTGAATCTTACTTTTTTCAGAGTTTTCCTAATGCTGTCAGGGGCTCTTTAAATATGCCATCCTTAAATAACGGAAATGTGACTATGCAATATTCAAACAGGAACATGTCAAGCAGATTTTGATGAAGATTTATATGGCAGAAGTATTTGGTTTTTGCTAAAGAATTAGCTATTAATGGCTGCACTACAACCCTCAATCAAAGCTTATCATATGCAAATCTATGGAAATTGCTACTAAGTGTCTGGAAACTGTTTTTCTGCATGACAATATGGTCACTTAGTTCAGTTTTGGGAATGTTTCACAGTATATAGATGGCCGACAAAAGGGCTGCTTGGAAATGAAGTACTTCTTCACAAAGAGGGTGGTAGACAGATGGAACAGCCTGCGCCCAGCAGAGGTTGTGGGGGTAGACACAATAACAGGTTTTAAAAATGCTTGGGATAGGCATAGAGGATTACTGGTAGTCGGGGGAGGGGTACAACCTAATTCCAGCAGTACGTGAAGAAGCACAATTGTTAGAGGTAATAGGGCAGACTAGGTGGGCTGAAGGCCCTTATCTGCCGACAATTTCTATGTTTCTATGTTAGGAGCAAATATCAGAAATTGCTATGATTCAAGCAGTTGCCCCCCCCCCCAAAAAAAAATGTTTTTTGTAGCAAGATTTTCTTGCACAGCTCCTGAAAGCCTAACTCAGCTAAATACTTTGAAAAATTGCTATTATTTGAGTATTTTTAAACATCTGGCATTACAGACCATTATTTATGTGGCCTTTGTCAATAAGTTGTGTTGTTGGAGTCTATGTAAGCCATGTTGCAGAACTAGATTATTTTTCAGTTTTAATAGTGAATTTTCTTTATGTGCTCACCAATAAAGAGCACTGGAGACTTTAATTTATTTATTTAGTTTTTGTTGACCGGGTAAGTGCACTAGACAAATCCTGCCTATTTTCAGGCATGGCCTGGGGGAGGGAGGGATACAGATAAATGCCAACTGACCTTGAACCAGATTAAGCTGTTGGTGGTATTTTTAGTGAATGGGGGAAATTTTGCATGGGCACCAGGGAAATGCCTCTACTCTTTTCGAGAAGTGCCATGGGATCTTTAATATCCACCTGAACAGGCAGACGGGACCTCGATTTAACATCTCATCTGAAAGACGGCATCTCAGGAGTGCAGCACCCCCCTAATGCTGCACTACAGTGTCAGTATTGGGATTCAACCCAAGTGCCTGGTGTGGGGATAGAACCCACAGCCTTCTGATCTCCCAGTCTCAGAGGTGAGTGTGCTACCTGCTGAGCCACGGACACTGTTTAAGACATCTATATCTGCATGGAAGGAAAAGCATAGGACACTACATTGCAGGCTTCCCCACATTGAATCTGTGTCACACATCTGTCAAGGATGAAATATTTCTAGTTGAAAAGTGAGGCAGTTCAAACTCTATGCCCATTTAAGACCTGGTAATTCATGTGAGACTGCGAACAAAGGTGCCAATCCATGCCAGTTCCAATAGTGATTTTGTGATGTGAATATAAACAGGACTGAGTCGGACACAACTCATTTAATTTCAAATTGATCACAACAACCAGCAGATAATGACTTTCAGTCACTGCCAATCTGAGCCAGGCCAGTGACCTAGATTTGAAAGGTTTTGCACCCCAAAAAAAAAACTTAATGAGATAGGAAGCAGATGGAAGTCATTGGGCTTTTTAAGACTGGAGTGAAGTCATCTGGCAATGTGCATTACCCTGTAGCACAGGTAAGGGGTTAGATGGAGAAAAAAAGAGTGCCACATAGGGAGGTGGGAGGGACCTTGGTCAAAAATAGGGCTAGAAATGAATACACAAAATTATACAAAGCAGATGACAGAGAGCAGATTTATGGTCTGGATCCATATTTCACTTTAAAATTGTAACTATTTTTGGAATAAAAAGGTTAACAAAGCCTAATATAGTGAATTTATATATGAAATACGCAATGAGCTGACACAGCATATGCCATTTATCTTCATATGCGAGGAACAGGACAATAACTTAAAAGTGGCAGATCCACAAGTGAGTTGTGAACGTCCTGCCCCCTCACATGTGAGCATAAATGACTTATTCTGAGTCAGATGTAAGTGAAACAAGGGGAGGCTCTACGCGTGTACTGTAGTGTCAGTTCTTGCTTATGTATGTATTTACCATGCATAATTCAGCATTTTGTGGTGAGGCCACTTCTGCATGAAAATGGTGGTAAAGAGAGCACTATATGAAAAAATAAATCCAAACGGAATCTTTCCATTAGCATAATATACAAACATCCTGTGATTTTGTTTAAAGACAAAATTCAACTTTTTTATAACTTGAAACCAAAGTCTAGTACAAAGTATCAGTATTTTAAAACTGTCTATATTTTAAAGAACATACCCCATATGTCAATATTTATTATAATAATCATTTTAATAGAGCTTATATCTCACCTTATGTGCTTCTAGTGCGGCTACCATACATGTAAAGAGCAGCCGCCGATGCTTCTTGGAGAACTTTGAAACTCACAGTATTTCTCCTAGTTATTTATTACGGATATAAGTTGTAAAAACCAGGACCTTTGTTTATCTCCTGTTACTTTATCTGCACCTTAGGTTGGAATACTTTTGTGACATCACAATCATTCTGTGGCAAGAAATGTAATGTCACAACACAACACAACAGAGCTGGCAGTATAGCCTACAGTTTAGAGATATGTGCTGTGAATGAGCTTGGTGCATTCAGTAGACAAGGGTGTGAGTCCCACAACCTTGACATACATACTGTGTGACCCTGAGAAAGTGATTAAACCTCTGCAGTGCTCCCGGGTAGACCTTTTAAATGGGCCTTTTGCCCTGTGGACCTTACCTGGTTACCAAAGAATAACAAACAATAAAAACAGAAGATTATGACTTCAGGTGTAGCCTAAACTGGGGTGGGACTGCCATACTCCTCCAGCTGTCTGTCTACAATCTAGAAGTGCAGCCGGGGAGTGGAGGAGAGAGACAGAGACCAGCCAGGAAGGACCCAGCAGTGGGCAAGGGGCAGTCCACTGGGCTCACCTTCGCCTGTCTGGGTGCCAGATGTCCACGTTTTTGGTTGCTGTCATGGGTGCGGATGTGCAATGATGCCCTGTACATGACAGGCATGCTCCTGCACCTGTGTGTAAGGCATCCACCAACACCCCCATCCCCGGAAAAGCACACTGCAAGTTGTGCTGCTCTTGGTCTCCACCGGGAGCCGCTAGCACTGCGGCGAGTGCACCCACCCATCCCCAGGAGAGGAGAGCAGTCCTCCGGATGCTCAATCTTCTTCTGTCCCTGCTACCCCCCAATGATCCGAGCTTATTCCTGAACCTGGGTCACAGGCATGGTGCGAGGTGTGGCGTCCAGTGCCTCAACACTTAGCGTCACTGGGCCGGCTAAGTCTTGTTTTTAACTGTATGTTGTGCTGAGGGACATGACTGATGGGAATAATATAGGAATCTGAGTAACCTATCTGTGACGAATGATTCTGCTAATTATATATGAACAGGAATAAGACTGACAGCTCATAGAGGGCATTGATAGCCATAATGGAATGCAGCATGCAGACAGGTAGCAGGTGTTAAAGCAGCAGGGCATCAATATGGTGAACATTTTTACCTATACTTTTTTTATTCTATTTTAGATTGCACCGTACCTACTTCTTCCCACAATGTGACTATGCTTTAATACTTTTTTCATATTTGAAATAATAAAAGGAGTGCTCCTTTTAATATGGCTTGGACCAGGTTTCCATCAGTATTTTCAACTGTTTTGGCACATCAATTGTTCAAAACCAGTTCCGTTGTGCCCCAAATGAACTGTTATGTAGCAGGCAGAGCTCCATGACCTTATGGAACAATAGGTGTTCAAAAACAGCTGGGAATACTGATGAAAACCTGGTCTGAGCCATATTAAAAGGAGCACTCCTTTTATTATTTCAAATGTGAAAAAGTACTAAAGCAGACTCAAAATTGAGAAAGAAGGGTATCATACAAATCAGGAGATAATAAGCAATCTAAAATAGCATAAAAAAGTATAGGTCAAAACTTGTACCACATTCATGCACTGCTGCCTTAAACATTGCCACAGGAGTGTAGGGCAACTTGTTCCTGCACTGTTTCCCATTGGGTGGTATGGTCGGTGGATTTATGGACCATGCTGCTGCTGTGAATCATGTGATGAAAAACTGAGGAATCTCAAACACTGTTTGATATTGGAAATGCTGAACTATTATGGAGAACATAATAACTAAAGGTGAGTGTGTATGCCTGGACAACCAGGAAGTTGCTGTAGTATAACCTGACTTTAACTGTTCTGTCTCAGCTGTATTTTGTATTCACTTTTTGACTCCATATAACAGTCCCCTGATAAAGCTAATATTGCTGGGCGACACATTGGGACAGGGATTACAATAAAAATATATGATGTGAAAAGATCTATGGTGTCAGCGTTTGTCATGCAGTATTGGAAGTTCCCCCTCCATATTTGGTATTGTGTTACTTAGTGACATCCAGGCTAACTTCACCTAGTAGGACATTTCATTACACAGTAACACCATTTCCTGCAGTTCCCTAACTTTCTTTGTAGGACTGTATGATACCCTGCAAACTGCTTATTGGAATAACTGATGAAGTGATACGCTATTTCTTTTTGTTGTACGTTGTCCAATTATGACTCTGTTTCTACCACTTGCCTGTCCTGAAAGGGTTATTACAGAGTACAGTATGACTGTATAGTAAGTGAAGGAGAAGAACAGGAGCCAAAAAGAGAACAAGTGTTTATATCTGCATCTACTACACAACCAGTATGGACAGTTCCTGCACAAATAATGCTGCATTCCATCTTATGTTTTTTTGCAATGTTTACCTCACACACTATACACTGTAAACACACAGCATAATCATGTCAGGCAACTGGATGAACAAAACTCTAACAGAACATCTTGTACTCATAATGAACAACCTGTCATTCCTGCATCCATTATGTTATGCATTTTTTCCCAATCGTACTCACATGCTTATCGTTGACAAGGTAGTCTCCATACACCGATGTCTCTTTGGTGCTTGTGTCAATCCTCGCTAGTGTGCCACTTGTTTGGTGCACAGCTCTGCTTGCAGCACCCATGGGGACTTTGGCACCGGGATTGTAATGTATTAATATCTGGTGCAGGGTTCCAGGTGCACTCTGCTTTGCCACCAGTGGAGGTTTGGCACACCTTGTGTAAGTCTAAGGGGGCTTTTAAAAATCGGGCCACCTGTTTCTATTCAGATTTTATTAGTAAAAAATCATGCAGATAAGACATCTATAGAAGATATAAATTGCAAAAAACTGCGTTAATGCTCTAGTTAGGGTCAAAGTCACAAAAGTAGTGAAATGTGGCAATAGGGTTTCCAACCCTAACACCCAACCCCATCCTGTACACACCAACTGGCATCGGGGGTGTGCCCTGGGGTCATCAGCCCTAACACTCGCACCATTCCATAAGAAAATAAGCTGAGATGGGTACAGTATAGGAGAATGAGGTGGGAGCGTTAGGGCTGATGGCTCAAGGCACCTGATGCCTGTTGGTGATAATGTGGGGGTGTATAGGGGTTAGAAACCTAACGCCACATTTCCCTACTTTTGTGACTTTGACCCTAACGCACAAGGTTCAAATGCACTGTAGCTATCAGATTTTAATGTGGTTGTATAGTAGTATAGTACTTGTTGACATTGACAGATTGGTGGATAAAGGGCAGACATCACCATGGTGCTTTATAGACAGAACATGCAACTCTTCTTCCCAATATGCATTATAAATATCTATTTTTATTTCTTGGATCATTTGGTCAATATGGCTTGCCATTTTTTTACATTTGATGCGTCTGTGCACCAAACGTTTTGTTACACTAAAAGGGGATTGGGGGGTGTCACTGACGAGCCCATTGCAGTTCAAAATAGCAGAGGCTCGGCAGTCTAGATCAATGACCATGCACTATGGACCTGATGCAACTCTCTGCTTGGTGGGAAGATTTTGTGTACTTCAAAGAACTAAGCCACTCCAATCATAGAGGGCTTCAGTCCTTTGATTTGCATGAAGCCAGACAGCAAGCAGCTGGTCAGCTTTCAACGTCAGGAGCCTGTCTTTGTCTTCTGCCTGTACATCTTCCTCTCTCTGTCATAGCACACTGCCTTCAGCAGCGAGACAGTTAAAGCCCCCTGGCAGCAGCAGCAAGTGTTCCTTTGTTTTGTTGCAGTATTCATGTTTCTAAAAGGGCTGATTATTATGAAAGCTGTATGTTGTCCTTGGGCAGCTCAGCTATTCACCCTGCTGTTCTACCCCATTCACTTCCCCTGCTCGCAATCCTGTGAACAGCTTAGTCCCCCCAAATGATTTACATTTTGTTGGTTGTTTATTTTCTTGTTTTGCAGCTGGTGCCAGGAGTGACATAATTTGTTTAAAATCCCACATATCAGTTGTAATTTATATTTATTTAAATTTTGTTAACTGGGTGGGCCCACTGAGACCATTACAGTCCCTTTTTCAGGGGCATCCTGGGATTAATTACAAGTAACACAATAAATAATCAGGTAGAACAATACACATTACAATTTTTCACACTACAGCAGTAACAGGCAGTAGGTAATCCAACAATACAATTATGGGTAGACAAGTTAATAGACAATTTGGACAGGAGGGGAACATCATACATTACAGTGTATATATTCGCATCAGATCAGACAGTTCCATCTTAGGGGGTAACACAATAAATCAGTAGGATTGCATCAAGAATGAGATACCTCAGTTCCTTCGTGGTTTGGCAATAGGTCCAGAATGGCTGTATGGCTGCTCACTGTCATTGTGATAATATGCATCAATGACTGCAAGTGTAGCAGCTCAGTTCCAGTAGGTGCACCTTAATTCCCTTCTTAAAACCCCCAAGATTGTTCAGTCCTGGGGATTACAAGGGAGAGTGTTCCATAGGGATGGAGTGAAGGTAGCAAATGACTGAAGCCCTTGGAAAGTCCTTACTCTAGGGACATGAAGAAGTTTCCAGAGAGAAGATCTTAGTGACCTACTCTTCTGTTTGGGTGTTAGTAAATCAGTCAGGCTTGGGGGCATTGCTTGTCCTGACTTTACAGACAAGGCACAATGAAGGATACACTAGTTTATCTTCAAGGGACTGCCAGTTCAGTGATTGTAGCACTTGACAATGATGTGCCAAAGGTTGTGCACCTGCTGCAAAGTGTCCTACCCTGTGATACAAGTGCTCAATCTCTGCATCTTGGTATTTCTAACAGAGTACAGGATCAGGGACCCATGCAGCAGGGAGGGTAGGAGGGTACTAGTAGTTACCTTTAGGTGAGATTCTTTATTGTCGAAAGGGATTAGACGGTATAGAAGACCTAGCTTCTGATTCATGGACCTGGTCATCTGGTCAATGTGTACCGTAAAGGTACTGTCTTGGTCTAAATAGATCCCCAAATACTTGAAGGACTTCACAACCTCAGCCCTCGAGCCATTTGAGAGCGTTGGTGACAGTAAATGTGACCTTTGGGGTCCCAGGCTTTTTGGGCCAAACAATATGGCTTTTGTCTTTTTGCCATTAAGAACAAGTTTGTTGGTATTAAGCCAGTTCTTAAGTAGTAAAAGGTCTTTCCCAAGTGAGTCATTTAGTTGGTCAATATCCTGAAAGGACCTATATAGTATGGCATCATCCGCATATAGGATCAGGCTTGCCCCTCCACAGATTTGGGGCATATCATTAATAAATAGGGAAAATAGAAGAGGGCCCAGAATCAAACCTGTGGGACTCCATCCAGGATAGGGTGCTTGTCAGATAAAGCACCATGCCATCGGACAAATTGTGACCTACCATGAAGGTAGTCAGAGAACCACTGTAATGCCAGGCTATCAAGTCCTATGGATTTCAGCTTCTGAATAAGCAACTGATAGTTCACCAAATCAAAGGCCTTGATGAGGTCGATAAAGACTACAATGATTAGCAGGCCTTTATCTAAGGCAGAGAAGATGTCTGTGGTAAGGTTAACAAGAGCTGTGCTTGTCCCATGGTTTTTTCTAAAACCATGTTGCCGAGCTGTTAATAAACAGTGCAGCTTGATATAGTCCAATAACTGATTATACACAATCCTCTCTAATATTTTGCTTAGGATGCATTGGAGAGATATTGGTCAATAGTTCTCTGCTTGCTCACATGCCCCACCTTTATGTAGAGGAATAACCAGGGCCATCTTCCACAATGCAGGGACGTTACCCTCAAGGCGTGATCTGTTAAACAGCCAAGTGATAGGGGAGGCAATAACATGGGCAGCAATTCTAAGTAACCTGGGTTCCACTTTATCATACCCAGCAGATCCAGAAGCTTTTATTTTCTTAAGTTATTTATTTATTTCAATACTAGGATAACACTTATGAGCACTGGCTCTTTTTCAAAGATTCCGTGTCAAATTAAAGGTACAAACATTTGAGGTACAACATAAACACAGTGCAAGTGCATAAAAATACATTAGTTACAGATTCATACATGTGGCCAGTATTCAAGTGCCAAATATCAAATGTTTTATATAATAACATAACACATTGGAGGAGTAAAAAAGGTGTCATAATAAAATCATTTGAGGGGTATAGTGAGTGAAAAATGGAGAGGGCAGGAGTAGCCAAAGGTGGTAATAAAAGACAAGAAGAAGAATAAGGAGAAGCGAAGAAGGGTGAGAGCAGAAATGGTAAGACGGGGGCGGGGGGCACTTAGGCCGAATAGCAGAGTAGGTGATATGGGTATATGAAGTGGAAGGGCAGAAATGGGGTATAAGATGAAGAGGGCAGAACCAAAGTTAAGGGCCAACTCAGGAGGGGGAAGGGACAGAAAATATCAGTCAGAGCCGGTATGAAGATTGGAGCAGCCCATACCTGAGCTTAGGTAGGACAATCACAGCCCCCAAGTGCTAGTAGATGATTCCACAATAATGTTTGAAATGACCAATCTTAGGCTCAGACAAAAAGTCTCTACAGATGTTATTTGAAAAATGGTAAGTGAGTTGAGGACCTCAGATTCTGACACTAACTTGAAGTGGAAGTTAGGAGAGGGAGAAGGAACATTGCTACATTTCTGAAGGGAGAGGGGTGTCCCTGAATGTGATAACTTAAATTTATCCAGATCTGTCAGAAATGCATTTATAGCCTTAGCAGAGTCCTCCAGGTTCTTAAGACGAATACCATTTGCTATTATGTCGCAATTATTCTGTGTGGAATGCCCCTTAAAAAGAGTATTCATTTGGGACCAAAATATTTTGGGGTCAGAGAGATTCTTTCTTTTTTTGTAGATTTCTAAGATTTTGTCTTTTAGTTAGCTTAGGTCCTTTTTACACTTGTTTCTTAACTCTCTGTATTTCTGCCAATCCTTAGACTGCTCAGAAGATTTCTTTTTTAAACTTTATATTTATTGCATTCAGTAAATACAATACAAAGTAACATCCCTTTGCCAGACATAAATACAGTGTTTAGGATCCAGAGAGTCAAGAAATCTAGGCAATTAACAATTAAGCATATGAGGGAAGTCCATAAAAGCGTTATAAAATAAATGAAATGAATGGCTGCACCCTGCAGAACTTAGGTGGTCAGTCTAAATCATAAAAACAGTCCAATCATGTGTTTTCCTCAACAGAAACACTGATATGACCCCTTCCCTAAAATGGTTGTAACCCAAACATGTTTTAACATTTGCCACTAACTCCCAAAACAGCCAGGAAGCAATTGACTATTTATAGTTCTTATTTCTTACTCTTTAACCATGTTAACTTGCACCACTACCACTTATCGGAGCCAAGTAATCTCTGCAAGTGTTTCAAGAAAGGCACCCATCTCAAAGTTCGAGTAGTCCCGAGCCCAAAAAATTCTGGGGGAAGGGTAGGGAAATCATTTTTCCAGATCCTGAACATAGGGACATGATTACTTAAATAGTCGGCAAAGGTGCCTGCCAATTTGAGTCTCTCCCGTTTGGAAACAAGGACCCAATCCAGCGTAGCATGGTTGCATGATTTTATATTCTGCCTTGTTAGCTCATTAATTATCTGGGTCAGGTTAGCATCTTGCAGGATGGATTTTATATCTCCATTCGAGTGTTGACCCCAATGTAGATTGGAATCCTCTAGTATTCTCTTCTTCCCCAGTGGAAGACTTAGGAGTGCCACCCTTAGAGATTTTAAGGCATTTAATGCTACCTTTGGAGGATTATAGACACACCCTATCAGCAAGGACTTAGACCCACAAACCAGTAGGTTATTAAATACAGCCTTGCAGTCAGAATTGGTTAGTGACGGTAATGTCACCTGAGATGCATTTAGTGAGGACTTGACACAGATAATAACTCCACCACTCTTTTTTCCAGATCCATCCTGCCTAAACATCTTGAAGCCATTAAGCTCTACCACATGTGTTTGAATATATGGCTAGTGCCTGGTTTCAGATATAGCTACTATATCTGGGAGTACAAATTTACCCATGCTTCTAATTCCTGTGTAACCCCCCTGTTACCCGAGGTTACTAGAATCCCAGTAAGACCTAGTGGTAGGCAAGGAAGGCAGCTTGTGAAACTCCAGTTAAATGGATTTCACACTGTCTCACTCTGTTCTCAGTCTCAGCTGAGACTGAGGGATGACATCATTTTAGAACTGTCGGAGCTGCATAAGCCACATTGAAATGTTGCAGTTGGAGGTTAGAGTAGAACATTGGGGAATTTGAGGTGAGTTCAGCAGAGTTCTGTTGCAGTCTGTAGTAGAGGTGCTTTGCTGTAGGCAGGCCCTCAGAGCTCTAAGCTCTGTCAAAGAGCTATTTTTTTGGTATAGGTGTGTATTCTCACCAGAAGAGGAACACAAGAAGAACACATTGAAGTGGTAGAGACTGCTTTCCGTGGTTCAGGGCCCCATCCCTGTGGGGATGGGGGGAAGGAATCAGCCTGCTTCAAGGGGCAACCCCCCCGGTCCGGCTAGGGAGAAAAGAAGCTGCCTGATTTAAGTTCATGCTGAGGCAACAGAAGTTCTGGATGAGATTTCCTTTGAGGAGAAAATGCCTGTGGGGCATCTGCAACCAAGGGGTGAGTTCGCTCTGCTAAAGGGCCATGTGTTTTCACCTGAAACAAAATGAAACTAAAGTGACTGTTACTGTGGGGTCAGGAAAAGACAGCTAAGTACAGTTTGGAAGATGTGGGGATTGGACTGCTTAACTCTGTGGGGGGTCTAGAGTAATGGACACAGCCACTTATTTAAGTATGTTCAAGTTCAGCACAAATGGGATGTAAAGACAGTAGATTGAATGTGAATACATTTAAAAAGAATCTACACAGCAAAGTGTTTTAAAGGATGAGGTGTTACAGTCCAGAGAAATGGCCGGGTATGAATTATGGGAGCGAGAGGTGGGAGACCCCCATCAGCAGTAACCAAATTCACTTCTACGGGTTTACTTTGGGACACCTGTTGCTTTCTCTCAGGTACTTGGCCAGTGCCTGAGGAAAGTACCCAGACTTGGGATTGATGAGGAAGATTCCCTGATGAAGCAGAAGTGCTCATAGGTGGTTTAGAGAGCCACCAGTAAATGTTTCCATGCTATATGGAAAGTGTCCAAGTGGCTGGCAAGGGAGCCGAGCCAGGGAAAACCCAGAGCAGAGTACAAGTGCAGGCTGTGTGCCCAGTGTGTTTCAGAGCCTTAGGGCTAAAGTGAATGACAATGTGTTCTGATCTCCATAAATCTGCATTACCAGGAGTGTAGCCCCGTGGGGGTCCATCTATGCTTTGTTTATTCTGTTGGATGTGAATAAAAGCCACACTTTAGAATCCCACTTCTGGTATTGGACATTACAGTTATTGCTTCCTTTGTCCGGAGTTACTTGGGTGCCCCTGTGCAGAATAGCCAAACCTAGCCAATGTGCCGAGTGACATATTTCTCCCTGAACCCAGCCCACCAGGTAGAGCTGTCATGATGGAAACGGCATACCTGGTTGGGGGTTACACATTTAACTTGGGCCTAAGGCTATTAATATTCATATGGGTTGTTTCCAACAATCTAGTAGTAGCCCAGTTTGAATTAGTGGGAGACATGATCTGAACATTTGCACAAGGAGGACCAGGGTTTAATTCTATGTCACCAGCTAGCAATAACTTTATGATTATAAAGATTCTAACAAATGACCCAGGGGAGGAAAGGAAAGTTCTCCACTTTTGGGTTCTCAGATATGCAGTTATATTATAGCAATTTCCACCTTTTCTGAGGCTATGCAGGATAATTAGGGGTGAGTTGAGGTTATCCGGGGGCAGGCAGTTGGGAGTGGGAGTGCTGCAAGTCTATTGGCTGCTCAGAATCCTGACACATGAGATATAGTATGTGGTCTGAGTCCAATACTACCAGAATATAGATGCAAGCAAATGCTATTCCCTATGCCACCTTAATTCTGATGTGATCGCGCCAGCTAAATAGGAAGAGGTCTGAAAGCACCTACAAGTATAACAATCCAACACTCTAGAGATTTGCTATGAATATTAATGCTGAACAAACTCTATATGCTCAAAAAAATCAGCAAGAGAATACAGTCTTGAGGACTGACCCAGTAAACTTTGAGGATATACAACAGCCTAAATTAGATCAGGGCAAGTGAGAATACCAACAATAAAATCAATTAGATCAGTGGTATAGTGACATAAGAACTTGTGACTCTTACTAATTCAATAAGTTATTGAAATTTGCAATAACCCAACTAGTGCAGAGCAGCATAGCTAACAAACTTAAGGATCAAATTCAGTCATAATACAATATTATATAAAAACAACCTAGCTGGTTCGGAGCTGTATTTTTATCAACTATAGGAGCAGATGCTATTTTCATACAGATACCATAGGACAATGTCCATATAAATTCAAACTCTGCTTCAGGGTCCATTCCGAGTTTTTGCTCCACCTCCTATCCTGCATGCTTAATGAATTAGATGGTTGTGGGTGGTGCCACAATTCCTCTAGGACCATTTAACAAGTGTTGGAGGTGGGGGTGGATGGAAGGGGAAAAATTTCAATCCAGCCCACCGTTTGCTCTTTCTGTTCACTCGGGGACTTGCTCTTTTTGATCACTCGGGGACTAACATTTAAATCTTTTTTTAAGTCTTTTAACAGATTTTGAGCCCCAGAAAGTCTCTGTGTAATGGGAGCAAAAAACATCTTTAAGTTCTGTTGGGGACTACCGTTTAAGTGCAACTCTAAAATCTGCGAGCTGCCCATCAGTCTGCCTTTTTTGCCCCTTTACTGGGGTTTATTATTAACTGTGACCTGCAGAATGACTGACCGGTCAGGGGCTGGTGTGCCCCTTTACCTTTTGTGTGGAATAAGGTTAGATGGACTGAACTTATATGTATGTTTTTTTTCTGTACTTTGGTATAGTGCATTCCTTTATTTATAGACTGGGTCCTTCAGCTGCTCCCGATGATGGTGATAATATTCCTGTCAGATAAACAGCAACATGACAGTTTCAGCCTTTTTGTGGAATTGCCATTGGCTTTGTGAAGGAGCCTCTTAGTTTGGCTACCTAGAGTTTCTGACCAGATTCAGCCATCAGGAAAGGTGAATTGCATACTGAAATGGTGTGTTTGTGTGTACAGTTTCTTTCCAAAAGTTCCTAATATTTTTCCCTTTGTTCTGACTTAGTGAAACATTTTTGTTTATGGTGGTTGTGTTGTTTTAATTTTAATTTTTTTTTTTACTTTAGTCTTTATGCCCCTACACCCCCACAGTAGCCTCACTCTTCAGGGACCAAATGCAACCTGCGTCTGAGCACCCCCAAGGCTCGCTAGCTCTTGTGGGGGCCCCACTCCTGGACTCTGAGCACTCTGGGTGACTCCCCAGCTGGGGAGGAGGAGTCCCCCTAACTCCTCCACACTTGAATCGTAGTGTGCACCTGAGCTGCCTCCTCAGGTTCCTCTGAGCGCCGTCGCTGGGACCCGTCTACTGATGCTAATGTGGGGTATTTCCTGGTTTTTGCTGGTCCCACCCCCTGCAGTCATCAGTGCACTAGGAGGGCCAATGAGACAAGGGCACAGTGAGACGTGCCTTTGCTCCGGCCTTCGGCTGGTATCCGCCCACTGAATGTGTCTGCTGCTTCCGACTTTACCTTCCACCTGAGGACACCCAGGTGGTGGTATTGCATGAGGTCTGCAGCCCACAATCCCTAGAGAAGGAAAGTGGCCCATTGGGCACACAATCCTTCTTCCTCCAGCCGGCCCTCCAACAACCCTGACTCACTACCGAACTCGGGTCGCTGGCATCATACGTGGTAGCACTACTGCTGCGCTGGCAGGCTGACTCTGTTTTAATTTTTAATGAATTTGGTTAGTAGTTAGTTGCACATTAATTCATTTCCTTAGTAGTTAGTTCTGCTAGTTGAAGCATGCTGTACAGTAAGTCAATTTTTCTTAGAAGGAATGGGGTGGGTTGTCATGTGATAATGTGTTCTGAACTTAAAAAGCAATAATACTATACACAATTAGTTGGATATTTAATGAGTTGCTAATTTCTGCTGTTAGAATATTCTGCCTGGTTTCATTTGGGGTGAGATATCTGGCTCAAGACACAGTAGGTGGTGGGTTTTTTTTCCTTTTCCCTTTCAGTCTGTACCTGCACCATGTAGCCAGTGTCCAAAAGAATTTATGTATGTTGAGTAAGTAAGTAAAAATTTATTTAAAAATGCTTTTCCAGAGATCAAAGCGCTTGCTGCATATGAAAATGCATGAGCTCCAGATATTCAAACAAACCCTGGGAATCTCTAGCAATCCCTCGTCAGCGGATCGGAGTGAGCGAAAGGGGCAGTAGGGAGTAAGGAGATCTTTCAGATAGTGCAGTCCCTGTTTGTGTAAGGCTTTATAGGTCAGTAACCTGACCTTGAAGGTGATTTGACATTGTACCGGCAGCCAGTGCAACCCGCGCAGAACAGGCATAATATGACTATACCTAGATGTTCCAGTCAAAAGTCTGGCTGCTGCGTTCTGCACTAGCTGCAGGTGACAAATTGCAACCCTCGGTAGCCCCAGGTAAAGGGAATTGCAGTAATCAAGGCAAGTGGTCACAAAGGCATGGACCAGAGTAGGAAGGACAGCCGGAGGAACCAGGTGTTTTACCTGGGCGATATTCCTCAGATGGAAAAAAGAGGACTTAGCAACAGTTGACACCTGTGATTTCAGGGTCAGACCACTGTCAAAAATAATGCCCAGGATCCGCACCTGGCCTGAGGTCAAGAGCTGGGCATCATCAAGCCAAAGGCCTGATGGTACTTCAGCCCTATGACCCACATCAAGACGACCTGGGTCCACAACCAACACCTCGGTCTTATCTGGGTTTAACCTCAGCCATCTGGCGCTCATCCAGTCATTGATTTTGGCTAGACAGTTGTTAAGCAGAGAGATTGCATCATCCTGACTGGGAGTAAAGGACAAATACAGCTGGGTATCATCTGCATAGCAGTGAAAACCCAGACTGTAATGCCTAATAATATCTCCTAATGGCAGCATATAGACTATGAACAACATGGGCACCAAGATGAAGCCCTGCGGTACCCCACAGGACAGAGAGATGGTATCAGAGGAGTTAATCCCCATAGTAATCCTCTGAGTCCGCCCCATGAGGAAAGATTGAAACCAATGTAAGACAGTACTAGACAGTCCACAAAGAAGGCACAGGCACTCCAGCAGCACACCATGATCCACAGTATCAAATGCTGCAGAGAGATCAAGAAGGACTAGAATAGTACAAGTCTTTTGATATCTCGAAATTAGGAGATCATTTAAAACCCGGACAAGGGCAGTCTCAGTGCTATGTCTTTTCCTAAACCCAGACTGGAGAGCTTCATAGATGTTGTGATCCATAAGATGGTCATCCAACTGTATCGCAACCACCTTTTCAATAACCTTACCCACAAAGGGCAGGTTAGAGATAGGTCTGTAGTTAGCTGGGATGTCTGGATTCAATGAAGTTTTTTTAAGGAGTGGTCGAATGACCACCTCCTTTAAGGGCCGGGGAAAACCCCTTGCTCCAAAGATTTCCAGACAATTTCAGCAAGGATCGGGCAGATAGTATCTACACAACTTAATAACAGTGGTGTAGGGCCCGGATCCAAACTACAACTGGTTGGTCGTACAGTCTGGATAATCCTCACAACATCCATGAATGCCGGCCTACTAAAGTCAGACCAGGAGACACAAGGGATTGCTTCCTCTCGCTGACCATCACAACTCTCTAAAGAGAGAGCAGGACGGATGCCCGATCTGATGCTGGCAATCTTATCTGTGAAGAATCGAGCAAGCTCATCACACTTCATCTGTGAAAAAATCTCTTCCAGACTGCAGACAGAGTGGATTGCACAACCTGTCGACAGTCTGAAAGAGTTTGGCTGGTCGATTCCACGCAGCAGCAATCTCCCTGGACAGGAATTCTGCCTTCTTATGGGTGATTGCTGATTGATAGACCCTAAAATGGTCCATCAATCTAAGTCTGTCAGCATCCAGGCTGGACTTTCGCCAAGCTCTCTCTAACCTTCGTCCTGCTCACCTCAGCTCCTTCAAAAAATCATCAAACCATGAAGATCTTGGGCGCTGAGTGAGTGGACGAACACAAACAGGTGCAGTTTGATCCAGGGCATCACCAACAGCCTTATTATAGGCAAGTACGAGATCCCCTGGATCCATGCTCTCAAACGGCCAAAAGGCCTTATGGGGCATCTCCCCTTAAAGGGCGATATTGCACCATCTCCATTGGAGTAGGCCTCTTTAGGGGTGCCTCAAAGCTAAATCTTATGGTGTGATGGTCTGTCCACACATTTGGTTCCACCCCCAAATGTGTGACCTCCAACTCTAGTAGGAACACTAGGTCCAATGAGTGACCCCCTACATGAGTAGCAGAGGTAACCACCTGTGTAAGGCCCAACATTGTCATCAGTTGGAGGAGATTTTCCCAAAAGGAGAGAGCTCATCGTCGACCCAAGCATTGAAGTCACCCAGTATTAACCATCTGGGTGACTCCAGTGCTACGTCGACGATGAAGTCCGCAAACTCCTTCAGGAATTCTCCACCATCACTGGGTGGTCAGTAGATGAGGAGAATCCTGAACCCTGCACCTGCTCCCAGGATACACTCAAAGGATCTAGTGACACCCACTGGCACATCCACAAGATCCAGCTCTGTTCTAAAAATGATGGCTACGCCCCCACCCCTATGATCCAGCCTCGGGTGGTGTATCACCGAGAACCCGGATGGAGCAGCAGAGGCCAAAATAGGGCCTGCATTCTCATCCAACCAGGTCTTGGTGATGCATGCCAGATCAGATGTTACAACAAGATCCGCTATAATAACGGTCTTGTTTCTAATTGAACTGGCATTACATAACACCGCCCAGGTTGGATGGGTTTTCGAGGAGGAGAGCAGTATCAGTCCTCAATTTGCAGAACCCTTGATTATGGGAATTAAGCAGGGAAAACCCCTCTCCTGAACCCATTTCACCCCAGGGCGTTTCCTAGTCCCCACTACCTCAATCGATCGACCCCTTTCCATTCTCCCACTTTGCCCAGACCATACACCCCTCGAGCGCCTTCTCACTATCCCCAATGAATGACATCTGTTATAAACTTCAGGCGTCAAAGTGGAACAGTGAAAAGGACGAAGGTCATGGAGCAAAGTAGGAGAATAGCTCCTGACTGTCTTAATGCCTTCCCAGCACATTTCAATAAACAATAATTTGTCTAAAAAATCCAAATAAACAACTCAACAATCTCAATAAGCAATTTAACTCAATAAATTATTATAAACCAAAAAAATCACATCCCATAAAATCCTGAAGTGGTTATAACGCTCAAATTTCGATGTTGAAAGTCTTGAAAAGGATTAAGGCTTCTCACTTCCCTAATCCAACAATTACATTCAGATTTTTCTCTCACTAAAACCTATAGAATCTAATAAACAAGACAGTTTAATGAGTTTACAACTCTTCAGGCATTAATAACAAATACAATAAGGGTTCACAGGGAAAGATAGCTGCTAGCTAATGGGGAAACTTTTACCCCCATCGGGAACAGGACTACTGATCCCAGAAAGGACCACTCACCAGTGGACCCCACTAGCAGTCCTAGGAGGCACTGCTTCTCCATGCCCACCCTCCGTTAGACCGGAATCAATACCACCCATCCCAATCCCAGCAAGGAAAAACAAACAAACTTAATCCCCACCAAGAGCAGAACTACGGCCCCCAGAAAGGGACCACTCACCAGTGGACCCCACTAGGAAGCCTGGGAGGCACCACTCCCCCAGCCCACCCTACGATAGGCCGGGACTAATACCACCTGTGCTAAACCCAGCAAGGACAGCAAACAAAGAACAACACCCCAGCAGCTTACCCTGTAACAAACCCTATAATTTCCTTAAAATGTTCTAGTTATATCAGTTGAGCAATTCAGTTCAACAAATTAACAGTCTAAGCACTAATCCCATTCAAATCTTCATTCCAATATAAATCCAGCCGGAATTCATATGTTACTCATGGACCAAAACGCCTTTATAAGTCCAATTTTAAAGTCAGCAGCTCCAATAATAAAGTCAGAGATAATCCAACCTGACTCGACTCAGTTCTTCAGGTCTTGGTCAGGAAACAAATCGTTTCAGCAGTTTGAAAATGCTGCCCAATATAAATCAACACACTCTCTATGCAGTCACAGTCACAGCATCACGACTCCAAATGCTCCAAAATTTCTTCCCAAACCAAAAGATTTAGCTTATTTGCAGCTTGTCCACAGTTCCCACACAATCCTTCAAACAGCAGGAACAGAACTACTACTGAGCCGAACATTTACTCCGACTTTGACTCCGGCAGTCACTCTGTTCAAATCAGAGTCCAAAACACACATGACAGCACATATCCTCTCTGTCGAGCCAAAATGAACCAAAAGTCCAATCAGTCATTTAATCATTTAGAAATATGCTGAAGTAAGCTGCAGTAAACGTCAACAAGGGCCATTTAAAGATACACTGCAGTCGTTTGGAAATACGTTAAAATACGCTGAAATGGGCTAAAATGGGCTGCAGCATGCGTCAGCGGGACCGTTTTCAGAAAACGCTACAACAGACTATAGAGAGCATCAGCGAAGAGTCAAACAACAATGCCAGTTAAAGTGAAGTAAATAAACTAAAAAATGAGTTGAAGTACAAATAAATAAATAAACAATAAAGCTTATGGCTTATAACAGAGCTTGTGATAAAAGCACACCGTGGCTGACCCAGCGTGGCCGCCATCTTCGCAAAGTGGTGCTATGACCTGAGCCTGATTCAACTGGGAGGAGTGTGGAGAAAGAAGCCAGCATGGGTGAATTTAGAGAAATTAGTTGTGACTGGAGGAAGACTGAGGATCTCTCCCTATCCTCAGCTGCAGCTGCAACACAAGTGACCATTGGTAGATCTTGTTGAGAGTGCTTTTAAGGTCAAGCTGTATAATAAAACAGTCCTGCAGTATATCTGTGGCATTGACATTGAAGTCTGATTTTTTCCTAGTACTACTGTGAAAAAGAAAAATGTCCATTGATGCCTGTTGCAGCCGCCACTGTAACTGCTACCCTCTTCCAAGCTCAGCCCATGTTATTATTGCGACATGGTGGTCTCCAATCCCCTGTGCCAGGTGCTATCCCTCTGCAAAAGAGAAAACAATCCATGGATGTCTGTTGCAGCCACTGCCAAAACTGCCACCCACCTCAGCCCAACCCATGTTATTATAGCATGGGGTGCCCAATCCCTGTGCCAGCTGCTACTCTCCCCTCCTGTAAAAGAGAAAACTATCCATCGCTGTCTGCTGTAGCCACCACCGTAACTGCCACCACCCCAGCCCAACCCATGTTGTTACCTTAGGTGCATCCAAAAAGCTATATCTGGGATGCTGCTATAACCCCCTGACTTGGGGTGTTCCCATCCTCCAGACCCTGCTTACAGGGTTTGGATCTCCCCCCCCCCCCCCGGGAAACTATCTTTCTTGGTGACTTCAGCCTCAACTGGTTGGGTGCCCAAGAGACTGACTATGCAAACATACTCAAGCAGCATAACCTGCTGCAAATCATCACCATCCCAACCAGGCTGAACCCTCGCATATCTACCCACTACCTAATTGACTGGGTAATTACTAACAGTGGTAGCCGCATTACTCAAGTTGGCATATTATCTGACTTCTTGAGTGATCACTCCCCTACCTATGCTATCTGGTCCTCTAAGGCTTCCCCCCACCCCCACCCACCCTCAAATACCTGTCATTCTGCAACTTCACTCTCCCTGACACTTCCCTTCTCATAAAGAATGTTAGTGCCGTATGCTGTCAAAGCCATAACCCTGGCTGCCATCCACTTCACATATTCTCCTAGATATATATACAGGGCCGGTGCTTCCTCATTACCACATGGAGAGTTTGTGGTGGCTATACTAGGTGGATTACCAAAGAACTAATCTCCCTCATTTGGGAAAGGGACCATAAGTGGTCCACCCATAAACTGACTCCAATTCCAACCCTGTGGAATGAATATTGACACCTTCACAACACATGTAGGCATCTATCCCAAATGCTGAAGTGGAACTACTTCACTAATCTACGGAGAGTGAACCTCGGCAACCCCACAAAATTCTGGGACTCCATTAGCTTCCTTCTCTTCCCCAGAATCCCAAATATCTACCTAAGCTCCCCTTCTGGCACCCTTACTGACCCTGCTGAGGGAGGTAGCCTCGGCTTTCAACCATAAATTCTCTGATCTGTCTGCCTTCCCTGGACATTCGTCCAGCCAGATGCCCTACTACCCCAACCCCCCTCTACCCCTGTTTCACCCACCACTCCTCACCCCCCATTCTACTTCAAGTCAATATCACCTAGCCATACCTACAAACTATTAAGGAGTCTACCTAATCAGGGCAGCCCTGGCTCAGATGGCCTCTACCTGTTTTTTCCTCAAACTTGTTTCATCAGTGATCGCTAAGCCTCTCTTACCTTCATTTTCAATCTTGCGCTGCCCACCTCCACTATGCCTGCCATCTGGAAATTGGCTAAAGTGGTTCCTCTCTTCAAAGCTATTGATCCCTCTCATCTGACAACTACCAGCCTATATGTATTCTCCCCCACCTTAGCAAGCTACTCGAAAAGGTAGTGTATCACCAGCTATTGGAATATCTCACTAAATATAACATCTTATGCAGCCAGTAGCATGGCTTCCACAAACACCATAGTACTACCACTGCCTTGGCCCTATTCACTGACCACATTCTCTTGGACATGGACCAAGGACATGCTACTGGTGTGGTTTATGTGGATCTTTCTAAAGCCTTTGACTTGGTAAATCATTCTTTTCTTCTCTTCAAACTGTGATCCATTGGTTGCTCCACTGAGACTACAACTTGGTTTCAGAGTGACATCTCTGACTGCTCTCAGTCAGTGTGTATAGGCTCTGCCACTTCTCCTGCCCTGTTGATCTCTACTGGGGTACCACAAGGTTCTATTCTAGGCCCCCTGCTCTTCTCAATATTCGTAAACTCCCTCCCCATCAACTATCTCTCCTGCGAATCCCTCCTTTACGACAATTACCTTCTTATATTCCACAGCAACAACTTTCTTCCTCACATATTCTCTGTTCTTACACAGAACTACTGTGCTGCCCATAACTAGTTTACTGACATCTTGATGTTGGTCAATGAGAAGAAGACCAAGGCCATGCTTTTCGGGTCTAAGCCATTCCTTGCAAGGAGTCTTAAAGTGAATTCCTATCTCATTATACACTCCCTGATGGCCCTGCCCTTGTTATCATCCCTAATTTCAAATACTTAGGGGTTACCCTGGACCCTTCCCTCTCCTTCACTGACCACATTATCCTCAATGTCCATAGGATCAGTCAGAAGCTCAGTACTGCCTAACGCATCAAACCCTGCCTAACTGCTGAGGCCCGCTTGGCCATCACCAGAGGTAACCTTCTCTGTATCTTGGATTACTGTTCTCCAATTTACTCCCATGTCTCTACTGCCCTCTGATCTAGACTGTCATCTATCTACAACAGTATTTGCTGCTTTGTGCTATCCACCCCTTATTCCACTCATCAGTGTGACCTCTACCGCTCTGTAGGCTGACTCTTGTTGCAAAGTCATTTGGATTTTATCCTGGGATGCATCGTACAGTCCATTATTAGATGTGGCCTACTCCCCCCCACCCTATGCAAGCACCGACCCATACCGAGGTACCTTCGGTCCCTGGCTCTCCCTCCCCTTGATACTCCCAGAATCTCAAGAAAGATGGGCGGGAACGCCATATCGGCAGCTGCCCCCACGCTCTGGAATGGGCTTCCTGCTACACTCAGATCCTCTTGCACACACCTCTCCTTTAAACACACCTTCAAATCCTGGCTCCTTTCCTGTGACAAATGCAACTGTCTGTCCAGGTAACCTCAACCCCCCTCCCCACTTTGTTCTCCCATGCTACGGCTTGACCCTCTTCTTCTGTCCTGCTCCTCCTTGCCATTTCGTTTGGATCAGGGATGTTAATAAAATGAGTAGGTGGAGGGGGTCATGTTGTTCCATGTTCACTAGTTTGTGTAATGCTACTTGCAATTGTTAGTTCTTGAATTTGTTTGTACTGCAGTCTGTCTAATGCTCTTACCTGTGCTTTTATTAATTTTGTTACTAACTCTGCCTGCTTAATGTATGTATCTCTAGCTCAATGTATTGTTTATTCACTTGTGCCTTAACGGCCTGGGTCATGCCTGAAAATGGCCCCTTGGATCAGTGTACTTACCCGGTAAACAAAGTCATACATAAATCAAATAAATGAATAAATTATTACGTGATGGGGGTGCCCAATCCCCCTCTGCCAGTTTCTACCCCCACCCTGTCCATTTTAGTTATGCAGCACCGGGTAGCCCATTCCCAGTGCTGGCAAATATTACACTGACACTGGGGTTGCCCAATCCCCAGTGTCACCACCTGTAATATAGGAAACCATCCCTTGTCATTTTTTTTAAAACCTGTAAAAAAGAAAACTATCCATCGATGTCTGTTGCATTGTTTTTCCCAACCCAGCCCTCCCACTCAGCACTCACCACACCACCCCTGCCCAAGCCCTTACTTACCCACTGAAGGTTCAGTGCCATAATTCTCTTTAGACTGCAAAAACGTCTTCACTCTTCAAAGCTCGAACATGAACTGAGGAAATCAGGTAGGCAGCTCAATCTGTTTCAATGGAGCTTTGAACTTATTGGCATAACTTGGCCATTTTTGAATATGTTTGCCTCAAATGTTCAACATACCTTTTTTTGGACCCCACCTCATGAACAAATATGGTGAAATTAGGCAAATCTGTCCCCAAAGGTGATTTTGCAGTCACTGCATGAAACTATCTTTTGGGCAGGAGTTGAAAATGTTCTCTGCCCTTGTTCATGAGTTGGGGTCATATACATAGAAACATAGAAACATAGAAGTTGTCGGCAGATAAGGACCGCAAGGCCCATCCAGTCTGCCCATTTCTTTTTCTACCTTATAAATGTGCCATCGGCCTTTGCTCTGTCAGTGACCTATCTATTCATAGTCATTTGTATTGCTCCCTTATGCCTATCCCATGCCTGTTTGAAGCCCTGCACTGTATTCATAGCCACCACTTCTTGTGGACCATTCCATGCATCTACCACCCTTTCTGTGAAAAAAATTTCCTCACATTCCCCTTAATCGGCCTCCCTCTAATCTCATGCTGTGTCCTCTTGTCCTGCTTTTTCTTATATTTAAACATGTTAGACTCTTTCACCTTGTTTATGCCCTTAAGGTGTTTAAATGTCTCGATCATATCACCTCTCTCCCTCCTTTGCTCAAGGGTATACATATTGAGCTCCATTAATCTGTCCTCATATGTCTTCTGATGCAGTCCTGCACCATTTGGTTGCCCTTCTCTGGACTGCCTCAATTTAGTTAATGTCCTTGTGAAGTGTGGCCTCCAATACTGCAGTACTCCAGATGGGGCCTAACCAATGTCTTGTACAGAGGATTAGTACCTCCCTCTTACGACTTGTGATACCCCTCTACTAATACACCCTAACACCCCTAGCCTTACCTACTGCTTTAGAGGTCTGCTTGGATGATTTTAGGGTCATCAGTGATGATGATGCCCAAGTCTCTTTCTTCCTTTGTGACTGCTAGCAACTCCTCCCAGCCTATAAGTGGCTTCAGGGTTCTCTTCCCTATGTGCATGATTTTGCACTTTGCATTAAATCCCAGTTGCCACTCTTCTGACCATTCTGCTAGTTTATCCAGATCTCTTCTCATTCTGCCCACCCTATCTGGATCATCTACTCTGTTGCAGATCTTGGTGTCATCTGCAAACAGACAAGCCTTACCCTGTAGTCCATCTGCAGGTCACTAATGAAGATGTTGAATAGGACTGGCCCCAGGACTGATCCCTGAGGTACCCTACTTGTGACTTGCATCTCTTCTGACTGTATACCATTTACCACCACTCTCTGTTTTCTGCCAGTCAACCAGTTTGCCACCCAGTTGACCAACTCTGACCCACCCGAGCCTACCTAGCTTATTTATCAATCTTCTATGTGGAACAGTGTCAAAGCTTTGCTGAAGTCAAGGTAGGCGACATCAACTGCTCCCCTTGGTCCACCACTCTGGTTACCCAGTCAAAGAAATCTATGAGATTAGTTTGACAGGACCTTCCTTTGTAAACCCATGCTGTCTTGGATCCCTGCCCCTATGGATTCCAGGTGTTGCACTATCCTTTCCTTAAGAGTGCCTCCATAATCTTGCCCACTACTGAGGTAAGACTGACGGTCTGTAGTTCCCGCCTCCTCCTGCACCACTCTTGTGGAGTGGGATCACATGAGCCCTTCTCCAGTCTTCTGGGACCTCTCCCGTGCTCAGAGACTCACTAAACAATTCTGCTAATGGCTCTGCTAGTTCCTCCTTTAGCTCCTTAAGTACCCTGGGATGTATGCCATCAGGTCCCATTGCCTTATCCACCCTGAGCTTAGCAGCTCTTGTAGACCCTTTCTTTTTGTGAAGGAGTAGTGCTCACCTCCCTCCCCTGTGTCCATGATGCTGAGCTGTGGGCCCTGCCCTACCTTCTCTTCAGTAAATACTGAGCAAAAGTATCTATTTAGGATAGATGCCTTTACAGGGTCCTCCTCCTCACATGCTCCCTTTTCTCCATTAAGCTTAGCATACCCCTCTGGACTTTCTCCTTTCACTAATGTATCTATAGAAAGTCTTGTCACCTTCTTTTACTGTTCGTGCTAGTGTTTCCTCAGTTTGGGACTTTGCCTGCCTTACTGCCTTACCTGCTTCCCTTAGGGCAGTTTGGTATGCCTCCCTATCTTCATCCGCTGTGTTCCCTTTATATTTTCTGAAGGCCAGCCTTTTGGCTCTGACCTTTTCTGCTACTGTATTTGAGAACCAAAGTGGTTTCCTTCTTCTTTTGCACTTCCTTTTCTGTCTAACACAATGGGATGTTGCTTCAATTATTGTATCCTTAATGCTTGCCCACTTGCCTGTACCTCCTCACCTGTGTTTCTTTTGCCAGGGCTAGCTTAACTCTGTTGGCCATCTTATCAAAGTCAGCTCCTCTGAGTCCCATATTTTTGCCTTGGAATGGGATGATTTAGATGTAGTAGCCAAATTAGACCATACCATGTGATGGTCACTGGCCCCAGGTGACCTTCTACCTGGAGATCTGTGATCCCTTCTTTGTTAGTCAGTACTAGATCTAGGATAGCCCTGTCTCTTGTGGGTTGCTGTACCAGTTGTTTGAGGCCCTCCCTGCAGGGAATCCACTATGTGTCTAGTTCTGGCCGATGTTCCTGCTGGTATTGACCAATCTGTATCTGGCATGTTGAAGTCTCCCATTATCAGAACCTCCCTTTAGCTGTCATGTTTTGTATATCTTCTAACAGTAATGTGTCTATGTCCTCCCTCTGGTCTGGGGGCCTGTAGACAACCCCAGTTCTTATGGCTGTCCCATTTCCTGTTTCAGGGTGACCCACAGTTCTTCTGGCTCCTTATGTGTATTTTGAATTTCTGTAGCTTTGATATTTTCATTAACAAACAGGGCCACTCCTCCCCCCCTTTTTGCACCTCGGTCTCTTCTGAACAATACATAGCCAGGTACTGAAGTCTCCCAAGTGTGGTTAGTGGTAAACCACGTCTCACTAATTGCTACTATGTCCAGTTTAGCCTCTGACATTATTGCCTGCAGGTCTGGGATCTTATTTCCCAGGCTGTGAGCATTTGTGTACATGAGGTGGTGAAAATATAGACAGCTATGTTAAAAATCTGGCATACAAATATTAAAAAACAACAAAGTTATGAGCCTACAGTGAAATTTGTGCATGCAGCTTGTAACTTTGGTAATTTTCAGTATTTTCACCCCAAATTTTCAACATAGCCATTTCTTCACAGCACCTCATGAACATGACAGCTGTCATTTTTCAAGTCCTGGGCAAAATGCGCTTTTATACCTCTAGTGCGGAATGAAGTTTCGGTGCTGTCGAATGATGTTTTGGCAGAGATTTGAAAATTTTCACCTACCAGGTTCATTAAGTGGGGTAGTAAGAAGACGATGTTGAAAATGTGGTGTACAAAGACAGTAAACTGCCCAGGTTATCACTGAATGTCACACTATTTCAGCATTCACTCATAACGTCGCTAATTTTCAATATTTTTACTCCAAACTTTCAGCATAAACATTTTTCCACACCACCTCATAAACGTGATGTGTGTCATGTTTAAAATCCTGGCCGAGATGTGTTTTCACACCTGTGGTGTGAAATAACATTTTGGCCAACATACTATAAATGGTACATGTCATGTCTATAAGACAAATCCTAAAACAAGTATCTTCAAAAACTGGGGGTGAAATTAACAAATAAAATGTTTAACAAGCATCAAATGTTTGGCATTGACAAACAAGGAATAAGGAACAAGATACAACCTAACCATTAGAATGTTATTCTGCATTGTTTGTATACACAATGTTGAATTTACTGAATTTTACAATGAGTTATGCTCAGTTATGCTGCAGAGCTGTTCACATGCAGACTGTATGCTGCCCTTACAATTCAGTGTCTCCTAAGCCCTGTAAGTGATTTGCATAAACTTAAACAGCTTTAGAAACTCATGCATTCCTTTCAGCAGGTAACAATTAATTCTTAACATGTCTCTCAGGCCAGTCTACAGTACGTAACTTGAAATTAAAGAAGTTAGTCCTGTTTACCTAATGTCCTCTTAACTTCTGGTCAGTAACTTTTGCCATACTTGACAGGAATTTCTGGGATTGTATTTTGGGTGGAAAAAATACAATCTAGTAAAGTATTTGGAACGGGAACATTCCTTTAAAGTGAAAGAATGATGATCAACCCTTTTTATGTATGAATATTGGTTTCAGCAAATTTGCTGCTGGTTAGGGATTAAAATGCATTACAGTTGCCCTGGACAGGTGATGGGATCTGTATCCTCTTGTCTGGAGAATGGGAGCGTGTTACCCATTTCACTGTTAGTCCATTCCCCCTGAATATCAGGAAATAAATACAACATTTATTTTATTGGTTCTGTTTAGTACCAAGTGAAGTATCTTTTACGCATCTGTTTCCTGTTGCTGAATAGAGCCACATGTATTAGGACTGTGAATGGGTGAAAGTAACCTGCTGCTTTGCAGTGGAGTATTATTCTAATTATATAAGGATAACTGTGTGTAGTTCACTGAGCATGAGACAGTTGAGAAGAAGAGCAAGCACACTCTGAATAAAACCATCAGGACACAGAAAATGCGTGCCCACTGCGTTACAAGTCTCGGCTACAGAGCATGTGGTGGAGCTGAGACTGGACTTCATGGAGCACTTTTGGGAGCAAAATAACATTTTTTCCCCCAGCCCCCCGTACAAGACATGGGGGCCGGGAAACAGGAAGAACTTGTCTATGAGCACCAGGATAGCACCGCAAATGTGCAAGTGCAAGTAAATGGAGCCTTTCCTTTTTAACTAAAGTACAGAACAGTCAGTAACGGGGGAAAAAAAAAGTAAAAAAAAAGCATGGGTTGTGTAAAGAGGTTTTACACATGCCTTCAGTGTGTGATGCTTTAATAAGTCCATCAAGCTTCACTCTCAGGTTTATGTCATCACACAGCTTGGGTGTGTAAAATGTCATTACGCACCCCTATCCATATATTATTTGCTATGCAATAACTGGGAGCAGTTTTTTATGGCTGCATGGGTGGAGCCGTGCTGAGGTATTGCTGTCACAAGAGAGAAGGAACAGTGACCAGATTCCTTCCCTGTTCTCTGGGGATAGTTCCAATATGCGATTTATCAATTTATCACTACTGAGCCAACATCGAGCTGTCACTCTGGTAAAAAAGTTGGTTAGATGTTCAATAGTAAGAAGGGGATAGGAATGTCAAGAGTATTTCCCACCCAGAGTTGTCTTTTCTCCATCTGCCCCCAAGAGGTTGTGGATGATTCTTCCACCTCAGTTTCATGCAGAAAAATCCAGCTATGATGCAAAATATTATAGCCTGAATTCTGGAAGGTTCTGCTCACCTTTAGCAACTGGTTGAGTGAGTACATCCCCTCTAATATGGACCCCTTTGTTTTGCCCTGAATAGTGCTAAAAAATATTTAGGAATGTATATTGTGAGAACTTGAAACAAATAAAGTAATTTTTGCAGGAGCACATGTTGACAGTATGGACTCCTACTGTAAAAGTTTGTGTCAAGGAACGCCAGTGGTCTCAGTCCTGCTTTATATTGCCTACTAACAGTTGGAAATTTGCCCTCCATAGGCCACACATTCTTTTTGTTAGAAAGATTCCAAGATGGTTGAGCTGTCACTGGATGGAAGAGTGCTTGTCACTCATATAGGGACGGCAGAGCCACTCCCTAGCAGAAGCCACTCAAATGTATTCCAATTGATTTTATGTCCTGATGTAGGCCTATATATCCTGAAAATGGGCATAAGTGTTGGTAAAGCAGTGTCAGCATCTGTCAAATAGATTAACATGTCATCCACAAAGAGGGATATCATGTAGTGCATGTCTCCAGCCTGTAGCCCCTTGATAGTCTCAGCCTGCCTTACTGGTGCTAGGTAGTTGTATTGTCTGGACATACAGGGGGACACAGGGGGCACCCCTGCCACATACCACGAGATAAAGGAAATACTATGAAAATGTGTGGCTGGTTAGAAACTGCACTGCAGTGTGCTGACAGAAATAATGGTGTTTTTCATAGATAATTTATTTTTTGTTGGGTAGCATAGTACTTGCAGTACAACGCTGGTTGAAAATGAAGGTGTCTCCAACCTTAACAGCAAAATTACTCCTTTGGGCTTGGAATGCAATCCATTTCTCAGTGCTTTGAGGTGAGGGATGGGGAGTGGTTGGGCATATCAGTGTCAAGCAGACCCTTGTCATGTCTCTTGCATGCTTTAGTGGAAGGGAAGGGAATGTTTCCCAACCATGCTTCTTCAGTACATAAAATGTGGGTAAAATAAAGACCAGCAGCTGTAACCTGAGGAATCATTAATGTGAGGTGGTGGGGACACTGCAGGCAGTGTGTGCGGAGTGCTCATCCTGACAGCTCAGAGGGTGGGTGGGTGGGTGGTGAAAGCGAGGCCAGGTGAACATGAGTCGAGACCGACTGCTTCGGTAAGTTTCCTTATAAGAAATACACCTTACAACCAAAAAGTGGGTTATATCACAGTCAGTTCATTTAATTTATAACATTGACTGGGGGTTGGGGGAGTATTCCAGAACGGGAACGAAATGAGCGCTGATCGCCGGGGAATGCATTAAGTTACGGTAGTGTCAAGCAATTTCTTCCATTCATGCATGGTGCGGTGAAATGTAACTTGAAAGGGAAGGCACCTATTGTAAATAAAGAAGATGTGGTGTAGTTTGTTTCTCAAGTTGACTGTTTCTTCCCTGCTAACATAACTTGTCAAGTCATGCAGGCTGCCTTCTTTTCTCCTCGTTATAACCTAGTGGGACAGTGCTCTGACCCAGATTGATTTGACGTTTTCCCTGTAACTCCATAGCAATTTTCCTTTGTTTTCCTGTAGATTACATTATTCCCTATGGAAGCCAAATTGCTTTGTTTTCCTGTATAACCAATGCAAGTCTACAGGAACAATTTTCCTGTGAATGGCTTCAGTTCCCTGTAAAATACTGGAATCCCTGTAGATCTGCGAGTGCAAGTTTCTGTACTTAGGAAATGGGCTGATAAGTGTGTTATCATTTCTTTAGAGGGATGCTACTCAAATGCCTCTCGTGTCTTCCAGGGTTGACTTTTTTACCTCATTTTGCACTAACCTGCAGGGCCAGTTGACTCAAAATTGCACTAGCCTGCAGATATTTGCATTAGTTCACATTCCACAGTTATAATGGAAAATGTTGCACTCTTTTATTGTTAAATAAATGCCAGTCAAGATGTGTTTCCTGATTATTGCTAATGTATCCTGCTTCTACATGGCTTCCAGTCCCAGCCAAAAAAGACTTTCCATACAGTCACACAGTATGCACTGCCCCCCCAACTAGTTTTACTGTGACCCCTTCTCTTTTCGCGCATTCCCTTTAACGAAATGATCCCAAAATAGCCCTGACCCTTTACCCACAATAGCTGACATCATCATGCACTTTACCACACTCTCATCCGCCACTCACAGGGCAATGAACAGAGTCAGGCAAAGAAAAGGAACTGTATGAGTTGCATCAATTGAGCCAGGTGCAGAACTAGGACTTCTTTTAGACCTGTAGGTCAGACAATCCTAAGGGCTTGTGGCATTGAAAATTTTGCAGTATTTATATTAATGACCATGCACAAAGTGTTTAAGAGATGATCTGCCCTAATGATAACAGCATTGTTTTAAACATTGCCCTTTCATCAACCCAGAAGGTTCCAAGGCATAAAGCTCTTCCTCCTCTGTTTTGATTTAGAAAGACCTGTGCACCTCAGGAATGCATGTTTTAGCCTTTAAAGTTATTTGTACCATCCATGCACCAAAACATTGCTTTTAGAATTAAATGACATGCTGGGTAGGATAAGGGTGTTGGTGCATGGATTGCATTACTTGGCATTGTCCACTGGGTTGAGTTGGGGGACCCCTACAGTTTGTCGTAATTGCAGCTACAGTACTATGGATGGTCATTCCAGGTTCCACTTCAGTCATCAGCCTACAGTGGTGCCCCCTATAGTAGATCAGGTTACTAGTCTGATAAGAAATTTTCTAGACTATTGCCATCCGCACCTATTAAGTGTAACATCAGTGATGAAGCTCGAACTGCCATAGTGGGAGCCTCCATAGCTGACTCTCAGGTGGCTTTCAGAATGACTTTGGTATTCGATATGCAAAAGTGTCTATTTTCTTGTCTATAGTGGTTGCTTTACAGCAGAGCTGCTAGAATTGCAAATGATCTGCGTCTCATGGTTGGGCGAACTCAGTTGGGGCCTCTTCTATACCTACAGCTCCAAGCTTCTTCACATCAACTGCAGCAGGCGACTTTGATTCCATAATAGGATTTAGGATGCTTTCCCATTTTAAAATCAGCAAGAAGACCACAGTGAAAGTAAAATAAGTAAATTAGAAAAAATTAAATGGCAATAAAAGTGTATAAATAGCATTTAAATTCCAGTGATCTTTTGGAGCTTAAGATGAAGAAGTAGGATCATTTTTTTTTTGTTGTTGTGGTAAATATAGCTTTCATTGAACGAGTCTGCACAATGCAACACATTACAGAATACTTTTTTTTTCATACACATGTGGAGTTGGGTCATTCTTTTAAATATACAGAGGTAGTCAGAAAACATATCATATTATGGCTCAGAGAACCAATCCTACCCTTTTGGTACAACACTTGTGGGGGGAGGGACAGTCAACATCTTCTGCCAACTAAGGGACTGTCCAATGTAACCTGTACTGCAGTCAGATAGTAATCCCAGTGGAACCATATCTGACCCTGGTCTTGCTAATATTTTTTCTTCATACTAACCTATTTTCCCTTTATTTCTAAAGGTCTGACAGGATGCCATCCCTGGTCTGACAGAACACACCCCCAGTGTATCAGATAAGTATTGTTTTATGTTTAACCTTCCCTGTCTGCCTTATTTTGTTCCTAAAGAGCTACAGACACTTTGTGACCCATCGCTGTTCCTATTTTACAGGTATTTCTGGATGTCACCTCAAGAACTCCATCCCAAGCTCTCCTGGACCCAGATGAGACATCTCCTCCTTATCATCTATGCTGTAAAGGTGCAGCCATGCTATATAGTGTTTGTTTTCACTATTTTAAACTTGGTGCCAGAAGTCCATGTCCGATATTGCTTTTTGCATTTTTTTTGTTAATGCCAACACTGACATCCTATCCCAAGTGTCACCTTTCTCTTTTTGTTTGAATAGCCAACTGACCAAACATGCTGCTAATTGAAGAATTTGAGTGCTGGTGCCAAAGTACTGTGTAATGTAACCAAAATCATTAACAGAAGTTTGACTTTTTTACAATAATTGATTTACTTTTGCATTGTGATTATAAAGTATTTGTGGCCAACATGTCCATGCTAAATGAAAAGTTATGCTGACTTCTCCACAGTTCTGTATCGGGAGCTGTTGTACTTCATACTGCAGGTAGAAGCAGGATTCCACTGAAAATGAGATTTTACAATTCATTTCGGCTGTCCTGAGTAAATAAATGGTAAATAATATTAGGATGCTCTCCATGATGTCAGCACCTCACCAGCTCCATATTCTTATGCTGACATTGTAAATCACCATCTTTTACTGAAATGACAAATTGAATAAATAACTATCTGCAGTTGCCAAAAGCAGGATCCCTCTGAAAACAAGATATTGAGTCTCAGCTTGTCACTATTGGGAAAACACATTGCAACAATTGGTACAATCAAGATGCTATTTAAAATAAGATACTGTATGTTAGCAGAGCTATCCTACGTAACTACACTGTAAAAATGGATAAAAGCAGGACCCCAGTAAAAATGAGATATTGCATTTTAGCTGGTGCTACCTCTACTAAATATTTTGTAAAAATATGTAAAGCAGGACCACACTGAAAATGAGATATTGCAGCTCAACTGCAATATCCTGCTAATCACACTCACACCCTTTGTGTGTGCACAACTGTTGTAACAGCTGTGTGTGTGTGTGTGTGTGTGTGTGTGTGCATGTGTGTCTGTGATTCATTTTGTGTACTGCCAATCACAGTCACACCCTTTGTGTGTTCAAAACTGTTGTAATAGTTGTGTGTGTGCATGTGTGTCTGTAATTCATTTTGTGTATTTTCAAGAGGATATGTGTATCCAGAACCAGCAAACCTTTTTACTGCATTACCTTATTGTTTATGGTTTTATTTTTCTACTACTGTGGTTTATATACATTTTACACATTGTTTTTTACTCAGACAAAAGTAGACAGTGTCCCTTTAAAGCAGAATAGCAGCCATGTTGGCTCTGACCAGAGTTGTTTTTAAAAAGAGATCATTTTTGTGTGTAACCCCCAGGCCATTTTTTAATTAGTACACCCCCATTAAAATCTGGAACACTGGTACCCGCATACTGGCATGCCAGTTTACTTTACAAAAGGTTGGTACCACCCTTAGTGTTAGGATGTATACCTGGCATTTTCTAGAGGAAGAGAGGGGTGGGAGTACAAGAACGAAACAACATGAACCTTGTGTAAAAATCACAACCCAGGTCCTGGGTGGAGGCAGCTAGGCATATGCTAGATCTAACCTGCTAAGGGAGCCCCAGTAAATCCAACAACCAGAAGCAATAATCGGAATGTCCAGAACAGTAACTGGGATTGTGCAGTATGGCTTTATTCAACAGATAGAAATGTAAAGCAGAAGTGGACCCACAAGGGTTGGTCTAGGCAGGACAAGTACATTTCACAAACTCTCCTTGCATACAGTATAGTTCGTGATCACACAAAAGAACACCTTCTTCCCCTTTCCCACTGGTGCATTTAGTGGACACCTAGCCACATACCTGAACATTTTCTTCCCATAAGTGCAATTATGTGAAACTCAGTCACACACTCAGAACTCTTCTTCAAACATAGGTGCAATTATCTGAAACTCAGCCACACACCTAAACCTGCAGCACTGGCCCTTGCTCAGGTATAACTGGTGCCCTTTACGAACCAGGAAGCCCTGCCTTGTAAGCACTTAGATGGCATTCCTCCCACCCTTTGTCCCAACTGACAATCTCTGCCATTCTTCCGGGTTACTCCATTGAAACCCCCATTTCCCACTGAAATGTTAGAGGTCCCACACTTTCCATATCTGTCACTCACTGGGGTGACCAAAGAACAAACTGCACTCTCCTGGGTGAACTGTTTAACAGAACATTCACTCCTTTGGGTGAACTAGGTGCACTGAAAGGTGTGATTCAGCCTTATCTATGGGCACACACACATCCCAGACTATGATCCCCCTAAAACAGGTGGAGATCTTTTCTCCTAGAACAGTGCTCACAAACTGGTTGTCCTGTCCACAGGGCATGGAACAACAAAAAGGCATTCTCCCGGGTAGCAGATCAAACAGTCGCTCAAAGTTCCTTTCCAAGGTAGCAGAAATACACATAGAACCTTCAGAGGGTTGTCCCTTGAGTCCACTGAGAACAAACAGTTCCTTCCACTTTACTGGGAGTAGAAATCAGGAAATCCTGCTGTTGAACTGGTCTCCACCACTTCACTGGAAGCTGGAAATGACACTCTACTAGGGAGAGAAATGCTGGGTCCTCACCTCAGAAGCCCAACTGGCAGTCCTTCTGCCACTCTCACCTCCTCAATCAAGCTCTAACTACCACAGACTGAACCTTCTAAGCTCCCCAGAGCAGCTGTCCACACAGTATGACTTAAGCAGCTGCAAGAGTTCCGAATGACCCAATCATTCTTCCCTCAGGCTAGCTGAGTAAACAATGATGTCATTATGTAAGAAGCCAGTGAATGGGAAATTAGAGGATGAGGATGTCATGCTTGTAAATGTTTATGGGCCAACTGGCTTCTCGCATGATGTTACATAGAAACATAGAATTTGACGGCAGATAAGGACCCGCTTGGCCCACCTAGTCTGCCCATTTTCCTACCTAACAGATAAGCTGCAGATCCTAGTTAACCAACAGCTTACTTCCTCCTACCCCCCACTAGGACTGTCTTATGCCTGTCCCATGCATTCTTGAAGTCCCCCACTGTTCTTGACTCCACGACCTCCTCAGGGAGGCTGTTCCATGCATCCACAACCCTCTCAGTGAAAAAATACTTCCTCACATTACCTCTGAGCCATCCCCCCTCTATCTTCAAATTGTGCCCCCTTGTTCTTGCACAACTCTTTTTCTGGAAGATGCTACCCTCTTGGACTTTGTTAATTCCCTTGAGTTACTTGAAAGTTTATATCATGTCCCCTCTCTCCCTTCTTTCCTCAAGGGTAAGCTCCTTTAGTCTTTCTTCGTATGTCTTCTGGTGCAGACCCTGCACCATTTTGGTTGCCCTCCTCTGGACAGCCTCCACTCTGTCTATGTCTTTGCGGAGATGGGGTCTCCAGAACTGCACACAGTACTCCAGATGGGGTCTCACCAACTGTCTGTACAGAGGGATAACAACTTCCTGTTTTCTACTATTGATATTTTTAATGTTATTTGCTCTAAACTCATGTCTTATTTAAAGAATATCATCTTATTTGTGGGAGATACCAATAGTTCTTTAGACCTATTATTAGATAGGAGCAATATGAGATACAGAAACAATAAAACTGATAGAGAACTACAAAAATGATAAATACATTAGGTTTAATCGATGCATGGAGATTATTTCACCCTAAGGAGAAATCCTTTACATTTTGGTCTGAACATTGCCATTCAGGTTCACGGTTGTACCAAATTTATGTGCCAGAAACATTTGCAGACAGGGTAGTCTTCAGCCATATCTTAGAGCAAGTGATCTCTGACCATTCACCTGTATTACTATCTTTTAAGGAATGTAACCCGCCAGCTTTGTCCAGATGCTGGAGGATTAATAACTTTTTATTAGAAGATGAAGATTTTTTTTAATAGAATTAAACAAGAAATTAAAGTGTTTTGGGAGTGTAACCACCTGGAAGACACTTCTTGGCTAAATACTTGGGAGTGATTTAAGTGCTATGTAAGAAGATATATTATTAGTGCATCTTTCAAGATAAAAAAGGAAAACAAAGCTAAACAGCAAGAGGTACTTAAAAAATAGAAGAAACTGAAAAACAACTACTTATTGATGGGTCTAATGAACAGTGGGCACTTTGGTCAAGACTTAAAACCGAATACTTTGAGCTAATAAGAGGAGAAACAGAATTCACAATAAGAAGGTCAAAGCTTAACTATATTGACTCAGGCCCCAAGGCTTCTAAAATACTGGCCATTAGATTAAAGCAGAATGCAGGAAGTACAAGAATTTGTAGTATTAAAAAGTTGGATGATAATTATCTGATAGTTGACCAAAGTAAAATTAATATGGAGTTTATGAGCTACTATAAGAAATTATATGATTGTAATGTGGTTCTTACACCAGATGCCTTGGAACAATTCTGAAAAGGGATAGAGATACCCAGCGTTCCTGAGAGGTTTAAAAATAGCTTAAGTAGGCCAATAGAAAATAGAGAGATTGATGTGGCCATAAAAGCACTCAAACGAAATAAGGCTCCTGGGCCAGATGGTTACTCTTCTAATTCCTTTCATACATTCAAGGAGGAAACTGTTCCAATCCTGAATAGTGTATATACAGAAGCTTGGCAGAAAGGTTACTTTCCTGATAACCTGATGAAAAGCTTAGACACCCATATTCTTAAACCAGAGAATGAACCAGATAATTGCAAAAATTACAAACCTCTATCACTCATTGATACAGATATAAAAATCTTAGCAAAAATTCTTACCGACAGATTTGAGCAGGTCATGCCTTTTCTAGTGGACAACAAACAGGTAGGATTCACAAAAGGGAGAATGGCAGCAGACAATACTCGGAAGTTATTTCATGTTCATGAGGTTGCAAATACATCAAAAACTGCCACTGGTCTACTTGCCCTAGATGCCAGGAAGGCCTTTGATAGGGTGCTATGGCCTCATATATTTAACACCCTTTACTTATATGGTTTTCCACACAATTTCTCAAAATGGGTTAGTATACTGTACAGGAATCTATCTGCATCTGTTATAACAAATGGTTTAGTATCATCTGTTTTTAATCTCTTAAGGGGAACTAGACAAGGTTGTCCTTTGTCCCCACTACTTTTCAATTTAATGATAGATCCATTGGTCAGGAAGTTAGGAATAGATGAGGGTATAAAGGGAATTCCTATCAGGGAAAAGAGTATCTCACTTCACTCTACATGGATGATATTATTATTTCAGTGCAAGATCCAACAAACTCCATTCCCAGGATTCTTCAAATAGTGCATGATTTTGGAAACATCTCTGGATATAAATTAAATAAAGAAAAATCTGTCTTTTTGCCCCTCAATAGGTTTTGTGTAAGATGGGATGTTGAAAACATGGGTATTAGATGGGAAAAAGAAAAAAATAGATTACTTGGGTATCACTCTCCATAAAACAACAACAAAAAAATGTACAGAAAATCTAAAGAAGCTTAAGTTGGATATTACCAATTCTCTGACTAAGTGGAATTGCCTGCCATTGGGGTTTTGGGGTAGAGTGGAAGCAATAAAAATGAATATTTTACCCAAAGTGCTGTTCATATTCCAAATGCTTCCTTTCTTTATACCCAAAAGATGGTTCTCAGAATTACAAAGTGTTGTCAATAAATTTTTGTGGAATAATAAAAGAAGCAGAATGGCTCATAACAAGCTGTCTAGACTTAAAAGGAATGGAGGGTTAAAGTTCCCAGATTTGTACTTTTACTATTTAGCTTGTAGAATGTCTCAGATTGCAAAATGGCTCAATCATTCAATTAATGAACAAGAAATACCTGAATGGTTATGCATGGAAAAGGATATACTAAGTACTCAAAATATTAATATTTTGACCTTGATTTTAGCTAAGCCTCTTAAAAGTATTAAGAATAAGATCATTTCAGATGGACTTCAGTTGATATCTGTGTGGAGAAATCTCCTAAAAACGGACATAAAAATATTCAACTACTCAATCCTTATGGGGCAATTCTAGTATTTTAATAGATGGTTCACTGGTTCATTTTAAGGAATGGTATGATAAGGGAATATCCAATATTAGAGATATTATAGCAAATTATGTGATTATTCCCTTTAATTTCATAATGCAAAAATATGGGATACCTTCTCAAGACTGTTAAAAATATACTTCCCTTACAACAAGCATTTAGGGCATTACCAAAATGATCTAAACAAAACTAAGTCGAGTGACAACACCACAGCTTTTCTTGCATGTATACAATTACATCCATGTATATCAGACCTTTATACATTATTGCTAGAATGTGTAAGGGGTATAGACCAAGAAAATATTAGATGGTGGTCAAATATTGTAGGGGAAAATGCAGAAAATTGGGATTGGGAAACCATCTGGAGTAGTTCTCTAAAGTGTTTTAAGACAGTTAATATAAAACTAGTTCAATTTAAATCCTTACACAATCTATATGATACCCCATTTCATCTATTTAAGATGGGTATTTGTAGCTCATCTATCAGTAATAAATGTGGAAAAGAAAATGCTAATTTGATTCATATGTTTTGGCAATGTGAAAAAATTCAAGACCTATGGCAAAATATTATTAGATTGTTTAATGCTCTGCCTTGGCTTTAGGGCAAACTAAATGTGGAAACAAGTCTTATTGGGCACTTTGATGAAACCTTCATATGGACTAAGGAGCATAAACACACTGTTCAAATCATAGTAGCTTCAGTTAAAAATGTCATTCTTCGGAACTGGATAGATGATAAATCCCCTTCAATGACAGAATGGAGGAATGAATGCCTAGAAGTCTTACATTTAGAAAAAATAGCACACTCCATGATAGGGCAAAAGCACAATTTGATTACAAATGGGGAACAATATATGCGTTTCTTACTTTTACATAAGTGTATACACATTGGGCTGGATATTCAAACTGCACCATTCTGTGGCGCAACCCCTTGTGCTGCTCAAAAAAGTTGTGCTGGGGTGTGGCCGGGGCAATATTCAACGGAGTTGCGCTATTGAGCAACTCCTTTGAATGTCACCCCCCCGGTCACAGCCACTGTGCATGGCGCAGTGGAACTTGCGCCACCGCAAGTGGTCAGAGTGGAGCATTCAAGATGCGGTGGCATAAGTTCCATTGCGCCATGTGCAACTTTCTGATATTCAAAAGGTGACATGCAAATGGGGCCATAATTCATGCAAGGCGCAGGGGGGCTATTTGCATCTACTTATGGCCCCATTTGCATGCCATTAGCATGCAGGTGCACTGATCCCAGACGACTTGCGCCTGGCACCCTGCCAGACAGCAGCCTTCGGGGACCGATGCCCCCTGCAGCCCGATCGCGGGCAAAACTGTAGTAATCTCCTCTCCCCCGACTGGCCCGATCGCGGGCAAAACTGTAGTAATTCCACCCCACTAGCCCGATCGCGGGCAAAACTGTAGTAATTCCCACCCCCACTAGCCCGATCGCGGGCAGAACAGAGTTCAACCCCAAGAACAATATCCCTGGTGGTCCAGTGGGCGTGAAGCCTGATCGTGGGCATTAGAGTCAACTCCCCAGGTCCAAGTACCCTGGTGATCTAGTGGCCCCACCCCACCACCATGGAGCCCCACCCGCGTCCCCGTCCAGCCCGTGGTGGCAGACTTCCACCGCCAGCGCCCCTGCCACCCGCCGACTGACTGCTCGGTAGGGCTGCACGCCCATTGGTTCAGAGCAGGCCAATGGGCGTGCAGCCATACCATATGGGGGTGATTACTACAGTGTTGCCCGCGATCAGGCCAGTCGGGGTTACTATTATGCCCGCGATCGGGCTGCAGGGAAGAAGTGGAGGGCCACCCACAGGTGGCAGCTGCTGTGTTGCACCCTGCAATGCGGCAGCTCACCTGTGGGTGGCCCTCGACTTACTCCTTTTTTTTTTTTTCAAAGTTGTGCAGGCGCAGGTTGGGGGTTGCACCTGCACAACTCTGCACAGCCCGGCTGAATATCGGACTGTGCAGTTTATGCATGGTTCCTCTCCCTCCAGTTGAGCATGCCTTCATTAGCATTGCGCTGTTGCTCAGCATGACTTTGGGGGGCGCAACTGCCTCCTGCTGAATATGGCAGAATGGCACAATTTCGGACTTGTGCAGGCCCAACCCTATTGCACATGGCGCAACCCTTTTGAATATCCAGCCCATTATGTTTTAGCAAACAGTAAAACAATGCTGGAAACCTTTCTTCTTATTACATTATATTTGATACTAATACAAAGCAATATTTGATCTATTTGTAACTTTCTGTCTGTACTTTCTCTTCTATCCATTCATATATATCTCTCTTTTCTTTTCAAATCTTTCATCTTTCTTGGTAAGAGACTGATACTACTTCTGGGAAAGAACAATAGGGGAATGTATACCAACTATTATAAGAAATACATTATAAAGAACAATTATATAAGTCTAAGGTAATGTTTATAAGTTTACATCCTCTGAAAGTATGAAATATAGAGGTCTATATTCTCTTTTAACAATGACATTATTAAGATAATGGTTGTTTCTGGATTATATTAGAAGTAGCATCTCTTTATAATACAGTTTATTCTTTAACTTAGCACCTTGATTAGGATGCAAATGGCTTCTTATTGAGATTATGTTTTCATTTATACTAAAATATGTTAACAGTTATTGTTTCATTTACTGTAAGTATTGTCTGTAACTATTTTAAAAGACAAATAAAAATATATTGTCTACTATTATGTAAGAAGCCCCTAATGGACTCCCTACCAGCTGCCTGCTACCTTCCTAACAATAATACTGATAGGATTCTAGTAACCCCAGGGGACTGGGTGGTTACATATGTATTTTAAATGTTTGTAACTTTAAGAAGTAAAAAAAAATGGTAACCATCTCGACTGGTATTTTTTCCAACATGATTGTTTTTTTTCCCCTCACACAACGAGTACTTCGTGCAAATAACCACTCACAAAATGTTTTGTACCTTTTGCAATAGTTTTTTTTTGCCAGTTGAACTTGAATGTTAACTGAAAAATTATTATAACTCTAAAACAGTATATATTTTTTCCATCAAACCTTCAAAAGGCACACCCTTGGCACAAGCCCCTTCAAAACTTTAACTTTCATGACAAAATTCCACACCATCTAGGCTGTATGTGAGAGCAAAAAATATGCAATGCTAAATGTGTGTGTCTATATATATATATTCATGGCAAAAAACTCAGTTTAATGCATCAGTTAGGGTTTTTCCACAGTGACAAAAGCGAGGAACTTCGGTGTTAGGGTTGAAAGCCTCCCTTGCACCCTCCCTGCCTGCCCCCCAACTGGCATCTGGGTGTGCACTGGGGTCATTGGCTCTAACTCTTACCCCATCACATGTGTAAGCAAGCTGAGGTATAAGAGAATGGGGCGAGAGTTAGGACCGACGACCCCAACGCACACCCTGATGCACACCCTGATGCCAGTTGGGGGGGCGGGCAGGGGGTGCAATAACCTTGCTAATTCACATATGCCTATATAGAAACATAGACTATGATGGCAGAAAAAGACCAGCGGTCCGTCCAGTCTACCCATACTCCCTATAATCCCTGGAACCTTCCCTGGAACCTATTGTTCCTCCAGGGTACTAACCCCCCATCCTATCCTTCTTCTTCTCCCCAGTCTTGTCGTCCAGGGTGACCAGTATTCCCTTCTTTCTATCTCATGCCTGTTTGAATCCCCTGAGTGTGTTTGCACCTACCACTTCAGCCAACAGACTGTTCCAAGGTTCCACCACCCTATCTGTAAAGAAGTACTTCCTCATGTCCATCCTGTTAATTTTTACTCATGTAAAGTTAAGGGAAACCTTTCTGTACTCCTTACAAACTAGAAGGAAGGGGGAGATTTATTATTCTTATAGAAATTACATCAAGCTCCTGAGCTAATGACTCAATGTGGACTGAAATATTCAAATAGACTAAATGGATTAAGAATCCACAACAAACAGATGGTAGTACCATGAGCTAACACCTGAAAAAGGGATAACTTGTTCATAGTTAGAACAGTAAGAGAATGGAACCAATTAACACATGAAGTGGTTAATAAAAATGGCTTCAGTGCTTTTAAACATGAATTAGATAAATTATTTATGAACCAAACTCAGGATAAATCACTCATATAATGTGGGGGACAATCATGATAGGCTACAAGCCTCCTTTTGTCCACTCCAACAAAGTAAACTAAGTGACCACATGACCTCAAGTTGGTATTCGGGGTAAATAATTCCCCACAGTTTACCTTAATTCCTTTAAGGAACCTGAAGGTCTCTATCATATCTCCCCTCTCACTTCTGGTTTCCACTGAAAACATATTTAGTGCCTTGAAGCACTCCTCATAGTAGGATCTGCCCTTTTGGCCCTGAATAATTTTTGTTACTCTGCGCTGCACTGTTTCCAACCTAACCTTGTCCTTTCTGAAGTGAGGGCTCCATAACTGGACGCAGTACTCCAGGCGAGGTCTCTCCATGGATCTGTATAGAGGAAGCATTACCTCTTTCCTTCTGCTATCAGTACCCCTTCTGAAACATCCCAGCATCCTGCTAGCCTTGCGTTACGCCTTGATGCACTAGCTCATTGGTTTAAGGGAGTTACTGATGACATCTCTTAGATAATTTTCCTCTTCTGTAGTGTTAAGTCTCATCCCACCCATCCAGTACTCTGTCTTGGGGTTCTTTTTCCCTAGGTGTATTAACATGCACTTTTTGGCAATGAGTTTTAACTGCCAGAACTTTGACCACCTCTCTAGTTTTTGTAGGTCCCTCTGCATATCTGTTATTCCCTCTTTGCTATCCACCCTCACAAATAATTTTGTATCATCTGCAAAGAGACACAGCCTACCCTGAATTCCCTCACCAATGTCACTAATGAACATGTTGAAGAGGACTGGACCCAGGACAGATCCCTGTGGAACCCTGCTCGTAACCTCCCTTTCCTCTGATTTAACCCTGTTGACCACCACCCTCTGCTGCCTCCCTTCTAGCCAACTACCCACCCAGTTCACTATGGTTTTAGCTGCACACAGGTCTTCCATTGTTTTGAGGAACATTTTGTGTGGTACTGAATCAGAAGCCTTGCTGAAGTCAAAGTACAGCAGATCCACACCATGGCTCTTGTCTACTTCCTTGATCACCCAGTCAAAGAAAAAAAATCAGGTTAGTCTGACAAGACCTTCTCACCACAAAACTGTGTTGTTTACTATCCTGGAGCCCATTGCTCTCTAGGTAGTCCACGAGGCCCTCTTTAATTAGTGATTCCATCAGCTTCTCCACGATGGAGGTCAGACTGTCAGGCCTGTAGTTCCCTGGTTGCTCCCTATACCCCCAATTATGAAGCAGTACATCTGCCATTCTCCAGTCCCTTGGAACTTCCCCATACCTAAGTGAGCTGTTGAACAGCCCAGCCAGTGGTTCAGATAGTACTGCTGCTAATTCCATAAGCATCCTTGGATGCAGCTCATCTGATCCTGGTGCCTTATTTATCTTAAGGGCTGCCAGCCCTTTCAGGAACCTCTCACTGGTAAGTACTGGCTGCCTCATTTCTGGGACTCCCTTAGCAGCCGCTTTGATACCACTTTCTGGCATGGACCTGCAGTCCTCCTTAGTGAATACTGAACAAAAGTAGTCATTCAGGATGGCAGCCTTTTGCTTTTCCTCCTCTATCACACTACCCCCTTCAACTACTCATGTGATGTCCCCCTTTTTTCACTGATATATCTGAAATAACTTTTTTCTCTGTTCTTGACTCCCCTGATGGCCCTCTTTGCCTCCCTATTTTTCTGTAGATAATCCTCCCATTCTGCCTCTCCCTACTTTTCCTTGTATTTATAGAAGGCCTTCTTTCTGGCTCAAACCACTTGTCTGACCCTGGCTGAGAACCATAGTGGTCTCTTAAACCTGTTTTTTGGATACTGTTCTTATGCTTGCCTTTGATGCCTCGAGGATGGCTCCCTTTATTGCCCCCATCTATTTTCCACCCCCTTATGTTCTCCACCCCTACAAACTTATCCCTGACCAGTTCCCTCAACCTATCAAAGTCCGCCCTTCTGAAGTCAAGGATTTTGGTTCTTAATTGTTGGTCGCCAGCCCTGAGGGCCAATTCAAACCACATGGAGCTGTAGTCACTGTTCCCTAGTGGCACCCCTACTCCCACAGCACCCACCAACTCTGAGCTGTTGTGCAACTCATCAAGGATTGCATTCTGCCTGGTAGGTTCCTTAAGAAGCTGCACCAGTAGACAGTCTTGGAAGGCATCCAATAATGTCTGACTCCTAGTAATCTTGGCCACTGAGACCTCCCAGTCAATGTCAGGCAGGTTCAGGTCACCCACCACCACTACTTCCCCCTTTACTGACCCTCTTTTAATTTCCTCCTTGAGTTCTCTGTCCTATTTCTCCTCTTACCCTGAAGGCCTATAGATCACCCCAAGTGCACTTTCCTGCCTGAGGCTGCCGTGAGTTCACCCATACTAATTCAGCCTCCCATCTGCTACCCCTAATACTTCCATCTTCTGCCACTTCATTGCCCTCCTTGATAAAAAGGGCAATTCCTCCCCTCCACCATTTCTTCTATAATAATAATAATTTTATTTATTAAGCACAATTCACATACCAAAGAGCTGTACAAATAAAAAACAAAATTTAAATGAGGAATAAAATTCTATAAGCTCTGCTAAATTGCTTAACTATTCATAAATACAAGATTAAATAGATGTGTTTTTAATACAGTTTTAAAGCTCTCCACGGTCTGGCACTCACAAACCCGACGAGGTAGAGAGTTCCACAAGGTAGGTGCAGCATAAGCAAAAGAACGAGCACCAGATGTTTTCATCTGTACCCTGGGAACCTCTAGTAGTCCCTCACTGGTGGAGGGGGAAGTAGTGGTGAAGAAGCTCTTGCAGGTAACTCGGGCTCTATAGGTCAGTAAGCCAACCTTAAAGGTGATTTGCCAATGCACCGGCAGCCAGTGCATCACCTGCAGCACAGGAGTAAAATGGCAAGAACAAGGTAGCCCAGTTAGTAACCTGTCTGCTGCATTCTGTACTAGCTGCAAATGGTGAATAACAACCCCTGGCAGCCCTTAGTAGAGGGCATTACAGTAATCCAGGCGAGAAGTTACAAAAGCGTGGACTAGTGTTGGTAGATCATGGGGTGGAACAAGGTGCCTAATCCGAGCAATATTCCTTAGATGATAAAATGAAGTCTTGATCACAGATGATACCTGAGATTTCAAGGTCAATCTCTCATCGAGGATAACGCTCAGACTATGCACCCACTCAGCGGTCCTCAGCTGACAGTCACCTAGTATCAGACCAGATGATCACCCTTCCAAAGACCCCTCTCCCTGGTATCCCACATCCACCACCAGAACCTCGGTCTTGTCGGGATTCAGCTTCAGCCAGCTGGCACTCATCCAGTCCTGGATTTCAGATAGGCAGGAGTTAAATACCGAGAATGCAACATCCTGGGCAGGTGCAAAGGATGTGTACAGCTGAGTATCATCTACATAGCAGTGAAAACACAGTCTGTACTGCCTTACAGTGTCCCTCAGTGGCAACATGTACACCTCGAACAACATGGGTGAGAGCACCGAGCCCTGTGGGACCCCACATAGCAGGGACAAGGCATCGGAGGAAAAAATTCCTGACACTACTCTCTGAGACCTGCCAGTGAGGAAGGCATGAAACCATCTGAGGACTACCCGACAGTCCACAGATCAATTGCAAGCACTCTAGCAGTACCCCATGGTCCACGGTGTCAAATGCTGCTGAGAGATCAAGGAGGACCAAGATAGTATGGGTCCTCCAATCTCTCACAATGAGGAGGTCATTGAGCACCCGAACAGGGGCAGTCTTGGTACTGTGTCTTTTCCTAAAATCCGACTGGAAGGGATCATAGATGTCATGGATGGCAAGGTGATCCTCCAGCTGCAGCGCAACCACCTTCTCAATAACCTTACCCACAAAGGGAAGGTTAGAGATAGGCCTCTAGTTGGTAAGACAGTCTGGGCCGAGGGAAGATTTCTTAAGAAGGGGAGTCATCACTGCTTCCTTCAAAGAATCAGGGAACTCCCCAATCTCCAACAAGCTCTGGACTATCTACGCCAGGACTGGGCTGATGACATCAACACACCCCACGAGGAGGTGAGTCAGACCTGGGTCCAAACTACAGAAGGTTGGTCACATAGTCTGGATGATTGACATGACATCCGAGATCGCCACCTGACCAAATGCCAACCAACCAGACCGTGGTTCAACGACCTCTCACCAATCACTGTAAGCCATCTTAGAGCATGCTGAACAAATCTCGGACCTGATGCCAGCAATCTTATCTGCAAAGAAGAGAGCAAACTCGTCACATTTATCTAGTGACAACACTCTTCACACCTGTAGACAGGCTGGATTGCACAGTCTGTCCACAGTGCGAAAGAGCTGAGCTGGTCGGTTCCATGCAGCACTGATATCCCTGGACAGGAACTCTTGCCTTCTTATGGGAGATCTCTGATTGATAGTCTACATAATGAGCCATCAATCTAAGCATGTCAGAATCTAGGCCCGATTTCCGCCAGCATCGCTCTAGCCTTCGCCTTACCCTCCTGAACAGTGAATACCCAGGAACCGTCATCTCCCAGTCATTTTTATCTGTGGCCCAGATTTCTGTGATGGCCACCAGGTCCACTTTAGTGTGTACCATCAGTGCCTGGAGCTCACTGAGTTTGTTGTCTAGGCTTCTGGCATTAAGGCATACTCCCCTCCATTTGACCCATGCTCTAACTCTGCTACGATCCTTTTGCTTTTCAAATTTTCTTCCCTCCTTATTTGTGCTTATATCTCTTACTTTCCTCCTCAATGGTATTCCTCGCCCCCCAGGTCCTATAAACCCTACTGCATTCCCTGTACCATCTCTGTAGTTACTGTCCCCTGGATGTGGTGGAGTTCTATCTAGAATACCCTTCTGCTCACCATCCACCATGGATCCCCTAGACCCAGACTCCCCCACAGTCAGTTTAGATGTCTGATGTAGATGTCAAACTTCTGCCCTGGTGCGCTAGCCCCCTCTCTTGTCTGGTGAAGTCCATCAACCTTGAAGAGTCTCCTGGCTCAGAAATTCCCCCCAATCCCTGACAAAGTGCTACCCCATGCCTTGATATCACCCCTTAAGTCAACTGTTAAACTACTCTATTCCATTACTCCTAATTCTGTCTTGCCTCCTCTCCCTGCCCTACATAGGGAGGACTTTGGAAAAAGCCAGGGAGGCTGAGTGTGCCACCAATCTGTGCTCCAGTCTCTGGAAGTTCTGCTTCACTGTCTTTACTACCTGATTGGCCAGATCATTGATATCCAGGTGTACCAGCACCCCCTGCTCCCCCCCACCACTATCCTCCCTATTATGTCTAAATCCTGGTTGGTTGATGCTGCAGGTAGGCATTGTACCAACCCCCTCTCATCTGACCCCTTTCCTATCACCCTATCTATCCCCCCTGATCATTAAGTCCCTGACCACTAGGACCTTTCTATTAGCCTTGCTCCCCTTGGGTGCCATCATGATGTCCTGCCCTTTCCCCTCGACTGACCTGGTTCTCCCGATGGAGTCAGGAGGCTGAACTTCCTCCTGGGATGTGAAATGATTTGCAGTCTGGGTGGTACTGGGCAAGAAAACCTCCTTATGGTTGCCCCTCCCACCCCTGCACCCTCCACCTCTCCGGACCAGTGGGTCTCTGTGGGAATAGGGGTGTAGGGGGTGAGCCCTGATGAGTTGAGTGCATAGCTGAGATATCTCTATCATTGCTGCTACTAGTGAGCATGGAGCTCTGCTATGGCCATGCAGAAGTTGCAGTGCCCCCTCCTCCAGAGCACATCCCTGGAGAAGAGTACCTCACAGTCCCCATAGTCCTCACAACTGAGCGTCTCACCCCTGAACCACATCCTACTGTATAAGGAACTGTACTGGTGAGAGAGAACCTTAGTTAACATCACTTAGTTTAGATTGTACAGGTGAATGGTGTGTGTGCCAACCTGTGTTTGCTTAGGTTGCCACAGCAACCATACCAGAATATTAATTGTTGATCATGAGGGTGTGCCTAGCTCTAGTTTGGCAGGGAGCAAGCTGCACCTCGTGCGATCTCTTTTCAAAGCTAAGGCGAGTAAAGAGTTTCTCTTACCAAAATACTGTAAATCTAAATAACTTAATGTCACAATGTTTATAGTGGCATAATGGCTGACTGCCACAAGGATGATGTTATTGTTTTCCACTAAGTATAATACCTATAAGGGCATACGCGATTCCCAATATGAATTAACTTCTAACAGTCAGTTTTGGGTCTACTGAAGGGAAATCTGTCTTGACAGCCTCACAGTGCAACCACTGCACCAGAGACATGGTAAAAGGTATGAGCAGTCCCATGATGCAAACGGAAGTAATCTGTAGCATTTTTCTTAACTGTCTGATCAGCTGCTAGAAATCAATACCCTAGCAACTGACTGGTACAATTACTGTAACTCTGCTGTACCGCAACAAAGAAACCCCTAAAAGCCACACTGCTCATGTTTATTTATTTTATTTATTTATGACTTTGATAACTGGGTAAGTTCACTGGTCCAAGGGACCATTTATAGGCACGCCCGGGACCAACAAGCATGTGTCAGACATAACTACAGAGTAAAGGTACAAACAGAAAAATGGCATTGGTAAAACATCAATGGTCAAAACAGTGGTAGGACATCACAATATAATAATAGCTGTTACAGAAAGGTAAATGTTACAAAGGAAGCAAGCAAACAATTGGTAATCATTGTGCAATTACAAAAACAAGCAAGCAGGAGTAACATGATCCAAGGGAACTAGGAACCTACTAACCCCCTCTCCAACATAGTAATAAGCCCAACCAATCAAGTAACCCATCAGAAACGGAGTGGAGGAGAATGAGTCTAGACAGATTGAGTGGAAAAGAACAAAGCTGGGGGAGAGAGAGGTGCTACCTAGGTGTAGTCTGACATGTATAACAAACTAGAACAGAGAAGAGATTTGCACACGGAAAGTGCTTTTTACTAATTTAATAGCCAATAGCTAACAATACATAAAATACAGAAAGTGGATGCAACCTCCTGCAAACAAATCCCTGTGGGCATTCGGAGCACACCTGACTCCTTCATCAGGGAGTACAGTAAAGGAGCCAGGTGTGCTCCAAATGCGCATGGGGATTTTATATATTTTTAGCTATCGGCTATTAAATTAGTAAAGAGCGAATTTTGTGTGTAAGTCTGTTCTCTGTTCAAGTTTGTAACTCAGCTGTACCCTGGCAACTGATTACTGATTGATAGCCCTGTTGATCCACCAACAGCTCAGCTGAGATGCCATCTGCGATGTCAGAACTCACACAGAAACTGACTGCTTTCACTTCTGTAAGCTCGATCAGATTGCTGTCCGTGAAAAACAAATTGCAGTGAATTGGTAGGTAACGATATTAGTGCAAAACTTAATTGTCACAGAAATTTGGAGTTCTCTAGAAAGTCTAAATAACTTCACCTCACAACTTTTATAGTGGCGGCATGCCCAACTGCCACATGGATAATATACCTTTTCACTGAGTATAATATCTAGAAGCAATACCTAGCTCCCAGTATGAATTAATTTCTGACAGACTGCAAGCAGCTTATTGATGCACAGACAGTTTGGTAATGAACTGGCATCTACATTTTGATACATCTCCAGATGGAACATTTATTTTGAAATATGGCAAGGCAGGCATTTAATTTTATATAGCGCCCTATCCACCTGGGCTCAGAATGCTTTACAGAATCTGTATGCACAGGAACATACATAACAAAAGAGTCAGACCAATACAGAAATTATTAGATAGTAAAAAATATCACTATTTAAAACACTGGACCATTGTCTTAAATATCTAAATTATATGTTACAGTAAATATATAGATCTTCAGCCCTTTTATGAAAGCCTCCACCAAGACAGACTCTTACGTAAACATGGTAAGAAGTTCTAAATAAATGGGGCTGCCACCAAGAACTCCCTATCCCCAGAAAATTTAAGACCTGTTCTTGAGATGGCCAAGAAGATGCCTTCAGTGGGGGGGAGCAGACAGTCAGAAGCATACAGGCTAAGAGGTCTTTCAGGTAGCCAGGCCCCAAACCATACAGGGCATAGTAAGTTAACAAAGCAGTCCTGAAGGTTAGTACACCACTTGATTGGAATCCAGTTCAGCTGCCACAGCACTGGTGTGATATGATCCCTATATGCAAATCCAGAGATCAGCCTGCCTATGGCATTCTGCACCAACTGAAGGCAGTGCACCAACCTCCCTGATAGCCCTAGGTAAAGAGCATTGCAGTGGTCTAGACTTGAAGTCATGAACACATACACCAGGTCATCAAATCCTCTTGCATCAGGTATGGTTTAATGCAGGAGATGCTTCTAAATTGAAAAAAAAAATCACTGTAGAACATTGCTGACACATGATGTTCCAGAGTCAGACTTGAGTCCACAATGACTCCCAGATTTTTTACCCTTTCCATGGCTGCCAGAGTTGTGCCATTCAAAGATGGCCAAACAAAGGCATTCCCTTTGGTCACTGACTTGCTAAGACCCAGTTCAATGAGTAACAACTCTGTCTTGGATAAGTTCATGCTCAACCAACTAGAAGCCATCCAAACTGCAATCTCCTGAAGGTCCCATGCCCATCAGGTGTAAAGGACAGGTACAACTGAGCATCATCTGCATAGAATTGAAAGCTCACACCATACCATCTGATGACCTGTCTCAATAGTAGCATGTTCACCGTGAATACAATTGGGTGATAGAACTGACCCCTGTAGAACCCCACACCTAACACACCTAGCTGCAATGAGAAGGTTCCTGTTATGACCTTCTGTAATCTGCCTGTCAGGAAGAATTCATACCACTTCAACATTGTCCCAGTGAGTCCCCCACATTCCACAATGTGTTCCATCAACGCCCAATTATCCATGCTGTCAAATGCTGATAAGAGATTGAGAAGAAGGACAACAAATTGTTCATCCCTATCTCTTGCCAGGAGCAGGTAATTAAATACCTTTAGTAGCATGGTCTATGTGCTGTGGCATGGCTAGAAACCTGATTAAAATGGTTTATATATGTCAAATTTCTGAAGGTGTGATTTAGTCTGCATCACCACAACCTTTCCGGCATATGGATCAGATATTTGATTTATTTTGCCTGTACCTCTGATTGTATTTAATATCTGTTTAATTTTGTTTACCAGGTAGGTCCACTGATTACAAGTGACCATTTTCAGGGATGACCCGGGTGCTTCGCACTAATGATTAGTGAACTGATGATATGTTTTTGCATGATTAGTTCTATGTATGTGAAGCACCCAGTACCCTTGGGATAGGGCACGCACAAATAAAGTTGCCTTGCCTCCTCAGTCACCTTCCCAAAATGGAAGGTTCGAGATGGGTGTGTAGTTCTCTGCCACCCCAGGTCCAGAGATGGTTTCATCAAAAGAAGAAGTCTCGCCGAGGCTTTCTTCAGAGCCTCAGAAAAACAACCCTGTGAAAGGGAGCACTGTACCTGACAATGCCTATAAACACCTGACCCAGGGCCTCATGGCAGTCTACCAACAGCTGTCTAGGCCCTGGATCTGACTCATGGCACATGGGTCACAGACTTGAGAGCACCCCAAGGACATAACTTACAGAAACTGACTGAAACTCACTCCAGACCCACAGAGTGCTTGCGTGGCTGTCCTCACAATCACTGCTGGCCCATGACAGGCCAGCTGAAGTGAAACCAGCCCATGTGGAGGGCACTCTGTCCAGGAAAAACTGGCCAAACTTGTCACATTTTCCTTGTGACAAAGCTCCACCAAATCACAGATTGGCTGGATGTATCAGTTTACAGTGCAGAAGAGTAAAGCCAGCCTGTTTTTACCCGATATGCCCTCTCTCCATAACACAAATAGTGCATGATTTGAAATTAGTTTTTGGACAAGGGATATTATTTTAAGCATTTTGCTCCTGCTTCCTCTTTCTCTCAACTGTATAATAGTTTATGAGACATAAAATCGGAACTGTTAATATTTATTGAAAATAGCAATGCTAAAATGATCTACATGACTGAAGGAGGCATAACTGATGGAATGCTTTTCTACATCTAGCTACATATGTATATTATATATGCATCAGGATTTTTTTAAATATTCCCAGAAGAGGTTAGGCCAGGTAAGCCATATTTCCAGAAAAGTTAGGATTGGTGATCTGATTTTAAACAAGGCTGTTTGCCAAGAATGTGATATTATATGAGAATAACAGCAATAGCAAATTGTATTTATTTGCTATTGCAGATATTCTTCAAGGATTATCTCTGTAACAGATGGTAAATCATGTATCTGGTAAAAAAAAAAAATCTAGCTACAAATATGAAAACTGATATGTTAAGTTTGTTTGATTATGCATTACATTTGATTTCCATAGTTGGGGTGCTCTAGGGGATGTCACATGTAAAAAAGAAAATGGTCCATCGATGTCTGTTGCGCCACTTTTAACCCCGACCCTCCTACTCAGCACCCCCCAGGCCCTTACTTATACACCGGGGGGGGGGAGTTCGATGCTGTAATCTTCTCTGGACCACAGACACATCTTCACTCTTCAATGCCCGACTGCGAACTAAGGAAATCAGATCTGCTGTTCAAAGTATTTCTATGGGGTTTTGAACTTAGTAGCTTAACTTGGCAATCTTTCAATATTTTTGCCCCAAATTTTCAACATACCTTTTTTGGGACACCACCTCATGAACAATGTAAGTGACATTAGGTAAACCTGTTCCAAAAAGTGATTTCACAGTCACTGTGGAAAATCACCTTTTGAGCAGGAGCTGAAAATTTTCTCCACCACTGTTCATGAGGTGGAGTCATAAGAAGGCTACATTAAAAATTTGGCATAAAAATATTTAAAAAACAACAAAGTTATGAGCCTATGTAGAAGTTTGCTAACACAGGCTTATAACTTTGGTAATTTTCAATATTTTGCCCCCAAATTTTCAAAATAGCCATTTCTTCACAGCACCTCATGAATGTGACAGCTGCCATTTTTCAAATCCTTGCCAAAATGTATTTTCGTATTCTGAAAGGTGATTTCGCAGTCGCTGCATGAAATCACCTGTCAGGCAGGAGTTGAAAGTTTTCTCCACTATTGTTCATGAGGTGGCGTCATAAGAAGGTTATGTTGAAATCCTGCGGCAAAAATGTTAAAAAGCAATACATGGAGTGGAGTCATAAGAAGGCTATGTTGAAAGTTTGTCACACAAATATTTAAAAACAGCAAAGTTATGAGCCTACATTGAAGTTTGCAAACGCAGGCTCATAACTTTGGTAATTTTCAATATTTTGCCCCACAATTTTCAACATAGTCATTTCTTCACAGCACCTCATGAATGTGACAGCTGTCATTTTTGAAATCCTGGCCAAAATGTGTTTTTGCATCCCGAAAGGTGATTTCGCAGTCACTGCGCAAAACCATCTTTCAGACAGGAGCTTTGCACTTGTTCATAATGTGGGGTCATACGAAGGCTATGTTGAAAATTTGGGGCAAAACTGTTAAAAAAAACCCCAATAAAGTTGGTCCACTGGCACAGCAGTAGAGCTACCACTTGCAATGCCAGTGACTCGGGTTCGGGAATGGACTTGAGTTGCTGGAGGGCTGCCTGGGGGGAGGAGGATTGAGCTCCCATTGGGCTGTTCCCTTCCTCCGGGAGGGTGGGCTGCCTGTCTCGCTGCTCTACCGCAACCTGGGTGACCACAGCGTGAGGTGCAGCAGGACAGCATGAAGCAGGTGGGAGGACGTCAGCTGGGAGCTGGAGCAGCAGCACGATGCAATGTGCTCTACCCTTTGGCTCCCCCAGCGTGCCATCATCCAATGAGGAGGCATCAGAAAAAATGGAAAAACCCACAATGGATGCCTTAAGACGGACCCGGCTGTCCCAAGAAAGCCCATAACCAGGCTCCTCAGAGTGTCGGGATGGACCACTCAATGCACACTCATGGACTGGGGGGACCTGGGGGGGTCACCTTACTCCACGCCCGGGGGTAAACTGTGGCAGGATGGGGGCAGGTCCACTGGTGCCCTGATGGAGTTACCTGGGGTGGAACTACGGGAGCACACACAGCCTATGGCTCCCCAATGAAAAGGGTCTAGTGTGGTGAGTAAGGGGGCATAAAGAGCATATAAAAAAAAACAAAGTTATGAGCCTATGTTGGAATTTATGAACGCAGGCTCATAACTTTGATAGTTTTCAATATTTTGACCCCAGACTTTTAACATAGCAATTTTTGCACATCACTTCATAAACACGACATGTGTCAGTTTTAAAATCCTGCACAAGATACATTTTTGCGCCACTGGTGAGAAATGACATTTAACCCAATATACTATAAATGGTACATGTCATGCCTATAAGGTGGATCCTAAAACACATCTCTTCAAAGTTGGGGTCAAACTACTAAAACCAAAAAAATTGTTTAACAAGCAACAAACGTTCGGCACTGACAAATGCTTGTTATATTTGTCACTATGTTTCAGTTTGATTTTGTGATTTCTTTGTATAACTATTTTTATCAAAAAGACCTTGTACTTCAATTATGAACACCAATGCTCATGCTAAGAATCAAAGGATAAGCACTTGCATTTCACTGAGTTTTATATTTGGGTCAGGCAATTCTCTCTTTCATCATGTTTTGTAAAAGACATGAAATCTGAATCTCTGAAATAATTCTAAAATGACTATGTGGAACCACAACCTAAATATTACACATTTTTTTAAAATGAGTATGACTTCTGCCAAAAAAGTACTGAAAATAGTTCCAATAACAGTCATTTCTAACATTTTATATATACACACACACACACACACACACACACACACTGCCATCTGCCAGGATAAAGGGCGTTTATCACAATTTCTGCTACCGATATCTTGCAGGATATGCTGCAGGAAGTTAATAAAATCCAATTGCAATTACTCCAAATTTTCATGCAATAAAGTCTGACATTTTTAAAGTGTTTCATCCTGGTGGGCATAGTTGGGCCCCGTCCCCATAGAAATTGGAATCACATTTTTCCCCATATCTGATGCAATACAATTAGCAGACATGCAACTAACTACTACCACTGTATTATTATTAACACACCATGAACTGCCTTATTACACCCTAAACACTTGCAACAACCACCTTAATAGCGCATTCATAGATTCATAGATAAGTACAAGTTCAGAAGGCAGTTGCCCATTTTTGAATTAGCCACCTGCAGTTTTAGCAGCGGAAGAAAAATTTCCTATCACCCATATAGGAGTCCAATCTTTCCTTGAATTGTTCAACATTGTCACTGTTAACAACATCCTCTGGCAATAAGTTCCAGATAGGTGGCACTCTCTGGGTGAAAAATCTTGAATGCTTTGTAGTTTTGCAAAACAAAGTTTTAAGTTTTAAATTGTGGGATCTTGTATTAGCAATAGCCAAGGATTTTTCAAGGCTTATAGTATTAAGCATATATTCATTTCTTAAAGTTTTAAATATACAAATTAGGTCACCTCCGACAGCCCTGTAGTCTAGAGAAAATAATTGTAATGTTTTGAGTCTAGACTCGTAATCTTTATCAGACATATTATCAATACATCTGGCTACTCTTCGCTGAATCCCTTCTGTCATACTTTTACAACCAGTAAAGGTTGGAGCACAGAAAGGAGCACAATAGTCCAGATATGGACGCATGAGGCTAGAATATAATGGTAAAATGACAAGGGGGATCTCTGCTTTTAATATGTTTCAAAATACTACCAAGGATCATATGACATTTCTTTACTGTTTTATTAGTATGTCTATTAAATTTTAAATATTGGATATTGTAAAGCCTAGATCCTTTTCTTCTGTAGTAACTAATAAATTAATGTTATTAATTGTATATGTATAACAGGGATTATTTTTTCCAATGTGCATTAGTTTGCACTTTGCTACATTAAACCTCATTTTATTGTTGACTGTCCAAGTGAATAAATTATTTAAATTTTCTTGTAAAACTTTGGCAGACTGTATGTTGTTAACTATGCAATCAAGTTTTCAATCGTCAGTATATTTGCTGATCTAGACCTCGCTTGATGTTTGCATGCTTGAAACTAATATATTGAAAAGGAGGGAACCCAGGACAGATCCTTGTGGCACACCACTAGTGACAGGACTGCAATCTGACTCATGTCCACGAATGACCACCCTTTGCTGTCTATTGTGTAACCATGATGAAATCCATTTTATTAATTTGATGTCAAGTTTTATGTTATACAGTTGTTCAATCAAAATCCCACATGTACTGTAACAGCCACCTTACCAACACATGTAACAACCACCCTAATATAATTTGTAAAAAATCACTCTAAAAACTCACAAACTGGGGGGCCAGCCCAGTGGCACTGAGGGCTGAGGCGTTATGCCTTACCTTGCACTACGCCGGTGACCCAGTTTGGGAATGACCTCAGATTGTCGGGGTGCCGGCATGGGGGAAGGGATGGAGTGAGATTAAGCCACCAAACGGCAGCTCTCCTCTCCGGTGGTGGTTGTCACCCCCACCCATAGTTCTGCTGCCACTGGGTGGAGATCTAGTGGTGGCGTAGGTGGGAGGTGGTGGCAAGTCGGGAGGGCATCTCAGAACATGGCATGCTTGGCCTCCACACATGCATATGCATTCCTGTGAAGGGGCAGGAGAAAAAGCACAAAAAAAAATGTACAAAAAAACTCCACCTCACAAGCTCTCATAACTACAGCCCATGAGCTTAAACAGACTAAACAAACTGCCCTAACCTACAGTTCTAGCACTCACACAACACTCCCTCTGTCTCTTACACATCAGCCATGTCCCTTGATGCTCCAGCTCTGTCTCCTCCACAACCAAGCCTTCCACATTGCCATTACTGCTTCCTTGCTGCCACCAACTGCATACTGCTGCTGTCAACTCCCACCATGCTCCCTACCCCAAATACCATGCTTCTTCTCACAACTGCTCCAGACTGCACTCCAGAATGCACATTACATACCACCCCAAACCACCGCTCCTAACTGCACTTGGCACACCAATCCAGATCTCCTACTACGCTACTCTCCATCCTGAAAACACATAAGGGAAGACCATTAGAGCCACACCTCCTTTTATAGGTGGCTCCTACACTACAGATAGCTAAGAGGGCCAAAACAATGACATCACCAAACACACCACAATAGTACAGAAAAATACTGCACTATGGAAGAAATCAACATCAGAGGGTCACATGGTTGCCAACAAAGATGGCTGCCTGAGTCTCTGATGCTACAGACTGAGAAAAAAAACCCAAATATTCTGCAGATATCTGGTTGTAAAGTTGCCGACAGTAGATTCACTGTGCAGCTCTGTGTTGAGTGATCAGGTTGTAAATATTACTGCTCCAGTTTTGCTTTGCAAATTATATTAAATCTGGCACCCTAGGATGTGTTGTAAATCTCAAACGATGCTGCCAGTTACCAACAAAGGCGTTGCCCACATTAGAGCGGAAACAATTTAGATGAATGACAACAAACCACGGCAAACACATTGCATGCATATATGCTGCACAGTCATGTTGTCGCAAGTTCTGAATGCCACCCAGATAAGAAACAAATATGAGACTGTGCTGCTGAGTAGAACAGAACTTTTTCAATGCTGAAGACAGATCTGCATGATTATGAGGGGCTCCACCCCTCCAACTATACATGAAAAACTCCAGGTCACACAAGTGAAAGACGGCAGCGTTTAGTGACCTGTGATAACACCTGAGCCCCCATATCTCCATTCTGTCACCGCGACCAAACATGCCTCAGCTCCAAAGCCACATCTGCACACATACACTGCACCCTCTTTCCTCCACTCTAATTTACCCAATCTGGCAGCTCCTCTCCTTTGTTGGGATACCTCAACAAAGTAATAGGAGCCAGTGGAGCATGTGGTGTCATCAGAAGAGCCCGTGTTTTTCTTACATAAGAAATAACAAGAAATGAAAAGAATATCAAGGTATAAAATGAAATAAAATGAAAACAAGCACATGAACAAAGTTAAAAAATTGCTTGTTTTTTCTGCAACAACTAAATAAATGCTCACAGCAGTTGTTGTTTAGGCTCCATTGTTACTGTAGAGATGGTCCATAAGAAAGCAGCTGCAGAATTTTCTGATTGACAGAACCTTTCAAGACCATTGCATAATGCTGCTTAACATGATGTAGTATACTGGGAATGTGATTCGCAGTGTGTATAATGTCATTTTAGGGTATTTTATTAATGCAAATGTGATAAGAAATAAAACTAAATTTTCAGTAAATCAAAAGATATAAGAAATTCCAGAAAAATAAAAATGATAAAAAACATGAAAAGAATTTCATGGGGCTGTAATCATTAGTGGAGGCGGGGGTAGTGGCACTTCTAATCAGGCCAATCTGAAGCTAGATCTCATGTCAATTAAGGTGCAACTGTGTGCCATTCAGAAAGATATAGGAGCATTGAAAATAACCATTATGAAATCAAAAACAATGTTAACTGTACAAATAATAGGCTGGATCCTGCCATATTGGAAGATACATTGCTTAATGTAGAAGACAGCTCTGACTGCTATAATAACCTGATACATGCTATAACCATACTGATTTACAAACTTACGAACATACAAAATTTGCCAGCAGATAAAGGCCTAGAGGTCTATCAAGTCTGTTCGAATCTGCAGCTAGCACCCCTTATTCTGCAGCTGCCTCTCCCTTGCACCCTTTCCCGTTCATTAACCCTCCCCCTTGTCCTGTCCCATCCCCTTTTGAAGCAGTCCACTGTTCTACTGGACACCACTTCTGCAGGTAACGCATTCCACCCAGCCACCACCCTCTTTGTAAAAAAGTGTCTCCTCATCTCCCTCCTGAAACTTCCTCCTTCCAGTCTCATATCATGGCCCCTGGTGTCCCTCCCCTCCCTTGCTTTGAACAGCCCCTCTGTACCTGTCTTGTTTATTCCTTTCATGTACTTAAAGGTTTCAATCATGTCCCCCCGTCCCTCTTTTCCTCCAGTGAGTACATGTTCAACTCCCTCAGCTTCCTCTCATATGATAAGTCCCCAGCCCCCAGCCCCTTGATCATCTTTGTCACCCTGCGCTGCACCCCCTCCCGTAACTTAATGTCCCTCTTCAGATATGGGCGCCAGTGCTGCACGCAGTACTCCAGGTACGGTCTAACTAATGACCTATACAGTGGCAGAATCACCTCCTCCTCCCTCCTCGAGGATATACCCCTTGCAATAACAACCCAGCATTTTGTTGGCCTTTGCAGCTGCCTTCCTACGTTGTGCTGAATTGTTCATTGACCCTGTAATGAACACCCCCCAGATCCTGCTCCTCCTCTGTCTGGGCTAGCTGCACTTCCCCCAGCTGGTAACTCCTCCTTGGGTTCTTTACCCCAAAATGCAGCACCTTGCACTTTTTGGCATTAAACCCCTGTTGCCAGCTATCTGACCAGGTTTCAAGCTTTGCCAGATCATCCTGCAACCCCTGCCATACCCCTAGGTCATCCACCACCACTGCTACCTTAGTATTATCAGCAAACAGACTGATCTTGCTCTTGATGTTCCATGATATGTCTGCAATGAATATCCCAAACACCACTGGTCCCAACACCGAGCCCTGTGGAACACTGCTCGTCACTACCCTTGGGTGTGAAAGCTCCCCACCCACCACCACCCTCTGTTGCCTTCCCTGAAGCCAGTTTCTCATCTCACCAGCTTTGCACCCACCCCTGCAGTCATTTTAACTTACTTCCCAGCCTTCCATGCGGCACCAAGTCGAATGCCTTACTGAAGTCCAGATACAGGACATCCACTGCATGGCCCCTGTCCAGTTGCCTAGTTACCCAGTCATAGAACTCCACCAGGTTGGTTTGGCAGGATCTGCCCCATATGAAGCCATGCTGTCTGCTGTCCTGTAGTCCTTTGGCCTCTAGGAGGGCCACCAGCCTCTCCTTCAGGATAGTCTCCATTAGCTTACCCACGATGGATGTGAGGCTCACTGGTCTGTAGTTTCCCGGTTCATCCTTGGGGTCACTCTTGTGGAGGGGCACCACATGAGCCATCCTCCAGTCCTGAGGTACCCACCCTGAACGTAGTGAGGCATTAAATAGGTCTGCCAAAGGTCCTGCAAGGACCTCTGCATGCTCCTTCAGTACCCTGGGGGTGGATGCCATCTGGGCCTGGTGCCTTGTCCACCCTCAGTGCCTTCAAACCCTCCCGAACTCTGCCCTCCATGATTTCCCCATCTGTCACCCCTTCCCCCCATTTCTGCCATTTCTCCCCGCTTGGGTGTCATACCCTCTTCTCTTTAGTAAATACTGAGCAGAAGTACTCATTTAGTGCTTCTGCCTTATCGTACCCTGCTTCCCCTCAACCCCCTCTCCTTCCTAATCCTTACTATGGGGTCCTTACAGCTCCTTTTCTCCCTGCTGTACCTAAAGAAGTCCTTTTCCCCTTCTTAATGCCTTGTGCCAGCCTGAGTTCCATAGATGCTTTGGCTCCCCTTACTGCCCTTGTCACCTCATTTGTTTCTGTCAAGTACTCCTCCCTGTCCTCCCCCCTCCCTGTTTTCTTGTATTTCCTAAAGGCAGCTGTTTTCCTCCTTACCTTTTCCACAACCTCCTTGCTCAACCAGCTCGGTTTCTTAGCCCTAGCCCTAGTCTTCTTGCTGTGGGCCTTGCAGCAGGTTTTAGCTGCCTCCACTATCCCCAGCTTTATGAGCTCTCACCTCTGGTTAGTGTCCATACTTGATTGAATTCTGGCCAGGTACCCTTTTACCACTTCCCTCATCCTCCCAAAGTCGGCCCTCCTGAAGTCCAGCTCTCTTGTGCCAGATTCCACTCCTTCCTTGACCATATCCAGTGTGAGCCATACTGAGTGGTGGTCACTCCCTGACAGCGGTTCCTCCACTGTAAGTTCTCTCACAAAGTCCCCATTTGCCAGCACAAGGTCAAGGGTATTCCCTAACCTGGTTGGTTCACTGACCATTTGCAGCAGGACGCTGTCCTGGAAGGCATTCAGCAGTACCTGCTCCCTTCTGTTCCTGGTTGTTGGGGTACTCCAGTCCACTCCTGGCATGTTGAAGTCCCCCACAATCACCACACTAACCTTCTTGCAGGTCCTCCTGATCTGTCCCGCTAGTTTCCTGTCTAACTCCTCCGTCTGAGATGGTGGCCTGTACACCACTCCCATTCTAAGAATCCTATTCTTGGAATCCTGGATTTGCATTCAAAGTGACTCCGTAATACCCTCCTCCCCTTCCTCTCTTACACACTTCAGTCCTTCCTTCACATATAGTGCCATACTCGTTCCTTTCCCAATCACCCTGTCCCTACGAAATAACCTGTACCCTGGTACAGACAGGTCCAGTCATTGTATTGGGTGGCCCATTTTCTGTGATGGCTGCAATGTCCACCTCTCCCTCTGCCATGAGCATCTGTAACTGCAGTTTTCCTCTCAAGGCTCCTAGCATTAAGGGTAACCACCTTCCACCCTCCCCCCCCCATCCTGCCCTCCTTTACTAGCATCACCAACAGTACTTGCCATTTGTCCTTTGTCACTTTTTGATTTGTATGATCTGGAAAAAGAAGGATAGTTTAGAAAATAGAGGGTGGGGGAACATTTTGCGGATAGTTGGAGTGTCAGAAGAGCCAGAGGGCAAAGATAATCTGGATTTTGTATAGGAGTTCATTCTGTCATAACTAGATTTTAAATGGAACTGGCTCCTTGAAACTGAGTGAGCACATTGCTAACTTGCCACCAAATCAGTGACCTTCTCAAATTAATGAAAGATTGAGACTTGGCTTGGGAACTATACAGAAAATAGCTCTTCCAATCAGATTGGGAAGCCTACAGATAGCTAAGAAACAAATGCAAGCAAGAACTTAACCTAGCCAAGAGTTCATACTTTAAAGATGACTGGCTAAGGTATGTAGTACAGTGCTGTCCCTGTTTATATCACTTATCCTGTCATCTGAGGTCTCCGTGCTGCTACATTTTATAATTTTGTGTTAAGTCCTTAGTTTGTATTTTTAGTTTGTAGAGTTTCGGCAAACATGGAAGTGGAGGTGGCTCCTTGAGGAGCCTGACTGAGCAGCACTAAGAATTATGGGAAACTCCCCTTTTTTAGTGATGTAGATCCAGCTATTGCTGTATTGAACACACCAGGGAGTGGGTATTAGTTTTAAGTTTTTACAGCGTCAGTGTGAGGTTCATGTTTAATGTGTACTTAAAGCTAGTTTAGGTCTAAAACAAGCTGTAAGTGTACTTTTAAACATGAACCCTCTCGCCAGCAGAATAATAACTTAAAACTAATACCTGCTCCCTTCTGTGTTTAGTACAGCAATAGAAGGACCTACATCACTAAAACAGAGTTTTCCCATAATTCTTAGTGCTGCTCAATTGGGCTGTTCAAGGAGCCATCTCTACTTCTGCATTTTCTAAAAACTCTGCAAACTAAAAATACAAACTAAGGACTTAACACAAAATTACAAAAATTAGCAGCATGGAGACCTCAGCTGGCAGGGTAAGTGATATTACTGGGACAGCTCTGTACTACATACCTTTGCCAGTCACCTTTAAATCACAGCAAGGAGTCAGCCTAAGTGACACAAGAAAATTCTGGGCCTGTATGAAAAGCATACTAAACCCCAGAACAGCTGAGACCCCCTGTCCATCAAAGTCAATGACACTAAACACACTGATCTGAAGACAGTGGCAGATTTGTTTAACAATCACTTCTGCAGCCTAGAAAAGTTCAACCATCCTACCACAGAAAGAGAGCCCCAAATTGTTTCATGGAGCTCAGGCTCAGATACACCCTCTCCTCATTTCTACTTAAAAAGGGTCACAGCCAAGAAAGTCCAAAAACTGCTGGTATGTTTAAATATTGATAAATCTGCTGATAGTGATAGCTTGTCTCCCAAATTCCTCATGTTAGCTGCATCCTAGATTGCCCAGCCAGCCACCAACCATTTCTAACTTTTCCTTCGAGACCAAAACAGTCCCTGATATTTGAAAGTTAGCCATGGTAGTGCCACTTTTCAAAAAGGGCAAAAACAGTGCACTAGACAACTGTAGGCCCATATTCATCCTCTTGGTCCTGGCCAAGGTACAAAAGAGAATTGTTCATAACCACCTCACTACATACTTAGAGGAGCACAACCTGCTCTCGGAGAACAACACAGTTTCAGAAAGAGCCATGGAACCTGCACTGCAATGGTCAGCTTCATGGCTCTGTGTACTTATCTATGGACAAATGGTTGATGATGTGTGCAGCATTTGTGAATCTGACCAAAACTTTTGACCTAGTAGACTGCAACCTCCTGTTACATAGACTTCGTGCCCTTGGGATGGGACCAGTCACAACAAAGTGATTCTCAAGCTATCTGCAAAACAGGTCCCAAGCAGTCAAGCTTGGCAAAGTACTCTTGAGTGCCAGCACCATTACATGTGGTGTTCCACAGAGTTCTATACTTGGATCCCTCCTTCTTATATAGTTCATAATCAATCTGCCTATTACCTGCTCGGCTGCTAAATCCCTGGTTCACGCAGACAATGGCATTGTCTTTGTACATTGGAGACATATAACCAAAATCAATAACACCCTTGAGCTGAACTTCCACTTTCTTCAATACTGGTTTCTTAGAGAAAATTTGGTCCTGAGGTGTCCAAGACTGAGACTATGCTCCTTGGCTCTGCCCACAAAATTAAAAGCCACTCTAGGACCACAGCATCTCAACCCTGGATGGTACCCAGCTTGAATAAGTGGCAGATTTCAAGTACCTGGGTGTAGTCCTCCATCCTTGCAAAAAGCCACCTTCTTCCATTAATGGGCTGTGCAGCCATTGTAAGAGACACTGCACCAAAAACAATATAGGTGAAGAAAAAAGCCCTTTAACAAATGGTGTTCGGATTTGCCTCATCCCACAACCCTAGGTCTCACTACTGCACCACCCTTGAGCAGCTTGGTTAGTTGCAACCAGAGCACAGGGTCCAGTTCACACTGGCCACCTTCATATACAAGACACTACATGGCAACATGCCTCAGTGCCTCCAAGAGCTGCTCACACCAGTCAGTCTACCGCACTCTCATTCCACTGCCCAACATTTGTCATTTACATTCTCCTTGTGTTAATCTTGTACTTTGTGAAAATGTAAAACTTGTAAGTGTGCCACTGTATTGTACCATATGTTGTATTCTACCTAAAATTATCTTAAGCCATGTATTATGAGCTGTGACATCATTCTGCTGTTGTGTTTAATGCACTTATAATAATAATCATGTAATAATAATGTAGCAAGAATATGTAATCTAATAATATGTAATGTAATGTAATACTAATGTAATAATATAATAATATGTAATAATAATACTAATGTAATAATAATATGTAACAATAATATATAGAATAATGGCTGGGTATGTGGTTATAATGAGAATTTTACACACACCTGAGGTGTGGGATGCTACATAAACCTCAAGAGCAAAGTTTGAGGGGTTTATAAAGGAACCCCACACTGAGGGTGTGTGTAAAAATGTAGTTTTATACACCTACCCAGCCTTTATTTTATGTAATTGCTAGGAAGTGTTTTTTCACCGCAGCAATTATATAAAATAAAAACACATTCCTGTTCAGCCGCAGTCCAGTCTGGTTTAAGTGCGGTTGGTGGCTGCTGAAATCTATTTTTTTGTTTTGTTTAAAAAGCTGCTGACACTCCAAAGGAAACTTTGAAAAACATAATAATTAGGTACATTTCAGCTTGCATTCCAAATATATTCTATATATTTCTCCTCCCCATCTTTTATTACAGAGGAAATTTGCATGAATACATGCTCTATATCTTTTAGAGTTCATCTGCCTCTATAGCTTACTCCCTACTTCATGTCATAATCCTCTGATGTGACATCACAGTCTGTTGCCATGGAAGTAAGTGTGATACCACAAGCAGTGCATTGTGACCTCAGATGGGGAGAAAGCAACAGGAATAGTTGAACTCTTCAGGAGCAGAGATCCTATTTTCATGCAAACGGCCTTAGTAATAAATAATGGAGAAGAAAAATACAGAACTAATGTGAAATATGAACTGAACCGTGTCCAAATATTATGTTTTGCTTAAGTCACCCTGAAGGCGTCAGCTGCTGTTTAAGTTCCAGTCAGGTTTAAATAGTAGACAGAGTTAAAAAAAAAGTTTAAGCACGACAGTCCAGTTTGTTTTTTTAAAAGATTTGCTTATTACCAAGAGCGAGTGGCAGTGCAGCATTCAGCACAACAATGGGAAGATGGCTGGTTGGCACATGCACGAAGCGAGGGAAACCCAGTGCATGTTTGCTATTATAACCAGCTGGTTATAACAGCAAATTACAATTGGATTTCTTTGTGGGAAAAAATGTTTCCCGGTAATTATGTTTTATTATTAATAATAATAATAATAACAATAATAATAATGTGTAATGTTGCCAAGTCATGCCTAAAAAAGTTGCCTGGTGCCAGTGTACCTACCCGGTTATCAAAGTGTAAGTAAACAAAAAATAAATAAAAATAAAAAGCAAGGTTCAAGACCTAGACCCATTGTTGCTAATATTTAATGATTCAATGCTGCAGAACATATCATTAAGTTGTCAATGTGGAACATCAACAGAAGACACCTCTTTCAGGATTATTCCACTGATTTATTTGGAAAAAAAAAAAAAGAACGGTATTTTCAGAATTAAGATTTGCATTACAAAGGATAGAGTTTGTTAACAGATTCAAATAACCTGCAGTTTTTATGGTATCTCAAGGTGGGGCATTTCATTCCTTTGAGAGCCCCGAGGAAGCATGGTTGCATGTAAATTCTGACATGGCATTCACAGTATTTTTTAAAATCCCAGCCTTCATTCTTTCTGCCTTTGAGGCCTGTGACTGCAGCATGTGCGCATGATTCCAAAATTAGAATTTCACTTAAGTCAGCATAAGCGTCACAGTCAACTGGCAGTTAGGCTCCAAATACTCTGAATCAGAGAGCTCCTCCATGGCAAAGGTTGAATTGGAAAACTAAATATCTTCCCAAAAGGTTAAACAGGAGTCTCATGCCTTCCTCATGCCAGAATCCATCAGAAAGTACAGTCAAAGCAGAAGCAAGGGAAGCAGGAAATGGCATGAACTCTCAAACTCTTCCCCAGATCATCATGAAGAGCCTTCTGCCAATATGGAATGAATCAATATTTCTTCCTTTCCAAAGCATTGATCAGTTGATCTAAAGAAAGATAAATACATTTACCATTACTTGGACTTTATCTCCTCTTTGGAAGATTGCTTGTTTATAAAGCAACATTGTAGACAGCACAAACTTATAGGAATATGTTAAATCTGCCTCCCCCCCCCACTCTGGCTATAACATGCGGGCACAGATGGACCTGATTATACTCACTAGAAGCAAGTGACAATTTCTTAGTACATGTACATCACTACTCCTCTGATTCCCCCCCACCTTTTCTTTCCAGTAATCTATGGTCCTAATTTGAATTAATTTAGTTAATTGAGTGTAATACTGAGCATTGTAAATGGCACATTATAATTTTGCACAAAACTAATATTATGAACGTATAAAATTGTTTAATGTAATTTAGATACACTGAGCAGCACATAATGTCTGGCATAGACTGACTGGTTCTCAACATACAGTTTTGCAATAGAAAACCATGGACACATATTTGAACCTGTAGTAAGACAAGCATAACCTTCAAAATGGTAAGAGCTCTGCAGTGGATCCCTGAAATGTCAGTGTGGTCTTCACAGACCCTAACCAAGTTTATAAATATTATTGTTTGATACCTTTTGAAATGAGCTTTAGAGATGCCAATGCAGCATTGGAGCCAGGCTTATAATGAACTACATAACAGTATGTAAATGAGGTTTAGCAGGCTGGACATAGGCTGAGATGTTACTCGTTACATTATGAACCACCTCATGTAGTGCATATTAGACTCTATTGCATAAAGGATACAATACTTAATTACCCTTATCTACTCTTAGCCTTATTCATTACCCATATCTACCCTTACCCTAATTTATTACCCTCATCTAGCATTTTATGGAAATGTCAGTAATGCAATAGAACAGGGTAAACCAGTGGATATCATTTTTCTGGATCTCACAAAAGCCTATGATTAGGTCCCTCACAGGGAGTTAATTGCCACATTAATGGAAATGGATATTCATGGGAACATAATACTGTAGATTACATCTTGGCTAGAAGATAGAAAAGAACATGTATGTTTAAGGGCTATTACCTCCTGATGGACTGCAGTGACCAGCGGAGTTCCACAGGGATCCATGCTAGGACTGTGTCTGTTTAAAATATATGTTGCCTCCATGAGGTGTGAGGACAGCATATGGATTGTGGATGACACTGAGACTGGCACAGTTGTCAAAAATAAGGAAGATAGTGAAAAGCTGCAACAAGCAGTAACTGAATTGGAAAGGTGGGCTGATACGTACAAATTGGAATTCAACATAAACAAGTGCACAGTTATGTTTCTAGGGAGAACAAAAGCACTGCAGAATATAAATTAATAAATAAAACCTTGAGGGAAGTATCTGGGGATAATTGTTTCAAGCAGCTTATCCTTCAAAAGCCATTGCCATGTAATTACAAAGAGAGCAAACGGAATACTGATTAGCATAATGAGATGCATCTCAAGTAGAAAAAGAGAGGTTATAGTGCCGCTGTATACCTCGCTTGTACGGCCTCATCCGGAGTACTGTGCCCAGTTCTGGACACCTTGTACAAGGGCAGAAACCAGGGTACCAGAGGGAGTGCAGGGAAGGGTGACTAAGATGATCAGGGAACTAAAAGGACTGGAATATGATGAGAGGCTAGGCAGACAGGGGATGTTTACACTTGAATATTGGAGACTAGGGGGTGATACATTTCCTTTCTTTAGAGCTTTGACATATCATGATTTATGGGAATGTTTCAGACTAGAGATGAAAAATACAGCACATAATACCAGATCACATGTCCTACAGATAAGAGGAGAAGTGTGGCAGTCTAAAAAATGGGGCTTTTGGTACAATCAGAGGGTGGTTACATTATGGAATTCACTCCCAGAGGAGGTGACTGAGTGTAGGAATATGAGTGATTTTAAAACCAAACTTGATGATTATTGTGCACGCAATAATATCTGGGGAATCATTTAATAGGACTAGACAAGCATAATGGATTCCTGTCTACTCTGCTCTGGATACACCTCTGATACCTATGATACCCATTTCTCACACTGTCTCACTCTATTCCACCCTCTGCATGCTACTTTCGGCATGTTTACTTGGCTTGATCTGCATTGGTGTGAGCTGTGTGGATGAGTTGTACTGGTGTAGATCGGACTATGTAAATGGCCTGATCTGCATTGTTGTGAGCTGTGTGGATGAGTTGCACTGGTGTAGATCGGACCATGTAAATGGCCTGATCTGCATCGTTGTGAGCTGTGTGGATGAGTTGTACTGGTGTAGATCGGACTATGTAAATGGCCTGATCTGCATCGTTGTGAGCTGTGTGGATGAGTTGTACTGGTGTAGATCGGACCATGTAAATGGCCTGATCTGCATCGTTGTGAGCTGTGCGGATAAGTTGTACTGGTGTAGATCGGACTATGTAAATGGCCTGATCTGCATTGTTGTGAGCTGTGTGGATGAGATGTACTGGTGTAGATTGGACCATGTAAATGGCCTGATCTGCATCGTTGTGAGCTGTGTGGATGAGTTGCACTGGTGTAGATTGGACCATGTAAATGGCTTGATCTGCATCATTGTGAGCTGTGTGGATGAGTTGTACTGGTGTAGATCAGACCATGTAAATGGCCTGATCTGCATCGTTGTGAGCTGTGTGGATGAGTTGCACTGGTGTAGATTGGACCATGTAAATGGCCTGATCTGCATCGTTGTGAGCTGTGTGGATGAGTTGCACTGGTGTAGATCGGACCATGTAAATGGCCTGAGGAGCATTTTTGGTTGCTCTGTTGTGGCATAGTGGAATCAGTGTTTTTCTGGGGATGTGTACCGGGGCAGGCATTTTATGCAAATGTGTAAATATGCGGCTCCACCTGCACCAGTGCAGCACTCTCCGATGCACTACATTGCCATGTTAACCTACAACTTCTATTTATCACTCAGTAACAAGGGCAATCGCATAATGTCAAGCTTGTTGCTGTCTTTCAGAAGCTGACAGGTGAGAGATGCATTCTTGACAGTTGATATCAAATGGTGAGCATTCTGTATCAATCCAGCTTATCCCATCCCTTGCAGGCAGTCTCGCCAGACCCTGACCCTGACCCCAGTGGAAATACTGCTAAAACACAAGAAGTCTTCCTGCTGTGAATCACATCATTGGTGTGTAAACATGACCTAGCAGTGTTGTTCATGGAGTGGTGACTGAGTGCTGCAGATGGCAGCGCACTAGCGAGGTGCATATAAACAAACCTTTTGATTCTTACTGTCCACCCTCACTCCCATAATTATTATAACGTGCCTTATAAAACTAAAAATGTAAATGTCTTCTAATTTCTTTAATTTTTTTAAAGCAAAGCCAAAATAGTTTAGCAATACTGATTAAGGAAGGGCACCTCCAATATATCTGCATATCTCCACCCCAAAATCATGTAGTGCTCTTTGAACTTATTAAAGCTCATTCTAAAAAAAATGTGCACTTCATTTGTAGGCTTTTTATTTGAAAGTAATGTGCAAGTCACTGGCCATGGAGGCACATCATTTCAGTTATATAGGTCACCCAAGTGGCCAGATGCCTACTGATAGCCTAGGACTATTAGGCCCAAACAAAACAGAAAGAAACTGAAGAAAATGTCAAGGAGGCCATAATGCCTGGAAATGGGAAAAGGCAGATGAAGAGCCCAGAAGAAGGAAAGGGTTCCCAAGTAACCATTTCAGGAACAAGGCAGGACAGGATGGCGGGACAGGAGACAGCAGAAAGGTAAGTGAATATTTACTGTAAGTAAGCAGTAAGTTACAATAGTGTGTGGGTTGTTGTCTGATAATCGCACAACCCAAAGTGCATACTGAGGTACTAGGCACTTGTGTCACGTGCCTTCAGCTCCTGGAGAGTGTGTTTATTAGACACACAGCCCAAACCCTGAAGTGGCTTATTGTACTTATAAAATGCGTCTATCGTTTCTATTTATTTATTTTTTAATAAAAAAAGAAACAACATGTATAATTAAAGGCTTTTAACATGTGTTTTTCTTTGATATTAGTGTAAAATAGTTCCCATATTAGACTTAAAGTAATATACAACATAAGTAAAAACAGGAGTGCTTGCTTGCCACTAGAGGGCTTTTGTAGTGTGCTCCCCTACCCATGTTCTGTGTAATGTAGAAGGAATTGGTTTCTTTATAAGGAGGAATTCTCTGTAGGTCTATGTGGTGTTTTATTTTTACTGTTTCTCTGTATACTCATTCATTTCTGAACATGTCTATACAGTAAGCACTCATGGGGAGCTCAGTCGGCGGCTGGCCGTGGAGGTGAGAGGTGGGCTGTGCCAGTCCTGGCTGAGGATGGGTGGGGTGTGTGGATGGACTGGCACTGCTGGGTGGGGTGGGTGGGGGCCATTGGACTACCAGGGATCTCGGAATTTTTACCATTTGCAGCACTATATTCGGGTCAGGGGATGGGGGACACAGCTGCCCTGTGGGGCTTTGGCAGGACACTTGCGCTTGCTGGGGGGGTCTGTGACTTGCGACATACCCCTCGGGTATACCCTTATGTTGGCATACCTTTCTGCATGTCACAAGTCGCGGGTCTTAGCCACAAAGACCTTGCCCCTTCTAGAATAGGGCACAGGGTCCATGTCGCAATGGCATTTGGCGCAAGTTGCCTTTGGTGGTGACTTGTGCCATTTTTCTAGAATTGGGCCCAATCTGTTTCACATATATTTGGAGGTCACCACAATAACCTCCCTGTATGAGGACCTGAGAGGGAAAAGGAAAATTAAAGAGAACACTGTAGCATAGTCAAGAAAGGGAAGGGGGTGCCCATAGGTGGCCAACCTTATGGACTAAAAATTGTAAAGAATAGATTAGGCTAAGAAATAGAAGAACTATTGCAGCAGATTTAAGAAAAGGTCGGTCCTCAAGAGTGGTGGGAGCTCCCTGTCACAGACATGTAGTAGCAGTAGTAGTAGTAGATCTTATTTATTTAAGGCACCCTTCCCCGAAGGCTCAAGGTCTCCTTACAGCAAAAGACATCAAAACATCACAAGAGATCAGATAATGCATCTAACATCACTTAAATTATAAGTGTAATAAATAACTAATCCAGGGTGCAATCATATTCCCTATAATCTCAGCAAATAACAATAATTAGACTAAATTACTCTGTTAATTCCCTAAGGCTTGTTGAAATAAAAACGTTTTCAGTCCTCTATTAAATATCTCAACAGAAGGAGTCTCCCTCAGGTACCCAGGTAGCAAGTTCCAGAGGATCGGCACTGCCACCTTAAAAGACAAATCCCCAACGATTTTTGTCTCATCCTGGATACCTCCAGGAGGCCCTCCCCTGCTGACTGGAGAGGGCGACTGGGCTGAAGGGATGTAAAAGCTCCCTCAGATAACCCAGATCCAGCCCATGCAGGGCCTTAGGAGATGCACCAGTGCACTGGCAAAATGTGGCACAATTTCAGAAGACCCATCAATAGCTGAGCAACCGCATTTTGCAGCAGGTGCTGCAGCGCACCCCTCTTGACCCTGAGCTAGAGCGCATTACAGTAGTAGTTAAAAATACATGGGATCTGCTGCATCTTGCTTGCCAGTAAAGTGTCACCTTCAGGGTTGTTGCTGTATAAAAGCAAGCTTGAATGTTGTGTCCTGACCAATCAGGACACATTTTTCCTTACCCATTTTATAATTAAATTTAATAGGGATTCCTATTCCCTCAGTTAGGCTTTTTTTTCTCTATATGTAATTTCGAGTTTTTCCTTTTCCCCTGACCGGGACCCCGCAGATATGCATGTGTGTGCTAGGAGGCACACATGCACAATGGGTACTGCTCGCGCCTTCTGCCCCACCCCTGGCAATCGCCGCCACCTCCTCCTGCCTATGCTTCCAATTGGACCTCCACCCAATGGGAGTGGAACTATGGGTGGGGGGCAGAAAACCACCCCGAGGAGGAGAGAGTTGCTGTCGGCTGCTCATTCCCGAACTCAGGTCTCCGGTGCAGTGTGAGGTAAGGTGTCTAGCACCTCAGCACTACTGGGCCAGCTCAGTTAGGCTTTTTTGATGTTGAAGGGGGAAGATTTTGCTAAAATAGCACTGCCTCCTCACTAACATCCCCCCATATTAAAACATTTTTTAGTAAGCGAATGTCCTTTCTATACTACTTATGAGACATTCTTGATATAACCAAATGGGTGGCCAGTCAAAACAGCAAATACAAAATAGTGAAAGTCAAAATAGTGAATATCAAAATAGCCAATGACACAAAGTAATGATTCATATTGACATTGCTCTGAATATGTCATTCTCTCCACCATCAGTGAGCAGCATGGTATTAGAATATTTAAAATGGGAGGTGTGGGGGTGCAGCCCCCCACATATGTCACAAGTGATCATGCCAAGAACAATTGTTGAGAGAACTGGTAGTAGTAGCTGTTATGTGCTTTGGCATTTGCTATTTTGACATTCGCTATTTTGTATTTGCTGTTTTGACATGGTACCATCTAAATGTCTCATCCAAGATCACAATGCACAGAACTACATCAGCCTATTGCTGGTTTACCTAACACATTTGCACATCTGTTTCAGTGGTCTTTAATAATGAGGAGTTGCATTACTCGGTTTACTCAGTGTCGTAAGACAAAGTAAATCAAAAAGCCCCTTAAATTGTCTCCCACTCCTAGTGGGTGAATTAAGTTATTCTTGATTTCAAAATGTATTCATCGAGACCCCTCTTAAAACTGCTAAAAGAAGTTCTATTTATTGTGTCCCTTGGGAGTATATTCCTTAGAGGTGTTAATCTTGGGGTTGTACAATTGTTTATTATGAAACCTTAATTGTGCTGACCTAATATTACATTTTAGTCCACGTTGATTCATGTGGTTTAGGTTATTTAGGGTACTGAACAGGAACAAAAGATCATCCCACTTTCTCCTCTCCTGCAAACTGAACAGACCCAATGAATTCAGTTGTTGTTCATAGCTTAGTGAATTAAACCCATGAATAAATTTAGTTACTTTCCTTTGTGTTCTTTCCAGTAGATTTATATCTTGCTTTAAATACGGATTCCAAAAGGGAGAGCCAGAATCCAAATGGGGGATGATATATGTTTTGTGCAACCTTGTTATGCATTTGGAATTCCTGGAAACAAATGTGTGTTAGATTGTGTGTATCAATCAGTTCGTTTTTTGCGCTACTTGAGTGCAGTGATCAAGAGATGAGAGCTCATTATTTACAATAATGCCCAGATCCCTTTCCCTATCAGCAGGTTGTAATTTAACACCATCTTGATAATACGAGTATTTTGGATTATTTGCACCAAAATGAAGTATTAAACATTTTCCTGGGTTAAATTTCATTTTGTTTTATGTCGCCCATTCCTGAATTGATAGAAGATCCTGGGCTGATGATTTATATTTTTCATGGGTATCCACTTCTCCTTCTAATTTCGTATCATCTGCAAATTTTGTTAAGGTGTTTGAAACTTTTGCACTCATATTACTGATTAAAAGACCAAAAAATACTGGTCCTAAGACCGATCCCTAAGGAACACCACTACAAACTGAACCTTCGTCCGAGAGATATCCATTTATTCTAACTCGTTGCTTCCATTCTGTTAGTTGTTGCACAATCCATCTTAGTACATGTGGGGTAATTCCCATATTTATTAATTTACTGATCAGAAGATCATGTGGGACAGTAGCAAATGCTTTTTCAAGATCCAGTAAGATGACATCAACTGGTATGCCTCCATCAATGCTGCTACTTACTGTATCATAAAAGGTAATAAGGTTTGTTGAACATGAATGACTTCTCCTAAACCCATATTGTGCATTGTCCTCCAGCTCCAATTCTATAATTTCCTGCTCTAAGATTTGCTTTATTAGTTTCTCAAATAGTTTGCTGCACAAGGAAGTGAGGCTTATGAGTCTATAATTTGTCACATTATTTTCATTTCCCTTTTTTGCAAATTGGGACCACAGTTGTACCTCTTCAATCAGTTGGTATCACCCTGGATTCAAGTGATTTATTGAAAATGATCATCAGTGGAAAGGCCAAAAGTTCAGATAAACCCTTTAAAAAGCACATTTCCCAGTCCTCTTGACTGTCATGCATAAATTACCCCATCTTACATTAATTCTGGAATTGTATTTCATTACTGTGTTCTGCAGTTAATTTTGCATTGTGAGCTGCTAAAAACTGCGGCGTATACCAGACCTTCTATAGCAAGACTGGTGTTGCTGTGGACCCAGGGCTGTACTGCTGACATCACTACAGGGCAGAGGAGCGACTCCCACTGTGCATTACAGTGCAGTCACAGCAGCTTTGCAAGGGAAAACTACGAGTACTGGATGTGCATACTGTGTTCCCCCTTCCCCAAGACACCCTGTTAGCACTGCATTATGCCAAAATCCAAATGCCTTGTCAGTATGTTTTTCTGTAAAATTGACTTGTGTGTGAGTCACTCCTCAAACAAATACTAATGTGAGCAGTACAGCCTTGGGTCCACGGAATCACCAAGCTTGCTACAGAAACTCTAGTACATTCTGCAGTTTTTAGCAGCTCAGAATGCACAAACTAACTGCAGATGACAATGATGAAATGCAATTCCAGAATCAATGCAAGAAGGGGTAATTAATGCATGAAAGTCAAGAAGACTGAGAAAGATGCTCTTTAAATCTCAATCTCTCTCTCTATCTCTCAACAAAATATTGCTCTCTTTTATTTATTTATTTTTTCTGCTGCACTGGGCCCTGGGGAACTCTCTCCAGCTTCCTCAGGTCTCCGGGTCTCTACCTCCAACCGTGACTGCTAGCTCTCTTCTCCCATGCGTGCCTGACACAACCCCCAGATCTGCACCCCTCCCAGAGGAAGGGCCACCCTACCCACCCAGTGCGCTCTGTCTAAGTATAGAGTGTCAGGCACACAAGTCGGCCATGGAGAGGAGGAGTGGGTCTGGTGTCTGGAGTGTGGACGTTGGAGGTTGAGGAGCCTTCCCCATTCCCAGGAGTGGGGATTTTTTTTGCTTTTTCTGTTCTGCCCTCACCCCTGCCCCCCTGGCAGAGCCCTGATGTGCAGTGACACCAGAGAACATCCTGTCATGGCTCCACAACCCTCTACACAAGCCTTGAGCATCACAGTACCTCTGATCTCCACCAGAGGTCACTGCTGTGCTGGGCATGGTCCCTGGAACCCCCGAGGGAGGAGAGCTGTCATCCAGATGCTCAATCCTCCCTCTCCCCTGCCAACCCCCAGCAACCTAGGCTCATTCCTGAACCCGGGTCACTGGCGTGGCATGAAGTGTGGCATCCAGCGCCTCAATCCTCAGTGCCACTGGGCCGGCATATTGCTCTCTTTTATGAGATGTCTTTTCTTAGCGGTTGAAACTCTGCCTCCTATTCTTGTAAGTTTCATCTCCTGTCTTTCATAAAATGGGGGCAATTTATGCATGAAAGTCAAAAGGACTGGGAAAGGGACTGACAGCAACTCTTATCTTCTCTCAATCACCATGCTTTGTTACAAATGCAGAAGGAAGTCAATTTTACAAAAACATACTGACAAGGCATTTGGATTTTGGCATAATGAGCTGCTATCAGGGTGTTTTGGGAAAGGGGGAACACAGTGGCCCAGATATTCAAAGGAGTTGCGCCTGGTATAACAGAGTTGTGCCGTCACAACACCACATCGTGCCCCGGTGGGATATTCAAAAGGCTGCCCAGTGCAGTGCAACTCCCGATGTGCTGGGGCGCAATGTAATGGTATGCAGTGCAGATGCAGGGTGCATGCTCATGCATATGCGGCACATCCGATATTCAGCCTGGGATGTGTGGCGCATATGTTGGCACAACCCTGTATTGCGCTGCAGAGGGGGGCTCAAAGTTGAGCTCTTGCAGAGTAGGAACAACTCCCGGCCACCCAAATGCGGGCTGCAGTATTAAAGGGCACAACACAGCAGCCCAGCCTTGGGTAGCCACCTACCTACACAGAACACCATCCACAAGCACACGCTGAACCCAGAATCCCCCCCGCCCATAGCTACAATCGCATGGTATATGTACAAAAAGAAATCCCTAGTAGTCTAGTGGTCCCCCAGTCCCTGATTCCCCGATAATTATTATACATGACCATCCCTGATGATATAGTGGTCCCCCCTCCCACCTGATTCCCCAATATATGTAAATAAGACTGTCCCTGGTGGTCTAGTGGAACCCCCCTGCCCATTGCCAAAATCATGGTAAAGGTAAGTTGCAACATTCCCTGGTAGTCTAGTGTACCTCCTCCTCCCTCCCTCCTGGGTCCCCTATCACAGTAAATCACCCACATGTGTCCCTGGTGATTCAGTGGCACCCCACCCTTCCCACCCACAGGACCCCTTATCTACCCTGCTACCCCCCATCATCGCTGGGCAGCTGCATTCCATCTACATACTGCCCGGTCACCGTTTGAATGACAGGTACAGTATGGGCTGTAAGCCCATTGGTCCCTTGTGTGGACCAAGGTGCTTGCAGGGCATACTGTAATGAGACAGTCCCAAATATGTAAATGATTCATTCACATATTTGGATTGTCTAGTACAGTATGCCCTGCAAGTCCATTGGTCCACTTAGGGAACCAATAGGCTTATAGCCCATACTGTACCTGTCATTCGGCAGGCAGCCGGGAGGTATACGAACATACGAAATTTGCCAGCAGATAAAGGCCTAGAGGTCTATCAAATCTGCTCAAATGTGCAGCTAGCACCCCTTATTCTGCAGCTGTCCCTCCCTTCCACCCTTCCCCTTCATTAACCCTCCCCCTTGTCCTGTCCCATCCTCGTTTGAAGCAGTCCACTGTTCTACTGCATACCACTTCAGCAGGTAACGCATTCCACCCAGCCATCACCCTCTCTGTAAAAAAGTGTCTCCTCATCTCCCTCCTGAACCTTCCTCGCTCCAGTCTCATATCATGGCCCCTGGTGACCCTCCCCTCTCTTACTTTGAACAGCCCCTCTGTACCAGTCTTGTTTATTCCTTTCATGTATTTAAAGGTTTCAATCATGTCACCCGTCTCCTCCTCCAGTGAGTACATGTTCAACTCCTTCAACCTCCTCGTATAAGTCCCCAGCCCCTTGATCATCTTTTGTCACTCTGCGCTGCACCCCTCCAGTAACTTAATATCTTCAGATACGGACGCCAGTACTGCAAGCAGTACTCCAGGTGTGGTCTAACTAATGAACTATACAGTGGCAGAATCACCTCCTCCCTCCTCGAGGATATACCCCTTGCAATAACAACCCAGCATTTTGTTGGCCTTTGCAGCTGTCTTCCTACATTGTGCCGAGTTGTTCATTGACCCTGTAATGAGCACACCCAGATCCTTCTCCTCCTCTGTCTGGGCTAGCTGCACTCCCCCTAGCTGGTAACTCCTCCTTGGGTTCTTCATCCCGAAATGCAGCACTTGAACTTTTGGCATTAAAGCCCAGTTGCCAGGTGTCTGACCAGGTTTCAAGCTTTGCCAGATCATCCTGCAACCCCTGCCATCCCCCTAGGTCATTCACCACTGCGCCTACCTTGGTATCATCAGCAAACAGACTGATCTTGCTCTTGATGTCCCATGATATGTCTGCAATGAATATCCCAAACTACACTGGTTCCAACACTGAGCCCTGTGGAACACCGCTCATCACTGCCCTTGGGTGTGAGAGCTCCCCACCCACCACCACCCTCTGTTGCCTTCCCTGAAGCCAGTTTCCTACCCATCTCACCAGCTTTGCACCCGCCTGTGCCTACTAACTTCCTTCCCAGCCTTCCATGTGGCACTGAGTCGAATGCCTTACTGAAGTCCAGATACAGGACATCCACTGCATGGCCCCTGTCCAGTTGCCTAGTTACCCAGTCATAGAACTCGACCAGGTTGGTTTGGCAGGATCTCCCACATATGAAGCCATGCTGTCTGCTGTCCTGTAGTCTTTTGGCCTCTAGGAGGGCCACCAGCCTCTCCTTCAGGATAATCTCCATTAGCTTACCCATGATGGATGTGAGGCTCACTGGTCTGTAGTTTCTCTGTTCATCCTTGGGGCCACTCTTGTCGAGGGGCACCACATGAGCCATCCTCCAGTCCTGAGGTACCCACCCCAAATGTAGTGAGGCATTAAATAGGTCTGCCAAAGGTCCTGCAAGGACCTCTGCCAGCTCCTTTAGTACCCTGGGGTGGATGCCATCTGGGCCTGGTGCCTTGTCCACCCTCAGTGCCTTCAAACCCTCTCAAACTCTGCTGTCCATGATTTTCCCATCTGTCACCACTTCCCCCCCTGCTTCTGCCATTTCTCCCACCTTGGGTGTCACCCCTCTTCTCTTTAGTAAATACTGAGCAAGTACTCATTTAGTGCTTCCATACGTATCTTACCCTGCTTCCACCAACCCACCTCCTTCCTAATCCTTACTATGTGGTCCTTACAGCTCCTTTTCTCCCTGATGTACTTAAAGAGTCCTCTCCCTTCTTAATGCCTTGTGCCAGCCTGAGTTCCGTGATGCTTTGGCTCCCCTTACTGCCCTTGTCACCTCCTTCGATTCTGTCAAGTACTCCTCCCTGTCCTCCCTCCCTGTTTTCCTGCCACCCACCAATGATGGGGGTGAGTTGGCAAGGGGTTTTTGTGGGTGGGAGGGGTGGGGATGCCCCTGGATCACTCAGGGAATATACGTGGGTGATTTACGTGTTCAGGGACTTGGGAGGGGCGGGGTCCACTAGACTATCAGGGACTATCTTAACTTACATTTACCACAATCACAGCAATGGGCAGGGGGGTTCTATTAGACCACCAGGGACAGTCTTATTTACATATAGCAGGGAATCAGGGACTCAGGTGGGAGGAGGGACCACTAGACCACCAGGGATGGTCATGTATAATAATTATCGGGGAATTGGGGACTGGGGGGCCACTAGACTACCAGGGATTTCTTTTCAAACATATATCACACAATCACAACTACGGGGTGGGTGATGCCCCGGGATGCCCATAGCACACATCATGCTGTGCAGGGCACTAGGCGCAAGTCGCTGGGCTGCCCTGCGCAGGGCATGCAAATGGAGCCATAATGACATGCAAATTGTCCCATTTGCACCTTGCATATATTATGGCCTCATTTGCATGTTCCCTGCTGAATATCATGGATGTTGTGCCTAGCACAACTGTACTTGTGCTGGTGCATCCCTGTGCTCCCTATCTGTGGCTTGTGCTGGCACAGTGCCACTGCGCCATACGCATTATGTGTGCTGACCCTGCCATATTCAATGGTGCTGCGCCATGGCACATCCTCATTGAATATCACCTGGACCTGGACCCAGCACATCACAGTTGCGCTACGTCCAGGCTTGCACCACTGCCTGGTGCAGCTTGAATATCTGGGCCAGTATGTATACTGAGTACTGGTAGTTTTCCCTTGCAGAACTGCTGTGACTGCACTGTACTGTACAGTGTGAGTCACTCCTCTTCGCTACAGTGATGTCATCAGGAACCAGCAGCCCAGCAGCTGAACAGCAAACACAAGTGAAGCAGGGCTAAAGCAGGGCTCAAAAACAAATCCAGATTATAGAAGGCAGAGTAAACCTTGGCCAAAAATAAATGCACACACCCTTTTAGGTCTAGTACTGCACATAATGACTACAAGATGTAACTTTTTGGACCATCATGAAAGGTGCTCTTTAATACTCTTGGATGTATATTATCAGATCCCGATGAGGTTGAAGGCTTTATGTTGTTTAACACACCTAATACATCAGATAATGTGAAATATGATTTTGACTTTCCAGTAACTCCTACATGCACATGCTTTGACTGGTTATTACTGAATATTGAACAAGAGTATGAATCAAAATGCTGTGCTATTTCAAAATCATCGGATATGGTAACTCCATTACATAACAAGGAGTCAACATTTTTTTTGTGAGTTCTTATTTTTACTTACATAGGCATAGAAAACGTTATTTTTTGTATGTGACAATTTAAACTCTAGCTTCTGCTTCTCCCTTCTAATCAACTGTTTTAGCTTTTTTGTTCTTGTTTATATAAATGATCATGTGTATCTGTGGGATTTGCTTCATATTTCCGATATGCTTTATTTTTCTTTCTTATCTGGCTTCAGGGTTTTAAATAATTGATTAGCAGTTTTTTCCTTGGGACAATGCTAACTGTATAGAAAGTATTTACAGTATATAGGTTTTCTAGAAGTGTTATGTTTGTTAAACACAGTGAGGCAAGTGCTATGCATTTTCACAATGTTTTAGCACTTTTATGAACAAAGTACTAATCAGTTTTTGGAGCTAAATGAATCCCTGGGCTTTTAATTTGTTTATTCAACCATACTGGAACTTTGTATTTTTTGAGTATTTTATCTGAGATGGAACATAATTGGATTCAAGGCTGAAGAGTTTTTATTTGATAATTTTCCAACAAGCTTCTGCATCTAGGTTATTCAATCTACTTTCCCAGTCTATTGATGCGATTGATTCTTTTATTTTGTCTGAATCGGCATGATTATAATCCCAGAAGTGGATACCACTATTAAAACTGGATTTATATTCTCTTAGGGCAAACTTAACCATACAGTGGTCATTATTTCCCAATGGACATTCAATAGATATGTTTTTTTTTTTTTTATGTCTAAGTTGGTTATCACAAGATCGAGAATGTTTTGGCCTCTAGTCGGTTCTTTTACCAGTTGTTCAAGTCCATTTGAAGCAGTGATATTCATGAAATCCCGTTCAAATTCTGTTAAACCCTTTGAGTTCCAATTTATGCATGGTACATTGAAATCACCTAGTATTATAGTATCACCCATACTTGAAACAATACCAATTTCAGATATTAGCAACTTGTTGTAGTCAATACTGATAGCTGGGGACCTATAAAAAAATTCTCACAATGATTGTGGGTGTATCCTGGAACTGTAGTTGAAGCCATAATGATTCTGTTTGTACCTTGGGATACACTCACAGCACTTATGAGATTAGACCACAGCTTTCTGAGGACTTGTCCCACAGAAATATAGAATTTAATGGTTGATAAGGACTGCTTGGCCTACCCAGTGTGCCCATTCTTTCCTACTTACAGACTGACTGCAGTCCCTCCTTGATCTCTGGCCCATTCTCCCTACTCCCCTTCCTTTCCCCTTAAGATTCCCTTATGCGTATCCCATGCAGTCTTGAACCCCACCACTGTTTACACCCCCACCAACTCCACTGGAAGGCTTTTCCAGGAATTCACCACTCTTTCTGTGAAGAAGTACTTCCTCACATCTCTCCTGATTCTACCCCACTCCAGCTTCATACCATGTCCCCCTGTTCTTGAGGACCTTTTTTTCTGAAAAACACTTCCCTCCTGTACCTTGTTTACCCCTGTGAGATATTTAAAGGACTTCATCATATCCCCCCTCTCCCTCCTCTCTTCCAGGGTGTACATCTTGAGGTCCTCTAGTCTCTCTTCATAGGGTTTCTTATGCAAATCCTGCACCCAGTTAGTTGATCTTCTCTGGACTGCCTCCACTCTGTCTATGATCTTCTGGAGATATGGTCCCCAGAACTGGACACAGTAATCTAGGTGGTGTCTTACCAGCAATCTATGCAGAGGCAACACCACCTCTCTTCTCCTGGCGATACCCCTCCTTATGCACCCCAGCATCCCACTAGCCCTTCCAACTGCCTTGTCGCACTGCCTGGCAACCTTTAGGTCATCATTTATCATTACCACCAGGCCTCTTTCCTGCTTGCTGGTCATCAGTATGACTCCACACATTTTGTGCTCTGCCCTTGGATTTCTGTGTCCCAAGTACATTATTTTGCACTTTTTTGTGCTGAAACACAGCTGCTATACCCTCGACCACTCCTCAAGTTTTCTCAGTTCTCTGCTGTTTCTTTCCACCCCCCATGTCCACCCTATAACACGTTTAAAGGAAAACTACACCCACATATCTTGTAAATGTTATTTGTTTCCACTGTCAACAGACAACTGCTTTCATGTAGCGGTTAGAGATGTATGCAATTGCTTTAGTTTGTTTTTACACTTCATACTAGGCCCTGTGACTATCCCTGGGGTCTCCATTTGCTGGTTGCTGGTTGATTTCATTGTCTCAGACAACTGCATTGGCATATGAACATGATGTGTAGCCTCCCTTTAGATTTCACAGTATGCCTGTCTGCTTAATTAGACTTCATAGAAACAAGTTGCAGAAAGGTGTGAAATACCATATTTACCTTCAGTTAGCTTTACAAACTGCCTGGGTTGTAATGCAGGGGTTTTGCCTTTAAACTGCATTCAGTGTTTGTGTTTCCAGACAGTTTTAGCAGGGTATTTGTTCTTTCAGCATTGAGAAACATAGTATAAATGGGTGATGTGACATCATGTTCTCACATGCTAATGCAGCTGTCATGGACAATAAGATTAAAACAACCATAAAACAGAGATGCTCAGGGTAGTCACAGGGGGTTACCATGAGCAGTGAAAAAGAGCTAAAGCAAACACGTATAGCCCTAACAGCTACAGGAAAATAGTTGTCTGTTGACATGGAAACAATTAAAACTTACATGATATGAGGGTGTAGTTTTCTTTAAGTCCCTGCCAGGATTTGAACTGCTGATTCTTTGCCTGCAAAGTAAACACACATTCAGTGTGCCACAGGGATGCAGGTTCCCTTATGCAAATGGATCCTTCATCCTCGTAGTCTGGTATAAGCAGAAATGCTCTCTTTTCTCTTTGCTGTTGGTCTTTTTTTCATGTTTGTAGCTTTACTAGTTAAAGAGACAGATCCAGCTGGTGCATTTAAAGAGTCAGACTACTTATCAACATACTAAAGTTAAGTTAGAGGTCATGGCTGGGATATTCAAACCCTATTTGCAAAAACAAAATGGGTTATCAAGTTGATAACACCATTTTGCATCCCCAAAGAAGGAAAGTATCGCAAAATGCATATTGGATAGCATGGTTAGCAAGTTGCTAACCCATTTGCAAGCAGCCATAAAATATGCCAATGTGTCTATGCAAAGCAGCTGATAGTGCCTTGCATATAGATGCACCAACATATTGATAGGCTTGGAGAGGTGGTAAGTAGCCATTAGTGCTGCGCTAATTACCACCTTCCCAAAACAGTTCTTATGAGCTACAGCCCTTAACTGCAGACCCCTGCCCCTGAACATACCCACTAGTAATTCTTTACTTATTCCTTGTGTCCAGTGGTTGCCCGGCCCCTGAACACACCTGCCGGTATTTGTTTAGTAATCCCCGGTGTCCAGTGGTCCTCCCCACCCCTGAACACCCACGATGGTAGTTATGTACTTATCCCTAATGTCCAGTATGTCCACCTGCCCTCCCCCTGGTTTGAATGACCCAATCAATCTGCTGGGCCTGTCCCTCACCTGCCCACCTTGTCCCTGGCCCCCCTCAGTGACCGGCCCATATCTTCTGCTCATCTCCATGCTTGCCTGCTGACTGTTAGCGATAGTGTGTCTACTGTAGTAGCAGCTGATTACAGTAGGTATGTAATCACAAACTGTCAGTCAATGGCTGCTGTGAAGATGAACAGAGGGTCTTTGCTGATCACTAAGGGGGGAGGGGGTGCTGGGAACAGCGCGGGTGTGTGGAGGGGTCTGTCCTACAGGGTTGGGGAGGCATACCAGGGACAGAGTGAGTGGGCTGGGTGGGGGAATTCAAACCTGGGGGGACCACTGGACATCAGGGTGACGTAAAGAAATACTGGTGAGGGGTTTCGGGGGTGGAGGGATCACTGAACACCAGGGATAACTAAACAAATACTGGCAGGCATGTTCAGGGGCAGGGGGACCACTGGACATCAAATACCGGAAGGGGTGTTTGGGAGTGCTGGTGGGCACTAGACTACCACTACAGACAGTCCTGATAATAACTTGGGGGGGGGGGTCGAACAACTGTTTTTCTCTGGCCTGTAATGGCCACTAATGAGATGCAAATAACCCTGTAGCACCTTGCTAGTATTCTGGGGTCATTTGCTTATTGAGATATGAATATGGCAGATTTCTCAAAAGAAGTAATCGCTATTAGTGGGGTCTAACAGCCCAACTGCAGTCCCAGTTCCCCACAGCATCTTATTGGCCACATACCTTCTGTGGCCAGTGGGGGCTGGAATTTGTGATCACAGTCAGGATAGTGCCTGACTGCTATATTAGAATATGTCTTTAGTGCTTGCAAAGTACACTGATATATTCCAATATACCTCTAGTTTGCTCCTGGTTTTGCTCTTGTTACTAATTTGCTCCTGACGCAAACATTTATATGAACCCTAATCCTGATCTATGAATATCCTTGCCAATATTTATGGAAGTTAAGATTTTGAGGTTATGATTTAGCTTTATTACTTAAGTGACAATTGACTTCATCACAGCACTTTATGGACTTTGTAGCTACAGGGTTAGGCAACTTAAAAATGTTAATTAATCACATGTAAATGTTGAGCAGTGCCATGCAGAGGTATTTTTACTCCAGGGCAATGGTGTTATTTCATAATAATAAATAATAATAATAATAATTTTATTTGTATAGCACCTTTCAATATATCAAGGTGCTGAACAACTTTGACAGTTCAAACACTACATAAACAAACATATACATAAAATCAGCATACAACAAGATAAAATATATAATAATAAAATCCAAAGCATTAATAAATAACTAATTATCTAAAAAAGCCATGCTCCACAAGTAAGTTTTCAGATCCTTTTAAAGAGTTCCACGGAGGTGCACTGCCGCTAACGGCATGGTAGAGAGTTCAAAGAGTGGGTGCAGCATATAAAATGCTCTGCTGCCAGAAGATTTCAAGCTCACTCTTGGGATCTCTAACAACCCATGTCGCCGAGCGGAGTGATCGGTCAGGGCAGTAAGGCACCAGGAGGTCTTTCAGATAGGCTGGACCCTGATTGTGAAGGGCTTTGAAAGTCAACAAAATGACTTTAAGGTGATCCGTCACCGCACAGGCAGCCAGTGCAGTTTGCGCAGCACGGGAGTAATATGACAGAAACGACTTGTCCCAGTCAAAACCCGGGCTGCAGCATTCTGCACCAGCTGTAGGCGATGGATTTCAACCCCAAAAAGCCCAAAGTACAGGGCGTTGCAATAGTCTAAGCGTGAAGATACAAAAGCATGAATCAAAGTAGGCAGGGAGTCAAACGGAACAAGATGCTTCACCTTGGCAATGTTCCTGAGATGATAAAAGGAAGTCTTAACAACAGCTGACACCTGAGCTTTGAGAGTCAGCCTGTCGTCAAGAATGAATCCAAGGCTACGCACCTGTTCTGAGGACGGCAAAGATACTCCACCAAGAATAATTCCAGATGGAGCACCGATATCCAGCCTCACCACCCGACCACCAGGATCCACTACCAGCACCTCTGTTTTCTCCGAGTTCAACTTTAGCCAACTAGAATCCATCCAGTCTTGGATCTCCCTCAGACAGTTGTTAAACACCGAGAGAGCTCCATCCTGGTCGGGTGCAAAGGACAGATAGAGCTGGGTGTCATCCGCATAGCAGTGAAACCTCAGCCCATATCGTCTAATGATACCTCCAAGGGGCAGCATATACACTGCAAACAACATGGGAGACAGCACAGATCCCTGGGGCACTCCACACAACAGAGGGATTGGGTCAGAGGAAAAATTCCCCGACACAACTCTCTGCGATCTCCCGGTAAGAAATGACGTGAACCATTGCAGAACGGTTCCAGACATTCCACAAATTTGCCCCAGGCGAGCTAATAGCACCATGTGGTCCACTGTGTCAAAGGCTGCAGAGAGATCAAGAAGAACAAGAATGGAACGTCTCTTCTGATCCCTCGCCATCAGAAGATCATTTAACACCCGAACCAGCGCAGTCTCGGTACTATGTCTTTTACGGAAGCCCGACTGGAAGGATTCGTAGACATTATGGATGGTTAAATGGTCATCCAGTTGAACCGCTACGACCTTCTCAATAACCTTCCCAATAAAGGGGAGGTTAGAGATAGGTCGATAACTAGAATAAGAGTCCGGGTCCAAGGAAGCTTTCTTCAAGAGAGGAGTTACCACAGCCTCTTTCAAGGAACAGGGAAACTCACCTAATTCCAAGGAGCACCGGACTATTTGCGCCAGGACCAGACCAATGATGTCCAAATAACCCAGAATAAGGGGAGTCAGACGGGATCCAAACCACAACTTGTGGGCGCATAAAATGGATGATCCTCATAATGTCCTTGAACTCAGGTCGTGAAAGGAACTCCAGGAGAAATGAGGCACTGTCATCTCATGCTGACCAAAAGCTTCACCCATAGAGCTTGCGGACCCAGGTTCTTCCTGATGTCGGCCACTTTAGTTTGCAAAGTATCGAGCGAGCTTGTCACTCTGCTTATGAAAAAGCTTTCGAACATGCAGGCAGGCTGGGTTGCACAGTCTGTCTACAGTTCGAACAGCTAGAGCGTCGATTCTGAGCAACTGCAATCTCCTGGACAGGAATTCTGCCTTCTTATGGGTGATTGCAGATTGATAGTTAACATAATGTTCCATCAATCTAGGTGAGTCGGCATCAAGGCGGACCTCGCCATGACGCTCTAACCTTTGCCCCTGTCTCGCATCTCCCTCAGGGTCCCATCAAACCATGGGGCTCTGGGGCGAAGGGATCTGGGGTGCTCACAAACAGAAGCAATGGAATCCAGAGCCATCGTGATGGCCTTATTATAGGCCAACACTAATGCTTCTGGGCCATTGCTCACCGAACCGAAGGATGAGAGGTCAAGGACCACCGCTAGACCTTGTGGAGTAACATTCCGTAATGGGCGGTACCTGACCATCTCCACAGGGGCTGGTCTTCTCAGGGGGGTGCAAAAATTGAACCTCACGATGTGGTGATCAGACCAGGCGACTGGTTACACCCCCATGTCGGATGCGTTGATCCCTAGAAGGAAGACTAGATCTAAAGAGTGTCCAGATTTGTTCGTAGCAGTGGAAACCACCTGTGTAAGGCCCAAAGAAGACATCAATTGGAGGAAGTCATTACCCAAATTTGAGAGTTCATCGTCGACCCAGGCGTTGAAGTCACCCAGGACCATCAACCTGGGCGACTCAAACGACATGTCGACGAGGAAGTCTGCTACTTCCTGTAAGAAGCGTCTCCCATCTCCGGGTGGACGGTAGATGAGGACGATTCGAGCCTACACCTGCTATGACTGTACACTCAAAAGACCCAGTCTCACCGACTACCACATTCGTGAGACCCAATTCAAATCTTAAAACAGACTTGCAACCCTCCTCCGCCCTGCAGTCAATCTCGGCGGTGTATCACGGTACCGGCGGAATCATAACCTCCAAGGTGGGGCCAGAGTTTTCATCCAGCCAGGTCTCGGTGATGCAGGCCAGGTCAGCCGAACCAACAAGATCGGCAATAATAGCGGTCTTATTCCTAACAGACCTGGCATTGCATAACACCGCCCGAGTTGGACAAACTTCAGGGGTTGTCAAGCCTATCTGCCCACTAATCTCTGTGGTGCCCTTGGGCATGGCTACCAGACAGGAAAAACCTCGATCTGGATTCCATTTCGCCCCAGGGCACCTCCTGGACCTGACTACCCCGATACGATGGACCCGCTCATTCATCCACCCCTGTTCAACAACCCCCCCCCACTCCCACGAACAATACCCAGAGCTCTACAGCGCTGGTAGGTGTCAAAATGAAGAGGATTAACTTACTATAGCTCATTGTCGCATACTGGGCAGCGTAATGGATCATTTTGTACAGTGCAGTCAATTTGTGCAGTGCAAACATGCATGTGACTGGCTTTAAACCCATAGGGCCATAATGGATGGCATGTAATTGCACCAAGCAAACCATGTGGGCTCATGTGCCAAGGCAGTAGCTGGCATGGGCAAAAAATGGATGGAGCCATGCAAACCATGTACAAACACATAATAGAAACAGGCGTGGATGTACAAAATGCTTGTTAGAACTAGCAATATATGGTGTGCAAAAAATTCCCTGTTAACAGTGCCCTGAATGAGGAGTAGCAGCACTGCTTTATATACTGCAGGAAGATGAAGATGAGGCAGTTGCACAACTGCAGCTGAAGCCACATAACTTACAACTATGTGGTGAGGGTCTTCCATCAGTGGCATACCTTCATGTAGTGGACCTAGGATCAGATTGTTCACTTGGGAGCTTAAGCAACAGGTTGGTAGAAAAGAGGCCAGGAATTATATTTTGTTTTAAACTGAAATATTTGAATAGTTTGTTAGTGAAAATAGTTCTATGTGTTAAAAATTATTACCTTGAATTTGAACTGATACTTGGGCTGTGATATTGTAGGTTTGGGGATAGATGTTTGGCAGGGAAAAATAGAAGGTAATTTAAATGTGTTGTTTGCCTGGTGTTTGGAGGAGGGGACATTAGCTGCAATTAACTTGTCTTTAAACAGGAATTACTGTGGCTTTCATTGTTCACTTGGGAGCTTAAGCAACAGGTTGGTAGAAAAGAGGCCAGGAATTATATTTTGTTTTAAACTGAAATATTTGAATAGTTTGTTAGTGAAAATAGTTCTATGTGTTAAAAATTATTACCTTGAATTTGAACTGATACTTGGGCTGTGATATTGTAGGTTTGGGGATAGATGTTTGGCAGGGAAAAATAGAAGGTAATTTAAATGTGTTGTTTGCCTGGTGTTTGGAGGAGGGGACATTAGCTGCAATTAACTTGTCTTTAAACAGGAATTACTGTGGCTTTCATTGTTCACTTGGGAGCTTAAGCAACAGGTTGGTAGAAAAGAGGCCATTTTGTTTTAAACTGAAATATTTGAATAGTTTGTTAGTGAAAATAGTTCTATGTGTTAAAAATTATTACATTGAATTTGAACTGATACTTGGGCTGTGATATTGTAGGTTTGGGGATAGATGTTTGGCAGGGAAAAATAGAAGGTAATTTAAATGTGTTGTTTGCCTGGTGTTTGGAGGAGGGGACATTAGCTGCAATTAACTTGTCTTTAAACAGGAATTACTGTGGCTTTCATTGTTCACTTGGGAGTTTAAGCAACAGGTTGGTAGAAAAGAGGCCAGGAATTATATTTTGTTTTAAACTGAAATATTTGAATAGTTTGTTAGTGAAAATAGTTCTATGTGTTAAAAATTATTACCTTGAATTTGAACTGATACTTGGGCTGTGATATTGTAGGTTTGGGGATAGATGTTTGGCAGGGAAAAATAGAAGGTAATTTAAATGTGTTGTTTGCCTGGTGTTCTTAAATACTGAAAAGCCACTGGGGGTTGGGATTGAAGGGCTGAGTATTTCTGTTTGGGACTGAAATTTGAAGCAACAGGAGTTGGTGGGCCTGTGACATCATACGGTACCTGGAGTCTGCTTGCACACACTGTTAGTGGGACTGAACACATACTGGACTGTATGTGTTTGTGAGCTCAGGAACTTTGTTGGTGGGGTTGAAATTGGGTTTGTAAATAACTACAGTCAGTATAGAGAGAAACTGTACTCAAGGGGAAAGGGACTGAGAAAAGGGGGTGTGCTATTATAAACAGAGGGGGATAATCAGGTTGCCATATTCCACCATGGCAGGCATCTTCGGAAGGGTTGTAGGCTGCACAGGCTGTGGGATGGCAATAATTCTAAATTGGGCCTGGAGAGAGGGAGGCTGCCCACTCTGTAGACAGCTATCTTGTATCAGGAGTGAGGTATATTGGTTAAGGAGTAAGCTGTGGGAGCTGGGGGTGTCCAAGGATAAGGGGTGTGGATATGGGCAGCAGAAGGGTGGGGCTGAGGGGAGGCTGGGGCAACGCTCTGAAATTACAGGACATTATGCTACAGCAAGCAGAAGGGGGGATATTAGGGACAGAGGACCCTTAGATAGGGAAGTTGATGCTAAGGGGAAAGCGTACAGGGTGAAAAGTCTGAATTCAAGGAGACTGGAGGGGGAAGAGTCAGGAGGGGCTGTTGTGCGGAAGCCTAAAACAGCAGACTGTGGGAAGGGAGCTCCTAAGGTGAACAGTGCAAGAGAGGAAGAAGAGGGTCAGTTTAGAGATGCAGTCAGGGAAACTCAGGTTACTTGATGGAGGCTGACATAGAGTGTCACAATAAATTTGAGATACTAAGCATCCTAGAGGGGAGGAAGGGTTGGTGGAAATGAGGAAACTTATACAGAGGCCGGAGGAGAGTCAGATACCCATAGGGCATCACAGAACAGCTATGGAAAGGATAGACATAGTCCCAGAGGGAGAAGGGAAACATATATGTTAAGCAAATGGGGAGATGCAACATATTCCAGACATGAGGGAGGAGAGCATGATTGGAGAGGAACTGGGAGACAAGGGGTGGAGAGGAGCCCCTTCAGCAGGAAGGTCAGTACCAGGATGGGGCCCTAGCTAAAGGGGACCCACAGAGAGCCTCTGGAGACAGGGGTACTATTACAAGGGGGATGAGGGTGCGGGGAAGGGAAACCATCAGGGCCAGGATAAATGGTTCAGATAAGAGAGGTTAAAGGGACACCTATTCAGAGGGGTTTGAGTTAAGTGGGCAAAATAGCAAGGGAGGCAGAAAGGGAGGTGACAAGGGGTCTCTAATAAGGCAGGAAGACTCCCATGAAATTGCGATCATGAATAAAGTGGGAGGGGGGCTGAGAGGGCATAGTGGAGGTAACCATAAGGATGATGGCGGTGTTAAGGTTCTGTTACTGGGAGACTCGATGATTAAGGGTATCCATTGGGAGGGACAGGGGATGGATGCCATAGCCAGGTGAAGGTAGTGAGTATCTCTGGGCTGACAGTGCACAGAGCAAAGTTCATGGTGTATGAAATGGTTAGGGATTGTGGAGGGAAACCGGTTTCCTGGTGCATTTGGGAACTAATGATCTAGAAGGAAATAGCATTATGGAAATCCAAGCAAGGTTCCAAGAACTTGCCAGAGTCTGTCGGGATAATGGATGCAACATTTCCTTTTCGGAGATATTGCCAGTACCAAAGGCCTCAGTGGAGAAAAAAATGAAGCTCACAGAGGTTAATAAATGGCTCAGGAAGTGGGGTGAAGAAGAATGGGTTGGGGGTGTTAGGGAACTGGAATGGAGTTTGGGAGGATAGGACTATATGCCAAGGACAGGTTTCATCTTGCCCCATTAGGGAAGAAGTCCTAAACAGGGGATGGCTGACTACATACAAGAAAGGTGGGGTTTAAACTTGTAAGGGGGGGAAGGGATAAGGGAGGGGCTGACCAGAAGCCCTCCCCTCCAGATGAGGGGAGTAGCCTTCAAGCCCAAGGGGGGGAGGGGGGAAACAGACTGGAGGTAGAGGTTTCAGGAGGAGCAGGGGGAGGATGGAAGTATAAGGAATCTGGGTGGGGTTCGACAAAAAGGATCAGGGATAAGGGGTGGGGGTTAGTGTTAGTAAATGCCAGGAGCTTGGGAAACAAGTTGCCAGAGTTCCAGGCCATGCTGTTCGAGGGGGTGGATGTGGCGGCAGTCACGGAAACGTGGGCCAACAAAAACCATGACTGGGACCTAAATGTACGGGGGTACACTATGCTTAGGAAGGATAGAAAGGAGGGCAGAGGGGGTGGAGTGGCTATGTTCATTAGAGATGACATAGAAATTGCTATGGTAGAAGAGGCAGAGGGAAACGTGGAGGCCTTATGGGTCACCTTACGATCCCCAGCAGGAGATAAGGTCAAGCTGGGAGTAGCATATAGGCCCCCCGGGATGAGTGATGTTCTAGAGGATGGTTTGCTGGACAACATCATTGCCCAGTGTGGTCCAAAAGGGGAAGGAGTGGTGTTGATGGGGGACCTTAATATGCCAGGTACTAACTGGGGAACCATGTCCTCTAAGGTGGCCAAGGAGCAGAGGCTGCTGGATGGCTTCCAGGATGTGTTCTTAACACAGCATGTGATGGAGCCCACAAGGGAGGGGCATGTCCTGGATGTGGTTCTGGCAGATGGGGATCTGGTAAGGGACATGGTTGTACAGGACCCCTGACTGGGAGTGACCACAATACTGTCTGGTTTCAAATAAGCATTGGGGGAGTGGGGGTGAGATCTAGGACACTGGCAGTGGACTTCAGGGGGGCAGACTTTATGGGCATGGGAAATATTCTCAAGGATCACTTGAAGGGGATTACCTCAACAACAAGTGTGGAAAGGAGATGGGAGGTCATAAAACGGGACTTCATGAGGCAGTCAGGATCTGCACTAAGTTGAAACGTAAGGAGCAAGGTCACATAAACCATGCTGGTGGTCCAGTGAGGTCCAGGTAGCAGTCAGAGAAAGAAGGCGCTTACAAAAATATAAAACAACAAGAGGGATAGGATAAGGAAATGTACCAGCTTGCATCTAGAAAAGTCACCTATGGTGAGGGAGCAAGTCCAGTAAAAAGCAGACGGCTGGCAGGGGATACATGGAGGGGAAAGGGTTCTTCGGTACATTGGGAAGCGGAGAAAAACTAAGGGCCATCAGCAGATTGAGATCAGAAGGAGGGTGGGTGGAAGAGGCGAGGGACCAGGCAGAGGTATTTAACGAGTACTTTGCCTCTGTGTTCACTAGGGAGGGGGATGGGATATCTACAAAGCAAGGCACAAAGGGGATAGAAGCGGCAGGGAGCGGGATCAGGGGAGCAGCAGAAATGGAGCAAAAGGGAGGGAAAGGTACCCCAGGGGTGTCACATCTGGATAAGGATAAAAAGACCAGTAAGGTGGAGGGACGGATGATGCCATCCCACCAAAGGGTGTGGTTGCCCTCAAGGCCCTAAAGAAAGACAAATCTCCTGGGCCGGATGGCATTCATCCGAGTACTATGGAATTGGCGGACATACTGGCTGCACCTGGCGGAGCTTTCAACAGGTCACTGAGACAGGGAGGGTACCTAGGGATTGGCCAGAGGCACATGTGGTACCAATCCACAAAGGGGGGTCCAAGGGAAGTACCAGGAAACCATAGACCCACTCAGTTTAACCTCGGTGGTGGGAAAATTAATGGAGAGTATACTAAAGGAATGATTGGGGTTTACTTGGAGGAGGTGGGAGGCCTGGATAGTCGGGCAGCATGGGTTTGTGCCAGGTAGATCATGTCAAACCAACCTTGTGAGTTCTATGAATGGGTAACATCAGAACTGGACAGGGTAAGCCTGTGGATGTATTATTCTTGGACTTCAGCAAGGGTTTGACTCTGTCCCCCACAATGGTCTGGTGGAGAAACTGATGGGGTTAGAGTAGGCCCTTTGATGGTCAGATGGATTGAAAACTGGATAGCTGGACGCACTCAGAGAGTAGTGGTCTGTGGGGAGCTCCCAACCTACAGAGGCTGGTAGTGGGGCACCACAGGGCTCGGGTCCTGGGTCCAATCCTGTTTAATGCATACATATCAGACATCAGGGATGGTATAGGGTGAAATGAGTCTCTTAGGGATGACTCCAAGATGGGAGCAGTAGTTGAGGGAGAAGAGGGAGGTTGGCCTGCAAGGGGACCTGGACACCCTGGAAAGCTGGGCTCACACATGGAAATTAAATTTCAATATCACCAAGTGCAAGGTGTTGCATCTTGGTCGGGAAACCCTAAACACATGTACACCCTGGGAGGGAGGTGCTGGAAGCCTCAACAGGGAAAAAGACCTAGGGGTCATGGTGGATACATGTATGAATAACACTGAGCAGTGCAGGAGAGCAGCTAGCAAGGCAAACAGGATGTTGGGATGCATCGCAGGGGATCACCTCTAGGAGCAAGGAAGTGATTCTGCCACTGTACAATGGACTGGTTAGACCACACCTTGAGTACTGTGTACAGTACTGGAGACCACACTTGAAGAGGGACACAGCTCCCTGGAGAGGGTACAGAGGAGGGCAACAAAGATGATACGAGGGCTAGGGGATTTGACTTACGGGGACAGACTTGAGGAGCTCTGCCTGTTTTCATTGGAGGAGAGGAGAGACAGGGGGGACATGATTGAGGTCTTCAAGTACCCAAGGGAATAAATAGGGTAAACATGGAGGGATCTTTAGACTAAAGCAGGAGGCATCACCAGAGGGCATGGTTTGAAGTTGGAAGGTGGAAGGGTGAGGGGAAAAGAGGAGGAGGTTTTTCACTGAGAGGGTGGTGGACCCTTGGAATGCTTTTGCCTGGTGAGCTGGTTCAGAGATCCACAGTGGAGCTTTAAGAGAGGTGGACAGACACAGAAAGTGGATGTTCAGATGATGGCCTGTCCGGGGGGTGGGGATGGATGATAGGGTTTCTGGAGCACAAGGGATGGGAGGGTCTCGCACCCAACTAAGGATCTAGGTTCGAGCAGACTTGATAGACCATAAGGCCTAATCTGCTGGCAAATAGTATGTTAGTATGTTAGTATGTTAGATTGTGGACAGGAACTGACTGGATAGGATCACCTTAATGATGCTCTGTGACATGTTGTGGGTTGAGCTGCAGAGCCTAACATACAGGAGCCAGACCTGCAGTGTAAAGCTAAAGGTCACAGCAGTCATGTGTTTCCTATCCACCAGTAACTTCCAGCCCTCCACTTGAGACAAAACTGGGATCACCCAGCCAGCCATGTCAATGTTCCTCAAGCCATTTCTCCATTTCTCAGTTCCCTGATAAGGCAGACAGCTGGCTTCCATACAGCCGCCTGCCACAGCTGCGCAGAGGGTAGCCATTGGAGAAGCCTTTTATAAGATTGCACACATGTCCTTGATTCTGGGTGCAGATGACTGCATGCATGTGGACCTTGCACCATTGTATATGACTGATTGAGTGTAACTTCACTGAAGAAGTGTGAGAAAACACAACATGCTGTGCAACAGTGAGAAATGTGCATTCAATGTGAATAATCTGTGTGAATGTGCCAAAGGTAACCAAACTAAATACAGATAAAGGAATATAGAACAAGCGTGTTGAAAACAAATACATTACATTCATTACTGCCAGGGAGGGGGGCAGGTACGGGCCAAAACAATATTAGACAGCATCCTGATATGGGGGGATTGGTGTCATATAGTATATATTACAACATATGCCATATATAGAATGGAGAGCTACTGGGGGCAGGAGATGGGTCAAAGTAATTAACAATGTCTTGGGAACTGGGTAGGGGAGGCACTGTATGTCAGGGATGTTTATTGTTTTGTAATCAGGTGAAGGGGGGGGTAACCACTGGATGCCAGGGATGTTTATTGGAAAGTGGTTTGGGGCGTGGATGAGGGATTGGGGACCACTGGATGTCAGGGATGTCTATAGCTGTTGGAGGGAGCTCTTGTGTATGTATACCTCTAAACCTTTGGTCCCTGACATTTGTGACACTGGCACTTGACGTGAGGGGCAATGTTGGACCCTGGCCTAATTATGTATTATTTATTTATTTTTTACTGTGTGACACATCACATATGGGGAAGTAAGCCACAACATTGTGGAATCAGTACCCTACTTTGTGCAGAGTTTAGCTTTTCTTTGGCATATTAATTTTATTCATTTCTACTGTATATGTCTGCATGTACAGTACCTTCTCTGTGGGGGCAGCACCTTTTTCTTGTGTGAGTGATGTGGGACAGAGCTCTTTTACAGGAGACAATGAGGGACATCCCTTGTAATGAAAGAAAGTTGAGAGTTATGGTACTGTGTGATTTGTCCTTTGTTGGCCAGAGCCACTGTCAGCCTTAGGCTGCAATGTGGAGCTTTTTGGCCAGAACCAATTTGGATGAGTAAATATTTTCTCCTTATAATGAGATTACAATGATGCACAAGTCTCCTCTTTTTTTTTTTTTTTTTTTTTATTTATTTGGAAACAATCAGAATTACAACCCTTTGAGTCACAGACTCTTTTGCAAAGGCCCCACGTCGGTTACAAGGGTGGAGGGTAGACAAATACAGTTGAGAACATACATGTAACAGGCAGAATATACATAAAAAATCAAAGGAGCAGTCCAGTCAAACTTAGTGACTGTTGAGGAAGTTAGGCAGCAATCTTGGGATACCCAGGCGGGGATTATTGGTGAGATACGTGGGGCCTTGTGTGGCCCTGAGTCGAGCGTGGGGGGGGGAGGGCAGATTAACCGGGTGAGCTGAGTTAGCCGCAGCCACATATGGCTCTCTCAAGGAGGTGAGCTTTGAGGCCTGTTTTAAGTTGAAAGATGCTGTGGGTCTGTGAGAGGGGAGTGTGGTAACGCATTGAGCCAGAGTGGGGCCCGGTATCTGAAGGATCTTTGCCCAAGGGAAGTTCTACATTGAGGTACAAGGAAGGGGGAGCTTGCGGCAAGTCTTGTATTGCATGTGTGGGGTGCAGAACTGATTAGGGGGAGAAGTCCGACGGGGGCTAGGCGAAGGTGTATTTTTTTTGCAAGGATGCAGGTGTGGAACTGTAATCGTTGTTGGAAGTTTAACCAACCAGATAACGCATAGAGATCACAGGTGTGGGTTAGCCGATCACAACCAGTGACTAGGCAGCAGGCTTTGTTCAGGAGAGTGTTTATCCTGTTCAGGGAGGTGGGTTCAGCAGAGCCGTATATAGTGATCCGTAGTCCACCAGGGAGAGGATGGAGGAGGTGAGCTGCTGCCGCGTACCGGCGGGGTAAGCAGTGCCTAAGCCAATCGGATGCCTACCCTGAGCTGATAGAGGTGGAGAGAATTTGGGTGTGCCTCTGGTACGAGAGGGAGGTGTCTGGGGTGACACCTAGGTATTTGAAATTGGATACTTGTTCGAGAGGGGCACATGAGCGTTCTTGATGAGGAGAGCAGACTGACTATGAGGATTTTATGGTGGGCAAAAATCATGGATTTAGTTTTATTATAGTTGATGATTAGGCGGTGTTCAGAGAACCAGGTCTCAAGTTCCCGGAAGTGCCTTGAAGGGCCTGCTGGAGGCGGTAGGGTGGGGTGTTTCCAGAACAGAACTGCATCATCAGCATGAGGAGCAGCTGACCACTGCAAGCCTTGGGGAGGAGTTTAGGAAGAGGGTGAACAGCAGTGGACCTAGGATTGACCCTGAGGGACCCCTGAGGCAACTGTTTTAGGGGTGGAGAGGGTGGAGCATATCCTGACTTGTTGCAAGCGGCCTGTGAGGTAATCCTGGAACCAGGACAAGGTCTCGGGACCACATTTAGTTTAGGGAGGACTTGAAGCAGAAGCTCGTGACTGACCGTGAGGCCTTGGTTAGGTCCACATATGGCTCCGGCACTGAGCCATGGTCGAGGGCTTCATGTAGGAATGAGGTGAGCTCTGTCAGGGCGGTGATGGTACTATGACCTGAGCGGAAACCATGCTGCTCCTGGCTAAGGAGCTTATGCTTGATAGGTGTTCAGTTAACTGGTCAGAGACTATTCTTTCAAGGGCTTTGGAGAGAGGTGGAAGTATTGAGATGGGTCTGTAGTTGCTGGTGTTGGTGGGGTCTCCACCCTTCAGGATGGCGTGATTATTGCTCTTTTCCAGGTAGAGGGAACTGGCCTAGGCAGGCGAGAGGTTAAGAATTTTAGTGAGGTGTGGTAGAGTGGCATCAAGGGAGAGCCTCAGGAGTTTAAGATCAAGGGAGTCATTGCTGTATCGTGTGTGAAGATGGCCCTGGAAATATAGCGTTTTGCCTCGTGGAGGTGATGACTCGGAGTCGGAAGGGGGTATTGGTAGGGCTCATGTTGGGGGAGTTAGGAGGGGATGTGGGATGTATCCGAGAAGGCCGAGTTAAGGGCTCAATGATAGTGGTATGATCTTGGGTGACCTCTCATTAATAGTGAGTTGCGTGGGGATGGGGGAGCGGGGTTTGCCACTAAGTTCCTTTATGTTATCCCAAAATTTTTTCCCATCACCCCAGGTAGAGGTTAGGGTGTGTTGGTAGTAGTGGGCTTTCGCCTGCCGCAAAGCCCATGTGCATTTGTTGTGGGCCTCCCTGTAGAGTTGTCTATCCTGGATGCTTTGGGAGTCTATGGCTTTGTGCCAGAGGTTATCTCTATGCTGGAGCAGGCTTAGTAGGGGGGGTGTGATCCAGGGGGTGGATCTGGATTTCACAACAAGCTTAGAAAAGGCGTATAAATCACAGGCTTTGTTGAAGGTGGTTATGAAGTGATCCAGGCGGAGTCAACTGACTGGGCAGTATAAATGGGAGCCAGTTGCTGGTGGTTAGGTGGGCTTTGGTTCTTTAAACCACCCTGTTTGAGTCTCCGTTGCCAGGAGATTTTAGGGGTGCTGGGGGCAACACACGACCACCAGCAGGTAACTGGCAGTGGTGGCTGATTGCATCAGGAGTACTGTAATTTTGGAGAGATTTCCGGCCGGTTAGTGAAGATGAGGTCCAGGAGGTGGAGGCCCCGGATCTGAAGTCCCTTCTGGTGGGGAGGCGACTAGTTGGGTGAGATCAAGGCCCAGGCGGCATCTTTGTAGCTGGAAGAGGCCAGGATAACCAGTTTATATTGAAGTCCCCATATAACGATGACTTCGCTAGTGTTGGGCAAATGGGAGATGATTTGGAGGATGGAGTCGAATGCGAGTTTTTGATTTCTGGGGGGGATGTAGCCCGAGACGATGTGGAGTGTTTTGGAACCCAGGCAGAGTTTTATTGTGAGTACCTGGGCACCGTAGTGTGATGCTGGTGTATGGACTTCAGTGGCATTGAGAGAGGATTTGACAAAATGCACAGCCCCCGCCTCTCTTGCTGGGCCTATCTGCCCGGAAAAGAGCATAATTAGGGAGGGAGACCGCTTCACTGGGTATTTTGTCTGTGAGCCAGGTCTCGGAGAGTGCAAGTATGTCAGGGGCATGCTGAGCGATCCAGCCTTGGAGGGGTGTGTGTTTTTTGGGAAGGCTGCATATATTTAGGGTAACGAGCGCAGCCGCCCTCCAGGCTTTGGGGGTAATCTTGCTGGGTGGCCAGGGTTGGGGTGGATGTTACCAGATACAAGGAGGAGTAGGAGGGTGTGCGTGGGAGGGCCAGCAAACAGAGTTTTGATGAGAGACACTGTAACTGGTAGGCTGAGGACGTTTGCTTTGGAGGTGGGGATGGGAAGGAGAGGGTAATACAGGAAAGTAGCTTAAGGGGAGAGAGGGGCATTAGGGAGGATAGGGAGGGTGGTGGGGGCAGGGGTCGGGGACGACACTAGAGGTGCAGTGTATACCTGGTGTATGAGTGTGGGTTAAGTTTATAGCGAGAAAAATAATGGCCATGGGTTCAGTTTGTCTGGTAAGGAGGCTCATGGGTTGCAGAATCTGTGTGTACCTTTGATGGCTGAGGGGATGGTATAACAGTTATAATGGGAGGGTTAGGTTCCACTAGGGGGGAAGTGGGGTGAGCTGTGGGGACCAGGCAAGAAGGAGGATAGCAAGTAGTAAAGTGTTCATAGCTCACGGAGAGAGGGATAGGTGCTGCAGCAGCCACTAGTGTGCAGTTTGTATAACCTGCTGCTGGTAAAGTTGGCTGATAGGATATTTCAGCGAGCACCTGACCACCCTTCCTATAAGTTGGAGAGCCGAGCAAGGGTGGTGGTGGGGAGCCGAACGCGCAGCGTTCGACGGGGCTAGTGTCGCTGAGAAGCTCTGGAAATTAATACAGTCCTGGCGTGAGAGATGTTTTAAATTTGAACTCAAAAAAAAGGCGCCAACACGCAGTTTCGGTAGCCGCAATGCAGGCAGACGCTGGCTTTTCCTCACACGCTGGAGCAGGGCTAATTACCTGGGCAGGGGGGTCGGGACTCGCTTCGGCGATGTGGGGGAGGGCTGAGAAGCACCCTCGCGACCTCCGCTCCTCGGGGCTACTGTTTCTGGAAGGAAAGGAGAGAAGAGGCAAGGATTAACATAGGTAAGGGCCGGGGGGAGGAGAGGGGACAGAACAATGCAGACTGAAATATGAGCTAGGGATAGGGTGGAGGGCTGGACCTCTGAGCACTGTAGTTAGACAGGGCGTGGGGCTGAATATCAGCTTCTGGGCAACTCGCAGTACCTGGACTGCTTTGGGATTTTAGTAAGAACCCAAGGGGACACTACAAAAAAACAGTGGGTTACCAGGTGGCTAAACAAGTTCAAATCCCATCTAAATCAGCTTAACTTAAATTAAGTGGAGGAACACAGTCCCATTTCATGTAACAGGGTAAAAAATGCAGGAAATCTAGTGCAAGGACATAGACAGTAATTAACAAATCTGATCTAACTTTTCTATGTCGCTGAGAAGCTCTGGAGATTAATACAGTCCTGGGCGTGAGAGATGTTTTAAATTTGAACTCAAAAAGGCGCCAACACGCAGTTTGATGTAGCATAGTGCAGGCAGGCAGCTGGCTTTTCCTCACGCGCTGGAGCAGGGCTAATTACCTGGGCAGGGGGGTCGGGACTCGCTGCGGCGATGTGGGGGAGGGCTGAGAAGCACCCTCGCGACCTCCGCTCCTCGGGGCTACTGTTTCTGGAAGGAAAGGAGAGAAGAGGCAAGGATTAACATAGGTAAGGGGCGGGGGGAGGAGAGGGGACAGAACAATGCAGACCGAAATATGAGCTAGGGATAGGGTGGAGGGCTGGACCTCTGAGCACTGTAGTTAGACAGGGCGTGGGGCTGAATATCAGCTTCTGGGCAACTCGCAGTACCTGGACTGCTTTGGGATTTTAGTAAGAACCCAAGGGGACACTACAAAAAAACAGTGGGTTACCAGGTGGCTAAACAAGTTCAAATCCCATCTAAATCAGCTTAACTTAAATTAAGTGGAGGAACACAGTCCCATTTCATGTAACAGGGTAAAAAATGCAGGAAATCTAGTGCAAGGACATAGACAGTAATTAACAAATCTGATCTAACTTTTCTATGTCGCTGAGAAGCTCTGGAAATTAATACAGTCCTGGCGTGAGAGATGTTTTAAATTTGAACTCAAAAAAAGGCACCAACACGCAGTTTCGGTAGCCTCAATGCAGGCAGACACTGGCTTTTTCTCACGCGCTGGAGCAGGGCTAATTACCTGGGCAGGGGGTTCGGGACTCGCTTCAGCGATGTGGGGAGGGCTGTGAAGCACCCTCGCGACCTCCGCTCCTCCCGGGACTACTGTTTCTGGGCAAGGGGTGGGGACTGCAACCCGGCGATGTGGGGGCTGTGAAGCACCCTCACGACCTCCGCTCCTCGGGCTACTGTTTCTGGGCAGAGGTGGGGACTCGCTTGGCGATGTGGGGGAGGGCTGTGAACCCTCGCGACCTCCGCTCCCTGGGGCTACTGTTTCTGGGCAGGGGGTCGGGAACTTTGGCAGATGTGGGGAGGGCTGTGAAGCACCCTGCGACCTCCGCTCCTCGGGGCTACTGTTTCTGGGCAGGGGGTCGGGACCGCTTCGGCACGATGGGGAGGCTGTGAAGCACCCTCGTGACCTCCGCTCCTCGGGCTACTGTTTCTGGGCAGGGGTCGGGACCGCCTCGGCGATGTGGGGGAGGGCTGTGAAGCACCCTCGCGACCTCCGCTCCTCGGGGCTACTGTTTCTGGGCAGGGGGGTCGGGACTCGCTTCGGCGATGTGGGGGAGGGCTGTGAAGCACCCTCGCGACCTCCGCTCCTCGGGGCTACTGTTTCTGGGCAGGGGGTGGGGATACGCTTAGAGGCGATGTGGAGGAGGGCTGTGAAGCACCCTCGCGACCTCCGCTCCTCGGGGCTACTGTTTCTGGGCAGGGGGGTCGGGACTCGCTTCGGCGATGTGGGGGAGGGCTGTGAAGCACCCTCACGACCTCCGCTCCTCGGGGCTACTGTTTGCTCTGTCCATGTGCAAAATGGTAATTTGCATATCATGGTTCCATTATGGGGCTGTGTATCTCAGGAGCAAGCAGCTTTACTAGGTTTACTAGGGCAAAAGGAGGATTGATGCCCATCGAGATTGTCCCCACATAAGTGGGCAATTAGACCAATACAAGTTTTGAACAGAAGAAGTCATCTAATGCTGTCTTAAAACTATCCACAGTTGTCTTATCAACTACCTCCTGTGGTAGTCTATTCCATGCTTTGACCACTCTTACAGTAAGAAGTAGTCTCTTTACTTTGTATTTGCCCATAGAACCATGAGTTTCTTATTGTGTGTTTGCAGATTATCTCCTGTGGAGCAAAACTGTATACCACATTCAGAACTTAAGTCTGCAGACTGCAGTATTTTATACAACAACAGATCACTACTCTGCCGTCTATTCTCCAATGAAAAATGGTGAATTTCTTCTAACTTTTCTTTATAGGTTTTGTGTTTAAGCTTTGGAATCATTTTTGTCACAGTTCCTTGTATCCTTTCTATCTGTTTAATATCCTTGTTCAAACTGGGTGACCAAACAGGGGATCCAAAGTCCAAATGAAGTCTAACATAACTTCTATACAAAGGGATGAAACACTGCTCATTGCTGCAGACAAAAGTTCAACTTATTCTCTTGATCATTCAATTTGTTGTTCTGGCTACAGAGTTACAGTGATCTGTAGAAGAGAGCTTATTATTTATTATTGCTCCAACTGTCTCAATCCTGCTCCTATTTACCCTTGTCCTGTCTCTACCATTCACCCACTCCACACCATCTCCCTGCTGTCACCACCACCCTTACCAGCGCTTACCTTCCCCTGGTAGCTTTTCTACTGCCAGTCTCTCCATCACATTCTTTGGGTCTCAGCCTGATTATCCCTAGCCCCTGAACCTGTCTCCCTCCTCCAACTTACCTGTAACTCTTGAAAGAATATGTACATGATTCATGTGACAATGCCTGAAATTCAAATTTCTTAGCAACTTATTGAGTCCAGTTAGTATTTCTATGTTATCCATATTTTCTGTCAGTGTTAAAATGTACCACTGTATCTGTTTTTATTTGTCTCTGGATGTGGAACCTTTGTAAAAGAGCTCTTAGCTCAAAGGTTATTTCTGAAACATTGAATAAAATAAAAAATTAAAAATATTACTCCTAGATCTCTTTCCATTGGAGATGATTTTAGTAGTTTATTATTTAATGTGTAGTCATAATTGGGGTTGCTCCTCCCATAATGCATCACTGCACACTTATTTATGTTAAAGAACATTCCATTTGATGCTGTCCAGGACGCTATCTTAAATAAATCATTAGTGAGGGATATATATTTTAAACTTGAATCCACCTCAACTTCTAATTTAGTATCATCTGCAAATTTTATTATTTGATTTTCCAGGTTTTTGTTCATATCACTGATGAAAATGCCGAATAAAGTTGGGCCCAGGACAGAGCCCTGAGGAACCCTACTCCCCACACCTCACTAGACAAATGCCCATTTATTCGTACGCATTGAACCCTGTTTGATAACCAAATCTGAATCCACTTGACCAGGCATGTACTTATACCCATGTTAAGTAATTTACTGATCAATATACTATGGGGAACAGTATCAAATGCCTTTGTGAAGTCTAGCATGATGATATTGAATGGTTTACCCTTGTTGAGACTATTACTCACACGGTTATAAAAGGATACTAAATTAGTACTGCATGATAATGCTCTCTTGAAACCATGCTGGCTATTGTCACATAACCCCAGGTCTAACAATTCAGTTTCTAGCTGACTTTTAATACATTTCTCCATGTCTTTACAGCATAGAGAGGTTAGATTAATTGGTCTATAATTTTCCACTTTACTGTTATTTCCTTTTTTGAATATAGGTACCACAGTGGCTAGACACCAGTCACTTGGTATTATCCCTTTGTCCAGGGACCTGTTAAATATAGCTTTGTCCTGTGCAAATGCCTGTTTGCTCCTGTGACTGTGTGGAGTGTGTGACAGTTTTTGTGGACCCCGCCATCACCACTAGACACTCCTCTTTACCCTGGACCCTATTTCTTAAAGAAATCTACTGCAGTAGTACTTGTCTTCTCTATAGGTCTCCCTTGACCTTTTTCACCTTTCTACCACAATGGGGTGGCCTCCTATTGAGGTATTCTTCTCTTTTCTAACCCGCTAATTTTCTACTTTTTGTCTAGGTGGTGATACTGTAGAGGCTGACCTAGCTGCCTGTTTTGACTAAATAAATATTGGGAAGTAATTAAGTTAAGCTATGTTTCTTTCAGTTTTAAAAAGGGAAGCCTGGAAAATAATTCATATTGTTTAATTAAAATGCAGTAAAGCAAAGCCTGTTTGGAAAATAGAAAGGGGTGGTTGCTTTGCACCACTTGATAAATGCATTCACATTCCCAAACAGACCCTGTTAATTATGTGCACATTTCTCATCAGTATTTTTCCCTTGCCCTATACCTCCCATATCTGTACCGCTAATGTGGTGCTGTTCACTTGTTTAGGGCTTAAATTGTATTGTATGCAGACTGACACTTTTGGAGGCTTTTGGGGCTTAAAACTAAAGAAAATACTTCTTAGAAACCAGCCTTGTTCTGTGGTTGATAATGTGTTTAAAGGTTCTGATAAAGAACTGTTTCACGACATTCTTAGGGCATGTTTTGTTATCAAGTTAATTTAAGCAAGAAATAAAGGAGGTCCTGTAGGTACCTGTATGCTCTTGAGGCCTGCTCAGATGTGTCCTTGATGCCTGCTCAGATGAAAATCAGTTTCCTTAAGGGCTGCAGGCCCCCTAGTGGACTCTATTTATTATATATTTATGGTGATGTCATGATTTGGCGGAGGAGACAAGGGTCATTATAGGACCCTTGCTTATTCAGCTCTATTTATTTCTCCTATGAATAATGCTATTTTATAGTTTGAAAAGATTATTGCAGTACTCTTCAGGTGTGATAGATCTAGCAGAGTCTGAAGCCTCATTTCTTGTATTAGTATAGGATTATTCTCTGTATTAGATTGGGGCGGATCACATGATTGATGATGTCATGGTTTTCAGTATATAAAAAGACTTGGACTCAGTATGTGGTCAGATAGGTTGTGATGCACAGATGATGGTGGTAATGCTGAGAAGGAGCTAGTACCACTCTGTGACATTTGTTTTTTTTTTTTCAGAGAAGAGTATCTGAAACTATTTCTTTTGGAATTAAGTTTATTTTCTTGTTTTCCTGAAGTTTTCTTAATTTTTTTTGCTTTAATAAAAGCCACACTACATCAATTGGTGTAGTTTCAAGAGAAAAGTTGTGTCAAGTGTTGTCACTACCGACACCCGCTCACAGTTTGGTGGCAGTGGTGGGATCTAGTCGTCCGAGGGATAGAGTGGGAGAACAGAATGGTACCAGACCTGGTACAAGTGACAACCAAGGCATCAGGAACAGACGAGAAGAAAATGGGTGCTGTGACATGCTCTCAGGCAGAGAGGACAGATGAACCTCTTTATACCAGTCTGGACACAGATGTCAGGTGGAGAGTGCCAAAGGACCAAACTGATAGTGGAGTAGAGGAGGAGGAACGACCAGAGAGAGACTCCTGGAGCCATATGAGCGGCCCCCTGAAGGCCTTTCTGAACTTCTACACTGGTTGGCGGTATGACAGATGGAAATTGAATGGCAGAGAGACCTAGATGCCCAAGAACGGGATCGAGACAGAATGCGACAGGATTTAAGGTGGGCTGAAACTATGCAGCTGTTTAGATCTTTGGAAGCAGGAAATGGAACTGGGGGAGGACAGAGTAACAAAAACCCTAAAGATATAAATCTCACAAGAATGACTGCTAATGATGACATTGAGGCCTATTTGACCACTTTTGAAAGGGTGACCAAGGCCTGTGATTGGCCAAAGACACAGTGGGTAGTGTGCCTGGCACCATATCTATCAGGGAAAGCACAACTGGCCTATAGTAATATGGACCCACATTTGGCAGAGGACTATGACCTAGCAAAGCAGGAACTATTGAAACATTATGACATTAACGCAGAGACATATAGGCAAAGGTTCCGTGCTTTAAAACACCAGGCACATTATCCCCCAAGAGAAACTTATATTAGACTCAGAGAACTTTGTTTAAAGTGGATTCAGCTGGAGGGAAAATCCAGAACTGACATTATAGAGACATTTGTTATGGAACAATTTTTACAAATATTACCTACTGATGTGCAAATATGGATAAAAGAACATAATCCAGAATCTGCAAAAATGGCTGTGACACTAGCAGAGGATTTTTTTATCTGCACATCAACGTTTTCGGAGAGGTGGTAATAAGCCCACAGACTATGTAACAAAACCTCAGGCCACAGCAGTAAGACCATCTCAGACTGCGACTAAGACTTATGAGGGAAGGAACAATCAAAGAAGGAGGACATTCCCAGCAGACATAATATGTCGGAACTGCAAAGGGGTGTAGCATATTGCCAAATTTTGTTCATCAAAAAAATGTGATATAACCCACCTAGCCTTATTACATGCTGGGTATGTGACAACTACAGTGGGAATAAAAGGACAGGAGGTGGTGGGACTGGTGGATTTGGGTGGTAAAAATACCCTGGTCAGAGCTGATATAGTTCAAGGAGTAAAGAGAACAGCCCCTATACAGGTCATATGTGTACATGGTGACACACATCAGTACTCTACCATTAAAATACCCTTACAGGTAAAAGGCAATACTTCTATAATAACAGCAGGTGTAGTACCATAATTGCCAGTACCTGCAGTAATAGGGCATGATTTTCCAGGTTTTGTCACCCTTTTGAGGGAACCGGAAAACATAGCTGCAATGACTACCAGGGCACAGAGCAAGAAAGAACCATTACTGGGGGAAGTATTTCCTTTTGAAGAAGAAGTACTGGAAAGTCCTGGTAAATCCAGATTGTCTAAGATGACCAGAATTAAAAAACAAAGGGAGTGGGTTAAAGAAAATATGGTCTAACACAGGACAAACAGCTGCTATATGTGAAAGCTGATATGTGTATCCAACAGAAGAATGACAAAACCGTAATTTCTTTTTTTCAACAGGTGGGACAGGAGGTTAGACAAGGGGGCCCCAGAGTTTCAAGTGATCAAGAATTTATTGTATAGGGTTTGTACAAATCCAGGTACCCAAGAACAAGTGGAACAACTTATAGTACCCCTTTGCTATCGCCAAGACATATTAGCTGTAGGCCATGATATACCCTGGGCAGGACACACAGGGAGGGACAAAACTGCTAGTAGGATACTACAGAGTTTTTTTTTGGCCAGGGATCCATAGTGATATTGCCAAATATTGTCAAGAGTGCCCAGAGTGTCAATTAACTGCCCAAAGGACCAAGAAGGACACTGTTCCATTAATACCCTTACCCTTGGTAACAACCCCCTTCGACAGGGTCGGTATGGATATAGTGGGTCCTTTGAATAAAAGTAGTAATGGGAATAGATTTATATTGGTGGTGTGTGATTATGCCACCAAATACCCTGAAGTTATTCCTATGAGATCTGTGACCACTCCCCAGATAGCTGAAGAACTAGTGAAGTTATTCAGCAGGGTAGGGATTCTCAAAGTGATTTTAACCGACCGGCGTACGAACTTTAATGCAGAACTTCTGAAGGAATTGTACCGTTTGTTGGGAACAGTAGCTGCACATTCATCACCCTATCATCCTCAGACCGATGGCCTGGTGGAAAGATTCAATCAAACCCTGAAACGTATGTTGAAGAAATTCATACATGATGAAGGGCGAGATTAGGATATGTACCTACCCTTTCTTCTGTTCGCATACCGTGAAGTACCACAAACCTCCACTGGTTACTCTCCTTTTTTCCTGTTGTTTGGTAGGGCTCCTAGAGGTTTGTTAGATGTGGTCAAGGAGTGATGGAAGAAGGGAAGGATTTAAAATCTTCAGGGATAGCTCAGTACATGAGGCAGTTAAGGAGGAGATTAGTCACTTATACTTCAAAAGCTCATGAAGCAGGGAAAGAAACACAAGAACATCGGAAGGATAGATAAGATAAAGGGACATCCAGTACAAAATCATTTCAACCAGGTGACAAGGTAGTATTACTGTTACCCACCTCCACTCACAAATTATTGATGAAGTGGCAGGGCCCCTACAAAGTGGTATGCCAAACTGGCCCAGTGACATATGAAGTAGAAACACCTGACAAAAGGGCAGGTAAAAAGATCTACCATGCCAATCTATTAAAAAGGTGGCATGAGAGATCCACTCAGGGGATACAATTGATAGTAATGCCTGAACTTCACGAATCAGAATTGGAAACCGCATATGGACGGTTAGAAGGTGACACTGGTACTGAGGCCATTCAAGTAAATCCTGAGTTAGATGAGTCCCAACAAACAGAATTATGGTCATTGATACAGGAATTTAGCACTTCCTTTACTAGTAGACCAGGCCTAGCTAAAGAAGTGGAACACCAAATCTATACTGAATCTAGACCAATCAGGAAGAAACCGTACCATCTCCCTGAAAGGAGCGGGGCAGATGTACAGAGGGAAATACAAAAATTAAGAGAAATGGACATAATTGAACCATCACAAAGTCCATGGGGATCCCCAGTAGTAACTGTACCTAAGAAGAAGGGTGGCATAAGATTTTGCCTGGACTTTAGAGGTCTAAACCAAGTGGCACAATTTGATGCCTATCCCATGCCAAGGGTGGATGATATATTGGACCGCATTGGCAATTCTAAGTATATCTCCACCCTTGACTTAACAAAGGGTTATTGGCAGATCCCTTTGGCTGAGTCTGCTAAAGAAAAGGCAGCTTTCAGCACTTCAGTGAGTTTTTTCCAGTTTAAAACCATGCCATTTGGACTACATGGAGCCCCGGCTACATTTCAATGTTTCATGGATCAGGTGCTGGCACCCCATCATAAGTTTTGTGCAGCTTACCTGGATGACGTTGTTTTTAGCCAGGATTGGGAAACCCATTTACAACATCTAAAAGCTGTCTTAACCTCTATGCAGCAAGCAGGGATGACAATTAACCCCTCTAAATGTACACTTGCCATGCTGGAGACTTGATATTTAGGATTTATTTTGGGTAATGGATCCATTAAACCTGAGGTCTCAAAGGTTGAAGCAGTAGCCCAATGCCCAATACCTGAGACAAAGAAGCAAGTACATTCTTTCCTAGGGTTAGCAGGTTATTACAGGAGATTTATCCCATAGTTCACTACTTTGGCAACCCCTTTGACAGAATTAACTAAAACGAAATTCAGTAATCAGGTCAAGTGGACACCCAAATGTGAGAAGGCCTTCATTCAGATTAAGGCAACTTTATGCTCCTTACCGGTGTTACGAAGTCCTGATTTTAACCACCCATTTGAGGTCCACTCCGATGCCCCTGGGACTGGTATTGGAGCAGTTTTGAGCCAGACCATCAATGGGGAGGAACACCCAATTGTATATATTTCTCGGAAACTGCATGAAAGGGAGCAAAAATACTTCACCATTGAACAAGAGCATTTGGCTGCCAAATGGGCAAACGAAACCTTGAGATTTTACTTATGGGGTGCCCTTTTATGCTGGTAACAGACCACAACCCTCTGTGTTTTATTTCGCAAATGAAGGAAAAAAATAATCGAATAATGAGATGGTTTTTATCTCTCCAACCTTACAAATTTACAGTAAAGCACAGGGCTGGGTCTGCCCATGTAAATGCAGATTTCTTCTCTTATCTAGGAGCCAATAATAAAGCATAAACATTTGGTGGTTCTAGAAAACGTATGAATGTATGACTGTTACTGTTCAAGTAATTGTACAGACATCCCAGGGCAAAATATTTAGTTGTCATGATAAACTAATGAAGGAAGATACAATGGTCCTCTTTAGAAAGACTTGGACCATGTTCATGTTTTGTTTTTTTGGGTGCCCTGGGGTGGAGCTTTCAAGAGAGGGTGGGTGAAAGCTCCATCCTACCCACTTTAAGAGGGTAGGTTGTCTTGAAAACCAGTTATGTTTCTTCTGTTACTGGTTTTTGCTTAACCTTGGGGGTATGTGACAGTTTTTGTGGACCCCCCCACCCATCACCACTAGAAACTCCTCTCTACCCTGGACCCTATTTCTTAAAAAAAAAATCTACTGCAGTAGTACTTGTCTTCTCTATAGGTCTCCCTTGATTGGTCTATAATTTTCCACTTTACTATTATTTCCTTTTTTGAATATAGGTACCACAGTGGCTAGACACCAGTCACTTGGTATTATCCCTTTGTCCAGGGACCTGTTAAATATAGCTTTGTCCTGTGCAAATGCTTGTTTGCTCCCGTGACTGTGTGGAGTGTGTGACAGTTTTTGTGGACCCCGCCATCACCACTAGACACTCCTCTTTACCCTGGACCCTATTTCTTACAAAAATTTACTGCAGTAGTACTTGTCTTCTCTATAGGTCTCCCTTGACCTTTTTCACCTTTCTACCACACTGGGGTGGCCTCCTATTGTGGTATTCTTCTCTTTTCTAACCCTCTAATTTTCTACTTTTTGTCTAGGTGTTGATACTGTAGAGGCTGATCTAGCTGCCTGTTTTGGCTAAATAAATATTGGGAAGTAATCAAATTAAGCTACGTCCCTTTCAGTTTTAAAAAGGGAAGCTTGGAAAATAATTCATACTGTTTAAGTAAAATGCAGTAAAGCAAAGCCTGGTTTGAAAATAGAAAGGGGTGGTTGCTTTGCACCACTTGATAAATGCATTCACATTCCCAAACAGACCCTGTTAATTATGTGAACACTTCTCATCAGTACTTTTCCTTTGCCCTATACCTCCCATATCTGTACCGCTAATGTGGTGCTGTTCACTTGTTTAGGGCTTAAATTGTATTGCATACAGACTGACACTTTTGGAGGCTTGTGGGGCTTAAAACTAAGGAAAATACTTCTTAGAAACCAGCCTTGTTCTGTGGTTGATAATGCATTTAAAGGTTCTGATAAAGAACTATTTCATGACATTCTTAGGGCATGTTTTGTTTTCAAGTTAATTTAAGCAAGAAATAAAGGAGGTACCTGTATGTCCTTGATGCCTGCTCAGATGAAAATCAATTTCCTCAAGGGCTGCAGGCCCCCTAGTGGACTCTATTTATTATACATTTATGGTGATGTCATGATTTGGAGGAGGAGACAATGGTCATTATAGGGCCCTTGCTTATTCAGCTCTATTTATTTCTCCTATGAATAATGTTGTTCTATAGTTTGTAAAGATTATTGCAGTACTCTTCAAGTGTGATAGATCTAGCAGAGTCTGAAGCCTCATTTCTTGTATTAGTATAGGATTATTCTCTGTATTAGATTGGGTCGGATCACATGATTGATGATGTCATGGTTTTCAGTATATAAAAAGACTTGGACTCAGTATGTGGTCAGATAGGTTGTGATGCACAGATGATGGTGGTCATGCTGAGAGGGAGCTAGTACCACTCTGTGACGTTTGTTTGTTTTTTCAGAGAAGAGTATCTGAAACTATTTCTTTTGGAATTAAGTTTATTTTCTTGTTTTCCTGAAGTTTTCTTTATTTTGTTTGCTTTAATAAAAGTCACACTACATCAATTGGTGTCGTTTCAAGAGAAAACTTGTGTCAAATGTTGTCACTACCCACACCCGCTCACAGAGTGCTTGTGCCTTTCCTCTGACAGTCTCTCCTTCCTAGGCCAGCAGGGGGCTTTGGATGCACTTTGCTCCTTCATTGTTCTGTGATCCAATGAGGCATAATGGAACAGGCTTGGCATGGGCAAACTTGCATCTACACCTGTTCAATGATACAAATCTATTCATGTCAGGCAACCTTGCTCACTAGTAGGAGACTTAACTCTGCACTTTGCTGCAGTTTCAGATACGCTGCCCACTGTATCTAATGGATAAAAGGTTATTATTAATGCATCCTGTTACATTCTGGTAATTTATCATATTAATAACACACCCTCATTTACTCCATGGAAATGTGAAGGGCTTGGGATCAACTATAAAAAAGAAAATTATATTATCCCACTTGCATAGATTGGATACAGATGTTGTATTAACACAAGAAATACATTTAATACCTGCAGAGGATAAACCACAAAAGTTTGGGGTAAGATCTTTTATAATTGTTATAGTACTTAAACAAGAGGGGCTCCAATACGTCTTAGAAAAGGAATGCATTTCACAACGCTGAGTCATACTGTATATCAGAAAATGACAGAATATAGCAGAACCTTAAGGGTCCAATCGATGGCTCAAATACTGCAGTTTGAAAAGTCTATGCACAGAATGGGAACTCCACAGTTTTTTTTCTCCGCGCCCAACTCCACACATTCTACACCAGGAAGGCAGAACTGGCTCTTTTTCAAACCTATCATAAGTATTAGGAAGGGGGCACTCTAGCACAATACTTGCCTACAGGCTGTGAGAGGTGCAGTGGAGAGATGTATTCTGGGCTTTAGGGACTGGGCCGGCTCCTTAGATACTAACCATAAGGACCTTAACAGGGTCATGCAGGATTTCTATGCCCACCTTTACTCCTTCTTTAATCCTCCCTCCACGGAAAATATCAGTGACTTTATTAACGATCTCAGTCTACCATCTCTTGCTCCCATGCACCTATCCCAACTGGAGGCACCTGCATTGTGGAGAAGATCAAACAGGCCATCCTGACAATGAACAAGAACAAATCCTTTGGACAGGAAGGACTTCTGATAGACCTTTCCTAACCCATGGCTGATGAAGTCTCAGCCTTACTGTTAATGACCTTTCAAAAAAAGCATTGTCTCAGCAAACCTTACTCCCCACCATGATGGAAATGATAATCACAGTGCTTCTCCAGAAAAAAACAAAGACCCCTCCTACTCCTTGTAGTTGCACCCTATTTCTTTGTTAAATGCTGACATAAAGGTCTTGGTGGAGGTTATGGCAACCAGACTACAACCTATAATTTCAGCTGTCATCCACCCATCCCAAGTGGGGTTTGTCAAGGGCAGGCTGGTGTCAGACCACCTCTGCACCTTTATTAACCTGCAGCACCTCGCCAAATTCTCTGCATTGCCTACTGCTGCACTCAGGATGGATTTTAAGATGGCATGTGACTCTGTTGAATGGATATTCCTTTACGAGATGTTGTAGGCCATGGGTTTTATCCCTTCCTTTATGAATACTATGCATATTTTTTACTTCAACTCCTTGGCCAAGGCACTCACAAACAGTAACATTTTTGCTCTTTTCCCATTACGTAAGGGCACAAGACAGGGATGCCACCTGTCACTGCTCTTATTCCTTCTGGCAATTAGAAACATAGAAAAATAGAAGTTGACAGTAGATAAGGACCACAAGGCCCATCCAGTCTGCCCATTTCTTTTTCTACCTTATAAATGTGCCATCTTCCTTTGCTGTCAGTGGCCTATCAATTCATACTCATCTGTATTACTCCCTTATGCCTATCCCATGCCTGTTTGAAGCCCTGCACTGTATTCATAGCTACAACTTCCTGAGGTAGGCCATTCCATGCATCCACCACCCTTTCTGTAAAAAAGAGCTTCCTCACATTACCCCTTAATCGGCCTCCTTCTAATCTCATGCTGTGTCCTCTTGTCCTGCTATTTTTCTTATATTGAAACATGTTAGACTCTTTCACCTTGTTAATGCCATTAAGGTGTTTGAATGTTTCGATCATATCACCTTTCTCCCTCCTTTGCTCTAGGGTATACATATTGAGCTCCATTAATCTGTCCTCATATGTCTTCTGATGTAGTCCCTGCACCATTTTGATTGCTCTTCTCTGGACTGCCTCTATTTGGTTAATGTCCTTGTGAAGGTGTGGCCTCCAGTACTGCATGCAGTACTCCAGATGGGGCCTAACCAGTGTCTTGTAAAGAGGGATTATTACCTCCCTCTTACGACTTGTGATACCCCTACAAATACACCCTAACATCCCCCTAGCCTTACCTACTGCTTTAGATTGAATTGAATTTAGATAGAATTGAATCACTGGCTCTTGCTCTCATGAAGCACCCACTACTCAAGGGCCTTGGAATAGGAGAGTAGGAGCATAAATCTGTCCTGTACCCTGATGATACCTTTATTGTCCTGGCAGACATTCCCAGTGCCATTGCTCCACCCCAGAGGCAACTGCTGAAAGAATTCTCTGCTGAATTTGGCCTAGATATCAATCATACTAAGTCTGAAGTCTTTTCACTGAACAGCCTATGTTCCCACAGTTCTCTCATGGGGAAATGGGCTGGCTTTACCCATGCCACAGCGACAGTTGGCATGGAGACATCCCCAACAGAAACAGCCATAGTGTCTGAGCCCCTGAACCCCCCCCATGTGGGGAGCTGTGCCCCCCACGCCCCTCTGGTCACTAGGGTTCTAACTCCAAGTTGGATTTGGACGGGGGGCAAACACCCAGCGAGGCAGTCCTGATTGCCAAACAGACCGCCACAGTGACAGGCGGATTTTGCCCAGTTCCTATCGCTGTGGTGGTCTTCACGATCTGGGAGTCACTGCAGCAACAGTATACCAATGGGATTGATACAGGAATTACATATCTGGGAATTCACCTCACTACGAACCCTCATGACCAGGGCACCCTCAACTTTCCTCCACTCCTGGAATCATTTAGGGTGGACCTGGAAAGGTGCAAGCAACTCCATTTTTCTCTTACTTGGAAGACTACTGCAATTAAAATGGAAGCTGCCCTCAAATGTTTACATCTTCCATCCCACCTTCCCGTCTCTTATCCCTGACAAATGATTCACTAGCCTAGAATCCCTCATAAGGAGTTTTTTTTGGTAGGATAAACACTCTAGGTTCAGTAGAGCAAAGTTGCATCAACATTGGTCCAATGGGGGATAGGGTCTTCCAAATTTCAAGGATTACCATAAGTCATTCATGATAGCCCAAATAGTTAAATGGTTTTTACCTGCGCAAGCTCTGTCCCTGCTGTAGATTTCTCTTGAAGATCTCTCTCTCTCTTATAGCTTCCCTATAAGCTGGCAACCCCCAGGGCTCACTATATAACCCCCTGTGAGGGGAGAAGGCATCTCACCCTACTGTTAGCATTTCCTTCACTTACTGGAGACAAGCCTCCAAATGTCTGGGTCTCGGTACCCCCCCCCCACAAAGTATACTCCACTGTGGAGTAATGGCAAATTTCTTATAGATAATGAGCCCATACACTGGGAATCAAGGCAGGAAGTGGGAATCCGATATATACAGAACCTCCTTCTACCTGAACAGAATCTGATGTACTCCTCCACGGGCCTTCAAACCAAATATCAGATCCCCAAAACTACTTCAGGAGATGCCTGCAGATTAGCTCCCTATTACATCCACTCCTGAGGTCTCAGACAGGTCAGTAAGAGTCACATCCTATGGATAAATGGATTAAACTACCCAAGGGGATTTTATGAAGTCCTTAGGGAAGGAACTCCTGCCACCTTTCATAGTTCACAAACTAAGTGGAAGGATGAGCTCCCAAGTCACTATCGCAGATAATCAATGGCAGACAGCCTGGTTTCAAGCACATACCAGCTGTAGGGACATGAAGGCCCAGCTTATTCGACACAAAATTCAACACAGATGGTACAGGACACTTCAGGCCCTAGAAGCCATGGGATTCATCCATATTGATTTCTCCTTGTGCTGCCAGTCCCATGAGAGTTCACTGTCCCACATCCTGTGGTCCTGTCCACTAATACTGGAATCTTTTTTGCAGTAATCAACTTCTGCAACAAAGTCTGCTTCAGGGACCTCAGGGTAGATCCTCCATTATCACTATTAGGCATTACTCCAGATCACAACACTAGCAGTCTACCTGCCTTGAAGTGGCTAATAGCAGCATCTTTACTGGTCAAGCAGCTTCTGCTCAAGTGTTGATGCAGGCACACCACTGATATCCCTTCCTTTAAAGAATGGTTACAATCAGTGGGTCAACTGGCTTCCCTTGATTACCTTTCCCTCATGGTCCTGGGTACAACAGGTGCATATAATGCCACCTGAACTCTCTTCTTAGAACTGAAAAGCTCCACTCAACTTCCATGATGTGGGAAGATATTTTCCCTCCAACCCCCCCCCCCGGGCTATTCACTCAAATTGCTCCCTTGAGTCTTGGATCAATGCTTTGTTCAATCTGGATCCCTAGACTGACTTAATATATTTTGGTTAGCACTGCTGTTGAGTACCCCTGCTATCAGAAAGGTAATTCTTAAATATCAGTCTCTATGAATCTGTTTCTTGCTAATTATTGTTTGTTGTTATGTGATGACTATTTGGTGTGTTTCCCTTTGTTGTTTGTTCTATGAGCCAAACTGAATACTTTCTAGTGTCATATGCAGTTAGTTGTACTGTCATTGGAAAATTTCAATAAAAAGTTTGATATGAAAAACAAAGGATTTTTTTTAAAGAATTGGGGAAAATTGATCACTATAAGATAGTACTGCAAAAGGATTTTAACTAAACATTACATGCCTTTCTATTTAAAAGCTGGAATATGCCTCGGACAACAGCAATAGGTTAAGAGAAATGTTTAACTGTTTGATTTCAGATATAGGTTTCTTGGACTCCTGTAGGGTAGTAAATCCCATACAGAGGGAGTATGTGTTTGTTTTTCAAATTTACACCACTCTTATAGTAGGATTGATTACATATTCATTTCCCATCAGCAATGTCAAGACTTACTAGAAGCATCTATTCAACTGTATTTTGCAGTTTCAGATCATGCACCAATTAAAGCTACATTTTTGATCCACTCTGGAAGACATGGGGCACCCAAGTGGAGATTCAACTGTTGGCTTTTGAAAAGTGAAAATTACTGTGACTGAATCAAACTGGGGTGACTTTTTCTTTGGCACTAACAATAGCAGAGAGACCTCTTAATCTACATTATGGGAAGCTTATTAAGGCTTTATAAGGGGGAGTATAACAATTTATTTGGCAAACACTAAAAAAGTCAAATGAATGGCTCTGTAGAATAAGAAAACCAAACTGAGGCAAATGGAAGAGCTGCATGAAAAGGACGCCAAAAATAAAAAGGAGCTACATAACAGAAGACATGCGATAAAATATGAGATTAACGAGATATAGTTGGAGAAGGCAGAATATGCTTTCTTTAGAACAAAGCAAACCTACTGGGAGCAGGGAGGAAAGGTAGAGATATATAGGCCATAGACATAGACCGAAACAAAGCCAGGTGATGGCACATGGAATCAATGATTGCAAGCAGAATATTCAACTTCAACCTAAAAGATAAATAATTATATAGTACAAAAGGCATACAAATAAACTCCATATTGATAACTTCATTGCCAAGGCAACACTACCAAAATTGTCTAAGATAGATGTGACAGAAGAAGTGCATCTGGTTTCATCCTCTCTCTGCTGACCAGAGGTGCTTCAAGGGGTCTTGAGCTGGGGCTGCTGCCTTCAGATCATCTACCCCCACAGATCACCACTCCCTGCCTGAACCTCCAAGGAGTTGAGAGGGATCCAAACTCCAAAATACTACCTCCAAGTCTGTGTCCAGCTAATCAGTGGTATGAATGCTCATGCAGTATGTATCCTTAATGTATCCACAGGCCATTTAAAAGCCATGGACCAGCCCTACACTTCACAGAAGAAGCATGTCTGATGCCATCCTTTCCCTGTTGACCACAGGAGCTGCAAGAGTTCATGAGTGAGGGATGCTACCTTTAGACTTCATCCTCTCCACTGATCACCACTTCCTGCATTGACCTGCAAGGATTTAGGAAGGACCCAGACTCAAAAACATCACCTCTAAGCCAGTGACCAGTCAATCTGCAGCATGAACACTTGTGAGGAGTGTGTCTTCAGCTCTCTTCTCAATGGACTGCCCTTCCTTGCAGGCCTGCATGCTGTGAACTGGAGCACTGAGGGACACAGACATAAAAGCATCTACCATGGGTGTAATCCATAGAAGCAGCTAGAGGCTGGCCATGCCCAACATGTAAGAGCTGGTCACCAGGTGTCCTTATCTGGAAAACCTATTGAGTAAGGGCAAGCCCACTGTACACTCAGTTGTTCCAGCTACTGCAAGTGCTTTAACTTGCTTGTGCTGTACATTGTCTCACCTCATCTGGGTGTTGTTAAAGGAGGGTAACACTGAATTGTAGCTGGCCTGTGTTACTAAGTGTGTGTCAGTGTGCTGTACCATAGCCTTACACTATATAGATGTCCCCTACAAAGCTAGCCTGTTTATGAGTGATGGTGTTAGCTTGCTTGTACTATCCCATAGTCTTACCCAGTCTATGTGTTCCCTATTGAGCTAGCCTGTGCTGTTGTGTGTGTATGTGTGTGTGTGAGTGTGTGTATATATACAGTATATACTGTATATAGTCTTGCCTGTGCTGTTAAGTGTAACCCGCTCCCAAACGGGGCTTGCCTTTGGCTCTCTCTGAAGTACTGTTACTGCCTTCCCCTACACTGCTCCTTCACTGTGGTCATGGTCCAGACTGCTGCTGCGGGACTAGGGACTGGACTGGACTCTGTCATTTGCTCTGTGGGCCTGTTCAGTTCTGTTCTCACAGTGGCAGGTGCACCACCACCTCTCTTCACTCAACCAGCCCTTAGATTGCCTTCAGGGTCAGGGGAGCCCACAGCAATGAGGTTGCTCCATTTCATGCAACTCTCAAAGTTGCACAGAGTGTAAAACTACTACTTCCTGGGAGCATGAACTTTGGAGGCTAGTTCAGCTGTGCAAAACAACTAAGTTAGTACATCCTGTCCCTGTAAAATTGTTATCTATTTGGAGCACAGCTCTGTAAAAGATCTCTGAATTGCAAGCTGACTCAGGACTTGTATGCATGCTTTTCCCCTGGAACTGACAGAAACTGACAGCCAGGGGTTTAGCATAATGAATAATGCATAAGATGCTAGCCATTGATATTTAATCCCTGGATTTCTGCACAAGGTAGAGACTTTTTTTTAATTCTTTTGGTAACCATGTCAGACCCACTAAGCACAAGTGCCTGTTTTCAGGCAACTCAGGAGCCTTGGGGAGATTATGTGACTTGCTCAGAGTAACACAGTATGCAACTGGAGGTTGGAGGATTCAAATCCAGGTCGGCTGGATGCACCAAGCTCATTCACGGCTTATTACTCTAACCATTAGGCTATTCTGCCAGCCCTGCCATGTGATAGACATGAGCAAATAGAGCAGATTTGTCTAAAAAAAAACTTTTGAGGAGAAGGGAGCATGTCTGAATAGCTCTCAGTTGCTATCCCTGTCTAAAATATTTGTCCAAAACAGACTTGAGACCTCTGGAAAAGGGGACTTATGCAGTTAGAGTGCCAACTTAGGTGGCTCAAGCACTGAATTAGAGCTGGGGTTGCCTTGAAAGCTACCCTGCATCTGGATAAGTGGTGAGTCACTGCCTTCTACTGCTATTATAATTGTATCTTGTCAGGGTAGTGAACCAATTGAGGTCCTGAGTGACTGCCCTCTTGTCGGGGTGAGTGAAGGCAAGCCCTGTGTGGGGTGAAGAGGATCATTGTCATCCAGAGCATCACAACACACACACACCTCACCACCGGAAGTACGTTGAGTCTGACGCATCTGTAACCAGCTTACAGAACAGAGCTCTGTATTGTGTGCCACTAAGAGGGTCCAGGTCATGAGTACTGGGTTTTGCCCACAGAATTTATCATTCCTATTGTTTAGCTAGCTAGTTAGATACTTTCTGGGCATTCCTGTGCAAGCTTAGCTACAGCCTGCAGCCATAGCATCTGTTTTACTGTCCATTTAGTGGTGTAATTTGCCAGTCAGCAGCTGTAGCCAATAACCATATTTACATGGTACCACTTCGAGGTTCAAGTGTCACAGGCCTGCAACTCTGCATCTATGTGCACACTTGAACTGTAATTGGGAGTTCCCACAGGGACTGTGGGGTTAACTGGGGCACCAGTTGGAGGAGAGGTGCCGAGACATACGTTAGGTTTGCGATGAATGCAAACTTCTGTCTTTATCTATTTTTACCTTTGCTTCACTTGTCCTCTATCATGTTCTCCAACCCTAAAATAAACCCATTGGTTATTTATTTACAACTGCTGACTTATTTAATCATTATTTCCTTGCTATTTATTTGCATGCTTAGAGTGATAAGTGGGGAGGGGATTGTTTCATTGTGTTCCTCGTGACAGAGGATGGGGATTTTGTTTATTTCCTGTGGGGAAACACTGTGACAGTGCTCTGTCATAAGGATCCCCATAGGTGGAGGTACCACACCACTTTCCAAGCCCATTTCTAACCATGAACCCAGGTGCCATTCACCAGAAGGCATAACAGACTTTGCCTCTTACCATCTCCAGGCTTAGCACATTTAGCAGATGGGGGTGGCTGCGTGTGTGTGTGTGTGTGTGTCTATTCTGTAGCGGTACCCCGTCTGTGACCCCTATAAAGTTAGCTGGTGTTAAGTAAGTGTGATAAGTTTGCTTGTGCTGTGACCAGTGGCCATACATAGGGTTGGCCAGTCTGGTTCTAGTCCAAGGGTATTGGATAGGTATAGGAGAATGGACACTGACAGAAGTCGAGAGGTTATCATAAGGATCATTATAGAGATGCGGTACAGCAGGGGCTAGTCAGTTGTGGGGTCTGTATGGCACCCTTCATCAGGATAGCAGCTCCATGCTCAGCTGGTGGCAGCAAGGGAAGAGATAATGCACCTGCAACTGTGGCTCAGCTGGAGCCAATGCATCACATGCCCACTTCCTACAAGGCCCACTGGTTCAAGGGGATGGAAAGTGTTGTGGAGGGGAAGGGGAAGGTTGGCAGGGGCAGCTGCAAAGAGGTCAATCAGCCCCACACCATCCTGATGGCAAGTCCTTTTGAATACCTAGAGTCAGATACCTGACTCCGCTGGGGGGACTGGCAGTCTGTTGGGGCAAATATGCAGGGTGACCTGGTAGCATTCAGTGTTGGGATTAGGAAGAAGGCAGTCAGGAGAATCCTTGTAATTGGGGATTCTATGATCGGGGGTAGAGAGGGTGGCGGGTGGAAGGGTAGGAGGTTATGGGATGGTCAGGTACCTTCCTGGAACATCGGCTGTTTGGGACATAGATAGAATAAGGAGGATACCCTCCCTGTATTGAATGAGGGTGTTGTGGAATTGATAGAATAAGGAAGGAAGAGATCAAAGAGTTAAATGAGAGGTTAAAGGCATGATGTCAGGAGAAGGTACCAAATGGTGATGGCCTTCACCTGACAAGAGTGGGAACCAGTGCGCTAGGGCAGTAGTTTGACGACCACATTGGACAGTTAAACTAACTGCAGGGGAGACTGAAGCTAGGAGAACCATTGTGAATGGAGTGAGGGAGGGAACCAAGCTAGCACTTCCCTTAAACTGGGGACAGGTAGCAGTAAGGTGGGTAAAAATAAGGTTGAGATTCAAAGGGGAATTGTGGAACAGGTAATGGAAGAGGACCCTTAAAGTCTGCGATCAGCAGAAAAAAATAATTGAGGAGAGCAAGAAAGACTATGAGTAGGAGAAGTAAACAGCAAAAGGGGGGGTCTAGAACTAGTTGTAAGGAACTCTGCCTTAATGCCAGGACTCTGAGAAATTAAGTGAGCTACAGGCATTGGTGGCAGACATTGGGGTGGACATCATCGCCATCGTTGAAACTTGGGCCACAGGAAATAACCACTGGGACTGGGCGGTCCCAGGTTACACAATGTTTAGGTAGGACAGGGGAAGGTAAAGGGGCATGGGTAGTCCTGTATGTCAGGGAGGGCACAGAGGCTGTGGAGGACAGATCAGAGAAAGCAATGGGGAAATCGAGTCACTGTTGGTTCAGCTCATAATACCTTCAGGCAAGAAAATACAGATAGGGTGATATCTAGACCACCAGAGCAAGGGGAAGAGAGAGACAGGGATTTTGTGGAGGAGCTCGCAAGGGGAGTTGAAAAAAGGGAAGTGGTGGTGGATGACACTGACTGGGACATTCCAGTGGCCTGAAGCACTAGGAGTCAGGCCCTGCTGGATACATTCTTGAGTTAACTAAATCATGCATGAGAATGGTTACAAAAAGAAACAGGTAAAAAAGACCAATATGGTTCTCAAAAAGGGTCAGGGAAGCGGATAGGGCCAAGATAAAAGGTCTTCATCAGGTTCAAGAAAAAGCAGGGGGAGGTAGAATGGTTAATACCAATTGAGAACTAGGGAAGCAAAGAGGGTGGTCAGGGAAGCAAAGGCAGGCACAGAGCTGCGTATTGCAGAAAGGTGAAGAGGTATGCTGACAGCTGGGTGCGAGGCAATGTTTGTTGTTATTGCGCAGGATATACCTTGATATTGCACTGTTTGCACATTTGTATGTTTGCCATATGTGTGTGCGCTGTGAATGGTAATTGGCTTTTGAGAGGTGTGACAATGTCCATCCAATTCAGAGTAGTGTTTTATAGGCATGATAGTGCCACACCAATCATCCAGCAGGCTGATCATGACAGAGGTGTGGCTTACTGGCAGATATGTCATGGACTTGAAAAGGTAAAGCCGACCCGATCATGGGTCAGCATTTTCTCTTGATCCACGCTGCCCAGCAACCAGATGTGATCTGTCATGATCAGCCTGGAATTTCAAACATTCAGGGACTCAAGCAAGCTGTAACAGATGAAACCATCCATCGATGTCTGTTACTGGTACCTCCATAACTGTCCCCTGCACCTAACCCTCCCTTCCTCTCAGCACCCCCCCACAAACATAACATTGACACTGAGGGTGCCCAGTCTCCCAGTATTGCCACCTCGTAGTTTTTTTTTATGCATATATCACCTACAAAAAAAGAATATCATCCATAAATGTCTCTTGCTGGTTCCCCTGTAACTGTTCCCCCCAACTGACCCTCACACTCAATCCCCCCACACAAATATAGCACCAGCACTGGGGGTACCCAGTCCTCCAGTGTCAACACCTGAAATAAAAAAAACTTTCCCTCTCCATTTTTTTTATATAAACCCTGTAAAAAAGAAAATCATCTGGCGATGTCTGTTGCACCATTAGTCCCCTCACCTGACCTTCCTACTGAGCACCTACCAACCCCCCCACACACAAATATAATACCGACATTGGGGGTGCCCAATTCCTCAGTGGCAACACCTGAAATAAAGAAAACCATCCCTTGTTTTTTTTTTTATAAACTGTAAAAAAGAAAAGTGTCCAGTGACGTCTGCTGCACCGTCTCCCTCCACCCTCCCCTCCCACTCAGCACTCTCCATCCCTTCAAGCCCTTACTTACCCACCAAGGGTCTGATACTGTAATCCTATCTGGACTTTAAACATGTTTTCACTCTTCAAAGCCGGACCATGAACTGAGGAAATAGGGTATGTGGGTCAATGTTTTTTTTCTTTTTTTTGATCGACTTTGTTTATCTCCCTTACTAAGCTGGACTCTCTCCAGCTGAGCTATGGAGTCCCCTAGCTTCCCTGCGGCCTATCCTTGTACCCCTCCAGATCTACGTCCCCCAGAGGCAAGGGCTGCCAAACTCCCCGGCACTCTATCTGAATAGTGTCAGGCCAGGACTGGCATGCTAAGAACCCCTGAGAGAACAGCTATGACTTGACACTGGACATGGTACCATGGCGCCACTAAGCCCGCCTTTGCCTACCAGCAAGAAGGTTTTTATTCGCGCTTATCTTTTCCCCTATTGGCTGGGAAGTGCAATGCACTCCAGCGTGCTATGCGCTCATTCCTGAGTGTGCTCACAGAAGTGCCTCTGAGCCAATCCCCTGATTAGCTGGCTCCTGACTGCTATGAATCCCTGGAAACACCAGAGGCTGCTAGATGGTAAGAGCAGCAATCCCACCCTCCCTAGGGAGGGAGAGCTGTCCCCTGGATGCTCAATCCCTCCCTCCCCTGCTGACCCCCGATGGCCCAGGCTCATTCCCGAACCTGGGTTGCCGGTGTGGTGTGAGGTGTGGCGTCCAGCTCCTCAACCCTCAGTGCCACCGGGCCAGGGCGAGTCAATGTATTTAAATGGGGTTTTCAACTTAGAGGCATAACATGGCCATTTTTAAATATTTTTGCCCTGCGGTTTTCAAAGTGCCTCTTTTGGGACACCACCTTGTGAACAACTGCAGTGAATTTAGGCAAATTTGCCCCGAAAGGTGATTTCACGGTTGCTGCCCAATATCACCTTTCAGGCAGGAGTTGAACATTTTCTCTGCTCCTGTTCATCAGGTGGGGTCATAAGAAGGCTATGTTGAAAATTTGGTGTAAACTTATTAAAAAACAACACCGTTATGAGCCTTTGTTGAACTTTAAATATGCAGGCTTGTAACTTTGGTAATTTTCAAAATTTTTACCTCAGAATTTCCATGTAACCATTTCTTCACATCACCTCATGTATGTGACAGCTGTCATTTTTCAAATCCTGGCCAAAATGTGTTCTTGCATCCCAAAAGGTGATTCCACAGTCTCTGCATGAAATCACCTTTCAGGGAGGAGTTGAGAATTGTCTCTGCACTTGTTCATGATGTGGTGTCATAAGATGGCTATGTTGACAATTTGGGGCAAAATCATTAAAAAAAATATTAAAAAACAACAAAGTCATGAGCCTGTGTTGAACTTTACGAATGCAGGCTCATAACTTTGGTACTTTCCAATATTTTTACCCCAAGTTTTCCACATTGCCATTTCTTCACAACACCTTATGAATGTGGCAGCTGTCATTTTTCAAATCCCAGCCAAAATGTGTTTTTGCATCCTGAAAGATGATTTCTCACTCCCTGCATGAAATCACCTTTCAGGCAGGAGATGAAAATTTTCTCTGCACTTGTTCATGAAAGGGGGGTAATAAGAAGGCTATGTTGAAAATGTGGGGTAAAACCATTAAAAAACAACAACGTTATGAGCCTGCATTGTCATTTACAAATGCAGGCTCAGAACTTTGATGCTTCATAAGCCACAAAGTGCACCACAAAGCATCTAGTACCCCAGAACTTATATACCAGTGGTAAACATCTGGCATTGACAAGTGCTTGTTTATGTTGTGACCCAGGGGGTTGTATGCTGTACCCTTTATTTTTTGCACACTTGTTATTGCACTTTATAAGAACTGCTGGTTTAATGACCAAAATAAAATGCATTCTAAGAAACTTGTGTGTGCTAGAGTGTTGCCTTTTCCACATGGTTACATGCCGTGTGTGGTTACTGTGACAGATTATGGCAAATGGTGTTGTTACTTACCTCTGAGTACCCCCTCAAACAGTTTTTTTTTTAATTATTACAGAAGTGGTCAAAAGTGGGAAAAACAATTCTTTAGATGTATTAGGGAAAAAAGGTAACAGGGAAGGGGTAGTGTGAGGCTATTAGAGGGGGATAGGGTAATAGAAGAAGGCCATCAAAAAGAAGCCAGCCCTAACAATCACTTCTTCTCTGTCTTCACAAGGGAAAATGGCAGGCCTCTGCCTGGCAGTAGCATCAAGGCAGATGTCAGGGGGATGTTAGAGATGAGGCAGCCAGTATTTACCAGGAAAAGGGCATGGAAGGGGCTAGAAGCTCTAAAGGTTGATAAGGCCCTAGGGCCAGATGGGATGCATCTGAGAGTGGTCAATGAATTGGCAGTGGAAGAGGCTAAACCCCTGGTAGAGCTATTCAATGGTTCAATTCAGACAGGAAAAATAAGACTGGAGGGTAGCTGAAAGAGTCCCACTCCACAAGGGTGGGAACAAGGAACAACTAAGGAATTACAGGGCTGCTAGCCTTACCTCCATTGTGGGTATATTTTTGCAGACACTGGTCAGAGAGGACTTCATGGAATTCCTAGAGAGCAGTAGTCTACAGGATAGTAAATAGCATGGGTTCATGGCAGGGAGGTCTTCTTAGATCAGCATGATAGTTTTCTTTGACTGGGTAACAACGGTGGTTGATAAGGGCCATTCTGTGGATTTACTCTACTTCAATTTCTGTGAGCCTTTTGACTCAGTGCCTTACAGGCAATTGTTGAAGAAGCTGGAGGATATGGGCATAGCTAGTAACATAGTTAGATGGGTAGGAAGCTGGATGAATGAGAGACAGCAGAGGGTGGTGGTAAATGGAGCCAAACTGGAAGTGAGGTAGGTTATGAGTGGGGTGCCACAGGGATCTGTCCTGTGTCCTGTCCTCATCAATATGTTCATCAACGACATTGGAGAAGGTGTCTAGGGCAAGCTGTGTCTCTTCACAGATGACATGAAGCTCTCTGGTAAACTGGATAGTGACAAATGGATTAGGAAGGTGCAGAAGGATCTACAAAGGATCAAGAGGTAGTATAAGGTTTGACAACTGAAATTCAACAGCATCAAGTGCAAGGTGATGTGCCTAGGGAACAAGAACCACAGGACAGGGCACTGGATGGGAGAGGTTAAACTGAGCACTATGGCAGAGGAAAGGAACCTGGGAGTCATCATTAGTGACTCCCGTAAACAATCAAGCCAATGTAATAAGGCCTATAGTAAGGCAAATAGGATGTTGGGGTGTATTGGAAGGGTTACTGGCAGCAGAAAAAGAAGGTACTGCTGCCTTTCTATAGGTCAGTGGATAGGCCACACCTTGAACATCATGCCTAGCTCTGGAGTCCTTACCTAAGGAAGGACAAAGACAAGCTGAAGACAGTGCAGTGCAGGACCAGCAGGGCAGATCTTATGAGGATTGACTCAAGGCACAGAACATGTATTTACAGGAGGCTAGGCAACAGAGGGGGATATGGTTGCAACCTTCCACTTCCTGAAGGGAATAAACACGGTGAACTGTGAGGTGTTATTTGACAGAAGTACAGACTCAAGAACTAGAGGTCATTAGTGGAAGCTGACTTGAGAGAGCTCTAAAAGAGATATGAGAACATTCTATTTTACAGAAAAGGTGATAGACCATGGAACAGTCTGCGGGTGTGGTGGGCACCAACACCATAAATGGCCTTAAACATGGGTAAGAGAGAATGATAGGTTTGGTGGCTGCTCAGGTAGGTAGGGAGGGGAGTGAGGTGGTGGTGGCCATATGAGCTGTCAATGAGCACATGTATTGTAGAAACAGCTGTCAATATAACATATTGCAGTATGTTAAATAACATACTGAGCTAGAACAAGTTGAACTCTTTAAATATTTGTGTGTCTATTTAGACCCTAACTTGACCTTTTCTTTTCAGGTTAATAACATCTGTAGACAGGTAGCTGGCCTGGTGGTGCTGAAGGCTGAGGCATCTGTCTTACCTTGCACCACACCAGTGACCCAGGTTTGGGAACAAGCCCGGGGAACCGGGGGTCAGTTGGGGAGGAGAGGACTGAGCGTTCGATAGACTGCTCTTCTCTCCTGAGGGAGGGGGTCCACGTCCTGTGACACTAATGATGCCCAGTGGAGACTGGGTGCACTGCAGTCGGGGACCTTATAGAGGAGCAACGTCAGGTGGCCGACCTGTGGGCATGAGCAGGAATGTGCGCGGCATGTGCTAGATGGCATTGTATGTCCTGCATTGGGGGGACACCGAAAAGCAGAAAATTGTGGTGTTGAGGAGTCAATGGTGGATGTCCAGTGGCCGTGCCCACATGCCCAGTGACTTCCCCGACCCCAGTTTGACACTCTATGGTCCCCCGCCTCCTCTCGTGAGGGCCTGGTGGGGGGGGACCCAGCTCACCCGATTCCTTGATCGGGAAGGGGGTTCAGGTGGGCTGTGGAGGCATTGGATCGAGCGGCTCCACCAGAGAAATGCCTTGGCACTGGTGTAAGGAGGGAAATAAAGTCGACAAAAAAAAAAAATCTGTAAACAGGTAACCAAAAGCTGGGACTCCTGTACAGACTCAAAAACCGTTTATCATCAGACAGTAGAAAGCAAATTAGAATAGGAGTCCTATTACTGACGCTGACATCATTCTTTTGTCTTTTCAAATATTTCCCAGTAAGAGTTAACATGTCTAAATAGTATGTACTATACAATAATATCTATCAATTTGTGTTAAAGGCTCCCTATAGAATGCACAATTGTACAGTATGCAGACAACTTCATTGGATAACTCTGGATCACCTTAAACTATACTATTATTATTGTTTCGTCGATTAGACTATTAGATTGAACCTTGATTCACGTTTATCGTGCTTTCTGTATTTTAAGAAAATGTTAGACACCTTAGATCTGACAATAATCATTTGTTCTCTACAGTACTCCAAGAGTTACTACATCTATGGGTCAGCGTGCGGTTTCAATCTATGCCAGTTAATACTGGAATGATCTTCCTATAAACATATGAACGTGCCTGCAGATAGAGGCCTTAAGGTCTGCTTCCTGTTACAGTTTGTGATATAAATACTCATGCAATTTTTAAAGTTCGACTAAAGCAAACTTTGAAAGAGAAAGCAGTCAACAAAACAGAGTAGTATTGGCTTCAAAAGATTAGTACAGGCCAGAATGGGTAACAATAACCTCTGATTATATATGTTCACTAAGCAGCAACGGGAGCTGGATAATTAACAGATGGTAATAACTAAGAGGCAGAGGAAGACCTACTGGGACAGTGTAGCAGTTGCAAAAAACAGCTTATGACACAGGGAAATATGACATACTTATGTGTACACCAAAAGTATTTTTACCCAAAGACTGGAGGACAGCAGATGTAGTCCCCTTATACAAAATATACATATATATAATATATAATATATCTTATACAAAAGTGGGAACAAAGAGGAAGCAGGGAACTACAGACCAGTCAGCCTCACCTCGGTAGTGGGGAAGATCATGGAAGCACTACTGAAGGAGAGATTGGTGGAACATCTGGTTGTCAATGGACTACAGGACCCAAGGCAGCATGGTTTCACCAGGGGGAGGTTATGTCAGACCAACCTCATTGAATTTTTTGACTGGGTGACTAGGGAGGTGGATCAGGGAGGGCAGTGGACACGGCCTATCTGGACTTCAGCAAGGCCTTTGACACTGTGCCACATAGAAGACTATTACACAAACTGGGGAATATGGGTGTGGGCAGGACAGTAGTGTGGTGGGTAGGTAACTGGCTGGGTGGCAGGACACAGAGGGTGGTGGTAAATGGCTGTCACTCTACAGAGGGAAGAGTGACCAGGAGACCACAGGGATCAGTGCTGGGACCGGTCCTATTCAACATCTTCATCAGTGACATTGCGCAGGATCTAGAAGGCAGAATTTCACTGTTTGCTGATGACACAAAGCTCTGTAACAGAGCAGACACCAGAAGGTGTAGACAGAATGAGAAGCGACCTGCAGAAACTTGAAGAATGGTCAGGGGTTTGGCAGTTGAAATTCAATGCAAAGAAGTGCAAGATAATGCATATGGGGCACAAAAACCCTGGCACAATATATCAGTTGGGGGGTGAGGATATAGTATGCACCAAGCAGGAAAGGGATCTTGGGGTTGTCATCTCTGATGACCTCAAGGTAGGGAAACAGTGTGACAAGGCAGCAGGTAAAGCAAATAGGATGCTGGGATGTATAGGCAGGGGCATCACCAGCAGGAAAAGGGAGGTCATAATTCCGCTATACAAGACACTAGTGAGGCCCCACCTGGAGTACAGTGTACAGTTCTGGAGACCATACCTACGTAAGGACATAGACAGGGTAGAGAAGGTTCAGAGGAGGGCAACAAAGATGGTGCATGGATTGTATCACAAGTCTTATGAAGACAGGTTGAAGGAACTGAACATGTACTCCCTGGAGGAGAGGAGGGAGAGAGGGGATATGATAGAGACATACAAGTATCTTACAGGGAGGAACAGGGTGCAGGAAAACACTATTTTTAAGCGAAAAGATGTTCCAGAACTAGGGCATGGGATGAAGTTGGAGGGAGGACGATTCAGAGGAAACATGAGAAAGAATTTCTTCACAGAACGGGTGGTGGACAAGTGGAACACCCTGCCAGAGGAAGTGGTGGGGGCAGAAACTATCACGGGATTTAAGAATGCATGGGATAGACATAAAGGAATTCTAGAGGTCAGGGGTAAGGGGAAACAGACTTCTAGGAAAACAAACTGAACTTACAAGCTCAAATGGGCAGACTGGGTGGGCCATAGGCCCTTATCTGCTGACACTGTCTATGTATCTATGTATCTATGTATCTATTTTGGAAGGAAGGAGCGCAAAGCTAAGTTAGTTCTGATGATAGCTTTCCAGTTTAAGCAAGTGCACAGTGATTTATCTTTAAAGTACTTTCCCTATGACTCATAAATAACAATCTAAGTTGATGGTTAGATTTGCTGTTTGTTTATCTTACATGCAGGCAGATTGATTTTGTTCAGAATCTCTGGCTGATGGCCATTGACACAGCTCTTGCTCATGGTAGACGCCCTTATTTCGTGACCTTTAGCATGTCAGCCCACTATGTGGAGGTCCACATGCGGCACAGTGCCGGAGTTTATAGAGCAGAATCCCACCACCTATAATCTGATTGGTTGGTGGTCAGGGGAGCGGCTTCAGCTGGGGCTTGACTCGGTGGTCCATCAGCGGCAAAGAGTGTGGTGAGGGGGTCTGATTTTATCCTGCCTTCGGACCTTTTGCTGCTTCTTCCATGGCTCTGGAATGAAGCTGATTGTCCTGGGCTGCAGCTTTTTTTTTTTTTCTTCCCTCACTCCCCAGCCGACCACTCCTTTGGGTCACCCAGGACCCCCGCCGGCACTCTCCCCCCCCACTGCCAACCACCACACCACATATCAGCCCCCCCGGGTAACCTGACTGACCCTTTGTCAGATGGATCCCCCCCCTCCAAAGGGGGAAGGCACTGGTGGGGACCGGCCAGCACAAATCATTGGCATGGGTGCTGCTGGGGTGAACCGGGCTTGTCTGAGGTTTTGTGGTGGTGGGGGACCAGCAACCATCATCTGGCCAGCCAGGGAGCCATTTCCTGGTCTTCTCCCCTTAACAGCATGACATCCAGGACATCTAGACCAGAGCCGATGTTTGTTGTGCTCCCTGATCAATGGGACCTGATGTATTCCCATGCCTCTGGCCTCCGCCAGAGGTTGGCAGACACTGGGATGCTCCCTCGTCCTCCTCCCGGGAGCTGGCGAGCCATCGTGGGATGCTTGAGCCATCTTCTCCCTGTTAACCCTCTGACTCCGGGGTCCATTCCTGAACCCAGGTCATCAGCATTGCAAGTGGAAATCCAACCACTGCGTTGGTGGGCCAGTGGGCTGCAGTTTTTTAGAAGAAGCCTTTTTATTTTGTTCAAGCATAAAAGTTTAAAGTTCCCGCTCCTTCCTTTGTTTCACTGCCTGTAATCTGATTGGTTGGCAGTCAGAGGAGTGGCTTTAGCTGAAACTTTGCTCGATGGTCTGTCAGTGGTGATTCATTAGGTGAGGGGGGTCTGATTCTGTTCTACCATGCATTAAAAGAATATAACCAGCAGGTCAAAACAAGTAATAATACCACTATTAAAATCACTTGTTTGTAGTGCCGGCCCGGTGGCGCTGAGGATTGAGGTGCTGGATGCCACATCTCACTGCATGCCAGTGGCTCATGATCTGGAGCGAGCACAGGTTGCCAGGGGTCGACTGGGGGGGGTGTCAGGGGGTCAGCTGGGGGAGCAGGGAGGGAGAAGGACTGAGCGTCCTAGGGACTTCTTTCCCGGGTGGGTGGGTTGCCACTTCTCACTGAATGACTGCCTCCAGGTGGAGGCCTGAGGGTAGTGCAAGTTTGTGGAGTGACACGAAGGAAGGGCGTCATGGATGGAGGCATGCACATGCATGCCTGAAGCAAAGGGAGGGGAAAAAAAGTGGAAAATGCAGCTGGCAGGCTCCACGATGTTCTGGACGTGCCAGTGGTACCAGCCTCCCCGACTTCTGGATTGTGCTCTGGGGTGGGGAATCCAGCACTCCTCTCTCTGTCCCCTTCATGGGAGGGGGTGTAATCTGTGGGAGAATTACTGGGAGCAGAACTGATCGGGGAGGATGGGCTTGAAAGATGAGCCCTCTGAGAGAAGTCCAGAGCCGCCTGCCAGCTATGTGGAGAAGGATAAAATAGTATAAAAATATCACTTGTTTGTCCACACCATGAATAAGCAGATCAGTTTTGTCACCATACATGATAACTGAGATAGGTAGACTATAAAAAATTCAAAGGAAATCTGCAAAGATGTTAAACACCTTAGTCATGGGGAAAGGTTGGAAGAGTTAAATATGAACTTAAAAGAAGGAGAATTCTAGAGGAAATGATTACTGCTAATTCAGAAATTAGAGTCTGTTGAAAACACTGCCTTTACAACCAAAAAAAGGATCAAAAATCCATATCCTTTTAAATCTGATGTTTGAAGACTGTTTCTTTTTGTTTCAGTTGCTGGAATTATTAGTGCTGCACTTGACTGTAATACCGTCAGCATTGTGAAAGTCGTTCTGTTTGGTTTAGTATTCCACTATAATAATCCTGACCTTCAAGATATCCATTGTATCAATAGTAACAACAATATTTTTAATATATTGCTGCTGCTAGTGTTGTTTATCTCTGTCTGGCTGTATGTCTATCAGTCTATCACATGACATGGCCTGACTTAAAATACAATTTTTGTCTACTTGAAAGAGTACTGATCTATTACTAGCTCATGAGTGGCAAAGCCATGATTGGACATGTGCAAAGTCTAGACAGTTTCACAAAATACTTTGTGAAGTTTCCCAACTTTGTGAAGTGCAGGTGACACTTTTGCACCACTTCACACCACTTTGCAAAATTCTTCACATAGCAAAGTTGCTTGTAAAGTGCCATTATGCGTAGTTTTTCCAAAGCAAACTAGCAATTCACACCTGAAGAACTATGCAAAGTGACACTGCCATCCCCTAAAATTGTTTTCAAAAAGTTCTGTAGCACTCCCTCACTGTGCCAGTCCTTACCATCCCCCCCACCACACAGACCATTTAATAATACCTAGCCACATCCTGCCAGCCAGCTGCATTGAAACTCCCTTCTCCTGGTGAGGTTCACCACTAACTAGCGTAATGTAATTCTCTTCCCCCCACCCACGTGCCAGAAACCACTCCCCCACCCCTCCCTTCATCTGACCAGACCCTGATGATGAATGAGAATACCCCCACCTGATAACTCTCTGGCCCCTACCTCCCTCTCCCTGTGATCATTCCCCCAAAACCTTTTTTGTTCAACTACGTCTCTTATATTTCTTTCTGTTCTGTCTTTTCTATTCTACTCTGGAGAGTGGGGGCTCACCCCTTAGTGCATTATACGCTTTTATAGAGCTGTCACCATGGCTAACTCATCCTGAGTTACTTCTTGAATTTCAATGGGATACACAGCCCCATTAAGCAGATTAGATTGTTCTAACAATTAAAATGTGATAAACCTGAAAATGTATATTTACAAGTGATGCACCTGTCACAAACAGAATATGACATTTTTCAGACCCGGAGCTACCCTACAGTGATAGCTGCTACCCACAAATCGGGTCGTCACAGAAGTGTGTCAGTTTTAATCCATCAAGGGACACCCTTTATTCTCCATGATGAATACACTGACCCATAGGGCTGCTTTGTTACTGCTGTTAGGAAATTACACAAGTAACATTGGCTGATGTATATTTCCCTCCGGGCTCTGATAAGATACCTGCTGAGTGCCTTTTTAATAAATTGTTACCAATTCTTCAAGGACAGTTCATTCTTGGGGGGATCTCAATACCATCCTGCCACCTACCTTGGACACCACGGGCTCTGCCCTTAATAGAGTGATGTGCATGCAGAAATATTTCCACATTACTCTAGCACATCTGGGCTTTATTGACCTCTGGTGTCATTTCTTTCCCTCTACCTCAGCATATACCTTTTCTGCTCCCAGAACAGGTTCCTCTGTTCGATTGGACTATTCATTTACCACAGCTGAACATTTAGTCACGATACAGGATATTAGCTATGGACTGATCCTTCTCTCCGATCATACCCCTATCCAAGCCAAAATCAACTTTGACAAACCTCCTCTCGGGCTCCCTGGTGCCTTAATTTAGCTTTGCGCAAAGATCCTGAATTTATACAACTTAACCCAGGAAAAACTCCCACAAATCCCCAGTGACAATTCAGATCCTGATATCTCTCCTTCTGTCTTATGGGACACCATCAGAACAGTTTTGCAGGGAGAGTTCACTGTATACTCCTCCATTAAAAAACACGAGAGAGAAAAGCGCCTCACCAAGCTTTGACTTCAACTTTCTACCTTACACTCCTTTTATCTCCAAGGAGATAGGTCTGTTGCTCCACAACTACAAGGGACTAAACAAGAGCTACAGAAATTACTTGATACTAACATACAGTAAGCTTTACTTAATCTTAAACATTATCACTATGAGGGGGGAGCAAGGGGGGCCAGAAATCTGGTAAAGAAACTTTGTGCCCATAAAACATGAGTGTATATTCCTCAAATGTATGACATGGACGCAGGCACTTTTGCCACCCACCCCTCCACTGTCTGAAACCTCTTAGCTGCATTTTATAGAAGGCTCTACTTAACTGAGCCAGAAGTTCCCTCACAGCAAATGTGGCTATCTCCACCCCCCCTTCCCAAATTAGACAGTGCCACTGCCTGGCGATTAGTAGTACCCATATCAGTTGAGGAGATCCATCGAACCACTCAAGATTCTTGCCCCAGAAAATCTCTGGGTTTGGATGGTTATCCTGCTGAATTTTTAAAGAAATGTATCTCCGCTCTTGTGCCTCTCCCTCTCCCAGTTTTTCATACGGCTCCTCCGTCGTGGCACTATGCGGTCATATTGGCTCTTCCCAAGCCTAAGACTTGCATTATACCCCTTCTTATAGGCCAATTTCTCTTTCTGTCCATATTAGCCCATAGATTGGAGATCTTGCTTCCCCTTTTAATTGACCCAGGCAAAGTGGGTTTTATCCATAACCATCAGGCTCATGATAGTGTTAGATGGACTCTTGTTTCTAGAATATCCCACAACATGTAAGATTCCATTGGCTTTATTAAGCCTTGATATCAAGAAGGCATTTGACAGGATGGCCTGGCCCTTGCTATGGGCCACCCTGTCAACATTTGGCTTCCCAGATGATGCTATTCTTACTCTGCAAAACATTTCTTCTTCTTCCCTGGACTGTATATGTCTCAATGGTTCCCTCTCAGACCCTTTCCCTTTGGAACGAGGGACACAACAAGGGTGCCCCTTGTCTCTTCTTTTGTTTGCCTTATACCTTCTGTAAAGCATTTAGCTATTCATATTCCCCATACTCATACTTCTCAACTGTCCCAGATTTTTAGGGACGTCCCTGATTTTGGCTCAAAATATCCTTTTGTCCCTCGTTGTAACAAACTATTAACGTGACTGTCCAATCCTAAGCTTTAAATAAGCCAGGTTTGGCACTTAGTTGTCCCACAATTTGCTATGATCGGGGCCTAATACACAATAATTGTTGCTTCCCCTTCATGTAATAACTTACACAGTGACATAAAAATGAATGTTTGGCCTTTTATAATAAGGTGTCTAGTATAAAGACATGGAATGTGAGATGTGCACTGCAATAACTGTACATTGTTAGCAAGATAAAGTGGGTGGGTACAGCACCTTAAGACTCAACAGATTCCTCACATACCTGTATAAGGGGTTCACTAACAACTAGTGATACATGCCCATGTAAATAGCCTATGGGGCAAGATTCACAAGTGTAAAGTACACTAACATAAGGCCTGTTATAAGATATCTCTGAGAGTGCTGAAGATAGGGTTCTGTTATGCTAAAATGCATGTTCAACTTTTCCAAAGGTCGTAGTATTATAATAGAATTGCAAGCATAAGCAATATGTATCTACTTGTTTTTTTATATTTCTGTAAAATCTGATGTTTGTCACAAAGGTTAACAGACAACTTATGCATTTTACACCTTATGACAGTTAGCTAATGTCTGCATATCCAAATGTCAGCTTATAATAATAGAATTACCAGAAAAATATATTTGGTATCTGCTTAAAGTTTGTGGCCTATCAAAAATGGCTATATGTTACTTGGCAGACAAGAGGAGATAAGATTTTGTGTTCTACACTGTCAGCCGTCTTAAAAACAATGCTGACATATGTCAAAACCAAGTTAGCTTATAACAAGTGGACACAAAATATTTGTGTAAGAAAATAACATGTATTCAATGTTTAATAATTTATATGAGGACAGCACCTCAAAGTCATACTTTAACAATATCACTTTTAAACTCTACAGCATGTTGCTGCTAGTAATTGCAGTAAACCCACTAATGCTTGTGCTTGTTTAGACAAACTGAAAAGAGAAAGGTCAGTTGGCACTATACAAGTCATAGGGAACTGTGGCTTGCATGCAGATTATGTGACTTTAAATTGGCTAATGTAATAAGGTTGGCCTGTCCCAGTCTAGCCATGGGGAGTTATGGCATTGTCTGGGTCAGGAGACTTTGCAGGGTAAATGTGGTGCAGGCTAGCAATGGGGAGCCATGACGGCATCTGGGCTAGAAGACCTTTGTAAAGTGAACCTTCAAATCACATAATTCATATAGGTATAAGGGTCCTTTGACGTAGTGTTAGTTACAGGGAGCTGTGACCTAATACTATATGTCAGACCTATAGATAATAGCAAGGAGAGCAGTATAAATAAAGACTAAAAGTGGTTTGCTTGTGATTACCTAGTATTACAAATAAATAGTTTTATTAAAGAGGCATTTGAGTGCTGGACCATTATAAGCATAGGGTTAATTTTAAAGAAATGTCCACTTGTTTGTTACAATGATTTGACAGTGCCTCAGCATAAATGCTGCTGTAAGTTAATGCTGCTAATAAGATAATGCTGCCATCTTCAGGTGGCATCGCCTGGCCCCTATGAAGAAATTCCGCACCAAGGGGAGCTGCTATAAGTGGATCACCCCCCCATGTGAAATCACTTATGAAAATCCGGGATACAGCTTGGAAGAAATACAAGCTCTCCTCCCTACCGGCTGACCTAATCTACTATAAGTCGCTTAGAAATAGGTGCAAATTGGCCATTAAAGTAGCCAAACGAGAGTATGTCACAAATCTACAGAAAAAGAACCTAGGCAACCCTAGACTCTTTTGGGTACGTATAAATGGGCTAATAAAGGGGAGCAGAAAGACCGTATGCTGCCTCATTGAGGTAAACGGTCAACTAACAAACGATAACACTAGCATCGCTATGGCTCTCGACCGCCAGTTCACAAACCTGGACCAGATCAAAGCGGGACTGCCTCTCCACCTCACAGTCTCTAATGACCCCTTTCCCCACATATTGGACCACCCCACCTTCCACATCAGGCTAGTAAAACCTAACGAAGTCCTCCCTTTATTAAAATCCCTCAAAACATCAGGATCCATGGGACCTGATGGCATTCCCCCCTGAATACTAAAGGAAGGGGCCCTAGCACTTGCCAGGCCCCTAACCTGGCTCCTCAATCGATCCCTTATCGAAGGTGCCATCCCTGAACAATGGAAACTGGCTCACTGTCTACAAGGGAGGTTTGAGGGAGTCCACCAACAACTACAGGCCACTCTCCCTACTCTGTAGCCTTGGTAAGATTCAAGAGAGATTGATATACGGACAACTCCATGACTACCTAGAGCTCCATCAATTACTATCTCCCTCCCAACACAGATTCAGAACCAGTCATGGGACTGATACCGCGCTTATCAAGTTCTCCACAGATGTTCTCAGAGAACTGGACAAGGGGACTCCCACTGGGGCAGTCTTCATAGATCTATCCAAGGCATTCGACCTTGTCAGCCATAACCTGCTGCTTTCCAAACTGAGCCATGTTGGGCTAGACAGCCACTCCCTGTCGTGGTTCAACAGCTACCTCACTGGGAAGTCACAGAAGGTCAAATGGAAAGACTCCCTGTTGGAGCCTCTCCCATTAACAGAGGGGGTGCCCCAAGGGTCTATCATTGGCCCCCTTCCCTTCTCTCTCTTCACCAATGATCTCAGTAATCACTGTGGGGGGAGCGCAGTGGTACAGTATGTGGATGATGCAGTCATCTACCGCCCCTCCGCTAATCTGGGAGAGCTCAGCTCCGGGCTACAGGATGACCTGAGATCCCTAGAGCAATGGCTTGTCACCAATAGAATGATCATAAATCCTAACAAGACTAAGGCCATGCTGTTTGGCCCAAGAACCCTCAGTCATGACAGAAGTCAACACCTCCAGCTGATGACCACATCAGGCAAAGGGCTTGAGGTGGTCGAATCCATGAAATACCTTGGCCTTACCCTGGACAAGGGCTTCACCCTCATGGAACATGTAGACCAGGTAACCAAAAATATTCACGCCAAACTTGGGACCCTGTACAGGTTGAAAGACCAGGGCCTCCACTGCCACTAGCGTCCTGCTCCCGACCATTACCTATGTGGCCCCGGTGGTTCAGGGAGCAGCCAGACAAGAAATAAACAGACTACAAGTTCTCTATCTTAAGGTGGCTCACTTCACCACACTATCCGGCCCCAGGACCCACCATTGTGACACTTTGTCTCAACTAAATTGGCCCTCCTGGGATGCCAGGCTCCAGTACCCCCCTACTCTGCCATACCTATAAATTACTCAGCCCTTCCCCTCCTCCCAGCCTCACTGGGCTCATTGCCCATAAGAGAAACCCTAGGCTCCTCTGAACGACTGACCAGACTCTCCTCGCAGTGCCCAGGGTTAAAACTAAGGTGGGTGGCAAGTCGTTCGCCATCACCGCCCCACCCTATGGAACTCCCTGCCCCCAGGTGTCCAGGAAGCTACCTTTTCCAACACCTTCCGCACTAGGCTTAAGGCTCATATGACGGTCACCTCAAAGTGCAATTGCTAAGGATAGGGGCTCCTAAGAGTAAGCCTAATACATCACGGCTTACTACGCACAATGGGCCATCCCCCCTTGCCCCCCCACCTCCCCCTTCCAGGGATATATATATAGCCTACCCAGCATATGTAACCTGCTGAAATGCTACTATGTATTACCCCATGTTATGTTTCTATGTGTCTTATGTAACGTATTTTTGCTGTATACAATCCTATGTAAAATTCCATGTAACCCCAGGGTCACCCCTGAAAAAGGGACTTTCAGGGCCGAGTGGGCTCACCCAGTTATTAAAATTTAATAAATAAAATAATACATGGTTAACAACTAACAACATGGTCAGTGACGATCATAACCTGTGAAACTAACTTTTCCTTAGCAACAACTTATCTATCACACCAGGCCATGTCACGTAACCAATCAAAGACTGACAGATGATTATATGGTCAAAATATTGCCTTATATGCTAAGTTCCTTAAAATGTTTGTTCCAATCAGCATGTAGCAGCTTTGTTCTAATGTAGTCACAAATGCATATAAATTGTGTTGTTTTGTACTCAGAGGGAGATGAACCATTATCCAATGTAACCAGACGGCAGGGCACTGTTAAAATAAATCAAATTTTCTCTCTGAGGCTGTTGTCTAAGTCTTTTATAACTATTTGTAAGTATATTATTAAGCACGTAACAGTGGATCTCACCCTGCTTCCCTGCTTGTTACACTCGTAAAATATGTGTTGTTGTGACTGAACACTGGTGATTGTAAGCACAAAATAGTCTCAAACATTTAAGTTATAGACTTTGTCTTCTTCAAAAAATGCATCTTACACTAATCCCCTTATTCTATCAGCTTTCTGAGTGAACAGTACCACTTTTTCAGATGTGTCCCTGATTTGGGGTCTTCATCCCTGATTTTTTTAAGCCTTGTCCCTGATTTATGAGGCAAGAGTTGAGAGGTATGCCCATACTCCTTCGATGTCAGGATTACTCCGGGAGACAGGGAGTACAAAATTTCCAGTTTTGCAGATGACTGACTTCTTACAGTCACCTCACCCAATCTATCTCACTCGAAGATTCGATCCCTGGAGTTTGGGACATTTTTCACACTTTTGTGAAATTGTCACGATATAAACTCAATATCTCAAAAACAGAGATCATATTATATAATTACTTCCTGACACCATCCTTCAAATTAGCTTTTCCCATCAAATGGCACAAAATGGCCTTTAGATATATAGGGATCAAGATTACTCAGAGCCTGGACCACCTTGAGCTGTTAAGCCTAGAACCTTTAACACAGCATATAGCAGCAGACCTCTCCCAGTGGTCACACCTCTGTCTAGGTTTTTTCGATGCACTGAAGCAATCTGCCAGAATATTCTTCCACACATTTTATATTACCTTCAAACTTTACCTTTAATGCCAGACAAAATATATTTTAGAGCCTGGGATAAACTAATTTCTTGCTTCATGTGGAGTGGGCCCCCCCACCCCCGAATTTGATTTACAGTTGCCGTGGGAGAAAGGAGGTGTGAACCTTCCTAACCTTACCAGATATGCCCTAGCAGCTCATCTATGCACCATTTGTGTGTGGATTGCCACTTCACTTATTCCATACTGGAAGAGACTACATTTTTGTTAAATGACTTGCATGATTATAACACTTATTTATTTATTTGGTAATCACCCATCTTGCCTTCCCTTAACTAAATTAAATGAATACACTGTCACTGCCTTCATCAATGGCTTGTGATCTCTAAGCTATTCCTTTCCCCAACTTATCACTTCAGGAGGCAGTGGTGACACCCCTCCTGAAGAAAGCTTCTTTGGACCCAGATTGCCATGCTAACTACAAACCAATCTCAAACCTTCCCTTTATAGGGAAGGTGATTGAGAAAGTAGTGGCCCTACAACTGGAGAACCATTTGATCATCCATGACATCTATGAACTGCTCCAATTTGGTTTTCAAAAGAAGCACAGTACTGAGACAGCACCGGTTCGGGGGGCTCAATGATCTCTTGATGTCTAGGGATTGGAAAAAAACATTCCATCTTGGTTCTTCTTGATCTCTCATCAGCGTTTGACACTGTGGACCATGGGGTCCTTCTCGATCACCTGAGATTCATCTGTGGCCTGTCAGGTACAGTCCTCTACATCTTTCCACACTGGAAGAACTCAGAGAGTGGAGTCAGAGATTTATTTTTTGGACCCAGTTCCTCTGTCATGAGGGGTTCCTCAGGGTTCGGTGTTGTCCCCCATGTTATTTGCAGTGTACATGCTGCCCCGCGGAGACATTGTAAGAAGCTATGGGCTGAGGTTTCATTGCTATGCCAACGATACCCAGCTATACCTTTCTTTTGCAACTGACCAGGATAGAGCTATCTCGATATTTAGTAACTGCCTTGCCAAAATCCAAGATTGGATGAATTTGAGCTGGTTGAGGTTGAACTCAGAAAAGACAGAGGTGCTGGTGGTGGACCAGGGGCACTGGATAGGAGGATTGGGGGTGGGTTTGCCTTTGGGACTTTTTCTTGGGGATCTCCCACTTCCTTCCTCTGAATGGGTGCGGAACCTGGGGGTGATTTTTGATGAGGGGCTGACACTGTGATCACAGGTGTCAACAGTTGTCAAATCCTCTTTTTACCATCTGAGGAACATCTCCAGAGTTAAGCACCTTGTTCCGTCCAGCGATCTTCCCTCGTTAGTCCATACCTTTGTGTCCTTGTGCCTGGATTACTGTAATTCCCAGTACTTAGGGCTACCTGGGGTTGACATCCGCTGCTTGTAGCTGGTGCAGAATGCTGCGGCCTGGTTATTGACAGGGACTCCTTGGTCCTGTCATATTTCTTCAGTGCTGCGCGAACAGCACTGTCTACCAGTATGGTGGCAGATCACCTTTAAAGTCAGACTTCTGACTTATAAAGCGCTACACAGACTGGGCCTGGATTACCTGAAAGAGCTCCTGGTTCCTTACTGCCCTGGGTGATCGCTCTGCTAAACTGATGAGGGGTTGCTAGGGATTCCAAGAGTGTGTTTAAAATCTTCTGGGGACCATGTATTTATGCATGCGGCCCCAACCCTTTGGAATTCTCTACCCTGTCAGGTATGGGAATGCGCAATCGTGGATGTATACAGACCCTAAAAACATTTTTATGGAACCAAGCATACTTCATATGATCTATTTTGATTTTCTTTGTATTTTACAACTGTATTTATGATACTGTTGTTTATTTAACTGTTTTGTAATGTGCCTTGGTTTTTTGAAAGGCACACGATGAATAAAGAATTATTATTATTATTATTAATGATAACAATTGTAAGCCTAACCTTCTTGATGGGGCTGTACAGAGCTGGGCTAGATTGAGGCTGCATTTTTCATTCAATTGCTAGATTCTCAGGGAATTATTTCCTTTACTTCCTAGATTCTCAGGGAATTATTCCATTTGCTTTCCTGCAGTCAGCTTACCACTTCTACATAATGGATCACTACTGCTGTTTACAGCTTAGATCCTATGTAGGAGATAGGTCTGCAGACTATCGCAGCCTCCCGGCTAAGCTCCCTACATTCCCACAATTTTTTAAATCTTATTTCCAGGGTAACACCTGGGATCACATAATTGGACATACTTGTAAAGCACTCCAGGAGACCTCTACAGACTCAACCCTGTCCATTTTACAACGGTGGAACTCAGAACTATATACCACACATACAGTCAATATCTGGACCAAATTCACTGCACATGCATGCTGCCTTATTTCATAAACTTATTGGAGAGAGTTCTCATGGAAATGTCACTCTCGATTTTTTCACTCAGCAGACATCACTGCCAAATTTGCAGGTGAGACCCTGGCAGCTTGTTGGAGAGAGTGCAGCTAGCTCTCTGTGACTACAACTCATTTTTTCTGAGAATGTTCATCTACCCAACCGTTCTGGCAAGATGTTGTATGAGAACTTGAGGCTACATTTGATTGCTCTCTGGCAGTTACTCCCTCCCTACCTTTATTAGCCATTTCAGTGGATAACCCTAGACTTGATCTCTTGAGTCTCTGATTGATACTTTTCTCAGCCATTGCTGCAAAAATAGTGATCACAAGGCTTTGGCACACTTCCAGACTTCTGACACTGGCAGGCTGGAGAGCCATCATGATAGATATTTCTGTTGAATTGAAAAGTAGTGCATTCATTTAATTTAGCAGTCCGAGGCTATGTGACTTGTTAGCTGCAGTTAAAGTTCACTGTCCTGTACTTCCCTATAATGAGCCTGACATAAATAACTATCTTAACTGTTCAATTAATGAATGGGTCTCTTTCTAAAGCAAACATAGCAAGACTTTTTTTTACAGTGAAATAAATCAGTTCTACAGTATAATATGGCACACATGACATATAGCTCCCTCGATAAACTCCCTTATTTTGAGATTTGTTGGAGGAAATGGATGTTATATCAAATGGCCCACTACTCTGATTTTGTGTGATGGTGGGGGGCCTGCACACTCTCTCAGACTTGTCTATTTCTGTATATCCTCATGTTTTAATATTTTAGGTTTGCTTTTGGTCTTCCATATATTCATTTTACTGATATTATTGCTTTGGCAATGGTGGATAAAGTTATAAATACTTTGTTGGGCCATGTGTGGACCCTTAGCATTATTATCATATCTGATATCTCCTGAACTTAAACTGAAGACCAAGTATTTAATGGACTTTCAAGGGCTATGGGATATTACTTTTTATTTTTATCTTCAAGACAATACCAACATATTTTACTTTGTTTTCATATGTACTTTTTATTTTTGTTTGTAATCTTTGTCTTGAAACTAATAAACATATAATTAAAAAACATCATTTTTGTTGATCTGTAAAAAAAAAAGAAAAGAAAACTGCCCCTGTTGCTGAGCATCTACTCTGTTCAGTGCATGGGTCACCAATGACATGAATGAATGGTGATGATTTGCCTTTAAAAAACGTTTTTTTTATTTCCTGGCATCTGATTGGCTGGTACCCTTACCAGGGGGGTACATTAATTTACAATAGATGCCCAGGAAATAAAAAGTACCAGCTCCATTGCTGCTTCACCCACCGAAGTAGCTTTCTGCCCAGCCTGCTTTCTCATTGGCCAAAAGGACTAATTTGAAATTGAAATGACCGCCATTTTTTTGCCTTGCTTAGTGAGATAAACTGGCTCCCGTGGCTCCATAGTTCAGCGCCAACTGCCTCATGAAATCCCACACAACCTCCCCTGAGCTAATTTCTGGCTACACCTTTTTTTTTATTTTTTTTTTTTTTTTAACAGTACAGTCTACTCCCATGACAAGTATTCTCCATAGCTCCACTCTCACAGAGCTGACCACTCTCTGCGCATCCCCTGTCCCACTGTCTCTCCATCTGTCTCGGTCTCTCAGAGCAAGCACATGCATCCCTCTCCACCACAGTTGGGTACTACATGGAGAGTCCCCACTTGCTAAATATCGTAAATGCCACCTTTTGCTTGTTTTTAATTAAAAAAATATCTTACTGTGAAAGCCCTCAGGATCGGCTTTTCAAAGTATTAGTCCCAGTGCCGCAGCTCAGTCTCCACTGAGTCTGTGATTGTAAAATAAGATAAACCTCGTCAGCTTCATGGCAGTGTCTCACTCATTCCCAGCACTGTTGCACTCACCACTGACACAGCATTGACATTCTCTCTACCTTGAATCCCCAGCTTCAGCCTATTCTTACTGAATGGACTACCCCCAAAATATAGCCACAATAGTGAGAAGGAAAGGGGTGATCTTCCAGGTGCTACTGTGCCACAAGAACGACCACGATTGTAGGAGTGGCGTGGGGGGTGCATTGGAATTCACAGAGCGACAGTATGGAGAGGGAGAGAAAGAAAACAGAAATGCAAAATGAAAGCATTAACATAAGAAAAACTTACAGGACTTTAACAGTTAAGTATCAGTTTGCTGTCAGTGGCTCAGTAGGTAGCACACTCGCCTCTGAGGCCGGGAGATCAGAGGACTGTGGGTTCAGTTCCCACATCTGGCACTTGGGTTAATGTCCCAGTACTGACACTGTAGTGCAGCATGAGAGGGGTGCTGCACTTCTGAGGTGCCGTCTTTTGGATGAGACTTTAAACCGAGGTCCCATCTGCCTGGATTGGTGGTAGTTCAGGCGGATGTTAAAGATCCTATGGCACTTCTAGAAAAGAATAGGGAAATCTCCCTGGTGTTCTGGCCAAATTTCCCTCATTCACTAAAAATACCACCAACAGCTTAACCTGGTTTAAGGTCAGTTGGCATTCATCTGTATCCCCCCTTCCCCCAGGTCATGCCTGAAAATAGGCAGAATTTGTGTAGTGTACTTACCCGGTCAACAAAAACTAAATAAATAAAATAAATAAAAAAGTGTGCATGCGTTGGGGGGCAGGTAACCATGACAATCAGCCCAAAAAGTATAAACTATGGAGGCTTGAGTAGGACAAAAATCCCTAGGTTTAAAAAAAGAATTCAAATACAGATGGAGAAACTATTTTATTACAAACATTTTAAACTATTAACTGTTTTAACATTTAAACATAAACATTTTTTTTTACAAACACAAAATACAGATGCCCATTTTCTAAGTGCAATAATACCCTCCAGGGTGGGCAGTATTGGGCAATACTGGAATGCCCAGGGGCTATTATGCTCCTGGGCGGTCCAGTATTGCCCAATACCACTTACCCTGTCGGGTATTATTGCTTGCATAGTGAAACCTTACTGCCTGAGACTCAGTAAATTAAGTTTTACTACAAGAAAAGACATCACCATCCATTCATTGTGAAGACTGCAGTGATGGGGGTGGCGATCACATCAACCACGAATGTGCCAATATTATAGTTTGCAGTGTCTGGCTTATGTAATGTTGTCGTATTTGCCAGCCTGTAATTAACATTAGCATATTCTAATGAAGGTAGTACGCACTTTCTCTTTAGTTAGCTAGTGGATACTTCTGTAAATAAAGCACAGTTTTTGGCGGTTTGCATTAATTAATACTCAATATGGGCTTCAAATAAGGTAACAAACTACAGTAAGTTCAATGTATTAGAAGGTGGCAAGGGCCTTTAATTCTTGGAACAAATGTAACTAATTAACTTCATAGTACAGCAGAAAGATAGCTACAGTATATTGTTTATGCTGCTATTCTAAAATAATAGCCACACACTAATTAGATCCAGATTTGTAATTTTATACATTTATGAATGAGTACGTACAGATTTGCCAAGCCATTATTTCAAGAGCCTCTAATACATGTTAAATACAGGTTATAACATACAGGTTATAATATAAATTCAGAGATACTCACCCACACTTCATCATCGATATTCAAATCGAATGTAAATTCCCGTCTGAGGTCCTCAAAAGACTGACATGTTGACAACCTGTCTCTATGGAATTCTAAAACAGAAGAAACAGCTATGGTTACTTCTTTGGCATGGGTAAAGTAGACTGACATGTTGAGCATTGGTAATATTATCTGAGATGGATAACCCTTACTAGACCACAGATCAGGTTACCTACCTCACACCTGAAATGCAGGAAGAAATCAGGATGGCAGCCTCTAATGGTCAGTGAAAAGTAATAATTGAGAGGGAATCCTATTCCTTGGTATAATTCCTTCGTGTACAAACTACCATGCGAAAGCAATTGAGTCTGGGCCGTTGCCAGAGGATCAAACCTGGCCACTATCTGGGTTCATTATAGGATCTTAAAGGACACCTAAACCATCTTTTTACATGTTTTTTTAATGACTTTTAAATGACTCCATAGGCTTGTAAAGGAGAAGCCGTTGTTTATATTTATACTGAAACTGCATTTATTAAAGTAGGATAAATGCAGTTTCATAGCATTTGAAAATTTTAAACATAGCCTCTCCTGATTCAAAAATCCTGCTGTAAGAATTTTAAAATGACTGCCTTGATGATGTCAGTGAAGAGAGAGATACCAGCTGTGCAGATGTATCCTAGCTCTACTAACTGTATTCAAATGCAAATAACTTTAAAATGAAAAAATGACAGCATGATACGGTGAGCATGACAGTTGTTTCATAGTTTCATAGTTAAATTAAATTGTGAGCTCATGGCCCTTTGATGAACTTGCCACCAGATTATTGGTGGAATATACATTTCCTGTTTTTCATGAAGTCATCCAGGTTTGATTTAAAAGTTCTCATGTTTGGACTTTCTGTAACATATCTTGGCAATATGTTCCATTTTGTTATTACCCCCTGAGTGTAATAATTACTTCTTTTAACTGTGTTATTTGATTCACCCAGTAATTTCTGCTCATGTGATCTGGTACTCGCATTACCTGGATTACTTTTAAAGCCAAAAGTTTCTATCATGTATGGGTCTTGTAAAATTTTATAAACAAGACAGAGATCCCCCTTTCCTGCCTATACTTTGTGGAAAAGATGTTTAGATTTTGCAGCCTATTTCCATAACTCATGTTCTTAGTCAGTCTTAGTGTCCTTGTCATTTTCCTTCGTATTTTTTTCATATAAAATTTGTGTCCTCTTAGTTGTAGGAGCACAAAACTGCGAGCAGTATTCCAAGTGGGGTCTCGCCAATGCAGTGTACAAAGGAATTATTACACACTCCTCTCTACTCTTGATGTTCCCCAATATACATCCCATTAATTTCTGGCATTTTGTAACAGTTATTAGTGCATGGGTATCACATTTTAAGTCATCTGTTATTATTATTCCCAGATCCTTTTCCTCTTTTACTGTCTTCACTGTGGTGCCATTTATTTGCTTTGCGTACATGGGATTTCTTTCCCCCAGGTGCAACACCTTGTATTTATCTAGATTAAAGTACATTTCATTCTCTTCTCCCCATTTAGCTATATCATTTAGATTTCCTTGTATTGCACTGGCATCCTCTTGATTTTGTATCAAACCTCCTAGTTTACAATCATCGGCATATTTGCCAACCCACACTCTGTTTGTGCTAGGAAGGGATGAGATCAGTATATTGAATAATGTTGGACAAAGCACAGATCCTTGTGGGACACCACTAGTGATACCACCCCAGTCTGAAGAGTATCCTTTAATGGCCACACACTGGATCCTGTTACTTAACCATGAAGTAATCCATCTGATTACATTGTTGTTTAAACCAGTTTTGACAAGTTGTTTTAATAAGGCTATGTGGGAGACTTTATCAAAAGCCTTAGAATAATCCAGGAAAATAACATCTACAGGGATGTTCTTATCTAGGGCTGCACTGACAGGCTCAAAAAAGCTTATTAAATTAGATAGACAGGATCTTCCAGGAGTAAATCCATGTTGAGTTGGATCAATATTTCCAGTGTTTTGTAAATGAGTAGTTATATGTTTTTGTAGTAGTTTTTCCATAAGCTTACCTATGGCTAACGTTAGACTTATGGGTCAGTAATTTCCTACCTCTGTCCTGCTTCCCCCCTTAAAAACTGGTGTGACTTCTGCCATCCTCCATTCATTCAGGGAATAACCCTGCTGAATAGACTTATTATATGAATATGTTAAGGGCCCTGCGAGTTGATACATTAACTTTTTAGGAAAACAGGTATAATACCGTCCGGTCCAGGTGAACCATTTGTTTTAAGACTGTTTATACCATCAGTTATGTCAGTTGTTTTGAATTCTACATAACCATCATCTGATCCATCATATTGTGCAGTTTGTATTGTATGATTATGTACACTTAGAAAATATGTATTAAATTCTGCCGCATTTCTTATTCTTCAGTTATAATTCTGTCCCCTGTCTTTAAAGGACCAATTGTGGGCTGTTTCCCTTTTAGACTTCCTATGTAACAAATATATCTACAAGATGAGTGATGTTTTATTTATATATACCTTTTAGTTTTTTTTATAATTAGCAAAACAGCAGAAAATTAAATTTATTTTTTCACTTTTTGCAACAAACAAATGCAAATAGCTTTAAAAAATGATAGCAGGGTACTTTGAGCACAAAGGCTGTTGAGCACAATAATATGTACCAAATAAGTGGTGTTTCATGTATAGATGCCTTTTAGATTTTTCATAATCATCAAAAAATAGCAGGAAATTCAATTTGTTTCCACTTTTTTAGCAGTACAACATAAATCGAATATGTTACCACCCTATTGGAAATATTGTTGATATTTTTCGTTCTCATGCCCTCCTCAAATTAACCAAACTGCAGTTTGTTCCCACTTTATATTATCAGGCAAAGTGATCTAGGTCACACTGCATTTCTCACGCAGCCACTCACCAACACTTCCTTTTCTTCTTTGCCTTTAGTCAGTGCAAATGAAAACTGACTTTGCCATGCTACCCAGAGCTACATCTCACTCTGCTGCTGTTTCCCTTTTTTTGTTTTCATTTTGTGCCATTCAGCTGTGTGCCATTTAAGTTGGAATGTTACTTGTTTCCAGACAAAGAAGCCAGGGGCCTAGTGCTCCTCAGAGCACCACCTGCTGACTCTTCCACATCTTTAGCATGTGCTTCCATGGCAGAATAGGTGCATTTGGCACCTGAATAAAGACACCAGCACTTCCCAGGTGGTTGATAGCACTTGGCTGTGCCTCATACCTCACAACCCACCTGGCGCGTGTGGTAATTTAGCATTACCGCACACCTTGTTATGTGTTTTTGCTTACCTACAATTTATAATGTGATCCTACAGGAATTTTATATTGCACTTCCTAGGTGGTTGAAGGCATTCAGCTGAGACTTGCACCTCACAACCTACCTGAGGCATGCAGGAATTTAGCCTTGCTGCACACCCTGCCGTGTGGTATTGATCACTTAAAATTTATAATATAATCTTATTCAAATTATATAGTGCACTTCCCAGGTGGTTAAAGGCACCCAGCTGCACTTCATGCCTTACAACCTACCTAGGGCATGCAGTATTTTAGCATTGCCGCACACCCTGCTGTGCAGTATCGATCACTTAAAATTTATAATGTAATTATATTTGAATAATATACCACACTTCCCAGGTATTTGAAGGCACCCAGCTGTGTCTCATGTCTTACAAGCCACCTGGGGGCATGCATCAATTTAGCATTGCTGCACACCCTGCCATGTGTTATTGCTTACTTTCAATTTACAGTGTGATCCTATGGGAATTTTATAGCACACTTCCCAGGTGGCTGAAGGCATTCAGCTGCACCTCATATCTCACAGCCCAGCTTGGGCATGTGGTAATTCAGCATTGCCACACACCCCGATGTGTTATTCCTTACTTAAAATTTACAGTGTGATCCTATGGGAATTTTTTTACATTTCCCAGGTAGTGTGCTTGTGTATTCATGGCTACAGAAGTGCTGGATCATGATGATGGATGTCACTTATGTCATTTGGAAAGAGCTGTATGTTGTTTGTTTCACCTGATGATGGATGGGTGTCTGCAGTTGCTTGTGCTGCCTTGCCCCTTTGGCTGCTTGGGGGGGTGGAGTTAGTGTTAAAAACCCTAAAATCGCATTTCCATACTTTTGCCGCTTTAATAGCAACATAAACTGATGCACTAATGAAGTTTTTTTGCAAAGAATATATAAGGGATCAGCTACCCCCTACTAGAAATATTGTTGACATTTTTTTTGCTTGAGTGCCGATTGACCCGATGACATCATGAGTGGTGAAGCCATGAGTGATGTCATCAGGTCAATTAGCACAAGAACAAAAAATATCAACAATATTTTCAGTAGGGAGGTATCATATTCCATGTATGCCATATCTCACAAAAAGTGAAAAAAAAAATAATTTCCTGCAATTTTTGCTGATTATAAAAAAAAATAAAAATGTGTCTATATATAAAACACCACTCATTTGGTAGCTATTATTGTGCTGAACAACTTTTGTGCTTAAAGTACCATACTATCATTTTTCATTTTAAAGCTATTTGCCTTTGTTTGTTGCAAAAAGTGAAAAACAATTGAATTTTCTGCTGTTTTTTGCTAATTATAAAAAAAGGTATATATAAATGAAACACCACTCAGTTTGTAGATATTTTTCTGCTGAACAAATGTTGCACTCGCAGGACCATGTTGTCATTTTTTGTTTTTAAGTTATTTGCATTTGTTTGTTGAAAAAGTGAAAAAAAAATTAACTTTCTGCTGCTTTTTAGCTAATTTAAGAAAAAAACCTAACAGGTATCTATAAATAAAACATTACTCATTTTGTAGATATTTTTGTGCTGAACAACTTTCGTGTCACAGTACCATGCTGTCGTTTTTCATTTTAAAGTTATTCACATTTGAATATGGTTAGTAGAGCTAGGATACATCTGCACAGCTGGCATCTCTTGCTTTTTATTGACATTATCAAGACAGCCATATTAGGATTCTTACAGCAGGATTTTTAATCAGGAGAGACTGTGTTTATAATTTTCAAATGATATGAAACTGCATTTATCCTACTTTAATAAATTAATTTCAGTATAAATGTAAACAACATCCTCTCCTTTACAAGCCTATGGAGTCATTAAAAAATGTGTAAAAAGATGGTTTATTTATTTTTATTTTTTATTTATTTCATTACTAGGATTATAATTACTTTTGAACCAGGAGTTGTTTTACAAAGGTTCCAATTATTATTTTAATTATTTATTTATTCCAATTATTTAACCAGGTAAGACACACTAAGCTGAAAGCTCGTTTACAGGTGCAATCTGGGAGCACAAAGAAGTTAAGTGACTTGCTCAGTGTCACACAGTATGCATGTATGCAGTTCCATGTCAAGTGATGAACACAATACAGAATATAGGCAAAATAGAAGAACAGATTTAACACTGTATACAGAAAAACAAGGTACAGAATCAGTGACAACCAGTTGTAGAGGTGATTGCAGTTAGAAAATCATGAGTTACAATTGTGTAATTATGAACAGTGAGACAATAAAAAATCCAATAGCATCATATACAAGTGTAGTAAGTATGCAGTCCGAAAATATGCAGACTTTGGGCCAGATATTCAAAAGGGTTGCACATGGTGCAACAGTGTTGCACTATGCACAACCCACTGATGCGCCCCGGCATGAAATTCAAACGGAAACTGCACCTGGCACAAATCCCGATGCACTGGAGTGCATCAGTAATGTATGCAGGCACAGGTAGGGGGTGTGCCCATGCATACTCTGCACAGCCCGATATTCAGCCCGGGATATGCTGAGCCATGCATGCACAACCCCTACTTGCACCGCACAAAGTTGAGCAAAAAAAAAAAGGAGCAACAGCCGGCCACCCACAGGTGAGCTGCCATGTTGCAGGGCACAACACAGCAGCTGCCACCTGTGGGTGGCCACCCGACTCGGCTGCACCTCCGTGGTGGTCCCCCCATGCCCGGATCATGGGCATTGGTGTTTAAACAGACTTCTATTTCCATGGACCTCCCCACCCGCCCACTGATCCCCACTGCCCCGCCTCCCCAGTCAGTGGTGGAGCAGCACCACCGCCTGCCACCCCCACTCGCCAACTGACACCGTAGAGCTGCAGGCTCATTGGTCCACAGCATGAGTCATCGGCGTGTGTATTATACAGACATACATTCCAGATATGTGAATGGATCCATTCACATATCTGGAATGTAGTACGGGTATATGCTGCACGCCCATTAGCTCACGCTGTGGGACTAATGGGCATACAACTCTATCTACGGTGTCAGTCGGCAGGCGGTGGGTGCTGCCACCCGCCGCTGACCAGGGGGAGCGGTGGTGGAACCAGTGGGCGGGTGGGGAGGGGTCCACTGGACCACCAGGAATATAGGTTTCTTTATTTTTTACTTAAGCACGCGATCGGGCAGACAGCAGTCCACTGGACCACCAGGAATATTGGGATCTTTTTTATTTTACAAATGCCCGCGATCGGGCTGTGGGGCACATTGCTGCACTGCAGGGGGCGTTGGTCCCCAATGGCTGCTGCCTGGCAGGGTGCCAGGTGCAAGTCATCAGGGATCAGCGCACCTGCATGCAAATGGGGCTATACTGACATGCATATGGCCCCATTTGCACCTTGCATACATTATGGCGCCATTTGCATGTAAACGTTTGAATATCATGGTTGTTGTGCCTAGTGCAATGGAACTTGTGCTAGTGCATCCCCATGCTCCACTCTGGCCACTGGCGCTGGCGCAGTGCCACTGCGCCATGTGCACTGCGGGTGGCCAGGGTGCGATATTCAACAATGCTGAGCCATGGCACAGCTCCGTTGAATATTGCCCAGTCCACGCCCCTGCGCAGCCAAGTTGAGCTGTGCCCAGGCTTGCGCCACAGCCTGGCGCAGTTTGAATATCTGGGCCCTTGTCTATAAAAAAGAGTGGGCTTAGGGGAGCTAGGGAAGATGTGGGGTGTAGGGAGGGGGGAGGAGTGAGGAGGGAGAGGGTGTAGCAACAGAAGGGGGACATGAGAGATTAGAGGGGAGAGACTCAGAGAGGGAGGAGCAGAGCAGGTGGACCTAATGGGGACAGTCAGGGAGGTAGGGGCAGAACATGTGGAACTAATGGTGTCCTTTAAGGAATAAGCATACAAGTGATATTAAGCACCCTAGAAGATGATACTTAAAATCCTTGGTCACTGATTGACTAAAGCATCCTAGAGTTTTTTGGAGCTCAATAGAGAACCAGGCCAACCTGGACAGAGTAGCAGTTTTCAAATTTCTAGATGTTGATGGCAAACCAATAACTGGAGGGTGGAATATTGCTAAGCATTTTAACTGTGTTTCTATTCTCCAGTCAATTATCTGATGTCATTAGATGTGGTAAAACTGATGATAGTACAATGTTTTGCTGGTCCATGACACTGCATGCAGACCCATTGAGAAAATGAGTACCGGAACATTTACTAAATATTATAATTCGCAATTGCAGTGGTTCAAATGGAATGGAGTCAATCTTCCTAAAATATGCAGTGTGTCACATCTTTAGACCATTGCCATATTTAATTTTAGTCTAGTCAGTGAGAACTACCTACTTCATGGGGGAAAAAACAAAACAAAGATTATCCCTGTACATAAGCTGGAAACAGTACGTTTCAATAATGATAGACCTATCTCTTTTCTACAAATATCCCCCCTCCTCTTAAAATCCATGTAAGCACAGCACAGCTAGTGTTCAAATGATAACTAATTGAAACTGTGTGGCAGTTTGGACAATTTTCAATCGTACGGGGATGAAATCAAGTCTCTATCCAGCTGTGCACTGGAGGTAACCCTTTTTTCTGCACTTATTCTTTCTTATAACTACATCCTTTTTCTGTACATTTACAATTTTAAATCCACGCCACCAGGGATCACCACTTTACTGAATTCTAACCTTAAAATAACTAAACAAAAAAGTTCCTGCATGGATTTGATCCCTGGATTCTTGCTAAAAATCTATAAATGTGATGTTTCTTACAAGATTTATATCCCTGGTCTCTTGCTTGCTAGTCTGCTGACATACTGTATTGGATGTACAAGCAGGCTACGCTGAAGGGATTGACAGCTCCTGAGGTACACAAATTATTCCACAGACATTAAAACAGGCAACCCAAAACACAAGGGTTCAAATCCCTGTGGTCTAATAGATGCAGTGTGGTCTAGTGGTTATAGCACTGGCTTGAGAACTGAGAGGTCACAGGTTCAAACCACAGCTAGAGCCAAACACTGACCCTATAACCTTAGGCAATTCTCTTAACCTCTCAGCAGACGAAGCAGGACCCCACTGAAAATGAGATTTTGCATCTCAGCTGATCTGTCCCGAGTAAATTAATTGTAAAAGAAAGAATCCAGACAATTTCACAATGACAGCGACTGCATATGTGATAGAGCAGTTGTCTGGGGTGGTTAAATTGCTGGGCTGGTGGTGGAGTGCTGGCGGTGTCTGCGAAAAGCTGGTTGCATTTCCTGATGCACTGTGGTGTCGGTGGTTAAGGCAAACCAGACAACTGGCCATCAGTACACTGGGGTCTCATGCGACAATGAAGCAGATGCTAGGAAACAACTCAATACTTGTGCCAGTGTGGTTTACTTGGACTCATTGCACAGTTAATGTCTGAAACAGGTTTACTACAAAGGGTCCCAAACTCACACTTCTAAAGGAGATATGATGTCTGCTTTTATTTATTAGTTTTTGTTGACCGGGTAAGTGCACTAGACAAATCCTGCCTATTTTTAGGCACAATCCGGGGAAGGGGGATACAGATGAATGGCAACTGATCTTGAACCAGATTAAGCTGTTGGTGGTATTTTTAGTGAATGAGGAAAATTTGGCCAGGACACGGGGGAAATTCCCCTACTCTTTTTCGATAAGTGCTATGGGATCTTTAACATCCACCTGAATTACCACCAATCCAGGTAGATGGGACCTCGATTTAACGTCTCATCCGAAAGGCAGCACCTCAGAAGTGCAGCACCCCTCTCATGCTGCACTACAGTGTCAGTACTGGGATAGTAACCCAAGTGCCAGATGTGGGAACTGAACCCACAGCCCTCTGATCTCTCAGCCTCAGAGGCAAGTGTGCTACCTACTGAGCCACTGACACTGATTAAGAGTAGTCTAAGTACTGCACATTGAAGGGACCTTGATATGGTCTATTTTATGCACAGTATTATAGGAGAAGACAAACCTGGTTGGTGACTGCAGAACAGCTAGCCCTCACCAGTAAACACACACTTTTTCCACCAGTTTCAACAGGGAAGGAATGGTGCACACATCAACTCACTTCACATAGCAACAGAAAAATAGTTGCAGTTTTGTTGGGCTTGCTCAGAACGATGTCTCATTCTTCCCAAACTCACGGCAATGTGCTGCAACTCTCCAGAGTGTAACACTTAGAACCAACACAGTCCTCTGACTCGATCATAACACACACTGCAGACAGGTCAGCCAGTACACAGGTCTCAGTTCTGGATCACTCAGTTGCACATCTCAATATCCTCAAATCACTGGTCCAGTCCTTAGGCTCCCCCATGCACAGCATGTCAGTGTTTTATATGTGATCTTTTACTTCAGCTTCTTTTTTGTGGTAAGCAGCAGTCAGTTGCACAATGCCCAGTTAGCAGACCTAAACTCAATGTCTGGAATGGGCAGATTTTGTGCACAAAGGCACCAAGTGGCAAGTGCATGCATCACAGTTGTGCTCCTACATGCTGAAGGAATACACTGATTGGCTATGTAACAATCTGCCTTGATTGGTTGTTCAGTGTTCCAGACCAGTTGGCTGAACTTCTCTCTTCCTGACTGGCTGTTTTTTTGATGCTTTCCCTGGTGCTGCAGGCAGGCAGACCAAGGAGAAAACCAGTTCAGTACTGACATCTAAGTGATAACAAGCTGTAACATTCGACTATAGTGATGTAGTCTACAGTGTCTTCCCTAATACCACCCTAGCCAGACTGGACACTCTCTTTCACTCCTTCTATTGCTTCACCCATGACTGTCCACCCTGCATGCACCACTGTTCCTTATACCAGTCCTTGGCTCTCTCCTCCCTTGAGGATCTCTGCCTGGCTCACTGCACCAATTTTACTGGTAAACTCTTGCTCGGTGTGGTCCCTTCTTATCTAGTGGCCTTACTCTCCCTCCCTCTGCTTCTCACTCCCTCAGGAGCAGTTCTGCCCATACCCTCACCATCCCCTTCAGAACCATCACTGCTGGCCAGTCATCCTTCTCATATCTCTTGCTTAAGCTTTGGAACTCCCTTCCCAGCAACATTCAAAATGCTCCTTCATCCTATGTCCTTTCTTCTCTCATGCGGCCATTCACCACCCCCACATGCAACTGCACCTAAACACGTCTGTCCTATTCCTCCCTTCCCTGCAGGCTCCCCATTTTGTTCCCTCTTGCATATTCTCCCATTTACCCTATGCCCACTGTTTGATATCCAAATATGATTTCATAAGATGTAGCACTTAATGTTTGTATATTAATATGGCCCATCTGCTGTCTTGACCTCAGGTGCCTCCTGTATCCTGCCATAGGGGGTCAGGCGACTTGGTCGCAAGCCTTCTGCTAGAGATGGCCCCCCATAAGGCAACTCCTTTGGCTACTACTGGTGACACTAGCTCTGGCAGGGGATGTTGAGCTCAACCCCAATCCTGCCTACCAAACCTCTTCATTCCCTGTGGGCTGGCTGTCAGGCAAAGGGTTGAAAATAGCTCACCTCAACATCTGCAGCCTCCTGCCCAATCTGGCTGAACTCTCTGCCTGGGTCACTCACTACAAGCCTGACATCCTTGGTATAACCGAGACTTGGCTGAAACCTTCCACCCCTGACTTGGCCCGTGCACTCCCTGGCTTTGATCCCATTAGGCAGGACTGTTCAGGAAAAAAGCGGGTGGGGGGGTGGAATCTTGGTCTACTACAAGAGTCACCTTAACCTGTCTGTTTTATCCCACCAACAGCCCTTGCTGTCTTCTTGTGAGTTGCTTCACACAGTCCTATTACTCGGGAACACCAAAAAGCTGCACATTATCTGTACTTACAATCCCCCCAAGGGTGGTCCATCAGGGTTATCCTACCTCCTTGATACTGTTGGTACACAGTCTGGGGATAATGAGCTATTGATCCTGGGAGATCTTAATTTAAACTGTCTTGGAGGAAATACCAAGTTGTATGAGCCTCTGCTCACTGGCCTTTCCTTATCTCAACTCATCAAGGAACTCACTAGGTGGTTTTCCACTGGTGATACTACCTCCCTCCTGGACTGGGTCCTGTCCAATAGACCTGAGAGGATTAGCTCTTCTGGTACCCTTCCTGACTCTATCTCTGACCACACCCCTGTGTACTGCGTATATGGAAGATCTCCTCCCAGAAAATTCCCTACAAAATCATCCAAGTTAGGGACTTCTCCAGGTTTGACCTGGGGTCCTTCCATGAGGATCTGTGACTTACAGACTGGTCTGCGGTGTGTAATACCCAGGACTCCTCCACTGCAGTCAGTCATTTTCCCAGCACCTTCGGGGCACTGCAGGATGAGCATGCGCCTCTCATTTGGCAGAGGGTAAGGGGTCTGCCACTAAGTGGCTGCATGGGAGCCTCCTAGCCCTTATGAGGACTAGAGACAAATACTAGGCTAACTTCAAGGTCACGATGGACCAGGCCATATTTCAGCAATATAGAAGGCTCAGGAATGAATGAATGCAAAAAAGCAATCAGGGCCACCAAAAGTGAATTCTGTAAAACTACTTTACTTTTTCAGGTAAGGATCCTAGGAATTTCTGGAGGAACATTAAAAATATAGTAAGTGGTTCCTCCAACTGTGTGGTCTCTGATATTCTCATAGATGGCTCTAGTTGTAACAATCCACTAACCATCTCTAATGCCTTCAACTCACATTTCTCGGATCTGTCCGCCTTCACCTCCCTATTTACCTCTTGCGGGAGTGATAATCGTGTCCAGGCCTCTGCCCCACAGCCGGCCCCTATCTCCCACCCGTTATTCTACTTCAGTGCTGTAATGGCACAGGAGATGCAGAGACTTCTCTCTGGTCTCTCCCCTCATTCTAGTGCTGGCCACGATAGCATGGAACCTGAGCTCCTCCGTCTTGGTGCCTCTTATATTGCCTCCCCGGTGGCCCATATTTTCAATTTGTCCTTAGCCTCTAGAGTTATCTGTGACCTCTGGAAGGTGGCGAGGATCGTTCCTGTTCTCAAACAGGGCAACCCAAAGATCCTCAACAACCTCTGACCGATAGCCATTTTGTCCACTATCAGTAAGCTTCTACAGAAAGTTGTGGCTGGGCAACTCATGGAGTATATTCAGTCCCATGAGCTACTGTCTCACGCACAGCATGGCTTTCAAAAAGGGCAAAATACATCCTCTGCCCTTGTCACTGTCTCTTCTGGGATCAGGGCTGCTATAGACCAGGGTAAACTCTCAGGCGCCATCTTCATTGACCTATCCCTAGTTGACCATGTCCTACTTTGCTCTCAACTTAGGTCCTTGGTCTGCCCCCACCCACTCTAAGATGGTTCTGTCCTCCGAATGAGGGTTATATACCCACATGGCTGGAGCTGGAGCTCAAGCAAATGGAGGAGAATAACATCTTGCCCCATCATATTTTCTACTACAGCTCTTCTTCCCTACCGGAGACCCTCAGGGACTCAGTGATAGGGGTATCTGTTAGAGTTTTAATCCAATATGGGAACTGCTCTAAAATTCCGTTTACCAAGGATCTAGCCCAACAATAATCTCAACCCGAACATTAAAATAGGTGGGCATAAGATGCCTAACTGGCTTCCACAAATACAAGACTGTTTGGGGGGGACCTTTAGTTACAAGAATCCCTTGGTTCCTCTGATGATATATTGGCAAAATGGGAATTGCCTCCCCAAAGCACTTTTAAGATTTACCAACTAAGGCACTTGATTGGGAAAAATTTTGGGCTGGTGAAATCACCCTCTCAAGTTAAGCCTTTCTTGGAGCAACTTAAATCTTGTGTCAGTAACTCCCATAGGGTAGCTAAGTTATATAATTATTTGCTGTCTAAAAAGTTTCCTGAGCCTCTGGCTGGTTCTAAAATATGGGCCCCTCTTACCTCAGACCCTTCTTTCCCCTGGACTCAAATTTGGAAGAATGTGTACCAATTCACCACTCTGGATAGGAATAGACTTATCCAATTCTATATTTTAAATAATATGTACTACTCACCACCGAAATTGGTAAGATTGGGTATAGCTAAATCTGATAAATGTACCAGATGTGGCATAGATGTGGGGAATCTACTGCATATATTCTGGTCCTGTGTCAAAGTTGCCCCGTTATGGCACTCAATTCGCAATAACTTAGACCCAATTCTTGGTCTGGGAGATTTATTTACGATTGAAGTTTGTATTTTGGGTCTATACTCGAACATTAATTGTAAAGAAAGGAAATTTCACATGGCCATAATCTCGTTGGCAGTCAAAAGGCTAGTACTTAGACACTGGCTAGACCAAGTAATCCTCACTTATGATGAATGGTTGGAAGAAATCTCTAGATGTTTTAAGATGGAAAGACTAATTGCCAGTTCCAGACATACTATGTCAGCCTTTCAGAGAAGTGGGCAAATTGTATGTGCTGTATCTACATTGACCCCTGTCTGAGATAACTCTGATGAATCTACTCTGAGAGACCCTGTTTGATATTGTTTGTTTAAATTCTTCAATGCTATATCCTTGGCATATCCCGTGTTCCTCAGGTTGTACCTGAGGTGGAAAGTGGCACCTTCCTGGGGAGGGGGGGTAGACCGGGGACTTTGATACTGGTTCTTACCAATTTCTGTGAACAGGTCTTAGTATGTTTTGTATGGTTATAGAGCCGGTATGTTGTATCTGATGTGTTGTTTTTTTTGTTTTTTTTTTCTATGTAAAATCAATAAAGCTTTAAATTTCAAAGATGGTTCTCTGATTACCTCCAGGGCAGACAGCAATTTACCAAATTCAGTAATGTGCTCTTGGACACCACTCCTATGTCCTCAGGTGTCCCCCAGAGTGCAATCCTAGGGCCCCTGCTCTTCTCTATCTTTGTCAATAATCTACCCTCTACCTCTTCCAACTGCAGCTCCATGCTTTATGCTGATGACCTGGTTATCCTTACTCATTCCCAGGACATTGGGGTCATTAACCACGGACTGAGTGAGGATTTCAGGAATATCCAATCCTGAATAATGACTCATAAGCTAGTCCTCAAACTTAAAAAAAACTCAGGCCATGCTTTTTGAGTCCCTGGCCAAGATAAAGGCCTCCCCTGCCTCTTTTTGTATCACTGGTCTTGATGGTGATCCTGTCCTAATCACCAACATAGAAACATAGAAACATAGAAACATAGACTTTGACGGCAGATAAGGACCGCTAGGCCCATCTAGTCTGCCCATTTCCCTACCTACAGGATAGGCCGCAGATCCTAGTTAACCAACAGCCTATATCTTCCTGCCCCCCCCACAAGAATTGCCTTATGTCTGTCCCATGCATTCTTGGATTCTCCCACAGTTTTAGACCCCACAACTTCCTCAGGAAGGCTATCCAATAAATGCATCCACTACCCTCTCTGTGAAATAATACTTCCTCACATTGCCCCTGAACCGCCCTCCTTCTATCTTTAAATTGTGTCCCCTTGTTCTTGCAAGTCTCTTTTTCTGAAAGATGCTACCCTCTTGGACTTTGTTGATTCCCTTGAGGTACTTGGAAAGTTTCTATCATTTCCCCTCTCTCCCTTCTTTCCTCAAGGGTATACATATTAAGCTCCTTTAGTCTCTCCTCATACGGCTTCTCTTGCAGACCCTGCACCATTTTAGTTGCCCTCCTCTGGACTGCCTCTATCCTGTCTATGTCCTTGCTGAGATGGGGTCTCCAGAACTGGACACAGTATTCCAGATGGGGTCTCACCAACTGTCTGTACAGAGGGATAACAACTTCCTGTTTTCTGCTGCTGATGCCTCTCCCTATACATCCCAGTATACCCCGGCCCTCCCTACTGCCTTCTCACATTGCTTGCTAACCTTAAGGTCATCTGATATGATTACCCCCAGGTCCCTTTCCTGTTTTGTTGTTGTTACTACCTCCCCACCCATTGTGTATTCTTCCCCTGGGTTCTTGTTTCCCAGGTGCATTATTTTGCACTTTTTTGCATTGAATCCTAGCTGCCATACGTCTGTCCATTCCTCCAACCTTGCCAAGTCCCTTTTCATCCTTTCCACGCCTCCTTGTGTATCAGCCCTGTTGCAGATCTTTGTGTCATCTGCAAAAAGCATACTTTTCCTTCCAGTCCCTCTGCAATGTCACTGATGAAGACATTGAAAAGGACTGGACCCAATCTGAACCCTGCGGTGCCCACTAGTACCGCCCTTTCTTCAGAGTGGACTCCATTTACAATTACCTTCTGTGTCCTGTTGTCCAGCCAATGTTTTCCCAGGCTACCACCCTGGGACCCACTCCCAGGCTGGTTAATTTGACTAATAATCTTTGTGTGGGACTGTGTCAAATGCCTTGCTAAAGTCTAGGTAGGCCATGTCCACAGCCCCTCCCTGGTCTACTACTTTGGTCACCCAGTCAAAGAAATCTATTAGATTCGCTTGACATGACCTTCCCTGTGAACCCATGCTGCCTTGGATCCTGTGCTCCACTGACCTCTAGGTACTCAACTATTCTTTCCTTCAGAAGTGACTCCATCACTTTCCCTACCACAGAGGTCAGACTGACAGGTCTGTAGTTTCCTGCCTCTGTCTTGGTCCACTTTTGTGAAGGAATCACATCCACCTTCCTCCAGTCCTCGGGTACCACACCATCCTCCCATGTTTATTAAAAGAGTAGCCAGTGGTTTCATTAGTTCCTTCCTTAATTCTTTTAGAATTCTGGGGTGAATTCCATCAGGACCCATTGCTTTGTCCACCTTCAGTTTTAGGAGTTCTTGCAGAACCCTTTCTTCTGTGAAAGGACTGGGATCGACCCCCCTATCAAGAGTGCTTCTGTTAATTGGATTAGGCACTTCCCCCTCCTCTTTTGTGAATACTGAGCAGAAATATTCATTCAGTATTCCTGCTTTTTCACTGTCCCCTCTGCCCACCCACGTTCATTCTATTCAGCCTCACTATCCCTCCCTTTGTCTTTCTACACTCGCTGATGTACCTATAAAAGGTTTTATCCCCCTTCTTAACTGAGTTGGCTATCTTTTCCTCAGTTTGGGCCTTTGCTATTCTGACTTCCCTACCTGCTTCTTTCTGCCTTAACTGGTACAGCTCTCTGTCCTGCTGCTTCTGTGTTTCCTTATACTTCTGGAATGCTATCTTTTTCTTCCTGACTTTCACAGCCACCTCTCTTGAGAACCATAGTGGCATTTTCTTTTGTTTTGATTTGTTTATTTGCTTCACACAAAGGCTTGTTGCCTCTGTGATGGCAGTTTTGATAATTCCCCATTGTTGCTCCACACCTCCTTCTAGCCTGTTTGCTAGTGCTTTTCTGAGGCACTCTCCCATCTTGCCAAAGTCAGCCCTCCTAAAGTCCAGTACCCTCACTTTGGTATGGCTTGACTCTGTAGCTGAGTTTAACGTAAACCACACTGTTTGATGGTCACTTGTCCCCAGATGGCAACCCACTTCTAGATCTGAGATCCTCTCACTACCCCCGTTTGAGAGTACGAGGTCTAAGATTGCTCCCTCATGAGTGGGTTCCAAAACTAGCTGTCTAATGCCTGCCACCTGTAGGGCATCAAGAATGGCCCTGCTCTTGGATGTGGCTGCAGCAAATGTGCTCCAGTTAACATCTGGCATATTCAGGTCTCCCATCAACAGTATCTCCCCTTTCTCTGCCATTCTAAGAATGCCTTCCATCATATCCTTGTCCATTCCTTCCCCCTGACATGGGGTTCTGTACACAACCCCTGTGCGGATTGTGGTGCCCTCTCCAGTCTCCAAGGTGACCCCCAGTGCCTCCTCTCCTCCCTGTTTACTCTTTTGTTCAGTTGCTTTTATCCCTTCCTTTACATAGAGAGCTACTCCTCCCCCTCTTCTCCCCTGCCTGTCTCTCCTGTAGGTTATGTACCCTGGTATGTTAACATCCCAGTCATGGTTCTCTGTGTACCATGTTTCTGTGACTGCTACGATATCCAGGCATCCCTCTTCCATTCAGGCCACCAGCTCAGGGAGCTTGTTGCCCAGACTACGGGCATTGGTACTCATTACCCTCCATTTCCTGATGGCCTTACCCCCTTTTGCCCCATCCCTGTCCTTCTTGCCTTTGTCACTTTCTCCATTTTCTCCATTCCCCAACTCTATCAAATACCTTGGGGTGACACTTGACCCCCAGCTCGATCTTGGACACCATATTCAAAATGTGGGCAGAGCTGTCAACTGCAAACTGGGTCTGGCCTACAGAGCAAAGTACATTCTCACTTCTGCTGGTCACCTTGCACTGGCTAGAGGTGTGTTTCTCCCTTCTCTCTGCTATGGACTCCTCCTGTTTGTACGTACCTCCAAAGTTCATCTCTCTAGGTGGATCATAGCCTATAACAACATTACTTACCTGGTTAACAAAAGCTAAATAAATAAATAAGCACTGCACTAATGTATTGCAACACTTATTTTGTTGCTGTTGTACCTAAAATTGTAATATCTGCTGTATTATCCCATTCCTCTTCCCCCCAGGATGCATCTGGAAACTAGCAATTTTGCTCAGTATGTCTTCCTGGTGAAACATTTCAATAAATAAATAAAAATACAGTAAATAAACAAGCCACACAGAGTGTAAGACTGAAATAATTAAGTACTTGCTTGAAATATGAAGGATTCATTCAAGGGCTGTCATACTAATGCTGTCAGCACTCCAGTAACCAAACCACACATATAGCCCAGTCCCAAGTCCAAGTCTTGAGGGTTAATGCACAGCAGAGTACAAAGTTATGCTGAATCCCAACTCCAGGGGGTTAACTAGTGAGACCTGGGGGGGGGGGTTATGCACAACTTCTGTGGGTCAAGTATGTTTTCTGCATTTGGTTCCCCAGCCACAGCAGTAGAAGTGAATAATGCCATTCCCCTGTAATGCTCTTTTGATGTCAGATTAGACTGTTGTCACTGAGAGAAAGTGATTCTGTGTGTGGTGAAAGACAAATGTCCATTTGTTGCTGTGCTTGCCCAAATATCTGATGCGAAGTTTACAACCCCACCCTCTGCCTCTTGTAGCGCATATTTATTTACTATAAGAGCACATCAAACAAGCATTTGTCAATGCCAAATGTTGTTTGCTTGTATGTGCTGTTTAGGTATTTGGAAGTGATAGTTCCATGCCTTCCTCCCAAGACATCCACTGTGTCTTTCCATTCAGTATTCAGAGAAGAGTGAGAGGGGCAAGGGCCACAGCAGTACAGCAGTTGCCAAGGGGGTGAAGAGGTGGACAATAGTCCATTCAAAGCCAAAAGAGTCCTGCAGGAGCTCACTAAATTGAAGGTGGAAAAAGCGATGGAACCAGATGGTATACGCCCAAGGAAATTAACAGAACTGCAAAGGGAGATAGCAGTACCTCTGGCAGCCATGTTCACTGAGTCATTCAACATGAGTGAATTGGAGGAGGGCACATGTGGTCCCTCTACACAAGTCCAGCAGCAGGGAGGAGGCAGGGAACAGTAGGCCATTCAGCCTCACCTCAGTAGTGGGGAAGATCATGGAGACATTGCTTAAAGAAAGGATAGTGGGGCATCTAGATGCCATCAGAGCCCAGGACCATAGACAACATGGATTCACAGTGGGGGCATCATGTCAGATAAATCTGGTTGATTTCTTTGACTGGGTGACAAAGGAAGTGCATCAGGCTGGGGCAGTGGACAACGCTTAGCTTGATTTCAGCAATGCCTTTGACACCATCCCATATAGGAGGTTGATAAACTAGCTGGGTAGGCTGGGCATGGGGGAAAGGGTGGTAAACTGGGTTAGAAACTGGCTAACAGACAGGAGGCAGTGAGTGGTGGTAAATGGTGTGCAGTCTAGGGAGAGGGGGCGACCAGTGGTGTGCTGCAGGGATCGGTCCTGGGGCCAGTTCTGTTCAATGTCTTCATTAGTAATATCGCAGAACGTCTGAAGGGAATGTTTTCACCAAATTTTCAACATAGCCATTTTAAGATCTCTGCTCATGAACAGTGTCACTGTGATTTTCTTAATCTGTCCCAAACTTTGATTGCATACACCGAGCGCCATTGTGCACTACATGCACGAAACACATTTTGGGTGACGTGTGAAAAATGACAGCTGTACTGCTCATAAGGAGGTGTGGTAAAATGGCAATGTTGAAAATCTGGAGTGCAAATATTAAAAATTTGCGAACTTACGAGCGTACGTAGGAACTGCGCAACACACGTGCGTAGAACAGTCATTTTTAGGAATTTTTTCACCAAATTTTCAACATAGCCATTTTAAGACCTCTGCTCATGAACAGTGTCACTGTGATTTTCTTAATCTGTCCTAAACATTGATTGCGCTGCCAACTGCGCCATTATGCGCTACATGGGTGGAAACACGTTTTGGGTGAGATGTGAAAAATGACAGCTGTACTGCTCAAAAGGAGGTGTGGTAAAATGGTAATGTTGAAAATCTGGAGTGAAAATATTGAAAATTCGCAAACTTACGAGTGTGTGTAGGAACTGCGCAATGCATGCTTGTAAAACAGTCATTTTTAGGAGATTTTTCACCAAATTTTCAACATAGACTTTTTGAGAGCCCACCTTATGAACACTGGCAGTGTCGTTTCATTAATCAGTCTCAAAAGGTGATTTCACGCAGTGACCGCAAAATCACCCTTGGGCCCGATTAACCACCATGACAGTGCAAGAATTCATGAGGAGGGGTCCCAAAACCCATGTTGAAAATTTGGGCCCAAAATTCCAAAATGCCTGGATATGCAACAAAGTTGAAAAACCCTATCTATCCCATTATACAGCTTACTGGCATTTCCTCAGTTCGCGGTCGGCTTTGAAGAGAGCAGATGTGTTCCCGGTCCACCAAGATCATCGCGCCAGCTCGGAGGTAAGTATGGGGTGAGGGTGGTGTGGGGAGGCAGGGTGCCCAGTGGGTGGGTGCGGGTTGTGGGAGGGCAGGAGAAGCGCAGAGGGACAGTTTTGCATTTACAGGTTTCTTTTTAATAAGAGCGATGAGGACGTTTGCCACGCTGGGGTGGGCTCCCAGCGTGGCAGCTGAGAAAAACTGTTGGGGCTGGGCCGACTGGGGACTGGGTACCCCGTCGGGCCTATAACATCATTTGCCACGCTGGTGGGCTCCCAGCGTGGCACCTGGATCTTTTGGGGTTGTGCAGCCGACTGGGATTGGGCACCCCGTCGGCCATAAAACATTTTGCTATGCTGGGGTGGGCTCCCAGTGTGGCACCTGGATGCTTTGGGGGGGCGTGGAGCCAACGGGGGATTGGGCACCCCCATCGGCCGTACAGTGTGGGGGGGGAGGGGGAAGGCACATGAGCACGCAGTGTGCGTGTGTGCGTGTGTGTGTGTGGAGGGGGAGCTCTGCTCATTGAAGCGGAGCTTTCCCTTTCAACTGTATGACCACTGCATTTTCAACTGCTGTCATAGACAGCTGCAGCAGTGATTGTGGAACTGGGGCCATGCCTGCAAACACACTGACTGCATTGGAAGACGGGTGCCACACCTCTGAAAACTCGGATGATGGAACTATGCTTCCTTCACATGCATGCAAGCAACATAAAAATAAACAGCTAAAGTACAAAAAGAAGAAAGGATATAATAAATCATTAGTGATACAGTGCAGAAAATAAAAATATGGTGCAAAGCTTCAATACAAACTTGTCAGGTGAAAAGTGCCAAAATTACAGTGAGAACACTAACATAATAGGGAGATGTGCACTCATAAAGGCAAACATAGCTGGTCCGGTGGCACTGAGGGTTGAGGCGCTGGATGCCACATCTCGCTCCACGCCAGCAACCTGGTTTGGGAACGGACTCAGGTCACCGGTGGTCAGAGGGGCGGAGAGGGATTGAGCACCCGTGGGACTGCTCTCTCTCTCTCTCTCTCTCTCTCTCTCCAGGTAGGGGGGGTCTTCAATTGCTGGTGCACTTGTGGCACCTAGCGGAGGCTGTGGGAATGCACTGGCACTGAGCTTGGAGGGGTGAGTTGGGGCATGATGCCAGGCAGGAGCCCATATGGACGTGTGCGAGACCCCCTTGGCATCATTGCACACCTCACTCGCACTGCCATAGAAAAAGGGAAAAATGGCCGAATGGTCGCGGCGGCTTGATGGCCATCTATGGGACATCCGGTCAGGGGGCAACACTGCATTGCTGGATCCTGGTTTGGTCAGAGAGTAAAGGGGGACTTTCCACTGCCCCGCCCGGGGGGGCAAGCCATGGGGGTAATTGGCAGTGGGGGCTCCAATGGGCCAGGAGAGGACTGGCTGGCAGCCGGAGGAATAGGATGCCTGGACGTGTGAGGCAGACTGGGAAGCCAAGATAAAAAGGACTAGCTAAAAAATAAATAAATAAATAAAGGCAAACATGCAGCGCTGTAGCATCATAGGACTGGGCAAGGCAAGGTCATTTTATTTGTGGAGTACCCTATTCCAAGGGCTCAGGGTGCAATTTACATATGTATACCAATTAAAACAAAATATGAATCATCAGCTCGCTAACCATTAAATATACTAGCTCAGGGCAAGGGAACAAAAGGGTATGAAGCAAAAATAAGGTGGTGTGTGAAACAGATTTGACCCAGAATGTATAAAACATTTATTTTTCAGTTCTTTTTTCTTTGAGTAATAAAATACCAGCTGTATGGGAATTTATTTATTTACTGGAAGCCTACAGGGTTGTGCTAATGAGAGAAACAGTCATATTAGTGGCAAATTAAAGTTAATGTGGAGGAAGAAAACTAGGAGTCACATTGTCTGGCTATGAGAAGTTTATAAAAGACTACTTGCTGCATCTGGCTCCATGATGCTGAGTGGTGGTGAACAGCACAGGCACACTGGCAACTTGGGTGCATGCACAAGCCCAGGACATCAGCTGCGAATGCCAGCAGGGATGGCTCAGAGTGTCCATGCAGATGCTTTCCTCCCAGGGATGGGCTCAGTCTGCACTGCTGTCAGAGTGACACCTGGCAGTGGCTTAGCAGAGACACCACTGGCAGCACGGGTGAGCACACATTACCTGGTGTCTCCCGCCAGGAGTATTATGAGTGTGCAAACTTATGTAGAGGGAAGTGGCTGGGGACTAAAACCAGAAAAAATGTCCACCACTGGAAGCAGAATGGTATAAGGTCCTGTCTCCACCTAGATCCACTGGGAACTATGAAAGAGTGGCTCTCCTTGTGACAATGGTTCTGTAAGCCTGTACTTTGCCCCAGGGTACACTGAAAAAGGGGAAGCTGAAAACAGGAACCAACCCCAGGGAGTAAGCCTGGAAGCAAAGTATCACATGGCTCAAATGTGATAACTGCAATAACAAAGATGGGACTCCAGAGGGAGCTGGGGTATGGCACCATCAAAAATACAAGCACAATGACAATGGTAATACTGTAAAACCTGACATTTTCACAGAAGACTAATGTGCATGAAACTAAATTTGTACTAATCGATTTTATCAGCACGTTTTCCATTTCAGTGAATGTGGCGCAAATGACTTAGCTCTAAATTAAATTTACGCAAATATGGTTGCATTTGTGTTTATGCTAAAATTACTTTGCACAAAAATAACTAGTTTTACAGTAAATACAATTAGTAATAGAAACATAGAATTTGTCAGTAGATAAGGACCGCTGGGCCCACCCTGTCTGACCAGTTTGTCCCTTCCTATATTGTCAGTGCAGACCCTACCTGATCTCAGGCTATTCCCCCTGCTTTCTTACAAGGATTCCTTTATGCCTGTCCCATACATGCTTGAAGCCCACCACTGTTTTACCCTACCACCTCTGCTGGATGACTGTTCTTGGCGTCTGCCACTGTTTCAGAATACTTACTCATGTCCCTCCTAAATTCCCTTCGTTCAGCTTCATTGCAGGCCCTCCCCATGTTTTTGTGCATCTTCTCTTCTGAAAAATACTCCCCTCCTGTACCTTATTCACATTTGTGAGGTACTTATAGGTCTCTATCATGCCCCCCAACACCCTTCTCTCTTCCTGGGTGTCCAGGGTGACACAGGGTGTTACAGAGTCCACTAGCTGTCCAACGGTTAGCATGTCCATAATGTAAAAATGCAAACACCACTTACAGTGAACAGCTGCCACACAGTGTTTTCCCACATGGATATGGGCAGAGGGATAGTCAGGACCAAGATGAGGGTTTTGGATTTCAAGAAGACTGACTTCAATAAAATGGGAGAAATTCTGGTAGGACATCTTGCTAGGATCAGAAAGAAGATGGAGCTGGAACAGAAATGAGCCATAGTAAAGGAGGAACTGATGGAGGCCACCAGTGAGTGTGCTAAAATCAAAGGCAAGAAATCTAAGGTCAAAAAGCCCAGCTGGTTCAGAAAGGAATTGGCAAATGTGACAAGGGAAAAGAAGGCAGTCTTTTAGAAGTGCACATGTACTCAGAATAAGGAGGATAGAGAAATCTACAGTGCTAAATCAAGGGTGGCAAGCAGAGTGGCTAGAGAGACAAAGGCTACAGGGGAGGTATGGCTGGCACAGGCAGTAAAACTGGGTGAGAAAGCCTTCTTCAAATATATAAAAGAGAAAAAGGATATTAAAAATGAGATTGCTAAGCTAAAAAGGAGGGCTATTGGGCAGACGGAAGTGAAGAGAAAGTAGGGGCTTAACAAGACCTTCTAGAGAGAAGGATGGACCAGTGCCACAAGGGAGCAGGGGAAGGTGGATGGGGAAGACAGAAGTTACATATGGCATAATAGAGATAAATAGGGTGCATGAGGGCCTAATGGCCCCCAAAGTGGACAAATCCACAGGGCCGGATGGAGTGCACCTGAGGGTCCTAAGGGAACTGGCAGAGGCGCTGGTGGACCCCTTGGCAGACCTGTTTAACACCTTTCTGGAATCCAGGAGTGTGCCACAGGACTGGAGAATGGCACATGTAGTGTCTCTCCATAAAAGCGGTCCTAGGGATTAACCAAGGAATTACAGGCCAGTCAGTCTGACTTCAATAGTGGTGAAACTGATGGAAACTATCCTGAAGGAAAGACTGGTGGACTTTCTTGAGGAAAGTGGGCTGCAAGATGAAAGGCAGCATGAGCTTGTGTCAAGGAAGTCCTGCCAAACTAATCTAATTGACTTTTTCGGCTGGGTGAACAGGGCAGTAGACAAGGGTCAAGCTGTTGATGTCCTGTATCTGGATGTCATCCAGGTCTTTGACTCTGTGCCTCATAGGAGACTGGTCAAGAAGAAAGCTGGGACCCCTGGGGGTAGGGGCCAAGATTACTACATGGGTCAAAAACTGGTTGCAGTATAGAAGCCAAAAGGTGGTGTTTGGTTGAGAATTCTCAGAAGCTTGGCCAGGCTTGGTGCTCAGTCTGGTGTGGTTTAACATCTTCATCAGTGACATAGCAGATGGGATCAAAGGTAAAAATATGCCTGTTCATGGACAATACAAAGCTCTGTGGGAGGGTGGACACAGAGGATGGGAGACAGGAACTAATGGAAGACCTGGCTAGGTTAGAAAAGTGGTCTGGCATTTTGCAACTGTGTTTAATGCTAAAAGGTGAAGTTATACACTTAGAGGAGAAGGACCCAGAGACCAAATACTGGTTGGGCGATGTGCAGATCACCAAGTTAGAGGAAGAAAAGTACCTGGGGGTTATCATCATGAGTGACCTGAAACACTTAGCACAGTGCAGGAGAGAAGCAGCAAAGTAAACTGGATGCCGGGTTGCACAGTCGGGGATTACCAGCAGGAAGGCGGAAGTCATACTACCACTGTACAGGCCACTGGTAAGATCGCACTTGGAGTATAGTGTGCAGTATTGGTGCCCTTATCTTAAGAATAATGTTAACTTGCTGGAGACAGTTCAGAGAAGGATGTCATAGTTGCTATTTCAGAATCCTGGCTAAAACCTTCTGTACCTGATGAACTGTGTACATTACCTGGGTATTGCATGTTTAGAGCTGCTAGAAAAAGGCCAAAGAACAAAAAGGAAGGGGAGAGTGGTTGTTTATTTTCTGGAGCATTTAGAGGTCTCAGTTTTATTGTGTAGTGTGTCATATGATTCTTCTAATGACTGGCTTATCCTGCGACTAGCTTTAGGGGGCTGTAAATATCGTAACATTGGCTGTTTGTCAATCCTCTTCAGTCTAGTATTACAGTACTGGGTTCAAGGAATTTCTTGTTGTGACAAGTGACTCATTTGTTAATCATGACTTTGTTCTTTTGGGTGATATAAATTTGGATTGGTCTGAGAGGGACACCCTGGGTCTTGAGTCTTTATTAAATTCTTTTGATTTGTCACAGCTTATTAATGAACCCACTAGATTTAACATGTTATCAGATAAGCATTCAATTTTGTCCTATCTAATAGACCTAATATTATTTCTTCTTCTGGAGTCTTGGATGATTCAATAAATGATCACCAGGCAATCTATTGTATTCTGAACTTTAAAAGGCAAAGGATTCCCTCTCAGAAAATCCAGTTTAGAAACTTTGGGAAATATTCTATAGAAGCTTTAAATGTGGAGTTATTAAAAATTGATCGGTCTTTTATTGATGCAATCCCAGATCCTGAATACGCAGTTGACTTTTTTGTAATCAGTTACTGTCTGTTCAGGATTCCATTTTCCCCTATGTTCTTTGAGGGTTAGGGCTAATAATAATGCTTGGTTGTCCAAAGAAATCAGAGGATGGATAAAAAAAGAAAACAAGCTTGTCTGGCATATTAACAGTTACCTTCTCTTTCATTGTTAGCTGCATATAGGTCAGTTCGGAATAAGGTAAATGGGATGATAAAACAAGCCAAAGTTGCATTTTTGAGGTATAAATTTGAGGACTCTTTGTCCGATTCAGAAAGATCTTGGAATGCTGTTCACTCTTTACTATCCCCAAAAGAGAAGGCCAAATTGAATAAACTGAAAACTATGGACAGAGAAGTTACTTCAGATCTTGGTGTCATCTGCAAAGAGGCATAGCTTCCATTCCAGTTCTTCTGCAATGTCAATTATGAAAACATTGAAGAGGACTGGTCCCATTACTGAGTCATGAGGTACCCCTCTGGTCACTCTCCCCTCATTAGAGTGAGTGCTGTTTACCCTCTGTTGTCTATCACCCAGTTCCGTACCTAGTTTACCACTTTGGGTTCAAATTCCAAACTGCCCAGTTTCCTGATTGGTATGGTGGTGAAGGCCTTGCGGAAATCTAAAAAGTACATGTCAGCCATCCCATCCTGATCTATTTTCCTGATCACCAGTCAAAGAAATCAATCAGTTCATCTGACATGATCTTACCCTTGTGAATCTATGCTGCTTTGGGTCTTTTAACCCACTGGATTCAAGATACTCCATTAGCCTTTCTTTTAATAGTGTCTCCACAAACTTCCCCACCACTGACATTAGACTGACCACACTATAGTTGCCAGCCTTGTCCCAGCTGCTGCTTTTATGAAGTGGGACTACTTCTGCCCTCCTCCAGTCCTCTGGAACCAATTCTTTTTCAAATGAATTGTTGAACAGGACTGTCAGAGGTACAGCCAGTACCTCCCTGACCTCCCTCAGCACCCTTGGAAGTGCCCCATCTGGTCCGATAGCCATTTCCATTTTCAGATGTGCAAGTCCCCTCAGGACTCTTGTCTGTCAATAAACTTGTTCCACCTCCTTGCCCCAGTATTCTTGTTGCTTCTATGTGGCCTATCCTGCTCTCCCTCCACTGTGAAGACTGCAGTTTTCCAGAAATGCCAGAGTCTTCCATATGCAGATAACCTCATTCTGTTTTCCCAAGCTCCCTCGGTTCCTCAGTTAACTGAGATGTTGGAACCTGAGTTTCGGTGTTTATGTTCTTGGTTGGATAATAATCTTTTGATTCTAAATGTAAAGAAGACTAAATCTATGATTTTTGGAAGTGAATTTATGCTTAGGGTGGTACCCTACACATCAATTCGGGATGGCTCTGGTAATGCTGTTGAGCAGGTTAAGGAGTTCAGGTATTTGGGTTTTATTCTTGATACTACTTTGTCACTTCACTTACAAGTTAAGTCAGTAAAGTTAAAATCAGAAGCTAGGAATATTGTCTAAGTTCAAATGATACCTTTCTTATGAAATGCGCTATGCAATTGCTATGGATACTTTAATTCCACATTTGGATTATGCATCCTTTTTATATTACAGTATTGGGGCCAAGAAAAATCACATTCTTTCCGTTACATTTAATAATATCTGTCGATTTATTCTAGCTGCAGCTTTTAGGGCGCATCATTGCATGTTATATTCTTCGGTTGGCTGTCTTTCTCCCTCTCTTAAATTCACTTATTCTCTGGGTTGTCTGAGTTATAAATCAATTTTCAAATGTAATTCTTCCCTTACTCTGCTGGCTGATTTACTTACACATAGAACTACCACAAATCACCTTTGTTCCACTAATGGGATTACGCTAGTAATGAATACCCACAAGAACAACTATGGTGCTCGCTCCTTTACAGTTATGTCTCCTTCGTTGTGGAATACATTACCCCTTGCCTTATGCCCTGCAACTTCATTGCAAAGTTTTAAAACTCAGTTTAAAAGTCATTTGTTGTCTATGAATGTATGCCATTGTAATATTTAGTGGCGGTAGTGTGATATTGTATTGTCTGTTTATTATTTGTTTAGCTGTTTGTTGTCCGGGTTGGTCCTTACCCAGTTAACAAATTTAAAATAAAAACAAACAAATAAATAAATAAATTAATGTCCAAGATGATCCAGGGCCAGCTGGGCAACACCTACAGTATGAAGAGAGCCTTAAGGGGCTTAACATGAAGTCCCTTGAGGACAGAAGGTGAAGGGGGGATATGATTGAGTCCTCCAAAAACCTTAAAGGTATTAACATGGTGAATATGGAGGGCTTCATCAGTCTTAGTAGGAGTAAGACCACTAGGAGGCATAGCCTAAAGATGGTAGGGAGAAGATTCAAGAGAGACAAGAAGTGGCACTTTTTCACCAAGAGAATGGTGGTCAAGTGGACTGAACTATCAGAGGAAGTGGCCTCCCTGAAAATGATGGATAATTTCAAGAGATGATGGGACATAATAAAGAGAAAGTTGCAAGTGGAGAAGGGTTTGAGGGGGTCAGGTGAGATTTGGGGATGGGGGCAGGTTCCATTATAGACACATGGGAGGAAATGCACACTCAAGCAGACAAGATAGACCACAAGGTCTTTATCTTCTGGAATATTTGCTTGGTCATGTATTGCAGTCCCTCAGTCTTTCTTCATAGGATCATGATGCAGCCCCTGCACCATTTTAGTTGCCCTCCTCTGGACAGCCTGTACCCTGTCTATGTTCTTCCTGAAATGTGATCTCCAGAACTGGATATAGCACTCCAGGTGGGGTCTCACCATGATCAGTACTGTGGTAACACCACCTCCCTCCTGCTGCTGGTGATTCCCCTCCCTATGCAACCCAGCAGCCCACTGGCCCTGCCTATTGCCTTTCTGCACAGCCCTGCCACCTTGAGGTAATCTGATATGACAAACCCAAGGTCCTAATACTGTTCAGTGTTCATCAATACCTCTTCCCCCATTTTATACAGCGCCCTGGGTTTCTCTGCCCTAGGTGCATGATTTTGCTCGTTTTTGCATTGAAACCCAGCTGCCATACACTTGACCACTCCTTGTATTTTCTCAGGTCTCTACTCATTTTTGCCACCCCTTTAGAGTAGTTCAGTTCAGTTCATTTTTATTGTTCGGTAATCACCATTACAATATACTAAAAACATTAAAATGTTCATTATAGTGCATACAAATACATAGGCATCAAATTCATCACAGTATAAATATTAAAAGTCCTTGATACATAATATTAATATACGTAATCAGACAAAGGAATTATTATCTCTCCCTTTTCTTTTCTTTTCTTTTCTCTTTCCAGGCAATCCCAACCCTCCTTTACTTAGTATATATATCATCTTACTAAAAATCAGCAAATTACTTAATTTTGATTCATTTGAGCTAATAGGCTTCAGATTTATTTCTCAGAGGCAGGGAGATGTTTTTCTTTATATTTCATCACTTGGTAAAAGAACCCTGATGTCATCCTAGCCTCTTCTAATGTATGAGGATGTAAAAGCACAAATAACGGATCATATTCTACATTTGTATATTTAAGAAAATTATTAAGTAATTTAAAGTGCGGGATTTTGTATAAAGGACATTGTATCGTGATATGATAAAGATTTTCTACGAAACCCCTATTACACCTACATGTCTCAGGGGAGGTATTGAGGGCAGCCGTTCTGTTAAAGAATACATATTTAGAGCAGATAATGCCCATCCTTTCCCATGTGATCATTTTCCTATCTAAAGGAGTAAGAGGTAGAATTAAATAGGTTTCCAAAAATACATCAGTCTTATTTTGGGCTAACCAAATGGCCTGATGCTATGCTCTAAGAAGTTCCATTTGTTTACTTTGAGCAAATGTAAATATATTTTTTTAATCAGTTCCTTAAATCTAGCCAAAGATGATACAGAGCTATTTTCTCCAAAATACCTTGGATAGACTTGACCCAAGATGATCTAAAGTTTTGATTTTGCCAAGCATTTTTTTCTTTCAAGCATGATAGTGGTAAACTATTAGCCTGATGATTAATCATTTTTAGCCAATAGCCCACCATACGCATCTCAATTATGGTGGCAATGGGTAATCTTCCTAATTCTGCCCTAACTATAGGACTAGATATAGATATAGGAACCTGTAATAATGATTTATAAAAGAAAGAAAGAGGAATCTCCTACCATATAGGAGGGTTTGCACCCAAAACCTCTGCTCCATATGTTAGGATAGGATTAATTATTGCCTCAGCAGCAATTGTTGCCGGAGAAACTAAATGACCTGCATATTTATTATTAAAACACAGTAATGCTTTAGCCATCAATTTGGCCTTTGCCACTTGATCCCTCCAAAACTCTGACCATGCTCCATTTTCAGAAAACTTAACACCTAGATATATATAAAAAGTTACACCTTCTATCTGTGCTTTATTTAAATAGAATCTTGGCTTCTTAGCTTGACCCTGCTTTGGAGCAAAAACCATGTACTTAGTTTTTTTCATATTTATTGTTAAATCCAGTTATTTACATTTAATATTAAGTTGATTTATTTTATTTTGCAGCCCCTGTATAGATAGAGCAAAAATGATTAAGTCGTCTGCATACGCGAGACTATGAATTGGATAATTTCCAGTTTTAGGAGAATCCAAACTGGATACCTTAGTATAAGTCATAAGGGAGTCAATATATAGATTAAACAAAAGTTGAGCCAAAAGGCATCCCTGTTTGACACCTGAAGTTGTACTAAAGTAATCAGTAAGATTACTTTTGTTATCATATCTAACAGCTGTAACTGTAGGTGACTATAACATATAAATTGGAACCAGAAGATTCAGAGGTATTTTTTTCCCTGTTAAAATTTCCCATAATTTGTTTCTGTTCACTGACTCAAATGCTGCCATAAAGTCGACAAACAAAACATACAGCTTCATTCTGCGAAATGACCTATATTTTTCTATTAAATGAGATAAAATGTATATATTATCTGTAGTTGCGAAATCCTTATGAAATCCTGCTTGAAACATAGACAATGGAAAATTTGTCATTGTCCAGTTTTGTAATTTTTGTAATAAAAGTTTCGAGAAGATTTTCCCACTAATATCAATAAGACTAATTGGATGATAATTAACTGGTGATTGTAGCTGTCCTTTTTTACGAATTTGCACAATTATAGTTTTTGTCCATGAAAATGATATAAATCTTTCTTTTAAAAATATATTAAAGAAATTTGTGAAAAAGATTACCCAGTAATTTAAGTGTGCCTTGTAAATTTCCCCAGGGATCAAGTCAGGTCCAGGTGCTTTGCTATGTGAGAGGTTCAAGATAGCATCTTCTACCTCACTTATTGTAAACACTAAAGGTATATATTCACTCCCTCTATATAACTATCTACTATTTCTTCCCCTACATTAGTATATTTATTAAGTAGAGAATTGTAATATGTGGTCCAAGTTTCATTAGGAATATATATCGGAGAGTTTAAATTCTGATAATTAGTTCCTTTTGATACTAATGACCACAATAGCCTACTATTACCCTCGTTAATAGCTTGATACATTACTTCCCATTGTTTATATGTAAACTCCTTTTTTTTCAACCAGAAATTTATTATATTCGCTACGAGCTTTATTTAATTTTAACAGTGTCCCTTTTGTGATATGTTTTTTCGTTTGTCTGATAAGATTGGCTAACTTTTTTTTCTCCCTCTTACAACGGTGATCAAACCAGGATGCTGACTTAGAGTCATTAATTTTAGTATAATACATCTCATTAATTATTTGTTGGTATCCTAAGTTCAGTAGATGATAAATTTGCTCGCCTCTAGAATCATTTTGTATACTCTGATATAGGTTAACAAAAGTAGAAGAATATATTATATGTGATACCTCATTCATTACCTTATTATTCAGCCTTAGCTTTTTATTCCCTTGAATCTCAAGCTCATTCACAGGTTTAGGAAAAGAAGAAGAATTACTATCAGGATTCTTAAAGGTCAACAAAATTGCTGCATGATCACTTTCTGTTCTCATAATTACCTATATTTTTTTAAAATATTGATAACTAAAAGGGGAACATAAAATAAAATCAATCACACTCCTACCTGAGGGAGAAAAAAGTACATTCATCATTATAATCCCCCTCCAATCTCCCATTAAGGACAATGAAATTATTATCCCTACTAAAGGTTTGAAAACATCTCCCTGCCTCATTAACAATCATATCTGTAGTTCTTCTTTGTTAGAGATCTGGCATATAAAGTTGTTCTTGCAGCTCTATTAAATTATCAAAATGTGCAATCCTAGCATTAAAATCACCTGCTAATAGTACTATATCTACTTTATTTGTTTGTGTAAACAAATCTATTTCCATAGACAATTGGGTCCAAATATCATATGTGGGGTGAGTATGAAAACATGATGGAATGTATACATTTACAATCAGAACAATATTGGAATCCCACTCAACTACTACCATTAATATTTCAGGAGTGAGGGGGGTAACTTGTTAAAACCCTTAAACCATCCCTAATTTTTATCATAATTGCCAGTCCTCCTTTATTTCTTCCATATTTTTTTGCTTTAGTTGCAGGTACAAAATCTGATTCAAAACCATTTAAATAATAGGGCTGAGTTATTGCCCATGTCTCTTGAAAGATAATAACTTCAAAAGTAGAGACAAAGCTAACCCACTGAGGATCTGCAAATTTATTATGAAGTCCTGCAATGTTCCAATTAAGGATGTTACAACTTATATTATTCATTACCTTCCATCCCTGATTTATTAATACATCAAAATCTTGGCTTTCAAGTGGTTATAGTCATGAATGGATTATTCCAGATTGTTCCTGTGTTTCCCACTCATTCAATTCCACCAAGTAAATACCCACCTCATCCAAAATATGTCTATTCTCTAATACTAGTGCTACTAGTTGTACAGTGGATATGAAGCAGTTTATCTGAGTGCCTTTTTCCTCCTTCATGACCCTCTCTACTTGTACTATTTCATCTGAATGTATTTACGTTTTGTTGATAGCTGCCAAAATCATTCTCAAAAAAGATGGTACATTATCAGCAGTTTCTCCCTCCAGTATTTCTAACCCAAAAATAACAAACATAGAGCCTTCAGGGGATACTACAAATTCCCAATTCAGCAATGCAAGGGTAGACTTAAATTTATCATATGTTAACACTTTACCTGGTTTAATCCCATTATAAGAATTTTTCCAGATTGTGGCCCAAGTCACTGGTGATGACAGTGCCATTCCTAGTGAGTCAATCAAACCTTGCTTTGCCCAAACTTCTTTTTCTACATCCAAATTTGGGCGCATAAAATAAACTGAACCAAGAGGATTAACTGTGTCCCTAGTTACCATAATAAGAGCATCTGCTACAGCTGGTAATCCCAATTCTGCTCTCAACATATGGGCTATCAAATTCGTCAGAGTTGCATTAATTTCATAGTCTTTACAGTACATATGATCCAGTTTAAAAATTACTTCCTTGCCTGTGCATAATTGATCATATGTTTCAAGATCTTCTTTAACTGAAGAGTGAATATCATCCCTTAATAACAGTAAGTTATTTCCAGAGCTTTGTTTAGGTTCATATCTCTTGATTGAATTCTCCAGCGAAATTAACTTTTGAGCTGGAATAGTTTTACTAGTCCTTTTTTCTTGAACTTTTAAAGAAATTGGTTCAGCTACTGTTAAGTTAGTTACTAGCTTCATATTTACCCCATTCAAAAGGAGAGGTGACTTAAGTTGTTCTTTGGACATCTGAGCCCCCTCTATGTTAATATGCTCGTTAGTCTCTACTATAATAGAAGATCCTCTTACCATTCTTTCACTTTTGTTAATCTTTTTGTTTTTGTGTTGTCTAGATTTACTATTGTTAGACTTTTTCCTAGGGTTAGTCTCCCTTTTTCCCCCTTTTTCTTGTTAAACCCCTCTTTTTTTTTCCTTGGTGTCTCAACAAAACTTAGAGAGGAGAATGACAAATTTTGATTTTTCTATTAATCTCACTTTTTTCAATCAATAATAGAATTTGTTGTTCGATTGAAGCAAGCCTTTCTATACAGAATTGTGACAAATTTTCCAAGGCCACTTTAATGCCCTTATAAGCCTCTAATAGCACAACATTTGACATGACTGGATGGGCCAGAGCCTTGATAGCGTATTTAGATATAGTATCAGGGCATTGGGCAATAAAATCCTGATCTAAATGGATATTCTGAACCTCTCTATCCATTCTTTCGAAGATCTCATCTGGGGATCCATTTAAGTTTGTATACATTTGCTCCTCCATCTCCACTATCGGGCCCTCCAGAACTGTTGGAGTCTGTGATATTTCTAAAGGGCTAAATAGGTTCAAACCAGATGGAAAACAGGATATAGCATCATCCTTTGCTACAGAGACCCCTTGATTTATCCTAGTATCAGAAGAGTAATTCACTGGCTCTCCTATCAATCATTTTGAACAGAAACTCCAGAGGAATTTATGACAGTAATATGTTCCTTCAAGGAAGTCTCCAAATAACCTTCTTTATGGCACAATATAGGTTGGGTGCTCAGATTTATAACTTCCTGAGATCCAATCTGGTTTTTAGAAAATAAATCAGTGATTTTACCTTGATGAAATGTGCTATTAAGAAGAATGGGTGGATCTCCATCTACCTCCAACTCTTTAATTATAAATCGATTATTGGAGTTGGTCAGGAGTTTTTTGTTCCACTTTTTAACCCCAGTTTGCATTTCTTTTGAGCACTCAACACTCTTTACCTTTTTTGTCTTGAACTGATTTATTAAAATTTTCTAATAATGAGAAGCCCTGCAAAAATTCCCTCTCTTTAACCATATATTGATGGGGTTCCAAATCAATTAACCCATAATTTTGTACATCATGTTCTTTTATAGAAAAATAGGGAAAAGAAGATGAAGCAGCTCCTTCAGGCTCAGATTCCTTAAATTCTTTAGGGGTCGAAGCCATAATAACTAAATACTGTGTATATACACAGCAATTACTTTTTCTATTAATCCCCTTAACCCCTTTAACCTTCAAATTCTGATTTAAGTGGTCAGTTGGCAATTTGTTCTGCTTGTTCACACCCTGTTATTTTTAGTCGCCATATTACTGATACAGGTATACTTTCGATAATTTAGATAAGTTAGATGAATTAAGTAAATTCCCCTTTCTTTTTAGGTAGATTGAATGTGATTAAATACAGACCACAACCTCAAACACTATCATAAAAATGATTGCTCAAATGGAAAAATCAAATACAAAGGGTACAGGAAATACAAACATTGACACAAACATCCAATAGAGCTATATCAGTCTTATAACTTCTTAAAAGAGTGACTGGGAACAGAAATTACGCATATTTAAAAAGAAGCCATCATCAGCATGATCACCATGATCACCATGTCCATATCCGTATCTTTTTGTATTATTCTTATTATAAGGAACAGCTGTCATGGTTTAAACTCCTCAGACCCCCTTCGACATCTCTTTCAGAATCTTAATGATGGAGAAACAGGGAGCAGCAGAAGCAAACAAGGCACATATATCTAATACTACCAAAAATTTATGGCATATATAAAGTTAGTGGCGTTAGAATATATGAGGTGGAAATCTTCAATATCTCAACGAGAATCCCACTAATGTCCATTGATATCTGTAAGTTCCTCTTGATATTTGTAAAAGTTCTGAGCATTAGCACCATGCTGGTACACTCTCTCAGTATGGTAATTGGGCACTATAAAACAAGAAAACAAACTCAGAAGCTGGTCTTTCTGAAATCCTAATAGTTTTCTCCCCCCTCAAAAACAAACCACAAGCTCACAATCGTATGTCAAAGACTCATAAAAAAAAAAAAATCAGAAAAAATCAAATTTTCCCTTACTTTTAGCAGCAGTTCTTAAATCATAAATTTGGGCTTCCTTAGCCTTAGCCGTTGTCTGCTGTTTTACCACCCTTATTGGTTCATACTAATCAAATTGGCAAATCGGGAAATCAACAAGCGGGTCGAGTATGAATATTATGTCTTTCCCTTTATAGCAATAGTAAAAACAGGACAAACAATAACTGTAGCTAGTAATCCCGAGTAAGATTGCCGTGAACCTCTCTCCTCTATGAACGGAAAGGCATCTGAGGAGGATGACACGCATGTGCCTTAAATACCCAGGGGGAAAAAGACTAACAGACTATAGGCTGGTCAAGCACACGTGACTTGCCCAAGCCCAGGAAAAATTCTAAAACAGCCTAAAACAAAATAAAAAAAAAAAAAATTCAGCATTAAAAAGGGAAAATAAGACAACACTAGAACAGAATCTAAATGGATCAAGAAGGACCAATAACAAAAAAGAATAGATAAAAACACACATAAACACACAAGTAGAGCAATAAAAACAACAGGAAAAGTTTTTACATCCCTTTAAGTGATATCTATTGCTGATCCACAGCTTCAGCTTTAAATTAATAAAGCAAGACCCAAATCTCTCCCTTTTCCTTCTTACGCTCCTTCTGTCAACCCAATCGGCGTCTTCCAGTTACCGCTTCACTCTGCTCTGTCAGCTCGCACACCTCCCCACAGCTTGGCTCTTGGTTCTCAACCTTTCTGAAGGGCTGCTCCGTCCTCCGTTCAAGAATAACCACCACTGCCACCTCTGTGATACACCTGCGGGGACAGAAAACACCGGGAACCACTGGCGAGAAAAAAGAGAATGCCACAAAAAGAATCCGGTAAGGCACAATTATAAATCCGGTGGCATACCTTTAGTAAGATAAAATATAGCACGAATCATAGCCTTACTGTGAGGACTCCTCCTCAGCACTCCTGCTAGCAGTCGTGAGTGTGCTCCCCACTGTTGAAGCATTCCTCTTCAGAGTATCTACTATATTGCAGCACTTGATGTCATCTGCAAAGAGGCTTACCTTCCATTCCAGTTCTTCTGCAATGTCAGTTATGAAAACATTGAAGAGTACTGGTCCCATTACTGAGCCCTGAGGTACCCCTCTGGTCACTCTCCCCTCATTAGAGTGAGTGCTGTTTATTACCATCCTCAGTTGTCTGTCACCCAGTTCCGTACCTAGTTTACCACTTTGGGTTCAAATTCCAAACTGCACAGTTTCCTGATTGGTATGGTGGTGAAGGCCTTGCAGAAATCTAAAAAGCACATGTCAGCCATCCCATCCTGATCTATTTTCCTGATCACCCAGTCAAAGAAATCAATCAGTTCATCTAACATGACCTTACCCTTGTGAATCTATGCTGCCTTGGGTCTTTAAACTCATTGGATTCAAGATACTCCATTAGCCTTTCTTTTAATAGTGTCTCCATAAACTTCCCCACCACTGACATTAGACTGACCACACTATAGTTGCCAGCTTGTCCCAGCTGCTGCTTTTATGAAGTGGGACTACATCTGCCCTCCTTCAGTCCTCTGGAACCAATCCTTTTTCAAATGAATTGTTGAACAAGGCTGTCAGAGGTACAGCCAGTACCTCCCTGGCCTCCCTGGGCACCCTTGGGAGTGCCCCATCTGGTCCAATAGCCATTTCCATTTTGAGATGTGCAAGTCCCCTCAGGACTCTTGTCTGTCAATAGACTTGTTCCACCTCCTTGCCCCAGTATTCTTGTTGCTTCTATGTGGCCTATCCTGCTCTCCCTCCACTATGAAGACTGCAGTTTTCCAAAACTGCAGAGATCAGAAATTTTCCAGCTTGGTCATCAACAGAAAATATTTGGATGGAACTGAAAGTAAAGAAACTACTGCAAGCAAAAGCAGTAGATAAGTTCCCTACCCCACAGTGGGCAGGGGCCTGTTTTCAGGTCACTTCCTGACCCCCAAGAAAAATGAGGAGTGGAAACCCATTTTAGACTTAAGATATCTGAATAAGTTTATCAAAAGATACTATATTGCCACAAGGCCAGTCTCTCCCTCCCTGTAAGACGTGATCTCTTAGTTAAATGGATCCTCCCTGCCTTTGACTATGCAGACATAGTTTACAGTGCTGCCCCAGCCACCTCCCTTGCTAAACTTGATGTTCTGTTCCATGCCTTCTGTAGATTTGCTTCTAACTCCCCCCTTTAACTCACCGCTGTGACCTATTCTCCTCCCTTTGCCTCCAATCCCTTGCTCAGAGATGCTTCACACACTGTTCCACCTTCATCACCAAATACTGGTTTGGAACCCTTCCACCTTACCTTGCCTCCCTCCTTAATCTAGCTAACTCCTCACCCTACAACTTGCGGTCAAATTGCACCAGCACTTTTTTCCTCCCATGTGTATGCACATCAGCTGGCAAACTTTCCTTCTCCTATAGACTTCCTTCCCTGTGGAATTGTGTTCTCCACCAAATCCTTCTTTCTCCCTCCTTCCCTGCCCTCAAGCACCTACTCAAACCATCCCCTACTACATCCTGCATCTGTTGTCCTTCCTAATACTCACTTACCTCAGTTTCATTGCTCCCTTCTCCTCTTGCTGCAACTCATTGTATATAACCATGTAAATATTGTTTGTATTTATTAGATATTTCTCTATTGTAAAAAGTAATCTTCTTTATTATGTATAATTTCTTCATTTTGTTACAACTCTGTTGTCAATGCTATATTTTTACTTTCCTCTGTACCCCCTTCCCCGGGACTCATCTGAAAACAAGCTTCTGTTCATGGTGCCTTTCCTGGTTGCCAACTTTTAAATAAATAAATAAATAAATTACTAAAAAAGAGAGAAGTTCAAGATGGTCACACTGGGCGCAGTGATACCATCCCTACAGTCAGGAGATTGGTTGGGGTCACTGGATCTGAAGGACACATATTTCCACATCCCATTCAGACCCAGCCACAAAAAATATCTCAGGCTCAGACTGGAAAACTCCCAGTATCAGTTTATAGCCCTTTCCTCTGTTCTTACATCAGCACTGAGGGTATTCACAAAGTGCCTGGCAGCTCACCTCAGAAAACAAGGTGTGGTGGTTTTTGCCTACCTAGACAACTGGCCAGTCTCAGAGAAAACAGAACAAGAGTCCAGGTGCACCATATAGTAGGTGATGAGCATCACAGAGAGCCTGGAATTCCTAATAAATCAGCAGAAGTCTTAGAACCAATGCAGGTGCTGGACTTCATAGATGCAGAGCTGGATACCCTGCAGGGGAATGCTTTTCTTTCACAGAAAAGGGTTTCATACCTGATTGCCAGTGCAGAATTCTTTACACTGGGCTGCCCAAGGCCTGTAAGGGATTTTCTGCAGCTACTGGGCCACGTGGCCTCATCCACAGCTGTGATGCCATGAGCCAGATTTCAGATGAGGGACATTCAGTACCATCTTAGAGATCACTGGTTCCAAAGTTTAGACTTCATTGCAGTTTTGCAAGCACTAGAGTGGTAGAAGGAGGAAAGCAACCTCAGAGAGGACATTCCTTTACTTCAGCAATCCCCAACAAGAGATCTCACAGCAGATGCTTCACTCATAGGGTGCGTACCTGGAGGATCTCTCAGTAAGTGACATCTGGAGCCATCAGGAGACCTGGGAGCACATAAATCTCCTTGAACTCAGGGCAGTGCTGCTGGCAGTGCAATAATTTTCCTCCCTGCTACTGAATCAGTCTGTCCAAATTTGGACAGACAATACTACAGCAATGTACTACATGAACAAGCAGGGAGGAACAAGATCCTCAAAACAGTGCACAGAAGCTATGAGGATTTGGGATATGGCTTATTCCCTGGACACAAAGATTTCTGCAGTATATCTGCCAGGCAAAGACAATGTACTGACAGACTCCGTAAGCAGAATCAGTTGGAGAAATTATGAATGAACCTTGAATCAGCAATTGCTGGCTTCAATCTTTAGAACATAGGGCACTCCAGAAATAGACTAGTTTGCCTCTTGGGAGAACAATCAGCTCAAAAGTTTTGTTGCAGGTCGCTAGCAAGAGGCACAGTCCCAGAGGATGCCCTAACTGTTGACTGGACAGGGGGGTTCCTTTATGTGTTCCCACCATTCTCACTCATACAGAAAGTGCTTATAAAGCTCAGAAAAGAGTCAGCAACAATGATCCTAATAGTCCCAGACTGGACCAGGCAGGTTGGTACTCAATGCTTCTGTCCCTGTCCAGTAGGATTCCAATCAGCCTGCCACTGAGATACAACCTGCTGACTATCTCATGGTAGTTACATTCCCAGACCTCAGAGCACTACGTCTAGGGGCTTGATTCTTGAAGAGCTAGAATTCTGTAATCTGAATTTGTCAGAGGAGATGCTGTAATTGCTGCAAGTTTCCAGAAAACTAGCAACTAAGAAAGCATTCTCCTCTAAGTGTCAGAGATTCTCATACTGGTGTGCCCCGAAGAAGATGATTACAATGCAGGCAGGGCTGCCTACAGTTTTGGACTACCTGGTACGCTTACAGTCTTTAGGTCTGAGACCTTCAATCCTGAAGGTACACCTGGCAGCTGTTTCATGCCTCACAACCTGTTTTTAAAAGGTTCTTTAAGGACCTCAATCATCTGTATCCCCCTGTAAGGGACCCAGTTCCTCCATGGAACTTAAATACTGGTATCTGTCTTGCCCATCTGATAGAAGTTTCTTGTGAGCCTGTGGCTACTGCTGTTTTAAAATATGTCACATGGAAAACAATTTTCCTGATAGCAATGACATCTGCCAGGAGGGTAAGGAAACTGAAAGCCCTCTGTACAGGTCCAGACTACCAGAATCTTCCACATGAAAAAGGTAGTCCTTCGGACCAATAGGAAGTTCATACCAAAGGTGGTGTAAAAATTCCGCTTAAACCAGTCAGTTATCCGTTCGCTACTCTATCCTGCACATTTCAGTAAATGTGAACAAGAATTGCACTGTCTGGATGTAAAAAGGGCAATTGATCACCGCATGGACCCAACAAGGGATGTCAGGTCCCAGAGCACACAGTTTTTTTCTACATATGGGGAGGTTCTAAAAGGTAAGGCAGTAGTTAGGAAAACTATCTTTCATTGGATAGTCTCCTGCATACAGGTCATTACAAAAAAACTGGAAAAGTTCTCCCCAGGGGCCTACTAGCACATTCCACAAGAGGCACCTCTACATCTGTGGCAGTCTCAAGAGGCATCCCATTCAAGAATCTGTAAAACAGCTACCTGGAAAACAGCACGCACCTTCGCAAAGCATGACTATTTGGACATACAGTCCAGAATGGATGCCAGTTTTGGAACTGCTGTCTTGCAGAACCTTTTTCCTAAATAGGTTCCAGACCCATCCTCCCAAGGTACTGCTAGTGAGTTTGCCATTGTTAAAGCATCTCATTGATGGATTCCTGCTGTTAGAAGAAAAATTAGTGTAGCAATATTGTTTCTTCTTTGGATCCATCGATGAGCCTTACAAAGCTTGACTGTGCCTCCTCTTCCAGAATCTGAAAATAGGTTCATGTAAGAATCAGTTCTTATCTTAAGGTTGCCTGAGCATTACTTATTGCAGTTTCTCAACAAATGTTAAAATATAATCATTTTAATGTTGTCTACTTCAGTTTGGTTGGTGGTAATAAAAATACTGCCTATTGTAACATAAGCTGACCCTCACAGTACAGAGTAGTTAGGGTGATGAGCTTCAGCCAGTAAACCAGCAACCAATTTACTAGGGAATAGCTGTTTTGACAAACTAGCTTTATCCAGATCTAGGAAGGTAGGTGTTTTCTCCAGAAAAGTCTTCTCAGAAAGAAAAATCCAGTAACTTCTCAGAAAACCAAGGGGGCATTGCATAGATAGGAATAGGAGGAAGCAAAGCGTATTGTATCATGGAAGTTCTCAACATGTCTTTAACATAGGTGTGGCAGGAGGATCAGTCTCTCTTTCCAAAGAGACAAGGGGGCTGATTCTCAAAGCACTTAAAATGATGCAAGGTACCTGCATCAAAGATAAAAGACGCAAGTGGCACCTTGCATCAAAAAATGCACCCAGAGCCATTCTCAGAAGAAACCTGCAACAAACACAGGCTGCTTGCCCCAAAGGGGACGTGTGCCAGCCTTGCACTACAAAATGGGCTGTAGCATGGTGCTAGGAAGCTTGCGGCAGATGCAGGCTGCCACATCCCCAACCTTGCTATCTTCAAAACCCTTCCAGAGGGCAATGGTCTAAGTACCATTAGACCAGCCAAGGACTGGTCTAACGGTACTTAGAAATCCACTGGAGGGTGTGCCAATGTGCCCCCAAGCCCCAATCTCCCATTATAACAATAGATACAATATTGTATGTCACCCCCCCCGAAGCCCTGATCTCCCGGCATTGGTATGTAAAAAGCCCTGGTAGTCTAGTGGACCACCCCCTTCCCCAAGCCGCTATCACCCATTATAATTGTATATATATTCCTCGTAGTCTAGTGGCATCCACCCCCCAGCCCATATCGCCCATTATGAATATTCAATTATCCCTGGTGGTTTAGTGGAGTGCTCCAGCTCTGATTCCCTGGTAATAGACATTACCAAAACCTAAATGGTCTACTGGACCCCCACCCATACTGCCCCACTCCCTACCCTCCCAACCCATAAGGGAGCTGGTGACTTGTATATCCCACTGCTCACCACTGTGGCCAGCTGCCGACTGAGCTCTGAATGAGCATGTACTGTATATAGACGTGCTCAGTGACTGAACAGCTGTCATTCACTGAGTGAATACTATATACAGTATGTGCTCATTCAAAAAGCTGAGATGGTGTGGCTGTCAGTGGTGAGCCTTAGGCTGTGCCAGTCACTGGCTCTATGGGTGGGGGGATGGGTGGTGGGGCACTGCAGGGTGGGGGTCCACTAGACCACCAGGTTTTGATAATGTCTATTGCCAGGGGAGCACTTCACTAGGCCACCACAGATAGCTGAATATTCATAAAGGCATCGGGACTGGGGAATGCCACTAGACAGCCAGAGAGAGAGAGATGATATATATATATATATATATAATATATTGTATATACAAATGACAGGAGATCGGGGCTTGGGGTGCTGACATACAATACTGTAACTGTTGTTGTAACATGTGATCAGGGCTGGGGGGATGTGCTACACTACCAGGGAAGTTTCATTTATTGTAAGGGGTGATCAGGGCTGGGGGGGGCAATAGCCATCATGGACTACTGTCTGTGGTGCTATTGCTGCACAGCTGTCCTGCGGCTTGTGGCACATCTTCACTATGCGCTGTTTGGTGCATGGCCAAGGTTGCCGCACACTGCAGGACTTAGTCACTGAGAACCTACTCAATAGAGGATTGGGCACAGGGCCCCTGGTGCATTGGCAATCAGCACAAGCCACCCTTGGCATGGCTTGCACTACCCATTTGAGAATCATCCACAAGAACCCTAAACTAAAATGGCTGTAGGCATTATGGATGGTGGTGGTGGTGGGGGGGGTTCTTAGCTGCTGTGTAATCAGATGAAAATTGTCTCTGTGTGTAAGAAAAAAGTTCTTTTGAAGAACTTAGAATGTAAGTCAGTTCAGCTAGTGTTTTCCCAATTACAAATATACAGTGGCGTGAAAAAGTATTTGCCCCCTTCCTGATTTTCTCTATTATTGCATATTTGTCACACTGGATGTTTTCAGGTCTTTAGACAAAATATAATATTAGATAAAGGGAACCTGAGTGGACAAATAACACTTTTTTTTTTTACTTATTTCATTTATTTAATGAAAAAAGTTAACCAACACCAACTGGCACTGTGTGAAAAAGTAATTGCCCCCTAGTTAAATCAACCCAATTAAAGGGATAATTAGAGTCAGCTGATTGAACACAGCCAGGCTTGATTACAGCCAGCCCTGCTCAATATAAACCTCACTTATTTTGGCCCTTACCATCAGAGTCACATTGCCAGCACAAAGATTCAACAAGCACAGTATGCCATGATCAAAGGAAGTTCCTGAAAGATCAGAAAACATTTTGTTGCCCTCTATCAGTCTGGAAAGGGTTACAAAGCTATTTCTAAGGCTCTGGGACTCCATCGAACCACAGTGAGAGCCATAATCTCCAAATGGAGAACACTTGGAACAGTAGTGAACCTTCCCAGGAGTGGGCGGCTGCCAAAATTACTCCAAGGGCGCAGTGTAAAATCATCCAAGAAGTCTCAAAGGATCCTAAAACAACATCCAAAGAACTGCAGGCTTCTCTTGCCTCAGCTAAGGTCAGTGTTCATGACTCCACAATCAGAAAGAGACTGGGCAAAATGGGCTTCATGTGAGAGTAGCACAGAAACCACTGCTAACCAAGAAGAACATAAATGCTCGTCTCTCATTTGCCAAGAAGCACCTGGATGATCCACAAGCCTTTTGGGAAAATGTTCTATGGACAGATGAGTCCAAAGTGGAACTTTTTGGACAACATGGATCCCATAATGTCTCCAGTAAAGCAAACACAGCATTCCACAGTAAGAACACCATACCAACAGTCAAACATGGTGGTGGTAGTGTGATGGTGGGGATGCTTTGCTGCCTGAGGACCTGGATGACTTGCCATAATTAAAGGAACCATGAATTCTGCTCTGTACCGGAAAATTCTTAAGGAGAATGTCCAGTCATCCTTCCATCAGCTGAAGCTGAAGCGTAGTTGGGTCATGCAGCAAGACAATGATCCAAAACACAAAAGCAAGTCCACATCAGAATGATGAAAAAGAAGTAAAATTAAAGTTTTGGAGTGGCCTAGTCAAAGTCCAGACTTAAACCCAATAGAGATGCTGTGGCAGGACTTGAAACGAGCAGTTCATGCTCGAAAACCTACCAAATGTTACTGAAATAAAACAGTTCTGCGAGGAAGAGTGGGTTAAAATTCCTCCACAGCGATGTGAAAGACTGATATTGAATTATAGGAAGTGTTTGGTTGCAGTCATTGCAGCTAAATGTATGTAACCAGTTATTAAGTGTAAGGGGGCAATTACTTTTTCACGCAGTGCCAATTGGTGTTGGTTAACTTTTTTTCATTAAATAAGTGAAATAAAAAAAAAAAACAAGTGTTATTTGTTCACTCAGGTTCCCTTTATCTAATGTTACATTTTGTCTAAAGACCTGAAAACATCCAGTGTGACAAATATGCAATAATAGAGAAAATCAGGAAGGGGGCAAATACTTTTTCACACCACTGTAGAAACATAGTTTTGAATAGCTGAAAAAGGCCCCAGTGGTCCATCAAGTCTGCCTAGTACCTGCCTGCATCCTCACCTTACCTAATGATGGACCAGAGATAGCCTATTGACAGACCTGACTGTATTTTGACACCTCCTCCCTTGTCACTCATTCCTTTCCCTCAGCCATGCACCCTCCCTCCCTGCTCTGATTTTGACCAGTCTACTGTGCCTCTTCCACCTTTGTATGAAGCCAGCAACAAATGCAGCACCAACCGCTTCTTCTTGCAGTACATTATACTTCTCTGCCACCATTTCAGTAAGGAAGCTCTTCTTTCTTCTGGTGTAGTCTCCAAACTGTGCACAGTACTCTAGGTGAGGTCGCACCAAGGGTCTGTACACAGGCAGAATCACCTCTTTCCTTTTGCTGGCAAACCTCTTACCTATGCACCCTAACACCCTATTTGTGTTCCCTGTAGCCTCCTACTATTGGGCATGGGACTTCGAACTGTCACTAGTAATGATTCCCCAGGTCTCTTTCCTCCAGTGTCTGTTCCCCTGTCACTTCCCGAACCCATACTCTGTTTTGGATTCATTTTGTCACTATGCACAACCTTACACTTTTTGGCTTTAAATTTGAGTTACCATATTTTGAACCACTTTTCCAGTCTGTTCAAGGAGGTTTTCATTCCCTGTATTCCCTCCATTGTATTCACCCTGCCACTGATTTGGTATTATCTGCAAAGAGGCCAGTTTTACCCTGGATTTCTCCACTACATCACAAATGAATATATTGAAAAGGACTGGCCTCAGGACTGACCCCTGGGGTACCAAACTAGCCACCTCTCTAATCCTGGAGTACTCCTCATTGACAAGTACTCACAGAGTACTATTTGTACTTTTTTGCTTAAAACCTGTTTGTTTTGAATTTCCTAGTGTGTTTGTAGTTCCCATTAGCTTGCTATATATCTTGTAAATTTTGTGTAAATAAAAAATATTTTGTATAAAGATATATAAATATATATCTATATTTGTGACTGCAGTGTTTTAATAGGTGCAGGTATACCTTTTTTATTGGCTATTCTGTTAATCCAACTTAAAAAGTAAACTAGGTTCTGATACAGAGAAGAGGTAAGGTGTACCCGGAAGCAACTAAAAGGGGCTCATATGTCCAAGAGGCCTTGTGCTTATATGCAAGAGCCTTTGGTGGTACATGAAGGGAACAGACTCAAGTGAGTAATAACTAGGTTGGTGTCAGCATTGATAAAGTAACCAAACCAGTCTGGTTTCCCTCTCAAGGGATCTTGGTTGGTTTGTGATAGGTAGACTTAAGGAAACAAAAAACACGGGTTCACTCTACATGTGGGTTCTGAAGTCCTCTGCAGGAGTAGATATCTGAGTTGGTCATAGAGTTCCCACTCTTCACATGTGGAGCATTGTGCAGCAACCACAGAGTTGGTGGATCAACCTGCTACCTACTGATCCCACTCACCCTAAGTACTAAGCACCAGCACTGAGCAGGTGATCCAGATGGGGGATGCCCAAGGGGATGGAGTAACAATCACTGTGATCCACACACATGTTGTGCAGTGTACAGGGCTGGTGGAGGGTGCAGATGCTATACTATGGGACATTTGCTGTAGACTTTCGCACCTCCCAGCATTGCCTCCCTGGAGTCTTATGAATCCCAATTGCTCCTCTGACCAGTTGCCTCCCACCCTGCAATATATTATGGAGGGTAGGAAAGCACACAGTGCACTTTTATTTAAAAATATTTTCCCATTAAGGGGACATGTCAGTCCTCATTCATTCCCAGGTGGCCATTTTGAATTAGGTTAATCATAGAACCTAGCGACTCATATTTATGCTGTGGGGCTGAAAGGATTGCCATATCACACAATCCCTGCTCCACTAGGATCCACTGTGTTCATCCCATTTGTAGAAAGCATAGCCAGCAATCAAGATATGTAGATCACTGATCCTAGTTAATATTCAGAGATGACTAGGATACCAGTTTGGTGTTGCTGGGTTCACAGCCTGAGCTGATTCTGCTTTGAGAGAAGGCTCTGAGCACTGATGTGAACAATAGTCCGGGGGTGGAGTGGGAGTGGCAGGGTTAAGTTCAGCATTTCATAAGAGCAGAAGAAGAAGGGCAATGATTAGAATTAGGGAATGGGAATTCCTGTGGAAGGGATGGAGGCAGAGATGTGAACAGGCGAAAGGGGAGAGCAGGAGACAGATTTGTAGAGTGATTCAAGGTTCTGAGCAGGAGAGGGAATGTGGCTGCTACTTATGAAAAAAGGTAAGGAGGAGGGAGAAGAGGAGAAAGCAGGGTATTGGTGAGGAGGAGGGTGAGAAGGTGGGAGAGGGTGTAAGAGAAGGGAGAGAATAACAAGAAAGGAGAAAGTGAATGAGAATGGATTGGAGGATCATGGTATGAACAAAGGTGGCAAGGGGATGCAGAAGAGGGTAGCGGGATTAGAGAAAAGTGGAATAATGGAGACAGGATTTAGTTGGAGCTGGGAAGATGGGTAAAAAAGATGAGAAGGTATAGGGGAGATTGGATAGCAGAAGAGGGGAAGGTACAGTTACAGAAAGAAACTAGCTATGTTGTTGAAAACTGGGAAAGGATGGGGCAATCTGCAGAGGGGTAGGTGAGGATGAGTGGCTTACCAGAAAAACAGAAAGGGAGCAGGGAGAGAGAGAGAGCAAGAGGGGAGGTAGTTACAGTTATGTGGGCCAACTTAGTTTAAAGCATTGTAAAACCCTATAATAATTAAACCCATCCAAGATGATTCTGGTCAAGGCAGGTACCTTCAATTAGTTCTTACACAGAACATTGAACTGTAGTAGACAAACAGATAAACTGTAGGCTATTGGTAACTAATTTAACAGCAGGGCTAAGGGTCCAGTTACACAAACTCAGGACAACAAGGTGCAAGCTAATCAGTAAGGTAGGTAGTAAAAGATAAGCAATAGCACAACTATTTATTTATTTTATTTATGACTTTGGTTACTGGGTAAGTGCACTGATCAAGGGACTGTTTTCAGGCATGATCCGGACCACAGACATGGCACATTACAATAAATACAGCAATGAATAGATGTTTACAACACAGGAAAGGCACGGTACATTATGTACAATCTTGATAAAACTGTTTACACACAAGCGCAGTTACAGCTGAGGGTAGGCAAGCAGACAAGGAATCGGTGTATATACACATTATATACAGTTATGGCTAAGCCAGTGCCCCCCCCCCCACTCCCAAAGAACAATCAGGGTGACCATAAGGGACTAGCTGGCAGCAAGTGCAAAGTTTAGAGGTAACGGGACAGAAATCCAGCAAGGAAGAGTAAGAGCAAGGGGGAAGGGGGTACCGAGGAAAGCAGTTGCAGCTTGCTTCCACGAGAAGCCAGGATTTGAAGTGGGTTTTAAAAGAGGGATGCATGTTGGCTGCACAGAGAGGTGCAGGTATCCTGTTCCACAGAGAGGGAGTCACAACAGATAGGTCTTCCCTCCCCAAGGTGGTAGTGACCCTATGAACCTTGAGGGGAGGAACAGTGGATGATTGGAGAGTCCTAGGTGAGTGTGATAGTTTAGACTACCCCCTGTTAGAAATAAGGCTATGGCATTTCTCTTTGTACCCCTACAGTCTACTGCAGTAGCATTTCTTACCTTTTGTTCAGGGGCCCCACCACATCAATCCCTGTTCTCTCAAAAGGTACTGACACTAAAGGTAAGGGCATCAAGGGAACCACATCCTTTTTTCCCACCTGTGCAACTAACTGGCAACTTTCACAGGCCCTGCAGTAATTAGCCACATCTTCATGAATCCCTGGCCCAAAAAAATGTTGGGTTAACCGACCTAGGGTTCTGTCTCTCCCCGCATGGCCTGCCCATGGGAGGTCATAGTTGAGATACAAAAGATCCTCTCTAAAACATTGGGGCACCAACAATTGCTCAATACATTCTTGAGAAACAGGATTCTTACATACACAATATAATAACCCATTCTGATGTATAATCTCAGGATTGCCTGGGGATAGTATCTGTCCCACCTGTAAAAAGAAAGGTTCTAAACTTTTATCAGCTTTTTGTTCCATAATCACATTTTTAAAGATACCAGACATAGTCTCTGGGGTTAACCCTTTTTTGTTCCAAATGCCATTGTCTCTACTGTTTCTTCTTGGCATTATGAGAGAGTTTTGACTTTCCCAGTTCTTCAACTACATCTCCCTGAAAAGGAAAAATGTCCCCAAGTTCTCTCTGCTTCTTCTCCTGCGCCATCGTCGTTACTGCCACAATAGTTCCTTTTTCTGGAATGAGGGATGTAAATTCTGGGTAATCATGCCCAATTACCATGGGTACGGGAAAATGTGGTACTACTCCTGTAGTAAGCAAGGTAGGACATTACTTGATAACCAACTCTACCATTGCAGTAGGATAACAGTGTGTATCCCCATGTACACACACCATGCTCATACTTGGTCCCCTTTTCCCATTGGTTAGATACTCTGGTCTTATCAGGGATTGCTTACTCACAGAGTCAATGAGAGCTGCAATGGTTTTGTCTTCAATCTGGACATTGGTGAAAAAATATCCTGGATTCAATAAAGCAAGATGTACTGAATCATTCCTTTTTGTGGGGCAGAACCTGGCAATATGGCCCAGTCTTTTACAGTTCCTACATACGATGTTAGGTTGGAAAATCCTCTCTGTCCCTCCTGTGTTCTCATTCCTACCATCATACCTCCCATACCTTGGTTCATAGGTTTGTCATGTGGGGGCATTAACTCTGGCAGGGGTATTTTCTGGGGGTCTGTTGACTATCCGCTTGGTATTCTGGTGGGCAGATAGGTAGTTGTCAGCCAATGTGATTGCTACTTCTGCTGACTCAGGCTTATGTTCTCGAACCCATAGCTGGACTTCCTGGGGCAATATCTGGAGAAACTGTTCCACTGCAATAGGCTCTATCACTTCACCAACATTCTTTCCTTCTGGCTGAATCCATTTCATGCACAACTCCCTGAGGCATGTGAAAACCTCTCTGATATTTAAGGGTCCTGAACCTGTGCCTGTACGTGTCTGTATTAATGTTGCACCTTTTAAGGATCTCCTTCTTAACCAAATCATAGGTATGGGCAGATCTAGTATCCATATTTGTGTATGCCAACTGTGCTTTTCCAGTTAAGTATGGGGCCAAGCGTACTACCCATTGAGTCCTAGGCCACCCACATGCTTCTGCCACTCTCTCAAAGGTGGTCAGATAACCCTCAATGTCATCTGATGGCATCATTTTTGTTAGTTTGATATCTTTCGGATTTTGATCTGATTGGCCCCCATCTTGCCCTCAACCAGCCCCCAAGTCCCAAAATGCCCTTAGTGTTTCTGCCCATCTGGTGTCTTGTCTACGTCGCTCCTGTTCCCTCTCTCTCTCCGTCTCTAACTGACGTATGGCTAGCCAGCACATCACCTCTGGAAACCCTTCTGGTGGTTCCTCCAACTGCCTCCATCATTCCTCTTCCATCCTCTCTTCCTCTTCTGGTAACTCCTCAGTCTGATCCTTTGCTCTTCAAGTCCACACCACAGACTCTACTCCCGTCCTCGGTATCTCTCCGGATTTCAACACCTGCGTCCAAGTCTTCTCTCCTCCTGTTGCCATGTCACTCTTCTCCTCCTCATCTGACATGCCTTATTATTACCCCTAGTACCAGGTCTGGTACTGGTTACTGGTTTCTCCCACCATGTAAGACAACCAGATCCCACTTCTGACACCAGATTCTGTGGTTGGGTTCATGGGGTAGGGTAATGAAAGCATATACGGTACTCAGAGATTTGTTCAACACACAGATTCTGTGTGATGTTTATTTTTGTAAAAATAATATAGAGCAAATCATGCTATACAAAAATAAAAACAAATCAATAATAAAGTAATACTGTTTTAAACTTCAGTCTATAAACAAAGAAATCAAATAAAGAAATAAATATGCTCTTCTCAAGCTTCAGAATCACTTCCCTCCAGTGATTCTGCCACAGTGTAGAATACTTTAACCAGTACAATTTTCTACCAACTTCTGTGCTCTCAGACCAACCTCTCAGGACACTCTGCCAGGATGATCTGACTAACTTTAGCTCGGTGGCAGCTTTTATAGTGCAGTCCTCCTATGACACTAATGTCAGCTGATCCGCCCCTTTTCTAATACAGGGAAATATCCTGGCTAGTACTGGGGGATCAGACTGATTGTATATACAGAGGGAAATCATACAATCATAAGGAGTTATTTCATTCTGCCTTTAACACTCTGTCACTGAAGCTGTTGGGAAAGACTTTGTAATTATTTGTAAACAAGAAAACTCCGCCCCTCTTCAGCTGAGTGACAGCTGGGGAGTTTCTTATATGACAGCCTCATCATGGGGCTGCTGGCTCTTAAAAGTACTTTTTTTCCCCCAAGAAGGCTTAGCTCAGGTAAGAGCACTCTCTGCATAGAATACTAAAGGAAACACTCCTATATTTAGTTTCTGCACATTAGTTATGCCTTCTTTAGGGTGTTTATATACAAACTGCTTTAAAAAGACAAATCCCACTTTTGTATTCAACACACCCGACAGCTGCAACCAGTCGCTCTACCTCCTACACTGCTGCTAGGAAGTAAGACCACAGTGCTCCCTTAATGCTACCCTTGAAGACTGAAAAGGACATGAAAACAATCGGCTGCTAAACATTTCCTGAAATGGAGTGCAGCTTTTCAAGGTGGCACTCGCTATCATGCCTGATAAAAGGCAGGAAAAGTCAAGCCTCCCCCCACAAAACATGGCAGGTAGTAGGGTAAACACTGAGGTACAGAGCTCAACACAGGGCAGGACAGGGGTAAATGGTAAAATAGATAGGAGCAATAACAGCAGGGATGGGGGAAAAAAGTATAAAGCCAACATTAAATGGAGGGCAATGACTACCAATGCCCGTAGTCTGGGAAACAAGCTTTCTGAGCTAGTAGCTTTGATGGAAGATGAACAATTGGATATTGTGGCAGTCACAGAAACATGGTACACTGAGAACCATGACTGGGATGTCAACATACCCGGGAACACAATCTACAGATGGGACAGGGAAGGCAAAAGAGGAGGTGGAGTAGCTCTATACATAAGGGAAGGGATCAAAGCTACAGAACTAAAAAGTAAAGGGGGAGGACAAGAGGCACTTTGGGTCACCTTGGAGATGGGGAATGGCATCACTATCTGCACAGGGGTTGTATACAGACCCCCGTCTCAAGGGGAGGAAATGGACAAGAGAATGATAGGGGACATTCTCAAAATGGCTGAAAAAGGGGAGATACTGTTGATGGGGGACCTGAATATGCCAGATGTTAACTGGAGGACATGTACTGCAGCCACATCCAAGAGCAGGGTCATTCTCGATACCTGCAGGGCAGACCTTAGACAGCTAGTGCTGGAACCCACTCGAGAGGGAGCAATACTAGACCTGGTACTCTCAAATGGAGAGAGGATCACAAATTTAGAAGTCGGTAGACATCGGGGAAGCTTACTACTGCACAGTGTGCTTCACAATGAGCACAACCATGGAGATAAGCCATACAAAACAAGGATACTGGACTTTAGAAGAGCTGACTTTGGCAAAATGGGTGAACACCTGAAGAATGCACTAGCAAATGGCCAAATAGGAGGGGTGGAAGAACAATGGAGAAAATCAAAACTGCCATCATAGAGGCAACAAGTCTTTGGGTAAAACAAATAAAGAAAACAAAGCAGAGGAAAAAACCACTATGGTTCTCAAAAGAGGTGGCAGGAAGGTTAAGGAGAAAAGGCTGCATTCAAAAAGTATAAGGAATCACAGAAGGAGCACGACAGAGAACTGTATCAATTAAAGCAGAAAGAAGTAGGAAAAGCAGTCAGAATAGCAAAGGCACAAACTGAGGAAAAATAGCCAGCTCGTCAAAAGGGGGATAAAACCTTTATAGGTACATTAGGGAGCATAGAAAGGTTAAGGGAGGGATAGTGAAGATTAATAAAGGAGAGGGAGGTCGCAGAGGAGACAGTGAAAAGGAGAGATACTGAATGAATACTTTTGCTCAGTATTCACCAAAGAAGATGAGGAGCAGTTACCTAAACCAGACAATAGAAGCACTCTGGTAGGTGTTGACACCAGTCCATTCACAGAAGAAAGAGTACTGAAAGAACTCCTAAAACTCAAGGTGGACAAAGCAATGGGGCCTGACGGATTCATCCCAGAATCCTAAAAGAACTAAGGGGACCTAGTGACACCACTGACCACACTTTTAACAAATCATGGCAGGATGGGGTGGTACCTGAGGACTGGAGGAGGGCAGATGTGATTCCCTTTACAAAGTGGAAGCAAGGCAGAAGCAGGAAACTGCAGACCTGTAAGTTTGACCTCAGTGGTAGGGAAAATGATGGAATCACTTCTGAAAGAAAGAATTGTTGAGTACCTAGAGGCCAGCGGGGCACAAGACCCAAGGCAGCATGGATTTACAGCAGGAAGGTCATGTCAGACTAATCTAATTGATTTCTTTGACTGGGTGACCAAAGTAATAGACCAGGGAGGGGTTGTGGATATGGCCTACCTAGACTTTAGCAAGGCATTTGACACAGTCCCACACAAAAGATTAATAATCAAGTTAGCCAGCCTGGGAGTGGGTCCCAGGGTGGTAGCCTGGGTAGCGAACTGGCTGCACAACAGGACACAGAAGGTAATAGTGAATGGAACACATTCTGAAGAAAGGGGGGTTACTAGTGGAGTACCTCAAGGCTCAGTACTGGGTCCAATCCTCTTAACATCTTTATAAGTGACATTGCAGAGGGTCTGAGGGAAAGGTATGCCTCTTGCAGATGACACAAAAATCTGTAACAGAGTTGATACACAAGAGGGGTAGAAAAGATGAGAAGGGACTTGGCAAGGTTGGAGGAATGGTCAGACATATGGCAACTTAGATTCAATGCAAAGAAGTGCAAAGCAATGCACCTGGGAAACAAAACCAGGAGAAGAGTACACATTAGCAGGGGAGGTACTAACAACAACAAAAAGGGGGACCTGGGGTAGTCATATCAGATGACCTAAGGGTGGGTAAGCAATGTGAAAAGTCGGTAAGGAGAGCAGGGGATACTGGGATGCATAGGAAGGGGCATCACAAGTAGAAAAAGGGAAGTGGTTATCCCTCTGTACAGACAGTTGGTGAGACCCCATCTGGAGTACTGTGTGCAGTTTTGGAGACCTCATCTACGCAAGGACATAGACAGGATGGAAGCAGTCCAGAGGAGGGCAACTAAAATGGTGCAGGGTCTACATCAGAAACCATATGAGGAGAGACTGAGAGAGCTTAATATGTATACCCTTGATGAAAGGAGGGACGGGGGACATGATTGAAATGTTCAAGTACCTCAAGGGAATCAACAAAGTCCAGGAGGTAGCATCTTTCAGAAAAGAGATGTAAGAACAAGGGCACAGTTTAAAGATAGAGGGGGATGGCTCAGGGTAATGTGAGGAAATTCTTTTTCACAGAGAGAGTGGTGGATACATGGAACAGCCTTCCTGAAGGTTGTTGGGTCTAAAACAGTGGGGGTATTCAAACATGCATGGGACAGACACAAAGCAATTATAGTGGGGGGGTTGCAGGAAACAGGCTGTTGGTTAACTAGAATCTGCAGCTTATCCAGTAGGTAGGGAAATGGGCAGACTGGGTGGGCCAAGTGGTCCTTATCTGCCGTCAAAGTCTATGTTTCTATGTTTCTATGCCAGGGCACTTTCATTAGCGCAAATGTGCGTCAGGGCACATTTTTACATTTTTAAATAGCTCAACAGAGTCCAAAGACATCGCTCTGTCTCTAACTATTTACTCATTTCTTTAAGGAAATATAACACAGTACACAAGAACACAAACCTACTCTATGCAGATTATTTCTTCTAATTATTATTTATTCATTATTCTTTATGTCAGTCTGCTGTTCTAGCAGTCATTCTCATAAGGGCATATGGTAGGGGAGGAAGAGGAATACAAAGAGGGAATAGACAAGGAAGAAGAGGTACTATTGTGGGTGGCCTACCCATAGTAGTAGAAAAATGAAAATTAGTTATTCAGAAAAGGTAAGAAATGCTACTGCAGTATACTGTAGGGGTACAAAGAGAAATGCCATAGCCTTATTTCTAACAGGGGGTAGTCTAAACTATCACAGTGAGGTTCTGACCTTTAGAAGGGAGGAGAAAGGAACCCATCTCCCTTCCAAAGGGAGTTGTCCACAGTGCACCCAAGAGTAAAATCAAAGGGGTGCTGTAGAAGGAGCCAACCAAGTGACCAGTAGAGGTCACAGTGATGCATAGAGTATGGGGCCAAGACTGCAAAGTGGCAGGCACTGTTGTAGACTGTCATAAGTCTAGCTCTAAGGGCAGATGATACATGGGAGTAAATTGGGGAACAGTAATCTATAATGGGGAGAAGATTGCTTTGACTAAAACCTCTTTAAGCTTAACAGCAGTGGCAAATATTAAGGCAGAGATCAGATGGCTTAACAAAGTTAGCTTTCAATGATCCACTAGTAGCAGTCACTCAGTGGGAGGGAGCAGGAGGGGAGCTTGGGTAGCATGACATTGAGATTTTTGGTTTGCTCACAGACAAGTATAGCACCCTCATGCTGAGGCACTCATGTTGGGGACCACTTAATGGAAGATAGCTGAAGAGGAGCGCCAAGATTTCTACCCCAACCTGCTGGCTGTATAGGCTGGGCCAAGTCATATGACCTTTGAGGGTCGCATTGCCAGGAAAAAGCTCAAGTTTGACTCTTTGGGCTGCTGGGAGAGGAAGGCTCCTGGGCAGCCCTCACCTCATGGTGGTCCAAAGTCCATTGGTGACAGGCAGCCATTGGATTGTGTAATCTTTGCCTAAGCTTGCTGGCCTTGGATGTCCCTAAGGGAGAAGGGGGCAGAAGTTTTTTACTTCAGCAACATTTGACCAGCCAAACTGGCTGAGCCAGCTCACAAGACCTAGACATTGCACAGTACCAGGTTAAGTGCCAGATTTAGGAAGGGTGTGGGATGTGGAGAGATGAGGCCATATTTTATTACTTTGTGTCATTTTTTATATCATTCTTATATATATAATACATCAGATTACCAGGGTGGCCCAATGTAAGTGCAAGGAATCATGGGTAAAGAAAAAAAAGCCAAAAGCCCTAGACTAAGGTTGGAATCCCTGTTACTTGGCAGGGAAACTGTTTTGTTGCTAGCTAAGAGGCTAGAGTTAATTAAATTATCTACACAGAAACAAAAGAATATTTAAACAGAGCTGGCCAGCTGGCAGGTCCATTTGTGTCTCAATGGAACACAGTATCTCTGGTGCCTCTTTGTCTACCCTTCCTTTGTTTTCAGGGGTTTGCAGTGGTTTAAGCTTGTTACAAATGAATAGCCTACCATTTATGTAAAATAGCAGTAGTTAGGCTTGATTAATGACAGCTATCTCCCAGCAGGAAGACTGGACTATCCCCCAGACAATCTGATCTAAACTGGTTTACCACATGTGTTTTTTTCCCTTATGTTTAGAAACTGCATATCTGAGTCATTGTAATAAAATACTGAACTGTGATTGGTTGGGTAACCATAGAAACTGAAATGCTAGCTAACCACAGGGTAGCCACTTTCAACTGGACCTGCCCCCTGAACCCCTTTAAAACCAGGAGGCAGAGGGGTATCTGAGCTTTTTTTTTTTGAAGCCTTTTTGCTGCCTTTCACTAAAGCCTCTGTTTTGCCATTTTGCATTTGGGACCTTCTATACCTGCTATCTTGATCAATGACATTTTCTCCTGGATCACTGAGAGTCAAGACTTCATCTACCACACTTTTTTTTTTACTTGGTATTTATGCTCCTAACTGCCTCGTCTCTCCCCTCTCTCAGACATCCTCTTAACTGTCCTCCCCGGTCTCGCCGCGGTCTGCCCCAAGTAACTCTTCGGATCCTCTCAGCCAAGGTACCCGGATAACCCCAGGGGGGTGAGGAGGCACCCTGTATTTACCTCCCAAAGCCAACTTACTGAAATGTGGATCCTGTACAGTGGGGTCTGCCACACGAGCTCGAGAGATGCACAGGAGATGTCGTCACCTAGGAGAAACTGAGGGTTTTTTCCCTTGTTCTCCTAGGCGTCAAGTGCAATGGGGCCAATGAGCTGGAAGACTCTGCCCCTGTCGACATCTACCCAATGCTCTTGCTGCTGCTCCAGCTACCACACCTACCAATCGGCTCCCTGGATGGCAGTATTGTGATGGGAACATGCAGTGACACCCCCCCGGAGAAGGAGAGCACCCATTGGGTGCTTCATCCTTCTCCTCCCCCCGGATGATTCCCGGTGCCCCGGGCTCATTCCTGAACCCAGGTCACTGGCATGGTGTGAGGTGTAGCATCCAGTGCCTCAACCCTCAGCGCCACTGGGCCGGCCCAACTACCACACTTTTTAAGAACACTTCTGCACTTCACAATTCCAACTAAGGTCTCAAGGTAGACTTTTAATCATTAGAGTTTAAAGTGTAGGTTTCTTATGTATACTTTTCTTTTATTTTTTTCAATATCCTGTAACCCATATCCAGATTATTTTGTCTTTTTGTTATTAACTGTATTCTTATTAATTTAATTAGTAAAGCCTTTGGCTTATTTAAAAAAAAGTATTCTGCCTATGTCATTTGTGTGTGTGGCTGCATGGGTAAAAGTTCAAATGATATCATGCCTGCATGACTGCTTTAAGGCTAAATGGTACCAGAGTAAAGTACCCTTAGGGACTTCATGATGAAAGGAGGGGAGGAACTACGAAGGGTCTCAGGAGGAGCCTGTGGTGGGATTTGAACCGAGCGCTGCATTTCTGGAGAAGGACACATAATCAGGTGTATAGGGCTCCCCCGAAGCCTATACACACTTGTGGCTTTCTGGTTTGTGGTGCAGTGGCTGAAAGGATTCTACTCCAGGAACAGACTAGAGACTGTATTTGTATCCCCTCGCACAAAGAAAGGGTATCTCTTACCCCATACTACCCCTGTCACAAGAGGGATTTGCTGTGACACAGAGAGAGGGAAATACCACCTCATGGAAGTGGGCTTCTCACATGAGGTTCAAAATATGGCAGGATCACAAGGCACTACTTGTGGGGTGAGCAGGTGGTACAGATTTTGGAATGAGTACAGTAGGCTAAACATTTCTGGAGAGATACAGGGCACTAAGTTCAGGAGGGTAAAAGATGAAAATGTTGTGACTGGCGGTGGAAATTATACATTTAGTCAGTGATCATAAAGTGTTGCTGACAGTAAGGACTAGATTGTGAGTCCACTGGTTGACATGACCTGACATGACACTATTATCAGCTTTTTACTGAAATCAGCTTTCTTCTTAACAAGCAGTGAAATCAGGGTTTCAAATAAGCCTTCTAACTTTTCAATGAAGTAATGTATAAATCTAAATTTTAGCATGATATGTATTAGGGGCTAGATGTTATTATTTCCAAGGTTAGTTTTTCTTTATGGTAAGTAGAAGTGGAAACAGCACATGTACTACTTAAGTTTTCTAACAGTCCTAATTTTGATTGATTAAATCAGAATCTAAAAAAGCTGCCATATACAAATGCAACCTCACTTACACTTCACTTAGGTCTTCAAGCAGCCACTATACTGTGTTCTCAACTGAGACTGACACCACACGATAACCCTCTCTTGGTGTCAGCTAGGAGTGGGCATACCAAGGAGACCCTCTGTCTAGACATATGATGAACTGCTCATCAGAGGGCTCCCCTGTAATCAGTCCCCTTTTGATAATATCCCCAACCCTAGGGAAAGGCCAACCCAGTCCTCTGTTCTGACAGGAAAAATCATGCAGCATGGTGGTTTCAGCAGTAGTTGCATTTTACTGGCAAAAGCAGCAGTTACAAGCAAGAACACAATCCCAGATCACTCTTCTTGTTAACACTGTACAGACAGGCTTGATCTTGATCCCTGACATTAGTCAAGGCCATGATGTCCCTTAATAAAGGTTTTAAACCCCTCTCACAGTAGGAGCCACATGACCCCACCAATTTCTTTTTTTACATACTGCAGTGAATAAGGTTATACCTCAGTCAAAGCCTGTTCTACTCTGCACATTCTATTTCAAGCAGGCATCAGCTGAAACTTTTAGACATTGGTGTGACTTAAGGTCCTTCAGTAATGGAGTAAAGAATATAAAGAACAAGTGAGAGGAGTGTATAAGGGCTTGTTCATATTGAGTCAGGAGTGATTTAGTGTAAGAAGGACTGCACCAGCTAGTCACTTATTTAAGTACAAATATGTAACTCCCTCCTAAAAGGGGGCTTGCCTTTAGCTCTCTCCAGAGCACTGCTGCCACCTTCCCCTGCACCACATCTTCTGCCCAGTCCAATCCAGACTACAGCTGCAGGATTTAGGGCTGGACTGGACACTGTCATGTGTTCTGAGGGCTTGGTCAGTTCCCTTCTCACTGTGGCCGGTGGTCCACCATCTTGTGCATCCTGTCCCTGGAAACAGACATCTATTTGGAGCTGAGCTCTCCAAAACAGCTATAAAATTGCAAGCTGGCTTAGGACTTGTATGCATACTTTTCCTCTGGAACCAAAAGCCTCTGTGAGCCAGACACTGATCTGAAATCCCTGGATTTCTGCACAAGGGAGAGATGGATTTGTCTGAAACAAAACCTCTGCAGAGAGGAGAGTATTTCTGAATAGCTCTCACTTGCTATTCTTGTCTGGCTAAAAGGCTTTTCTAAAACAGACTTGAGAGCCCTGGAAATGGGGACTGAGGCAGCTAGAGTGGCTAGCCTGGTCTCTAGCATTAAATTAGGGCTGGGATTGCCTTGAAAGCTGCTCTGCAACTGGGAATGTGTTGAGCCACTGCCTACTTCTGCTGTCATGATTTTATCATGGCATGGGATCAAACCAGCTAAGCTTTCCACGTGACTGCTTGTCTGCTAGGGTGGGTGAAGGCAAGTCCCTGTGCAGAGTGAAGAGGATAATCATCATCCAGAGCATCAAGGCACACAGCCCTCACCGCTGGAAGCACATTGAGTCTGCTGCATCTGTAATCAGCTTACAGAACAGAGTTCCCATCATCTAGAGTCATCACAGCCTGCATCCATTGCCACCAAAAGCACATTGAGTCTGCTGCACCTGTATCCAGCCTAAAGAAAATACCTTCCAGCTATCATCTGCCTAAGCAGGGGAGATGTCCCCATGGAAACAGCACCAGCCTGACATCTAAAGGTTGGGAGTACTGGGTTTTACCCACAGAATCTATCATTCCTTCATGCTAGCTAGCTTGCTACTTTCTGGGCATTCCTGCATGACCATAGATTCAAGCCCTCAGCTACAGCTTACAGCCAGGAGCAACTGTTTCACTGACCATCCAATTGAATTATTTGCTAATCAGCAGTTGCAGCCAACAATCAAAATTACACGGCACTGCGCAAATGTCAAAGAGTCATTGGCCTGCAACTCTGTACCTGTGTGTGCATTCAAACTGTAATTGGATCTCACAGAGGGACTTTGGGGTTAACTGGTGCAGCATTGGGGAGAGGTGTTAAGACACACCTTACGGAAGGGGGTGAATGCAAACTGCTGTCTTTGTTTATTTTTACTTTTGCTTCTGTTGTCCTCTACCTTGTTCTCCAGCTCTAAAATAAACCCATTGCTTATTTATTTGCAACATTTGATGTATTTTGCTGTTATTGCCTTGATGTTTATTTGCATGCTTAGAGTGATAAGTGGGGAAGGATTGTGTTATTGTGTTCTCTGTCACAGTAGATGGGAGTTATATTTATTTCCTGTGGGGAAGTACCCTGGCAGTGCTCTGGCATAAGGATTCCAATAAGTGGAAGCACCACACTACTTTCCAATCCCATTTCTAACCATGAACCCAGGCTCCATTCACCCAAAGGCATAACAGACTTTACCCTTTACCATCTTCAGACTTATTCAGAATACCAGGTGGGGGTGGTTACAAATGTATAGTCATAATTTCTTAAGTGTAGTAGACCCATTCCTCCCATTTCCCCGTCTGCTCATAATTTTTATGTACTAATCTTTAATGATTTTGTCTTCCAAATTTATTAATAATCCTGTTTAATTTTTCAAACCAACAGTTTTTTTCTACTAATAGGTAAGTTATTTAATACAGTATATACAAGATTTTGGGGGTAGAAATAGTTTTAAAGACATTAATTTTAAGACATTGTTATCGTGGGTAGTCTTGTAATTACTAGTTCCTGTAGCTTAATGTAATTAAATGTTGTAAGTATAAATGTGTTTTGTATAATGTAAATTCTTTTGTTTTGTCTTAGAAACATAAGCACTGACAGGATTGTCTTGGAAACAAGGTTGTATAACCTTAAATACGTGATTTACACCTGTATAAAAACAAATATTGTATCTATCTATCTCTCTCTATCTATCTATCTATCTATCTATCTATCTATCTATCTATCTATCTATCATTTTGTCCCAAAGCAATAAATTAAATTCATGTCACTGTTTTAAATATAGTGCCATACCATTTATAATTGACTCTAGGTTCACTTTTTCAAGCACAAACACAACATGGTGATTTTTATGCCCAGATATGTAATAGCAGAATCTACCCACTTGAGTTTAATATTCTGAATGTGTAGGTCACCCTTAATATTGAGCTTGTTTAGAAACATAACTTCAGATTGAGAGCAGTTTATTTTTAGGACAGAAATGAGCAAAAGCTATCCAGTTGGGAGATGGCTGAGTTTATGAAATTCAGTAAGCCTGGCAATGTCAATAAGATATCATCAGTATAAGCAAGCAGTTTGGTCTCTTTCTTTTTATTTTTAATACACTTAAATTTTGAAGCTTGTCTTATCATATAAAGTATGGGATCAATAGCTATGATGAAAATGAGTGGGGATGGGGGTAACCTTACCTAGTATCCCTCTAAAGATATATCTTTTTAGAGAAATATTGTGAAAAGAAGTGAAATATTGCTTGACTTTCAAATACAATAAAAATCTCTGAATTAAATAACTTGCCAAGTAGTACTTTCAGAGATTCTACTGGTTCACAGAGCAAACCATAAATATAGCCAAAAGATACTCAAGATTAATAATAATTTAAGGAAATGGTGTTTAATAAACAATGTCAGTAGCTTAAAAACCTGGGAGAGATTTTATGGACAGAGGGACCTATTTGCATGTGATGGACTGCACTAGAGCAAAAAGGGAAGCTGTTTGGAGAAATACTTGCCCAAGAAGTACAAAAGGGATATTTAAACTAGATCAGTTGGGGAACCGGGGATCAGCAGTTGAAATAAACTGCAACAAAGACAATCCTGCTAACAATAGGAGTCAAAAAGTAGATGGCTTACATATGTTATCAATGAATGTCAGGAGTTTAAGAAAAATTGTTGTCCTCAAAGTGCTTATTAAATAAGAAAATATCCATGTATGTGGAATTACAGAAACATGGCGGACCACAGAGACCTGGGAAAAAACAAATCTTGAGCTACCAATTGTTTCATAAGGAGAGACTTGACAAATGTGGTGGGGGAGTTGCATTATATGTGAGCAATCAAATTACAGCCCATGAACTTGAAATGCCTACCAATTGTTACGGGAATGTGGAACAGTTGTTAGTCAAAATAAACTTATCTAGACCTAAACAATTGGTGTTAGGAGTCTGCTGTAGATCTCCATCACTTACTGCAGTATAAAATGAACCATTCATTACTATGCTAGACAAAATGGGATCTGAGGAAAGAACCATAATTATAGGAAACTTTTACCTCCCCACTATCAACTGGAGTACCTTGACAGGACATTCCCAGATAGCTGATACACTAATTGACTTTGTCATCAACAATAATATGGAACAATTGGTCCAACAAAATGCCAGAGGAAATAATTTATTAGACCTAGTAATTTCAAACTTAGATACTGATACAATTAATTGTGAAGTAAGAGAACCACTGTTGGACGGTGATCCCAATATATTGAAACTGGTAATTAGAGAAAACTAGAATATTACAAGTGGAACCACTAGGGTTAAATCATTCCATAGAGCCAGTTTCAATGATATTAGAAATTATATATCTGACTGAGATTGGGACACTTAGCTGGACAAACTACCACTTGAGTTGATGTGGCATAAAATAAAATCAAAGTTGGATTATTGTATTGATAAGTACATGCCTGAAAGAGCTAAGTGTAATAGGAAGGGCACGATTCTGGTATGGTTCAGGACCAAGATCAAAAGAGAAACCAGGAGAAAAAATAGAACCTATAAAAAATATAAAGTAAATCTGTCTAGTGAGAATTGGGCCAGGTACAAACAACAAGCAAGAATGTGTAAACATTTAATAAAAAAGGCAAAAACAGAGACAGAGGTACAGCTGACAGTCAAAGTAGGGGATAACAAAAAGCATTTTGCCATCATGTAAGTACTATACGGGGAGGACACCACATAATTGGCTTCTGAAAACAGCTGATTCTATTGTTATAAATGAAAAAGACATGGCTATATAATTTAAATGAACTAGCAGGGCCTAGCAGGGAAAATTGTTTTCCACATCTATGGAAGGTTAATAAAATTACTCCAATACTTAAGGGGAGGCCATCTACAGAAGTCAACAACTATAGACCAATAGCCCTTTTGTCTGTTCTGACCAAATGCCTGGAGAGGAATGTCCATACACAAATTATGCGGTATTTAGAAAAGTATAATTTAATAACACCATACCAATTCGGATTCCGTAAGGGGCACGCTACCACTTCAGCTTTACAAGAATTTAATGATATTGTTAATACATCATTACACTTGGGACTAGAAAGTAATTTTCATTGACCTGATGAAGGCCTTCAACCTGGTGAATCACTCCCTTTGCTACAGACTGCAGAAGATATAGGGATTACTGATGGCCCCAGAAATTGGTTGAAATCCTGTTTAGGGGACCATACGCAATCTGTATCAATCTTAGGAGGCAAGTCATCAAGGAGGGCTCTACTGAGAGGCGTACCACAGGGATCCATACTAGGGCCTCTGTTGTTTTTAATATTTAATAATAGCCTTCCTTGAATGGTACAGCACTCACAGATGAAATTGTATGCAGATGATACTGCCCTTATTAAAACAGGGTGAAACAGTCCTGAACTAGAAGAAAAACTGTGGTCAGATTTTGAGGGATTGAGGGGGTGGTTCACCAGGTCGGGCCTCATTATGAATACAAAAAAAACTAAGCTCCTTTATTTTAGATCCAAACTTAAAAGAAATTAACAAATAAAAATTAAGGTAGACAGTGATTTTTTTGGGAACAAGTTTCTCATTATACCTACCTGGGCATCACATTTGATGAATACATGACATCTGGGGAACATATAAGCTTGGTAATTGATAAGCTAAATAAGAGAGTGGGGGCCCTAGGATGAACCACAAAGTGTTTAACAAAAAACAGTGAAAAAAAAAGTTGCAGAGCAATTAATACTACCTGTCCTAACATATGGGGAGCTCCTTTACCATACTGCTAATAACACATTACTACACAAATTAG